>JARFIY010000189.1:22705000-25562322 GCA_036346155.1 Sinelater perroti | reverse complement strand
TTAGAGGAACATTGATTCTCAATTAACTCTCGTATATGTAGCAATGAGATGCCAAAGCAGAATTCATCGACCGAGAAATTTGAAAAAGTAATATTTATGGCATTTCACTTTTTATAGTAAAGTGGTCAGCGTCCTGTTTAATGCGAATTTAAAGTTCAAAAAAAATGCCACGCCTCCGATGAGCTACGTGGGATTAATCTCCTCGAGACGATAATTTTGATTTTAATATGCAAATTGCTGTTATAGACCAAATTACAGCAGCTGCTGCTAGCTGCTTTATATAGAATGCGGCAAAAATATTTTCATTTTAAATTTTTTAATAATAATAATAATTTTGCCCCATATGGTGTATGTGCATAAAAGAAAATTTTTCATGTCTTCAGATAAGTTCCCTGGAAGAAGAATATTTCGTTGACGTTACACACATTAAACTGTAAAACTAGATTCAAGATTAGATGGAACAAAATGAAGGTCACGTGCAGGACAAAATTGGCCAACATTTTAGAGATACCCACCAAGAGTTGTTTGGTGAAGATCAATATTTTATGGCCCTTTTAATATAAAAATGTGTTAGCGACTGCAGTCCTGTATATTCTTTGATGCTTTCTTCTACATGGTTCTTCAATTCTCTTATTATGAAGAAGAAAATGAAACTTCTATCGTGTCTCTCCGTCTTTCAAAAAACTGCACCGTCCAAATGACTGTAATCTTCGCTTAACGCTTAAAAAAATAATACCGTCAAAATCTGAAGGAAGAGAATTAAAACATTTGCCTTTTCTTCATCCAATACAACTGACTTCGTAAAAAGCTTACACGATCTAATTTCTGAAGCGAGAACTAACAGAAGGTTGTTGGGCCAGTACAACGAAACCCAGTCTGCTCTTAACGCGCTAAATTGGCCACTTGCGCCGGAGCCCTGACCACCGCAACCGGGGTCGTTGAAAACCGCCCGCGCCTAAAAATACGCCAGCGGCGTTCGGTGCGACATGGGGCTGCCCAATTGACGAAGGCGAAGTGGAGCGAGGCCCGCAAAGTCTGCCTTGAGGCGCATCTAATTCTGGGCCCGAGGGCTATTTGATCGCATTGGCTGGCTCCGGCCGAACGGCCTCGGCGATTGGTATTCGTTTTGAATCTCTTCGTCCAAGGCAAGCCGAAATCTTCCAAGATTTGGGGAGACCCAAAGGAATGGAAATTCAACTTCGAGTCATTCTATGCGACATTTTAACAAACTATTTTTTTATAATTTTCTCCAACACACCTTCCAACTATAAAATGAACGACGGAATGTTCGTTAAGGTAGGAACAATGCGATCCACTAGTTTGCTGATACTTTCACCATATTTTCATATTTTTTGAATGTAGTGTTGTTGAAATATTGGGCGAAAAACGCATCTAAACATAGAACATAGTCAATGTCTAAGTACGACGCATTCAGTAGTTTTTTAAGAAGATCTATGTTTAAGAGTACAATAATAATGAATAAGAGATCAGAAGCAATGTAAAAGTTGAAGAGTTCCTTTTCGAAGAAACAGAGTGCTCACAATCAAATGAAGTTGGTGAAGATCAAAAGAAAATTTTAGTTCTAGCGAGCTGCGCCAATCAATTCATTTAATCCGTCACATTCTTTGGTTTGATGATCCAAAAGCTTATGGGAAAAGACAAAAGCAATTTCTAGTGGTAACCTGTGAAGGAGAGTTTGCTGTCGGATTATTTGTTCGCCTTATATAAGAACTAGGAAGGTTTTTCGAATTCCAGGTCATAGTTTGGACTATCAGGAAATGCAAATTTCCTTTCTGGTCTTTCCAAAGATTAAAGCGTTACCTGCTGGTACATTTTAGGTGCTTTGGTGCACATTCCTTCTTTTGGAAAATAGTGAAGGAAAACAGATTTCTATAACAAAATTTTAGCCTTACAGTAGTCTCCACTTACTTTATTTGATTTATTCACGCACTTGTCCCTTTTCACAAAAAAATTTGTGGCTGTGCTGAAATGTTCTACGGTGGGGATGCTTTAGAGTGTCTGTTCTTAAAGTTTTCTTCGAAAATAATTCAGATAATAGTGTTGATTACGTATTTTGCTTTCACCATCTTTTTAATAATTCGCCATAGATTTGGTCACTTCCGGCTGCTATGATGTTTTTGATGCTTTATACATTTTTGGACTTCTTCATATGTTGATGTATCTTCTGGTGCACGCGTTGTAACCTCCTTTCAATTCTCTCTTCACGTTTTTTGATCTTTGCCTTTATTGTAGTGATACTTCATCCATTTCTCATCTTCTGTTTCTGCCCTGGAGTCCTTTTTCTTTTTCTTAGGTGTAGTAGTCTTGTGTTATTTCTTTTATTTTCTGTTTCAATTTATGTCATCATCTATATATTGTAATCGTTTTTCTTCTTTTTGAAAGTTTTCCTCGACACTTTTTATTATCATCATATTGTTCTGTCTTCGCTTCTTCCTGTATTAAGTCATGTTAGCCTTTAATTATTCACAGTCGTTGTCAAACCACGGATTCTCACCACCTTCTTATTCTCGTATCCATTTGTACTTTATTCTTTCTTTCTATTCCGATTATGTATTTTCTTCTTATTTCTTCGCCTTCAAACTTTCCTATATTTTCAAATTAATTCTCTTATTAGATGCTATACCCTTTGTAATATTACATTTCACGATTACCAGATGGTGATCGCAGTCAGGGTTGTTGAGTACCGTAGTACTTACTTATTTCTTTTTTTATTTTTCCTTGTCCACCCCATCTTATCTCTTGTAGTCTACATTGTATATTTTGAGTTCTTTTGCAACTGCCTGCAGTTAAAAGTGTTTTCATGTTCCAGGTTCCTATTCTCCACGGTTGTTTCTTTCTCGCTTATCATTCCTATTTATTAAATTTGTGAATGCATCATTTTTGTTCATGGCCTGGGTCGTTTCCGTTATTTGTCAGTTGCTTATTGCGGCCAGTTTTTTGTTTTTGCTGTTTTGGAAATTTCCAACAGTTTTTTCCATAATGCTTCGTCTTCATTGTTACCTGGTGAACTTTGACTCAATGTTCTATCTATCTTAATATGGCCCCCGTCTTCTTTTTTGAATTTATTTGTAATTGGTGTCTTTATGCCTGTCGAGTTTTTATTCTCGTTCGTTTTTCCTTGCCATTTACACCTCTTATTTGTTTAAAGTAACTTGCTTTATCTGACTCCTCATCTATTTGTTCTTCCAAAATCTCTATTGTTTGTAGTTGTTCCAAAGAAAAGGCTTCTCCGTTTACTATAAGTTTGTTACATGTGACGATTACTTGATGCCCCTTTCATCTCATTAGTTTCTTACATTTTAATAATTCTTTCCTTTTGTCTTGAATTTCTTTTGAAAAATCTTTTTCCATTTTAGTTTTCTTGTTGCTTTCATTATTTCCATTTTCTTTGGCCAGTTTCTTCATTCCATTGTTTCCTCTTCCATATCCCTTAATATCGTTTTAACTTTCTCCTTCAGCTGTAGATCACCCTCCTCTTTTAGTCATTTTACTCTATGTATAATTATTATCTTCTATCTTACTTCTCTTTCCATTTCTTCATTCTTGTCTTGTTGGACTATCTTTTGTTTCAGTTGTTGATTTTCGCTTTTCAATTGTTTGTCTTCTTTAATTTTGTTTATCTTGTTTGTTATTCGTCCTTCCCATTCATTCATTCTGTCTAATTTTGAATTTACTTCTAACATTTCTTGTATGTATAAGGTAAAACAGAAACTTGAGAGACAAAAATCTAAATAATACAACCAAAATGAGGGCATATAAGACAACCATTAGACCTATTGCAACATGCGCGGTCGAAACGCAAATTTGACGCAGAAAGATCAGCTAGCTCATGGTTTTCAAAAGAAAGATAGTCAGAACAATAATTACTGTCAAGCGAATAAACGAAGAAGAAACAAGGTTGTTGTTCAATTTTGAAATTGACGAAATACTGAATCACGAAAACAGTTAAAACAATTAAGGCGAAAAGAATTGGACTGTATGGTCATATCATGCGAAAAGATAAGGAAAATTCAAAGAGGATTCTAACGGAATGGATTCCAACAGATGGCGAAGTGGAAGGAACAAGTAGGAAGCGACTTAAGAAGAACACGGGAGATGGGAAGTTGGAGAGAGATAATCGATGACAGGAGACAAAGGAGCAAGATGAAAATGACAAAGTACACAAAAAAACTGTAAGAGAGCAAATGGAAGTGTAGTCCGATCCACCATGTTAACAGGATTTAGAAATTAATAAACAGTTACAATTTCTACTGAAATATATAGCTAATAATATTAAAAAATTGTGTTGTATGAAGAGAAACTTGCGTAATTGTACAAAACCGTAAATGTAGATCAAAAAAGATTATCCAAAAAAATGTTTGGCCTTAGAAGATTTTTAGATCTATGCTGCCAAGTGATCATCAAATAAAGCTTTTCTTTATTTCTTTCCTTTTCCAAAACCATTTAAGGCTGTACATTAGCTCTTAAGTTTTTTTGTCTAAATGTTTCTCTATATGATTGATCTTATAAGAAGCATTTGGTTACTTCACTTTAATCACTTCTCTCCCGTTGCATTCTTCACTACTCTTTTGTTTCTTAGTAGTATTTTGAACGATCCCAGGATATTGGTGTATCCCAAAAGACTACTTCCACTTGGAGACAAAATCAATGTTCTATTGAACTTCCTGATTAGATCTTTTCTGATAGTTCCAAAAAGCGATTAGTAGGCATTAATCGATCAATTGTCAGACTTGAAAATGGGACATTTGCCGTGAAAATTTCCGTCTGCCCACACATCAGAAATCAGCGCGCAGCGTTCCACCCCCATGCCCCCGTTTTGCAGCCCCCCCTTCGCATAGATTAATTAACGGAACTTCCGGCCGCCGCAGGTAAGTAACCGGCGGTCTCCTTTTAACGAACTTGCGATCCCTATCGGCAAGGTGAAGGCCGGATCGAGCCGTAATTGGTCGCCCGGCGGACGGAACCTTGCGGCCACTTCTGGCGTCCTCTGCGCTCGATTTGGGCAGCGAATTGCCATTAGATTCCCATCGAGATCGGCCTTCCCTTATTTAGGCAAATGGTCTCGCGCTAGCGCGGCCAAGCGATGCGCACGCGGAGCTGGTCGGCGATGGGGGCTTAATTTGCACCAAGGTCCAGCTTTTTGTAAACCACGCGCCACTTTGCTGCAGCGATTTGCGCGGCGGCCCATCCATCAGCCTAAAGAGCTCTTCTGTGCGTGCCCGCGGATGAATTGGCAAGCAGTTGCTCAACTGCTGCGGTGGGATTTCGATTCTCAATGCGGTCGTGATGTAGCCGTTGCTTCAGCGCAATTTGCTGATGCAACCATCTATTGAAGATCGTGCTGGTCTTCCTTAATGGTACTTTCTATTCTAAAACAAACCATCTAAAGGGAACCGAAGAGAGTTCCGCAATTGTAGCTTACAGCACTACACCATAGAGGTTTCTTTCCGATAGGGTGAATCAATTCTTCAATACCTTGCACACCCTTTGGAGCAAAAGGTGCACCGAGATGTTCCTAAACTAAATGTGATGTTGTGCTTGCCTCCCCCCCTGTGAATTTTTTTGAAACGCTACTATAAGACTATTGACATTCATGTTCATTACTAACAGGAACATTTTTCCAGAGAGGGTACCGTTCCGTTGCCTCGAGATGGACCAAGAGCTTTCCTCGGGCGAGGTCCGCGCAAACACGCCAGAGCAGGACGACGCGACCTGCAGAAGACTGAACAGCAGCGGCTGCGAAGAGGTAGAAGCCGACAGCACGATCCACGCCTTCAACATGTCCAGCGTGAACGTCACAGTGATAGAGAAATCCGCAGAAGCTGTCGCGAAGCCAACGTCGTGCGAAGGCAGCGACAGCGGTGTGGAGGTAGCGGAAGCCTGCCTCCGCCAACGTACCCCCAGCGTGACCAGCACGAATTCGCAGGAGTTTTTGGTAGTGACGCCGGCCTGCTCGTACGAGTCGTCCATCATTAGCTGCTGCTCCAACTACGAGGAGGCGTACAACCTTCTCGCGCGCAGGAACTCGACGCTGCTGGAGGACTACAAGCTGAGGACGTGTGACGGGACCAGCGAGGGCGGAAGCGAGAGCTCCTCGCTCGCCGGCAGCTCTTCATCAGTACCATCTAAGAGGGTGAACTTGAACTGCACCAAAAAAAAGCTGACTACGAACGATTTGAAAGCGAAAATCGGCGCTTCTTCGACGCAGAGGTCGCGGTCCAGGCCCCCGGCGACGCCGAAGAACTCTTTGACCAGCTTGCGGGGGAAATCGTCGGAGAAATTGCAAAAAACCCCCACCAAGCAAGAGTGTACAAAGTCGCCCGTCGCCAGAACGAAAGCCACTCCAAATCATTTAAGCCTTAGTTCAGTCAAAAAGGAAAGCAAAGCTAAGCAAGCGACGCCCAGAGCCTCATCCACCACAAGAACCCCGATCACTACCCCGACTGATGATGGCAGGTGGCCGTCGATCAACAGCAAACCGGCTCCGCTGATGGGGAGGTCGATGAAAGGGTTTGCGACAGGAGACACCCCGGTCAAACGGGGCCCTTCGCTTGGAGAGAATAAATTCTCTTCGGTGGAAAAATACGCCACCCTTCCGAGAAGACGGAAGGAGAAGTCTGCGGATAGTTTACAGGAGTTGCAAAATAGGCACATGATAAATAAGGACAATAGCGGAAATTCTGTGGTCAAGAAGCTCGTAGGTAGGGACAGTTCCACGCCGAAGGCGCTGTCGCTTTTCTCGAGGAGGAAAAACGTGCCGAAAACCAAAATTTACCATGAAACTTGTTGCCAAACTGTCCTCACCCAAGAGGACATCGAGAAGGCGTTTTCTGGTATCAACTGCAGCCCAGCCCGGCCTCAAGATGTGGAAATGTGCGAAAAGGAAGTGCAAGTGGATGAGAAAATAGCGGAGATTGAGAAGCTAAAAGACCAGCTAAAGTCGCTTAGCGACGACCACGAAAAATTGCTAGCTGACTACAAGAAGAAAAGTGAAGATTTTAACGATGTCGAACAGAAACTGAAGGAGGAAAGGCTGGAGAAAGACGGTTTTAAAAATGAACTAAAACAGAACACAGAGAGAGTATTGGCCATTTTAGGCAACGACAAGAGTCTTCCTGATGGTAAGGTTTCCTTTCTTTAGATTACTCATAACAATTTTCCATTTTCTTGTATCAGTAACTTTCCCATTATTAATTCCAATTGATTTTCAACAGAGAATTCGACAAGCGACAGTCTGCTAGTGCTGGAAACCCGCTACCAGAAGGTGGGCCAGATTGTGATAAAGCAAGAGAATGAAATCTCCGAGTTGAACGCGTACTGCAGATCCCTTCAGCGGGATTTGGACAAAAGTATAGCTGTGCAAAAGGCGCTCCTGCAGCAACAGCAAGATCTTGAAGTGGAAGGCATCGAGCTACAGGAGTTCATGCAGGCCGAGAAGTCTACCCTATCAGATGCCTTGAAAGAGGCCGAAGCTGAGATCAAGAAGCTGCACCTGCTGGTGGCGCAGAAGGACAAGGAGCTGGAGAGTAAGAGTGATGAATCTAAGCGGCTAGTCAGGGTGAACGAGCAGCGACGGCAGGAGAACCTGGGGCTGCAGGCGCGCCTCGGTGCCTTTGAGTCTCGCAGCCGCGAGCTGCTCATCTACCAGGGCGGGCACATCTCCGGGGCGGCGGTTGCGCTGGCGGCTCTTATATCGCGTTTAGATGGCCTGGTTGAAGAGCTAGTAACTAGTTACAGCATTTCTGAGCAAGAATTGGAGGTAAAATTAAAATGATGGAAATTAGTTCAAATTTAGCACAATTTAACTTTCTAGGACGTTATTTTCCACAATGAAGCATACACCAACAGTAGTAGCAGTCCGGATGCAACTCCAGAGAAGAATAAGAAGCTAATCAAAGAAAAATCCCCGTCTCCGAAGCGCGGCTCATCATTTGTATCTGCGATCATTAATGCAATCCGGAATGCTACCGCACAGACGCCATTTTCTAGCTCAAAAGAAATGAGCAAAGACACTATTTCCATTGGTAAGTCAATTTTTGGCCCACAAATTCAAACTAATTATTTTGCCGTTAGATAATTCAGATTCAGCAGAGATGTTGGACTCGGAAACAGAGCCTTGCTTAATGATGGAGCCGGTGTTAGAGGATGTGGTAATCCCTGATGGGCATTCCCACAACATGATTTCTTCGGGACATGGCATGCTCAGTTCTGCACGGTTAACACACAGCGAAAGCCTTAATAATCTATCGCAAGCGATTTTGCACAGGCAGCTGTCAGAGCAAGCCAGTTTGAGCATCACAGAGAGCTTAAACGCGTCTTACAACAGCGAAATGTCTTCACTTAATGAGCTTTGCCCCTCTGTGCCCCTGGTAGATCAAGTAATCGAGGTAGATAATCTCATCACTAGATTGCTTAAAGTGCTGCGCATCATACAGATTGAAAATGACGATTGCATGAACGAACTGCAAGATGAAAGGGACCATCTCTCAGAGCTGGTTGGGAAGCAGAAAGAAGCTAACGTGGTTGTGGTTAAGCAGCTGAAAGACTGGGAGGTTCTCGGCGCTAGCTTGAAGAGCGAGGTTGGGGAGCTGATGCAGCAACTTAGCCGCAAGAACAAGGAAATCGACGACTCAAAACGGAATTAAACCAACACCGCAAGGAGATTGAGGTGAGATCATAGTGATAAAAGTGCTGGTTTATTATTATTATTATTATTTTATTATTATGAGCCTAATAGATCCCATTGCTGGGCAAAGGCCTCCCCCTCCTTTTTACATTTCTTTTTATTCTCTGTCTTCCGCCACCAAAGTTTCCCTGCCGTTTGTTCAATTCCTGTCCAATCCGCTCGGTATCCACTTTGATATTCACTTGGCTCATCTTTCATCCGTCATCCTGCCTATGTGGCCTGCCCAATTCCATTTTAGCTTTTTGCATCTCACCAGCACATTATCGGTCCGTGTTTTGTTCCTGATGTCTTTTACACTCACTCTATCACTTAATTTTAAGTTTAGCATTGAACGTTCCATTTTCGATTGAGTTACTTTTAGTTTATTGCTTAGTTTTTTGGTTAAACTCCACGTCTGAGCTCCATATGTCAGTCAGCGTTGGGATAATGCACATGTTAAATACTTTGCGTTTTAATGTGTTCGAGATGTTGTTTTTGAATATGTTTTTTTAGGGACCAATATAGATAATGTCTTCTTTGTACGTTATTTTTTGTCCGTAAACAATTATATCTTCTGCTTTCCGGTTTGTTATTATATTAGTTTTGTCAAAGTTTATTTTAAGTCCATCTTTTGCACTTTCTATACTTAGTTCTTCTAGCATCTGTTTTAACGAAGTTTTGCTTTCAGCTAATAGCACCAAGTCGTCAGCTTGTCAGATTTGACAGTTTTTTCCCGTTAAATGTTACCCCTTGTTCTACCCAATGCAAGTTTCTAAATAATTGTTCAAGTGTGCATGTAAAAAGATTTGGTGACAAAGGGTCTCCCTGCCGTACACCTCTTTCTAGGTGGAAGTGCACTTTTCTTTCTAACCTGATATTTGCCTTGCACTGACTATATATCTCTTCAATTATCCTGATATATTTTCGAGGTTTATCTAGTTTTCCTAGTGCTTCTAACATTGGAGGATGTTCGAAGCTATCAAATGCCTTGGAATAATCAATGAAAGCCAAGTGTATAAGTTTATTGTATTCACTACACTTCTCAATAATTTGATTTATTGTCTGCAAGTGGTCAGTGGTAGAGTACTTAACTTCTAAGCTTCTAAAACCAGCCTGTTCTGGGGGTTGATTTTCATTCAGTGCTTTGATGATTCTTTCTTTAATAATTGTTGCGAATAATTTATAGGTTGTGGAGATTAAGCTTATAGGTCTATAGTTTTTCATTTCGTCTCGGTTGCCTTTTTTATGTATTAAGATTATAGTGGCACACTTCCATTGTTCAGGTATGTTTTCTTCTGACAGTATTTTATTAATAATAGTTTTATGATTTCAGTGGCTTCTATTGGTAAGGCTTTTAAATCCTCGTTCGTTATTTCATCAGGACCTGGTGTTTTTTCTCTTTTCAGTCTGTCAATAGCTTTTTGTATTTCTTCTATTTCTATTTCTTGCCATTCTTCTTTTCTCTCCTCCAACGTTTCATGTTTCTTTGTTAAATTTATTTTATTATTGCTTTGGAACAGTTCCATACAATTCTGTTGCTACTTGCATGATCTTTGTTCTAGACTTTTGCATTTCTCCAGCTTTGTCTTTTAGTTGATTTATCCAGTGCTTTCCGTTCTCTAGTTTTCTAGTTGATCCAGTTCCCTCAATTATAGATTCAATTTTGCTATTTTCGTAGTTTCTATCTTTTCTAATCTCTCTTTTAACCAGTTTGTCTAATTCTGCATATTCTATTCTTGCTGTAACTTCTGTTTCTTTTTTTAGTGATTCTCTTTTACTTATTAGTTTCCTTGTATTTTGTGATATTTTTTTGTCTTGAGTCGATCCCATTTTAGTGGCTTGCTTTTTGGTTTCATTTATATTACTTTCAATCCAGTTATAAACTCCTTGCACATTGTCTGTTTTCTCCAGTATGTTCTTATTTTGTACCGTTTTTTCCTTCATTTTACTTCTGTACTCCTCCTCATCAACGTACTTGTCTTGTTTTGCTCCAGTTGTAATTCTTTGAAATCTTTCTTTATCTCTCTTTTCCTTATTAAATTTCATCTTCACTCGTAACATTCTGTGATCGCTGCTCATTTCAAATTGGCTTATTACGCCTACACTCATACTTGTTTCTTTATTTGTGGTTAAGATAAAATCGATTTCATTTCTGTATAACCATTTGGCGATTTCCAAGTCCATTTGCTGCCTGCTCTAGCTTTAAAGAAGGTATTTAATATATATAATTTGTGTTTTTGTGCAAAGCTTATTAATTCTCTTTCTCGATGCCCTATTTTACTATTCATATCACCCATAATTATTACATCTCTCGTTCTCCTTCTTGCTTATTCTAATGCTATTTCCAAGTCCGTATAAAACTTTTCTAGATCTTCATCTGAAGCAGGCTCTGTTGGGGCATAAACTTGTATGATTACGAGGTTCTGGTTTTTACTCAAGTTTAGCGTTAATGCTGATACTCTTTCTTGCATTTGATATATCTTACTTTGTAGTTTTTTATTAATATAAAATCCTACCCCTCCTTGACCTTTCCTTTCTCCTTCAGTAAACAGTATGTTGCCAGTTCTTCTTTGCACTATTTTTTCTCCGTCTCTTCTGGTTCCTGCAATTCCTACTACATCGTAATTCATTTTTTGTAACGCTTTTTACAGTTGTTGTTGTTCAGTGTTATAGTTTTTATTTGTTCTACTCTACTCTTTTTCCATTCTTAGTTGGTGGGGGGCTTTGATCTCTTGCCTCCTTGTTGATCGGACTTCTAAGAGATGTATTTATGTTTACTTTATTTTGTTCTTGTTTGGTTGTTTCTATTTTTTCCTCTTTGTTTGGTTTTATTCGAGTCTCTTTATATATCCGTTCCCGTTTCAAAGTATTTATTAATGCTTCCTTTGGTTTTATTATTTTTATTTGTTTTATTATTTCTTCTATCTTTTCCACTTATCCTTTTTCGTTGCCTTCCGTCGTCGTATGATCCATCCAATTTCTAACTCTCTCTAATCGTTTTTTGGAATGCCTTGTTTTCGTACCGTTTTATATGATTTTTCATTCCTCATAGGTGCTAGCATGGTCTGCATATAGTTTTTCTTCCTTGAAGTTGCTCCTTTAGTGGCTTTTGTTTCTTCATCATCCGTTGATCTATACCTTTTCTTGTTTTCTTCTACGTCGTTTACATATATTCTTCCGTTCCTTGCTGTGCTCTGTCCTATTTCATCTTCTATTTTTTCCTCAGATGTTCTGTTCGGCCTCTAAGTCCTCAATTCCGTATTCTTCGTTATTTATTATTATTTTGTTTCTTCATAATCTTGCTCTGTAACCTTTTTCCTTGGCAACCTTTAAATGCTCTGTTAGGACTTTTTTTTGTTCCTTTTGTGTTAAATCATTACTTAGTCAAATCTTTATTCCTTTTAGCTTTTTCGCATTTTTGTATTCCATTTAGTGAGTACCACTAAGATAGGTCTCGCTTTCCCTTCTTTGTATATGAATATTAATCACGCGATATTTCACTACAAAATTCTACTCTAATTACTTCACAAATACTCGTATTTAAAACTCGATTACCTCCCAGATCACTAAAAACTGCTAGTTTAATAATTTGAAATTTTCTTCTAGAGGCTGAATGAGGATGTGTGCGCCTTATCAACGGCATGCTCAAAAACCGAAATGGAATTGAAAATCAAACAGGAAGAAACTGAAAATTCCATCAAGCGGTGGGAGGAAACCGGAGAAGTTCCTTCTAAGGAGACGTTGGGAAAGCTCCTAATGGCACAAAAAGAGGCAACTATGAGAAGATGATTTTTAAAATTATCACACTTAATGTTGTGCACTTTTCAGATTCCAACATTAAAGGAGAAGCTTGAAGAAAAGGAGAAGCAGCTGACGGAAATAAGACAGGAATTCCTGGACAGTCGCCAAGTCTTGTCGGAGAACTGGAAGGAAGCAATTGGGGAAGCAAAAAAGCAATATGAAGCAATTGATAGTGCACTAGAGGTAAAACACATACCACAGTGGCCCTTTTGTTTAATAAAGATGCTGGATTTGCAGATTCTGCATAGCATACAGACCGTAGTTCAACAATGCCCTCCGCTGGCGAAGCTGCAGAGAGACCTGGAGGAGACGAGCTTCCAGAGTGCGTCCATGATGCCCCTTGTAGCCCCATCTGATTGCAACGCCAATGGAGCCCTGCTGAAGTCTGTCAACAACCTGGAGATCCCCTCCCCCATTAACAGTACTGCCTAGGCCTAAATGAGCGCCGGTGCTCATGCTAGCTGCATGCAGGGAATGCATTTCGAATCCACTTGTTACATTCAGTTTGCTGTTGTGATTTTCTATTGATTGTGAAGTTTTATAGTCGCCTGCGCAAGAACGCAGGCCTGTAAATAAGTTGTTTAACGTCTACACCGAAAGGCTGATCAAATTGCCATTACAAGCAAACGTCCACCGCGCAATCGAAGCCCTCAAAATTATTTTTCCACGGGACGGAAGGGTATAACTTTGTGTTCAAGTCTGCGGCACTTTTGAATATTCATCACGAGTTTAATGTGATTTTTATGTTCTGATTTTATGATCCGAGTAGATGCTGTAAGATATTTTATGCTTTTGACGACTATTTTTAAAAGCAATTATTGCCATAACTATTGTAAATAAATAAATTATTACGAGTCAGCTGTTTTGTTATTTAAGTTTCTTTATATTTTAAGTGACAAAGTAATGAGACAAGTTACAAAGCGAAGCTGTATCTCATCTTCCTTACACTAACATTTAAATGCTACAACCGAATGTTGAGTTAGCACATTCTATGGTTTTAATCAACAAAATTCATGCATGCCATGTGGTTTGTAAGAGTTGACAGTGCAACTTATATATTTCCAGTTGTAGACTTGTTGATAACATAGCCTATAAGGTTGTCTCAAATGTCAATATAATGAAAACTTAATACTTTCAGGATTTAAACAAGATATAAAACTAGCACAAAAAGATAAATTACACGTGACGAAAAATGTATCAACTAGTAGGTTTAAAAACAAACAAATGCATTAACTTATGTTTTTATTTTTACTGTCAGTCCATGAAATTACTACTAACAAGGATCAAAATCTTAATGTAATTCTCTATTAGAGCACAAAGCTGTCTAAGTGACGCTCCTGATGAAATCCTCCCTAAAATAACATCACTGGTTGGCTGAAATAAAAACGAGCAACTGTAAAAAATACAAAAAGGAGGTTATTCCGCAATACTCCGCTTTCCCTTGAAGTACACATTTAACCATAACATTCACCAACTATAAAAGGAAATAAATGGTCTAGCGCGCTACTTAGTTTGATAAATATAGCCGATGGTAGTCATTTGCACCAAACGCACAGTTGCACTTTGGACACTTTCTTTGTCGAGTCTCGTACCGCGTTTTTAGGCAATCATAACAAAACACATGGAAACATTTCGAAAGCACTGCGTCCTTTCTCTTGACCTTGCATGAAGGGCATGTCAGGGTCTCCTTGTACTCACGAATTTCTTCCATCATGACTTCATCCAGCGTTGTTCCCGCCATTTCCATCTTCTTCATCCGTTCAACCTTGCGTTTCAGCTGTGCTATCTCTTCCTGCAGCCGTTTAGTTTTGTAAGCTTCTGCCTCCAAGGAGCTAGTCTTTTCTGCTACCACCTGCTGAGCTTCCTTCATTTGTGAATGGTATTTTTCTGGAAAAACAATAAATTTGAGAATGTTAGATCTACAATTGATCATACACACCTAAGTGCAGCTTCAAATCTGCAGCAGACTGTGCAGACTCGATCGCCTTGCGTTTATGCATCTCCATGGCCTGCTGCCGCAAGGAAAGCTCCTTCTCGATAGTCGCCAGTGTGTTCTGCAGTATCCTCTCCTTCTCCTCCAGCTTTCGTACCACCACATTGGCTGAATCCACCTGTGTGGTGAGTGTGCCGACTTGCTCCTTCAGCACATCCTTCTCTTCACGGGCCAACTTATGCAACTGATTCGATTTAATGCGTTCCGTCATGAGCTTGAAGTTGGCGTCGTCTTTCTCGCGCAGCTGCTGGATGAGGCGCGAATTCTGCTCCTGCATGTCCTCAAACGCCTGCCCGGTCACCTCCATCTCGTTCAGCAGCGCCTCTTCCTCGAGTGAACCTACGAATGGTCTCATCTGATGCAATGCCGAATGGCCTGGCCAACTGCCCTCTGCCGGCTTCTGCGACTGCACCTGCTTCTGCAGCTCATACTTCTGCTCCTCCAGCTGCTTGATCTTACGGAGGGCTTCCTCGTCGGCCAGCTTCTTCCGCTCCTCACGCTTGCTTTCCTGATAGAATGTTTCAATAAATTTATGTAACACTACTTTCGATTGCATTACTTAATTATATTTAAAAAATTGCTAATTATTGTTGATTTGATTGAGTTCACAAAGAAGAGCACGAGCCTGAAAAAGACAAGTGAATTGTAATGTGTAATCAAAGCTGTGCATGTGTTTAATAATGCTTAGCACAGTTTGAAAAGTTGCACTTCGGTAAAAATATGTTGTAGGTGGTGCTGGAAGTCGACAATGTAAACAGTGTAAGGTGCCCTTATACAACAAGCATATTGGCATTGAAGTTGGTAAAACTCGAAACACCTATTAAGTTTGAAATTTCAGTTTAGTATATTTATACTCTACAGTAAGATCATGTGCTGCTGCTATAACTATTTATTTTATTTGTAAAAAAGTTTACACTAAATTCAAATAAAAAATTGATTATAGAATCAAATTGTTATTAAAACAATGCACCTGCAAAATCACGAAATGATAGAATGAACTTATTAGTCACTTCGCCAAAGTTTGAAGTCGACAAGGAATGTCATGGAGTTGTTTTGCACCAATTATGATGAAAGTTTGATACATACCAATGAGCGATGAAAACATGTTGTGGTTTTTTGCTGTGTGATCTAAGATATATGAGACATAACATAGGTGTTAACTGCAAAAGAGTGTTCTAAATAGAGATAGATTTGATAACAAGCACACTTGATGAAGAACAATTTATTGCATTGCTCGCCTTCGATGTCCTGACAATTTTTGAAGATTTTTAGAAAACAAACAGCAACAGTTTCTAACCAGGTCTTTTTAGAAAATATCCTGCCTTAAAGAAGAAATATTCGTTTATATCTACAAATTATTCAATATGTTGTCTCTTTTAGAGGCAAAGAGCACGCGATCTTGGAACTTCATCAAAAAATCTTGAATTGTTCATTGAAGAAGAGATCAGATGTTGAATTCATCTAGTTGCCTCACTGACAAGGAGAAGTTATATCAAAAATTAGAAAAGTGAGTCGAAGAAGCACCAAGCTATGATGTGGTATTAGTAATAGCAGATTTCAATGCTGAAATACGCAAAGAGAATTTTATGAGGACATAATGGAAACACTATGTAAATTTGCAGTATCAACAAATATGATAAGTAGTAGAAATAATACAGAAGCCAATCAAATAGACCACATGTTGGTAACAAAAAAATGCTAATAGTAACACATGATAAACTTCGCAATTGATCAGTTTAAAGAAAAAGCAAAAGAGAAAACAGGAGTTAGAAGATGAAGGAATGAATGAGGATATATAGTAGTAAAATGAATAAAATAAAAATCAGTTTAAATCACATTGCACAAGATATACATAGTTGGATACAAGACTAACAAATAAAGACAAGAACGGTCAATAGACCAAAATAATAGAGAATAAAGTGGTTAAAGACAAATCGATAAGAAGAGTGTAAGATAAAGAAAAATTAATAGAACATAAACAAGAGAAAAAAATCTGGTGTGAACATCACACGACTTTTCTTATCCTATTATTATATATTATACCGGGTCCATCGTCTCGGCCCTGCGCTGCTCTGTCCCGAACTTGTTAATTTAAAAGGACGAGGCGCAGTCCAATACTCGAAAGCTGATTAAAATAAACAGTACAAGACAATAATTGACTTGTACTTAAAATTTGCTACGTCACTGAAGGTAACTGTCGAGCTCGGTCGCACGGCTCATTATCGCCTCGTGCTCATCCTGCAGCTCTTCCTCTCGCAGTCGCTCTCCCTAGTTTAATTATTCTTTAATCGGCTATAACTTATTTATTTGACCTCGGATCAAAAAATTTCATTATAATTTTTTGTTCATCTCGGTCTGATCTATCCGGTAATATAAATTTCCCGAAACATTTTATGAACACCCGGTATATTAAATCCTGGGCTTCAATTCTTTTTCGAGTTCCTATTTTACCAACTTTTATTTTAAATTCATGTTTATCTCAAAATAACAAATCATTTTTATTCTCATGAATTTTTTGTATCTTCAACCGTTTAGATTCGCGACCGCTTTGTGACCGATTTTGCAACCTTGCGACCAAACGACTCGGCCGATTTCTCGAGATATTCTGTTTACTGACAGACCAACACACACACACACACGAACCAATGGCCCAAACCAACTTTTTTGGTGTCCTGAGGCTATATTTCGTCCAGAAATGTGAAAAACTGGGTAGGTCAAATTTCCGCCGATTACATTACTTTCCTTACTATAAGATAAGGAAAGTAATACGTGGATAGAACAATTAATAGAGAAATTAGAAGAGGATAGCAAGAAAAAAGAAATTAAGAGAACATAAAACAGTAAATAAAATAAAAAATGGAGGAATAAAAGATAAAACAAGCAGCAAGCTACACACCCACAGTAAGGATGAGAGGCGAGAGCAACAAGAAAGTAATCAGGGAAACAGAAACAAAAACCAAACACTGGAACCAACTTATGCGGAAGTTAAGAGAATAACAACAGGTCAAAAAATAAACTTGAGAAAAATATCATATATGTAGAGAAATTATTAAGACTGGTAATAAAAGCATACAAAGACTGTAAGATTGAAATGAGATAGTTCGATTCACAAAAAGGGGAACAAAGAAGTGTGTAGTAGCATTATAGTTTCTTCACAATGCGTCAACGACGATTAATAGAACCTATAAAAATAGAAAAATATTAGTTCAGTTACAAAAAAAAATCCACAATAAATAGATGTTATTCATACACTTGAGCAGAGAGTGGAAAGAAGTAATGAATACAATATTACATTTCATATGATTTTTGTAATTTCAAGAAAGTGGTTGATAGCATCGATAGATAGAAACAGTGGCAAGCATTGAAAGGAGGTGAAATACCACAAAAGATAGTAAGGCTAATAATAATAACGTTAATAAAATATATCTATTGTGGTAAGAGCATAAGAAAGAGATAGAGTTTCAACTTCAACAAACGAATAAGATTTACTATCAATTCAATTTAGCGCTAAATAGTGTTACAAGAAAATTAGATTGCCTGGGAATAATAATCAATGAAAGGTCCAACCCAAAACTTGAAAATTAACAAATACACATTAGAAGAGGTACACAGATTTAATTATTTAGGAATGTCTATAAGGAAAAGCACAAACAAAGAAAACTGAAGTAATGAGTGAGAGAACACAAGTGGATCTTAGAACTTAGTGAGCAAAAGAGCAAAAATTCGAATGGACATGATACTAATGAGTCCATGATATGGAAATAATATGCTTAACAGACAAGAAGAGGGAGAAACGAGGAGGATAATTAAAAACAAGGAAACTATAGTACCACTGTACAAAAACTTTGCACTCTGCAGACTTTTAACACTGTTAATTCCAGGCCTGTGTAGTACCATTAGACAAATAATTTGTTTCAAAAATGCGACGGTTTTTGGCCTATAAGTCAGGAGCACATGCACCGTAGTGGGGGAGCTTAATGCAGTTTGCATACACAAAGGTTCAAAGAAACCTTGGATAACTTTTTATCTATTTTGGTATGTGGCTAAGGCGCCTCTCATACGCTTTTAAGAATTATTCTTTGGAAATGAGAAACTATAGTTAGGGGGTAGCAACTACAGTATTCTAAATACGGCCCCTACAATTTGCTCTTTCACTGTTCCTGTCGACAATTACTACATATCTGATATCAGGGCACATCTGCAGGCAGATAAAGCTCCCAAACCAAAAGTTTTGTTTATTGACAATGGAAGCCCAATTTGGGAAGCAAACATAAAAATCGTCTCCATGTTTTATAAATTCTGAAGATATTTTCACTCACATGTTTGAAATCGGGAAGATAGTTCTAAGATCTTTCTGTAAAAAGATAAAGAATTTCTTGTTCTTCTTATCACAAATTTTTCCTCAAAATTCCTATAAGCTAATTAGGAACCTCTACATACAAGATGACCTGCCAATCTTTATTTTTGTTGACTTTCATTCTTTTCTTTACCCATGCTTTATATTTTCAGTCCAATAGCTCCATTTTTAATATCGCTCTTTCCATTTTCCTTTCACTTTCAGTTTCTCCATGGGAAATTTTGTTAACACACAAGTTTCAAAAGCATGTGGTAGGATAGGCAATATACATTAGTTGCAAATACCTTTGTTTTTCAGATTTGCGTGAATGTTCCCTTAAAAGTTGAATTCTACAAATGATTTCTACTGCTTGGTGGGCTCTTTAAATGTCAAATTTTTGCCCCAGGTATGTATACTTCACCAATATTAGAAAAATAGGCATTTAAGAGCCACGTTCATTTTTCTCTCTTGGTTGGTGGTTTCTATAATTAATTTGATCTGATAAGCCGTGGTAAGAGTCTGATTTTATGGGGACTTAGAGCCGCGGCAGTTCTTGAAAGTATGCTACTATTGGCAGTCTCTCCTGCAGTGGACATAGAGAAATTCTACCCTTGAGATTCTTTGCCCACCTATTTTTCTCTTTAGTTGCTGGGCGAATCATGTACATTGTTGGCTTTTAGAAACACAATTATGATTAATGATTATTACTGTTGACAATGACACAAAATACACCAATTTTTGATAGCACAGGGTCACAAAACTTGACTGTACCTATCTACTTAGACAAGGCTAGATATACAAAAATAGTCTAAAAACATCTAAGACCAAGATGCTCATCTATACAGATTGAATTAATGGCCTCATTCATTTTCAGAAACTAAGTTGCTCTCTACAAGCTCCTTTTCTTTTTGTCTTCATGATACAGGATTAGCTCTGAACAGATTTTTCCTGGAAGTGAAATTTTAAGTCAAATGTACTCCTCAAATATCTATTACTGCCAGTTGTATTTTTCTACAATAATATATGGCAGTGGTATTTCCTAGTATTTTTGTCAGATTGTTTCTTGTTGAATAGTTCGGCATCTTGATCATTCGTAAATGTATTTTGCTTTTTATGCTAAAAATTGCACCTAACCTGCTGCTTAGCGCATATCACAAATCTTATCACCAATGCAAAAACTATTTTGGTTGTTTTACAGTAATTTAAATTAAAATGTTTTTTTCAGGTGTTATTCTAGTGAAATTTCTTAAAATAATAAAAACCAGAGTAGGTTTTGTATTACATATTTGATGTCATTAGTGACAGCTTTTCTTTACGTTTCAATTTCTGCAAAAACAATTCTTATTAATTCTCCCATCCCATTACACACCGAAGTACTTGACACTGAAAAAAACTTGTGCTATTCATGCAGTAAGTTCATATTGTTTCTCATAGTGATGTTTATTTTAGTGACTGCAGGATACTCAATTAGACTCAAAATTTATTTTCAAAAACACCACTAATACCTTGGAGAAGTAGGAACATCTGGTGATTGATCAAGTGACTATGGTACATAAGGTTCACATGTTTTAGGGTTTTGCCTTCGAGAATTGCAACTTGTTTTGTGAACAAATCGTTAGTCGTTTCTGTTAGCTTTGGTCATTTTCTAAAAATCAAAAAGCTCTAGTGAAAGTAAAAACACAACAGAGATGGCAAGTATATACATAAAAGAAAGCTTGTCTCAATACATGACATTAGTTTTGAAAATTTCGCATCATTTCAAAAATGATATACCTGTAAAGTATGCAGCTAGAACTCATCTCGGCACTTCTTTTGATTTGCACACCTGAATTTATGGAGGACCGGTACATACACAGTGCTATAAATAATGGTTTGCATTTGTGGCTGATTGATAAAAATAATGGTATAAAATACTCTGCTGACCAAGGACTCTATCCAAAATTTATTTATTGGAGAAGAAGTGCCTTTAAACTCTCTTTGCATTGATCAGACTTTGGTTTCTATTGCAGAGTTCTTGCCACTGATCATAAACCCCAATGCAATGACATTCTGGTAGCGGCATTGCTTATTTTTGCACTACTATTGCCCCAGCATTGCCCTTTATAATTATTTGGCGAAACAGAAGCACTATGTTGTACAAAGACTGCATCATCTGTCCAATACTACAATTATGTAGCACTGTATTAATTATTGATGGCTTTAACCAAATAGTAGTTTGATAGTAATTATAAACAATTATGGTAGCCCTTTATATTTCGAAATTAAAAGTGGAAGGAGTAAATAAAAAATACATGATAGAATTTTCAAGTACAAGAGAATGTACTTGTATGATAAATATCTTAACATTTAAACAAAGACACTATTTTATCATCATTGCCCAAAACTGCTTGATCTAACTCTTACCTTTAATTAGTGAAGAACATGGCAAACATTATGTAACATATTTTTAATGTCACTAAAAGCCAAGCAACATACCTGCATCTTCTTCATTTGTTGACGCATATCCTCAATTTCACCCCTCAACTTTTCTCAATTGCCATCAGCTGCACCTTGTCACGCTGCTCCTTGCTAACGCCCTTGTACATATCAAGGAGAAGCTTCATCTCTTTCTGTTCATTCAAAGCCTTCCTACATAAAAAAACAACTATAAAAACAAGCAATAAATCCAGAACCTTCTCATACTTTAATTGTGCTTTCAGATCTCGGATGATCTCATTTTCTGCAATTTTCGCCTCTTTGGCCCTTTGCACCTCACGATGGTCCTTGTCAATCTTCACAGCCGGATCCTTCTTAACAGTGCCCTTCTCCTGTTTCACAACCCCATCTTTCTTGGCTGTCGGAGATGTTGCAGCTCCTGCACCTTTATCCTTGTCTCCTCCTTCTTGTTCTTCCGTTTGCTGTTGCAGAAAGCAAAATGAATAAAGGTATAACTGTCATATGTAGTTACTAACGCCTTCGGCCTCCTCTTCGCCTTCCTTCTTGATAGCCTGGGTTCCAGATGATTCCTCTTTAATTTGAGCGTTTGCATCATTACCTGCATTCTCTTCTTCCTTTATCTCCTGTTTGATATTTTCCTTACTCTCCTGCGACATATTTTGCTGTTGGCTCAGTTTAGTGTTCAACTCTTCTATCTCCTTCCGCAACTATTAACAAAATATAATTGATTTAACCCTAATGAAAGGGTAGTTAATGTACCTTTGGAATTTCTGAATTTGCTTCTTTATATTTGCGCTTGTACCTATGCACTTCACCTTTAAGTTGAGTGGTGTTATTCTGTAATGAAGTAATTAAATGACGCATCTCCCGGTTGATGGGCCCAGTCTGTTCATTTGCAGCGAGATTCTGTTCAAATTCAATCCGTAACATCTCATATTCCTTGCGAAGCTGCGCCAGTAGGTCCTCCAATTGTGTGACTTCCTGCCGAAGCTTCTTCTGTGCCATAAGTTCTTCACTCTAAAAAGTTAGTAGTAATAAAGTTCTTGCCACCAAATAAACTGTGATTTACCTCCATTAATTCGATGTTCCTTAAATGAGCATTTTTGCTTGCTTGCAACTGTTGACGGGCTTCATCCAGCTGTGTCTTTAGCTGCATGGATTCATTATACAGCACAGAAAATTGGGATTGCAAACATTTGTATTCGGTTGTTTCTACTATTACGCTTTCAGGCAATTGTCGTATCTGCACAAATAAACTCAGTTAACTAAAAAAAAAATTAAATTAAAATCAAGACCCTTACATCCATCTTTAATTTTTCAACTTCTTTTAATGTTTCTCTGTGCATTTGATGCAATTTATCCAATTCCTGGAGGCGATTATTGGCCAATTCCCTGTGTTCTTCAACCTCTTTAGTTAAATCTTCCACTTTAGCCTGAGAAACACTTGACTGCATTGTCGGTTTGGGCTGGGCATCTTTCTCTTGCTCCCCATGCAACTGATGGTAAGTCTTCAATTTCTCGATAGCCTCAGCCAAATGATTCTCAAGCTTGTCATTACGGCATCGCACTTTTTCAAGTTCATATTGCAAGTCATCTATCTGATTCTTCAGTTCAGCAATCTCAGTCTCCTTTGCCGTCACTGAATCCTGAAGCTCCGACATCTTCAGGCTTATGGTGTGATATTTCTCATGCAGGGTGGTGTTTAAAGCCTGCAGGTTGCGGTTTTCTGCTTGCAGCTCCACATTTGTGTTCCTGATCACCTCATCAATAGATGGCGCGTCTTCTGTAATTTCATATCACTATGTAATCGAACAATTCTGCGTTGCAGGTGACTTACGCCCTTCTAATTCGCCCTTAATTACCATAGTGATTTTCTCGTTCCTTTGCATTAGACGGTCAAAGGCTTGAATGACTTTCGCCACAGCGCGCTTGGACACTTGCACCCGATTGGCCAGTTTGTCGTCCAATTCTTCCTTGTCCCAAGTGGACAGCTGGGTGAGGAACGAGGTGGTGGCCTCATTTTCATCTGAAAAATAATCGATTACGCTCAGCACGCTTTTATTGGTAGCAAGATACTTTTGTTTTCTGATTCATCAGAGGTTTCTGCGTCGAAGCGTTGCAGGAGGACACGGATGTCTTCGTTCAGCTGATTCCAGTAGCGGTTAACAACGTTGAGCACGGCGTCGTCCTGCGTCTGGCGTTTCTCCAGCTGCTCTATGCGTTGCCGTAGCTCGGCTTCTGTGCGTAAACGTTGTTCGATGCGCTGTAAAATGAAGGAAGAAGTATTTTGAGATATTAAAACTGCAAAACTAAAAATAGATAGAAATTACGCCTTTACTGCAAGTTATGAAACAACAAAGACAGAAGTGCTCAACTGAGGCTACTGTAGCTCTGACTGTTCATAAAGAAGGCAAAGACAATTAGTTTTCCTAAGCACACCTGTTTGGAAATGGAATGGCTGAAGTTTCAAGAATGTCTGTTAGGCAAAAAGATACAATAAACCTGGCTTACAATGTTAGTCATAACTACATGGTAGACAGTAACAGTCTGACAAAATGGCATCTATCATACATTCATTCTTATTCTTTTATGAGGGAAAATTATTTAAGGTAATAAGTTTTCATTTCCGACTTTCTTAACACTTTGTCTGAAAGTTCAGTTCTAAAAGCTAAATCCAAAATCAGTCAATTTGGTTGGGAATATTATGTAAAAATTCAGATTTTAGGGGTTTTTACCTAATATTTACAAGCCAATAGAAGATATCACAACTTTTGAAGACATTATTTTTTCAGCAAAATTTGAGTCGTCCTTCTGTAAGATGTCCTTAGTATTGTAAAGATCTTGAGAGTCTTTTAAAGTGTTAAGAGAATTCTAGGTGTCCTAAACACTTAGTAGGGCCGTATGAAGATAATTTTGTTCTCGATGACAGTAAGTTGTTCAACTAACACAAATGTAATCTTGGTAACATATAAAGCACAAAGTTCTTTTTGCATCTGACTAATATTAGACTTTAAACACCTAACTCAAGCTTTCTAGATAACCACGTATTATAGTTTAGCTGAAAGATACCCAAAGATATCTGATTCTAACAAATAGGTCACCACATAGTTTCACATCAAAAGTCACAACCTTAAATGGCCAAAGCTTAAAGTATCGAGAGAACCATCTCTATATTAGAAAATAGAGAGCAGGTATTTTAAGACTTTCCATCTTATTAAACTAGAACATCAAAGTACTTAACTTCTACAGTCCAAAATGAATGTTCATTGCTCATTTTTCATTTGCCTATGACAATATTAACATACAGGAAACACCATAATATAAGTTTCAGAGTATGTGTGGTCTGTATGTGTATTATCTAGGATAAACATCAGTGACAACCCATTTTAAAATAGAGGTCAGCCCAAAAGCAGTTCAAACTGCACTTTGGTTAAATAAACCCCTCCAATTTGAAAAATGTTAAGATACTATGAACTTAGTGAATACAACTATTGGAAGGTCATTCAATCACTTGATGAATGTTGAAATACACAAGCTATTTTAATGTTCTTAACTAGACTCTAAATCTTGTCAGAGAGGTTGGAATCTGCTGTATTTCTTGTTGTTTTGATAATATACTATTTTGGGCTATTGATACCTCTCATGACTATTATTTATTTACAAGTCAAAGCATATCATTATCTTATGGTTCGATGTCTGTTTATTGCTTTGCCGTATAGCTGTCTGCCAGCGCCACTATATGTCAACTTCTCTGTTTTCATCATTTACCATTAATTTAAGGTACTTCTGTCTTTTAAAAACGTTGGCCAATCTTAATTATCTTGAGAAGGCATAATGATAATGCCATAATGAGTGGATGTTCTAAACTAACTTGGCTTGACTTTTTCAAGCGTTTCATAGTAAAGTAAGGAAATCGCAACTACAAAATCAATTTCTCATTGTTTTAAAATGTATCTTCTAGCATAACCAAGCGGTTAAGGCGCTTAGCTGCGGTTCAATCCTAGGCTCAGATGCTTGGCAACTGGCCTACTCAACCACTAAAAATAATTGTATTCAATTTAAACAAGGGGTAATAATAATATAATATGTTCGCCACATCAGCTCGTGTTAGAAGTTGTAAGACGTATGGGAGCCTTGATCTTTTAGTTCGCACGCCATACTCCCTTGCAAAGTGCAGAGCCTCACTATTATTATTCTTTTTATATAGCTAACTTAATAATTTCGGAATTATATGTTGACATGTGGGTTTAGGAGAATGAGTTAAAAAGAAGAACACAAAAATTCAAGAAATTCAAGAAGAGAACAAAATCCACTCCAACAGGAAGAAAGATATGAATGCAACCCTCAACGTTCTTATAACAGAGCAACAAAAAATTAAACTTCTAATGTATACTAATCCTTCCGCCTACAAGGCCTTTAAGTAAAACTAATGTGATCTTTTATGAATGTCTGCTCACTTAATATTACCTAATACACATAAGTAAGTACATAAAGGCTCAATGTCTAGCCTTGGTTGACGAGACATTTCTAAACTGGAAGATTTGAAACATTCATTTTTACCATAATTCCACCAAAGTAGTCTGCAATACATAATTTTACAACTTTGCTCTTTTTTTTTCGTTCGTATAACATGTGTAAGAGCTCCAACAAATAAATTAAAATTTTATCCTTTGTTGGGCGCATTTAATAAATAGTGAATGAAATATACAATAAAGGGAATACCAGGAAGCTAATAAAAGGAAGAACTGAAGATCTACGATACAGGATTTTAGAATTTCTAAAAAAGTAACGTAACATCAACTGATTAGAAGTGAGGTGAGGACGGAAGGTCAAAACACAAAACATAGTTGCCACTCTGGAAAATTTTTAACTGCTGTTGCCAAATCTCCTTTTATCCCCTAAAAGAGAGAAACTCCGGTAAATGAGTAAAATCAGAGTACTGGAAGAACCAGAGCGGAAAGTGTCACAACTTTAAAAGAGTTTATAAAAAGAAAAGGATGTACAGAAAACTTTGAAGAGTTTGAGAAGTGGGAGACAGAACGCTCAGTTTTCCATAAAAGTGCCAGAATTACAACTTCTCCAATAGACCAACAACGAGAGAACATACAAATAAAAGAAAACCAGCAACAAGAAGTAACAGAAGAAAAGACGGCGTTGGACACAGTGGTGAAAAAAATAGAAGAATTAAAAGTAGAGATGAAAATAGAATATAACAAACAGCATGAAGAGCTAGCTAAAAGAACATCTGAAAGACGAATATAACAAAAAGCATGAAGAGATAAAAGACGAATTTAAAAAGGCTAAGGAACAATGGCAGAAAGAGGCGGAAAAATGGGAAGCACAAAAAATAATTTTCGAAGATGGAATTAAGAAACTCAAAGAGAAAGTAGGAAACCAGGAAAAAGAAAAGAAAAACCTAAATATTGTAATAAAAGGGTGGCAGTGTCCAGAGAGTAATATCAAGGAAAATGTTGAAAAACTACTAGAAGAAAAACTAAGCATTAAACTTAAATTACAAGAAGCCTTCAAAGTAGGAAGGGACAAATCTCAACAGGTAGTAATAGTATGAATGGGAAATTGGGAGCAAAAGATGAAAGTGATGAAGGAAAAGAGAACGTGAACGAAAATAATAATAGAAAACGATCTGACCTGGGGAGAGTTGGAGATTCAGAGCAAAATAAAGGAAAGAACCGGAAAGGAAAAAAATGATGGCAAGCAAGTACGAATAGGGTACCAGAAATTGAAAGTGGACAACGTAGTATACAAGTGGAACAAAAACGAAGGTTCACTACAGCGGACAGAACCAAAGGATGATCCAAAAAACTACTAAAAGTTAACAGTCAAGGCGACCAAGTTATGACGAACAAGGCAACGAATCTGGTTTATGATAAAAGGAAAAACAAGGAAAAAAGTAAATGCCCTCGAGGAAAAAACAAACCTAGTAAACCAACAGATGAGGAAAAGGAACTGGTATATGGGCTCCTGAAATGCAACAGGTTTAATTTACGAAGGAGCACTACAACAACTTGAAAAAAATGCAAACTATATCAAACAAAACTTTTAGCATTACAAGAAACAAACTTAAAAGACAATACCATAGTAGGACTTAAAGATTACACCTTTTTAAGTGGTGGTGCACGTCAAAACAGATTGGGAACTGAATTCTTAGTATCAAATGCAAGGGCAGAGAACATAATCAATTTCAAAACAATAAGTGAAAGAATCAGTTACCTGAGAATAAGAGGATTAAATAGGAAAATAAGTATAATAAACATGCATGCACCTAGAAAGGAGTCAGATGATGAAATTAAAGATAAGTTCTATGAAGAAATGGAGCAGTTGTATGAAACAATTGCTAAATACGATGTTAAATGATATTTGGAGATTTCAACTCTAAAATTGGAAAAGAGGAAAGAAATTATCCAGTGATAGGCGAGTTTAGTCTGCACCAGAAAACTAATAGCAATGGCCAAAGGTTAATAAACTTTGCAGAGGAGAAATCTAAAACTAATATTCACTTTTAAGATGAACAAAGAAATTCATAAAGGAACATAGGAGCACCCAAATGATAAAGTAGTCAATCATATTAATCATCTAGTAATAGAAACAAAACATTAGAACTTAATCACAGACATTAAAAACTGTCGAGGAGCAGAAATATCGTCAAATCATTATCTAGTGAGAGCAGCATACAACATAAGCCAAAAGAGTATATATATATAATATGAAAAGCAACTAGAAGAAGAGTGGTAAATGTGGCAACTGCAAATAATGCAGAGAAAAAGTGGGAAACACTGAAGGAATCAATTAACCATGCAGCAGAGGAGACGCTACCACGACAGACAGATCAGAAGAACCAATGGTTTGATAAGGAAGCAGAGGTGGCACTGGAAGAGTTGAGAAAGGAAAGACTGAAGATGATAAATAAGAAAACTAGTGAAAGTGAGGAAATTTTTAAGGAAAAAAGAAGAGAAGTTAAGAAGTTTCTCAGAGAGAAGAAAAGAAAAATACAACACAAACTAATAGAAAATATAGAAGAAAATTATTGTAAAAAGAATATGCGACTGTTATATAAATAAATAAACACAAGCAAAAAAGGGTACCAACCTAGATTGCTGATCGTAAAAATAAGAAAGGTGACTTAATGGTGGGTAGAAAAAATATAACAAAAAGATGGCGTTAATATTACAGTGAAAATACAGAAGAAGAATTGCAAGAAGGCATAGGAAAAGAGACAGAACTGGAACAATTTGAAGAAGCACAAAATAACTTGCCCACATTAGAAGGAAATCCATCAAGAAATTGAAAAACAACAAAAGTCCAGGATCAGATGAGATTCAGTCAGAGTTAATAAAGTATGGAGGTAAGGCCCTGGAGAGAAGATCTACGATTTAATTGCAGAAATATGGACAATATGCAAAATGACGCAATAATAGTACCAATTTTTAAAAAAGGTGATAGGCTATAACGCACTAATTACAGACCCATATCACTACTGAATGTGACATACAAATTAATTGCAATGTTAATTAATGAAAGGCTAAAAGAACTAGGAGAACAAAAAATAGGCGAATACCAGGCTGGATTCAGAACACAAAGATCAGTGACAGATCAAATTTTCACCCTGAAAATCATTCAAGAGAAAACAAAAAGAAAGGGGATGCTGATACATGCCCTTTTTATTGATTACACACAGGCGAATGACACAGTAAACAGGTTACAACTGCAAGAAGCATTAAGAGAACTGCAAATCCCAGGTTGGCTGACACAACTAGTGAGAATCACTTTAAAGATCACAGAAAATAAACTAAGAGTGAAAGATGAAACGTCAGAAAGTTTCAGGACTGAAAGAGGACTCATACAAGGTGACCCAACTCTCTTCTATCCTTTTCATTCTAGCACTGAAGGTGATCATTAGAAGAAGTGGAATGCAACCAGATAAAAGTATATTAAATAATCCCCATCAAGTAATAGCATATGCTGACAATCTGACAATATTGGCTAGAACACAGAAAGAGCTTAAAGATGTCTTCCTGAGCGTTGAAAAAGAAGCAAGAAAATCTGGTTTGAAAATAAGTGACAAAAAGTCAAAATACATGGTTTTCAACTCAAAGCATACAACTAACTATGATAATGATTACAAGTAATCAAGACAACACGAAATATAAGTTTGAAAAGGTCTGAAATTTCACATTCCTAGGAAATAGAAAGAAGAATAACAGCAGGAACTAGAAATGCTGCAATGCTAAAATCAGTGTTAAATAATAAATCAACATCGAGTGCTCTTAAATCCATGTGTACAAGACAATCATAAGACCGGTGATAACATATGGAAGTGAAGTGTGTGCAAACTAGTGCTGTCCAGAGTAAGGTAGCAAGATTGGAAAGAAAAATACTGAGCAGAATCTATGGAGGAGTCAAACTGAAGACACACGGACGAGAAAGACAAACGAAGAAATCTACATGCTTTACCCAGATCCACCCATAATTAATATTATCAAGCAAGGCAGATTGCATTGGTGGGGGCATGTGGCAAGAATGGACAACAGGATGCCCAAGAAAACCCTGAAAACCGCCAACAACATGGGCAACAAGATGTTAAGGAAGACCTAACAACCCTGGGTATTGCAGATTAACTGGGAGCAATTAGTCCTCAACAGGAAAGAATGGAGGAAGACCATAGCCATAGGCCCAAGGGCCTTTTGAGCTGTTAAAAAAAATCATAGAGTGAATATTAAAGTATTTTAGTCGCTGTAGGTTATAGCTCACGCTCATTATTTGTGAATGCGTTAGCCTTAGAACCATTTCGAACATGTATTCACCAATTATTCCTTCAATTGTTTTTATAAAGCAAACCCCTACTCTGTATTATTTAATCGATGGTTTCCTATCCAATTCCTTTGAACAGATAATACAAAAAAAATCTTTCCATTTCGAGTCTGTAAATAAAAGATCTGTTTGAAGTTGAAGGTCTTTCTACTTAACCGTTTTACCACTATTAATAAAATGATCTTTAGCCACCCTGTATGGCAATTTTCAATTCTTCTGAAACATCAGGTCTAACAAATTCATATTTCTGCTTTAAAGAGTCCCTCAACTAATACAGAAGCCGGCCTGTAAGTTCAAAAGATCCATTTCCATGCTATATTTAGATCTAGGAGGTTTATCAGGTAGACTTGGAAATATCTGACTCTTCTGGTTTACGTAGCTTCGATTTTTTCCAATTCTAAAGAATTTGAATCTGGACTATTTGATAGGAACATTGGCATATTTTTTTAGGAAATCACGCTGATATGATATTGGGATTGATTAGAATATAAAACACAGCATCGGTTCGTCAAAAGTTATAAATATTTTGGAGAATGTTTAAGAAGTACATGAAATAGGCGGGCAGCTTTAGATTACTTAAAGGACTACCAACTTTCTAACAAAGCACCAATGTCAGATATATCTGTCAAGCCACAGTCGAGAAAAGCCACAACTCATCGGTAGCAATCACGAATCTATAAGTTGCATTTCCCTGGTCAGAGCACATCCCTTCATCCTTCTATCAAGGGATACTACAAAACCAATATGCCGATATAAAACTTTAGCGCTTTTTGGCGAAAAAACTGAACCCAGAACTCAAAACGTATGTGATTTTTTGATATAATCAAATAAATGGAAAGCTTTTCTACATTTTAAAAACACTCAAAGCGCCCCTTTGTGATAAATCAGACTGTTATCAAAATCCTTTCTTCCTACATAGTAACTTAATCATACCAATCAAATAAATAGCTGCCGAACGTTCTAATTCATTATCTACCAAAGGCAAAACATTCTAATATCTTATATTCTGCATTGCAAATAAATAAACGTTTTGATAATCTTCTTCTTGCGGTGCCTTGGCCGTCAACAGTCATTGGCTTTCATGTTGGCTATCATGTTTAGTATGGTGGATTTATTGACTGCTGCTCGGAACAATTGAATGCTTGTATTCCCATACCAATCTTGTAAGTTCTTCAGCCAGGAAGTCCTTCTACCTGATCCATGTTTACCGATTTTCGATAATCACCTAAAGCTAATTGTTTTTAATAAACACTTCTCATCTGAGAAGTAAATAGTAAAACAAATGAATTAATTACATGCTCCATAAAAAAGGGGTAATTTGATTAACCTCAACAAGCACCAACATAACTGTATGTGTGAACATTTACGAACATACAATGTTTAGAAATATTAATTTCTAACTGACTTGCTTGTCAAGTGCATCTGCACCCTTAATGATGCTGGAACATACTACAACAGTAGAGTTGATCTCCACTTCATTTTGGCCTTATTGAACTAATTATTCAAACGAAAGCTTGGCTATTTTACCTTGATCAAGTTGCAGGTAGGTTAGGTTAGAAAAGCAGCACAATGAGGTGCCCTAACCACATTTCCAATAAAGTGAAAGAGTAATTTGCTTATGTGTAATATGTGATCAGATTTTGCATGTAGATCTTGAATTAGGTTAGAGTGAACTAAGTTTTCATACAATAAGTACATTATAACAGAAAACAGAAATAAATGAAGGCCGTAATCTGCAAGTGTTCCGATTACAAATAAAGAAGTAACATCATAAACTATTGCTGCTTGGTCGCTTCCGGCAAGCTTCCATACCTGCGCTAGCTTCTTGTTTTGGAACCGCAGCACCTTGATGTCCAGCTCCTCGAGCGTGGACACCTGTCCGATGAGGTGCGGCTCAAAGTGGATGCGCTTGATGGCAGGCTGCCCGGTGCTAGCCGTGTCCTCTGCGTGCCGCTTCGACATCTTGAGGTTAATCCTGCTAATAAACAGAAATAACCAAGCTAGTATGACGATTTCAAACTTAAAGGGCCAGTTACTCACCGAACCGGCCGATCAAAATTTTAATTCGGGAAACGCGTTTTGACCTTCCGCTTACACAGAAAGTTGCTAGGAATAAATGCGAACATCACAGCAACTTAACGAATTCCACTGGCTGCGGTTGACAGTTTGCAGAGCCGACAGGCCAGACGCCAACATGGCGGCCGTAGAGATGCGTTTATGAACTTATCGATTGATTATTCCTGATAAGTACGGTTGGTGCCTCATTCAATAAAGGACAAACTATTTCGTGATGTCAATAGCAATTTTGGTGTTAACTACAATTGAATAGCGCCCAAGTGAAGAAACCTGAGATGACTTTGAACGCGCGCATCTCTAATATGGATAACAGACTGAATCGAGTAGGGAAAGCTTTGCTGACTGCTTTTGTTTTCTGTAGTAACTTTGATTGGAAAGTATGACGAAATGGTGTAATGAGCAAGCTGAGGTGACGATAAGTAATGGAGGAATTATTCTCCATTCGGTTGGTTCGGTCGTTCGAACTGCTCAGGAGTGAAGCTGAAATTGAATTCAAGACCCGTCGCTTCGGGAAACATTAGGGAACAGTTTATTTCCGCGTGGCCGAAGCCGAATCGTAACTGTGTTTGGAGAGACGTTTAGGATCAACTTGGGAGATGATGCAACCGCTTGGTTTGCAGAGGCAGTTGGCGAGCACTCGATGAGAGATGTAAACGACCTTTCCGCTTTGCGTTCCGTTTTCATCAGTGGACGAGCGGTCGTGAGGCGTCGTTCCTTGGGCTGGCCATCCCGTGGCAGCTGCCTCGAAGTCTCTTCCACCAGGTTGGCTGAACGACGATCTGTCGCAAGATTGATTTTGCCGGTGACGTTTGAATTCTACCATCGGAACGTTTTGGAAGCGATGTATCCGCGGTAGAGGGGATAGATGGAATGCCCAGAACAGACATGGCGTTGCTTGGCTTGTCGTTGTGACGAAGGCAGCGGAAGGAAGTGTGCAATGGCTGTTGTGGAGCGTTAGTGAGCGGGTGCACGCGTGCTGAGGTTTCGACGTAGATGTGGCAGTGAGCGGCGCGATGGGGGACCGCAACTGGAGCAACTTCAGCTCCTGTTGCCGACTGTGCCTGTCGGAGAAGTTTGGCACGCTGAAGTCCATCTTTGAAGATGTGTCGCGCAGCGAGGAGATCGTCAGAAACATCGAACTTTGCCTGGGCGTCGAGGTGAGTGCGAAGTGACGCTCGAGCGAGCGACCGCGGGCCGCCTCGCGTGGAAACCTATCGATTTTGGCCGCTACGGCCACGAACGCTTTGTTCTTCATGGGAACCGTGCTACACGGAAAATTCCCGCCGGTTCAGCCATATCAGCGTCGCCAGCAACTCTTCTCATCAGCAGTTCGGAGCGTCCTCCATTTCACACCTGTTCGTTCGCGCTAGAGTTCATCACGTATAGTTGCGACCGTCGGCACGCGAATTGCTACCGGGCCGCGTTAGCTCGGCGGCCAGACGGTTTCTCTCATGATAACGTACAAAATGGAACCTTCACCAATTCCAAGATGGTGAACGTTCAGCGAGTCTCCAGTATCTTTCGTTCTTTTCGCCGTACGCCTGTTCGGCGACCTACAAGCAGCTGCTCGAAATGACTCATTAATTAGTCACTTCAAGATTCAAGTCCCAAGTACATTGACAGCTTCTTCCACTTCATTAGATGACGCTATTCACTCTCGTTCAGCCATTCTTTGATGCTATTCCAATTCTTTTATTTTTGATGAGAAATAAGTTAGGTTATGATTAACTTTGATGTTCTTGAATCATTAACATCACACAAAATTTGTGATTTACCATACAAGATAATTGAAAGATGAGGAAATGGAGAAGTTTGTCTACCTTTGCAAGTTTTTTAAAATTGTCACCCTAAAGCTTTTTTATTTTGTTGCCAGGTACGGCCAAGTGACAGATTGTCGACAATGATATGTCAGCAGTGTCTTTCAAAGGTGAACAGCTGGTATGACTATCGACGGTTCTGCCACGAGAACCAGTCCAAATTGGAAACTTGGATGAACGCCTGGAGTTCAGCCAATATGGTAAGTTGCATATTGCTATTTATTCTATCAAGCGACATCTAATAAATGTTTTGTACAGGGCATTCAAATCAAGGATGAGGTGATCGAAGATGGGGAAAACAACATACTGCCACCGGTTGTTGTGGAAGACGACGAGGTGAGCCTGCCTATATTGCTGTATGACATCTAATTGTCGCTCTTCAGCAGGTTATGCACATCAAGTCTGAACCGATGGACACCACGTACGATCAGAGCTTTTCCCAGGAGGACATATATGGGCAGCCACCACCTCTGACCCCGCACCCGCCTGATGAGGAGTTACCGACATACGATTCCAATGTGGAAGACAGTGATGAGGGCAGTAGCCAGGGTGGCGTCAACATGGTGGAAGGCGGCGAGATGAACGGGCTAGGTAAGTTGGCCTCTTAGAGGCAGGCTTGCATGTTGATGCATGATCTGTTAAGCAGAAGGCACCAGTTCCATGGCTGACCATGTAGAGGAAGACGGGCGCCGCTGTCGGTTCTGTGTTCGGGTATTCAGTACTGTCGGGAATCGGAGAAAGCACGAAAATATGATTCACCGGCGCCAGCAGGCGAACGAGAGGTTACAAAGAAATGGTAAATAGCTGCTTAGAATAATTTCAGAGTCGGTTCAAACTGGGTGTTTGCTTTATCACCAACTTTCTAGGTATATTACGCTCATTATCAACTTGCTGTACGGGAATTTGCTTTGATAAAATTACGTTCCTAACGTATCAGCACTAGGCCTCATATTTACATGTTGAAATTACATTGGTTACAATGCACAGTTGAGATTATCATGTAGAACTAAAATGCTATCTTATCTAATCTTGTTTTTTAAGCGTCATGTTGTAGTTGCTACTTAAGTTTTTAAATCTGAATTGTCAAAATGATCATAGCAGATATGGATAGTTGTTCAAAATCCTTTGTACGTTTTATAACAAATATACTTCAAAACTGTTAATATCATGTAATGATTTACCTTGCCAAATTATACATTTTTTTTTATTTCACAAGGCAGAAAAGCTTTATAATTTTTAATAACCTTGAATTTTTTAGCAAACTTATTTAAGAATTAATGGATCCTATGCATTTTGACGTTAAACCTTTCCTTAATTGTTGGTACATTAAGGACACATTTTTAATAATTTTATTAATATTTTTTATCACACTTATTCGACTAAAATTATTTCTGGAACCATTTTTCATTGGTTGAAAATCGTTTCTCCTTTTGTTGTTGTTCAAGATTGGGGCTATGGAAAAGATTTTTGATCAGCTTTAGCCAAATTCATATGGACACCAAATAGCATGTTGTGTCCGACCCACAAGGTCAATTTTTTTTAATTTATGGGGCTACACAGAACCTTGATGATTTATCTGCTGAGATGTCGACCGTCTTTTAATTCTGTTCTCATCAATGGGGTTATCCTTTAAACTTAATGACTTAATGGTTGAGTAATGATGTCACAAGTCATTTCAATTGAGCAGTACTCATTTGTTGTTAATGACATATTTACACTAAATAGTATGAACTCAACTAACAAATCAAAATTAAACTTGTTTCTGCAACAATGTCTCCTTGCATTCGTTTGTTTTTCAATTATTTCTTACTATAAAACCCTTTTAGTCTTCTATTCTACTAAATGTGTCATTTTGGAATCTTCTCTTTCTCATTGTCCAAGTGTATTAATTGCGTTTGCTTGTTTTTTATGGTTTCTTCTCTTCATTGTGATTGGTTTCTTTAATATATTGTTAATTGTGCCATTTCTGTTCTATAGAACAGAGCTGTCCAACTGAGGTTTTCAAGAGTGTGAATACAGCCAATACTGTCTGATTTGGCCAACTTTGGTATGCAGCTCCTTGGAGAATTACTACCTTGAACAGCCAGTAGGACATTTCTCTTGCAGAGTGCACATTCAGTTTTCTTCAAAATGCTAAAACCATAGCAGTCATTATGGCGTTTATCATCTGTAATCTGGATACTACCTGCATATGAGACAGAAGCTTGAGTTAACTGTTTGGAAATTTTGAAGTTTTGTCTAGAGCCGCAGTGTATATGTTCTGAAAAGTTCTGGTTGGAAGATCAAGATTTTTAACACTTCAGCTTAATAACTAAAAAATTGAATGTTATTTTATATTTATATATTGATAAGAACATTGTAGCCTAGGAGCAACTCGGCCTCTTTTCATCGTAACTTATATTTGTTTTCCTTCCCTATTCCTAGCATCTTCTTCTTCGCTCTTATCCTTATGGCCTTCCAGCGTCGGACCTATTCCTAGCATAAATGATGATTTTTACTCTTTTTAGCGCTTTTATAAAATTAATCTGGTAAAAAACTAACCAATATATGTTACTTAGTATATGTTAACTTAGTGGCTTCTTCTAACCTAACGTAATAAAAAAAGCAACAAATAAACCAGACATAGGCAAAACAAAATACTTTTGTATTGTATCCTGTACAAACTCAGTTGGTAATGCAATATATTGCTTGGCAACAATATGCTATATTAGTGTGACGTCATCGGGCGTTATTATTAACGTCTGTTATCCAAACAAAGTTTTGGTCCATAAGGTTTATATGGAAGGAAATTTCAACGCAGTGTAATAAATTCTGGTTAAGATGTAAATATTTAGGAACATATCAGTTAAACGAAACAGTGTTGAATTAAATTGCCATGATATAACTTGTTCAAAACATTATTTTAGTATATTATATTATTTTGTAGGTTGTCTTCTAAATACGTAGATGAGTAAATCTTTATTTAGATGGACTTTCTTTACTCATACAATTTCTCTGCAGCAATATCCAATACAAAGTTAGCAATCATTTTACCCTCTTTATTCCTGTTGATGGAGACAGCTGTGGATAAGTGATAGGTAGGGTAATCATTTCTACCAGAGAATTTAGTTTAGTCTCAAAAGATTTCTCTTTACTATTACCATTCTTAAAATGGTAGCTATACAAAACTTCCAAAACCTGGTTCTACACCACGCCTAAAAACTGTAATAACAGTAAATACACACTAACAATTATACCTACCTAATCATCTCTTTCCATCGGTCTTTTTCTTTTTGTTCCATTAGAAACTTAAACTTGCAAGTTTTACGTTGATTATGTTTGCAAACAGGAACCCAACATACATATCGCCATTTTTTTCTAATAATGGATTTTTCTTTACCTGAAACCAAGCTAGTTAATATGAAAATGATGTTTAGTTTAGTTTTATTTGACTATAATTTATTATAAAAATTACTTACCAAATTAAAATATATTACTAAATAAAAATTAAAATTTGTATGCAGTTTGACTGTTGATCAGTGAAAATTACTCCTATACTAGGAGATGATTGATATGGTAATATCAGGAATTTCATTCTGAAAGACTCCATCTATTAACATTGCTGTTATCAGAAAGATGCTCAAGTCCAACAGACATATTTGTCGCCAGATAGAAGCGTGTCTGCACATTCTTGCACCAGCAATCCATAAAATATGCGCGCCATCTTCAAGCAAAGGAACATTTGTGTTGAACATTCGCCATATTAACAATATCATAATGGTTGACGAAACCAGTTTTTTTATGGCGTTCTCATTAAAGTCCAAACCAAAGTCTGGACTTTTGAAGATGAAGCCATCATTCTTTTCTTTACCGTTAGGAAAGAATTGATTTGATGACTGATTTTGAAATATGCAGAAGTGTGATCAACAATATTTTGAAGGTCATATTGCAAAATTTTCCTAATACCCTACATAAAAAACGGATTAACAATACTGAAATATATAGTTGGAATTACACGCCACTTTTCCAAAGGAACAAATCTATCTTGGCCCTCAAGAATCTAGCTTTAAACTCACGTTTTGATTACTTTCATGTTCTCCTGGAATTAAGGTTTATTCTCCAAGTAGGTCAGTTAAATTTTTTAATATTTGCGTATGCAGATGAGAGGATTCCAAATCATGATGCTTCGCTCATTTTCTGTTCAGGAAGTAAAGTCTGAAAAGTTAAACAAATTTGAATTTCTTTCGTTAAATTCTCCCAAAATCGTGTGACATTTTAGCATGAAAGAGAGAGACGATAACTGTTTTGATTCAGCTGTTTATGAGCAGTTATGTTTCAGAGGATGTCTTCATTTCCTTTTTAGGTGAGAATTAACAAAATTTTCATTCGCGTAAAACGAATCCACATGGAACAGATATAAATGGAAGGACGGGTGTATTGTCATTCAGTAGTTACTGACGTGAATGGTTGGTCTGACTGTGTTACATGGCGTATTGGAGGGATGAGGCAAACCAATATCTAGATACCACCTGCAATAGTTTTAAACTTTGAAGATCATATTGGGGGACAATGATTTGGTTTGCCAGCTAGTGACGTCATTAAAAAAATGTTTTATATACCTGACAACAATTAATAAGCTATTTTAACATTATTGATAAGTTTGTAGAGCATTGATGGGGCTGTGATTTACTTTATTTTTACAGCTTCTATCATTAATTGCAAGTGGTTTCATTGATGTACATTTAGCTTGTAGTCTCTGGCCTAATTGGCTCTACTAAGCAAAGGTTTCAATCAGTAGATAGCTACCAAATGCAGCGTGATTCATTATTTGCTGAAGCAATCGGTGCAAATTTTAACTGCCTCTTATTTCATTTATAGTTTTCCTTATTGCAATAAGGAATCAGTGGACTTTGTTGCTTGATGCGTCATAATTTACAAAGTCAGAAAGTCGGAGTTACATTTGCTCCCATTGTTTAATCTCCACGGTGATGTTTTATAGTCTTCTACATTTTAGCATAACTCCATATTGGTTTCTTTAGTTTTATAGGGTGTCGATAGAAAGCAGTAGTTCTTTAAGCATCGAAAATTCCAAATTAAACTTGTGATTATAGAGCACAGTCGTCTTTATTTCATTGTACTATAGTTTACTTTTATTCCAATTTAAAAAATATAAATTGATCGTGATTAGGTAGGTATATTATATATATTATTATACGTGGAAGAGGCGATAAGTAACTCGATTTGCTTACGTATAGAGAATAGTAACCAAACATGGGGCCGGCGAAGAGATTGCTCTGTAAGCAATCCCAGAACGAACTTAAAAAGACCTTTCGATTTCGAATTTCGGGAAAATTCGAAATCGAATATATCGAAAATTATTCGACATAGAATTTTTTCGACTTCATTTTCGAATTCAGCGTAAAATTTCCTATAAGAATCACATTTAAAATCGTAATGTCGAAAATTTTCCCGAAATTCGAAGTCGAATATCTCGAAAATTATTCGAGATAGAAATTTTTTAATTTCGAATTCGAAATCGTCGTAAAATTTCCTATAAGAATCCATTTTCAAATTTTAAAAAATCTCAATTTTTGTGACGGACTGACAGACAGACATATAGAATTCAGTAACGAACTTTTTAAGTTCGTTGAAAATATAGACGTGCTTATGAAGTTCCTTTCTTATATATGAATATTTTATGATACTATTAGGTGCACAACTAAGTTTCCAGATTTCACACATGGATGGTGTTAACAACACATGTAGTCGACATACATGTCTGAAGTTGTGTTTTTTACAGCTTGGACATCTATTAATTATAACCAGTTGTAATACGAACACATATCGTAACGCAAAAATATTTTATCTAACAACGAAGATGTCAAGTTTTGTGCCAAATAAATAGCATTAGCAGGAAGCTTTGCTTTTCTGTTTTAACTTGAAAAAAATGCAGCTGAAGCACGTCGTTTACTTAAGGAGGCACCATCAAAAACTACCTGTGAAGATTGGTTTAAACGCTTCAGAAGTGGCAATTTTGACAATGCGGACAAGGAGCGCTCTGGAAGATCAAAAACAATTGAGGACGCCGATCTGCAAGCGTTATTGGATGAAGATGATACGCAAACACAAGATCAACTTGCAAAGGCATTAAACATGACTCGCCAAGGTATTTCCAAACGTTTACATGCCACGGGAAAAATTCAAAAGAAACGAAAATGGGTGCCGCATGAGTTGACTGAGAGACGGATGGAAAATCGAAGAGCCACCTCCGAAATTTTGCTTTTGCGGAATGAAAGAAAGAGTTTCCTGCATCGACTTGTTACTGGCGATAAGAAGTGGATATATTTCGAGAAACCCAAACGCAAAAAATCGTGGCTTTCACCTGGCGAAGCATCAACATCGACGGCACGGCCAAATCGTTTCGGAAAGAAGACAATGCTCTGCATTTGGTGGGAATAGAAAGGAATCGTGTACTGAGCTGCTGAAACCGGACGAAACTGTCAATGCGCATCGCTACCGACAACAACTGATAAATTTGAACCATGCATTGCTCAAAAAATGGCCAGAATAGAACACGAGACTCGAACGAGTGATATTGCAGCACGACAACGTTCTGTCAACGCACTTCCAGGACACCATCAAAACGGTGAAATAGGATCTGCTATCGCACCCGCCTTATTCGTCAGACCTGGTCCCTTCTGATTATCACTTGTTCCGGTCGATTGGCGTATGGCTTGGCCAATTTCGAAGAAGTGCAAAATCGGTTGGATGAATGGTTTTGGCCCAAAGACGCGTCGTTTTATCCTCGCGGTATTCATGTGTAGCTAGCGAGGGATGATATTTTTGAATAAACTATTTTTTGTATTCCTCTTGAAATTTTCAATTTTTCATTGATCGAAAAAACCCGGACACTTAGTTGCGCACCTAGCTATCATTCTGACACTAATTCGTTTTTCGATATTTGTTTAAATGTAAACTTTTGGAATGTAATAATAAAACGGTTGCAAATGCAATTTTTCTTTTTTGAATCCATTGTAAGATTTTTTTATTTTGGGTGACTCATGTCCCTGTTTGATTTTGTGTAAACGAATTCAAATGGAGCAGAATAAACTTTGAAAAAAACACATTACGTTCCGAAAACAACTGCCACGCCAGAAATCATCGATAAGTCCTCAATATGATTTTGGTTAACAAATGAGGGAAAGTGCATGACATAATATAAGTCAAGGACATTCATTATATATGAAAAACTGTGGATTGGGTAGGTGCCATGTCTGCTCACTCCACAACAAAAGCAAATTTGTGTGCAGCTGTTTGCAACTGTTTCAAAATAAGTCAACTGATTTTTTGTGATCTTGGACAAAATTTGCATCACTATTCGAGACTAGAAACGAAACATCAATTCAAATAATGGGATGAATGAACAAAATCGACTCTAAAAAAAGTCAAAATTCTTCTGATGAACTACTTGAAAAGGGGAAAGCGTAATTGTAATAACATAAGCTAGCTTCTTCAGATTACTATGTGGTTGGATACAAATTTGAGTTACAGGTAGAGACAATATAGGGTGTATTTTGAAAGAAATCGCGAATCGAGAGAAACGTAGGTATAAGTGTTGAACTTCGAGGGAATTATAATTTGAAATAAGGTATTTTATAAAACTCAAATTGTTGTCTTTAATATCAAGTATGCATCAAACCATCCTTGTAGTGTGATGTATCATTTCTGCTCTCTGTTTAATGTTAGTTTATTGTAGATAAAGTATGTGTTGAAACGCATTTGTAGTTGATTTAATTTATTTCTATGGCACAGTTTGTAACGCATTTGCATTTAAAATTTGTACATTCTGTATTCTGTTCTGTTTGGCAATGAAATTGCTTGTTCTATGCATATGATTATTCCTATGGATTACCTTGGTACCAGCAGCAACTTAAACTTTGCTTTCTAATTTTCCAGCTACAAATTGAATTAGCATTTAAAGTTGTCAGTTGAAATTTTTTGATGCTTTTAATTCTTATTGAAGGAACTATATGGAGTAATAGAGAAGCTCTGGATCATATTCTATGTTTAAATAAATGTAAAATTAAAAATTTTCCAATACTTTTTCATATATAAATTACAGTTAGAAAGCAATGACCTAATAAAATTGTACTTGGTAATAGCTGTTAATTATGTTCAAACTAATCGATCACAGCATAACACTTTTTTGTTTTCAGACCCGTTAAGTGATCTACAAAATGGCGAGGGACCAAGTGAAGGACGAAGCGAAACAGAGATGCAAAAAATCCAGTTTGCTGCTGGGCTGCAGCTGCAGCAACGCTCATCCAACTCGTCGCAAGTTCCCATAGAAAACACACCATTAACTAAGGTAGAGGTTAGTTACTTGGAGAAGTGCAAAGCCATTGTTACAATGACTGAAACACTGGTGTGCGTTTGCCACGATGAACGGTTCGAGGACGTCAAGGAGCTCAACGTCCATTTAAAGAAGCAGCGCACGTGGTTCGCAATGTTCACCTGCTACAACTGCCTTATCACGTTTGGAGACCGTTCCTCGTACATGAAGCACTACTGTAACTGCCCGAAATCCCTTCTGGAGAGTCTGAAGCGCCTCTCAGAGTCCCCGGTGAACCCTGATGTCAAAATCCGTCTGTATCAAAGCTACAAGTGCGTCAGGTGTAAGAGCATATTCAGCTTCCGCGAGGACTACCTAGAGCATTTAGACGAAGATCACTTGGAGCTCATGCAGGATAATCCTCCCTTTATGTGTGCATGCTCAAAAACATTCAATGCAATGCAGGATTACAAGCAGCACGTGCACTTCACGTGTTTTTTAAGATTCTTCTGTGATGTATGTTTTAAAGCATTCCCATCAATTGAAAAATTCAAGGAGCACTGCGAAAAGGAACATGATTCTGCAGAAGGTAGCACTTTAGAGTCTTACGACACCTTCCATAAGGGAAGACCTGCTCAGGAGGCGAGCTGGAAAAGGAAGTCTTTGCCAGCAAATAATAACAAAGCTTATGAGGGTCGGAAGAGGAGACGCACCATTACTTTACCTCTTGCACCGGACTTAGAACCAGAAGATCCTGATTACACTCCAGAACCACATAAGGTGATTAATCCACATGCATTATATAACATGAAGTCTGCTAAACCAACGGCATGTCCCAGCTGTAAAAAAGTTTATTCTTCATATCATAACATGTTGCGTCATTACAAGATGAGTCATGATAAAACTGGTAAGCTGTTACAATGCAGGTACTGCCCAGACAGATTTCGATTGATAACTGAATTAAAAGAGCATGAGGGCATGGTGCACCGTAATGAACCTCGAAATACCGAACGGGACCCCCTTGAAACGTCCGAGCAATGCAATTTTTCGTGTCCTGTATGCGGCGACTTGTTTAAAAGTCGCCAAGAATGGCAGGAACACACAGAACAGCATCCTAAGTTATCTTGCACCGAATGTGGTAAGCAGTTTCTGATGCAAGCTGAACTGGACCAGCACCGTAGTGTTCACCTGAATCTGAAAGTGTATCGTGATTCTAAGACGCAAGATTATAAAAGTACTATGGTAAGTCCTACGCTGATCTGTGAGGTTTGTGATAAAACCTTCACTAGCAAGAGTGAGATGCAGCAACATCAGATGTTGCATAAGAAGATGCCAGTGTTAAATGCACAAGATGAGACCGTTAAAGAAGAGAAAAAAGACCTGACCAAGAAATATAGTTGTTTCACTTGCAACAAACATTATATCAGCTATGGTGGTATTTGGGACCATAATAAGAGATATCACTCATCTCAGGAGTCTGGTGAGCATGTGTATCCTCGCCAGTGTAATTTGTGCCCTAAGGTATTATCATCTAAAGGAGCTTATGGTAATCATAGAAGGATGCATGAGCGCTTACAAGCACAACAGGATGCTGAAAATCGACCTAACAAGCCAGGACGCAGTAGTAGTGATAAAACTGATGACGGAGAATCGTATTATACTTGCAAAAGGTGCTTTAAAGTATTCTCCAGCAAGTACAATCTGCGTAATCACATGAAGTGCCATGGCATAGTTTTGAACCCAAGCAGTCGTAGTAGTTCGAAAACGGGCAAAATAATCAAGACCTATTGGTGTGATGTGTGTCACCAGGCTTGTCCTGGCTATGCTGAATTGCAAGAGCACAAATTGGAACATCGCAACGAACAAGCTCCGGAGTTAACAAACGAGGTAGACCAACCCGAGCAGAAAAAGCCTGTCATTTTTTGTTGCAACATTTGTACCTCAACTTTTACTACCAATTTTGCTTTAAGACGACACAAGGAAAAGCATGCACAGGAAGATGAAGGAACAGAAGAGGAAGGGAGTTTGTTGAGAGTTAAATCAAATTCTGTCTATTGCAAGTACTGTAAAATACCATTTGAGGATGTCGAGGAACTTAACGATCACATGCTGACTGAGCATGAGCAGTCCCTTACAAAATTAAAACATCATATGCAGAAATCGTCTGGAAAGAAATTTCCATGTGGTTTGTGCAAGAAGGTTTTTGATAATGCCGGTGCTTTGTCCTCGCATCAAGGCTGGCATAAAAGAGGAAAGTTTGGCAAGAAGATTTTACGGTCACAGGAGAAAGTGGTCAGAACGATGCTCAATCAGGTACCAAACTCGGTTTCATCTCCTGATGTTAATAAATATCAATGTTACAACTGCTACCAGCAGTTTTCTAATGATACTGCTCTGCAGTTACATATACTAGAGAAGCATAGAAATGTTGATGCAACAGTGCTCAACTGTAATGCTTGCAAATTAAGTTTTGAGACCAGGAGCAGCTATGATGCCCACCTGCAGTTGCATAGAGTAGTGGAGAACCAGAAGAGCTCGAAGCCACATCCGTGCCAGTTCTGCACGGCCGGCTTCAGCCGGAGCGACACCCTTAACGCCCATATCAAGCAGCACCATAAAGAGTACTATCAAGACATTTTCAAGTGCAACCAGTGCGATCGCATGTTTGACAAACAGAATGCGCTTACAATACATTTGAAAGTGCATGACAAACAGCGGTCGAACAACGACTTTGTGCCCAGACCAAATCATAACAAAAACATGTACTTTTGTTCCATATGTGATTTAGGTTTTGTGATCGCCAAAGATCTTCGTAACCATGTTGTGACTGCCCACCCATTCTGAACACTGAAATTGTTTACTGTTAGCATCTTAGTGCTTGAATTATTTAATTTTTAAATACCGTAGTGTAAGTTTTCTTTTTGAAACAGAAGTTCTTCAGATGATACTGTAATATTTTTGTATTTGCCTTGAAATTGTACAAGTACAAACATAACCCCCTCATACTTCTGTGTGAACAGTATTTGTTTCGTTTTGGTACCCATTTTGTTTGTGCGATGCATTGTACTATTTGTTTTTAAATGAAGTTGGATTCAGGTGCAAGGCAGCGATGCTGCATTGTCATTTTGTGGATCGATATTTACATACATTTTACATGAATGTTTACTGAAGTATGAGAGCGATTGTTAATAAAGCGTTAATTGGGGGTTTCACTTATAGAATGTAAATAATGGGTTTTTTAAGCTTTTGGAACATTGTACATATTACTGTTTGTTATAATCTGCTGTAATAGCATTCTAAATTTACTGTATATTCCAGTCTATTCAGTAATAAATTATATTTTTGACAAGAACCCGTGCATAGTTCTGTTGTTGAATTTTAAATGACGGGGTGTAATGCTTTTTTGGAATCATGTTCTTCTTCTAATTAGCTTGACCAATTTTCAATCTGATAATCTCTGATGGAGCTAAATAAAAATGCATTTATATGCTAATTCTTGTACCAATGTTTTGTGACTTGTGCATAAAGCTATCTCATTGGGCATTTACTGTTAGCTGCACTAATTCAAAAGTTGCGAATAAGCAAACAGCAGTTTTTAAAATGGGCATGTGAAGAAGTTAATATTGAATGTTCAATACTTGCAAAGTCGAGCAAGGAAGAAATGACCCTCACTGTCGTATGAAAATACATTTGGTGTCATGGCAACATTGGTGTTTGATACAAGATGTTTCAAAATTAATAGTATGCAAGTTACTGTTTCGATTAATTTATTATTGTTTAATAAAGTATTGCCATTTAAAAAGTAAACTATGATTACACTTTTTACAAACTAATAGTTGTACTATTATTCTTTCATGTAAGACGAAGCATTATATCTATTTTAATATGCGACTGCAGAAATTTTATCGAGGATTTTTGTTACGAGATCAAATACTAACTTTCATGCTTGAATTAATTGGATGAGGTTTATATTAAAAGACCCTAATGTATTTTTTATGGTCAATGTGAAATCTATATAAAGTTGGGTTTTTGTTACTATCACTTCTACCAGAAGTCAGAAGGTCAAAAAGACTACTAAGTTACTGATCAAGAAACTCGAAAAATAAAAGCATTACCTTGGAAGATTATCACAGCATTGAGGAGCTACTAAAAATGATTAATAGATAAGTAAAATGTATGTGTATCGAAAATTATGCAATGTATTACTACCATTCGGGATTCTGGGATGATTGTTGATAGAAATGATGGCATAAAACTGCAGACTTTTCAAAATTTCAGTGTAGTTCAAGGAGGGATAAAGATACAAGTAGATATAACAGTTGACAGTAAAATTTATGTCATAAACTAATAAAATTAAAGGGGACCTAAGTCTTACGATAATATTGCGTTAGGTATTATATAGTGACATTGATAAGCCACTCCAAACTGCGGATCTTAAAAAGAAATCATTTACTAATTATACTATATAAAGATCTTAACCAAGGCACACATCAAAACTACTTTGTATTAATATATAAAAGCACATAGAAGACAATGTGGACCTATTGGATGCAGTTCCTTTATATGAAGACCCTTTGAATAATGACTGAATCAAAAAATTTTAATTGTCTACATCTATTTATCTTGTTAAACAACTCTAACCAATCGGTTGTTAGAAGACTACTAAAATACCAGTGGACACTAAGGTCTTACTACAACGTGACCAGGAAACTAGAATTGGCTGAAACTCCCCCCATGACACTTGTACAACCCACCTCAGATTTACAAGAAACTTTTTATGGACTATACAATTCCGTAAAGTGCAAGACAAACGGAGCCGTTTTAGTTTTTAACAGTTATGAATTTTAGTCATCAATCTGTTTTGAAAATGTCATCTAAATGTTTGCCGGCACGAGAGATATATTACTACAGCCTTACCTTAAAGTTCCACATTGTCGAATCATTTCCACTAGTACTGCTACTTCAGCCTTCAAGTATTTTCGCTTAAAGAAATTGCAAAGGCACATGTCTGGTGACCTAATCAAAGTAAGACGGCCTGAAAATATTTGTCCAAGAACTTTTCGAGGAAATTCTTCTCGTGTGTGTGGTAGCACCATCTTGTTGGAATCACAGTGAAGCATTTCCATGTTCGGTGAGTCGGGCTTCCATAACCAGGAAATTCCATAACAACACTACAAACAGTTACTGTGGAAAGGTACCTCATGGAATTAGAGATTTTGTGGGACCCGATATTATTGACAGCCCGATAAATGAAAATGAGCTTTGTCACTATTGAGCACACCAGGATCAGCTGAAACATTTGCCAACATGTCCTCACAACTCAGGCATACCAGTTACATTCTTGTTCCTGAACCACCATCAGTTGATAGCGAACTCGTTTCTGCAAGAGCATGTTTAGTGTCAGAACAATGTAGCGATGTAACAACAGCCTGCGATATTCGCGGGTGTTCGAACGCTACGATGTCTATCAGGCGATTTCCGTTTCAACACTGAAGCGGTTTGCCGGAAATTGTGTACTCACAACATTGTAGTTTTCTTGGTCGGAACTTACTCCGAAATATTGCGAAATACCCACTACGTCACAATCACAGAATCGCCATTTTTAATCAAGTCTCCGACACAAACGCGCTGTGTCACCACTCCAAGCCACTATGGATACTAAAATGACCTGCCTTGCGCTGCTTAAGGATATACGACTTAAGCGCCATCTACCATTACATTGCGCGCGGCGGTCAATTCAAAAAGGGAAAATCGTTCTGCGGGACCCTGTAGTTGTTTCTGAAATGTTTTTTATTGGTCTTTCACTATTGTGTTTTGTTTTTTGGAACCATTATTAAAATTTTTGTGAATTACAATACTATCGAGTCTTACATATTTCTGTGAAAGCATCTTTACCGGCAGAGTATTGTGGGAGTATGACAGCAGCCTGCGATATTCGCGGGTGTTCCAACGCTACGATGTCTATCAGGCGATTTCCGTTTCAACACTGAACCGGTCTGCCGGAAATTATGTATTCACAACATTATAGTTTTCTTGGTCGGAACTTACTCCGAAATGTTGCGAAATACCCACTACGTCACAATCACAGAATCGCCATTTTTAATCAAGTCTCTGACACAAACGCGCTGTGTCACCACTCCAAGCCACTATAGATACTAAAATGGCCTGCCTTGCGCTGCTTAAGGATATACGACTCAAGCGCCATCTACCATTACATTGCGCGCGGCGGTCAATTCAAAAAGGGAAAATCTTCCTGCGGGACCCTGTAGTTGTCTCTGAAATGTTTTTACTGGTCTTTCACTATTGTGTTTCGTTTTTTGGAATCATTATTAAAATTTTTGTGAGTGATGATACTATCGAGTCTTACAGGCTTCAATAGTACACACATCACCACATTTCTACCTATTTTAAGGTGACAGCTTCTTCCACATAATTATCTTTATAGTGATTAATTATTGCCTTTGTTTCTTTCTGTGAAAATGAAATAATTTGTGATTTTAGTGTGGCAAGTTTAGGGGGGAGGGGGGTAAAAGTAAAATATTTTAGGGTGCTACAGGGTGGCCAATTCAAAAGGAATTCGACACTCATCACCATTTTTTGTATAATATGAAGTTCAATTACATATAATTGGCTTCATTCAACAAAGCCGCGTTTTTGCAACAAAACAGCGCCTCCCCATAAACTCAAATTTACTGCCGACACCTTAATGGCCAATAAAAAATGCGGCGAAGTCGAGCAGCAGCTTTGCAACGGCTATAACAGTTAAAACATCGAGTCGAGCAGCGCTAAACACGCAGCTAATTATTTTGGGCTGATTAAAACGAATCGACTTTATGACATAATTCGGCCTAACCGTGAAGCTCTTAACATAATGGCATTATTTTAGCTGCAACGCGCCATAAATTGTTAACGCTGCATTGGATCGGTTGTAAAGATTGAGCAGAGCAAACCGAATTGCCTTATGTATTTAATATGATACAGAGCGCTGCTAATGGTTAGAAAAAGTGTAACCTAGATTTTCAAGATGTCATATTCTTGTGGTATTTCTATAGAAATCACGTAGATTAATGATTGGATTGTGTTATATGATTTATTTCATCCAACAAAATGATAAAACTTTAGACCGATTATGATTGTGGTAGAGGGCGCTAATAACACTTTTTGACACTTATTGCTGAGCACGGTGTATCGTATAAATTAACCAAATGTACAGGGATTAGATAAAATCCTAAATGATGAGAATTAAAATCTATTTGTGTAATATGGAACTTAAAGAACATGTTTTGCATCCTACATTCCTTAGCCGTATCTTACAACTGTATGCGTGGTTAATAAAATCAAATTAGTGCCACCTACCACACAAAACGGATTTTGTTATTTATCAAGGTTTGGGTCACTTTTGTCCTTGATCCCACGCGTACGGACCGGTAACATGACCGGCAACACTTGCAAATCAAACTATAGACCAAATTTGTGTTTCAGTATGGTTTGATACTTCTGCTCACTCTTTAATAAGAACCTAATAAATACATCTAGCAGTATCAGTTCTTGTTTTAAGAGACGACCAGATTATCAAAAGTTATTTCTTAATTTTGAGCGAGACAAGCCTCCGATTTCCTACGTTGGTCACACATCGTCCTCTATGAACTTTAATCCTTTTGAATCAAAGTTGATTGTCTGACAAAACGTTTCTTTTTTCAAATCAGTAACAAAATAGTGTGCACAACCTGTTTCACCAATACTTCCACTATTGCTTTTTTTCATGACTTTCGAAGATCTTGCCAACTACATTCCATTGGTAGTTTGTCCTAGGTATTTTTCATGTTTTATCTCTCTATGAATCTTGTTCTCTAGCAATTCCCAATAGTCACCCCTTTCTAAAATTGTTAGTGCTACTTCTTTCTTTTCTCTGTACATATCCTGAACGCCCTCTCCCACACTTTCACCTTTTAATGTACCGATATTTCCAATAACGCTGTTCTTGTTTAAAACATTTTTTGTCGATAATATTGGCTTAATTTGTTCCTTTTATACCGAAGTCATCAAAATCTATATCACACACAAACGCAAATATCACAATTATGCACAAAAAGAAGAAAGACAATACTTTATAAGAGGTATTAAAATACGTACTGTTCAAGACCATGCATTTATTTCAGATTGTAAATAAATGCTAAATAAAACATTTTCTGGTAGTTCAAAACTAAAGGCAAATACACTCACTGTACACTTCATATCAAACTAAATCCAAGAGAAAGATTGGACAGAAAAGTGTTACTTATGTATTTTCCGTTTCTTCTAGAAAAATAGAGGAATGCAGTATGTAACGCAAGGCTTTCAAAATATTGGTATGTAGAATTTTGAACCATAGAGCAAGAAACACTAAGTTTCTTAATCGATTCTTTTGTTTTTTCTTTTTGTGCACTCTGATCTCTCTTGAGATTTTTATGTTTTGTCCCTCCCGTTACTTTTCTTTATTTAGTTTCGTATATCTTTGTTCTGGTACTTAGTTGTTCATTTTTATTTCAACTCTTAATTATGCCATCTTTTATATCTAACTATTTTCATGTTTTTTAACCGTCACTATTCTTTTGTTTTTTATGAGCTCATCCTTATTTACTGCGTTTCTTATTTTTTGACTAATTTCCCTTTTTGGCTCCTTTAATTCTTCCTATCACATTTTTAAAATTTTTCTCAAGAATAGTTCGTTTTCTGTATTTGTTCTTCATATTTTCATCTCTGTTCTAATTTAACTGGGTGTGACTGGAAGGGACGATTTTCCCGGCCGAGCTCTCTGTACATTAACCGTATATTTTGTTTCTCTCTCAATTGGTTCTAGATGTTCTATTTGCAATTTTCTTGGTACTTTCTAAGGCGATTTTTAAAATTAATTCTCTAACAAAATCTAATCCAATCATCTTGATAGTCTATGCCTGTTAAAGGCATTTTGATCTTTTAACTCGAATAATTGTAGTTAAAAGACGTAATTTAAGTATTGAGGTTTTGCCTTCCAAGAAGAGGAAATTAAAAAGATAGACGAACAAAAGACCATGCTGTTGAATAAATGAATTTAAGGCTGCAAACACTAAAAACATTGTAGAAGACCTTTACAGGGATCTAGGAGCAACCATGGATTTTTCAAGGGGCCTGGGATTAATATGATCAAGCCTAGAAAGCTAAAGGAACAGGTTAGGGTCTCAATTTGAAACTCTTTTTGGTATAGCTTTATTGATTTCTTTTTCTTGTTCTTTATGATCATTATCTCATATTTTTTGTGGCATCTGGGTTTGCAATGTTTCTTTTACTCTACTTAGCATTACTTCTGCTGGTTTTTAAAGGTGAAATCTATTGATTCATCCGTTTTCCTTTTTATCGTGTATTAATCTTTTCTAATTTTACATTAACTAAACTTAAGTGTAGTCTGCCATTCTTTTTTCATTTTTCCTTTTCTGTAACATACCTATCAGTAATTGTTTAGTACGTTAAGGCTTGAAACTCTCTTATTTTTCTCATGTTCCTGTACTTTAACTTCTGTTGGTGTTTTTAAGCGTCCATCAAATTTGTCATACGGTTTATTCTTTTCTGATTTTTTCTTTTTCGTTGTCCTTCGCCTTTTTGCCTTTTATTTTCAAGTAAATCTACTATTCTCGCTATTGGTTGTTAACACGCCTGCCTTTGAAATTTTCCAAACTCTTAAAGCTCCAGATTCCGGATTAATTTTCCTTTGCTGCTTCAATTTTTATTGCTTTTATTTGACAACCAAATTCCACCAGACCAGTTTTGGTTTAATAAAATGTAAAGGCATTATAGATCATAAAATACACACCAAAAATGGGGAAAAGATAAAAAATAGATGATTTACGAATAAAAACAAAAGTCTCAGCTGCCTGCGTTCGTGGATTTTTGACGTGACTTTTTTGAATTGCGTTGGAGAAACCTTCATAGAAAACTCTGATAAAAAAGTGGTACAAAGGAGGCCGGTCAAAAGGTACAAGAAAGGAAACGTTCCGCCAGGACAGAAACTATCTGAAAGTAGAGATAATACCTTCCAACTAAGTATCATCTCAAAAAATTCCAAAAACAATGCCTTCCATGAAGTTCTTAGTGAAACAAATAACGACAGTGGACTATTGCCCCTCCAAGACACTACTGACATACTAAACTTGGATAAAGAAACGTTTGTGACCTCAAGTCCTCCAAAGAGCACAGAAGACGATTACATAATCTGAACTTGTCAGTTATCAAAAAGATTACAAATTACTGTAATCCTCAAATGCTGTTTTCATCGGTAGGCAGCTCCTATAATTAATCAATATAAAAAACAATAAATTATTTGTTTTTAACTTTTAAACAGAACTCCCTCTTTTTCAGGTTGCATAAAGATAGGAAGTATACAAGATTTATTTTTACAAGGGAAAGCTACAAAATGGAAGTTTTATGTCGATGTGTTTTTTAAGGAGGTTAAATATTAACCAAAATGAATAACCGACGTCACTACATTAAGGGTTTTAGACTCCCGGGAAATATCTTATGGAACTTGCTGTGTGGGCTATAGCTCCATCCTGTTGAAACCAAACGGTTTTCAGTTGCAGTGCATTGAGATTCGGTGCAAAAATTGTCAGGATCATTTCATGTCGATTGGAAGTGTCTCAACATATTAGCCTTGCTCCTTCAAAAAATAAGAACCAATGGCCCCAACTCTACTCGCCGCACAACAAGCAGCGACAGGTTCACTGTAGAGAGGCCTTTCTATGGATTGTCACTCCAATAATGAAAGTTTTGTTTGTTAACCCTTCGGGAGTAATGAAAACAATTATGTCACGTGGCACGCTTTCGAAAATGTTTCCACACATTTCCATGTGATTTTGCCTGAAAAGTCCCTGCACAACCATTTTGTATAGATGAAAATGAAGGTGTGTGCGCGAAATTCGTTGTACAGTACAACTAGACAAGTGAAGAGTAACGGTATGTTTACACTCGGATTGTATGGGAGATTCCTCTTCTCAGTATTTTTGAAGTTCTTTGACCACAGCAAAATCGATTTTCGGTTTGAATGGAGACTGGAGGCGCAAGTTGAAAGTTGTGCGCCCACTATAGTCATTGTTCCAAAAGTACGCATAGACAACGAAAGCTTTTCGCTTGTTCATCCTTTGATTAGGGACGAGTATTTTCCCCACCCTATAATACTATAGTTTTGATGTATTTTGGAAATTGTGAAAACATGACTATTGTTTCTAAATGAAATTCACGAAGCTTTTGTCACATTCTCTGCTTCTAGGACAATTAACATTAAAATTTATTTCTGTCATAGTCACCTCTGCTTAAGTTAGGCAAAAAAGACTGAAATCGTTCAGAATGAAAGCTAATAAAAATAATTTCACATAAGGTCAATAGCAAAGATTTAAATCCAGAAAGAGATAAACGCGAATGAGGGTGGTCAAGGTGTAACTAAACGTGGCGATTAAAAACAAAATGAGCTGAAAAGAAAAACTTGCAAAAATATACTTCTTTGTTAGTATGCAGCAAGGAAGAAAATTATGTATGAAAAAAGGAAACAAAGAATACTGGTATAAGCAAGTGAAAGGCAATCTATACAAAAGAATTTTTCTATTGGATACTTAACAACAGTACCAATAAAGTTCTTACAGGATTTGTCTGCAAGTAATCGAAACAAGATAATTTTGACAACGAAAGAAAAATACAGATAAAGCAACGGAACAAGCAAAAAATGTGAATCTGGGGGATACAGCAATAAACGACATGGAAATAATTAGACAGAACAGGCATGCAAAACCGCCTTGGTGTGAAATAAAGAACTCTTTGATTTACCTCCATTTAACATGCAAAAAGAAAATAAAACACGAGATGCAATCTTCCTAACAATAGAAAGAGCAGCGATATCTTTATAAAAACCTCAGGCTAGCATCGCCAGCCTTCTCAGAATTTATCTTGACGAAATAGAAATAAATTTTTTTAATCTCCTCATGCGTACATATTCCTCCACTGTTTTTCATTTTAGGGTTTTTGCACCCGGTTAATTTGCGTATGTCATAGTTGGATAATTCAAGAAAAAACGTGGAGTTATTTAGGGGAAAAAGTTAAAACAAAAAAATGCCGATGTTGGTGATGGATTCTTAGATATCCCCTTTTCGGCCATACTAAAAATGAAATGAAACGCTTTCTTGAGAAATAATTTTGGACACTCAATAATATCAACAAAATAGACGCAATTTTTTTTGGGTGAGTTAACTGAAACGAAATGTGAATTTAGGAGATAAAACGATAAAGACATGAAAGTAGATTGACAAGAGTGGTGTCTTGCATTCTGAGTTTTGAACAGTTAGTTAAACTGGAAAACGAAGAGCTGGCCAATTGAAATCGGTGCACTCTACAGTTTGGACAACCGCACCGATGTCCTTTAAAAATGAGTCGCTCTTGGATTTATCTTTCCAGAACACCCCAAAAAGAAAAGAAATCATAAATGGGATGCAATCTTCTTAATAACAGAAAGAGCAACGGCATTTTAGTAAAGTACTCTAGGACAACATCGCCTCAAATTTATTTTTGAAACAGAAATAAATCAGACAATTCAAGAAAAAAATAAGGAATGTAGGGAACAGGTCTATTAGGGCAAACAAATCTGTGCAAAACCAGTATCAGTAGGAAGTGATGGACTCTTAGATTTACCCCTTTGGGTCATGTTAGCATCGCTAAGGTTGTATGCTTTTTTATGGTAAGCAGCCGAAATGAAGAAAAGTGTGAATTTAGAAAGACTAAACGATGGAGGAAATTAAAATAATTATAATACCGCAAAGAAACGATATATTTCTACCTTAGAACAGATAATTAAATCGGAAAAAGAGAAGGCTCTCTATTTGACGTCCATTAGGGCAAACAAATCTGTTAAAAGAAGAGCTAATCAGCTTCTCAAACCTGTGCAAAACCGATGTCGGTTGGACTCTTAGAACTACGCCTTTGGGTCATGCCAGTATCGCTAGTTGTGTGATTTTTTATTTCAAGTGACTGAAATAAAGAAAATGTGGATCGAGGGGGACAAAACAAGGAAATGAAAACAGTTTTGACAATAAAAAGATACTATAGAGAAAATGGATGATGTGCACATTTCGATCTTAGAATAGACTATTAAATAGGACCAAATCATAGGGCTCCAGTTTGACTCGTGGGATGAAGCTTTCCTTGCAATAGAAATGGTGCAGACGTTTCTATTGGAGAACTTGACGATAGTATCCCTGAAGTTTGCAAGGATTATCTTCGACGACAAGCTACCGAAACGGAAACGAGTGCCCATTGGGGAAAACAAATCTGATAGAAGCTGTGCAAAACTGATGTCTGTTGGAGGTGATGGACGCTTAGATAGATCTACCTGTTTGATCAGCATGGCACAGTTGTGCAAAATTTATTTTTGATGGTAAGCGACCGAAATGAAGAGAAAATGACGGAGGAAACGAAAACAAGTATAGCATAAAAAAAACAGAGAAATGGATGGTGTTCACATTTCAACCTTAGAACAGACTATTAAATGGGAAAAAGAGGAGTAACCAAATCTTAAGGCGCCAGTTCGACTCGCTGCACTCGACACCTGTAAAAAAGTACTCTTGGATTTATCCTACTCGATTATGCCAAACGGGGGTGTAAGGGGGCCACCAACAACTGGAACCCAAACGTCAACCCCACCTGCACGAGTGGCAACCGACTTGCCCGGTACACCCTGCCAGATAACAGACTCTGGCGACCCAGCATCAGGGAGTATAACCTGATACCAGTTGTTTTGAGGTAACGGGACCGATGCGGCTGGGCTAATCACCCGCGCATTGTGAAATGATTCAGACAAACACCGCGAGCCTCGGAACCGCACGGTCACAACGAAGACGACAGGAGAGAAATAGGATTAGAGAAAGAGGACAGGCCCTAACACAAATCCGAACCCTTGCAAGGGATAGACATTCTTTCAAACAATGGCTCAAATCCCCAACACCGTGAGGTACGATGGGAGAAGAGGAAGTAAGTAAGTAAGATTATGCCAATGGGATGAAACTTTCCTCGAAGCCTCCAAGAATTATCTTTGACGGCAAACAACTGAAACTCCATTGGGAGATTATGTGCCGCTACTTGGTTAAATCCAAACTCGGAAGAATCACGATCCAACTACCACTTTTAATGAACAGCAGAGGTGGTAAAAAATTGTAATCAGATACTTTTAGTTTGAAAAAATAATGGCAGCGTGGTTTCTTCTTAATCAGGAGTATTTTTACAAAAAAAAATCGGGGGCTTTCTTGGACGATATGGTAACGCAAGCAAGGCGTCGGCTCCTCAATAGGCGATGGTTAAGGAGGCGTGCTCTCCCCAGGGCAGCTTCGCGTGCCTTTATTGATCCGGCGACCTTGCAACCCATGACCTATATAATTCGGCACATGCAGGGTGTCATGCAGCGGCACTCGGCTCAACAAAAATCTGGCTGGTCTGCTAAGAAGGATTTTTATTGAAGAAAAAGCGCATTATGAATGCACAAACATTTTAATATAAACTTAAAAATCGTACAACAATATGAAAAATTATAGACTATTATACACATATTTATTTTATAACGGGATGGAAAAATCCGTTCTCACTATATCAATGTAGATAACTACAACTTTACGACTTTTAGATAGAGATATCATAACAAACTAACACAGATAGTAGCGACATACACATGTAGGCCTGCACAGGCTGATCCTGCAGTCCGGAGGACCAGGTTGTCCTGTCGCAAGTTCCCTAGCCTAGCTACCTATAATAGTAAAAAAGAGCCATCACATTCCTTTGGGCGTCAGTCCCTACTTAATATTGTATCAGTATTAATAATAAATAACGCGCAAGTGGCCACAAGCTCTCTGAGCACGCCTCTTCGGGTCGCTTCCGGCAAGTGCGGCTGCGGCATGGCTACAGGTCGAGCGAGTTATTAAAAATTGTCTGTAATGGTACGTCAGTTAGGCAGACCGGGTGCAGTGTGTTGTTGTGACCACTCGCAGAACTGTAAAAAGTCATCAAAATAGAACTATAAAAGATTACTACTAAAGAACTGTGTTTATCTGTATCATACCCTAATGAGGCTACACGGTTACAAAGATACATGAACAACAAGTTAACTACGATTATATACAGATCTTAAATAGATAAAATGCAAATACGTACAAGCAAGTATATAAAATAATTGAGTAATCTATAATTTGAATCATATACATTTTGTAACTTACGTCCCGCCACCGAGAACCCCTCCCTTCCACTTTGCGTTCGAGAAACGATTCTTAAAAATAAAACCCATGTGATATGCTAGAGGGTGCGGGTGATACAACTTATTTGATTACCGGTGCTCTCTCGAACGGCAAAATGGACGGAGAATCGTCTCTGATCAGCTGCAGACTAACAGGTAACGCTGACACCGTTGAAGACTTCTTACAACCATCTATGAAAGGCAAACACGTCCCGTATCAAAGTCCTAGAGCATAACTCATAAGCGCCTTTTACTCCATAGAAAAAATACTTTTTATCACTAAAGGAGAACGTCTGCTCAATAAATCAACGCGCGTGCTCGTCGTGTGGTGCGACTTCCAAACTGCACTACATTACAGCCCAGAAAATTTTGATTGTGATCATAAAGTGTAACCCTCACAGAACGATGCTCGTGACAAACAAATGTGCTCGCGCCCGGCGAAATTTCCTACTCACTTAGGTAACAAATTGGCTAGAGAACAACAGCAATTGATCTAGAAAGGTAGATAACAATGTCAGTCAGGTACACATACAAAATAACCAAGTGCAATCAAACTAGTAACAAAATATATATTGTATTTAACAATCTATACAATTTAAAATACACATCGGTGAAAAAATAAAGTAACAAAATCCAAGCGGTACAAAATATATACATATACAGCTTCGGCTTCGGAGGAAGAAGCATCTAGGAACCCAGCAAAATCAGGTTATGGCATGCACTAGCAATACTGACTTAAAACCAACAAAACAAATAATTACACCAAAAGGGACCATTTGTGTCTCGGCCACGCAGCTCTAAAAACCCGCCATGATATGCCAACAACATTTATTGAACATGTATAATAATCTCTGGGACTAGATGACAGCTTGAGCTTTTTATACAAAAATAAAAAATACATACATTATAAAAAATTTAGAAAACACTCTATTCTACAAGAATACTGTAAACACCATATATAAAGTAAGAAACATCTAGTCTATACCTAAGTTCATAAAAAAGAACTATCAAGGTTTCAAGCTGGGATTCTTTGTTTAACAAATTAATGTTAATTATTACTACGGCTAGGACGCGCCCGCTGCTGCCGCGGGCGCCGCCGCCCGGCCGGCGGCGGCGGCGACGGCCCGCAACAGCAGCGAGCGGATAAGTAACTGCAGATAACCGAGAGAAGGGTGAGCACCTCTAGGACAAGCCTCAGTTGGCCACCAAGAGGTGCTGATACTGGCCTGCAGAAGGGTAGGGCCAGTTGTCCAGCAGCTTGTTGCTGTCCTGCGGGGTGGCGGGGGCGGACGGCGGAGCGCCCATGGCTCCGCTGTTGGGGTAGTACGATCCCAATGGTGTGTGCTCGAACGGCAACTTTCCAGGATACAGATCAGCGCTAAGGAACTGATTGGAAGACTCAAACATGGAGCGATGCGGGAACTGGGGTGCGTAGGGGCCGTGAGAGAAATAATATGCCGAAGGGTCCGGGGAGAGTGCGCGCCCCCCGGGGGAATGGTGTTGTGCCTGTTGCTGTTGATGCAGTTGTTGTTGCATAGCACGCTGCTTGATGTAATTCGAAAACTCCGTGGGAGACATTCTGCGGAAGAAGGCTGCCATTAGTCGAAACAACCCTAGCGTATGCGGCGCGTGAAGCATCAGAACGACAAAAGCGGATACGTACCGATTCGCTCTCTTGCTGCTAGTCTTTAATTTGGTGCTCCCAAACTTCGTCTGAGCAAAGGTGGCGGTCGTGAAGGTGAGTGGCGTAGTGGTTCTCGGTATGAAGGAAGGAACTGGGGACGGGGAGCCCTTGTAGGAGTTCCCCACGGAGGTCGGCGACGGGGCCGACGAAGAGGACGAAAGGTGGTTGATGTTCTGGTTTCCAGTTTGGACGACGGTGGCAGGTACTTGGGGGCCCACGGCCGAGGACTGAGACGTGAAAGGAGAAGTCTTGGGGGACAGACTCAGGTTGCTGAGGCTGGAGCTGACGGAGTCGATGGGCTTGAAGCACTGCGCCTCGGGGTTGAAGGTCTTTGTCACCTCCCGGTCGGCGGAGCTCTCGTCCTGCGGGTCGCCCTTCTCGCTGAACAGGATCTTGACGGCGCCCTTCTCGCCGATGCGGTAGCTGACCTCGCCGGGGTCCACCCAGACGGCCAGCTCCTGCGGCAGGTTCTCCAAGATGTCCTGGATGGGCACGCCGCTCTCCCGCGCCGCTCGCTCTAGCACCTTATCGACCGGGTCCCCGGTTTTTATACATCTGAAGGCCGACCCTTTGAACGGCTTGTCCGGGTACCAGTGCCCCTGGAATTTGTCTTTTAAGGCTTTCTCGAGCTCCTCTCCGAATATGTTGACCCTTCGTCGAGGGAGTTTGTTGTACAGGTACGAGATGACGAAGTTCAGAGCTACTTGTACTTCTATATGCATTTTGAGGGTTACGTTTCGTTCTTCGGTCGCGAGCGGTTTAATAAAACATTGAATTTATTAACGTGTGGATATCTAAAACGTTGCGAGTTCCGAAATTAAGGTACGTGATCTGAAAAGAAAAAGAGGCGCTTAGTCGGGCGACAAACAGCCAATCGGCGGCTATGTTAAAGCAGATGAACGAGCCGGGTTCCAGATCTGTGTCATCCTGGATGTTTGGGTGCGACCCAGTTTTATATTCGTCATGACGCGAACTGCGTGTATTGATCCCGAGCTTCCAGCGTCTACGCAAGACTGAGCCTCAATGGCATCGTTACCCAAGATTAACTCGGGCTGAATCTTTAACCGGCTTTCATGCCTATGGGCTCCCGTCCATACGGATGTGCGGTTCCCTCTAGGAAGATGACGAGCTATTGATTCATTCGTCTTCCACCTAGACGCAACCTCCAGCAGCGTGCAAGCTAATGGATGATCAAGGATCATGGCGAAGGTGTTCTCGTGAAACTTTAAAATTACCGCTCGACATTTTCGTATGGGGCGATTCGCTATTTCTGAACGAAGGTGAGGGTTTATTTCGAGACGCTGCCGGTATTCAAAAACAAGCGTAGCAACCTTACGCGGCTTGGGTCGTACGTCGAGCACGCCGCAGTATCGGAATCAATAAATCCTTAACGATTTCTCGAAGGTTTATTGCGCGGCGGTCTCGCAGATAGCATCATGCATTATGTTGGGCATCCGCGCGACTGCGAAACTGGTGATGTAATGGTCGCGCGAATCAAATTTTCATTAATCACCCCCTCGCGGAAAGCGCCTTAGCGTTCGAGGCGGCCTTTGTTATCGCAAAGCGCCATTAGATTAATTGCGCCCAGCTCAGCCGGGCCAACAAGGCAGTCCGTCATCTTTCATCTGCTACTTCTGCCCCCAGAATGCAGATAGCACGACACGGGCGGGACGGCCCCCTGGGGACTAATAAGTGCCCGATGCTAATGTTTGGTCGATAAGGCAGCCGAATTTGATCCTGCTTCCTCCAGGAATTGATATTCCGGCCATATTTGCGAAATTTGTCCGCATTACCCGGCGCGGCGCAGTAAGCCTGATAAGCTGCGCTGTCAACATTCTAGAGTCAACCTCATACATAGTTAATGTAGTTCGGCGCGCGGACTAGAGGAAACGCTAATTCGAGGGGCAGATGCACGCCGGCTCAGCTTGCGCCAGTTACAAATTTAAGCGCGCCGAAATAGTGCAGTTGGGCTGCACCGTGCTGAAACTGGGTCGAGCCGGTGTCGCTCTTCTGAATCGCAATCGCAGACCTCGCGGGGAGAGGGAAAAGGTCGGTTGCAGGACGTCCATTACATAGTGATGATACTTAATGGTCAGCGACGAGGTCGTTAATGACCAAGGAAGAAGTTGTTCAACATCTCTATTCGTTCCAATTTGTATTCATTTGTGCTCCCCTGCCATATATACAAGAACTTGAGATACGGACCACAAGTTACAATGTTACGTTTCTTCTAATTTTATCTAAGTACTTGAAGAGGATGGTAGTTGAAATAGAAGAGAAAATAATTTTACTCCTCGCCCAGTCGAAAGGAAACCATTCCAAAAAAACGTCCTAAACCAAGAACCAGTTTTACTCGAGTTGTTCCCCAAATCACTAACAGAAAGGTGAGATTTCTTCTAATTTGAGTTGCCTGAGAAGAGCGGTCAAAAACTCGAGTGAATGGTCGACTATTTCTAATTTTATGTTTTTTTTGAACTCTGAAACATAACCAATTATTTCTAAATGAAATTCATGAGGCCTTGTCGCATTCTTTGCTTCTAGGGCAATTAATATTAAAATTTATTCCTGTCAAAGTCACCTCCGCTTACATTAGGCAGAAAAATACAATGTAGTGGTTCAGAATGAAAGCCAATAAAATTTATAAAAGGTTTACGCGATTTTACACAAGGTCAATGCAAGATTGAAATCCAGAGGTAAATGCGAATGAGGGTGGTCAAGGTGTAATCGAACGTGTGGATTAAAAAGCAGAACGTGCAAGAAAGATGCAACTTCTTTGATAGTATGCAGCGAGAAACAAAATAATTATGTATGAAAAAAGTAAGTGAAAGGTGATCTGTTCAAAAGATTTTTTTCTGTTGGGTACTTAACAACAGTACCAATAAAGTTCTTAAAGAATTTGTCTTTAACTGCAAGTCATTTGAAAACACAAAAATACTAGACAAAGCAAAAATAGATGTAAATACAGCGCAAAATAGGAAATATTGAGGAAATGTATAGTGTCCATTCAATAACAATTAGGGGAGGTAAATTGGAGTGAATCAGTTCATGTGGTGCCAATTCCATCCGTAACATTTCAGGTGGTCGATCAGAACGACAAGAAAATTGAATACGAATGAAGTTTCAAGCTTTAGCTACGTTTATCAACGAAATGGTTGGAACTCCCCAAATTTCACTTACCATAACCTTACACGTGCTATGTTAATAGGATTTCTTATATTGCAACTTGTTTTAGAAAAATCATAAAAAAGGATGAAAACTGATCATGAATGAACTTTGAGCAGCTCACCAAACGCCAGTTGTTTTTCCAAGTTCTCGTGTTTCATTTATTGCAGCCTTCATTAGAGGAATGGGTGCTGAGATCTGTTCGAATTTAGCAATGTTGCATTTCTTATAATTTAACCCGCATAATTAAAATGCGAAAGAAGTACTGGCAGGGTGGTACTTGAATGGTCAAAATGGAAGAGAAGAGTAAATATGACCCAATAATTTCACTCCCAACCCATTCTTGTACGAGAAAATGCAAGCGAGAGGAAAACCACCAAGTAAAAGCTCTCAATTCAGAACTACCGTTTAACTCGAACCAATGTCCCAAGTCACCAGCAGAATGGTGACGACATTTCTTCTAATCCTAAAAGAGAGATCACAACGAACGAAAAAATTGCTCATGGGTGAACTTGGAACTCCTGGCCGAACTCTTTCCGAGTTTCTCAACTTATCAGCGGATTGGTGATGAGATTTTAATCTTAAACTGCTCAAGTTTCAGTTATGGTAACTTTTAAGCATTTTCGGGGTGGTGATGGGATTTCTTCTAATTTTACCTGCTTTAGAAGAGTGGGCAAAACGAATAAAAGAATTGATCATGGATGGACTACGAGCTCCTCACCAAACTCGAGCCGCTTCCCAAGTACTCAAGTTTCAGTTGCTGTAACCTTACACGTCTAGTTGCGATTTTTACTGTTTTGAACTGCTTTAGAAGAGTGATCAAAATGAACGAGGAACTTGGTTATGAATGAACTTTAAAGTCGATTTGTTTTATTAACATCTCACGTTTCGGTTACTGTAGCCTTTCACTTATCAGCGGATTTTTTTATAATTGAACCTGTTTTTAGAAGAATGATCGAAACGAGACAGAAAACTGATCATAAATGAACTTTGAACTCCCCACTTCCAATTTCTAAAGTTTCCGTTACCATGGCTTTACACATTCATCAGCGGAATAGCGATGGGCTTGCTTTTAATTTAACCTGTTTTATAAGAATAGTTGAAACGGGCGAGAAAACTTATCGTGAACGAACTTTCCTAATTCCTCAAGTCAACAGAATTGTTATAGGATTCCTTCTAATGTAACTTACTTTGGAAGAGTCGTCAAAACGGAAGAGAAAATTGATTACAAATCAACTTCAAACTCCTTACTAAACTTAAGTTGCTTTCCCAATTTCTCAAATCTCCATTTCAGAAGAGTGATCAAGGCGGAAGAGAAAATTGGGCACGGATGGACAAAAAACTCGAGTTGCTTTCTCAATTTCTCAAGTTTCAGTTACCGCAGCTTTACATCTTCCTCACTGGAATAATGGTAGGATATCTTCTAATTTAAGCTTCTTTAGAAGAGAGGTCGTAGTGGACGAAAAAAACTCAAGTTGTTTTTCTAATTTCTCGTCATCAACGGAATAGAAAAGTGGTCTCTTCACCAAATCTTGAACGAGTAAATGGGAAAAACAGTAGTACGTGATAGAGACGGACAAAATTCATTTCGTTGACTCCTAAACAACACAATGTTATCAAACCAACACAAACGTGTTTGCATATTTACATGAAACAGCATAACGTGGTGTGGGCGGCAGGGATATTTACGACCAATTACTTGCAGTTATCGCGACCGTAAAAAGAATGTAATTAAGTCTTGTTAGATCGTTTTATGGCATTAATAGAATATTCCATAGTTGCAAAGGGGAAACTACCAAATGCGTCCGCGGAAACCAATCCAATACCACGTTGTTGCACACTATACAAGCTGGAGGTAAAATCAATAGCAGAGCCTTTGCCTATTTACTCCGCCAGCGCGTTTTTCAGCAAGAGCGACAGCGGCACAGTTAGCTAACGCACAGCCGCGTTTCGTAAGCGTCGCGCGGCCACGTTACCCAATTTAACGCCAAAATGTGGTGGCACGGAAATTTACAAAACGACGCCAGCTCCGGCAGCGCTTAACGCATCGAGCGTAATTGCAAGGAAGTGGCTCTATTACGAATTACGTCGCAACGAGAGCAGGGCACGCGGCAGGCCGGCGGAAGCCGGCTGCTTAGGCCGCCATCTTGCGCCCGGGCTTCCATTTCGGAAAATTTCCGCCCCGGATTTTCACCCCCGCTCGTCGGCGTTTCGCTATCGCCGGTGACGAAACGACGATGGCGGTTTTCCGTCCGAATGGCTCCGCCGGGGCAACCTTCGCGCTCACGCCGCTCGTTTTCAGATTGCCTCGCGTTTTTGCGTGGAAATCCGCGGCGACGCAGCGGAGCGGCGCACCTCACCGTCGCGACCGAAAATCGGCACGTGGAAACGGCGAGGCGGCCGCGCTATTTTCGCCTTCCGGCGAGTCCAGCGAGTGCACGGCTCGCTGGAATCGTTCGCGATCGATCGACACGATCATCCCCATGGCAGTACGGCCGGCCGCCCGTCTGTTACACCCACTCTTTGATCTGCCGCTTTTCAACAAGAGCGAAAGCATCACAATTTCCTTAAACTGCTATGGTTTTAGCGGCACATTCAGCCTCTTCTACGGAGAAGATATTTGCTATGGTCGTCAAAAAAGACCATTTTGAGGACCATCCAAATTGCACGAATTGAATTTTCGTCAGACAAGCGATACCACTTTAGTATGTACAAGCAACCGGTTTGGAGCCCAAAATGGAAGAAAAAGATAAAAATGACAGTTTTGGTTTCCGTCGTAGTGCAACCACTCCAGCGTGTTAAGATGATCTTCAAGCATTTATTCAAAATTTCAGGAGATACAGTTAGATGATACTGAAAATTGAGTTGTTCAGAAGAACACAAAAGGATGGATGAAATAAATATATATAAGAGATTTTCGAGGGTAGAAGACCTGAAGTTGAATTAGGTGCTCCTACAATTGGACTATCCATAACATTGGAAGAAGTAGAAAGAGCAATTACACCTGGACTCGACTAAATTTGAGCTTCAAGAAAGGTTGCTCTAGTAAGGCTATCCAACGAAATTTATGACATATTAGCAAACTGGCTGAAACGACCAAAAAGGGCTCACGCTAAAAATGTAATGAATATCGAACATCTAGCTTTGTAGGTCATGCTTTAAAGATGTTCATTCATATAATTCGTTCTAGGATATGTGGAAAAATAAAGGTAAACATCAGCGAATCCCAATTTGGCTTCCGCAACTTAGGAATACGAGAGATTCCTTTTAGTAATGAGGCTCTAACTCAACGCTGTAAGGTTGCCCTTAACTTTACAGAATATTAGAATCGATGATAAAAACCTGCGTGTCATCCAAATTCTATCGACACCAAACATCTAACGTCAAAGTAGGGCAATTTTTTTTCAGAAAGTGAGATGAGGATGTACTCTGTCTTCCTTGCTTGGAAATCTCTTTCAGAAGCCGTCTTTCAAAAAGCACTCAATGATTCCTCGTATGATATTAAGACCAATAGTGTTCTGATAAGTAATGCCGAAGAACTACAGTACAATGTAACGGATGTATGCAATGAATATGGATGGAAGCTCATCATAATAAGACCAAATATATGGTCGATGGCAAGAGATCAGCACTCAATACGTTTATTACGGCTTAAGCCATAAATCTAGAGAAAGTCCACAATATCACATACTTAGGGTGCAGTGTGATATGCGACTAACAAGTACAAATTTATAACTAAAAATTAGATTAATAGAACGTCACATATTCTCGATTCTTCCATATGATTCTGAAAACTAAACATTGAAGGACACTATGTTTAAAAGATTAGAATCATTTGAAATACGTCTGCAGAAAGATTCTTCGCATAAGTTGGATGGACAGAGTAAGAAGCGAAGAAGTACCGAGTCGCTTAGGTAAATCAACTTAAGTTCCGTAAGCTAGAGTACATCGCACACGAAATTTGGCACCCCGAGAAGTACAACATCCTGCATCTCAACATGCAAAGCAAGATACTAGAGAAAAAACTTCCTGGCTCGGGAACTTTCGAGAATGGGCCGATAAATCAATATCAGAAGAAGAACATCAAACTTTTTTGCACACCAATATGACTTCAAAGAACAATGAGAAAAATAGAAGGCAATTTGGAACAAACGAGAGAAGCTTTGCTTGTATGCTTTTCAATTGGAAAAATGGTAACATAGTGTTGACTAGAGGAAAGTCATAATGAGCTTAAGCCGAGCTTTTCTTATATGTTCAAGATACTAAAAAAGATTCGGGTGGAAGAAGAACTTCCAGCTCAAGAACCTTCGAGGCTTAATCTGCAAATCAACATCAGGAGGAAGAAGAAGAAGAACACGAAACTTTTTTGCACGTCAGCAATAAATAACAATGACTAAATTACCCGATCAAAAAATATAACACAACTTTGAATAAACGACAGAGGAAGTTTTGTTTATCTACCCTCCAATTGAAAAAATGGCAGCATTACAGTGATGACTAGAGAAAAGTCGTAATGAGCTTAAGCCGAGCTTTTCTTATATGTTCAAATGCTCGGGTGGAAGAAGAACCTCTTGGTTCGGGGAACTTCAAGAATGGGTTGGTAAATCATCAGAAGAATAACACAAAACTGTTTTGCATACCAGTGTGACTTCAAATAACAATGAGAAAAATAGAACACAATTTGGAATAAACGAGAGAAGCTTTGCTTGTATACTTTTCGATTAGAAAAAATAGCATCATCGCAGTGATGATTAGAGAAATGCCACGAGTTCAAGGCGAGCTTTTCTTACTTGTTCACTTTGTGTGTCAGTGTTAGTTCCAGACTCAACTTTTCATAATTATCCACACACAAATTTGGACGCTTCAAATTGCAGGAAAACATGAAAGAAAGCAGTTTCGACAAAATTTGAAGTATTTTGGTCACTTTTGGAAATCTGATTAAGATAAATATTCTATAGCGCAATCTAACTAAACATTAGTTTCCAGACACCATCCGTATCACGCATTTTTCGTGTGATCGTCATCTTGGCGTAAACAAATCTGCTCTGGCAGCTCTGCTGCCAACTGTCGCCGTGATTTATGACGGAATTATCCCAAAATCCTAGATCTGACGAGAATGGGTCGGTAAATCAACACCGCAAGAAGAACACAAACTTGTTTGCACACCAGTGTGACTTCAAATAGCTTGGAATAAACGAGAGATGTTTCGATTGGAAAAAATGGCATAATTGCAGTAACAACTAGAGAACAATCACGAGTTCAAGGCGAGCTTTTCTTACATGTTCACGTTGTGTGTTAGTGGTGGTAACCGTAGCTATTCCCAGATTTAACTATTTGTAAGTGTTTTTGGAAATCCCCCACCACCCTTAATTACATAGGGCCTATTCCAATTGCAGAAATATATGAAAGAGCAGATTCGACAAAATCTGAAGTATTTTAGTCACTTTTGGAAATTTGATGAAGATAAATATTCTAATAACGCAATCTGTCCATTAATTTCCAAACACCCTTCGTATCACGCATTTTTCATGTGATCGTCACCTTGGAGTAAACAAATCCGCGCTGGCAGCTCCACTGCCATGCCTCCCGGTGATTTATGGCGGAATTATCCCACAATCCTAGATATGAAGCGAATTTGGCACAATCACTCCACTTTTCATACAATGGCGCACAAATTTATTGCGCCGATCTCGCGCTATCTTAACTATTATTGCCCTCTTTGATATCGTGCGTTTTTCACCGTTTATCTTAATACTCGAAGCTGTTCAGGCCGCACTCGCCGTTTCCACTCTTTATCACCGCTGCTATTATTATCTAGCATAAGTTGCTTTATCTTTATTGGCCCTGTTTTGGAAAGGCGCACATAGATTATCTTGGGGGACATTTCGCTGCCTCAAAACCGCCCGTTATGTAACGCGTCGTTTGCCGTGCATGCTGTCGGTTACATTAATGATTTAAAGTGCCAGCGGACGGGCAATGAAAAAACTTAAATCGCCGATTTTCAGCTTATATTATCAGCACGTCGTTTATGACTGCTTTATGTATCATATCGTGACGCAGCTGAGCAACAAATAGAGGTCGTCGGTAATCGGCGGTAACGTATTGACCTAATTGCACATAAGCTGCGCGTACGAGGAGCGCCCGGAAAGTTCTCGACATGGGGCTTTGTAGGCCTGAAGCGAGGCGGCCAACTGCAGCCGATCAAGGATTTGTGTCGCAGCCTGAATGCGCTCCGGCCCAACGAGCGTTTCAATGGCGCAACGAGGATTTTAACAGAATAATAGCGGCGGCCTTGGCGATTATTCCATTAAAGTGCATGATTAGCTCCGTCCTGTCACGCCTCGATTTTACGGATTCACCTGCGCGGCCACCTTGACCCGCTAAGTAATTGGATTGGGATCGATCCGGCAGGATCGACGCGAAGCCGAGGATCGGCAGCCGTTCCGGTCCGTACTCTGTATTGATAACGCACGGGCGGCGTCCGCTTCCGGCGCCCCTGAATGTTAAAACGGACAGAGAACGCAATTATTTGCAAGCAATCCGAATTCCCGGTCTCCCGCGCGCGCCTCTTCAGAGCTTTATCGAGCTTTCAGTCCTCTTCCAATACAGATGTTTCGGCAAGATTAGCTTTTGCGCGTTCGCGCCGAGCTCGATATTTCAAACAAAAAATGCGGCGTGCATGCCGGCTTATTTTTGACCCCACGAGCCGCAGTTGCGGATATTTAAAGATAGTCGGATGAAAAATAACTTATATCAGCTCTATTACCTGTGCAATTCGCTTTCGAGCTGAAAGCGACGCGTCACAGGGTTCGCCACGCGGTCCTCTGCTAGTTATCTCGAAGCCGGGCAGCTCCGGCCCAAAATATCAACAAAACAGAAGTCATATGTTATGCCACCCTCCGACCTGAGTCACGTCCATTTGACAGGCGCGCTGTTTATGACGCGCCCTGCCAAAATGCCACCGCGCGCGCCAGCGGCGCTCCCGAGAACACCCCCACAGCCCCGACTGAAAATAGCGCGATCGCGATCGCGCGGTGCTTTTCCAGACGCCGGGAGCGCGTCAGGAATTCTCTGTCCCCATAAGGCGGCTTCCAGAACGCCCCAGGAATAGAGTGCATCCGCGGCGTTCGCGCTTTTGACGAATTCGCGGGTCCCGATATAGGCGGCCACTCATGCGGTTTCGTCACGGATTTCTATTCCCGGCTGTTTATTCGGGAGAAGGCGAGGCTTCGGGAATGCGGGTAGAAATAGCCGGCAAATCAAGAACAAGTTGCCGGGCGCGAGCGGGCGGTTGAGAATCGAAAAACCGCTCGTTGTATAAACGGGGGACATAAGGAAACGCGAAAGCAATTACAGGAAAAAATCGGCGAAGGTGTCCCGACAAACATTTGGCGGTGCCAGCGGCTATTTTCGTTCACTGCCATCTTATTTCCGTTTATTAAAAAATTTAGAGCTCCTCTCCGAGCCAGACAACGGAGACGTCCTGCAGAAATTAATTTTCTGGCCTCCCTCCCTCGCAGCTTTGATAATTCACGAGAATTCTATCCGCAGCGGCTTAGCTTTAAGAAGTCATAATTTTTGCTTCCAGCAAAGTTGTAGAGTTGTAAATCCCAACAAGGGAAGCCTGATCAAACTTGGAGATGATCCGAAATTCCTGCACTCGAGGAAACCGTTGTTCGTTAGAGTACAACTAAATTTGTGTAGATTTCTTTCCTTTTCTCTACCGCAATGCAGTGTTGGGGTTGTTTTTCGTCCAGGCAATGTGTCAACCTTCTTAATGGGGACAACGGTGGCTCCATTTTGGTGGCCAAATCATTCTTCTTTGTGTAATGTCAGCACTCGTCTTTCAAGAAGATCTTTCGATAATATAAGTCATGATGCCTAATGAAAAACACATCCATAACGAGAGGAATACAAAATCGAATTTGTTTTCCCTCCATTTGGTTATAAGACCAAGCTTCGTGTGGTCAGAAGATATGTTTTTCGGTGTTGTAGACCAAATATTAAGAGATTCTAATTGTTTCCCTTGAAGTTCCAAACACCCTCAAATCCACTTGTGTTGTTAATCAATAGAAAGAACATAAAATCTGTTTACTTTCTTTTGAAAAAATAACGTCTGCAAAGACTTTTCAGTCATGTAAACTCTTAATTAAAAGGGCTTTTAGCCGAAAAAAACTTTGGTTCGGCGATAAAATACTTTCTGTAAGCTTTAAGCTTTTCCTGTTTAGACTTGGGCCACAAAAGAGAGACTCGGAAAATTGTTTAGTACTTTGGCGCATTTAATAGAAATTGTAGTGCGAAATCATTCAGGAAACGCGTTACATCCCCAATCACTCGGCTACAACTCCTACACCTTTTATACAAATTCGTTGGATGTTTTGTACGCTCGCGAATTATTTTATAGAGATTATTCTCGCATAAATTCGATTGAAACACTCGTCTACAACTATTATAGCACTTTAGAGCCCCTGTACTTGTCTATAACTTCCATACTTTCCATTACAATTTCGTTTGACTTTTTGTACGCTCGCGAGTTGTTTTGTAGCGATGATTCTGTTGTAAAGTTGTGCAACGCGCCTTAATTTGCTTAACACACTCCACTACAACCCTTTTATATCGCTTTAGTGTTGGGACACCCGCACGCACAACCAGGTAACGCACCTCACCGCCGCAACTCAGCTACGGTTCTTACAGTTTATTACAACTTCGTTGGATGTTTTTGTACGCTCGCTACATTCTGGTACAAATTTGTACAACGTGCCTTAATTTGCTTATAAAACACGAATACAACCCTTCTTACCCCTTTGATAGCACTTTAACGTTGGGACACCCGCGCATGAACCCGAGGAACGCATTCCATCTTCCGTAACTTGGCTACAACTCCTACACCTTTTATTACAACTTCGTTGAGTGTCTTTGTATGCTCGCAAGTTGTTTTATAGCCAAAATTTTGGTACAAATTTGTACAATGCTCCTTAATTTGCTTATAACACACGAATACACGTGCTTATAGCACTTTCAGAGTTGGAACACCCGCGCGCGCATCTAGGGAACTCATTCCACTAATTTGCCTGTAACTCTTATACTTCTTATTACAACTTCGTTTGATGTTTTTGTACGCTCGCGAGTTGGTACAAATTTGTGCAACGCGCCTTAACAACTTTTCTGGCCCTTTTTATAGCTCGTTAGTACTGGGACACCCGCACGCACATACATGGAATGTATTCCACCTTCGCAACTCGGTTACAACTCCTACACTTTTCATTACAACTTCGTTGGATGTTTTCTTAAACTCACGAGTTGTTCATAGTAACGATTCTGGGCTAGATTTGTGCAATGTGCTCTAATTTGTTTATAATGCTAGTCTACAACTCTTCTAGCCCCTTTTTAGTGCTAGGATACACACGCGCGAATAAGTTACGCATTTCATCCCTGAAACTCGCCTACAACTCCCACGTCTTTTATTATAACTTCGTTGTGTGCTCGCGAGTTGTTTTATATCCACATTTCTGGTACAAATTTGTACAACGAGTCTTGGTTTGCTTATAACATACGAATACAATCAGTCTACCCCTTTTAAACCCCATTAGTACTGAGACACTCGCGCGCGGACCCAGGGAACGCAATCCACCCTCCGCAACTGGACTAAAAATCCTGCAGTTTTATTAAAAATTCGTTCGATGTTTTGTACGCTCGCGAGTGATGTAAATTTGTGCAACGCGCCCGATTTTTTTTATGACACTCGACTATATCCCCCCTGGTTCCTTTTATAACTTTTTGATGCTGGGACGCCCGCACGCGCTGGCGAATGTGCGATATAAAAAAAATCGCAAGCTTGTTAAAGTCATTTAAAATCGCCGAATTCCAAAGGGTTGTAACAATCATCACGATCATTTCTATAGAATAACTGGGCCAAAGTAGTAATCAGTTATCGAACAGCCCCTAAGGAATTTTACCATTCGAAATACACTCGACTAAAAGGATGATCTAAGCAAATACGTTATTGATGACCTTCTAATCAAGTACAATTGTGTTTTCCAATGCAATATGGATTCATTAATTAATCTCTTTTGCCCGTTTCACTTAAGTGTCATTTTGATACGCTGTGTTTATCCATTCAAGCCCAAGTAGTTCGGTAGACTTTTTTAGCCTTGAAAAGTCTTGCAAATTACAAATGGGGGAAACGTGACGTTTGAATCCTTCAAAATGAGGGTTGGGGTTCAAAATGTTTTTTATGACTGTGATGATTATAGTGTGAGGGTAGATTCAGGATGTTTGGTTCACGTATCCGTAATTTGTATCACGCTTTATGTGCCGCTGGTCGTATCTCCCCAAGTTTGAGATATCCAGCTTTATTGGCTTACAAAAACATCTTCGAATCAGGACCGATGCAAGATTGCGATCGTTCATTTTTATCGTCGCCCACCCTGGGGCCAAGCGATGCGTTTAGAGTGCCTCGATACCCTTTGCGGTTTTTGCGCGCACCATTCAGCCTCCCCTCAAAGTTTTTAATCCCCTTTCCGGAGTGGCTCTAATCGATTTGCTCTTGGATTACCGAATATATGACCCCGGCCGAAGGGCTGGAAGGAGCTCGGCCAGAGTGGCCTCGAGTCGGGGCGACGCAAGACAGTGGCTGCTCATTTTTACCCCGATCAAATTATCCCCAGCGGGGTCGGAAGATCGTCTAAGGTTCTATTTGGGGCAGTTCCGCTGTTTGCCATTAATGTTGATTCGACAAACACGCCGGGTTATTGCGGTTGTACGGCGGAGTTGATCCGGCTCCGTTAAACAGCCACTTATTCCCCGCGTGCCCCAAGTTCTTACAGAACATGTTTGTGTTAGTGTCTAGGCAACCGGGCGTTGGCAGTTTAATATTGATCTCCCAGAACGACCCCGTTTCAGAACGTTCACTTGGCTTACTACACCGTTTATTACTTGTATAAATAGTAGACCGCTTCGCGGCCGCCGCCCGCTGGAATTCACCTGCTCGCTTATCAGGTGCCGCCGATGGGCGATCGGGGGAGTGCGGCGCTTCCGGCCATTTTTCCGGTTGTTCCGGCGCCCTTCGTGTTCTGGGCGGTAAGGCGCGCAGCGCCTCTCTGGGGCGGCGGTCGAGGGCGGCGTTTTGGGCACCGCTGAAATTTGATATCCCCCATTCTCCCAAGTTTGGCTCGTGTGCATGGGGAGGCTGAAGCCCGAAAACCTTTAAAACTCTTAATTCTAATTCCTCAAATTCAAGTCTCTTTCCAACATGATTTGAATAACCCAACTTATTTACAACCTGGAAGAGTACCAAATTTAGACAAAAATAAGTTTCTTACAAAACATGATACAAATCAGCACGGTATGTAGAAAAGGTCATTGGGATGAAGTGCCATGGTACAAGGTGTGTTCGGAACATTCTATTGCAGAGCGCGAAAGAGGAAGAAGAGCAGTACCATAAAGTCTACGTTGAGGTAGGTGTGTGAGGACGAAAATAGACCTGATGGGGCTTATCTCCGCCCCGTATTCTCGCGTTTCGCAAGCCGCTTCCAAAATGGATTTCGCCTAATTAACTGCGCTAATAAATCGCCGCTTTATTTCCACAATAAAAGCGGTTCCCAAACCAATGCCGGCTATTATTAATTTCTAATAACAGCAGGCGAATTAAGTGCGCATCGTGGGAGGAGCTGATAAGCGAGTGTGCTATAAGGTCACCCCAGTGCGCACAAAACTGGAATTGATTCAGAGCTGATACCATATCATCGTGGAATTCCACGATTTTGAATGTAATTCCCGAGAAGAGACATGTCAGAGTGGGATACCAGCGGCCCGTCCTTTGGTATAACGACTACCTTGATGACGTGACGTGATTAGATTTGCACAAGAGCAGAATTAAGGCTGCAGAGAATACCCGGCCTTGGTAACCTGGTAATTTGCGGAATTACATTGGGAATTAGTTTCTCCATGGTTTTTACTAACTGAGCAAGTTATTGTCTGCGGATTTACAAATAAATGGCGGACGCGCCTTGGGAACAATTTAACCACCGGTAACTCGGTTTTCTCGGCTGAGCATTCCGTTAGTTGGTGTAAACGCGCCGCTTTTTATCCGGTTTTTGCCTCCGAGCGACGTCCCATCACAAACGGCTCGTTAGCCATCGCGGTTAGGGCAAGCGCTGTCACAGTCGTCGCAACAGTTCGAATAATGATGTGGCGCTAAATTGGAACTATGCGGCCGATTATCAGAGCAGATATCGATTACGGCACGCTTTCGAATCGATTCTTTGTGGCAAGGCTTACATAAACAGCCGCCAGGCTTCCGTTTCACCACCGGGCCTTATTTTCGCCGAAAGGTCGGCAGACGTGCCGCCGCCGTGGCGTAACTTTCGAAAGAAAGAGTCTCGAATTATCCTGCTGGTCCTGCGCCTATTTATACACCCGCTGGCCGGCTGTTGTGACGAACAGCATTGGCGACGCGTCCATTCCGTGGCATTTGCCTTGTATTTTTAGAGTGCCGAATATTGGCTGTCGGGAGGTGTATCCAGATGGGTGAAACCATCAGGAGCAGCCGAGCTGGCAATTCAGCTCTGCGATGCCAAATCAAGCCGATATAAATGAAAGTGTGTGTCGACATGGCGTTGGCAGGGGAACTGCCATTTACGTCTTGGCAAAGGAATGCGAAATTTGGACGGGAGCACCAACAACAGCTTTATTCTAGTAAAAAGCTCTGTCAAGGTCGGCGAGGCTTCCTAATTATACCGTCACGTGCCAAATATGCGGCAGAAATCAACAAGCTGGAAAGCGCCAATTAGACGAAATCTGCCCCTTACACACAAAAAATTCATCGGCTGAGAGCCAGGTGACGACTGTGGCGAAATTCTAGCAGATCCGCGCTCGGGGGAGTCCCAGGACGGCGGAACGAGCTGTCGGTCCGTTTTAGCCTATCCTTTTATGAATAAATAAGCTCCGGAAAGATGGCAGTCACCCCGTAACCAGGCAACCGCGCACGCACTTCAGGCCCGGCTGTGCAAATATTTTCCGACACTTACGTCTAATCGTCAAATTTTTGAGGATCTGAGGCATCCTGGAGCTTATTTTGGGAGCGGCCGTGTTTACAGACAGTTTGTCTAAGGCACTAAATCAACTGCATCTTTCGTTTATTATTAACCGGTGTTTATATATAGGTCAGACATTTCGCATATGGGGAATGCGGGACCGTAGCCATGCGGTTGTGACGCGCTCCGCGGACGCCCGACCGTGACGACGCCGCAATTAGCCGGCTGCTTGCGGCAGTTTTTGGTGTATTGCAAACGGCCACGTGACGGCTAATTGGCCCACGAGGCGGAATCCCATTATGGCGTGGTGTTGCAAATTGCGGCTGCGGCCAGGAATCACGGGTTTCGATTTGCGCGGATTGGACGGCGTCACCGGCCGGTTCTGAGCTGGTGCGGATTTGGACAGGCAGCGGTGCAGATCGACCATCCTTGGAGCCAGAAATGGGTCAGCGCTGGAGGTTGCGGCGGACACGCCGGTGCCCGATCGCGTTTTTGCAGTCCGGAGCATGGACGGAGGAAGGACCGAGTTTTTCTATCATTCTATGCAACCACAATTTTTCCTTCAAAACGGAAAAGGTTGAGAAGAGAAACATTGAGATAAAACGTCTCGACATTTGAAGTTACTGAAAATGTCTACCGAAGCTGCCCAAAAATCCCCCCAAGCACGAAATTTAAAGCGCAAGTTCAACAAACTCCAATCATAAACTATCGTAGATTTAATAATGGATAATTCCTTTTTGAGCAATATTAAATATTCTGTAACGAGACAACAGGTCTAAAAAAAGAAAAACACAAAATCTGATTAGTCATTGTGAATAAACTTCTTTTACCACGATGACACGTAGGTAAATAACTTCACTAAGCAGCCAGATTGTTGTAAAACAAGAGTTGAGGGGGACTATAAAAGCATCTTGGAGATGTGAGGAAGGAAAACTATATGAGGAATCTTAGGAGAATGCTGATCTTTTCGTTTTTGATCTTTTAATCATCGTGAGGCATATGCTGTTCATACAAAAAAAGATAAATGTGGGAAACAGTCACAAAAAACACGAAATCTGCAACTCGTTACCTACAAAACTCTTGAATATAACTTAAGACGATTCAGCCACGGTGAAACGTAGATAAAGTATTTCGTGAAGCAGCAGAATGTTGCAAAACAAGCATTCAAAAAGGGAACAGGTGCAGAAGTGGGGGGGGGGGGGTCACAAGAAAATCTTGAAAATGTGAGGAAGGCAAATTATTTGAGGAATCTTGGGAGAAGACTGGACTTTCCTTTTTTGGTCTTTTAAGCAAACGGCCACAAAGAAACAAAAAATCTGATGGTCGCTGTTTACAAACCTCTTGAAATTGAGGCTCCAGGTGATTCTTTCACGGTGCCAGAAGGTAAATCTCGAAGATGTGCAAAAGAAAAACTATTTGAAAGGTCTTAGAGAAATGTTCGTTTTGTTGTTCGCCACCCTAAGAAAATGACAGAAAATTCATTCTACAACACTGAATTTTCTTAAGAAAATTTCACTGCATTATGACAGTTCCTTATGCATGCTGATATATAGAATTATGGAAACAAGAAAAATCCACGCACAAAGCGATAGGACCCAAAATTATTTGATTTGACAGACAGGAAGAACATTAATTACTTGTTAGATCCAAAAAATGTTGTTCGCAAAGTCTCATCAAATTAATGATTTGTACGGGCATGGAAGATAACTGACAAAGTCACTACAGAGAAGCAAAAAATTATTTTTAATAAAGGGGAGGGAGAGCCAAAATCAAAACCAATGCAATACAAGAAAGCAAGTCGGAAATTGAAAACATGCCACTAATGATGGAAAAAATTACAGCTGGAATGTCGTAAAAGAAAGATTAAAAAGAAACCCGTAGCAGAACTAGGCAAGAGGCAGGGAAATATTGGTCTTGCTGTCCACCACTCTGAGAAAATTATAGGAAATTGTACAGCGTCGACGAGTCTTAAGAAAATTGTAGCTACTTATGCAACCCAAGAAAAATCCACGTGCAATAGAACCCAAGGTATACGATTACAAATGATTTTATTTGATAGAAAGAAGGAACATTAATTATTTGTTAAATTCAAAACATTTTGTTCGCCACGTCTCGTTAAACGGGTGAAAATTTTACAGACATTCAACAGAAGCAAAAAATTACCTTTGACGGTGGTGAAGGGGGCGGGGGGGAGGATGGTCAAAAGTCGAAAAATAATAATACTAATGATGGAAAGGAATCCGCATTAAAAAGGACAGCCACAACAGAAGTGGAGTCTCCGGAAGAGAATCTTGAAGATATGAGGAAGGAAAGTTATATGAAGAACTTTAGAAGAATGCTGGTCTTGTTTTTAATCTTTTAATCGTTTTAGGGCATATGGTGCCAGGTGGGATACTTTCGTAAAATTTAATTTATCAACAAATTCCTCACTATATGAGAAAATTCTAGGAAATTGTCCAACAACACTGATTTGTATTGCAGTTTCTTATCCAGATTGTATTGCATATGTGTAGCAACAGAACTCGCACTAAAAAATAATCTTGCAAATTCTAGGATTGAAAAGTGATTTAATTCGATAGAAACTGGTTTAGTAGCGAGAACATAAATTACTTTTAGATCCAAAATTTTTTATTAATTTATCCTGAATTATTCAAACACCAGGTGTTATCAACTCAATGCCTTATGTAGGTATGAACATCAAAGAGAAAATTATTTGCGGTGTGAGAGGGGGTTCAAGAGGAAAGTTAAAAATCAGCAACAGCTCACTAATCGTAGAAAATAATTGCAACGTTAACATCGAAACCCATAAGTAGAGAAAGGAGCCCCAGAAGATTTTAATTTTTTATTAATTATAGGACACTTGGTTTATCAACAAATTCGTCACTCTGCAAGAAAATTATAGGAAATTTTCCAACAACACCGACTTTAAAGAAAACTGCCCTGGTTTGAATTATAGTTTCTTGTGCATAAAGACAGGACCCATACTAAAAACATAATGTTTCAAATTTTAGGATTGAAAAATGATTAATTCCAAACAAATTGGCTTTAGTGCCGAGGAAGAACGTAACTGCTTAGATCCAAAAAATCTTGTTGATTTATTCTAAATCCTTGGAACACCCAGTCTCGTCGAGTTAATGCTCCCATGGGACAGAAATTAATTGTACAAATGACACTAAAGAGAACCAAAAATTATTTTAGATGGGGTGGGGAGGGGGGAATCAAAAATAAAAGCAATGGGATACAAGACAGGCAAGCCGAAAATCGACAACATGCCACTAATGATTGCAGTATTAATATGGAAACCCGTAGCAGAAGTAGGAGGGGGCATTCTCCAGAAGAGAATCTAGAAGACGTGTTTTGGTTGATTGGTTTTTTAGTCTTTTAATCAATCACCTAGACAGTTTCGTAGAACTTGATATGTCAACAAATTCGTCGCGGTAAGAAAATTATAAGAAAATGCCCAACAATACCAAAAATGTCACTAGTTTGGATTTGCTTGTGCAGATTGATCATCGTGCCATTACAGAGACTTTAGAGAAGCTCTCATACCAACAAAGTATTCTTTCGAATTCCAGGATTAGGAGCGAGGATGAACATCCAACAAATTTTGAGTTCTTAGAATACCAAGTCTCATCAAATTAGTGCCTCGAATGGGGTATGGAAGGTAACTGTACAAGGCTACTGATGGGGGAGGGGGTTAAACCTAAAACCAAAAACAATGGACTTAAGAGACCGACCTGTTTTACTTTTAAGCTTAAAAATCGTACCAAGATAAAACTGGATGAAAAGGTATTTATGATGAATGATAAGATCAAGAGTTAGGAGTTGGTCTCTGTTTAAGTATGTCAGATAATAGACCAAGCGGCAGACTGCTCGCGTACACGCCGGCTAGTCCAAATTCCGCAAAACAGCGCGGCGTATCTAGATTACATCACGTCGCGCAAAAAAGGTATAAACACCGAGATTTGTCATGGAAGCGTTTCGGAATCGTGCGATTTCACCATAATTACTAGTCACTGCCTATTGCGGGCCGGGCGATTGGAAAGAACTGAAGTTTCCAGAAGGTCCTCTCTTAGATCGCTGCCCATGGACTTTGGCTAACAAGCGGCAATAAATCGCCTCTGCGTTTTGTTCATTGATTTGATTTCGATGTCGATACAGCCGAACAACAAGCACCGATGAAACCTTTCTGTGTTTCGCGCTATCTTCGCTATTTTTACTGCGCGGCCGTCCTTTGTAGCTTTGTAGCCTTTGTAGTTCGGTGCTATCGCGATCGTTACCATCCATATCGAGCTCTTCATAATTAATGATGAAAGCGTTATCTTTAAGGTAATTAGCTAACCAAACGAAATGGTGACGCAAGCCCAGGGGCTCTAATTAACGAAAATTGGCGCTAACCTTCAATCGCGATGTTTGCGCAGCGAAGAATGTCCAGAATTGGATTAGCATGTGCGGGGAGGTGTTGGCGCTTGGTCGAGCAATTGAACTTCGGCAAGTTGGGCTGCTGGTCGGAAATGACAGCGCGGTTTGAGGGGACATTGCGTATCGATTACTTTTCCGGGACGCCGACTGATGTAATCAAAGCCGAAACTAATGCGGTATTATTAGAAGCAAATGAATATTAATCGTTCCAAAGTCGAGCACGGCGCTTCCCCGGTTGGTTCCAATGGCGCCGAACGTAGCAGGACAATGTGGGTTAATAGAAGCGCTGTCGCAACACGGCTTATCAGCCCGATCACCTGCTCTCGAATTTTCCAGCTATCAATCTCGGGCTGTTGATTGGCGTTTTTAAACACGGGCACGACCCCTGACGTGCGGCAATCGCTCATGTTGCGTGCCGGGGCCGTTCTGGATCACCGGGTCACAAGGGCACGGAATATTTAGCAGCTCTTGGTGGAGGGCCGAGGCACCCTTTGGAATTGCATAACCTTCGATTAATAGTCCGTTCGTAAATCTCGTCGCCGCTCCAGCTGACGAGCCTGCCAAATGTGCCAAGACTTGGCCCACTGGCGGCGCGGCTTGCCAAGTGCCAAGCGCCAAGCATCTAGACGATCTATAGATAGACAGGTGAATCGGAAGATTTTGCGCCGAGTTATGAATGCCCCGGCCGCACGAATTGATCTGGAAGGACGCGACTTGAGAAAGTCGGAATTCCTGGTCTGTGGTTTTGGGGTGAAGAGCCCGCGTAGCGAGCGCTGCCACCAATTTCACCCTACCAGTGAGGAAGCTGAGCTGAGGTTGTGAGACACTGAGGCAGAAATTTTTGTGGACCCCAAGGAAACAATCAGTGCGAGCCTGGTCACCCCAGGTTTCATTGGTGCAGTAGTGAGTCAGGCAGCCTTCGCCGGTTTTCGATGCGGATGCACTTATGAAGATGACCTTACGGTGCAGGCATGCACGAGTGTCGCAATTCGTCCACAGGCGCGGATTTTCAACAGCCCTGGTCGTTCGCTTCATGACGGCGCGCAGCCTTGACTAGAGGCTGTGGGTCAGGTTCGAAGCAGGCGAACCTGGAAACCTGGGAAAGCGGCTCGCTTCGCAAGCCCGAGGATGCTTGCGAAACCGGCGGTTTGAGTAACGCACGCTTTTAAAGAAACAATGGGCAGTAATTTGTTAAGTCAATAGCAATGCGAGGTGGATGCCAACGCCGCGTATTGCACATCCTGGCACGTCGCTGGTCGAGGATTACATAAAGTTGGTAGATTGGCGGTGCCAAAACACTGCGAGGCGACGTTGCGGCCCCGGGCCACCATCGGTGCAGGCTTCCACCTCGGCGACTTTTTAACTAGTACGCGGCCGCTATCGCTCCGCTGATATCACAGTGTTGCTAGGTAATTTGCTGGGCGATAAGGCGAGTACAATGCAGCCATGTGCGCGACGTGGGGGCTCAGCGGGGCCCGACGTACACTCCGGAGTTTTCCTCGCGGAAAATTTTGCGCGACGGCTTCACTCGCCGCGTCGCGGCGTTACATAAGCGTTTGCGTTCATTAGCACACAGGCACACTGCGAATAGCTTCGCTAGTCCAAGGCGATGGGCACGGCGCGGTTTGGACGGCGGGTCGAACTCCGCTGCTGGCACGAAAGTTCGCCTCCGCTTCGATTTTCCAATACGGAACTGTGGCAGCGGCCGCGGGTCGCTCCAGGGGGCACAGCCGCCGGCGCGGCCCTCCAGAGACGCCCCAGGCCCAGGCTCGGTCATCTGCTGTCAGCTGAGCTGCCGTGGAGTCCCGGTAGCGCGGCCGCGACATACTTCGGTGACCTAAAGACGGCGCCGCGTCGAATTTGGGCGTTTCTCGAAAGGGCACTCGCCGCCGCGCGCTAGCTAGTAAAAGGGTGCACTTACCAGAAGCTTACAATATGATGAGAAAATATACTTCTAAGTAATAAAAAAAGTAAACAAACTATACAATTAGATATAAAAGTAGAAAAATATAAAAGTGTGGACTAGCAGTTTCGCGTTCGCACTCGCGGTCGTGCTCGGCGCAGCACAGTGACGCTCGCGAGCAGCGCCGTCGATATATAACTCGCGAGCGTCCCGAGGCTGACGTCACTTCTGACGTCGCCCGACTGTTACCGGGGTAACGGTTTGTTTAGATCAGGCGCTCGCTACCGATTGCGTCACAGGTGCACCGAGCGCTACCCCGGGAAACCTATTTAAAGTTACTGCCCCTGGATATCGTATTCATTAACCCATGCCAGCGCGGGGCTGCGCTTTCCATTTCGAAGGGGCCCGCTAAAAATAGTCGCGGCAGTTTCCGAACTGCGGGCCACGCGGCTGGCCTATGCGCGCTTTTCAATCGAACGAGCGTACGAGGGGAGTTTAGATAGTTAGCGGACCTAGATAGAGATGGCGGTGCACTGCTATAAACTATAATAGTCTCTTCGGATGACTGTTTCGTTTTTTCTCCTCCATACAGGCTGAGAGGGGAGGGGAGAAGGGGAAGAATTCCTCGGAACTTTGGTTCCTAGGACTCCAATGTTTCTTTTTCTTTGTTTAGCCTTCTTCACTCCATTTGCGGGTGTAGATCTCTCTTTGTTCCTTCTATCTTGCTCTCTGGTCTCCAATCTAAGACTGGTACGTTCCACCTGCTATTTGTTTGGCGGGCGTTGTGTCTCTTATATACGTAATTTTTGTCTTTTCTCTTATCCATGTGTCTCATTTTTTCTTTAGAGTTATTTGTAACATTTCGCACTCCATGGCTCTTTGGGTCTTTATGAGCTCTTTTGACCTGAGGTCTTGGGGTAACTTTCGGTTCTTCAATATATAATTGAAAAAGCGGCCCGTCCCGTTTGGTTCTTTTTGGAATTTCTATATCTTGGTTTTCTTTGCCCTACATACGTATATTATTTTTGTTGTATAGCATTTTGTTTTATTTCTATATTCACTTCCTCTTCAGAGTTTGTCATGATTTTTGTTTTTACGGTTCTTAGAAGCTGTTCTCCCTTTGCCGCAAATAGTATGACGTTATTTGCGTATTTTGTATTATTCAAAAATTTGCCATTTATATTTATGCCTTTTTCCTCCCACTTTTGTCTTTTAAAGCATCTTCAACAGCTAGTAGGGAATATTGAATTGCCTTGAACTCCTCTTTGAATCGGGCGGATCAGTTTCTTCCGACAAGTTAACTATTACTGTTGTATTTTCGTAGATGTCTCTGATGAACGTCATATATTTGTGGTCGACCCTACTATTCCATAGACTGTGGTATGGCCTACCTTCAATGCTGTCAAATGCTTTCTCATAGTCCACCAGTGCTATGTATAAAGGAAGATGGTATTAATTTACTTTTTATATTAGTAGTTTAAAGGTTAATAGGGGATTCGCTGTACTGAACCCTTCACAAAGCCAGTTCATCAGCTAGATACATTTCTGGTTTATTATTTAATCTATTTGTTGCTATTCTCGACAAAAGTTTACTTATACACTTGAGGTAGTAATGTTGTGGGCCTATTTTTTTGGTACCATAATATTATTATAGTCTCTTTCCACTCTGACACTATTTTTCCAGTTTCCAAAAATGTATTGAACAACAGCTTCAATGCTCTTATTGCTTCTTCAATTATGAATTCTTTTGTTAGGTTGTCTTTTCCGGGGGCTTTCCGAATTTTCATATCCTTTAATGCGCTTATTATTTCGTCTTTTATTTCCAGCATGTTTTATGAGTGTATGTTCATTTTTTCAACTCTGCCAGGTGTGTGACGGTTTTTAACGGTACCTAGCTGGTTCCAAGCCCAGGTAAATGGGAGGATTGGGTGGGGTTGACAACCCCATGTTCTAAAAAAATTATTCCTATGAACATTGTACAGCAGTCTCGGAATGAAGTCGAACAGATCAACCAAAGACGACTTGCGTGACGAAAAACTGGATCCTGGAATTTTTTAAGCTTGTATCGTGGTGCACTAGTAAATGTGATAGAAGAAGTATCTAAATACAAGATAGATGTAACAGCCATACATGAAGTAAGATGGCCTGGAAATACGAAAACCCACACCCTATTTTACATTGAATCAGATCAAAATAAACACGAACTTGGTACAGGGTTTGTGGTTTCAAATAAAGTACTAGATGAAATTATTGATTTCCTACCCATAAATAAAAGATTATTAAATTAAAAGTAAAGGGGGAATTTTATAACGCAACTCTAACAACCAACTACAAAATATAACCTACCAAGATAGTTGTCATATCATGCAAATAATCCTTGGGGATTTTAATACAAAAATAGGCAATTAAGAAGGTATTAATTGATATGATAATAGGTGAAATCTTTTTCCCACATAAAGACCTTCACAAATAGATAGAATAGATAGAAGATATGCAACAAGCCTAATAGACGTAAGAAGCTAAAGAGAAGCCGATTGTGACTCAGACCACTTCTTGGTCAAGGCTAAAATCAGATATAAGATTTTAAGAGTATACAGCAAAAAAGGAGAAAAAAGAGTGATATGGAATACCTACAAATTAAAGAATTCTGACCACCAACATATTCATGAAACAACAATAAACAACAAGTTTAAAAGCAAACATCGTAAATTTAAATGGGGATATAGAAACATATTGGGATACAATTAAGAAAATAGTAAATGTAGCAGCAGAAGAAAACGTAGAGCTCAAATAGGACAAAAAAGAAAGAGCTGGTTTGACTATAAATGCAGACAAGCTTTGAACAGAAGACAAAAAGCGAAAAGGACGAACTGCAAGCAAATACAAGAAGTAAAGCGAAATATAGAGAAAAACACAAAATTGACGAAATAGAAAAATATCAGCGGAACAATCAAACGAGAAGTATATACAAGTTTACGAAAGAATTAACATAAAGGGTTCCAATCAAGAATAAACATATGCAAAAATAACCCAGGAGAACTAATGTGGAACAAAGAAGAAATCCTAAACAGATGAGCTGAATATCTTCATGAAATATTAAATGAGAACAATCAAGAAGTAGAAGAACAAATAGTAGAAGAATTTATAGAAAACCAGTAAAACCAAGAAATAGACATACCAACCAATGAAGAATATCTAGGAATAAATGGATTGACAGCAGAAGTACTGCAATATGCAGCCAACGGACTAGTACAAACAATACATGAACTATTTGTTAAAAATTGGGAAAGGAAATCAATTCTTCAAGAATGGAAATACGGACTTATCTGCCCTATATATAAAAAAGGTGATAAGTTAGAATGTAGCAACTACAAAGCTTTTACATATGTTTTAAATAAACGTTTAGGACCATTAGCAGACTAGCAATTGGACACTACGAAAGTTGGACGCTGACAAAGCGCAATGAAGAGCTGTTAAACATATTTGAACGGAAAGGATTCTCGGACCTATCTATGATGATGAATCAAACGACTGGAGACTACTCATAAACCACAAAATACGGTGAACAAGACAGTTGGGTAGATAAAAAGACAAACAATTATATGGCTGGGTTATGTTTGGAGAATGTCAGAAACGAGAATAGCGAGAAGAGTTTTGGTAAATGAACCAGAGGGATACCCACCAAGGGGAAGACTTCGAAGTAGACGAAAGGATAATGTCGTAAAGGAACAGTTAAAAGTGCAAAATTGGACCATGAAAGCAAGAAATAGAGAAGAACAGTTATCTCTTATTTCTTTCCCTTCTTTGTCTTCTTCTGTTGGGTCTTAATAGTTTCATATTTTGATTCTTTTCTATAATTCGTTGAATTATAACGTCCTGTTTTATGATTTTGATTTGTCTCTTTTGTTTGTTTTGTTGTGCTAGTTTCTTTCTTTCCTCAACATTTCTTTTACTATGGGAGGTAGCGTTTCAACTTTCTTGTTTTGTTTTGAGGTTATTTTTGGGGTGAGTCTATAATTGTTGTTTTATTTAGCTCCATTATAAAATCATGTTGATTTGTACATTTTTATTCTGCTCGCGATGTTTTTTGATATGATGAAGCCCACGGTCTCTTATTTCGTTTTGTTCATAATCTGATATAACACGTTGCTTGAATTAAATCTTATGGCTTTTTCTTCTTTTTTTCTAACTTCTGGCAGGAATCCAATGTATTGCTCTTTATTCTAACAAAATTTCTGTTTTTCTAAATGCGCCATCGTTTACGAATTGATTCACCTATTTGACGTTGACGCTTAGTTGCATTGTCTTTACACTTGTTCAGTAAGTATTTAAAGCAAAATATGTTCGCCACTTATGCGTTTATATTCAGCGGCAAGTTTAAATTAATTTTGATTGAGTTGTAAAACTTGCGAAAAGTGACATTTGGAAGTTCCATTTCACTTAACATTGTAATATATTTACTAGTTAGTTACGTTTTTAATAAATAACAAACAAGTTGCATATATGTAAGTTTACGATTTTTAATTCCTACTTACATGGACAAAAAACAAGGTTTAGTTGACCCTGTAAGGGCTCCTACCTAGTATTTCAGGTGAAAACAGACCAAGGGTTCCTGAGGTGGAAGGAAATTAAAGAAAATTTCAACAGCAAAAGAGGCGCAAGAGCCAAACAGAAAAGATAATTATCTATAGTGGTGGACAAACAGACCATCTAGGGGAAAACACCTCAAAATTAAGGTTTCTGGTCCTCCAGATTGGGGGTTGAGGACTGTTCAAAAAATTCATCATTATGATGATAGAAAAACATGCAACATGCCTACTGAAAAAATTCGTGTAAACAAACTACTTGAGTGAACAAGTTCAAACTAGTCATACGAACTAATGACACATGCACCCAAGCAGGAAGCATAATTGTTTGCCCATTGCAGCACTATCTCTGTGTCAGGCTGAGAACTTTCACCTTACCCTCGTAATGTAAAAGCCCTAAGAGGATTTGAATGTGGAACAGACCATATGCTACTTAGAGCAAAAATATATTAGAAAATAAAGAAAAATACACCAAACAAAAGAGAGAAAACGAAGAAACGAATTTAATGAGCACAAAATACAAATTTGCTTTGGGCTGAGTCAATAAACTTCTTATAAAATTACGACTATCAAACAAATTAACTGAAGACGTGCAAGGCAGAGTGGAAGACAGTTATAATCAAATAAAACAAGCAATACATGAAGCCGCATTCAAAAACAAATTATTGGAAAAATAGAAACCTAGAAGAAAACTTCAAAGAAAAAAGAAAAGCTTATCAAAAGTGGGTGGCAACACAAGAGCATGAAGACAAAAAGGAATAACAGGACAAGTAAAAAATGAAGAATCGAATACTATAGCAGAAGCAAGAACTAGAGAGGGTTGGAAACTATTAAAAACTCTTAGGCAAGAGAATCGACAAAAACAAATATACAAACGATACAAATTAATAAAACTCTAAGGTCTCTAAACGCCGTTTTTATATTTTTATCTCTTCTTTTATTTCTTCTCTGCTTATGTCTTCTATTTGTGATATATTTTCATGTTTGTTACTTTGTTTTTACTTCCGCCTTTGCTTCCTCGTTCCACCATCTTGTTCTTTTGCACTTAAAGCTGTTTCATTTGATTCCACAAACTTTTTTCTTCTTTCTTTATGGTGTCTCTAAGTGCAGCACTATTATTTGAGCTCCTCAAATCTTTTGTACTTTTCTTGGATATCGCTGCTCTTAAATTTATTTTCTTTTATTTTATAGTATTTCTTTCTTTCCTTTATCCTTGTTATTTTATCCTTTAAGGTTGCCATAGTCATCCTGTGCTGTGTTGATAATTCTGGTTTCTTTTCTGTTCTTATGTTTATAACGTCTTATTCTAGATTTTTTGTATATACTATGTAGTCAATTAAGGTTCTTGCTTTCCTTTTTTCAGCTATGAAAGTGTATGTTTCTTCAATTTGTTGGTATCAGAATGTATTACCTATTAATGGTTCATTTTTTTTAACAAGCCTCTATCATCTTACCATTCTTGTTTAAGGTTTCTTCTCTATGTCCTCCTATACTTCCCTTGCGTTCTAGTCTCCTATTATTATGACTTTTCGTTATTTTTCTCTTACTCTGTCTATTACATTCTGTAGTATAGAGTTCCATTACTTTCGCTTCCTCTGTTGCTTTTGTTGGATTGTGTATTTGTATTATTGTTGTCACGCTTTTTAGTTCCATGTGCAATATTATAATTCTGGAGATATTGCTTTATATTTAATTATTCTTCTTTCCATTTATTTATTAAGTTAGACTCACTCTCTCTACTTCCTGTGTCCTTGTGGTACCCCTAAGTAGTATAGACTATAATTTTTATTTAATTTGCATATTGCAAAAGATCAAAATATAAAATTGCTTAAAACAAATCTGAGTTGTTTCAAAATAGATGGCAGCACAATAACTAGAATGCAAGTAATGATTTAAGACTTACCTCAGCCTGTAGTTAGCTTTTATTTAGTTGGAAATAATTAATACACTTAATTAGAGGCTAGTCAAGGATTTAAACATTGCAGGGTTATCACATAAACTCTTCTCTTTATCGCGAAAATGACAACATGATAATTTACAACTTTTTGCCCTTTTTGTCGCTTTGAACTTTTTTTAGCTACAACTGGTCCATATACTCGATTAAAACTCGACTAATAGAATTCCTAGTCGTAGTATACGAGGAAAATGCGTATAGTTAAGGGATTTATGTATAGATGGCTATTTTAGAAAACAATTAGCCATTAATTGAGCATACCTTCCAAGAATATTATTTTGTTTAATTTAAACAGAAGCTTTAATTAAATGTGCCGCAAGACTTCTTCTTTTCTTCTTCGGTTTTTACTTGAGAGGGTTTGCAGTTTTCTGCCCTTCCAGTCTGTTTTCTGTAAGCTTTTTTCCTCCATAGCCATTTTCGCATAAGTTTCCTAAGAAAGAGTCGGTCTGACGTTCTTTCTCTTCCTCATTGGAGACCACTAAGTCGTTTTTTGACCATCTGTCACTTCGTTGTCTTTTATGTCCATATCATTAGAGAGCTCTATTTTCGTAAGTGAATAGGTAATATTCATTCTTTTTAAAACTTTTTCAGTTCTTGTAATTTGTGGGCACTTTTTCGCAAAATCTAGTTTTACTGTTGTAATTTTATTTCTTGTTTTTCGTAAGTGGGCATACCTCCCCTCCGTATAATACCATGTTTTCCATCACATTTTGGAATATTCTCTTTTTGATGTATTGACTCACATTATTATCTCATATCATTCCGTGCAATGTTTTTGTGGCTTTCTTCCCCCTGATAAGTTTTCGTTGATGTCTTTCTCTCTCATTTAATTGCTGAACTTAGAATGAACCCAAATATTAGAATGCTTTATATATTTTTCTTACCTGCATTGACACAACTTGATTATTTGCAAATAGTGAAGAATGTAAGGTTGAATTATCTCTTTTAATTCCCATTCCTGAGCATTTTCTGTACTACATGTTCAGTATCTAATGAGACCCTCATTATATCTCTGCATAAACAGGTTTTATTTATTTATAATAATGCAAATACAATCGACAAAAATTTTGAAAGACTAGATATCTAATTGTCAAATATGTGGCAAGAATATTAAACTCGTGATGTGGATGAAAAAAATTTAAGATCCCAACCGACTAGAACAAATTAATTATACCCTAGACAAAGCGTAGCAAGTAATGAATAACCAAAAAGGGTCTTGGAACTCTTTGCATCAATCACTGCGTGGTACCTGCGAGGCATAGAGTCGATGACAGTACCGATGACATTTTGCTAGATACCCTTCTAACTCGCTTTCAATTGGTTGAACTTCTTGTTCGCATTCAATGCCTGTGGACCCACCAGACTATTTTCCTGTTCATTTTACTTCTAGTTCTTGATGATATTCAAATCGAAGCCAGTCCATAAGATCTACATGGAGGCGGTGGGATTAGACCATGACACTTTTGCTTCGATGTTTTGGGTTGTTATCTTGCTGGTATGTGAAGCTATTGCCCTGAGTCTAGCACATCCATACCACCGTATGGTTTTCCAGAATTTTTTCGTGCACTTGACGCTCTGTATACGGACGAGGGAGCCCATCTCACAGCAGAAGAAGCACACCCATAATCACTGATCCTCTTTCATACTTACCTAATTGTAATCTATATCAAACAAAGAATTTTGATTCGTCTCCTCCATTCCATTCTAACCGCTCCAGTCTTAGAGAAAATCCACGATTTCTTCGACAGATAGCAGGCATTTAACCTGACAGACTGTATCTCCTAATAGTACGGATCGACTGGAGCGAGTTTGCTCCAGGGCCCAGTTCTTGAAAATTCTCACGCGAAACATTAATGATGTTTAGATTAGTGAGATTGGTGGTGACTTTGGATCTCCCAGGAACGCTGCGTTTTTTGACTCTTCCACTGAGTGTTCAATGCTTCATGACTTGCAAAATGATCTGCCTGAAAACGTTGAACTATTTGAAGGGTGTGATTAGTGACAACCCGTTCCGTTTGCCTCCTATGATGTCTTCTTGCTCGTGCATTGTCAGGTTACGGATTTCGGGGTTTTGGCTCATTTTTTTTAAATTTTTTAAAAAATAGTAAAATAGGGAAACAATATAATTAAATATAGCGAAAAAATTCCGAACTGGTGAATTATCATCATGGTGTACTCAGCCGTTTGAGATTTACCGGAATACCCTTAGATGATGTCAAAGTTACGAATAAAATGGCCGCTTATATATACTTATATATTAAACAGCAATGATGATAGACCCCCACCCTTGTTTGAGACCTTTTGTTATTTTTATAATCGGATCAATTTTATTGCCTATTTTTATGTGTTTTTATTTTGTGATACATCTTTTGAACTATTTTTCCATAATTCAGATCTGGGTACGCTTCCATATGTCTTCAAAATCTAAAAAGATCATATGTGTGTCTGTTTTTTGTTCTTATTTTTCTATTAGCTGCCTAACATAATCTATGTTGCCTAAACATAATGTTGCTTTTCTAAACCACTTCGTTCTTTACTTGAAATTGAAGTTCTAGGCTTTTGTTGTTTCTGATTCTGATTAATTGTTCTTCAGGCTGTTGTTGGTGTATTTTATGCATCAGTGTTATCAGTATCTATGCATAGTCTGTTCCAATATTTTTTCTTTTTTTTGCTTACTTTCACTTTGAGTAAGTTTTGTATTGTTCTTTAAGTTCCGGTGTACCTTCAAATTATATATGTCTTTTTTAACTTTCTTCGTTTGGATACCGAAAGATTTATTTGTTACGTCAAGTAAAGTTTTCTTCAAATTATACGATATTATTTCAGTAGGACTGTTTTAGTGTCATCTTTTTTATGATTTTCAATTATATGTGTTCCTCTTCTGCTCATGTATGTAAGATTTCCTGTTACTATATGATGATTGCTTGTATATTCTGGTTGTCTATAAATCCTTACATCCTATATTTGTTTCTTCTGTTTCTGTTATTATGAGCTCTATGATAGATTTTAGATTCCTATGTTGAAATAGTGTGTGTGCAACCATATATTTATATAAGGCGATGTCTATTATCGTGGGTTGGCTCTACTACAAAATCTTCCACCGCTCTTTCCTACTCTGTTATTTAGATCACTTAATATAATTACCTTCTTCTTCTCCTTTCCAGCTTTATCACTAATTGCATATATTTCTATAATAGTTGTAGATTATCCATATAATCTTCAGGACACGTCTAATAATTCGTTCGAATGTGGTGATATGCTTCTTCTATGCCTTTATTAGTATGGACACTTCTCTTTAGGCATCTTGGTACTCTGCATCATGTATGGTAACAGTTGTTAATTTTTTTCTACGCCTATACTTTTTTCTTGGTCTCGCTGAGGATTACCATGTGTAGTTTTAATTTTTTAAATTTTTGCGAGAACTGAATTTATAAAAAATTAATTATTTCGCACCTTTAAAAGTTTATCATTTTAGTTTTAGTAATTTATATGCGAAGATTACATATTAGGTGTATAAGTAAGTTCTCAGCTTAGATTACACAGGACGAAAATTACCGTTTACATGTAACGTATTAGTCCGCCCTCTTGCGGTTTTAAAGCAATGACGTTTGGTCTTTCGAAACCTCAATAATAAGCTGTGTTGACGATGGCAATCACAAAAGAGCATATTCGATTTTCTATCCACTTCGCGTTCATCTTAAGAAAAACGCTGCTGAAGCCACCGAAATGATTTGTGCTGCGTATGGTGAGAATGCTGTAAGTCATGCAACGTGCAAAAAGTGGTACCAAAGATTTCGCGGAGCAGAGTTTAGTCTTGAAGATCAACCATGCGCTGGACGCCCTCAAACATTTGACACGGATGAGCTGCAGACATTGCTGGATCAAAACAATGCGCAAACTGAAAAAGAGCTTTCAGAACAGCTTGGCGTCACTCAGCCAGCCATTTCCATACGTTTGCATGCAATAGATAAGATACAAAAGGAAGGCAGATGGGTTCCGCATAAACTGTCCGAAGACAACAAAAATCGACGGCGTGACACCGCACTCCATTTGCTTTCAAGCAACCGAAAAAAAGGATTTTCTGCATAAAATTATTACGGGCGATCGAAAATGGATCTTGTGCGACAATCCCAATCGCAAAAAATTATGGGTAGATCCTGGCAAACCTTCGACATCGACTCCAAAGTCCAATATCCACGCCAAAAAGAATTTGCTCTGTATCTGGTGGGATTGGAAAGGTGTGCTGTACTATGAACTCTTGAAACCAGGTGAAACAGTTACGGCGGATCGCTACCAACAGCAACTCATCAATTTGAGCGACGCAATCGAAGAAAAGAGTCCATTTACTGGACAAGGAAGTCTCAAAGTCATCCTGCTAGGCTGGGAACTTCTCCCACATGCGGCGTATAGCCCAGACATGGCCCCTTCCGATTATCATTTATTCCGGTCGTTACAGCATCACTTGGCTGATACGCACTTCAAAACAGAAGAAGAAGTCTGAAAATGCATCGATAACTTTATCGTCTCGAAGCCGGTGAGCTTCTATCACCAGGGAATTCGCAAGCTACCCGAAAGATGGCAAAAGGTCATCGATGCCCACGGAGAATACTTTGATACTTAAGCTTTTTTTGTTTGTTTTTAAATAAAACTTTAATTTTGCAGAAAAAGCTGAGAACTTATTTATACACCCATAAATAACCAACGTATATTCAAAATTTTAAATTGTTCATTTTCTTATTGTGTATTGCTGTTGATAAACGTCAATAAAAAAGAAAACGTGGCGTCTCCTAATCAAAATTATTTTAAGTATTTGATGGGCCCGACCGAAGATATTTAAAAATATACATTTTTTGGTCAAAATGACGAATAATTATGCTCTTTTATCTAAGTCGAACCTTCTTTGGTAAATATTCCAGCCTCCTAGCTCACTAGTTACGCCTCCCGGTCTGATAGCCACGCCCCTCTTTGCAACACCCTCTAATTGACAATTAAACATTCTACTCACTATTTTTTAATTTTATAACCATTCATAACTGTTCAACTATTCAGAAGTGTTAAAGATTAGGATTGTACTAGAGAAGTGTGAATGGTACAAAGATTCAAATAAAGATGGCAGCACACTAGTATGTGCCTCCTTGTTTTATTCTTATAATTTTTTAAAATTCTAAATTAACTAAATTACTAAAAGTTGTCAGAAGATTATGAAAAGCCGAACTTTTAAATGTTAAGGTATCAAAAACAAGGTGATTTTTTCACATCATAACAGATGGCAGCGCGATAAGTTTAAACCTCTTTACGAGCTTTTTTTGTAGGTGATCTTTTCTTTGTGACTTATTTTAACGTTATCTTTGTTTAAGGTTTTGTTCAATTTACTTCTATTTATTTTGTATACCTGTCTATTCCCCATTTATTTAAATTTATTTTTTGCATTATCTATATTCTTCTTGTTAATTTGATTTTTCCTACTGTCACTCGTGGATGAAGGATAACCCCAACTGACGCCTTACTGGCGGGTGTTGGAAATGTTTTGTATGCAGATTGCTTCAAAGGGACTAAAAAGAGATTTAAATAAATGTTTGAGCTTTTGTTATGGTTAAAGTACAAACAAAATGAGCATGGCCAGTCGGGTTAGCGTATAGACTAAGATCAAACAAATGCTTCATTCAATTTTTGCACTTTCATCAGATTAAATTGTCACTGCCTGCATTTAAATCTCATGAATTTATTTCGTTTTCTTCATTTTTGCTTTTCTAATGTGTTTTCTTTTTTTAACTGCATGAAGCAGCATTCCTTGCTTCAGTAATGAACTCTTAAAGCGGAAGGTGCTTCGATTTCTCATTATTTGTTTTAATTTGTGCTTTGGTTTGCTTTTTTGTTATTTATTTTGACCAATAATATTGATTTGGTGATAACTCATGTACAAGAAAATAATTTTCTATATTCTCTTCTCTTCTAGAATACTTAATTATTCTTTTATTTAAATTTTATTTTAGATGATATTATATTGTGTTGTTTTATCTGTTATATCTATCCGTATATACAATATCTAAAGAATGATTTGCTCTGTTGAGGTACGATTTGTTAAGTAGATAGCTGGGATTAAGATTGTTATTTGATGAATACTTAGATTTATGCATAAAACCATAGTTGTAAACAATATCGAGTCAAAATTTGTGAAATTGGACACTAAAAATGGACCTGCCGTATTCCAATCGGTTCTCTGCACAATTTTGTAGACATATACGCAGGGAGTACTCACAAATATTTTTTCTTAAAAATTCGAATTTTCGACGATGTTATAAACAAACCAATTTTTACGCGCCTTTTTTTTCAAATTGCAATTTCTCCGAAAATACACGATGAAAGTTAACGAAACTTTCAGGGTAGATAGCACAAAACGACTTACCCCGGGTGGTCTACTTTACCGACTCGCTTTTCTGTCATTGCAACAATTTTCAAAAACCCGGATTTGTTTATAAATAATTAATTTTTTAATTAAACAATTGAAAAACTAATCAACTTCTCGTAGGGTTATCAAAAATCTTTAAACTGTAATGTTCCTTATACTCTAAGCTACACCTACGCGAAAGAAAATTGGTGCATTTACCATAGGAAGTGAAGATATTGATGTTTAAATGGAAGAGTCTCGCGGTAGCCGAAACCTATATACTAGCACTACGCGCGAGGCCGCGTGCCACCAGGTTACACCACGTGCCGTCGTCTTCGTTTACTTGCCATTTATTTGCTATTCGTTTTCCAAATTGACATTTGTTTTACATGTTATTGACGAGTTGCGCTTTCAATTGATATAAGTTAAAAAAATACATACTTTAAGAAAAAAACAGCCTGAACTTGTAACTCGATTCTCATTGTGACGGAGGAGTTTTTGACCAAATATAATAGCACCATTAGAAAGAGCGGTCAAAATCTATCGATTTATATCTTTCTATTATTTTTTTGGCTACTTGCCTTCAATCGTGAGCGAGTTGAACGTAGCGCGCTCCGTTAGAAAAATGCATCGCGCGTGCCGATCCGGGAGGGCTGTTTCAAGTGTGATAAGCTTATGCAAGTACAAACAAGCAACAGTCGGCGTATTATATTTTGTTTTGATTTTTTTGTGTGCAGACACATTAGGTGGCTTGTCGTTGTTGAATAAGGTTATTATTGTCTACGTAATGACACCTCCGCCGAAATGTTGCAAACCTTTCAAAAAGAAGGCCACAGTTGCTACCGAATAAATTTAGTTTTCTTGACAAATGCATGCGATGAAAAATTCCGCGATTTTCACGGTCAATATATTTGTAATTCATGTAGGACACAGCTATATAAGAAGAAAAATCAATTGAAAACAGTAAGTAACGTGACAGAAAAACCAATGGAAGAGAGTAGAGAAGAGATATATCCGCAAAACAGAGAAGAAGATGATATGGATATTGATGTGTCATTCAAGGATCCAGATTACGAGTATCCAAAAGATGATAAAGGGATTAAACGAAAAAATATATAAAATATTGAATTCAATTACTAAGCAATGTAAAATTTTCTTAAAACATATCGAAGGCGTAGAGGGGAATGTATAGGCATGTATATTATTTATATTAATATATATGCGAAATAATAAACATTTTATCACTCTCAATTAATTGACACTATTCATTTCAAGGGTTGCAATGACAGAAAAGCGAGTCGGTAAAGAAAAGCACCCGGGGTGAGTCGTTTTGTGCTAGACCTCGCGCACGTACCTTTCCACTAAAACATCAATAACTTCTCTTCCCATGGGAAATGCAATAATTGTCTTTAGCGCAGGTGTAGCTTAGAATATAAGGAATATTAAATTTCAAAGATTTTTTTCTGGCCATACGAGAAGTTGGTTAATTTTTCAATTGTCTATTAAAAAATTAATTATTTATAAACAAATTCCGGGTTTTTGAAATTTTTCTTTTTGTATTTATTTCTATTACTGTTCACGAATCTACCCTGAAATTTTCGTTAACTTTCATCGTGTATTTTCGGAGAAATTGCAATTTGAAAAAAAGGCGCGTAAAAATTGATTTGTTTATAACATCGTCGAAAATTCGAATTTTTAAGAAAAAATATTTGTGAGTGTTCCCTACGTATATATCTACAAAATTGTGCAGAGAACCGATTGGAATTAGGCAGTTCCATTTTTAGTGTCCGATTTCACAAATTTTGACTCATCATTTGTGTCTTGGAGCTTATATTATTCCGTTTGGTGCTAACTCGCTTTTTATTCTCTATAGTTTTTTCATTTTTTTTAAATTAGAATATACTCTTCAGCCCTTTTTAATTTTTGAGTTAAGATTATATTTTGTAATAAATGAGTTTTCTAAAATTTTACGATTGTGAATTTTTTAATTATTTTTGTTCTCCCCATTTACAACGTAATCCTATAAACAATTTTTGATATAAAATTTTGCTAACGTACTATAGATGTGCATTGAAAGGAACATTTCTATAAAGAACTGGCTCATTCAGCTGATAATTTTGACATGACTATAACTTTGTTTCAACAAATTCAACTGTAATTATTCAAATAACGTGCGCGTGGTACTGTCCTGAATCAAAGGTTTCATCTAAAATTCGGACCCAATAATGGGCGTATCAAACTTCAACAGTCTTTTCGCGAAGAGGAATTTTTGTAAGTTCATGGGGATTTTCAGTACTCCAAACACCACTATTTTGGTTATTGAGATGTACCCTAACTTTATAGGAAAAGCAACGGAACTTTTTTGGAATATGGTAATTAGTCTGTTGCGCCAGCCTGCTCATAAACTTTGGCATCTTCAGTACTCTATCTCGGATATCAAGAAATTTCTTAGATTTTTTTCGCGTATTTTATAAGAATATGATGCACTAAAATTTGTTTTTTGTTTAATCACTAATAGGAGGACTATTTAGTTAATCTGTGGGTCTTCCTTACTAACCATAGACATTTTCACAGGTTACATATTTCAGAACTATTCCGACTCCTCATTTTCATTTTTCCTTTTTTTTTAATTAAATACCAGATTTATCCCATTTTAATGATTATTTATGCTAATAATTTTTGTGCTAAAACCTTAATTGTGTATCGCACTACGTGAGCGAGTCAAATATAAATAGGAATTATCCTTTTTAATTTATTGAATCATCACAAAAACATAAAGCAATTTTTCTACACAATCCTCTGACTTAGAAACACATTTTATAACGGATAGGTACCTTTTGATCCCAATATCACAAAATGAGGGTGGTCGTGCGACCTTCAATTGTCGTCAAATTTGTCCTCCAAATGTTTCTTTTGGTGGCCCAAACAAATGGTAATCGTAAGGTAAGCTCGTATTATAAGGAAGGTGTTGTAGTGTAGTCTGGTGCAGTAGAGCAACTGTGTGGATAATGGGTTAACAATTGAGCGCGATTCGAGTACATCTTAGAGAAGGCGGCAAACAATGCGAATATTCTTTTTATTATTAGTCACGCTGGTTCTCGAGCGATGTCGGTGACTTTCAATTTAAACAAAATTTGGCCTAATAAATGCGAAGCCCTTCACGGCCGGTGTTTTGATGCATCATGCTCTCTGGTTGTTAAGTAGTGGTCGGAGCTTGGAAGCTTTATTGGAAGTTTTATTCACAAAATTGATAAAAATTCTTGTTGTTTTGATTGAGTATTTGGTATGTGCCTGTTGGAATATACAACTATAAATTTAATTAAATTCGATTTTACGCAATACCTGTATTGCTGTCAAAAGTACAAATCATGTTACTTGTTTCTTTTGCGTCTTAATCTACTGTGTAGTGACTCTCGTGCGTTTAGCTTTATGGTGCAAGGAAATTGCTTCTTTAATTCATAATTCTCTTAATTGTTTTTAAGAGGACTATTAGGCGAGCAATTTAATTATTGTCCCCTAACTTTACAAGATGATAGGCATTCAAATTCACATAACGTTTCCGTCGCACAGTCATGGTGAAGCGCCATCTGTTCGCTTTAAAATGCACTAGAAGAAATGTCTGTTGTATCAACATAACCTTAAAAATGTATTATTATGCGTTTTAATTAAAAGAAAGTTTGGGTTAATGTTTTGAGGGGAAATAACTGGTTCAAAATAGAAATCTTGATCTGTATAACGCCTAACGTTTATTACAGCTAAAGAAAGTCGAAAATGAGGAACTGTCATAACTTTTTGAAGAGGGTTGCTGTAGAACACAGTTAGAGAACTCCAAGTAACACGTCAAGCGATTTCTAAGCGTCTACACGAGCTGGGAAGGATTAACAAGGAAAGCCGTTACTGAAAAAGGCCGAGCTGCATACTTCGTATATTATTTTTTTTTGTTACAACAGAATTTGTTAATATGCCGCATTACGATAGGTAAAGATTTGATGAATTTATTCTAGAAGCGTTCAGTGCGAAAGGCGGCCTGAATCGATAGAGCTGCCGATTGCTAATTAGCAAAACATTAGGGGCGAAGGTTTATTGTTCTCTTTATACGACTATAAAACGATTCCTGGGGTAAATGTTCACTAGGGTGTTTATTCGTTCATTCGATTTGCTCCCTGGAAGAAGCTCTAAAATTGAAAGTTGTACGGTTTCTTTGTTAGATTTCTTAGCTGTTTTAAGTAAAAAGCGACCTCATGTTTGCTTTAGCCGCATTTATTATGACCTGGCCATGCTGTTTGGAGTTATCTCCAAATATAGATGTGGTTTCAACATGACGGAGCGCCGTCGCGTCATTTGGCTTCTTAAGCAACCGACGCCAGCTCGCGAGGCCAAATTTCGCTGCCACCTCAGTTTTGTACACGGTGGAAAGCTGTGAGTCACTCGCATTAACATACTTACAAAAACCAAAACTGTGACTCTGCTGTTCATTTCGACACTCAACAAAAATTTGGCTTTGAAGCGCTGGGAGCAACGGCTTTCCACACGGGTTTTTGCACAATAAAGTAATTTGCTTATAAAGCAGCCGGTAACAGTGTTATTGTTTATTACTAATTCGTACTGTATAGCATTGTTGATTTTTAAATTTTTTTTCTATTTGGACGCTGTTGTACAAGATGATTTAAAATTAATCCACAATCGAAATAAAATTTGTAAAAATAATTTTAAAGAAGTTATTATTACGTAGGTGAGTCAAATTTAAATGAGACTTTTTGACTCACTGTCGATATGGCAACATTGGGGTGCTACGTTTGGATGGAGTTTGCTAACATATGAGTATAGGCTAGTGCGACATGGGTGTTGACTCTTCCATATTGTTTCGTCAGTAGTAGTCGCAAAGATCGAACAGACAGTATACACGTTATAATAAAGAGCGAAACGTTAAAGCAACCGATACATTGCCCAAACCACGCTGATAGTTCGGTATAGGCACGTTATTGAGAAACTATTGTTGAAGTGTTCCTTACCAGACAAGGAGTGGGCAAAAATGTAATGCACGTGCTTTCTACTCCAATCAGCAATGCCGAGGCAATTGTTGATCAAATTCGCTAGCTCATATATGCACCGAAGTGGCTATTAGTGGTTATGACGTACAGTTAATAAAAAACTTGTTGAAAGGATACTGATGTGTGATAAAATTTGGCTTCAATATTATACCTGCGAGTCCAAGTAAACGAAAGGGAACCGAAGTCAAAATTAGACTCTTGCACCTTGCAAACTTTGAGATCACAAAGAGCACCAACTCGTCTAATATCTCAATATATGTTTCAACGCAAAAACTACTAGAATTAGTTGAGAGAGTTTCTGAGAGTATAAAAAATAAATATTGGCGAACTGAGAGGTTGAAGCTTTCACATGTTCACTCTCAGTGCCCGGTTGCCGCACACCATCTCTATAGCATATAACAACAGTGGACGCAGACGTAGACTATGACCTTAACCTTCAGTTTAAGAAGTATTAAGTTTTAATTATTCTTTAATCACTGTTGTAGAAAAAAAGTAAGGTCAAATAAGGCCTCCATTTACAACTTGCAGGGAAAAATTCCCAACTGTTATTTTACTGTCAGACTTGGTACAATACGATTTTATTTTTGCGGTTCTCTAGGCGTTTGCATAACTCAGATCACGCCTTGTTGATTAATTCATTTAACAACAAATTGCCAACAGCACTCAAAACCCAAAAATAGCGAGCTGCTGAAGCAACGCGCGGACTCGCAACAATAGCAACTTAAAAACGCTTACAAAACACTCGAAGCGGCGATAACAGCGCCAAATGCTGTCTAAAATTAGCAGCGAGCTGATACCTATAATTCAATAATTTTCACGTGATCCATCCTCCCCATTCCTCAATGCAGGCAAATCGTTGCGCTGGCTGCGGCGGTCCTGGTCCCTCACGTGGCTGCTTCAGGTTAGAATCAGCGCTTTGTTTGCTTACTTCAATTCCAATTACGCCAGCATACCATGTCACGTTGACTCAATCTCCGGAGTCAATTTATTAGTTTGCCCCGGCTGCCTTAAATTCGGAAAGCAAGCAAATTAAGCTGATTTAATATGTTGATGCGCAGTTAAAATAGCAAAGGTCACGCGTAAAGCATGCACTCTACAGTACTTACAGGACTACACTATTAAGTTGTTGGTTTCATCGTCCGCTTGAGCTCTCTGTATAATAATTCGAAACACAATAAACCGTAAAATTTCAGAAAGTCTAAGTAAACATTCCGGAAGAAGTTTGTACAACTGGCGTGGGTAGCGATGACTAAGTTTATTTTATGTGGTCTGTGTGTGAGCGACTGAAGGTGTTTATAATCACTTTGGAATTTAATTTTCAGATCTGCCTCGTACTGCTTGTTTGCATTATCAGGTTTTCCGAAGGAATCTGCCGTCATGTATATTAATACCGACGGCAGGTTTATGCAATGTCCTGGTTCGAATCGAAACTGTATTGTGTTTGCTCATTTCACTTATTAATTAACATTTAGGAGTTGGAATTAAAAATGCTACTGTATGCAATGTACCATTTGTTTACACAGTACGTGTGTACGAAAGAGCAACCATATGATGCAATCTTTTGCACTTTGGTTAACCTTGATAGTGCGTCTTGTAAGTCTTCACTCACTAACTATATTTTTGCATTTCCATTCCTAAATTGTGTACAACCTACATATGACTGTTCTCAGGTCACTAGGCCGAATTTGATGTTTGGAAACTCCTAAGGCTGCTTCAGAAAAAATACCTCTTAAAAATCATAATCTATGATTTGGCGTTTTAAACGTCTAATCGATAGTCTATAATCAGTAGTCTGACGCCATTAATAATGCCCGCAATATATACTATACCATTTATGGTCTAGGTTCTTAAGTTCTATGTCTACAATGTTTATCTTACTGTTTTAATGTTTGTAGTCTACAGTGTATACTATATGCCTACAGTCTGCAGTAACAAATTCTTCAATCTAAAATCTACAGTTATGGTGATGGTTTTTCACGCACAGTGTACGGTATATTCTTATCTTGTACATACTGTAGTTGGTAATTCGTAGTCATTATGAGAAATTTTGTGTCACCAAATCAGTAGATTATAAAGCCCCTAAATCTAAAGAAATTTTAAATTGTCTGGCGACAAAGCCATTTGATAAGTTCGAATATTGTTTGGTCCATATTGTATAGTAATATTTATCAGTCTACAGTGTACAGTTTCTAGCGTATATGGTATGTAAACAGTGATCTACAGTTTACAATTTGCTATCAACAGCATGCGCTCTACAATATACCTTCGATTTGTAGTTAAAAATATTCAAGTACATGCACTATCATTTTTAATTCTACGATTTAATCTTAATCTAAATTTGTAACCTAAATCCTATAGTTATAGTTTACAATTTTTAATCTACAGTTAGCGAAGCGTAACCCAAAATTTACAGTTTACAGTTTATAACCTACAATTTACAGTTTAAAGCATATAGTCTTTGGTTTACCATCTATAGTGCTGTATGGATGACTTTGTAAACCGTTAAAGATAGCGTAAAATATTTTAAACTATAAAAAAATAAGTTCCTTTGGGATTATATACTGATTAAAGAGCTAAATATAACAAAACAAAATTAGTTATGTTATTGTACTGTGACCCGTGACTTGTAATTCAAAATTTATTAATTCAATTATAATTAACTACCAAAAAAGTTTCTTCGTTATTAATCTACAGTCTGTTGTATAGAGACTAAACTTTACAATTTACATTTTATGATCTATGGTTGACAGTTTACAGAATGTGGTTTCTAGTATACAGTCTGCAGTACGCGATCATCGGATTATAGCTTGCAATATTCAACATATAGACTACTATTTGTAATCTACAATTAAAATCTCAAATTTGAAGTCTAAATTCTGCAAATTTTAGCTTAAAATCTGCAGTTTAAAGTTTATAGCATATAATTTTTAGTGTACAGTCAGTAGTACAGTTTGCAGCTTACAACCCACAATTTATGTATAATTTGCAGTCTACAATGTACAATTTACAGTATACTATCTCAATGCTTATGACAAACCTATGATTTACAAATTATTCTATGAATAGTAAAAATAGTTCTTTAAATTCAAAACATGTTTTTTGATATTATAGACTAAAGAGCTACATATAAAAAAATAAAATTATTTATTTATGTTTGTAATTTATCTACCCAATAAAGTTTTGCCATTGTTAGTCTATAGTTCTAAAGTATTCAATCTACAATTTACAATTTACGTCCATGATCTATGGTTTATAATCTACAGAATACTACATTATATGGTCTTCGGTTTGCAGTTTGCAATACACATTATGTACACTATTATTGCTAATCTATAATTTAAAATCTAGGGTCTAAAGTTTGCTGTTGAATTTTTAGGTTGCTAATTTACATTTTAAATTTTATAGTTTACAATTTTTAGTCTACAGTCGCAAAGTGTTACCTACAGCTTGCAGTTTGAAACCCACACACAACAATGTGCAAGCTATGTATAGTTTGCACCTTATAATCCCCAGTTTACAACGTCTTCCATCTAATTTCCATATTGCCGATGATTGGCTTGTGGATTATACTATGAACCGTCAAAAATAATTAAAGTTTTTTAAATTACAAAAATTAATTTTTTAATACTATAAACCGACTCAAACACTAAATTTCTTATTATCAGTTTTTTTTTGATTCTCGACTTGTAGTTACAAATTTATTATTTTGATTATAATTTTTTACCAAAAAGTTTTGCCAATACTGGCCTACAGTTTACAATTTATATTCTATAGTCTACAGTATGCGATTTATAATCTACAATCTATAGCCTACAATATACGTTCCGCGGTTTGTAGTTCCCAATATGCGTTACATGTAATACTATTTCTAACTTACAATTTAAAATCTACAGTCTAAAGTTTTTGCAGTCTAAATTTTATAGGTTTTAGTTTACAATCTACAGTTTAAAGTTAATAGTTTACAAATTTTAGACTACAATAAACGAAGTTTACAGTTTGCACTTTAAAAACTACTACCGATGTATAGTTTGTAATATACATTAGATAGACTTACAATTTAAAACCTATAGTCTAAAGTATGTAGTCTAAATTCAACAATTTTAACTTGCTATCTAGAGTTTAAATTTATAGTTTACGTTTATTAGTATACAATTAGTAAAGTGTTGCCTAGAATTTACAGTTTTCGTTGACATCTTATGTATTACCATGTACATTCTATGAATAGTCTACAGTTTACAGTCTACCGTTTATAATATATAACTTTTTTCTCAGTGCTGATAAACTGCAAACAATAAGTTTTTTGTACTTTAGAGTGATTAAAGAGCTAAATATAAAAAATAAATATACTATTTCTTTGTATTTGATTCGTGACTATCAATTTATCAATTTGACTACCAAAAGTTTTGACTGTCTATAGTATACCATCTATAATTTAAAAATTTACATTCTATGGTTTATCGTCTATAGTTTGTCTATCTTTGTTGAGTCTACAGTTTGCTGTTTATAATCTATAGTATACAATATGAGGGTTTCAGTTTAAAATATACAATTACATAGACTACTACTTCTAATCTTCAATTTAAGACTTACAGTCTAAATTCTGCGCTTTTGGTTTGAAATCTAAAGTTTGAAGATTATATTTTACAATTTTTAGTCTAGCATCAGCAAAGTATAATCTATAAATTGCAAACCTACAAATTACACTGTGCAATATATGTATAGTTTATAGTCTATAATCTACATTTTGCAGTATGTAGTCTTTTGCTTACTATCTCTAGGACTGATTTTTGATATTATAGGTTAGAATTTTTAGTCTATGAATAGTCTGTAATCTATGATCTACATTATGGACTTTACAATCTATAGTTTGTAGTGTATGGTTTTTCGCTTACTATTTTTAGTGTTAAATTAAACATTTGACCTATAGATCATTTTATGAACACTAAAAAAGTTTAAAGTCTTTTTAAATGGTTTATAGTCTACATTCTACATTGTTTATTTTTGAGCATTTTGTTTTGAAATACCAGTTTCTATAGTTTTCAATCATAGTTTAGTATAGAGATTGTGGGCAACAATCTGAAGTATAGCTTACAGTTTACAGTTTATATAGCTACAAGTTTTATATAATAGTCTATCTAATGCAGTGTATTTTGCCTTCAGCTTAAAAAATTTAAAATTTACGTTCCTTGGTATACATTTATAGTTTCTGATTTACAATCTGCAAGTGGTCGCTTGGAATCTGCAATTTATAATAATTTGCCTAGATTAGTTTGCGATCTTTTTCGATTGATACATTTGTGCTTTAGTTTGTAGAGCATAAAATCTAAATTCTACAATTAATATTGTGAGAAGTTCGCCAGCCACAATTTAATAACTTAAATATCCAATTTTTGAATTTGTATCTCCGACTTTTAGTCTAAAACATATAGCTTATAGTCTGAATTGTCCAGTCTCATAGTTTTAGTGTAGACTTCACAGTTTTCAGTCTATCGATTTTAGACTTCAGTGTAAGTTACAATATTCGTTTCGCAGTTTACGGTTTATGATTTATAACGCGCAGTTTATGGTGTGAAGCATTTATTGTGCGTGTAGTGTAGTTTATAATTTACAGTCGTCATTAATTTACAGTATTTAGAGTTTATAGTCACTTAGGAATAGTCCAGATTGATGTTTTCGTCAAGTTTAAGATATTTTTTACTAGACTTTTCTGAGTTGTTTCTATCGAAGTTTTTCCTTATTTAAACTCCCCTCTACTCGAATTGATTGTAGGTAATAAACCAAGGATTATCTTCCAAAGGTTAATACTCCAACCTTTACAGCCCAGGACACTTATTTGGACCAATTCCTCAGAGGCAGCGATAAAAAAGCTATTTACGTTTATGTCCCATTTTATTTTAATTTTTTACGAGCAGCAGTTCAGAACCGTGCGATAGACATTGTTCGACGTCTATCAGCGGAACTAATTGTCAACGGGCCGCTTGTGCACAATCGAACGAAGCGGGACAAATCTGCGAATTGGGACAAATCTGCGAATTGGGACTTCGCCGGCGTCCTTGTCTGGCGCACGCAGTGGCGACCGATATCGGCCGATTTGTGCAAGCTTGCATCCACACTTTCTCAGAATTCGGCACATTCGCCGACTTGCAGAAGCGCTGTTTGCGCCGAAGCCGCGCGCGACCTCATTTTGTTTGGATTTTTGCAGTCGATCTCGGCTGCTATATTTACACGTGCCTACACGATTTAATTGTTTATTTGCCGCCGCATTAGCGACGCCTCCTTAAGGACACCGGAATTTTACGAGCTGACGCTCGTTTGCTACGAGTTAATTTAACCGAGCTGCTCCTGCTTCGCGAGAGCGAAAGGATGCTATTAATACGAACATTAAATTGTGCGGTACGGGGGATTGGACCAAATCGAGGACGCATTTTCCCAATAATTCGCTGGATTTCACTGAAAGCCAGAGGAAGATGGGACAGATTTCGAAATCCGGCAGATAAACGAATTTATAACAGATCGACCAGAAGACTCATCACCTGAAAGAAAATCAAAATTCCAGCTTCAAAAACTACATTAAGAAAACCACTCTATTTGGAGGGTCACAAAAAAGTTTAAACGTCCTCAAATTAACGTACCACTAATAAAAAAGCAAGATGTCATCTGGGCGAGATTGGATATGGAAGAAGTCCAAGAATTCTCTTACTATTTCCCACAACAACCAACAATCTCCCAATAAAAGCAGTTGTACCACAGGGCAGCGTCCTTGGTCCCTTCCTGTATCTCCTTTACACATCTGATACCCCAGAAACCAATACCGCGATACTTTCCACACATCAAGACGCAGCTGAAGCTACACTACATCTACAAACACACTTGAACCGACTCAGTGATTGGACCGAAAACAAATCTATACAAGTAACATTTATAACTAGAAAAAGCACCTGCCCTCCTATAACATTTAAGGGCATCCTCCTGCCGGTTAAAACAGAGACTAAGTATGTTGTACTTTACCTAGACAGACAGCTAACCTGGTCCCCACATCTTCGAGCAAAAAGGAAGATTGATCTAAAATTCAAGCAAATGTATTGCTTGCTTGGACCTAAATCCAAGCTCTCAACTGAAAAAAAAACAATCCTTATGCCCATCTGGAGATATGGTATCCATCTCTGGATGTGTGCCAAGAAAACAAATATAAATATTATACAACGAGCCCAAAGCAAAATTCTTCGAGCCTTTGTAAATGCACCTTGGTTTGCAAGTAACCGAACCCTACACAAGGACCTCAACATACCATTTGTGACGGATATAATAGAAAAGTCAGCTTCAGACTACTTTGCAAAACTACTCGGACATAAAAACCACCTCATTCTACAACTCACTTCTACAACTCTACTAACAAGAAGGCTGAGTAAACAATGGGCTATAGATCTGAACTGACGAGGAATGCAATTCAGGTCATCCCAGTAAATCCCAAGGAATCATCGCTGGATGAAGATCCTTACATGCCTCAACAGACAATATATTTTACTTAATACTCTTATAATACTGGAGTAGATTGTAAATTTGTGATTTTATCAATACATTTTTTTACTGAAATACAGCGATTGTCATAGTTAAAGAAGAAAGCTGAGAGTCAAGTCAGTAAATGGTACTCATATACGATGTCTTGGGAGATTATAAAAGTATCTGAGCGATACTCGAGCGATGCTTCTCTGTCCGGGAACCCAGCGCGCGGGCGAGTTCGAGTGTCACTGGAAACTCATGAGACGTCGTAGTATTTAAGGTTGCATGTTAATAGGTGTAAGAAACCCTCAAGGCTGTAGCGCTTGCAATACTGGCCGATGTAAAAGAAATAAGAGAAGAAAGTGAAATGTTCATTGGCACACGTTTTATGCTTCTTTTGCACCCCAAGGCGCTTATCAAGAAAAATCGACTTTTTTACATCCCGGAAAGCATTCCAAGAAGCATCCAGCGATCAAACCGCATCGCGGCGGGAATTATTTGGTACTTAGAGGTTTTTACCAGAACTATATTTACTTAGACTGTTTGTGCATCAGGTATGCTAGTGACGTCACGATTCGCGCGTCAAGGATCCAGTTTTAGCTGGAGCTTATTTTCACCAAATTAGCATTGCGCGCTTGTAACATACCCAGTGCCCCAGTCATGCATCCTTCATAAATAAACATCACAATTAAGCAAAAACGCCTCCGCTTTCGCTGATAAACTACTCGCAGTGTCCCGATCCTCGCCAGCTTCGTTAGGAGAAAGCACGGCTAATAAGGAAAAACGGGCGAGTGTCCCAAGCTGCGTTCGCTTCTGGAGGCTGAAGCTAATTAGCACGTTGCAGAATAGGGTCGTTGGCATGGCACCGCGGCTTGCGATTTCAAAGGCGCATCTCGCAACCGCGACCTTAGCGCTTTATTTCAGCTATTGCAGCGAGATTTTGCATGCGTTGAATAGTTATCGAGCAGCAGGGTTCAAAGGAGCGAGCGCGATTGTAAAATCTTGACCTTGGGCTGCTAGAAATGAGGCAACGAAAGCGGAGAATTAGCCGTGTTGCGACACCGCGCAGAGCTCAATTAGCGGAGGCTCCGCAGCTGATTTATTTATTTTGCTTGCACAAACGGCCGCGCGCGGTCAAGGATGCTTTTCATGAATTATTGGAATCAGATCAACTGGCTCTCGCTGCGCTGCACAAGTGTAGATTGTAAAATGAAGGTCACGGAGTAAATGTGATACGTAGTCGCTAAGTAATTTGCGATCGCATAAGTAGATTGGAACTACTGAACACTTTCAGTTCCACTTTAAAGACTTTTCACTTATTAGGGTCCCACGCAGGTGCGCAGTTTTATTTTAACTTCGGTTTGAAAAACAGCAATACTGTTATTTCTAGACTACAGATCTCAGAGTGGAGTCTACAATTTACTAATTAATTATTTGTAACAAACATTTTACAGTGATGTCCTTTAATTCAAAATTTAACGTCTAGTCTATAATATACAGTTTTTAGTGGCATAGTCTATAATATCTCGCTATCGCTTTAGATTCCACAATGTGATCTACAGTTCAATGATAAGATTAAATTCTTGTTATAAACATTTTATGGCGTAGTACTGTTGCGAACAAATACTAGAATATTTTTTCGCACTGTAGACTTCAGTTTGTAGTATATGATCTTTACCACTCTTTTACAGTCTACAGTCCACAATTTACAGTTTATAGTTTACAGTTTAAAATATTTTGCTTTATTAATATTCGTTCTATTGCATAGAAACACCAGACTATCGTCTTTAGACTGCAGATTTTAATATATAGTTCACAATTTAGTGCTTGCAGTTAACTATTTGTCTTGCTTATTTTATATTGATCTATAAATTTTATAGTTTATAGTCTACAGATAACGATATTGCTAACACATTACAGACTGTGGCCTGTAATCTAGTGTTTATAGTTAATTATTTATTGTGGTAATTTTGCATTGTTTATTCTGTAGGTTACAATAAATTCATGGTCTGTAGTAATAATTTATAGTTTGCATTCTGCATTATATAGTCTGTATGTCACAATTTTTTCAGTTTGTGCTTTTGTTTTAAAAATGTTAATACTTTTGTCTGTACAAATATGCCCTATACTATTTTATAGTTAAATGTTTGTTATAACCATTTTGTGGTTATGCAGTTATAAAATAGTATGTAACTTGAAACTTTATTTTGTTTTATAAATATTATTACAATAGTTTTTACCCTAAAATAAGTTTATAGTCGACAGTCTCCAATCTACAGTTCATAGTGAATAGTCTATAATATATAGTCTACTATTTTTTTGGAATATACACTTGAGAGCAAAACAATCGACTCAGCAACATGCTCTAGTTTTGAGATAATTCATATCCAAACCGATAGCATTCCAAGGTTCAGGGTACTGTTTGAAAGCTTAGAGACTGTAGTTGCCATGTAGGCACATCCTAAACTCGTTGATAAATAATATCTGACTCCAATGGCAGAGGTTCCAATCGAGATGTTTGCGAACAAACAGTTGTCTTTGCTTTTGGACTGCAATCAGTTGCTTTTTTTGCTCTTCTCACCGTCCAAGCGCTAGCGACCACAACTCTGACCCCACGCAGCTTATGCTTGAGGTCAACACCAGGCATATGTTAATTTCTGAGGGATATTGAGAGATATTGGGATATTGATCGATCGTCTGTCTCCGTTGTCTCGCGCCCACGGTCGTCTCCTTGCCGGCGGACGTAGCCACCGGTTTCCTGGTACCGACGCCACTTTCTCGACACAGCTGATTGACTCAGATTTAGCCTCTCTCAACTGCCTGGGCTGCTTCGGCGCATCATGTTCTTGCGCATCACTCGAGCTCTTACGTCACTTCGGATAAGTGACTGAAATGAATTACCGGGTTGCAAGCGTACTGTAGACCAATCACAGTCATCTGATTAATGCAATAGCTAAAGTTTTTTAATGCTCAATGATAAAATGCACGTTAATGTTTTTATATTCATTTTCTACAGACTGAAACAGGAAACGAAAATGCACGTGCAGCTAGTCGCTTGTTTTGCTCTCAAATGTAGATTCCACAGTGTGGTCTACAGTTTAGTGTTAAAATTATTATAATTATTTTATAGTGTAGTACTATCGCTAACAAAATGCTAGAATATTGTTTTTGCACTGTGGACTTCAATTTGTAGTGTTTGGTTTTAACAATTATTTTACAGTCTACAGTCCACAATTTATATTTTATAGTTCACAGTTTAAAATATTTTGGTTTATTAATATTTGTTTTGTTGTGTAGAAGCACCACTATCGTCTATATATCGTCTAATATAGTTTACAATTCAGTGTTTGCGCATTAGACTATTTTGTGGAGTGTATATATTACAGAATTTACAGTTTAATGCTTACGTTTAAATGTTTGTTATAACAATTTTATAGTATGCAACATTTAATCTACACTAAATATATAGTTTGCAATTCACAATTTGCAACTTATGAGTTAAAATCGGGTAATAATTTACAATTTTCTTTACAAAACACTAAAATGTAGTTTTTGCACTGCAAACTTCAGTGTTTATTCTAAAATTTAATGATACAGTTAATTATTCATTATTATTTTGCAGTGTCCGTCTTACTTTACAATACATCAGTCTACAGTCCATAATATACTATTTATAGTTCACAGTATTAGATATTAGATTATTATTTTCAGATTGTCTATTACAACATATAGTTCACAAATTAATATTCACGGTTAAATACTTGTCATAATTGTGTTATAGCATGCAGTTTTAGTCTACAAATTTTATACTCTACAGTCCTCAATCTACAGTTTATAGTTTACATTTTTTTGTTTTACAAATATTATTATTATAGTTTTCACTATACAATAAGGTTACAATTTATATATACTTTATTTCATTAATATTACTTCTGTTGTGCGTAAATACCAAACTGTAGATTTCAGTGCATAGTTAACAAGTTAGTGTTTATGGTAAAATATTTGTCATATTTACTCTGTAATGTGCAGTCTATATATTCTACAATATACGATCTACAGTTTATAGTTTACAGCTAAAAATTTACAATAGAGCGCGTAGTTTACAGTTTTATTTATTTAACAAATATTATTACCGTTGATAACAAGTAACATACTCTTTGTCAGTTTGTAATTTAGTGTTTATAGTTAGTTATATAATAAGTTTACAGTCTGGATTCCAAAATCTATAGTTTGTAGTTTGCTTTAACAGTTTACAAAATATAGTCTGTACTTCTCAATTTTCTTACAGACTATCGTATTATTCTGAAAATATTAGTACCTGGTGCGTACAAACGAGCACCATATTATTTTTTCAAAATGTGTATATTAGAATTTAGTCCACGGTTTGGCGTTGAGATTAAACTTTTTTAATGATCATTCGATAGTATGCAATGTTGAATCTAAAATAAATTTAGCTTTTGTTCTACGAAAAGTTTGCAGACCACAGTATTAGCAGGTCTGTTTTTACAAATGAGTACTATGCTATTTTGTGTGGATCTTAGAATGAAGAAGAGTCTACATTTAGTGTTTACAGTTATTATTTTAGTGTTACAGCTATTTTATAGCGTGCAACTTTTAATCTATAAAAATTTGTAGTCTGTAGTCAACAATCTGGAATTTATTGTTTAGTATTGGATAATAGTTTAAAATTTTCATTACAAATACCTGTAGTATTGACAACAAATACTGGAATATAGTTTTTACGCTGTAGACTTTAGTCTGTAGTTTGTAAGTTAAAGTTTACGTTTAATTATTTGTTATTATATAATTTTATATTAGTCTTCCATGTTCTACAGTCTGCAGTACACAACCTACAGTTTATAGTTTACAGTTTGAAAGTGTTTGTTTTATTAATTACTACTACCTCTATTACGTAGAAGCGCTAGATGATCGTTTTTAGAGTGCAGATTTTAGCATATTGTTCTCAGTCTAGTGTTAAATCTTTATAGTGTCCAATATTTGGTTTACAAATTTTATAGTCTATACTCCACAATTTACAATCTATATTTCGCGGTAAGTAGTTTATAATTTAGCGTGTGGTTTACCACCTTGTTTAGTTTCGCAAATATTATTGATAATGCCAAATCACTTTTTTGAACTTTTAGGTTGTACTTTATATTTTAGTGTTTACAGTTAATTATTTATTATAATCATTTTTAGTGTATGGTCCCTAAGCTACAATAGGCTACAGTTGAAAATGTATAGATAACTGTTTATAGTCTACAATGTATCTGCACTAAACTTGTGGTCTGCAGTTCACGATTCATAACTTATTAATTAAAATCAGGTAGTAGTTTACAATTTTCTTTATTAATATTAGTAGTATTGGCAACAAATGCTGGAATGTAAATTTTGTTTCTGTAGACTTTAGAATGTAGTCTGAAATTTAACGTTTATAGTTATAGTGTTTGCTCTAAAATAAGCTTATAGTCTACAGTTGAACATACTTTGATTTAATAATATTAGTTAGTAAATTATTGCTTTCAGATTATTTATTATAGTATGTAGTCTACAGTCCACAATTTACAATTTATAATTAACAATCAACATTTACAATATAATGTGTAGTTTACAAAGTTATTTTGTTCTACAAATATTAATACTATTGTTATCAAGTGCCAAACTTAAAAAACTTATAAACTTCATTTTGTAGCTTGTAGTTTAGTTTTTACAGTTAATTATTTCTTCTTCTTATTATTATTAGTACTATTATTATTTTATAGTGCTAGTTTTTACAATAAGTTTACAGTTTACAGATCAACATCTACAGTTTAAAATTTACAGTTGAAAATACTGTTTTATGTTTATGTCTTATTAGTTATTAGATTATTGTTTTCAGATTGTCTATTACAGCATATAGTGCACAATTTAGTGTTGATGATTGATTATTTCTCATAATTATTTTATAACGCTCAGTCTTTAATTCATAATTTTTATAGGCTGTAGCGCATAATCTACAGTTTCTAGTTTATTGTTAGCAGTTTATAAAATAGTTTTATTTTGCAAATATCAGTACTATAGTTTTTATTCTAGAGTAATTTCATAGTCTATTGTGCTGCAGTTTACACTTTATAATATTTTGTTTGATTAATATTATTTCTTTTATGAACAAATGCAAGACTGCAGATTTCCATATATAGTTTACAATTTAATGTTTGCGGGTAAATATTTCTCTTAATAATTTATAGTCTTTAATTTACATATTTTATAGTCTACACTGTAGACATTATAGTTTATAATTTAGGTTACCAGTTTACATTTTTTTGTTTTGTAAGTAATATTACTGCTAATAAGTCAGACTCTTATTTTTGAACTGTAAACTTCAGCATGTAATTTATTATTTATTATAATTATTTTGTACTTTTCAGTCTTGTAGTCTGCAATTTGATGTTTACAGTCAATCATTGATTATAATAATCTTTTAGTATTTAGTTTAGTATAGTCTTCTGTTTTGTTAACATTAGACGAATCGTAAATAAACTTCATAATTTTTCCTAACTGCAGTCTATAATTTGGTATTTACCTTTAAATCTTACAAGTAATTTTCTATTGTGCAAACTTTACCGTAAAAAAATATAGTTACATTTTTAGTCTATTATTTAGAGTTTGCAATATAGAAAATATATTAGAGCTAGCGTTAGTCTATAAAATAGCGTTTTGGTCTCTCCATTTAAATTATAGCCTACGGTCTGTAATTGTAATTTACAACTTTACAAAACTACAGTCTGATGGCTAGTTCAGAAGTGCTTTATGTAGAGTGCAATCTGAATTTTCTGAATAGTCTTTATTTTGTTCTTAGGAGTATACAATGTGCAATCTACAGTTTATAATTTATCGTATAAAGTCTAGAATACACAGCTTATAATTTATAGCGCGTAGTCTTAGTCTTAATTCTTAGATTACATTGTAGGTTACGATTTATAATTTATAGTCTAGAATCTATATAACACAATAGTTTAGTCTTCACTATGTAATCCACAAGTTACATAGTTTGTAGACTGTAGCCTTTAAACACAATCTGCAACACATAATCTGTAACATATAGTCTACAGTCTATAATTTACAGATTATTTTCTTTTATTGCTAAACGGTGTATAGTCTAAAGTTTATACTTCATATTAATTATAATTTGTAAAATTGTTCTTGTACAGTGTCTGTTTTGTAACCGTCGTTGGTTGGAATTGTTTAAAAAGCTTACAAGTTACAAGTCTACAGGACTTGTCTATAAATCCTTTACGTTTTGTACGCCTATCTGGAGTTAATTTTACGGGAGTTTTATTTACGTTCTTGGTTTACTCGATTTACAGCAACCTTACTGCTAAAACATTGGACCACCCATAAATTTACCAACTTGTAGCGTGTAGGAAGTTAACCTTTTTTTCTAAAACCTCCCCATCACTCAATTTTCACTATTTGATTGGCGTGTCTTCTTTCGTCATTACAATTCTCTTTTTGGGGAAGTTAGGATTGCTTTCGAAAAAATGATAATTGCGCTTTTGCCGACCAACTCATAATTCCAATTTCGCCCGATTAACAACTTCCGAGCGTGACTCACCGCCCAAATTCCTTTCGCAAACGCGGTCCCGGATTGCGCTAATTATAAAATTCGCGCCCGAACGGCTCTCTCGCGCAAGGTGCGCGGCCCATGAGGAAGTGGGCCCAAAGCGACGAAAATCGCAGGACGGGCCGTGGTCGCGATGTGCAACGCTCTTATTTATAACGAATACAGCCTTCACATTCGCAGCTGTTTATTTAAGGCGCGACTAGTCACAAAGGTCCGCGAAAATTGTATAAATAAGCAAGAAGCCAGCTTACACAAATATAGCCGCTTTATTTTTATTACGTGACTTTAAACCCATTCTAGTGGCGTAAGCAGTCTATTTTGAATGTAAGGTAATAAAAAAATGGAAAGCGTGACGTCAGCAGTTGGAGTTGTTCTGCCGTGAGTAATGGCGCGGCAATTAAGGCGCGAAGTAAAACTTCGGCTGATTAAGTGTTAAATCGATCGGAATAGCTAGGCCTTTCTTTTATATTTGCCCGTCTTCACTTTTGAACACTTGTTCGACTCAAAACAAGCCTAGATACACATTCATCAAACTAGGATCCAACTTCTCGAAATTCAATTAAAATTAAAATATTCTAAATGGGCATCCATCTTACATTAGCGAAAGTTCCTCACTAATTACACAAAATGCTTGTTAGTAAAGCAATTAGATAAATTGGTGTTTTTTAATTATGAAATGTAAAGGCGAGCCAAACAATGAAAATGGATTTGTATGGGGTTTATTTTGATGACGATAGCGAACACATTTTTCATTTAGAGGAGTTTCATATTTTTTCATTCAGGAGGCTTTTTATGGTAGGAGCAGGAGCAAATAAGTCCAAATAAACGTGTGCGTTTCATGATAGATGGTTCTTATCAGAAACAAGCAGAGATGATCTCCACGTATGGACAAGTGGAGAGGCAAACCGCACGAATTTACTAGAAACCTACTCTTGCACATGGGAACCATAATAAAAAAAAACTTTTGTAGCAGTGCTTTGTTGTTTGCTTGAGACAGGATCGTTTGATTGTAGAAGTGAACATGGATGACGGGTGTTTATCTGAGTTAGAAGAATGTGTTCCTCAAGATATGAAATAAGAAATGTTGCTATACCATATTTTTCCAAGAGAATGGTTTAGTCATTGGTTTTTATAACAGGACACTACTATTATGGTTTCTGTTATCAATGCTTTTTGTTGCTAAAGCAACGTTTGATAGATGAATCTATAGATTAGATATTGAATATTTGAAGTTTATCACCAGAAATATCATTGTTTGGACAAGGGTTATCAGTGACTATTTAGATAGATCAGTCGGTCTTTCAAAACCAATATAATTGCAATTTATATAGAACACTTTGATTTTATTGCTTGGAGAGGTGCTAGTGATGCATGGAAGAACTTTAGGTCCCTTGCGGATTTGCCTCCAAGAGTAAGGTTGGCTTTTGCAGTAGGCCACTACCATTATGGGATTTTTGTCTTTCGTCCTCTTCACAGATAAAGCAACCTTTGATAGGGATCCCGTCATAAATTTAACACAAGTCACCTGTAAAGTAGCTAGAATCATTCGAATTATTGGTGGTCACCTAGGTGGACCAGTCGATCTTTCAAAACTTCCTATTGGCCCAATATAATTACAATTTCTATGGAAACCTTTGTCTTTATTGCTTGAACATATGCCAGATTCGCTAGATTCTCATTAATATTCTTCTCAAGAGATGATTATTGGGCTGAAATCTTATCGATTTACTTGTGGTCACTTAGAAAATGTCGTGTATGCTGAGCCAGTTTCTAATGTGCAGACACTTAAACAATGTGTTATTAAAGATTTTAAAATTAAAAAAGAGTCTGTTGCAAGTCAGAAGATTGTAACAGATTAGAAATGTGTAGTTTTGTGATACCTAGAACAATTATCAATGAAAATTTATCTTGGCCGATCGGTGAATACTTTTTCGAACTAAATTTAAAGGAAATTTGGAAGGGAGGAGGAACTCTTACTGGTTGAAAGGTCAGAAAAATATGATATTTTTGCCAATCTTGCAATCAGAGTAAGACAAGTTCATTTGGTCATCACAAAACCAAATTTTGATGTTACTTCTAGATAGATAGATCGTAGTAGAACTCCTTGGAATTTATACAATTTAGGACTTGACGACGTGTCTTTTCGTTAACTAGATGACTGAGAAATTCCAGTCCCAAGGGTTAATTGTACTAATTTTTATAACTTGCTTGGTGACTACGACAGACAAGCAAAACAGGGCTAAGTTTAAGCCAAATGCGACATGGAAGTTGCCATAAAAATGGAGAAAATCTTCGCGCAGTGGTAAACTTTTTTATTTGAAAAAGTGGAAGGTCGTCTAAATGAAGGTGGAACTAGACAAAGCATAAAGGGACTTTGCGTCGTAGTTGACAGAATTTTTGGATAAACGAATTTAGACGCGGGTGAACGTGTAGCGAAGATGAAGCCGGTTCTGAATCCCCACTTGGTCACCACAATGTAAATAGCTAAAAAATCTGTGGTATTGTTATGGAAGACTGGCAAGATTACTTATATGGTGAAAGTCTCAGTTGAACGAGTACATAAAAATTGTCTATACTGAAATTATATGCAAGATGGTGGTAATATTGAACTGCGATCCGAAGGATTTTTTAATGATTTGTTACCGTAGACAAAATCTTGATCTATCGCTACAAACCAGAGCCGAATCAACAGTCAAAAAGAATAATTTTATCGGCTGCTGATTAACTACTTGGATCATCATAAACGATGAGGATGACTCTACTAAGAATTAGGACAATTAATTTTTCATCTCCCCTATTTTTCAAAATTCGTTCTGACTGGCTTCATTCTGGCTTAGTAGAAGAAACATTTTGTCCAATGAGGACGTTATTGCCTCCAACGAAGATCAGACTAAGTGTGCGCCCTTAATTGAAACTGTTATAAACTGAAAATGATTTTTTCAAAAAATGGTGTTAACTAGGTTATCTATGTTTAATATATGAACTGAACACAAGCATAAAAATTATTTTTTGAAGGCGTATTCTATTTTACAAATTCAAGAAGCTAGGCAACATTTTGAGTAACAGGAAAGTGGCAAATAAAGTATGTATGTTGTTGGTTGTTAATTAGACTTTTTTCATGCTTATCTCGTCTCAGTTATTAAAATGAGTTGTTTACAACTGTTCAAGTATTTGTGTTATGGTCGCAAAATACAAGAATGCCATTATTATAGTTTTCCTACTATAAACTATTTTTTTAAGTACCAAGGTGAATTTGTGTGCAGCCATTCTGCGCATGTATTTTTATGACAGTAAACATAATATTTATTTGTGGTTGCCTTAAGAGAATAGAGACAGGGAAAATATCACGTTTTGTTTTGTAACTCTGATAGGCATAAACACAATGACCTTTCAGTTCCATATTTCTATGCCTTAATCATTTTATCAAATTAAGTAATTGACTAGCAGTCCTTGATCTTCATTGTTTTATGCTTAATTGTAATATCTATAACAGCTTTCAATATCTGTATTCAAAAAAATGACCAACCGTGTTAAATACTTACTTAACTACGTGGGTGAATCAAATATAAACGGGGATTTTTTGATAAAAACAAAAACAGAGTTCTTTTTCTACATAATCTTCTGAGTTAGAATCATATTTTCCCAACCGCTAGTTGTGACACCAACGCATGGCAGTGACTTCAAGTGCTTCTTTGAATTAGGTGGAGAGTTTCAGTGTAGTCCAGAATAAATCCCTCCCGTATGAGAATCACGACTCATATTGGAAATTTGCGTATTCTTCGATGATATGCAAGGCGTGCTTTCTTTAAAAGTTGACACAACTTATTTTAGCAACTGTAATCGGTGCCCATCTTCAGTAAGGCGTAAAACAATACGAATACTCTCCTCAACACGCTGGTCCTGCAGTTGATAGAAGCAATTTCCGCAACCGTAATCGGCAGTCAATTTTAAGAAGACAGTAAGCAATGCGAATATTCTCCTCAGTCACGCACTAGCGTGAGGACTACCTCCGGCTACTTTGGTGATCTTCATTTTCGTCTAAAAACCATTTACGCTACTCATATACTTGAGCTCTTCTTAGGGTGTTGTCCCTGAACTGCGTCTTAAGTTTCTCAAAATTTCAAACAGTGTGATGCCATCTTTTGTGAGAAACTTGATAATAACTGTTGTGTAACGGACGAGCGTCTGTCCACGAAGAAAATTTTCTTACGAAAATTTCTAGTTACAATGCACAGAAGTAAAAAAATAAAATTCCGGTTTTACATTTGGCTGCTTTGTTCAAACCAGTATCAAGATAACATCTAGAAACCAATATTTGGATAGTTTTTTTAGAAATAAAAATTAAAAATAGAGAGCTGTTATTGGGCGGGGAACTTTATTAAATATATCAGTAGCCTTAATGACTTTATCAACCGATTTAAGTCTATTGTAGGGTAATAGACTATGTTTGGTCATAAGGGAGATTTTAGCTACTTCCTTTATGATGTTTTAATTTTAATGGTAGCATTATATAGTGCAAGACTGTCTACCCCTGCTTTAATGACACCAACGCACATTATCCTGTGTATTTTTGATTCTGAAGATTTTTGACATGACTAAATGATTATTAATACTCATTGTTTTGCTCTTGTCTAGTTTAAAGTTAAGACGATATAAATAATTTACAAAAAACCACCCTGACAAGACTGAAAAATTCTATAGCATTTTTTATGTTGATGTGGAGAGGGAGCTTTGTCCTAATCTTGTTGGGGGTTCGAACGATTGGTCAAACTCCCTAAAATGTGAAAGAATTTTTTTTGATTTCTAATTAAAGGAAGTACAAATAAGTCTCCGTCGTTTTCTTTTATCAAAAATTGGGCATTTATTGTGAAAGAACAGAACCTTATGTTTTATTTGAAGTATTGTCCATCGTTAGCCACCCCATCTTTCTGGCAGCATATGGATACCGCGTCGGAAGAACGCTTCATCTTTTGAGGCTATCCACGAATCGACCCAATTTTTGGTATCTTCATATGATATGAAGTGCTGCTCAGACAGGCCATGTGCTATCGATCGGAACAAGTGATAATTGAAAGGGGCAATGTCTGGTAAATACGGTGGGTGGGGTAAGACTTTCCAATTGAGTGTTTCCAAGTAGGTTTTGACCGGCGCCGCAACATGTGGACGAGCATTATCATGCAGGAGAATAATTTTGTCGTATCTGGAGTAGTAGTGGGCCCGTTTTTCCTTGAGTGCGGTAGAGAACCCCAGTAATGGTTTCGTTCGGTTTGAGCAACTCACCACTAACGACACCAAGTTGATTCCACCAAATACACAACATGAGTTTTTTCCATGAATATTCGCATTGGCTGTTGATGTTGAAGCATGGCCACGTGCTCCCCATGATTTCCTCTTCTTTGGGTTATCGTAGTGGATTTATTTTTCATCACCAGTCACTATACGATGCAAAACACCCTTTCGTTTATGCTTTGAAAGCAGTATTTCACATGTGCAAAATCGGCGTTCAACGTTTCTCGGCTTCAGTTCATTTGGAACCCAATTTCCTTGCTTTTGAATAATTCCCAACGATTTTAAACGATGTGAAATTGCTTTTTGAGTCACTCCTAATGTAAGTGCAAGTTCTTCTTGCATTTTGCAGGAATCTTCCTTCAAGAATGCTTCCAATTCCGCGTCTTCGTACACTTTCGGCCTTCCGCTACATTCTTTATCTTCGACGTCAAACTCATCGTTTTTAAACTTATGAAACCACTCACGACAACTTCTCTTACTTAAAGCAGCCTCACCATATGCTTCTACAAGCAATCGATGGGCCTCAGCTGCAGATTTCTTCAAATTAAAGAAGTAAATCAAAAGTTCCCGCAAATGACGCTTTTCGGCTCAAAAACTCGACATTTTTGCACGAAAAGAATAATGTGATGCTGATACAAAATCACTAATATTTTAAAACTATGGTGTTGCCAGATGTCCAACCTCACGATATGACGTTTTACATCTGTAGGGCCATTTTTTGTCAAACGACGAAGGCTTATTTGATATTTTAAATAGCACGCTAATAGTTACATTGAAAACTTTGCGGTGCTGATCACGAACAACTATTAATCTCATGGTTTCGAATTTGAAGAAAAACCATCAGGAGCAAACTTCACCTTTCGAAAATATTTGCATGTTTGAGTTCTTGGAGTTTTATTATAACTTTACTGTTGACAGTAGGTGTTGTATGGTCATCGACGCTCAATTCCTAGAATATTGTCAAAACTAACTGCATCACTAATAACTTTTGGCGTCTTCTTCGTACATCGTGTGAAGGGAGCAAAGTCTATCATCTTCAAAACTGCTCGTCATTTTACAAAAGTCTACAGTCAACTTAGACTCTTTTGAGAAATATTAGTAGATCTTTTGCGATTTTGTGAAAAGTTTGATCACTTCGAATATAAGAAAAATGAAAGCCAAAAGTCGTCGGCGGCATGCTGATAAGAAAGGAAAATAAAAGAAATCAATTTTGTGCCAAAAATTTCTTAGAAATTGATGATAAATGAAGTTTGTCTTTAGTTTTTTCCACATGCAGTAAATTTGGCCGAAATGCACACATTAGACTAAGAAGAAGTCTGAACAAAATAAAAACAATCTTAGGTTGTTCTAGAACTTCTGTAGAAAAACAGTTCTTGTTTTCTAGGCCACGTTTCTATGAAAGAAAATGTTTTTATTTCAGTTTCCTGTATTCAAGGCTACTTAAAATCAAAAGCGAGAGATGTAAATGTAGTTGTCACGTAGATAACTTTTAGTCGTCGTATATTGAAAAGCATAGAAACCATGGACATAAATTGATCACTTAAATGTTTTAGAAGACAAAAGCATTGTGCCTAGTGACCTATAGATAAAATTTCTGTATTCGCAAAAAAATATCTGTGTCATTAGTTGAATGCACATATTTTTGATAAAAAGTAATGAACCTTAGTAAATAAGACATGATCTATTTTCAAAGACATCTGGAAAACTCTGCCTGGTGATGGGTATGTTTTGGTATAGTCGAATGTTTTTGGTTTCGCATACACCGCTTATTCATCTTTAGAATAAGATATTTGAAAACATGATGTGTGGCAATCTTGGCGGCCACTACCAGACCAGATAATGCGATCACTAAATACTTCTTTGGGCAGGTGCATGGGCATTATAAAAGTGCTACTAAAAGTGAGAGATTTACTTTGATGTTTTCCGCTGGTTGCAAGACACAATACAGATTGTAAACGAAAACGAGGCCGTTAAGACAATTTTAACACAGGACTTTGCAGAACAAAATAAAGTAAAATCTGTCCTTTTATTTTCTATTTTTATAGCGGTATTAAAGAGAAATTCTCTATCTTGCAACCACTTTTGCATGTTTTATTAATGATCGGTAAAACTATTCTGTTGTCTTCAATAAGGCTATCAGAATAAAATAAAAATTAATTAAAGCAGAGCAAACCAAACATTTTTGAGCCTTAGTTGCAGTATATTTTAATACTTTCTTCTCTCTAGGACAATATCAAACCGGGGTTAATATAATGGAAACAGTTTGCGTGGCCGCGATGTCACTTGGCAACCAATGAGAGTAGACCGTAATGCGCATGCGTGAAAGAGGATGACTTTATTGATTGACCTAGTTGGGGGTTAGATGCTGGTGAGTGAGCACATGTAATGTGTGATCGTTGTATTTGCAATTACTAAGCGACTAAAAATGCGAATATGGACCCAATTTTGTGAAAGATTGAAATATTTGTCTACAGAAACGATTCTGATGATTAAGCGGGCTTTTGGGAACGATGTACAAACGTGGTAGAAGCGCTTTAGAGATTACCAGAAATCTATTGAGAACAATATATGTTTTGAACGGCGCCTAACAGCTCGAGACTAGACTCGGGGGTTCCAAAATCCAAAGTGTGTGAAATTTTGATGGAAAATATTAGTGTAAAACATGTTGTGGCAAAATACTTTTTGGAAAAACTTAATATATTTGATTCTGGTGGTTAGGGGCAAACCTTAATTCATTTGTCTGTAAAAATTTTAAAGAGCGACATTTATTTTGTTAAAATTTTCTACTCTTTAGTTATCTTCACTGTGCTACTGTTCAAATTACTACTGTAAAGTCAGAAAACATGGAATAATTATTTTAAGGTGAGTTGCAATATCTGACCGCAAGTCAGCGCTATTTGCTCTCAGAAGCATGAGGGTGCAGACAGACTTGTAAGTCGAGATTTGGGGCCTTGCAAAGACGCTGTCGACTGTTTGACCAAGGCGCACGTCGGAACTTTGTGCAACGAGCGTGCGGACCAACTGGTCTTTTTAAAAGACTTGTAAATAACCGGTTATGAGCTAGGATGAGAGTAAGAGTTGACACGTCGCGATAGGGTGCGAGTACCTGAACAGGCACATTGTTTAGTTTATCGCTGAACATGGCAACTTTTGGTTTCGTGAAAATCTAAATCTGACGGAGAATCAAAACAGCTATGCGTTTGAGAAGTCGCAAAGCAGGATCTAAACCAGAACTGAGAAGATTCTCATTAGGAGCGGGTAGAGATGGTCACAAATGCGTGGGGAAACATATTCTTCCTTTGTCACTTTATACTGACTTGTTTGGATTCCGGTGTGAAATGTTGTAGACAATTTTTATTGCAAAAAAAAACTTTTCAGCTTGGTAGTGTGTCAATAGCCATTTACAGATCTCGAAACGCCATCGTTGACTTTTGGCGAGAAGACACTTTTCAAAACCCAAGATTATTAGGTACTGTTGACTTCAAAAGTAATGGCAACAATTGTTAATTAACGGTTATCTTGGATAAGGCGGCGAACAACGTAAATATTCTGATTAGTCACGATGATCCTCTGGCGACGTTGTAATCTTTATTTTTAACAACAAAAATTGTTTATGCTATGTGTACATTTGAGTTTTTTAAGGGTGTTGCCCGAACTGTGCTTTAAGTCCTGAAAATTTTGAACGATTTTATGCTTTGTCGTAAAAAACTTGATAATAATTTGAATTATTGCGAGGTATTTTACAATGGGCATTTCCTTCAGGCATTCTTACCTACAACCCTCATAAGCAGCGCCCTCCTCTGTTCATCTTACTAGGTATAAAAAAAATTTGATTTATATTTGATTTATCATATAAATTTAAAGTTCTGTTTTATTCTCTGGTAAAATAATCGATTTTAGCGCTATTTTAATTTAATTATCGGTCAAATTTTCCTTTTTGGTTAATTTTTTTATGCTTCAATTTAATTTAAGACGACAGATTTTAGAAGCGAAGAGGACTGAGGACGTCTAGTCCTGTTTGTATAAGCGAAAATTGTTGGCAGATTTAAACTTCAGGAAGAACGCCAATTGTATGCAATATTAACAATTTGTTTACGTAGTCTGTCATAAATATATGACCTACTTTTTTTCGAAGAGTTTAGGACATGTTCACATATTTTGCACGTAATAAGACGCAAATCACATGCGGACGAATTTGGAATTATTCATTAGCATTTATGCAGTATTAACAATTGTTGTTGAGGGAGCAATGTATTTAACTCCGCTATGATCTCTAGAAGTAATATGAACAAAGATAGAAAACGCTGGGTGCATTCTATTATCATCACTTCCCACTGATGTCTCTGATTAGGGACTTGTTCACATATTTTGTGGGCAATGAAACGCATATTGTATAGTACATATTAAAAATAAGGCGGAATTAAAAGTAGAGTAACACCGAATTCATTGTTCAAGTAAATGTCCAGCTATTAGGGGTGTGTAATTTAATTTGAAGCTCTGCGCGTTAATTAGTAACCTTGGAAGTGATTGCAATAGAATGCACCCGGGGTTTACTTTGCCTTAGTTCACGCTTAGTTAATACCGCGTAAATGCTAATGAATAATTACAAACTGGCCAGCATGTGTGCTTATCTGCGTTTTACGTGCGTCTTGTTACGCGCGGAATGTGTAAACAAGCCCTTAATTACACATTCTCGTTAGTTGGGCATATAGTTAAGCAAAGAATTTATTATTGCTTTATATGTGTTTCATTTATTACCCTCAGAATGTATGAATAAGCACTTAAACTACTCGAAGATTGAGGCCGAATTATGGTTTTATCGATAAAAGTTTGTTTCGATATACGTTGTTGTTCTAAGTTTGAAACAAACTCGGGGTTTTATTTTCCAAAGAATTTTTATTACTTAATATGTATTCTCATTATTTTTTTTACTCTGTACATTGTGCTTATGGCTTTCAAAAGTATATTGTTTTTTATTGGTTGCTTTATAATTTGGAAATAAATATTTTCAGTTCTCAAAATAATAATAGCAAAACAAGGATTTTGTTTGCTTAATTACATATTGACGTGAAGATTTATATTTGATTATAATAATTTTAAATGCTTGTTCCGCAAAGTGAAAAATTTGACTGAACTTAATTTCGAAAAAATGTAGAAGTACCTAAAGGTACAATACGAAGCCGGGTGAGAGAATGAGACAGAAAGCAGCATAAAAATACTGGGAAAACCTACCGGGACAAAAACATGGAACAACTTTTATAAAAGGACAGTCTCCTAAACGAACTGGAGAACTGTTAGTTAGTTAGGTTTCCTGATAAGCCATTGTTCTCTCAGGGAACACCTCAACAAAATAGAGTTATACAATGGAGAACTGAGTTGCAGACAATGCGACAGGGAAACAGAAACAACTATCTATATCTTGTATGAGCGTGAGGTTTTAGTTTACAGATCACGATCAGCCTTTTTGCATCCATTGTTGGACGTAGGTCTTCCTCAAAACTTTTCCATCTTTCTCCGACCATAGCTACCGTCATCCATTGTATTCCTGCGAAGTTATCCTGCCATCTTCTGCTTGGTCTTCTTTTTTCTCTTTTATAACTTTGCGGTCTCCACTGTAATGTAGTTCTAGTCCATCTGTTATCTTGTTTACGTGGCAAATTGTCAGCCAATTGCAATTCTTTCCATAATATCGTTAACTTTTGGTTGTTGGTATATCCAAGTGTTTCGTTTCTTATCTATTAGTTTTATTCCGAGCCTTTGCCTTCTGTGTGCCCTTTGTGTTCTCGCCAACCATAGAGTTCTTTTTTGTAAGTCTCCAGATTTTCTAGCCATACGTGATTGCTGGAATGACACATTGGTTGTAAACCTTTGATTTTAAATAATTTAGAACTTCTTTGTCTTTTAGAATGTAGCCGAGCTTTCCAAATGTGGATCAGCCTATTCGTATTCTTCTTCTTATTTATTCGGACACGTTTTCTTTATCTGTTGAAATTTGTTGACCTACGTATATATATCTATCAACAATTTTCAATGTTGTACCTTCTAAAATGATGTTCATATTTTCGCTTACGTTTGACATTGTCTTAGTCTTCGTCTTGTTCAGTTTCACTTCAACTTCTCTTGAGCGATTGCTAAGTTCGTTAATTATTTCCTGTAGCTCTCGGTGGTCTTTACTAAGTATAACGATGTCGTCAGCAAGCCTTAGTGTCTTAAGTTCGATCCGTCAATATTTATATCTTTATTCGACTAATTTATTTGACAAAAGACATTTTCTAGCTGGTAAATAGATTTGGGGAGATTACATCTCCTAGTCTTACTCCTCTCTGTATAGGTATGTTATCTGTAGTTGTAGTTTTTAGTTGTAATGCACTACAGTGGCATGGGTTTAGGGAACGAAAGGATGGAGTGGGTGGGATAAGACTGTTTGAGTTAGGATGCGGTTTTCCCCAGTATGAGTGAGAGAGAGCCACAGCTCGCGTAGGCAAAGGTCGCTTCCCTGAAGTAGACTTAAGTGCCTAACCGCTACCATAAAGCGATTTATAGAAAACCAATAATGGATCCAGAAAAACACAGCAACTATTTAAGTAAGGGACTTGGACAGACTGCTACAAGGAACAAAGATAGCGTAAAAAATACTGTGAAGAAAATGAGAGAAGCATAATAAGTTGGTGAGGCTGCAGTGCTTCCGGAAACATAGATCAAACGATTCTCAAGAAAAAAAAATGTAGGAGAAATAAGTTGACTATCCCATAACTATTTTTTCTGGAACTGTAACTAGAAGTTTTATGGTTTTTAAGTATTCTAAAGCGTTACACTAGCATTTCAAAGTAATCAACAAAAATGTCAAATAGTTCTAATTGAAGTACTCCATATGTCTTTAATAATATAAATAAAAATTAAATTCGATTAGCCCCAGTTATTTAAAACCAGAAAATTTTGGACACGATTAAAATAACTTCAAATTTGATCCAAAGTATTGGTGGGGAACAGATTTGAAAGCTAAAGAAAAATTATGAAACTCAAAATGTCGACTTTTTCATAAAAATTCACGTTGGAGGATTTTCGTGTTGTCGATTTTATTTCTAAAATCTAAATATTCTTAACATTGTGAACTTTGCAAAGCTGTAAAACTGTATTTTACGTGAGTTATACTACAATATTTCAGGTTTGTTGGTGAAATAAAGTAGCAGTTTAATGGTGTTGCTTTTAAAACATAAAAATAAACATCTGGGGACTTGCCAGTTAGTTCTATTGGTCACGTCGCTATTGTAATTGCAGAAAGTTCATCGACTCTGCAATTCAGCACTATCTGGGGATAGTGACGAATTAAAACCGTGAAAAATGGACCGGTCCTATAGGTCGCCCCCTCTCCTCCTGTAGGCTCAAATATAAATATATACCGCTCAAAATCCTGATATAAATCAGCCGGGCCGTTTGAATCGATGACGAACGAAGTTAAAAAAAGAAATATGCAAGGTCTAAATAATAAAGTGGAAGAACTCAAGGTGGAAACAGAAAAAAAAAGTGGGTATGTTAATACTAACGGAATAGAAGAATGAGGCCCCTATATGTATACGTTTATGGAGAGCACATTTTTTTTGTTCGTTGAATAGTTTTAACTTTAAATATTGTTGAAATATTTGACTTGGTCAAGCTGCAGAACATGTAAAATGTAAGAGTTTTGGGGCGACGCTTTGCCTCTGGTGGAATTACGAAGGTGTGATTTGCTTCTTGAGCTGGTTTCTGAAGATCGGGGCATCATCGCCGAATTTTAATGCCGGCATCTTGCTTGAATGTATGCTATCTTGGAGCAATAATACCCTGGTATTGACAATCGAAGTCAAATGTCGTTCGAATGGACAACCTCAGATAATATAACCACCCAAATAAACTGGCAGACGTTGAAGGAACTCATTGGAATCGAATTGTTACCTCAACTTGTCTATAGTCTTGATTTGGCACGACCGAATAACCGTCTATTTCAATCAATAGCTTATCTCGTAGCCGGACGCCACTTTACCAACTTTCAGAAAGTAGAACAATGGTGTCGTGTTCCTTGATTCCAAAACTAGAAGAGTGGTATCAAGAATGGATACTATACAATATAATGCTATATATTTTAAATGTGTTGTTAATAATATTATTTGTTTGTTCTTTGTCTATTTATAAATTATATTTCTATCCATTTTTATGTAATCTTTATTTCGTTTTCCATATATGTATGTATGCTAGGAAAATTTGAAATACTAATTATCAGTTTTTTCGTTGTTCTATGTTCTAGTTTATCAATTATTCTATTTATAGTAAGGTATGCGTTTGGACTGGTTTGAGAATATGAGTCTAGACTCATCTATTGGTGCATTATATGTAAGTGACAGACGCGGATACAAAATACTACATTTACGCATAGTAGTCAGTTTGTAGGCATTATGGACACAATGCACTACCATCATCTTACTCTCTTGCCCAAGTCTTTGGCCAAGTAGATAAAATGTTGTATATAGAATATACGAAGTAAACTTAATTTTAAAAATTCTATAACATGAGTGCTTCAGGAAAAACTTAAAAACACAAAAGTCAAAAATTATTCACGTTGGATTTCTTTGGCTAAACAAATAACATTTTAATAAAATTGTTTTTTAGGCTAAACGGAGACATATTTATATTATAGTGTATGTACGGGGACATTTAAAGATTATTTGTAGTAGTAGTCTTACTAAACTTTTATAGTTTTCTAGGTTGAATAAAAGAAACATAATAAGTCATTCCAAGATACATTTTGCGGAGGAATATATATAAATCGGAATTTCTTTTTTACTCGGCGAATGAAGAGGTACGTGGGTTCTGGATGTAGAGGCGTCCGAAGGGGTTTCTCCTAGTAAGGTGCGTTGCATTGCCGCTTCTTCAGTCAGTATCACAATGCCATAGCAAGAGCTACTCTTACCCGTTGCGCAACCGTACGAAAGCACAGTTTTGGGGATAACAGCCTTAAGAAGACTCAAGACTACGCGTGACATCAACAATTTTTTGGAGGACGAGAAGCAGTTGAAAATGAAGGCCGCTAATGTTGCTTGAGGGCCAGGATGACTGAGGATTGTTCGCCACTTTGTAGAGGATGGTCGTCGTTGATGAAATTGCATAATGTATGGCAATGCTTAGGTAATCCGAGACATTGTCTTTCTTTACGAGAACGTCCGGATTTTGCTTTGCCAATCCGCAAAGCTGCTACAAATTATACTTTGGTTTTAGCATGGACTACTTGTTTATATCCGACTAAAGCTTGTTGTTGGAGATCCTTTTATTTTGTAATGCATCAAACAAAGAGTAGTTGATTAGTACAAGATCACGGTGTATCCGAGAGCTTGCAGTGTGGCGACTAACATGTAATCGTGCATTGTCATGATGAAGCAACGCATTGTGTGGTGTTGCTGAATACATTGGCGGAATCACTTCTGTGATTTGCAGTATCGCGCACTGGCAATATGAGGAGGCAAAATATCTATCAGCAAAATCCCTTTTAATCCCGAAAGACAACTGTCATTTGTTTTGGAGTAAACAATCTAACAAGGTGTTGCCATTTTATAGATTGGCATTGGTGCTAAAACCGTGGTTGCTGTGATCAAACATTCGAAGAATTTTCCGTATTTTCCGAACGTCCACCGTTTTGTCTTTTGTAGCAGTCTTTGAACTACGATATGCAGCTAAATAAAGCCCAGCGATTCGGTGCGGCGCTCTCATAGACGGCTAATAACTTCATGTGGATGACCGGAGCAGTCGCCCCTTCCTTCAAAGAAATCCGGTTCCGATTTGCCCACAACTGCACTCGCTGGACTGCAGGAATGATTCACTACTTTTTCTTCTGTGCTTTATAGCAGCGCCAACAGGTGGCATCACTACAGTCTGTCTTCACACACGCACTGGACGAGTATTTTAATTTGCGACTATCGGAATTTCGAGTAAAAGTACCAATCATTTCGGTATGTCCTAAATATAAATTTGACTAAAATAAACAAACAAACTTGGCGTTGAAAAAGTTAAAACAAGAGAGTCAGAAGAACTAAATAAATATAGGATTAAGTGAAAATTTAGTTGTATTGTATCAAATAGGTGGAAGGGGAAAAAGCTGAATAAATTTAATTAATACCAGTTAATTATGTGCTAAAAAACTAAAATGCATGTGTCTTATGAAGATCAAATGAATGCGCGGTATGGAAAAGCTTCAGTGCTTCTAATTTTTGAGAAAACAAATAGAAGTTTTGTGATTAATTTTCAAAGTATGTTGGTGAGGAGGGGGGGAGTTATGACTAAAATAAATTTGCGGTAAAAATAATTAAAAATAAATTTCTTAGAAAATCTACACAAATATATAGAACGCAGTAGCTATAAGTCTACAATTTTTTTTGATCAAATACGTAGGAACAATAGTTGATTTGAAGATGGATTCATCACCACACAGTGAATCGAGTCCTAAAATAGCTTATTTTTCTTTCTTTTTAAGTTAGGACAGTGTTCTGTTATTTTTTCTTATCAATTTATGTGATGTGGATGCTCAGCTTTCTCTTCACCTTTTTAGTAGGTCTTCCTGGTCGTCGTTTCTTGTTCAGGTTTTTGGTTTTTGACCATTTCGCTAATTTTTAGGTGACATTCTGTCCACATGGTCTCTCCATTCTTAACATCTTGACTTCATCTATCTTATCACGGCTTGGATTTTGCAGTCTCCTCCAACCGTTCCAGCATCCGAGACGTATTTTATTTGATTTTTATGTACACCCTTTTCTTGTCTTTGTTGTGTTGTTTTTTCGAGAGATACGAGCGGTTCTATGAGTCTATTAACTTCTATCTGGAAAGAAAGGAGGTAACCTAGTCTTCCAACTGTCCTACTTTATATAGGTTTGGGATTGCCAACTACAACCACCGAGCTACTCAACCCAGCCGATAGCAGCAATAGTCATTTAATTCACTGCCAAAGTGAGTTCTTTAAGTGAAGGTTTGTAATCTGTCGAAATGTTTTTGCACAAGCTACAACGTTTGGAATTACTAAGACAAAAAGTGGCTGAATTAGATCTTTGTGGTTTGGATTCTTAAGATCTCAATAAAGCCATCTCTAACAGAGAGTACAGAAGCCAAAAAACCAATGAATTAAACGAGTTGAGCTTCAGATATTCTGATTTTATTGTCACCTCGGAAACTTTCCATTCGATCCTGGTAACAGATTGCCTCTTATCCTTTCGTGCCGTCACGGTTTTTAAGTGTGCCTCCAGCTTACGTAACGACACAAACAACTGAAAATTGTATTTGCTCGTAATAAAAGACGCCGTGAACTTTGCGTGTTGTTATATTTGATTCAGCAGATTTTCCAAGAAGGAGTTGCTGTGTACCCGCTTCGTGAACGCAGAATTATCACATAATCAGAAAGTTGTTGAGCAATCGCGTAAATATTGAACTTTAAACCGTGTTAAGCCAACAAGCAATTAACACACGATTGTGAGGTGCGAAGCGGGACCAGCGTCTGAAGAAAGTGCTGAAAGCGCAGGATTGGAGGGATCACTGCTAATTTGCAAAATTTTGCCGGTGTTACAAAGAGGTGCTAATATTTGTTATACGAGGGCGGGTTGGTAATTAAATGTTTGCACTTATAATAAAATGAGTGTTTTTTAGTTTTACTTATTACTCTCTTATCTACTCTCCATATTTTTACAGAAAATTTATTTCTGATTTATATCTGAAGCTGCAGATATATTCAACAGTATAAAACAAATAAGTTAACATAGTTGCGAATCATTTGTCCATTAATATTTGCATTTATTCAATAATGTATGGCCCCACTTCGGGCTTTCGTGACCACCTCCATTCTTCTTGGCATCGAGCCAAACTATGAATGAACGGTGTCTTGAAAGACTACATTCCATTCGTTATTGACACGCTCCCGTAATTCAGCCTAATCCGTTGGAGGTCGTGCATACCGCATTAGCTTTGCACAGTGATAAAAGGTCAAGTGATTGGACCAGTCATGGGAGAGTTTTTATTCTGTTTTGTTGAAGCAAGTTTAATATGTTACGTGGTATATATTTTTTTCCTCCTTAGGGTATGCCTTCTTTAATGAATCCATGTTCACTGCAGCCTATGGCTTACTGTGATTACCCTAATACAGTAAACTCACAACCAATCAGTAATTGATGTCCTCTGAATCAACAGATACAGATCCTTTACAGGGTGTGTCTGGAAGTCTTCCGGTTCAAAGATTTTCCTGCACAGTGCATTGTACTTGTATGTATGTTTCTGATTCCTTGCTACAGAGTTTGTATGCAAGGTTACCATTGAATTTACCAATTTTCCAGAGGTGTTCTTTAACAGTCTTTAGCTGTGGCCTACTTAGATTAAGGAGTTTTGCAGCTCTTCAAGGTCCCTTATTGAAGGTTTTGGTGAAATTATGCCCTGGTCGATTCTTCCAGTACATTTGATGATGGATACAGGTCCTCTCCTTGATAAAGGTTCGGGTAGCCCTTTGTGAGATTTCTAAAGCAGGTTCTGGGCCAATATAAGCCTCACTAGATCCCTGCCTAGCCAATTCACCGACTTTCTCATTGCCGTAGGTATCACAATTCCCAGGTGCCCATAGCAGTTTCACCGTATTATGTTCTGCTAGTGCATTGAGTTCGTTGATGCACTCCCATACCAGTGTAGATAATGTTTTAGTGCTTGATAAAGCTTTTAAAGCTGCCTGGCTGTCTGATATATTATAGATCCGCTTGCGCCTTTAAGTCCTCTTACCGTTTTCACGCTCACACTGTAGTATGGCGTATATTTCTGCCTGAAAGACAGAAGCGTACTGACCCAGGGAAAAGGTTAGCTTTACCCTGAGAGCCTTAGCATATATTCCTTCTTCGGTGCTCACCTCGGTTTTAGAACCATCTGTGTACCAGATTAGGCCACCAGGTGGAATTGCCTGTCTAAATGTCTCGGCTCCTACCTCGATCCTGCATGATCACCTCGAATAGAGAGTCGTCAGATGTTTTTGAGGACATGTGGACCGTCCTCATTTCAAGTAGAGGGCCCCCAGACTATCAATTATTCTAGTATGTATCTTGTACAATGAATGATGCAGCCTGTAGTGACCCAGTCTTGCCTCCCTGAATCACTATCTGCAGAGGTGGGAGGTCTAGGAGTCTCCATTGCTGCAGTGGGCGTGGTGCTCGTAGCCCTTGTAATGCCCAAACAGGTAAGTCTTTGTGCCTTGCCTAGTTTTAGTTTGGTGGTTTCTTGTGTAACTTTGGGCTACCAGACCAAAGCTGAGTATGTAAGAGAGGGTCTAACTACTCTGGTGTACAACCAGTGCACCATTCCTGGCTTTAGTCCTCACGACTTGCCGTACATCCGTCTAACAGCTGCTAGAGTTGTTACCGATTTGTCGGCCACTTTCTCAATATGACGGTTTCAAGTAAATTTAAAATTGAAAACGACTCCTAGATACTTTACTTCACCCGATATGGTGATTTTTTTATCGCCAAGGAAAAGAGGTATAAGTCCTCTAATTTTTTCCTTCGCGTAAAGGGTATAATTGTGGTTTTCCCGCGACTGACCTTGAGGCCTTTCCGTTCAGTCCATTCAGTTACCACGTTAGAGCCCTTTGCATCCGTTTCCTGATCGTGCTTGCAAATTTCCCTTCCACCAAGAGAAGGTCATCGGCATACCCTACAGAAGAGAATCCTTCATCTTTTAAGTTTTCTAAAAGTCCATCCATTACCAGGTTCCATAGTAGGGGGGAGAGAACTCTCCTCTGAGGACACCCTTCCGCTACCTGGATCATTATGGTGCTATATGTAGTCGAGCGTTATCTTGTTGAAAGATTTGTTTAGGCACTCTGTCACAGGTTGTACTGGTAATTTTGTCTCTAACTGTAACAAGAGATGGCCTGTTATCCTAATTGATAACTGCCTGTACCATAATATCCATATTTGGCGTTGCATGCCTCATGAAAATGACCTTCTCTGCTTTTATGGCTTATTAATACCGGACCTTCGTTTGGGTTTAAACAAAATCTGGATTAATCAGAAAAGACGATTCTGTCTCGGTTGCGCCCACAGATGCTTCTCTGTTGCCGGTGCAAATAAGTCAGCAGTAGTCGCAGAAAGGACGTCATGTTATTAGTCCTTCTGTAAATATTCGTTGTCGAACAGAGGAGGTCTGTAATCGCAAGCCTTTGAAGAGGATCTTTTTCAATTCACTGTTTTTATATTCGCGCTACAGTACTACTACTTCTTGTAGAGAAACATCCTTTTTATGTAAGCCAACAATACGCTTTTTTTCAAGTTCGTTAACTTGTTGATAAGGGTTGTATTTGAAATAGGGAGTTATTTAAGTATACCCGATTAAGTATAAATAGGGTAGTAAGAAAGTTTTGCAATATAGCTTAAATTTTCATAATCCTTCAAAATGCTTCTCAGTACACTTTATGCATAAACAATTCTTTGCTTTTCCTTAAGGATTTAGACATGCCATTGAAAAATCCTTGTTGTTGGAAATCGTTTTCTTTAACCTGTTCCTTACCTCAGAGAACATAGCGGAGTCGTATGGAGTGAGATATAGACTATTTGGAGGTTACATTAGTATTTTCGGTCTAGTATTTGTTAGATACTCGGTGCAGAATTTGGAATTGTGGAAATGACTATATATATATCTGTCTTTGAGAATAAACGAAAGTTTTTGATAACGGAACTCTGGATAGGCACTTTTTGATGTATCATTTTGTGGTAACTGTCTTCTGTATTTCTAGATAGTTAGCAAAACGGGATTTATCTTCAAAAAACCAGACTTTGTGTTACGCTTTGGTGAGCACCTCATAAAAATGAAGTCAGATTTTGCCAGTTCTTATATGGCTGATTGACATAGCAAGATGTTTTACTTTCAAACTCATTGAACATCTCTCGATATCAAAAAAAGCGTTCCGCCGTCTGCTCATCTGTAAAGCCGGGGGTACCTAAAACGTTTTTCATGTTAAGGTGGTTGTGCAGAATGATAAGAAAAGGCTGTACAACGAAGTCTAAATATTCTTCTATTTGGCGATAGGTTCCATTTTTGTCGGGGTTCAGCAGTTTCTTGACAGTACTGACGTTTCTATCTGGAACTCCCGATACTGAACTGAATATGGTAGTATGATAAAGATAGCATATAAACCATTTCCTGCGCAAACTGATCAATACTAAAACCACATGCAAAGTTTTTGACCAATGTGATATAAAATTTCTTTACTGCCACAGTCCAGGTTGCCACACGGTTGCAGGGCAGATTTCAACTTGTCATAATGTGCAATAATTGCTTCAATTACCGGGTACCCTATATAGTATTTATATTTCTAAATTAAAATTTGCTTTTAATGCAAAATACTTTAAAATATTTTTTTGTAAAACTAAATTGCTCTACAAACTATTTTTTGGTGCGGCAGCGGACTTTGCCTTCTGATTCTTGTTGCTTTATTTTCTTATTTTTGTCTAAGTTGTTATGGCTGTAGGCTTTAGAATGGTTCAAACAATTTTAAACAATAAATCTCGGAGAGTGTTTAAATACACTAGGCATAGTTCAAAAACAGTTTTCAGCTTTATCGCTCTTAGTTCAAGGTTAAAAGTGATGTCAACGAGATTATATTTTTATAAGCAAAGACAGTTTTCGATTATTTTAAAAGTGTTATGCCTTTCTGTATACATCTACCAGGGTTTTTTAATATGCAATGCAGCATTATTATTCATTGATTTAAATTGTAACGTTTGGTTTGCTTATTGTAATTTTCTTATGTCCACTAGTGTTTCAGGTTTTCAAACCAATATTAATGACATCTAAAAATCCCTGTTATTTTTCTTTGTGGTCAAATAATAATGTTACGAGTTCTCGAAGTATTGTAGTAAAAGTAAAAATAATACAATTGGTTCAATTTTTGCCTATAAAAAGCGATATATGGAAGCCTAGAAGTGCTAGATTTTCTACAGATCGAGTTTTAAGACGTGTTTATTAAGCAGCGTTACTGTTCAAAAAAGACTAACATTTTCCACGGTGGTATAGATGATGCCACGATCTTCGTGGTTGAACAGGATCCAAAAGAGAAGCTTTTAAGATGTCTAGTTTTCAGAGAGAATTTGATGGCCACGGCAAATATTTTCATCTTTTTTCTCCAAATTCGTCCAACAACAAGTTTTTGTGCGTTTGGTGGATATTAGAGTGAAAAGACTGCTGGGCGCGCCGCCACATCCAGTGCTTCTTTAGAGATCTAGAGGTAGAAGGTGAAAACAAATTGAGCCTTTAGTAGGTTCTTGCTAAAATATCTGATGGAAATATGTTACATGGACTTTCTTAAATAGAGATACATATACAACCTTTCAAGTTGTGATTATGTGGGGTAGCATAACTATACACAGAATTGAGTCCGAAGCTCTGACAGAGGTGACACTATTCGACTGTTTTTTTAGAGTGAGGATGTTGTTCATTGATGAGAATCTGCATGACATGGCAGGCCAGATAATTTTTAGAAACATGAGGATTATTTTATGCATTTTGGTTATAATAAAATTTTTCTTAACAAGAGTAACACTGAAAGTCACCAGTACTCTCCATAAAACTATTCAGAAGAGCTTTGCAAAGGTAATGAAAGGGTGTGATAGGAAATACTATCTCTTTTTATCTATAGCGAGATCTTTCAAAAATTGGTATCCTTGCATAGGTTCATGTAGCCTATAAGATGCTTTCCTTTTATGAAATTTGGATGTTTCTACCACAGAATGATGGAGGGACCCTTGTAGAGATTGCTTCTAACTGGTAGTCTATCTATGTACCGCAAATCTACTCTATCAAGGTTGTAACAGTTCTACAGGAGGAGCTTGGGAGCCAGTATTGTCCTCGTCTTCACTCTTAAATAATGGCAAAGTTTTCATTCAAACTAGAAGATGCTTTATATGATTTCTGGAATTTTTTCCTTATTGATGGATGTTCTTAAGTAATTTGTATCAAAATTGCTCTACTTTCAAAATCAGTAAATTGCTCTTAATATAGCGATGCCTTTATTTGTGTAATTCGAGTGTTTTTATTGAAAAGTTTGCTGATATACGATGGAGACGGCTATTATTTTTATCATATATAGCGCACCTAGTTTTTTAGTAATCGGAATTATTAGACTTGTTCGCGCGAATTACACACACAATGTGTAAGATTTAGTGGAGTAGCATAAAATGTTCCTAAGGGTCTTCAGTGAGTCGTTAGAAATTATAACATTATCCAAGCCAAGTCGTTTCGACTGATTTGTAGATTTCATGTTTAATTAGTTGAACATTCGTTGGTTGTATCCTTTTTCAAAAAAGGGAAGTTTGCATCAAGAATAGCAAATTAGGTCTGAGAATAAGAGAGACCTAGTTCTTTTCAATATGTTCATGAGTGACGATTAAGAACATTCGTTAAAGACCCCCAATCGGTTTGTCCTTCATGTCTTTGTTTTTGTAGGTTGTCGCTCTGTATAGGTTGGCACTCTATAATGCCTGGTCGCCATATTTTTGCTGTATCATATTCTATATTTTATTGAGGGTTTTCTCTAGCTTATCACAAAAATTAATATTAACCTTCTGCTCGGAATTTATGTCCACTCTGTTACTAATGTAAATCCTAATTAAATCTATTAACAACCTGAACAGTGGGTTGCTAAACACAGCCCTGTCACCTAGTGAGTTTACATGGAAACATTTCCAAGGCCATGTCTATTGGGAACACAATCAGATGACTAAATGCCTAATTTGAAATCCCAGATAACTCGCCAAATTTGCATAGAAAGCGCTTTACAGTGTAATATTGGATTGTGGTATCAGAGTTTTTTAAGCATTTATTGTAACGTTGCTACTTTTGTAGCAATCGCCAAATAAAACTAACGAGTGACTTTTTATTCTAAAATTTCCATAAACAGAGATTCAACATGTTGGAGCAACAGTCCATTTTGTTTCTAGTGTATGGCGATCTTACAGATTTGATCAATAGTTACAAAAGATTATTATTTTAAAAACAATTTAAAAAAAAGAAAGAAATAATCTTTAGCAGGCACTTCAACCAACTCTAATTGTAAGGTAAACAGACTGTTACAACACGAAAGCCATGAATTGGTAGCGGTGAGTTTACAAATTTTAAAACCGCTGGTTTCGTTGCAGGTGCCACAACACAAAAAAGTGAGGATGTTAGTGATTGACCTTTAACAGAGCTAGAACACACAGGGCGTTTACAATGTTGCATTTGTCCATTATAACTTGGCAGGTTTTTCAGTACATTTCCACACAATCACTAAGTCGGCGCGGACATTTCTTTAAACCTCCTTATTATAATTTCAATTTCTTAATGATAGAAAATTGCCCCTGGATTATTCAGTCACAACAGAATTATTGTTTGTCCACTATCCGCTAACTATTGTTCTGCTAAATGCTCCCTAATTTTCTAAAAATGTTACGGCCACGCAGAGAAAGACCGGAAGCCTTAAATGGTCACACCGCAGCACTATTTTAAAATTCAAAGGTTAATCTAGAAACTGTCACTGTAAGGCAATGACTGTTCTAAGAATTGGGACACGTTTAAGTTATTTTATAAATGTCCTTTATAGATTTAGCTAAATATTAAAGTCGATATGTCGCTTTTAACAGAAAAGAAAATAACTAAGGCAGGTGATATAGAAATAGATATATAGAGCTCGGTTAATAGATGTTACGAAGATAGAACACAATAAATGCAATTACGCTACATGTGAAAGACAAAGTCACAATAAAATTCTTCTTTATATTCGGTAGTGTAAGTAGCAATAAGTAAAAAAAGCTTATCTATGTAAATTAACAAATGCGCCAAACAAAAATTTCAAGAATTAACTACAAAATTAGAACGGATAGAGAAGAAAAGAAAAAAGATGAGCAGATTTTTGTGGAATTAAAAATTGCGCCAAAGCGGTTAAAATAAGATAAAATAGAAATCAATGAGCCAGGAGGCTAGTAGGGCAGAAAGTGGGGGGAAAATGAAAATAAAGTTGGCCACAGTGATAAAAAGTGGAAGTATTATTTAGAATAAGATAAATTGTTGAACAGAGATTGAAAGATCAACAAAAAACCCGTTAAGGATTTTTGTAAGTTGGTAGCCGAAACATTAAAAGTTTTAGAAATACAGAACAAAAAAAATTACAACACAAAAATAATATCAATAACAAAACAGAAGAGAAAGAACGTTACAACATTTACTTTGGAGGAAAATGAAAATGAAAACAGCTAAAGCAAATAAGATGGAATTTGCGAACATAATCGATAGTAAACTTAAAAGAAGAAGAAGAAAGCGAAAAAGGTTTGAAAGAGCTTTTTTTTCTTGTAAAGCGTGATGTTTGTACGAGGTACATTCAAGTTATAAACCTCCGATTTTTTTTCTCACAAACTAGTCATACGAAAACTGTGAAACTTGTGTCACTCGTATACATTTTTCACAACGTCGACGGCATGATTTCATGGCCGCTGCAAACGCTTCTTTAGGAGTTTTTTTGACCGCTAGAAAATCGCTGATGCAATAGCGACACAACTAGTGAATTTGCGACCACGGACAGTGCCTTTCATCGTTGGAAACATCCAAAAGTCGCAAGGAGCCAGGTCAGTTATGTAGGGAGTATGAGAAGTCACTTCAAAGTTGTCAACATTTGTTGCACCCATCTGGAGAACACTTTTCGCATTTTCAAGTCTTCATGCAGAAATGTGTGCAGATTCCACGGAAATGCCAACTTTGGAGACGATATGTTCCATACTAATTCGGCGATCCTCCGTAACAAGCTTTCCACTCGCTTGATCATGCCGTCATATCGGCTGGTGTGAAGCTGAGATTGTCTTGGTTTGTTGTCACACGACGTTTTGTCTTTTTTAAACTGTCGCACTCACAAACGCACATTAGATACATCCATAACACCATCACCGCATGTCTCACTCAACTGGTGATGCATTTTAATAGATGTCACACCATGCAAATAGAGAAAACGAATAATTACATGCTGGACTTATAATAAAAAGGTCGTTATTTGTAGCATTAAAAATAGTCTTCACTCTTTCCGCTACCGCTAGAGTTCTCTGTGCCATGCAGTGCTACCATCTCAGTCACGCATTCACAAAGAATGCGCGCGTATTTTGAAACAAACCGCATGTTTCTATCTGTTCCCAGTCCTGAGAAAAAAATTCGGATGTGTTATAACTTGAATGCACCTCGTAAGTAAGCATATTAAAGCTTAAAGATTAGGAAACACAATGAGATGTATTTAAAAAATTTTGCAAGAAAAATAGTATCTGTTGGCTTCTGATAGCATGGAAGCGATAAAAAATTCTGTCCAGGATGTGACAAATGGGTCAAATACCAGTCATCAGTTACCTTTATCTATGCTGCACTCCTTGCACCCTTCCTGAAAGCCTTCTGAATTATTATAACTGTTTCTGATGATAAATGTTCTAGTTTCTCACAAAAGTTAATGCAGTTTTCCTGCTCTGTTTGCTTACGAACACGCTCATTTATCTATTTATACCTAACTGACTTGATCAATGAAGTAGTCCTCATTTACGCATGCGAATCACAGCCGACTTTCATCGGATGCCAGGTGACATCAGGCAAACTGTTTTTATTATGTCACTATTGGCGCTATACTAACAATAACTAAGAAGCAGTTAATAGTAAATTGGTGCAATTTCATCTAATATGCACAAATGAAGGGTAGAACCCAATGATTAGTTTTGTTAGTTCAACTTTGGCGAACAGTTTACTTATACAATATTTTGCATCAATTTCTTTTTCGTTTTGTATGTACTACTTCTTTTACTTTTTTTAGTGACTGTATTTATATCTAACGTCTTATTGTTAATTTCTTTTCTTGATAATATTCCATATTTCACTTTTTATTGCATCTATAAACCTACTTTCGTTTAATTTTGTTTTCCTTGAAGTATATTTTTCTCCACCAATACCCCAGAAGTTTTTAATTTTTTAGTCTCTTTTGCTTACTTTTTATAATTTTGTCTTTCTTATTATCCCTTTTCACTTAAATTCGTTTTCTTATGCAGATTATTTATTACTGGAGTCCATTGTAATTTTATTTTATAAATGCTCATTTAATTTTGTTAATACTATTTTTGTTTTTATCGAGTTTTTTGTCAGCTTGGTTAACTTGTCATTAATATTGTCTCTGTTGTTTATTAGTTTTTTATTTATACGTTCGTCTGGAAAATATTTTATCTGTCTTTTGTATTAATAACTTGCATGTTTTGATAATCTTGTAAACATTTTCGTAATTTTTTAAAGGATTTTATATGACGATAATGTTCATGTCAATTGCATGGTACATATGTGGTATTTTGACGCTATTGAATTAACTTTCAGAGTGTGCTGCTCTCTATAGTTCATAAGATGCTTAGTTTCAATGCGAACGGACCCGGATTTAATTTTGGGTCAGATGCCTGGTTGATAGCCCATTATTTCATTAAAAATAAATATCTGCAATAATTCGGTTCTTTAAGGTATTATTGTAAGAGTGGACCAATTCAGTTCAAAGACAATATTCTCTCTTTAGATTTAACGTCTCATTATTATAATTTTGTTACTCTGCAACTATAAGGACTTGGTATTGATATTGTAATGTTTGTTTTTATTTTTTGTTTTAAGAAGAGACGCAGGTTGATAACCAAATATTTTACGAAATAATCCAAATTCACTTAATCTAATAATTATAACTTACGCAACTTAATTATCGGTATTTTTGATCGCATTATGATATTAATTTAGAAGAAGGCGGTTTCTTACTCCCTTTTCGCTTTTTATATATTTGCGCCAACTTTTGGCGACGCACTAATTTTTGCTACAAAAAAGGGTGGTTTCGAGTTGATAAACTCGACCAGATTTTCTTGGACATCTTTGATAGAGTGAAGGATATGTTGGAGGGATCTCAATAGGTGATTTTTGATGGGGCCAATCTAGGCTTGTGATTATTTTTAAGGCTGTTTTAGCGTTCTTTTGGTGAAGACCTTTTTGCGTCCAATGCGTTACTAACGCGCATAATTTTTTTTAGTAACGCGTGGCGTTTACCGTTTCAACTTTTAGTGTAAGATGCTCAGCTGATCGCACCATATACTTCCTGGGGTGCGTATTGGGTTGTGTCATACTGGCCAACGGTTTAACAGGATAAAGATACCCTTTACATCTCTTTGGATTTTTATGGAGGATCCAAGTAGTGCAAGAAATATTTCTTTTTGAATGTGAGGAGGAACGACATAGCAATGTCATAGAGCCTTAACTGTCAACGACGTTTCTTTTGAACTCTTTCCAGCTTGTGTAAATTCTTAGAAATGATTTGATATGATGCTCCGAGTTTATTTGCGAGCTCTAATTATATGTGACAGCACTTTTCTTTCAAAAGTTGTTTCAGCTTCCCATCTTCAAAATTTTTTGATTGTTTAGTATGCGGACAACGTTTACTTTTAAACCGTTGGAAGTACTTTTTGTATGTAGCTTTCTATAGGCGCACAAAGCATTTTCCGGGCTTCTTTCACTTGAAATGCGAAAGGAGGTAGTGTCGCCCAATATTGCGATCTCCACAGATTTTTAGGTTATGCTAGCTGAACAAGCGTTTCTTGTAGTGCGTTGTAAGATGGTGCTTCACTTAGATCGTTCCAAGGATAGGATATATAAATTTGAATAGGTATTATAATCAATAGTAGTTCTTCTTCTTGATGTCAGCTTCTCCCTCGAAGGTTGCTGATCAACATGGCGACAATAGTAGTTAAGGGCCTAGAATTAAGTTGCCCACCTACGATATAAAATTTCTGGTAAATTCGTGAAGTGGCCAGTGAGCTATTTTTGAATGTACAATTTTTTAGAAACTTCTTCAGGCAATTGGAAAATTTTACAGTTTAACTATTGCAAAATGAAGGTCGTGTAACTTATATATCATTTGTGACGCAGAAGACCTTACTTATGATCTACCTAAATACCCGCATCCTTAGAGATGACGTTTGGTATGCAGAAAACTTAACCTTGTTTAATGACATATTACATATTATTGACAATAAATCATTTTCGCTTAATTTTGTATATATATTTTGTTGCGGTAATGCTGTAATAGTGGTGTTTGCGATGGCGGTTAATGTCCACACCGCGAATTGATAAGAGTGTGCGTCAGCAGTTCTAGAATTTTATAATTTACTTATTATTCTAAGTTAATTACTGAACGTGCAAAAATGATCAACATATTTGAATTATCGTGGACTAGTCTTTGAACTTGGGGATACTAGCTCACCATTTTAAAAATACATGTACGTAAATACGTTCCTCATTTGCTGGCGTAACTGTAAAGGTGGCTAGATAAAAGGGCGAATATAAAATATCTATGTCTTACAAAATAATTATCTGTAAAAGTGACGTCCCGGAACCGTTACGTAGTTGCAAGCTGAGAAATATGCAAATTCTCAGACATAGAGAGTAACTGAAAAATGTTCATAAAAAAAATAACAAATCTTTAATAGAGATTTGAACTTTTTCGTTTAATAAACTTAATCTTGGCCCAAAAGACTCAACTAGTGCGTCATGGAAAGGTGCGTTCCAACGAAAATTGCATCTGATAAAGCGCGACTCCGTTTCGCCTTCCTTTTATCTCATCTGCTCCTAAGTACGAAAAACTTCCCGGACTTCCCCGTCAGCCTTCCGGGGCACATCGAGCACCTCGTGCCGCCGAATTATGAACTTGTACACAAATTTTCAATCGCAACTTCCTAAATGTTTGCGAGCAGCTCGCGCCGCTCCCGAGCAGTGTTTCGCCAACTTATAAGCGAATTCGCTGCGAGGGCACAAGGCAAGTTTAAAAATTTATCATGGAACTTGGGCGTAATGAAAAAGGACCTAGCAGCACGAGGAAGTTGCGCTGGCCGTCGCAGCGCCGGGCGTAAAATTCATGTTTGCGTCAACGCGCCAGATAATCAATCGCGATGCAAATATTTGTGCAAACAGCGCGCTGACGTAAACATTCGTAGCTGCGCTGGAACGCTAGGCTGCACTAAGCAAAGCAAGAAGGTGGCCGAATAATCCCTAATCACTATTTCTACTAATTGCGCTTTGAAAAGATTAAAGGGCTTGGAATTGTTTGCTAGCTAACTGCGAAGTTATAAATAATACAATATCATTGCACAAGGCAAATAAAGGTGGGTCGATAGCCCATTATCGCAAAATTATAAAGCTTAAAATGGTATTTAGCTTCTATTTGCAATACATTTTGTGTAGGTTTTCATAATTAAATTTTTTATATAAAATTTGCTCCATGAACTCGAGACATTTAGAAATAAAATCCTTTATTAGGAAGAAGCGAGCATATATTTTGTTAGAGGTTGTTCCCTTCAATATCTAGTAGTTTCTATAAAGCTACTGCGAGCTAGTTGTTGGCTATAGGAAGGTATTATTTGTGGATAGCCAAATGAAGCTCGTTGATAGAGAAGTATCTCTTACTGCGCACTATCTCCTTTATTGCATTAAACAAAGCGCAGTCATATAGCTCAAGATCTGCTAAATTTAGGACTTATTATAAATCAGCATTGTGTACCAGAAAGTTTGCAATGTAGAAACGGCGTAACGACTAGCGTTGCTGAATACGTTGACGGAGCTGCTGCAGTGACTCGCAGAACTGCTCTTATAAAGAGGCAGCCAATCCATCAGTGAAACCTTCTCTTGATTCAAAAGTTTATTTTGGAGTAAACAATTTTACCTGTGCCTTATTGGGACGACAGATTCCAATCTGCTTCCTGAGTTTTCTTTTCCGGAGTTTCGTGACAGAATTATGACTTGTCTTCTATGACTAGACACACTTACAGACCTAACAAATGTCTCCGGATCAACGCTGAACAGCTACAGGCAATTGAGCCGCAGGAGCAACTTTGAGAAGAATTGAGGCTGCATGTAGAGGAGATTGATCGAAGGCGATCTGAGTGGGAAACGAGACACTCGGTCGAACCAATTGGCATCCCTTCCAGCGAGGAGGAGCCTAAAGCACGACAACTGTGCTGCTACGCGAACGGATCACGGTCGGACGATTGAAGAACGGGAGAAGAAAAGAAGATCCACCAAGAATAAACCAAGATTGCAGACTGGAGTACTATCCTCCAGTGCAAGTTGATAGTTATCCGGTAGTGCCTCAATTCTCTCTCATTCTAAGATGTGCTGTAATATTTGATAGCAAGTCAGTTCTACTTACTCTACAAAGCATGAGGACGTCGTTAGATTTTCAACTTAAAGTGTGGAGCCTTGGATTTTATGGTACCAAGGCACATAAAAACTTTGGAGAATCAATCTGCGGATCAGCTGACCAAATAGATAACGCCAGGAACAGAATCACCGACTTTCAAGAGATGGAGCGACGTATGTGAATATTCGTTTTCACGGTCGACAAGCTACGGAGTGCTTTAACCGGCATACCGTCCAGCCTATCACTGGACGTGGCAATTTCTGGTACTACTTTATTAGAATCCGGAAGCTGGTGGAGGATCACAACGGACGTACATATGGGAAAATCGAAGACGCCTGCACGTCCTGCTGGCATGCAACAAGGAAGAGAAGACCAGAGCCATAATGAAAAAATACCTTATTATAAGTAAGTGGAAATAGCCATGAGTGCAGGAGAAGGTTGAAGAACTTTTGGGGTGCCTAAGTGGTGGACGGCTTTTGCGTGATTTGCGAAACGGCGCTTTTTGGCGTGTGTCAAAATCTCTGGAACCACTATTAAACCTCCCCCGCGTTCTCCACTAGACACGAAAACTAACTCAGTTTTTCGTGCATGAAAATGCCCAGAACATGCAAAAGTTTCTTGAATACAGCAATGAGCAAATCGGTATCCTGGTCTTTTCTAGGTCTGACGTTTCTTGTCGGTGCCGTGTAGGCACATCCTAGACTCGTTGATGAATAATGCTATCTTTAGTCTTTTCCTTATTGTCCTAGGGCTGGCGACCACACCTCTGATTGCACGCAGCTCTTGATTGAAGTCGACGCCAGCCATTCTGGCGGATATTGAGACGAAAAATCGATCGTCTCTCTCCATTGTTACGCGCCTACTGCCGCAACCTTGCCGGCGGACGTAGCTACCAGTTTCCCGATATCGACGCCACACTCTCGATGCAGCTGATCGACTCAGATTTAGTCGATTAAGGCTCTCTTTCAACAATGCAACTACCTGGGCTGCTTCGGAAGTTGTGGTATCTATTTTCTTACTTTCACTTACACCACCTATTCACGTCAACTTTGGATAAGTGATTGAGATAAATTACCGGATCCAATCGTTGCTCACGTGCATCTCAGTTAGCAAGATTTGTAAAACTCTGTTTGTGATGCATATTTTCTTGAATGCGTCATCCGATTACAATAGCAGAAGTTTTTTATAATAAAGATACTCTTTGCACGTTAATTTTTTTCTTTTCTTTTTTGTAGACTGAAACAAGAACAAAATGCGCGTATAGCTCATGAGTCGATTGTTTTGCTCTCAAGTGTAGAATAAATGTTAAGAGGACTAGGAGTCATTGGCGGCTCAAGTCGCCTGCCCCGAGTTGGGTTTTCGTAGTTTTCCCGAGGTTTGCACTAAGATGGATTCTAAGACGGATAAACTTGTGGCTACGATAGATTATATAAAAAGTGAGCATTGAAAACTTCAGATTTAGGGGTAGGAGAAATGAATGAATTTGGGGTCTGGCTGGTGTAATGTCGTAAGACGGAACACCAGATAAAGTATTATAAACATTGCCTAAATGTTTATAGATATACACCTCCAACACTTCTACTGGGCGGCGAGAGTGTAAGAACCCATTATGTTCTCATGGATAACTTGTATACAAAGTCAACCTATTGCGTCCACCAGTCCATGGAATGTGATTCGATTGTCAAGTCGGATACGCGCTGATTAATATCTGGTTTGCATCCGTTGCTTTTATTTTTCTCAGTACAGTGTTTGCTGCATTTATATGTCGATATCCAGCAAAACACAGTTGTATATGGTGTTCTAAAGAAACCACCCCGTTTATCGCTGTCTGTGATTGACTATTTTCTCAATTTTTGACTTTGCAACTGTACTCGCGGCACTGCAAAAATGATTTACTGCTTTTTTGTACGTTATAGAGAAATCACGCGGCACCACAGTCTGTCCTCACACAAGCACTGAGTGCGAATTTCAATCCGCAATACAGCCGGAGTTTTGAGGGAGAGCCAGATCACGGCGCATCAGCTTTCCATTTTCGTTTCTTCTGGCTAATTATAAACGAGAACCTTAAGGCCTAGTCTAAAAACTACATCGGAAAAATAAATTATTGCGTAACAATAATACTAAAATATTTTTACACGACTAATTTAGTACTGCAAAATTTCTTGGTGCAGACACCACTTTTTTTGAATTCTGATAAATTTCGCATATGATGTTCAGGATAATAGTGTCAGATTCTGAAGTACCATCAATTTTAGCCTAAAAAGCTTTACCTCACTTTTGTCCATTAATGGAAATAGAGGGATAACTTATCTTGTACTTTCTTTTCCCAAATTTTACTAACCAGATATTTTATTATTCTTGCATGTAAACATGGCAACACAGTGACAACCAACAGGCGTACCTAGCTGTTAGTTCTTAATATAACAGCATCTCATAATTTTGAGCGCGGCTGTATCTGTATGAACAGAGCATAAGGGATCAGAAGAAAATACATAAGCACACACTAATTCTCGTTAATACAAGACAATAAAAAAGTTATATTATTAGAAGAGATAGCAAAGGGGAAAACAACCAACCATAGCAAATTAAGGCAACAAGCCGATCTTTGTTAGATATTTCTATATAAGGACACCGCCAAGAAAAATAAAAACTATAAGAAGCAAAGTATGGAAAATACAAAATTCTATTTATTAGGCCATAAAAAAACTTTGACGTCATTTCCTACTGGTTGGAGTGAAAAGTGGGCCTCTCTTAAGAAATCAAGTTTTGTATTTTTAGATTCGATGTTGATTTCGCTTTTAACAGTTGGAAAAGGTCTTTAAAATGTTACCTGAAGTAGATCGAAACTATTTATGTTATACATTTTAAAGTCGCTGAATTCACTTCTAAATTTTTTGTTTATCGTTAATTATGAGGCCTCTACTGAACAACTCCGATAGAGCACCATTTTGAACTTGTGCTCTTTCGGGGTGGGGAAAGGTTTGTTGGGGTTGGTGACAAAAAAGATGGTTTTACAAGAAGAGAAAATGCATAGAAATAAGTTATAGGAAGACAATAATAATAATTAGATTGAAAAGGATGCACAAGCAAACCTTGTGTGGTGACATAGAATGTCCAAGCCATTGGGCGTAGGATAGTTAATTAAAACTATTTATCAGGCGAAAGACAAAATAAGTTGGTAATCTAGCTTTTTGTTTTTGGAAAAATCCAGTTAGATAAAGAAGTACACAGTCTTCTACGATCTACAACAACACGATTAAAAAATAATAACACTCGAGGTCTAGATCATATTGTACACGATATTGCAAATAAACCGATTAAAGCTGCTCCAAAAATTTTACTACAAGTATATATAGCGTGTTCTAAAAGGGAGACTTTCTGAAGATGCAGTCCAAAAAACCAAACGATATAAAACAAATTATAAAAAAAGTCTATTGTAGCTAAAAAGTGCAGAAAGTTATACTAAAAATTGATTAAACACAAACAGAAGAAAGGATGCAATATCTAACCGTTTATTTCAACTACCTATATCTTTAAATGAAAAGCAGCTGAGATGTATTATAACAAAGCATCAAAATAATTTAACATGAAAGATGCACTTTTTAGAAGTTGAATATATACGGCGCCCAAAGTTAGGAAAAAGGTAGAGCACGCAAAAAGTATGCAAAGATAGTTAGCAGCTTTAGTAACATTAATTGAACCACCGGTAGAACAAAAAAATTGGAAATGATAAACAAAATAAACGAGACAAATAAATTATATGTCATCGCTTCCGCAAAGTTGTTGCAAACCATTTTTGGGTGTAAGATGGAATAACTTGTAGATAGCCCATTGCATATCGAATGTACTTTGCCTTTTTGCAGTTATTAAGTCGGATACGCTCTGTATAATGTGGTTTGTACCCGTTAATTTCACCTTTCTCGGCATAGCTCTTGTGCCACTTACTATTTTTAAGTTAAATCATGCAACGGCGATAAATATCAAAACGATCTGCCTAGATTTTTATAAAAGACAGTATCTAGTGCTCAACTAGGTACACCATCCACTGTTAATAGATTTGGTGGCAGTGAGAGATTTGATTGGCCTTGGTTTTGTTCTTCTTTATTATCTTACCAATAACTGTACTCGTTTAGCATTCTCTTATTCTATGTTTGTTATGCAGGTTCTACTAGATGTATTGTTTATTATTTTTCTGTATCATTTAAATTAAATTCCAATCAATGCCATAATATAACCATAAATAACATCACAACATTTTACTTAGGTATGAATCTGTTGGTTAGGGTCTTAAGAAAATGCAGGGGTTACTTACAAAAGTCATGTAACTGTTATATCGGTTTACAAAGAAGAAACATTTAAAATTTTAATACATCTTACTATTGGACGATCTATAGGCACTAGAATTGTAAACGAGTGCACCAAGTAAAAACAATTGTGTCTACTGGAAGACAACACGACAAAGTGTATGTGACAGATTCAAAATGTATTGAAGAAAAATGAGTTATAACGACCAATGAATTCTATTTCTGATAAAAATAGACAAGAATAGAAACAAACAAATTACAAAATACAAAGCTATCAGTCGAAAGAGTAAGACAATTATCTAATTAATCAAAATTTGAAAATTCAAATTACAACCTCAAAGGTGTTAATGCAAAACTAAGGAAATAATTACTTGGGGCGTTCAAGAATATTGGTACTACAATTGCTTTTTCCTCTCAGTCTTTTATTAGGAGGAAGTGAGTATACATTTTATTAGAGGTGGCATTTCCTTTCATTTCTGTGTATTTCCGCAGTAAAGCTGCTGCAAATTATTCTTTGGTTGTAACATGGCACCGCTTGTGGATAATCGACTGAAACTTATTGTTAGACGAGAACTTCTTCAAGTGTATGCACTCGCAGCACTACACAACGACTTACTATCTTTCTTTTGTATATTCTAGCAATGTGATCTAATGTACCACTATAGCTTATCTTTACAAACGCGCTGGGCGCGTATTTCAATCTGTGACACTATCGGAGTTGTGAGAAAAAGTGCCAATTATTTTTTAATGCCCGAAATAATTTTTTCTCATCGGTTTTTTAAAGTTGAATAACTGACCGATCAGAATATGGGACCAATCCAATAAATATGATGTCCAAATAGTAAAATGGTTAGTATCGATATGTTTGTTGACAGGAGAAACCCCCCAATTAGAAGCCAAATAATATAAAATAACATGGAGTATTTCTGGGAGTCCAAGACAACCCTTATTCTGCTTCAATTATAGTGTAATTGGGAAAAATCTTTGAAGGCATCGCTGATTTCCGCGAGAAAGAGGTGTTGTATTCCAGAGACAGTGGTTAAGAGTATATAACGCCGCCAGGTTAGTGACCAAAGTAAATATTTGGAAAAGCTAAGGGTAACCCAATTCAAAAGCAAGTTGGTAAAATTTTATTTATTTTGCTCTATGCATCCTAGTTTTACTTAAAAATCAAAAATTATATATAACATCTTAAATGCAGGATTCTTATCTGCAGAATCTAATTTTGTACTCATGTTGCTTAAGCTGCTTAGATACAGGGTGGTCGTGAAGTCTGAAAACACAAAATAGTTTTGATTTTCTTTTGGTCTGGGTATTGAAAACATTTTAAAGCATTTCATTGCAACAGAATACATAAAATCAATCTAGCATACACTGAAAACTCAAAAATAATTTTATAAATTGGTGTTGGATTTACGAAATAGATTTGATTCTTAGCAACTTAAAATTGAGGATGTGTTGGTTTTATCCAAACACTTGGCTGCTCTATAGACTTATATGTAATTTTTTATCACTACAGTCCGCTCACATTTATGATTATAGTAATAATAGTTCCCCGTAACAGGCTTTGAAGGCCCTTTGGGGTCGTAACAGAATAGGTCTGATACAATCTAAAAACCTACGCTACACAAGGGTAGTAACGTGGCTAGCGCTACGTGCCGACCGCCTATTATTACCCCAGAGTTTGACCTCCAGGTACTCATTTCGAGCTGGGCCGTAAAAATGCCAGTGATCGAATTGGCGAGAGCGGGATTCGAACCCGCAACTCTTGGTTTCGTAGTCTAGCGACCTATCCACTAAACCACCACGGCTCCACATTTGTGATTAAGTGAATAAAAAAAAAAAATTAGTAAATTAGTAGTTAAGGTTAGCAATTTTTTCGAAATTCTGCTTTTAAGAAATTTCTGATTTAATGGTCGCTCTGTATCTCGCATATAAATTTGCATTGCGAATTTCTTCAAATGGCTGATTTTAAGATATTTTAGTGTTACGCTTAGAATTTACATGTGCAAACAGTTGTACTATGCACAGACGTTTGAGGAGGACTAGCTGGTCAAATAATTCATTATCAGCCGCACGAATGATCACAAGCACGGCTGTTTGTTTTTCGTGCGCGGCCGCTATTTCGTAGCGTCCTTATCTGGATGAGGCGACCTTCGGCGTTTTTACGAGAATAATCGGAATGAATTTGAAGTATTGTACATTGTACGCGCGTGAGTTTCGGAAATACCGCGCCGTTAATGTGGTCTGACGCAGGAAATAATTGCGAAACGTTATGCTAACTAATCTTCCGTAATTGCCGAAAGTCACACAGGATGTTTGTAGCGATGATTGCGGTAATGGAGCTAAATATACGGCATTGTCGGATTATTACAGTGATAGGTAATTGGCAAGCGAGGAATTAAAAATGCAAGATGTGATGCAAGGGTTGTACTGAAGCTAATATGGGCTAATAAATAACTTTAGGATAAAAATTAAGAAAAAGAGAATAAGGAAGCAAGGTACTTAGATTTATACTGAAGAATGAAAAAGAAATTGGGGATGAACACAAAATTGCCAATTGACAAAAAATGAAAATTAAAATTTGCGAGAAGAACTATTGAGATTGGTTTAAATATACTATAAAGAAACATACAAAGTGTTCCAAAATAATTTTCTTTAAGGTAGTTATAAAAAAAAACAAAGAAGATGCATCGTGTGGTTGGTTCTCGGGTTATAAGGCTGTGGTCGGGTTCAGAAACTCTTGACGTTTCGACCACAACTGCGGCGGACATCTTTAGAAGAAAGTCTTCTAAAAATTCTTCTGAAGATGTCCACCGCCGAGTTGGTGAACTTCGACTACGGCTTTATAACCCGAGAACCAACCACACGATGCACCATAACACCTTCGCATCTAAAGAAGATGTCTATTAAAAAATCCTTTATTAGTTATTAAAATGTCATCTAAATGTGATCCTGCATATTCGCGACGCTCTTTTAAAGGAGAAACAAAATTCCTGAGCACTAGCGGTGTGTGGTCTAGTGGATAGGTCGCTAGACTATGAAACCAAGAGTTGCGGGTTTGAATCCCGCTTTCCCCAATTCCATCACTGGAATTTTTACGGCCCAGCTCGACTCAGGCTGCAATAAATGAGTACCTAGAGATCAAACTTTGGGGCATTAATAGGCAGTCCATAGGGTCAACTACGGTACTACCCTTGTGTATCGTAGGCTCTAGATTGTAGCAGACTTATTATTATCAATTATATTACGGCAAACTATTATTATTAAGTATCGAGAAATTGTTTAGCATCTTCACATAACGCTCTGAGATCGCTATTAACGCGCGGCCCCTTTCATCTTCAAAGAAGTACGGACCGATTATTTCTAGCGCTGGTATTGCCGCCCATACAGTCACTCTTGGCGAATAAAGGAGTTTGTCATGCTTGCATTGTGGGTTCGTAGCGCTCCAGTAACGTTAGTTATTATGTTTGTTAACGTGGCCATTGAGATGAAAATGTGCCCAAGCCGAAAACAAAATGTAGAATGAATTGAAATGCTCAGTTACACAGTTAACGAATTGAAGCCTCTGACTGGCATCGTTGAGCTTTAATTCTTGCATCAATTAAATTTTATAGGGTGTAGACACAAATATTTATGCAGAATGCGGTGTAATGATAACCTAGACACATTTAAAATTGTCGTACGCTCCCGAGAAACTCCACAGCGACTATATTCTCGAAAGCCGAACTACCGATTGACATGCGCCCTCTTGGTTCGTCGTGTTCACGCAGTGAATCAATAAAATCGAAACTTTCTTTTGGAACACCTAATATAAACAAGGAGTGTCAAATTTATGGGTCGTACATGATTTATAAGAACTAATTTATTTATAGTGATATACATGCATGTAGTACTTTTTCTTTTGATGTGCATGGACTCTATGTTGTTTTCTAGATTCTAAGTACTCTATCATCTAAACTATACTTAGCGGAAAAGAGTACAAGCGGAAGTGCAACGAGGACCGGCCGGTTGGTCTAGAGTCACAATTTGATATGGACTATTCAATGTGGGCCATTTAAAGAGTTTTGGCTAAAGAAGTTTTTAAAAAAGGGTCGAGGTGCTGAGTTGACTTTTGACTTTTTGGAGCTCAATTTCTTAAAAACGTTGATAGATAACGCCAAGGTTTAAACGGTGTTTGGTGGACCTTGGGAAGTACTTTCGAATAATGCACACAGATTTGAGCTGAATCGCCTTTTTGATGGGCTTTTGGAAATGGTCAATTTGTTTTGGGCCCAAAAGGCTACTTTAGAGACCTTAAACCTTAAAGGAAGGTACTAAGGTAGACTACATGTGAGAGAAGTTTCAAAAAAATCGCCTCTTCGGAACGTATCGAAATATACGAAAGTGTATTTTAAACTATTTGTTGTTATGCTATCATCAGGAAGGGGCTTCTTTGGGGGTAAGAGATATAAAAGGAGTATAATATGTTTGGGAGTTACACGGTTAAGGAGATTTGCAATAAACAAAATGACCGGAAGTGATAGATTTTTGGCCATAAGTTGACTTTTCGAGCTTTTTATGGTACAGTTGTTTTATATTCTAAATCCTCTCTTTATAAGCTTTAATTTTAAATCTGCGATGTGACTAACTTGTGATTTTTCAGAAACACGTTTAAAATACCGCCATTTGTACCAAAACGTCGATGTTTGTGTTGTGGAGCGGCTGAGAATCGATAGGAATGAAGGTTTTTACTCCAGACCTTAACACAAGCGGCGAGCCAGTGCCCACTGATTTGTCACCAAGACTCGTCAAATCATCGAACGAGTAAATGGACGTTTGAAGCAGAACTTTTAGTTTCTCGATGGAGTTGTTCCCAATCAGTGTATCGGTGTTTTGGATCAAGACATGCTCAACATGGTTGCAATCTACAACCTGTGCTTCCAATCACTATTTACCGACGCAGAGAACTGGCGTGTGGTTGCAGTTATCTGAATGACCCAAACGATTTTGCAAAAGAAGCTGAGAAATTGGACATGAAACGCGAGGGATACTTCGGGAAAGTGGACGCAAACCAAATTGTCTCATTTCTTTCTTTGACAATGGATAATTTGCGTCTGATTACTCTTGGACCATACCAGTTGAGAAGGGCAAAGACGTATATTAAAGAAATTCGCAGCGACAATCTCTTCGGATTTACAGTGAAAAAGTCAAGGGTCGTTCCCGGCTACGATTTCGTTCGGGCAGTGTTTCGATCAGCACACAGTAGTGCCAAACAATGGAAAGCGTACGTGAAGTATGATTCTGAGAGGACTGGTTGGGGGTTGATCACTGGATGGCGATGCACTTGTCGTTCAGGACTGCGGACAGTTGTTTCCATGTAGCTGCGATTTTCATGTATTTGGGACATGAGCTTAGCGTTGACGAAGTCGAAGAGTACCTGATGTCGACCAGTTGGATGGAGAGGAAATTGGTACGGTTAGATTTTTCTTCCATTTGTTTGGCATTTTAAATTTTCTCCAAAGTTCTGTTATTAATTTGTATATTGTTTCGGATAACTTTTGTCACTTGCAGAGCTTTTACCGTTTTTTAAAATATTAATTATTTTGTCTATCAGTTCTAACGCTTGGGTTTTAATTTCTTGCTCATTTATTTGGGCCAAACTTACATTGCTGATATTAGGTTTTTTCCTTTGCCGTTAATAGGTTTTGCCCATCTCTCCAGTACCTCAGTTTCTTCTTAGTTCCCTTCCTTCTTCCGTGAGTAGTGTTTTTGGTTAATATTCTTCTCTAATATGGATTTTTTTTTGTATATTTTTTACAGTAGCTTTTTTCTATCTCGTTTTCTGTTTTTGCTAAAAAATCTTTCTTCTTTTGCCTAAAGATACTGGTGCGGTTGGAATAAGTGGACTGTATAGGTAATTTTAAATTTTGAATAAAGGAACTTGAAAAAAATCTAAAGTTAAAACACTAACCTGTGGAAACGGCGCTTTCCCGCAGATATCGGGTCCTTGCTGTTGGCCCTGGGGCTTCCAGAAAAACAGGTTATAAGGATATGGATAAAAAATAGGACAAGTTACCCCAACCTTCACAGCGAGGCGAAACGGTAGCGTTTTTCCTGGTCCAAAAGGTTTCTTCCAGCCAGATTCGAGCCAGATGAAACAAGATGGACAGAGTTTTTTATTGGCAAAATTTCGCTACCCCGAAAATTAGCCTTTAACAAAAGGCCTCGCAGAAAATTAAAACTTCTGCTGCCAATTAGCTACCGGCGAACTCTCGGTTAAAAATGTTCTCGTATTACGGAAAATTTCTGTCACAAACTGAATTCAAAGAACGACGCCTGCGAGAACATAGTCAAAAGGCCAAGTGCGAACGAACAAAGGCAAAGGTGCAACGCGCTCGGACAAATTCGGCCGATACCACAAATTTCAAAATATGTACAAGAGGGAACCAAAATATAGCCGGTCCTAAAAAAATTCAAAATTGAAGGTATTTTTGAGATAGGCGTGAACAGATACTATTAGCTTCTCCTCTTGCTTTTTTAAAAGGTCTGCATTTTTTCCGAGTTAACTGTTAACATTTTTAGCGGACCCAGCTTCCAAGCTGGAGACCAGCTCTACTTTTGTCATGTCTGTAGTCTGTCACGCCTTATAACTCCTGATCAAGGCTGCTTCCAAGCTGGAGACCAACTTCTATTTCTGTCATTTCTGACTTCTGTCACGCTTTATAATTTCTGTGATAGATAGGGACATAACGTTTTCAGTATTTAACTAAGGACTATAAGTCAAGTTCAGACGCCAAAAATCTGTTTTCGGTTTCGTCCGCTACATTTTGCCGCTATTCACTTTCATTTAAATATAATTCATTGTCATTCGTTTCAATGAAATTTTGTTAAACCCTATAGTTTAGATTCACGCACAGGGTCCGCTCTGCTTCACCTGTAAAGCAAATTTTAGCTTATTTTTGTTTGCTTTTGTTTTCCTTCTTTTTATGACCGCGTTCTTTGTCTGATTCGTTATCCATGATTTGGTTGGTTGTTTCTTCCTCATTTTTTTAAATCTGGCTCATTTAGCTCTATCTTCACTAATTCTTGTTTTTTATGGTTCTATTCGAATGTTTTTCTTTGGTTGTCATTCTTTTATGACGTGTTTTAGCCTTTTCCATTATTTCTTTCTTCTTTTGGTATGTTTCGTATATGTGTCAAATCGTTTTCAGTATATATTTTGGTGCATTTTTGTAGACTGTTGTTTTCTACTACTTTTTTGTCTCTTCCTGAGAGTTCATTTCCACATTTATTATTTTCCTGCTTCCTTTCCCGCAAAGCTATATAATTTTTTTATTGTGATGATTTTCAGCTTATCCAAAATTGGCTGCTCTACTCTTTCTTTAATTTCGTTTTCTTTTGTAGTCTCACGTTTTTTTCTTATTTTGTAAATTTGTTTACTAGTGCCTTTAATATGTTCTTCATTTGTTCCTTTTTATGTTTTCATTTTTTGGATTTCCTTTTTTAATTTTTCTTTGTGCTTTATTCACTTTTGCTATCTATTCATTTTGTAATAACTGGATCAAAAAGCTGTCTTTTTTTCTTCCATTACCAATCCGTAGATTGTTTTGCAGAACTCCATCTTTTCCTGTCGCTAGCCATTTGCTTTATATTCCTATAGTTATCGGTGCTAGCGTTTGTTTCAGAAAGAACCATCATTAAATTGAATGCGGTTGAGAAAATAATATCGTGATTTCTTCTTTTCTTTCATATCTCAGTATTAATGATTGCCATAAACGCTTGTTGGTATCTGGTATGTAGCTGTATCAACATAACTTTGTTTCCATCCATATCCAGTCCTACCACAGCTGCTACCCTATAGTAGAAATAATTATTTTGCCTTTAAAGCCGTTGGAGTTATATTCTCATCCGCCCCTCTAGCCATCGACCTTGTCTCACAAGTAAAAAAAAATAAGCAGGAGTCTTAGAGGGTACTATCAACCGGAACAGTTAAACCATGGTTTTACAACGAAGTTGTGACTCCTCTTCCTCCTCCTTTCTCATCCTAACTTGTAAAATATGTGTTTTTAAGTCAGGAGATTATGCAGAAAAACAACTTTGTATGTTTGTACTTTGATGATGCTTCAATAAGTTTCTAAATGATGGACATTATTATTTTTTAAGAACGCCACGTTAGATTAATCCATGCCAAATTGCTGGATCTGCAGGCTACGTTTAACAACAGCCGTTTTATTTGATTCCATTTTTACGAAGACGGTGCCGCGCGAGCGAGTTGCTTTGTTATTAGTGGCAATAATAATAATTTCGCGGACAAAAGTCCGGGCGGCTGAAAGGTGCTTTGAATTCTTGAATTATACTCTCGACTTTACCAGCACAATGCGAGCTCGTTAAGGCAATGAAATAATCACATCTGGCGGTTCCCAGGGGCGCAAAGAAGCGATGAAAAAGCTATTTTTAATTTTCTTCGCATTCAGGCAATATCTGTTGTTTCAGCGGTCGGCGGGGCGGCGGCGCCAAGGGCCCTTCCTTTGTGAAAATCCCACACAGGCGCTTCGCTTTCCAATAATTGATTCCGCTGGGCGGTTTGGCTAATCTACTTGTAATCACCGCTAAACGGTTTGTCAGGAGGCTTCAGCTTTTTGCTGGCCCTCCGAAGGCTGCATCGGGCTCGCCGGAGGCTAATGGCGCGTTTGAGTAATTAAAAATTAAAAGGCTCGTAATTGGCGCCGATTAAATGCCGGGACTTGCTTTAAGCAGCAGGTAAGGAGACGAAACGGCTTGGGCAGCTTTCAGGTCGGAAGCGCCTTCCGTGGCACGTGAATAAGCTTGTTGGCAGACTGCGAAATGACGTCAAACGTACATATTGTTGCTCTAATGAAGCAGAGAAAATTGACGCCTGTCATTGTTTCTGAAACCTTTTTGTGCTCGATAAAATATCGTGTTGGGCGCATTTATTAATTTTGTGATTCGCTGCATTGTTTGGGGACGATCTTTTATTTTATTTTATTTGACAGGTTTAAACAAGTTCAAGGATCTTTATAGGGTGTGGTATCTGACTTTAGTTTCACCGATGACTCTTTAAAAAATACCAAAAACATTAACAGAAAGGACCAACAATTTAAAAAATGTGTTATAAGTAAAAATATCTGAAGTCAAGCGCCTCTCGTAGCTCGTAGCTCGTAGAAAGTTCCTGCTGCAGGCGAAGACAAGAAGAAGTAACAGGGCAACCCTGAATAGGCGAATTCAGCGCAGCCTGGGTACACAAAGAGTTCTCCTGAAAAAGTCTGATTAGATCAACGGGTTTCCGGCTGAATTACAATCGCGCGAACTCCATCTTCCAGCGGAGTTCCAGGGGCTGCTTGGACGGAACATTGTTGGCTTGACCACTCATTGAAAACTCATTAACCTGAAGTAACAAGCTGGGCGAAGTTTTGGGTTATCTGATCAATAATGTAGAGGTATAAGACAGTCGATTTGGCTTATTGACTTTAAACCGAAGTTGATAGTAAGCGTTTCAGATAACGGCTCCCAGGAACCCGGTTGTGATAAGAAACGCAGTCGGAAGTGAGCGGCGGTCGGGTTTTAATCGTCTTACGGGGAATTTTGTGGAGGTACAGCAATATTTATATTTAATTCCAAGAAACTGCAGAACTTATCTTTTTTTTAATTTATACCTATAATGTTCTTCGCCTATATTACAAAAATAGTTACGTATATTTGTGCTTAGAAATAAGTAATAAATTCCGATGACCTTAAAAACAGTGATGCCGAATAATATAATATTAAATAAAAATTTCTTTTCCTTCCCAAAGGACTAAGTAACTAGAGCATTGCAATATATGAAACTACTTATCGATAAGTGACTTTTTATGTTTAGTTTTAGAGATGATAATATATCAGCAGAACTCATCAAATTCAACAGAAAAACACTAGAGCTAGAGCTAAGGGAGGTATAGAAGAAAGAATAGATGCCGCAGAAATAGAACATCGCAAGTGTAACACGTTGTTTCGTGACAACTATAGGGAAATTCTTTTCTTTGCATGAGGGATGATTTCTACGGAGACAAAGCACTGTGAGGTTATTAATGCGACGAAGAACTAATATTAGGGTGCATCAGTTTTTTATCAACTTTAGACCACATCCACAAGAAGCAATTGTGTGGAATGCTCAAGAAATGATTAGGACAACTCTAAAGAAAACGATTTTAAAGTTGTAAAATACAGTAAAACATAATTTTGATTCTTCTTTAATTTGTGCAGAAAAGCGAGATTAATCCTGTTGCTTTCTTTACTTTTTGACATATGCTTATGAGCAGCTGAAAATGGAAGCAGAAAAAGTCGAGCTAATGATTAGTCAGAATAAGACAAAACACATGCGGAATAAGTAGATCACAGAAACGAAGCAAAGAACAGGTGTAAGATTTTGAGTGGGTAGACCATTTCAAATACCCAGGCTCTATCGTCACGGAGCAGAACGACACTAGCATGAAAATCAAAGCGCGAGTGATCGTGGGAAACAAGAAAAACTAAGGTGTGAATTTGTAGAATACTTGGTTACAAATGGTGTGGAGGTAGTGCAGCGGAAGATTTCTTGATCCATCTAGAAGAACGGAATGTAGTACATATGTACCATGAAAAAGTGAAAAGATCTCTACTGCAAACTCAATATAGTGACAGATAAAGAGAAAAGATAAGGAGGGGATAGACTAGAAGAAGAGGCCCATAAAAGTCTACGTAGAACAACCCTAAAGAACGACAAAGAAAAAAAGCTAAGAAAGCTAAGAATTGATAGACTAGAAGAAAATTTTTAAAAGCTTAGATTTTTAAGCCAGAAAAAAGAAAATTTTAGAAAAAACAAGGCTATGCAAGGACTGTAGCACCAAGAAAAGAAGTTTTACACGCTCTTTAAGTGGTGATATCGAGTTAATTTAGTATTACCTATCAGGCGCCTTCCCAAGGTGGCGAAAAGAGGAAGAACCGAAAAAATCTAGGAAGACTAAGAAAAACACTAGTTAACTATAATAATAAACAAAACTTTGAAGAGTAAAACGCTAAATGGTAAGCAAAAGCTTAGCTGCGGACCACCTCAAAAATCATACAGTCAACCGCCGTGAGTGATAGAACGACCCCTTACCGTGTTAAATTGGTATGCATGGGCGCAGTGCCAGCCGAGTCACTTAAATTATGTATTGTGTCCGCCGGTAAGATGCAAGGACAAAAGGAAACTTATCCGTTAACAGAAACAACCAGGCGTACTCTGTTCTATAAACGCCTTTCTTGTAGAATCTGCATGAAAGACGACAAAAACAAATTAGTAGAAATTCTAAAAAGGATTCGGAAACGAGAGATTTTAGAGAAGACCCTGCGTAGACTCTTCCATTCGTCTTCCCAGCAACAGCATTAAAGGACGATTAGGACTTACAGTAGGGCTGCAAAAGACTAAGAATGGTGGTGACAGACATTGTTTCGGACCAGAGAACAGTGGACTTTTTCGTATAGTAGGAGTCTTTTGTAATTCCAAAACGGAGTCAATTTTGTGGATCGTGTGCTAATGAGTACATTTTGCAATGGCTTAAACAGACGGTAGACAGCTTTAAAGATTTCTGGGAAGCGGCAGATTTAAATAAGCTTAAATCAAAGGGGTTTTCTAAAACAGCATCAGAAACCTGCTTGGACTGCAAATCCGGACTTAAAAAACAAAGATGGGCAGAGATTCCTACAGATTCCTGGAACAAGCTAAGTTTAAGGTTTCTGCTGGCTTTGTTTAATTATTTTAAAACCACTTTAGAGGGGTCAGGATATAACAAAGAAGAAGGGCAGTATAAGTACATCTCTTCCACAGTAAGATAGTCTTGGATGCCCTATGTAAGTTGATAAAAAAAACTTTAATACTGCCTTTATTCAAGAACCCTGGATAAGTGGTAGAAAATACATCTTGGGAGGGTGGGGTGGTAGTGGAGAACTGATTTGCAATAGATCCACCTAGGAGCCTGAATAGTAGCTAAAAGGACCATTAAAAAACTACTATCATCAGATTACATTTTGTAGAACTTGGTAGTAGTTAAACTTTGCAATATTGGGGTATGAGACTATATTGCAATTCATTATGGCAAATAATTTAAATATACTGTATAAAGGTAATAAAACTACTTTTGCAACAGATCAAATTAGGTAGTTTGTAAGTAGTTTTGTTAAAAATTGACATACGTTTGATGAGGAGAGTTGATAGATAAGAATAGAAGTTTCATTAAGATTCAGACTAACAGATGAAAACTGATAAATGTTGCAGAAAGAAATTTTTAAGTTTAATTATCTTACAATAAGAGCTTTCCTGTTGTAGTAAACTGATTTCTCCACCAATTTTCGGTATTTGTCACTGTTGTCACAAGAATTAAAGTGCTATTAAATCTCACTTAAAAAAATTAAGATCAAACCACCTAAGTGTAAGACAATAAGGTTAATTAAGCTTGCATGCTCAGAAGCGTGGCGTTAGGTTTTAATTAAAAAATATTTTTATTACTTGTGTCTAAAAACTAAGTTAAACAGTTAAAAAAAATTAAAGATTATAAAACAGAATATTGAGCTTACAACTAAGAGTCTATGGGCAATCTGTACCATTGTAAGGTGAAACGCCCTGTTGGTAAGCTCAATAGATGCAATACAGATCTTTATCTAACTTCAGCAAAGAATGTTGGCAAAGATAAGAATATGACTACGAAGAAGATGTTGGCAAAACTTTGTATCCTCGGGGCGTATTTAAGAACGCACAGTCAAATTTAGAGTCCAAATCATGGTGCAGTTGCCTATTCCAAACCTCTGTATTAACTGGAGGTAAGCGCGTGACGTAGTTTCTGTTGTGCCATGCTATCACGACGTGACACGTAATTGTACATCCGCAGCTGCAATTTACTGCAATTCTCGTGAATGTGAATAACTCTGTGAGTTAGCACAAGTCAGTAATGATTCAAGCGCCCATTGCTAACATCCATTCAGTCTTTCTGTTTTGTATGCATGGGAAAGGTTAGAAATCAGTCTACACAGCTAGCTAAAGCTAGTCACTCCAGTTTCGTGATTTCGTGGGTAGTTCAGCAGCTAACGAAAACACAATTTTCAGCTCCCCTCCTTTGAATTAAAAATATATGAAAATACTAACAGTGGCCTCATTATCAGCAAGAATGGCACCAGGTTGTACCGACAATCATCTAAATGTTGATTTAACTTTCTAGGTAAAAGTGTTAAATAGAAAACTCTACTAATTCTAGTCAAGCACATGCAAGAAGCAGGAGAGTATAGCGGAATTTTCTTTAAAAAGAGATTGACATGATTTTCTTTTAGGAAAAATATTAAAGGGTCAGCAAATGAGTCTACGTTACTTTGTAAGAGTAGAGAAGATGCTACTAATCGATATTACGCGTATCTTTCCCAAGGCTCTGGAGAAGTGGTGCAAGTAGCGATAAAACTGCTTCGATTAGTTAGATTAGGGGAGCTTAATTTACAGTATTAAACTTAAATTTTTTAAAGATCTTTATACGATAAAGTTTACTACTGATATTTAAAAGATAAGAAAAAAGCCAATACAACATATTTTTGCCACACCAATTATAGTAAGTTTTTTTTCATTATTCCTCCTGAACAAGGAATATATTCTTCAGTATGTTCTTTTTACTTATTATTTAACATCTATTTTTGTATTCTTTAATGTTTTTTCTTATTATATTTGATTTTTTGAATGCAACCAAGTTTTAAGTGTATGGCCTCTATCAATCAATATATAGTCTGATTTACTACTTTATCATTAGGAAATATCTAGGTGCCCAAATGTATGTGTTTATTTTGAAATAGGTAGTTATACAAGGTGCATTCAAGTTCTCCAAATTTCTCAGTTACTTAAGAAAGTTGAAATTTTTGTTAATTCTCAACGTAATCTTCGTCTAGATGTACACAATTTTCATAATGTCGTCGCTATAATTTCATGGCTGCTGAAAACACTTCTTCAGGGGTGCGTTTGACCCACTTAAAGAGCGCTGATGCAACAGCGACTCGATTGGAAAATTTATGGCGACATCAAGTATCAACATGACCCGAGACATTGCCTCCCGCGCAGCCTTGTTTTCGTCGGGCAGCATTCTTAAAGAAGCTTTCTGCATTTTCAGGTTATCATGCGAAATGGACTCCGCAGATCCTACGAAAATGCCAAGTTTAGAGGCAATATCAGGCAAATATAACCGACAGCCTTCTACAACAACTTTTTCCACTCGCGCAATCATGGTTTTGTGGTCGAGGCTGCTTCGGTTTACTGTCACATAACTCTCGACCTTCTTTAAACTTTAGCACCCACGAACGCACAATTTTAACATCCCTGATGCCTTCACCGCATGTCTCACTCGATTGGTGATGAATTTCGATGAGCGTTTCACCACTCAAGAGAAGAAAGCGAATGATTACACGTTTATCCTCTATACTAAACGTCGCCACATGAAGTATACAACACAACACTCACTGCAATGGCGGTAATCCGATCTGCGTACAATGTACAGAACTATTTCCCGCAATTTTTAAAATTAACCGCACCTTTCTATTTACTCTCACTGCTGAGAAAAAATTTGGAAATCTTAGAAATTGAACGCACCCCGTAATTCTCAAATTATTTTCTGCAGCAAATTTAACTAACCTCTTCCGGTTGTTGTAACTGATCATATTTGCTAAAATTACCTACGATTAATTTGTAGATACCAATATTTTTGTGTTTAGTATCTTTCGTATAAATGCTTTAAGCGGTTTAAATGAGGTACGCATATTCGTTATTGTTATATTCTTATCCTGATGCTACAAAGTCTGCCAGATACTGCATTAACCATAGCTTTGTTTAAATTTTTTATCGTAAATCCTTCACGTATATTCTTTTTTAGGTACTGAAAAATAAATAGCTCCCTGAATCCGATGCGTTAGTTTCTGTTTATGTGTTTTTTTATCTTACATTCCATGTTCTTATAAGTAAGACTCTTATATTCTCGTTCGTCTTACAGACTAATGCATTAATAAGTGTAGTTAGTTTTGAACATTTATTGTTATTTTGAAAAACTTCTTCAATGCTTCCTGCTCTTATTTTACCATCAGCTGTTTTCTCGATTTTAGTCTGCATCCTTTTCTTTTGTACCCTCAAATATCTGTTTATCTAAGCGTTTTCTAGACCTCGTATTATTATTATATTAATAACTCAAAATATTTTTTACTTTAATTACGTTATCAAATAAAGATCATAAGTATTAGTGAAATAAACAGGTTAGCGCTACTCAAAAAGAATGTTTTTCAAAAAAGAATCACTGCAAACATTTTAATTAAACAGAGTATCGATCACCAAAGAGCTCAAAGCAGGAATTTCGAAGTAATAAAGCGTTGGTGAGCAAGCAAATACCTTTAATACGAAGGTTGAAAGTACTGGGTTTGATTTCCAAAAATGAGTAAAACGTAATTTAGTAAACCGATTACAAATAACAGATTATGCCGCATCGAGATAACACCGAGGAAAATTTGTATTGTTTGTTACGGTTGACCTTTAATTTCATTGTCCATAAAAGATTAAATGACATCAAAAATTTATGTTAGTCTTTATTGACTTTTTAAATAAAGCATTTGCCTTGTACGAGTACAAAGCGCGTTCTGAAAGTAGACGAATTATAATAACTATTTTTAAACTGCAAAAACTATAAAATACCTAGCTTAATCTTCATAATAAAAGAGTTTTTCTTCATATTATTTAGTCATAGGAAGATTTATAATTATAAATAATATTTATTAAATAACACATTCACTCTTCGTAAAATAAGAAAATTTACTTAATAATAACAATAAATTATAAATTATAAATAAAATTATAGCATAAATAAAATGGTTAATAGTAATAGTCGAATGTAGTTGGAAGGTCAAATCTTTTTAATCTCAGTATATTTGACCTTCCCACATTTACAGCCAGCTGATTGGTATGTGCGAGAAGTTTGACCTGGTATTTTTTAATGATTTCTGTTCTTATAATCTGCATAGCAATATCTTGTTGAGTTAGTTGCGTTGGGATATATTTTGGTAATCTAATTGTTTTAATATTCCATTTCTATAAATGTTTTCCAGGTAAGTCACCTATCTCGTTGAGAAATAGAGTTACTATTTAAGTTTACCGCAAAGTGTCTTTAGATTTTTTAAATGTTTGACTAACATTAAGAAAAACATTTTTTGTTTAGATTCTTTACAAAACTGTTGATGTGTTTTCTGATTTTGATAATACGTTTAACTGCATGTTGCTATTCACTGATTTTTATTATTTATTTTACTTCGTAAACTTATTGGGAAGTAATCCCTATTTTAGCGTTTTTGTAGAATTTCTAAAATAAGTAAAATATTAATGTCATTATTTGTTATAAATATTTTGAGAGCCGATGTTCCATAATACAATATTTAGAAACTAAACCACTGTAGTAAATTAAGCTCAGTGTTTACCATTCCTGAAAGTTTAACTATTATAGCTTTAATTTTGTTGTTTGATTGATGGGGTTTGGAAAACTAGCAAATCTTGAGACTTCTCAATGAAATAGCCTCGAAACCGGACGTATTTAATTGACAAAGAAAATTAAAGAAAATAACCATGGAAATAGAAACATGGAGCACGCTACAGATAGCAACCAAGCCGATAAAATATTCAAAGAAATTGAAAAACTCAAATGGACATGTTGTGTTGATGGAGACAAAGGAAAAAGGGCAGAACACGAAAGAAAAACATTAATACATTTAAATTTACAGTGGTGTGCTAAAAGAAAAGCGAGCATCTAGTGCAGTAGCTTTAGCAATATACAAAAACACAAAGTCTATAAAATTGTGGGAAAAATATGTGATCGTATTCTTCAAGCTAAATTGGAACTCAAAAGCCACAGTGTTATTTTTATAGCTGTATATGTTGATGCCTTGGCTAACCAAACAAATTAAAAAGCCGAAAATAAATCCTTTTATTACAGAGATAGTATAAATTCAAGAGTCCTGAAAGTAAAGAAGAATATCATAAAAAGAAAAGAAAAGCTGGGGAAATGTTTTCTGGAAAAAGATGTTTTAAAAACACAAGAGTAGACATTGCTTGGATAGCGATAAGGAGCAGGAGAATTCAAAACAAGAACTCGGTCAAACTGACACTAAGCCTAGAAGCTATTATCAGATGACTTCTAATCGAAAATAGGCTGCAATATCTAAGAGAAGATATAAAATAAATCGAATTGAAACAATATGTGCTGGTAGAAACAGTGACAACATTGGAAGTAAGTTTAACTTATGACGATGCTGCGAAAGCTCTATATTGGGGTTGTACCAGTTTAGGAAGAGTTAGAAGCAAACTGTCTGTCTATTGTAAAATAGATAAAGAAGTGAGGCTGTTTGTTTGCCTCTCTTCTAGTCAAAATTTATTTGACAATAACACTAGGATCTCGGAAGTGTATATGCAGTCAGTTGTCATTATCTATAGCTTGCTATTTGTCGACGACCACGCGTTAATAGCTGCTGACAGTGGAGATTACAGATATGACAAATGAGAACTAAGAACACAAGAAAGGCGGAATACATAGCGACGCAGACATAGAGAGTTGTATGATCTTCAGTTATCTTGAGGTAACTCTGTCCTCTGATAACAGGATTCTTGAAAATAAACAAAACATTTTTTTCTAGGCTAAAAAACCATCATAGAAAGCATCTTTACGTATAGCGCGGAAACCTGGGAAATGAGGAGAAGTCAGAGAAGCGTAGAATGCTATTTTTTGAAATAGAATAGGGTAGATGGGTTAGGGAAATTTCAAGAATGGACCACATTTAAAATAAAAAAAATAAGGAAAGCAATAAATGTATAGGGGTGATATTTTAGAGACAATAAAAAAACAATTATGTGGTATAGTCATCTGTAACAAACTATGGCTAAAGAAATTGTGAAATTGATTGCAACTAGGATGGAGAAAACCTGAAAGACTATTGAAAAAGTGGAAGTCAGATGTCATAGAAGCTATGATATCAAGAGGTTTAATAGACAACTGTGGAAATTGCTGGTTGTCTACTTGTGGTTGTTGGTTTCAATGACTGGCTTTTGTTGCTAGTGCAAGTTAGTGGAATTTTGCGATATGTTTGGTTACCGAGTAGCTTGTGGAATGGTTACCTCGACAGTTAACACTTTTTACAGATCTTTGTTAGTTATTTTCAAAAGTACTTAAGAGGTTTTGGATTTTTACGACAACAGTTTTGAAGTGGCCAAATCTTTAACAATTGAGACGTTGATTTACTTCACGTTTAAAAAGTGGGTTTAAATGTAATTTTTGATTTCATTGCTTTATAATATAGATGAGGAATATTAATTTGTTCTTATTGTTCCACAAAAAACATCGATTACTGTGTTATTGTTTTCAAGTTTAATGTTGAATATATTTATCGCATTCTGCCTATAGTCATTAATTTCATCCACTATAAGATGCATATTGTGTAATGCTAGTCTGCGTTTGTCATTTTCGTTGCTTATTTATTTGTATCTAAATGATTTTGTTTTATTGACCATAAGCTGAGATGATTGCAAAGGTCTTGGGCGTTCATCAGCATCTGACAATGACGAATTGAAGGCTTTGGTGAAGGCAGGTCTACACATAACGGTCCGAGAGCTCGCAGAAGAACTAGGTGTAACAAAGAGAACCGCCACTGACCACCTGAATAAAATCTTAAATCAAAAAAGCTAGACACGGGCGTCACACGAGCTTAACAAACGTTACGAAGACTGCCACGGGCTTCCTTTGGATTACAAAAACCACTCGATTTTAGATCGGGCTGTGGCGTGTCACAAAAAATAGGTATTTTACGACAACAGGCGATGTTCGGCCCAGTGGTTGAAGCTGCTTGGCACTTCTCAAAGCCAAAATTGTATCAAAAGGTTATAGTGACTGTTTGGTGAACTGCAGCCGCTCTGATCCATCAAAGCTTTTTAAATTCGGGGAAAATCATCACGACAGAAAGTATTTCTAGTAAATGCACCGACAATTTGAACGCTTGCACCCGATATTGGTCAACAGAAAAAACCCGATTCTTCTCCATGACAACGCCAAAATACATCTTGCAGAACTGGCACTGCAAACGTTGGACGAGCTGAGCTGGATTACGAAACCCTGCATACATCTTTCATATTCACTAGACCTCCCGTTTACCGACTATGACTTTTTTAAGGGCCTGGAAATGTCAAAATGTTTTTTTGAGAAAACTCGACTCCTACTGGTATTTAAATTTCGTTCAAAAAAACGACTTGGTGGATAAAAATGTGTTGCGAGATGTTATTTTATTACCCAGACAGTTTCTATTTGATTTTCAAAGAGGAAAAATGTTCAACTTGCGCGTGTTTTGCACACTTAAATTGCTTAAATAGCAGTTTTTCAGTTACTACTAAATACTACACTTTAAGTGTTAGGTTTATCACGTTCTTTTTGTCACTTCCTGGAGGGATGCAACTTCTACAAATGACATCCCTAATGGTGTTTTCATGGCCTATTCAAAACCAAATGTACAGTGCCAACAAGTACGAGGTTACAGCCGCAACTTACTCCCAACCTTACCAGCAAACCCAATATTTACAACAAAACCAAACCAAAGATTTACAGTCACACACAAAAGAGGTAGAAATGAACAAAATAAAATCGCGAAGAAAATAAAGAAAAATTATTACTGGCTTAACCCAACAAATAGATTTTCAGCCTTGGCAGAAGCAATGACAAATAATCAACAGCAAAACACCAGCATTGAAAACACCTACTAATTTCTATAAATGGAGCCAGACATTACACTCCTAGTCCAGTTACAGTTAAGCAGCAGTATGAAATTAAATTACTTGTAAAACTATAGCCCAAAACTGCCTTATACTACTATGGAACAATTGTGAAACACTGAATGAAAGGAAAATCATATCTACAAACCAAAAAGGGACAGAAACTTCAAAATGGTGTTACAAAAATTTGACCTGCTCAATCAAAAGCCTAGGTCATCAAGTATCAAATATATGGAACATAAAAAATACAAAGCCGAAGTATTACTAATGTTTTTCATAGAAATCAAACCGGCCCCAATAAAAAAAGATATATACAAAGTGGAATACCTTCAACGATGTTAAATTCGAACCACCTAAGTATGAAAGAAAAGTTATACAATGTGCTAAGTATTAAAGATATGGGCACGTCAAAAACTTGTACCACTTAAAACCTTCATGCGTCAAATGTACAGGAAAAATGTTTGCGTAACATAAAATCTCGTGATGTCCGGTGCGTTTCGATCATTTTGATCAGAACTGTGTACTCCTCCTATACAAATGAAAACCTACTAACCAACTCAACCAGGTCGATTATACTCATTAACAACCAAAGAACAAAATCAGCAATTTTATACCAGCAGCAAGGTTGCTGGATTTTCAAATCAAACTCAACCTTACCAGCAATCTAACGAACTCATTGAGTTAAAAAATATGATGAAGGGCCTATTTGAACAAATAAGCACAGTGCTAAACCTACTCACAACTTACCAAAACCAAATGATGGATAATTATTTGCGAATAGCAAATGGGCTCTCACAACATGCCAAGGAACTAAAAGTTTTTATTTACAGCATCTCATCTGCAAAACGCATGTTACCACAAAAAGCTACTGGAAAATTCAAAACTACTCGCTCTATTCTACTTAATGACACTATACGAGGTCAGAACAGGGACAGTTACCATACATTTCTCAGTACTTTGGGACTACGCCTGATCGCAGGAGGTACACTTAATGCCATAAATAGCGTTCAGCACGAGAATTATTAAAAACGCTATATAATGTAAATGCATCCATTTCTGGGCAAAGTGTTACAAACCATGCTCGACTGTCTATTGTAAAATCATGCTTCTAAGTATTTAGTCAAGCAGGGACTATTTTCCAACATTTAATCATTTTACTCTTGCCAAAGTACTAAGCCTGCATCGAAAACAACGGAGCATAACTGTAATGCCAAATAGCGACAAATTGAGACACCAGAATATTAAAACGACTATATAAATAATCAACCTAATCTACTGGGCAGTGTTACAGTTAAATGCTAAAGGCATAGTAAAATTGCTTTGATTTATAATCTGACTATTTTTCAAGTTTAATCATTTTATCTGCCAAAGTACTAAGTGCATGAAAACAACGGAGCATAAGTAATAAACACACAAATTGAGAAAAATTTGGACGACATATAAATAACAACCTAATTTTAAGTGTTAAGTTAAATAAAACGCAAGACAATTTTGAAACAGCTGTTAAGTATTTCAACAATGTAGTGCAACAGGCGGGTTGAAGCCGATACAATACACGATTGTTCTCTTTTAATTAGATAGAAAGTTCTGAAAAAAGAACGCTAAGAAAGCAATGGTCAAGACTAAGGAAAGCCAGAAAGCAAACTTGTTTAATGCAATTACTAAAAATAGTCCCCGATAACAACAACAATTCCTTCATTTGAACCCTGCTGGGTAAACTCATACCCACTGAAGACACTGATTATTCGTTGTACAGAGCAACCAAAAAGCTTATGCAAGCTACAAAACCTTTACTTCCAATTAGGATACGTTAGGAAACGGAGAGAAAGCGTGTGCATTGGCGAAGCACCTTACTGAGGTTTTTCAATCTGAATCTGAGAAAGAAGAAGAACAAATACAATTACTTAACACTACCCTACTAACTTAAGCTACCAGTTTTGCGTGTTAAAATCTGAGAAGTCTAAGATGCAGTCAAAACTCTATACCTCAAGAAAGCTCTAGGTTATGACCTAAGTCCTAAAAAGTTGCTCTGCATTGGATTAAAATACCTCACATAACTATTTAACGCTATCCTGCTAATTGGGTATTTCCCAAACCAATAGAAAATGGCATAGACTGTCTTAGTCCTAAAATTGGGAAAACTGCATAATGAGATACAATCACGTCGGCCAATAAGACTTCTACCTATAGAGGCTAAGGTTTTTGAAAAATTGCTACACTTGAGAACAAAACAATCGACTCAGCAACATGCTCGAGTTTTGAAAAATGTGTATCCGCTCTGATAGCATTCCAAGTAAAGTTTGAGAATCTTAAAAACTGTGGTTTCAAATGATACCACTTTTATTGGAATCGGACCTGTTCTGACAAGGTTATGGGCCTAAGAATACGTGTAGCACAAAAGAGTTGAAAGGAAAAAGGCGACTATAAAAGAAAAAAATAATTTAATAATTTTTTCAATACATGGTGTTGCCACCCTACTCCTAATTGCACTTTCCAAGCTGTCTTTTCCTATGCTGTCTTAGGGATTACTTCCCAATCTTCAACCAACGGTACTCTCAGTTCCATCACGCTCCCTGGTGCAAGATTTTAGCCTTAAGGTCATCTCAACCATGCTCAATTGGATTCAAGCTTGAACTACACAGAGGCCAGTCTATTTTTGGTATGCCGACGTCGGCCAGGTAGGAAGTGGTCACTCTCGCGATGTGCCACATCGCCAATTGTCGTGCATTAGCATAAAGTCATCACAAACAAATCCCGCAAACGGAACAACATGTTCCTCCAGAATGTCCCTGATGTAGCGCCCCGCTGTTAAACCTTCCCCGCGTCCTCCAATAGGCATGAAAACCACTTCAGTTTTCAGTTTTCATAGAAATGCCCGTTAAAAATATGCAAGAGCCACTCTATATGCGACAATTGCTTGAATACAGCAATGATCACATTCTGGACTCGTTGGTGAATAATATCTCATTCCAATGGCCGAGGTCCCAATTGAGATGTTTACGAGCAAGTTCTAGTCGCCTTTGTTTTTGGACTGCAGTTAGCTTGGGAGCTGCTTATGACTTTTTGTGGGTTAAGTTGACTGCCTCCAGCCTTCTTCTCCCTGTATAAGCGCTGGCGAGCACATCTCTAACTCCATTCAGTTTTTGCTTGAGGTCATATGTCGATTTCTGGGGGATATTGAGACGAGAAATCAATCGTCTCTCTCGTTGTCACGCGTCTACGGCCGCCTCATTGTCGGCGGATGCAGCCACTGGTTTTCCGGTACCGACGCCACACTCTCGATGCAGCTTATTAACTCAGATTTAGTTGTCTGAGTCCCTCTTTTAACAATACAACTACCTGGGCTGCTTCGGCGGCTGTGGTATCCATTTTCTTGCGGATCACTAGAGTACTTACGTTACTTACTTATGTCAACTTCGGATAAGTGACTGAGATGAAGTACCAGATACAAGCGTACTGTAGGCCAATCACAATCGTTGCTCTCGTGCGTTCCAATTAGCAAGATTCGTAAAACCCTGTTCGTGGTGCATATTTTCTTGAATATGTCATCCGATTAATGCAATAGCAAAACTTTTTTAAAGCTCAATAATACAGAACTCCTTGCACGTTAATGTTTTATTTTCATTTTTCTTAGACTAAATCAGGAAAAGAAAATGCGAGTGCAGAAAATGCAGATATATATACTCCACGAGTTTTCGTCAAAATCAAGAAGCGTTCGAAAATAAAACAATGCTGCTCTGCTGCACAACGGTCTATTATACAAGTTATCAAAATTTACTGGATCCTCGGATGAAACCGAAAACTTACTATCGACAATAAATTTCTTATCTATAAAACCATACCGAAACTGATCTGGTTATATGGAATACAACTTAGGGCACCGCTTCCAAATCTAATATCAAAATTCTCAGTAATGTAATTCTGTATTTTGTACCTTAAAAGCAATTTCTTTGACTTCTTGGATATTCGACGGAAGGGATTGCTTGTTTCCATGAGCGGTTTTGAAAGTTTTGTGCATTTGTGCACATATACATCAGCAATGTTGCGCAATTTTCACAATTTGGAAAGGCTGCTTCCTGTGACGTTTCTGTTAAGCTATCATATGTTTGAATAATTTTTGATAATATTATTAAGGCTTAATCTGCGAGTCTTTAATTTGCTCTTCAATTTGATAAAAATTCACCTTAATATAGATAACGTTTAATTTCTTTGTTATATTTAGCGATAAAAATTAGCAAGCTATCGTGAGTAATAAAAGTACAAAACGTATCTTCATCTTATCTCTTTATTGCGTAGAAACATCGCAACGTATTTAGAACGTTCCAGAGCAGTCTCGCGTTATGGAATGATATCAAATACCTCTATCTTTAGTTTTATAGCGGAGTATTGCTAAACTGTTATATTCAGGACCTAATCTATAGAATATAAGTTTCTATATTTACTTTTTTTAGTGATAGTGTTTTAAGAGCCCTATTTAGATTTATTTCTTTGTTGTTATTGCCTGAAATGTTTATCTACGAAATTTCTATCTATAAATACATCATTTTAGTATTTACTTTTTTAGTATAATTTTGATTTAGACTTTTAGAATATTTTTTGGCTGCTCTTCTTGGTTCATTTTAATAATGCATGAAATGTTTATCTACTTTATAGATTACTATCAATAATTTGTGCAATACAAGGTTCTAACTCTTATTACTGCATCATTTGGCTTCAACTTCTAAGTAAGTTTTCAAATAAAAATTTTCGATTTGCCAGGGAGCTCCGGTTATTTCAGGATCTTTTGATTTAAAAGAATAAATTAGTTTAGCTCATGAAATGCCTTGAATTCTTAGTGGATAGATCGCTACAATAGAATACCAAGGTTCCAACTCTTATTACGATGCATCATTTGGCCCAGTTCGACTCAGGCTGCTAATAGTACCTGGGTCAAATAAATTTTCGGTCGTTGCCAGGGAGCTTCAGGCTCTAGATTTCAGGATCTATCCTGTTTAAAAGAATAAATTAGTTTAGTTATTTTGGACGACCCCAAAGGCACTTAAAATGATTTTGATAGCTAAATCATTATGAAGCGATTCAAATTTGCCCAACTTAATTTTATGACTTCAAATAAACCTAAAGATACTTCACTTACTTAAATTAACCAGGTAAAGATCGCAAAAAACTAATGAAACCCTAGTATTCTAAAAGGAGATGTGGTAGCTGTTTGCAATAACGAATTCTTACGTCTTCGAAGATACTTTAAATGACTTTAAAAACCCCCAATTATACCTAAAGTTAGTAATCACTCAAAGTTAACGCCTAGGATTCTAAAGACTCAAACGACTTATTTATTATCTCGATTCTAAAAATAAGCAAACCTTGTATTCATAAAGGATAATGAAATTATTAGCGTTGTTAATTAATTAAATTATAAAAGTTTAGAAGAATTTTTTTGGGATCTTTAAATTTAGTGTTTGAGCACTTAAGAATTTTTATAGTTGTAGGGGTAATTATATTATAATAACTATATTATTGTAAGTTTACTTGAAGTTTAGATAGTTTTGTGGATTTTAAGATTGCAGTTGGTTAATTCAAGTTAATTTAGATTCTATTGCAATTACAGAAATAAATTTTGGGTAATTTTAGTCTTTTTCAGATTATTTAGAATGTAAGGAGTATTTAGAGTAATCAAAATCACTTTAAGCTTCCTTAGAGTTTTAATTATTATAGATCTACTTGAGGTTTAGGTACCTTTATGGTCTTTTCAGTTCCTTTGTAGCCTCAAAAATTAAGTTGAGTTATTCGAGTCACTTTCAGATTGCTCTAGTTATCAGAGAAGTCATTTAAAAGCCTCTGACGTTGTAATGGATAATGGGAGTAATGGAAGACAAGTTAGATTTTTTAAGATATCAGAAATATTTTATCTACTTTGAAGTCTTAATAATTTGATATGGCAAAGCTACTTTAGATAGATTATAGAGTTTGTCAGCACTTTTGTGATTGTGGGGTAGCCACAATAACTGAAGTCACTTTAGTTTCCTTAGAATATTAGTTATTTTAGGTCTATATAAAGTTTAGATAGTTGATAGTCATTTTCTTCTTTGAGGGTAGGAAAATTAATGATTAAGGCTATTTAGAGTAATTTAAATACCTTTCGGTCGTACGAGTTAATTAGAATAATTGAAATCACTTTAGGTTCCCTTAAAAGTTAATTTTAGTTAATAAAGTCGCTTTAGGTTTCTTTCAAAACAAAAATAAAATTTATTTCAACGGGCTTTTAGATCATAAGAGTTAATTAATTAAAGTCGGGTTAGATTTCTTTAGAATGTTACAATTATTTTAGAGTTTCCTGGGGTCTGGTACTTTTGGGAGCTTAATGACTAATTGTAAACAGCGTACTCACTTTAGATTATAGAGATAAAGTTTGAGTAACAGGAGTTATCATCGTCAGAATTTAGGTGCTTGTGGAGTCGTAAGAGTTAATTAGAGTAATTGAATTATTAGAGGTATTTTAGATTTAGGTTTAGGTAATTTTGGAGATCTGCTGGCGGTTTTGGTACTTTTAGAGGTTTAATAGTTAATTTGAAACAGTGAAGTCACTCTAAGATCTGTTTGAAGTCATAGAAGTAAATTTAAGATTATTTAGAGTTACCAAAGTCATTTGAAGTATTTTTGGGTTAGTAAAGGTTATTAAAATGATAAAATCAAAATTTGAGATAGTTTTGTTGGGCCTCCTTTATCGGAGCCGCAGCTTTAAAAACTTGTTGTGCCTACCAAGTAGTTAGTTACTTTAAGTTATATAAATTTATAACATTTATTTAAGGATTTTGCGATTTTAGGAGTAATTACAGTAAATAAAGTCACATTAAGTTTTCTAGAATATTTTAATTACTTGAAGTTCAGATATTTTTAGGTTTTAGGTCTGTAATTAATTAAATTAAGTTAGTAAAGATACTTTAATCTTTCTTAAACTAGAAAATTAACTTTGAGGAGCTTGAGTGGCTTTAAAATTATATAGGGCAATTTTAGGTCTCTTTGGAATCGTAAGGGTTGATTAAGAGTAATTGAAATTATTTTAGGTCTATTTTAGATCTACTAGAGGTTTAAATATCTTTGCAGTCTTAATAGTTTTGGTTGATAAAGTGACTTTAAACTTTTGAGATTGAAATAGTTAATGAAAGAAAAGTTAGGTTTCTTTTAGAGTTATTTTAGATCTACTTAAGCTTTAGATGTTTTTAGGGGGCTTAATAGTTAATTTGAAACAGTAAAGACATTCTTAGATCTTTTTAACGTCACAAAGAGACACATTGTGTAATGTGATTCACTCTAAGATCACTTTAAGGGATAAAAATTATTTTAAGGGTTTTTGGAGACGTAGGAGTTGATTAGAGTAATTCTATATTACTTATGGGGTCTTAATATTTAGTGAACTTGAGTTAGTGAGGTCACTTAGAGTCTATTTGAAGCGATGAAAATAAACTACGAGAGTTTGAGCCACTTTAAGGTAATGTAGAGTTATCAGATTCATATAAGAATTTTGTATTTGTAGGGGTAATTACAATTACTGAAGCCAATTTAGGTTTTTGGGAATATTGTAAGTAGTTTTTTAAGATATGTTTTGGGGTTTTAAGACCGTAGTTAGTTAAATTCAGCCAGCAAAGTTACTTTAAGTTTCTTTGAGGTTAGATAAATCAATTTTGACTAGTTTCAGTCTCTTTAAGTTTATCTGAAGGGATTTAGAGTGAATTTGGGTCTGTTAGGATTAATTACAGTCATTATAGTCACTTTAAGGGTCTTTGAGGTTATAAGGGTTAATTATTATTATTAATATTAGGTTTATTTAGTATTGTAGAGTTATGTTAAGTCTATTTAAGATTTTGGTACTTTTGGGGGCTTACTAGTTAATTTGAAACAGCCAAATCACTTTATATCCTTTTAAAGTCATAGAAATTTTTTTTAAGTAAGTCGTTTGAATCGCTTTTAGATTATTTAGAGTTGCCAAGGAGCGAATTAGATTAGGTTTTTTAGAGTTTTAGAAATATTCTAGATCTAGTTTAGGTTTAAGTACTTTTAAAGCTTTAATTTTAGCTAGTCAAGTCGCCTTAAGTTTGTTTCAGATTGTTTCTAGTCACCAGAGTCATTTTAGGGGATCTCGGAGCCGTAAAGGTTATTTGGAGTAATCGGAATCAAATTAGGTTTTTTCTGATCGTTAGATCTACCATAGGAACCTACAGATGGTATCAAATTGTACCAGCAAGCTTTTATGACTGTCTTAAGGGCAAACTTACCGGAGAAGCTTCTTAAGCTCCTTTCGTATTCATTGATTAAAATTTTACGTTTTTTGTTGTTAGTCTTTTAGCCTTTTTTTGGATACGTTGTGCAGATAAAGTTGCAGATATGTTTCTATCATTTAATTTTTTATGTGTTATTATGTTCACCATTTAATTGATTCATATTTTTATATCCACTGAAATTGCTTTATATACTCTTCTTCGCCAATTTTTGATTTCTAGTGCATACTTTTTGGATGTATTTATGTAAATCTTTATGCCAAAATCAATACGCGGTTTGTTAGAAAGGTAATGACTACTGATTTTTCTTGAATCAGAAATCAAAATAGTTGCTTAGGCAGCTACTCATTGATGGGGCTGTTTTCCATTATTTGTAGCAGATTGGAACATTTTTGCTATAATGCCCTTTAACTTGTCGGTTACGCTCTTCTGCTTACTCTCCAAAGTATTAAAACGATGCCGTTTCTAATGGTTTTTCAGCTGGAGGAATAAAGAGAAATCACAGGAACTGAGATCTGGCTGAAAAGCGGCTGGGGAACCAAAACCTTCGAAAACTTCGTTGATCAAGATTGCCGTATAACATGGGGAGTTGTTATGGTGCAGTATCAAAATGCAAGCCTTTTAAGGACTTTCCAATAAAAAGTTTGTCCTGTTGGGACAAATTCTTCGCGAACAATCATTTGACTGCTAACAAGACTCAAATGAACACCATGAACACCAATTAGATTTCCATTTTGGTTTTGTTGGGATGTTGGAAAGGTTGCACTCTTGAGTTTAAAGTTTTGTCGTGGGGTCATAGTCAAAAATCCATGATTCATCACCTGTAATCACGCAACTGAAAATTAATGGTTTTCTGGCGGTTTCAAGGCAGTGCAAAATATCAAGACATACATCCTCCCAATGGTCTTTTGCACATGTTTCTTATTCTCAAATCCTGTGTTAAAATTTGATGCGGTAAACCGCTTTAGATGTAACTCACTACTGATATTTTCAAAGTCAATCGATAGTCTGACATTACAGGAGTTCTCACTCATTTTACGTTGTTGTTCGTTCTTGAGGTTGAAAGTCTTCTCATACTAAGTTAACTCTTTGCTTCTACTCGGTTTTCCAAATAGGCGTTGTGTCACCATAAGCAGAGAATATTTTCAATAAGCCCTTCGTAACAGAAATTTAAGGCGTGGACTATCATCACACTTTCACACTTCCGAGAAAGATCAAAGTCATTTAAAGAATGGAGTACTTAGTAGTCAGGTTAATCCTTTTTGCTTTCTTTTCTATTCAGATCTTAATGTAAAGCTTTATATTTAGTTTTAAATTTTTCTTCTTTTATTAACATTTTATAAGGAGAATAACTCAACGAGATATATCTATCTTTTTAACTCCTAAAGCTCCTTAATAAACAAAGAGCACCCAAGCGCATTTCAATAGCAAAACAGACGGTAGAGTTGTGCACAATATTCTTTGACATCAAATTTTGAGATTCTTTTATCAAAGTTTTGAAAGTTCTTTCTTTTTTGTAATGTTTCCCTTCTTTTTGTGTACATCTTTTACTTCTTTTTATATCTTGAATTTTCCTTTTTAATATAACGTCATATTATTTTTCCACCTCTAAATCTTCTAGTTTTTCCACCATTTCTTGCATGTATTTATTGATGTACAACTTTGTTCTTTAGTTTTAAGATTTTTCTGGAAATAGAAGCCTGCATTTTAGTTTGGGTAATTAAAATCGTTACAGCAATCGTCGTTCTATAAATATCTCATAATGTTGAGGGTCAAATTTAAATTCTTGCTATGAGCATCGATTTTACCTGGCCATAAATTTACTCAGCGACGCCTATTACGTTGCGGCCTGAAATTATGATGTTTTGCTTTCGAGCGTAAATCAGCCAGCGAGGCGAAGGAAGTGGACAGCAAAAAACCGAAAAACAACTGCACCGTCATCGCGCAACAAAACGAGTGCTCATTTGCATAGAAACAATTAACCGCATTAATCTTCTCCCCATTGGTTTATTGATAAACGCATCCGCTCGGTGCGTTCAACCCGAGGCAAATAAAAGTGGAAAAACACGCGACCATAATATTTTTCAGCGAAGTGCAAGCGCGCCATAACTTGGGACGGTGTTGCACGTCAAAAATTTCCTTCTGGTGCAATGTGGGGCGCTGTGTAAAATAATCCTTCTTCTAGTTGTTTTTGGTTATGTTGATGATTTAGTGTTTGAAGTTTCTTTAACTTCCTATGCTTGCAGGTGGAGGAGCATTCAGCTCAGCAGCGTCAACAGTTTAATTTTATTACATCGAGTGTGTCGGTAGGCAAACTCAATTACGCTTTAGACAGTTGTAGGTTAATAACAAGTTCCGCCAACTTCATTTCCTCTTGCTGAAAATCTGTTTTTAACTGCCGCGCTCGCTGTTGCCGCGAAGGGCTTTCTTTCGCGGCGCTACTAAATTTTCCATCTTAATTATAGTCCGAGCCTTCGCTAACTGGCCGTAATTGCGCCGTGTTTAATTAAACAACGTGGGAAATCAAAGGCGAGCGCCAGGCCGAACATTTTTAGATTGTATTTTGATCAAATAAATATGCACTTGGGTCGTCCGAGGGTGATCGCGACTTTTATTTTTACAGAGCAAATGAAGGTCCGACAAGTATCTGACTATGTCAGTTTTCGAATTGTTTTCTGTGTGCTTGTAAGAATTGCTACCATTTAAGTGGAAGTTTTCTGATTTATTTGACCTGGCAACGTCCAAACAGCTGTTATAACTGCTCAGATGACATTTAAAAGGTTCAAATAAATAAAACTATCGGGAACGAAATCTAAACTGTTAGGCTAATGAAGCAAAATCTTTTGGTTTTCTTAACTAGAGTTATGCCTCACGGAGTGAGTTGTGGTTTTGGCCCATTTCTTAAAGTTGTTTCTATCTATTGCCAACATTCTTGCTTCTGTGATGGGTTTCCCCCTTCTCTCTGGCATTTCTCTGATGTTTTCTTCCCACTGGATCCTTGGTCTGCCTCTTGTTCTTTTGCCTTCGGGTCGCATTTCCATCACCTTCTTGGGAACTTTTCATTTTTTATACGCCTTATGTGACATACTAATTTAATTGTTTCTCTTCTACTTCTTCTACTAGTGGTCTTAGATTTAGGTCGTCTCTTATGCTTTTATTCCCCTCCCTGTCTCCCCTTGCTTTTTCCTGTACTTTTTTAAGATACTTCATCTCTGCTGCAGTTATCGTGGGCTTACATTTCTCCAGTATTGTCCATGATTCTGCTCCGCATCTGAGTATCGTTTTGTACAAATGCAATTTGGTTTGGATTTTCTTCCTTTTTTCGTAACATGTAAAATTTTGTTTTTATTGGTATTTATCTTTATTAATTTTTTTGTAGGCAGTTGTTCTAGTTCTCTAGGTTCCTTTGAGCATTATTTATGTTGTCTGCTACTAGGACAATGCCATCAGCATATACAAGTCCCTGCATGTATATTAAGTTTAGGTTGTAGTACCTCAGTCTCGTGGCTGTTGTTTGTCTCTTTGCCTATTTTATTATTTAATCTATATAAGCCACCAACAATAGTGGACTTACTGGTAGGCTATTGCCTTGTTTTACTTTATTCTTTATTTCTAAGCCTTCTGATGTCGTTCTAGTCACTCTAACTGCCCCTAGCACGTGTGGTATATGGTTTTGGTAGCTGTTTTAGCTTTAAGTCTATTTGGGGTCTTTTTAGAGCGTCCCATATGTGTTTTCTGGGCACTTTGTCGAAAACTGCTCTAATACCCAGAAAGACTATGGATATATTTTTGTTTCTTTTAATTGATTACTCTATCATGGTTCTCAATGCATATATGTGGTCCTGTGTTTGCCTAAAAGCCGCTTGTTTTTCTTCTAATTTGTATTCTTAAGCGTTTATTAAATATTTTGGAGTAAATTTTCAGTGTAACCTGTGCTAAACAGATCGCCCTGTAGTTATTGCAATTTGTCGAGTCTTCCTTCTTATGTATTGGTACTATAATATTTCTTTCCCAATCCTGTGGCATTGTTTCTGTGTCCCATATTAAAATATTTTTTTCAGACATCTTGCGATTGTTGGTCCCTTGTATTTTAGGAGCTCTGGTGTTATTCCATCCTCCCCTGGTGCTTCTCCGTTTCGTGTTCCTGTTAGAGGGCTTTTGACTTCTCCTTCGCTGATTTGTTTTTCTCTATTTTCTTGAGTGTTTATTTCTTCTATCTATGCATCTTCATCTTTTTTATTGTCACAATTAGCTGTAAAGTTCTCCTTCCATGTTTTTATTATTTTGTCACTTTTTGTCCTTAATATTAGTTATTTGTGTACTAGGATGTCCCTTTAGTTTTTTAACTACGTTCCAGAACAGTTTTTGATTTTCCGAGTAGTTTTTTTCTAGTCTCTTTTGGCTTGCTTTACCGCTTTCTTTGTTTCATTCCTCTTTTGTATGTATAGGTCCTTATCTTCTTTTGTATTTGATCTTTTGAACCTATACCTTGCTTCTTTTTTGTGTTTTATCTTTGAATTGATATAATCGTTCCACCACTTAGTTTGCTTCTGTAGGTGGGTTTTTTAAATTCCTTTAATCCCACAATTCTTTCTGCTGTTGGGAATATTGCTTCTTTAAATTCTTATCATCTGTCATTGATATCTCGTTGATTTTCGGTCGGTTCTCTTTTTTCTGATCTATTAAGTTGTGTGGTTTATTTTCTCATATGTTCTTGGTGTTTTTTTGAGAGTGAGTTGTATCTTGGTATTTGTTACCACTAATCTATGGTCGGTATTTAGCTCTGCACTTCTCATCACTTTAACACCTTTTGCTGCGTATCTCATTCTTCTAGTGTATGTTATGTAATCTATGATGCTCTTTTGTCCTCTTTTTCAGCTTTATATGTAATCTTGTGTAACGTTTTATGTTTAAACCACGAGTTTACTATCAGTATTTGGTTGTTGATGCAGAAATCTATCATTCGTTGTCTATTATTATTTACTATTTTGCTTTCTCTATGGTCTCGCATTATTCCATATCCCTGCTATCTGTTGTATCCTGTGTGGACATTCCAATTTTCGATAATCATAACGTGTTTGTTTTTAGATTGTAATTTATCCATTGTGTTTTGTAGCTCCTTATAGAATAGGTCTTTATTTCTCATGTTTGAGTCTTCTCTTAGTGCATAGTTTTGTATTATTTTTATTTTTTATTTTGGTTTTAAGCTAATTGTTATAATTCGCAAGTTTATGGGTTTTCATGTTAAAACTTTTGCTTCTGTCTTTCTATTGGTTACTATTTTCACTCTTTCCTAAGCTCTATTTCCAATGTATTTTAGTGTGTATCCCTATCTACTATTTTGATACTCTGTCTTTTTTTCCTTACTTCACTGATTTCTAAAATGTGTATTTTGTATGTGTTTATTTTCTTTATTAATTTAACTTATTTTCCTGTCAGTGCTTTAATATTTCAGCACCCTATGCTTGTCCGTTTTTTCGCTATCCATTTCCGTTGAGACTGTCCTATTCCGATGCTCCTATTTCTGCTCTAAATCATTTTACCTCGTGTGGGTGATTGGCTCAACGACGAGTGCCTTGTTACCTTGAAAAAACTGCGGAGCCTCATTTATTATCCGATAGAGCGTGCAGGTGAGGTCCTCATTTGGGTCTTTCTTATAAGTGGTATTTCGCAGAATAAACTCCACCGATGAGCATTAATGGCGACATTCTTAAAATTTGAAACATTGCTATGCAACTCAAGTAGAACGTTGAGTATGGGGCGAGCCAAAACTATTGGATGAGTTGAGCTTGTAGGAATTAATTATTTTTCTCCAATCTATGGGAGTTTCTTTCCTTGGTGTTATCTTGAATTACCTAGTTTAATGGGGCTTGGATCAACGTGGTCTCGAGTACATATCTCCTCTGTGAGGACAAAGCTACCAAGAGGTCACTGATGTAAGAGTAGCAAAAGTCTTAAAGTACTTTTTTATTGAGGCATCTTTGGAATGTTTGAGCTTTTTGTAAAGTCCAACTGTCATAATCGAAAATTCAAATAATTTAAAGGGTGTGGTTAGCCTTGAAAATGTTCTTTTCAGCGACAAGAAACTGATAAAAGGTTCGCTTCTTGAGCTTAGTCTACGGTAACTACCGCAAGGTCTTCATTTGTTTGTATGCTTCGGCACCATGTGAAGCAAAGATAATCAGAAGCTTTACGATGACTTGTTAACCTCAAGTTTTAACATAGCGCCGAATTCGTTTCCGCTTGTCGGGGCAAACTGTCATAGTTTTCTTGCGAGTAGAAGACCTGGCATCATCTTTGTGTCTTAGCGTAAGGCTATGTGGTTTTGGAAAATCGTCCAGGAGCTCCGGTGTTTCCTCTATATGGATTTGTTCTTCTAAATTTTATTTTCAGTATCTACTACCGTTATTTTTACTTTTATTTTGTATTTTACCTAAATATTTCTGTCTTCACTATGGTTTGTGTACACATTCTTTTTTATTTTAAATAGGTTCCCTATTTCTTTTGTCCGCCAGGTTTTTCTACTTATGCATCTGGGAATTACAATACCTTCGTCTAGTGCTTTGTATGTTTGCATTGAAGGTTTTTCTAAGTAGCGTAGCTGATTTGACACTTTTAGCTTATAGAGAAACTTTGTTGATTCGTTTTGTAAATCTATTACTTTATATATTTGTTTATCAGCTATATTCGTTTCAAGTTGTTCTTTCTTATTAGGTTTGCTGTAGAGTTTGAAAGAAATATGGAGCTTGCTTTGGAGTAGGTGGTGGTCCAAATCATACTCTGCCCTTCTCTTAGCTATTACATCTTTACGATGTAGTCTGGCGGTTTGATGGATAATTATGTATTATATATTGTGCTCAAACCAACCATTTAGATTAGTAGATCATACTGATGGCATACTTCTATTAAACTTTCTTTATAGCACTTTTCCTTTATAGCGTATAAGAAGTACAGAGTCTTCTTCTCAAAAGGTAAAATTTTCCATTTGTGTTTAAAAAATAGAAAATATGGAAAATAGAAAAACCATTACATGTTCTTTTAGATGGGAGCATTATTGGGACACATTAAGTCATATTTAGAGGCATCACAGAGTCCAACAGAACCCAAATAAAAGTGTGGAGTTGCAAAACATAAAATCGTTAGTGTCATATGATTCCCATCTTAGAAGTATATGATAGGACGTAATCAGTGATATAAAAATCTTTATATTATCATAATCTAATTATAAGATACAAGAATTTTATTGGACAAAATTCACTCCGCCTGGGTGGTTAGCAGTTGCCACTGTCGGTTCCGAGCACGGGTAAAGGAGAAGGGTTGCAGATGAGGCTAGAAACCTGTCTGTCGTGAAAGAAACGGCTCAAAAAACCGATACGATCCAAGCAACGGAACGGACACGGTTAAGGAATGCGGTCGTAACATGAAGCAAACAATAAATACAAATTAATTTGAGATATAGATAGTAGAAATAATAATAAGTCTTGGAATGGAACAGATCAAGTAAAGACGGAAATAAAAAGAAAAAGGTTTAAGTCACCTGGAATGTAAGATCATGGAGTAGAATGTATTAGAATAGGCTAGTCAGGAGATAGCAGACCAACGGGAAAAAGAACCGTAAGGCCTCCGAAGAAGTCAGAGAAAGACAACGTCATTTAAAAAAGAAGAAGAAATAAAAAATCGGTAAATGAGCAAGCTAGTAGCTTACCAAAGACAAAGAAGAAGAAGATGATAGAGTTTTTTTTATTATTATTAATCCTACTTAGCTTACGATCTGTCTACATTAGACAATAAGTAATTTGTATAAGTTAAGTAATACGAATAAATAAAAAAATGACTTGTGGGAGATGTTTCCAATGAAGTTACCCTTTACAATCTGTTTTGGTAACATAGGTATGTTTTATGTTTGCACTTTGTTCTGAAAACGCTGTAGGATTTCCAGTTACTTGCCGTTCCCCATAGTTGGATTCCGTAGGTCAACATGGGCTTGATGATAGCCTTGTATAGCAAGACTTTATATTTCGATGTTAGCTGAGATGGTCTTCTAATTAGCCAATACATTTGTCGTAATTTCCAAGTCAGACGTCCATCCATATATACCCCAAGATTTTTGGTGTCATCTACTTGATTCAGTTGTTAATCGTTAAGTATGACTGGAGGGCAAGTGTATTTATTGTGAATGTTAGATGTACTGATTTTGATGTATTTGCTTTAATTTTCCATTTCTCTAGTCAGCATCTAATTCAATTAAATTTTCCTGAAAATACTGTGATGCTGTTACTGATTTGGCATGTGTAGTAAGTACTGCAGTATGGTCTGCATAAGTGCCAATTAGGCTTCTGTTGGATATGGGACGATCCGCAGTATATAATGTGTGGAGGATAGGTCCTAATATGCTTCCCTGGGGCACTCCGGATTTAATATGTAATAGTTCCGTATTCTGCCTTTTTGAAAGGTAGGACTTGAAGATTATAACAAAATTACACGGTAAGCTTTGTTTGAGTTTGTATATTAGACCTTGTCCAAGGCCTTGTAGAAGACCTGGATGATATTAAAACAGATATGGACATAAAATTATCATATCTAGATGAGAGTTGCGATACCGATATCTTTCGAAGTATCTTCATACTGAGCGCAAATTTGTTCTCAATCAATTCTTCCGAAAGAATTATGGATACCATGTACCTGCCTAGTTTGACGTTCACCTGTTTAACATGCCGGAATATGACAGATAATCAAATATCATTCTGAATGCGGGAACGTGCCCGGCAAAACAATCCGAAGTTTCACTTGCGGCCTGCAGCGGGAGTTTGCACGTCACTCACGTGCCACATACAAATGAATCACGGCCTCCGCGCTGCCCGACTATGAAGCAACCTGGATTTGGGCAGGTAGGGCAGCGTGTCGTCACCGCCCGCCTGCAGGATGTGCTCGGCGGAGCGCCAGAAATCAGCTATTGATTGCCAAAGGGCATACGTAAGCTAAGCGCTTCCGAATCGATAGCCTGAGTGACAGCCGGTGATGTAGGTCGTAAGCCATTTTTCTCGGCGAAAGGTCCAAAGCTTCACGTGCGCGCCAGACAAAGGGCGAGCCTTGGAATCGAGGCCCGACACACTTCGGCTCTTGGAATTGAAATGCTTGGAAATAACCGTCGGCAAGCACGTCAATCATCGCGGCCGTTATATTAAACTTTTACGGCGCGCCGTTAAGTTTGTTCAAACAACAAAAACAGTTAGGCAGCGAATGCGCGGCATTCTGTTCAATATTCAGTACATGACTATAGAGTTTGTAAGATTGATAACGACATATGTATGTTAATTACCTTTCTGATAGTTGGTTAATTACCATATTGCGAACTCGACTTAGTGATGTCACTACATGAATCCATACCATATATTATGTATGTCACAGGTAAAAGAGAGGATAGGTGACAATTTTGCAATATAATCAATATGAGAGACTTGGAAACGGCTACTACATAAATGAAAGAAGTCGTGGACTTTCACAATATACAGGATGATTGTGAACCATAAGGATAAACTTCAGCAGATGATTCCTGGTAAGAAGAGAAAACCTTCATATGAATATATAAATGATATGATAGATTGTTATACTGTTCTTTATGACGTTAGTCCCCTGTAAGAATACTGACCTCAGTTATGGTGTACTTATATGTTGCGCTTCTCTTGTACTTAAAGTGTCATATTCATATCAAATTCCCCACTGATAACAATCGAATTATAAAGTTACATTTGGTTCATGCATGATGGAGCTCCAGCCCACTATGACGAAAACGTTCGTCAATATCTCACTTTGAATGTGTCTTTAAAGCTAAATTTACAAATTTTCACTTTATATAGGATGCCCTAAAAGAAACGCAGGATTGAATTTTAGAAAAAAACATCCTATTTATTTATTAGTAGGCAAATTGTAACATTATTTTAAATGGTAAACATTGCCATTAAATGTAGATTAGGATATTTGACAAATGTTCTCTATGGTTCATTTGGCACTCTCTTCTGATAAACTTCTCAATCACTTTTTGGCATAATTGTGGCTTAGTTTGCTTTTAATTGCAAACTCTATAAAGAAAAAAATCGCACTGTGTGAGGTCGCAAGTTCTTGGTGGCCAGTTCACTTCGTTGTTTTTGGAGATAAGTCGCCCATTAAATTTTGCTCTAACAATGAGATTATTTTACGCGTCGTATGGCAGGTGGCTACGTCCTGCTAGAACCACAATACATTCAAATCTACACAGTCCAAATAAGGCCATAAAAATTTACTATCATCTTATGATAACGTTCACTATTGATAGTCATTGCGTCTTCGGCTTCATTTTTAAAAAGTAACAGCTCAATCACTCCTTTAGCATAAAATCCACACCCAACTGTTACTCTTTGGGTATACATAGACCATTCTTGAATGACCCGAGGATTTTCTATGACTCACATGCGACAATTCTGCTTATTGACATACCCACTAAGGTAAAAATTCGCCTCATTGCTGAAGGTGATCTTTTAGGAAATTTGCTGTCAATTTCTTGATTCTTTAGTCAAATATCCCGCGTTGTAAATGGTCGTCTGGTTTTAGTTTCTAGGTTATCTTCCTATATATGTGCAAATGCACATCTTTTGTTAAAATCCGCCATATAGTGCTTGTTGAAATGTTCATTGACAGTAACCGACAGTATACTGAGGTTTAGGGATGCTCCATCACAATATCGTTCGCAGCAGCAATGTTTTTAGCTGAACAGCCGGTACAAGGTCTGTAACCGAATTTGTTTGTTCGTTTTTTAATTAGCCTTTTTGCAGTTGTTTCATTTAGTGCATTTCTTCGGAAAATGGCACAATCTCGCTGAAATATTCTTTGTGCTTGTAATGAATTTTAACAAAAGTCACCCACTCCTTCGTCGAGTAGAAACGAACAAAAATGGCGCCAAATTTAAATCCTGCTATTCTTTTAGGGCCCCTATTATATTATCTACTGATACTAGGTTACAAGAAAGAAATTTTTGGATAATTCAATAAACTAATGAGACTGTCGTTTTAAGTTCAGAACTTTTAATTCTTTTAGGCCATAAAATATAAAATACTTTTTGACTTATTAAGAGCAAACGAAAGGATGTCAAGGAACTTCATAAAATATTGCAAATGGATGGCTATGTGAGGGTATCAGGAAGTAAGGGAGTGATAAGCATAAAACAATATGTTAGATAGTACTCATTAGCGGCTAAGTCTGGGTTATAAGATATTATCTTTAAAGCTACAGCCTTTCGTGGCAACCTGGGTAATTGCGGAGTTATGGAGAGGGGCGTTATTGTGCAAGAGGAAGATAGTCAAACTAAGCATGTCGTTCCTCGCTATGTATGCAGTAAGCTGTGCTGATACTATTCGTTTATCAAATTATCAACATTTGTTTGACTACCAAAAGATTTTTTTTTATCAATTTGTTTTTCGCCCAGTCAGCGCATTCCACCGATTTTTTTGCTAAGGGGCAATAGTACAGAATCATGGTTTCTTCTTCTTCTTTGTTGTTGCAACATATGTTTAAAAATTGTTCACTGCAGGCCACATGTTTCTGTTTTTGAACCTCTTGCAAAAGTCGGAGCACCCATTTGGTACTAACCTTACTCATAAAAAGGTGTTCATGAAGAATGCCTAGCACGACTTATTGGAAAGTCCTAGCCTTGCTGATCATTCAATACCTCACGTTTAACAAGGGCTACGTTTTCTTTTGAAAGCAATTTTTACGAATATATTGACACTACTGCTATTTTGTTTCTATTACTGCAGGAAACGTTTGGCACTTATATCATACATAGCAAACTTAATGAAACAGGAGAACATGTTGCTACATAAGGCTGCAACACCAAAAAAAAACCAGTGATAACAAATAACACATATAATATTTAAAATGTGCAGTAGCAGAAGTAAAGCTGAAAAGGGCAAGATTTTGATTGAACTACGGTAGACAATATAGCGTTATATCGATGTTTCTGTTCTTCTAAAGACTCACAATAGTAAGTAAGATAAAAAAAGAGTTAAGCCGAAATTTTAAGAGAGAAACTATTAAATGAAATATTACATATGAGGATATATCTAAGATTTAGAAACAGCAAGATTGACACTGATAGAAAAGCTTAGGTAGGTGGGTCCAAGAACCATTTACATTTAGGCTTACATACAGATCAATAAATCTGTTAAACAAATAGAAAAGAAGAGCACTTTCACACATATATGTAAGAAAATTAAAATTGTAAGACAATTTACTTGCATCGAAAGAAAAAGACAGTGATACTAAAACAATATAAAGTTGAGATTCTGAACAACCATAGTAATCTACAAAAATTAAAATACAAATAACTACAAAGTGCATTACTTAAACTAGACCATAGAAAAACTTAAAGACTCGATTAAAATAAGGTATACAAAGATTAGAGTGATAGAAATATCTAAAAATAACTTTTGAGTTATTAAAAAAACGAAAAAATCTTGCCATTTAAAATGTTTTTTATGGTCCCCAATTATGGAGTCTTGAGTATCGTTGTTTTTATTGATTTAATTGAAGTATCATAAAAATATAAACTTATCAAGTTATGTTTTTACATAATTTACTGAATTGCAAACGTATTTTCCCAACAGATTGCGTATAAACGCTTCGACAACATCATCGTCAGATCTCGTCGTTCAAGTGCTTCTGTTTATAGTCCAAACAAATGATAATTGGAGGGTGATAAGTTCAGACTATAGGAAGGCTGTTTTGTATAGCCCAAAACTACTATAATTCTTAATTTGTTGTCGAGCTTGGAGAACTGTATAGATACTATTTGGGTACTGTCATAGATTGTTCCGGCCTCAGATGCAATTTTAGCAATGCGATTATTCTCTTCACTCACGCCGTCGGTGACTTTCATTTTCAACGGCTTTTCGCCCTTCCAAAAATTGTTTATGCCACGTGTGAACTTGAGTCTTCTTAAGGGTACTGTTCTCCAACTGTATGTTAAGTCAATATTTTGGACAGTTTTAAGCTTAATAACGATCCGATGGGCAACCGATGATGATCTGATATTATGATGCTGACTAAAAAAGCGATAATGAGGCTTTAGAAGTTGTGCCTCTCTTTGCTCACTTTATAACGCATAAAAAATTAGATTTGTATTTGATTGTTGCGTTGGCCAGGAGCTCCCGAAGAAGTTATGCCGCTTTTTACAAAAGTCAGCTGATGGGAAACTTTGGATCAGTTTTGCTCGTGAACACGGTATAGGGTTCGACCGCACAGTGTTGGAAAGTGTGAAAAGTTTTAGTGCCAACGCATCAGATCTAAATCTAAGAATTGCGGCTACGCGCATAAAATTGCGGAAGTGTGAACGAGCTGAGTTAAAAATCTGCTTTGACTGTGTTTTTCTCTGACCAAGGCGAATGCTTAGCCACTGAAGTTGCTAGTGCAATACAAAATCTTTATCAACAATTGGATCTTAAACTCATTTAGGTGTATCACCGAGTCTAATGTTAAGATCATATAAACAATCCAGAACAAAATATTACGTGACATGGTGTATGCTCCGATAAGAATACTGATTTTGAGGTTCCCAAACCTTTTATCAAGGATGAAATCAGAAGGTTTGCAAAAAAAGGAAGAGAACTAAGACATTTCAGCTAGTGTAGTGATTATATGATTTGAAAGTAAAATACAGCGCCTGAAAAAAGTGGTTTAAGTGCACCAGCTAGTTTTAAACTTTGGACGTCGCTGGATGTACTTAAATATATTTAGCCCTCTAGTTCTAAGACATCACAGAAAACATAATGGTTGGTTCTCCTTTAATACCTCAAACATTGTACGACCAAAAAAACCAACGTTGTTTATTATATAATATTCTATAACTCTCCCACAGGGAAAAAAGCATCAGAAAGTTAATCACAGTCCCATGCCCTTACCTAAAGAAGTAGATAAACAAACTAGCTGGAATTTCAAAATATTGAAGATGAATGAGCTGTGCTATAGTTGCCAAAATGTATTTGAATATCTTCTTTATTGAAGCTAGTTATATGAAGGAAATATATTAAAAAAATTAAAGTATTAAGGTTGTTAGAAATCATTTTAACTTTTTTGTAAGTACTAATAGAAAATGTACACAAAAAATCTTACTGACAGAGTTGTTGGAATAAAAGATAGCAAAAATATAAATCAGGCAGAGAAATCATAACAATTTTATCAGCTGTAAGTGCAAGTAGAAAATCACTAATAATACTCAAAACGTTGTTTAGGATCACAGTATAGAGAGAGGGAACAAAAGCTTCAGATTAGCTAGATGGGGTCAGATGATTTTTAGATCTATGAAAACCATTTTTGAATACTGTAGGATGTACTCGTTCAGTTTTCTTATTTTATGATAAGCACAGTATGCGTTATGATTAGTAGATACTTGAATATGCTGAAATAATTTTATTACTGTTCTGAAAATCCCGACATACACAGTCAATAGTTGCAGTCACTAGATATGTTGTTCAATTTTTTTAAATCATAGGAAGAACAAGCAAGATCTGAAACATTAGATAATGAGAAACGGATTCAGAAAAACCAGATTGTGGTCTTTATAGTATTTTTCGTACAAGGCGAGTAACTATGTACCACCTAAAAAGATTGGATGCTGCGTTTTTATATTTTTGTTTTCAAGTTTACTTGAAAAAGTTTTCTATAAATATATGATTTTTAAAGTTTTCTCCGTACAGTGCAATTTATTTTCCAGCTTATTGGATTTTTAGTATCGTATCACATATTACAAAATTGTAAAGCTTACTTTTTTTGCAACTCAACTAGCATAATAAGTGTAGAGTTTAGAATATACATCGGTGCCACTTTGAGCCATTTACCCAAGAGAAAGCTGAACACCGGTAAGATTATCTTTCAGTAGATTTCTTTATTTTGGAATGGAAACTAACTGAACGCCATGAACAAATAAAAAAGTTGGAAGATGACAATTTGGAAAAGCTGTTGGTAGAAACTTTATGCTACGTCCAATTTGAGTAAGCTGTAGCTTTAGAAGAAAATATTATTCATCCGGCTACAAATATTGGGCAAATTAACAAAAGAAATCGTAAAGGTTTGCATGTGCTCACATGTGTTGACAACAAAGCGAGATGCTGCTTACTTATATGAACCAACAGCATGTATTACAAAGCTCAATATTTATGCATTTGGTGGAAGTTTAACGATCTGCACACCATGATAAAACTCTAATACGTGTTTGAAGTTGTAACTCAGTTGCTCTACCGTAGGTGGTATTATTTCGCAAGGAGTGCTGTTTTTGCAAAGAGTGGGTCCTTGTGCCTCATCCCCAAAGACCTAAAAATAAGAATACGACAGTACCTTACCTGCATAAGTTTAGTGATTTTGTGAAAAAGTAGGTACCGCGATACTTGGACGCAAAAGCTGTGGATAAATTGGGAAATTAAGAAAAGAGGCAAACAACCCGCTTAAAACTTACCAAAAGAGTGTTGAAGTAGAGCTTATGATACCCAAACAACTTTTAAAAGATTACACCATTAGGTGGGTAAGTATGAGCGTGAAATGGTTGGTTAACGAAAAACACCCGGAAAAACCACGTTTGTAAACAAAGAAAAATTTGAACAAGGACAGAAGTAATCTCTGATGAAAAATCCTTTTGTGCTTGCTCTTTTTGAAGCGGCTTTAGCTTGTATTTGGGAGAAATTAACCCTGTATTCCATGAAACGCGCTTTTAAGCTGCATGTTTGGGGTTGCTTCAGTGAATAGGGGGTTTAACTAAATTATAGAAGAGAAATGAAGTTAACGAATTAGCTTAATCTGTGTACGATAAATGAAAGAAAGTTTAAAACCAAATAAATATATATGTTTATAACAAACTTACTGCAATGTTGTTATATTTCCGCCACTCTAATCTTTGTATTCGTTCAAAAAAAAAAAATCTGGAAGCTAACAAGCACCTACTGTTGCATAATTTTCTGGTAAAATCTAGAGTTTTCAGCAATTTAAATTCTAAATGTAAGAGGGCACTAGTTTTTTGTGCTTTGCTTATAATAAACTAAACCTATGTTAGTAGGCCTTCAGACTTTCTTAGGTACCTATGAAAACTCAATTTTTTAACGTATGAATTATCAAATTACGCTACCATGTCCTGTTGAAATTTTGATTTTGGTTGGACCACAGGTTCTGAGAATCCATATATAGAAAATAAACTGATTTAATCTTTGCTTTGTTCATTGCCGTAATTTTATTGACAATTAATTGTCATTAAAATACTTAAAATGCAATTGGTAACTAGGAAAAGATTTACTTTTTCTAAAACCAACGAAATTCACCACTTTGCATTTTTATTAGCTTTGTAATTAATAGATTGTTTTATTATATTTTATTAACGTTGTAACTTTAAAATAAGTTTAAAGTTTCAGAATATTTGGTTTTAGCCCTGTGTAACAGCTTTAGCGAATTACTCTAATGCTGTGTATTTCGATTTAGCTAACCGGCCTGAACATAACAAAAAACGAGGACATTATTCCTAATGGTAAGTCTGTGAATAGCAGTCAACCCTTTAGGGTCCTTTCGGTGGATATAATACTCGTTGAAACCCACAAAACGCACATCTGCACCCCAAGACTTTACAGTGATTGTGTAAGACGTTCGATGCGACGTTCTCTTTATAAATAATTGTAAATTGTTGTTAACATATGGATGTACATGTAATTGTTTATTATTTATGTAAATTGCATTTTTTTTGTTGTTTTAAATTTAAAGCAAAGATTAATGTTTATATTATAGGTTAAATCAAGTGTCAGTTGTGGTAGTTTCAACGGTGTGTTAGACGTAATAACATGTGTTTGTTTCAGTAGGACGGAGAATAAACTCTGGTATGTTGTGTTTGATAATTTGTAATATACGAAAGTTAAACGCATGTAAGACCTTAGTACAGTTAAACAACTTAGTATAACTAAATCACCTTCAAAAGTGGGGCGTTCCAAAGATTCGATCGATAAACAATTAGAAGAGAAGATTTTGAAGACATTGAAGTACATATAGGTTCGTGATTTTGCTAAGACAGGTACAATTCGTGAAAAAACGCAATACTTTATAGGCACAGAAGAAATAACGGTGTCAAATTAGATTAAAAAATAGGAAAATGTCGCATTAAGACAGTCAAGGTTGCTATACAGATGTAGTTTGGCAGTCAATTTGTAGATGAGGCCAAAAGAGAGCACTGATTTGTACTAAACGAATGATAAATACCAAAATCTATATTAAAGAGTACTGATCTTACGAAGGAAACATTATGTGTCCGCGTTACTTTGACTTGATTTGGTGGCAATGCTTAAAATATGCTGGAACTGCAACAAATAAGAAAATGTTGAGCAACAATAAAGGGAGAATTTAAAAAATTATATTTGAAATCCACGAAAAGGTTTATATAATCATCAAAAAAATAATTCGAAATCATTAGATTGCTACTTATTCACTAGTCGAATTTTAGCAAATGATTTTTTTTTTCATTTTATTTCATGCTTATTTAGAATCTACTCTTTAATTGAGTAATAAGTAAATGGTAGAATATTACATGTCATGTGGGGGTGATACAGCCGAATAATTAATGTTATGGTTGTGAAAGCTAGTGGATGAGGTCCTGTGGCCAATTTCGCTGGAGTCTGCGGACAATTGCAGGTGGGTTGGACAGCTGATCGATGAGGTTGTTTTCGTGCCATACGAGCTGGTGGTGGTAGGTGGTGGCGAGTCTATGGATTTCATATGCAACAGTTGGGATGTTCAGATCTGTGTGGAGAGTATCGTTCCGAATGTACCAAGGTGCGTTAGTAATCAGGCGGACAATTTTAGATCGGAACGGGTGTAATATGTTTGTATAGAAGGAGTTTGTTTGTGCAGAAAGTTGACCCATAGGTCCGTATGGGTTTTAATATGGTCTTGTATAGAAGTCTAGTAGTTTTCTTTTGGCTTTAATATGGGCGCTCCAAGTGAGTTTTGCGTCGAGATGCAGCCTAAATATTTTACTTCAGTTTTCAGGGGAAGGGAGGTATCATGGAATCTGGCTTGTGGACAGATTGCTCGTCTGGTGGTAAAAGTTATTTGAGCGGATTTTTCAGTATTAATTGATACCCTCCAATTATTGGTCCAGTCCTGTAGTAGGTCCAGATGGTGCTGAAGGCTATCGGTTTCACTAGCTGCTAGAATAGCCGTGTTGTCCGCGAATGTGACAAGCACTGTGTCGTTTGTGGTTGGCAGGTCGGAAGTGTGAAGTAGGTAGAGGAGTGGCCCCAGTACACTGCCTTGCGGGACTCCAGATGTAATGTGGTGGTAGTCAGAGACCGTGTTGTTGATTTTGACTTGAAATAGCCGGTCAGCAAGGTATGATTTGAATAGCAAATAGAGCTGGCTTGGAAAGTGAAGTTTAGTTTTGTACAACAGTCCCTGGTGCCATAACTTGTCGAATGCCCGCTTTATGTCTAGGAGTGCAGTCGTACAGATCTTTTTGGTTTCAAGGCATTCCATTATTTGAGTGACGATTCGGTGACCTTGATGTATCGTCGAGTGGTGCTCACGGAAACCGAATTGATAGGAAGGTATGATCTGGTCGAGGTCAACTGTATCTTTGATTCGTTTAAGTAATAGTCTTTCAAATGTCTTGAATAGGAGAGGAAGCAGACTTATTGGTTGATAGGAAGAGGATTGGTGAGATGGTTTTCCAGGCTTAGCAATCATTATAATTTGAGCGAACTTCCATTGCATCGGAAAGTAGGTTAAGCGTAGTATGCTATTATAGACGGTGGTGATAAGTACTATTGCCTTGCGTGGGAGGTGGTGTAATAGTTCTCCTACTATGAGGTGGTATCCGGGAGCTTTTCGTTTATTGGTGTGTATTAGCTCATGACGGACTTCAGCTGGAGAGAATAGTGCGATGGGTAAATGAAGCTGGCAGGGGGCACCCAGGAAGGAGTCGATTTCGTTGCTGTCGTGATTTTCTTGGGGGGGAGGAGCCGTAAATGCATCGGCTAGATATGCTCCGAATGTATCTGCCTTCTCTTCTTCTTCTTTTTGATGGGTGGTAGTGCTACTATATGCTGTTTGAGTTTCTTCGTTGCCTTCCATAGAGTTTGGTCGTCTGGAGAGAGTTTAGATAGGCAATCGTTGAATGAGTCATCGCGAACTTCCAGTAAGGCATTGTGCAAGCGGTAGACAAGTCTGTTATAGGAGGTTCTGTCTTGTCGGGTTCGTGTTCGCTGCCACTGTTTTCGAGCTATGCGTTTTTTAACTATAAGGTCTCAGATATGACGAGGAATGTTATTTGATTCAGGGTTGGTAGTTTTAGAAGCAGGATTAGCTAGCCAGGCAGCTGTTTGGAGCATAGTGGTCAAGTACTGAGTAGCAACATCGAGATCTTGATTGTCCTGAATTCAAATAGCCAAGTTGAGGTTTTCATCTAGGTAGTTTGTAAATTTATCCCAGTCTGCATATTTACTGCAGAGTCTTGGAGGCGATTCTCTAGCGATTATGGTGGTGCTAAGAGTAACGATGACTGGAGAATGTGTGCTATACCGTTTGTGACTGCGTAATCTAGTAAATTGGGGAGTTTATTCGGATTACTGGGCCAATAAGTGGGTTCTCCATTTGAGATGTATCCAAAGTTGTTGTTTTGTATTGCTCGTAAAAGGTTGCGTCCTTTTGGGTTGATTAGTCTCGACCCCCAGGCTGTATTTTTGCGTTCCAGTCGCCTCCTGCTATGAACTTGTTTCCTAGCAATCTAAAGAACTTTTCATATTCGTGAGATGAGATGGAATGTCGTGCTGTTACAACAAGTGGATATGGAAGAGTGTGGACTTGAATGATTGTGCTTTGAATTTTTTCTGTTGGATAGTGTTGTAATTCATGGTGAACTATAGTGTTTTTGACAATTACTGCTGCCCCGCCGTGGGCTGTTCCATCTAGGTGATTGGCATAATAAATACTATAGTAAGAAATTTTTAGAAATGTTCTTGTTGTTGCATGCGTTTCTGAGATGAGCATTATATCTATGTTGATTGAGGAAGTTAGAAATTTCAGGAACATGGTTTGTGATGCCGTTGGCGTTACCAGTGCAATGCGGACATAGTGTGTATTCTTTAGAGCACATCTCTTAAAGCCTAATAAATTAGTTATTTTGGTGAATTTATTTAAAACTGTGTTTGTAAATTAATACAAGGATTGTATTTAAAATCTTATTATTTTAGTTCTTAGCACTTTGGTGACTTTTCCATCAAATTATCTTTAATATTTCTGTGTGTGTAAGTGAAATAATTTCTATTTTCTCAAATATGTGGTAAAACTTCATATAGATAAATATGTGGATTGATTGAATTACTCAGCTAAAAAGGGACAAATTTGATCAAAGTATTTAAAACACTTTTAGTTTTAAAGTGTATTATTATAAGTACCAACGTCAAAACACTATTTTACATTAAATTGAAGACTATTTTGTATAAAATTAATAAGACTGATTTTTAAACTACGAAATATTTCTAAATTTAATGTTTCTAGGACTCTCAATGTGTGATCATTCTAGCAGTTCTTGAAAGTTTTGCTCAAATGTCTTTTAACTCGTCAGTTACGCTCTTCTGCATATTATCCAAGATACCAAAGTGAAGCTCTTTAATATGGTTTTTCAGCCAGGAGAATAAAAAACAGCTACTGAAAACTGACAGAAATTCTGACAAAGATTTGTCAGCGCACACTTTTCTCGTGCCCGTGTGCTATTTTAAAGTCTATTGAATGGTTCAAAATTTAAAATTCGCCTTCCACTTCTTATTGGTTTTTAAAAAGGCCTTGTTTCACTTGAACTCTTGAATTTTGTATGGGAAATTTTTTTCATAAGCCTTTCATAACTGTTCATAAGTCACAGCAGGGGATTGGCCAACGTTGCCCAAACTTTTATCGATCCTCTTCGTAACGACATTCACAAACCTAATTTTACTCAGACTTTTTCAATAATCGCGTAGCAACTGTAACAAGTTTTACAGTATGGATGATTCTAGTTATTGTGTGAAGCGGGAGGCACCAGCGCTGTTGGTTTGCACATAATGATTGGGTTAGATCATTCCAACCTTACAAGATTATGCTCGTATTTCGTTAGAATAGTCAAAGTGTCTTTTTAAATATTATTTATAAACCAAAAAATGTACTGTCATATATAGAACAGTCGGATCTTGTTTCACAATTGTCGTTTAATAAATTTATTTGTAAGGTGTTAAGCAGTAAAGATAATTGTGTAACGTTCAGGTCACAACTTGTTTTCTCACTTAATGTGCAAGACTAAACAAGTAGTCTTACTTAACCAAACCACGTCTGTACAAAACTCCCAGCAGTAGACCAAAATCCTTATATGCCATATGTTCCACAAAATTAGAACATTCACAAGCCTCGTCAACCAATTTCTATCCAAGATTTAATGTATCAATGTCTAGGACATCAATATAATCATAAATATAAAGTTTTCATTAAATTCAAAAAGGAGACCGGAAGAACAGCAATGACAATCTATAGCCCAAATAAAGTAAAACTATAAGTTGCCGGTTAAATACAATCTTTTTTTTACTACTAATAAAACCGTTATTCCTGAAAGAGCAAGACCTAAACTATCGTCTAGTTTTACATCTAGAGTAAAGTTTTTAGAACCATTAACAAGTCTTTTGGAAAAAAGCATTAGGTTAAACAAGATCTTAAAATAGCAAGATTTGCCCTAGAGGCAACCCTTGGAAGATAGCGTACAAAAAATTCCCGACCAGAAGTGGCCGGTCATACCGGAAGTGACCTGGGTCCAAAAAAAGTGGCCACTGCACCCTTTTGAAGGCTCCCAAACCCAAGGGTGAAAGAACTTCTGACCTAATTCTTACCGCTTGGCCTGTACTAATGTTATACATACAGTGAAAATGCTATAGCCCCCCTTATCAAGATTTTGAATCTCAGATACAACTGGGCTAATAACGACAAAGTTAAAGTGGTACCAAATACTCTAAAAGTACATTGAAAGAGTCAAAGTCATCTCAAAAAAGAAAACAGAATTATATGAAAGAATTATCTATGAAATGAAAGTAGAACGCAGTTATTATGGTATAGAAAAAATTGCAGAAAAGCGCAAACTGCATAGGAAAAGAAAAATATTTACCAATTTCCAGCCATTTATCTGGTTTTTACTGCCATTCAATCATTACTTCAAATAATTTCTCCAGAAATTAAGAATATAATGCTAAAAGATTCAAATCCTTACAAAGCAACTGGATACGATTTACGTGCTGAAAAAAGTTCTTAAAGTATTTTCGGAAAAGGGTTATAAATACATACTTACCTATACATTGCTATAGGCTAGAGCAAAATTTCTCTTTAATTATAAACCGTGGTTATGAAGCAAAAGGTGATCTGAGAGTAGAGGAAGTGCCTGTAGTGAGGAAGTTTTGCCCAAAGAAACCCTTAACAACCAACATGTGGTAAATGACCACACTTGTAGCTTAAGCCTCCGTTTTTGATCGAAATCACTTTTGCTTGAAAATCTATTTTCTTTCTTTGTGAGTAGGAAGCTTCAAAAGTTTATAGTAATAGATAGAGAAAAGAGTGCGCAAATACTTCAGTGCAGTAAGACGTACCGTTTTACGATCTTTGAGACTATCTGGTCTCAAATATATTTATCTACTCGTACCGTACGGTATCTCAACGCGGTGACGTCGTTTGGCCAACCCACTCACAGAATATTTTGAGGCTGAGGTTTACAAACATTATTCTGAAACTCTCAAAACGCTATAAAATGCAATACATCAAAAAATCAGGCATGTTCCTCAACATCTGTAGGAAAGAGTAACAAAGAACTTTAAAATGCGCCTTCAACAGTGCATCGAAAATGAGAGGCATTACTTAGCCGATATCCTCTTTAAAATAAATTAAAATACAACTCGTTTCTGTAGTTTTACCTTGTAAAATAATTTAATGTAGTTCCTACCATTCTTCCCTGATTTTATCTAAAAAAGCGGGAAGGAGTTTAGCTCTAACCCGTGTTTATAAGCTAGATATTTTTCTGACTAATAAAAAATTGCTACATCCAAATTTAACGCATCAGTTTGTTACCAATATTGTCAGTATTATTTAAGAAACCACTTTTTGCAAAAATTATACACTTGTAAAACAATAGTTTGATACTTGAACACCGATTTGAATTCCAGACATCCTTCTACAATAGAACAAGTGATAAATTAACTAACAAAAATTTTAAAAATAATCGCCACTGCTAGCTGTCTTCCTCGATGTCAAGTAAATTTCTGACAAAATTTGACATAATGGTTTATCATAGAAAATTAAAAGTACCACCTGATTTTTACGAATTATTCAAATTGGGCCCTGTTTGGTGCTTATCTCTAAACCCCCTTGTCCCGAATCTCATCTCTGCCTGTAACCTTGATCGTCCGCTATCCACCCTAGCCACAACTAAACGGGATTTTTACCGCCCGGGATTCCGATTCGAACCCTCGTGAGCGATGGAGTCGCCAGCCAGCTGACCAGGTGCTCTATTGCGCTGTGCTTGCACGCTGTCGCTGCCTTTTTTGTAGGTTCCGCTCCGTCCGTGGTGCACTAGTACATTTGGACAAGGAAAACCCACCCCCCGGGTTGAAGCCGCCAACGAAGAGCACGCCGAAATCCGCCGTCCAGGCTGCCAGAGACCATTACTTGAGATAAGTCTCGTTTTAGTTGTTCCGTCGTGCATTTGCTCCCAACAGCAATTTTTTCCCGCAGTCTAGAGTGCACAACTGACCTGCCGCCCACCATATTTGAAGTTACTTAATCATAATTGTTTTTTGTTTTTTCTCAATTTCTTTGTTTTGCTTAATTGATACTTTCTTATTAATTCCGTTTTGCCCAATATATAGTTTACAGCTCTGTTTTGTTTTATTTCCTATTTTGTTTATCGACTTACTTAACTGTGCTTAATTATCAAAAAGGCCCCACTAATCGGCATTTTCTTGTTAAACACGGAGAATTTCAAACGTAACGGGTGTTTTTTATAGAGGTATAAAACTTTAAGTTGGCAACACTTTTTTAACTGGCGGCCATTTTGTCAGCTGTCAAGTGATTTATGTTTAGTTTGGTTTGGTATTTCAACATGAATAGACTGACGCCTGAACAACGCTTCCAAATTGTGCAAATTTATTTTGTAAATCATGGTTCTGTTCGAAATACGTATCGCGCACTACGTCCATTTTACGGTCAACATAATCGTCCATCAGAGCAATTAATTCGATTAACTATGGAACGTTTTCGCACCACGTTTACTCTAAATGATAATACGCATCCAAGGAGACGTCGTACAGTGCGTGCAGAAGAAGTCATTGCTGCTGTAGAGCGTAGCGTAGAGGAAGACCCAAATCAGTTTATCCGCCATCGTGCACAGGAATTGGATATGTGTCCATCCACTTTATGGAAGATTATACGGAAAGATCTTGGTTTGCGTACAAAATCCAACTCGTGCAAGAATTGAAGCCACACGATCACCTAGCAAGGCGTAGATTCGGTAAATGGGCCCAAAACAAGATTGCCGTTGATCCCGATTTTCATAAGCGAATTTTGTTTAGCGATGAAGCTCAGTTTTGTTTGAATGGATATGTCCATAAACAAAACTGCCGTATTTAGAGTGATGGTAATCCTCAAGTGTATGTTGAGACACCGTTACATCCAGAAAAACTGACTGTTTGGTGTACTTTATGGGCTGGTGGAATCATTGGTCCGTACTTCTTTAAAAACGATGCTGGTCAGAACGTTACAGTCAATGGTGACCGCTATAAAGCCATGATTACTGACTTTTTCGTTCATCAATTGAACAACCATGATGTGCAGGAGCTGTGGTTTCAACAAGACGGCGCAACATGTCACATAGCTCGTGCCACAATTGATGTATTGAAGGAAACGTTTGGTAACCGCATAGTTTCACGTTTCGGACCCGTGAATTGGCCTCCAAGATCGTGCGATTTAACGCCGCTAGACTATTTTCTGTGGGGATACGTGAAGTCGCTAGTCTACGCCGATAAGCCCGAAACGATTGACCACTTGGAGGACAACATTCGCCGCGTTATTGCCGATATAAGCCACAAATGTTGGAAAAAGTCATCGAAAATTGGACCTCTAGATTAGATTACGTCCGAGCCAGCCGTGGCGGTCATATGCCAGAAGTCATATTTAAATTATAATGCCAGAAGATTATCTTTCGAATAAAGTAAATTTCATGTCAATTTAAAAAATTCATCTTTGTTTTATTCCGTTTCAAAGTTCTATACCTCTATAAAAAACACACTTTATATACGTTTTATCAATGCTGGTGTGCCTCAAGGGTATACATTGAGGTCAATCATGTATTTTCTATATAATCAGATCTGCTTACGTCACAAACAGTTGTTGCTACGTTTATAGAAATAGCTTTGTTGTCGTCGCATTGTAACCTCATTATAATATCTAATTATTTCCAAGGCTAATTGCAATAGTTAAAATTTTGGTGCAAGAAATAGCACATTAAAATCGATACATCTAACCTTCACAATAAAAAGAAATACCTGCCCACCAGTTTACTTAAACAAGACTGTGTTAAATATTTGAAAATTGACTTAAAAAAATACGCAGCGGGAAGAGCCCTCGAAGACACAATAATTATTATCAAAGAAAGCAAAAGACACTACGAAGTAATTACTGTGGTAGAGGAAGATAGTCATGAAACAGTACTGTTATCAGCAATATGCGACTCTCTAAGTTTAGTAATAAAAAAAATCTAGAATTTTTTAACTCCCTGGGGCCCAAATTTATAGCTAGAGAAAACTTTATCAATGGGGCTCTAGAGTTGTTACTAATTTCTCCTTCTCTTGGAAAGCAACTTTATAGGATTAAGATAAGCAATAACCTCCTGCTGCTTTCATTCAGACAAACAACATTTTAGCTTATGGATATGAACCAAACTTCTGATATAATAGTCTTTTGTACCATAAAAGGTGCATCAAATTTTTTTTTAGAAATTAAGTTCTGCGTAGACCATACCATTTCCAGTTATCCTAGATTCTCGAATCAAAAGTACAGATATATGACGTTTTTATTAACAAGAGTACTTACTGAGATGCATTTTAAGACACCCGAGTAAGATATTTAAATGAAAACTGTCCATTTAAAACAGAAAAAGATGTGAATACCGATGTAGAATTTGGCTGCTTGGAGTTTTACTCAGTTAACCAAGTCACAGAAGAATACACTAGCTTTTCTAATTTTATTAAACAAAATATCGAAGAAAATCAAAGGTTAAGGAAGCTTTGGAAAGTTGCAAGATATCCTAGACAAGACAAATTATAATTAAGTTACAAAACAATTAAAAAAGTTACTTAACTAAAACAAAGATCATGGGATCAAGAGAATTCTAGAAACTAATCGGTCACTGACTGATATCATCGTAGTTTCTGGAAAATTAGGAAAAGCAGAAGCGCCTTCAAGTTATAAATCTCCCTATCGGGGAGTTAGATGGGAAAAGGCTTTTAAACTACTTCCAGTGAAAGCTAACTCTTCAGGAGAATTGCAAATTTATAAAATAATTGATGTTCCTTACTAAATGGATTTTTTAACCAAGTTTTGTATCTAAAGCCAAGAAGGTAAGTAATAGCTATTTAAATCCTGTAAAAGCTACAGGAAGAATACTACAACACCTAACATAAGACGGCATCAAAACGGCCACCAGCAACTTAAAGCAATATTAAGATTGGGCTACTTTTCTTTCTAGTGTAAAATGTAGAAATAATTGTACTACCTTACCTGGTAAATACCTTACAGAAGCACCTTTTTAACTTTCAATAAGCCTTCTACCTACAGTATCAAAGTTATGTAAGGGTAATTTAAAATAATTAATTTAAATTTTGTAAGAAACATTGAAAAACCTCTCCATGTACTTAAGGATGTAAAATCTGATCTAGAGAACAAGAGGTACTGCTGTGCTATCTTTGTTGAGTCATTTAATAGAGTGGGCTCACTTAGAAAATCTATTATATAGTACTGTCTTACCTAAAGGAGAGACATTTTCTAGTAAAATATAAATATTTTTATACCTCTCTAGTTGCTATTTAATTTGGAGTTCTACGGGGAACTGTTTTTGGCCATATCTTGGACACAAAAACTAAAAATACAGCGATCGTTATTTTTGCCAACGACACAGCCATATTGGTTTCTAGTCAAAATTCTGCTCTTGTTTTCAAACTAGAAAAATGTGTTTTTAAATAGCACTAAATAGGTCTATATAACACGTATTCTAAAAGACGGATATGTCATGAACGACTCCAATTAGGTTTGACCCCCCGCAAGATGTACTGGTTATTAAACAGAAAAGGTCACCTGAGTCTGGAAAATTCTGCTATACGAAGTCATAACAAAGTCAATCTGAACATTATGCTATCCATCTCTAGGGTTTGTGACTTTAACGTATGTACAACGTCGATTATTTGAAACGTACCCTTTTACGTGCTAAATCATACCACACATTGGGATCTAGAGATACAAATCATCTAAGAAGAAATTGCCGCCTTAATTACGCGCTAACTAATAGTCAGGGAGTACCCAAATGTTTTCGCCGCAGACATTTTTATTAGGCCATGTACTAAGTCTGCAACGGATTGATTTACTAAACTTCTTCTGCGACGGTAGAGCAGTGTAAAATAAATCCATAAAGTCATAAAATAGCATTGCAAATTGTAACTAATGTTAAGTGAATTGTAGAGACTGAACGCGGATCTCATAAAAAATATTTATTTATTATTTTTCCGGGGCAGATCGTAAATTAATCATAGACTCAAAAAAAAAAATTGGATAGAAGCCCGATTTGGAGAAAATATATTTGAAATAGGTTTCAAAATCCAAAAATGTATTAGCTTTTGTATTAAGTCCCAGTTGTCATAGTCATCAAACTATTTTGGTTTAATGGGATTAAGCATAGAGTATTGCAAGCAACTTCATTATAAATATTCTGAGATCGTTTCAGTCTAAAGTCTTCAAATCTATGGTGAAAACATCTTGGGGTACATACCTAACGAAATCATGTTATAAGATCTCAATATTCAAACTGTCAGTAAGAAATATGTTGAGTACCCACCTCGATCTACTCATAGAACACTACTAGATGTATATATTTGAAAATATCTTCAAATCTTAAGACCTTATTGTATAGGGTAAAGTAAAAACATTTTCGTAGTTATAATGGGAGATTGTGAAGCAAATGAAGGTTGCAAAGGGTGGGGATGGAGTCCATAGCGGCAGGGGAACGGGAAATTCTTTCGTTACATAAAATTTCAGTTGTAAACATACTGTGGATAAACGAGCAGCGCGTTTTTGCCGTGAAAGTCTGCAGCCCCCATTAAACGTGCATTCTGTATTCGGTTTCAAATTCCTGCAAAGTGCTAAGCAATTTCGAATTGAAAATTGATAACGTTCAGGGTAAAAAAATTTAGAAAAATAAAATCTCTTGTCAGGAGGGAAGGTGGATGCGTTCAATTTTGCTGTCACCTAACATTCCGCACTTGGGCTCCCTGAACGGACTGCAAGGAAGATTTTTCATCTAGATCTTTGTCTTGTTCAAGAATTATCAGAATGTGATTTGCATAGTCAAATTGAGGCATGTGAAAAAATGAAGATTTTACCACATAGTGCGCTTATTTTCTTCACAAACGAGGCACATTTCCATTTTTTGGCTGCGTAAGTAAGAAAAACTTTCGATGTTTGAGTAAAAACAATCTGAGGGTAATTCGCCAGAAGCTTTTGTATGGCGATCGTGTCACAGTTTTGTGCACCGTGTTACGAATGGAGATCTACTTTTTAGAGGAGGTAAATCGAGCAGGTACTATCTGAATGGTATGCGAGCATGCTCCACAATTTTTCCCTTTGGTTCTTGAAGAACTTGGCGTGGAGAATGTCTGGTTTTAGCAGAATAGGACTACGGCCCATACAGCGTAACCATCAATGCAAATTTCGAAGAAAATGATTCATTAGTCGTCTGTTCTTTCTAAGAGACGATATTTCGTGGCCCGCGGGTTCACCAGATTTGACCTAGTGCGACTTTTCTGTTTGATAATATTAAAGCCAAGGTTTGTAGACATCGTCTAAGTAATCTTAAAACCCCAAAGAAGGCAATATGTACAGAAATTTGCCGTATACCCCAAAAATGCTTGCAGTAGTGTTTGGACAATGATAGACACTACAATGGTCAACATAATTTTCAAAATCACATGAGATAAAACTCGCCATGTTGCAAGTTTCGCTTGTGGAAATAAACTTTTTGTATATATTTTTTTATTTTTCTGATATGTATCGTTTGTAAGGTCACTAAATTTAGTTCCTTTTAATCGTCTTGGTCTAGTTAACAGAGTTGTCATTAGTGTACCAGGATGATTACGATTTCTATTCTTGTAATTGTTGGCAGAGTCTTTGATATACCAATCTGTATTTACTATCATACGGAGAGTTTTGCTTCGAAAACTGTAAAATCTCAAGATTTGGATATCATAAGGCTAAACAGCAGTATAATTGTTTTATAAAGTAAATTGTTTTATATTGTCAAGGGTTAATAACCAATGCATTTTCCTACTTTTATAGAGAGTTGCCCTCGTTTGGATTTGATTTATTTATTCCATACTAGTTTGCATTTTATATGCATGTCTAGATACTTTACATTTTGTTTAGGGAGTATAGCAGCTCTGTTAAGCGTTAATTTGAGGGGATCTATTTTCCGGTGTGTAAAAGTGATTGACGTTGATTTATTTTTATTGATTTTTATTTGCTATGTTGCTGACTAATCCTGGATACTTTTTAGATTATCTTGTAGGTTAGTTACGGCTTGGGCTGGATCTTTGTGGAAGGACAGCATGGGTGTGTCGTCGGCGAATGTAGTAGTGATCGTGTTTTGATTATAAGGCAATATTTGGTAAAACGTAGGGTCCAACAGGCTACCTTGTGGTACACCTACTAGAGCGGGGTGAATATAAGAGTAGATGTCATTTAATCTTCTAAGTATGATTGGAACAGTAGATAATATCGGTGAGGAAGTTGGTTTTTGATTTTATCGATAGATGTAATAGGCCAGGATGCCAAACTCGGCCAAATGTTTGGATTCTGTCGTGAAATACTACCGTACAAAATTTTTTTCTTCAAAATCTCCTTTTCTACTGTGTGGATTTGTTCTGTTGTTGAATGTTTTTGCTGGAAACCGAACTGATGCTCAGGAACTAGGGGATTTTATTCATTGATGATGGTTAATCTTAATATTATTCGTTTAAGCAATTTGGAGAAGATGGGAAGTAAGGAAAGGTTCTTTATAAAATTGGTAGATCTTATGGTTTGTCCGGTTTCTGTATGAGAATTACCTGAGCGAATTTTCATTGTACTAAAAGATATTGGGTTCTCAGGACTGAATTGAATATTTCTGTTATTAGTAATGCAACTCTTCTTGGAAGTTGACAAGGTAATCTGTTGTAATTTGGTCATAACCTGGCGCCTTGTGGGGCTTGGAGCAATTAATTGCATTTAATATTTCTCCGTATGTGCATTGGTAGGTCAAGTTAAAGTGGGGATTCAAAGTGTTTAAGTAGTTCTGCGTTTGTTTACAGAATGGTTGAAAGGTGTTAGCTAAGTGTTCCCCAAATGTTTCTAAATTTTCTTCATCACTACGCGCTCATGATTCGATGATTCTATAAATGGACGAGACAGGAATTTGGGGTTTTTTCATTCTCCTGGTTGAGTGTCATAGAGAGTGTTCATCGTATTGGTCAGGCGATAAATTGCGTAGGTAATCGTTGAGCGTTTCTTTTTTGTTCTGTTTAGCAGTTAGTCTATTTAACCTTGAAATCTACCATTTACGTTTTTCCCTTATTTCTTTTATTTTCTATTATTTTTAATCCAATACAGGATAGTTGGTATTGCTAGCATATGTATTTTGGATAGAGTGGCATACCAAGCTACATTATGAATGTTAGCCTTTCTATTGCTTCCTCCATCTCTGTTGATATGTTTAATGGGCACTTGACTGCCAGGTGATCATTTATAGATTGTCTAAAGATGTTTTGCTTTGTATGATTGTTGTATAGTTTTAGTCGTATAGGATTTTTGATTATTGAGTTACTAACTGTACATATTATGGGAGAGTGATCAATGATGTCAATATATTTGGTGAGATGTTCTTAACTATGAAGAAATTTATGCCGTTTGGCAGTTTCTTCGGATCACTTGGCCATTATGTAGGTCTGCCTGTGGCTATTGAGTTACAATGATTTTAACCAAATCGTGAATTTTAGCTGTCTTCCTTTGGGGATGGTTAATCTGGACCTCCAAGACGGGTGTTTAAAACTGTAATCACTTCTTGTAATAAATTTGTTATACGGGGTCTTGAAAAATTCTTCAAATTGATCTTGCTGCATTATATGGCGAGGAAGACAGTACACTGCTGATACGGCTGTTCCCCATTTTCGCATTTGATATCTGTTGCTTGTAGGCGAAGCTTTTCAAATCTTTTCATTTTATGGTGTGGAATTTTGCTGTTGATGATAACTGTTTTGCAGCTTGAGCAGTGTTATCAGAATGACAAGTAAAATACGTTCTGTAGTTGCGAGTGTATCCATTTTTTTGCATTTCAAATACTTTTTTAAAATTTGTCTTAAAAACTAGGGAAGTAGTTTTGTCTTACCCTGTAGCTTAGACTTGATACCAAATAATTTTGATTTGTTTCTAATTAAGTCGATGGAACAGATTAGTACAGGACCGCACTAAATGGAGAAATATGGGAGAGGCTTATATCCGTAAATGGGTAGAAGAAAGCTAATGATGATGATGATGAAGTCGATGGAAAGTATTCTTTAGAATATGGCGGTGTCAAGGAAATTGTGAGCGCAAGGCTTTCATTACAGACTGCTAAGGTAACACAGGGAAACAAACCAGCACCCACGCAGTTTTAAGAATAATGCAGAGCCTTTAAAGTATTGTTATTGTCCCCGGTAACTATTGTTATGTCGTAGAACAAACATTTGCGAGCTCCCGCAAGGACTCAAATTTTCCGATTGCGTTATCGGCGACACCAGCCGCGCGGACGTCTTTTATTTGCGGCGCCGCGGACACGCGAGGGTTCAAGAACCATTCGTAATCAGCGCGATAGCGCTGCAGTTTGCGTAATTGCATTTTTGCGGCAGCCGCGTTCAATGTGATATCGTACGCAGAGGTCGTTTGCAATTCAAAAATGCCGTGCAGCCGCTGCACGCGCGCTGCAGCGCGGCAAGGAAGTTCGGGCTTAATTGTCTGCTCTGGCGGCAGATTATGGTTTATAAATTACCGCAAGGCCGCGCCAGATTATTCAGCATCTGAAGTTTTCACACCAGCGGCATGAAATATGCAGGCGGCGCGGGGGCGCCCGCTCCAAGGATGAGCAAGGATAAAAAGTGGGAGGCGGAAAATTGATACATAAATAATATTTACTGCGGGAAGCGCCGCGGATCGCGAGAGAAGTGTTTATGAGGGACGCTCCTGGCCCAAATATTAGATTATGTTGGTTGCCAATCCGCCAGCTATTGTCTGCTTTATTTTATGGTTTAGAGTAACGAAGCGGACACGAAATACTTCAAACTGCAGCTAAACAATAACTGATACGTGCGGAATATGCAAATATGAAAAAAAATCGTACGATAGACGAACTTACGAAACAGAAACAAAATAAATAATGATGTAATTACCTGAAGGTTATCTGGGTCAACTTAAAAACATGAGGTGATATTAAATGGAATTTGGAGTTTGGTTTAATCATCTGACTACGAAAGTGAGGTCACTATAAAGCTTTTTAAATTTAGAGGGAAGTCGAGGAAATGTGAGCATATATGTTACTTCAATAGATGGCTCCTATTGCAGTGATGATTATTTTCAGTCTTAAAATACAGTTTTTGCAATAATTTTTTAAAGATTGCAGGGTAGAAGCTTGACTATTATGAAAATGCAGATAATGGCACTTTATAAATAGAAATTAGAAAACCCAATTTTTCGTAAAGCTCATATTAGTATGAAACTGAAGAATTATAAAAAATTGTTTTGGAGAACCTCAAAGCAAGCAAATGTAAAGAGCAAGTTCATCTTAACATTTATATATTGGTATTAATCTTGCAGCTTGTATAAACAAAGAAAAAAGCTTAGAAGATAGCACTTCACTATCAATCGGCTTGAATTTGACATTGGAGTTTAAAATTCTTCAGCTGGTAGTTAAGGAAAAGGTCGCAAGATGCGTGAGGGCACCTTCACTATAGTAGTAGCAAAGATACTCGGACTCTATATACATAGCGTTAAAAAATCAGATTATAGTTAACATTGGCATAATCTGAAAATTGTATTCAACGTGCGCAGTCTGAAAAGTTTTAAGCCTCAACATGAAGATGGCTTTATTCGTCAAAACCATTCTGCTACTCTAATCGTAATTTTTTTTAGCCATTTCGGACATTTAGTTGTTTGTCAGTCGATGTCGATGCTCTTGTAAAAATGGAAAAAATTGAATACCGTGCCGTAATTAAGTACTTGCATTTGGTAACACGCCTATGTAAATTAAAGCCTAGTTAGACGCCTTTTACGTAGACTGTCCCCCACCATTTGCACATGGGAAATTGAATTTAAACATGGTCGTACCAACTTGGCTGATGATAAACATTCGGGACAGCCAACAACTGCAACCTCCTCCGATGAGTTCACCAAATAGTACTGGAAGACTGTCGAATCAAAGTTAGAGAGATAGCAGAGGCTGTGGGAATGTAGAAAGAACACGTTTTTCATATATTGACTGAAGAATTGGGCTGTGAGAAAACTTTTCGTGCTTGCTCACTTTTAACCAAAAATTCATTCGAACGAACATTTCCAAACCCCTGCTTAAGCGGTTTCAGCGAAAGGAGTCGAATTTTTTTCATCGATTTATGACTGTCTATAAAAGTTAGGCTCACCATTACATTCCCGAGACAAAGGACTAATAAGAAAGTAAAAAAGGCGAAGACGGTTTTATCGGTCGGGAAGGTGACGGCGACTGTTTTTTGAGATAGCCAGGGAATTGTTTATCGACTACTTAGAAAAAGGGAAAACAATAACGGGGTTGTACTCTACACGTCGTTATTGGACCAGTTGAAAGCAGAAATTGTTAAAAAACGGCTGCATTGGAACGGAAAATATGCTCTTCCATAGAGCTTTATAATTTTCAGATTTTTATTTCCAAAAAGTCTTATCTTACTGCTTTGAGTGGGTCCGAAGCAGTTAGTTCAGTAGCTTAGGACCTCTTGGGGTGTTACAAAGATATCCTTCTTGAGTACTGCTTTGTTTAAGCTAAAAATTTTTTAGGATATTAAAATCCATGTCCTTTGTCGATTGCTTTGGCAAAATTTTTGGTCAAGGCCAATTTTATATGCAACGATGATAAACAAACTATCCATGTTTAGCAAGAGCTGGACGTATTGTTTTTTTTTTGTTCGGAATATGGTGTTTTTTATTGGCCTTCTTTTGTCTGAATATCCGACTCGTAAATAAAACAAGAATTACAGTACCCTTAAATCGGCACGGATATACCATTTACACTTTCTGTAATCAATTTAGTCAAGAAAAGATGCCATATTTTTAGACTCAACAATCCGAAAGGTAGAGCACCAATTAAAGTGATAGAACAAAACAATATGAACTTTCTTTTGACAAAAGAGCCAACTTACTGCCCAGAGAACCTCAATAAATTACCTGACTTAATGGACTTTGCAGTCATTAAAGGGGCGTCTGATATAAATCGTGCTATTGGTCTTAGCTCAACCCACAGCCCTATTATTATAACTCTAGCAAAAATATAAGCTGTGATCTATTTCAAAAATTTATATTAATGAAACTATCAGCCTAAAAAATAACTAGGGTATAAAGAAAACTGTCCAATAATTAATGCAAAAAGCTGCTTGGAAATCTACTCCAACTAAACTCACGATGATGCAAGCTAACTATAACTTCCCACTACATCTCAACATCTTGCAGGGCAAACGAAAAGCTAGACAAAGATTACAAAGAACAAGGAATCCTTGAGATGAATACATCTAAATAAATTAACACATAAACTAGAAAAAGCTCTAGGCAATGCTAAAAACGAGTCCTTTAAAACATATATCACAAAGCTTTCTCCAAATGAACATTCGTTATGGAAGGCCACTAAAAAGCTTAAAAGACCCACAGCAACTATTCCACCAATTATAAAATCAGACAGAACAGGCTACATTTAAATATTGCTAAGGCATTTTCGGAGCACGTATCTAAATGTATTCTCCTTACCTGAAACCACCAACGATAACCTACAGATTGAAGATTTCCTAAATACACCCTGCCAGTTATATTTACCCATAAAAGCATTTACTAAAAAAGAAGTTATTAGAGAAATAAACTCTTAAACCCATGCAAAGATTCTGGGTATGACCTGATTGTTGCAGAAATATTAGAAAATTTCTCAAGAAAAGTAATTGTTCTACTCACGACAATCTAGAACAGCATATTACGCCTTTGCTAATTTCCTGTACAATGGAAATATGCCCAGATCCCGATGATACCCAAACCTGGTAAACCCCGACGAAAGCTAGCTCTTGCAGACCTATAAGTCTATTAACTATCATAGCTAAATTGTTTGAAAGATTATTTCTCAGTAGAATACTAGAAGACGATTTCATGAGCAATATTATCCCCAATCATCAATTCGGCTTTCGTTACAACCACTCGACCGTACAACAGTGCCACAGATTAAAAAGTCAAATCAAAGAGAGTCTTGAAGACAGTAAGGCATGTGCTTCTGTTTTCCATGATTTTCAACAAGCTTTTGATAAGGTCTGGCACATAGGACTACTTTCCAAAGTAAAAAATAACTTTACTGACCAAATACACCTTATCCTGAAGTATTTTGAAGTAAAAAGATAACGAATTATCTGACTATTACTATATTAAATCAGGAGTGTCACAGGGTAGTATGTTTGGCCCATTTATTTACCTAATGTGTACTAATAATGTCCAATTAATGAACGATAGGCTAATGACTATTTTTTTCTAACGACACGGCTGTCTTATGAATCAATGTAGATGCATATAGGCCATCAGAATAGTTACAAAACCACTTAGATACACTATAAAAATGGCTGAAGAAATAAAAAATCATAGTAAATCCGAATAAATTCACTCAAGTAACATTCACAAACTGAAAAATCAATAGCACACATCTTAGTATAAACAACGTACCTATTCCTATAAGAAGAAGTTAAGTATCTTGGAATGCACCTGGATTAAAAACTTAATTGGGAGCTTATATAAAAGCCAAAAGAAAATAGTTAGATTTAAAAATTAAAAATATAAACTGGGGGTGCAGCAAACCATCCAACACCAAGATATTGCAAACATTCCATTCAAAAATCCTCCGAATGATACGTTTCAAATCAGACACTACACAACGATCTGAAAATTCTATTTATCTCAGAAGTAATCAAAACAAAGGCCACTAATTACAAAAATGGTTATATAGAACATAGTAATCAACTCATAGACCAACTATTCAATCAGCCACCTGTAGAGCGAAAACTGAAAGGATTATGACCAGAAGTTCTTCCCAACTGCATCCCAGTAAATTGTCAATGGATGGTTCCTGACACAAACCAATTCACTTACATACTATTTACTTACTACGTTTTATCTTGAAGTAGATTGTAAATAAATAATATTAAATAATTTTTTTTTTATTTTAGAATTTCTTTATTTAAACAGTATATTTAACAGGAACTAAAGGGTAAATATTTCCTATACGTAAAAGAATAGTTTTTAGGGTCCATTTCGAAGAATCGATAAAAAATCACCATTCTTCTACATTGTTTTTGTTGACCAGTGCAGTCAATTTAGAGATGCCATTCTTTGATACCAAATAAGTCCTATGGAATGGATGCGGATTTTGTAATTAGGACTAAAAGTTATAGGGCAAATTTTAATAGAGAGAGTTCAAGTTCATGTACAACAAGAAAACTGAAGATATCATAGAGAGATTGCGATAACTTTATTTGTCAAATTGCACACAAAGGTAAAGTATGAAATTAAGTAGGGGTGCGTTCTTTTCCGTTGTCAGAAGGTCAAGATTTCCATATGTTTGCCTTCACTACCCGGTTAACGCATACTATCTGTCATATAGGCCAACGTAATAAGTACCGTGCTCTGAAGGTCCGTATTATCTCTTGCTCGATTTGAAAGTAGATACTCAAATATTTTTCGTTTAGGCATCTGAAATCCAGGATCGTACTCAAGTTGGTATGCATTGCAGGCAAGAGTTTTAATCGTTGGACCATGGACTGGGATATTTTTTAAGACTGGCAAGATAACGAAAAAATGAGTCATCTTAGAGCAGAATCTGTATTTTGTACAATGGTTTTGCTAATTCCCATGTGGGGATTTGGCTCTATAGAGCGCCTCCCCTTGGAATTGGAAAAGCTGCAATTCGGCAATGATTGAGGGTGATGAAGAAATAAAATATTCACTGTGAAAAAAAGGTGGACGTATCCTCTAGGTTCAGGACTAGATCATTACGCCAGCACCTAATAGCTTGTTAAAAATTCCAATATCAAACAGCTGGATCAATTGAAGAATTATGAAAATCGGATTGTGGAAAGTGCAATAATAAAAAGGATAAAATTACAGTGGGAGCTGAAAAGAAACGCCCCCTCTTACATACATTTATGAAGCAGTCTGTGGCTACTCCCGAGAACGTAGAACAAGCTTGGAGCTTTATGAACAAAATCTCACAATTTCAATCTCCTCACCAAGAAATTAAATCTATTTTTGTATAAGATGCAAGTGCAAACGTCTCTGACCGAGGTCAATATTGGCAAAAGATTAACTTTTGCAAAAGTGATCATGAAGATAGTTCAGACCAAAAAGTTGGACATAAAGCACGTCTATTTCACGGATGAAGCTTATTTTTAAATAGATGGCTATGTCAACAAACAAAATTATCGACGTTGGGGTACCGAAAACCCACATTTGGCCGAAGTTCGTCCATTGCACACAGAAGAAGTTAGTGTATGGTGTACAATTTTCCACTATGGAATTGTCGGCCCACTGTTTCTCACGTGTGAACAAAGAAGTTTATCGCACAGAAGTTCCCGAGAAACTCATTCCAGTTGTGAAAGGCAAAAGACAAGTCAACGAATACTAGTTTCAGCAGGTTGAGCCACCGCCCAACAGACTCAGAACATCTTTGATATCCTCACAGAAATTTTTAGAATAAGAATTATAAGTCTAGACGCCCCGCATAAGATAGAAGGTGGCATCGAGCGGCCCCCAAATTTCCCCCGTTTAAATTCATATGATTTCTTATTATGGGATTGTTCTAACGAGAGGGTTTATCGGAACAAACCCCAATCCATCGAACTCGAGAATCGCATTATAGAAGAGGTTCTGGACATTTCTGTGGACATCAGAAAAGTCGCACATGAGAGTTTCGAGAAAACATAATGCAGTCACCTTCATTTATTCATCCTCAATATAAAAAAATAAATGAAATTTTATTTTGGGTAGTTTTTTATGATTTTTTTATAGTTTGCGTCACACAATAAAGACCCTGTTCCTTTGGTGGTAATTATCCTTGAACCCCAGTCTGTACGTCCTATGTTCCAGTTATTGTCAATAGTGACTTTGTCTCCTAGTTGGTACAATAATGGTTTGGTGGCTGTATAATGCTGAAATATCAAAGGACCAAAGCTTAGCACGGATATGGATTAGTGCAGATTGTATTTCTCAGCAATAATTATAGTGTTGTTCCTTTGTGACTAGGTTTGTGAGAATCGTATGGTATACGGTATAGTAAGGTATTTTAAACACACATTACAGTAGCACATTTAATTTATTGTTTTGTACAAAGTGAATTACTTCAGTTTTAGGATTTGCTAGACCATTTGCGTTCTGTGAGGCAACTCGTAGAGAGATTTGTCATGAGAAAGCCTGTTTAATATCATGCTGTTTTGATTGATACACAGTTCTGTATAGTTGATATGTTGTGTATTGAATTATATTATTTTTTCCCTCTAATTCTTGTTTCACTTCTTTTATTCAAAATGAGAAAGATAGATTTTTTCATCTGATAAGTGTGGCAAACTATTTTTTTCTGCGTTTTGGTGCCTTATTAATTTTCTGTGTATTTCTGGCGAAAGTGCGTTTCTTTTAATTGTATCATTTGGTAGTGCCTTGTAATGATATAGTGAAGATTTTTTTCATTCCTTTAATGCTCAATTCTTCGTAAATGACGATAGAAGACACTTAAGATTTTTATGTTTGCTCCTCTATTTAATTGTTGTTTACAGTTTAATTTGTTAGAGAATTATATTAATTTGATCTGTTATTTGTGGTATTGTGGTAGCATTTTTTTGTAACTTTTTGCCTTTTTTTTATTGACTCTCTCCCATTCATGTTAATTATATAATGATTCGTTATCATCACTGACAGTCATTTGTATCTTACTCATGTGGTAGTTGATACATGGTAATTACACCATAAGGATTTTTTATTCCTACTGGAGTATTTATTACTATTGGAATTTGCAAGGTGTTGTGTTTCTGTTTGTAAGTAAGATTCGTTTTGTGTTACAGGTGAACGCTTTGGCGTATATGAGATGTTTTAACTGTTAGTTGTATATCTACACGCACTTAACTTTTAGGCCGCACTATCTACACTTGATTACTTGGCCTTTCAGCCTCTGTCGTGTCATTATTAGTTAAAAGTCAAGAGAAAAATGCTCTTGTTAGAAATGATATTTATAATTGTTAGATATGGTAGTGCTCGAGTGAAAGAAAACAGAAACATTCACATTCTGCATTCAAGTTTGGGTAGAAATGGTGGAAAAAGCCTTTCTTCCAGTTCATGTCATAACTGAAGAAAAAAAGACTATAGGAAAGGCAATAAAAACGTCAAAATGTTATAAAGTAGTACATTGCTATGAGATAAAGTGTCATATTTAACTATCCACCAGCGCTTTTTGCTGTACATTTTGATTTTTTTCTTCTCTAGCTATACTGTGTTGAAATAATTCATCTTGTTATTACTAACAACACAGGTTGGACGATATCGGAGAATATAAAAGAAAATTCCGCTGTTACATAATCCAAAGAACACTGTAGAGGTTGAAGATTTCTTCGACAAATGGAACGTGCTGAAAGCAGCAACACATTTGCCAATTATCGTTATAGAATTCACTAATATTTAATGTAAATAAGTTGGAAATTTCACTTACCGGCTTTTATGTAGTATATCTGGTGTTGCAAATTTCTTTCGTAGCATTACAAATCTTAAGGCACCTGTAAAATAAATAGACATAGCAAGTGAAGTTTATTACATCCTGTTCAATAACCAGGTCAAAAGAAATTCCTGCTAAAGTTTGTGATTAAGTCGAATAGTGAAATGGCCCATTCCTGAGCTCCACTTGGGCTGCCCGGGCACAACTCGAGTAGTTTTTATCGTGCGCACATGGCACACGCATCGAATTAAAGCTAAAACCTTGATTTATCACTTCTATTTGGACCCTTTTTGTCTCAGCGCAGAGCGCAGTTTGTTAGGAGCTGCGGTCGCCGCTGTGCGTTACGGTATTTCATACTCGGATAGCTTTTCGTCGAGATGACTTGAGCGGAAGTCAGCGGACCTCAAATACAGCAATATGTATCGATCACCTGTTTTATTACCTTCCATTTGAGTTCAACTTCATTTTATTTCGGCGTATGGTTTGCAAGCCATGCGAGTTCAAGGGCGAAAGCGTACTTCTATGGTTCAGAACTACTGATAGAACCAACTTTCAGTTTCTGCATATTTAGCTCTATCTCTAAATTTGTATTACTTCGGCTAGTCAAAGATTCAATGAACAAAATGAAGTCAATCTCTTTTATCTATTTTAGTTGGTAGAAATATCCTCTAAAAGACAATAGGGAGGATTAAAAAAGCTTTATGAACGGAGCTTTTGCAGAATCTCATTTTTAAGTACTAACTAAATGCTAACATAAAAGATTGTCGAAGATTTTTAAAATTGACTGAAGATGTTTACAAACTTTGAGTTTATTAATCCAACAGAATTTGACCAAAAAGTCAGGAGATTAAAGCAATAAAAAATGTTTTATAATTTGATGTAAAGAAGTAGTTATTAAAATTTTTGATTGTTGATATCTAGTAAAAGAGACTGTAAAATGTATTAACTACTAATTTGCTCTATTTTAAATCACCAAAGAATAATAGCGTTCTATTTCAATAATTAAAGTACATTTTTATTTGATACTTGACACTTTTTGCCATTTATTTCTATTCTAAGCTTTTTTTCTTCCACCCTGCTACTTTCTTGGGTTTGAGCGCTTCTTCTACTTTACTTCTCTGTCTTGTTTTTGGTCTACCCCTTCCTTTAGCTAGGCGGCTGATGAAGTCTGGTTCGTTGTAAAAGGTGTTTTTTAAGCCCGATAGAACTTACGAATGGGTTAACTGTCATACTGCACTTACTTTTTGACATTTATGATCAGTATACTCTGGCAAATCATCATGAATAGATTGACGCTTGAACAACGCTACCAAATTATCCAGATTTACTTTGAAAATCAGTCATCGATTCGCGCAACTTATAGACGACTTCGTGATTTTTATGGCGCACATAATCGTCCATCTGAGTAAGCCATCCGTCGAACTGTGGATAGATTTCATACCACATACTCTGTAAATGGTGCTATAACACCAACACGTCGCAGGAATGTGCGTACTGAAGGGAATATCGCCGCTGTAAACGAAAGTGTGGAAAAAGATCCAAATTTGTCGATTCGTCGTCGGTCGCAGGAATTGGGGCTCTGTCCGTCCACTACGTGGAAAATTTTGCGCAAAGACCTTGGCCTACACTCGTATAAGATCCAGCTTGTACAGGAATTAAAGCCGCGAGACCATAATTATTTCGCCGATTGGGCTCTAGAGCAGATGGAAACTGACCCGATGTTTTATCCAAAATTGTGTTCAGCAATGAGGCTCATTTTTGGCTTAACGGGTTTGTTAATAAACAAAATTGCCGCATATGGAGTGAAACCAATCAACAACAGACCCTACAGACTCCATTACATCCAGAAAAATGCACCGCTTGGTGCGGTTTACACGCTGGTGACATCATTGGACCTTATTTCTTGAAAAATGAAGCCGGAGCTCGCGTTTTTTGTTTGAAAATATGGATGACATTGATCCGGGCGAGATGTGGTTTTAACAGGATGGCGCTACGTGCCATACGGCGACCGCAACCATCGACTTATTGAAATGAAAATTTGGCGATAAGTTGATTTCGAAAAATGGACCTGTCAATTGACCTCCATGGTCGGACGATTTAACATTTAACATTTTAAAAAAGTGTGAAGCGGTTACACCAATAAAGGTGTACATCAAAAGGCTTGTTCAAATATATTGTTGTTTATATTTAGCGGTCGGTATAAATTCAAATTTTTTCTCTACTCAGTTCGGCTCGCCGGAAAATAGAGATTAGTAATTAATACGCATTAGATTCCCACCCTTAAAAACCAGCACCTTTTAAGGCTGTTCATTATTATTAATATTACGTTGTAAGAATACGAACCGCCGGTTGAAATATACAAGAATCTGCTTACTGATAGGTACATACAGGCCACAATAGATAATGTTCTGAATTTACTTGCGAAAATACAATCATCCCTTCTATTATATTATAGTGAATATTAAACTCATTTCTCAATGTCACCGTCGGAAAAAAGAAAGAGAAGACAAATCGGAAATCGATTCACATTTGAATTAGTTCTTTAATTGTATTCAGTTTTTATGTCCAAACCTGTATCTGTTGAGCTTAAGCTGCGCATGTCGTATTTCTCTGCTTGATATTATATAGTTTGTCATCGAGCATTGATTTCTGGAGTCATCTATGAATAACTAAAAAATCATTTAGAAAAAGTAAAAAAAATGTGATTAGAAAAACATTAAACCGAAGCTGTAATATTCTAAAAAAAAATACAATTTTAATGTTTATATGTATAATCAAAGCCTGAGCTAGCAAAAGCTCCCTCCACCATTAAGTTTTACAATTTTTGAATTTTTGAGTCAGAAATGTAGAATACCACCAAATCTTCCAACAAATATTATTATTATATTACCTACTTGATATCTCTAAATACCAACAAACAAAATTTGTAGGGGTGACAAAATATAAATCAACCTACATTCTGAATTTTTAAAATACTAGGTGTATTACTTGCTATAACCTTCAACAACCAGAACTTAACAAAACTAGTAATCAACGCCGTTCAAGTGGAAAGTCTTGGAAAAGCTACACCAATTATTGTTGTAATAGCTATATAATGGTAATCTGTGTCACTATTTAAATTGTGGTGGAGTAATATTGAATGTTCTTTTTAAAATAAAGCTTAAAGTCTACTTTAACCCTCTCTAATTACAACAATTGATACAAATCATCCCTAAATAGTTCAACAAGAATCGAAATATTGAAAAATAATTACACAGTTTCTTGTTGCTGTCTAATAACAGTTAACAAGCATGAAAAATGTATCGTCCGCACTATTATCCTTCTATTTTTGTAATATTTCATTAAAAGTGCGTCTCATACGAATTATTTAGGACGCACTAACTATTGAAGAAGAAATCAAACTGGAATCGCTGAATTCAGACCTATCTTGTTGTGGTTAATATTTGTTTAATGTTCTTTACTTGGCCCTTGATGCTAAAAAACACTAGCTGCATTTTTTAATTTTTGAGCTTTTAATAGTGAAATAAATTATCATAGTTGTAAAAATTTTAGCGCGCCGATGCGTAAAATTTATTTAGCTTTTCCTTCTGAGCCCGCGGTTAGTAAACGAATCGCTAAATTCAAAAAGTTTAGTGCGGTTTGCGATAAACGGCCGCCAAAATATGTTCGTAGTGGTCGTTCATCTGGAAATATTACTGCTGTAGGTGAAAGCTTTTAGCAATTAAACATCCAGAGAGGCACCTCGCTTAGCTTTGTGTGGAAAAATTTGCATTGCTTGTGGGTACAGCGGTTTAAAGTTGATGAATTCTATACTTGGTTTAAGATGCTATTTGTGCTGGTCCACAAAATTAATAGTGAAACAAATCTCATAGGCTGATTTTCAGAAGGCAGATAGATTCACACTTTTGGGGGAGTTGGCTGCCCAAAGTAATTTCTTTGTAGGAGCGGATGGATTGCTTCCGCACTTCCGAAACCCCCAGATAATTTTTATATATCAAGCGTATGACAACCGTAGTCTGAGTCGTTTAATAGTAGGGACAACAGGCCGATAAAGACAGCAAACATATGACAGAAACGGCAGCAAATAACGACAAATTTAACAGAGACCATGCACAAGATAATACCAAATCGATTCAAAATTAACGGAGAATACTAGCACAAGCCGTATGTTGCACACGCTCTGGTGGTAGATAAAAAATTCTCTTTATACAAGATGGTTCAAATATGACTGGGACTAACTTGTATGTTAAGAAGCTGTACTGCACAGCAGTTGTGTGACCTTAAGAGAGTGGAGCCACGACCTCTACCTTCCCTCCTGCTCGGGTTAGAACCTATTCAGTCAGTTTGGGAGTTCTTAGAAGGTACCGCGGAGCGTAGAATAACGCATTGTGATCAAATTCCTCGTTGGAGAAAACAGCCTGTCCGCTGAAATTCACCACAAACTCCAACAACAATGTGTGTTTGGGTGGTGTAAGTGCTTCACAGAGGGCTCGGAAAATAAACCGCATGATCGTCGGCCGCGAACATCCGTCACCAAGCCAAACATTGATTGTGCAGACATTCGTGGCAATAGGCGCAGCACTTTAAGGAACTTAAAGCAATGCTGTCCATTAGTGTTGGTAATGTAGAAGACATGAAAAATCATCTGCACTATCGCAAGATAAATGCACGGTGGACACCGCACACTTTGATAACAAAATGGTGCGCATGCAAGCAACCAGTCGTCTTCTACAACGAAAGCGGTACATTTTTAAAGTCTATAGTGATCACTGATGAAATGCGGGTGCTCTACTACAGCAGTCATCATGCGAGTGGTGGCTTACTAGTTCTCTCAAATCCAAGAAAGCAAGGAGGAGCCCTTCGGCAGAAAAGTAATGGCAACATTCTTCTGGGATTCTGGGATTATCCATGTAGACTTTCTGATGAATGCCAAAATAGCCAATGCAGCTTATTACTTAGATCGCCTGGCATCAAACGTGAAGAAAAAGGTTTGATCCAAGTAAAAGACAAGTGGAAAGCAAGACAATGCACGCCCTCTACGGCCAAAACAACAATAAAAACCCCGGAAATTAAAATAGAATTTGGCCTCGAGTGATTTCCACCTTTTTTTAAGGCTCAAATTAGACTTGCAAGGCATACGGTTTGCGGACAACGACGCCGTCATTCAGACTGTTTGGGATTGGATACGCCTCCAACCAAAAGCCTTTTTTTTTAAAAAGCGTCAAAATGCTCCTAGAACGTTGAAAACTCTGGAGAGAAGTACGTTGAACATTGACATGTGCAAGTAAGTGTTTGGCAATTTTATTTTTTTTGTAAAGCTTAGGGAAGAAAACGGTAAACTGAACCATAAACAAAAACACTACTTTACGGCGGACGTAAAAGCGCTAGCCAAAAAAACGCACATTTAAAATGCATGAATAATAAAACACCGGAAGGGTATGACAAATATAAAACAATCAGAAACGAAGTGAACAATGAAATTAAAAACTGAAAAGCAATAACTGCAGATATGGAACACAATTTATGTGGTGCCCAAAAGGAAATATAAGAAATTCTGAGAAGAAGAAAAAGGAAATAAACGAAAACTTTCAAACATCTGCTATAAATGAGGATACAATATTTTAGAGACTTGTATAATGAGAACAACATGTCCTTCGAAAGGAACACGATATAAGAAGGCGCAATAACTCAAATAGAGATCATTAGACACAGATCTGGTGAGAAAGCTAAAAAGTAGGAACACGCCTGGAACAGACATAATACCAAATAAACTGATTAAATACGACCAAATGACAATGTTGTTCCAAAAAAATAATAGATACAGGAACTGTTCCGGAAAAAGAACATAACAATCCCTAAATTTAAGAAAAGTGACAAAAAGCAGCCGAATAACTATAGAGGCATAATTAATGGAGAGCAGCAGAGATTCAGAAAAAGCAGGTCAGTTACAGATGCTATATTTACAACAGGCTATTGAAAAGTCCATGGAATTTGGCAAACCAGCGTTTATATGTTTTATAGATTTAACCAAAACTTACGGCCGAATTAGACTTTCAGATGTCATTCTAAAAAAAAATGTTCCACTTGAAATAATTAAAGTATACAAGAATTGCACAAAAACACGATGACAAAGGTGTTAACTAACAACAGCTTGACAGAAGACATAGCAGTGGCTACATGAATACGACAGAGTGACTCTCTAAACCCACTGTTGTTCAGTCTTGTGATGGATAAAATCATTAATAGTGTTAAAACAGCGGAGCAGGGAGATAAAACTACTCAAGAAGAAATAAAAATACTTTATTATGCTGACGATGCAGTATTAATATCTGAAAGCAAAGATGAATTACAAAAATTATTACAGAATTTCCATCTGATAGACTGCACTATAGTTGAATAAGTCATATCATTCCAGTACCTGGAAGTAAATCTAACAGCGCATCAAGATAGGGTTAGCGAAGTAAGACACCAAATAAACAAGGCTACAAGAATATCTGCAGCATTAAAAGACACCCCATGAACAATAAACATATGCAAAAGGAGAGTAAGATATGTATATATATAACCTCTCTACGACCAATAATACATTCGCTGCCTAAATCCCAGCTGACACCGCAAAAACAAAATCCGTGCTAAGAACAGAAATAAAGATTTTAAGAAGGCTAACTGGACACATCCCTAAGAGACAAAATCCCAAATGAAGTAATACGTCAAACATGCGACATACCAGATATAGTGAGATGGGTCCGGGGAAAGAGAAGAGGCTGTAACGAACACGTGTCACGAATTTGAGAAGAACCTACATTTTCTAAGCAAATTAGAAACTGGGACGTAATTGGACAAATAAACAAACTGCTGGCTTATTCTAAGAAGAAGAGGAAAAAGTACGCTATGAAAACATGATAACTATTTTGTAGCAAGAACTGAAAAATATTGATGTGGCCGACTGGTAACTTTGAGAAGATGCCGCTACAAAATTGAATGGATTTGTGATTTTTAACCGCTCCCTAAATTATTAAAACTAACTTTACTAGTTTTGGATAAGTTAAGATAATAAGGTCTGTTCTGACAATATAGGAACCGAGTACTTTTTAACTTTAAGTTTCGGCGCCCTTTATATAATAAGAAGCAATAATTTTTTAGTACCCTGTACTGTTGGTAGACTTTAACAATAATCAATATTTATTTTTTATTACCAACCTTTGTTAATTTTAATGAAAATTATAAAGAAATCGGGCTGTTTCCAAAGGTCGACTACAAATAATACCTTTAACGTTGCGTGGAGACACAAGATTAAATTAGTAGAGCACTCCGTGCTTTTTAGAATTTTGCCTTATACACTTGATTGTATATTTCTGTATTAGTTTAAAATTTATTTGCTACTTTATTCTATTTGCTCTTGCTGATTGCTCTCCAAACGTCTAGACAGTTGAAATAACTGCCCATTAAAACGTATATTCCTCAGAAAATTTACGTGTGCATTTTTTTATTTTTTTACATTTTAATAACCAAATGTATGCTCTAGAGTTTTGTAGAAACAAGGACATATAATTTTATTTTATAATATTTGTGTATGTATTTATACAATTACTAATTGTACAAGGAATGTCATGGAGTTGTCATGCACCGATCACGCTAAAATTTAGCAGGCAGTTTATTATTAGTGAGTGATGAATGCATATTATATCTTTTTACTGTGTAACCCAAATCATATGCCATATAAAATATCAAAGTGTATCTTTTAACAATAACGTAAAACTGCAAAAAATGTTCTAAACAGAGTTCATTTAACAACGAACACATCTGATAAAGAACAATGCATTAGATTGCTTACCTTCGATGTTCTATTGACAAATTTTAGTTTCTCAGTAAACAAACAGGAGTTTCATAATAGGAAAGTCCCTCTAGAATTTTTTTAATTAAGTAATATGCAGATTTACAGTCTACTCATAGTCAGTATTGAGTATTAAATAAATGTTCTGTTGGGTGATGTCATGAGGGAAGCTGTAGCCATCGCTAGGCTCCCGTGGCTGCGTTAGTGCAGGTTAGGGTGCAGTTGTAGACAAGGTTGTTGCTGTGTCTTGTGAGGCGGTTGGTGTATACAGTTGACAGTCTTTTGATTTCGATGGCTATATACGGGATGTTCAAGTCGTTATGAAGGATTTGGTTTGTGATATACCAAGGAGCATTGGCTATCATGCGGATGGTCTTTGACTGGAATCTATGTAGAATCTTTGTGTGTGACGCCTTGGCACAACCCCATAGTTGGATCCCATAGGTCCATATAGGCTTCAGTATAGTTTTATAGATTAGAAGTTTGTTAGATAAAGAGAACTGTGATCGGGTACTAAACAGCCACATCATTTCCTTAAGTTTTAAGTCTAGTTGCTTTCTCTTAGCTTTCATGTGGGTGCTCCATGTGAGTTTTTGATCTAGATGCATCTCCAGATATTTTATTTCTGTTTTTATTGAGATAAGGACATTGTTGATCCTGGCTTGTGGACATGCGATACGTCGAGTGGTGAATGTTACATGCGCGGATTTATCGGTGTTAACTATAATTTTCCATTTAGAAAACCAGTCCTGCAAAGAGTCCAAGTGGGCCTGTAGGTGTTCTGCTGCTAGTTCAGGTGATCTGTTGATTGATAGGAGGGCTGTATCGTCAGCGAACGTGGCTATCACTGTATTTGGTGTAGTTGGAACATCTAAGGTAAATATTAGGTATAACAGTGGTCCCGAGACACTGCCTTGTGGTACCCCAGAACCTATGTGGTGATAGGAGGATGTTGTGGTGTTAATTTTTACTTGGTACATTCGATCCGCTAGGTATGATTTAAGTAGTAGGTACACCTAACTTGGAAAATATAGTTTAATCTTATAGAGGCGTCCTTTATGCTAAACTCGGTCGAATGCTTGTTTTATGTCCAGAAATGGTGCTGTGCATATAGTTCTTGTTTCTAGACTTTCCAGTATGTGATTAATGATTCTATGGGTTTGATGGGCTGTTGAGTGGGGTTCTCTAAATCCAAATTGGTATTCTGGTATAAGTTGGTCGAGATCTACAACGTCTTTGATTCGCTTAAATAGGAGTCGTTCGAAGACTTTGGATAGGAGGGGTAGAAGGCTTATTGGTTTGTCGGATTGTGGTTTTGTAAGTGGTTTACCAAGCTTAGCAATCACTATTATTTGGGCATATTTCCATGTAGTAGAGACGTAGCAGAGTGGTAGGATATTGTTATAAATTGTAGTGAGTAGTCGTATGGCTTTTCTAGGAAGATTTTTAAGAACTTCGCCTACTATAAGATCATATCTAGGAGTTTTTCTTGAATTTGTTAGTTTCAGTTGTTGTAGAACTTTTGTCGGTGAAAAAGATTTGAGTGGTAATGATAACTGGCACGGAACGTCAAGGAAGGAGTTAATGTCATCATCTGGATTGTCTTGTCGCTGTGGTGTCTGGGAAACAGTGTCGAGGTATTCGGCGAATACGTTTGCTTTGTAACTTTAATGGCCTGTCGGAACGAAGCAAATCTTAAGGCTGGGATAATTAGATTTAAAGCGCCTATACCATCTTGAATCTTTTGACTGACTTGAGTTCCGTCACCTTCAAAATTGCAAATCTCTTTTACGGCACCTCTTGTTGGAAGTTACCATTTCCAGCAATAGTGGATCAAAACTTGAAGCTCAATTTCTTGCAAACTCGTTTTGAATACAAAGATGAAGGTTGCTACAACACTATAAGCACGAAGAAATAAAGACTAGGATAAAAATTGATTTTTTCGCAGCTAATTTAGGACTTTTGGAATAACGTAATAGCCCACAGCATGTAAAATTTGATTGCAGTTTAAAACAATTAAAAAATATGTTTCTCCAAGCATTTGCAAAACAGAAAAAACTTCATAAAGAAGTTAACGAATTCAAAATATTTGTACAAAAAAAAACGTTATTAAAGACATAGGTCTTCCAGACAACAAGAGTCTGATCTTAACGTTAAATAACCTAAAATACCTTAAAATAAATGTAATTTAAATTTTTTTTATTTTGTTTTAATTTATAATTAATTTAATCTTCTATTATTTCTTCTATATCTATTCTCTAGCTTTTCCCTCGATACATTCTAATGAGATGTCTTCTTTTACTCTTATTATGTGTTTTATTGTTTAGTTTTGTTGGGCTTTTCCTAGTAATGTGTTTTCAATGTATTTAACTTTTTTTTGTTTTTTTAATTAATTGTGGTAACTTCCCTCCGCATGGTGTTATACTTTTCACTATAGTGTTATATATTTGTTTTTTCTTTTTCTGCTTATGTTTCTGTCCCATAGTACCAGATTATTTATATGTAACTCTAGGTATATATAATGATTGCAATATTTTTTACCACACTTTCTATTTGTAGGTCTTCCGTTTTTTGTCCTATTACCAAATATTTCATTTTATTCATATTTACTTCTAGTCCCCATTCTCATTATTCTTCAACTATTTCTCATATCATGTTTCGTGTGTTGTTTTAGTTCTGTACTGTAAGAACTTGGTGATCCGCATAATGGAGGGAATTTAGGATAATGCTATCCATTTTTATAACCATCCGTCTACATTTATTTCTCCAGGGCTTTGTCCACGTATACGTTAAAGATAGTAGGTGTTATTTCAGACTCTTATCGTAATCCCTTATTTATATGAAAGTCCCTTCTATAGTTTGTTTTTTATCTTGGGATATTTAGTTTTCATACACGTTTTGCACTGCTCGAATCAAAATTTGTTTAATATTTGCAAATTTTTAGTGTCTTCTTGTAGTAGCGTATCAATACTAAGAGTAGTTCTTCTCTCTTGTCAATCTTTTTCTGCACGATTTGAGTGAACACATTGCAGGTACATGATTTTCCTTTTTTAAATCCAGTGTTTTGCATTGTGCTTCCTGTATTTTTCTTCTATTTTATTTCCTAATATAAGCCTATAAACTTTGTTTAGTGGATTCGTTATTGATATTCCTCTATAATTTTTGCATGTTTTTCTCTTTTTATGTTAGTCATTAGTCTTATTATTAATTTGAAGAGTTTGGTATATCTTGTTCTATTAACCCTGCCGGGATATTTTTTATTTAGGTTTTTAAATATTCTTATTACTTTTCGTATTTCGTTTTTTGTTATAGTTGTGAATCTTGCTTTACTTTGAATTATGATCGATTTTCTGTAAGAAGTCTTCGGTAGTGGTCTACCTATTGTTTTATAGATATTAAAGATAAGTTATATCGATTTGCTTCTTGGGTTGTAATGCTATTCAGAAACCTCCATGCTTTTCCGGTTTTATTTTCTACTATATAAGTATGCAGTTCTTTGCTTCTCTTCTCCAATGTTGTACTTTTTTTCTATAACCATCCCCTTACTTTACTTTCTTGGCATTGTATATATTTTTGTTTTCTTTTTCAGGTAAAGCTGTTTTTATATTTCACTTAATTTGCTATTTCTTGCATAATTTTGATAGTTTTTATTTGTCTCGTATTCTAGTTTTTTTGCTGCTCTTTTTATAGGTTTTGTTATATGTTTGTATAATTTCTCAGGTGTTATGTTTTATCTTCCCTTAGTTTGAAATTTAAGCTTTGTGTATATAAATAATATGTAGTTTATCTTTGAAACCCTCTACTTGGTATTTTAGTGGTTCATTTTCATGTTGTTGATGTTCTTGTTACGCGAATTTTTAATTTTTATTTCTAGTTGCAGGTGGATGTATCATTTAGGAATTAATCACTATAAGCTTGTACATCTTGAATTATCTTCTTCTTTTTTCCAATATTCATGTGCCACTATTGTGTCTGGTATCCCTCTATTTATTTTCGGTACTTGACGCTATCAGCGGCCAGCATCCGCACTTCTCTTAAGTTCTTCCCTCATTCCCTTGTATTCCAGTTCTACGTTCTCTTCTCATTCTTCTTTCGATCTCTACGTAGTTTTTCCTCTGGTCTCGCTTTTAACATCTTTTTTGATTATCTTTGATTACTCATTCTAGTCAGGTGCCCATACCATCGCAATTGTCTCTTTTCATCTTCTTCTACTAGTGGTTCTACTTGTTCTTCTCTAGTTTTCACCTTTCTAATTCTGTCTCTTTTTGTTTTGCCGCATATGCCCCTTAGGAACTTAGGAAAAGACAGTTATTTTACTCCTCGTTTTGTTCTGCATGATCCAACTTTTACTACCATAAATTAAAGTGGAGTCATAAATACTTCTGTAGATTCCTAATTTTGTTTTGGTGTTTATTTCCTTTGTCAATTAAAATTAATGTCGAGTTCGTATGTAGTCTATTATGGATTTCAGTTGTTTATTAGTTTTATGTTAAGTGTAAGTGTTGGATTTTTTATGATGATGGGGTAGGAAAGCGTAACATATAACTTTACCTACTGTTTCTAAAGGAACTGGACTAAAGCTTACATTTTTAACACCTCGACCAAAGAGTGCTAGCGTTAGGCATTAGCAACCTAACCCACGTAAAAAAAACTAAAATTCGTTCAAACAAAACCATAATAAAAAACGAAAACAAAAAAAAACAACTTACAATAGGGACTTAGAACATACTAGAAATACCAGAATTTAATAAAACAAAGAGGGACATATTAATTATTAGCAAAAATAAAGAAACAAGGAAGCGGCACTGAAAAGATTTGACATATTATTCACTGTTAGAGTAGAGTAAAGAAGAAGCAGATAGTAAAAGTCAAAGTAGGAAAGACCAGACAAAAACGATGCTAACGTAGGAACCGATAAAATGAAAGAATAAGATTGCAGATTAAAATATTCAGACGTCAGATACTAGGCAGAGACTAGGAATATACAGGCGAACGGCGACAACCCCATAAATGAAAAAATAGAAACCATGTGAATATTAAGATATGAAATTAAAAAAGTTGGTCAATCTGAATAACTAATAATAGCAGGAGGTTTAAATGGAAGAATTAGAAAGAAAATAAACGATAATATGATAGCAGCATACTACTGTGTACAAATATAACCCGGAATTTTTAATTTAAACTGCGCGGGCATTTCGTTGGGCACAAACCTTTTTAGTTTTATGTTGGTAGGACTGCTACTGACATCTGTGTCAAATTTTAGGTTAATATCTTAATTAGTTGAAGAGTGACGCTCGTTTTCGTAAACAACCAAAATTAACTTTTTCGATTTTTACCATGTCAGAAAATATTCAACAAAGAAGTTCGATTAAATTTTGTGTTAGAAATGATATTTCTGCTGCGGAAACGCTCAGAATGTTACAAGAAGCCTTCGGTGAACAGGCTATGTCTAAAATACAAGTATACAAATGGCATAAAATGTTCAAAGAGGGTCGTGAAGGCGTTGAAGACGAACCACATCAAAGACGTCCAAGAACATCAACTGACGAACAGCACGTCGCGAAAATTAAGGAATTGGTGCTCCAAAATCGTCGATTGACAACTAGAGAGCCTGCTGACATCGTTGGCATTTCAAATGGATCAGTCAACACCATTTTGAAGGAAGTTTTGTGCCTCAAAAAAGTCAAATCTCGTTTGGTTCCAAAAACCCTCAATTTGTTCGTGACCATTTCGCTAAAAATTCCACCCATATCGTTCCCCAACCGCCGTATTCGCCTGATTTAGCTCCATGTGACTTCTGGCTATTCAGCAAAATGAAAAGACCGCTCCGGGGACACCGTTTTGACACGATAGAAGAGATTCAAGCCGAATCGAAGAAGGTGCTGAAGGCCATACCGAAACAGGACTTTTTAAAGTGTTCTGATGAGTGGAAAATTCGCTGGCATGAGTGCATTGCAGCCGAGGGGGATTACTTCGAAGGCGATGAAATAGATTTTTAAGAATAAATAAGGATTTCAAAAATTATAACAAAATTCCGGGTTATATTTGTACACAGTAGTATACAGAGAGTTATCAATGACAACAGAGGAAGGATAGTGAATTAAATAATCTTACACCCAATCTTACACAACACTCATATAACAAAAAAAAATAAGAGCGACGGCAATGGAATACTGGTGAATGTGTTGCATGGTAACAAGAAGAGATTAAATTAGGAATTAAGAAATTAAAAGCCGGATGAGGGTAGGAAAAGATGAGTGTCATAGAAGAAAAAGGGTTAATATGGTATGATCAAAAAAAGCCGACGAAAATCGATGGATAAAGAAGATAACCAATTGGAGCCCAATAGGAAGAAGAAAGAAAGGAAAGCCCCAAAGCTCATTTAGAGATAAAATGGATGAAGTAATGGAAAGAAAAGGATTGTAGAAGGACAATGGAAAGTCAAAGATACACGAAGAAAAGACAGCGACAGTCCTTTTTTCAGCATCGTTCATTGTTAACTCATATTGATGATATTGGGGTGCTGGTCTAATGATCCAAATTTCAACCTGAAGGGCCGGTTCGGTTTTATTTTTAGGACGAGTATTTTATTCCCTCACTATCCTCTGCGGGTGCTGAATTTCAATGTTGCCAAATTTTTTCAAATTTCAATGCTGACGTGTTTATTGGAGGTGATTGGAATCCCCACGCTGAGCCTTTTTAACTTTTAAATAAATACTTTGACACTAAAATCAAGTTTGCTACGATATTTTCTATATAAGACAACATAAAAATATTTTCGCTAAACAAACTGTTATGAGTTAAAAAGTGTGACAATATAATAGATTGTGTGTTCCTAACGTAACAAATTTTTGATATAAGAAAAGAAAAATAGCGCGGCGTCGCAGCGCCCCTTCGTCATCGTTTTAAAGCAGAAACACAATATTCGTTGTCATTCCGGGTGATTAATGGAGGCGGCGCGAAGAAGCGGCGCGGCTCATTTTTGTTTATTTATCCTAGTTTTTAAGGATCATAACGGCAGCCCCCCGCTCCAACATAAACAATATAAATTCGCCATAGATCTGCGTCCTACGCGCGCGCAGCCTTGAAAAGCTCGCTAAGGGCGCGGGCGGCAACGCGGGCGGGCGAGCGCCGGAAGTCTGGCATTTGGCAGGAACGGGGAACAAAAAGCCGAGCAAAAACACCTCGCACATCCCCGTTTTTCATAGCTTGCGTAGTTTGTAATCGAAGGCCGCAGGGGTCGATAAGTTCAAGGATGCGGCGCAAGTGGACTAGGTTTCGGTTTCGGCAGCCCATCGAGCGCGGCCCGCGAGCAAACAGCTGCGCGCTGCGCGCGAAGTTGCAAATCGGTTTAGCCCTGAGGCTAATAAGTGCTTATTCAATAATACCAAATGATAACAGAGCCAAGGTCTGAAACTGGCGGCTTAACACGAGAATTCCTCCTGCTGTTTTTATTAGAAAATTTGCAACCTTAAGCAAAGCAGGAAATTAGTAGAAAATGTCTAATGTCAATTGGAATGTGCAAGCACTCATCAGAGGAACATTAGAAAACAAAGAAGAATACAGAGAACTGAAAACATTAAAAGAAAATGACTTCAAAACAGACCTACTGAAGCAGTCTTTGGTTTCCTCCATGTTGTTATCTTTTTCTCTAGTATCCTTTCCATCATCTTGTTCTAAATTTTTACTTCCCATACCTGTTTAACAGGTTCTGCTTCTTCCAATCTATGTAAGTGGCGCCATCCTCTTAATTGTCTTCTTTCAATACAATTCAGTGTGGTTTGTACTTCTAACTCTTTTCTAACTTCTGTATTTCTTTCACTCTTCTATGGTATTTTATTTCAACAGTCTGTAAGTTAGTCTTCTATTTTTTAGTAAGTTCCCAAGGCTAGGACTGGTCTATATACAGCTTTAAACACATTCATCTTTGTTTTCCTTTAAATTTTCTCTTTTTATAGACATGTTGTTCATTACATAATATAATTAAAGTTTTTTCGCGCCTTGCTTAATTTCTTATTCGTGCCTTTCAATGCTTCCTATTTCCATTCCTAGGTATCAAAAAGGTCTTACTTGTTCTATTTTGACTCTATCTACCGTCATGTTCAGTTCTATGTGGTCTTCTCTTTTGTTTTATTTTTATTTAACTTCATCTTTTCTAGGGTACTCTCTACTCTTAGCCTAACCCTTCTATCTATAATGTTTTTATACATCTTTATCATCGTATTTATTAATGTTATTCCTCAGTAGTTGTTGCAATTTTTGCTATCTGCTGCCTTGTCTATCAGGACTATTAGCGGTGTCTGCCTATTCTTTAGTATCTACTCTCCTTTCCATGCTTTATTATATATCTTTAATAATGTTTTTATTCTTTTACTACTTATATATTTTATCATTTCTCTATTTCCATGATGATTTTTCAGTTTCGGCTTTTTTATTACTTCTTGTAGCTCCCCTTTTTATTAAATTTTCGTTGTCTGCTTCTGTTTTAGGATCTTGTTTTCTTCTTTCTGCCTTGTTTTCGTAAGTACCTATTAGCTTTTGAAAATATTTCTTCCACCTAGTCATTCTTTTCTTCATTCAATACTCTGTAAAAAAGCGTCTGAATTTTTTTCTCTCGATTATTTTTATGTATTCTTATTTTTATCCTCTTTTTTATAAATTTTGTAATGTTCTATCAGCTAAATAATTTTTCAATTATTTGTTTTTTTATTTTTCCTGTCCACCAAGCTCTTTGTTTTATTTTACTGTGTGTATTTTTAAAATAATTCCATATCTACTGGATATTACTAGTGTCTCTATTCCCTCTATGCTGTTGCTCCAATTTTTTCCCAATAATTCTTTATCTCTATCTGATATTTCTTTTTTTTAAATTTATGTGTTTTTCTTGATTTATTACTTTATTACATGGCCATTTTCTTTGAATTCTTTGCCGTGTTTAATTTTACGTACTACTCGTACTAGATAGTGGTCACTACCAATTTTAGGTCCTCTTCTTACTTTTGTGTAAATTTTTGCTTTTCTGTTGCCTCTTTTTACTAATATGTAATCTATTATAGATCTTTCCGCTGTAATCTTTAGTTTCAATCAATATTTTCAATTATAATTTTGTTTTCCGAGTTAGCTCTAGTTGTCCTTTACTTCGTAATACATTAGTACGTGGTCTTTCCCTATCTTCCTCATCCCTTGCTCATTTTTTCTTTGTGTGTATAACAATTAGCATATCCAAAACATTTTCTTTAAATTCTTCCTCTAACTTCTTGTAAGCTTCTAATATTTTACGTTCTCAATGCCCATATCTTCTTTTTACTTCTATTAATCTTCCTTGTTTTACCACTCGTAATCCATTTTGCGCATTGTCGTCGTTTTCTCTTTATCACAGCTGTCTTGTATATTTAGATTTTTGTTGGGATTTCCACTAATACACCTTTGCCTATGTTCCATTTAAATACCTGATTGTCTAATACAAACATTCTATGGCCGACTTCGACTTGACTTCTTTTCCTATTTTTTCCTTGCATTTCTCTACCCCTAAACATATTTTCGTTAATATGTATGTATATCTTTGGAAATTGTTTTAATTTGTTTTTATTTTTCATTATTGTTTAATTTTATCCAATTCCATTAAATGCGCCTTTTTATCAATTTCTTAGTGTTCTTGATTTTCACTTTTATTTCTCTATGAAGTTTTTCATTTTTTTAGTACATCCTCTTCTCTGTTTTTTTATTGTTAAATCCTCTACTATTACATTTTTCTTATTTTTCTATCCTATTTATTTTCATCAATCTCATGAATCTCACTTTTTAACTGAAAATTTTCTAGTTATTATTATATATTTTTTAAGTTTATATTAATTTGTTTTATATGTTCCATTCATATTTCTGTCATGTTTACTATTTTGTCTAACTTATTTTGATTTTTTTTTGAGAGCGCACCATCTTCTTGCTTCTCTTAAAGGCTTCCTCATATACTTCATCACTTTTCCCCTTCTCCCCTTTCTCTGTAGAATATTTTCAGTAATTAATTTTGTTAAAATAGATATTCAAAAGATCTAAAACAACAACGCACCAAGGCCAACAAACTTCTAGGGTAAAGGAGTAAGGTATATATAAACTGAATATAAAAAATAAAACAAAAAATCCTGCTCTAATTTTAAAAAGATAACCATGGCGAGACTATTTTTTAGTGTTATAAAAATTAAATAGAAGATCATGTTTAAACTAAATACATACAGAAAAAATAGTGAGAGGCAAATAGATAAGCCTTTATATATCTTGAATGGTGTGAATTATAAAAAACTATAAGAAGAATAAATATACGTTAAAAGTGAATGTAGATAGTTCAAACAATGTATTATAAGACGGAAGTATACATAAAAGTAAGCAAGAAAATTACTTCGATTTATCAACGAGAGAATTATCGTAGAAAAGAGTATTTCGCGGAGTAATATATAATTAAAATATCAGCCAAGACACCAAAAAGAGAATATTCTACGCTATAGTATAATGACACCTGTTCAGTCATAAAAATCCTAAAAAATAGAGTTCTCTGATAGTATGTACATGTGCGATGGATGCCAGATGACAAAGAAATTGGCGTAGTGGTTTCTAAAGGGAAAGAAAGAAGACGAAGACGAATTCTTTCATTGCAGACCTATATAAAAATGGTTTTGAAGAAAAGATTTTGATTAGGAGGGCAGACAAATATGGAAACAAAAACCGCTAACCTTATGGGGTAGAAACTAAAGAAGAATAAGATACAAAAATGTAAGAATTATCGTGTTTGAGGTAAATAAAAAATCTATAGTGTACATAATGTGGTAGACGTACAAAATTTATTATTCGTAATGTAGTCTTCTGTCAGTCACTTTTCTTCCTAGAACCCTTTAAGTTTAAGAAGAAAGAATTTGAGTTAGCTTGAGATATCCTGCAGATCCTGCACTGCCCTGATGATGGTTTCTGCAATGAAAATCCTCATTTATCTTATTTTAGGTCAATTTCCCAATTCCTTTTCAATCTATAGTTGTTCTAATTTTCAGTTAGAGGAACAAGTGTGTTGACACGACGTTCTAATTTATCGTGATGTTTAAGCTCTTTCCTCTAATTATTGCTCTAAATATTTTCGATTATACATGTTAAATCACGGAGAAGTTTGATTTACTACATATGGCCCTATTAACCGTTTTGTATAATAATATTTTAATCTCTTGCTAAGTAGATAGTATATTTCTTTGAATTCGAGTTCAAATTTGCTTTTTCTTTTTCTTAATGGATGTGGAATACAATTTATTTCCTATTTCTTCGTAAATATTTTACAGGTGTTGATTGTTTTACAGCTACGTTGTTAATAGAAACTGGTGAAAGTCATCCTCTCTTTAGGGTAATGGTTGCAAAAACTTTCCTTTATTAATTTTATTTTACGTCTTTCTAGTTCTCATTAAAACCATCACTGGAGTTAAATTAAATGATTTTGGAGATGTGTTGCTTCGACAAGACCTCGTGTTGTCAGCAAATGTGGTTATTGGCGTTTCGCTTGGTGTTGGTAAGTCTAAAGTAAATATCAAATACAGAAATGAACTCACCAAGGTGCTGGCCCTGAGGTACACCAGATTTGATAAGGTGAAAAGTAGAAGTTTTGCCACTGATCCTTGTTCTAAAGCATCTGTCTATGGGATACGATTTTGTCAAGGAAATAAGGGCTAGGGAGGAATTGTTTGATTTTATATAAGACACACTCTGATTTATGCTGCAGTAAAGTAGCTTGATCTGTAAAGCGAACTAAACGATGACATTGTTGAATGATGGAATTTTCAAGGCAAAGGTTTTAACTTGGTGAAAAGTTAATTTTATGTAAATGCACTATTTATATCTCTTTCAGGCGTTCAATCGTTATTTCTACTTTTTCCAGTTCTTTTGGCCAATATGTGAGTTTTAGGATAGCTTTGAAAATCTAGGATACAATTACTAAACTTTCGGTGCTGGAGGGGTTACTTGATGTACGCAAAAAGGTTTTACTATTTATCTATTTGTATATTTTCATGCATATTATCTATGTGAGCTTGTACATAGGGGGCATTACATTGTTGTTATATTGTTCAGGTGTAGGTTTATTGAAGGAGCTCTTTGATGTCTTGCGGATGGTCTATTCAGTCACCAAAAGTAATCGAGTACCTACGTTCACTTCGAACAAGGAGTCATCTAAGGCTCGATGCTTGCCACATCTCCACAATCTCTCGTAAGTATTTAAATCGCTGTAATAATGTTATTCGTTTATATATTTCTGCCTTCTGCTTCATTTTGTAGATGATACATTGCAGATATTTGAAGTTTTGGTGTTAACACTATATAATTTGCAATTTTTATATGGTTGGGCATTTTTTGTTTTTATCTTAGGTAAACTACTTGTCATTAAAGAAAACTGCTCCAGATGGTTTAAAGTATTTTGTTTCAGAGCCTTCATAAATAGCAATGTTACATCAAAATTGACCATTAGGCCTTTATCCAGCAGTTGGATGTTACAAAGTATGCTAAGTTCTTAATGTCTATGCTACTAATGCTAAAGGCTTGGGTAAATATTTTCGCCATTTTATAGACAGGATCACCGAAGGCATTGATGATGGGTTGTAGTGGTATGCCATACTTGTGGATTTTGGGAAGTCCGTGTGTTTTTGGAGACATCTCCTCTTTTCTCTTACTGAGCACACTGAACAGTACGGGATTGATTTTGATACAAGTGTTGTCTGAATGTATAGAACACTATCCAGTATTATACGGACAAGCAGTAGAAATTTACAAATTTAAAATGAATTTGAACAGAAATTTTGATTTTTCTCATGTAGGTAAGTTGGTAGGCATAATAGTACGCACAACTAGTAGTGTAAACTTAAAATAAATCTTGGTTTGAGGGCCTTAGGTGACAAGAAATAGACCCACATGCAAAAATAAAGTCAGAACAACTAGCGGCGTAAACAACTGCCGTTTAAACGTTAGCTCCAGCGAGCTTAATTATAGATGTTTGTTGCAGCTGCAGACAAACCGTCCGAACACGATATATCAAAGTATTAGCCGAGATGGTTTATTTAACATTCTTATCAAATATTTATCTATTAAAACACAATTTCAAATTTATATTTGTAAACATAGTTTACCGATTTTGAATTTTTTTAGCTTATCTGATGTCGTTTTATATACACGGATCTTTTTACGATGATTGTTTTTTTTGTACTCTTCTATACATTTTTCAGCGTGCATTGTTCTTTTCTTTCGTCGGAAAACTTTCTCTTTTTTTGCTTTTACCTTTTTGTGTTACCTTGTGGTCTGCTTTTAGTTCCACCTTATTAAATGTTTTGTTTTAAATTTGTTAGTTCAATTTTTTCCTTGTCTTGCATTAGTTTTGATCTGCTCCTTCCTTTAGGCTTCTTGGTTTTGACGTGAAAACGTCTTTAAGTTCGGTACAAATACCGAGTGTCATTTCAAAGTTATGGGTGACACCAAAACGGCCTAAAAACGTCCTAAAAAATGGTGACCATAACCTTGCCTACTAGTTGTGGAATTTGAAATATGTAAGACGGTGGAGATTTTGGAAGTCTCCATTCCTGGCTTTACCGTTTAAATTCTAGATCGATATAGTGGTGTCGTCTACTGTCTCGAAACATCCAAAAACTTTTTTGAGATTTTGCCTAAATCAAGCCAAATTAGCTGTAGAAGTAAGGGCTAGAATATGTTTTCAGGGGTCAACACATTATTTATAAGCTCAATATTTTGTTAAGCTGCTGCATAATTGTGTCATTCACCACGTACTGCATGTTAGCAAGTTCTTCTAGCACATCTTAACTGACAACCAATTTTTATTATTTGATAGGAAGAAGCAACCTTTGGTAGAGATGGTACCATTAATCAAAATAGTAATTTGTGGATTAGAATGCTTATGAAGTGGTTGAGCTTTATCATCAGCAAAGATTTAACATCAATGTTTAAAGTAAAACCAGTTGGACCAGTCGTTCAATTTTCGAGGGACATAGTGATGTCTGTATTGCTTGTAATACGGTAAATTAAATAAGTCTCAAACAAGTTTTTGTTCATGCACCAATATTTGGTATGACACTTAAATAGTGATATAATATTATTGCATTTATATCTTCTCTGACTATGTTGTATAAACAATCAATAGTCTTTTGCAGATTTGTGTTGACTAGTACCTATCATATGTTGTTAAGTAGTTTTACCGCATCTTAATTCATATAACTAACTTTCATTATTTGATAGGAATAGGCATCCTTCCTGAAGTCCTTCAGTGGTTTCTTTATATCATTGTTTTGGTATTAACTATTTGTTTTATAAATATCTAATAACTGTATGAAGTTTACCCTTCTTCATTTGATTGCTGAGTAATATCCATTATATATGTCAAATTTGACAAATTATTTGTCAATAAAACAACAAAAGGGTATAGTTGCTAAGAATAGTATACTGTAATTTTGTCTGTCAGGGGTTATAATTATTGTACAATCCTCGCACCAACGTGGCGTAACGAATGGCGCTTTATAACGAGTTTTTTCATTGTTACGCGATCTATTGTAGTTAGCTGGGGGTCTTGCTGCGGCGCGGCGTCGCGACGCTGCCGGCGGGGCGGCCGCGGGCTGGTAATGCTCTAGCTTGGCTGCTTGCTCGATTGCTTATTAATGCCCTAATTAAATTACGCAAATAGCGCGGAGGCCACCGCGGCGCCGTAAAAATGTACGAAATGATGTCTTAAGTGTAGGAACTAATGCAATTCTAAGCTAATCACATTAACTTACGCCACTCCGGAGGATTGTCAGCGGAACTAGCGAAGTTCGGCTGAAAGTTCGCCGGCGCGCAGACTGGCGGATCCCTTCGGGGATGATGCTCGGGCATGGCGTCTTCGTAGGTTCGAGAAGTCTGGAGGTCTCAGAGCAAAACGGGCAACGCAAGAGCGATTGTGAATTCCCTGACCTGCGTTAGATGTGACGCTGTTTTCAGGGAGGTGAAGCCGAAGCTGTGGTTTGTAAGAGATAAAGTAGAAAAATTAAAGACGAATTCTAAATATGATATAAATTCAGCTGGAACCATTGTTAAAGTACCGGTGAGCAGTTCAGGATTTCTTAATCAGCTATTTTAAGAATTCTATGTCGTGTAGTTGTCACTTGCAAAAAATGCGGTTTCGGTATACCTCAAAAGACTTCTCACTTATTCCATAGATTCGGCTTTCTCGATTTAATCTTCGTTTAGTCTTTATCCACATTTCTTCCAAATTATTTATAAATGCAACGCCTTATCCCTCAGTTCATAGCAACAACCATGCCTATATTGGGGGTTTCTTAGTCTCACTCCTGATCCCCAATTTCTTCGATGACCTGAGGAGACTAGTGGTTGGCTAGTTTAGGTTATCTTCCTTCCGCCTATTCAAAAATGACCTCATTTATCTTATCTCGCTGTTGGAGTGCAGCAAACCGTCAAAGGCTTGTCTGGCTGCCTTGACTTTGTTTATTGTGTTACTTACGTGAACTTTTCAGCTAAAATTCTTGTCTAAGGTCACTTTGAGATACTGCATCTCTTCTCTTCAGGTATATTTTGAAGATGAGTCCGTTGTGCTACGATTTGTCGAAGGCCTTAGCCATATTAAGGAATAATGTAGCGGTGTTTTGCTTCTTGGTGGAGTCTTCCATGATTTATTCTACTGTTCGGAGTAATTGGTGGGGGATAGATTGACCGTGGCGAAACCGAATTGATTGTCCGGTGACAGCTAAAGGTTTTCGATCACTGTTCTAAGATGGTGGTGTGTGCATTCCACCTGTTCCTCCATAGTAGATTGATGGAGCGGTAATCCTGAGAAAAGGTACCTGACATCTAAGGCTTGGGAAGCATTACGACGTCCGCTGTCTTCTACAGGTTGAGAAAATATCGCATACGCAAGGCAACGTTGCTGATGGCAGTAATGCAGACCGGTCTGGGATTTTTTGTGGTTGAAGTGCGCAAATCTGCTGTTGGATTTTCTCGTAAGACTCCGACTGCAGAAATTCTTTACAGTCCAAATTTATCAGGTGTTTTACTGCGCGATTGACAATGCCGAGATGGTTAAGATCAGCATTGGCGTAATTGCCTTATCTATAGTCGTGTGCATTTCTCTTTGTAAATGGATGGTACTGGGGAAGGTCGACTACTTAGTATCTTGACAAATCGCCACAGCAAGTTGTCAACTACTTTAAGGATCGCTAACTTGTTCTGCCAAGGAACAGCATTTTGCGATGGTGGTCTTAGCTTCGGAAGTTAGCTGCAGGGATCGCTGCGCTCCTGATTCTTCTTATGAGTCTGCTCTTTCAACTCTGGAAGTAAAAGTTCTCTTCCATCAACGACGTAGATAGGAATGGGAACAGAAAGGTAGTGCACCGCCTCTTTTAAGTGTTTGGCAGAGCGGATACCGGGAATTGGTCTCATGGGTTTCTTCAGATAAAAATCGAAGGTATACCAATAAACGCAGGATCTGCAGGAAATGTTATTAGCTCCATCTGGGATCCCCAGATTGTAGACATTCTTAAAGATGCTAATGTCAAAACGCCCAGACAGCCAGCGAGGTCGTAGTGGCTGGGCTCCTTGGCTTCTTCACCAAATCGCGGGATTGGGCGTAGCCATGCAGCGTTCTGACATTGGTGGTTGTTATACAACCATTTTACAAGGAGTCCTTACTAAAATGGGGATAATGTTTTTTTTTAAGATCGGGTTTAGATCCTTAAGGACAAACGTTTGATTGTGCATGGAACTGTCAGCGATGAGCCGCACAAGCGCGCGATACCGACTTTGCAGACACACAGCTGTTACCTCCAAGATAAAGACGACAGTATTCTCTTTAGCTGCCAAGAGCCGGTCGGTGTAGTAGTACGTATCATTTGCTTGGCCGTATCTTTCTTCTTGAGATAGGTTTCATTAACCAGGATGGTATTCAAATAATAGCGATGCGTAAACTCTAACAGCCGGTTTTTCTTATCCTTTAGGCCATCTACGTTACATAAGGCAAGTTGGATTTGGGATATTTGAGTAGGTTAATCATTTATTGGCAGTGGAAAGTTCTGTTCATAGTTTAGGAACCGTTTGAAGTCTTTTTTAACCGTGCCTCGCTCAGGGACTGCAGAAGGCAGGGAATCAGTTCTAATAATTTATGTACATCTAGTCTTTGTAGAAGGCCAAAGACAAATGGTTATCCCTGAAAAGAGTTTACCACCAGGAGGGGAAGAGTTTGGTTGCGTTGGCGGTAGAATGGTGGTTTGAAAACGTGGAATAATACCTATAGGTGGTCGAGCATGCGCCAGAACAGTCGGTGCGCATTACGGGGCTGCTGTGATTCCCGTTGCAGTCGCTTGTGTGGTTAGGACTAGCACACTTGAAATATCTAGGTTCTGAGTAACAACATCGTTGAACGTAGCGAAACTGCCCAGCGGTTTTTTATTATGTGGCTCCTCCGCTTGTAGGACGATCTGTTGTACATGTCACAGACTGAAAATTTATCTAAAAGAGCGATTAGCCTCCACAAATATCAAAGAGCTGCTTGTCCTTGCGTTATTTCATTCTTCTATGCTTGACCAGGTATTTAAGTACGTTCCTGAGGCTTCGTAGAAGCTTCTCGTTCGAGAGCTGGTAGGTGTAGTAGGGTATGCTACTAACTTGCATGACTCTTGTAATTTCACGGTAGTCATCCACAGTATACGGGTGGATGCTCATCGACTCCGCGAGAGGCATGATGTGACCCACGGCCCAATGTAATGTGGTCTTACGCATCTTTGGCCATATGTTTATATAAACATTTTTCCCTGTTAGAAATCACTTATTAAAGTTTGGTCCTATAGTTGTACATATCCTAAGGTCAATGAAATTTAAAAAAATCGATTAATCTAAAAAGTTGGTCGAAGAAACTGGATATAAATTGTATTATTTTTACAAATCTTAGTTGGTTTTCATCTGGATAGAGTTATAATAAAACAATCCTTCCAGGAAGGTCCAGTGAAGTGTTATTTTGATAGAGATCTTTTAAAATAAATTTGGAAACTCCTGCTTTAGAGAAATATTAGCACTTTATTTGTTATGTAACTTTTACGACTGCTATAATGCAGCTTTAAAGACCACTTTGTTTGCAAATGCCCAAAAACTGAACACGCCGCGTTTATTATAGTTACGAAATAAAATTTAATCTCCTTTTTGTATTCGGTAAAATTAAAAGTTCTCAATAACAATAAAGTGGGTAATGTTTCCTAGTTTAATTTAATTGCAATGTTGTGAAAAATAATATTCTCTTCACAAGCAGTATATACATTAAAAATATTTTCAACACAGATAAGCGCGGTTATTGTGGATTATCTAGAATTAACAACTACACAACAGTTTGTAGTCACTTTAACTAAGCAACAACGCTTTACTTTATTTTTAACCAAATATTTATGCAGCGTGAAAAATATTGTTAGAGCCGTATAAAAGTATTATTTAGAGCCTTTATTTAATCATACACAGGTGAAGCAAATATAAACTGAAATTACTTTTTTACGGACTGTGAGGTAAACGGAGAGGATGTGACTTTTAAGCGTTGTAGGTAAGAACACTTGAAGAGGAGTTTCCCCGAAAAGCACATCGCACTACAGCTTTTAGTGAGCGTCAAGATTTTGCAGCAAGAGATACTCTCATCCGTTGAGCAATAGATAATTTTCAAATTTCTTACGACAGCGATTTTAAGAAGAGTTGAGGCGTAGTTGAGACGTTATATCTTTAGGAACATTTAAATATACGCGTAGCATAAACAATTTAAAAATGAAGATTACTGACGTTGTTCAACAACTATCGTGAGCGAGGAGAATGTTCGCTGCAAAAAAAATAAAAAATTTGTTGTTAATTGCATTAGAACACCTTTTTTACACCCTGCGATAAACCACTAGAAGAGCACCAAATATTTATTAGGAAAAATGTTTCTAAATAAAGAGATTATGAAGAAAAATAAATGAATATTTTTGCATTTTCACATATACTCTTTCTCAACAACTTTTTCGTTTCTCTTTATTGTCCTAATCTCTTTTCCTGAGACAACCCCGTTTTATGACTTTGGCTACCCAATATTCAAAAGATCTTCTCGGTTTTTTCTTTTTCTTCTTATTGCCGGCTTCTATTTCGTTAGTTTTGTTATTCATCGAAATGGTGGTGCTTTTCTAACGTGACATATTTCTTTACTGACATTCTTTGTCGTATTTCTCCGTTAGAAATTTTTGCCAGCCTTGTTGCTCTGTTACATTTTCTCCAGTATTCCATCTCGTAGAGGTTATTTTACTTTGGTATTTTTTTTATAATTCAGCTCTCTCCACCGTACATCATAATGTTTCTAATGATGATGTTAAAATTACCATTTTTGTCATGTATCCATTCCGTAATATTCAACTTAACTGTTTTATGCATGATCATGATTGACGTAGTTCTTCGTGTCTTCTGTCGCTATTTATTTATTTGACATTGTAGAACCTAGCCATTTAAAACTCTTTTTTTAACATTCTTTGTAGTTACCAAATCTGTGATCCCTTCTATTCCTATGACTAAGTATTCTGTTTTATTAAAATTAATTTCTAACTAATCGAAGAAACTTAAGGAGTGAGTAGAGGTGTACATTAGTAATTGAAACTCTCATGCTTTCGCAATTTTGTCTTTAGTGTGTTAACGTTATTTCGTAAAAAATCTAAAAGAAGGTCTAAGATGTCGAACAACTTCGTAGTAACCCATCTTAAATGCTTGCCCTTTTTATTTTAATCTGGACTGTATTCTTTTTATGTACGTTTTTGGTCTTCCTGTTGTAGATATGACGCTCATGTTTTAGTAGTTTTCGCACATCTTTTTATTACCTTTTTTAAATATTGATGATATGTAGGTTTCTGTCGATTGATGTGGTGGTTTTTCTCCATTAACAGCCCTTTTGAACATCTGCTGCATCATATGAAATAGTTTTTCGGATACCCACTTTAAAAGTTTTTGCGCTATATTTTCTGGTTTAGGGGTCTGTTGTTTTTCTGAGTTTTCGCATTATCGTTTATTTTTCTAACAATTTCTCTAAATTTTGTTGTTCTACATTATTATCCACATGTCGTCATAAACATCGGGCGGTCTTTCGTGAGCAGTTTTTGGAAGTAATCTTGCCAATATTCATCTGAGATGTAATTTATTTGCCTTCGTTTTCTTGTTATTTGATTATTCGCTAAACTTATACGTTCATCGGTTTTATTAAATTTTGTTCTATATTTTGGCATATTAATCCTCACATTTGGTTTCTTTTTTAACAACTTTTGTCTCTAATTTTTAAAACCCTCGAGTTTGTCTGTATTGGGCAGTTTTTTTAGTTGTTTTTTCTGATATGCATATCTTAATGTCCTCATTCATATTGTTTAGATATTCTTTCTTTATTTTTTATTTTTATTATCTCTAAAGATTTAATCGCTGCTTGTTTTTTACTGTTCTTTGTGTGTATATACGTTTTTCCCAAGTTTTTAAATTAGAATTTGTTTGGTTTCCGGGCCTTCTCTAATAAAATTCTTTGATGGATGAACCTTCGAACAGGCATAATTTAAATTTTTTCTTCTGTCTTTTTCTGTACTTATGTTGCTATTACTAATTGATGTCTCCATTCACGGGAAGTTTATCTTTATCACTTAATTCTTTTCATATTATCGATATTTTTCTTTATATTTTTTTCAGTATTCATGTATACATTCGTATGTATTTATGCTGCTATTAGTACTGTTTTTGTTGATATACGTTTTTCCATTTTCATTTATAACCTGTTTTCCGAAACATCCACTCCTCTCATTACCTTTTTCACTTATTTTTCCGTTTAAATCTAGAACAGTGATTAATTTTTGATGGTTTTTTATACTTACTGTAGGGTTTCTATAAATATTTTTTGTTCAGAAGTGTAGTTTGTCTTTTGTCCGCCATATAACCTCAACGTTTATTTTAAGTATTACTAAATTGGTTGTCTAAATTTGATTTAACTAAGACTAAGACTCCAACGCTCGATTTTGCTCTTTTTTTCTTCGTCACTATAGTAGTGCAAAAGTCCAATTTATTATGTTTTAGCTTTTTTCTTTTTTGTTTTACTAATTGCAGGTAGGTCAACGTTACTACTCTGGAATATCTTTACCATTTCCTTTGACTTTGTTCTCTATCGCTCTATATTCTACGTTTGATATGTTATTCTTTTGTTCTTTTTTTCATTTTCTTTGTTGTGTTGTTCTTTGTGTTGCTTTTCTAGTTGAGGATGAACTTTGGGCAGAACTGCCTTATTTTCTGTGGTAGCTCCCACCGTTGGAGGCGTGGATTAGCACCCAGGGAATATTGTCTCCAATTCTTTTTGGGTTGTTATATGCATCAGGATTCTAAGATTTGTTGCCACAACCTTCGAATAAGAGAATCTTTGCATTATTCCGCCCAATATCGGACTGCCGCTGTTTGCAACTGGCCACTGTAGATCAGAAGCTATCATCAATTTTACACTAACTCTAAAATTAAGGTTTCCACTTTTGTTGTCATTTTTTTATTGCCATTAGATTCTTTAACCGTAACCTTGAACAGGGTGCTATCGGACGGAGTCAGCTGAACCCAGGTTTTTAATGAGGTGCTACTCTTCGATTCTCCCTTCTTTCTTACCTCACGGCACAGCGGAGTTTATGATGTATTAATATCCTATCATGGTTTACACAAAATAAATACATGTTAAGCATTTTGTATTATAATATACAGAGGGTTGTATATATAAATACCACCCTCAGCAATCACGCCTCTGTGTAAGTTTATTAGAAAACAATCTATCAAATTTGACGCATGCAAATGTGTATTTATTTTAGTATTATTCAGAATGGCTTCGTTGAAATTTTTAAAAATTGCAATTAATAAGCTTCAATGGTTAAATATTTGCAAAAGAAGGTTTTAGTGACGAAAGGAATACATAAAGTTATGATTGAAGTGTCTACGAATAATTTTTTGTACCAAATAGTATTTGGTCGCACGTGCTGGAAGCGATAAAATTTTTAAAAAGTCGGCTGACCCAATTCTGTAATAACACAAGAGAGTATTGATCGTGTAAATGGCATAGTGAGAGAAGATCGTCGTTTGAATACATGCATGTTACATGTAGCCGGGACGGCAGACCCTCTGATGCAAATAACTACTTAGGGTGCATAAAGTGTTAACACGATTAATATTCTGAATATTGCTTGAGTGCTTTCTACTACTGCCAATTTAGGCCTATCCAGGCAAGGCATTCCGAAAATGTTCTTAGTATTTTTGAGACGGTAGGTGAAACTTGGGTTTACCGTTTCGATTTGGAGTGAAAAACACGACATTGAAATTTTAAATTCAGCTTTCTGTAGGTTATGACTTTGGAGAGATTAATTTAAAAATTCTAAAATTGCATAAAACAAGGAGTAAATTTTTTCTTAATCAGCATGGTTGCCAGGCTGATTGAATAGCTTGGTGGTCATGCTACCGATCCCTATCCCACTTAAAGGATGAGAATTTTGCATAATAATAGTCGGTCGCTTGAAACAAAAAATTACTACCGAAACCTTGATTTGGATTTGGATGATTTAGTGATGATGGCATATCCAAGGAAAACAACGAAAATATGAACAAAAAGGAATTATTGCGTTTTGCAAAGGATTTAATCATTCAACGACACATAACAAGAAACTATAAAAGAGAAAAACCGCAATATTGATATCTGTGTCTTACAGGAACAAAATAATTGGATGAACCACCCTCTAATGGTGCCAAACAAAATAGGAGTAGCTAGCTATATGATGACAATAAATTAAAACAAACGAGAATGTTTTATAATCTACTTTAGAATACAGTAATGATAAGTAGTGATGATGAGTGAATATTATAAATTGAATATATGATAAACATGGGAGACTTTAATGCCCGCATTGGCAATGAAATAATATATAGTGTTAAGCAGATGTTTAATAAAAACCTAAATGATAACGGCGAGCAAATGATTATCTTTTGCACCTTAAATAAACTAAGAATGAACAACATATACTTTAATGTTTATGAATAATACAAGTTCCCTTTTAAAAATACAAAGAATAATTAATAATAAACACAATTGCAGAATACAAGAACAACTATTTCTGATTTGGAAAACCGCGTTTTAAACAGCTGAGTTATCCTTGTACTAGGTAAACATAAGTACTCAATAATCTTTGGTACTTTCAGTAGGCCATAGGTATCTAGAGCCCAAGATTGTGCTCAAACGCAAATAAATTGAAATTTAATTGAGAAAATAGCTGCATAGACTATAATAGTGACAAAAACTTCTGTACATCTTCTTTGGTGAAGTTGTACTACATATATAAATTTAAAAAAAATTGCTATTGCCTTTAAAGAAAAAGGAAAAAGAAACTTTTTTTTGTATAAACTACAATTTACAGGATATTGAAGGTATTGATAGAAAAACAATTAAAAAATATATTAAATTTGATACGTCCAACATTTTTCAGTTCTTCGATTTTTACAACCTTGAAGCCAAATTTTCCTGAAAATAGATTATTGACAAGTACTTTTGAGACCTTCTTATATCGCATTTTAGTGATTATTGCAGAACTTGGAAGTAATAGAAAAGTTATAGTGTCCTTTTAGCTGAAAAGAAAATTATTTTATACCAAATTTTCTTTAACTTGTTTTTAGTTCTGAGTTGTTTAAGTGGCGTTTAACTATAGTTAAGTTCAGTAATTACATCAAGGTAAGTGAACCATATGGTTTCATAGTATATTATAAGATCACATTTTTCAAATTTCTAAATTTTTTGAAGAATCGACATAAATGCCAAGCAAGAAGCCAAATTTTTTGCTTGGGCTAGAACATTGTTTGAATGAATCTTTCAGTATTGACAGTAGCTATAAAGCTGCTAGGGTTTATCAAATGATAAAGACAAAAGTGGCAAAATGGAAAATACAGTCAGTCTATCAGCTGGTGTAGCTAGTAGCAGATGACGATGAAAGGTGAGAAAATGTTACAGATATTCAAGATTTAAATTTCAACAAATTAACATAATGGAAATGATATTTACATTTGTAAATCACCCATAAATTTTTTACAAAATACGAATTAGGAATATAGTAGATTGAGTGATACAAATCCATAGAAAGGTTTACAATGGATTGGAATTTATTATATTGGGTGGATGTTATTTAGAGAGACAAAAAACAAAAAAATTTAGACAAATATAGGCCCGGAATTGCGCGTTTCCTATGGTACATAGCAATACTGTCCTTCAATAAGTTATATCATCAGTTCCGGCATGTTTATACGTTACTTTTGATTTGTAGATATGCTTCTCAACGGGTGGATGTTGTAAAGTGCTGTTAAAACGGATTGCTATTCGTATAAAAACAGACAGAGATAATTTATACGCCACACACATGCGCTGGGAAGCACATGAACAGAAACCTGATCACAAAACTTTTGTAGTAATGCTTTTTCATCTATATGTGGAATCGTTTGTTAGTACGAGTAAACAAGGAAGACTTATGTAGTAAGTTGTAAAATGTGTTCTACAAGACCTTCAAGATAATTCCACTACTAACTCTAAGCAAATGGCTTGCTAGAGTGGTGTATGCTAAGTGATTGTGTTGAGTGTTTTATATAAGAATCTCTACTACTCCCTTTAATTACAATGATTTTCTTCCAAGAGAAAATTTTTATCAGTGGCTTTGCATTAGCTATCATCAACCTACACAAAATGATTTAAGTCCAGCATCAGCAATGTTTGGACGTTCTTCCACATCAGCAATGACTCAGTGTATCTAGTTCCCGAACAACACTGCCGTTATTGCTTTTGTCGACAGTACGGTAGTTATGTGGCTGATGCACGATAAAGGTCCAACTCACTTTAGTGTTAACATCAAGGAGGTTTACCTGTAGGTCACTCGAAAATCGTCATGTATATTGAATCACCTTCTGATATGGAGACATTTGAATAGCGCGTGCCACTGCGGCTTATGACACTGTTCGGTTACAGCTCCGAAGATTAGAACGGGTGCGTTAATCTATGATGCAACGAGTTTTGAGGGTGGAAGAGCAGGCGTTAAATAGCCGCTCTTGGATCTTGGGATACGATACCGATGCGGCTCGTAAGGACCAAAAATGGAGAGCAGGCTGTAAATAGCCGCTCTCGTGGATGCGGTGGAAACGTAGTACGGCCCGTAGTGGAAGGTCAGCCGATAAGGCCAAATCGTCCCTTAAACGGCCGTCGCGTTAGCGGATGGGGGCGGCTACCGATATCAACCAATGAATTGCCAAATCGCTCACCTGAATCGGCTTCGGCTTCGGCTTCGTCGGCGATTCCAAGGTGGGCCACCTCTGCGTTGCGGATCTGATATCTGCGGGATGTTGAGACACGACCAAATTGGCCGAGCTGCAATGCGTGAATATTTGCGGGGATGCGAAATGCGAATTTATGCGGACTAAGACACGACCGAACTGGCCGCGTTGCGGGGCATGAAATTGAATGTATGCGGGGCAAAAGCCCATGCCGTTTTTGTGTGCGACGGCAAAACGTAGCTGATATCAAAGACTCGCATGCCGCCGCGATATAAAGCGGTTCAAGGGCGAAAAGGCCGCCACACCAGAGGGCTTATTGGATATTTTTGAACATATGCTTATATACACTTGGTTTTTTCTATCAGGAACTTTCCTTCTCTGTAGTTTGTCCCATTTTTTACCACATATGACTGTATGTGGTTAGTTAAAAGGTTTAAAAAAGTACTAGGGTCTCTTAGTTGTTGTAGACAAGAAGATGGTTTCATCGACAAATTATATAAAACCATGCGTTTCCTGAACAAGCAACCATCAAAATCTAGAAATGTTCATTACCTTCCAGAGCAGTTATTCTTAGATAAACCCTTACTTTCTTTTGAGGCCGGTTTGGCTTCCGGCAATACGGGTTTAGTTGTTATTTCTTGTACACATTTTATAGGTGTCTGTTGATTACACAAATTTACAAAAAAAAAATCAGTTCAAGAAAAATTTAAAACTTATATCGCTAGTACTTGTGGAAACGCGGACATTCTTTGTGAGAAAAACAAATTCAACAGGTTCATTGCCATCCAATAGACGATGCAATCCAAAACGGATCATAGCATTAAAACCAAAGAAAAGAGACCGTCAGGGAGAAGGTATGTTCATGTGCATAACCATCAAGTACCAATTTGAACAAGAGAAACTGTTACGAATTGACCACCTTTACTTTCCGGAAGTTGCGAGAGCTGCAATTATTTTATAATAAGAATTTTGACTATCAGAGAAGGGTTTCTTAAAGAAATACTTAATCCTCATAAATCATACCATATAAAATTTAAGCAAAGTAAAGAAATAAGTCTGTCCTTTGTGTTAGTCCATGTTTTATGCCTTCCTATTGAACGACATTTTCAACTTTGTCGATCCTCAAACAAAAATGTTTCGTTGACGAAACGGAAAATGTTACTCGCCTTTTTTGTACAAAAGGTCGGTTAAAGTTTATCTAAACATTTTCGCCATAATTTTAACCTCTCTATCCTATTTCGTACACAAAAAGCGTGGTGCTCCTTTGAAGCCCTCTCTAATCAGGTAAGCGTTTGCAAACCAACTAAACTATTTTAGTCTTTTTGCGGCTTGTTTTTCCAATACTCTACAAGGTGACGCTTGAAACCGCGCTATCAGTACTGAATCCGCAATGAGCTAGATGGCTTAGACCTATTTTAATTCTAAGACCCATCAGTGTTACCGGGACTTGGAGCTGCGGGACTGTTATATGCAAACGAGAAACGAATACCTCATTTAAATGCTGATTCGGCCGCTTTTCTACACAATTGAAGTTTTTGGTTTCTTATTATTCTGAACTATTTTAATTTGTTGTTGATTTTTACTTACCAAAGGTACGGAATAATTACGGTTACATTAGAAAAAATAATTTCAAGTGGAAATTTGCACACGAACCTGCCCTAAGAGCACTACTATTAATACTACAAACAAATGGTAATCGCGGGGCGGTAATTCCAAATTGTAGACTGTAAGGGATATTTCAGGATAAAGCAGGATGAAGTCTCAATTTTATGGCGAGTTCAGAAAGCTCTACGATTACCTGAGTACTGTCGTAGCTCCGTACTTCCGACCTCAAAAAGTAATTTTAGTAGCTGTTAGTCAGCGGTGTTTCTCGAGAATATGGAGAACGATGCAAATATTCTTCTTAACATGCTGATCTTTGTTTTCAAATGTTTCTTGAGCTCTCAAACATTTCAGTCTGCTTAAAAGTATTATCCTCAAATTGCGTCTTAAGTTTTCTCAGAATTTCGGACGGTTTTACGCCCTCTGCCGTGAGAAACTTAATAATAATTTTATGGATAAGAGATAAGGATACTTCCTACTTTAACGTGAAGCTGACTAAAGAAGTTACAGTGACAGTTACCCTACTGCGGCAATCCCTTTTAGGTATCCCTACCTACAACTCTAAGAAGCCTCATCATTCTCCGTTCATTTCTTGGCGCGTAAAAAGAAATTCCGATTTATGTTTAGTCACCTTCGTATATGAATTTTACATAAGTCGCGCAAAAGAGTTTTTTTATTGCTATGATTAAACTATCCAGCTAATTTTATGTTTGACCTTAGTTACAGCTAAATTAGTGTTTGAAGTTTTGTTTACCCTTTAGTTCAACACTGAATATGGGTCTTCAAGGTCAAGTTTGACAAGCATATTATCTTGTTTGTCCTTACAATAGCAAGATACCATTATAAAGTTTGCTCTATAATTAAATTATCTATTTGGTCGTGTTATAATGGGCCGATTGGAAAGTTTAAAAAGACAGGAAATATACTGAAAGATAATTTATTAAGAACGGGTAAACCAGAGACTATAGAACAAGGTCGGAAGCTTTATCAACAAGAGCCCACAACTTCGGTTTCTAAAGGCACAGCTCAACTCGGTGTGAGTGTGGGCTCTCTGCACGCCATCTTCACGAAGAAATTGAATCCATTTCCGTATAAATATTGGCAAAAAATTCATTTTTGCAAAAGTAATCATGGAGATGGTTTTAACCAAAAAGTTGGACATAAAGCACGTCTATTTTACGGATAAGGCCTGTTTTAAACTAGATGACTGTGTCAACAAACAAAATTACCGACATTGGGGTAGCGAAAATTCTCATTTGACCGAAGTTTGTCGATTGCATCCAGAAATTTCCCACTATAGAATTGTCGGCCCAGTGTTTCTCATAAAATATGTGAATGAAGAAGTTTATCGAACAGAAGTTTTCGAGAAATTCATTCGAATTGTGAGAGACAAAAGACACATTAATCAATACTGGTTTCAACAAGATGGAGCCACCGTTTATCGGACTGACATCCTCACAGAAGTCTTTGAAAAGAGGATCATAACTCTGGACGCCCCCGTAAGTTAAAAGGTGGCCTCCAATTTCCCCGATTTAAACCCATATAATTTCTTCTTATGGGGTTATTTTACGGATAGAGTTTATCAGATCAAACACCAGTCCATGGAGGAACTCAAGAATTGAAGAGGTTTTGGCTATTTCTGCGTTTGTAGGGCGTTGCAGATTCCCAACCTTACAATTATAACTCGAATAAAATATCTATAAGCAAATAAAAAAATATTACTGACAGTTTTAAAGCAATTAAAAAATAATAGAAAAAGATAAAGAGAAAGAAACATAAATAAAGGTCATACGATAAAAAGTAGAAAAAACAAAATAAGGTGTCCACTAAATCATATAAAATTATTAAAAATATTTACTAACAATAAGTGAAATAGAACTAATATATTAATAAATAAACATACGTGGTCTTCCCTGAAAATATTACATGTTAATATAATATAAACAGCCGATGAGATGGACTATAATGCGCATGTGTGAATGAGGATGACTTTACTGGCTGAGTCAGTTGGGAGTACTTGTAGTGTGTGATCGTCGCATTTGTAGTATTTTACAAGTATAGCAAAGAATTTGCATAAAATGTGGGTCAAAGTTTGAAAAATTCGTCTTCGAAAACTATTACCATGTTTGAGACATTCGATCACTTTGTAGAATGTTTTAAAGTAAATACTTAAGAATGTATTTAGTTCTTAAAGCGCAAAGACCTGCTGAGTGTCGAAATTTTAGGCTGCAAGGCCAATATATTTTGATCTATTTGTTTACCAGTATTAAATTGTGCGGTTAATACAACTACAATATAATAATATGGGGTCCTCACAAAATTATATAAACTTGCAATTGAAAAATACTCAACTACCTCTAGTTTACGATTAGAATGCACAAATTTAAATAGTTTAACAGTCAGGGGCGTATTCGCAAAGTAGCATGTATTAGAGCCAATTGCCTATGCTTAGTTTCCATCATTATCTATGTCTAATGATGACGAATGAATAAAAGTTACCAATAAAAAAATAAAAAGCCCGGAAGTGTTAAAAGATATTAATATTAAACATAAAAAAAAACGTTACTGACTAAATAATCCTGCGCAAAAGATATGGAAGTTAACAGAAGCCGAAATAATGAATAATGAACCAAACCTTCAGCGATCTTGTATCTCGCCTCAAAAATATCCAACCTCTAAGTGAATTGCTTGAAAATACAGCACCAGACAAGTATGCATTAAAAAAATTTGCCCCGAGGAGGTAAAAATATAGCCAAAAACAAGTAACAAAATATGTGGTAAACATAGTTTCATTTATACAAGCCCAAGAAAGACAGAAATTTCAACGTAGTTCTAAATCATAATTTCTTATCAAACGTTGAACTAATAAAAAAGCATGCATGCACGTGAACATGCAATATGTTTAATTTGTACTCGGAAAGAAATATTTTATAAGGCACCGAAAGAGGGTTACAAAGCCTCAAAATAAATCGTGCAATTGTGAACAACTTGAGGTACGCTGATGATACCGGGATAATTGCTAATAGCAAGAAAGATATGCAACTGCTAAATAAAGTTGATTAAAAATTGGGACGAATACGATCTAAACATTAACATCAAAAAAACTAAAGCGATAGTGTTCTTCAAACAATCTAATATTTAAGCAAATCTGACTATAAATAGATAAATACTGTAGCAAGTTAAGAAACCTAGGTATCTAGAGAATTGGATAATGGATAGTATTAATCTAGAAGATCTAGAATAGAACATGCTAGAACAATCTTTCAGTGCATGAAGCAATTTCTATGTAATAGTACACTGAATCGAGAAGTTAGGTACCACTATTATGAAGTATTATGTGTACTTTGTCCTTTTATATAAAATGGAGGTGTGGACACTGAAAGTGAATATCATGAGGCGATTGAAGGCATTTGAAATGTGTGGGTATTCCGACATTTGGTAAAAATGCTGTAGATAGATAGAATAACCAATAATGAGGTATTGTGCAGAATGCAAAGAGACCGTGAATGAATCTTATTTACCAAAATTTAAAAAAAACAGCTTATGTAAGCACGTACTGCAAAATAACAAATAGGAATTGCCCCAGTTAATAATCAAGGGACGAACAGAAGGAATACGCGGCTCCGGAAGAGAACAAACGTGTTATATAAAAAATATCAGAGAACGAACTGGTTTGAACGTCAAAACCCTAAACAGAAATGAGGAAAATAGAAAAAAATGTACTATAGTTATTGCCAACTTTAGTTAGTATGAGGACACTGGAAGAAGGACACAGGAGATAATGTGTGGACTATTAAATACCGGGTGATAACACAACCATTAGCTCTATTCTTTGTTGATTTACAAAATAAAGGAGATAACAAGAAAATCTACAACCTTAAACGGATATAAACTTGAACCAGTACGAATTAAAAGTGAAGTTTTATAATGAACCAAGTGTGAATAATATAAACACAAAAAAACTACTGTTTCTAACTCCCCAGATGCGTAAAGTAAACGAAAAATCATTCAACAACAGACTGCATGAGAAAAGAAAAAAGTAACGAGGTGAAATGTGTAAACTATAACGGTAATCACCTCCGTAATTATAAGGGACGTTGGATTTATAAGCAACTGCAACAAAATTCTACCTAATCATACGAGACAAATTCACTAAAATATTTGCAAAAGTGGTTCAGTCTGGGCTGTTATATTCCCAACAAGTAATAGGAAATAAACAAATTACAGATGACCTAAGTAACATAACTGAAACTAATATTGATAATCTTGATCAACAAACAAATAAATAGAGCGAACTAAAGGGCATGATAAAAACGAATACACACAATGTTAAACCTGTTAACTGCCGCTGTTTCTCATAATGGCAATATGAAACATCAACAGCTTGAATAAACACAAAGAAGAAATCAAGTACTTTTTACGAATAAATAAAATAGATAGAATTGAGACAACGTACTCTAAAATACTCAACTATCATGTTTACTGCACTCACAAGCATTGCAATAGAAGATTATATAGGAACGTTTACTGTGTTATCTGTATAATGACCACTTAAACATAGCAACAAAAGAGAACACTTAGACCTTAAGAAACATAGGGGCCAATATCATGTTTTATAGCAAAAAATAACTACTGTGTCCAAATAGTCTCAAATTGCAAACAAAAAGACTAACAAAAGCTGCATCTGGAGTATCGCCCTGTATGGGTCAGAAATGTAGACCACAGGAAAAACCTATAAATGCATTCGAAACATGGTGCCGGAGAAGAATGCTCAAAATAAAATGGACAGACCGGGTGACCAATGAAGAGGTGTTTCAAAGAGCGGAAGAAGAAAGAACATTAATAAAAACATTAAAAAATAGACGAGGTTTGTGGATAGGGCACATAATAGACACGACGAGTTTGTGACAAAAGGAAAAAGTAATACTTGGAAAAAAGGCCAAGGGAAGGCCTAGAATACAATATTTTAATCAAGCCATTAAAAGCACAGGTACTGCAAGCCATGCAGAAATGAAAAGAATGGCTTGCAACAACATTAGATGGAAGGTTGCTAACCAATCTACTGATTAAAGGCTGAAGAAGAAGGAAACGTGTCTCTAGTTGGCGGTAATTATAACGCCAAACATTCCCAGCAGGATTTAAGACTTATGACTACAAAAGGAAGATGACTGATTGCTGCAATGAGAAACAATGACCCACACTTGGCAGAGAAAGAGAGAGAGCGAGAAAATTTAGATTGTTTAATGATCCTTCAATCACTCGGTATCAACTGGCTAACCGATCCTAGCAAAATACCTGATGCTATAGACTTCGACTTATAGCTCTGTAGTCTTAATCACCACATATTCTGAAATTTTACACAAACGACAGCAACTTAGGCTATTTAGCAAATTCACTGGTTAACATTTTAAAAGAACCTAGACGAGATCTAAGGATCTAAATACATATATTTTTAATATTTGCTCAAGAATTAGATAAACCGGTCGACCAGAGTAGAAACGTCGGTAAGAAAGCTGTTTGGCAAGCAACCTCCGTTGGTAATAAAATGAAAATTACAGGCACATGTTCTGTAATTATTGCAGAGAAAACGGCAGAAAAGCGTAAGCTACGTAAACCATAGCAGATAACAGCAGGTAAAGAAAGAAAAAAATTAACAAAACTGCTGTAAACCTCAAACAATTATTGCTTGACCTCAAAATCAACTTGTTCAAGACTATTTCTGCAATCTTTCTCCTACCGAAGTCAGTGAATATTTGCTAAGGAGAACTATAAGAAAGCTTATGCGTCCATAACAAAGTTTACCGTCAATTAAAAACAAAAAATGGAAAAGGCGCTAGAAACAACAAGAAAAAGGCCTCTGCATTTGCTAAGCAACCTAAAAACGTATTTCAGCCATTCTTATCCCTAATCACTGAAGCAAAATAAGCTGCTGTTTACAAGTACCTATGGTACTGTGATGGTTAGAATTGTAAAAAGTAAGGTGTTCTTGGACTTCAAGGAGATGTTTGATTTTATCTGGCACGTAGGTTTACATTAAAAAATAAAGAAAGTATTATCGCATCATTTCTATGAAATTATCAGATTTTATCTAGACTACAGATGGTTTATTATCAAGCAACATGATGAATACTCACATTTCCATCCAATTAGATCGGATGCGGCTCAAGGAAGTGCACTGCGACCTGCACTGTACATTATCAACGACAGTAGCAACTTTTACCAATAATAGGACCATATTGGCATTGCACATTAAGTTTATCTTTCCATCTGAAAACTTATCAAGTAATCTCACTTTAATCAAACAATGGTTAAGAAAATGGAGAATTTGTGTCTATGAAATTAAATTCTCCCATGTAACATGTACAATGAACAGAGGAATATATCCAGCGGTAACATTAAACAACAAATTCCAGAAACTCAAGACATAAGATACCTGGAAATCCATTTAGACAAACGATTAACATAGTGTAAATATACAATATAAAGAGAAAATAACCCGACATCAAATTTTGTCAAATTTAGCAACAAATTTCAACTTAATCTAGAAAATAAATTGTTGCTTTACAAGACTATATTAAATCCTACACCGATTTACGGTCTACAATTGTTGGATGTTGACAGTAACTCCAATATAAAGAGAGTGTCCCTATTATGTGCCAAACTTTGTAATACACGGAGTTTTAAAAATTAAAATAGCGAGGGAGCGAATTAAACATAAGTTTATTCAGAAGCATCGTGATCGCCCAATGGTGCATCCTAATGAGCTATCCAACAAACTACTGGATAACAGTGATAAAATCTAGGTTTGTACTGTCCAATTTAACTGTATTACATGTTTTTATCTTTACGATTTAACAAATAAACCAATTCTGTAGCTAATTCTCACAACTAAGGGGTAATCAGGTAATCATGCTTACCATACCGTTTTAGCTTTATTTAGATCATAATAGGAAATAGAGTACAAACACACTCAAAGAAATTGAAAGTACATGCGACGCTAATTAGACTAAAAGCCATAAGAAATATAAAATTTAGAAATAAACTCGACACCTACAAAGCCTACTAAAGGGCGTGTAAAAATGATGTAACAATATTAAAAATAAAAAATCGTTACGCCCTTCGTCAAGCGGAATCCTGTTATTTGATCTTTATTACTTTTTTCAGGGGATAGTTACGCTTTTAGGTGAAAGCCAGCTTTGAACGGTACATAATGTAATAGAATCTTTCGTTTATATGCACCGCCCAACCTACCCTTTCACGTAAAAACTAACTCTCAACGGTACATATTACGATGCGGTAAATTTTGTTGCCAGGCGGCCGATCACTGCATGTCTCTGCTTTTCTTTCGCGTTTTGCGAAATATAGTCGCCGGGAGTTTGTAGAAATATTGTGTTTGATAATATTTCTGTGGTTAAAGTGACTGCAAGTGAAGGTGCTGTAGTAACAATAGTAAGAATGAGGTTCACACAGATACAGGTGGATACAGAAGGCCATCCTTTAAATCCCCTTTGCAAGTAATGAAAATGTCATGCGCTAGATAGTAATTGATGATGCAATGGGCATCATATCTTTTTAGAAAAATGAATATTTGCGCTAACTTAACGGTTCGCGTCCTTTTAATTAAAGAAAGGAATGTTTTGAAATATTTTAGGACTAGTTTTACTCCCTGGTATAATAGATAAAACGCTTGAAACTTCTATATTCTCCCATTTTTAGATTTCAATTATAGTAGTTGAACCAGGAAAATTGATTTACGGTGTATTTCTGAAACAAAATGGTTTGGAAATCGAATATGTTAAAAAATGAAAAACCTTCTACTACTCTGGTAATGATATTTTCGCATGAAATAGCTCTGGTATTATTTTTAAAGCTCAATGAAGAATTCAGTGCTAAATATAATACCATATTTTGTTAATTGTTGAGCCTGTTAACAGGAATATAATTTAGATTTATACACCAACGGCTGCCAAACCAAATGAAGAAAGTTGGCAGTTTTGCGAAGATCTAAAAGAGATCCTAAAATTGTTAAAATTTCCCAAAATAAATATAATAAACCTGCAAAGCTTGCAACGCACAGCGAAGTGGCAAGCAGTCTTCCAAATTTGAGAACCCTCTAGTTGAGCTTTGACCAATTAGTTTCAAAATCACTAGCAAACAAGCCTTTTTGGTCACCTGTCGGTTGGTGAAAACGGAATTTGGAAATTCCCAGCCGTTCCCGAGTTATTGCTCCGACGGACGGACGGACGGACAGACGCACCGACAACATGAAGTTAGTAATAATGGGGGACATTGAGCCCAAGAAAAGTTGAAGGTGTTGCAAGTGATTATGGACTTAGAGATAAAAATAAAATGAATTTTTTTAAATTTAAAAAAATAGGCGCTTGTATACTTAGAGATCACCCCAAGATTGTAAATTAAGCACAGTGCACAACGCAATAAACTTCTTGCTCATAAATAATACTAGTCCCAAATAGTCTATTTCGTTTTTATTTTTACCAATTAGGTTGGTACGATTTTGGATTTATTAGAAAGCGTGATTTTTTCTAGAACTTTGATATATAATACGCGATATTTAATCTTCAAAATACAGCCCTTCATTCTTCATTCAGCGATCAGCAAGCTGCTCGATTCATCTGCGAAACCAACCACAACATTGTCAGGCGAAAACTTCCGTATCATCCTTTATCACTCCTTCGCCCTTAACAAAAGAAATAAAGAATATCAAGAGTAACCCTCCTCCCCAAAAAAAACCAGACGTCTATATAATCATCATGATACGAGGTGCATTCAAGTTATAACATCTGAAATTTTTTTTCTCACACACTGTGACACTCTTCGACGTAATCTCCCTGCAGCCATCCGTACACATTTTTCACAACGTCGATATCATGATTCCATGACCGCTAAGAATGCTTCTTTAGGGGTCTTCTTTAACCACTGGAAAATCAATGATGCAATAGCGACACGACTATTAAATTTGCGACCACGGACAGTGTTTTTCATTGTTGGAAACAGCCAAAATTCGCTTGGAGTCAGGTCAGGTGAGTAGGGAGCATGAGAAATCACTTTAAAGTTGTCAGCATTCGTGGCACCCACTTGGACGAAACTTTTCGCACTTTCAAATTTTCATGCAGGATTGTGTGCACAGATTCCAAGCGGTGTGTTCCACACTCATTCGGCAATCCTCCAAAACAAGTTTTTCCACTCGCTTGATCATGTCGTCAGTCTGGCAGGTACGAGGCCGAGATTGTCTTGGTTTTGTTATCACACGACATTCCGTCTTCTTTGAACTGCCGCCCCCCAAACCCACATTAGACACATCCATAACACCATCACCACATGCCTCACTCAACTGGCGATGAATTTCTATTTATGTCACACCACGCAAATAGAGAAAACGCTGTTCTTGTAATGAAAACGCCGCTATTTTAAGTACCAAAGACAGTCCTCACTCTTGCCGCGGCCGCTAGGGTCCTATGTGCCGTGCAGTGCTGCCATCTCTGTCACGCATTTACAAAGAGTGTGTGCGTATTTAGAAACAAACCGCATGTTTCTAAATGTTCCCAGTTTTGAGAAAAAAATTTGGAGGTGTTATAACTTAAATGCATCTCGTAGTCTTAATTTTCACCGAGGGAAGGCAAATCATCACAAACTCCAAGAAAATATGAAAAAGATGGGAAAAATATGCAAAACTCTACCAGGGGCCATCATGAACTTAAGAATATTTATAATGAGAGTAAAGGACCAAAGAAATTAAATGCTGAAGTTGAACAAGCTATTTATTTAGCAAAAAAAATTCAGAAGCTTTGGTCATAATAATATTTATTTTGAAGTTCTCAAAGTTATAAATATAGAACATCTTAGAGACCTATCCATGTAACAGGATTTACCATGCTAAAAAATTCCCAACAGTTGACTAGGTAAATTTTTGGGACAATAACAAAAACGTGTAATACAGAAAAGCATGAAAAATTTAGGTTTCTCAGTTTGATTAGAATATATAATAGATGTGAAGAAATGAGCGGAAAACGCAATTTGGTTTCATTAAGGGTCTCGCAACAAGAGAAGCGTTATGTTATATGAAGCTTATGGTATAAAACTGCACTGATTCGCAGAAACCAGTTTTCATATGTTTTATTAACCATCGTAAAGATTTTGACAACGTGCGTCATCACTTATTATTGACCAGACTAAAAGAGGCAAAAAGTGACGAAAAAGGCATAAGAACAGTGGCGTAACTAGCGTATGTACTGCCCGGGGCGAACTCTGAAAGTGCCGCCCTACTCCCGTGTTAAAAAAAAAACAACTAAATAGGAAACAGGTGAAAATGAAAAGCAGGTACTAAGATGAATAGGTAGATTTAGGCCTACAATCTATTTTATTTACTTACTCTAAAACAATGTAACTTTCCGAGCTTTTCGAGTTGCGTATTCATTAATTACACTGTTCAAATCTATTTTATTGGTTAAGTCTTGTTCTGTTGAAAGGAGAGACAAATTAGTAATACGGGGCTGGCTCATTGTCTAAGGTAGCTTTTTATTAATTTTAGCTTTGAAAAGATCCTCTCACAAGAAACAACACTCACGTCTACAGTTAAAAATAATCGTAACATAATAACTATGTTAGGGACAGATATCCCCAGATTGTATTACTTAAAAATTTTTAGTAGTTTCAGTGGACCTCCTTCAACAAGTGCTGTCTTGTTATTAGAAGCTTTACCGAAGCGCTGAAGTCGCTTTCGTTCTACCTCAAACTCGCTTTTGTTGATGTCGTCTGGAAACGTAATGCCCACCTCGCACCTAAACTCTGGATCCAAAATATTTCAAAAAACTTTACTTGTCATCTAGGTCCTGGAGTTGCTGGAACCGTGCACTAATTTCCTGTAATAAAGTCTTTATATTAGAGAATAATATGAGTGTAACAAATTTTTGGCACCCACTTGTAATATTCCATCTAGCGACTCAAAAAATTTTCCTCCTCAATTCTTCTTCAGGAGACAATCCTTCTTCGCAAAGATTTTTTGCAAATGTGATTGCGTTGGAAACAGTTTCATTTCGGCTCTCGCGCAAGAATGTTTTCAGGCTTCGAATTTTCGTATCGCCCATGTGGAGATCTTTTCCCTTCGTTTGGAGGTAGTTTTGGGCATCGTTGATTTCCGGCAACACAGTGCTCCAAAAACCAAGATAGCAGAGGAACGAGAAGGACTGGATCGCATTTATCAATAGATTCGCATCTGTTCGTGTAGCCATGTTTTCAGAATCAGCAGTGAGTTGGTCCAAAACGTCAAAAATTTTGGGATAGTTGCTTTTCTTCAACTTCATGCTTGGCGCTCCAACGCGTCTCGACTAATCGCTTCACGCCTTGGCCAGTTGCAGCTTTGAGGACATTCCATCGGTGGGTTGAGGAGAAAAAAAACTTTCTCTAACGTTCCGAAAAATGTGATGGAGTTTCTAGCTACGGATGCGCCATGTACGCCAACTAGATTTAATGTATGGTTGGTACAGGAAATTTCGACTCGGAATGGCCTGTTTCAATGGGGAAACCCCTTTGCATAATCAGCATCCCTTTGCTTCTTTAAATTCCTTTAAATATCAAGGTTTCGCCCCCGCCCAGTGCTGGCCACATGGTGCGGTATTAAGATGGATTGGAACGACGCCGCCTAGATAATCCCGTTCAATACTTACGTTCGGACTTTATGGTTTTAGGGAAGGTCGGCATTAATATTACCATAAGCGGTTGTTAGTACCAAATGCGTGGGTTTCCATCAGAACCGCTATTTGCCGCCCCGGTGAAAGTTCCGCCCGGAGCGGAGAGTGCTCCCCCTCCCCTACCACTATTTACGCCAGTGCATAAGTATAATGGAAGAACTTTATTAGTATTAAATGGCGGATATCTGATTTACAGATGGCCTTTTTATGAAACATTTGAAATAGCTAAAGGCGTGCATCAATAAAGTAGCCAAAAGATTCTGAATTAAATATCAATCTATCCAAAATTGAAATAGTGGTCAGTCTTTTACCGACTTTTATTTTACAGATGATAAGCAGTGTTTTATTCTAGTTATTTCAGCTCAGTACTTAACCAGAAATGGGATTGCGACGATGAGATTAAAATTTACAAAACTAAAGCCATTTTTAAGTTAAGGAAGCTTACCAATAGATTTGCGTCTGCGAGTGGTCTATCTGGTTATCTAGTGGGGAAACGCGGTCTTTAAAAATTAAAACTAAATTATATTAAAACCGTTGAGATGTGGACTTTACGAAGAGTTATGCGCGCCTTTTTGACAGCAAAGTTTTTAAAAGACTCAAAGTAAAGAGACAACTTCTGAATATTATAAAATATAATGTCAAGGACACATTTGAAGAAATGAAAAATACAAACATCATTTTTGGTTGAGTAACGCAAGGAACTGGGTGGAATTAATAGATTCAAAAGCTCTTTTAAGAGAAGCTGAAGGAAACGGCGTAGATTTGTTCATGTGATGATGAAAAAGGACATTTAATCGTCTACGTACAAATAAGCACATGGCCTTAGAAGAAGAATACTGAAACTTTCTCCTTACAGTCTATGTTACGGCCAAAAGTGGACTTTATCGTAATTTTAAATTTGAACAAAGGAACTTCAAAAAAAAGCCGAAGCTAAAACGCTCACCTTTTTTTGGAAGCGGCGCTCTGCAGCATAAATCGGTTTCTTGTGCTGTAATCTTGGGGGATCCAGACAGAGGAAATAAGGGTGTGGGTAAAAAGATAGGACAAGTTATCCCAATCTTCACTGCGAAGCCGATCGGAAGCGTCTTCCCTGGTGCAACCTTTTGGTTCCTTGCCGGGTCAGATCTAAAGGAAATTGAACCGAGTTTTCTCATCGGCAAAATTTCAACTCCCGAAATACAATCGGGCAACAAAACAACCTCCCTCAATAAAATAGCCTTCAACAAAATGGCTACCGAGATTTGAAAACTTCTGCCGCCAGTCAAACTCTCGGTCAAAACGCTCTCGGCCACGGAAAATTTAAAGCCGGTCGCGCGCTTCTAAACCATCACAACTCAAATTTAAAACGAAGCGAGCGAAAGAGCGAAGAGCCAGGCTAGGCAGCAGCCGAAACGCTCCGCTTTTATATACTCACGCACCGCGTGGGCGGGAAAATTGGCCGCCGTTGTCTCAAATCAAAACTAAATGCGTGTATAGGAGAAAACCAAAAGACGACCGGCTCTAATTTAAAATCCAAATAAAGCAGTTGGTGATTGGCGCGAACAGTCTAGACTTCGCATGTTTATGTGTTTAATTTGTTTTAATAAATCACAAAAGTAATAATTTCAGTTTATATTTAATTTACTCATTTAGCAACAGTGCAACAGCACTTTTTCTCCCAATTTATTTGCTCGAAAAAGTCATACCCAGTTAGGTCTAACACTACAACACAGGGGCTCCATTTTGATGAAAGTAAATCGTCTTGTCAACAAACAACACTTCGATGTGTAGACCAACAAATGTCTGTAAGTTGAATGACGTTCTATAGTAATATGTGGATTTGAGGAGCCCAATGAGTGCAAATGTGTTGTTTAATTGAATCCTTTAACTTGAAAGTAGATGGAAATTCTGCATCTTTTGTCATTTTCCCAGAAACCATTTATAAAATAGTTTCTAAGTAAATAAACCTTATTGTCATTTAAAGAGAGATTTTATATATTTTTGGTATGGAGTCGATCTTTATGATTGCATAGCAATAATAAAGTAAATTTATTTTAATAATTTTCAATGCGTTGCCAAAGGAAGAAATTCTCTTTTTAAGTTTTGAAAATTCCTACTTACGTTTCTTCCATGTTATCGAGTGAACAAATGAAACGGAATTAATTAATTCGTGTGCAGTTATAGAAATAATTGTTTTCGTGACACGTGAAGTAATTAATTCATTAATTGTATTATTTGTATCAACATTTAATTCGTAAATTGTAGTTTCTGAATTTTTAAAATACGGGATTTTCCTGTAACTTGTTGTTTTCTAATGGCAACGAGAATATTGATAAAAGCATAAATAGAATTGTCAGACGTGTTTACGTCTCTAAAAACTGCAAAACTTAAAGAAACTCGCAATTTGTGTTGAATGGCCATAATGCTCGTTGTCTAGTTAAAAATGAAAATACGAACTCGAGAAAGAAATGCCGAAATGCTCCTGACTTATTTACAGTTTTTCATATTGTAATGCGTTAGTTGAAGGTAAACACAGCGTCTTGTTTACCAACTTGTTTTTACGTGTTATTGAAATGTGAGCTGTGTATTTTTCGACTGGTAGCTAAGGAGCGGCAAAAGGCACAACCCAATAAAGCAGCGTTATCAAGTTTCGGGTTACAGAAATGGAAATTTGGCTTAAAATTACATTTTTGAGCAGTTTTGTTTTTTAGTTGTAATTCTTTTAAAATTGCAATTAAATGCACATAAAATAGTTTAAATGTTTAGTAGGATAATAAAAACATGGGGCCGGCGAAGAGATTGCTCTGTAAGCAATCCCAGAGCGAACTTAAAAATTCGAAATCGAATATCTCGAAAGTTATTCGACATAGAATTTTTTCGACTTCATTTTCGAATTCAGCGTAAAATTTCCTATAAGAATCCATTTGCAAATTTTTAAAAATCTCAAATTTTGTGACGGACCGACAGACCGACAGACAGACATAGAATTCAGTAACGAACTTTTTAAGTTCGTTGAAAATACTCGGTTTTGTTTTGGTTTGACGAAAAAAACTGGTAATCATTCGAAACTTATTTAAGGATTACACTTAAATGGTTACGCCACTGAGATACCGTTTTAGTAATTCTTTGGTTGTTTCGTCTGCCACTGACTAAAGAGGAGTCTCTCCAAATGAAATTTTTGTGTAACTTCAACAAGAGTCATTGGAAGTTCTCAGTTTGCAGCTTTTAACTCTTTTCTTCTTCGGTGACTTGGATAGGATGTAAATAGATCGATTTAAGTCGCTTGCGTATTCAGAATTTTTTTTGAGGGGGGGGATCTTTATGACGGGCGAGTTTGTTCAGCTTGTAGATCTAAAGATTATCATTAGTTGGATTTCCATGGTTCTGAATGTTAGTATACAGGTGAGTGGAGCACTGGGAGACGAACTTTTGGATGGTTGATACGTTGAGATCGGGACTCTAAATACGACCCTAAGAACTCGATTGTGGACTACCTGGAGATTGTTCAAGGTACTGTGACTCTTTCTTTAAAGTATTTCCCAGTTGAAAACTCCAAAAGTTGCAAATTTGTCACTATAACAAATTCTGTTTTTGGTGGAAAATAAGATCGTAGTGGTTTCTGGGCGACGAAACTTATTCTTTATCTGCCGCATTATTCTTTTTATATATCCTCTTAAACATGTAGAGTAATAGCGAACTTAATATTGAATTTATAGAAAAACAGAAATCACTAGTAACCTTAAAGATGAACCCGTCGTGTCACACCTTGCCAGAGATCTTGCTGATAAAGACCTGATTTTGCTATAGTTTTCCATTATTTTCTAGCGTTTAAAGAGCTTTAGTGGTTTAGCTAAAATTCTACATAATTATCTGAAAGCAGCTGAAGATTTTTCGGTGTTGCTCTTAAGCGGTGATAGAGATTATTTAATCTAGAAGTTTAATAATAAGATTATTAGACGTATTCTTAAGAAATCATACGGAGTTCTAGTCTTGGAAAACATAATGATATTGATCATTTTCCAGGAGCTTGAAAATGGCGAGGGAATACTTTATTAACGGCGGCTATGCAAATGACTCTTTTACTAGGGAGAGTCTTCAGCGTACTGCTGGATTCGGTGGTTTTACTCGATATTAAAAATCAAATAAGTTGAAGAATTTCTTACCTGGGACTTTTATTCTGTCATATGTCAAATGAAGGAGTAATCAAGATCAGTTTTGATGTAGCCAAATTGCATTAACTTTCCAGAGTGTTAGTAAAAGCGTTGGATTTTTTTTGTGCGGGAACGATTGTGTGGGAAATGTAGTTTCTTAGAACTTAAACTAGTTTTTTTCCAGGAGATTATCAGTCATATTGACAACATCCAGAATGTTCTTTTTGTTTTACTATCCCCTAAAAACAATCTTGGTTTCAGCTAACCGGTCTTCTGTATTTCTATTAGTAATTAAGGTCCGTCGTGCTTAGTTCTCATGGATCCGCTCATTCCACGTTGGAGGCAGAAAGTTTTGTCTACCTCCAGTGAGGATGGGGTTGGTACAAAATAGAACGGGAATGGTGAGATAACGAGATAAGAGACAAAGATCAACCATAAGATAAAAAGCGAAAGAAGGCGTCGTTTGTATATCCAAATTGAAAATACACGTACTATGGTCACTGTTAAAAACACTGATATTTTTTATGGTGCTCTACATAAAGACATCTTTGAAAATGGCGATGTCAAGAGTGTCTTGGAAATTTGTTATCCGTAGGTGATGGGCTTTCGTGGTCTCACTACCACCAGATTAGGATGTTATACATAGCTATGGAATGTCATGCCAAATGTTTTATGAAGGACGATAGGTTTTCAAGTCTCTTGGTGAATCCGTGGTAATATTTTTGAAAATGATGTCTAAATCTTCGAAGAAAAGAGATTTCTTGATGCAGGGAAGAGAACAATAAGTTTAAATACTTATGGTTTCTCTTTGTGCTAGCCTCCATGTAGTTGGCGACTAACAAGCTAATTTGGAAGCCATACCGCATTTTCGCCTTTAGGATGGGTTGCGTTGAGCAGGATAGCCTTCAAATTACAATTTGGCTTAAGGCGTGTCTAAAGATTTTGCTAGTGGCGGTACATCCGCTTACGAAGTAGAACAGGATACGTTTTAATAAGAAATTTTTGTTACGTGGTATCAATGTTGACGCAAAATTAAAAGTTTTCTGGTCCAACCCCTAACTCTCTCCCTTTTGATGAAACCTGGTGTAAATGTAGGTGGAGCACGTAGGCTGGCTTTGTGTTACCTTACGGTGAAAATGAGATTTTTGGGAAATTATTACAAGAAGCTTTGTCGGCCACAAATTCTGAAGTTTAGTAGCTCTACATGATATTTTGACTGCTGAGGAAGGTAAACTTTTAGATCACAGAAATATCAGTATTGTGATTTATCACAAATAATGGAGCATCAAACACATTCCGACTCCGAATGACATGGAGCTTTGTGATGTAGGATTTTACGGTTAAGCTTTATGGTAGAATCGCGTATGTCGTGCTAGAGATTCCACTAGATATTTGGCTTTCGGAGTGGAAGAGAAAGCGAATGCCAGTCTTGATGTTTTCGCCATGATTATTACCCTAGCAATGTGTGCCCCACAGGCCAATTTTATATACTGCATAATCCTGGAGTAATTAGTGTTTTTATTCCAAAGTATTCTTCTCTCAATGATCCCGAGATTTCTTATGCTTTCTCTCCAGTAAAGCGGCCTTCTCGTAGGAAAAAGTTAAATTCTTATCTGGGTTGATGTCTATTCTCTACTTGTTGCCCCACTTTTACAGAATTGTATGTTTTTTATGTGGAACGTTGGCGTTTTGGTCTCCTACCAAGATTATAATAATGTTTTCAAATTTTTTAAAAAAGCAACAGAATTGTGGTAAAAGCCACCTTGTACACCAGTTTATGGTGCCACATATTGTCAAAGACTTTGGCCACATCAAAGAAGAATCCACTGGTTGTATTGTTTTTTGTGCGCAACTCCTAGACGTGCATTCATCTCTAAGAAGAATGGTGGAGTCGCCCGAGCGGAAACAAAATTGACTTTTCAGAATCATTTGGAAGTCTTTGAAAGTTGTAGTAGGAGACTTAGTAGCGGATAATTTTGGGAAAATATCACTGACTTCCAAGACTTGTAGAGCATTGAGTCAAAATTTGTGAAATCGGACACTAAAAATGAAACTGCTGAATTCCAATCGGTTCTCCGCACAATTTTGTAGACATATACGCAGGAATACTCACAAATATTTTTTCTTAAAAATTCGAATTTCGACGATGTTATAAACAAATCAATTTTACACGTCTTTTTTTTCAAATTGTAATTTCTCCGAAAATACACAATGAAAGTTAACGGAACTTTCAGGGTAGATTTGTGAACAGTAATAGAAATAAATACAAAAAGAAAATTTTCAAAAACCCGGAATTTGTTTGTAAATAATTAATTTTTTAATAAACAATTGAAAAGTTACACCTGCGCGAAAGAAAATTATTGCATTTCCCATGGGAAGTGAAGTTATTGATGTTTTAGTGGAAAGGTACGTGCGCGAGGTCTAGCACAAAACGACTCACCCCGGGTGCTCTTCTTTACCGACTCGCTTTTCTGTCATTGCAACCCTTGAAATGAATAGTGTCAATTAAATGAGAGTGATAAAATGTTTATTATTTCGCATATATATTCATATAAATAATATACACGCCTATACATTCCCCTCTACGCCTTCGATATGTTTTAAGAAAACTTTACATTGCTTAGTAATTGAATTCAATATTTTATATATTTTTTCGTTTAATCCCTTTATCATCTTTTGGACACTCGTAATCTGGATCCTTGAATGACACATCAATATCCATATCATCTTCTTCTCTGTCTTGGGTATCTATCTCTTCTCTACTCTCTTCCATTGGTTTTTCTGTCACGTTACTTACTGTTTTCAATTGATTTTTCTTCTTATATAGCTGTGTCCTACATGAATTACAAATATATTGACCGTGGAAATCGCGGAATTTTTCATCGCATGCATTTGCCAAGAAACTAAATTTATTCGATAGCAACTGTGGCTTTTGAAAGATTGCAACATTTCGGCGGAGGTGTCATTACGTAGACAATAATAACCTTATTCAACAACGACAAGCCACCTAATGTGTCTGCACACGAAAAATCAAAACAAAATATAATACGCCGACTGTTGCTTGTTTGTATTTGCATAGGCTTATCACACTTGAAACAGCCCTCCCGAATCGGCACGCGCGATGCATTTTTCTAAGGGAGCGCGCTACGTTCAACTCGCTCACGATTGAAGGCAAGTAGCCAAAAAAATAATAGAAATATATAAATCGATAGATTTTGACCCGCTCTTTCTAATGGTGCTATTATATTTGGTCAAAAACTCCTCCGTCACAATGAGAATCGAGTTACAAGTTCAGGCTGTTTTTTTCTTAAAGTATGTATTTTTTTAACTTATATCAATTGAAAGCGCAACTCGTCAATAACATGTAAAACAAATGTCAATGTGGAAAACGAATAGCAAGTAAATGGCAAGTAAACGAAGACGACGGCACGTGGTCTAACCTGGTGGCACGCGGCCTCGCGCGTAGTGCTAGTATATAGGTTCCGGCTGCCGCGAGACTCTTCCATTTAAACATCAATATCTTCACTTCCTATGGTAAATGCACCAATTTTCTTTCGCGTAGGTGTAGCTTAGAGTATAAGGAATGCACCAATTTTCTTTCGCGTAGGTGTAGCTTAGAGTATAAGGAACATTACAGTTTAAAGATTTTTGATAACCCTACGAGAAGTTGATTAGTTTTTCAATTGTTTATTTAACAAATTAATTATTTATAAACAAATTCCGGGCTTTTGAAAATTTTCTTTTTGTAGTTATTTCTATTACTGTTTACGAATTTACCCTGAAAGTTTTGTTAACTTTCATCTTGTATCTTCGGAGAAATTGCAATTTGAAAAAAAGGCGCGTAAAAATTGATTTGTTTATAACATCGTCGAAAATTCGAATTTTTAAGAAAATATGTTTGTGAGTATTCCCTGCGTATATGTCTACAAAATTGTGCAGAGAACCGATTGGAATTCGGCAGGTCCATTTTTAGTGTCCGATTTCACAAATTTTGACTCATTAAGATATCTGACACTTTTCAAGGGCATAGCAACTATTAGAGGCAGAAGACAACATTGGTGATGCTTTGAGGTGCCTCTGCTGAATAAGCTAAAGAATTTCTCTATAGGTCGCTGAATCCAGGTACTAGTAAGGCTTCTACCTCTGAAGACGGCTCAATAAGCGGTTGAGGTGATCAAGGTGGAGGGTATCGTAGTTGAGCTAACTTTAACATTCTGGGCTGTCAGGGAAAGTCTCAGCTTTGTTTGGGTGATGCAAATGACAAGTTTTCTTTGGGTTGGCGGTGGTGAGAATGGGTAGTTATGTAGGACTCTGATTATTCTCCACAAACTATTATCGGCTACGTTGCGTGCCTCCAGGTTGTTTTTATCAAGGGCTGCTTTGCGACGGCGTTTTTAGCTCAACGGTAAGCCGGGGCTATTTCTACTGTTTTAGAGGGTTTGGGGTTCTCCTTACGCACTGACTTTTTTAAGTCTGGAGCTTTTCTCTATTTTAGACGTAGACGGGGGTTGGTACCGATCCGGATTGATTCCATGGTCTGTCTTAGATGGACGGTGAAGACTGGGCACAAGACTAAAGCGTGAAAATAGATATCATCTGCTGCACGAAGACGTCTTTCAAATTATTGCTACGCGTACGTCTGTTCTTATACACGCACGTGCTTGGTAGGAATAATAATGGTAGAACGCTGTTTTTCTCATTTGGCCTTTTTGGTGTCGATAGATTTTCGATGGTTACTAACGTGATTAGCTACTTTATCTTACTGTAACATAATACTTAGCTTTTGTTCCTTTACGATAGCAGTCGGGTAGCCTTTTTATTAAACTGTCTAGGCTACATCCATATAATAACTACATAACCATGTAATTTGTTGGGTTTTGTTTGAACTTGAAAATGCTCAAACTAATCAAATAAAAATATCCTAATTGTAGTTATTAGATTCATATAACGTATATCAACTTAACATATGTAAGTTGTACAATAAACTTTGCAAAATATATGTAACAATTTAAATTGTTTGTAGACCGTCTATGAACGGTTGAAGGCAACAGTATCCATTAGTGATATCTACAGGTAGAAATAAATTGAAACGACTATTGAATGGAAATCTTTCTGCATGCTACAAAATCTTTTAAGTAGATATTGAATTGCGACTCAGACGGAATAAATCGAAATAACAGTAAATCTATCCAGAATTAACGACATAATAGGAATTCTAGTAAAAAACGAACTTTAGTAAAGTTGGGATATAAACAACAGCTAGATTAAAACAATTCTAAAATAAAAACTAAAACAAACAAAACGAGAGTGATTATATTGGATAAATAATGTCAAATTTCAACAAAAAATTGCAAACTAAAGTCATTTAGCAACAATAATAGTTTTCATTCGCTTGCAAAAATAAGGTCACGTAGAATGACCTTTATCTGTAGCTTACGTTTTTAATTTAGTTAACTACTTTATAGCTCCTAGCCGTTAATATTAACCAAAAAGAATATATTACCCCGTTATCTGCCGCGACTCTCTCTTTATTACTCAAAATGTGAACCACACACCCTCTTCAATTATGCAGATGATAGTCGGGCGGGGGAGGAGCCGGGCCTCTTCAGACGGCTTGATCCGAGCCAGACATGTTTCAATCAATCAAGCTATTAGGAAAACACCGCAAGGGTTTAATCCCTCGAAATGCGTCTCAGCGCTGGGATCGGCGCATGTTTCAATCTGCATAACTGGGTTTTAGGAGGCTGCCCCAATCCCGTAATTCATTTTTTGTCAACTGAAGTATAAACAACAATACATAAATTATGCACAATCTGTAAGAAATCATTTTGAAAAGTTCTTTCTTGTAATATAACCGTTTGTTATACAAACCTCGATCTTAGAATAATATTAATAAATAAAAACATTGTTGAGTTCTCATAATTTAGTGGTAGATAACGGATGCAAAAGGCGCAAATTAATATGGCGAGTTAATTGTTCCAAATATTGTAGAGCATTGGACAACGCGTAGTGGTCTAAAATAATTTGAAAAAGAAATAAATAAATATATAAATATAAAAATAGCGCAAGTTGAAACGGAAGACGGTCTCACAACGCAACAGGTAACGAGGAGTTGCCTCTAGGGCTCGTACTCGGACAGGTATACTGCAATTTCGTATATGACAGTACCTTCAGAGTTTAGCTACTGCAAAATTGTCGAATTGTTAGATTTGCAAGTGACATTTGTAGCGTTAAAACTTTAAAACTTTAAAAAGCATGGAGATGCACGAAGCACTAAACAAAGGCGGATAGCATGACGTTAAGATTTAATGCCAAAAAGGACACTTGATATTCTTGGGAATGCAAATAGGACACGGTTAGAGTGTCTACTACAAGAATAACATTTGATAATTTGGAGTAGAGGTCGACTATCGTCTTTCATGAAAGACTCACATACGGGCTGTTTGTAGGGCAAACAAATCCCCCATTGGTAAGCGAGGGGAAGTTTGCGGCAAAGTAGTGGTACATATTTTTAACAACGCAGTACAGCTGGTTCTGTTTCACGTATCTAAAATATGGCCAAAAGATGCAAGATTTGAGAGGCTAGCAACTTACTTAATGTACAAAGAATACTTTTGGTTATGGCGGCAGGTGTTTACAACACAGTAACCATTGAGCTGGCGTTAGTATCAACCATGTTTCAGCCTCTTTATTTTATTTTGTAAGAAATAGCCGACTGGAGGCTTCTGTAAGTGTTCAAGCTGCGGCCAGGTAAAAACGAATGAAAGTGGTCCACAAAGGAAACGGGGAACTTGATCGAATGAGATGGCATCTCATTCAGCGAGTAAAAGCCTTAGGGTACCAACTATGCCTCTACGGATTGTGGACGAACGGGAGAGGGGTTAGCCGCAACAAGAGATCCAACAAGGACGAGCACTATTTTCTAACGTAAGCTAAAGGCCATCTAGGGGTACTTGAGGTATATTGTCAGATATAAAGCAATTATTCTAAGATGGGCTATGATAACGGACAGTAAATTAGAGCTACCTGTTCTTAAAAGCATGGGGTTTTCATGATTTTTTATAAGTCAAGTTTTCCACAGACGCTGTTAACTAAATTCAAAATCCAATTTTATTAAATCAAGGTGCACATCGAAAAGCTAGAAAAAAGCGCGTGGACCAGTTGGCTAATAAGACTACCACAAAAGAAAGACTATCGATTTTGGAAGCGGGTTCAACTGAAACAAAATGGAAAGAGGTATTTTTTGCGGTGGAAATGGGGTGGCATGCAAGAACATTTCCTTCACAGTTGCAATGGAGTATATTAACCAACACATCTTCCAGCTCATCATATGTTGTAAAAGAAAGTACTAGCTAAAATTGAAGTGTGTATGTAAATATTTTGATCATTAAATTGTATTGTCATATTGCGATACGTAATTATGCAGTAAGACTTTGTCATTACCAATTTAGGAAATTCTGTAAATTCTGGAATGACGAGGCTACTGCCCACACTGCTTTGCTATGCTTAGAACTCTCAAGAGCAATGCTTCCAAGTAAGATAATCTTTTTCAAAGAAAACATAAACTGGTCACCGATATCCTCTGATTTAGTCCTCTTGACTTTTTCTCATGGGTGTTTATTAAAGAAGAACTATTTAAAAGATAGGCACAGTGTGTCTCAAAATTGAGGGCCCAAGTGACTTAAATTATAAATATACCAATTGATGTTTTTAAAATAGCTACACAAAATACCATATTGTGTATCAGCGAATGTGGGGGCACACTTTGAAATCATGTTTAACTAGAGTCGTTAAGTAGCTTAGGGGAAAAAGAGACCAAATAAAAATATTTGAGTTATGGTTTACCACTAAATAAACAATAAGTCCTTACGTTCCTTTATTAGTAATTTACATTATTCCAAATGTGTCTGTTTATTACTGTTTATATTGTAATTAAAAAAAACATACAAAATAATTGATGTAATGCGGAGTTGTGTTTACAAAATAAAAAATACGAGCAGAAAACTTAGTTTTTCAAGTAAATTTGGATAAGTTTATAAAAAATAGTTCTTATAAGTGAAAAATGGTAAACCAATATTTAGTATAGACTTGCTTCGCATGAGTAAATTAAAGGCCATTTGGGGTTAGAAAAACCCTCGCATTACTCATAAAAAGCAAATGAACCTCCAAAGAGTCACTGTTTGATGTGGATTTCGGGCAGTTGGCGTGATAGACCCATACTTCTTAGCAAATGATACTGAAAATACTGAAGCTGTGAATGGCGATCTAGTCTTTTAGCACCAACAACTAAAAAACATGAATTTGGAACAAATGTGGATCCAGCAGGACGGGACCACTTGCTACACAACTGAAGCAACAGTCTATTTACTGTACTAACAATTTCCTGGTTTCCTAATTTTGCGATTTAATACCACGTGACTGCTTTTTGTGGGGTTAGTTAAAATCAAAGTACGCCAGCACTACATGAACAGTACACTTCAAAACGAAATCCGACGTGTTATCGATGAAATTGATCAGAACATATGCAAAATTGTAATAAAAATCTTTGCGTTCATGAAAATCTCTTAAAGGGTAACTGCAGAACTAGGAGTTCAGTTAGAACTTTATTTACAAAGCGATAACAAATAAACAATCATTCTTTAAGAAATAAAAACCAACAATGGCGTCGCAAGTGAAATTAAGTGTTCCATAATCATATAAGCGAAGCTGTCGAAAGTGACCACACTACAGTTCTACAAAAATAGATCACTGCACCTAAATCTGCAACAAGAAAGATAGCAATGAAAACCAGCAAAAAGTCTACATGAAAAGATAATTTTCAAAATAAAACGAATTTTAAGAAGTCAGACAAAAGAAAACAAAAGGGGCTACCAAAATAGAAGAGTACATCTTAAAACAACGCTTTCCTTTAAAAATAATTGTTAATAATTGCTAAAAAGTTTGATAGATAGTGTTATAAAAAAAGTGATTATCATTTCTAAACTATAAATGGCAGCAAGATAAAACTGTGAATAGATACTATAGCAAATTACAAAGAGTTAAAAAATACTCGAGAGGAATAGAGAATCATTACCAAGATATATCAAGATACTTACATTTTATGTAAATATACCAACATATACAGAACGCACTTACTTCAAGATCCCAGGATACTGCATTTATAACATCAACCACCATAATGACCATGTAAGAGTAGGTGCAGCAATAATTGTCAGACAAATATTTCAAATAATATTAAAAGTTTTGACTATATACGGCTTCCGCTCCCCAAATACAGAGCATACAAGAAAACAGTTGACAAGTCCTTTAAATTTCTTCTTCTTGTATCTTTTGCCACATGCAATGTCTGTTCGGCGTTAGGTTAATTTGATGTTTCGTAACTAGACTTCCTCCTCCTACCGACACCTTTTTTCTTTAATTTGTTCTTGCTTAATGTTCTGCAGTATTAAGTATTTGTCATTTTGAAGAATGTGTTCTAAAGTCTTAGCATTTGCCTATAAAGCCATGTTTAGAACGTCACTATTTTTTATTCTTTGTGCCTTTACTGTCTTTTTGATGGAAATTTTTGTAAGGGACAGTCATTGCAAATAATGCCTGTCTAGTGCCCATTACTTTTCGGAAACGAAACTGATTGTGACAAATTGTACTTCGCATGTTTTGTATATATGATTTTGTATGACTGGAAGTTAGGTTTATCTTGAAAGGTGATTACGACCCAAAACATTCACAATGATTCAAAAGAGAAAGCTTATCTAGTGGTAAACTAACATATTATTCCAGCGATTTGATAAAAATTCTGGACTGTCAATATTTCTTTATTACAAAAGATATTGGTCACGTACATATGCTCGTAAAAGAAGTTTCTACACTAAGCATAATTATTATCAAAAAAGATATAATTAAAGCTGCATAATTTATAAATGAACAGGTCTACTTCAGAAAAAAGTTTTGGAGGATCTGGCAATCAATATTCTTCTAAGAACAGTAAAAAGTTTATAATTATCATACGAACAGCAACGTAGGAAGCTACATCTGCAACAAAACCAAACTTAATGAAACATGACTGCCTTCTTTATTTACTTATGAATAAAATAACTGGAAAACAACATTAAGGAGAGAATAGCTAAATAGGCGTTACCTAATAGAGCAACTAGGGAACTAAAACAGACAATTAGAAAACACAAAGACAAATCCTTTAATGACTGACTACTAGCATCCGAAAACACTGAATTCATTTTATAAAAGACTACTAAGCATCTCAAACACCGCAGAGAGTCGTCAGTTTAGAAAGAGGAATATCTAAAAAATATCTTGACCCCAAAGCTACAAGATTAGATAGTTCTTTAACCAAACCAACCCTTCACCCTGCACAAAATTAAAAACAAAAAGACCATACAAATATAACCTAATAACAGGGAGCATCTTGAAGAAACCATCAAAAAAACGGTTGATTACCTTTATCTACAACGCAGTGTTGAGAACAGATAAGTTCCTAGTAGAAAATTTCCAAAATTATTCTGATTCGCAACCATAAAATTGACTAGCACTGTAACACTGTAACGTGTTACTGTATTGGAGGTATATAGAATATAAAGTGACACTTGAACTACTATAGGGAGCTACATCTGTTTTAAATACAGCTATAATAATTAATATGCTAGTTATCAAAAACCAATAATGGATTCCCACCGAGTAGCCTCCTGGAATGCAAATGGGCTAGCACAACATCGTCTTCTAGTCGAAATATTTTTAAAAAAGCAAAAAATTGATGTGTTATTGATCTCAGAAACCCATTTTACGGAAAGGAGCTACTTCAACATCCATAATTATACTACATACCACACCAACCACCCCGATGGAACAGCTCACGCTGGCTCGGTAATTATTATAAACAACAAAATATCTCACTTTGTCATGGACGCCTTTGTAACTGATTATATACAAGGAACTATAATCAACGTCCAAAGTCCTAGTGGTCCACTAATAGTTGCTTCGATATACAGCCTGACTAGGCACTCTGTCAAACAAAACCAGTATGAAACATTCTTCAACAACCAAAGGGCGCGAAATACACAAAGCCGCACTGGCTAACAACCACAACTACATATAGATCGGGGAGTCCACGTACTGGCCGGCTGACCCACATAAAGTACCTGATGCCGTAGATTTCTTTGTTACCAAAGGATTATCTCCAAGATATTCTAAAGCAGAAACGTCCTTCGACCTTCTTTCAGATCATTCGGCTATAATAGTTACAATTAGCACTTCAATTATTACAAAGCAAAAAAAGCCTTTCCTTTACAACCATCACACGAACTGGCACCTATTCAGAGAGTATCTAACGAACAACACGACAATTAAAGCTTCATTGATAACAGAAGAGGAAATTGACAATTCAGTAGACCAGTTAACTAAAAACATTCAGAATGTAGCTTACTACTCAACGCCGACTGTTCACAAAAATTTAGAAGTTATCAAAAATTATCCATTCTACATTAAAACTAAAATGGAGGATAAAAGAAGAGCCAGGCGAATCTGGCAGCAAACAAGAAATCTCATAGACAACAATAACCTAAGTAGGCTAACAAGAGAGTTAAAAACAGCCCTAAGGGAGTGGAAAAACGAATCAGTTAACGAATACGTTAGCACTTTATCTCCTTCAGCAGATAGCAACTACACGCTTTGGAAGGCAACGAAGAATTTAAAAAATGTTCGTACTCCTATTCCACCAATAAGAAAGGTAGACGGCTCTTGGGCAAGAACAGAAGCTGAGAAAGCAACACGTTTTGCAGAACACCTATCTACGATATTTCAACCGCATCCCATAGCTGCTACCCCAGAAGAGGAACAGGAGATTGAAGACTACCTGCAAGCTCCTTTAGAATTAAGCCTTCCAATACAGTCTTTTACCCCTGAAGAAATTATAACTGAAATCCATAATCTAAATAACAAGACAGCGCCCGGGTATGACTTAATTACTGCTAAACTACTGAAAGAACTGCCACATAAAGCTACTATGTGTACACTACAAATATTCAATGCAGTCTTGAGATTGCAGTACTTCCCACTGTTATGGAAATTCGGCCAAATAATACTAATATTGAAACCGGGCAAACCTGTACATGAGGTTACCTCATATAGGCCGATAACGCTCCTACCACTACTGTCCAAAGTATTAGAGAGATTAATACTAAAGAGAATGGCAACCATAAATGAAGAAGATCCCCCAACATCAATTTGGGTTTTGCCAACAACACTCTGCATTAGAACAGATACACCAAGTCGTAGATGTAATCCAAAAAGACTTTAAAGAACAAAGATACTGTGTTGCGATATTCCTTGATGTCAGCCAGGCTTTTGACCGCGTATGGCATCTCGGCCTACTATACAAAATTAAACGGTTATTTTCATACCAATACTTTCCTCTCTTTAAATCCTACTTAAGTGAGAGGTATTATCAAGTAAAGTACGGCGACAGCTAGTCTAGACTCTATCCAATAATGGCAGGAGTTCCTCAGGGCAGTGTTCTGGGACCAACCCTATGCCAGATATTTACAGCTGATCTACCATGCAATCACAACACAATGATGGCCACTTACGCGGGCGATGCGGCGTTATTAGTTTCTCACCAAGATCCACTATAAGCTTCGACAATTCTACAAGGTAGTCTCGACATAATACAAAAATGGTTGTACAGGTGGCGCATACAAATTAACGAAACCAAATCTAAAACTATTACGTTTACGACGAAACACAACTCTGCTCCTCCGGTTATACTAAATGGTATGCAAATCCCCATCAAACAGGAAGTAAAATATCTTGGTTTGACCCTCGACAGGCGATTAACATGGAAATCCCATATTACAAAAAAGAGAAGGCAACTTGATGCTATGGTGAAAAAGATGTATTGGCTTCTTGGGAAAAAATCCAAGTTATCGATAGAAAATAAAGTGTTAGTGTACAAGATAGTTTTAATTTCGGTGTGGGCGTATGGCATACATCTATGGGGCAGTGCTAAAACATCAAACATTGATATTCTGCAAAGATTTCAGAGCAAAACTCTCCGTGTAATGACCAACGCTGAATGGTTCATTAGCAATAAAACACTTCATGACGATCTAAAAGTTCCATGGATCAGAGATTAGGTTAAAAGACGAACAGTCACCTATGTCAATCGAATAAGAACTCACCTCAAGGTGTTAGTGCTAAATTTATTATAAATTAATGGTACCACTCGTAGATTAAAAAACTTAAAACGCTAGACCAGTACTCGTTATATTAGTATATTCAGGGACTCGCCAATGGGCGACACTCCCTCCACATATCAGTATTTTAGTATAGTTTAGTAATTAACTATTACATCAAATTTGCTCATTAGCCTTTGGGCTAGTTGTAAATTAACCATATAAAATAAACGAAAAAAATTAATATATTGCTGTCTAAACAGTTTGTAAATAGAGATGTCAACGAATAAAAAAATTAGCTTTTTTCCTAAAAATTAAGTTTGTTTTCTTGGCTGCTTTTTGCTTTAACGGCCGATATTGGTGCTAATCGATTTGTATTGACGACGCAAGTAGATTGATATCTCTCTCAACTTTAAGAAATTTCGGGAAAAAAAGTTACGCCCATTGAAAGTTTTCATTGAAAATCTATTGCTAATGTACTTTCTATGGCCATAGACAACATTGTTTTCGGTAGACTTTATAAGAATAATGTCGAAAATGCTATGTTTATGGTCATAGAAAAAAATCAAGAAACTTTTTTTGCCGAAAACTTAACCTAGTTGATCCCAACCTTACATGGTCGAAAGTGACAATAAAGACTTAATCTAACATAACCTTGCCTAACCTAGCTTAATTTTGAATGCATGGAAGCTTAATGTCGTTTGATTAGTACGCCAGAATATGGTTCAAACAAATATAAAAGAAATACTTATTAATAAAAAAATTAATGCTAATACATTAGCCGTCACTTAGCTTTTCCAGGAAACATCGTATAGAGGTGGTCAGCTTTCATTCCTCTGGTCAACCTTCGACGATTTAAGCGCCAATGCCCAATTTAGTGGCGATTATTACCATATTGGCGACTCAGGGCCATGAGCAATCTCCATTTGGTCCACCTTACGCCTACAATAGTCTCAGTGCCAAAAGTACTCCACCAAAGCGAGTCTCAAACAAGAAATTCACCGATCATTTGGAATTAGGCCTTCACGCATTCAAGGTTAAGTTAGGTTTTCTTTAGACAGGATTAGCTTAAGTTTTTGTTTCTTTCAGCAATGTAAGTTTAGGTTGGGTTAGGTTTTGCCACCTTCAACAATGTAAGGTCAGTTCCAACGTTGCATGGTTAGATTAAGTTTTCAGTAAAAATATTTTCGTAATATTTTTTCTATGGCCATAGACCTAGCAATGTTAGTATTTTCATGCTACCCAAAACCATAGAAGTCACATTAGTAATGCATTTCCAATAGAAACTTTCAGTAGATATAACTCTTACCTCCAAAGTTTTCTAAAATTGGGAAGGATGTCAATCGACTCAGCTCGTGGATATTAGTCGATTGACAGCATAATCGACCGCTTCCGCCAATTTCGCTAAAGCGAAATCTTACCGTTTTCTTTTCCCCGTTCACAAAAATGTTTCAAAAATATTAGATACATGGTAAGCTAGATAGGCATTTAACTTTAAGGCATCTAAGCAAAGAAATGATTGTTATAGCTTTCAGTTTTATTTACCCTCTTTTTAATTGATAATAAACTGTGATTTGTTTAATTTTCTGCATTTTGGAATTAACTTTTTTAATACTTTCGTCACTCCCACCATGGAACTTCTTGAATGATTTTTTTTTGAGCTTTGTTTAAATAATGTAGGTAAAATTTTTAAGCAAACATAGGTCCCGCCCCACAACTTTTTGAAGCTGTAATGACTACTTTATAATTAAATATTGTATTACTGACTTTATACAAGATACTCTTTGGTACTTTTAAAGTATCAGGCTTGACCTTGGAAGCAGTAGAGCAAATTTGCCCGAGCTAGTCCAATCCTCCGCATAAACAAGTCCAGAATAATTCATTAGCATAAGTTTGCTGAGCCCATTATATCAGTTTTGCTTTTGGCTTTGCAGCTTGCTTGCATCTCCCGGCTTATTAAAGGACTTCAGCTCCAAGATCGTACCAAGTCCGCCTTAATTATTCAAACGAAGGCGATCAGAGAGTCGGCATGAAAGCCCAGCTCACTACGTTTTTGTCATTTCCAGCCAGATGCAGGACGATAAGGTTAATTAATTTATCCGCGCATTAGCAGGTGTAGAAACCGCCGAGCGCCCGGTGTTGTAAAACGCCCATTGTTTTGCTTCGGGAGGATAATTAGCAAATGAATGGGGGGAGTCACCTTGTGCGGCAGAACAATTAACAACAGTGCATTCTGATATTTGTTTACACTCCGCCGCTATTGAATCACTATTAATGGCGGTTGCATAAAATGCAGATGAATGAATTTAGCTACGGACGTCACGCGTTAAGCTATTCCATTATATCTCGAGGCTGTAGGAGGCGCCTGCAATGCAAGTGCACTAATGTGCTGCAACAGCGAATTCCGATTGCCCAAAAGTGATTTTCGCGTTTCTTCATCGGCAGCCAGATAACGATCTCTGTTTGCATACGCCCTAGAATTTTCTTTGTCTTAGTGTTTCGCGTAAATAGTCGAGATCTCTGCTTAATGCACAAAATCGACCATAAGAAATATCAATACAAGTCCCATATTACGCAAATCGAAGCAATAGAACAAATTAGGAAAAGACTCGATGATGAATAAATCTGAGAAGACAACTGGTCAAAGGAATATGGAATGCCAAAATCTGCAACAAAAAAAGAATCAAAAAATTATCTGTTGATTAAAAAAGAAGGAAAAATTCGAATTAAAAAATGGCAACAATATAGTAAGTTAGGATTCTTTTTGGTATTCGAGTACTTTGATAAAAAGATGGAAAATGTAGGAAAGAAACAAGAAGTCGTATCTACCAAGCAAAAAAACCTGGGACCTTTGGAGTACCAGAAAGAAAACAGCTGGAAGCACTGAAACTGTGGTGCTACAGAAGAATACTCAAAATCAGTTGGATGAAAAGAACAACAAATGAGGAAGTCTTCAGAAGAATAGGCAAAGAAAGAAAACTGATTAAGACAATACAAAAAGAAGAAGTTAACTTATAGACCATATCTTACGGAACAAAGAAATGCTAAACAAAATCACAGAAGAACAACGGCTAAAATATATCAAACAAATAATGAGTGATGTAAACGCAAGACCTTACAAGAAACTGAAAGAAATGATACAAAATCGACGTATGTGGAGAACTGTTACAAACCAGTCGAAAGACTGAAAACGAGTTGAAGAGAGAGAGAGAGAGAACTATTACAAAGAAATTGATCATAGAGAATGCAGTTGATCAGAACTATCTGTCTATTTTGGTGTATTAAAGACTAACTAGCAACGCAACATTTTTTATTTTACAAAGAGCTGAAGCATTATGAGACTAAAACTGTGACTATTGTTTAAAACCACAATGAGAGCATATTGGAATTGTAGTTTTGGTTGACAAGAATTAAAAATAAGCAACGTTCGGAGTATAACTGGAAGAACAAACTATAAAATGAATAGAACAGTTTATAGAAAGTTCTAAATCTTTGAGCAAAGTATCAAAGGCGAACGTGAAAATTGAACAAATAATTTGAGAGAAAGTTACAAAAAATAAAAGTCCGTAAGAAAGATAAAAAACTATAGACAATATAAAAAAATCTTCTAAACGTTTAAAAATAAAGATAGAGTAAGCAAATATAGAGAGAACTTGAAGGAAAACATGTAAGACTATTCGGGAAGTTTTGAAACCGAAACTAAAATAATCAAATGCAACTAGATGAAAATATCTGTATCTTGTAGAGTACTACCGTATTTGTTTGTTACTGACTGATACAGGAGCTGCAGCGGTGATACAAATTTTTCTAGAAATTAAGGCAAGGTTGTAATGGAAAAAAATCAGTGCACTAAACTAAGGGATAAAAGTTTATTGGGTCTAACGGAAGCTGAAAGACGTTCTGGAGGAAACCTTACAGATTGTGTTAATTAATACTGAGAAACCAAGCTCAAAAGATTCTTCATAAATACAAGCTAAGTTACCAGAAAAATACTTAGGGATTAAATAGACGTTGGAAAAGATTCAAAAAATGGCTAAAAATATGAAAGAACATAGTGTAGAAAGTACAGGAAAGAGAGCGACAGTCAACATTCTGGTTTATGTGTAGAGATCGAACAGCAATAGGGTATCTTTGTTGCCGTTGCAGTAGATTATTTTTCTAATTTTATCAATAGTCATAATCAGAATACGTGCAACTTAAAGATCGTATAGTGATTACTTCACAGTTCTTTTCACAGGTAGCATACACCATCACAGTTCTAGAAGAGAATGGCATTGAGGAGGTAGCCGTGTAACGGCCGTTCTTCTGAAATTGTACATCTTTGAAAGGGCTGCAGGCGGCCGCGATGGTGTAAACATCCAAAGAGTTCTAAGCGTGTCTCGAAGGAAGACTCCAGTAATCTGCTCGGCGCAGTCGTGAAAGACTACAATTTGCGTGGTGATCAAAGTGCGTTAGAACACAGAGATTAGCCAATAAAAATAGGTTTTCAGTATTAGTAGCTTAGTTAATTAGCTACAAACTCACCATAAAAAAATAAAGCCTCTAAACTGTAAATAATTGTCAAGTGACAAATAAATCAATCAAACCATTAACTAAGTTTACTACAAACAATTTTTGAAATCTTCCCACTACGACTTCGATTGGTTTAAATCGTTTTATGAGAATATTTTCAAAACGCCTGATTGTTTAGTACTACACTACCTTGGAGGTGTTCGAATTAGTTCTTTGGCTTTTTGTTAGCACAGTCTACCAGACATTTTACCATTGCTGCAAGCTATGACGAGTTGGCTTTTTTCACTGTAATCTGACTCGAAAACTTATTTATTTTTTGGATGTTTAAATCTACGATCAAATAGCAGTGTTAATTTTACGATGGCATAACAGTAGTAATGATAAGCCATCAAAGGACAGAGTGCTAATTAATTATTTAGTTTAAAGGCAAGTTTAGGAATAAAACTATTGCGATACTTAGTTTTAAGTACAGAACATCAAGAATCTTTCTAAAAAAATCAGACTTCGTCTTAACGAAGATTTGGTAGTCTTAGTAAGAAAAGTCACGGTTGGTTTTTTGTTATTAATTTGGGTTTAAACATCGGTACTATGCTTGTGTTATAAAAATACTAGATTTAGTTACTCAGAAGTTTCATGCATTCTAAATTAATTGCGATCTACGATCTATTTATTTTAATATGTTTTAAAAAGAATAGTAACTAAATGGTGCACTGTTAAAGTCTTTTTCTAAAGCTCTTTAGTACTCTTTCTAATATATGTTAAGAAATACACCTGCTTACTTAACGAATTGCATTTTGTAGGGTTTCGAGGATCCTAGAGCAATAATTGTAAACCTCCGTACAAAGAGAAATCAGATGTTCAAAAATAGTTTACCTTGTTGTGTAGTTGTTAAAACCAAATGAGTTCCAGTTGAAGCATCTACAGATTGGGTACAAAAAATCGTCTAATTATTTCTACATATCGATTAGAAGTAAAACTAACATCCTATTAAAAAAAGTAAGAATTAATGATCCCAACTTAACTCATCTTACACCAACATGATGCTTGCTATATGGAGACCTTAGATGAATATCTAGTAGGTTGTTATCACTTCAATGGCAAAAATGTATAATAAATAGACTTCTCTGGTAAAAAACAACTTTGTCATATGCTAGACTTTTTCACGTGAGAAAAGTTCCTATGCAACAACCATCTTGTATGGATAAAAGCAAAAGCTTTGATGCAAAATTCTTTGTACAGTACAACTAGACAAGTGAACAATAAAGAAACGTTTGCACTCAAATCGCTTCAGAGATGCAAAACGGGACGTCCCACTACATCAATGTTTTCCGCTGTTCGAGTACTCCAAGATCTTTCTCCTCTCCTTCTTACTATAAAAAATTCTTTTAGATTTCCATAAAAAACCATTTTCAATTGGAAACGTTGTTCGAGGCGCAAGAAGAAAGCGCGTTTGTAAAACACGGTATGCAGCTAACTCTCAGATTATTTTATAAAACCAACATAGCAATGAGCTCGTAATGAGTCTGACCAGCTTCAAGCATGCCATATCACCTAGATGAAAATCTCTCTGCCGATCAATCCAGTCCAGCTGTTGTGTGGTAGTTACGGATCTGCACTTATTACTCTTACAGGCAAGGGTAGCCTTTATACCCCACAGTTACTCTTGTTACTGGTGGTCTAGGCTTTAAGATCGGGGGATTTTGACTTAGTTGTCTAAAAGAGGGGGCTTAATAAAATACTTAAATTTTAGGATGAGAGACCAGGCTCATTGTATATAGTCGATAGTTAATAATATTTAAATTACTGCACCGTAAATAACTGCAATGGTAAAACAGCACTAGTACTTACTCTAAAGAAAACTGAATCTAACCAACTCAAACCTCGTCTTGTCAATAGAAATTAAAAGAACTAATCAGTCGAATAATGATTAATTCGTAAATAAACCTAAATTCCTGATCATCCGTGAAACAACAGAACAGACTCTTTAGTGCAAAACGTTGAAGACACTCTATAAAAGCGACGAAGGCCAGAGGAAAACTCATTAGGCTTATAAAGCCTCTGTTAAATGAAAAATCAAAAGAGACTAAGGACAACTAAGAATCTAGCCAAACTTAATCGAAAAAGACGACACAAACGAAATGATGTACCTTTTCTCTCTCTTCATGAGAATCTAAAAAGGTTAAAAGGGATAAATCTATTGTTCAACTTACTACAATATTAAAGCTGTAGTAGTCAGTCGGTTACAGTCATAAAGGTAGTCACATTCGTCTATCATGAGGGTAAACCAATCTAAAAGCAGACAAAGTAGGCCCAATGAGACCTCAACAAGGAAAGTTTGAACCTGCTGTAAAACCGCGGTTTATAAAAACCAACCACATGGTAGCATATCGTTTAGATCTATGCAAACAAAAAGTCAAAGTCGAATATAAGCAGGGGCTAAACTCTAGATTGGAGCATCAAAGAGCTTGGTGCAAATCTTTAAAAGGGTGATATAAATCTCCACCGACTTACTGAAGAAACTTACTAATTTTTGTCCCGCTCAAAAATTCAATAGAAGAATTTTGTGATGGACGATTAGAAAATCATTCCAGTCAACTTGGGCAATGAGGTAAACTTTGGTCTTTACAATAGAAGGAGTTGAATAAAGTAAGTTTTAAAGATTTATCTAGAGATCTACCTATCAGCCAAGCTTGCTCTTGATCACACCAGAATAACAGAAATTGTTACAAACTTACTAAAAATAAGTCAGCTAAGCAAAACTTAAATAATTTTTTTAAAATATAGCTGACTGGAATGAAAGGCTTATACATAAATACTCACAGGGAAACTAATTTGATATACAAATTCTCTGTTTGGAAGTGTCTGCATAACCTTATAACTATTGGAAACCACAATATATACACCAAACAAAAAAGCGAATCATTAGCAAAAGGAGGATCATATGTTTGAAATAACTAAGACTGTAGTTGGCTAAATAATTGGATATGTAAGTCTTAACAACACTAATAAAATTGGATGGAAAAACTAGTTCCAGTTCAGAAAATAATCATATTGCGATAAAATAGAAGACAAGATGTGTTAGTAGCTGACTTTTTAAGTATTGTAACTTATGTAAGCATATCTATACAATGAGTGAATATAGAAAATAACTCAATTGTAGACTTTAAATGACAGAGGCACACGTTATATTCGTCTGCAAAGTTCTTACTCTATGAAGCCATTCATTTCTGGGAGGATCCAGCTTTCGAATTCCCAATCAGAGAAGACCTGATAAAAACAGTGAATCCTTTCGGCCCGTAAGTCAACAGTTGAGTAGTATAATAAGTGTTAAGGCTACAGTGCTAATATTGTTAAGTTTTTCTCATTTTTCACTCTCCCAAAAGAGTTATAAATATATGGTAACCATATTTTGGGTTATAAAAAGTAATATAATCTATAGTATAGTTTGTAAGTGTACAAGCCATGATTATTCTTTGTTGACAATTGGTTTTAGTAATATATTGGTATACTATTATGTATTGAGTAAGGTACTATAGAGTAAACGTTGAAATGTATAACATTTGGTTATTTTTTTTTTGTTTGGGGCACGCTATTCCATCACAAACTCTAATGCTCTAATGTTTCTTGCATGAATCTGCATAAACTCAAAACTTATTAGATGCGAGACCCAAAAGCTTGAAAAGATACAGGCCCACGTTACCACCATTAACTGTAATTTATCACAGGTCCCGTTTCGTACGGGCATTATGTGGGCTAAAATTAAGCTTTATGGTCTAAAAGCGCCCGGCAACTTCGCCGGCGAATAAAACTATTCCAGGCCGCGCCGTTGACACATTCGGCAAGTTAGACGGTAAAGTGGAGCGTCACAAAGAGCCAAATTACTACAACTCGAAGCCCCCAAAAATGATATACGCAACGGCCATTTTTAACAATGGCGAAGCGCTCGCCGCGGAGCGGACCCGCGTGGGCCGAACAATGTAACATTAATCTGCAGAACGCCACATTAAGTTCGCAGAACAAGGGCCCTGATTGTGGCCGAGAATTTGCTTTCAGATCTCACTGCGCAGTAATGAGGTGGCTTAATTTATCGCGGCGGGCATTAAAAATTATTAGCACTACCGCGCGGGCGATTCTTAATTCCGCGCCTGGCCGGAATGCTCAAGAGGCGCTGCCATTCAGCGGCGCTGGGGTCTATATCCTGTAATGAAATACTCGGAAGAGTGTTCAGAATGGCGAGTGAGCTGCTTCAAAGTTTTAATTCAAAAGCGGTGTCGTTTTGCAGTTAGCTGCTGTAAACGAGCGCATAAAACTACATAAAAATTTAATTTGTCGCCTTGCCAATGGTGCTGGTTTATTTGAAGGTGTTGTAAAAAGAAGTCTAGAAGCTAAAATGTCCTAAATGTCTTCCTATCTCAACTAGTAGCTTATAAACAAGCAACTTCAGCTTCGACTTAAATCAGGAGTACAAAACAGTATTAAAAAGAGATTCATAGACTTTTGGGAAGCTCAGGAAAACTTGGAGACGTCCTTCGTATGTGGGGAGTTTCTCACGGAAGCCGCCAGAGAATATTTTGAGTCCGTACTACCACCAGAGAAGAGCCGACTACACAGGGTACATTTAATCTGTATACAAAAATGTATAATACCTTTGTTACCTTCTTTGTGACTCGTGCTTTATATTAGCGATGAAGAAACAAGTCAACTAGGAAAGGAAAACAATTATGGTTTTGTACAAAATGCAGTATAGTAAGAAACACTCAACGAACCCTCACATCATCGCAAACTACTGACTTGCTGAAATGTATACGTTGCCTTCCATACGAAACGTCCAAATTTTATAATGGCAAGAAAGGTCTGAGGACACACTACGGAAAATGTTACAAAGAACATCTGCAAACCCGTGAAGACTCTAAATCGAAAACATCAACTTGCTGGTAGCAGACCTAACCAGAATGAAAAGATCTATTTTGTTATTAAAAGGATCCCTAAAACTCGTTCATCGCTGGAAGAACTTCCTACTTTCATGCTCTACGCGATCAAGAGAAAAATCTAAGAAAATAACGAAATTTATTAAAAACAACATTTATTATTTAACAATAAAGAGCAATTTGAAATGGCCAAACTATCGTCCATTCTTATCCAGAAAGGTTGAGTCGAAAGTGGCTATAGGTAATCTTTGTGGTGCGTATAGGATACTTTCTTTATTTGACACACTTGCTGAAGAAATGAAGAATTGTACGCTAAGTTACTAACCAAACACCCTAAACCGTCCCGTCCACTTTCCTTCCTGGATGATCCTACTGAAATTACATGTATTCGAATTATCGAAAAAAATGTACTTTAGGCTTTAAGTCAATTTGACAATGGTCCCGCTGTCGGCATAGACGGTTTATGCCCACAACACTTGAATAATCTTTCTGCTATCAATAACGGTAAAGCACAGTTATCTCAACTCTAAGAAGACTAATAGCAAAGTTGGCATATAATGCAGTTCAACAAGAGATAGTAGGCATTATGTGAAAACTGATTTTGGCACCAAGAGAGCTTGTGTGTTTTAACAGTGTAGAACGAGATACCTTGCTGTTTCAAGTCAAAGAAAAAACACCATCTATATAAATACAAATACCTGTTTTAATGTTACAGCAAACCATCACTTCTGCTCTTCGGAGACCGTATCATTAGGTCAGAAGTTGGCTTACAATAAGGTGCAGAACTATTAGGGTTTTGCTTATCAATTCAATCTTTTATTGAATCCTTAAAAACAGAGTTTAACATTTGGTATCTTGATGACGGCACGTTGTGTGGCAAGCCCGAATCTGTGCTACAAGATTTCAGAGACCTTATCATCAAACGTAAAAAATATGACTTCAAATAAACCTCAAAAAGCGCAAATTGTTTTTCTGTAGCTTAGTCAATGGGGCAGTTCAGTCCAAATTCGATGTAATCTCAACAGAAATTCAACTGTTGGATTCAATGTCATTACTTGAAGTTTCTATTGCTGACAACGTAATCGACTCTGCCATCAAAAAGAAAAAAAACTTTTTCCTGGGCCGCTTGCAAAATTTGAAACACCATGTAGCATTTTTCTTATTGAAATACTGCTTACTAATGTTCAAACTGACTCATCTACTGCGGACTGGTCCTTGTTGGAAAACAAAAAATTTAATTAAAGAAGTGGTTGTCAGGGTTACGTCAGCAATAGAAACACTTCTGAAAGTTCAACTGATGAAAAATGGATCCAAGCTGCTTTTCCTGCCAACTACGGCGGTATTGGGATCCGGAAACTGGAATACATATATCCCTCTTGCTGTTTATCCTCGGTTAATAACGTTTTCAATCTCGTCTAACTGATGTTATCAAATAATTTACCAAATAATGGTACGGCTCTAACGGCCTGCAAACTGAGAGGTTAAGGCTCTCATATGTTCGCTCAATGTGCCCGGTCGTCGCGCACCATCTCTGGTGCGGGGCGATGTGGCAAGCATGCGCCTTAGACGACGGCCATTATTTTTTTTTGTGTTACGTTTATTATGCAATCTGTTAATATACAAAAACAATAAGCATAGATGATAATCGGTACAGAGCATGGTAGAGATGTTTTCCAATAATCACAAACTCTATATATTAATTATACATTTTTTAATTACGTATCTTCTAATAAAATTTAAATGGAATAATGGTGTTATTTTACTCAACAATGGTTTTACAATAATAACAGTGGGTATGAAAGTGTCTATTTTTATGAAGCTTGAAACTTAGATTACCTATGAATGATCTCACTAATCGTGTACCAGGTCTAATGGCGTTTTTCGTTTTAACCTTCTAGTCGGCTAACTGTTGTCTAATAGGCTTATCGCTAGTGGGTTTGGATGCACTTCGAGACGTTGTAGTATCTTACACTACACTTTGTAATCACCTCATTCATGGAAAGCACTTCTAAATCGTGGTAAATGTCTTTATTGGTCACAAACCAGGGCGCATCTGTTATGACACGAAGAAATTTCGATTGAGATCTCTCTATGATGACAGTATTAGAGTTTGAAGCTGTCCCCCAAAGCTGTAACCCGTAGGTCCATATTGGTTTGTATTGAGTTATACGCTAATAATTTGTTGTGTACAGATAATTGTGACTTACGTCCAAGGAGCCAGTAATGCTTGCGAAATTTTGTGACTAGCTGCTTCCGCTTTTGCCATATGTGGATTTTCCACGTCAAACCCTTATCTAGGTGCATATCTAGATATTTTACGTCGTTTGCCGTGGGCACTATTTGATTACATATTGTTATCGGGGTTGCTTGTCCATGGCATTTTGTAAATACAATGTGTGTTGACTTCGTTTCGTTAATTTTAATGCACCATTTCTTTGTCCATGATTCTATTTGATTTAAGTTATTTTGTAGTAGCCTATGTGCTTCTACCGGATCAGCGCTAGTTGCTAATATTGCAGTGTCATCCACAAATGTTGAGGTTATGACACTTCTGTCTGTCGGGAGATCTGCAGTATATAAGAGGTAGAGTATTGGCCCTGAAACGCTGCCCTGTGGTACCCCCGATGTTATTGGGTACAACGTTGTTACTTCATTTTCGTATCTCACCCGGAACAGCCTTTCTTGCAAGTAGTATTTGAGGATGTTATACATGGCTTCTGGTAAATTCTGCTTTAATTTATATAGTAATCCTTGATACCAAACCTTGTCGATGGCTTGGCTGACATCGAGGAATACAGCTGCGCAATAGCCTTTTTCTTTATAGGTTTTGTTTATTATATCTACAACCCGGTGCACTTGTTCTATTGTGGAGTGTTTCCTTCAGAAACCGAATTGGTGCTCTGGAATAAGGTTCTTTTCGGAGACGACTTTCATCAATCTTTTTGCCAGTAGTTTTCCAAAAGTTTCGACATTATTGGCAAGAGATTAATTGGTCGATACGAGGTAGGGTCGTTAGGTGGTTTTCCTGGCTTCTGAATGAGTATTACTTCCGCTGTCTTCCATTGTGCAGGGAAGTATTTTAGTCATAGTACTGCGTTGAAGCGTTGAGTTATTATAACTATTCCCTTGTGTGGTAGCTCTTTTATTACTTGGCCAGTGATCAGGTCATAACCAGGTGCTTTTTTTGCATTTAGTTCTTTTTCAATTGTATTTCTCACCTCTCATCTCGTGCTACCGGTTCGTTAGGTTGTTCTGGTCTGTTCAGGTATTCGTTGATTTCTTCGCCCGTCTGAGGGCAATGGTTCGAAGACTCTTTTTAAATGTTCCGATCAGTTTTTGCCCATTCGCCATTTGGCTTTCTTATGGGTGGAATATATTCGCGTGATTGTTTGAGCCTTTTTGTAGCTTTCCATAACGCATAATCGGATGAAGCCGTTGGTGTCATATTTTCCAGGTATTCTTTAAATGACTGATTTTTGAGATCAATTAATAGTTGTTTAAGATGTCTTGTTGCCCTGTTGAGGTTTGTTTTATCTTGAGGATTTCGTGTTTGTTGCCAAATTTTCCTAAGCTGTCCTTTTTCGACGATTTTCTCGCGAATGTTTACAGGTGCGGGGCGATGTGGCAAGCACCGCGCCTTAGACGACCGCCATTATTACCCCTTGTTTGAGTGAACGCAGGTACTCAATTATTTTTAGTGACCTGCCAGGCTTCAGAGAGCCCCGGGAATTGAACTCGGGTCCGTCCGCATCGCAGCCCGCGCCTCATCCACTGGACCACTCTGGTGCTAATTTACCAAATATACTGAAAATTTCCTGGTACGCGAAAGGATTAGAACTCTAGAATAAATTGTTCTTAAATCCAACATCACCTTCAGTACCCTACATATAAAAAATTGGCATGAGCTAATCTCTAAACGCAAATATACAATAGAGTTTCTCGATGAACATTCTAAGGTATCGCAGTTTGCCACCTTGCAAAAGGAGTCCAGTGCTTGGCTTCACGTGCTTCCTTTACTGTCAATCGGAATACTATTAACGAATAACGAATTCCACATTGCAATCTCATTACGCCTGGGGACCTTTGTATGTAAATCTTATCTATGCATATGTGGAGAAATTCGAACCTCAAGGGGCACTCACGGTGTGTCATGCAAAAAGAGTGCAGGACGCCAATCAAGACAGTATTCCCTAAAAACAAACTCATCAGAAGAGCACTTGTTTCTGTTAAAATTCCAGCAGTTTTAGAACCCACGGGGCTATTTATAAACGATGGGAAACGCCCTGACACGTCAGGTGTTATCTTTTAGGGCTGGTATGTTTTTTGGATTATTAGCATAAATTGTATTTTTCAAATAATAGACAAAAGTCTAAAAGTGTCAGGTCGCAAGATCTTGGCGGCCAATTCACATCACCATTTCGTGCGATAATATGTCTTGAGAATTTCCTGCGCGGTTATGCGACGTTTTGTCGTGTTGTGTTGCACCATATTGTTGGAAGTAAACATCATCAGTGTTAATTACATTTAGTTGAGGCAATAAAAAATCTGATTGAAGCCTTTGTATTATCTTCAGGTTTCAATTGCTTGAGTTGGACACTATAGGTACATATTGATGTTAATGCTGTTTTGTGTATTAGAATATCGTTGCTCAGGCTTAGTTTGGATTTGCGCCCTAATAGCCAGTTTAGTGCGAAAAATTTTAGACCTAGCTGCCTACCCTTATTGAAGACATGCTTTTTAAAAGTGAATCGTCGATTAAGGTGCATACCAAGGTATCTGACGTTTTTTGCTTGCGGGAGTGATATTGTTCAATTATTCTTAGGCATGTTCCTATTCAGAGTGTGAATGTCACATAAGTGGACTTGATTTCATTAACTTTAATACGCCAGTTTCCTATCCAATGCACATAGTTGAGAGAAATTTGTAGGTTTCTTGATGCAATGTCGTGGCTTTCGTCAGACGCTAGTATTGCAGTATCATCTGCGAACGTGGCGATGGTTGTACAATTTGTAATAGAAATATTCGCTACAAACAACAGGAGTATGTCTTGAAATTTTACCTAGAACTGTCTGTTGCTCTTTTCATTACCACAGGTAGCATATTTTTGTATCGGTAGTTTATAATAGGGGGGTCTGCAATCTTAAGAGCTATTTTTGGTTTTACGTTCTCTAAACGTGTCTGATTTGATTTTTTAATATAGTCTTACTGATCTTTGTAAACATGGAGTGACTGTGATTGGCGAATAATCCGATGACATGTCTAGTCCTAAGAAAGATGAGATTATTTACGTTGAGTGACTTTAATAATTCTCAAGTCTTAGCGGTTGTTACTTTAGCACCCCAGTTTTGGTGCTTGGCGATGAATAGTGTTTTAAACGTTCGAAAAAACTGAGTAATGTGTTCTGTTTTAATATTATTGATGGGATATATAGTCTTATGTAATTACATTTATAGCCTGGGTGTGCCTTTGGATATGTGTATCTGCTTGATAATATTTGATTGGACTTTTTATAATTACTGCTGCTCCGTCAGGGTGGTATCGTACGTATTAAATTTTGGTATTCTAAGGTTGCTTCTGTGAAATTACAAATATTAGAATTATGTCTAACTCATAATTGGCAATAAAGTTTTGTAGTTTGTGGATACTGTTTGACAAGCCATCGGCGTTCCATTCTGCAATCTTGAGTGTTATTGCCATTATTTTAGTTTAGCAGAGATAGTTGTGAGGAGGTTTAACAATGTTTTGATATTCTCAGCTAGGTCTTTCATTATTTTTTCTAACTTTTTGATGTTTTATGTATAAGGTACGTTTTTTTGAGGGTAGAGTTGTTGTCCATTCGATATTGTGCCTGCGCAAACTTAGTAGTCGTACTTTGCTGTGGAGTTTTTCTTTTTAACTCCTGGTATACTTGGCAACCTTTATAGTTTGCGGGATGCGAACCGTTACATAAACTTTTGTTTTAGTGCAGGTTTTTGTTGGGTGGTTTGCTTCGAATTTCACATACCTGGCTTGATGCATGCAGAATCTCTTTGTGTGCCCAAATCCTTGACAAATTGTGCAATGTGGAATTTCTCTTATTTGGTGTGGCGGCTCTATTACAATTTTTGTGTGTAGTAAGCATTTATACATTGTATATGTTTTTAACTTCCTGTCCTTGACATTCTACTTAAAGCTATTGATTTATATACATCACTAAAATAATAAAGGCTTTCAATTACTACCCTAAAGTTGCGTTCCCCCTTTTAGTTCTAGTAGCCCCTCTATTAGGGCTCTGTAGGTATCTGAATTTTTCGCTATAATTTTTAAAATATATTTTTTTGCGATGTATTGAGTTCTGCTGTGATAAAAATTGGTGAAGATTTTGTTTTCATTTATTGTATCTACCTTTACTATTTTGTCTAGCTCTGAAAGAGTTTGGAAATAATTTGTTTAATTGATTTTGGAAATTGTTCTATAGAAGTTTTTGCTGCACCATACGATTACCGTTTTTTGGGGGTTACGTTTTTTCTTTCTTGAAGTAACTAAATTTCATTTTATAGTTTTTTGGTTTGTCGTTGTTGATTGATAATTAGATTGTTACCACTGTGTAACAGTGGGTACTGTAGCCCTATATTTGGATCTACCGGTTGGCTAAATGTGGGGTGTGTATATTAAAGTTGTGGTAATTGGAGCTGAGCCTGCGTCATATTACCCGAAAGTTGGTGGGTATTGCATTATTAACGGCTACGAGTATGGAACTGAATATTGCTGATTAACGCCAGTAAAAATAGTTAATTTATCACAAGAAACAGGAGCGGCCACAAGCATATTCTTGCTTTGCGAAATTCAAATGCGAATTCTTTCTAGAACTTAATACAGAATAAAGCTGCTATCCCGCTCTGCCGCGACAGTGAAGAATCCGCTGTAATGCTTCTATATCTCAAGACAGCGACTATGGCGGCAGAAGCAGTAGCGAGGAGCTGCAGGTCAGTAGATCTAGGCCATATTGATGATGGACGCAAGGCCTCATCAATACGCTGGCGGGTCTCAGGTTTTTACTTATCAATTTTGCCACTCACAACACAGAACGCGATGCAACACGCAACATGTCCGCTCTGTTTGATAGCGCGAGCCGAACTGCCGTTATTTTTCTTATTTTGTACTCATTTGTAATTAACGACTATACAAGTTTTTTATTCATACTCACTATAACAAAAAAAAACAGTAATAGTAAAGTTAGGCGAGTAGTACAATTGTTTGTCAAATGAATGAATACATGGCCCCACATTTTTACTACTAAATTATTTACTGCTCAACGAACTGAGAGTTACATAAACATTTTGCGCTGTTTTAGTCTCATTGAGGACTGTTTTACACACCTTAATGGGCCTTTTGGCGGAGGGCGAGCGAAAGTTACACGCAACGGCCGAATTCGTGTTTATGAAAGCCAAACGAGAACAATACTGCGCTGTTTCTACAACAAAATTTCCAAACGGGCGCAAATTAAAACGCCGCACGGCAGTTAGTTGCCTGGAAATATATGTCCGTCGTTATTTAAAACCTGCATTTAGTCGGCCGCTTCCTGTTAATTAAAGCAAATGCATAATGAATTCGGCGGAAAAGTGCGCAGGCGGCAAAAACGCAGGCTTGCCGAAACGTGCGTTTAAAAATGTAAATACGCTTTCAGACGGAGCTGCAGCAAGCTGTTTGAACAGGTAGCAGTCGGCGCGCGGTTAATTACACGCAGCGGGCGACTCCAGCGTAATGAGTCGCATTCTATCTCGAAATCGCGCTTTTTGTTTCCCGTGACCGAATTCCGAATTGCTTTAGTCAAATTGGAGCCGGCGTCGAGGGCTGCGCAAACGAACGTCTGCCAAAGAAGAGTTAACGCGGCGGCGTTTGCGTTTTAATGCAATTAAAAATCTTTTCTCCTGAATTTGAGTAGGACTTTATGAACTACAGCTTTGTTGCTTCAAGACGGGTGATTAAACTGATATAGAGGTTAACTAATTGTATATAGATGGTATATTAAGCTATGGTTAAAACAGATCTGGTAACCTCTATGTGGGTCAAATATTGAAATTAATCTCAATTACCTTCATACCGTTCTACATACCTATAGATAAAATTGTTTTAGGTTTGCTACTTTATTCCTACTCCATTATTTCGGCCGTCGTCCGCCTGAGGAAGAAATTATCGAGTAAGGTTTTTCTTATTTATTTTTATTTGATGGAAAATATTGTTTTTTGTCTAAATAGTGCGCTAACGCTGCCGTCTACAGATTACGCCACTGAGAAATGTCTCTGGTGTTTTTGACGATTCTAGGGGTACGTTCACATTAGTGACGCTTTAGTCGCGTTTGAGTTTAGCAACTTAAAGTTTTAAGAACATTGTGTTATGCCGAATAAATCATCTAGTGATAGTGTGGTTGATTGTTAATAAGGAAGAAAGAGGAGATGTACAAGAGTTAAACAGTTCTTGTTGCAAATGTATTAGTTTTAACAACTCAATAATTATTTGGAGACATTTTCAGATACTTAAGGATATCCCACACAATCTTAAGAGTATATTTTAAGTATAATTGAGCCGCAAAACATAAAGTAGTTAAAAATTCAACAAAATATGCCTATAAACGTTCTGTGAAAAAGCGACTCTTAAAATCTTCAATTTGAAGACGGGAAATAATAAAAATCTATTTATTTTAAGTTTTCGTAACTCTTGTTGCATTGTCTGTTTGTTTGATAATAGTCTAAAATTAATATTTATTAAGTCCAAAGAAGAAATTTTACCCTATTTTTTGTATTCACTAAAGTATTATAAAACTTTTTATTTGTCTATAAATAGAATCATTTGGAAGAACATACGAACATACTTCTTTGTATATTATAGAAGAATTGGCAGTAGTGTAAAGCTTTAAAAAAATAAAAGCGCATACTAGAAGAGTAAAAATTGTTGTTTTCGATATTCTATGACATCCATACTAAGCGGAAACGAAAAAATACCAGCATTCATATTGCAGAAATCTGTTATCACTTAAAAAAAATGTGCCGATATCTACACTCTAATGGTTTTACAGAAGAAAGATAAATAAAAAGTTTTTATTAGCACTTGATATTTTAAATCGCCCTATGCAGCCAATAATTTTATATTATTAGTGTGCATATAGCCACAGAAAAACACTCTTACCCTCAAATTCAATATTTAAAATTAGTAGCATGTCTGCTTATAAACTAAGTGAGATTTCAACGCACTGGACTATTTCCGGATGACTAAGTATTGATGCCTTTATAAGAAATGAAAGCAAGGGTACAAAAGCTGAATAAAGTACTTGGAGAGGTTGTGTTAATACGCACCCCAAATTGGTGACCTTGATGTTTTGCAAGAAGTAAATTAATGTCGGAATAACTGTAAGTCTTTACATATGTATGTACATGCAACAATGTGCCACCAGTAACGCCCATAGCTACAATCAGCTAAACTTTTCTAGTTGAGCGAGCCGATTGATAAAGAGTGCTAACGCTGAGGTTTACTTGATCAGCTTTTCAGTCATTTAGACTACCGTTTTCAGATTCAACGACTCAACGCTGAAAAGAATGTAGTCGCTCTATTCTTGTTGATGACCAGATCAGCAAGACGACGAATCTCTGAATAGAAGAGACACGGCAACTCGGAGCGATCTTCGACAAGCTTACGTGGATTGAGCAACCCGATAGGCCGTTGGTTTCTTTCTTTAACTCTTTCGTAATTAGACCATTGTTGGTCTGAAAATGATCTACGCTTGTTCTGTTCAGAGTTACTGTGCAAAAATACACGCGAATAAGCTCCAGGCGGCCCAGAACTGTCCTCCACTGAAACGCTAATGTTCCAACCATCTAGGAGTTGTCCAGCGTCGAAAATCACAGCAACCCCATCTTCTGTGACCTCTATAACTACGAGTTAGCTAGAAGCGCCGAATACAGTCGTGGCCAAAAGTATAAAAATCACACCTTAGAATTTATTTGCATGTGTGGGGGAAAAATGCACAAGTTTTGTTTTACTATTTATTAACTATTGTTAGATGTTCAATGTGTTGTTGGTGGACCTTTAGAGTTTATAATGGCAGCTATTCTTTTGCACAAACTCTTAACTAGTTTTCGACAACCTTGCAGAAGTGATAGCATTCTTCTCATAGAATTTCTTCGAGCCGGTTTTTTGATATCACGTTATGGTTCTGCATCTTCCGCTTTGGTGTGCCTCAGAGATGTTTATTGGGATTTAGTCTGGAGACTGAGTTGGTTAGTCTAAAAGCTGCACTTGATTGCTTTAAAACTGCTGCATGCTGCTACCATATTTGTAACAGGGCTTATTATCTGGCTGAAATTTGATGTTGTCCTTGTTCCTCTTCTGAAACTGCAGTCACCACACACTGGAAAGTTAATCTTCATCCTGTTAGTGTCTCACGGAAGCAATGGAAGAGGTACTAAGCACCTGAATGATTGCCAAAATGAAACAGTATTTTGTTACACATATGTGTGCATGTGATAGATAAATTGCTGTGATTTAAATTAATGGTAAAGTGCTTTATTAAGTTTATCTCAACGTTAGGCTCGTCGAATCACAGTATACTTGCGCAATTTTAAATTTTGGTGTTGCGAAGCCTACTGCAAAAGAGTTTTTTGCCTCCTTCTTTCTTTGCGTGACCTTTTAGACCTGCTTTTTCGAACCTTCTTCTCACGGTCCGAGCACTGAAAGGTTAGCCAATCTGTATAGATATTGTTACTCTGTTTCGCTCTGTTATATTCCAACTTACAGTACCCCGGTGTTTTTAATAGATTGATAGTACTTTAAATGGTATAACGAGAATGTTTAACACAATTCTAGATTTCATTCTTGCTCGTATAAAAAGTAATTCTGCAAATGACCCTACACATTAAGTTTCTTGATTTTAGGCATTTTTACTGTACAACAACCAGAACTTGTAATTCCGTTTAAAATCTGTGACAACAATGTACGTACTTTTTGTACTAAAGCAAAACACACATATTCAAGCTTTTTCAATCAGATGACCTTCGACAAAAGCATGTAGTATTTACAATTTGGTTTATAGTGAATGGCAACATAATAACCACAGCAGGGGCTTTTCTATTCTTTCATTGTTAAGATTTAACATTTAAATTTAACATATAAATATAAGGATGCTTCATACTTTTAGCCACGGCTGTACACACCTACCACCATCTACGCCAAGAGAGAGTTAGGGATTGGACTCAAAAAACCCAAATTCGCTAACATCAACGTTAACTAAGCCTGCAATCTTTGACATCATTATTAATGTTTTTTTTCAGTTACGATTGAACAGGGTTTAACAACCCCGTTTTTTCTTATCCATATTTCTAGTTGCATGATGATCTGGCAGAACAATAAGCAACAAAGCGTTTTAGTCTAGGATCGTCACGTCAGCAACACCAAACACCAACTGTATCATACTTAGTCGGTGTCTCAAAAGCCTTGTATATCAGTCGGCAAAATCTCGTCAACTTTTCGCATGAACCTACACATTTTTACATTTACATTGACGTATCTATCGACACTTGGAGCACGACCTTTGGAAACTTTGGTTAATGGAATGGTTTAGCAATTATATGGACAGTTAAAAGTCATAATTAAGTGTCGCGAGATGGACAATTGAACATAAATATTTCCTATATCTTAGTCTCAAATTCCGGATTTAAAATTGACTCCAGATAAAACAAATGAGATCGTAATGTATTCGATCCATTTCGGGAAAATCGTCAGCAACTAATTAGGTCTTGTCGCCTTGTAAGAAATGGAGATGCCAGCAATTAAAAACTGTATCCGAATACCAGTAAGTAAAGATGGAATTTAGGAACGTAGTGTTTAATTTGTACACGACAGTTATGACGCTATCCAAAGAGCTCCTAGAAAAATACAACCTAAATAAAGTTGCCCACTATCTCATTTGCCTTTCTTTATATTTGTGAAAAACCTGGTTAAAAATTTTAGCATTAGGATTAAAATTTGAGAGTTTTGACATTTAAAAACCAACCTCAAGCAAGGAAAAGGTTTCAACTATATTCGAGTTGTAACACATATGCGAATTTTGCGATCACATGGTGTATTTATGATAATTTAATTTTTTTTGTACTATTTTCAATGAGAATTACATATAAAGATATTTTATAAATCTAATAATATTTTTCTGAGTGCATTTTCAATACAAAAACATATAATGACGAAGCTATGTACGCCACGAAGGAGTGTAACTTGCCAACTGGAAGGGTTAAAGCCTCCATATGACTAAGCAAACGTTTTAGACAATCGAATATTATTTTTTGTCCGAGTTAAACGCAAGTACTCTGACTGAGTAGGCCACTCGTTGAACATCTGGAGCTCAAAAACGCATCCAGGTCTATCTGAACCGCAGCCAAGCATGAACTGACCATACAAAATTTGAGGCAAAGCTTCAAAATGGTATATATAGCATTTTAAAAGTTTCAGGTATCAGAACAAACAAAAAAAATGCCAGGGTTAAATTTATCTTTCGAAAATTAGGTTCTATTGGTTCTAGGTTTAGTCTTCTAATATTATCGTATATATTGTATGGGTACAAACCTGCATTGCTTAGATTAAAAAGAATGGAGTAATACTCAAAGATGTAGACAAAACATAGAAAAATAAGCAACAAATGGTCCACGTAACATTTTTTTTTGTGATTTTGCTAGCTCCTAACAATAAAAATATTGATGCTATAGATTGGTAATAAGTTACTTGACTTACTTAGAGATCAATATGTAAGGTAGCAACCGCATCATTGCAATGTGCTTCTTAGGTAACAACTCCTAAATAGTAAAAATTACATTTTTGTAGTCTCTTTTGGCCTTCATTGTCCATCGTTGAACATAGGCCTTCCCTAAAATTTTCCATGCCATTCTATTTTGTGCTTTACTCATCCAGTTAGTCGTCATTTTTTGATATCGTCTGTCCAGTGTGTGGGTGGTCTTCCCACACTTCCTTTATCAGCTCTTGGTCTCCATTCCAGCATCTTCTGTGTCCTCATTCTATTCTGGTACATATCCTGCCTAATTCTATTTTAGATTACCTATTATTTTAATAACATCTGTAACTTGTGTTCTTCTTCTCCATTCTTTATTTTTTATCCTAACTCTTAACGTTACTCTAATAACTGATCTATTAATTTTCTTTTCAGTTATTTGAAGTTTTTATGTTGGCTTTTAAATCAGTGTCAAGGTGTCTGCCCAATATGTCATTACTGGAAGCAGACTTTCTCTTGAGGTGGACGGGGATCTTACCTTTAATAATGTATTTAAGGATCCATGCGCTGTCCAGCTTAGCTTTATTCGTCACTGCATTTCAAAACCTGTTTATTTTGCGACATCATAATTTCGTGACCTAAATACACATATTTTTTGGCCTATAACCTTCAGTTTTGATTTTTCACTCTTATAAGCAGTGTCAAGTTCAGTTGCCATTGTCATGATTTCTCTTAGGTCATCTGAAAATAGAGATGATTTGGCTGCTTTCTCTCTATTGATACCCTTTTGTCTCCCATTTAAGCGTTTTGAAAACATGTTCTAGGACAGCTCGTTCTACTTTTGTAGGTTTTGTTTCTTCGTGTCGTTTAACCGTCATAGTTATCTATAAGTTTAGTGTATCTGTAACTGATACGATTTTCTCTCGCCTGTTATCTTTGAAACAATTATTTCATATACAGTTATCCATTTTAATTTGTAAATTTGTTGTAAGACGTAGGTCCATTTTTCCTAAAAACTAAATTAGTTTTCATTGAAGTGCAGTATTCTACCGTTCGTTTAAAGTAGGATTTTATTTATCGTTTTTTTGTGACTGCCTATTGTAATATAGCCTTTTACTATTTGCAACATTACATAAGACTGCTATTTAGTTGACCGCTATGTCACATTTTTTATGGTGAATCTAGATTTCAGTATTTCAGATTTTGTACCAGATGCGTTATAGTGATGAAGCTGCCAGTATGCTTCATATCAACCACCATTTTTGTCATGTAACATCTACCAACTAACGAAGAACATTGAAAGAAATATTCCTTATAATAAACAACGCCCCCCCCCAATAAAAAAAACGGTTAACCTGGTCTTGATCTAGCTTCTACTTTTACTCGCCTTCTCCAAACGTGGTAAACGAGGGGTGTTTCTCTGGGATGGCTAAAACCTTGTTTCTGTATCTTGTACGTAAACCCACGTTTTATCTCTGGTTATGACATTTTGAAGAGATACGGTTTATGTTTTAAGCACTGGTAATTGCAGTGCACTATTTCTTCTGGTAAGCTTGCTATTATACGTTTCATGCTAAGATACTTCATCAAATTTATTTTATTCTAGGATTGTCTGCCGCCGATTCTTAACAATTGTCTGTACACGTTTATCGTTTTACGGTAATCTGTTGCTGGACATTTAACAAATTCCCAGCTTTAAATAATTTGTACCGTGCCTTTATTCATGATACACTTATTGCATCGTTGCCGAAAGCCAACAACATATGTGCTCACTCACCGGTGTCCAACTTTTAACTGATTAGGCTAGTGAGGTCGTTTTTATCCACGCATGCACATTACAGTCTACTCTCAGCGGTTACCAGATCAGGTTGTGTTAGATGTTATATTATCTCGATATTTTTGACACAGACTACCTTGTATATGCAGCAGGTAACTTATATATGGCGACAATGCGGTTTAAATCTTCACTGCAGTTAATTATAGTTAAACCTCTAATTTATATCTAAAAGAAGCGCCCAGCATATGCCACATAATACAGATTATATTAAAGACGAAAACATGTTTTTTAAGTGTGAAAATAAGTTAAATAAATGTCTTCCGCTTTTAAATTTACATAATTCTACGTATACAACAGCTTCAAGTGTCTGCAATGGTAAACTCGTAATAAGTGAACAACATTATTTTTGTGTTAAAGCATTTCATTAAAACCACCATTTGTATATATGGGTTTATCGGTTGGATTATGTTATTTATTGAATCTACCACATTAATAAAAACCTCTTCGCCAATTAATTAAGTTAGATTCCAAAATGTGACACAAAAGAAAATCAGCGTTAACTTGTTGAGTGAATTACATCTTCACAATTCATAATTCTTATAACCTTCAAGCAGTTTTTGAACATTTCTTTAGATAAGCACGGGAAAACTTTACACAATCCCAAAACGACTCTTTTGAGAATGGGAACGGTCGGGCTGTTAATGTTACTTCTGTGTGATACTACAAACTGTTGAGCGGTTTTCTCGAACTACAGGAAGATATCTTTGATTACTATTACAATAACACTTAGTTTCAGTTTCCTATACTACTAATTTGTCTATAGAACTCATTAGAGAAATATTTCTCGATAAATCAATTTCGAACGGGAAAACATTTAGACACTCCAGAATCCTGGTTTAACTTGTATATATGAGAAGGGGAGGGGGTTATATTAAATCGAAGATGTATTTTAAACTTGTAGAGAAATAATAATAGTTCCTGATTGAATTATGTAATACACTTATATAAAAATTCCAAATTTAAATTATAATGCAAAATATTAATTAGCAACATCTGGAGCGTTTGAAGGTTATTTCAGTATATCTTTTAATTCAAATAATCTTATAAGAATATAGGTGTAAGTAAAGTAAATAATAGTAAATATACATGTTTTAAAATGCTAGACAATTAAACATTCGTTATTCGACTTCATAGAAATTAATAACAGGCCGCGCTTAATAAAAAGCCAAGGAAAATTCTTTAATTATAACGCACGTAATAATGGGAAAACCAAATGGTACCAAATAGGAGTGTTTAGATAATCTGTTAAAAATACCATATTTTCGCATTTATGCAAAGTAGGTCAAGAACAACTGACAGGCAAACATGACCCTCATACATTTATTACAGTGTTGATAACAGTATTATCATATTTGTTTAACATTTTTTCATTAGGTATTAGTCGCTTAAAAATTTCTTGAGAATAAATTTAAAATATAAAGCTTCTAACGGTAGACACTATTCAAATGCTTATATCCAATGAAGGTTTAATTTTTTTAGTTGTCTCTGACGCAACTAGAGTTAGTAAAGGTTACTAGAAGATAATCCGTAAAGTTTCAATTTTTTTCATACAGTTACCAGTAAACTTGGAATAACCAAGTCGCGTTCTATGAAAACTTGTTTTATCTGTTAATAATGACATTTTGCTTCTGCAAATTCTTACTTTTAATATTTAAATACCATAAGCCCCGTATTATCGATACTTCAGACATGAGACGGTGTAATAAAACAAATAGATGTTTTTACACTTCCTCTAATTTGCAGTTTGTAATCGAATTGCTGTATTTTAGGCGAAGTAAGAAATTTAAAGCGGTGATCCTGTGTCGGCACACAAAGAACTCTCAAGTGAGCATCACAATGACAGTGCGTTACTTGGAAGTGATTAAAATAATACTAGAAACAAAAGGTGTGCATGAATTACCTGATTGAGGAAAGAGTATAGCATTCTAGACAAAGAACGAAGACGTGATGGTGCAATTATTTCAAAGAGTCATACACTTTATCAAAAACGCTTTAATTATAAAAGTTACATGATAAAGTATGACTGTCAAATCGTTATTCATCGACAAGCATTCGAAAAAAATTTGAGGACCAAAGAAAAAATATTTAATAACAAAGCATTCTTTAGAGCTTGGTTTCCTTTGGAGTGGTCCTAGCCTGTAGGTGGGGAGCAATTATTACAGCGCTTTGTTAAACACCCCGTTAAGCTGTATGCTTAAGGTTCTTTTAGTAAATAGTAATTTGGGACTTTATACCTTTACAAAAAAACTAAATTTAATAAGGCGATTAAAAAATGTAAGAAGTGTTCGGAAGTGTTAAGAAAATAACAACCGCAAACATTGCATCCAATAATATACGATTTGGAAAGAAGGAAATGGAATGAATAAATTGCATTAATCCTCATAATCTTCCGATATCAATCGTAAGCTAAGGGGTAAAGGCCTCTTAACTATTAAAAAATTAATCTGGGATTCGAGATGTACTGTGTTTGTTTCCCTCTGTTTTAGCTGTAAACTTAGTTATCAGTACGTACAATGTTTGCCATGCCATAATAATAATTGTTAAGTCAGATAGTACTAATGTTTTATTTGCACCATATAAATTTTATTTTGTTTTTCTATGTATTTGGGGATGATCCTCATTATTTTCAAGTATTTCTTGTAACGTCTAGGGAGTAGCAAAACTGGCACGCTTGTTTCTACGAGATAGTCGCCTTTAGAGGAGTTTAACAATGAGGGTAACAAGTAGGTGTCTTGCAGAAACTCAATTTTATTTCTTAAAAGTCTTCATTCGGAGTCACACACGTAGTTCTATGCGTTGCCAACTTTGTCAAATCATCGTTAAATATTTTTTCTCAAAGGATGCAAAATACGCACTGGCAACAACGATAACATCCTCAACAGGTAAAAATTTTTCGAACTAAACTTCGTTTTCAGAATTTGAAGTAGGGAGAAGTCACTAAGAGCTAAATTTAGATAATGCGTGAATGAGGAAGTAGATCGAAGCCTACTTGTCGATTCTTCTATTATCGTTTTCTTCTTCCTCAACTGACTAACGTGACTTGTTGAAAATCGTAAAAAACTGTGACTATCATCTTCTATACGATAAAAAGGCTTCGCCTCCTTCGTAGAGTTGCCACGTTTATTGTTGTCTGTTGTTTTGACTGTTGCGCGGACCTTTTTTTCGTATGGTAACGAATTGTTATAAAAATGTCCCTCAAATCGCCATTTTGTTGGGCGCACTTACAGGCACTGCAGCTTATTGTGCCCACTAACACGCACTTAAATGCTAGGACATTCACACACACCCATGGGTTGAGCGCCGGTTAGAGGACAGAGCCAACTGGTTAAACCATCTGAGCCACCGCGTCCCCAAAGTGCCATTAAACGCTGCCAAACACAGTGCTTTTGATCAAGCCACAAAAATGAGGAGGATTGGTGAGGTGGGATAGCAACCTATCCATCGTAAAACAAATCATACTCATAGAACCACACACAAGAATAAGAATTGATTAGCTTTATACTAAAGAAACAATTATAAATAAACAGCAATGGATGACATTAAAGGATACCTCGGACACAAACAAAAAACTATAATGACGAATGGGCCACCAATAAGGAAAAATGAATGAAAAGTAAATATATTCTAAAACTGGGACCAAGAAGTGTTGATGGAACTAGCCGAAAATAATATATGTGTATGCGGTATCTCCGAAGTAACAAAAAAGGTAAAAGTGTACAATTCATAGGAACTTTTATTTTAGTTTATTTCGGAAAACGGGAAATGAAGATGCGAGTCCAAGAGCGGGAATGCTTCTACATGTAAAGATTCAAGGATTAATCAAAGGTATAATTTATGTTAGCCAAAGGTTACTGAAAGTACTATTGAACATAAATAATAAATATTTTCATATAGTCAGCGTATATGCATTTGACATAATTAAATTAAGAGAAGCAAAATGGAGGTTTTATAAAAAAACTACAGAACATCAAGGTAAACCACAACAACCAAGCCATGATAATTGGAGATTTTAACGCACGAGCAGGCAATATACCTTTACAACATGCTAAACAAAGATTCAACGACGACGAGAGTAACGACAATAATTTATTTACCGATTTCTGTGCTCGAAGCAGTCTGCGTATAAATAACACTTTCTTTGCTATGGTACGATGTGCAAACTTATATACAGAAGCAATCAAGGCTAACAACCTATATAAAAGACACTTTTACCAACTAAGATGATAAATGTGGGAACATTAAATTTAGCGAACATTTACTCGTTTTATATAAGATTCGAATAAAATACGTTGTCGTAGAACAATGAATAAATCTAAAACACAGAAAATTTAAATATGAGTCACTAGAAAATGAGAGTATCAGATTTGTCGATTGTTTAACTATAAAAATAAATAATTATCCAATAAAAAACAGGGAAAAAGTGCAAACTAACATCATGAAAGTAGCAGAGAAATCATTTGATAAGAGAAGTAGTAGAATGTGAGTACTACACAGAAATAAAACACCATGATTCATTAATGAAGTGAAAAGATAGCAAATAAGAAGAAAAAAGCTTTCATGACATACAAAACAATTGGAATTAAAATTAAAAAAGAAAAACTGCTAACAAATGGAAGATAAGCACAGCTATTTCAATATTTAAAAGAAGGAAAAGAGTATTCCTATTGAAGCACAACTCAAAATCTACTGACTAAAACATGAAAAAAACAGCATTTTGTCCCTAAATGATTCACCACAGACGTTATATTTGTAATACGTCAAGTGAATAAGTAATTGAGTTCAACATACCAGCATTTATGTGTTTCGTAGGTGTAAAAGCTTTAATAAGAGCAGTAAAGGAATGGAAATACATCGACGAAAATTTGGATAAGAAATCAACTGCAAGACGTAATCTGTGAATCCGATAAGGAGACTTTCTAAATCCAATTCCTTTTAATCTTGTTATAGATAAAATAATCTGTGATATAAAAAATTATTCGTGCTCAAAATGGCGTATAGAAACATTTCTGTAGTGTAATTGCAAAGTTGGAGAATGATTTACAGCGCCTTCTATATAAATTTGTGACTACGGAAAACATATACAGTATATAATATGTAACCAAATAGACGGTCATATTTATCCCGATATTTGAAATAGAAAGAAAACTTAACATCTGAGTAGATATTCCACATATAACGAAGTAAAACAACAAATCACGAAAGGTGCACGAATTTTTAACCTAGAAGAACAAGTATTTGAATATTGGTAGTAAGATACAAATCTCTAAGACTAGAGTCAGGCCAGTTATGAGATGAGGAGTGGAAGCCTGTGTCCACACTAGCGCAACCATGTAGCGTATCACTAAAATTAATACGTGATGAGCAATAGTAGAGAAAACGAAGGGAGGCAGAGTTAAAAACAAGCACATAAGGGATGAGTGTAGTATCATGGATATAGCCGATGTGTAAGAAGAACAAGAAACAAATTGAAGAACTTGTAAATAGAGTCACTGATAACAAACTCACTAAAATGGCATAAGATAATAAACTATACGACAAAAAGTTGCAGGACAAACCATAAAAGAGATGGACAGAAAGTTAGATGTCAACATCGAAGAAAACTTTGTAATTAATTTTTGAAGAAGAAGAGTTTTTCTTGCGGGATGTTACGCACCCATTCAGCTGAGATGTCTATCATGTGAGCGACTTTGTGTATTTTTATTTGTCGGTCTTCTATTGCGGTAACATTGAAGTAGATATCCAGAGCGGGCTTTACTTTTAGTATACGTTCGGGCACGTTTATATTCATGTGTTTAGAATTTAATTGTCTTTGACTATAGTACAGCATCTTCATTATAATTTAGACAACTTTATTTTCTATTTTTGACAATTTAAAAGTCTGCAAAATAAAATTAACGCGCTGCTTTTAGATCAAATTTAACCTGATAATTGGTTTGGTGCGACACTTTCTTCTAAAGATATCAAAGTCGCAGAAAATGACGTGCCACGTCATCGGTTGCAGTCGCTCAAGATCTAAAGTGGTCCATTAGCAGATAGACACAGAACGTCAAAGACTGGAATGCTACAGAAATTTGATCGACTTGTTACAACAAACAGTGACGTTGTTCTAGCGAAACCTATATTTGTCTTTGCAAGTCACTAAAAAGCAAGAATTACGGCTGCTTGCCTGTTTGTTTGGAGGCATTTGCATAGTTCTGAGCGGATACTCTGTTTTATGTCTAGCACAATTGAGTCATATTTTTTGTAAGGCGGTAATAACAAGGCAGTAATAATAGCCCAGAAGTATTTACAGTTTCAGTCCACTTAACGCGTGTTCGCAAAGGCAGCGTGCATAATTTATTTCCTGGGTACATCGATTCGAATGTGTAATTGCGTTACAAGATTCTATCTCCAGGAATAGTTAAATGGTTAAAAATGTTTTCAGTAAGTGGGTGAAGGAATGTCTATGAGGTAATGCAAAGTTGCACATATAGAATTTATAATTACAAATACAAACGATAACTTTGGAACTATGTAATATAAATTTTCTCAAGACTAACGTCAGGGAAAATTTTTACTTGTCACAAAATTGTTGTTAAACACAAAATTAAATTATATTAAAATATAATTAATTTATCAAACTTAAAGTAGTAAAAATTTCATAAAACTAAAATTCTCATTTTTGTTTAAATTAAGTAATATATTTATGTGACATTTTAATTTGTTCGGTTGGCAGTTGTTAGTTCTTAATGCCACACTTGAAGCGTGGTAATAAGAAGAGTTTTGTTGCTACGTCCGTACCCCCTTACCCCAGTCATAGTGGGCTTATGCCGATGTAAACTGAGTATAGAGCACACTTGCGTAAAATCGGGTCACTGTAAAAAAAGAAATCTAGTTGGTAATTGTTTTGTTAACTATAAATTGAAGTAGTAAATAGAAATACATTAGCGTGTAGAATTACGGCGTCTGCGGTGGACCTTAATTGGATACACCACATATTTTGGCAACGAGGAAGGAATTCGAAAAACAATAATTGAAAGGAAGTTTCAGATCAGAGTAGGATCGCTTAACAGTTCCTTTTTTGGTGTCAGTTACAGTAGCCCAATATGTCACTTAGTGGAGCATTAAGAAGTTTCGAGCCAGCATCTGATGAATTCGAAACTTGGATTAAGATTTTCGACAGTTTTCTTGTGACCAATGCGATTGACCAGAAAACAAAGTACTGAGGTAGCCACCTTCTTCACGTCTAACCTGATAGCACCGGATAATCCAGTCTTCAAACCCCTCAAGCATCTGCCGCAGAATTAGTGTTTACGTACCTGGCGGAGCTTAGAAAATTGGGGCCACTACGTGCAAGTTCACGGACTTCAACAGCACAGAAAGCCTGTTTTGGCAAGAACAATGTTCTGAAACTGGAAGAAGTAGTGCAAGTCACAATTGCACGTGCGTATACCGAATCCAACGCAGCACTCATTTGTGATGACCAAGTCAAGGCCCCCAAACAGGAGGAGACAGTTTATAAGGTTATTTTAAGTTCAAAAAAGTTTCCAAATTTGAAAAAGCCCCTTCCAGATCTTTTGACAACAGTTCTACGTTAGAAAGTCAAATGCCATAATCAGATAACCAATCCAAGTTCTGTCCACACTGTAGTTGAAAGTTATATGCAAAAACGAAGGAGTGCCTACACAAAGATGTCGTTTATTATTCTTGCAGGAAACGTAAACACTTCAAAAAGTACTTCCGTTTCAAACAACAACAAGTTAGAGATAACCGTCATGATGACCAAATACAGCCATCTATCAAGGATTCACCCATTATGCTAAATGTTCAAGTCAACGGTCGTCCTCATCAAATGGAACAGGAAAGCGGTTGTGAAAGGAGATGCTCAGTGAGAGTTTTTGGAGAAATTATCTCTCTAAAATTGTACCTCCTCCTCCTCCTTCCGTAATTTTTGGGGAACTTTTGATCGGAGATCTCTTTGCAAGTTGAAGTATAACGAGTGGAAATCACACGTCCTTATTCGATCATAATTTGATTGGAATATTCAAGCTCTCCTTTATCAAGTTAAGAAGATTATAGAAAGCACCAGAAGCCTTACACTGGAGTTTCTCTTAAAGGAGTATGATGACTTGGTCTCATCTCTTACTGACAGAATTGACGGATTTAAAGCCAAAATCTCGCCCAAAGACAATGCAAAGCTCGTCCTCTCTCTTTTGCATTACGGTCAAAGTTGATCAGAAGCTTGCAGAAATTAAACTGTCTGGAGTCATCGAGTGAATCAAATCACCAATCGTCGTGGTCCAGAAGCCCAATGGAAAAGTCCGAATCACGGGCGATTTTAAGTCAACAGTAAACAGTAAACTTTACGTCACCCAGTATTCGCTGGCAACGGCAAATGCTAGAGATAACTTTTCGAAGTTGGATGGATCAACGCTTTTCATCAACTGAAAGTGGAGGAAATCTGCAAGAAATGCCTCGTTATTAGCACACCGAGGTCTGTACCGGTACAGAGTTCTAACACAGGGCATAGCTTTCTCCCCTGTCATATTCTAGGAGATTTCAATGCCGAGTCCTACATTGACGACGATAGTCAGACCAGGATCACCTTCAGACGCTGATAGCTGTCTTCAGTCCTATTCGAAAATTCAATTATCGCTTATCCAAGGATAAACGTAAATTTTTACAACAGAACATCGAGTATTTTGGACACATCGTATCCAAGGAGGAGATCTACACCAGTCTTAAAAAGTTGAAGCTGTCCATGCTATCCAGCGTCCGGTAGACGTATCCGAAGTATGTTTATTCATCGGACTAATCAATTTTTAGGAAAAGTTCATGCCGTTCTTAACAAATGTTTGCAAACCTCTCTACAATCCTAAACGGAAAGAAGCAAACTGCAATTGGTCATCAAAGTGCCAGCAAGTATTTGAACACGTCAAATAGGTGCGTTGGTCAGCAGATCAGCCTTGCTTACCATGATCCAACAATCCCCATGTGAAATTGTTTTATCCCATCGTTATCCAAATGCTATCCAAGAATGTAATTGAAAGCCCATCACATAAAATTTCATTGTGTTTAGCGGCATTTCTGGTGTCATCACATAATAAACGTAATCTACCACCACTCTAATTGGCACCCCATGCTAGTCTAATTCCCCCATATTTACAGTCTATTGAAGGAATTTATTATCTAATTGATAAAACGAATGCCTACACATCCAGGATCGACTGCTGTCTCTAAATTAGCAGTATCGGATCTTTTCGGCCGAGAACGCATCTCAGTTAACATTTTCTCTGAAAGGTACAAATGGTGCGTCTGTTTTTTTTTTGATACCTGTGTCAGTTTTGCTATTACTAGTAGGAATTCCTAAGAGCTTCTCTATTGATCGACTATTGTTTGTTTTGAATTGAGTAATAATATATTTAAACACCCATATATTTTTTTTGCAAGGGACCACTATCAGATTGGCATGTGATTCACAAGTGATAAAACATTGCACATTATTTTCGAATCACTTAATTGTGGTGCGGGTAAACCCAGATTCGAGTTTAGGATCTACAAGCCTATTGAGTCACTAAAAATAAGTAAGTAGTTGAGTTTATTTTGCACATAACAAACAACATTCTGAATATTTAGCATTAGAGAATTCTTAGTTTAAAGCTGCAACTTTCAAGAAGCCTGAAAGTGTTACTTCAGAGTGAAAGTTCAAAGTAAGTTAACCTTATCGTACTAAGTAACTGCACTAACTGTGCAAAATATTAAAAAGAGACGATTAGGCATGCTTGAGACGTAATTTTTATTATAATCGTCTTAGAGTTGTGTATTTGTTGACCCTAACTTCTATGCGAGTTTTATAGTATTTAAAAATAACGAGGTCTGGCAGCTGCCCCCCGGAGAGCTTGTCCAACTCCGACATGCTTGAGCCCCTTCGCACAGTAGTTTTTAAAAATAAATAAAAACACGATTAAAAAGCTCTGTTTGACATAATTGACGTACGCCGGTGCCATGACAACGCATTTACGTATACCCAGTTAGAGTTGAACTTTGACCTTTGACCTGTGTGACAGCACTCATAATTTTATACTTTATATATTACTTTATAAATTACTTTATTACCCGCTCTCAAACGAAAATTTTCTATCGCTTGCGGTTCCGGAAATATATTACCTCGGTCGCGCCTGTCGCCGGGCCGAAATTTGTCCTTCGGAGGCGCTCGGGTCGGCACGGAAAGGCACGAACGATTTGACCTTTGACCTGTGTGACAGCAGCAGCAGCAGCAGCAGCACTCATAATTTTTTTTATATATATAATTTTAAAAAATTTGTAGATTTTTTTTAAGTTTCATATTTATTTATATTCTCCTTATCAAATTTTAACCTTTTTTTCTTAAAAACATTATTTTTAGGACTTGGGGATAAGTAAAGCAATATCTTCAGCACATATAGATAAAAAATTGGTATTTAGATGCTGCCATCTTGTTAGACCACCGACAAAGTTTATTATTAACATTTACATTTATCCGAAGCTCAGTACTATTAATATAAGCCACGAAGATTCTTTTTTGTTCAGGAAATAAAAATGCATGATGTGGTTGTGCGCGTTTAAAACGAAACGACGCCTCTAAGTACTTGTTACTTACAAGCTTGCAGTAGCGACTACTAGTCTGAAGAAAAAGAGGCCAAGAATTTGCTAAAATTGTTTTATATTCTTACTCTCGCTTCGTGCAAAGACAGTAGGGCTCAGTCATCCGACGACAATTTTTCTCGTAGGTTAGAGCTTTATCTGACTTATTAGTACACAAATTTATAATATGTGGCAAGTCTACTAACAAATCGCATTAAAACCTGACGTGCCCGCTTGGAAAAAAATTGCACCAGTTGATTAAGCCTTGTCGCTTTTTAGGAACAGAAAATAATAATATACAAACATAAGGCCACAAATATTTAACTTGTCTTTAATGCCAAATCTCCTGGGCCGGCACTTTAGGTTGTATTTCAATTCCAGTGTAATTGGAGACAGAATTTTAATTTGCACGCATTTAACAACTGTATTGTAACGAATATCCGAACGCCCCCCATAGCGCGGCTGATTGACATCTGCATTGCGTCAGATCGATCTATGCAGCTAGCGCGCCCGTGTTTGCGAACCTTTCCCGACGTTCTCGAAGTTTTCTCGGCTATTCGAGTACATCGAGGACATAGAAATAAATTGTAAGTACAACAGATAAGTAGTTGTAAGTAATTTAGTACTTTTTATTTACCTCTGCCTAGAGCAGAAACGTTATAGTATCATAAACAAGAAAGAAAAACTTGGAATTTAATTATTACTAGATCTACATTAATAAGACTCTATCGCTCTAGTACTATTGAAGGAAGAAGGTGTTGTTAACTGAACTACAAAATAAGATATTGTTAAAGAAACCATATAAATGGAAACTACTGGTAAATTACTAGGTAAGGAAAATTGAAGCGATAAATAAGTTTTAAGGCGAGCAGTAATGAATAAATGGTAGTCGGATAATAAAAAAAATTAGTTTTGAGAAAACCGAAAAGTCTAGAATTAAAAACTTATAATTGTTAAATGTTATATAGAGTTTAAAAGAAACATTTTGCACCAATTAAAAAATCTTGTTTTCAACAAGAAGGCGCTACTTATCGTACAGGTGAAACAGATATAGACTTTTGAATGCGCATCTTAGTACAACTACGCATACAAGCGTTTCTATTTTAATGAAGTTAGTGAAGCACGTTTTTACGACAATTTAGAAGTGTCTTCAACTGGCTTTAGTTATGTAGTGTCAAAACTTAGATTAGAGCCTGTTAATAAATTCTGTTATGCCAGCGTAGTTCCGTGGTTGAGGGGCGGTCGTCTAAGGCGCGGTGCTTGCCACATCACACCAACATTTATAATATGAACAATACGGACGCAACTATCTTATAAAAATTTATGGAGTGTAAGTACAAAGATTTAAACAAACAAACCACCATATAAGCGAGGCGAATATAATCAGTTGACTGGGCTGTATCAACAGGAGGTACTATTAACCAATTTTTTCCTAAAATTAATCAGGATAAATGGTTAAAACAATTTTTTGTAAATTCAACTGTCAAAATATTGAAAATAAAGTTGGTTTTAGCATTATTAGACAAACGTGGTTTTCATTTATCTCTTACAAAATTAGATTTTTTGAAAGATACTTAAGAAGCATATTATGTAATTGTTTTGTGCATTAACACACTTGAATCGGTTATTTTATAGAAATCATTGTATTACCTTATTCTATTTTACCATAGACTCACAAGTTATGTCCTTTACCATGAACTATTTGACTCGGTGAGTTGAAACTTAACACATGTGTGCACGCATATATTAACAAATGAAGACAATCAAAGTGATCAAAATGTTTGGTAGTTTTGACAAAAATTTGTTGACATCTTCGGTAAGTGATCAAGATCACCAATCTTTTATCAAAATCGGATGCATAATCGGATGGTCATTAGGAGATATTTAGGATTTGCCGCAAAAAAGTATGTTATGAAGGACACTCTCTATTCACAAAAAAACAAAGGGCGTACCATAATTAACAAGAATAAAGGAGGAGTCTATCACCTGATTCCGGATAAAGGCCAAAGCTTGTTTGCCCAAAACAAGATCATGGTCAGTTGCCGAGCTGGCTATACAGGTTAATGTTCCCAAAACTTTGAGTATTGTGACTAAGGATATGTGTTTGGTTAGAAAATTTAGAAAAATTGTCGCTCATAATTTGACATATATGCAAAGATACGCCAAATCTATATATGTCGACCTTAGTTATTTAAGCGAATCCTTGTCATATATAAAACTTGGACACCTTTCTGCCAACCTCTACTGAAAAACGAGTTCAGGAAGAGGAAGAGAATGTTAATTATGGCAATAGATTCCGCTGAAATTGCTTTTTGGTATCTCAGTGAAGAGAAGACTACCGTCATTAAAGAGACATATGTCATTCCTCAAAACTTATATCCAGGAATGGATGGAAAGGAGGGGTGTGAAGTTCTTTGCCATTGTTCATGATAATGCCAGATCACACAAAGCATAGCTCGTTACAGAACATTTGATGGAGAAAAGGTGGGATACTTGGGGTCACCCCCTATATTTAGGCGATGTACGTTCCTGGACTTTAACTGTTTTTTTCAAAAGTTTGCATATTTGATTCAGCCATTGAGGCAATATTAAAAGGTTCGCAAAGTGGACTCTTTAGGTGTGAAACTTTGGTTGCAAAAAGACCATATTTGATTGTCACTAAAAATAATCGATGTAACATTTGTAGTTAATTAATTATTAAAATTGTTGTATTTATATAACGGACTTGAATGAGGTAATAGTGCAAAAACGTTTATCATTCAGAGAACGTATTCCACCCTCTGAAGCTCGTCTGTAAACTTTACAACCTTTGAAATGTAATGTTGGATATTTTTGTGTGTTTGCGAGTTATTTTCTAGCAAAGTTTCTAGTGTAAATTTATACAATGCATTTTAACTTGCTTCTAACAAATGTCTATGACCCACTAGCTGCATCTATAGCCGTTTGGTGCTGCACTTTTTGAAATGTATTGCACCCTGCCAAAATAAGTTGCAAAATGCAAATTAAAAGAAAATAAAGAGGAGTTAGAAGGACTCTAAATGCGTTGTACACGTAGCGTATTGGTTATTATTAGGGTAATAAGAGAATCTAATTTTACAACCAGTTCTATAAACAAATTGTTAGCTTGTTAAGTGTTCATTGAGTGTTACTGATCGTTTTCGCACCACAACCATGTTTGTTAAAAATCTTCTTTAAGTGCGTCAAGGTACTAAAAATTTACCGTATTTTAAGCGGATTTTCCGACAGCTGGGTTACCTGCAATTTTGGATGTACCATAACAATTTATGAAACACAGCGACTTCAAAGTATATTATGACAGGAGTGGTATATGCTAATAAATCCAAATAATTTTAGATTTGAGAACTTCTTGGTTTTTAATTTAACCGACAAATCCGCGTTCAATATTTTTGTAATTCTGGGGGTTTCGTTTCACCTTAATCTCCCGCTATTCTTCAATTTATCGTTGCTTTAGTAATTTCGAAGAAACTGCTTTCTCTAAAAGCTGAACCTAGAGAAAGAAAAAGGAAAGATGCAAGATGTGTCAATAATGCGGCATAATTAAGTGTTAAAATTAATAGTAAAATAACAACAATGAAACAAATAGGCGACTAGTAGCAGGATCGAGAAGTGTGGGAAAATACAGAACCTACTTAGGAAAAAAATTTAATATATGCGGCAAAGGTGAAAATGTATGGATTCGCTAGTGACTTATGTTAGCAAACTTTGGATGTTAATACAAAAGTTGGTAAATAAATTGGAGGTCTGCAAAAAAAAATTGGAAATAATATTTAAGGGAATGAAAGAAAGGAAGAACAAACGCAGAATTGGCGAAGTTTATAAAAAAAGTAGTTCAAAAAATAAATAACGGTGGTTGTGTTGTGTAACAAGACTACCAAATGATCAATCAACAAAAATGTTGTATAAGCTGCAATGGGGGTGACAACATAGAAGGGCAGACTTGGAGGGAAATGGTCGAAGGATTATGGCATATATAATAGCGTTATTTTCCTTCTCTCAATCAAATTCTCCATTTTTTTGTTTTTCCAGTCACCTTCATTCAAATCTCTTTTTCCATGGCTTCGTCCACGTCATTTCGCTGGGTTCTTCTGGATTGTCCTCTTTTTATTTTCCCCATAGAGCTCCACTCAGTTATTTTTTTATCCAGTTGTCACTGTTTCTCCTTACATGTCCATACCATTTTAATTATATCTCTTCTACCCTACTTACTGCGTTTTCCCACATCTATTTTGTACTTTATTTCTTTATTTAGGATTCTGTCCGCATTGCTCTACAGCATCGTCTCCAGTTTTGCATTTCAACTGCACTGATTTTTGATCTGTTTCTAGCGCTCACATTTCCGCTCTATATGTTTTAGTACTCTCTATCATCAAACCATGTATATTCTTTTTTTATTGTTCTTTGTTATATGTTTGTCCTGTAGTACTGAATTTAACTGTTTAATGCATATGCTGGCTTATCCTAGTCTGGATTTTGTGTCTTGCTCTGATATTCCTTGTTTTATTATTATGCTCTCCAAATATATAATTTCCCTGCTTTTTTAATTTTTCCATTGTCTCGTGTCTTTTTTCGTTTGTTGTTAAATATTTGGACTTGTCACAATTAACCTTTAAGCTCGCTCTGGTTTATTCTTTCTTAAGATTCCTAACCACAAAGCTAAGGTTTTCTCTGTCTTGAGCGATGACCATTTCATCATCTGCAAAGTTTAGAGTATATAGATAATCCTTCCGTACCGGAATCTCGATTCCTTCGCATTTTTGCTTCTATCTTTTAAGTATGCTCTAGGTAAATTTTAAACAATGTGAAATATCTAGAGCTGCTTTGTAGGTCTTTAGTTGTCTTAAATTTATTGCTCAGTCTTTGTCCTGTTTTGAGTTTTACCATGTTATTCTCGTAAAGTGTATTTACTGCTTCAGTGCAGCGTCTTTTTATTTTTAACTCGTCCATTGCTTATCATAATCTACATAAAGCTTCTTTTATGTCAATAAATACTAAATAGATCTCTCTATTTTTTGCCTTTTTCTTCTTTATAAGTTGTCTTATTGTGTATATATAATTTACGCATGATTTTCCAGCTGTAAATCTTGATTGATCGTTGCTGATTTTATCCTGGATCTGGACTTTTAATTCCCGATTAAAGAAATTATGCTGATTATACAGTTTTTTCCATTTCCCTTCTTGAAGACACTCTACAAGCTTCTGTCAATTTTTTGGTAGTTGTTGTTTATTAATTGCTCTTTGAAACATATTTCTCATTATTTTAAATAGCTTCTCTCTCCCATATTTTATCGGCCATTCATTATTTCTCCTGGTTCTGTCAACTTGTTCTTTTTTAATGCCTTTATTCCTATTGTATCCTTTCCTCTTCTATTGTTAATTGTGTAGGTTCTGTATTCTGAGTTGCAGCGACATTATTTTCTAGAAACTGAGGTCTGTTTCCTGTCAATAATTGTCTATAATACTTGTATGCCTCCCATTCTTTCTGTGGTATGTATTAAATGTTTGTCTTTTTTCTCATATTTGTTTTCACGGCTGTAATTTTTTTTTCAAGATTTGGTGCTCCTTGTTAATGCTACATATTATTCTGTTTCTTGACAAGCGTTTTACATTTTTATTTCTTTGCTCTTTTCTTTAATTTTTTGTAAGCCATCGTCTGTTTTCATGCTGAGCCATCTTTCGTAAGTGGCTTTTTCCTCTTTTGCTACTTCTTACTTATGTTCTTTAGATTTTATTTTTAATCTCCTCTTTGCCTAAGGCTTCTAAGGCTAAGTTTCACGTGTTTATAAGTTTTTTATAAGCTGTTGTAATTTAAATCTATTAATTTTCCTTCCAATCTTCTTCTATATAAGTTCCTTATTGGTTCGTCTTGTAGCAAATGTAATTTTAGTCTTTTAATCTTCTCTGGGTTTTTCCTTCTGTATCAATTTTCTGTATTTCTTTGTTCTTTCTGTTTTCATTATGATCCATGGGAAGTGGAGGTGGGCTACCAGCAGCTTATAATCCGTTCCACATGCCGCTCTATTCTTTACTCTTCTCTTTACTATTCTCATAGTTGTTTTCTGTTTGACGATAATATAATCCATTATGGATCTTAGGTTACGTGATTCTTGGAGCCAGGTATATTTGTGAATGTCCTTATGTTTGTAGAACCCATTGGTAATTTTAAGATTATTTAATTATTCTCTCTTCGTTGTCGTTCTAAACTGACCTAAAATATTATCACTTATCTTCCTTCCAATTCTTCATTTAAGTCTCCTGCAAGTATTAACCATTGATTGTTTCTTGCTTTTCTATTTTCCAAACAATATTAATTCTCTTCCACAGACTGTTAAGATTATGGCATAACAAATTGGAAAACACTGACACTCAACAATAAATGGAAGAGAAAAATATCGACGATGCTCTTCAGGCTTCAAGTGCTGACATATATACAAAGACGCAAGAAGTGGGCTACTGCTATTCTTACGAAAGTTCAAATAAAAATAGAACACGAGATAAGGAACATCATAAGCTTTTCACGAATGCCTTGCTTTTTTCTAGACAGAACTTGATGTATGTAAAAGGTTGGTAAGCCGAAGGTAATCATAACTACTGTAAACAAGGAAGATTACAGTCTAGTAGCGAAGGATGGTAGTTGGAAACGGAAACACGATAGCAGCGGGCAAGAATACAATTTTACAACCCCCGAGAGGTCGACCCGAATATGGATCAGCATTCCTAATGAGGGAATCGATCGAGGCGCTGCGTTTGTTGCACGTGCTGTCCCAGCAGCGGCAATAAAACAGCCGAAATGACCCAAAAAGATACATAATAATTAGAGCCAAGGATGTGGGCAATTTATCCTTCTTTAAATATTTGTAGGTATGTCTCGCACGTCCCCGCGGCGCTCCGCGCATACCGATGGCCGACATCGGCGGGCCGCGGCGTGCGAGAACGGGGCGCTGATTTCGGCCGAGTAATTCCCCCTCGGTGCAGTTTATCGCCGGGCGGCCAGGGAGGATTAGACGCCAAAATTGGGTCAGATTGGCACAGGCTCAGGCCCCATCTTCGCCTTCGCGCCGCACGCGGAGCCGCCCAAGCCGCATCGATTGGGCGCCCCGTCCTGGGCTCATTTATCACCGGCTTTTGGAAATGGAGCAAGGGCGGATGAATTGCCGATTGCGCTTCTTTGTGTCCGCGGCCACCCTCGGACACCCGGCGGCCGTGCCGCTGCGGCCGCGCCCCCATTGTGCTTTCCGCGGGCCGCACTCGACCGGCGGCCGCTTCCTAGTTAGCGGGTTTTATTGCGGCAATCAATATTGCTCGAGCGCGGTTTCGGCAGGGGAACTGTGCCAAGGGAAGGTGAGGGGCTGATTTGCAAAAATGTACCGCGTGCCACGTGCGCAATCTGGAGGAGGACTGGCACAACGTAGATTATCCGGGCGAGGTGTGGGTTCGCCTGGGGATCAACCCGGCCGCTTACATCAAATTCAGCTGGATTTATTGTACCTTCTTTTCAAAAATGTTATGATATACTTTATCCTCAAATGTTTTTTTTTTTATTATTTTAATAATGCAGTCAGCATGTCTACGTTTTTCTGATAATTTTTGATGTTTAATAATAATGATTTATTATTGAGTCAAATCAAAAACGAAAACCAAATTTGAAAATTTTATGACATACTTTTTTCAAGAAGAAATTGTCTAATCGACAATTAAAGAAAATTAGTCCAAAGAGCTTTCCAATTTTTTTTTAAATAATCAATATGCTTGTCACTTAACTGGTCTTGTTAGTTATATAAAGTGGATTAGTATTAGCTTCATTTACTGGGAGTGAAGAAGACGGAAGAGAAAAGAGAGACAGGGAAAAGGAAAGAAAAAGGAAAGAAAGAGAAACTGCTCTCTAAGAGACCTGTAGTTTTCGATTAAAAGCATCAATAGACATTTCAGCTTGATTTTTCAGATCACAGCGGTGCAGGCTCACGCAAAGTGTCAACGGTGTATAAACCGGTCACTAACCGGTGTACAACACTCATGAGGAACCGACTGAATGGTGAGGGTTACAAGTTTAGATGACAATAAAGCTCGTAAGACAAATTTGTTTAATTTTATTTTAATTAGATACGATACTGATTTTTAATGTACTATGTGGCTCAAAAATCATCACCTTATCAAAAGATGCTCCTTTTTTTACAAATGGCGTGTCATGTCATCGCGACTTTGACATGAAGCAGAATGCACGCAAACAAATCATGAATCAGTATACTCAAGAACACGGAATAACCGTGTCAATATTTTGACAAATAATCGGTTGGTGGTTTTGGCTTAACGTGAATATCATCGTCGATTCCCTGGCCGTGTAGCACCAAATGGATAAATACTGCGGCATTCAGCCGCTCGCCTCTAGAAGACTGGCTCAATACGGGACAGTAGCAGATGTGGCCCGCCCCGGAGCAGCCATTCGGTCGAGAATATCGTTGCTGTGGCTGCATATGTCCAAGAAGACCTCAAACATCAACCAGACAACGGACTACACAATTGGGCATCAGTTAGACGGACTTTACAGCGAATTTTGGTGAAAGACTTGAAGATGTTTCTGTACAAAGTGAAAACAATGCACCAGCTAATAACTGCAGACCGCCAATTGCGTGTAAGTTTCATCTAGACCCTCCTAAACCTCGATCACGATGAGGATACCCGAATAAGCAAAATTATCGCCTTTCGCGCACTTAAAATCTGCGTATAATGCACGAAGAGCCGTTACATCCTCTCAAAGTTGCTGTTTGGTGTGGCGTTTACCGAAGAAAGGTGATTAGCCCATATTTTCTTGACGGCGGCGTCGGCAACACTGTTACTGGGACTGGTAAGCGCTACAGAACCATGATCAACGACTTCTTGGTACACAGCTTGACAAATTGGGTTCAAAAAACATGTGGTTGCAGCAGGACGGTGCATACAATTTATTAATTCAAATATATACATAAATCATTACAGGAAATGACTTTACAATTGGCTGGTGCTCCGCCTTACGGCACTACACCAGCATTACCACAACCGCATTACAATTTTCCGCAAAATCTGTCATTTATAATTCTCAATTTTCTTACAACTATTGTGGCTGCAAATTTACCTGCCCCGGCATTCGTCTTAGTGCAGGACTCGGGAAAACCACAAAAACCCGAGTCAGGGCAGGCGACTCGAAACCACTGATGGCTCCGAGTCCTCATAGCTTTACAATACTACGTAAAGAAACAGACTAAACTACCTTAACCTACGCCGCACTTAGTGTCTGTTAATCTGTCCAAAGAGTTCGCATCTAGTACCAGCACTTATTTTTCCCAACCCCCGCGCGCCTATCACAAGTTCGCGTCAACCCGTAATCTCGCGCACCGCAAAAACCGCAAGAGCCGTCCACCATTCACGCACGCCGGAATGTCCCTAGATTTCCTCCCGCGTTCGTGGCCATCTCGAGCCGCTCGTGATCAGGGTGTCGTCCTCCGCGTTGCAGGTTAGCAGGACGTGCATGGCGTCGTTGACCTCTCCACACGCACATCTGTTTTGGTCCTCCGCCAGCTTCCGGATTCTGATAATATAGGACCGGAAGTTGCCATGCCCAGTGATAAGCTGGACGGTGTGCCGGTTAAAGCACTCCGCAGCTTTTCGCGCCGTGTCGACCGTGGGGATGAATATCCGCGCATGTCGCCCCGTCTATGCTACTTGCCATCTCTGCTCCCATCTTGCTCTTGTCCTGGCTCGTAATCGGTTCTTTACGAGCCCCATTGGTACCGTCTCGAATATAGGCGGTCTATCTCCTCTGCCTCTTTGGCCAACTGGTCCGCACGCTCGTTGCCTGGAGTCCCGACGTGCGCCTTGGTCCAATGGAACCGGACATCGATCTCGGCCGACAGCGTCTTTACAAGGCTCCACACCTCAACTTGCAAATCCATCGGCGCTCTCATACTCCTGAGAGAAAGTAGCGCTGACTTGCTGTCAGATATTACAGCGCATATTGGGATTGTTGCTCTGTGCCTCTGGATGTAGGCCAGGCACTCTCGGATGGCTATCAACTTGCAGTGGAAGGTGGTGCTCCAGTCTGCGAGCTTTACTCATTCGTAACAGCAGGACGGTGCAACTACACATACCGCACGAGCGGCGGTAGACAGTCTAAAGAAAGTATTTCTGGTCGCTTAATCTCTCATTTTAGCAATTTCCACTGGCCCGCAAAATCACCAGATTTGACTGTTTCAGACTTTTTTTGAGGTTCTTTGAAGTCACGGATTCATACAAACAAGCCACAGATTTTGGCGGTCCTAAGGGAAAACATTCGACAAGAAGTAGAGAATTTATCGCCAGAAGTTTTGAGAAAAATCATGGAAAATGCTGTGAACGAGTCTGAATGTACATCAACTTTGGCGACGGCCACTTGACCGATATTATCTTTGCGACTTAATAGGAAAAAATTTAAACGTTTTAATAAACATAATCAACAAACAAAATCAATTATTTGTATTTACAAACAAAATTACTGTCTTAAGACATTGAGTGATGTCTTTTACACCGTCTTGTAGTTAAGTGTTTAGAAGTATAGACATCCATATTCCTATCTCTTTTTTTAATGTAGAAAAGTAAAGAATCTTGTTGATTACTGCCCTATTCTAATATTGGTCAAACATTTGTGCTTAAGATTAAAAATAACATTTTTGTTGTGTTATGTTGAGTTGAAAATATTTAAATCTCTTTTTAGGATGGTTGGCACTGATTACTAGGTGACAAATAGTAAACTTATGGTTTTTATTTACTACATTATTAGAAGGAAAATCGGACCATACGAGAACCTGCCAAGAAAATTTACTAAACTATAAGCGAGAAAACAAATGCTCAAAAAACAAGCCTCGTTCTGGTCGGCTATTAAAATTGAACGACGAAGATTTTTCGGCAGCTTCACCAAGCAGTCGCAATCTGGTATTGATTCTTGGATTTCTTGGATTTAATTACTTGCATAAATCTGACTTTGTTCAAAACAAATCGGCCATCAACCCGCTGAAAGATCGTTTTAGACGCAAATTGTGACGTCGGATGAGAAGTCCTTGGTCAATCATGGTAACAAAACAAGTGGGTTCCATCAAAACTTGCGTCAAAACCGTTTTAGAAAGAAGGTCATGATTTGCGTGTAACGGAATTTTGAAGATTTTGCATTTTAAACTTTTGCCGAATGGTCGCACCATCAATGCCAAACCCTATGGTTCGCATCTACGACAAGCTCAAGGAGAAGTACCCGACTTGGTCCGATGAAAGCATGCTTTACTTCAGCAGAACAATGCTAAACTGCAGACCGCCAAGAAGATTAAGCAGAAGTTTAAGAAGTTAGAAAGCGTCAAGTTTCGACCAATACTGCACTTCTTGCGTGGTCGACGATTTAAGCCTTTCGATTAACAAGCATGTCAAGAATTCTTTGATATGAAGGAACCAGAATGGTACTTTTATTAGATCTGATAACTTAAAAACTTTTTTAAACATGGTAAGGCAAAACTCCCTTCTTCTTTTTTCAGTCTGAATAAAGAAAAACAATAGGAGGTATACAAAATTTATTTTTGTGGGATAAAACTACAGAATTATATATATAATTATGATTGCATCTGCTGTCACACAGGTCAAAGGTCAAATCGTTCGTGCTTTCCGTGAAGTGAAGGACAAATTTCGCCCGGCGACAGCGAAGAATTTCGGAACCGCAAGCGATGGAAAATTTCCGTTTGAGAGGGGGTAATAAAGCACTCGTTGTAGTTTTATTTCAATTTCATTCATTAAAATTCATAAATCGGAATTTTAAGTTATCTTCATATGAAGAAGTCACACAAGGCGAGATTTGGTGAGTGGGCTGGATGTCACCACATTGAATGATTAGACTCTCAAGAAATCATTTCATGTGGAGAAGTTCTTGCTGTGTGGGTTGTGGTCACATCTTGTCAGAACCAAACATTTTCCAGTTGGAGTACATCGAGATTTATTTGTCCTATAGACTAATCTATGAATCTGTTCTGTTGTAATATGCTTCTCTCTAAATCTAAACTGGTCGTTTGTATGAGTTGTCTTTCTTCCAGAAAAGGCTTGTTAATGACGATGTATGTTACATTTTCACGGTGTTTTTCTGGATTTTGTATGACAACGATTTTTGCAACCTTTTATTGTGTTGGTATATGGCTTAATATAATTATATGCTTTATTTTCTCATCTTCCAAGAAAACGTAAGCATGGAGTCCTAAGAACTACTGTTACAGTTAATCCTTGTTTATTAGTTTTTAGAGAAAGACCACCTTCGAATAGACTAGGAAAATACCTCTCAAGGAAATTTTTGAAACGAAGGAACTAAAGCAAAATTTATCAGGACAGAAATTGCACCATAGCGTTTTGAATTATAAATGATATGACCCAACTTTAACAGCTCTATTGGTAGACTAGCGAGTTAAAATGTTCTGAAATAAAAGCCGTCTTAAAAGATCTGTCAGAAACTATATAAATATATGTGCCGTGTGTAATATTTTATGCTTATCTACAATCTTTTGACCAACATTGTCGAAGTTCATTTGATATTCCGCGCACATAGCAATCATCAGAAAATTCGAATTCCCAAATTAGTTCAAAGTAATAGGCAAACCTGCGCCGAATTTCCATATTCATTGCCGCCGCCGCCGCTCTCTATTTGCGCGCGGCTACAGAAAGGTAGGGCCCAGCACCGCGTGACCTGGGCGCCGCACGCACCAAAATTCGTTTTAGATTACCAATTACTCTTTATTAGGATAAGAGTGGAGGCACTGTACGCTAAAGATGTTAATTGCGCGGCATGTGAAGCAGCTCGAAAATGCTCATTACCTCCGCACCTCGGCGGCGATTCAGAAAATGTAAATGCCCCCAAATTGGCCGGAACAACTTAACATTGCCAGAAATCACCGCCTTCGGAATAACGAGGACGCGGCAGAACTGGTCGTAAAGCTGTCGCGGCCGAATGGCGGCGCTCTAACTGAACATGACAAATTGCTAAACGGTTAAGCCTAATTGTTTAAACGTTTCACTATAGAGCCAGTGACAACTCATTGAAAAAGTAATAAAAAGCAATTGGAAAAAGATTTAAAAAATTAAATGGGACGTCGGAATATAAAAAGATAAGAGGGAGGTTAAAAAGTTTCATCCATTCTCTGATGCTGCTAGTGTTCACCTTCAAATGTGTGTTGAAGGATTTGACGAATTTTAGCAGCAGCGGTCTTCTCTTTAACGAGGAATTCGAAGGCGTCAGCGTACTGCCTTCAAATTACGGATACTAAATTTAATATTTCTGCCACATCGATTTGTGGATGACCAAACATTGTATCAAATTGACAAAACACATTTTTAGAGAAGATGGAAGAAACGAAAACTTAATAAAACCGATGATAAGCGATGTTTTTAATACGCTTCAGAAACCAAGGGTCAAAATGATGAAGGAAAACCAAGTATATTTCGTTTGGAAAACTTAAGAAGCAAAACAATGCTCATTATCTTTTACAATTACAAGGGGATTATCCAAAAAGAATTTATTGCAAGTTGTATTAAAATGTTTGGTAAGCCGCATTCTTCATGTTCGCCTTGAATGTTGGGAGTCAAGCAGTGAGCAATTGTTTCACAATAATACACCTTTTCATTGTTGGTTAATTGTCACTGATTTTTTTTTTAAAATAACATCCACAAGTATCAACACACCATTACTAGTGGTTTTGCCACAAATCGAGCTGACCTGAAACTCTTAAACGGAAATCTTCTCACAACAGTCTGCGCATTTTTAGCAATACTTAAATTGTGTCTTTTCAACCTAAATTTGAACTGAAGAAACAAAAAGAAGTTGGGCGGGACCATGTTCTGGTTGTAAAAGGTTGAGGAGCTTTGTCGCGATTTGTCGACCCTTTGAGGTAATTAAGAACACAGATGTTGGCAATCTCCAGTCGGAGATACTCGACTTTTTTCTTCAGTCGTTTAAACAAATGGATCGTTCACCGTTTGTCTAGAGGTATAAAGAAGAAGAAAACAATAAGCATCGCTTTCATTCTTGATTTGCTTATTTGAGTCTTCTTTGGTTGAGGAGTCTCGGTAGGGTACCACTCGGAACCTTGTCTTTTGTCTTTAGATCTTAATAAAACATCCACTTCTTATTGTCAGTTATCATTTTCTTGAAAAAAATCAGTCGCACTTTTCACAAGGGGTAAAAGCTTGCAAGAAATGGATACTTGGTGTTTCTTCTGTTCGTTAGTCAAAAGCTTAAAAACCAAGTTAGTACAAACTATCCATATCTGCAATTTAGTCGTGACAATTTTATGCCTAACGGATTTCATCTGCTATAAATCTAGACATCAGAGTCCAAAGCTGTTTTTACCTGCGCGCTACTAATTTTTAAGGTCTTATCTTCCCTTTCGCTTGTGCTTTTAGTAAAGCATTTTTTCGGTAGGCTTTTCGGTATCACAACTCGCTTCTTGGTTGTGGATTTTATAAGTTTAACGCGTATTGTTGATTAACACTGTGCTGTATTTTGCAACGTGTAAACAGCTGTTCACTTTGCAAGCGATCCGTTTTCTCTAAAGGCCCAAAGACTCCATCGCTTAACCCTTCTGCTTGGATCAATTACTTTTCGGACATGTCTTGTAATTCTGATGTAATTTGTTTAGTAGCTGATCTTAACGGTTGTACTAAAAGACTGTTTTATGGATATCTTGATTATCGTTCCACTGAGGTTATGCAATTTTTCTGTACAAGTACATTTGGTTGCCTAACCGACGCCCATAAAGCATAATTTCTCGATGAAAATCTTGCGGCTTGTAGGGTTTTAATAATAAAAAATCCAATTAAGCCAAACAATTCCGGCTCTTTTTTCGCCGTTTTTAATTAAACTGCGATAGCCGAACACTAAAAAAGATCTCAAAAAGTTGCGCCGAACGGCCGCGATGTGTAATTAATTCAGAATTTCGTTAAACTCGGTCTAATGGCATCATTTTTAGCAAATTGCTTAATGGCGGAAAAAATATTTTCCTAAATTGCACTTAAGTCAATGTCGGCAGCCCGTCATTAAAAATGTTTACGTCTTTAGCACAATTTTTAATTAAGCAAAAATGCGATTACGTAAACAGGACCGTGTGGGGAAACCTTGCGTAATGTCGTAAGACACTTAATTAGAAAGTTAATTAAGAGGCACTTAATTATTCTTCTATATATACAGGGATCTAACCAAAAGCTAACCAATACACAATTTGTTTATTGAATATTTGTGTAATTTTTTTTGTTAGCTAACAAGCATATGAGTTTATATTAAACATTGACATAAAAGGAAAAGTCACCCAGTAGTGATTCCTAAGTACTAATTATTATACATCAGAATTATAAACCAGAAGCCAATTTATTTTCTTTATTTTGAGGTCTAGTTTCTTTCTCTTTTTTGCGATGTGGGCTTTTCTATCACTGCAGAACAGAAATAAGAGGTTTATGGTGAGACAGGTCTTAATTTGTTGAATGTTATGAGGCTAAGGAAAGTTGAGAAGATTTGGTTGATAATGCTACTCAAGGGAGAGGTGCGGTAATTTGAGCTGTGGGCGAATTGTTGTTGACTAAAAGAATAATTTTTTATAGCAATGTTTTTTCTTTTTAAATAGCTCCTTCAGTATTTAGGGATAGTTGATGAAGATTTTGTGTTTTAAAGAACATGAAATTTGCAGGGCGTTGTTTATAGAAATTTACGCATGAGTTTGAGGAGGGGAGCAAAGAGTTGCTCTTATTTTTGTCGCAATTGTAATAAACCCAGTGGCCCAACGTGGAAAAAGAGCGCTGATATCTACGGCATGCAAACATTTCTGCGTTGTTTTATGTTAATAATTGAGTGTTGTTTTTATAAATTTTACTTATTTAGGTATACATTTAACTGCACATACCGATATTGATAGTTTATCTTTGTTATATGGCCTTTCTAACCTAATTATTCAGAGATTACATTTGTGTTCTTTTTGTATTCCGTTTCCAGATAACGGTAGAAGAGTATTTCTGATTACTACAAACGCGAAATTTGAGTTTTGGTTGCAATAGGTATAATATTCAATATTATCGTTTTAATAATTAGATTAGTTTTTACCATATTATTCGAAAACATAGTTCTAAACTCACCTATAGTTAGCGTTTGTAAGTGTTTCATGACTTCTTGGAAATTTGTTGAGAAAAATTGACTGAAGAAATTCAAGCCACATATATAAAGATAAATGTAGGTATGTTTTTGTTTTTTTTTACAATATGTTTTATTTGTAGTCTATTTAGGCATATAATATCTACTACAAAAAAATTCTTACATGCACTGGATAGCAGGTTTGTTGCTGGTGGTAACTGGAATACCAAGCACATCTTTTAAGGTTCTTGACTGATCACAACAAAATGTAGAAATCTATTCAAAGAACTTATGACCAAAGAAGTGCTATTATCTACCGCCAAGCTAACATACTCGCTATTGACTCGTGTAAGATCTCTGATTCTTCATGCGGTTCTACAGGATTTCCAAAATTTTAAATAAGAAAGCAAAATAAGAAGCAAAAAAAATTTGAAAGATCGAAATTTATGTTAATGTTGCTTGTAAGACTGGAAGTGGAGCTACAGCTACGCAAATTAAATAAATCATAAAGCGGCAGGCTACGACTTAATAATATTTTGAATATTTAAGATGCTACTAAGAACACCCGTTGTATTCCTAACAACAATATATAATTAAATACTATAGTATATTATGCAAGTATATGCATAAACTAATGGTGTCCAAGTCTGAAAAACTCTCATAAGATGTAGCTTCCTATAGGCCAATTAGTCTTCTGGCCTTACTGAGCAAAGTATTTAAGAAAGTATTCATACCGGAACACATAAATATCCTAGCACACTTAGAAAAAGCCATTTGACGTAACAATAAATACATAGAATGCCAAATAAAATATTAAGAAACTTCATAGGAAAAAAGTATTGCATAGTTGTCTTCTTAGAGTACTCTATAACTTAAATAGCGTTATTTAACACCAAAACTTTTCTCAGTTAAATATGGCACTAAAGTCTGGAGTTTTGGCACTCCTCTTTATTTAATATTTACTGCTCATTTATCAAAAGATCAAAATATTGTTATCACCACGTTTTCTGTTTGTACTGTTATACTGTGTAATTATTATGATTCTATTGTTACATCTGAAAGAGTTATTCATTTAATGGAATGATAAATGAGAAATTATAACTACTCCAACTAATCAGCGCTTTTAAAAAAGACTTACTATGAGAAGAAAAATGTGTCTATCAGTTGTAAATAACATTTCCATATCTATCAAGACAAATTAAATATTGGCTTACATTTAGATCAACGCTTTATGCAGGTCAAACACATCCAAACTAAGCGCCAGCAGGTTAAGTAAATATGTTGAAATTTTTGGGTGAAAGTTAAAATTGTTCTTAAGTAACAAGTTTCTATTCTGCAAGACAATAATAAAATTAATCTCGGCTTATGGCGTACAATTTTGGGGAAATGCTGGGCCAGCAAGGATGAAAACCATGCAACAGTTTCAATCTAAAATGCTCCGCGCGCTTGTGGTTGCTCCGTTGTATGTCATAAACCAGACCATTCATGAGAATATTGCCATTTTATATGTTGGTGAGATTTACAGATTTGCGTAAAGCTATTGTAGTAGACTCCAAGATTACAACAATGTCTAATCACTCAAGTTTCACCAAATTTATTTTATACTCCATATCGGATAGATTTCGAATACATTTATTTACAAAAGAAATATTTTATTTGTTTATCTACCTTTATCTGTATCTATATCATTTATATCTATATGTCTAATATTTAAGTTCTAATGGATAATGTCTAACAACGTTTAACGTCTAACGTCTAATGTCTAACAACATTTAACGTCTAACAAGGTCTAACGTCTAGCAGCGTCCACCGTCTAATAACGTCTAATTTCTAACGGCTAATAACGTCTAACGCTTAACATTTAACGTCTAACATATAACATTTAACGTCTAGCAAGGTCTAATGTTTAGCAGCGTCCAACGTCAAGCAGCGTTTAACATCTAACAACATCTAATATCTAACGTCTAACAACGTCTAACGTCTAGCAACGTGCAACGTATAACAATATCTAACGTCTAGCAAGGTCTAACGCCTAGCAAAGTCTAACGTCTAGCAGCGTATAACAAAGCATAACGTCTAACAACGCCTAACATCTAATAGCGTCCAACGTATAACAATATCTAACGTCTAATATCTAAAATCCAACAACGTCTAACGTCTAGTAGCGTCCAAGGTCTAACGTCTAACAAAGTCTAACGTCTAGCAATGTCCAATGTATAACAACATCTAACGTCTAACAAGGTCTAACGTCTAGCAAGGTCTAACGTCTAGCAGCGTATGACAAAGTATAACGTCTAACAACGTCTAACGTCTAACAGCGTCCAACGTTAACAACATTTAACGTCTAACATCTAATATCTAACAACGTCGAATGTCTACGTCTAACGTCTAACAACGTTTAACGTTTAACTAGATGCTCTTAATTGCTTCTAGTATTTGTGATGACGTTTTCATTTGTATTCGACAACTTCATATCTTATTTTTCTAGTCCATGTTAAATATTGCTTTTAAATTTATAAATATTAGATTTATGTCTGTGTTTATTTTTATATTCTCTTTTATTATTTTCTTAATTACGCTTGGATAATCTTGTATGGTCTTTCAACCTTTTTGCCTTAGCTTTAGCTTTAGTATTTTCTATTATTTTGCTATAAATTTTTAGAGATACTGGTGCTGATGTAATTGATTTATAATTTTTACAATTATTTTTATTACCCCTTCTATGTATTAGTATTGTTATTTTTTTTAATATAATCTTCAAGTATTCGTTTCTTTTCCAATGCTTTGCTACCTATTTTTTTTTTCTATTTTATTTAAATATCTCTGGATTTACTTTGTCTGGATCTTTTGCTTTATCAGTTCAATTTTTTATAACTTCTATTACATTTTATAGGTTGCTTCATTATTTTATGTTCTTGTTTTTATATTTATTTATACATTTGATCTATGTTTCTAATTTTTGTAATACTCCTTCAATATTTTTATATTTTCTTAATTTACATTGATAGAGTGACAAAAAATTACAGTAACTTTCTGGATAATGCCCGTCAATGGTTATATTAAAAAAAATAATTTATCGCCGAACGTTGGCAATCGTCAAACATTTTTTTATTTAAAAGATCTGGTAAAGCATCTCTATTCAAAGAGTTAGAATTACCACTTTCTCACTTTCATGATGATTTAATTCGGTATCCACGCCATTGAAAAGTTTATCAAAAACATGTTTTTAAAGCTTGCTTTACATCCCGAAACTGCAGAGTGCTTTGGCACTATTCAATGGAAAATTCAGTAAGGAAATGCATTATCGCATACAGGGAAAACAGCTCAACCAAGCTTAAAGCAAAGAGAATAGCTTGTAAATTAACTGGATTTTAAAATTTCAAGAACTATTTAGTGTGGATGAGTTTCCTTGACAATATTTCGGATAGTAGATAAATTAGAAAATGTCTGTTTTAAGAATTAGAAGAATATTTCGACAGAAGTTTAATCATTTAAATGTTGAATACGTAAATTTAAAGAATCAAAAATTTTTGTATCTGAATCTTTGGATAACTCACGTTTTTCTACCTTGCTCTTTACAAATATAATGTATTTAATGATTTTATATTGTCATAAAATGTTCTAATGCTTTCTTTCTATGCTGTTTACATTTCTATCAAAAGGTCGCTTTGATTTTCTTTTTGTTTGTTTTAATTGTATTTTACTCCTTTTATTCTTCTTAACCAAAACATTAAAATAATTTTTCCAAATATTAATTTTTACGTATTTATTTTGGGCAGGGGGGTAGGTGGTAATAAATTTACATATCTGTATGACCTTTCTTGTAAAAATATTTTACTTTGAACACGTTTGGGTGTTTCTTTTGAGCTTTGATTTGTAAACTATTACAATCTGCATATTTTGGCGTACTTTCTTTATGACATTCGACTCTTTAGCATTGTTTTTATTTTTATTTGTTATTATTTGAATACCCCTCATTTCAGAAGCATTTTCTGCATCGCTCATTAATTCTCTTTAAAATACTTTCTTTGGAATGATTTATTGGTAATACTTCTAACCTTAATTTTTCTTTAAAATGTTTTCTTTAAGATTATAACATTATTTTTTTTAATTGTTCGATAGATAGCAACCATTCCTTTAATCAAAACTGCAGCGAAAGTTAATCGATTGTAATTATTATAGTTTAAAAATTGCTTGTTCAACTAAAGCCGCAAACTTTTTCAATTGGGAATATTGAGTTGGTTTATTCTTTTTCTTTTTCTGAGTTTTCAGTACAGCAGTGCAAGTGTATTAGCAGTCGCGATTATCACATAAAATTTCAGCATGGCAATATAGCAGCTATAACGATATGTAAATTTTAATCATCTCACAAAGCTCCAATTTGTGCTTCAGAAATTTTCAGGCGTACGCAGCTAAAACGGGTAATCGCTACCGCCTTCTCTAAAGGATAATTTGAGAATCTAAGTGCTACGTTTCTTCTACATATTCAGTCTGGCCCAAATTGAACACGGGATTTAAATTTTAAGTAAATAACTTTATAATTAGATTTTTATGGAACACCATCTGATAAATGATCACCTCGGCTTTAACTACACATTTTTTTAGAAAATGCTTCCTGTAATTTCAAAGGTGTTCTAATAAATTTATCGATAACGCGTCGCATTTTGTTCTTAAGGTCGTTATCTGATTGTGGTTTGCTGGATTTCAGGTAACTTTAGAAAAAGTAGTCGCATGGTGTTAAGTCACAAGATAATGATGGCATTTTGGAAAATTGCGTGATCAAGAAATTGTTGGTGCAGTAAGTTGACTGTTGTTCGGTCAGGTAACACTGTTCTACCGGAACCACATTTATTCCAGATCCGCATTGCCCAGTTGCTGTTAAAAATCGGGCATTAGTAATGATAACTATTGTAGAACAGTAATTATTGTTGATACACAAAAGAAAATTAGAAAAATGACAAATTAAAAGAGAAAATGATATAAAAGGTCAAAGTGTCCCATCAAAAAATAATTGTAAATGGAATTATATGGATTTGAAACCAAAAGACAAAAAGTTTAATGAAAGCCAAGGAGAAAAACCTGGAAAAGTGGTGCGTAAAGAACACAAAAAAACGGACGTATAGGAGCGATGAAAAAAAAGCACTCAAGAAAACATAAAACGATAAGGTATGAATATTAGCAACATGGGACTTTGGGAAAACTTATTCCGAAGAGATACTTAGAAATTTATTGTCAGAGTCAAGAAGATATCAAATAGACATTTTAGCCCTACGAGAGTTGCGGGGATACTAGAATGCTAGCAAGAGATTTTTTAATAGAGAAAGAAAAAAAATAGGATAAAACTTGAAGCAATATCTGGAGAGTATTACCTGAGAATTAAAAATAAAGACCAATATACTTATTATCCTAGCAACTATACATGCGTGTACGGAACAGGAAGATTGAGATTAGAAAGATATATTTTATCAAGTCTTAGAGAAACAGAATGACCTCATCTGGATATTAACATAATGATAGATAATTGCAATGTCATGCTAAAGAAGGAAGATAGATACATACGTCCCAGTTATGAGCAAACACAGTAAACAAATAACGTTAATGGTAAGAGACCTATCAGTTTTCCAGTAACTATAAAATTAAAAATTATAAGTTTATATTTTAAGAAAAAAAGAGATATATAAAGATACATGGTTCTCGCCGAATAAAAAAATTACAAATCAGATAGACCGCGTTTTAATCAAGGATCAAAGTCCTAAACTGATTACAAATGTGAGAATTCAGAAGGACGCGGAAACAAATTGGGAATTAAAATAAAAATTAAACTAATTGTAAGTATAAGAGAAATGAGTATCAGGTAGACGTACTAATAAAGTACAACGTAATTACCAACAAAATTTAAACAAAAATTACTACAGCGCTAATGAGCAAACAAGAGTGGAAAAAATATAGTACGAAAACCAAAAATGCTATAACAAAAACAGTAGAACCGACGCTTCCAAAACAAAAACTAAGGAAAACTAATAATTAGTCAGATGGTAAGTGTAAAAAGAAGATGGAGAGGAGGTCGGAACAAAAATGCTAAAAATGGTAAAGAAGTAGGTGCAAAAGAATATAGTATGGCGAATAGAATAACTAAAAATGTACTTAGAAAAGCTAAGAGGCAATTATATAAGAGTTGTAGAAATAGAACTTAAATATATAAACAATGAAATTAAAAATGTATTCTAAAAAGTTAAAAAAAGACAAAGAATGGATACTGTGCCATAACAATGCATTGTAAACACAAAAATTGAAATTTAATAGGTAAACTAATAACCCAAAAAAGGAAGGAATACTTTGAACAAGTCTTAATCATAAAGATACAGGAATGGAAGACGACATAATCGAGAAAACAACTTTGTACAGCTTGCAGAAGAAATGCATATACCTATAAAAGAAGAAATTTTAGAAATAATACAAAGATACTAGTGGAAATTACATAAAGTCTGGCAGGAGTATACCAAAACGGCTTCCGAAGAAGGCAATCCGTTAGGGGCCACATTTTTACCTTTAAGCAAATCATTACAAGTAGTTATGACTGAAATACTGAAATACAGTCACCAGTGGAACCATAGTTAACAAATGTCAGCAGTACCTAACATATGCTGATGACTTAAAACTGATGGCAAGGTCAGCATTCAAGCTGGAAGATATGACATTGAAAGTCAAACGTCAAGCCAGGCAGACACAGTGTAATAAAATCTAAAATGGTATCGCGTAGTGCTAAGGTAAGAATATATAAATCACTTATAAAACCCACCTCAATTTGATATCAAAACAAGGTAAATCATGGGAAAAAATATGTTAAGAAAAATATTCGACGGGGAGAAAACAGCTGACCAGTGGGAAAAAAGAACTAACAACAAAGTGATGCGTCCTTACAACGAACCAAACCTGTCATTTTTTTCGGCTAAATCGAGAATCCACTTCATAATGCTCTAAAAACCAATTGTCATTTGAAGTTTGTACGTATGATGCTGTAGGTTTTTAATGACCATTGCCAAAGGGAGTTTCTCAAAAAGTGCTCAGTTGTTACAATTCTGAGTGGATGTTTTGGGATTTGCAAAATTGTTGTTAACGTTGGCAGTAGAGATGGGCGATCCGCTCATGAGTTACTCAAAAGAACCAGCTCTTGGTAGGGAGTGAGTGAGTTATGACTCACGAAATAAGAGCGGCAACTCTTCGATCTCTCACTCGATTCTCGCTCTTTTGCTGTCGTACGGTCTGCGCATATGCGAGCAGCTCTTGGTTCTCCCGTCTTGATCTGACTCACTGATCTGATCCACTCCCGAAACTTAATCTCGACTTGTTTCTGATTCCGATAACCCCTCAGTTTTTTGCGACTTTGCTTATTCTATCTATCAGTCTTCGCCTTTATACAGCTTGGTATGTAGTATTTATCTATAATATCTATAATATAATATTTAAACGATTTACGTTATTTAAAATATTTTGTTGTTATTTTAGAACAAAATGTCGGTGAGAGCTAGTAGGTTGTCGAGTAATATTTGGTGCCATTTTACCAAAGAAGGAAAAGGAAATTGCTGCTATTGACAGGGAAAAATAAAACGTTGAATTAAACAGTTGATTACAATTGGTTTTATAATGGTAGCAGTAATAGCCTAACTGATCTAGCCAGTAGGCACAAATGTAGCAGAAAATGAGTTATGAGTTATAAAACAGAGCTAGCTCTTTTTGGTGAGTGAGCGATCTGGATCTGATCTCAGAAATGAGTCTAGTTGGTAGCATTCCATGAAACTTCCTACTATACGGTGATGTTCACGAGCACTTGCATCCATTCCCGATCCAATTTCATCAAATTATGTAATCAATATTTGAACAGTTAATTAATTGATTTTACAAAGTTTTTATTGTCTCCACAAAGTTTTCACCAAATTTACAATGCATTTTAATAATAAATTGGTGTTTTGGAGTTTTTTGTAATTACTAATCTGTCAAATTATCAGAGCTGTCGACCACAAAGCGAAAAAGGCATTTAATTTGCGCAACGTTTTACTACCCATAACTTTAAATTATAAACGAATTATTGTAGATTAAAATCGTAATAAGAATTAACATTTAAACCAATTTGTGTGTAAAAAATTTGGCAGCAGTGCCTTATGGCAACAGCGTACATCACTCGTAGGTGACGGTAGAAAAGCTCAAATGGAACTTTTGATCATGCTTTTTACTATTAAAGATTATTTTAGGAACAGCAATCTTTCCACTAATTAAAAAATGTGAAAATTCTCACATTTAGATTGAATATACTATTTGCTGTTGTTTATAATAGAAGTCGTACGTGTATCTTAGTGACAAATCTAGTTTTATATCCAATTACACGTTTCATCATGATAGTTAAAGAAAAGAAATGTCACCATAAGCTATGCTTAAAAAATAATTAATTTTAATTGAAAACTAAGTTTTAGCTTTTCTTTGTACGAGATTTATTTTACCTCGTGGAGTAGATTAATTTCATGATACAAATTTATCTTTCGCACTATTGTTAGATGCTGAAAATTATAGGTAATTAATAACTTGCAGAAGATGCATACAAAAAGTGATAGATCCATCTAACCTTCGCTTAATTATCCCATTGTTGCTGCCCTGTGATTACCTTTCTCTTTGCCGGAAAGCCGTGTAATGAGGTCATCGTGTTTACTTCCTGCACGTAAAACACAGAAGTCTGATGCTTTAGCTTATTTTGCATTTTGAAAATCTAAATATTTTTATTTTTTCTTCTAAAGGGGGCCCAAACTGAAAGTCAGATTTAAACTTCGCGTTTTTTTAATTTACGAATGGCAACTCAGATACCTTTGACTACAATTTTTCTGAATAATTAATATGGAGCGCTGTACGAAAGAATTCTTCTTCCTCTTCTTAAGGTGGTATATCCGTTAACAAATTTTTGTGATCCGGTTGTCTGTACAAACCGCTGCCTCAGGATTTTCAACCATTAACTTCTTCCAGATCCCCGATTGCTTTCGATCTTTCCTTGTAGGATTAGGTATAAGATGTATGTGTCTGACTGTCTCGTAAAATATGATAGTTTTCGTATTTTAATTGTTCGTGTAATCTCTTTGTCCTTTCGCATTCTTGTTAACGCTTCTTCATTTCGTATGCGATCCACCCATCTTCTGCGTTATATATGTCTGTATGCCCATAATTGAAAGGTGTCCAGTCGTTTGAAGGGTATATCTGTTAAAGCGTAAGATTTTACTCCGTAGAGAAGAACTGTGAATATACAGCAGCTTACTAAACGCATTCTTAGTTGTAAATTAAGGTGGTGACCACACAACACTTTTTTGCGTATGAATGCTGCTTTGACACGTTCTATGCAGCATTTAATTTCAACTGTATGATCCCAATCACTGTTGATAACACTTTCAAGATACGTGATTTTGTCAGTTCTTTCTATTGGTGTTCTGTTAATATAAATACCATGATCATCCGGTTGCTAATAATCATGTACTTTGTATTCTTGGTATTGAGTTGGAGACAATATCGTTCAGAAGTTTTAGTTATTCTGTCTAAAAGCATTTGTAATCCTTTCAGAGTATTTTTCACAAGTGCGATGCTCACTGTATTCCTTCGCCTTATGTTTTTTCGGTATGGTAATAAATGGTTGACCTCAACCAGTCTGATGGAATTATTCCTGCTTTGTAAATTAAATAAATAATTTTTGAAGTGTGCATATTACATGGTCTTGTAATAGTTTTAATAATTCCGTTGTTATTTCATCTGTCCCAATTGCTTTTTTATTCCTTGACCTTTCAATGGCTTCTTCAACTTCTTGCTTTGTTATAGGAGAGCCTGTTAAAGCATTTTGTACTTTATGCTTTACATTTCTTTGACCCGCCAAGAGCTCTTCTGTATACTCTTTCCATCTAATCACTTTTTTCAGTATGTAAAATTAAGTTTCCATTTTTACCTGCTCATAGTGTTGTGTATTTGAAAACAGCTTGCCTCTTTGATTTTTTTGTGTAGTTGGAATGTGGTAGACCTTCTTTCGTATTCTTTAATCTCTATACCAATCTATCTTTTTTGTCTGTTTGCTCTTTTTTATGAGCTCTAAAATTTTATCTCCCATCCACCTTTTCTTCTTCTAAGGTCTATCCCCTTCTTAGATTCGAATGGCCTGTTTCACTGATAATCGTTTTAAATTATTCCAGCTTTCTTCAACCGCTTAGCTTTTAGATTCACTTGCGTCTTCATTTGCAGTCTTTTTTATAACAGCTTAGATATTTCTTTTCTTGTCTATTCTTTTAATTTAACTAAGTCTATTTTTTTAAATGTTTGGGTTTTGTTATTTTAATTTCTTACTTCTGCTGTGAGTAGATTATGGCACATCAGTACCTGGGTACATCTTGACGCTTTTTATGGCATTTTTGTATCTTCCTTAATTGTGATATAATCTATTTGGTTGCGAACCAGATGATGATGTGAATCTGCTAGAAATTTCCAGGTATAGAGGTGTCTTTTAGGAGCTTAAAGAACGTGTCATTATAGTTAATTTGTTTTTGGTACAGAATTGTATAAACCTATTTCCTCTGGTATTGGTATCCCCAACCCATGTTCTCCTGTTACATCCCCGTCTTTGTCGCTTCCGACTTTTGCATTAAAATCACTCATTATTATTGCAATAGCATTACTTTTGGTTTGTTGTAGAAGTTTATCTAAATCGGTATAGAATGTTTCGACTTCTTCGCCACGACAGTTTGTTGTTGGGGTATACATCTGTATAAAATTAGTGTACATAGGAGTAAACTGTATTTGTAACATCATTATTCTGTCAAAGTAGGGTATAAAGCTTGTTACAGCTGCGTCAACTTTTTTGGTAATAATGATCTTCTCCTGCCCTACCACGTGTTCTTCCATTACACCTTTTCTGACTGTAACCATGTCATTTTACTTATACCTAGTACTGAGATGTTTATTCTCTTTATTTCCTTGATGGCGTTCTGAATTCTTTGCACCTTTGCCTCATTCAAGAGTGTCCGTTCTCGGGGCCATTATTTAAGTTTGCTGCTATTATCATGATTATTCTGGGAAAACGTGGTGTAGTAGTTTTCCGTTGCCTTCTACACCGTTGTGCAAATGCCGTTTTTTGGATCCTACTGCGCCGTTTGGTTTTCAACATATAGCTGTTCCGTCATTTTGCCTGCACGGGGGGGGAGGGGGGAGGAGAGATAAGTTTGCTTTCGTTACAGCTTTGATGCTCATCACACCTTGGAAAACATGAGTCATTCAGTTCAATACTTAAAAGTTGCCCCTTAAGCTAGTTTTGGCCCGTCCTGGGTATTTTATTCCCCCAGTACTTGCTATATCTAACGGACGTTTATCTGCCACCTGCGAAAGCGCCCAGTTGGGAATCTAGTAAGTCCGGTGGTATACGAAAGGCTAGAGAATTATTGGTACTAAAACTAACGCAAATTTACTAAATATTTTACGAAGACGACACGAAGTCTTCGTGGCATTTTTGATCAAAAATGTGCACCAAATAAATAAACTGTCCAAAAATTGATTAAAAAATTTTAAGAACTACGCCAGCAGTCGTGGGTATTAGTGCAGGGTAACCTTCCGCGGAAAGATTGTAATAATTAGCCAAATTTCTGAAAATTAGAAAACATAGACTCAATATCGTACACAATGATTGGGTATTTTGAGAAGCCCCATTTAGAGAATATTCATTGAAGATCTGCGCCTTTATAAGTACATGATTTAACTAACCCAAAGCTTAAGTTTTCTGACTATTTTCATCGTTGACAATTAGTCAGTTAGAACATCAGTTAAATCGAAAATTATATTTAGCGATAAAGGGCATAAGCAAACAAAACTAGCATTTTGAGTTTAGAACATTATTGTGTAACTCATGAAAAGTGAGTGCACCTAAAGTGAGTCACTGTTTGGTGTCGATGTTAGGTAGATAGCATGATACGCTCATAATTTTTTGTAGAAACGCTGAAAATATTCTATCCGTTAATAGCGATTGTCAACGCATTTTTTGTATTAACTGGGCAGCACAAATGTAGTTCTGGGAGAATGGCGTCACCTGCACTCCAGTTTGAGTAACAGTCGATTTACTAGTCAGCAAGATCTTGTGATTTAACAACGTGTGCCCTCTTTTTGTAGGTTATCTGTAATCCAAGGTCTGCTCGAACAATTCACAAACAATTTATGATTTTGACAACAACATCTGACGTGTTATTGATGAAATAGATCAGAACGTACGAGAATATAAATTTTGTAAGAAAAACGAAAATTGCAGCCGAAACCAAGGCGACCAATTGTCTGGAAGATAGATAATAGTGAATTAAAAAACAGTTTTGTTTAATTTGATGATATAAAATATTTAATTTTTTGTTTGCAGAAGAATTTTCTATAGTAATAGTAAACTATATTAGTATTTTCAGCAGTTTTTTTAGCTTCTTAGAGATTTTTACGAGAGTAACAATTTTGGTAATTAAATTTAAAAGACACAAATACTGTGTTCCTATTTTTTAAAAATAAATTTTACATATAAGGTGTGTTTAAGAAGTTTTATGAATGGTATCATAAAACAAACAGAACAGAAAATACAAATTACCCTTATTAACTTAACTTAAAATAAATGCCATCTTTAACAACACACTTTTGGGGACGTCCATAAATCTTCTAAAAACTGCCAGTTAAAGATTTTTTAAAAATTGATCGCAGAACCACTATCACGTGCTCTTGGATTGCTGTCTCGTCATGACGCTCTTCAAAAAGAGAAATCAGAAGAAAAAGTATGGATCCTGATCATACATAGCAATGAAATTTCCAAAGGCTGCATCTGTTATGTTGGTCTTAACTTGAACAGCGCAAACCGAAAACAGCTCTTCCAAATCCAAATCTTCGCAAATAATAGTGCGCAGCATGTCCTTGCTAATGCCAAATTCCCCAGCAAATCAATCGTAGAGTCAAGTGCCAATTGGGCCAACATTGGTTGTGCCATTGGTAAACACATTTCGTCTCGGAGACCTGCAGCAAAATTTTATGCGTTTTCTTATCGCTTTACCCACTATATCTCTTTACGTTTTTAATTATCCTTAACTGTTGTTTCCCCAACCATGTTTTTCAGCCGCCTTTGTGATATCGTCCGACCATCTTGCTTTTGAACGGCTCACATTTCTTCCCGCCCCAGGTTGCCATTCCATAATTTTCTACTTTATCTTCAATTTTGTTCTCTAGCAAGGCGTTTGGTCCAGCGCCATTAAATTTGAGAGTAACATCTTCTATTTTAGTTTATTCTCTAATTTATAACGTTTCTGCTTTTTACAGTGGTAAATAACCCGTGCAAATTTACTTGTCTAATTTATTTTACTTACAGTTTATCAAAATACATATAATTAATAACATAAAATAATATTGCACCTGTGCTTGAACTGCTTCGCTTTGCTGTTGCTACTCGAATTTGTCGCGGATGCCATGCTGAGCGATATTTATGCCTATTTGTCGTCTACTAGAAGGGTCGTGAAGTTTCTCGAAAACATCTTGCAATTTCCTATTGTTTGAGCCTCGCACGTACATCCGCAGCACTCTTGGATTCCTGGAGGGCATTATATTAGTCGCTGGTGCGCGACAAAAACTGCGGCCTGGAATGTATGGAATGTTCAAGTTTCCGCTCTGTATGTCAATATTGAGAGAATGCATTGTTTGTCTTATTGTATGGATGTGATCTATGGTGCTGAATCTCTTGCAAATTCTCGCTTGCTCTATAGGTTGACGTTTATCTAATCTATCAGATATTTTGTCATTTATAACTTTCGTCACTAGTTTGTATGTGTGTTACAACAGGGATATAGTCTATTATTTTTTTAGTAAAAAATATTCCATTTCTTGTGTATAATTATAGTCACCGCTTTCTTTCAACCTTACGGCATGTTCCCTATATCTAAGCATTTGTTAAACAATATTTTTAGGTGTTTTATTAATTTACATAGGCCTAGTATGTTTAATCCAGGGGCTTTCCAATTCTTCATTGGTATCAAACTGCTTTTGATTTCCTGATATGTTCTCCATAAAACGTTTAGTGAGCCTAGCTTTCTTGTCCGTCTGTAGGACTCATTGTTTGCTGACCTTTGTTTGGTAAGATTTTTCAGTACAATTTCTCTCTTACATCTGTTTATCTTTGGCGTAAATAGCTTTATTTTCTAGTTATTCTGTATAATGTTTTCAGCAAGCTTTTTATTGCATTCCTTGGCGTTATTTTGTCTTTCTTTTTTAAGTTTCCTAGTATCATTTCTTATTTTCTGTTCTCTTATACTTGTAGGCTGCCTCTAACAAACTTTCCTTAATGCTTTTATTCAGTGCTTTAATATCTTCTACCATTGTATTTTCTGCTTGAAAGTTACTCTCTAGTCTTAGTTGAAAGGAGTTTCCTTGATCTTTGTCAGCTAGTAGTTTAACATTTACCCTCATCTTATTCTTCTTTATTAGTTTTTCCGTTCTAGTCGCATGGGTGTATTAACTTTTGTAACCACTGTCAACACAATACTTGGTGAGAACCGTAACGTCTTACACCAGATGTTTTCTTCCTTTTTCGTTTTGTTATCTCACGTTGTTTCCACGTTAATTGTTAAAGTTTTTTTTTAAATAAGTTTATTATACGCACCTGTTGAGCTTCCGCAAAGTTTATAAGCATTTGTCTTCTGTTGTTTCTTTTTCCTATACCGTACTGTCTAATATTGATTTTATATTTTTTCTTTGCCGAGTTTTGCGTTAAAATCGCCCATTATAACCAAAAAATGTTATGGCATTCTATATCTCATTTGGTCTCCGATTTCTTCGTCTGAGTGATCTTCGATGGGAGCCTAGTAGTACTTATTGAACTCATTAGGGTTATATGTAAAGTTGCCTTTGATTTATGAGACACGTTTTTCATTTTTTCAGAACCTTCTTGTTTCTATTATATCCCATTTTATTTCTGATATTTTTTCTATTAGCTTTATTAATTTGCTTTCGAATAAGAGTAATTATATACTTAACATTGCTAGGTTGACAGCCTACTGGAGCTTAAAATGCTTAGCACCTACCCGTTCTACCGTTACCTAGGCTACTGTCTGAGTCATGGATACAGGAGGGGAGGATATGTAATTCCGAGCGTCATTGGTAAAAGATAAGAAGGGTTTGGATTTTATTAGGGAACTGATATTTCAGGATCTCATAAAAACTCATTAAATTCGACAATTCTAAATATAGAAGAGATATCCTTAAATGAAAATTTTAAGCCTCACCCAATTTGTAGTAAAAGTTTGTGACTATATCTAACACTAAGTACATTCGACCCTGATAGTCACGTGTACTGCACGTTAGTTGGTGCTTTTTGAAGTGACTCTCGATAGCCATGCGCATGCGCGCAAGTCAAATCAATGTTACTGTTCAGATAGTGAGCCATTCACTAAACTTTTTAAAGATGCGTCGTATACTCTGATAACATTTGCTACAATTAAAAAAATATGGGAAAATAAGCTTATCAGGGTACTTTTTAATGCATGTTTGCATTCTACAAAAATAATTAACTTTCTCAACATCAAAGTCAAATGTATTGCGCAGTTTGCATGATATGACTTTTTTAAATATAAATATTATGCTACACTACTAGATAAGCGGATTGTGCATTATCATTTCGTACGCAGACTTTTACTCTATATTAGAAAACATTGATGATTTGCAATTGCATTAAATTTTGGAGTTAAAATTTGAACTTGCTATAGTAGGAACTACCAATTTTTTGTTTTAAATAAAATGAGAATTTGGTTCTCTGTTAATACTGCACACTATTGCTAGCAAAAAGTTTGGTTTTATTTTTATTTATATGCTTATAAATAATTGTATAAATAAATAGCTCTTTAGAAACTTATAAAAATTAAAAAAATAATTATAGAATTTACCAAAAAGGGCTTTCAGGATGTTTTCCATCGAGCCAGTTTTATTTTTAAGGCGGATACAATAAAACTCAAATATTGAGTAAAGCTTCTCGGCACCAGAAAACTTTGCTGAAAGAGGACGAAAAAGAGGTTTACAATACTTAGTCAAATTTCGTAAGCCGCGTTTAATTAGCTCTCCGTTTTATTTGAAACGCCAGGCCCTAAGTTCTTTGTGCGACGCCCCCTCCAACCGATTCACTTCTAATCGCATTAAAGGGCATTTTTAAATGCTAAAAAACTGCTAAATGTCTGCGTGCGTCTGGTCGAAATTTAAATTATTTCCCACGTTTTTCTGAAGTTATTGTTTAATTGTTGTTATTGTAAATTGTAAAAACGTGATTTTTGCGCTCCGCTAGAAAGCCGTTAAAGGCTGTTTACAGCAGTTGTTAACATTAATAGTGTTTTATTGGTCCGTAATTGTACAGCGGCCGAACAAAAGAATTGGATTGGTATAATTTGTTTATGTCGTCTACAATACGCTTTACTTTTTACCTCAAATTATGGTTTGTAATTTTTGTAATTGGCCTCTTATAGTACCTCCTCTCTTATATAAACAGGAGTGTTATATCAATTTAAGGTTTAATAACCTAAAGTTCTTGATTTTTTTTTATTGAAATCCCAATTTATTTACAATCTGCACAAGTTGCATTTAGTAAATTCTGTGATAGATTATTTGGACATGTAGAAGCATCCCCAGTAGGATGCTTGTGTAACAATAGTCATCTAGATGAGTTTTGAGTTTTTAGGTATAAAAGTAAACTTATAAACTAGATCTTAAAACTAAAATAAAACTAACGCAATACTTAATATTGATTAAGTATGGAATCTAGTAGGCAAGTCATTTGGTAAATATTTTTGGAGTCTTCGATTGCGATTTTGGGGGACTATAAGATCCATTACTAATGTGTTGGGGTGTGCACTAAGACGGTCACTGTATTTAGCACTGAAACGGCTGACTTCTTCTTTCACTGAGGGCATATGAAGATCGTTACGGATAGCCGTGTTTAACACGAACCAGGGCGCATTCACAATCATGCGCAGCACTTTAGATTGGAAGCTTTCCAGGATTTCTAAGATAGAGTTGGCAGATGTTCCCCAGAGTTGAATCCCGTAGTTCCATATGGGTTTGAGAATTACCTTGTATAAAAGGAGTTTATTGCTTAATGATAACTTTGACTTACGTCCCAGTAGCCAGTACATCTTGGTTAAAATTAAACCCAGCTGCTTGCGCTTACTGAAGATATGCTTGCGCCATGTTAGCCTTCTGTCAAAACGTAACCCAGGTACTTTACTTCTTCTTTTTGCGGTAAAGGATTGTTCTTTATCTGAACCGGGGGACACGTATCTCTACGCAGGGTAAAGGTTACTTGAGTTGACTTAGACTCGTTTATTTTGATTCTCCAGCTTGGTAACCATTTGTCAATTGCAATTAAATTGGCTTGAAGTTTTTGTGAGGCTGCGACTGTCTCTGTCAGTAGCCAGAACCGCGGTGTCATCCGCAAATGTAGCTGCTGTGATTTCTGGTATTGTCGGGGGGTCTGCTGTGTATAAGAGATAGAGCATTGGTCCGAGAACACTGCCTTGGGGTACACCAGCGTTGATCGGGAAAAAATTTGTGGTTGCAGTTTCGTATTTAACCAGGAAATACCGATTAAGGAGATAGGATTGCAGGATTAGGAAGTAGTTTAGGGGGAGGAGTGTTCTTAGTTTGCATAGGAGTTCCGTATGCCACACTTTATCAAATGCCTGTGATATATCTAGGAACGCAGCAGAGCAGTAATGCTTGTCTTCAAAGGGTTGATTGATTGTTTGAACTATCTGATGGATTTGTTCAGTTGTTGAGTGCAACTTTCGGAAACCAAACTGGTGGGATGGTAGTAGCTCTTTGTCATCAATAATTGGGATTAGTCTTTGTACTAAGAGCTTTTTGAAAACTTTAGCTACTATAGACAAAAGGCTTATCGGTCGATAGGACTTTGCGTCGTTGGAGAGTTTATTAGGCTTTGCGATGAGTATAATCTGTGCCACTTTCCATTGGAATGGAAAATAACCATTCTGAAGGACTGCATATAACTGAGTTAAGTACTGTGTACCGATGGCAGGTAGCTCTTTGAGTATTTTACCATTTATTAAATCATACCCCGGAGCCTTTTTAGGGTTGAGTGTGCTAATGACTTCATGAACTTCAGCAGCTTTGAATTTTTTAATAGGCGGTTCAAGTTGGTACGGTTGAAACAATGTTTGAGTGAGGTTGTCTTCTTCTTGGGGGAGATTTTCTGAAGGATGTGGCTGGAACACAGATGTTAAGTGTACAGCAAATACGTTTGCCTTTTTCTTATCGCTTCTTGCCCAGCTGCCCTGGAGGTTACGGATGGGCGGAGAGAATCTTTTCAGTCGTTTCATTTTTTTTGTTGTCTTCCACAGAGAATAATCCGTCGCTTCCGTGGGTGATAAGTCTTTAAGGAATGTTTCGATGCAATCGCTTTTGTTTTTATTAAGGAGATCTTGTAGCTCTCGAGTTGCTCTGTTGAGTAGTAGTTTGCTTTCAGGTGTACGCAGCCTTTGCCAGTTTCTTCGAAGTTTTCTTTTATCTAGAATTTTTTGTTTAATAATTGAGGGGAAATCAGGAATTGTGACTGTATCGGGTATAATTGGCGTGGCCTTCCAACATGCCCGCTGAATTACATCATTGAATAATTTGACTGCAGCCTCAATGTTTTCGGGAGATTTCAGTGGAATATTTAAGGTTAGTTCAACATTTACGACATACCGAAAGGTGTTCCAATTTGTATGGTTCTAGGGGTTGTTTCTTTTTTGAGGTGTTTAGTGGTAAGGGTGATCAGAATTGGGGAATGGTCAGAGGAAAGCTCGAATAAGGATTTTATATTGGAATGACTTGGATGAATTCCTTTTGTTATGCAGAAGTCCACCAAATCAGGAAATTTGTTTGGGTCCGTGGGCCAGTATGGGCCAATGTGGGTTCTCCCGTGGATAGGTGCCGCAAGTTATTGTATTCAAGAGTTTTGTTTAGTTCGCGTCCCTTTGTCGTTGTAATTCTGTAACCCCAGTCAGTGTGCTTGGCATTGTAATCGGCGCCCGCAATGAATCGTTGTCCAAGGGTTTTGAAATAGTTTGTAACATCATTTAACATCATGTTTAGGGGGGAAATACGCCGCCGAGAGGTTGAGGAGTACTATTTGATTCTCAATTGACACACTTGTTGCTTGGAGAAAATCGCTAGTATGGCTTTCTAGTTGATGGTGCTTGATTGTGTTTCTGATTATTATGGCAGATCCGTCACGAGCTATTCCGCCGGATGGTTCGTGGTATAAACCGCATAATTTGGGATTTTGATAAAACTCCGATCAGTAAGATATGTTTCCGAAATAAGTAACACATCAATGTTGTGACTAGTAATAAATAGTTTTAATTCTTCAAGGGGTTTCCGCCGTTGGGTTCCTTGGGAATTAACGCCCATTATTTTTTTTGAAACTCTGTTAATAGGTTTAATAGTTCCTATTTGTTTGGTAGTTTAAATTAGTTTTTAATTCTTTAGTGTTTGCGGGTTTGGGTTTAATTTGGGGGAGTTTACGCGGTTCAATTTTTTTGATGAACTTTTGTAATAGTATCCCGTTTATTTGTTGGTAGTTAATTTTTTTTATGTCTGTTTTTGGGGTTGGAAAATTTTTTTGTTGTTTAAAAGTCATTTTGTTTTGAGGAGGTTTTTTGGAACGGAATCCGGTTTTTTTTTTTTGCATTTTGTGGTGTTGACTTTTAAATCAGGGGTGTCGAACTTTTTTAATAATTCTTTTTTTGGGGTTCCTTAGAGCGCGACTCCCAAAATCTTTTATTGTTGGGGTGGTTTCTCACATAAAACATTGGGAGGGCAATTTTTTTAAATTTTTTTTTTTTTGGTCCCCTAATTTTTCAATTTACCTTTTATTTTCTCGATGGAGTGGTGTAGATTTTTAACCCAAAATTTTTTTTTTTTTTAATTTTCCTTCCCTTTTTTTTGTTATTATTTTAATTTAGGTGTTTTGGGCTGAATTTTTACTTGGTTATTGACTAGAGCTTTAACATCATATTGTTGTTTGGATTTTTCTTCTAGCAGTTGTATTAGCGGTGCAATAGTTAGTACACGATTTACAAAAATGGGGAGTTTTGAGATTTTCTCGTTAATGTTATCGCGTTTGATTCATGTTGTGCATCGTCACCTTCCATGTTTAGATTGGAGTAGCGATTTGATGTTGAGTGGGCAAGCCAATATTCGCCTCTTTAGGGTGTTTATTTTTGATTTCCACTTCATTTAGATTTCTATTTCTTTTATAGGTGTGGGTTATTAGTATTTTCTGGTGGCTGGGGGGTGCGTTGGAATGAGTATTTTGTTGGGTTTGATAAAAGGTTTGGGGATAAAATGTTTGAGTTTGTTGCGTTTGAAGTGGAAAATTACCTGGTGTTTGGTGGAGGCTGTAAAGATCTGGGTTTGGTCCGGTGTCAATACGATGTTGCATTAGTGGTGGTATTTGGGGTTGCACCTCCCGGAGGCTGTTTAGGCCATAAGGGCCTCTTTGCTGGGCTTCGTTCAGTTATATAGGATTAATTTAACACGCAGCGTTAAATTTAAAATTTAGAAATATGTGTAGCAATAAATAAAGCCCGATTTCGTGGGTTATCGCGCGGCCAACACTTGCACTTTTAACCGAAAGATACGTCTTTCCTATTCGAAAGTAAAATAGGAACTCCTTGAAAAAAAATGCAAAGTTTTAGTATATGCACTCGGAGTCTTTAGGTAAGTCTGGTCCTGTTCCTATGTACACTCTTACGTATTTTATCTTCGATTATGTATCTATTTTCTACCTGCTGTTCTGTAGATTTTCGTATTTTTTTGTGTACAAATATTCGATCTTTAGTACTTTTTCTTTGTTATTGTTTATATATTTCTCTTTCAGATCAAATTGTTCTTTATTGGTTTTCCCTGTCCTTGAATTCCAGTCTCCTATTGTTTTTTCTCCTATTTTCTTTTTCTCTGCATATTTTCATTTTCCTGGAGTTTTTTTTATCAAATTCTTTTTTATCCTTAGAGGTGTCGTTGGTGTGTATCTGTATCATACACACTATTCCGATAGCACTAGATCCATCCTTACTATTCTCGGATTTATTACTTTACATCCGACGGCAGTCTTTTCTGGGTTTTTTTCTCTTATTATTATTCCTACTCCTTCTTTCGCCCTCTTTGCCACTTTTATTTCTTAGTATGTCAATGTATATTTCTTATCTAATAGTTTTTAATTGCCCTTGCAGACCAGCATTTTAGGCATACCTTTTCCGCTTATTATGTATATCTTTGCTTCATATCCTTTTATTTATCGTTTTCAACCTCGCTTGAATTTTTCTTTCTTCTATCGTTAAATTGTTTTTAATATAAACATTAGCACTTTTTAGTTCTTAATATTTTTTTATAAAAGGAGTCCCAAAATTAACGCAAGATTGGAATTAAATAGAAAACAAAGTTTTTAGTCTTTTGATTGTAATTTCTTTATTGAATCATAAAGTACATAGGATAGGGTTATTTATGGAATAACACATCGGGCAAATGGCCTCCACGGCTTTGCATACACATACGCACTCGTTTGTCGAAATTTTCCATGATCATTCTGCATAAATGTGGCTGAATTTTGTTGATGCAACGTTGAATCTTCTCCTTTAATGCACGCGTGGTTGTGGGCTTGTTGACATAGACCTATGATTTTAAATAACCCCATAAAAAGAAATCTAATGGTGTTAAATCACACGATCTAGGGGGCCAATTCTGATCACCGAAACGAGAGAGTACACGACGTGGAAATGTCTCATGCAGTAATTGAAGTGTTTCACGGGCTGTATGGCATGTGGCACCGTCTTGTTGAAACCACATATTGGCCACATCAATATCATCCAATTTCGGCAAAAAGAACTGTGTTATCATGTCGCGATATCGAGCACCAGTAACAGTCACTGCTTGACCAGTCTCATTTTCAAAAAGGTATGGTCCAATTATGCCTCCAGGCCAAAATCCACACCAAAAAGTGACACGTTGTGGATGCATTTGTTTTTCGACAATCACATGTGGGTTCTCAGAACCCCAAAAGCGGCAATTTTGGCGATTAACAAACCCATCAAGGTGAAAATGTGCTTCGTCGCTTAGGATGATTTTGCTCGAAAAATCAGCATCCATTTGTTGATGCTAAATAATCCATTCAACAAACTCTCTTCGCTATGCATGGTCATTAGGCTTCAGTTGTTGTGTTAATTGAATTTTGTAAGCATGGAGACACAGATCTTTAGTGAGTATACGGTGTAGAGAGCTTCTTGAAATTTGCAATTCTTGTCCACGACGCAGAATTGAGGTTCCTGGATTGTCACCGACACTCTCACGCACTGCTTCGATGTTGACATTTGATCGGCTTGTTTTTGGACGACCAGTGTGTTTGGCGTCTCCAACGGATCCTGTCTCTCGGAATTTTTCAATTAATCTCTTCACAGTTGACGAAATGAAAACACTATTCCGACCATATTTTGTATGAAATTTTCGAACAAGCTTTTATTATTTTTGAAATATTGTTCAATAATGAAGACACGTTGTTCTATCGTGTAACGCTCCATTTTTACTAACCCTAAACTGTCAGCTGTGGATTTGTTTTTGTTTTAGGGTTGTCAACACTTTACTGCATAAATGGCGGCAAATTTAAATCTTGCGTTAATTCTGGGACACCCTTTATTTCATGTTTTTATTTCTGCAGCCATAATTTGTTTGTTGCCTCTTCCTTCTTAGTCTATTACTGATTTGTTCTAATACTTCAACTAATTTGTCTTATATTTTTATTCTCTGTACTACTATATTATTTCTGCGTTTATCACCTTGTATTTTGTAGTTTTATTTGTACTATGCATGTTCTTGATCCAAGTTTTAACTTTTATTTCTCATTTGTGATTCTTCCCGTTAAGTATTTTATTTTATATTTTGTATTTCCAGGTGTTGCGTCACCTGTTTTACTTCCTCCATTTCGTTGCCTCCTATTTCGTGTTTATTCTTTAATACAAATTGCTGTGATTTGATTATATCTTCCTTATAATTTAGTAATTTTGGTTTTTAGTACTGCTCCTGTGCTAGAATGGTTTCTTTTTATATTAATCATGTAACGATAATAGGGATGTGTATCGTTTCACAATGATTTTTATTATAATAAGATCATTTTTCCCATTAAAACCGTAACTATAAAAAAGTGTTTTAATATTTCCGATTGTTTGGTTTTAGAATGGGAACAATGATTTTGCAAATTTTTGAATAAAAAATTAGAGTTCATTATTTTTATTACTAATAGTTTAGTTTTACTTTTTACGAAAATTAGAAGGTCTCAGTAGACATAAATCTCACGTAACCAGCAATTTCGGATCTAAATATTAAAGGTAAAACTGCCAAGGTAAGAACTATAAAAGACGTCATAAGAATAAACTTTTATAGTAGTTTTGACTTAGCAAACATAGCAAAAGTCCGTTTAACTACTCCGTTCAATGGTAAATATTGCTCTTATAGGCGGAATGTGGGAAGAGTATAAATACCAAGTAAAAATATTAGTGTTTAAAGTTTTAATTGCACATTTATTAAAAATAAAATAAAAATTATATTTTATTTTGGTTGTTTTCTAATTGTTGAAGTTTTTTGAGAGGATGGGTAATGCATAGACTCCTTCGTTCCTAGTGGCAAAGAGCGTATGGTGGTGGTAAGACTCTTACTCTCTAAAATCTCCCTGTCATAAATACATTATGCTTTACGAAGCCACCTTTTAGTATTACTTAATGTATCGTCATTTCTTCTGTCAAAATTCTTTCTTTACTATGTTTACTGCTTATTATAATAATTACTATGCTCTCTCCTTTTTTTAATACCTAGCCATTTTTTCACTTTTTCAAGCATAATTCTGGTTATATTGCCTATCTATTATCTATCTCTTGGAATCATGTGAATTTCAGTATTACTTTTCTTACTCTGTGTTCCATTAAATAAAATAGTAATGTACTTGTAATCATATGGATATACCTATTGGAGATGCTGTTCTGTAATCTATCATCTTTTTGTACTTGTTTCGTTGCATGTTTATACTTAGTTACATTTAATCATTTACGTCAAATTGGTACAGCATGTAGCATATCTGAATTTGCCACAATAGCCGAAAACCTTCTTTTGTCCATCTTAGGATTTCCTACATTTAGTATCAATTTGTGTGTCCATATTTATGCTCAAAACCTAAGTATCTGATACAATTATTGTTTTTTGTTATGGTATTATGCAGTGTGACTGTGACTTATTTCAGAGAGTATCTTCTTCTTTTTTTGTGTCTACCTTACTCTTAAGCTCTTTGCATTGTCCAATTTGCATTTTCTTCTAAAGTCTCTACAGCTTTACCAATGAGAAGCGGGTTATTATTTGTTTAGTCCGACTAAGAACGCCGTCGCACTATGTATTGTAGTCCTCCATATGTTATTTACATTTTGGTGTTTTCACATATGATGGCTTATTTCCTGATTAGATAGCTACATATTGTTTTTATTAATTATAGTTTTATTATGGTGTGTTTTATAGTGCCGCGCCTCTATGTTGAGTTCCAGGTTATTTAATTATGCCCTATTTACTATCTGCTGAACATTGTATTTAGAAAATATAATGTCCCATATAACTTGTTAGCGCCGTCCTTATTGGTTTTTCTATTTGAACCAAACGTTTTTCTTGCCATGTACCTAAACATTTTCTATTTGAGCCCGCTGATTTCTTGCTTTTCATTATTCTTCCTCAGTGAATAGTCTTTTACGCTTATTCAATATCAACGTTAAGAGAGTGGTCTTATACTGTACAAAGACATGGGTTATTGATAAACAATACGTCAAAAACTACAGATCTTCGCCCGACACATATAAACCAAATGTTTTGATATTGAAAAATATCAAACTGCAGGCTATGGGAAATCTTCAGTAAAGAAAAAATCGAAATAATAATTAAAAGAAGAAGTAAGGAAGCCACACAATAACATGCCGAAACATCCACATTAAAAACGAAAACCGGGCAAACTGAAAGATGGAAAAGAAACTTTATGAAAGATCCAGAGCTACAAAATTTAATATAGAGACAAGCCAAAAATGTAGCGCAGGATAAAATCAAATGGAGAAAAGTAGTACAAGACATAGCAACACCAAAAGATCTAACGCATGATGCGTAAGACTAGCAATCCGGCCATCTACTGATGCTTCTGAAATGCTTATAAAGCGTCTTTTGTTCCCTTGGAGTTATAATATTGATGATAATGATGATGACTTGGTGCTCTTTACTGTTGCAGAGTTAACTAGTTGTAAAGAGTGGCTCGCGCCAGAAAATTTACTTTATTTATTCTAACCTGAAGGCCTATGTAGCACCAAAACATGTTGCTGGCACTGTCCTCTACATTAATTTAGATCAAGGCTTATACAATCTACAGTCTACTTAACAGCATTCGTGATTTGTTGAATGTCGTTGTAGCTTGCATCTCTAGAATTGATGCATTACAATTTGGGCTTGAAGTTACTAAAGTCGATGCAGACTACGTGGGAAAGGAGTATCTGGTTTTGGTATTTTCTTGATCGCAGCATCCTCCCGTTCAAGGGCTCTCTGGAACGTTTCCTGAATGCTGCTCCGCTTGAAATTTAAAAGCTAAACTTTATTTGTTAAGATTAATCTACTGTACAATAATTATAAATTTTAATATTGAGCTTACTTTTTCGTTTATATAACTCATAATCTTGCGCCCCCCCCCCTCCCAAATCCTTGTACTCTATGCTGCAAATACTTTTGGGGGATTTTAAATCAAAGGAATAGGAGATGAACAAGATAAACTAAGGCTGGCTGAAATGTTAATCCTGAGTTTTTAGTTTTAATTTTTACACTTTTTCTCCTTGCTGCTGGCGGCGAACAACTAGCACGAGGTATTTCAGTTTCAACGCATGAACAATTTGTTTGGTTTCATCTGTTTTTTTAACTGCACCTGTGGTTGAACATCTGGTTTTGAGGCTCTTTTTTATATCGAAATTTTGCTGGGTGATTTTTCACTAAAAACAACTCAAATTGGAATTCATATATTGTAGTGTTGCATGTCCCTGAATAAAATTAGCCCATGACAATTTTTCAGCGACAAAAAAATCTCATTTTGGAATATTTTGAATATAATAAGTTCCCATTTAGCTTTCTTAGCATAAACTTCAAGTGCAATCATATCGTGAGTGATAAAGCGAGCTCGTTAAACATTATGCGCCGCGCGGAATAAAAGTGTACAGCTGTTAAGATGTACAAAATAATATCTTGACTAAGCGGAAAACGCAATGGATCTAGAACAACGAAACAGGTACATGTAATCGTTTTCTTCTATTACGCCAGTGTCGTATCCAAATAATTTTCCATAAATGATACAAAATACCCAACAAGCCGTACAACCCCATCAAATCAGCTATAATGTGATACTTTATCAATTAGTGAATGTCAACCGATCTATCACAACTGGGATTTCATCCTCAACAAATTACAAGAATGTCATCGACCAGTGCAGTTGAACCAGATCATGCACAGAAAACTAGTAATATTCCGTGGTAACAAATAAAAAGTACAAAATGGAAGAAGATCATAATATTTACAAATAATTATAACGATAAAATAACGACCAATAAGAATTTCAGTTCACTAACAGTTGAAGAAAACAACCGCCAAAACACTGATCTCACTGCAAAGATCAGCAAAGCTTTTCTATCTACATATACAATGTAATCAACTATCCAAAAATGATAAACCAAATAAGAAATTGTTTAGAGGATATAAAGTATACCACGAAGAACTCAGCTAATAGTATCATCAAGATTAATTGCAATATTGTAGAAAGCTACCGAAAATTAATAAAATACTTCAAGAAATAAATATTATTTGCCATAGTTATCAACTGAAAGAGGATCGAGTATATAGAGTGATAATTAAACATCTACATAATCCCATTCCAAGTGCAGAAATAGCTAATGAAATAACAAAACTAGGCCACAAGACAAGAAACATTATAAATGCTAGACACAGAACTACAAAGAGCTCTTAAATCTCTTTTTTGTTGATCTCGAGCCAGTAAGCAATAACAAAGAAGTATAAAACATAGAAAAATTATAAAACATAAACATTAAGTTTAAAGCACCCCACAAAACCAAAAACGATGTTGTGCAGTGTATGAGATGTCAACTGTACGGGCACTCCAAGTCTTTTTGCAATAGACCTTATGTATGCGTAAAATGCGGAGGATCACACAGCACTACAAGCTGTAAAAAATATAAAGAAACGCAAGCCACTTGTGCTTTGTGTGGAGCTGAGCACCCGGCCAATTATGAAGGATGCGAATATTACCACACGTTTATTCAGAGAAATCAGATACAAAAAGGCCATTGCTAGAAAACTAACGATCTCAAATTATGTAAATATCACCAGGGCAGTTATCAAAACCAAATAAAACTTAACAGTGCAGTCAACAATAATCAACCAAATAATATCAATACACCAGAACCATCAAATTTCTTAATGAATATGAAGCCATGCTCAATCAATTAATTCAACATAATAGCAATGTACTTCACATGTTAACAACGTTAATTAGCAAACTGGCACATTAATGGAAAAGTTCTTACGAATTGCACTGTGGAATGCCAATGGCTTTAAACAGCACAAAGATGAAGTAAAAACTCTTTTGATAAACTATCACATAGATGTTCTATTAGTCAGTGAAACATATTTTACAGAACGAACATATTGTCAAATACCAAATTATGCAACATATAATACTAACCATCCTAATGGTACCGCGCATGGAGGCACAGCAGTTCTTATTAAAAATGCAATCCAGCATTACGAACTATTAGAATATCAAAAAAATGGGGGGGGGGCTTCCGTCTAATAAAAACTAAAGGCAGTGAACTGTTTAAAACAATAGAAGACCATAGATTATTTCTATCAATAGGCACACCAACCTATAGGCTTTCTGACCCACAACACTTTTTTTGTTATAAATGTAACCAACTCGACAAACACTAACATTATACCTAGCTACGTCTTGTCATCTGATCACTCTCCAATTATAGCAACAATTGGAACTTCTGTAATATACAAGAAACCCCCACCTAGACTACACAATACTCAAACAAATTACTTTTCGCAGGATATTAAATGATATCGATCTAAAAATCCGATTGAAACAAATAGTAGGACTAGACAGCTGCAGAAGCATTTATAAACAAATTACAACAAGCTGCACAAAAGTCTACACCAAAACTTTTTTTTGTAACTTTTATTGAAAACTTACAATCTACTTCTTTAAGAGTATTAGTAAATAGAATGTATGTCTTTGACTTGGAAGGGAAAGTGTCCACTGACAATTCTCCTTATGGTTCACTAGCACTTAGTGCTAGGTCGGCAGGCCAGGTTTTATTGAGTCTTCTAGTGGGCGGTCCATTCCTGTAGAGGTCATCTATGAAAGCGTTTGGATTTCCTGTAATCCGGTGTCAGTAATTGACAGAAACAGTAGTGATTACGTCCGTGACGTGTGAAATTTGGAGGTCTTGGTGGAGCATGAAATTGCTAATGTACCATAGAGCGTTAACCATTGCACGGAGTGTTTTGTTTTGGAACGCTTGAATTGGTTTTAAACGAGTGGGCTTGGCACAGCCCCAAAGCTGGATGCCGTAAGACTATATGGGTTTCAAAATGGTTTTGTACAGTAGGAGTTTATTTCTGATGGACAGTTTTGATTTGCGTTCTATGAGCCAATACATTTGTTTGACTTTGAGATCCAGCTGCTTCTTTTTCGTTTGAATGTGTTTCTGCCACGTTAATAGTTGATATAACTGCAGTCCTAAGTATTTTAGTTTGGTTTTTACAGGTATAGGAGTACAATTGATTGATACAGCTGGACAGATTTCCCTACGATTGGTAGCAATTATATGAACAGATTTAGTTTGATTAATAACTCATTCGCCGCTTGAGTACTATTCGCTGAGCATATTTAGTTGGGTTTGGATGTTATGTAAGGAGGTTACCGGATCATGGTTGGAGGAGAGGATAGCAACGTCGTCCACAAATGCCGCAATGATAATGTTGTGCAGGACGGGTAAGTCGACAGTGAATATTAGGTAAAGGAGCGGGCCGAGCACGCTACTCTGGGGGATACCAGAATGTATAGGGTAGTGGAGAGATACAGATCCGTTGTTTGACAGAAAAATTCTTATCAGTGAGGTAAGATTTAAGAAGAAGGTAATAGTTACTATTAACCATGTTTTTAAGTTTGTAAAGGAGACCTATGTGCCACACTTTATCAAACGCTTGGGAGACGTACAAAAATACCCCGTTACAGTATTGTTTAGCTTCTAGACTCTTGGAGATCTGATTCACTATTCGATGAACTTGGTGGGGCGTTGGCATGCTTTCGCGAAAACCAAACTGATAGTCAGGCAGCAAGGTTGTTAGGTCATGGTCTGCTTCAATTTGTTTAAGTAGAAGTAGAAGTATAGGTCTGTATGAAAATGTTTCATGCGGAATTTTACCAGGTTTATGTACCATGATAATTTCTGCGTATTTCCATACAGCAGGGAAGTAGCAGAGGCCTAAGATTCGGTTATAAATTGTTGTTAGGAGTACAACAGCTTTGTGTGGCAGCATTTTTAAGATTTGGTCGGTGATTAGATCGTATCCCGGGGCTTTGTGGTGTTTTAGTTTGGTTATTTCTGATTTAACTTCTGACAGGCTAATGGGTTTTATTGGCAGCGACATTTGGCATGGGATGTCGAGGAATGCTTCAATATCGACATTTGAGGCACCAGGAGGTGGTTCTGGTGCTTGAAATACGTGGGATAGGTGGTTTGCAAAAGTGTCCGCCTTTTCTTGGTCGGAGCGGGCCCATTCATCGTTGTGGTTTCTTATCGGGGACTTAGGTGGTGTAGGTCTTTTAAATTTTTTAGTAGCCTTCCATAGGCTATAATCATCAGAAGATAGATTTTGAATGTATACTTCAAAGGTGGAGTTTTGAGTTTCTTTTAGTGCTGCAATAAGCTGTCTAGATAACCTTCTGTAATAGTGTAAGTCTTCCATATGGCGTGATCTCTGCCACTGCCCTCTAGCTCTTCTTTTTTCGCTAATACGTTGACGGATGTGTAGCGGGGTGTCTTTGGTACAAGCCTTTAGGTGTTCAGAACTGGGAGTCGATTGCTACGCGGCTTGTTGCAAGAGAGTCGTAAAGTATTGTACAGCTTTATCTAGATCTTCTTAGTCTTTAATTCGTATGTCAAGAGTTATGTTTTGGGTAACGTATTTTGCAAATTGGTCCCAATCGGTATGACTTGTAGTCAGCGTTGGATTCGTAGGTTTGTTTATGATGGTGGTGCATAGGCTGAGGATAACAGGCATGTGGTCTGATGACAGGTCGTAATTCAAGGCAATTAAGCAGTTTTGCGTTGGTATACCTTTAATTATGTAGAAATCTAGGAGGTCTGGTAGTTTCCTTGGATCTGTCGGCCAGTAGGTGAGCTCTCCGCTGGAAAGGTGGGTATAGTTATTAGCAGTTATGGCTCTTAGGAGGTTGCGACCGTTGGTGGTGACGAGTCTGGAGCCCCAGTGGGTATGCTTTGCGTTCCAATTTCCTCCTGAGATAAAACAATTACCAAGAGAGTGAAAGGAGATTGCGTATTCATCAGAGGGAATGGTATGGCATGGTGGATAGTAGACAGCTGATATATTAAAATCCCATTTATCAGTCTTTACCTGGACATTAGTTTAGACTAAGTTTCCGTATTTCAACCGATAGACAATGTAGCAGACCAAGAAATATAACAAAGTATTTCTATTCTACCTGAAATACATACGCTCAGCAAACCACTGACACCAAAAGAAATTGCGGAAGAAATTAAACTTCTAAATCCAAAAACGGCATCTAGAATTAATCCTGTCACAGCTAAAATAATAAAGAAATTGCCTAAAAAGAAAATACTAAAGCTACTCTACGTATATAATACGTATATATAATAAAGACCTACGTGCAGAATATTTTGGTTTGTCAGAAACATTCGACAGTGCAACAAGTTCATCGAATTACACAAATTATAAACAAATCTTCTAAAAAAAAACAATATTGCAGTGGAGTTTTCCTCGACATCAGCCAGGAATTTGATAAGGTCTGGCACCCCGGATTAATTTATAAAATTAAGTGTACTTTTCCATCAGCCTACTGCAACCTCCTAAAATCTTATTTGAACGAGGGAAAATTTCAAACTAAAATAAATGAGAGAAATCCGACTATTTTACTATTAATTCAGGAGTGCCTCAAGGCAGTGTCCTTGAACCACTGCTGTATATTTTACACACGACCATCTATCAATAGGCCAAAATGCGACAACAAAAACTTTTGCCAATAATACGGCTCTTCTCTCCTGCCACGAAGATTCTCAAATAGCCTCAAATATTACACAAAACTATTTAAATAATCTACTACAATGGCTGGAAAAACGCAAAATAAAAGTGAACGAGAATAAATCAGTACATATTACATTCACTCTCCGCAAAAAAACATACCCTGCAGTCATAATAAACAACGTACAGATACCACAAACGTAAACGGTAAGATATTTATCATCACACATAGATATCAAACTGACTTGGAAACAACACATCGCAAAAAAGAGAAAACAAGTAGAGATTAAGACAAGAAAACTACAGTGGCTGATAGGAAGAAAATCACGGCTATCTATATAAAGCAAAGTCCTGATATACAAAGGAGTCATCAAACCAATATGGGTTTATGGACTAGAACTATGGGGATGTGCCTCCAAATCAAATATAGAAAACATTCAAATGGGCCAATCCAAGATACTCTCTCAAATTTTGAACGCTTCCTGGTATGTAACAAACTATACACTACATACTGACCTACACGTTTCAACGATACAAGAATATATTCGCAAAAAAGTCATCGAGCACCATGCCATCTTAGACAACCATTCCAACTCGCCAATGGATGAACTTTTAGAACCAATAATCAGCAAAAAGCCGTGGACAAGTGAACTAATTTAAGTTATTGTATCCATGAGTTCACACAGGTGATATCATTGAACATCTCCCTGATCGTGTTAGTCCATCTAATAACTGTCAGTACTTTAGCTCATAGAATTATGTATTATTCTGATTGCTAAATAAATTTAAAAAAAACTGAAGGATAAAGTTGTTTAACTAGCCGATGTACAATTAGATTTTCGCAGTACCAACTACAGTTTCACTTTCTTTTATGCAAATACGACTGTGTGCGGGGATTTCCTGCGCTCGACCATTCCTGTTGTGAAATATGATGTAAATTCTATTGTTCCCAACTAAGTACGTGATGTAAACGCTTTTTATCTATTTATTCTCCTTTCGTATCACAACTGCTGGGTTTTTCTTCGGTTTTATTACAGCACATAAAATTTTATTGGGTCTCAAAGTCGAAGGAGCGCACTACCCGTCAAAACTCCGCCGCGAAATGGAGCAACAGGCGTAATCGCGCAATTAGCGCTAATCCTCGTTACACATTCCTCTATGTATAAAACATCAACTGCACCAGCGGAAGATGGCAAACAACGTAATTACGGGCCGTGCGAGACCCACGATGCAGGTGCGGGCGCTGCCCGCAATTGCACGAAATGATCGAAGTGCAGCACTAGGTCAAGTTTGGCGTTGCACAGAAATAAAATTAATGAGTGTGACACGGCTCCAATAGCGCCGACGTTTTCAAGGGCGCTCGCGCTGCTGCAGCAAACAATGAGTTGTGTAACGCGAGGCGCGTGTTGTTACCAAACGCTGGATGAGAACGTTCAGCCTTGCACGAACTGCGCTGTGGCTCGGCCGTTCATTGTTGGACTGTAGGTTTGTTATGACAACAAGCAATGGAATAGATTGCTACACCACAGAAGAGCTTCAATGGCAATTCCATTTGTGATGCTAAAACAAGGTGTAATTGGTGACCTCAAATTGACGCGGTGAAGGTCAAGTGGGTCTAATATCGCTAGAAGCGATCAGCAGATTTAGAACTGAAGTGTTTTTATTAACTTTTTATGTACAATCAATTCGGTATTACGGACTATAAATACATCGTAGTCTACAACTGTATACATGTCGGGTAAAGTAATGCTCCAGTAACCTTGCTCTAGAGTTCTATAGGGTGGTCCAACCAAAACGCACTATGTTAATTGTAAATAAAACAAAAAATTTTCAGGGAATTATCTTAATATTTTTTATTATGATAGAAGGATCTATGACAATTATGTGTGAAACAAAATATCGGCCAAATGCTCGCCACGGCTTCGGTGCCATACCTCCATCCGATGGTCCATATTTTCAATGACTCTGAGACATAATTGAGGTTCAATGTCGTTAATGTGCCCAATTATCTCATCCTTTAGCTCTTGAATTGTTCTTGGCTTAGTGACGTACACTTTTTCTTTTAAATATCCCCAAAGAAAGAAGTCCAACGGTGTCAAATCACATGATCGTGGCGGCCAATTAACATCGCCACGACGTGAGATAACACGGCCATTGAATTTCTCGCGCAAAAGAGCCATTGTTTCGTTGGCTGTGTGGGAAGTGGCACCATCCTGTTGGAACCACATATCGTCCAGGTCCATATCCTCAATTTCTGGCCACAAGAAGTCCGTTATCATCTTGCGATAGCGAACACCATTCACGGTAACTGCTTAGCCGACCTCATTTTCGAAGAAGTACGGCCCGATGACGCCGCCAGCCCATAAACCGCACCACACAGTCACTCTGTGTGGATGCATCGGCTTTTCAACAATCACTCGTGGATTCTCATTTGCCCAAATGCGGCAATTCTGCTTGTTAACGAATCCACTGAAGTGAAAGTGTGCCTCGTCGCTGAAGATGACTTTCTTTGTAAAGTCACCATTCACTTCTGTCTGTTCAACCAACCATTCGGCGTATTGACGACGCTTGAAATGGTCAGTAGGCTTCAGCTCTTGAGTCAATTGAACCGTGTAAATTCAAATCTTTATTCAAAATTCGCATCAGTGATGTTCAATTGTTGGGCACGACGACGAGTCGAGGTTGACGGCTCTTCTGCCACACTATCGCGAACAAAAACAATGTTGACAATAGTTCTGAGTATTTTATTTTGGTATCCCTGTATGATTTTTATATTCGATTTGCTCAGTGTCCCAGAGTAGTATTCCAAATGTCCAGATAGGTTTTAACATGGATTTGTATGGTAAAAGTCTATTGTCAATAGATAGTATAGAGCTCCTACTAAGTAGCAATTTTTTTTTGGTAATGTGAGTGCGCCATGTCATTAAGTTGTCTAGATGGAATCCTAAGTATTTAATTACGCCTTTTTACGGAATGGGAGTAGCATTTAGAAAAACTCTATGCTTAAGTACGAAAGTATTGTAATATGTGCGGATTTGGTTTCGTTGGCTTTTATTATCCAGCGCTGAAACCATACTTCATATTGGGTCCTGGAGGCGACAATGGGGTTATTGCGTGATGCTAGAATTATTGTATCGTCAGCGTAAGTGGCTATGGTTGTTTCAAAAGTTCCTGGTAAATCTGACGTGTATATGAATAAAGCATGAACCCAAGAATGCTTCTCTGTGGTACTCCTGCTAGGATTGGAAACAGCTCAGTGTGTTCTTCTTGATACTTAACTCAGAAAGTTCTGTTTATGAGATAATTTTAGGAAGAAAATACTGGGTGTAGAAATACGAATTTGAATTTGTAGTATAAGCCGGCGTGCCAAACTTTATCAAAAGCTTGACTTATATCCACGGTCACTGCTGAACAATAACGTTTATTGTTCTTTTACCAAACGGTGTATTTGCTCTGTGATTTCGTGGCCTTTTCGGAATCCGAATTGATGATTAGGTATGAGATGGTGTTAATCAATTATTGGCGTTATTCGTTTCATCTTGACACTTTGGAGATACTTGGCAGTAGGCTGGTAGGCTGATATAAGTAACATCATTTGAGTTTTTTCCTAGTTTCAATATTATAACAATATCTGCCACTTTTCATTGCAACGGAAAGTGTTCTAGTCGCATTATCGCATTTTAGATAAAACTTATTTCCCTCACTTCCCTAAGAACATTTTCAGTAATGAGATCTTGTTTAGGTGCCTTCCATGGATTAATGTTATGTTGTATCCTTCTTTATACATCCAATTGGTTAGTTTTTTCAGCGGCACAGCCATCTGGTGTGAGATTTCTAGAAGTTTGTTAATTTCTTTTTTGTTGTTGATTGCAGAGATGGATTGGAATACTGTGATTAGGTGTTCGGAAGACGTTGCACCTTTTTGCTGATTTTTTCTGATTAATGGTACTTGCTGTTGTGGATGTTTTATTTTGCGAGCAGCTTTCTAAAGGGTGGATTCAGTCGGGGTTAATCTTTTAAGATATTCTTGTATTGAACCCTTTTTTATCTTATGAAGTTCTTTAGCTGATTTGTTGTATCTCTGTTTATCGGTTGGATCCTTTGTCAGTTGCCATCTTTTCTAGCTTTTCTCTTATCAGCCAGTTTCTCTTTGAGAATTGCAAGATTTGGTTAAATATTTTAGTGCATTTTATATCTCAAGTTCAGTTTGTAATGGTAAGTTTAAGGTTATTAATTGATCTAGATTTTTTCTGAAGAGATTCCAGTTCGTTTTGCTATTATACAGCTATGTTTTTTTTTTTGGTTCGCCAATCACGTGTTAATATTGTCACTAGCATTAGAATATGGCCAGAGCTGAGTTTAAGACAGGGTTCAATTAGTACTTCCTTTTTGTCTAAGCCTTTGCGATACAAAAATCCAGAAAGTCGCTATTCTATTGGGGTTAGAGGGCCAATACGTAGTCTTGTTAGGTAAAAGAGATTATTGCGCAGAATAGTTTTTTGAAGGTTTCGACCTTTGGTTGTGGTAGTCCTCGAGCCTCATACTGACGCTTAGCATTGAACTCACCTTCAAAGATAAATCTTTTTGCTAATGTTTTAGCGAAATCGGTGAAGTCAGCGTCTTTGTTTTTATGTTTTTTTGCTGATACAGCTCGCTCATAATGTTTAATGTTTTGTTTAATAATTACTGTGAAACTCTGTATGTCCTATTACTACAATGATTGGTACTACACACGTTTTAATTTGGTCTTGTTATGTGTTCTTTTGTGGTAAAGTGAGTTTCAGATGGTAATAATATGTCTAGATTTCTACTTTGTAAAAACACTTATTTCTTGAGCATGCTGGCGCAAACCGTACAGTAGTCATTATTTAGTTTTGTTCATAAGCATTGACATGAGGTTAACTGGCATACTTATTTGATCTATGATATGTTTCATCATTTGACTGAGTTCAGTTATATCGTCGGAGGGTTATGTTTACGTGGCGGGTGTAAAATGGCTTTCTTGAGTTGTAGGTATGCTATGTTGCATATATGTTGCTTGAGCATATGTTTTTTTTTGTTGCTATTGTTTGTGTACAATGCAACCTCTGTAGCTGGCCGGTTGTTGTTTGTTGCAGTTGACGCATTTTACAGCAGAGTCCTTTGCTTTTCTTGGACATTCGATTGTTGAATGTTCCACTGTGTATTTAGCACATCTTGGGATATTTTGGCAAACGTTTTTTGTATGTCCGAATCTTTGGCAACGTTTGCACTGAGGTATTTCTCTTTTTACATGAGCTTCGAATTGTAGTTTTGTGTTTAAGAGTATATCTATTTTATATATTTCCTTATTGTTGTCATTTTGTTTTAAGTCTATAAAGTACATTGGCAGTGGTATTTCTTTGTCACGCTGTTTTATATTCCAAATGTTTGTTATGTGGTGTCCTTTTTGTAATGGGCTTTTCTTTATTTCGTTTACCTCTGCTGTTAGATGGATGTTTTTAAGGACTTCTCGGAGTGCTCTTTTACTTTTAGGCTTATAAGTATGGAATTCCGAATTTTGTTTTACCAGAGCTTTTATTATTGATGTGTAAATCAGACATTCTGACGCTTGCACTTTTACCTGATCGTTGTACGGCGTTTTTAATACATAGCTATTCTTAGCAATGTTTTCTAACATTTCAAATAGAGGTTTTATATTTTTAACTTCTCGTACAAATATCGGCAGTAGCTTAGATTCAGTAGTATTTATAGGGGTGAAAATGTCCTTAACATTTTTTAAGCGCACGCCCTTTATTTTTTTTTACCATAATGTGAAAGTATACCAAATATTTTTCTAATACATAAATGTTATTATCGAGCTTAACTGAATAAATATGTAGGAAAAACATTTGATAAAAATTAAACATTTGAAAATAGATTTTTATTACTCACATGACGAATATGTATAATTTTGCTGTAAAATTATTAAATGGCATCTTTAACGGGACGTATAAAACAACAAATTCACTTTTTATAATACATTTAAATACATTTTCGTTTAAGAGTAGCCTTCTTACATTCCGGGTACCGCTTTCTGTGATTTTCGACACATTGGAGAAGAAATTGCTTCTGCTCTCCATCAACAGTTAAAAGCCCATTAAATTGTTGCATCAATTTTACCCCTCTCCCGACTGTATAGTTAACAACATTGAGATTACTGAAAGTTTCTTGCAACTGCAAATAAAAATCGTCCCTATCCTAAAGATATGGACTCAGATTCAGAAAGCTAACGTCGACATCCAATTTCTTTAACAAATTTTAACTTTTATGAGGTATAAAGTCTTTTAATGTTTTTCTGAGAAAAAACAACAACAATGAGCTAATTGTTTGATATCATATCTAAATTCTCGATAACTTAATTTGTAAATTACTAGTAGAAATGTTACAAATTTGATAAATAATAAAATAAATATTATTAAGATGAAAATTTTACCTAAGAGAAGGAGAACTTTATGAGGATGGATAATACATTTTCTTTTAGTATAAAGATTTTCCCGTTTCAAATTCTCTATTATGCGCTTTTTGGGTGCAATATTCACATATTTGTCAAAATTGCTCAAATATTACAAATACCACAGGTGATTGCAAAATTTCTTCAAAGCAACTTACTAAACGCCCTTATTTATGTTTTCATATTTCTTAAATCTTTAAAAACACTAAATCATTAAATGGAGCTTCGACTGCTGATGAACTCTCCAACCATACATACACCGTCACAAAAAACCAACAAATGTTCTTCAGACCGTTCACTTCATACACTTTTAAAGCCAATTGCTGTATAAAACATTTAAAAGGAGTACAAGCACTTGGTGGTTTGATTTTGATAGTTGAGTCTGAGTTCCTTTTAATAAAAACATAATTCAACGAGCTTCCGATAGTCCTACTTCAATTTTTTATTTTTTAGTGCATTAAACAGATAATACACTCCGTATTTTGTTATCACCACATATCTATTTCGTTTATTTATAGACGTCCATATAATTTTCTTTTTTTTTAAATTATCATTTTCTATAATTTTTTTTAAAGAAAACAAGATCTGGACCACTAGTCACTCGAGGTACCTCATGTTCGAAAACACTTCGTAGCACTACTTCGCACATGTGGTGCCGACATGGAAAATATGTCATCTTTCGATCTGCATACTGTTTCAGAAATGTAATCGCACCGTAGACACGATTAGTGTTGGAACTGGTTATGTCAGAACAGAGAATTTAAGCCTTACCTTCCAATCCTCAATCATTTAGAACATTTCATAGCATGTTCCTTTCCTAAAGAATTTTCTAATTTTGGCACTCCGAGCAAATTTTCTTCATCTTTATATCCAACAATAATAGGTAGCCTTTCATTTTTTAAATCTCTCACATTTAAAGTAGGTAGCAATTTACCATCTCATTAAACGAATACAAAAGTAGATTCATTTTCTTTAAATAATTTTTTAGTTTTAGTAACTTCGTCTTACGAAAATCTTCCCGATATCTTTAGATCGTATTTCAATTGATTGCCAGTTTATATATGTTGTGTCGTAAAGACTCAAGTGCAGCTTCAAGAATAAAAACGGCATTTTCTGACTAATGTGCATCGATCGAGTACATTAATTTTGGAGTTAAAAAAACATTTTCTTTTACGTACATTTTTCATCCCTAAACCTATTTGCGCATCTATGTTTTCCTCAAGAGACGTCTGGGTTATGTTAGATAAAGGCACTTGAACTATAATTGCCATCCTCGATATTCCTGACCAATAACGGCGTTTCTGATGATTTGGCTTTTATCGACTCGAACTTAATGTCCTTCCCGCTTTTTATATTTCTGACTCAATTAAGCATTTTCACGATTTGCTATGCTTTACGATATACTACTCATCATTCTGTCACCACGGCGGTATTTTTGAAGATTGCGCTTTTGTAACAGTCCTTGTCTTCTTCCAAAAACGACGTATTCGCGCATTGCTAAGTTGCCACTTTCACTTACAGAAAATTTAACCTCTCGTAAATTACAAAATAGCACCGATAGTAATCGCCGGTTAGATGGAAGTTTGCTTCCGGCACTACCAATTAAAATATTTTGATATCACTTCTCAAATTCACACTTCTACCGCGATGACACACGTGATTCTATTTTCCAATTTGAACAAATAAAGTCTCCAATTGTTCCCTGGAATAAAAAAAATGAGAGGGTGTGTGAACTGAAAATCATGGCGATTGAGTTTCTTAGACATTATAAACTCCACATTCCTCCAAAAGCAGTCATTTGTCCTAATCACATTATCAACGACCACATACCAGACGAACTGTGGGGCGTGATTGAATTTAAAGCCACATTTAGCAGCACGATGTTCACTGCGTCTGAAATTATGAAAACGATCGATAGCTTCCAATTCTATGACAAGTACACAACGAAAGCTTCGTTTGAAAGTACGAACGACAAAGAATAGAAGTCCTATCGAAACCAACTGTTCCGCTTCAACAGTTATTTCATAAAACTGCACACGAAGGGCTCAGAATGGCCGAACGAGTGAACGATCCGCATAGGACATATTCAAAGCACGAGATGCATTGAAAACATCACTCGTCGCTTCAAAGTTCGCTGTTGGCGTGATCCAGTGACAACTAATCGAAAACACAATCGAGTTTGCTCGGGCACTCTACGAGCTTGATAATAATAACGTCGTTACTGTATGGAGTGGCACGTACTTGCACCTCAAAAAGAGTTTCAACAGCCGCTTCCAGCGGCAGACATGGAGCTCGTATAAGCACAGAAATTTTGTTAAACTGCAACAACAACAAGCGGTTTGATACTAGGTGCATTCGGGCCTAATAAGTTCTTCGAGAGCGGCGCATCTGACGCTGATATTCTCCGTGAAATCATGACAAGAGATTGGTTTGATCAGCTGTTCGTGCTTGATTGTGGTGGCTTCGAGAGAACAAAAGCAGATCTTAAAGTTAGAGGGTACAGAGTCATAATGCTCTCATTGTTGAGGATGAAAGACAAGTACTTAACCGACATTGAAGCGAATTAAACCCATCCCAATCTCTTGGGACTTAATTGCAAGACGTCAATATTCAAACTCATTGTTGAGGATGAACGCCTAAGTACTTTAACCGACATTTAGACAATTAAATCCCAATCCCAAGTCTACTATGGGACTATATATTGCGTCGTCAGCAAAGAGCCAACTAATCATCCTTAGCAACACATTAGATGCCGTCTGTGAAGGCTAAGCCTAGACTCCAGACCACAAGCTATCTTCTAGACATTAATATACTGAACTCCTCAGTGAGTGGCGTTGCTAGTATCGCAATGGGCTGCGTACACGTGTTGTCATTGATCTTGTATTTGTCGTGTGGCAGATATGTAGTCTTAAACAGTTTAGCAGCAAAGAAGTTCTAGAGGAACACTGATGCTTGGTCTTCCAACGTATGATTCAGATGATGATAAGCAAGCTGGAGACTAAACTATGGAAGCGTTGGCTAATGAAGGTAAATTAAGCCAACTTTTTCGATAAGTTTTAAACAGTACCGTAAATGAGGAAGTCGAAATTTCTAATTGTATTGTACAAGTTAGCTGCAGTAAAGCGACATTTAATTAAAAGTATTTAAAGATAAATTCAATACGTGAGATCTAACCAGATAACATTACAGGATGCTACATATGTACTTAACTACAATCAAAAGATCAAGTAGTCATTAACTGAATCCCTTCTTAAAAATTACACGTGCCACTAGTGTTTGTTTCCTTGCAACCAATCAGTTAATTGTTTAAATAAATTGTAAGACAACCATACCCTAAGCAATCAAAACAGTCGCATGATTGATTATTACTATCATAAATGGAACGTTGGATGCTGAACCAAAGCCGCACATGTGTAAGAATCTGTGACAAAATCGGTCAGATTTCAAATGTAGGAAGAGCGGGAACTGAAGAATGAACAAGTGTGTGTGTGGGAGGATGGGGTTAAAAATGTGTAAAATATAGCACCTCAGTAACAAAGCCACACACAGAAGGATGTTTTGTGTCGAGGTGTTTTATATTTCTAGATTTTGAAACTGTTTGCGAATGGGAGAAGCTTTATTATATGTCAAGTTCAATGACGTACCTTGACGCGAACGGATGTGGCGTATTTCGCTCATAGGCGCTTATGTTAATTAAAGGTTCAATAACTTCGATATGATCAACATATCGTTGTGATCAGGAAGATCTCTAGTTTCGATTGCATCAGGTTTTAGTGGTCTAGCCAGGACTTTTTAAATAGAAGATGGCTATCTTATAACTATTAAACTTTGAAATCGTATGGTTCATCGACGTACAATACATTTTTAAAAACATTTGTATTGTAACAAAGATATTATCTAGGAACTTTCTACAATGATAGCTGCGAAGAATCTTCTGACTAGTTCTAGAATCGCTTGAACATTGGGCGGAGTAAGCGGGCATTCGCGGCAGTCAAATAGAAGAGGTTGTGCAGCAAACAACAGTGGCGCAATTAAATTAGTGTCGTTGACCATTGCATTATAATTTATAATTATTGTGCAGCAATACAACCTTTATAATAAATTGTAGTTTTTAATTCACATTTTATTTATTATAAAAGATGAACAATGAGTGTCAAAAATGATCAAAATTTAGAAAACGTTCCAAACAGCATCTTGATTAGCAGAATGTTGTGATTAAGAAAATACTAAAACTACCTCTTTTTCTCACGTAGTCTGCAGGAATTACAATTGTTGCCATTGACTTCGCGATTTTAAAAACAAATTGTAGTGCATCAAATGTATGTACAACTGCAAGAGGCTTTGAGCTTACAGAGTTTTGAAAATACTCTCAAAGGTGTAGACCAAATTATCATTCGATGACCCGGCATGATGGTGCGTAAATAATAACCTTCGTGAGCTAATGGCCTATAACGGCTAAACGATGATACTGACTTTAAAAAATCTGAAAGACAGTAATAACATGCAAAACAAATTTTGTATTAATCAGTTTTATAAAAAGTTAATAAGTGGAGAACTCATCAAGCGAAATTGGTTGGTTTATTCAAAATCAACCGAACAAGTATTTTGTGCTCCGTGTAAATTCTATTGAGTTACGACGATTATAGCTACTAACGGGTTTGATAATTGTAAATATCAATATATAAGATAAACAATCGCGACAACTCTGAAAACAAAGAGCGCATTTCAAAATTTAGGAGTAAAGTCGAGTTCTACAAAGAGTGGATTGTGAAATAGCAAGCTTTGTATTGGCGAAATATTCTCTTAAGAGTTGTGAAGTTGTGAAGCTTTTAGCTTCCCGTAAACAATCAATTCATGGCGATAGTGAAATATTAGGCTACGTAAAAATGGTAGCTTCCTTGGCTTCCTTGTATGATTGAACGTGTAGCAAAATTTGGAAATAAAGATAAAGATGTTTTCCCATACTTATTGAGTACAACTATTAATACTATTAATAAATTTATTATACATTGATAAAGCAAGTTAAGACAAATATTGTCCAAGAGATTAAAAATACCAAGTATAATGCCCAATGTATCGAACGCAGCTTTTGTAGTACACTATGTATTATCTACAAGACTCCTTTTGAACGATTATTGATGTTTATTCTTAACTGTGGACGTAAAGGATGATGAATGTTGTAATGTCGAGCGTTGATTTTGTAGGTCTTGATCAAATAATTGTGGAGGACAGAGCTACGAAGGTTTTCAGACTAAAATAATAACTGACTACATAAATCTCTTACGCCGGCCATTTTTTAATAGTTGGCTTTACAAATTATGCTTTTTGATGACATTCCAGGGGTTTGCTAATTCTAAAGTCAGAAAAAATGTTTTCGAAATAATAGTTTTTAGATGAAATGGACATTTATTTTTATTTCTCATTCTTGGTGTGTGAATGTAGGTAAACAATACATTAAAGTGTATGTACGCATCGGAAATTTAAAAATCAAATAAATATTTTGCCGAGACCATCAGTTTCTTTGTAACTTTTTGATGACGTCCCAAATATGAAGAAACTTGACAAAAGGCTGTGAAAAACTTACCCGCCTAAGGTGTCAAAGACGTTAATCAGACCCTGTTTCTAAGGGTTGTTCATATTCTTGAATCAAGACTTTAATGTGTGTTTATAGATAAATTGAGTCATTTGATTGTTAAATCAGTTTTTTGGACAAGAATTTACCAAGCATTAACAAAGAGATAAACTTCTAGACTTGGTAAAAATTCCATGGATACTTCTCTGTAATAATTTTCTTCTACTATATAATTCTTTAATTAAATAATGTAATTTGTCCTAATTCCCCAATACTTATGTAATCCTGTGTTTGTTATAGTCATTAAAAATAATCTGTCGAAAATATTTGATCTGCATTAAGAATATTTTTTAGGGACCTACTACAATAAATTTTGTTGTAAGGGTTTTGTTTAGCCTATTATAATTTTTTAAACTGTGCAACAAAGTGTTGCAAATCGCCGGAGCATTTTCATATATGACTCATACCATTTTTTTAGGATGGAGCTTTCAAAAGATATTCGACTACTACACTAATTTCAATACTAATTGGACTTAAGCATGGGTGCTTCATAAGCTGTCCAAAACATTTGCAAGACTTGTTGCGATGGTACTGTTGATGAGCGCACTGGTGGTTACCCCACAAAGTTTAATGAGGGAGAATAAAGCTTAGCTCTGGACGACTACAGGATCGCCAAGCCATCGTTGATCGAATCGAAGAAAAGCGATCGATAACATGCTGGTTGGCGAGTTTGATTGCCACTATTCCACTATTAACAGAATTTTGGGCGAGGCCGGCAAGACTTCGAAGAAGGCAAAGTGGGCGGGACGCGCCTTGACCGAAGCTTAAAAGATAAAAAGTGTTAATGCCTCCGTCGTTTGTTTGGAGGATACAGTCACTAGCCTCTGTTCTTGAATGACATCACCTGTGACGAGAAATATAGGCACAATGAGTAGCTGTCGTCTGGTCAAAAAACCGTCAACATCAAGGGCTTCCGAAAATACAAGAGGATTTTTAGAGTGTTCTGGAATTAAAGCGTCGAGTTGACAAAGAAGTGATTAAAAAATGCCGATTGGGAAGTCCAGACTACAAGTGACTACCACTTGTATTTCAGTTAAAGAAATGCGACAAATGCTGATTGCTTCTTAGACAACAAAATTGGTTGCGTTTATTTCTGTAGATAAGGACGTGTACATCAGATTAATTTTTTCCTTTTTACCTTCTTTATAAAAACTCTTTTTATTTCTTGGAGGTAATCTTAAATTCAAACCTAAAGTTTATGTTATTAATCTAAACATGAAATGTTTGAAACGGCTAGACCTAGTTAGACTACATATCTGTATAGACACCACCACATACCAGGATGCATAGACACCAAGGGTTTTTCCAAAATCCATAAATTATAAAGCACTGTAATGATCTTTGGACAACAAGGTCCTTCAAGCAGCCTTGAAAACTGATATTTAGTTGTTTTATAGTTTGATTGCTGACCACTAATAAAAGTGGTAATTTAGTATTTTTTTTAACTGGTTAAAATTTTTTAGTTACTTCATATTCTAGATCTCACTTTGTTAAAGTTGCATATGAAATGTTTAAGTAGATAAAGTGTCATAATAGTAATTTGGATTGGTTTTTTATTTATTCATTTCTTCATAACGCTTTACTTTTATGTTTAGGAATAAAAAATAACAGGTAGCTCAATTAAAAAAAACATAGGAGGTGGGAGGGGTGAGAATTGTGTTGAAAACCAAAATTGATGTTATAAAAATGGACAATACTTGGTGATAAGTTCTATATGGTGAATCTATAAAATAAAAATTTGCTGACAATTTTTCTAAATTTTTTGGGGACCTGCAGTCTTGATCATCTTCACTTTTAGTTTTTTTAGCTATTCTTAATGTAACCCCACAGTTATTTCTATTTGCTACAGTTTAATTATCTCTGCCACAGTACTTCTTGTGTTTTATAAATCTCGCCGAACAAAGACATTGAGCTCACGTAACAGCAAACCAAATTAGTTCGCCCGCAAATGTACATTTACTTGTTATCGTAACCCTTCGCATTTAAGTACAAGCTCCGCACACGTGCCTCTCGTTACATATCGCCCTAAAATAACTTCTAATTAATTAGTTGCCGTAATTAAAGGCACTCTGGGTCGCTCTAGGATATGAAATCGAATAAGCGTAATGCTGGATTGTTTATACAGAAACGGCAAAGCCTGGCAAATTCATTTCGATTAAATGTTCCCGTTTGAAGACGTTTAAATGTAGTATCGGGGAGTTGCGTAACGAGAAACACTCAAACATGATGTTGCCTAATGGTTTGATTTGTTGCAATAGAAAACTGAAGTTTGAACAATCGCAATAGTTGACAGGATGGACTAACGAGTTGCCAGGAAATCTGAATATTTGCGTATTCAAAATATCTAAAACGAAAACAAATCTACTCGTATACAATACAATTGTAACCCCAACACTATATATGCCAGTGCATGCTGGCCAATTCAACAGAAACGCGAAGAAAAACTAACAGCAGAGGAAATGAAGCTCCTTAGAGACAGGAGCAGAAATGAAAAAATTAGGGAAGAATTAGAGCAGAAGATGATAATAAATATAGCAGTCATAAAGTAATTTAAATGGTTTGTACACATTTGCAGAATGGATGAAGGCAGACTAGTAAAGAAGGTACACAAGCAAAAGGGGTGGGAAAAAAGCAGGAAGACCTAGAAAAAGCTGGTGGGGCAGAATTGAAAAACTGGGGATGGAGAGAAGCAAGACCATAAAAAAATAAAAAAGTGCGGGGATAGGAAGGAATGGAGGAAATGGGTGGAGTCGACATCCGGCGCCCAGTAAAAGATTGAGAAGAAAGAAAGAAGAAAACATTTGAAATGGAGTTACTTGGAATGAGATGTTTTTTAGTTTCTTCTTTCTCTTTTATTCCATATGTTTGTTTGCACATAGGTGATTAGTTGTTATTTTTTATCATTATATTAACAAAAGGGGGGTTCTTTTTCAGCTTTTTTAAAGAAAGTCGTCACATCTCTCACTCCTGTCCAGTTCTTTATGTTATGCAGCCAAGTTTTCTGTCGGGTCCACGATGTTTCCTTACTTTTTCTTATAAGATTAATATTTATATTGCATATTCGTTATTTCTTTGAATGTGTCCTAAATATGATATTTTATGGTTTTCTATAATATCCTAAAATGGCGCCTCTACTACATTCTATTTGAAAATTTGATGTTCGGTATATGTGCTGCTCAAAGAAAGCACAAAGCTCTGTACAGTCTACATGTTAAAGGATTCAATGCGATTCAGAATTCCACTTTAAATACTGCGTTTCCGTATTTTATTAGATTAGTAAACTTTCTTGTCATAGAAAAAGCTTTGGTGTTAGTTTTTAATATAAGCTTTTACTCTTTCTTTTGATGTTGCTTTTGAAAACGTAACATAGGGTTGATTGTGGCTGAACGCCAACTTTGAAAGACAAATTTCAATTTTCTTATACTTTGTTGATTGTCTCAGAGTACTTTTGGTGTAAATACTAAATAGTTGTGTCTCTTACTATGTATATTAATGCCACAGCCGAAATGATCTAATAAAGCTCTGAAATTAATCATTTTAAAAAAATATTTTAAGATCTCTCGACTTCCAGCTTAGTGTCTTGCTCAAGGAACATCATACTACCATAATGGAATTGCTATAAACCAACTCAAAAGATATATAAATATATTTTTAGCAATAACATCCTTAGCTTTTCCGACTTAATTGATTAAGTTTTTGAGGTGCTCACTTTTTAAGGTTCAGAGCAACTTAATCTCTTTTAAGTTAAAGCGAGTGCTGATGAGTGCTGCTTATTTCGATATATAATATTACAAACAGATGTTATCGTGACTAAGACTCTTGCCATTTTTCGCATAATGAATAGCTTTATCAACTTCGAGTTTAATCTTCTTGGTCAAGACTCCTGCCATAAATAAGTTTGGGTTAACTTTGGTTGCTAAATACAATGATTTGTTCTACATAATTCTTCAGTGCTGTTACGGGTTTTGTTTTGCATGACTTTTTTTATTTTTACTCTCTCAAAGTTGACTTTATTATGAAACATCTCAACTTCTTCACATTCTTTAGTCACACATTTTTATTTTGCTTATTTTGTCTTTGTCTTGTGTTGTCATTTTTTAAATATAAATTTGAGTTTTATGTTGTTTTTTACTTCAGTTGTCATCTGTTTATTCTTATCTTTCGTTTGTTACCCAAGCATGTTCTCACATGTCTTTTTGATGATGCCAAGTTGCAGTAATGTCTTGGTTTTCTTGAACGACGTAATCTCCTAATTGTTTTTTCTTTTATTTCTGATTGTTTCAGTTTTGTATATTACATGTATTGGTAGCTGTTTTTATTGTTTTGATGAGTTTCTATTGTAACTTAAAGTTTGCAGTAATGGAGTTATATTCAATGTCTGGGATGTACAGCTACTCTTGTGATACTATTTTAGAATTTGCTATTTATGAGTAAGAAGTCTAGTCCACTGCACACTATATTAAATTTGCTGTCTTGGAGTGACCTTTAAGAATACTAGCGTCTTGGCGGCTTCTCAAAGCAGGTACTTTTGATAACAAATTCTACCGTTTTGCAGAATTGTATAACTAGTTCTTCGCATTGATTTCGTTATCTAAGTCTGTAATATCTTACAGTGTCTTTTACTTTTCTTTGGCCTACCTTTGCCTAAAAGTTCTCTATTATCAAAATTTTATGAGAATTTAATGATTTTAAAATTTCTTTTATAAGTTCAAAATTTTTTTTTAATTTCTTCATCTGTTTTGTCAATAGCGGATGCATTAATTTGAATTGTATAAATGTTAATAGTTTGATACTATATTTTGCACTAAGTTCTGCAGTGAGTCTTCAACAATAATACCTATCCTATTTCTGTGTTTAGGTGTATCATTTTTGGAGGAGTAGAAGGTCGGTCCTTCTTTTTGATATATCCCATTTTTAGATCTTTGTTTTATAAGGAAACCAAATTTTAAAAAAGTCTCTATATACTATAAGGATAGCACATAAAATACCCTGATCGCAGGTTCCCTCTGGAAAAAAACAAAAAGAAAAGCCAAATTTGACGTAGAATCCAAATCCGCGATCAGAAATTCAAGACAAACTAGTGCAAGTGGCCTAAAAATAACCCCTTTAAAAATTATACGGCTTGATCTCAGAAATGACAGAAAAATGGACCGAATGAACCAGCGCACAAAGTGCGTTTTCCCATAGTGCCCAATTGGTTGAGTTGGTAGCGGCTTTGCTTCGAGATGCGAGGTTTGTGGGTTCAATCTCGTTGGTGGTTGCCGTCTTTTTGCAGTCCTTTGCAACATTGGCTACATTTGAATGGGGGATATGGTAGGGTTTGCACTTCTTTCAAGGCGCGAAGCGCCTCAACGCAAACCGCTCGAAAGCTTTACCATCTCATGCGAAGAGGCCTTTGTTGTATATCTATCTTGTAATATTATCAATAAAAATTCAAAGTTAATATGCCATTTAACCAAACCAACACGATCGCAAGCTCTTGTAGAAAATTGCTCTGAAATAGCCATAAAATGCATTTATCTCAAGTCTATTACAACAATAGGATAGTATTGTGAGTTAAAGTCTAGAAAAGACTGTACGTTTCCAAAGCTCTTATGGCTGTAAAAATGGTAGCTGCAGTTATAGTTCTTCAAAAGCTTTTCAGAAGCTAAAAACCTAAAAAAAATGTTTATTGCGTTGTTTATAGGCTTTATATGATTAAAAATATTGAAACATTCCAAAATACTCCAAAAACGAAGAAGTTGGGTAATAAGACTGGAAAATAGTCTGTGAGCTTTCGAGAGTTTCTGTTTTGCAACTGTCAATTTTATATGTGTGAAAGCTTAGCAAAGCTTAACAAAGAACTGCATTTTCATCATTACATAAAGCATGAGCACAGGGGAGTTTCTTATGTAGTCGGTTTTTTATAATTAACAATTTTTTGACCCAATATAGAGATCGTGAGAAAGCTTCGACGACCTTCAAAAGTTATAAACTTGTTTTTATTATGGTGTGGCGGTGCGCGTCTTGCAGTAGAACTAAAATACTAAAGCGCGCTGAAACACTGTAATGGGTGAGCTGCTGTGGTGTTTTTAATTTGTAGTTGCGTTGGAAGAGCCATCTTAAAGCTATATATGCGTAGAAATTTTTCTTAACAGTATCTATATTATTTTGTTGAACCCCGGTATGCTACTGCCCGTGCGATTGCATAACCATTTTCGCATTTATTTGCTTTAAGTTAATAAACGATGTTTAACGGCTGCGGTAGAAAACTGAGTGTAACCGCAAACAAACATTACTGCAAAAAGCGTAACAAATCACGTTCTGGCGATTTTGTCAATTCCTTCTTGCTCTGGTGTTTTTTCTTCTAGGAAATAATGGCTTGATGTGTTTTCAGCCATTATTTGTTATAACGATATTTAGTGCTTGTTGTTTACGTATAGGAGCTAAATTATACTTAATTATGCTCCTTTAAAATAAATAATTAAACAAAATAAAGAATAAAATAGAGAATACGTCACCATTACGACTATATCAATATATCATAAATGTATTGAGGACTTTTTCTGTATTTATTATAATTTAATTTTATTAAACTCTTATTATATTACATGGTCCGCTATTCAGGCTCAGGAAAGTAAATTTTTATTTAAACTACAGTAATGATTGTACAATCAAGCAGGGTATTTTGTTTTAAACATTCATGTATGTCATTTATGTATAAAAATTATATCACTCAAATGTTCACCTCGACTGGCTTTATAGACGTCGATGATTGAAATTTTCGATGAGATTTTCACATAGTCGCTTCAATGGCATTTATCTCGGCAATTATGAAGTTCTTAACCTTTTGAATGGTGGCAGATTTTTTGACGTAGACTTTACGTTTCAGATATTTTCACAAAAAAGTCTAAAGGCGCCAAATCGCACGAATGAGCAGGCCAACTGACATTTCCATTTCTCGAAATTAAACATTCATCGAACTCGATATTTGCACGTATTGTGTGCCATTTTGCGCCATCTTATTGAAAATAAACATCATTTATGTCAGCTTGATTAAGTTTCAAGAAGAAATAATCATTAATCATGTCGCGGTATTGCTCAGAATTCACAGTAATCACATTTTCAGCTTCATCTTCGAAAAAAATAGTTCAACGACACCTTTTGACCGCAGAGCACATCAAACTGTCACTTTTTGAGGATGCAATGGTTGTTCTTGATATTCTCTTGGATTCTCGTTGGCCCAAGTGCGACAGTTTTGCTTGTTCACCGTCCCACCAATGTGAAATGCGCCTCATCGCTGAAGATGATTTTAGATAAAAAATTCGGATCAATTGGACGATGTTGGAGGAGTCAATCAGAGAACACACGTCGGTTGAAATGATCAATTGGCTTGTATGCTTGAGTCAGTTGGATCTTGTAAGCGAGTAAATTTAAATCTTTGTGCATAATACGGCCTAAACTGGTCTTCGAAATGCCCAATTCCTGTAATCAATGAGTTATTGAGAGTTTTGGGTCTTTTTTCGCACTCACCTTCACTACAGCCATATTGCCCGTATGAGAACACTTTTGGAACGTCCACTCTTTGGAGTATCACTAACAGAACCAGCGGTCTTGAATTTTGGCACCAAACGACCGATAGCGGTCTCATTTGGACGGTTATGACGTTCGAAATAATTACGGAGAGCTCAATAAATAGACGTTTTTTATTTTTTCGCCGTTTTTGTAATGTTCTTTAATCACTTTAACGCGATCTTCAATCGAGTATGACTCCATAGCAAAAAATGGTAAACCTTAAACTAAAAAAATTATGCTGGGTTGACAGAAAAAAGACATGGCATCTATGTTAAAAAGTTTTCCTGCGTCTGTATTGGCGGTCTCTTTATTATCTAGATTAAATAGATAAATTTGTGTAGTGCTTTATGTTTATATGATTATTATAACAATTACAGCTCAATTATACTATATTTTGATAGATATTAGAAACAAATAGCGGCTAGTTATGCCGTTATAAAGGGATTAATGATTTTCAGATATAAAAGATAAAAATTAAGTTGAACCAAAAATAAATGAAGTTTTATAAAATGAATATTATTAAAACAAATTTTAGAAACTGATTTCTAATAGAAGAAGAGACAAATTTACCTTTATCCTCTGTAAGAACACTCATTTCAAATAGGGTGTATTCGTAAGTTTTATTTCATTTGCAGATTTGCTCTTAAGTAGACGTATGTCGTGAAATGCTATTATAATATCTCATTATTTATATCAAGAACAAGCAGAAATTATTTATCTGTGTGGATAAGTAAATTCAAGTGGTAAAAATACCGCAAAGATGTACTAAAAAACCTTCCCTTGTGTTTAACTTTGGTGCATTATTTGTAGGTTTGTGAGAAGTTTGATGGTAGTCGTAAACAGAAAATATGGTCAGGTTCCTACACTTAAGTTGGAAGAACATGTTTTACAATATATTGAAGATAACTTCAGTACAAACGCTACAGCGTACTGTATGCCAAGCAATTATATTAAATATTATCATAAAAGTAGATACTGTCTTTATAACATGAAGTGTTGGAAATGGTGATCATGATGTTTCTATCTAAAAAAAGGTTTTGTTACTGATCTTTATAAGGGAACACCTTTGCGCCATTTTGTCGTTAATCCTCTTTAGTGAATAAGTAAACTTTGGTAGAAATGACATTAACATATCATATGAGGCTAAAGTAGAATGCATATGGAATAGTTACAGGTTATTATCAGTAACAGTTTAGCATTAATATATACTATAGGCTAAGATTATTGGTGTCCATCTAGTCAAACGTTCTTCTACAACGCTTCAGGGCTTATATAATTTCTGAAAGACACTCTTTGTTTATGTTGGTTAAAGTGCTATCGGCTATATGACTGGCCATTTGTTTAGCATAAGTCTTAACTCTTTTTGCTAGTGTTTTAATAACAGATTTTCTGACAGATGGATTATTTTTGCTGCATGTCATCCCCTACCCCCTAGCCCTCTGCTTTTTGAGCTTTTTCATTTATGGGGCTACTTAAAAAGCGACTTTATATGTTTGTGATATTTTACTATTTTTCTTATCAGCATTTACCCCCTAAAAGTAATCCCTATAGATATTCATGTTGTATAAAATATTTAATACAAAGACGTATTTGCTGCAAAAAATGTTAAAAAATCAAGAGATTCACAATGGTTTATCCACGAAAAAATATTAAAATAAGAAAAGGAAAAAATGTGATTAAAAAAAACAAATTAATCTTATAAAATAGGAAGATTAATCAAATATAATCTGAAATTATTTTTCCTTCAATTTATTATGCATCATAAAAAATATCTATATACAAAGCTATTTTTCTACATAATTTCCTGATTAAAAATCACATTTTTTCAGTGAATAGGTGACTCTGTCTTCTAAGTACCCCTTTTATTCATCTAAGCAAATTATAATCTCAAGACGGTAAGTCTAAACTGTAGAAAGGGGGTTTTAGTGCAACCCTGAAGAAATTTCAATTACTTTTTTACAACAATTAGTTGAGTGTTGAGAGGTGTATGGGAGCGGCTTTTATTACCATAGCTTATTACAACCTCAAAAACATTTATCCAAAAGTTGATAAAAGCAATTCCCAAGAAGCTAATCGATGACCACTATCTTTAACTTTCTCTCGTCCTTCCAGAAATTGTGTGTTACGTAAATATTTGAACCTCCTTAAGAGTGTTGATCCCAAACCAAGCCTTAGTTTTCTTACAAATTTACATCCTCTATCGTGAGAAATCTATTAATAATCCGTTGCGCATGGTCAAGGGCATCTCCTGCTCTAACATCGTGACTAAGAAGTTAGTAGTACATTACGGCAGGATCAGTTTTATCGATAGCGCGTTTGAGGGTGTCAAGTATTTGTAAAGTTCACAAAAAAGAGTCACATGGAGTTGAATTACAAGGTTTTGCTAGTATTTATAAAATTACGCGACTAAAAAACTGTAGGTGTAATAAATTGACTGTTGCTTGAGGAGCATATCAAGTGACGCCATCTTGCTGGAGCCATATTTGTTCCAGATCCATAATGACCAGTTGGTACCAAAAAATTGAGTTTTTATGTATATACATCATCTTCAAGATCTAAGGACACTAAGGATGCTTTTTCGCCTAAACTGAGAATCTACTTTATGAAGGTTTAACATCCAATTGACGAATTGTCGATGACAAGAATGAACAGCAAAGTTTTTGTACATAGTGCCGACTCAATGTTTTCGGATTTGTTGCAACGCTTTGAATATAATAACATTCTCATGGGATCTTATACTGACGAGGTATTACATCTATTATCAAGTTTTGTAATACACTATTATAATAAAATATTTATTTAAACTGCAATGCATTTTAACAATAAAAACTTGTTGTTGTTTCGTATAGTATTTCTTATTTATTTATTGGAATAATGACATCGACCAAAGTATCAGGCTTTCTAACCACAAAACCAAACAATTTTTTCCAACCGCTTAACAAATATTTCTTTAAGAAATTTAAAAACAAAGATGTTAAGGTAGTGTTAGCAAACGATTCAGTAAGTATTAGCTTCTGCATAAGTAAGATATCTGTAAAGTCGGCATATAAAAATGCTACAAACTCAAATAAGATTTCTAAATTCCTACCAAAGTAGAAAAATGTTCAAGTGCGCTTCTATAATTTATCACAATGGAAGATGTCTGAATTTTTTTTATATGCAACATGTGTGCTATCAAAGCATGTGCAAATAAGAAATATCACCAACAGTGTACATGAGTTGTAATGAAAGTAATGTAGTAATGAAGTATTTATTTCCATTCTTCTTCACTCTACATAGCATTCTTTCACATATATGTAATCATTGCCTCAAAGAGCAACTTAGAAATATTTTATCTTTTTGATGTAGACTGATGCCTGTAAAAAACAAGAAATAGGTTACCCAAAACACATAATTTTCAAGTTACGGCCGAATTGTGCTTTTTTTTAATAGGTCAAATATATTCAAATGGGGATTTACCCGCTCTTTGTTGGTGCTGCTTGAAAATTCATATTTATCGGGTAAGATAACTTTTAAATTCAACCTTAAAATGATTGACCTGCAGCCAGCTCGAACTTGCGTAGTCACAGAACAAGCGAGATAGCTATCAGGTCCTTGCTTGGCAAAGTTAAAACCGATTTTCAATGTTTTATTCCACATCCAGGTCTTCCCATTAGCTGGTAAAGAACCCAAACAACAGGTTCTACCTTTTTTAATTAGCGGATCCGTTTGTTGAAAATTGGAAGGTACCACTAAGGAAAAGCTGTGTTTGAAAGCGAGGAAGACCCACTTGCTTCGTCGCTCGGCCGTCTACGCTACCAGACCACCAGGATTGTCGCCCGGCCTTTTGTCCAGTCGCCTGCGTCCAACGCTACTCGCCTACCCAACTCGGCTACCTACCTGCTTCGCCGCCTGGACGCCTGCTAAACCGCCAATCGCTTTCTTTCCACTAGTCGCCTTCTTCACCGCCGGCTAGTCTAGATGACGTTAAGTTAAAACTTAGCGTTAAGCTGATGTTAAGTTAGAGTAGGTTAGATTAGGTTAGAACCGCGGCCCATGCTCCAATAACTACAGGAGGCGTACCTGTGGTACGCTGCTTGGGGACCCGCGACCGGGAGGCTTGCCTTAATCGGCCGGCCTGCGAGGACGACACTTCTATAAAAAGGAGGAGAACATCTCTAAAACCCTGTGGGGCACCTTGCGCACGCCACAGTATAAATGCCTTTCCCTAGAAAAGGGCGTCACCCTGGGGGCGACCGACTTAATCGACCCAACTCATGGGAACACTATGGATAATCAAATTAGATACAAAGGCACGATAACCAACGACAACGAAGATAGACTGATAGCAACAGACACGTACAGTAGACTGAACGAGCTGAGCGAGCTCAGAAGAAGTAAAACTGATGACCTACCACCTAGCAAAGCGACGGAAGCAATCGACAACAAAATCGAAAACCCGATAGCCTCCTCACTAATAGAAGCAATTGACGGAATCGCCAAAATAACAACCAAAATGTCAGAGCGAGTGAGAGAACACCCAAAAACCCAAAAGGACATTAAAGAGTTAGCATCTAGATTACAGAGGAGCTGCGCTGCTCTTAACAGGACCACCATAAAACAATGGCTGGAAGACAACAGGAGGGAAACTACCACGGCGCTCAGGCAGGAAGCTGACGTACAAACCAGTCCAACAAAAAGATTGGACAGAGACCACAACCTTACAACGACAAACCTAAACAACAAAGAAATTAGGAGTGAGAAAGAGAAAATATAGAAGGAATGGGAGAAGATAGGCAAAAAACAAGAGCAACTGGATGCACTGGAAACCCTACTGCTAGGTTACAAAATGATAAGGACATTAGTAGGGATAGATAGCTATGAGGTATGGTCTGAAATTGCAGAATTAAAATGGGACAACGAAATCTACAACAATGTTGAAATGACACAAGGTAATCCAGCCAATTATAACGACGAGGTGGTTAAAGTAGCTGATGATGTAACCATGAGCAAGAACTTGGCCAAGTCGTACAAGGACAGTTACCCCTAGTTACTCGCCCTGTCCGACGAGTTTGTGACTCTAGAACAAACAAGCTCAATTCGAGGCGAGGGGAGTAGCGCCGCAGCAACAAGCATGAGGCAAATAGTCAAAATCACATATAAAAACGACAAAAAAGACATATGGGTCAAATTAACAAAACTAAGAAATGAAGTAAAACAAGCAAACCACATTGCTCTACATACAGTAGATGGAATAAGAGATGATAGACTCATGAAGATGGTCCAGTGCCTATTCAAAAATACTAAGCAGAGAATAGTTATATATTCCAACGACCCGAAGAAAAACGAATGTGTGCAATCTAGGGATTCCTACTCTATGATAGTGGAAGCCCAGGGGAAAAACTACAGAGAATTACTCCACAGCATCAAAGAAAACATCAAAGGCGAAGGTGCTAGCGACGTAGTAAAAAGGATGCGTAGCACCAAGCAGGGAAAACTACTTCTAACATGCAAAAAGGAAACAAACAAAATTAAAGCACTTGAAAACGCAATCAAGAAGGACACCAATCTAAAAGTGAGAAACGTCGACAGAACAAGGAACACCGAAATAACATATATTAGAGGAATGGAAGCAGAGGTAACCGAGGAAGAAATTAGAGAAGCTCTTAAAACAGCTATCGGCCTGCCTGAAACAGGAAGCTGGTCACTAAGTGCCATTAGACCTGGAGCTAGAGACACGGCCACCATAAGCTTACGTGCATTCAAGGCAAGTACGCAAAAACTATTAAATTTGAGGTCAATCAGGATTGGTATGGTGGAATGTACATTCCAAAAAAGAGTTGACTTGAACAGATGCTTCAGATGCTGGGACTATGGCCATACACAGAACAGCTGCAATGGACCCAACAGGAGCAACAACTGCTACAAATGTGGCCAAGGAGAACACACAGGTTTATCCTGCCCAAATAGTCCAGCTTGCCCGATCTGCAACGAAGAGGGACACTCAGCAGGAACTATAAATTGCGTAGCTTTCCAACAAGCGCTAAATTACGCAAGAAACAACCAAAGAAAAAACCAGACAAGACACCGTGCAACAGAAAGTGTATCCACGGAAACAGCAGCAACATCAATAACCAACGTTCAAATAGCAGGAAAGAACCCAACGATAACAGAGGGCCAAAACACCATAATTCAAGAAAGAGAAGTAGAAAGGAAAGGATATCAAATAACACCCAAAAAACAAAGCAAAGCGACAAATATAACGGACAATGGCAGCAACGTCGCGAGAAATCGAAACATATATAGGACACCCGATAAAACCGATATTAATACCTAAGTTTTTACAGATAAACGCAAACAGGTGCAAGGCGGCCCACGACGCCATAAGCCATATAAAAAATAGTATTGAAGCTGATATAACAATAGTAGCGAAACCAAACAAAAAATGCATAAACAACCGCACCGGTTGGATCATGGATAATCGTAGCGATACCGCAATCGCATGTACAAGCAAAGCGACAACACATGTGGGTAAAGGCGATTAAATGGTCTGGGGTAGAATAGAGGGATGCTATATATTTTCATGATACATATCCCCAAATATAACTGTCGACACATATTTGGTGTACCTCGATCACCTAACAGAAAGGGTAATCAAGACGAGTGAACCGGGCGTTAAACTAATTGTTGGGGGGGACTTCAACGCCAAAAGCCATACATGGGGTTCGCAGCTAAACGACGTCAGAGGGCAATACCTGGTAGAATGGGCCGCCCAAAACGACCTCATCGCCATCAACGAGGGGAACGTACCGATATTCGAAAGGGGGCTTGCTAGCAGCGTCATCAATGTTACTTTTGTGAGCCACAATCTGGCAGACAAAGTGATCACATGGAAGGTCCTAGATGATGAAACGCTAAGTGACCATAGAGCTATATATTTTAAAATCGACAAAGAAACACCAGCAGAAATAACCGAAATGACCGGTTGGATCTACAATCCACAAAAGGAACAATTACTCCAGACTGAATTAAAGACAGCCTTTGGGAAGGCGGCAGAAAGTCCAAGCCCAGAAGAATTGAAAGATATTATCACCATGTGTTGTGAGAAAATTCTCAAAAAACGCACAGGCTCCAACAGCAGGAAACCAGCATACTGGCGGGAGAGTAATGTGGCCGAAAGTAGGAAAAAATGCATAGAAGCCAGAAGAATATGAACACGCTCAAAACATAAGGCGCCAACGGACATTACCAACGAAAAGTACAAGGTCTACTGCGAACACAGAAAAAACTATAAAGAAAAAATCAAAGCAGCCAAACAGATAATATGTCAAAATATCCTGGACGAGGTGGACAACAGCGTATGGGGTGATGGTTACAGAATCATCACCGGGAAATTCGGGAAGTATTTGCCATCCCCAACGTAACCAACAGAATATATCAGAATAATAAACGACTTGTTTCCAACCAGGAGCCTCAACGACTGGGAGCAAGATGCCCCAAATGACGCAGTAATTCCTTTCACAGTGGATGAAATTAAGGTTGCAACCAAGAAACTAAAAAGCAACAAAGCTGCCGGACCAGACGGAATTCCACCAGAAGTGATAAAGTGTGCCGTGGATGCCAATCTGGCCACAATTACAAACACCTTAAATAAACTAGGGCAGAAGAGTACCTTTCCAACAATGTGGAAAACGGCGGACCTAGTGCTGATCCCGAAACCTGGGAAGGGAATAGGGACGGCCTATATGTCTCTTAAATACACTGGCCAAAGTCTATGAAATATTAATAAAACACAGACAAATGCACGATCTAGACACAAGAAGGGGCTGTCGGAAGATCAATATGGGTTTCGCCCGGGGCCATCCACAATAGATACCGTCAAAGAAGTTATCTCGTATATTAAAAGCGCGAACGAGGGAAACTGGAGATAGAGGGAACTATGCGTGGTGGTAACGCTAGACGTCAAAAATGCGTTTAACACCGCATCGTAAGCAAAGGTAATCAAAAGCCTAACAGACCGTGAGACACCCGGACATCTCATAAACATCATTACAAGTTATCTAAAAAACAGGAAAATAAGGTACAGAAAGAATAAATACCAAATAACATGCAGTGTACCACAGGGGTCAGTTTTAGGACCCATACTGTGGAATATATTATATGACACGGTGCTGGATATAACGCTACCCCCAGGCTGCAAATTAATAGCATTCGCTGACGTGGTCGTGATAATTACGGACAGAGGGGAACTAAATTTGAGAAATGAGATGGTGACCGTACTTGAAAAAGTGAACAGATGGATGAATGAACACGAACTGGAACTAGCACCGCAGAAAACTGAGGTAGCAGTCATAATTGGGAGAAGAGAGCTGAAAATTAAGGAGATAGACTTGCTAGGAGCAAAGCTAACTATACAAAAGGCGACAAAGTATCTAGGTGTAACGCTAGATACTCACACATCATGGTCTAAGCATATCCAGCTAGCCACCAAAAGAGCCCAAACAACAACAACCAAGCTAGCAAGACTACTGCCTAGATTAAAGTGCCCACGAACCACGAGCAGGAAGACACTAAGCTCGGTCGCAAACTCCATTCTATTGTACGCAGCACCAATATGTATAGGTGGGTTAAAGTATTAGAAAAATATAAAGATGCTACTGAAAGTACAAAGACCAGCGCTTATCAAGATCAGCTGCGCATATCGCACGGTATCCACGGCGGCTCTGCAAGCGGTAGCAGCGATCTCTCCCATAGATCTGATGGCAAGACAGAGGGCGTATACCATGGTGCCAACAAGGAAACCAGGATAACCAATGAGTACAACATGATGGAAAATTGGCAGGAACGATGGGACAATAGCGACACCGGCTCGTGGACCAAAAGATTGATCCTAAGAATTAAACCCTGGAAAGAAAGAAAGCATGGCGAATTAAACTATTTTCTTACGCAGATGCTGAACGGTCACGGCGAATTCAAGGCCTACTTGAAGCGCTTCAAGAGGGCAACCGAAAACGGTTGCAGATTCTGTGGCGAGAGTGAAGATGCCGAGCACGCCATATTCAGCTGCGAACGATGGAAAGAACTAAGACTATGCACAGAAAACGACTTGCAAGCGAAAGTCACCCCCGACAATATATGCAGCATTATAAGCGAGATAAGCAAAATGTGCACCCAGATAATAATGCATATGACAAAGGAAGATAAGCAACACCCACACAATAAAGAACGCAACTAAGACAAATAAATAGAAGAAAAATTAATAAAAGAAAGATTTAGAACGAGATACGCCCCCACCTGAAGTAATGCTCACGCGGTTCCGGGCAGGGAACATGGGCGAAGAGTGAGAGGTGGATGGGTTTAGTTGGTAGGCGACCCTCGGGTCTGAATCCAACATGCTCGGGTCGCTCGAACACCTAGACCCGGGTATCTAGGAAGATTCCTAATCCTCTCAACTTAAAAAAGATTAGGTTAGGAATAGTTAGTTCTAGTTTTCATAAATATAAGTGGTGAGTGTGACTTCATTTGCCTTTTCTCATTTTTTCCTAGCGAATTTTATCTTTTTGCAGCCAGCGCCGATTACGCGGTACCAGTATCACGTATTAAAGAGACAAACTTTAACAATGAGTTTTTATTTATATAATTGTTTTATTATTTATTAATTGATCATTGATAAACGCATATTTTAAAAAGTAGTCGCAAGCAATTTATAAGGAGAAAATCAAAGGATAACAGACATGCAGATCGTACCAACTTATGACTATTATTGATACTTATTGTCAAGACTTTTTACCAAAAAAATAAAGAAAGAAATAAAGAAATATTTCGATACGAAGGATGTAATTCCTTACATTTAACTACAAGATAATATCACATGTCTTATGATCATTAAATTTAATTTTATATAATTAGAAAGACAAGTAAAATATTGGACTACAAGGCGGTTGCCTAACCGCACGTATTCTGGGGATATAACATACAAACTGCCCCAAAAGTATGTAAGTGGCGCTATCCCAAAGTTTCTTTGAAAACTATGTTATTGTTTATGTTTTAGAAGAGTGCAAGAGTTGACAATTTTTGTAATAATTATTCGGGACAAATTCGGACCGCATTCTAAACTGAATGATAATACAATTAAGAAGTGAGTACAACTTTCATTCAACTTTTCATCACCATATTTTGTGACAAATCCATAAAAAATATTTTTTGATTGATTTTAAACAAATTGATTGACACATTTGAAAGAACTGTAAGTGGCCATGATAATGAGTCAAGGAGTGGTCGGCCGGTGACTGTCATCACTCCAGAGAACAGTAAGACTGTCAGCGATGTTTACCTTCAAGACCTCACAACTTCACCGAGACTTGCAAGCTCTGTCATCGGGATATCGAAATCGACTGTCCAGAAGATGCTTCACGAAAAACTGTATATGTATACGATACAATTATAACAGCCACTGACTTAAAGAAATTTCGACCAAAGATTTGATTTTGCAAATGAAGTTTTAAGGAAATTCGAAATTCAAAATTTATAACAAAAAAATTCGTTTCTCTGACAAAGCCCATTTTCAAATAGATGGCTAAACAAACAAAATTTTAGGATTTGGGGTACAGAAAACCTTCATCTGGTTGTGGTACGCCATCTAGACCCCAAAAAGGTCAGCATTTGGGGCGCAACTTCCTACCATGGAATAATTGGCCAGATTTTCCTGAGCAAAAGAGTCGGTGACCGCATAGAAGTTTTAGAAATTCCTAACCATTTCAAAACAACGAGTAAACGTTTGGTTTTTTTGGTTTGAACAAGAGAGCTTAAAACTTATGTCTGGTCATTTTTGAGAACGAATTCTGGCGTTATAGTTGAAGGCAAAGATCGGAAATAGAGTCGATTGGCCGACTTATTCAACAGATCTAAACTCTTGTAATTTCTTTTTTGGGATGTATAAAATTAAACCAAAATCACTTAAAGAGTTGAAAAATATGTAAATTGTTGTTATTGTTGGGCGAATGTGTGTGTAATCTTACTTTCGTTTTCTGCACCTGAGAGTAAAGTTTTGTTTTGGCTTAATATAGTGTTTATTTTGCCTTCTATCGCTTTCGAGTCACTATTTTTTCCACTATCTCAGTCGCCAATTGTCAGTCTAACTAATGACTCTTGAACTAGCTTGCCAATTGTCGTAATTTATTTTAGGGGTAAGAATGGGTCGCCTCTGCAGGGGACTGGTCAAAGGCGAAAGCTCCGCTGTCCGGGTACCCAACGCGCGGACGAGTTCAAGTCTCGCTGAAAATCCATTAGTGTATGTGACGTAGTAGTATTAAATTAGTTGAGCGCGTGTTAGTGGCTACAATAAGCCCTTAAGACTGCGTTACCAGTAAATAGCCCCAACGAAAAAATGGGTAAGAAATGTTTTTTTGTTTGTTTTGGTAGGTTAACATTTGCAGGTTGAAAAAGGGTGAGTACTGTATTTATTTTTATTGTGACATATAATTTTTTTATTTGACTATGGTATTAAATATAATTATAGAAACTTTATACTGTTGTTTTTACAATGTCATCTGAAAATTTAAATAGACCTAGCCTTGATGTACCTTATTTTTATCCAATTTAACTGAACGTTACAGAAAATAAAAAGCTACCAAAACCCAGATGTTCAATAACAGAAACAGATGTTGATAATCTGATTTTAGATCGCATCAAAATTTTACTAGTGATCGTAGGTTTTGCCAGAATACTCAAATCATCTATAAAATAATATTGCTTTAATGATAAAAAAGAAAATGATGTTTCTAAAGCAAATGCTTTAAGATGTTGTTGAATATTTAAATATCCATAAAAAATGAACAGCGCCTTTATGTGTTAAGGAAAATAGTTGTAGGTAAAGTAGCAATAACTGTGCTAAAGTTATTACTGCAAACAAACTGTTTTGTAAGATTATTTGGAAGTAAATGTAGACGCATCTTTGAAGATTGTTTAAATCTTACAAAGATTTAAAAAAGGGTTTTACGAGTAATAATAAATGTATCATACGTGGTTCATTCTAAAAGTATAGCGCAAAAAAGATAATTTAAGTTTTAGAACAGCCAGAAATCGCAAGGCGCTTCATACCAAAATATTCTGTCAAATTTTCACACGCTTCTAGCTTTTTTTTAATTCTTTGTTATGTGCAACATGTACATGTTTAACATTTTCTGGCAATCTGTTCATTGGTGGTCTTCTAAGACGTGGATTATTTTCTGCAAGTTTCTCAGCATCTATGAATAGTTTATACAATGCCTTCATTCATGCCGTTCTTATTACATCCGAATAGTTTTTGCGAGCGAACTATCCAGTTTTGCACAAAATTTGATGTAGATTTCTACTTTGCTCACCCAGTTATTCCTAATGCAACAATCACACTACATGCGCTCACTAACTAGTGTCTAACTTTCAATTAACTTCTATCGATTACAAACACCCTTAGTCACGTATATGCAATACAGTTCACTCATTATATAAACATTGCCTGGATACTTTCAAAACACACTACTATACTAACTTTATTATTACATACTTATCTTCCACCATTACCTTTTTGTTTGGAAATTTTTCTATTTTGCTTTCTAAATGTAGAGCTAGTGCCAAAAATTGCCTTAGTATCAATATCAGTGTAAGTTTATATACACAGATTTAAAGTAAATGCAAACCAAAATTTTATTTTGACGAAGTGACAAAACGACCAGCAGCATTTACAGTTTGAATTGCAGTACTGAATTAAAATGTGAGTATTCTAGATACTTGAATGTTTAAAGAGGGAGTAAACATAAATACCTCCTTCGGCTCACTATATTGCAATACAATTCGGGTTCTTACTATTAGGTTCACCATTATCACTAGAAACTTAGCTCACCTATCTAAATCAGACTTTTGTATGATAGTCGAACATGATGATGATGATGATTAAGACTAACTCTTTAATGGCGATTAAGTGTTTAGTTTGGTATATCGCTTTTTATCACTACTGACAATAAATATTTTTTTATAGACAAAAACTATCGGACTTTATATTTAAAAATTGACTATATAAGCCTATATAACTTCCTTAATCGTTAAATTAAAATTGTTGCTTTTACATTACTTTTCTCTAAAAGTCTACATCTTTTATACTATTAATAACTGCCGGAAAGTTTTCTTTTCTATCAGATTTACATCTCCATATCCAAGAGTGTTATCTATCTTCGTACCACCTACACTCTCAAACAACACTCTTTGCTTTCTATCAATAATTGTTCTTTTAAAGCTTTGACGACCTGGATCAAAATTTAACGTTGACAACTACTACGTAAAATAGTAATGTGTTTTATAACATTTCATTTGGTTTCTCTATATTTGAAGTAAATTTAAAAGTCTAATGCCTCTTCTGTAAAATCCATAATGTATTATGCCCTTCAGTAATATTTGGCTCAGTACCTCATTGGCACCGTTTTTCCAAGAGTGGTGTAGCAAACTTTTTTTACAGGGTCAATATTGTCCATAAAGGTCAATTTTCGGATAGAAAAATAAGCAAAAAGTCGCATATATTTGGAAATGCACAGTATTATGTTGCACGATAATATGCTACTAATTACTTTAAATTTAAATAGGTGTTTAAAGTGCCCCTTCTCCCTCACCCGTTTCAGAGTATACGCGAACGTATCTCATATTTCATTGAAGCATTTGTTTAGATTTTTCAAGAGTTTTTTAAGTGACTACAAAAGGGTTGTAAGTTCTTTATACATATCGGCTGCATGATCTATAGCAATTGCAGATATACTGGAACAACGAGTTGTTGTGGAAGAACTAGATGGTTACCAATAATCCCAGTCTATATATTAATGCATGCTAGTGCTAATGAGAAACTTTAATCATTTCATAAAGGTTCTGACAACCTTTCCAAAAATTTGTTTGCTTGTAAAGAGAATTAACAAAAGAAATTCCATAATGACAGTGTCTGGTTGCAAAGACTCTTATAACTTGGCGAGTCACTTCAATGTCTTGTAGAGAATGTTGCTTCATTTAAGGTGTAGAAACATAATTTGCCCGTACTCCGTATTTGTGATTCGGTTGCTGCCCGTTTCTGCTTATTCTTAATACGAATATTTTAGCAATGCGTGTCCACGCACAAGGATGTATAAACACACCGTAACTAGTATGGAAGTCGCCGAACAGTGAAACAGTGCGGACACTAAGTGTACGCTCCGCTATTGGTACAACACAGCGATAACCGCAGGGTCACAGGGCCAAGCGAACACATCTTCAAGTGCTTCCAGGAGTAGTGCGCCCGCACGGCCGAACTCTGCAGCGGCGATCAGGGCTTCAGCGGCGCCAGCGGCACTAGCGGGCCGGGCCTCTTCCGCCAGCAACCAGGACCTCTCCGGCCAGTAACCAGGGTCTTCGCCCAACGAGGGCATCTGTAGGTACTTCTACAGAGTTCCGGTTTGACTTTCAAAAAGTAAAGACGTTAGCCGTACTCAGGTATCGTTATCTTTGAAAGTTCCAAGCACTACGCGACACATTACGAGAAGTGCAATAACCTAGTGCGATATCAAAATAAATAAAATAAACATCATATTATTATACTAAGCGAATGTATAATTCAATACCAGGTAAGCAACTGGTTCTAAATTTACCTTAGGGAACATGTTCCCCAACTCACAACAGTACCCGCCTTTAGGGTACAGAACACCTAATCCCCAAAACCAACCCCAACAATACATCACAAGGATATACAATTCCCAATTCTCAAAATTAACTATGTTGGCAGCAACCAGGACTTTTGTATTGTACCAAATTCGTCACAATTCCAAATACCTTTTCAACCGCAACAATCGCTTCAAACACAACAACTTTCTCTACCAATGCAACAAGTATATTAGAATCCTAATGACCAAACCACCCCCTGTAATATCTTAAAACCCGCAAAATTCAACCTCCGAACTATACCCGATAACGGCAATATGAACGCTGAATCGAGGGGCCAGAAGCAAGAATTGAACGACTAAGATATAAACAAAAGAAATCCATGGCAAACAACGAACTTTATGCTCCTACAACTCCACCAACCAAAATATAAAACCGCTACAGCCCGCTTACAACCGCAAACGAAAGCAAATCAACTGAAGTAAATGAAAATAACGTTCTTCAAAAGACACCAAAACCACCTCCAAATTTATATATGGAGTTAAAAATTTCAAAGGAATAATAAAAAGCCTTTACCTAGTGACAGAAGTAGAAGCGTATTACACTAAAACCCTCCCAAATGATACTGTTAAAATTAATGCACACACGGTAGATACATACAGAAAACTAATTTGACACCTAAAAGACGAAAACATCGTCCATAATACATATCAAATTAAAACGGAACGTGCATATAGAATTGTTATACGACATCTCCACCACTTCATACCGACAGAAGACATAAAATCAGAATTGGAAAAAGATGGACACAAAGTTCGCAACGTCATGAACATTAAATACAGAGTAACCAAAGACCTCCTTTCGTTATTTATCATCGATCTCAAACCTCACCAAAATAATAAAGAAATCTTCAAACAGGAATATCTCTGCAATACCAAAATAACTGTTGAAGCTCCGAAAAAGAATCACAGCATAATCCAATGCACTAGATGTGAATCTTATGGCTACTCCAAAACCTATTGTTTAAAACTATTCTACTGCGTAAAATGTGGACTACGCCATGATTCAAAGACATGTACAAAACCCAACACCACACCACTAAATGTAGAGTATGTCAGCTGCTCACACCTGCAAACTACAAAGGTTGCAATGTCTACAAAGAATTAGTAGCAGCTAGAAACAGAACTTCTAGAGGACACCAAGAAACACAGTCTCAACCAATCAATTCTAAGAAACACATGCTCAGAACCCCAAACATACAACCAACCACAACTTCACATCTCATCAGACGACTGCCCAAGCGAGCCAAAATAATCACACAGAACCAGAATTAAATTTAGAAAATTAATTGTCAGCATTTCTAATTCGTCAAAATAAAAGCCAACTCATGGCAACTCACCGTCACCGCGATATACAGCCCGCCACGGCACGCAATATCTACAGATGAATACAAAGACTACTTCAGCACTCTTGATACTAGATTTATAGCAGGGGGAGACTGGAACGCTAAACACATGCGTTAGGGGTCTCGACCAATTACAACAAAAGGTCTAAATCTACTATGGGCAATGAGCGATAACAACTATGACTTTCTTAGTAACGGTGAGCCCACTTACTGGCCAACTGATTCTAGAAAACTCCCTGATCTCCTGGACTTCTTCATAAGAAGAGGAATAGCAAGAAATAACTGTATAACAGAATTTAACTACGATCTCGCATGTGGCCATATTGCAGTTACGACCACCATAAGTACTATTGTTATCACAAAATAATCCCCGCCTAAACTAACCTCGATTGGTCTTCCTTTCAGCAACACCTAGAAAAAGTAAATCTCAAGCTGCGGATCAAATCCGCTAGAGACCTTGACGAAGTAGCGCAATACTTCATTCAAGTAGTTTAAGAAGCAGCCTGGAAATCAACTCCACAAATATCACGAACATACCACTATATATTCGTCAACTGATAGCCGAAAAACGCCCCGCTAGACGAATTTGGCAACAATCACAAAATGTTGGAGACCAACATCTGCAATCGGTTAAGCCGAAAACTAAAAAAAGCCCTCATAGACGTGCAAAATAACACCTTTGAACATTATATTACCAATCTATCTGCAAATGACTACACACTATGGAAAATTACAAAAAAGCTAAAAAGACCGCAGACACCTGTAACCCCTATCCGTCAACCAAATGGCGAGTGGGCTCGTTCTGATAAAGAAAAGGCAAACGTTTTTACCTTACATTTGACCAATGCCTTTAAAACTGAGCCAGACCATATTGACCAAGAAGTACAGGAAAAAATCAAATTGCTAAACATACGCAAGGCCCCAGGATATGATCTCATCACAGGAGAAGTTTTAAAACACCTGCCTAAGAAAGACCTTGTTCTCCTAACAACCATATTTAATGGCATGCTTCGGCTATCGTATTTCCCTACAATCTGGAAATATGCAGAAATAATAATGATCCAATAACCAGGAAAGCCCTCACAAGAATTGTCGTCTTATAGACCCATTAGCCTGCTACCTATTGCAAGCAAGGTTTTTGAAAGACTCTTGCTAAAAAGACTATATGCGGATCATGATTTCCTAACGATACTCCCCAATTACCAACTCGGGTTCCGAGAACACCATTTCACAACCCAACAAGTCCACAGAATCGTTAACACAATATCCCGAAGTTTTGAAGACAAGAAATTTTGCAACGCGGTTTTCCTTGACATCTCACAAGCCTTCGATAAAGTTTGGCACAGAGGCTTACTTTTTAAATTAAAAAACTCCCTATCCCACAATTACTTCCTCCTCCTTAAATCATATCTAGCTAACAGACACTTCTCTGTTCGACATTCAGATCAATACTCGAACTTCTATCCTATTAACTCTGGAATGCCCCAGGGTAACGTATTAGGACCACTGCTTTTCCTCATTTACACCGCAGACATACCTGAAACTGCCGACACACAAATAGCTTCCTTTGGTGATGACGTGGCAGTCATTGCCACCGACGAGAATCCCACAAACGCCTCCGCGAACTTACAAAGCCACTTTAACGTACTTCAAGAACGGTACACTAGATGGCGAACAAAAATTAACTCAGCTAAATCAATGCAAGTTACGTTTACCATGAGACGGGTAGTGTCTCCACCTGTAACGATGAACAATGAGCGAATTCCTGTAGCGACAGAGACCTCGGCCTTCATCTTGACCAAAGGCTCACATGGAAAAAAACATATACAAGCCAAAAAAAAAATAACTTGACACAAAATTCCGACAAATGCAATGGCTCATTGGCAGAAAATCAAAACTCTCACTAAACAGCAAAATATTGATCTATAAAATTATACTGAAACCCACATGGACAAATGGCCTCCAACTCTGGGGATGTGCGAAACCGTCATCGATCCATAGTATACAAAGATTCCAATCCAAAGCACTAAGAGTACTCGCTAACGCTCCATGGTATGTGCGCAACCAAACACTTCATACCGACTTCAAGATTCCATTTGTCACAAGTGAAATTTCGAGAATGAGTGACCTCCTACAACATGCAGATAGCTCACCACACAAACGAGTTAATAGACCAGCTCTACACATGGCCCTCGGACTTATTACCATAATTAAATAAAAACAGGAAAGAGAAACGTTACTGAATGTTTCAGCTGGCTACGGTTATTAGAGATTGTCTAAACCACTGGTGTGCCAACAAAAATATCATAAGTACCCAACTTTAACCAATACGACAGTATTGTGTGGGCCTTTTCTTCTAAATCAAAATTAATTTTTAGATAAATCAACTTGTCTGCAATCGTTCAAAAGGCTAAAATTACTTGTTGCTATAGTTTTGGAGTTTCCAAACTTTCTTACTTCGAGGAAGGTAATAGATATTACATTTTGAAAACGTTATATCAAAAATAATTGCCTTAATTTTATTACTCTACAATAAGGACCACTACTCAGATACCCCAAAATCAGGATGGCATCGTAAAATTCCTCGACGTAATGTAAAAGCTTTGGTTTCGAAGATAATGATTTTACTTTTTTGGGGGCTGGTGAATTTTAACTTCGCTATTCGACACTTTAACGCTTCTCTTTGGAAGTCATTCTTGCTCAGAACCGAATGTTAACTCTCTGCTTGAAATCTGCATTACGTTGTTTGTATAACTTTCAACTAAATACATCCACAATTCGACAATGGATTGTTAAACAGAGCTCTGCCACCCGGTGAGTTTAAATAGAAACACTTCTAAGACCGTTTCTATTCAAAACACATAAATAATACTCATTGTGTTTGAATATCACAGGTAAAGAATTACAAAATCAGCCCTAGAATTCTTTTAACAAAGGTCAAATTTATATTATATAGAACCACTTAGCAATAAATGAGAAGACAAAAATAGATATTTAATCTTACAGTTTTATTTGTGTTAGACTTTGAAATTAGGATAACAGAAACTTTGTTGTTCTCCTTCAAGCGGTAGGTCTTAGCCACACAAACTTTAGGGTATATAACACGAACCGATACTTCTAAATCACGAATACATCAACTACTAAGTGATTGAGTTCCATTTGTAAATAGAATGAAACCGTTAACATCAGCACTTAAATAATTGACAGTTAAATAATTTTTTTTACTTACTGCGAAGTAAAAAGCGCAATTGGATTGAAAATAAAAAATTGAAATGATTATCTTTTAAAAAGTTAAAAAATTAAAATTTATTTAAAACTAATATTTACATTACAAACAAGGTTTTTGCTGAAATTGTATGTTTCTCGCCTGAAGTACATTTCGTGATAATTAAAGCCAAGCTCCATAAAGCTGTCCCTACAAGGTTATCTTGAAATCAACAGTTTATTGCGGGGGCAAATGTCAATACAAAATCCTGAAAATTTTATTACCGTCATTACGAGCATGCAAGAAGCCGACATCCCCATGTCAGTATGTAAATAATTCCCTACACGGAACGTTAATGCAAATTGATTTCCTGTGGCGCTCCGTGACTAAACGTCAGGCTGCCGTAATAACAAAGGCAACCCAATTCTCCCATTCGACCAAAATAATGCGCCGAGCTTTTCATGTCGCGCCGTAAGGAATTGAACTCATAAGGAATTCATTTGTTTTTATGGGGACGGCTCTTAAAAGAAAAACATTCATAACGAGAAAAAGTCGATCTCGCCGAGCACGGCACAAAGAGAACAACGCCGTGACGACAGAGTGTAAACAGAGAAAGGGAAATCTACTTATCCGCGTATCTCGCGATATGGCGGAGTAAAGGCAAATGCGCAGGAAGACATGGTACCATAAACTTCGCTCTTAGGTATAAAATACATGTTCCGCAAAACTTCGGGGATTCCGGGCCCAATTATACGTTATGCGATGGAGGAGACTGCATGAACGCCGACGTACGAACTCCGCGCAGCCGACCATTAGAAGGCGTAACTCGAGTAAACAGCCAGACATAGATGCTATCGGGCGCGCCATTTCAGCTTCGAAGTTAAAAAGGGGAAATTGGAGAATCTCTGAAAGCCCCTTTCAATCAGAGCGATACCGAGCTGCAAACAAACGTGAACCAACGGGAGCGCCCGAATAATTCAATTTTTGTCAAGTTCGGCGAGAACGATTTGAAGCTTTAATTGCCTTGAATAAATCCTAGCTAAGTAAATTATTTCAGGTTCGAAGCGATCCGAACTTTCTGTGCCAGAGGGATTTTCGATGAAAGATTAAATTAGGGGCATTCGGTTGTGCCGAGGCGTTGGGGCAGTAGGGGTAAATTAATTACTGTTTTTTAATTCTCCCTGAAGAAACTTCTTCATGTATATAATCGCCTTTAAACTTTTAATCAAAGTAGACTTTTGTTGTCTGAAAGGATTGATGCGATTAAGGTTTCAAAGGATTTTTTATTAGAAATTGGTTGAACAGGTTCTTGGAGATACTACAACTTTTTGTGTTTTCATTTTTAATATCTGTCTATTTCTTGCATTGAAATTCGTTTATAATATTATATTATGTATTTGCATTTTTGCAGAAATCTGTACGAAAGGATAAAGTTATTTTAAGGCATGCTATTTGTAGCAGACTGTTATTCAAATATTCAAATCCTATAGCTCAAACATTACAATAAAATAGTTAAAAATAATGTACGTTAAGAAAGTGCAGTTTATTAGAAAAATAATTTAAATAATGACCACACGGCACAGACTACATATTACAGCCTACTAATTACATTTTAATATATATAATAATCTGTAGTTTAGATTCTACATTATGCAGTCTGCAATTTACAAACTGCACTCTACAATCTACAGTATACACTCTAGAGCTTACAGCCTACAGCTTGTAGCATGTAGTCTGTAGCTTATAAGCTACTAAGCAGTCTGCACAATCTACAGTCTAATGTCTACAGGCTACAGTCTACAGGTTACAATCTATAGTCTGTAGCCATCTTAAACATAATATACAACAATTAATTTGTGAAAAATAATTGATTACTTGTCACATATTATTCACAGTCAGCTTATTCTTCAGCAAGAAACGCTAAAAATGATAATAATACCACAGTGAACATTTCAATTTTTCAAAAGTTCTTATACAACGTTGCGACAATTTCACGAACTTTTCATTCCGGATAAATAATTTACAACATAAAATAAACTAATAAAATAAATGATACAAAAAATGACTGATTGAAGTTATTTAAAGTAATAATACAACTTATATAATTTGTCTCTAATTTATTATCACTCTGTATAATCTATATTCTGTAGCCTATAGAATAAAATCTACAGTGTACTGTGTAATCCATACACTGTATTCTGTATATTACACCTAATATCTATACACCGTGTAATGTACACAGATTACGGTGTACTGTGTATAATATGCAGTTTACAGTTTGCAATGCACAAAATACTGTATTTAGTACAAAGTATACAGTATGTAGTGTAACTTATGCAGTAAATAGTCTAAACTAGTACAGTATACAATATGAAGTACACAGTATACTGTTTATAGTATGTACAATATACAATGTACAGTATATAATTGCAGTTATTAGTGCACACTATACTATACGGTACACAGCATATAGTACACAATATACATTATATAATAAACAATATAAAGTGTAGTATTATCAGCATATTGCAGGTAACAATATGTAGCATACAGGTTTCAGTGTATAGTTTAGAGTATGCAGGATACACTATATATACTATAGTATAGAATACATAGTACATAGTATATGGTATACCGTATAAGGTATACACTTTAGAGTTTAGAATTTATAGTATACAACGTACAGTATACAGTATACAATATACAGTTTATTATACACTCTGCATTTTGCACTTTACCATTTTTAATTTTTAAAAATGTCTTTACCAATTATGTTTATTGTTTATTTTAGTACTGTAATTTAAGCTGCAAGTCACATCTTATAAATTACATTTGTATTATGCAATCTATAGTTTACAGCCTACATTCTACGTTTTGCATTATACAATCTATAGACTGCAATATATGGTCTCTAGTGTACGGTTTACAGTCTGCAGTTTTCAGACTAGAGTTTTCTTCTTTATTTCTTATTCAATAATTTAGAATCTACAACCTAAAGCCCTTAAATTCTACGGCTCACAACCAACAGTTTACAACCTACAGTTTATATTTTCCCTTAGACTTAATATACAACAATTAACTTTACATATTATCTACTGTCGGGTTATTCTACGCCGATTTCAGTGGAATTTCTTTAGCAAATTTGGAAGAATTTTTCTTTGACAATGTTTATGTCAATTTTGAATAATTATGGTCAGAATCCTAATGACATGTCTAAATCTGGTTGTTAAAATCTTTTTGATTACAAAGTAACATAATTTAATATATTATTACGATATATATCTTGATTTAATTTGAGCCCTTTGAGTGCAAAAGGAAAAGGAGTTTTATATGCGAAACATATTTCACCATATAATATGACAGATAATGCACCTCGACTGTGCACAACCACATATATAGTCTTGTACTTCCTATTGTTTTGATTATTGTGAGCCTGCATGATTTTATAATTTTCTAGTTTGTGAAATGAGCATTTCTCATATGACCAGCATTGACGTAACACTAACTGTTAGTTCTAACCCTACACCTTTATGTATGTCTCTAAGATAGTATTCTTTTCGCAGTTTGTATGGAGTTAGTTGAATATTTATTTTTGCGATCAAATGGATAGCTTCTCGATTAACACAAATTTCTTTTCCAAATTTTTTCATTCACATTTTTGCATTAGAGTTAATTTACTTTTTGTTTCATTTTTACTGGCCGATTTTTATTATCTTAGATTTTCCGACGCTGTTTTACAGAAACGCTAAAAATGCCAACAATGTCACAATTTCCATTTTTTAAAAGTTCATATATAACATTGCGCGTATCTCACAAATTTTTCATTGCGGATAAATGATTCAGAATAATTACAATATAAAATAAACCAGTAAAATAATTAAAAGGAAAACTGACAGAATGTATAAATTTGTTTTTAATTTATAATCACTCTGTATGGTCTATATTCTGTAGCCTACAGCCTACAATCTACAGTGTACAATGTACAATGCATACACTGAATTTTGTACATAATACATAATATCTATATACCGTACAATGTATAGCACGCAGTGTACAGTTTACAACCCATAGTATACAGTAACAAGTACAAAATATACAGTATATAGTGTACATTATGCAGTATATAGGGTAAACCACTATAGTACACAATATAGAGTATACAGTTTACAGTATATAATATACACTATACAATATACAATGTACAGTATATACTTTGCTATTATCAGTGCACAATATTTAGTACACACCATATAGCATACGGTAAACAGTATGCAGTGCATAAGGTACACATATACTAAACAATTTTCAGTTTACAATATATAACATACAGGTTTCAGTATACAGTATACACTATGCAATTTACAGTATATAACACACAGTACATAGTATATAATATACGGTATACAATTTACAAGTTATAGTATACACCATGCAGTATACAGCATATAGTATACAATATATAATTCTCAGTTCAATGTATAGCCTAAGTTTTGCAGTTTACAATTTGTAGTTTTTAAGAATATTTTTATCAATTATGTTTTATCGATCTTTTTAGAACTATCTGATATGATTCAGGCTGCAGGTTACAGCTTACAAATTATATTTATATTATGTAATCTATAGTTTACAGCCTACATTCTACATTCTGCATTCTATAATCTATAGGCTGCAGTCTACGGTCTACAGTGTATTGTTTACAGCCTACAACTTACAGTCTATAGTCCCTTTAAACTTAATACACAACAATCAACGATGTGAAAAATAATCGATTATGTTTCACATCTTATCCACTTATCCACACTGTTTTAACAATTTAAAGAATATTATTACGATACACATTTTAATATAATTTGAGTCCTTAGAGTGCAAAAGAAAAAGTAGTTTTATATGTGAAACATATTACATCCTATCACACGACAGATAATGTACCCCGATGATGCACAACTACATTAGATGGTCTTGGAGATTTGTGAGACAGTAATCTATCGTTTTGATTATTGTGAGCCTGCCCAATTAAAAAATCCGTTTGTTATATGTTAGTTCTTGCCATTTTTCTAACCATACCACTTTGTCCTGAATTATTAAGATACTACTCTTATTGCAATTTGTAGGGGATTGGTTGAATATTTAGTTTGGTATTGAACGGGTAGTTTCTCAATTTTTTTTTGTAAATTTTCTTATTGGCACTATTGCATTTTGATGAATTTCCTTTCTGTCTGTCGGTTCTGTTTTTCTTTTACTGGCCAATGTTTATTATGCTAGAGTATCTGAAGCTGTTCCATATTCTGTTTAGCAAAGAACACTAAAAATACCAACAATACCACAGTGGCCGTTTCCATTTTCCCAAAGTTCGTATGCAGAATTGTGACTATAGAATCATTTTGGATAAATGGTTAAAAACAATTATAGATTTAAGTAAAAGAAACAAATATATATTCTCCGTAATTTATTGTCACTCTGTAGAGTCTACATTTTACAACCTACGGCCTACAATTTACAGTATATTGTATAATGTATACACTACATAATGTTAATTATAAATCATATACAGTATACCATATACTGTATACAGTGTACAGTATATACATAAAGCAGTGAACAGTTTACAATATACAGCATACAGGCTACAGTTCACAGTTTAAAGTATGTAATGCACACTGTACAATAAACGAAGTGCATTATTCAGTTTGCAGTAATCAGTGCGCAATATATGTTGCGGTCATAAAAAAATGACAATTAACCCAATGAACAGCCTGAGCAATAAATCCTCCGCAGACAATCTGGAGGAAGTAACAAATTTTACTTACCTGAGAGTAAACCTATTCAAAGATGGTAGCGAGGAACTAGAAATTCAAAAAGAGTCTCCCAAGAAAACAAAGCGAACTTTGCTCTCCTATACATACTCAGATCCAGTAATGTACACCCAAAGAATCATTAGACCTGTAATAATATATGGGTGCAAAACAAGGGTCTTAACACAGAACATGGCAAACTACATCAACGCCTTCTAAAGGAAAATTCTAAGACCCATATTTGGACTAAAGCAAGAAGGTGTAGTGTGGAGAACAAGATACAACCACGAAATCTATGGAAAATATAAAGAGATCTTTATATTTGAATTTGCCAGAATCCAAAGATTACGGACAGAGAATTGCAAGGAGTGTCCTCGAATCGAGAGTGGAGAAGTACAAACCGGTAGAAACACCCCGGAAAAAGTGTTAGGAAAAAGTCGCAGAGGACGTAAAAACATCCTAAATGTCCGCAACTGGAAGAGAGCTGCCATGAGTCGAGATGAATGGGGGAGAAAATTTAAGGAGGCCAAGGCCCAAAGCAAGATAATAGGGAAATATTGTTCAATTTTGTGTTAAAAAACTATGCAGAAGATATGCGTAGAAAATATCCAGCGACATTAAAATGTATCAAAGTGACCATATAATGGTAAAAAAGAAATTGTAAATCAACTTAAAAAAGCTATCTTGGAGCTGACGCAGATAGTGATCATAATTTGGTAATGGTGGGATAGAATCGGAAATTTAAGAAAATACAGAAAAAAAGTTAAATAGCAAGTAGATAAATTAAAAGATGATAACATACGAGAACAGTCTAATAATAAACTGAATGGAGGTTTATATAAGTGACACTACAGAAGATGACGTTGAATATCGTTGGCATATTCTAAAAAAGGAATAAGTTATATAAGCACACATTGATGACAGAAGGAAACCCTGGATTACGTTCAAAATCCCAAATATAAGAAAAGAGAAAATCAAAAAAGTTAAGTAAAGTTGAAGAGCAGAAAACACAAAGAATTAAGATATAGAATCAATAAAAAGTGTACAGTAGTAAAAAAAATATATACGGATAAAAAATAGGAAGAAGTTGACATATTAAAGTTCATATATTAAAGGAACTATATATGGACAACAAAATAAGTGAAATCGATCTAGAACCAGACCAGATAGACGATGAGGATGAAAAAGGTGATACAATAAATTAATTTAAAGACAAATGAAGCACCAGGTACATATAAAACATCATCTGAAATTATAAAAATCACGGATAAAAGACGTCATATTAAATATAGAAGTATAGAAATCATCCAGAAATTATGTGAGAAGCAGTTGTAAGCGCAAGCAAAAGTAAAAGTTAACAAAAGAGTTAGATCCACTACCGAACAACAACAAATCCAGCCAAATGTTTCAGTCCCTCATCCCACATGGACAAGAACTACCAACCCACCAAATCCTGACCATCCCACAAACATGCATGACACGTTCTCAAATTTTCTCCTCGAATTCAAAACAATGTTTTCCCAACTCCTAAGCCAAATTACGATGATCTTAAACATGCTCTCTACAGTCATAAATAAAATAGTTTCAAAATAGCAACTTTACTACGCATTGCATTCTGGCGGGGCAGCAGTAATTGTCGAAAACACTATAGTTCACTAAGAATTACAACACTATCTAACAGAAAAAATTCAAAGCGCAATCATTCAAGTCCACACCCTTCCATATCCACTTTGTTTGTGGCAGCAGTTTACAGTCCTCCACGACATTCCATCTCATCTGACGAATATGAAGAATTCTTTAGATTGCTAGGAAACAAGTTCATAGCAGGAGGCGACTGGAACGCAAAAAATACAGACTGGGGGTCTAGACTAATCAACCCAAAAGGACCCAACCTTTTACGAACAATACAAAACAACAAGTTTGGATACATCTCAACTGAAGAACCCACTTATTGGCCCAGTGATCCGAATAAACTCCCCGATTTACTAGATTATCAAATCAATATTTATCTACCGACTATTCTCCAGTCATCGTTACTCTTAGCACCACCATAATCGCTAAAGAACCGCATCCAAGACTCTGCAGTAAATATACAGACTGGGATCAATTTACAAACTACCTAGATGAAAACCTCAACTTGGTTATTCGAATTCAGGATAGTCAGGATCTTGATGTCGCTACTCAGTACTTGACTACTATGCTCCAAACAGCTACCTGGCTAGCTACTCCTGTTCCTAAAACTGCCAATCCTGAAGCAAATAACATTCCTCGTCATATCCGAGACCTTATAGTTAAAAAACTCAGAGCTCGAAAACAGTGGCAGAGAACGCAAACCCGACAAGACAGGAACCTCCTGTAACAGACTTGTCCACCTCTTACACAACGCCTTACTGGAAGTCCGCAATGACTCATTCAACGATTACCTATCTAAACTCTCTCCAGACGACCAACCTCTATGGAAGCAACGAAGAAACTCAAACAACCGATAGTAGCACTACCACCCATCAAAAGACCCTACAATGCTGGGCCAGAACTGATAAAGAGAAGGAAGATACATTTGGAGCATATCTAGTCAATGTATTTACGACTCCCCCCTCCCCCCCAAGGGAATCACGACAGCAACGAAATCGACTCCTCCCTGGACGCCCCCTACCAGCTTCATTTACCCATCGCACCATTTTCTCCAGCTGAAGTCCGTCATGAGCTAATACACACCAATAAACGAAAAGCTCCCGGAAACGACCTCATAGTAGGAGAACTATTACACCACCTCCCACGCACGGCAAATACTTATCACCACCATCTATAATAGCATAATACGCTTAACTTACTTTCCGATGCAATGGAAGTTCGCTCAAATTATAATGATTGCTAAGTCTGAAAAACCATCTCACCAATCCTCTTCCTATCGACCAATAAGTCTCCTTCCGCTCCTATCCAAGACATTTGAAAGACTGTTATTTAAACGAATCAAACATACAGTTGACCTCGACCAGATCATACCTTCCTATCAATTTAGTTTCCGTGAACACCACTCGACGATACATCAAGGTCACCGAATCGTCACTCAAATAATGGAATGCCTTGAAACCAAAAAGATCTGTACTCCTAGACATAAAGCCTATCGAATCAAACCAATCGCTAATAGTGAGAACTATAAGGAAAAAAAAAGTTATAATAGCAGTACCAAAATTAAAGTGCACATAAAAAATTGTGGCATTCTCTAAAAAAAAATTTTACAAACACAAACTTGGAAAAATTGCTACGGGTAGTGTGATTAAGAATAAAGCTAAAACCAGCTCTTAGGAGATAAAAAACTGCAAAAGTCGGTCACATTTGTCGTAAAAATCCTTTGAGTCGTAAATTTGAAGCGCCAACGAGAGTGCAAAATTTATACAAAGCGAATCCAGAAAAGTGCTCGCTATTCAGGCGACGGCGTAAAGAATTAACAATCCTCGTAAATATCCTTAAGAATTCGCTTAAAATAAAATAGAAACGCTGCAGAGGTGGATAAAACGAATTCGCGTTTAATATTTAAACAGCCGGAATGAGTCTTGGCACTTGGTTTTTTATGAGAGGCGCAGCGCTTCCTGGTTGTTATTATATTTAGAACGTTATAAATATTCAGCGAGCCGTGATTACCTGGTGCACATAAAAATGCGCGGGATTTCGCGCTCGCGTGGGCTTAATTTGTGTGGCAAATACGGCAAACACCACCAACTGTTGTTTACTTTTTTGCAACATAAAATGCACTTGTTTTAACACATTACGAGGGAATTTAGTGCTTTGGTTATACAAGGTAAAACCAAAAAGGGACCAACAAGGACGTGCTGTTTGCTGTTGTCCTACAGTCTGTATGACATAAGAAGTGTGACCTACGTTAACTCATTTGAAACTTTATTCACTTGATGTCAGTGAACTCGTTACCTTTACAGTGAGTACAAAATTTCTAAAGTTTGTACGAGGCAGTCAAGTTAAGAAGTGAATAAAGCGATGGTAATGTAGATGATCTGTCGAAGAGTAGGAAAGCCCCCGTCTGAAGATCGAAGAAGGATAAAGCGATCTTTTGTTTTTTTGAAGGCAAGTCAAATGAAACTTTGCAATAAAGAAATTCAAGCCTCTTTAAATACGATTTGAAATTGTCTGCATAAAAAGAAACTTCTATTATAAAAAAAAAAATTCACGTGGCAAAATGATTGACGTGGTCAAAGAACTGTTCAATAAAGCAAAAACAACGATATCGAGCATAAATATCACCAAAGACAATAATAAAAAAGTAAGATTGAGGCAAAGAGTCATAGAAGTCCTTTTGTAATATAATCGTAACTACAGAAGACTCGGCCCATCTTAATAAAATTATGTCAAGGGACCGCAGTAGCAGCCAGCAAGTCTAAAAAGTGGTACTTAAATCACCAACGTTGAAGAAACAGCTGAGGTATTAATGAGTACACACCTATCTGACTGCCAAATCGAAAATCTGCCTATGAAGGGCGAAACTACCAATACCACTTCCACTGAGAAGAATTGTGAAGTAGCCAACCATGTGGTAGATGAAGATAAAGTAATCTGGGAAATTAAATCCTTTCAACCCTTTAAATTGCTAGGGTTGTATGGCACATTTTTAGCTCTTTTTTTGGAGCTTGAATATATTATTATCATACCATTTGCCAATTTTTAAAGGCTGTATCGCCTTAAGATAGATCCTCAAGAATTGGAGGAAAGTAAAAACAGGCAAACCAAATTTTATCGTCTAATCAGCTCTATGTCTTTCTTTCTAAAAACATTAGAAAAACTTTGCCACAAAGAGATAGTGCACTAGCAACTAGTCCACTACACTCTAATCAGCATGCATACGTTCCAAGGAGGTTTACGAGATCTGCAATACACTTAGTAGTAGGGCAGATAGAAAGGTCGTTAGACAACAAAATGTTCACCCTGACCGTATTTATTGATGTAGAGGGCATCTTTGACAATGCGGCTTTTGATAGTATTGGTACAGCCCTTTGGCAACGAGAGGTAAATCACAACCTACGAGAGTTGATTCTACAAGTTCTGTATCACAGAGCTGTACAAATTACCATGAAAGATAAAACCATTAGAGGCTCAGGATCTAGAGACTGTCCAGTCACCTTTATTATGGAATCTAGTGGTAGACAGCCTTCTATTTACAAAAAAGAAAAGTCAAAGTCTCTAGGGTGCCTAGACTGTCCCAAACATCCCTTACCTTTTCAGATGAAGTTAAGTATTTAGGAGTTATGCTTGACAAAATCTGAATTGGGGAAGGCACATAGAGGTTAAAATCAAAAAGCATGCATATGTTTTTGCAATGTCGCTCTGCAATGGGGAAACTTTGGGACCCTTCACTAAATGCAGACCTATGGCTATAATTAGACCTATTCTATGTTATGGTGCACTGGTTTTGTCGCCTAAAACCAGACAGGTCACTGCAGCAATCAAGATTTTACACGCTCAAAGACTGACGTATATGAGTATCACGAGAGCAATGCGTTTCACTCCAGTAGATTTCTATGTGGAGGAGGTGGTACGAAGGTCAGCTCTATAATGTAGTCAAAGAGACTTTGAAACGACAAACAAGTAGGGTAGATTTGAAGGGTGGTCTTGTTGGAAACAAAAATGGATTCTCTTTCACCCATCTATAAATTTAGAAAGCTTTTCATACTTTTTTGGATGCTGAAGACCCCGAATCAAATATAATCATCTTTACAGATGGGTCTAAAATGAGTGAGGATACGGGATTGAGATTCTCTTCAGATGATCTGAGCCTCCAATTTTTCAAGCGAAAGTATTGGCTATAATATAATCCTTGAAAGGAGCATTTAAATCAAAACATTCAAAATTGCTAACGATAGTGCAGCTGCTTTACTAGCACTGAACAGCTGCAAAGTTGTATCTGGAATAATCTTCCAGTGCCAGACTACTCTTGATTAAGTCGCGACTAATAATATCCTAGAACTCGTTTAGGTTAAAAGGCATTCTGGCTTATATGACAGCGAGCGCACAGACAATATGGCAAGGCAAGGCTCCGAACAACCATTCTGTGGTCCTCAGTCTGCACTCCCATCAGCCGCACTCTGCACAATAATAAATCAATCGACATTGTACTAGATGGGTCAATATAAAGATATGTCAACATGGAAGATTGACTATTCAAAATACAACTACGAAGATGGCTAACTTCTGCAAACAGTTGTCTAGAGGCAAACTGCGAATATTAGTAGGAATATTAGCAAGACACTGTAAACTGAAAAAGCCTATGTACAGAATGGGCTTCATAGTGAACCCATCTTACCGAGTCTTCTCACGTTCTTTGCGAATGTTCTGTGCTTGCTCCAATTAGAGGATCCATGTTGGGGGAATTTTGGTCTAGCGTGGCCAGCATCAGCGCTACCCATATGACGGACATCCTCAAGTTTATCCAAAGGATTGATTGGCTTGACTGTTGAACGTACCGGGAGAGGTGGAGGAGGAGGTAGTACAATGAGCCCAATTGAGGTCTAAGTGCGCGTGACTTTGTTACCCTTTACTTTATAACCAGAATCCAAAATTCAGAATTTAATCTTTATGGACGAGTTTTCCTTTTGGGCATGGTCTTCCTTATCTGAAGCGTGGCCAGAAAAGAGTAACAGGATTATTCAGCGTACAGTAAAACTAAAAATACACATCTTTACAGGGTGTAAAGGTGTGTATTTGAGGATCTTCTTTAAAGGCGGTTTTGTTTACAGACAATTTAAATGCGGAGAAAATATCACTATCCACCAGAAATATTTGCTAAAGTTTGCTGCAAAGTTTTTGGTTCTGATAGAATAACTTGGGTGTTGCATCACAACCAACTGTGCAGTGCGTGGAAACAACAAATTAAAGTCACTACAATAAAATAGTTGGCAATGTTCCCAAATGTTAACCTAATTAAAATGCGTAGTCATACATAAAAATAAAGTTCAAAGGAGACCTAGTGCACAGGACGAAATCGCTGTCATTTCAAGGTAAAAAGATATAACAATCTCTTTTCCAAGTGATTATGCAGAAAATCTTGTCGATAGCAAGGTAAAAAAAATTTGAAGCTACAATCCGTAACGGAGGTGATTGAACCAGGTATTAGGTAATTACGCAATAGCTTATAATGTATACTTTAATAAAAGAAAAACATTCTCCATTTTTATTTTCTTAAAATTACATCACTCACTTTATTGTTGAACAAATTTGATAAAGTGCAAGCCGAACCTTATTCACATACAATTTTATTTTTAGTGAATGCACGAGATATTTTTAAATTAAACGTTAGTACTAATCAATAATCGCCCGTGCCTTATAAACCATCATTAATGAAGGAGTACCAAGCTGAGTATCCTCAACTTTTGTATAATATGATACAAGGGCAGTTCCACCTATGCCCATTCCAACCACCTTACGTTTGGGCACTGTGTCCTACTATCATAGTATTCTTAGTCTTTACTTCGTAGCTCTAAATTCGGACTTAATTCCAAAAGTAGACATAAATGACCTGTTTAAAATTGTTGCTCTGATTACTCCGTCTGGAGCTCTAGCTCCGCATACTTGTCCGAAAACCTTTGTAACAACTCTCTCAATCGTCTGGCTGTGATGTGGGAAGTAGAAGGTGCATGGAAGAAAGTCTTTCTTGATATACTGCTTCAAATCTTCGCTCGATAATACTGCTAGTCGATAAGGTTAATGAAGTATTGCGCATTGACGTTGATTGCTGGAATTTTTTGCTTGCGTACTAATAGAAGTAGTTTCTTTGACCGTGACCTCGCAGAAAGAATTATTTGCACACCTAATTCTCGAATGTGTTTTTATTTGTCTGCGAGCATGACTACCAGCAGATTCTTCGAATGTGCATGGGAACCATTTCGCTAAATAGAATCATCGACGATCATCTTCACATTATCACTGAGGTACTGAGAGAACAAAAGAGTACGCCATAGCTTAATAGAGGCATCCTTAATGGTTATTGAAGCATATACTCTAATGATAAAAAAGCCATCTCCTTTGAGGTGACCGATGGATTACTGCTGCCTATATAAACTCGAAAAATGCTGTTGGTCATAGTGAGCCATCTTCCATTAAAAAAAATTACCCGAAGAAATAGTTCGACTTACATCCCACAGATATTTTTGATCTACGCTGAGATTTACAACTTCATTCTCTCCCATAGCTGGCAAATATTCCTCAATTGGTTGAAAATCAGCTATTGGGAAGTGTTCACAGTTGACCAAGCTATTGCCTATAGGTCCAGATGAATCATCATGTGTTTTAGTGGTAGCTCGTTAGAGAGAACCTGGCATATCATCCACTGCAGAGATCTTCAAACCTCCCTCTTTAGTACACAAATGATACCCCTTGAATTTCCTGTACTCACTGTGGTTCCGTCGCATCCAACCGCTATAAGTTGGGATACATTAATGTTTTCATCATTTAGAAAACGTGTCCAAGGTACAGATGTCTTAGTTCTAAAATCATCGATATATTTTTTTCACTTTAGATCTGCTTTGGAAATTGCCATCTTTCATCTCCTCCATGATCAATGTCTTGGTTTCTTCTCCGGCTACTTGGTTCTGCAGATCAGTTTTCTTCACTCCCTTCGAACTTTACATTTGTCTGCGATTTTTAACTTCCTCTTCATGTTCCGTTACTTTCTCAGTACTACCACTTTACAAATCGTGATTCGCTGACGCGAGGGCGGCAGCATGTCTGTCAGGAATTCTGTATCTGTAGCAAGCTTGACTATAGTTTAAAGTGCGGCTGGAGTTGACGGTGGAGAGTTCGAGACGTCTGGTTCTTTTTTTCTGGCATGGGATTGGAAATTTTTAAAATCCCCTTCTACGACTTCGTCTTCATCTTCAACTGAAACGCATCTACCTTGCTTGCTTTGAAATGCTTCTTGAAATTTGGCAGTTTGTACTTTCCCAAAACTGTTTTTTCTTTCTTTCTATTTTTTTATTTAGTCATTCGTCTTATAGTTCTCTGGTCAGATAGAAAAGCTTGTTTTCTCGCATACACTTTTCGTGCTTTCTCACAACTACAATGTTTGTAGTCAGTGCGTTTACACGCAGCAATGTCAAACAGTTTTTTGCTTCCTTTTAGCTTTAACGTTGCCTGTTGTCTTTCTGCTGCTGTACGATTTTAAAAAATTCCGTATCTTCCCATCTTCTCCCTTTATCAAGGCAATTATTCTTACACGATGTCGAACTTGGATTAAAGCCCTATCTTAAATTTCGTCAGGCTTTCGTAGTGCGTTCTAATTATACAATTTTTATTATTTCGCTTCACCCTATTGTACAAAGGGCACTATTTTTTTTTGAAAACATGTCATGATTGAAGCTAATCAGAAGTCTATCTCTCATAAATGTAATTAATTTGGTCGCATTATGTGTGATATGCCACCATATCTAATGGCACTACCTGTTATTATGCTAATTCCTCTATATTTTATAGTTTCATAAAAAACTTATACCATTAAATTGATTGGACAAACGTCTCCATACTTAGGTTCGATCATTGAAACTAAATGAACAGTATCAGCTTTACGCTTTTGATGACAAAGGCCACCATCTTCTATTAAAATGATATTTTATTTAACGACAATGCTATTAAAGACAGGCAGAAATCTATTATTTAAAATTTCAATGTTTTTGGACACATTATATTTGATATCCAGCACACCTTAGAGGACCACGTATCATTTCTCCATATTCAGAGCCTGATAAAGGATTCTATCATAAAATTGATTACACAAACGTCTGCATATACATATTAAACTATTTACTATATTAGCAGTTTTGGCTTTTGTTATGAAAAATGACGGATTGCCAAAGGTTATTTCGTCGATAACGCAACTTTGTTGCCCAATTCTATCCACACTTATTTTGGAAATTTGTCAACAAAGAGTGTTCTTCAAGATGTGTTTGTACAATTTCGTACTATGCAAAAGTGCTGTATATAGTTTTTTAACACGAGTGGCAGTTCAGTCCCTGGTTTCGGAAGTTCTTAACAGTTATTTTTGTTTTCTTTATTCTAAGGATCCTGAGAGGCCGGATCTTGGCAGTGCTGATTGTTTGTCACTCTTAAAATAAGTAATAATCTGATTTACTGTTGCCAAGGGTATTTTTAAACACGCACTTATTTTTTGTTGCAAACTGTGCCTTATGATACTCCCGCGGCTGAAATCATCTGAATCTTTGCATCTTGGTAAACGTATTATGTTGTAAACAACATTAAACTGTCCGCAAATGTTACCTTCTTTCTTAGAATGTACTTTATTAGTCTTAAGTACCAATTTTCACTTAGTATCTATTTTATTCTGACCTCCTAGAGTACCTTTGGTGATCATTACGAAGTAAATGTTATATTTCTAAGATTAGAAGTTTTTTAAAAGGGCAAATTTGTGCCATAATTTATAAATCAACCGCCTTGTGTCAATTTCTATTCCATTCCAATACTTTGCGTACCTCATACTGAAGTTGAATCAATAAAAGTAGTGTTTTAAAAGTAATAAGGAAAATATTTCTTTGGTTAGAAAAAGTTAAAATCTTCGAGAAAAGTTTTCTGTGTATTTCAGGTAACATTTATTTACTTCCAACTTATCCTGCAACATTGTGTTTTAGCGATAAGTTAAATAAACATTGAGGGTGCTTATTTTCATCGCATAAAGAAGGTAGTTCGCTTGTACGGAATTTGAACAGCTCTTCTCTTGAGGTTGTTACTTGTTTGCGCCCTGCCCTCCTTTGGCTTCGCAAGACTCGGCGACGAGCTAATGCTGAAGGGAAAACGAGAAATACGGGAGGATTATGCCTACGCGCAGTATTATCGATTAACGAGTTACTAACTAAAGAAAATTTAATTGTTTTGTTAATGTATCCCTTTTCGAAGCTAAACTAAAATGAGCTTATTAATTGCATTAATCTGGTTAAGCTCGCAGGAAAGTTTGCTTTTTTGGTAAATTTCAATTTAAATTAGCCCACGCACTGCGAATTTAATCGCGAGTTTGAACTTTTAGGGCAAGCTTTAAGTAGTTCGAAAAATTTTGTTATTAATGTTGGCAGTTAATTTTGGTTAAATTGTGATATAAATCTTGTGGTAATTTATTATTTATTGTCTTTTTGGTAACGCACTGTTCCTTTTTGATTAATAATTAATTTTTTTATATACAGTTGTTTTTAAGTTTTAGGTTTGTACTTCAATTCTACTAATGTGTAATGTTTTCTTCTTCAGAGTACTCACTATTGAGGTCCTGCAAAGATAATTTCGCAAATTGTTAAAATTAATGTCGCATTTAGCAAAGGTATCATGGAATTCAGTCATTTCAGGCGATCTCTAAGATCGGCTTATGCTCAGAATGACTCTTAACAATTAATAGGGAGTCAGGAATTTATATCTGACTAAACCTGAGATTACAGACAAGCTTGGGGTATATTGTAGCAACGTGCAGAAATATGTGTATATGTGTCAAAGCTAAAAGAACGGATACTTCCAAGCCCAAGATGACGTTTGTATGCTGTCGTACCACAATGAGTGGTACCTTTACGTTGCCATTACATGAAATAAGTCATGAATAAAATAAGCTCTAGTTAAAACAAAAATTCTGTCGGGGAACTTGCAGCCCATAGAGAGCGTGTCCCCAAGTGGCGGATCTGTGAATGCCTCTCAGTTAGGGAGAGTAAGAAAGAAATCAAATATCTTCCGCGGACCAACAGACAAAATAGTGTCTGATCTATAGTAGGCAGCTATTATGATCGTCTGACCCAAAGTGGACGGCTGCATATATAGGCTCACCTAAAAGGGGATTATGACGTTAGACCTAAACATCCTAACTCATGTAAAATACAAAGGTTTTGGAAATAAATAGCAGAATAAAAAATTTAAACAAAAATAACCGGGTGGTAATCCAAGCTTCTACAAGATGGAGTCTTAATGGCTACGGGAAAGGGAGAGGCAGTTGTTCTAAGAATTTTTAATAATCAGTTGTAAAAATGAATGAGAAATGCAAGAAGAAAAAGAACAGGACACACACAATTTAAGTTAGCCACGTGGAGTACACAAGATTAGGAAAATAAGGATAAAGAAGTCATAAAAGAATTAAAAAAGATGGGCCTCCACATATTGATTATAAATTAAATAAAAAAGAAAGGAATTGGAACTGAATGCATCGGTGATATTTTACATATGCTCGTATTCTATAATAATATAATATAATCTGTACCTCCCCTACCGTTAGGTGTAGAGGAGCACGTATTCTAATTAGGAAGAAATACAAAAGGAATATTAAAGCACGTATCCAAATAAATGAACGAATGATAAAAATAAACCTAACAATGTGCCAAAGAAAGATCATCATATTAAGCATACATGGACCAACGGATGACAGTCCTATAATAGAGAAAGAAAAGTTTTTGGATACATTACAAGACAAAGTCGGGAAAGTGAACAAAAATTAAGAATTAATTTTCTCTGGAGATATGAATGAAAGAACAGCACGCAAAAAAGGACGACACGGAAGAAAGATACGGTGAACAAATAGCAAACAGCGCAGAAAAGCTAATAAAGTTATGTCATTTAAGTTGAGAAGAATGAATGGTTTTTACTAGCATAAAAACATTCACAAATACACATGGATTATTAGTAGCAAACATTGAAATCCCATGGAAAAACAAAGAGACAAAACAGACCGGGGAGACAACAAGGAGCAGAAATAAAGAAAAGAAATTTAAATTTACTTGTGACAGTATGAAACGATAAGAGATTTATATGACAAGACTTAATCAAAAATTAATAGAATTCAACTACAAGGATGATGTGAATAAGGTATACAAACACATTAAAGAATGTATAAAGCAAGCTGAGAAAAAATCACTTGTAGGGATAGAGAGAAAGTATTGAGTGTACAAATTGAACCTTTATTAAAGAATAAGAAATACCTATATCATAAATGGCTGAACACTCAAGACTTATAAGAGTAAAAATAAAGATGTTAGAAAACTAATATGCAAAGGAAAGAATGAAATGTGGGAACACTAATATACAAACATAAACCAGTATCTTGGAAGAATTTTGGAGAATATTAAAGTAAGTGGGAGAAATAGGAGCAAAAAAGCATATATCAAACATAGACGATCAAGAATGGAAAAAACACTAAAACCCTTGTTAACAAAGCAAAAGCCAGAGTTCGCAAAAAGCGAAGAAGAAGAAATAAGAAATATAGAGAACGAACTACTAGAGATAACAGTGGAATAAACCCAGAATGCGATCATATCGACGAAGAACAACAAATTCGAGGGATTAGGCTATATCGGGCCAGAACTGGTGAAGTATGGCACAGAGAAACTATGGATAATGTTTCTACGGCTATTTGAAAAAGTAATTAACAGTGAAGGCGCATTAAAAGAATGGAAGAAAGTCCAACATCGCTAACACTGTTTAAACTATTTCTAGAAGAGATTCTAAGAATTTAGAAACAAAAATGTCAACAAATGGAAGTACCTCTGAGGAATAAATATTTATACACTTTGTGTTTTGCAGACAACTAGGTGATAGTGGAGCAGGACTAAAAGGATCTTAGCTACACGAAAAGGAAGCTAAAAGAAAACGGAATGGCTGGAATAAAAATCATTTAAAAAAGAACGGAATGCCTAACAACTAAAGAAGAAGAATCAAAGGACCTCAAAATAGAAAAAAAAAACACCTACACTCAAATATACAGAATTCACTATATCTAATCTCTTCTGCTATTTCCCCCTCTTTGTTGCTTTCGACTTGCGCATTCAAATCACCCATTAATGCTATAATAGTATTACTTCTGCTTTGTTGTAGAAGTTTATCTAAATTAGTATAGAATTTTTCTACTTCTTCGTCATCACAGTTTTGTTGTTAGGATTTACGCCTGCATAAAATTAATGTTCATAGGAACAGCCTGTGTTTATAACATCACTGTTCATCAAGCTTGTTACAGCTGCGTCAACTTCTTTGGTAGTAGTGATCGCCACTCCATTTCTATGTCGCGCATCTTCTCCTGCATAATTTACCGCGTGTTCTTCCATTACACATTTTCCGACTGTGGGCATCTAATTTCACTTATACTGAGTACTGATATGTTTATTCTTTTCATTTCCTCAATGGTGTTATGAATTTTCCTTGTTCGTACATATTTCGGACATTGCATGTCCCTATTTTCGTATTAGATAGTTTCACATTGACTGGCTGGAAGATTCTTTCCACCCCTGCCTCATTTAAAAGGCGCCCGTACTTAGGGACATTGTTTAAGTTTGCAGTTATTATTATTATTATCTTTGGAAAACGTGGTGTAGTGGTTTTCCGTTGCCATCTACATCGCTGTACAAACGCCGGTTCTGTGGATTCCACTGCGCCATTTGGTCTCCAACATACAACCGTTTCATCATTTCGCCTGGATGCGGTATTATGAAGCCAGCTACCATTTCCCAACTTTTGTAATTGAGGGGATAAGGAGGTCCCCTAGATAAGTCGCTTCCACTACAGCTTTGATGCTCATCACCCCTTGGAAAATATAAGTCGTTCAGTTCAATATTTAGAAGTTGCCCCTTAAGCTAGTTTTGGTCCGCCCTGGGTATTTCATTTCTCCAGTACCCGCTATAGCTAACGGGCGTTCACCTATCAGCCAACTAGGGAAACACCCAGTTGGAGATCTTGCAACCACGCTGGAAAAATTATGTATGCAAAACCCATTCAGAAAATATTTGTTCCAATTGGTTTTTTCTAAATTATTTTCCAAACATGCCGTTAAAAATGTATAAGTAAGTTTAATATATTTTCCATTGATGATTATTTTAATTGTAGTTCTTTTTATGTTTTTTGTGCATATTAAATATTCTAGTTTAAGATTCAAAAGTTAGAATTGTGTTTTCCTGTTATTGACTTGATCTGGTCATAATGACCTGAGGTGACCTCATTACCGGTGACTATTGAAGGGTCAAGTATAGTTTTGTAAAGTAAAATTTTATTGGGGGAGAGAGAGAATTTTGACTTTCGACCTGAAAGCCAGTATATTTTCCGGGATTTTAGATCAAGTTACTTTCTCTTGATTTCGATATTTTTCTTCTAAGTAAGATGTTGGTCGAGGTGGAAGCCAAGGTACTTTACTTCTGTTTCTATAGGTATACGTACAATGTCAATTCTCAAAGGCGGGCAGATGCGTTGCATGGATTGATTTTGTTTGCTTTATTTATGCCGCTATTGAGTGTACCAGTCGTTGAGTATATAAGATTTTTTTTTTTATTGACTTCTATAGGAATAAAACTTTTACTGAATAGGGATATTTGGTATGTCGCTTCGAAGAATTTTCCTAAATCCCCATAAACAGCTCCTGGTTTTGTTTGAAAAATTTTGGTTGAATGTGGAGCAAATAGGTCGGATTTTTCTTTATCAGAGCGAGCCCATTTGTCATGTGGTTTATGAATGGGGGGAATAGTCGTATACGATCTCTTAAGTTTTATTGTCGCTTTTCAAATTACCTGATTATTTACTGCAATATTTGTAACATACTGCTGAAAAGTTTTATTGTTTACATCTCTGATGGCTGCTTAGTCTATTGTAAGTATGTTATTTCTAGATCTCTGTTAAATTCTTCTTGCTCGACATTTTTCAGCAATGAGTTGTCGAATATAGAGAGGCACGTTAGTGGTAGTTGTCGGTTTGTATTCAGTTTGAAGAGTTGAGTGTAGTGTCTTTTGCAGATTTAATTAGGAGGTTGAGATTGTTTTCTTCTAGATAGGGTTGAAAGTTAAAATAATTAAAATAAAATTTTGTGGGTGATCTATTTATAGTTTTGTAGTCCAAAAATCAATTTACAGTCAACTAGGTGTATCTGATTAGTAAGAACGAATCATTAGTCATACTGTCAATATAATCGTTAAAATTAAATTGTCCGGATAAACAACTACAATAAATCGATTAGATTAATCATCTAGTTAATCGAATTACATTCCGATAAAGATAATAGTTGCTCCTTTAATAACAATCGGGACATTAGTAATCACTTTATTGCATACTCCATTAACATTACGGCCGGCGTATGCATCTCAACAAATAATCTAATTAACTAATGTCCTGCTCCAAACATTATAATAATTCGGCTTCCACCGCCCGCCCGCGCCGCGTACTTTCCGCTGCTTCATGCTAAACGAGTTAATTAATTAGATCAGCGCGCTCGCACGCGAAGAGCTTTCCGCGCCTTTCCCGCCCGGCGGAAACGCATTCCAGCCGAGGGCCGCGTTCCCGATCCAAGAATGGCTCATTTCTCGGCGCGATGTTCCGGGACCAGCGCGGCCAGCGCCTCTCCAGGCTTTCAATTCGGTCAAGCCCAGTCACCTGCCAATAAATGCTGCATGGCGAAAGTTAACTTCCGGGCCGAGGGCTGCGGCACGAGGAAAATCCTGGATGCCACGCGTTAGCGGGACCGCTCCCGCAAGCGTGGGAGCACGTTCCGCCGGCGCAGCTCGCGTTGCCCGGAATGTGTCGTAAATTGTGCAGTAATTCTGTGTTTCTAAAAGCATTGCATGGGGAATTGGCAGTGCACGAGCGTCAACTATAAATACAGCAGCTGGTGTTACGAGGAAGGCTAGAATAAAAACAGTTTTCCAGCCATCACCGTCATTTTAATTAGAGAAAACAAGAAACAAAAAGGTGGTTATAGAAACCATTGTGCTGAATAACTGTATTATTGGTAGCAACCACAACTTAGTCAGTGCTAAATTACACATACATATAAAAATAAATGCGTTTAACAATTACAAAAGGTAGAGAACTATACAAACTCATGGCAGATAACAATTACAGTTTCTTATCAACAGACAGCCCAACATATTAGCCAAATGACCTCAATAAAACACCAGACTTGCTTGACTTCTTCGTCACCACGGTATGTCCTCAAACTACATGGACATCATTCCCAGTTATGACATTTCATCTGGCCATACCCCTGTAGTAGTCTCAGTAAGTGTAACTATACTTTACAAAAAACCCACACCAGCAATAAAAAACCAACTGGGAAACTTTTGAATGATATATAAATGAAAATTTTAACATGAACCTGGCTTTAAAAACAAACGAAGATTTAGAATATACAACTAACCATCTAATAACAACTATGCAGGAAGCCGGTTGGAAATCAACACCTCAGTCCTACAACCACAAAATAAACACACCTAACATCCCAACGGAAATAATGAAAATAGTAAGGGAAAAAAGAAGAGCAAGGGCAGCCTGGCAACGTAGTCGCAACATTGCAGACAGAACTATATTTAATCAACTGAATAATAAACTAAGAAGACTTCAACAGATTCGCAATGAAATTTTCCACCTATACACAACCACACTCTCTGTACAAGATCAGTCAATATGGAGGGCAACTAGAGGGATCAAACGTCTCAAAGAGCACATACTACCACTACAAGATAGGATTATGGGCGAAAAATGATAAAGAAAAGGCTAAAGCTTTCGCGCTGCACCTTCAAACTACTTTTGAACCTAATTCTAATGAACCAGACCAGGAAGTTGAACATTATTTAGAAACTCCATTGCAATGATCACCCCAAATAAAGAGTTTCACTATCCACGAAATTAAAGCCCAAATAAAATTACTTCCTAACAAAAAATCTCCAGGACGTGACCTTATAACAGGAATTATATTAAAGCACTTACCTAACAAGGAATGTCATGGAGTTGTTCTGCTCCGATCGTTATCAAATTTGGTATACAGTATGATATGACTGAGGGATGAATACATGTTATTGCTTTTTTGCTGTGTGACCCAAGACAGACGAGATAAGAAAGGTCAAAATGACGAAACATCAGGCATCCATTGTGTTGTGTGTATATTATCCATATCACTATTTTTTCTCTCGTGTCAACAAGTGTTCTTCTATTCTCATCAAGATGGCCAACCCCATAAATGTTTTGCATCTCCTCCATCAAAAATATCGACCTCAGGATCACCCTGAATCTCCAATTACCTTTGAAGAAGAAGATCTTGCGATTTGAAACTCCTGCCACTGTTTGTTTCCCAAGAACATTCGAAAATTGTCAGAAGGACATCGAGGGCGAGCGATGCAATGCATTATTCTTCATCAGATGTGCTCGTTGTCAAATGTATCTTTGTGTTCAATACTTTTTTGCAGTTAACACTAATGATGTCTCTTATATGCATTATTGTTAAGCGGCAAACTTTCATACTTCATATCTCTAAAGTTTTGAGTCACACAGCAAAAAGCAATACCATGTATTCATCGCTCAGTCATATCATACTGTATACCAAATTTGATAACGATCGGAGCAGAACAACTCCATTACATTCCTTGTGAGAAACGACTTTGTTATCTCCAAATCCTGTTTAATAAAATACTGTGTCTGACATACTGGCCATCATTACTCACATTTGCCCAAATTATCCTAATCCTTAAATCGGGTAAACCTCCCGCTCAAATAAAATCCTACCGGCCTATTAGTTTACTTCCAGTAATCTCTGAGGTGCTAGAAAAATTAACATTAAAACGCATTAATGAAAGTGAACTTCAAAGTAAATAGCAACCAGATCACCAGTTTGGATTCCGATCCCAGCATTCAACAATTCAACAATGCCATCGATTAACACACATAATACACGGTGCACTTGAACACAAAACTTACTGTTATGCAATGTTCTTAGATGTGAGTTCTGCGTTTGACAAGGTTTGTCACAGAGCTTTATTGTACAAAATAAAAAAAAAACTACTCCCATACCATTATTACCTGCTTTTGCGCTCCTAGCTGCACAAACGATTTTTCCAAACCAAACTCGGTAACGACACCTCCCAGATATATAGAATTAATGCGGGTGTCCCTCAGGGTAGTGTGCTTGGGCCTTTATCGTATTTTTTATATACAAGTGACCTTACTATCACAGAGCAAACAAGTACAGGGACGTTTGCTGATGACACAGCAATCTTGTCGTGCAATGGAGACCCGAACACAGCAACCGAACTACTCCAAGAACATTTAAACCAGCTCGAAAAGTGGCTAAACAAGTGGAACGTAAGGGTAAACGGGGATAAATCGGTCCAAGTCACGTTTACAACGAAACACTCGGCGTATCCGCAAGTCTACCTAAACAATATACTGATCCCTCAGACAGACGAAGTCAGATATCTAGACTTGCATCTCGATAAACGCTTGACGTGGAGATCTCATATAAGAAAAAAACGGAAAGAAATGGATCTACGTCTAAAAAAATTGCATTGGCTGCTTGGGAGAAACTCAGTACTTGCCATAGATAACAAACTGTTAATCTACAAAAGCATAATTCGTCCCATCTGGATCTACGGCTGTGAATTATGGAGTTGCGCCAGCAAACCAACAATAAAAATAATACAACGCTTCGAGTCCAAGACTCTGAGGATGATATCAAATGCTCCCTGGTTTGTGTCAAATGCAATAATCCACAAGGATTTTAATATCCCATTAGTAGCCGATTTTATAAAAACAAAAGCTGAAAAACATCATTACACTGTTGAAAATCACCTGAACAATCAACGTCCTAGTCAGGGAACTCGAAACCAGAAGATTAAGGAAAAAGTGGCCAATAGACTTAGTGAACTACAGTAGGAGATTCACCAGTGGGTACTTTCTCCTCATGACTTTTATTAAACATTTAATAACATAAAATTAGCTCATAGAATTACTATATTTATTCTAATTGCTAATAAAATGAGTTTACAACAAAAAATATATATAAAAATAAAGAGAATAAAAAGAATGAAGAGTAATACATATAAAATTAACACTCAAACATTAAAAGAAAACTAACCAATGTCTAAAAAGAATAAAAAGCCAGTTACAAAACAAAAGTTAATATGGAAATAGACAAAATAAACAAAACCTTAACAGAAACAATTATAGACTCAACTCAAAAATGATCTAAAACAAAACAAAAAAATTGAAACACTATTCCCCATAGTAAAAGAAATATTGAAGAGAAGAAGGGAACACAACACAACAACAGAACAAACAAATGAATTTGTTGAACTAAATAAATTAATAAGAAGAACTCCAAGACAAAATAAAATTACCAAACAGGACGTTATAAGTAAAGAATAAAAATATGTATTAAGATCTAACATAAGCAAAAACAAGGTAATAGCAATAAAAAATAAAGAAAAAAAAAGAAACAACAGATAAAGAAGAAATAAACTCTACAGTGAAAGAATTTTTTGAGAAATTGTATTCGCAAAGAAAAGCTCCACCACAAACAAAAGAAACGCTAACAAAGAAATAATAAACATAAACTTAGAAAACATCTCAAAATAGAAGAAAACGAAATAACAAGCGCACTAAGGGATTTTTTTTATAAAATGTTTAATTGCCAGATCAACACTTTTGTATTATACATGGCATTGTTAGTATATGTTACAAGTGATTAATCTAACAGATGAGGTCTCTTCATTCGTCGAACATCTCTTCGTTTGATAAGAATTGGTCTTGGGGGAGTCTTCGTTTTTAGCCGGGAGTGAAAGTTCCGCCTGCCAAGGTTATAGTGAGCTGCTCCATCGCATGTCTTGATGTTGTTAAGAAATTTTTTGATGCTTGTTTTATGTACTCTTTTATTGTTGGAACTCATGAGTGTGAATATTTTTGCCTGGCATTTGCTCGAGTTAATTTGTATATTTCAGTTACTAAACCACTTGCATAATCTATTTTTAACAGCCTGCAGTAGTTGTGTTGCTTTTGTTAGATCGTTGCTTAATGTAATTATGGCTGTATCGTTAGCGAATGTTGTTAAAGTGGCTTCTACATTTAAATAAAAGTTGTCCCAGTATACTGCCCTGAGGGACTCCACCTCGTATAATTTTGATATCTGAGACTTCGTCATTTATTTTCACTGCGAAGTTTCTGTTCTCAAGAAAAGAGAATGGTATTGCCTTTAGATAGTTGGGTAATTTTAGTTTCGATAGTTTTCTTTTCAGCTCCGCTAGCCAGACATTATCAAAAGCCTGTGCTACATCAAGGAAAACGGCTGTTGCGTACTATTTGTTTTCACGGAAACAGTTTCGATTGTTTCAACTATTCTCTGGAGTTGGTGTGTGGTTGAGTAGGTTCTTCTGAAGCCAAACTGATGTGGGGGTAGTATGTTAAGTGAGGTCACTTCTTTATTGAGGCGAGTGTAGATAACTTTTTCTAACAGTTTGGATAGAGATGTTAATATATTTATAGACCTGTAGTTTTCTAAGCGTTTTTTATCCTTTCCTGGTTTAGGGAATAGCAGTATTATGGCATGTTTCCATTCTTTTGGAAAGTGGCCCATCCTTAGGCAAGCATTAAATATTGTTGTTAGGTAAGCTATGGATTCCATAGTTAAATGTGTTAACACGATATTTGGCATGATGTCGTAACCGGGGCCTTTTCTTTTGGGGAGTCTAGCGATTAAAGCTTGTAGTTTGTGAGGCAAAGTTGGTTCTATATGTTCGATGATAACAGGTAGGTTTCTTTCGATGTAGTCAATTGTAAATGCTGCTTCTGTGGGACTGCATGTGAGTTTCGGTGTGAAAGCACTTTCCAGATGATTGGCGAATGCCGTGGTTTTTTCTGCAACAGTGTAGTAGTTGCTGATACCGTCTGTGATTGTTGGAATTTCGTTGTGCTGTTTTAGAATTCTCTTTGTTGCTTTCCACATCCCAGGGTCGTTCCGTTCAAGCTCTTCAAAGTATTTTTGGTACGCGGTTATTCTTATTTCGTCTAACTCATTTTTTTAGCTGGTGTGTTAGGTAGTTGAGCGATTGCTTATCAGATGGGTATCGACTTCGTTGCTTGGTTCTTTTTTTTTAATAAGTTCGGTTATGTAGTTTGAGTGGTAGTAGTGTCTGGGTTTATGATACAATTTTTTCTTCGATGTTGCCTTGAGTACACTATTTACAATGGAAGTTGTAAAGTTTGATATTGCAACGTCGATTTCTTCTGGTGCTTTCAGTTCAGGTGAATAATGTAAATCATCATTTAGAGCTATTTGAAATTTTCCCAGTTTATTGCTCCGTTTATTAGGCGAGGAGCCTGTGTGTTTATGTGTGGAGCAGCTGTGAGTGTTATGAGTACTGGAAGGTGATCCGAATCGAGCTCGTCGATGACTGTTTGATGGATTTCAGTTGAAAAGTTTTTTAGGGAGACCATATCTAGGATGTCGGGCTGGTGATCTCTACGATTTGGGTAATAGGTATAGTCAGGTGGAGTTAGAATTAGAAATCCAATCTCTGTGGAGATTTGCTCAAGTTTAATGCCTTCCGGGTTTGTCGCTCTGCAGCCGCATAGCGTGTTCTTACAGTTTGGGTCGCCTATTGCAAGAGTAGGTTCGGACAAGTTAAATATTGCAAGCAGATCTGCTGAGTTTAGTTTTTTTTTTTTTGGTTGTTTATACATGATAATTAGTGTGTGGCTTTGGTTTTTTAGTATTATTTTAATGCCAACAGTTTGAAAGTTTGGTGTAGGTGATCGGGTATGATGTTGTGTTTGATTTGCTTTTTGATCAATATGGCAACTCCTGCTGCTGCTTTTTCTAATATTCGATCTTTTCTGTGCACCAGGTAGCCTGGTATTTTGAGGTTTCTGTAACACATGCTATGTTCACATTGTACATTACCATGAAGGAAATTAATAGTGATCATTGGGCTTTCATGCCATTGGAGTTCCAATTAAGGTTTGTTAGCTTTTGTATTATTTTTTGTTCATTATGGGCCATTGAAAAGGAGAGGGAGGAGTGTGTTTGTGATAAATGCTTTAATTTGAGGATGAACGGGGTTAGGAAGTCCATTAGGATTTTGATTAAGTTGTTTGGCTCTGTGTTGTTGATTTGTTGTTGTGCTTTAGGGTGGGGTATATTGGATGTATTGTGGCTTATGTTTGGGGGATTATTATGTTGCGTTTGGGTTTGTGATAGGTTTAGGGGGGTGCTCCATGCGTTTTCTGTGTGTAGCCGTCTATTAAGATTTGGTCGGTTTGTTGTTCGTTTTTGGAGTAACTCTAGATAATATTTGCATCCGTGGTAACTTGCTGCGTGATTTTACCCACAGTTTGCGCACGTGGGTAGATCTTATGCTTTTTTAGGACACTGATTGTAAAGATGTTTTCCTGCACACTTCACACATCGGGGTTCAAGGGTGCAATAATTTTTAGTGTGAAAATATTGTTGGCAACGGTGGCGTTGGGGAATACTCGTTGGTTTCTTTCTTATCTCAACAGTAACTATTGAATGGCATAATGATTTTAGTTTCAATATTTTTTTGCGTCTTCGTTATCTGTTAACTCTACTGCGCATATGGACAGTGGTTGCTTATCCTTGGTAAGTATCGTGTTATTTTAATTATTGGTAGCATTTTAAGTTCGTGTTTGAGTTCCCGAATTGTGAGCGAAATCGGGACGTTTTTTAATTACAACACTAAGTGGCTTGGTGTTTGGATTTTAAAAAGTATGAAACTTTGATTTTCTTTTAGGTGAACGGATGTTTTTCTGTAATCTTCCTGCTTTTTTTAAATTTATTCTTATTGAATTTGTATTGCAAAATGTTGTGAACTCGCCTGTTGTTATCTGGTCGAGATCGGATATCAGCTCTTTATGGTTGCTTTGCAAACAGATGGGCGGAATTTTAATTGCTGGTTTATTTGTAGTAGTTGTGTGGGTATGATTTTTCGTTAATTTATTTTTTATGAGATGGCAAATAGAATTTGTTTTGTGATAATTGTAGTGGTGTCCGCATGTACCGTTTCTGAACTGCATTTATCGGTGGTGATGAGGTATCCGATTTGCCTTTAGTTAACGATTGAATTTCCATTGGTAGGTCATTGCCGATTGTATCATAACTTATTTTAATATTATAAGTAAGTTACTAGTTTAACTGCAGAAAGGCGGGCTATAAGATAGCTTTATATTCAGCTGTGTTGCACAGATAGTGGAGTGTTCACGTAGTGCCCGCACCATTTCACTGCTCGCACGCGAATGACTAACAAAAGAATTAATGATTGAAGGAGGGGAAGAAACAAAAATAGCGTTGAAGACAATAAATATTTGAAAACTGAAAAATAGTGTTAGAGTGGAAAAAGGCCACAGCAATATTATTGTACAAAAAGGAGATAGACTAAATTTAATAAATTATAGACCCATAATATTACTACTCAAGTGTATACATTTTTGTCGAGAATAATAACGAAAAGATTAGATAATGAAACAGAATTGTATCTACCTGATAAACAAGTCGTCTTTTGTCAAGGGTTCAGTACAGCGGATCACCTATAAACCCTTAAACTACTAGTAGAAGAAGTAAATGAATACGATCTTTCTGTATACTGTGGACCATGGGAAAGTATTTGATAGCACTTAAATATAGTCTATGGATAGTAGGATAGACCACTAATATATGACCCCCATCAAAGACATCTACAAAAATACAATAATAACAGCTATCTTGCCAGAAACATACTCAAACAGGCAGCTCACCAACCACACCACAAATAGAAGTTCAATATTCAATTAATAAGGTACCAATAGAAATTAAAAAAATTATTGTTGCAAAACGTGCCCGAGCACGCTGCTAGTACTCAATCTGCCATAGATAAAAATGCATTAAACCGCATAAGTAACCACCTAACAACTAAAATCAGAAATTTCCGAGAGAGCCCCTTTAATGACTATGTTGTCAAACTGAATAGATATAACAACTCCATTTGGAAGCCAATTAAACCCAAGACCAAACCCTAATCCCGAGTACGCGGTGGGTCAGATGGTTCAACCAGTTGGCTCTGTCTTCTAGCAGGCGCGCTCGAGTTCGAGTCTCGCTCAACCCATGGGTGTGTGTGAATGTCCTAGAATAAGTGCATGTTAGTAGGCACAATAAGCCCTTGAGGCTGCAGTGCCTGTAAGTGCGCAAAAAACCCTAATCCCGGATTCCTCCGATACGTAATCGCTCTCCCTCTTGTAGAATGGGTTAAAAGTAATAAAAATAAAGCGAGTCTTTTTGCTGAGTATTTTGCTGCAGTCTTCACAACCAATGATCAAGAAGAAAACGAAGAGATAAACATGCAAATTTCTAATATTTTCCATAAGATACCACCAATCAAAGTTTTTAGACCAAAAGAAGTTCACAAAGAAATTAGCCGCTTGAACACCAAGAAAGCTCCAGGTATAGATAGGGTCACAGCAAAAATGTTATGTGAAATATCTAAAAAAGGAACGCTAGCACTCACGTACATTTATAACGCAGTTCTACGGCTTTGTTACTGGCCTAAACAGATAAAAATATTTGACAATAGTTTCATCATACCGTCCTATAATTCTCTTGCCTATTATATTAAAGGTACTAGAAAGGATTTTACTTTTGAGAATTCACTTAAATATACATGCCGAAGATTGGGTCGCACAAGGAAGCGTATTAGGCCCGATCAGGTACGTACTTTATGCTGCCGACATCCGTACTAGCAGAGATACTGTTCCTGGAATCTTTTCGGACGATACTGTTATTCTTATCCACACACAAAGATTCAATTAGAGCCTCTCAAACATTACAAAACTACCTAGATTAGTTGAAAAACTGGCTCTCCCAGTTGAAAATTAAAATCAACGAAAACAAATACCAGCACGTCATCTTTACATTGAGAAATGGGCAATGCCCATCGATATACATAAACAACATAGAAATACCAAGAGCTTCTTGTAAGAAATATCTAGGATTCTAGATTTACTTGGAGAAGTCACATAATTAAGAACTTAAAACTAAAGAATTATATTGGCTACTGGGAAAACATTCCAAATTGTCCTTGGAAAATAAACTTCTGGTATAGGACTATCATCGCACCAATATGTGGTGGGGTTGTGCTAGCAAATCTAGTGTAAATATAATTGAACGATGTCAGTCCGAAATACTTCGAATGTTGGTCAACGTACCTTGGTACGTGACGAATCAAACGATACATGAAGATCTACGACTACCATAAGTCAAGGACGTGGTTTTAGCTAGCAGTATAAAGCACAACAACAGAATCGCAAATTACACGGATTTTCTACTCCAACTATTACTTGAAGTGCCTATGGGAAGAAGATTAAAGAAGAACTGCTAGCAGACCTACTAGGTTACTGAAGATCTCCTTACTGGAGTGGGGTTTGAAAACACCATTTTTAGACTACTTTAGCTCGTAAGACAACACATTATTATTGCAATTCTGATAGCTAATAAGAAAAAAAAAAAAACTTGTTAGAAGAAACTGATCCAATCCCGATTCAAAGAATAGTTTGTCAAGCGATTCAATGTCCTATCTTATTCTTACTAGATTTCGAAGATGTTTTCAAAGGACTAAATTGGGAGGGAAAAGGCATAAACATATATGGCAAATTTTTAAATAATCTAAAATACGCACACGACGTTATATTTCACACAAACGGAGAACTAGACTCAATGATACAACAACTAAACGAGGCTTCCAAAAAGTTGGGGTTATGGATAAACACGGAGAGAAAGTGAATATAGAAATATCTAGGTAAAGGTACACTTAATAAAGCAAATCAAAAAATGAAAATCGCAAGAAGAACTAAACTGGGTGACCACCATTCTCAGATTAAGTTATATATTGAAGAGCCGAAAGTTACCCACAAATCTTAGATCAAAAGCATTTGATAACTATATACTACCTACGAATACATATTAAAACTTACAGAGCTCAGATCTGGACTTTGACAAAAATAAATTTAGACAAGCTCATAAAGACGCAGAGACTAATGGTAAATGGTAATTGTTACAAACAACCCCAAAAGACAAAAAAGAAATACATGAATAAGAGAGAAGACAAAAATTACAGATATAAGAGAGAGAGAGCAATTCGCAGGAGGCAACACATGCCAAACAGATACTAGGTTGAACACACGAGTTTTAGATTGGAGACCATGGTTAGGCAAAAGAGCATGAGAAAAACCACAAATGCAACGGTTAGGTGATGAAGCGTCACGGCGGTCTCACATGAAAAAGAATCGTCCAGAATAGGACAAGATGGAAGGAACAAGGGGAGCCCTACATCCGCAAATAGATTGGAGAAGGCTAAAGAAGAAGAAGAGGAGATTAACAACAGATAAAATCAGTATTGAAATAATATTCATACTTGAACCTTCCCCGTACATCGCCGAGCTCCGGACGCCCCCAGCTGACGCTCCGGAGCGGACCAATAATGCACGTGCAAACCGAGCAGGGCAAACGGAACAATTCCGGGCTTAAATTCCTGAAAGCAAAAGTCCTCGGGGGTCTTCTAATTGTTTATTTATGAAATGTTTTGAATTGAAAACGCCCACGGACGGCGTTTCGGAGCCCCGGCTAAACACGTCTCGCAAGGACGCCGGCTCTAAATATTCACTTCGTTTCTGTTTTATTTATACGAACTTTGACATTCCGCACTACTCTGGAGCAAATGCTAAAGACGTAGGAGAGCGCCGCTCGTTCCTCCGTGGGCTTTACTACGGCTTCATATGATGCTGCTCAAAGAAAAGCTAAGGACCTTAAGTTATTCCGTTCTATTATGCTGTGATTTGGGGGAAGCATTTTGGTTTCGAGCATGCGGTTAACGTCACAAAAGTCGATTAATGTACAAGGTTTGCTTAGAACTTAACAGTACGGTTCTTTATTATGCTAATATTACAGTTTTTCTTTTTTTTTTCTTATTCTTACCTTTTCAGGCGATATACGAGGGTAAGGTGAAAAGTTCTTGGCCTGACAATGAAAGACTGCGACTTTCAGTTAAAAAATAATTTTATTTTTCTGCATAATTTCCCTTGACTTCAACACACTTGATGCAGCGCCTCTCCAACATCAATATTCCTTCTCGAAGATTGTGAAAATATTCATCAACTTCTTCATTGGATGCGAAGCGCTTCCAGAAACAAATTTTTTTTAAGTTTGGGAACAGATGGAAGTCTGAGGGTGCCAAATCAGGAGAATAGGGGGGATGGCCGAGAAAATCATACCCCAAATCTCGCAGTTTTCCCATCGTCAACGCAGGTGCGTTGTCCTGGTGAAACATGATTTTCTTCTTGTTCAAGCCAGGGCTCTTCTCGCGAATTTTGGTATCCAGCTGGTCAAGAAGGTTGAAGTAATATTCGCCTGTAATTGTTCTGCCTTTTCAAAGATAATCAATTAACAGGATCCCTTTCGCATCCCAAAACACGCTGACCACCTTTCCGGCAGATGTGATCGACTTCGCTTTCTTTGGCGTTGAACCACCGGGTTCCACTCAATGCTTGGACTGCTGTTTTCTGGCGTGTTGTGGTGAACCCATGTCTTATCCATGGTGGAAAATCGCCGCACAAAATCGGTCGGATCCCTGTTGAATCGGTCCAAAGATTGCTACAAAAATCGTTTGCGCATTTGCTTTTGATCAGCATTCAGAAAATGCGGCACCCATCTTGCGCAGAGCTTTCGCATCCCTAATTCTTCGTGCAAGATGTTTCGTACCCTTTCTTTCGATATCCCCACAGCCTTAGCTATCTCACTCACCTTCACTCGCCTATAGTCCAACACGATATCATGCACTTTTTCGATGGTTTCCGGTGTGATTGCGGTTTTTGGTCGTCCTTCACGTGGGCCATCTTCGAGGGATTTGCGACCACGTTTAAATTCTGCTGCCCACTTTTTAACAGTTGACATGGAACGAGCAGAGTCCCCGTAAACTTTTCTCAATTTCGGATGAATTTCCTTATGGGTTAATCCATCCAAAACGAAGAATTTTATAAGCGCACGATATTCAAGTTTAATTTTAACAAAAAACATGCAACATGTCTACTGAAAAAAATCGTGTAAACAAACTACTTAAGCGAACAAGTTGAAACTAGTCATACGAACTAATGACCCATGCACCACCCAAGCAGGAAGCATAATTGTTTGCCGATTGCAGCACCATCTCTGTGTGAGGCCGAGAACTTTTCACCTTACCTCGTACATCTATGTATAGGTGTGCCTCTAGATCTTTTCCCTATTGACAATTGGCTCCTAGCATTTCGGATTATGGAAGTGTGTTTATCCAATTTTTTTCTTCCGTTTTCGGTCCAACTGTTTATAGCTAGAATTTAGTATTAGTGTTTTCGTTGCATTTCGATCCCGTTTCATTTTGCCACATATTCTTCGTAATGTTCTCATCTCTTTCGTTTCTAGCATCTGTCTTATTTTTGTCTTCAGGGTGAGTTTGTACTGCATATGTTAATATTAATCGTATTAAAAAATTACAAATTTCGCTTTTAGTTTTGATATTTAAGATTTAGGGCTCTAGAAACTCGACCAGCTTTTGGTTACTTAAGCTTGTGTTTGATTTTTCAATAAATTGCAACTAAAATTTTTTAACTATAAATAAAAACTTTTTTTTATTATTTCTAAATGCTAGGGCTAACTTGATGGCTTTGAAATAAAACGCGTAATAGTGAGACCTGTATAGAATAAATGGTGGTGCACCAGGTCACTGAAACGGTAAACAATAAGTATGGTTAGTTAAGTTTTTAAATTTAAACAAGATACTTACACAACCCTAATATTTTTAGAAATACAGATAAAAGTCAAGGTCCAACGGGCTTTTATCAAGGAGATTAGATAAATAGAATATAAATAAATTCTAAAATATTTGTTATATCTAAAACACAGGTCAGAGTTTAAAAAAGGGAATTTTACTCTAACAGAAAATGCGAAAAAATTAATAAATATAGAAAATAAGTTGTACAAGGTCCATCCCAAAAGAAATGAGCCTTATTTTTTTTCGGACGCGAGTGTACATTCCGGCGTGCTCTGACGCTTGGGGCAGGTGGTGGGGTCTTAGCTCCATACGCGGTCGGTGCAAGTCGGCTCTGAGCTCTCGGAGCGGCAGGACGGTGTTTCCGTGAATGTCTATTTTCAATTTTCGACACGGCGCGATGGATTCAAAATCGATCAACGCTACGCAATTAAATTCTGCTTCAAACTCGGCAAGAATGCTACCGAAACGTTTGGAATGCTTCAGGAGGCCTTCAAGGATGATTGTTTATCGTACTGAAGTTAAAAGTGGCACAAAGCATTTAAGGAGGCCGGGAAGAGGTGGCCGACGAACCTCGGTCTGGACGACCGTCAACCTCCCGAACCGACGAGAACGTGCAGCGAGTGCGCGATTTTTGAACGCCGATCGTCGGTTCAGTGTTTATCAAGTAGCAGATGCCCTAAACATTCCGAAATCGACAGTACATCGAGTCATTTCGAGGATTTATCGATGCGGAAGGTGTGCCAAACTTGTGCCGGGTGTTGACTGACGAACAAAAACAGCTCCGGGTGGTTCGGTGTGAAGAACTCTTGCAAATGTGCGAAGATGACCCGAGTTTTAAACAAAGTGGTAACAGGAGACGAAACATGGTGTTTCAGTACGATCCGGAGACAAAAGGCAGAGCGCTGAGTGGCACACCACCGCGTCACCCCGGCCCCGATTGATGCAGGAGGATCCTATTTTGAAGAATTTTGAGGTGTTGTAGCGATCTGCTCAATAAAACTATTTTTTTTGAAAAAGGCTCATTTCTTTTGGGATGGACCCTGTATGTCACAAACGCCAATATCAAACAACAAAACGTGGAAACAAAAAAACTAAAAAAAAATTATAAAACAACAAGAAAGATCCAAATACTAGAGAAGGAATCAACAAAGAGGAATTTAATGATTTTTGGCATAAAAGAAGAAGAGAACAAAACCGTAGAAATGCTAAGAGGTACCTTTTTTGCAATAATTGAAAAAAGGGGTAATTAATCATAAGTGAAAATGAAATTAATATTATAAAAAGAGTAGGAGTCAAAAAGATAAACTTTAACAAACCAGTAAAAGTGAGACCGACAACCAAAATGAAAAAGTTAAAAATAATGAAAGATTAAAAATACTTAAGAGAAACAGAAATATCAATTAAAGAGGACTTCGATAAAATAACAAAGGTAAAAGAAAAATGCCAATACTTCATATGATAGAAGCTAGAAGAAGAGGAAATAGGGCAATATTAGTGAAAGATACGTTAATCATTAACGGAGAAGAATGACGGTATGAAAAACTAGAAGAAACAGATGCAGAGCTAGAAAAAAAAAGAAACTACAAATAATATTAAGAATAAGAATAAAAAACGAGAGAATTTAGTTTTTGAAACCCACTTATTTGGGGACAACGCTTCGTTTGCATGATGTACTTGTTATTCTTAATATAAAAGCAAGTCACTGAAAGCTTTAGTGTTGAACATAATAATAATTTTTCTATTATCTTCTTGCTTAAGTTTCTACATGTTTTCTGAACCACAAATTTGATGTTCAGAGAAAGTTTAGATTTGCGTCCAATAGAACTACCTTGAGCTAGCATTTATTGAAAAGAATTTTTTATACTCGGCTTCAAATCGCATTAGAAAAAACTTGTTATGCAGATAAAATTTAAGTACGGAACAGTAGTTTGGAGAAAATGATAATAAATAAAAAAGAAGTCCAGTTAATCGCACGCCTGTGTAATGTCTGAAAAGCAGAAAAGTAGTATTTGTCTTAGAAAGCATCTTTATATTCTGAACATTTTCAAGAGTTGATAAGAGCCTTCTAATAGAAGCTTTTCATAGATTTTAAATGCCAGTGACAGGAGGTTTATTGGCATTTAAGAATTTGGTTTACCAAGAGATTTAATATTAAAATCCGCGTCACTCTTCACTGGCCGTGTGAAGAACTGCGTTTAGTCGAGTCAAATTAATAAGAAACGCCCCATTCAAATGAAGTGCATCGCGGCACTTCCTAAACATTATATTCGTAATCAGCAACCCCAAAACTCTTATATAGGCAGTTTAAACTCGAAAAACAAACGACTTAGAGCTGCTTTCCTAAAGTCACCCTCATCTCCAGAATTATGCTCCCCAAGTGCATCGGAGCACTTTCGAAGCATCATATTCGTGATCAGCAAACCCAAAAACCCTTATATAGACAGTTTAAACTCGGAAAACAAACAAATTTGAGGTAATTTTCTAAAATTACCCTCATCCCTAAAATTATGCCTCCACGTGCATCGAGGCACTTTCTAAGCATCGTATGCGTGATCAGCGGCTCAAAAACCCGCAAGTAACGGGAATAGGTTTATTTTGGTCAATATTAAGCACTTTTGCATTATAACAAAAATATATGTGGTAACATTTTTTTATGATGCTTTTACGAATCGAATGCGCCTTGGAACGTTTCGATACGTGCACCCGCTAAAAATTTCGAGCTTTTTACTAATTTGGATACTTAATTTCAACGATAGGCAACTTTTTAATCATTTTACAATTAAATATATCCTGATAATTTCTTGGAAAGTAAAGTATTAATGACTTTCCTGGCCTCAGCAATTTTAAATCGTTGTCATGGCAAATAAAGCGACTATGGAAACTCCAATATTGTTGAATAAGTTTAGCTTCTTCATTGAAGGCGATTTTTTGCCTGAGGTAGCTGGAAGACAATTGTTAGATAGTCTGCAAGACGTATACTTCTGCATCAATTCTTGTCCATGTTTCTTGGGCTGTCCTAACGGGCGAAGAAGATTTCTTAACTTTATTTGATTTTTTATCTTCTAAAGTGAGTAGTTGGTAGTTTCAATAAGTGTGAAACCGTTTAAAATTGTTTGGATGTATCCATTTCTATTATCCTTGGGGAGTTCTTTGAATTTGCTCCGTTGAGTAAATATTTGTTTTCAGTGTCATAAGTTTGTACTAATGCTGCCCTTTTCAAGGTTTTCTTGTTTATTTTCCCTACTTCCTGCTTTCGTAGATAGAAAGGTCAAATGTTTCGAAAACAGATAAAATCTTTATCATGTCACACTTAACTTAGGTAATTTGAGTTTGTCAGTTGGCCAGTATGGGGTGTTTAACCGCAAAGACAAGCTTCAAATGATTGCTTCTATAGTTTTAAGCAATTTACGTATTTTAGTCTGCAACAAACCGATGTTCTTGAATTGTTTTTGTCTTAAATGGTTAAGATACCGAATTATTTATGGGCACAGAGTTTGCTTAAAGAAAAGATTCCTTTGTTTGGTTGCATTTAACAAAAACTTTGATATAACAATTTTACCTGAAGCAGTGCCCGTCAGGTTAATTTGTATAAAGAGTAGTTGGCAATTTTTAGGCAATTTACCTCGGTGAAGTAATTTTATTTGCTTTTTTGTATGGTATAACAGATCATTGACATTCAATAAAACGAGTTCTAAATTTTCATCCAATATGTAAGCTTGGAGAGTGTTTGGTGTACTTGTCTAAACCCCCTTGTCCCGAATCCCATCTCTACCTGTAACCTTGATTTTGTCCGCTAACCCACCCTAAACGGGATTTTCCGCCGCCCGGCATTCCTATTCGAACCCCCGTGAGCGACGGAGCCGCTAGCTGAAGCCGACCCAAGTGCTATATTGCACTTCGCTTGCGCGCTTGCCTTTTGTACGTTCCGCCTCGTTCGTGGTGCCCTAGTACAACTGGAATACAACAAGGAATACCCATCCCCAGGTTGAAGCCGCCAAAGAAGAGCACGCCAACATCCGTCGTCCAGGCTGCCAGAGACCGTTACGTGCAGTAAGTCTCGTTTTAGTTGTTCCGTTGTGCATTTGTTCCCAACAGCACTTTTTCCCTCAGTCTGGAGCTGACCTGCCGCCCACCGTATTTGCAGTTATTTAGTAATAGTTGTATTGTTTTTTTGTTCTTTTTCTCAATTTGTTTGTTTTGTATAATTCATTGTTACTTTGTTATTCATTTCTTTGTGCCCAATATATAATTTACACAGCTCTTTTGTTTTTTTTCTGTTTTGTTTATTGAGTTATTTTAACTGGGCTTAATTATCAAACAGAGAACATAAGTGTAACAAGGTTTAACGGTGTTCCTAAATGACCAAAGAGATTTTCATCTTGTTTTTAGATTTTGCAAATTTTTGAATTGCTGAAAAAGTTGGTTTTTTTGAAAGAGGTGGTATTTTGGTAGAAACAGGGATTAGGTGCTGATTTTTGTTGTTATTTCTTCTATAAGTGACTTTTGACCAGGCTTGCTAACTTTCGGTTGAGATAAAAATAGACGTTTGGAAATGGTATTGTGGTTGTTGATAGAGTTGTTGTGTTGGAAGTATTTTTTGTTGTGGTTGCAGAAAGGAATTAGCTGCCATTTGCATTTGTTGAAACTGAGTGTTGCACACCTCGGTTTCGTGGAACATTATTAGTTGTGTTGGTGCGGCCAATGGAGCTGCAAGGTAATTGTGAGGACATTCAGCTCAAGCGAAGAATGAAAAGCCATCACAATCTTAGTGAGTTCGATGACTTGGTTTAGAGTTGTAGTTTATTTCAAAAAACTAATGCTAATGTCACTCGTAACAAAATGCCTTTTTTAAAATTTAAATAAAAGCAACATACTAAATTTAACATGTTGGTTATACTAAGTTAAGAAGCCATAACACATTATTTCTGCGTGACTTTTTTAACATATAAACCGTACCTTTGTTAAGTCCAGCTGTAAGCTTTGGTTTAAAAAATGTAATTCTGCGATTTTTTATCTTATAAAGTGCTATATATTATTTTGTTTTACTAACTAAGCGTAAACAACATTATACGTCTAATAACAAATTTTTTGGTATTTGTTACATAGATATCATTAAATGAACACATTTTCCTGTAGAAAGAGCTTTTCTGGGAGCAAATAAGGTATCCAATATCAACAGGAGCAGCAAATTTAAAACAAAATTTTGTTTTAATTTAGAAATTTGAGCATAAAAGAAATAGGTTTCAGGCATTCGACACGTAAATATAGAATTACTTAATTAACTTAAATATAATTTCACGAAATAACGAACTGAACGAAAATTTAATAATCTAGTAGATGTGTATTAGGTGTTTATTTTTTATTTGTTTTATAACTTATTAATATCAAGAACAAAGAACTCAATTCCCACCTACGCGAAACGTATATTCATTTAGAGGCGTCGGCGCTCGAACTGTAGGCTTTTGGGTTCATTACATTTTAGCTTTGCTTTTCCAGTTCTGCTTTAATTAATTTGTCTGAAAATATTACAAATTTATACGTAAAACATGTTAGGATCTCCTAAAGCACGTCAATACTTGCATAAAGTTGATTTTTTGTCTATCAGATTTTTTGTTTTTTTAACAAATTTGTTGTAAGGTTTTCAGTGTAAGTGTGGTGCTCTTGAAATTTCAATTAAACCAAGTTGGTATGAAATTATCTTCTGATACTCACTGAAGCTACTGTGGTTCATGACTTCTTAGGTACATAAATTTATCTATTAAGTTTGTGTATGGTCTTATTTATTCAGTAAAATATGAGAATTACAAAAAGGCATAAAATAAACACAAGTACTTTCTGTGTTGTTTTGATATTTATAGCAATATACAAGAAAAATGTTAACTAAAAAGAAAGTTTGAACTCACAGAGGCGTTTCCTGATAACAAAAGAAACATTTGTGGACATGCAGGGCGTGTTGAATTAGGCCATTTCTTTCTACCAATTTTATTGGTCCTAAAGCAAACCCAAACACGTCGCATTATAAATTAACTTATTTAAATTTTCCAAAGTATATAAATAAAGTTACACTCATCTGCACGCCAGGAATAGGCCTAATACACATGATGCTTTTTACAATTAAAATTCAAGAAAATCTGGGTAACCTCTACAGAAGACTAACTCGTCCGCTCTGTCTGCTGGAGAAGTTGTTATTAAGATACTGGCACATGTTAAGATTGGACTGAGTTCAAAATCCATCATGTATCAGTCATACGCCCTATTGTACATTAGATACATATTCAAACAATAAAGGCAGTTGCATTGGTCTATTGAGGTGTAAAAGAATAACTGATTTAACTAGATGGCCACTAATGACCTAGTCTAAACTTAATACTAAACCATTCTTGATGATAAATTTTAACAATTTTACGAAGATTATATTTAGCCCACAGATGGATGCTGCGTAGCTTGATGACGTTATCAAAAGTTGGTTTATTTGGGGTTCAGAAATAAAACATTATTCTTGGACGAAAATCTAGTTTCTACGAGAGATATATGAAGAACAGAGGTTGAAGAACATAGTCGCTTAAAGTATATTTCGCATACATCTCGTGGCCAGCTTCCCATAGCAGTGGTTCTCACAAATCCCTAATCAGTACAAAACATAGCATGGCGCAAGTTTGTAAATTTACAATTATTTATTTAACAAATTAAGTGCAAAATTGTGTGCACAAAAGTATACAAATAACCTTCAAAAGACGTTATACTAAAACTATTATTATTAAACTTGGGCATACTTACTTCTCGTTGGGAATGGAAAATACAATAGAAGCACTTTTGATCAAAAAATGTTCTTTCAGATTAAGCCTCCTTATTGCTTCTTCGCTTAATCTGAATGGATACCCTAACCATCGATAGTCTTAAATGATTTTATTATTTGCGCGGAGGCCTAGATTACAAATACCAAAAACAGTCTTCTTCTAGCTTCAGACTTTTGTTGCCCAGTTATATATACTGTTTCTTCCTTTTGCTTTCCACTTGTCTTTTACTAATTGCCTTCTATTCTTTCTGTTGTGATACTTATTTTGTATTTCGGTGCCCTTACTGAACGTGCGTGTGTAAACCGCAACCACAGCGATATCGTGAGCCCGGAGGCTTTATCAGCTATCAGTTGCAGTAAAGTTGCAGATACCAAAAGTGCATGCATAGAATGATAAAATTGTAATCGGATAATCAATCCTTAAGCGATAAGTGTAATCATTCACTTACGTAAATTTAACATTTAAATACTAAAAATGAATACATACATATTTTAAATAAATAAAAAAATATTCCCTACCTGGCTTTATAAACAACAACTTACAACACACAATGCCATTAAGTTATATGCAAAAAAATGTATGTCGCAGTTATTAAATACCCAACTACAACATACGACTGGTAAGAATGTTATCAACTAGTAATTAGAAAATTGAAAACTCAAGTAACAAGTATATGACAAGTGGTAAAAACATTAAAAAATACTCTCCAACAAGAAACTTGAACAATAAATACAGTATCATGAATTTAGATGATAGATCCTCCAATAAAAATAACACACAAACCAGTTTCTCGAAATCTTCTTCTATATTTGTTTATGGCTTTACTAATTTTAAAAAACTGTAAAAACCTTAATGATATTGTAGAACGAAAACAATATACTATGTACTAGAACCACGCAGAAGTTAATAATACTGCAAAAATAGACTGTAGTATCCCAGGTACTTACAAAGACCTTTTAAAATTTATGATACAAAATAATATTGTGCATCACACATAAGGCTTACAGAGTTGTAATAAAATACTCAATAAAAAAACAAGATATCAAACAAGAAATCATAGTACTAGAACAACGCAAGAAATATTATTAATGTTAAACAAAGACAGAGTAAAGAGCCGCTAAACATGTTCTTTGTTGACTTCGAACCTGCTGATAATAATAAAGAAAATAACGCAGTACGAATAGAACTGCTCAGGAAAGACAAAAATTTAATTAATTTTATGAGGTGCCGGCTATATGGGCACACGAGCCTATTCCAACCAGTTATTTGTATGCGTACAATGAGGACACACAGTACTAAAACTGCAAAAAAGCAAAGACACTCCAGCTTCGCGTGCTCTATGTGGAAGCTTTTTTCCCCAAGTTATAGAGGCTGCGAACATGACCATCGATTCTATAAAGGGATTCGAGGCAGTGGAAATCCTACTAATCATCCATCAACATCAGCAAATATAAGACTGTTGACGAACTCAAATCCAAGATACCATCAAAAAAGTTACGCCAGTGGACTTAGTAATGCAAATATTATGCTACTAACACAAAGCAGTCATAATAAAAACAATAATGGTGACGAAAACATCACCAATTTGATCAGCCAACTCCTCAACAAATTCAAAACCATGTTTTAACAGCTGATTTAACAAAATGAGATAGTCTTAAATATGTTAACCGTGCTAGTAGGACAAAAAGAACGGGTCAACTACTCACAATAGCTCTATAGAATGTCACCGGCGCAATCCAACATAAGGAAAAAATAAAATTCTTTTTTAACAACACTTAATTGACATCCTTCTAATTAGTGAAGCTTATTTTACTGAGCGTCCTACTTTAAAATACCTCAATATAAATTTTACTATATTTATCATCCAGATAACATAATCCATGTTGAGAGTGCAATACTAATAAAACTAACCATATGAATTACCGGGATACGCTTAAATTTGCCTACAAGCCATATCCATTATTGTTAAAGCACTACCATATAATATATCAGTTTCTGTAATATACTGCTCACTTCACTATAACTTAAAAAAGAAGATTTTAAAGAGTTCTTCACAATTTTTAGTTCTAAATTTTTATCAGAAGGCGATTATAACTCCCAAATATTTTATGGAGATAACGTCTTATCACTGTATAATGTAAAGAATGGACAAAGCACTCCAGGAAAAAAGTATTCCTTTCTATCCAAGGCATACGTACCTACTGGCCAACGGACCCAACTGAAACACCAGATTCTTCGGATCACTCATTGATAATGGCAAATATCAGTACAACAATAGCATACAATAAGAAGTACCTCTACTACATAACGTAAAGACAAATTGAAAAGACTACAGAATCAAATTACGTAAACTAAAGTTACAACTAAAAAACCCTGAAGGGCTAGAAGAAGCTACTAAGAACCTAATTTTTTTAACCCTTAAATAGGCAGCTAGACAAGCTACACTACAACAAAGTCTAGTAAAACAATTTAAAATATTTTCTAAAAAATTAAAGACTTAATATTTGACAAAAAGAAAGCAAAATGGCACCGAAGTTATTACCCAGCAGATAAAACCATATGCAATCGACTAACTAACCAACTTAAACCCAAGCTAAGAGCTAAGTCATTTAAAAACCGATAAGATAACCACTCAAAGCAACAATAAAGCCGGCACAAACTAATCCTCCAATTCGCAACAACATTTATACTCTGGGGCTTGGGTAAGATGTACTAAAGAAAAGGCCGACCTCTTTGCTGAAGACCATGACAAATTATTTCAATTAATTATCCAGAAAGGAATCAAAATTAAAATCGCCCGCTTAAATAAAAGGAAGTCGCCCGGTGCTGATAAAATTACACCAAAACCTTGAAAGAACATCCAAAGAATTCCTAATGTTAACCTACTTATACAATGCAATTCTACGACTTTACTATGGGCCCTAGTAGTTTAAAATTGCAGAAATCATATTGATAGTTAAACCCGGTAAAAATCCTAACTATGCCGAATCAGTCCACCTAAACCATGAGTTCGGATTTCTACAAGAACACTCTACGAACCTATAGTGTTATCAACTTATACAATCCATCAATAAATATTTAAAAGGGAAAAATATTTTTTATCTTTGATATAACCTAGGCCTTTGATAAGGCATGGGAACGCGGTGGCTTGGTGGCCAAGATCATTGTTCCTCTGTCCTTGAGCTGACGCGGGCGAGTTCGAGTCTCGCTCAACCCATGTGTGTGTGTGAGAATGTCCTATAATAAGTGCATGTTAGTGGCACAATAAGCCTTTGAGGCTGCAGTGCCGGTAAGTTCAAAACCCAAAAAATGTCTGGCATGATTTTTTATAAAAGGAAATTAGCACTATTGTCATGTTTTAAACTTCTCAAGTCTTATCTAAATAATTGGCGATTCCAAACCAAGATAAATGGTAAATTTTCGAACATCCTTTCAATTGCAGCTGGAGTATCACAAGCAGTGTACTGCAACCATTGCTTTATTTATTGATTTACCTACCGCAATACATACCACATCCGAAAGACCCAATAATTGCACCTTCATATGTAAAAGGCCACCTCAATCTTATATAAAAGCGGATTAAAAATGCACAGTTAAAATTAATGAAAGCAAGTCAATACAAGTAATATTTAAACTACGCCCAGAGCAATGTCCACCAGTCTCGAACAACGATATAATTATTCCTATTGCATCATCAGCACGTTATCTAGGACTTCCTCTCGATAAAAAACTGGACTATAAAGAAGAAAAAACAAATCGATCTACGATTTAAGAGCTAAACTAGTTGATTGGCAGAAAATCTCAACTGCCCCTAAAAAATACTTTTCTGAACGTATGGTATAGAGCTCTAGGGCTAGCAAATCGAATACTACAATTATTCAGAAATCCCAGCCTAAAATTCTTCAAGCGATGACCGATGCGCTATGGTATATATCCAACCAATGTTACACAACGGCCTCAACATCTCTTTCGTCTAAGACGTCATTTAACAACACAGGAATAGACATTATGCCAAGCTAGAAACACACAGTAACTCTGTCTTTCAACTACTTCTGCAGCGGCAAGGCAACTGAAGATTAAAAATGGAAAGCCATAGAACTCCTCACTTGAAGAGTTCTTATCCCATCAATATAGACTTTAGTGTTAAGGTTCTATGTTATCAAATTAACCCATATAATGTTATTCTCATTGTCAATAAAACAAATATTTAAAAAATTCTTATTTTGTTTAGGTGGTCTGGCAATGTTGTTCTTGCTCTTTGAGCATTCTATTTGGTCATCTGTTATCCGTCCGTATTACATGTTTTGCCCGCTTTTGTGACCTTTTTTGTTATACCCATAACTTTTGTTTTTTCCTTAAATGTTTTTCTTTTGGTGTCCTTTCAACCATTTTATGATCTTTTATTGATCTTTGCATTTCTATTTTTTTCTATAGTTTTGGTTCCGTATAAGACTATATATTTTCCTCCCCATTTATCATGTCATAATTATGATTTTGCTTGTTCTATTTTTCTTTTTCTATATATTTAACAATTGTTAAATATTTGTTATTATCGTTTTTATTTTGATTTATATTGAGATTTACTTGTTTAGATTGCTTTTATAATTCGTTCAATCATTATTTGTGCCATAATTTGCCATCTTATGTATATCAGTGCGATCATAGTTTAATTTCAGTCATCAAGTCTTCTTTTGATAAATATTTATTGAATAATATTAGCCATTTTGTTTGCTCTTTATACGTTCATTTGACTATATAATATTTTCTAGATGCTGGTTTATTTTAGAATATCTTAATGGATTTATTACTTTTGCTGTAGTCGATATTTCTTCTGATCCTGTATTGGTGATTGTCTATTTTCATTTGCTTTTAGTATATTTAATTCTTATAAATTACTATAAAATTGTCTAGCTACTTCTAGAATATCTTGATTGATATTGTTTCCATGTTTATTTCTTAATTTGAGTATATGTTATTTGTACATATGTTAGTATCCTTTTCTTTGATACTTGGTTTTGTCAAACTTTTATTATAGTTTTTTATATATCTTTTTATTTATTTAGATCATTTAATAATTTGTTTTTGTCCTATTATATTCTCTTATCTATTTTTTATTAATATTCACTTTTCTGATTTCCAGACTTCCATTTCTGGACAATTTTGTATTTCTGCTGTTAGGGATCTATCATCCCTACTTATCTTAATCCGATTTAGAACAGATACGTCTTTAAAATATATTAGTTTGCTTTATTTTTTAAACCATTTGCATTAGGTCGTTCAAAGTTATGTTAAAGTGTATGTTATCTTTGTTTGAAAACTTATTAACATAATTGTAAAATTACCCATCTGTTCGTCATTTAATGCGCTAGTAAGGAGCATATAGTTGGACTATTTTATAATTTTATCAGTTATTAACCCTTAGCAAGACAAATGCTGCTCTTTAAAATATACCTACGTTTTCAAATTTCTTTTTTATAAGAAACACTACTCTTGCGTACAAGTAATTAACGTTTTCTTTATGGCGTTCCTTAGGGTCATGTATTTTGCACCTTCTACTTTATCATTTTTAACTGTAACTTAAGAGTTGAATCATTTGCAACAAATTTAGTGTTAATTAAAATTTTGAGACAGCATTACATTTGAATGTTAAGAATGCCTATGTTTTTGACGTTGAATGAAAATTTTTGGTTTTGCCTTTTTTAATAAGGATGGCCAGGAAGGAATGGGATTTAGAATATGTTTTTTACCTACTTGGAGCATAAAAACATATATGTTATAATTCAGGCAGAAGTTTAGTGGTCTTGATCTTTTGTTCTAGCTAGATGTGTTAGGAGATAGAATAAGTTGAAGCATTCGAAGGGTACGGGTGAAAATAAGTTGGAACTTTATTTTCACAATGGTAGAAGGTAAGAAATGAAGAATAATTAAGGTTTACGTGGGCAGGGCAAGATAAATCTAACTGATAGCGGGTACACAGATATATACACTTCGTATTACCCTAGAAAGGTACGAATTATAAAAGATGAGAGCGCCATCAAAAATATTTTGAAGCAACTTATAAACTACTAAACTACTTATAATTTCGAATTTCTTGGTACGATTTCTTCATCACATTTGTTATTTATAAATTTGCACAAATATAACGGTGTTTTATCTAGGTAAAAAATAGAAATATCACAAGTACCACAAGACAAGGCAAAAGGTTAGTTATACTACAGTCACGCTGTAAGATTTTATTACATTTTCCAAATCCTTCATTTACTGTAGAAAGGGCGGGAAGAGAAAAGACGACTAGAAATTTGTTATTAAAACAAAACATTTAAAGTTAATTCATCGAAATGTCAAACATCACAGATGAAAAAGTAACCTCGTCCCTTATGTGTAAAAATTTTGTAGATAAAAAAATAAAAACCTTAATTTCATTTGGTGTTACCTAACATTGGGTTACCACTTATGTTATTGCAAAACTTTACAGCCAGAAACAAAATTTATTTAGACATTGTGTGGCAAAATTGTTAAAAGTAAACATTGTGCACTTTTTAATAGAGGACTGGAGCCTACAACATTTCTGCATCTTCAGTCGACGTATTTTTAAGTTTTTCTAAGGTCAATGAAGATTTAAGCCAGAGATTTGAGAATAAATTTACCAATAGGTCGAAATTCTCGCTTTCTTTTTTAATCTGAATAAAAAATCGAAAAAGATAAAATAATTTTTTTAAAGTAAAATTATAGAAGTGAAAATTTTATTCCAATGTGCATTAAAGAGAACTGCTGACGCCGTATTTTTCAGTAAATTGCTTTATTAATTCTTCTAATTCGTGTTGAGGATTTTTAGGCGCTTTGCATTTTATAAAACTTGAACTTTTTTAGGGAGGTGTTTGTAAACTTCAATCTTGAGATATCCTCACAGCAAGACGTCACGAGATCCTATGAGCCCGCTGACTAAGCGACGAAACCGCGTTAAGAATTTTTCATGTAGTACTTGGAGCAAACTTTTGCTGTGTGGGTTGTAACTCCATCCTGTTGGACCAAACCTTTTTCAGTTGAAAATCATTAAAATTCGATTCGGAAATTTGTCAACAGAAACACATTGGCTTTCCCTCTCAAAAAAATAAGATCCAATGACCCCAACTTTACTCATTAATATCGCGTGTGTTATTACCGCTATAATAACAAGTTTTATTTATTAACGCATTGCGAAAGAGTGTCGCGAGCAAATAGTACATGTGTTAGACGGGTCAATCGTGGGCCGCCGGTGCGCTATTATCTCCACTTGTGTAATGTTAAGTGACAATGACAAAGAGTTCCTAGCAAAAAATCCGCACTTCTGGGAACAAGTCGCGACATTCACCCCCATGAGCTTGAAAGAGCCAAAAGACCAAAACCAATGCTGCCACCACTACCATCGTATCTAGAATAATTTCTGTAATCACTCTAACTAGCACTAGTGCTCTAAAATTGGCACCTCTCTTACCAAAGAGCGATTTCAAGCATAAGAAAAAATCAAAAGCTCAGGTAAGCCTTAATGAGCAGAAGTGCTTTAAACCCGCCTTCAAGTGCCGTCGTGTGAAAATCATGACAGTGACGCCTTCTTCGCCGCCCTTAAGTTTTTAGTGACTGAAAAGAGGTTTCGTCCTATAAGCCCCCTCCAGGAAAAACGACTTATCCCGTCATCCTCCTGAAGAAAGAGACTTGATCTTTCCAGAACAATTTATGCCGTTAGATCTAGAGACTGCCGGTGGCTGACTCGGTTCTGACACAAGCGAAGATTTGGCACCACTTTCGTGCTTAAGACAGATACGCCTCTAGGCTCCGCCATGCGCGGCGTACCAGAATACGTTCCAGTGGAGGAGCCAAAACAGGAGCTCTTAGATAACAGCATCTCTACCCTAGTCGTGTGGTAAATGAGGAAAAGCTTCCAACGGTGGCTGACACCGCTCATGTTTCTTGAGCTTGACTGCAACGAGGAGGAAGATTGTGAACCAGTACCATGGCGGCCAGTACTTATATATAGCGCTGCTGTTGCGTCAGCCGGAAATGCCCGGGGAGTACAAAAAGGCCCGGACTAAGTCCACCACCTGTACCAATTCTTAGAGCCCTGGCCCCGACAACTTCGGAGGCGGTCGCACTTAAGTCGCAGCAATCAAAGGCTGGTTTTAGAACGTCGACCCCTTCACGTTTCTTAGCGTTATGCAGAATAATAGTGGCAACTATACGAAATACACCCACTTCCAAGAGGTGGTTGCGTGGCTGGTGTCCTGCATCAATAATGTCAATGCTATCCTTGATATGTCCAGGAAATACTGAATGCTTGGGTTAAAATTAAGCTTTCGTCACTCTGAAAGCTTCTGAATTATACGCCATCTTTCTACGCCAAACATTCCTAGAGAAAGAAGTTTAAGAGATTAGACCCAGCGTCAACGTATTGTAAGAAGTAGAAAGCTAGTTTGATGGTAAAGAAAATAACTGCGTCACGTAGCACACTTTCCAAGGTGTTTCTACACATTGGCTATTAAGAGCCCTTAGAGACAAAAGAAAAGGAAATCTTGAATACAAATAAAACAAGAAAATTGCAATACGACAACAGTACATACTACAAGGCAAAGTAAAAGAAAGAAGGAGAATCTCATGACAAGCAAAACTATTCCGAGCAGCTGCAAATAAACTCAAATTAGCCAACACTATAGCCAGCATCTGGAACAGATAGACACCCAAAGAAAAGTAGGTAAAACTTAACCACTATCTGAGTCTGAGTCTGAGAAAAATAATTCTCTCACCTTTAAACCATCTTTTGCTTTGTTTCCTTTAAAATGAAAACGGGGGTTGTGCCTTATGCTGTAGATTTAAATTACTAAGGAGACTTGCGTATAATTTTTTTATCCAAACAAATCCGAGTGTTAACGTTCATATTTACCTTACTCAACCATCTACTACCAATTTTACATAGAGTTGACATTGCCCGGAACATTGCTCCCTGAAGCGACTCTTCGTTACCTAGGTGCTAGCGGCAGCTCTAACAAAATATGAGAACTTTAAAATAGTCGCAATTAATGCAAAAATAAAATAAAAAAATTATTTAATCATATTTTGATTTATATAACAAAAGTATTATTATACTGAATTAAAACTTCTTTTTTCCTTATAACATTATTAAGCAAGAAAACTCTATTAGTCTAAAAATTGACAAGTTCTTTCTAAAAAAGTCAGAAAACGCGGTGCCCGCGTTAGCCTTAATTGACGTTAATTTAATCCACTCGCACCTTCTTCAAAGGTCATGTTATTGCAAAGGACATGTAGGATAGCTTTGGTAATTACTCTCCCAATGTCAATGTTTTTATACGCAGCACCCCAACGAAAACAGGGGAGACTAATAAGAGGGATTTTGATGCGCAGGCTCACTAAGGCGTGCTGCCCCGCTGCCCTTGATTTCACTACCATATGCTACACTTTTTTGGTCCTTGATCTTCTTGTTTTAAACTATTTTATAGAGAAGTTATATTTCTTTTAAATATAGTAGACGTAGACCCTTAAAATATTCGTTTTGTTTGCACTCGAAGTTTTATTTTAAAAATAAATAAAAAAATAGTATAAGTCTTGCTTAGTTTTTATATACGCATCCTACTTTTTCATTTTTGAGTTTTTACAAAATCTGGAAACCTTGGATGTATAATTCTGCAAGTGCAACACAAAGGGTGGAGAGTCGGAGGTAAGGGGCCCTTCCAGCTCTCCCTGCGCTGCGATTAGCACTATCCCTTTGACAAAGCACCTGCAGCAGTTCTTGGATAGGGGTGAGAGCAGGACCTTGGCCGAACGGCGCGAGCTGAGCCCGGGGTGTTTGCTGCTATATCGATTGCCGCACCACACGACGAACTCTGACATTTAAGCAGCCAGCCCTTGACGTCAAACGCCCGCGCTCAGTGCATCCTCGTGCAGGATGCCAACAGATCCTGCAGCCCTCCTGGTCCATTTCTGTTCGGGGCGCCCGTCGCACCCTGCCGGCGCCAGGGAGCCGCTCGGGGCGACAAAAATGGGTTCCGGCTTGGGCTGCTCGACAAATTGCGCCGTTGCTGGCGCGTTGGCTTCGCCCGAGGAGAGTTTATTTAGGCTGCATATAAATTAGTCATTGGTGGAGTCTATCTGCGTCGATGTTCTTTTGTGGTACGCTTCCTAAGCATCCGATCTATAATCTCGATAACCATCACCATAACCTATAAATTTTGGAGATAGAGGTCACTGGGTCATCAAATCGGCATCAAATCAGACACTTACTGGCTTAAGCTCAACTTTTGTAGATGTAAGAAAAAGTCGGTGATCTACAATATCTTGAAAAAGTTATATTCATATCTATGTGTTTAGTTTATAACAACGGCCTTTAAATGTTCGCTATACTTCTTACCTACTCGTAAGGTAATTTTTAGATGATAAAGAATATCATAACTTAACACTTTTTTATTTCTTTCCTCAATTTAATTTTTTGCTGCTTATCAATACATTCTTAGCATATCTTTTGTATACATTTCTTTATTTTTTCCATATTTTACCAAACAGTAAATTTTGATATATTTTTCTAGACTTTAAGCCTGCATTTTTATTGTTTTTTCCAATCGTAATTTGACTTTCTTGAATCTATGAGATCAAAAGTTAGCATTTACCTTTTTGTCTGTGACCCAATTCCAAATTATTTTTTTTTATTAAAAACGTCAATGAATATTACAGTAAATCATATAAATCAGTGTCTTTAGTATACTCTAAGGTGTTAAGGTTAACATTTCATTTCATTCATAAATGGTTTTTGCCCATTTCTTCTTATTTTTCGCCAGATTACTCGCTTAGTTCTAGGTCAGGCCTCTATTTCTCAGACTTATCGTCCTATATTTCCTTGGTTTTTCTCGCATACGTCCAAACCAAATTAACTGTTGCCTTTATATATTTTTAAAACTTCTACTTTCAGTTCTTTTATTATTACTTCATTGCGGATTCTGTCTCTTCTTGCGACATCTTTAGCCGCTCTAGTGTTTCATATCTGTAGCCTCTATTTTATTTTAAATCTGCTTAGTTACGTTCCAGCTTTTACTTCTGCACATCAAATTGGTTTTAATCCAGTTATTTTTGTGTTACTCCTTTCTTTATACGAACGTTCTGTATTTATTCCATTTCTTTTTTATTGATGTTTTCTTCTTTTTCTTCTATTTTTATATTCACATTTAGATTTTTTCTTTTAAGGCTTTTGTTCCTATTTTTAAGTTATATTGTGGTTTTTATTTATGTTTTATATATATAAGTAGATCATTAGCAAACGAGCACTTTGATATTTTTACCATTTCTATATTCTTATATATTAGTTGATCTTTCTTACTTTCTCTTTCTTTTCTTTTATTATGACTAAGAATTCCCATGGTCATAGACTTTCCATGATTATAAATTCTTAGAGTTGTACGTTTCTTCTTCGAACATAATTTCTTGTATATTTGTATATTTTTGCTATGTTGTTTATCAAATTTCATTTAGCCCTCTTCTTCTAACTCTTTCACACAATTTTTCAATCAAGTAAATAAAGTGGATCGTGTCGTTCGAGTTTTTTAACACGCTGCCTGTTTAAAAGATCTGGTTTAAGTTCATTAACATATGCACAGAGTTTATCACGGTACTTAATGCTATGTGTCACTATCTTTTCTTTTATTAATAGCACAGAAATATCCTGTTGTATGGACTAGTTTGGTTCATTTGGTACTTAGGGCATCGATAATATTTGGATCGCGTTGTTTTGAAATCTTTGGAGATTTGAGTTACTGACGGATCTGCGTAATTTAATTTCATACATCTATATGGGCTGCAGAATAGTTTAATATGGCAGTCGATTAAAAGTTTATAAGTTCGTCCTAAGAATCAATACATTTGTCTGTATTTCAGACCTAGCTGAATCCGTTTCTTCTAGATATGTCTAAGCCAGGTTAATCTTCCGTCAAGGTATGTGCCTAAATATTTAGCGCTGTCTTTTTATAAAAGTTGCTTATTGGTTAATATAACTGGAGGATGGATTTCCTTACCCAGTGTTGTTTCCACTAACTTGACTTCGATGGTCTTAATTTGTGTTTACCAGGTTTGGATTTTATCTAGGTTTTAGTTGAAGGGAGCGAAACGCTATTCGAGAATCGCCGTGAGAGGCTAGTACAATAGTGCCTACACAGGAAGCGATCATTATTAGTCTAGTAGTTGGAATATTTGATCTGTCTATTACATAAATTGTGTGTTACGTTACCTTGTGGAACGTCCGAGCGGAATGAGTACAGTGCCGATAGTCCTTGGAATTGCACTTGAAAGTACCTGTAACTGAAATATGACTTAAAATATATTGAAGTATCAAAGATTTTTTTAATTTTATAGATCATGGCATTCTCAAAAGTCTGGTGAATGTAGAGAAATTTTACGATACCATAACCTTCTCAAATATCAAACTGGTATTTCAGTAGATTTGGTTTATAAAGAATCGGTTTTAATCTATGTAGGGTAGGCTTTTCCAATATTTTTGCTAATATTTGGAGGAAACGGTCTATAAAATGAAACGTTTTTCGGATTCTTATCTGGTTTTTACGATCATTATAATTTGGAAAACTTCCATTGCTCTGATAAAGTTTCCAGTCATAAGATAAATAAGAATATTAAAGTCATTTCTAAATTTGGGCTATTTTTAGATTTCAACCGAAAGATTTGTTTAATTACTGATTTTATATCAGCTGTTTTAATTTTTTAAAGTTTTTTACAGTATGGATTGAGTGATGAATTAATCTTTCCTTTTTCGGAGAAGAAGTTGAGGGATAAAGCTGAAAAACGTTATACACGTGGTTAGCGAAGGCAATTTTCTTCTGGACAAGAGTTCTGGCCCAGGTGAAAATACCCAGTATTTTAAGAGGCGGAATTATTAGCTAGGGTTTTTTGAGTTTTTTTATGGTCTTCTTTAGAGAGCAGTTGGTCTCTTTAGTAGATGATAGTTTTACAAGGCAGTCTTGAATTCCCTGATTCTTTAAGTCGTATTTCTTTTGGTAAATCTAGTTGAGTCTTTTTTACCCTATTTTTTTCTGCTTAACAAGAATAGGATTAGATTCTTGAATTTTCGATTTTTGAAAATCAGGTATGGAGTCCTATGATGATTGTTGTATTATGAAGTTAAAACTTGTATACATTAAAAAACAGTCTCAGTTGTTTTTTTTTATTGTAAAATATTGGAGACTTTAGAATAAGGATAGGTGAATGATCGTGAAACAACTCCAAGGATGATTCTGATTTATAACACACAAATTTAACAAGTTGGGGGCTTTTAAAAGGTCCGGCAGCCAGTGTATTGATTAATTCTTTGACATATACTGCAGGTTACTCTTTCTTATTGTTTTGAGTAATTCTCTCCCACTTTCCTAAATGTCTATCCTTGATTTCTTTAATTATAATCTCTTTCCCCAAATTTTGATCTGGGGTGGCAAAAAAGGATTGAAATTGTTTTTGTTTAATAGTATGTTTAGGAGAGTAATACACCGTGAAAATAATTGCCTCTCTGAGATACTGAGGGACTAAAATGTTTTTGCTAATATTTTTGTGATGCTTTGTAGCCGATTTGATTATAATTTTAGCTGCAGTTAATTGTGTAAGTAGTATATTTTGAAGTCATTATGTAGTTTAAATTAGTATAGCATGATTCAAAAATTAGCATGTTAATGTTAATTTAGAAATGTTGCCACTTTTTGACGGTGCCGAGTCAAATCACTGACATTCCTGATTGCTAACTTAAAAAGTGGACCATTATGAGACTTTGAAAATAATGGTCCCGAATAAACTTGATAGTGTCATTGCTTTAATATTGTTTTAGAATTTTGCTAAGGTTTTGGATAGATTAATAATTGTTCTAGAAATTCTTCATGTGTCCATACTCTGGTAGCTAAGACACTGAGGCACTTCCCATTTGATAGGAGAAGGTTCAAATTTTATTTTCCTGTTTATAAGAAATTCTATGTCATAGATTTTGTTGTTTCGTTTTATTGTAGCTGAACGAAAAACAGCGAAGTTTTCGAATTCTATGTCTAATATTATAGATACTGTGAACCTTTAGAGGGCAACTATAAAATGCGTGTTAAAATATTTAATTTTGCTATGATTGGAAGAAGTAGAAATTTAAAATTTTGATTACGGTACTGTAGTTTTGACACGGTTAGTTAAACCTTGGCTTGTGTATATATTATCCGTTAGTTTAATGATACACTTGTGTTTAACTTGTTCAGGTCAACATATCTCTGAAAAGTTTTAGCTTATTTGCTTCATGTATATATGGGGTGACTTGTAGTTCTTGGTTGTTTTGCGTCACGTGGTTGTTCTGAGTTGCGTTTTTGGTTTGGTGAGTTTTGGGTCTGGCAGTCTATCTCACTGTTAGTTTGCGTTGGTGTTGAAATTGTGATAGATGCAGATTATGTTGCTGTTGTGATGTTTGTATTTTTATAAACATCTTGCTTCTGAAGACCTCTGTGTAGGCATCTGTGGTTGGGTTTGATATAATAATGGCATATATTAGTGGTATACATAGTTATTATCAGATTGATCTTATAACATTTACGAATTTATATGTTACACCTATATTTGAAACACTAAACATGGTGACTTTCAACGGTCGGATTTATAATAATTTATAAATACATATGCAGATTACTGATAAAGGCATTGTTTATTATGTTTGTTGAGTTTAAGTCATTTATCGTTTTTCTTATATTCTCAAAAAAAGTTTGCCCTGTCAAATTTCTGTATGAGTGGATTGTAAAATATGCACTATGTCTACGTATTAACTTTCTTGTCCTGTGTGGTTTTATGCTACCCCGGTTCTTCAGAGAAACTTTTTTCTGAAATGTGGCTTTTACCAGTTTGTAAAAAATTCCTAACTTGAGAAAAAAAGATAACTATACCTATATAAATAATAAAGATAGCACATAAAATTCCCTATCCGCTGGTTCCCTCTGAAAAATCAAAAGACAGCCAAATTTGACGTAGAATCCGAATCCGCGATCAGAAATTCAAGAAAACCAGTGAAAGTGCCATAAAAAATAGCCCCTTTCACATTTATATGCCAGTGGCTACATTTAAGCGAGGGAGACGGTAGGGCTTGCACTTCTTACAAGGCGCGAAGCGCCTCAACGCCCACCGCTCGAAAGCTTTACCATCTCACGCATAGAAGTATACTTTAACAAAGCCGCAAAGGGACCTATACGTTATAAACTATCTGCATAATTAATATCAAAAACAACTATAAGTGTTCTTTGCTACCACCCTCCAAGTTATCGATTCGGTCGACGGTATCAATCTCCCGGATTCGAAACATGCTTCTTCAACTTGATCTAATGACTTCAAATGGGTCAGCGCAAAATAGGACGCAATCGGCAGCTTTTTGGCACTATGAACTCGTTTGGGGTGATCAAAGTCGGATAATTTTGTTTTAAACTTTGTAAACGCGTCTCTTGCACGAGTCAGTATTTGAGGCTTTTTCATTTGGAACAAAGATCTGCCAAAAAATTTTGTCGGGCAGGTAGCGTTGGAGTTTGACCTCGTGGAACACAGCACTTGAAACGATAACGGTTCGTAAGGAAAATCCATTTTTTATCAAAAGTGATGACGGACCTCTTGTTGACAGTCCCCGTTTTTAACAATAGCAAATTAAAGTTCGGAAGTATAGATTGTTAATACTCCATAAACACGAATAATATAAAATGCATAAAACCTTTCAACAACAACCTGCTACTTGTTTAATTTTTAGAGTTTACCTTAATCTCTTTTGTTATAATAAATGCAGGTAACTCTGTGATCTCTGAAAGTACGGAACTTTTCCAATATTCGGGCTTACTCATTCAAAACCATCCCTTGTATTTTCTCTTTTGAACCCAAGATCACTTTATCATTTTAAATCAGCTATTTGGTAAGGTCTGTATTTGCAAAACACACTGGAATTAGCCTTTAAATAAAAAGATAAAAATATAACATCCTAAAATTTGTATACTTGTATACATAAAACCTTTGAAATTTTTTTGGCTAGGTATTGCAGCCTTTCCTAATCGATTTTAAATATCTCGCTTCTTTTTTCCGATTCTCTTACTGTTATAAAGTAAATGGTGGTGTTTAATTCTTCTTGGGAGTGTGTAAGTATTTCGACAAAGTCTTTACCGTTATTTACAGTCTTTCTCTCTTTTATATTTGTAAATGTGAGTTTGGAATTGCTGTTGCCATGTTCAGAAATCTAACAAGCGTTGTTCTACGTTGCGAGGCATCTACGGCCCAAAACTCACACTCTCTTAGTACCCATGTAGGAATATTCGGAGTGAGGGACGCAATCCCTCTTCCCACCTCCGTTCTATCCATTGTTCCACATTTGTTGCCACTCTCGCATCTGATTTTCTTACAAATCTTTCTCTGCCGGGGAATTTCGAGGGAGAAACATCTGGCGTTTTATTTTCAGATCTGCGAGAAGCATTCCAGTAATTGCTTGTGCGACTGCAGAGAAGATTGTTTTGTATCCACTAGCAACGCTTAATAGTGCTCTACGCTGCGCCTTAATTAAAACCTCCACGTTGCGCTTGCATTTCAATGCATCCATCCACACAGTTAATACGTATTACAATTTCTTGTTAATGACTTCTAATAGTAACATTTTTCTAGAACTACGCGCTTTAGCAGTCGGCATGAGCCGATTTAGCGAAGCAGTCATTGTTTCAGTTTTAGGGGCCATTTCCTTTGAGTGAGGTTTACTGTCGCGTCAAGATTTTGTAGCTTTTAAGCCCGAAACAATTTTTTTAATTGTCTTTTTCTTATTAACATAGTTGCGTTCGTTTCCTGCGTTGCTAGCTGTAACTCTTTAATCCAGATAGGTATTTCTCTCGAGCTTTTATTTGTAAGATTTATAAGATCTTTTTCTATTCTTGCAACTGCCACAACAGCGAATACGTCCGCCAATATCACAAAAAAATTAATTAATATTTGTAGGCACAATACCTCATCGTACATTATATTCAACAGAGTGAGACTCTGCGGAACATAGCAAAACACCATTACGTCGCAATTAATTACCATGAAACTTTTATTCATCAGATAATGAAGAGGTAAGGATTAATTTTTCTTTTTCCCAAAGAACTTTTATATTTAAAGAGAAAACGGAATTAAAGATGTTTTTAACATCGAGGACAATATAAGATAGTTTCTATGAACATATTTTGCTATCTTTATAACTGTCTTTGTTTTATTATACATTTAGAATCACTATTTAAGTTTCTTCACTAATTCGGCTTTTACAAAGTATTCAAAACGCTTGTCTAAGATGTTCAGAAGATTATGATGTCCTATATTCTCTTTCGGTATCAATACAAATTTAGACATTTTTCGGACTTTTCCCTGATTCAAAGCAGTGGTTTAAAGATTGCAAAATAACATATGATGCTTTTTGAATTGTAGGCTTCACGGCCTCTGGAGGTATTACATTCAAACGAGGTCTTCTTCTGGTCGGGTAGCTTTCAGTTACAGAAAATTTTGTGACTCATATTTTGGTAATTTATTCATACGTGGAGCCATTCTTCTAGAAACAATTTTTTTGCATTGCATCCCATATTTAAGTAATCATCAGTGGGTTGTCCCCCCTTACACTTTTTCACAGCTGTTTTATACCCAACTTGAAAGTTGTTATATATTTCTTTTGTTAATTTTCTCCATGCAGCTATCCTTCTCTTGACTTGTAATTTCTGTATTAAAATTTTTGCAATCTTTTTATAGTTTTCTGTCTTCTGTGGCTTAATTTTTATGTCGCTTTTTTGTTGGCCTTTATCACAGTCCATGTAACCACAAGACAAACTTTCCTTTAATAGCCACCTTGTCCGTCTGCTAGTCTATAAGCTTATGACCACTTCTGGTTAAATATCTTTTCCTGTATATTTTTTCAGGGCCGTTTAATAGACTTTTTTTATGTTTAGCAGAAAGTCGTTGAACTGTTTCCATTTGTTTTTGGACTTTTTCCCAAAATTTTTATCAATGATATTTTTCAACAGCTATTTTTGGGTTACTGTATTCAGAATTGTTAAGCACCTATTTTGTAATACATTGGTTGATAATCGTTTATTCTTTTAAAATCATTAACTTACCAGTCAATCATCTGATGAACGTACAGGTATTATCAATTACTGATTCTGTAAAAGTAGCTTTGTCATTTTAGTTTTGTATCACCATATTGCCAAAAAATCATCTAAGACACTACTTTTTATGGTTTTGACTTTTGTTCTTTATGCAGAAGATTCCATGTGAAGGTTTACCGTAAGGAACTTTAGTGCTCCTTTCTAGATCTTCTAAACACCTTGAGAAGACTATAAAAGTTATTATATAGATTTTGTTGGTATCTATTAATGTAGGCTCTCCTTTAGTAAGAATATTATAAACTCTTTGGTTATGTTATATTTTCCAATACAGATAACATCTAAAGTGAGAGATCTTTTCGACGATCTCACAGTTTAACCACCCTATTTTATCAGTTTTTAGTTTTATTAGGGTATCTGCAGACTTTGCATTTACTGTTAGGGTTGTATTTATTGAACCTTTAGCAAGAAGCCCGCATTTGATTTTCAATGTTGAACCCATTCGCGTTTGATCTTGTCTGTTTACTACAGACTTTGACTGTTTTATATATCCAAGATATTTCTACTCTTATATCTTTATGATTTGAACAATGAGTTAGAGTAATTTAAAAAGTTTTGCGTAGGATTTTCTAGCTGATATATTAAATACTTGATCAGATTTGCTATCCATTTCAAGTTTGTCTAAAGGATTGCAAGGTAAATATTTCACTCTGGTGGTTAATGCTTGTTGGATATATTGTACCATTGTCCTATAGCTTTCCAATATTAACATGCTGATATGATATTATTTTAATAACTTTTTGCTTTTTCGTTTTGCCTTTTCGATCTCATGTCCCCCTGGGTACTGCGAAATTTTGAAAACTTATGTTGAAATTGTTTTAGTAAACCCTTTTCTTTTTTTATCAGTGGGTTCAGTCATAATCTCCTTGACAGGAGTATCTTAGGATAACAAAGTATTAATAAACATTTCACTATTTCATACATTTTTCTCTGCATTTTTTATTTTCTAAAGTTGTTTCCTTCGCACTTCTAATATGATGAAAAACTAAGTCTTTTTGGACGCTTTTTTTTTTAATTTGTACCTTTAGTTTACATATGTATTCTGTTCCTTAAACTTTTATTTGGTTATTTCTTTCGCTTTCTTCTTATTGCTGTATTTTTCTAACATACTGAAGGGCACCCTTCATTTCTTTAATTACATCGTGTTTATTTTTTGTTTACACCAATAATAAGTGTCACTTCCTGGGTAACTTAAATTTCTAGAGTGTAGCCTTTTCTTCTTCTTCTTCTTCAACCTTGTTCTATCTAAAAGTAGCCTTTTAGAGGTTAGAAAGCTACCCATCGAAGTAAGCCTGAGCTCAGATAATAAAGTTTTTTTATATTTGTTCCTTTGCATCGTCAGATTTGTTTGAACCGAATTGTCTTTCCATAACCCATTTAAATTAGTTCAATAACGACATATTCGTGTTTGTTTAAATTTATTTTCTGCCATTTTAACCTCGGGAGAAGCTAGGGAAGAATAAGGTTTCTTTGGCTATAGCACCGCAGAGACAAATATGGAGTTTAGACAGTGCGGTGTGCTTGCAACCTCACAAGTTTTTACAGATTTTATTTTCTTTATTTTAAAGAGAGTATTAAAGTAAGTCTAGCGGTTGGTTGTTTTCTTTAGTACACCCTCAAAGGTTACTGCTATGGCTGGCGTTCAGGTCTCCGTTCTAGTGATCCTAGACTTGCTGGTTTTCATGATACTAACTTGAACGAGTGTTTTCTGAAAAAGAACGAATAGGTCACCTGCACTGTGATAATAAGTAAACTATAAAAAATTTATAAGTATCAGCAGAACGATTATTCTAAAAACTAACATTGATTTACTTTTGGCGGCATATATGAATGGCTTGACTAAATATTGAGAACATCTAGTCTAGGTAGTTTTGCGAAAGGGCAAAAGTTTAAAACTTTACTAAATTAGTTGTCAATAACGAAGTTAAATAAAAACGATAAAGCCACTTTGCAAATAATCGATTGGATAACAGCCAGTTTAACCTACCAAGGGAAAGGTTGTATTTCACCTTGTGAAAATAAAAAATGCTAATAGGGGTACATATTTTTCGATTTTGCTTGGTCGCACGTATTTGACCATTGGGGCCTTATTGTTCAAAATAGAAAACATTTGTACCATTTTGTACATAGGAGTGAGCTGTGTTTTAAAAGTAGTCAAACTGATTTTAGATATGTTTTTAAAATCCGATTGGAGTGTAGGGACTATTATTTGTTGCATTGTAAAAGTATATTTTTGACTGGTATAATCTGTACAATAATATTTTAGACCTCTAGCCGCTGACCACAACGCCCCTGACCAACCCAAAATCTTGACACGCCCTGTAGATAGCCACACTTCTCGGCTTTCTCATCCAACGATTGTTCAACGACGTCATCTACAATGCTTTCAGTTTAAAGTTGATATTATAATGGCTTTATCCATGCGGCACATTTTATATTCAGATTACGTAAACTCAACAAGTAAATCTTATTACACATCAAAATTAAAATTAAAATCTTCAGAAACAAACCAAAATTTTTTAAGTCTTGCGAGTCATCAAGGCCAGTTTAATATTAATTTTTCAAATTATTTAAATTACTTTTGTAATTTATTAATAACAGAAAATAAAATTACGTTTTCAAAGCAAAAAAATCAAAGTTGCAAATTAAGAGAATAAAAAGTTTTTATTGCTCTTCATTTTGATGTCCTTCGAGCTGAATGTGAATTAGCGGTAAGGAGGTAATTTTTAATATAATTTATTATGCATTTCTTTGTGATTTTGGTAAAATTGAATTTTTGAAGGATATTTAAACGATTAAATTAAATGTAAGACATCTAGTTACAAGCAATCAACGAAGCGGGGTCTTGGCTTGCTTATTGAGCTTCCTTTCAATTTTTCTTGAGCACCTCCGTATTTTAATACGCTAAAAGCAAACGGCGCCGGCTGCGCTCGAGTTACGGCAGCGCATTAAATGAAAGGAAAGCACCAAACAACCACTCGCAAATCCAAATTTAGGAAATGCCCTTTGCGGCGCGGTTCGCTGCACCGCCGCTTGCACAACTGCGGGTGAATCACTCCGCGCCCGTTTTGTTGCACACAACGGCTTGATCGCACAATCACATCCTGCAATTTCATTAGCTTTCGCTGGGTGGGCCATGAACGCTAAATTGGCATTTCCTTCGCCGTTCCCGAGCCGGTTGCGGGATTGTGACGGGCGGTCGATTGAAATCGCGATTTGTTGCCAGGCAGTTGCAAATTGCAAAAAATGACGCAGACAATAACGACGCGGGTTTCATTTTCGGCTGATTTGCAAGATCCGCCGAGGTGGCGAAGAAGTAAAAAATAAAGTTGCGAATAAAAACAATAATACATTTAGAGACACGTATGAAAAATGGCAATTTATGACTTTTATCAGAAAACTTCCAAGTTGGACTTGTATAAGATAATTTATTCAGCTTACCAACTAATGGTCTAAGGTCTTGTCAAAGAAATCCCTTCGGCTATCTATACAAAGCTGCACCGTTTCTGAAGGTTATGGAAGCAAGCTGAGAAAGCTTCATCTGTCATAGCTGTTTGAATTGCTGCAATATCTTTGTGGCAGTTTCCTTTCAGCGGCATTTCCACACGGAGTCCTTTCCAACACTGCAATAGCAATTATTTGTCTAGTATATTCCTGTTCCTCTGTCAGTGGGTAAAATATTATTTTTCATTGCGATTTCGTTTTCGTAAATCGCTACGTAAAATTTTGTAGCGCACATATCTATTCTTTCAATTATCAGAGATAGTAAGCTTCCTAATCTCATCACATTGGCTATCGTATAGTGTACTCTAAAACATAAGCTAACTAAGGACATATTACAACTATTTTTCAATTTCCTAGTTTCGAAATTTGTTAAACTTTTATATAGCTGCAAGCATCTTAAGGAATTGTGTAGCTGTGTCTACTAGCTACGATCTATCTTCTGACCATAGCCCTGTAGTTGCTACTACAATAATCAAGAATCTACTCAAACCAATACTATGTAATAGACGAACTGACTGGGACAATTTTAAACAACACGTGCACGAGTAAATAAATACTAATGTAGGTTTAAAAACACCAGAAAACTTATAGCATGCAGTAAATCACTTTCTAACGATAGTTCAAAAGGCAAAGAGGAATGCTAGACCATTGATTGATCAAAAACGTCACCTTATTAACTAAATTGGTAAAAAACGAAAATCCAGGGCAGCCTGACACTCAATATACATGATAAAACTAAAAACAACCAACTTACAACTTATAAAAAATATGATGAAAGTAGAGAACAAAACTTTATGGAACTACTTAAGCACCCTGGCTGAAGAGAATTATGGTATTTGAAAAGCTACCAAAGGATTTAAGAATATGATAGCTTGTGGGCAAGGTCAGAAATAGAAAAAGTCGAATTACTTGTAGATGTATTTACACCTAACTCTAACAATATTAATTAAAACGTTAACAACTTTCTTCATATATCGTTGCAGCTGCTACACCAATAAAAAAATGTCTAGCAATATTTCTGGAGGTTGGACAAACTGCTGTTTAAAATAAAAAATAATTTTTACATCAATATTATCTTCTGTTTAAACCGTATTTATCAAATAGATACTTTCAAACCAAACAAAAAATGGAATTTTGCAATTATATCCAATATCTCCTGGTGTTCCTCAAAGCAGTATTTTGGGCCCGCTTCTATATCTGTTTTTTAGGGCAGACCTACCTGTTCAAGACAACACTGAACGTTTGCTGACGACACTGCCATTCTGGCATGCCATACAGATCCTCTTGCAAGAAGGACTAAATGCAACGGAAGGCTGGTTGCGGAAATAAAAATTAAGATCAACCCATATAACGTTCTCAACAAGACAACCACAATGCCTACTTGTAATGTTAAGCAACGTCCCATAGCGCAAGCAGACGAAACAAAATTCTTGGACCTTCAAATGGACAAAAGGTGAACACGACATTCACATATCCTACAAAAGAGTAAAAAAATGTACACCAGACTCAAAATAATGCACTGGTTAGTAGGACAAGATAACAGCTATTAATAGAAAACAAAATACTTATTTACAAAACCATCATTCAACCGGTATGGACCTACAGCTATAAATTATGTTGTAAGAGCTGCCCATACATTGACATGATACAATGATTCCACTTGAAGACTATAAGGAATAATTTTAATGCGCCAATTGACGAGTTATAATTAGATAGCGATCTACAAGCCATCACGATAGACACCTAGGACACCTTAACGACCTCTTTACACTAACGCAGCAACCAACGATACGAAGACTAAAGCCCAAGTGATTATGGGGTCTGACAGAATAACGTAAAGCAACTACATCCTCCTCCCTTCACCAGCTTCAAAGTGGAGGAAGGCAAAATGGCACCAACGGGCGTTCGACTTTTTAAATATTATAAAATTATCTCATAGAATTTATTCACTAATTCAGATTGCAGCGATATGTGATGTTGACAAGATAGTTTGCACTGAATTTTTGTTCTCTCAAAACCTTTGGTGCCGTTTAAAGGCACGGCTTCTCGATAATGCTTATATGGTTGTTGTATCATATTCCATGTTCTACTAGAGGTTTGTCCTAACTTAAGGCAAAGCTTAGTGTTAACTACTTGCTCGAAATCTGTGTTTATTAGGTCACTCGTTTAATTTATAATCAGCCGAACAGTGGGTTACTAAGCCCTACCACCTAATGAGTTTACATGAAATAACATCTAAAACCAAGCTTATTCAGAATACATATCAGCTGATTGAATGACACCCATTTATTTCTTCTATTCAAATATGGCAGTTAAAGAATTAAAAAATCAGTCCTGGAATAAAATTGAATCAATAAGACTAAAGTACACAGAAATCACAAAAGAAGGTATGTTTGTACATCCATTCTTGTTATCGGGGTTCAATTTCCATTTAAATATTCCAGCTGCCGTGCAATTTTCCATCTACCCGACAGCGGCACGTGTTCTGCACGGAACGTTCATCTTAAAACTCAACCATAAAAATAGCCGCGCACGTTGTCCCGAGAGGATACCGTGCCTGCTTACGTAACAGTTATCGATTGCGGTGCTTTCATATTACAGGGAATTCTGGACGAGAAAAGCGCCGGTAAAAAATGCAGCCGTTAATAGAATTCCCCGCTTGCGGGCTTTTTATTTGAATTTCATTTGGTGGGAACCGAGTTCCTGCTGCTGTCGCCTGCTTTTTGCTGTCCTACTGCAACTAATTTGATTTTGCTATCTAGCCATCTTTGTAAAAACCTCAAATATTGTTAAGAGGATGTTGGAAATTAGGCAATTTAAAATGCAAAGTGCAATTTTTTCTAAGAAGTTGTTCAATTTGGTTTCCACTCTACATTTTGGTTGCCTAGCATTTTAAAATAATTTGCCTCAAAAGGTTCAAGATTGAAAGATGAGCTAACTGATGGAACTCAGGGCATATCGAGGAAGTAAGGGAAGCAGTAAAAAACTTAAAGACCGGGAAAGCGGCAGGAAATTATTGTATAAAGGCAGAAACGAAATACATATGTGAAAGAGGACACAATGCATTATAGCAATTATTAAGAAAAATATGGAAATTAAAGCCAATACCCCAAGGCTTGAGTACAGCAGTAATATTATCTATATATAAAAAAGGAGATTGTAGATCATGCGACAATTATAGGGAATCTCTTTGTTAAGCATACCAAGTAAAATATACAAGAACATTTTAGAAAAAAGATTAAGGAAAGAAATGGAAAGGACAATTAACAGAAATCTTATTTTCTACAACGAACATCTTTATGCTTGTTTTATTGATATGGTAGAAGCATGTGATATTGTAGAAAGGAATATAATATGGAAGGAAGTAGAAGAGTAAAAGAACAACTTAGAAAGGCAATAGAAAGTGCGCGTAAGACAACAAGGAATATAGTGCGAACAGAAAATCAATGCATAAGTGAATTTATAACAAAAGAAATTAGACAAGGGGGTGTAATCAGTGCATTACTATTTATTTTAGTTACGGATAGGATATCAAAAAAATGTGGAGAATTAATAAAGGGTATAAGAGTAGAAGTATGTGGGTTAAAACGGTTACAGTTGCAGAATTTATGTATGCTGATCATTTGATGATCCTTGCTGAAAGTGAAATCTCATTAGAAACTAGTATAGAAGTATGAAGAAAGGAGATGCAAAACACCGAAATAAGAGTTAAAGTAATATTTTAAAGAAAGAGGAACTCAGTATAAATCTTGAGGGTAACAATATAAAGCAAGTAAAAAACTAAATATTTAAGGTGTATAATAAATAGCAAGAGATATAGAACCGGAAAGAAATAACAGAATTGGAAGTGTTATAAAGAGTGCCTTTCTAAATAAGAGAGAAGACTAAAAACAAACAAAAATTAAATTATATAAATTAATGTTAAGACCAACCTTAATATATGAATGTAAGTCACCGGTGTTAACAACCAGACAAAACAGAACTGCAAGCATGCAAAATTCGAATCTTACAGAAAATAGAAAAAGCAACAAGAATAGACCAAACTAGAAACAAAGATACCTATATAAAGAAAGCTCAAATGCGCTGGTTTACCCACCTAATTAGAAAAGGAATCATAAAGAAACTATGGGAGATGGATAAAGATGACAAAAAATAGAAGACCAAGAAGTACACGGGACAAGAAAATGGCAAAGATTTAAGAAAGAAGAGGAATAATCTGGTTAGCAGCAAAGAAAATGGCCAAGAATGGAAAGCAATGGAAATAATTTTGAAAATAATAATCTAAAAATCGACATTCGTCGATGCCGAAAGGTAAAATACTTGATTGCAGTAGTAGCATTTTAGCGAAAGCTTGGGAAAAAACATGTATGCATTTTTTTATTTTCTCTTTATTCGTTTACAAAAGAAAATCGTAAAATCTTTTGCTCAACGTAATCCACATATAACCATATTTATTATTGCTGTTTGGTTTGCTCACCATGGATCTTTCTGCCCATGTGGCTTTTTCGTCCCTAGACCATGCGTCATTTCGCAAGTGTTTTTATTTTGATTACCAATAATGTTTTTTCTCATTATTTATTCTTTTAATAGTTTACATAAAAAATATGCTAGTTTACTTTTGTTGTCTTTATCCGAGTAGATGTCTAGGGACAATGCATTCTTCTAAAACTTAAGACTACTCTAGTTTCTTTGATGTAATTGGTGTTTTGCTTGATATTTTATCTACCCTACGATTAGTGTACATTCTCGTGTAATTTTTACATCTCTTGTGCTTATTTTATTTAAATCTTTAATTGCCTCACCTTCTATGATCTTTGAAGATAAATTTCAAATAACACTGCATTACTTTTTTATTAAAATATTTAATTATCTTTTTGCCTTTATCATTTTAATCTTTCCTTGGTTCTAATTATTTTTATACATTTGCATGTCACTTATTTTTGTCTTTTAATGTATATAATGCTTTTGTTTCTATTTGACTTGTTTTCCAGCTTTATTTTTATGTAATTTTTGTTTTTTTATTTTTGTGTGCTTTTAATCAGTTATTGCACTATATTTAAGTATAAAGTTTTATTATTAATTTTTTATTTACTTGATTGTTGGACACCTTGCCTCTTTACCAATAAAATGTTAACGTTGGTTAAATACTCGGATTTGTTTCTGTTTAACGTCTTTTTTTTAACATTATTATATTAGTTAATCTTCATTGTTATCCATTTTCAATCCAGATGCCTAATGTATATCTCTTTTTATTTTAGTGAGTGGTTTTTTGCTTGCGCTTCGTGTGCTTAGTTTTGGCAGGGACGGATCTGAATACAATCTTAAGCGGGTGATTTACCCTTCAAACAAGGGTTAATATTGTGGTCATTTAAGTTCGCCTCATCGCCCTGCAACAGAGATGGAAGACTTGACCCTCCACTTTTCAGGTCATACTCGCCATTTTCATTATTCTGACGATAAGAAATGTAAATCTTTTCCAATGAATTTAACGGTTTAGAAGGTACTTTTTAAATAGTTTAGAAGAAATCAACGCGGGAGGAATAGATGGTCATCATATTATTAGGCTATAAAAAGATTGTATGTAAATAAAAAATTTTTAAATTTTTTTTAACTTTTTACTTAAAAATACCACAAACTGATATAGAAAAATTCTATTCTTTAGCATCAATTCATGGATTTTGATTTTCGGTATATTTCGCTTAGTTTCCTGAACCAATTAGCATCTCATTACTATTTTTTTATTTTAATTTGACATCTTTGAAACTTATTTTGGGTTTTCCTGTTAGTGGAGTCTAAAGTTACAAGAAAGAGAAGAAAATATTATCAACTAATACGACATCTCCTGTGTATGGTATCAGCAGTAGGTTAATCAAGAAGAAATGAATAGAAAACGCAAATAATTACCCATTCAATAGGAAAGTTAAGGCAACAGTAATAACCAGGTTGATTACTTGGAAATTATTAACTTTTATATTTAATAGTTAGCTCCTAGACAGAAAACATCTTCGTCTGTCTTCTTAAGTCATTTTTAGCTTATTTCTTTCTAAAAATTTTGTGTATGATTTAAGTACACCTTTCAAATTTAGGATTTTGAAATGTTACTTGCAACGATCCGATCGACGTCGCAGCTAGCCTGATGACGTTATCAACCACCCCAGTGACGTTAATAACGGCCTCCCAACACCATTACTGCCGCAGTCGCATGAGTATAGAAGGAAAACGTACGGGATAGTCACTTAATTTTTAGAAGATTTGACGTTAATAACGGCCTCCCAACACCACTACTACCGCAGTCGCACAAGTATAGAAGGAAAACGTACGGGATAGTCACTTAATTTTTAGAAGATTTTCTTCTGAAGATGTGGACGAACATCAAGAGTTTTCGAACTCCGATCCCGGATTAACAACCTGATGTCCAATTTTGATTTTAATATTTTGGCTCTTTTTGTGGTGTAATTTTCTTTGTTTATATACTGCTTTTTCCTGATCCTGTTTAGAAATAGATTTAGTTTTTTTCTTATGTCTCTTTAATGGAAACTACTCGTATCCATTCAAATTCAAGTCATTAATATTACTTTACACAATTACGAATTAGTCATAGAGGACTAATGAGTAATTTTATTCATTGATGTTCAGTTGCTAACACATTGAATTGCACTAGGTTTTTGTCTTTAACACCACCATTTACGCTAATTTGAAAGATTTTTCCTCTTGAGTCACCACATTAGATTTCTGTTTTCTAAGAGTTGGACAGACCTCTCGTCTGGTGGAGTCTCTTTCAGTGATTTCTTGCAACCTTTTGAATTTCGATAACCGCAATTTCTCCTGGTGGACCTATGTACAGATTATTATTTCTAATGCACCGAGGAGTATCAAGAATATTCCGTAATACTTTGTTTTGAATCCTCTGTATTATATCTAAATCTGTAATATTTTTGTTGATTGTTCATTACTGTCAAGTTCTGCTAAAATAGCAGTACCATTTGCAAATGACACGGTAGTGTTATATACTTCACTAACTAGCAGCCCTTGGAGTACCCCGGGTTCAATTACTTCACATTAAGAAAAAGTATCTTCTTTTTCTTCTCTAAAAAATCTTTTTTGATAGATATGTTTTCAGGATTTCTGTGCATTGTTTGAAGAGCATTCCTTTTAACTTAAAATTAGTCTCTCATGTCACACTCTATAACTGCCCGTGTTACATTTAAATAGACTAGCACTAAACTTTTTCTTTTTGGTGTTTTTTTTTTTAAATAGCACCGGTTATTTTGTGAACTCAATAATCGGCAATAGATTTTTAATTAACTTTTCAAAATTTTTTGACACTGCTAGCAATAGTAATATCAGCCTATAAGATGATACTTTAAGTGTAGATTTTCTAGGTTTTGGTATCATAATTTTCCCCGACATTTTCCATAGCTTGGACACGTACTTTAATTTATGTTTTAGGTATATTCTTTTACAACATCTTTAATCTCCTTTAGAGAAGTGGAAATAATTTTTTCTTTCTTGCAGAGAGAACAGTCGATGCTAGTATTATTGGTCAATTTTTTTAGAGGTTTGTGTAGATTCTTCTTTCAGTTTTTTGATTTCTTTTTTAACTGCCGAGTGAAGTAATTCAAAACAGTTTTATCTCGTGCAATTCTAGTTTGATGGCACTTTTTCTTGCCTTTCACTTTTCAATTGCAAGATTATTGATTTTTTTACAATAATTGTTTTCTATTAATCTACTTTTTATTTGAGAAGTGTTCTCCCATGCCGTCCATTAAATGATGTTTGTATTTTTTTCACTTCTTCATTTACCTGCGCTTTGTTTTTTAAAGGAATATTAGAATCCGTAAGTCTATCAACCAATATAAAATTGTTTTTTGAATGATATTTTCTTAAACTCAACTTAATCCTACGTTTTTCTACTTTTTCGGATGTAAAGCGGTAAATGATATTTTTACTCAGTAATGTTGGAAAATAATCAGCTCGTGCCATGCGTACCATCGATTTGTGAATAATTGGCAGGTATATTGCTTACAATGAGGAAGCTGATAAGATCTTGCGTTTTATTTAAATCATTCAGCCTATATGACGATTTTTCAGTGAAAAATGCTTCTATATTTGTTGTTTTTAACATTAGTCTCTGCCTATTATAAATTTTGTGTCTCGGTAGCTTAAGTTCCAAGTACTGTTGCTGTATATGTTTGCTACTAATATTGGATGTTTATTAGACTTTATACATTCAGCAATCACAATCTTGTATGTCATTTCACAGCCTCCCGGAGTAGAATTAAAAGGGTGGTCTGAGTTGGCATATTTGATGGCCTTAAAGTTTGATGTAATAATATATTGTTTTTATGTCTAGAATTATTTACAACTCTTTTTTCTTTTATTGCTGTTTATTAAGTTTAACAAGAATGAACTGCAAAGTACGGTTGCTCTAAGTATTCTGTTGTTTTTCTAGTTTCCTTCTCATAAAACATTATATTGTAATGTATTTGGATTCATAAACGTATTTATACTTTAATAGCTGCTAACTTTGTTGTTTAAGATTTAACTGTACACAAATAACGGTTAAGACTATACTAAATTTTACTAAAGTACGGAAACGCAGTACTAGTGTAAAAACGATTTAAGAAAGAATTTGAAATTGATCTGTCTGCTAGACTTACCATCAGACGAATTAGGGGTAAATTTGAAGCAGAATATTCATAAACAAGGTTCTAGAAAGCCAAGAACATCGATGGATGCTGCAATGTAAGAGAAGGTGTTCGAAACGACTCATAAAAATTTATGTCATGTGAATTATGATAGTGTCAATTGCATTCTGCAGCCCTTTTAGTGAAAAGTCACATACCAAGATTAGCTCTCAAAGAAGGCAATTTAGATAGGAGAATGAAGTTTTGTAAGTGATGCCTGGCGATACGTTTAGCAATTTTTACGACGATCAGCTTGGAGCGATGAAGCCACATTCAAATTCAATCCTGAAATTAACTGCCACAATTGTACTTACTGGAGGAACGTCACGTAAATTTACTAAGAGGGGTAATGTGGTGCGTGGATTAATTGGCCTCTTGTTTTTTACTGGTACAGCATTTGGCGTGTTTAATTGAATTTTTTGAAACAATTAGCCACATATTCATGAAGATTTTTATGATGAGGACTTTTATTTTCAACAAAATAAAGCGCTTCCACATTACTATCGTGATGTAAGCACCTATCTGAATGAGAACCTGCAAAAAAAAATGATTTGGGCCAAGAAGTCCTGTAGGTTACCCTGCACTTTCATCAAATCTTACACAACTAGATTTTTCTTAAAATAAAGTTTGTGTTCAAAAACGGAAATCATCAATAAACTACTAGTATCCGTTTAAAGAAAACTTGTCCAAATACCAAATAATTCTCGATATTCTTCAGTTAAAGACAAATGTTTTGTATAATAAATAAATTTGTGTAGTTTATTGTGAACGTTGAAATGAAACTGTACATTAATCAATACAGACCTTCTAAATACAACCACTTCTGTTTATTACAAGAATGTATTTACATCTTATGTATTCCAAAAAATACGTAGGACTTTTAAGAATCAACTTGACAGCGCTTTAAGGCTAATTCGTATAAGCAAATCTAGGTTTTTCGATAGTAATAGTCTTTTCCATAAATAAAAGTTCTGTAACGGTGTTATTGCTACACTTCAGTAAATTTACGAGACACCCGATACGGCAATCAACATGAGGTTTGTCTAAAGGAGGTTGCACTTGTATTATTGCGTGATAAGACAATATTGTTTTATGTGACCTGTTTCGTTAAAAATGTCATTAGGGAGGTTGTGCTACACTCTTCCACTTCAAAGATGTGGAACTTGCGATTGAATTACATACAACCATCGCATAATCGCAGACTTCATTTTGTATTCAACCCTTATAAAATTGTCAATTTAAAATTTTATGTATAATTGGCGCAAGAAGAATGTGAAGCAAAAACTGCTTACGAGCGAATTAACGAAAAAACTTGTAATTGAATTAAATTCGTATCAAATGCGTGCATGCAAATCATGGTGTCATAATATTATAGAAGGGAATGCAGTGAGTCATTTATGCAGTAGTGAACAAAGCAGAAAAACCATAGAAGCAGATAATTATGAGGAGCGGTGAGAAATGTGGTCTATAAATTAAGCACCAGGTACCAGATTTGTGTTTTTATGGGTATCGAAATTTAAAGTATCATACCAGGAAAGGCAAACGTGGTGGATGTCTGTCAAATGTGCCAAGTCTCACATTATATGAATAGGCAGATAAAATTTTGCAAAATTTTATTTATAATCATCTATGAGGATCTGCAGATGATAGAAGTCTGCGTACACTCTCAGAAAAAGTGAAAATCTATGGGAGGTATGTCAACAGTTTCCAGTTTATGGAATGACAGCACATCAGAGTCATCCGTCCCAAAAAGTTATGACTGGAAATGTTTATTTTAAAGCAAATGGGATCAGAAAAGATTCTGCTGATTGATTAGCTGCTCCTTTATAAAAGCATTACTGGTCAGTGGTACTGTGTCATTGAAATTAAAGCCGTCGCAGGTTTAGGAGAAAGTTCTGTAGCACTGACAGCAAATTTCAGTCAGCTCGTGTGAATCTTCGGGGCCTCTTGTGAACAAAGCCAAGCAGCTGAAGGTAATCACAGTGCCTTTTGGTCGGCTCCAAGATCTTTAGCTAAGTCCTGAGTGTTTGTAGATGGTCTGGGATCCAAAGCGGCTTGCAAGTTTCCGTCATCAGATATCAAATATTTTGTACCGTTTTGCTATGGTTCTGTAACTCACTGTTCATTTGTCTTTAGCATCACAAATCTTTTTCAACCTTCCGCGATAAAAGTTCCAGCAACAACGTGATTCAAAGTTTAGCTTTGTCCATCTAGAATAAAAAGAGGCTAATTGGGGTATTATAAAGACAAAACAATATCAGAAATTGTACAAATTTTTTGTAAGCTTCGCTACACTATTACCACTTTATAGGTACAGGTAGCAGGTATTGTTGTATTGTTGAATCTTCTTATCAGTGGTGGAGGTTGATCGGTGTCTTGCTCCCTCTTTCCTTGTGATATTCGTTGCGTTAAGCCATATCTTCTTTTGTTTCCCATTATATGTCCGGAATATTCGAACTTTCTTGTCTTTACGGTAATCATTATTTCGGTGTTTTTCTTCATTCTTCGAAGAACTTCATTAGTTACGTAGTCAGTGCATTAAATTCTTAACAGACTTGGATAAAGTACCGTTTCAAAGGCTGTTAATTTTTTTGTGGTTGTCTCTGTTTGAGTTCAGGACTTGACATCATAAAGCAAAGTCTAGAAAACAAAACATTGGAAGGGCCTTATTTTGATTGACGTAGTGAGGGAATGATTTTTGAAGATTGGCAACAGTTATACGACATGGTATCTCTTGTAAATAATTCCTCTGATCATTAAGTTCTGTGCTTAGATATACCTTTATACGATACTTTCAGTTTTGTCAACATTAAGATCTAGCTCGTATTCTATGCTGACTTCGTCACTATTCATAAGCTGTTGTAAGTGTTCCAAACTGTCTGCAATAATAGCAGTATCATCAGCATATTTAATGTTATCCGTTAACAAGAATTACGTAATTGCTATTTTCGAGTGGTTGTTTGAATATTGCTCAGGCTACATGTTAAACAGTAACGAGGTCAATTCTTTTAAATATTTTTACTAATTCAGATTATTTTCTTAATACAGACTAATTGTACTAAACTCCAATATAAATAGAATTATTTGCAAATCCTGTCACCCACACCAATATAAGTCATAACTAGCATGATGCATTTTATCAAAAGTCTTGCACGAAACAAACTTATATATCAGTGTAAACATCTCTACATTTCTGAAACAGCACTTATGTACTAAATAGAGCTTTTCTTGCCTCCAGTGCGTTTCGAAATCCAAATTGACTCTCTGACATGTATGCTTTCCAAATTCTCTATATTTTTTATAAGTGATTTTAAAATTACCTTTAGCAAATAGGTTACGTCGCCGATAGTTTTACATTCCTCGCGAGCTTCCTTGCTCCTTGTTTTTTGGGTACTGATATACACTCAGATTTAAGCCAACTTTTAAGAAATATTACCTGTTTGACATATACGGTTACATATATTCTGTTTGACACCATAGTCAACTAATAGTTTGAGAAAGTTGTCTCGCCTGGGGCTTTTCCTTCTTCTATCTAACTAATAACTATTCTAACTTTTATAGTAATGTCTGAAGATCTGGTTCTTGCATTATCAAACAAATCTTTTATGTAATACTTTCTCACGTTTTCTTTTCAGTACTTTTCTATTGTGACCTTGTTTTGTTTACCAATTAATTTACCCACTTTTTTAGTTTTATAAAGCTGCTTATTTAACTTTCTCATACATATTAAAGTTGTCATATTATTCTTCTACTTTCCCTCCTTGTGCGTGCTTGTAGAATCTGAGGTAATTACTTTGATCTTAAGTTTTAATATTCTTCTTTGATCCGTTGGTTGTAAAATCTCGTCAGCCACCTAGAGTGTCTTCTTGATGTTGTTGTTGGGTTTTAAATGATTTTCTGTGATAGTGTTCCTTTAGTCTTTACTTCAATGTCTTTTTCCTCTTCAAAATTCTTGACATTTACGTATCTGTCTAGTTCACTTCTTACTTTTAATGTAATGTTAGGTTCGTTTAGTTTTTTACGGTGCAATTTTTATTATTTGTTTTCTTCTGGCTATTTTCAATTTTACGTTTACCATAGCCACTAATTGATTATGATCTGATATTGCCAGCTCTTAGAGATGTTTTAACTGAAGTAAACGCCTTTCGGTGTTTTTTATTGGAAAATATGTTATCAATTTGGTTCCTGATTGTGCTTTGGGACATTTACTATAACTTTTAGATATACGACCGTTTTGGTGGTGGTTTAAGAAAGATGTAGCGAATATCCAAAGTGTCGTCTCGTTCATTCTTCTTTCCTAATCCGTAGCCTAATGTCTTTATCCATTTCTTCCTTTCCAATTTTAGCGTTACTATCTATTATAACTACGTTTGTTTTATTTCTAAAAAAAAATTTTATATAGCCGTGATAATTTTTTTATCGTTTTTATCTGCCGTAGGATCATATATTTAAATTATGTTGATCATTGGTAGAATCAGTGTTGTGCTATGGTTGTGAAAGGTGGATAATTAACAATCAATATAAAAGAAAACTACAGGTCGTAGAGATGGACTACCTTAGAAGAAGCGCGCTGGTATCCAGAAGGGAACATTTTACAAATGATGAAATACGACGTAGAATGAGGGCCACAGACACAATAACGGACAAATTGAAAGGAGAGGACTAAAATGGTTTGGACACTTGATGAGGATGGATGACCAACGATGGCCGAAACGAATCTTCAAATAGACTCCTCCAGGAAAACGGAAAAGAGGAAGACCCAGAAGATCATGGAAAAATTCTGGTAAAAAATTTCCAATAATTTTACTACAATAATTCTTGCTACATGTTGGTGTTCGCATGTCTTTTTTCAAATAATACAAGTAATATTTGCTTATTTTATAGTTCAGCAGTCATTTCTTTAATTACATTATTAACTTCTCCTAACTGATACCGTGTTTTAATGTTTCACGAACACACCTTAAAAGATGACCTGAAATTTTTAACCTTTTACGTTTATATTCAGCCATGAATGAATAAATTAGGAGAAGTTATACACCGCAGTTTCTCCATTACCATTAACGACAAATAATTCATCTACGTTTCCGCTATCTGATTTCTACTTGTGGTCAATTTTGAACAATCAACTAAATAACCAACTCAAACACAAATTAAAATCTATCAAGAATGAATCCTTTCAAACCTACATGAAGTCTTTAAATGTCCATGACAATTCAATATGGAAAGCCGCTAAAGGTATCAAAAAAACACAAACTCATATTCCTCCACTAAGAGACCAAAGGGGGTCATGGTTAAGATCAGACAAAGAAAAGGCAGAATCGTTTGCAGACCATCTAGCTGAAATATTTCAACCAAACTCTTTTGAGATTGATCTTGAAATAGAAGAAGAATTACAATCTCCAATACAAATGTCCTTACCAATACGAAAGTTTACAGCCTAGGAAATAAAGAAAGAGATAAAATGGTTAAAAGATGGAAAAGCACCAGGTCAAGATATGATTACAGCAATCGTGCTCAAACAATTGCCTGGACAAGGAATAAAATATTTACAAATTTCATTCAACGGAACCCTAAGACTTACGTACTGGCCGCTGTATTTCAAATTCGCGCAGATCATTCTGATTTCAAAACCCGGCAAACCTCCCACCGAAATCAGTTCCTACCGCTCCATTAGCCTGCTTCTATATTATCCAGGTTGCTTGAGAAAGTAGTTCTGAAGCGTATTAATGAAAACTCATTGCAAGAAGAATGGTTGCCTAACCACCAATTTGGGTTCAGGCACCAACGCTACTGTTCAACAATGCCACCGACTTACCAACATCATACAAACTACATTACAAAATAAAGGATTCTGTACTGCTGCTTTCCTAGATGTTAGACAGGCGTTCGATAGAGTATAGCACAGAGGATTATTACACAAAATTAAAAAAACTTTTCGTTCTGACTATTGTCTACTATTACGCTCGTATCTTACACACAGAACCTTCAAACAAGGATTGGTCAAAATGTCTCTCAAATTAAAAAAATAAAGGCAGGTGTATCACTGGGGAGTGTCATGGGACCTTTGTTATACCTGCTATTTACATCTGACCTATCCACATCGGAATCTACTGAAATAGGCACATTTGCAGACGACACGGCGGCACTCGCGTGTAACGAAGACCCGATAGCAGCATCAGCTGCACTGCAAATCCATTTAAATCAAATCAAAGAATTGTTACTTAAGTGGAGAATCAAAGTAAATGAGACTAAGTCGGTATATGTCACATTTACAACAAAACACCAAGAATGTCCACCAGTAACCCTTAATGGTACTATTCTCCCACAGTTCACTGAAGTTAAATATCTGGGTCTCCATCGTGACAAAAGATTAACCTGGAAAACGCATATTAATAAAAAGCGGAAACAAATGGACTTAAAAATGAAGCAGATGTACTGGCTCGTTGGGAAAAAATCCATACTATCCTTAGAGAATAAATTGCTGTTATACAAGTCTGTTATCAGACCAATCTGGACCCTGGGGTTGTGCAAGTCGATCCAATGTCGAAATTATTTAACGTTTCCAGTAGAAAACCATCCGCAGCATGGTAGCCGCACCCTGGTATGTGACAAACCAGATACTTCATGCAGACCTTGACATCCCCTATGTGGAAGACCTAATCAAAGAATATGCTATCAAACATCAAACCACACTGGAACATCATCCAAACGAAACCCTGGCACCATTGACAGTAAATCCGCAAAATCGACGTCTTCAGGAGAAATGGCCAAAAGACTTCACCGTCTAAAGAAGGGATGACTCCAATGGGAGTCTACCCATCAAATCTCGTAAACACATACTATTAGCCCATAGAATGTACATTAATTCTGATTGCTGATTATAAATTAAAAAAAACTTTAACAATCCAGTTGGTCCACTCCAGTTTTTCATTTTTCCGCTACCACCTGCATCTGGGAGATAATCCCTATATGCCATCTGGGGAGGAGCTTAATGGAGGACTAACAACTCCACACAGGTTAATTTAGTTACTCTAACATTAAAAATACGGGAAGAGTCTCAAAAATTGATTTGAAAAATAGTAAACGGAGAGGATCTTAAACATCTGTTGCTGAGCAATTTATCGATGAAAAAATATTTAGGCTATGCTACAAAGTGGCACCGAATTATGTCTTTCAATGGTAAGTGCATTTTTTTGGCACTTGTTACCCTTCACTTTCACTGCCTATTAAAAAAAGCAGCACTTAAAATTTTACTTTCTCCATAACTACTGTAGTACTGTTTGACACATTGGATTTTGCATTAGTAAGAAAAGTAAGTGATTACAGTAATATTCTAAATATTTAATCCAACAAATTAAAAACCTAGCTACGTAGTACAAAAAAGTAATACCCATGTCACCTCTTGTTTCTGATAAAATCTGGACCTATAGACTAAGGATGGTAGGAAAAATAAAATCTGTGATTGAACACTAAATTATGCTGGTATGCATACATTCAAGACAAGGTTTTAGGCTTATGAGTTTTAAAGCAAATCAAACGCACATTTTTAAATAGCTTGCAAACCTAAAGTTATTTCTGCCGAATTTATATTTACAGAAAACAATTATTTAGTATAATTTTACAAATTGAATTCATTGTGCTTTATGTTTGAGTTTTAATGTAAGGCTAATGTTGACAATTATTTGACAACCACAAGGTAAAGAATTGGATAGATTAACACACAATTTTATCATGCGACAAAATTAAAGCAAACAGCGCAATAAAAGCTTAAAATGGGCTAAGGTGAAAGCGCAGTGCGCTGTAAAGCCGACTTTGTTGGGTTATTTTATTAATGTTTGCGTAATTAAAGTATGCTTTACGACCCAGCGACTAAAAATAGAAACCAAAGTAGCACAGAGCTGATACCAAAATGTATCTTTATTGCCCGGTGGAGTAAAACAAAGTTAGGCCGTTGGACTATGCTTTTATATTTTTATTGCTAAGAGGATTCGGATTTTTTACCTTTTCCATCTATAAAGTAACCTATGTAAAGTAAAGGTCATGGTGTGAGCGGCATCTGAACTTGTGCAAGATGACTCGAGATTCCCAATTATGTTATACAAGTAGCTGTAAGAAGCAAGGAAATCCTTAATAATTTAATAAGCCTGGGTTTCAGCTTTGACATTTCGCCCACGCAAGGCTCTGAAAGAAGTGCTTGTTATATATAGAAGTTTCATTCTGAAACTGACATTTTCCGACGTCTTCGTAGGACATTTCTGTGCATTATGTGGTACGAGGTGTCACAGAAAATTTTTTTAGTTTCCTGCTAGGTGTTGTTTCACTCTGTTTTTGTCCCACACCTTGTCGGTTGCTGGTCATTTTTATTACATATCTCAGTATTTTCATTTTTGCTTATTCTTATTTATATCAATTTTTAATTCCTTATTTGTTATCACTGCAACCTTGGTTTCTTCTAAACGAAATTGCAAATTGTATTGGGTTAATGCTTCGTTCCGATTTTCTAGATTACTCTAAGTTTAAATTCTGTAGATTCTTGTAGCTGATATTACATTTCTTTACCTTTTATCAACATTTTTTAATGATTTGGTCCAGCTTTAAGCATCTTGGAGTTGTAACTTATAGAGTTGGTAATAAGTGTAATTAGATAGTAATAACTCGGCATGCTATCCAAAAGTTAGAATGGTACTTTAGTGGATAAGTGTGGTAAAACAACAGTAATTTAAGATTAGGCAAATTCAACGATAAACATCTATTTTATTTTTTCTTCCCTTAACGTAAAAGAAAAGGCGGTATTATAAACTTTCAGTCTAGAGAGCTTTCTATTTTGTATAAAAATCAATTATTATATATTAGTTACTTTAAAATACTATAAAAGCAACATTCATGCTAAAGTAGATCGTTTTAGTTAAAAAGATTGCCACAGTAAAGTATTTTTGGTCTTATATCATTCAAACAATAATTGCCACATATGCCAACGATACGGCAATATTTGCGCCACATGAAAATATTACTGATGCTTCTAGAAACTTAAAAATACATTTAAACCAATTTGGGAAATGGCTACAAAGTATTCCAGTTACATTAAAGCATCGAAACAGGTCTTGTGGCCATTGTCTTTTCAGTCTTATGGTGACGGTCAGCTGGTTGCTGAACTGATCAATGAAGTGATTTGTATGTCTTGGTAATTTGTTGATATATTTTTTTGTAAGTTGACTACATATGGTACCCCCAGATCGTTATGTAGAGTTTAATATGTAACATACCATAGAGCTTTTGTTATTAATTTAAGAATATTCGATTGGCATCATTGTAGTACTTTGGTATGGGAGGTCTTTGCGCAGCCCCATAGTTTGATCCTAAATGTTCAAATATATTTAATAATGACTTTGTTAGACAAAGATAGTTCGGGTCGCCTGCCGACTAGTCAGTTTATTTTGGCTTCGATATGTGCTGGTCCAGATGCAGCCCGAGATACTTGATTTGGGTCTTCTTGGGTATCAGAACTTTGTTAACTCTGACTTGTGGGCATACAGTACGCCTGTTGATGAACGTGACATACGCAGATTTGTTACTATTTACTGCTATTGGCCATTTGTAAAACTAATCTTCTAAATGAACTGCTGCTGTTTCTGATCTTTTGTTAGCTAAGAGGATAGCTGTGTTATCAGCGAACATGGCTATTGAGGTATTGGTTGTAGTTGGTGTGTCAGATGTATAGAGTAAATAGAGTAACGGACCAAGTACACTTCCCTGTGGTACTCCGGAGGTGATTTTATGATATTCTGATACTGTATTACTAATTTTGATTTAGGACTAGATACAACTGAGTTAAAAGTGTAGTTTAGTTTTGTATAACAGGCTCTTATGCCATACCTTATCGAAAGCCTGCTTAATGTTTAAAAATGCCGTTGTACCTACGTATTTTGTTTCTAAACTCTCTATGATATGAGTAAAAATCATAATGCGTAGATATTGGTCGAATGTTGTCGAAGTATGATGATAAGATGGGATCATCGAGGTCTACAGTTGCTTGAATTCTTATGAAAAACAGCTTTTCGAAAATCTTAAACAGTAAGAGCAGGAGACTGATCTGTCTGTACGAGGAAGATTGTATGGTTGTATGGCTTAGCAATAATCATGATCTGGGCGTATTTCCAATGAGTATAAAGTAGCATAATCGTAGAATGCTACTGGAAATGAAATTAAGCAAGACTACAGCTTCACAAGAAAGTTTAGTTTGTTTACGTATTTCAGCTGGAGAAAAGGTTTAACTGGTAGTGTCATCTGACATGGTGTTGTGACAAGTGATTCAATTTCAGTATCATCATGAGTACCTTGGGGCTACGATGTTGTGAAAACGGTGACGAGATACTCGGCGAAGGCTCCTGCTCTTTCTTTTTTAGATTTGGCCCAGTTGCTTTTTGATTGGGGGTATCATAACTATCGGTTGTTTAAACTTTTTTGTTGCTTTCCATATAGTTTGGTCATCTGGCGAGAGTTCCATGACGTATTCCTTAAATGTGTCATTCCGTGCTTCCATTAGTGCTTTGTGAAGCTGATGGGTGAGTTTATTGTACTAGGTTCTATCATGTCTGTTTTTATTATGTTGTCACTTCTTCCGTGTTCTGCGTTTTTTACCAACGAGCTCTTGTCTGTAACGGGAAATGTTGGTAGTTTTTAAATGGCTGGTTCTTGCATTAGGGTAGCGTGCCAGACAGCATTTTATATCCTTGTTGTTAGATGTTGGGTTGCTTCTCTTTGATTCGTATAGAAGGATTAATTTTATTTTCTAATAGACTTCGGAATCGATCTCAATTGGTGTGTTTAGAACAGAGTTTTTTTTTTTGAGGGGGGTAGTCCTTTGCTGACGATTGTTGTGCTTAGGGTAGTGGTAGTGGTACAAATATTTGCTATTTGAGTTACAGCAAAAACGATCAGCAATTTATTTGCATTAGTGGGCCACTGCTTGGGAAGTTGAGATTCTGCATCTTATGCAGGAGATTATATCCTTTTGTGTGGTTAGTCCCGATCCCCAAGCAGTATTTTTAGAGTTCCAGTCTCCTCCAATGATAAACTTAGTTTAGAAAGGTCGTAGAAGGTCTTTATATTCCTCAGTGAAAATAGCATGCCTGGGCTATAGACTGCTGCAATTGTTAGTGGATTTTATGCTACCACTTCTGATGAGATTCCCGTTTATAATGAGAAATTGTATTTTTAACAATTACAACTGATCCACCGTGAGCCGTTGGCATTCCAAAGGGCAATGTGTAAAGAGGTCGCCATTTTAAGCTATTTTGTTTATTTCATTCGATACCATGCTTAGAACTATGGATGATGAGTTGGACGAACATTGCTTTAAATTAAATGATTAATGTTTGTTTGTTATTCATTGTTTAGGTTTTCCTTCAGTTGCTTGTGAATAGGTTGGTCGGTTTTGTATAATATTTGTTTGTGTTGTGCATCTGTGGTCCAATCGATAGAAAATCTCTGATATTTAATGGGACTTGTTGTGGAAGCCTTTTAGTTGTAAATTTCCTAAATGGCGTATTTTTAGTTCTTCGTATGTCTAGGTATACTGAGCACCCTTTATTGTTAGCCGGGTGGCTTCCAACATAGAGCGCATTTTGCTGGAGTTAGAAGATTTCTTGTATGTGGAAGTTGCATCCTCCACCACATTTTAGACAGGCAAAGGGTTTGTTACAATATGTTGTTGTGTGGCCGTAGTCTTGGCACCGAGTGCACTGTGATGTGGTGTTTATTTCCTGGGTGGTTCTATTGACACATCAAATATCGTTTTATTGTTTTCTTAGATTCTAAAACAACCACAAACAGCGGTAGTAGTTCCTTAGTTACACGATGACGTGTATTAATAATGTTACGTACTGTGTGACCAAGCTCGCCCAATTCTTTAATCTTCCTTGATATAGTGTGATATTTCGGATAATCATCTTAGATGCTCTCTTTTGCTTTAGCTGGTAGGTGTGATATATTTTGTTTTTATCTTTAAAATTTTCAGAGGTTTCTGTACGATTACAAATATTATTTGCTAAAGTTGCTGTATATTGTTTTTTCTAGTATATTGTTTATGCTGCTAATCATCTCGTAATTATTTACTCCATAGATATAAATTGGTGGAGATTTCGCGATTTTGTTCAGTGTTTGTATTATTACTTTTGCTTAGGCCTCGTATTATTCGATATGTTTGTTTGGGAAAGTTACTGTTGAGTCGGGTGCAGTTTTTTTTTTGACTATTTGCAATTCATGATTCATCTTGTGTGCTTTCGTTCTCTAAATTGATAGAATTTGTTTTGAATTATTCACTAGACTGGTCATTCTCGTTACGTGTTGACTTGTGCTATTGTCATAGCCTGGGGGAATGGGGCTGCATGAGGATTTATTACATAGAAAGGTGGTGTTAATGTTTGATTTTGTGTTACATATGGAAATTGTGAATTGGGTTGGACACTGTAATGGGTATTGATATGCTTGAGTAATAGGTAATTTAAAAGTAAACCATAATTTTCCAGGGGTTTGGCTTGATGCGTCCAGCAGACCCAGACCGCAGTCATTATTAACTTTCTAAAGCGGAGCTTATAGAAAGTTAATGAGATTATCATCCTGTCTGTTTGTCTGTGTGTCTGGAGACACTATAACTTCCGGATTCACTTCAAACTGGGCATACACACAATTTAGGTCAGTACCTTTCATGGGATTGATTTTCATCCAAATCGGTTAACGGCAACCGGAAGTGATCGTTACGATTTCGCACCGCTGTAGAAAGTTTCCTTTACGGCATTCCACCGTACTCGTTAATACTCTTAATAAGAAATTAAAAACTAAATATATATACAGGATAGCGACTTTGCAGTAGATGCGTGTTTTGTAAATGAGACACTTATCGAACTGATAGCGCGGCATTCGACTCTTTCAAAGATAACAGAGCGTAGCAGGCGATTACTCTTCGAAAGTCAAATAACCATTTTTTTGGTATTTGAGCTGCAAAATTTGGCTGGGTATAATCAAAAAACATAGTTCCAACAGGATGGAGCAACATCGCACACTTCTAATATGTCTCTGCCACGAATTAGTGAAATTTTTCCCCAAAAATTGAGTTCCAGAAAATGTAGCTCTGATTTCACTCCTATGGACTTTTTCTTGTAGGGATATCTTAGATCAAGAATATACAGTAGCAATCTGGGCTCTTTGGCTCAACTGAAAGAAAATATCCGTCAAGAAATGCCAGCCATTACGGAGACTACGCGCAGTACTCAGAAATGTAGCTTCTCGTTTAAAAAAGTGCCAAGGATCACATTTAGGTGACATTATTTTAAAAAGTAATTTTCCGAAGTCTGTATTTTAATAACAAATAAGTTTTTAAATAGATGTTCCCTTTGTTTTTTTTATAGCTATCTTAAAAAGAAACTCTCTTTTGGTCACTTTGTATGTACAAATTTTATTTTTTGGTCGGGAAAATTTTTTAGAATTATAAAAAGCCTGTTTTGGCATCGATGTAGAAACCCAGAACATCAGCATAGCCACCTCGAACGTAATTGGCAACGACGTGTCATGTATGAGCATGAAGTTCGGCGGCCGCGACGTAAATGAAACACGACCCAGATATGAGTTTTCCAGCCTGTCGCATGGCATCACCGAACACTTCAAACAGCGAACTCCGCCCGCATTCCCATTTGTGCATCTCCCGGCTGCGGAGGAACTGCTGCAAAGTTAAATAAACGAGCCGTCCCGCGCTGCCATGCCAAAGACGCGCCGCTAATTACAACTCCGTCTCATTAGCAAAAATCCGTTGGGGCGGCAGCCCCGGCGCGTTATTGAGTTTGGGCGAGCTTGACGTCGCGCGCATTTTTAGCAACAAGGACAAAGTGGCCTTTCCGGTTTCATGTGCCGGGGACATAAACCGGCCATCAATCGAAAGCCAATCAATATCCAATAAAGTTTATGGCATGCATGACTAAATTATGCTATTATCTCTTTAATTAATGGGCGCGGAACAGCCTCGCTCGGATGTGTGGCGGTTTGGCGCTGCCCGAATCTAAACGGATTTTTGTTTTCGATTTCCAATAGAGATGAATGGAATTACATGCCTTTAAATGCTGTTACTAATTTGCTCTCCTCTTTGGTTTTGTTAACGCTTAAAATTAAAATGCCCTTACATTTCATTAGGGTGTTACGCTCGGTTATGGGGTATTACAAAAAAGTTCAAGTAAAGTAGATAACATATCAGTAATAAGCAATTAATATAAACATAATTGTGGATAAATGGATGGATAACAATAACGGTGAAACTCTGCAACTGGCGTGGGAGTACAGGGGGGTATGGACTGCGAATTGAAGATCGAGATATGTCCGTACCCCTTGATCGAGTTGTGCTTCTTTTTAATGTTTGAATGGGTTATCCACCAGTATTAACCGCTCTAACATAAAGGGGTGGAAAATAGATTAACCATTTGGAAAATCCAACTAAAATTTTTTTTTGAGAGTCGTTAGACCTGTCTCTGGTAGCACTGTAGTCTCATGGCCTTATTGTATTTCTCTTATTTTCTTTAGAGCACTTTTCCCAGTATCCTTGTCTTTTGATCAGTCTGTACTTACTGGATAGTTGCTGTATTATTCTGGATCTATTATTGGTTTTTCATAAACAATTTGCTTTTTATGAACTCAAGCTTTACACTCGGACAAAATATAGATGGCTGTTTTTGTTTCTCTTCCAAATTGTCTGCAACTAAAATTTCCTCTGTACAATCCTACAAGGTCCTGTGAGGAAACCAGTTCGTTTACTAAATGGTTCTTTTATACATGTTTTTGCCCCAGTACATTTTCTTACTATTTTTATGATGTTTTCTGACAAGGTCAGCTTGCACCCTTGTCCACCTCCATCATGAACATTAGTTAGGCCATCTTTAAATTTCCTACATCATTCTCGCACAACACCATCACTCATAGTTTGCACCATAAACGCTCTCATGGTGGAAAGCTGCGCAGTAGCGCAGTGCGCTGATCCGCCTCATATCTCTCGGCTGCTCACTTAGCAGCGCTGTCGGAGGTTGAAAAAATAGCCCTTGTATACAGAGATGATAATTATTTTTGTGCTAACTCATTAGATTTTTCATTGCCTATACCCACAGACTTGCTGTGTCTGCCAAAGCACATTCGCGGCATTCCAATACCTTCGGGTTCTTTAATCCCAGGTGTTTGTGAATACGTCGATTTGTCTATTTTGGCAAGCCCTCAAACTATTTTGCTTGGCACATGCATTTTTCTAATATTTTTTTCGCAGTACGTGCCTGTTCCCGTTCCAGACCCGGTCTTTGATATGTCTGTGTATCAGATAATTTTTCTGAGTTTGTTCTTGTTGCTCGTTATGTTTATACATTTATTTAGATCTATAATATTAACCTCAACACTTAGGTTGAATGCAAATTCTGCTGTCGTATTTTCATGCAATCTTTGCGGATGGATATATCGCGCAGTCTATTAAGAGACACTCTTGCCTCTCCCATGATTTCAAAATGAAGAGGAGAAAGGTTTAGTAGTGTCTTTATTGTCGCTGTTATTCCCAAACAAGGGCGTCTTTGTATTATAATTAATACAGTTATAGCGGTTATTTGTGTCATCTTCGTGTACCATACCAAAGTCGCATATGTTATCATGAGCTTAATCACTCTAGTATGTATACAATACATCACTTGTGATTTTAGACCTTATGATTTTTCATGAGCCTGTTCGACTAACATTAGTGGTGCCCCCGCCTTTCTTTTGATCTTTTAAAAGTGTTGATTCTGAGCGAGTTTTGAGTATAAAATAACTCCAAGATACTTTAGCTGCTAATTTTATATCTACATCTTAGAGCCTAAGAGAGCCCAGTCTCTCTAGCTTTTTTCTTATTGTGAATGCTACTATTTTAGATTTTGAGAAACTTAGATTTAGTCCATTTGCATTGTTCTAATTTGTAAATTGATTTAGGACCCTTTGATTATGCCCCCTAACTGAATTGTTAAATCTTCCCTGGGATAGTATGACTAAGTCATTTGCATATTTCAGTTCTCTATATCCGTCTTCTTCGAGTGTATTTAACGTCTCGCATATTACAAGGTTCCGCAATAGAAGATACTTCATTATATCACCCATCAGAGATACATATAGTAATCTTCTTTTAAACATTCCGTCTTCTACCACAGCTTGTTGCGACTAGTCAAAAAGGCAGCTAAACGTACCTTTTTGGATTCTACAGCATTTTCTGCTTTGGTAACCAGTAGATGCAAGGCTGTTTCTGTAGCTAGTTCAGCTTTTATGCATACTGATCTTGATGAAGAGGTTATCGCCCCTGGTATGTTTGTCAAGCAGTTTTTCTAGAGTTTAAAGTGCAAAAAACATCCAGTCCCATCTTTTGTCAGTTAGCTGCACCTTGAATACTTTTAAGATCTATTATAATTATTTATAATAAATGACAAACTTCTTGGTTCATAAAGACTACATTATCTGGGTTTCAATTATTAATATAATAAATTTAACTTATATGTAAAAAATTACAAGTCTAGATGGTGTCTGCACTTCGGCAAGTGTGACACTTTCAGCCGGGACCGCGCAAAAAACCGTATTACACCGGCTGTTTATTCAAGTTCAGAGTATTTGCGCAAAGCGTGTTAAAAGTGATAAAAGGGAAAGGTCAGGCGGCGCTTCATTAAACTAATTGGCGAGCGCCATGCAAAATTTAAGCTCTAATCTGCTCGTCTCAAATAACTCAACGGGAATTGCTTTTTTGCGCTCCACATTACAGGCGCAATTACAAGAAAACGCGCAACTCCAGTTATTAGGTTCGGCGCAAAGGAAAAATAATTGGTCTGCATCCGCCGATTCACACGCATTAAAATGAATATGAAACAAATTGGACTGTTTAATGAACGAAAAATGAAATGTAAGTAACGAATTAATGAAGTATGAGGGTTGCGCAGCAACTAATTGCAAAATAATATACAGAGAAGGGCAAAACATTTCTTATTTGGATAGTGACTTAAAAATTGACTTCAATATCTTGTTATATAGTTTTGCTTGTTCTTTAAATTAGGAGCTAACAGTTGTTATTACTCTGTAAAGTTGCGGTAACTTGGTTTAAATACCCAAATGGTAGCAAGTTTTCTTCTTATAGATGAATAATACTTCATGGTGATAAGTCATTCTGACACTAATTTGTTGTCTAGCAGTTCTTTGAAACAAACATTCTGAGTAACAATGTAAAATAAATAATATTGGATGTGATGTGATTAAATTCTTCTTTTTAGAAAAAAAGTAGCCTCTTATCTATTTTGGGTGACAAATTTGAAAAAAAAAAATTTTTACTGCTATAAATCAAGTATTGAAAACATATGTTATGGTCTGGAAATAGATGTGACGCCAAAAATCATCAACAAAGTCTACGATATTGTTCTTACCAACAAATGAGTGACTCTGAGTTAATAGAGGTCATGGGCATCTTAACTAAGAGAGTTCATTTTATTTTGAAAAATGTGTTATATAAGAAAAAGCAACTATTTGCAAGTTTTCTGTTGAGAGCTTCGAGTCTTCTTATCACTTACAATTCTATGCAAAAAAAACAACATATTTATCTACCCTAACCTACGCTGTAGTCTCTGTCTGTTTAGTCTTTGTTGTTGTTAGAGTTCATATCGCGTGCCGGTATTAATTTGTTCAACTTTCGCGCGCCTATCATAAATCCGCATTTATGCGTAATCGCCTGCACTGCTTCGTAAACCCCTCAAAATTCTTCCAAAGAACTTGTACCGCGTTTGTACTCGTACATGGCGTTGTCAACTTTTTTAGATGTGCATCTTTCTTGGACTTTACTAGTTTTTGGAAGTTGTCATGTCCGGTAACAACCTGATCGTTGTGCCGGATAAGACACTCGTGGAGATTGTAGAAATGATATCCACACATGTCGCCATGTTTTTGCTGCTTGCTATTTCTGCTCCATTCTTACTCTTATCCTAGCTCATAACCGGTTATTTACGAGCCCAATGGAAACCGCTTTGAGAATCGCCGGCCCTGCTCTCTTTGATTAACTGGTTGCGATATCTTAGTCCAATAAAATCGTATTTCTAACTATGCTGATAAGATAGGATCTTTAAAAAGCTCTTAACCTCAATTTACAAATCTATTGGCGCTCACATGCCAAAAAATGCATTGTATTTTAATTCTTGTGCTATTCACTCATGAATTAAACGTCATGCGATTTTAAAGTTTTAATCTTTGCGGTTATATGATAATTACCTCAGTAAGCTTTACAGTATGCTAGTTCCTTCTTCGCCTTTTCGCTTATAGTTTTGGTGAAATATATGCTTCCAACTAATCTCACTCGCACAATAGACAAACAGAAAACAGCAAGGATGGAAATCTTTGTAGATTTCATTACCATATGTGGACCAACATTCACCTTTTCTTTCCTGATCTAACGCCTCCTTCAGGTTTTTCGCTTGAAGAGTTCTAAACAGCTCACAAGAAGAGCAAACGTGGTGGTAATTAAAAAAAGTGCGACAGCAGCTCTATAAATGTTTCTTAAAGATTTTTTTGACAGTTTTCAGAAGCTTTATGAACGTTTTTAATTGTTGGAAATAAATTTGAGTAATAAAGCACTAGACAAATGTGATATAAGTAGCACAGTAGTGTTTATTTAATCAGATAATTTTTAAAGCGCTGAATTTGTCCAAAAGCTATGTAAAATCAGAATTGTTTACTTTTTAAATGAAAATTGGCCATCTGATAAAATACTGAATTTTTATAAGGCAGTTGGTCTTCTTCTTTCTTACAGTAGATTCTAGAGGATCTAATATTCAACTACATAAAGGAGTACTAATTTAAAGCACGTCTATGTTGAGATTATTTTCAAGTTTATTTAAGTCTCCAGAAAACAAGAAAATAGCAACTACTCTGTTCATAAAACTAGAGGGGGCATTTTTACAATTACATCTTCGACAAGTTTACTTAAAAAAATGTTGGTCTTTATATGTAGATATTTAAAAGAAAGTTGAAAACAAATTATTGTATACTTTAACTGAGATAATAATTCAACTGTGTCTCACCTGTAGGGTCTTCTGTAGATCATAAATTCTCAATAAACTAACATCGATTATGCTGGCGATTTCACTGTTGAAATGTACGAGAACGTTTTGTGGTTTAGTACTTATTAAATGCTGGGAACACCAAAAGAAAAAAGTTGTCATTAGTTTTTGAATAAACATCATTGTTCTATTCACTCAACAGCAAAATTCGGTCACCAATACTAAAATAGTTGTTGGATTAAAAAAGCCTAGTATTTTAAAGTTGTTTTTTATAAAAAGTTTACATATAGAGTATTTGTATATCAAAGTGATAATATAAAAAGTAAAAATTGTGTAGAGAAAATGTAGAAAATTTGGAGAAAAATAGCTATACATTAAAGTCGTAACGTCTGTAATAATCTATAGGTCGATAATCTTATAAAATAAGACTTTGTAGGTACGGCTAAAAATTGTCTTGGCATTACATAAAGGCATAAGACACAAAGGTAACGAAAACAACCGTAATTGGAGTCTTGAAAACCTTACCAACTGCAAGAACAAGTTCTAGTAACAATTTTATGTAGCAGCAAATAATAATAATTTAAAGAGAACGAGAAAAAATTATTGTAAAAAGAAAATTAAAAAAATACTTGAAGGTACAACTATTAGTCAATATAAATTTGATCTAATGTATATGAGGTATACCAAGACACGACATAATGTAATAGTAATAGTGTGTATATACAGAATAAGACCAATGACAAAGATATCAGTAAGCTTAGTAAGTACATTATGATATTTCAAATAGAAAGAGTGTCTATATAATACTGTGAAAAGTGATAAATAGGCTAAACCTAGATAGTAAAGAAATAGTTATGTGCATAGAGATTAATGTTACATTCAAAACGCTGTTAAGTTAAGGATAGTGTAGAAGAAAACAACAAGCAATGATCTACTGCTTAGCTAAGTAACAAAATACACAAGAAAAAGAGGCATATAATAGGCTAATAGAATAAATAAGGGGAGATCTAAGAAGATACCGCCAACAATGATCAATAAAACTAGTCTGATAGTAGCAAAGCTGAGGTGTTTCCATAATATTTTTCAGAAGTTTCCAACTATCTCTGCCTATTACAAATTTTAAATTGGAAAAATTAGAAAATGAAATAAATAGTCTAAATAAAAACAAGGCGTCAGAAAGAGTTTTAGCTAAGCTGCCCAAGTCTGGATTATTTATAAAAAAGCTATTTATTTAAATGCTGAGAGTGAGCTACTGATTTACTCAATACAAGCATGCCAAAACGAGGTAAACCGTCAACAAAATTACCTCTTAGCAATCTGTAGGTCTTTTACCAGTACTGTACAAGCTTTTAGAGAAATTATTAAAAAGTTTAGATGGAGATAATTTGCTAGCAGAATTCCAAATCATCAATTTGGGTTTAGATGAGGATATTTTACTATCCAACAGTGCTATCGTCTGTTAAACGTTATATACACAACCTTCAAGGAAGAGAAGTACTACTAGAGAGCCTTTTTGGATGCCAAATAGTCGTTCTATAAGGTGTAGCGCAAGACTCTCTTATTTTAAACTGAAACAGACTATTTTACATTGTTACAAATTGTTGAAATCTTATTTACTATAGCAATTTATTTTAAATGCAACCCATCAAGTTAGACGTTCTTCAGGGTAGCTCATTAGGTCCACTTTTATACTTAATATTCCCAGCTAATTTGTTTACAATCTTATATATCGAGATTGAAATTTTTACGAACGACTCAGCTATCTGAACACCTCAAGGACCAAACCTTGCGTCACTTTTACATTAAGAAATTACCAATATCCCCCTGTTTACGCAAACAATGTAGAACTACCGTAGGTAAGTGAGATGCGGTCTTTAGAAGTACACCTGGACTGAAAATTACCTTGGAAAATACAAATAGCCAAGAAAAAGAAAAAATGGACTTAAAAATTTTAAAAAATGTATTGGTTAATTAGTAGTATACCTCCACTTTCACGTGACAATAAGTGCCTCGTGCAAAGCTACTGGTTGGTTTGCAAGAAATGAAAGCGAGTGGGCGTTATTGACTGCGAGTTAACATACCATGCGCTTTCGACCTTTTACGATAGTGTTAAATTATAAAATAAATTCCGGCGTAGAATATGGGTATGTATTTAATCCCGTTACTAACCATAATCAACTCTATTAACAATAACCGCATTTCAAGCAAATCGGTAGTCAACCAGTACTCTAATTTCCAACACCAACTTAGTATTCTCCACATTCTTATACACCAAACTACAAATAAAACACATATATCAATATAGATCAAACATTATACCATATGAACTATGAAAATGACACAACTGGAACTACCCGTGACTGGCAAATACTTAAAAAGAGAAAAAAGTCAAACAATTAAGCAGAAACTAGCACAACACTGACAAACCATAACAGTATAGTCGAAAATCTTGCAAAAGTTGCTGGAGAAGAATAGTACTGCAGCAGAACACTATTTAAGACAGTAAAAATAAATCTTCTAACATCTAACACATACCGAACGTTAAAAACACACTTAAGAAAAGAAAAAGTCCTACATCACACATATCAACCTAAAGAAGAACGCGCTTATAAAATAGTTGTTTGACATCTACACTATACGGTACCTAGCCAGAACATAAAAGAAGAATTAAAAAGTAAAGACCATAAAGTACGGAACATTATAAAGATTAAACGTAGAACAACAAAATACCAACTACATTTATTTTTTTTCGATCTTAAACCAAGCCCCAACAATAAAAAATATTTAATCTAAAATTTTAAAATTACACAAACTCCCAACAATCTTACGGCCACTCCAAAATATACTGCACAAGGCCATACAACTGTGTCAAGTGTGGGGAAAACCACAACTCTAAGACATTTAAAAAGCCAAGAGATACTCCCCCAAAATGCGTCTTATATGATAGCAGCCACCCGAAAAATTACAAAGGCTGTGTAGTCTACAAATAAACACTCAATACAGCAGGTCTCAATACATCTCTTATAAAATTGCAAAACTTAAAAAATCTCGCAATAACATACGCGCAATCAAACCAACCACTACCCGATCTCAACATTAACAACAACTGAAACAATCAATGAACTACCTTACTGATGAAATTTAAATCAATGTTTACCCTGCTGATAATCCAAAATCAAATGATTCTAAACTTATTGTCTGCAAAAGAATAACATCCACTCATAATAGCGAAGGTAACACTCATTGCAACTTGGAATGCTAATGGATTACACAATCAGAAAAACATTTTTAAAAATCAAGGAAATTGATATTGTGCTAATTTCGGAAACGAATTTAGCCGAGGGGAGTATGATTTGCATAACAAATTATTTAACTTATAATACAACGGATCCTAATGACGCAGTATACGCTGAATCAGCTGTATTCATTCATAACAATATTTCCCATCAGAAATTACACAGATTTCGCACCGAACATATTCAATCTTTAAGAATTCAAGTGAATGCACTTCCATGGTCATTTACAGTATCATCCATCTATTGTCTGGCTCGTCAGAGAGTCTCAACAAACCAGTATAAAGCATTATTCTGCACAATAGGTTCCAGATTCATATTAGGAGACTGGTATGCAAAACATACTCACTGAGGGTCCAGGCTAATTACCAAAAAATGTCGAAATCTCTTGAACGGTATGACAGACGACAACTATGAGTATCAATCCACCGGAGAACCCCACACATTAGCCCAAGTGCCAGATCTCCTTGACTTTTTTGCTGCAAAAGGCATTGCCTCAAACTACACTAAAATTGAATTAAGCTTAGAACTGTCGTCCAATCATACTCCTGTAATTCTTTCAATTAGCCATTCTACGGTAAAAAAAAGAATTGTAAACTGACAAGACACACAAATTGAGAACTTTTTCAAAGATACATTGCGCATAAAATAACCCGGAAATTTCGACCTTTTGGTGCACCATCTAATCATTATCATTCAAGAAGCTGCGTGGAATTCTACACCCAACCAACCCACAGAAGAACGCCACAATAACAATATGCTACTGAATATACGGGACTGAAAAGAGAGCAGGTAGGGGTAGATGGTAAAGATCACGCGACACAGAGGATTGACGGACCTTCAGTAGATTAGCTCGAATAGCCTACTCTCTGTGAATTTAAAAATTCAACATTTCATTTCATATACCTAAACAGAAACGATCATTCAGTTTGGAAAGCTGCCAGAAAATTCAAGAGACCACAACTTGCAACCCCATCTATTAGAACTGCAAACGGATACTGGGCTCGAACTAAACAAGAAAAAGTTAACACCTTTGCAGAACACTTGTCTGTAATTTTCAAACCCAAGATTACCATCCCTAGATCAAACAGACAGTGAAATCAAAAACTTTCTAGATATACCATATCAAATGTCGCTCTCTACCAAGTCTATTTTGCCAGCTGAAGTAAAAAAGGACATCAGCAAACTGAAACAATGCAAATCTCCAGGCTATAATCTCATCACTAGGCAGGTACTACAAAACCTACCAAAAAAGCTGCTGTTTTGATAACAACCGCATGTTAAACCTTTTATACTACGCTTTTATATGGAAATATGCGCAAAGAACCATGATACCCAAATCAGAAAAATCACATAAAGAGCAAATTTCGTACAGACCGATCAGTTTGCTTCCCCAATTAAACAAAATGTTCAAAAAGCTACTGACGAAAAAACATTCACAGGATCGTTAATCAAACTGCATTTAGCCTTGGAAAAAAGGAATACTGTACTGGGGTATTCATAGATGTTGCCCGGGCGTATTGGACATCTACCAAGTTTATATTACCTTTTGTCAAAGTTTTGTCTAGAAAACCGTTTCTATTCAGTAAAATACAAATACGCATTTTCCAAACTTTCTTCTATACAGTCCGGTGGGCACTTCTCTATCTGATATATATAGCTGATATCACCGAAGCCCCAAACATAATAGCTACTTTTACTGGTGATGCTACGGTCACTGTCAGTGAATATCTACAACAAAGTTTAAACACTCTTATGAATAGTTTAACCGCTGAAAAATATAAGTAAACCATTCCAAATCGGTGCAGGTTCTTATTCCAGTAAAAACAGGAGCGAAATAGCTGGGTCTTCACCTAGACCAACGCATCACTTGGAAACGAGACATACAAATGAAAAGGCAACATTCAACTTAATGTTTCAAGAAATGTACTGGCTGCTTGGGCGACCCTTCAAATGGAAATTGAAACCAAAATGCTTCTTTATAATAGCATTACACGAACAATTTGGACATACGGACTTCAATTATGAGGATGTGGAAAACAACAGTTCTAATCCAAACTACTCAAAACAATCTTAGATGCATCTTGGTACGTAAGCAACCAGATCATCCATGAGGACCTAGGTGTGCCCTTCATTTAAGGAGAAGCAAGACGGCTCACTGCAAAGTACTTGGACATTCCAACCACCTTGTGGTCCAACTCACCTAACACCCAGGCGACTAAAAGGAACGTGAAATAATAATTTATAACACATAATTAACCTGTTAAGTGTATATAAGAACGTTATCATTAAAATCTATAAGACAATAATCAAGTCAATATAAACATATAGCCTGGAGGATCTAACCTATATATTATACCAAGTTTTCAATGTTAGACAGATGACATAGGCACCTTGGTATGTTACTTATTCAACTCTATATACAGATTTAAAAATAAAAAATTTAACTTTACGCAAAAACCATCATAACAGCCTGTTAGCACATCTTAAATCACCAGTTAAAATCTTAATAAAAGAATTAGCATTCAAAACCTTTAAAAAATAGCCTTGAGACCCGCCGAACCATTAAGAATTCTAGGATAATGTCAATAGGCTGATTCCTCAAGCCTACCCGTCACAAATAACATAATAAAAATGTAGGTACATGTCCTTAAACAATTTTCCCATAGAATTTTCCTCCATCTAAATGAGTTGAATTGTACGCAGTGTAATAATACTTTATGTAAGACCATTTCGTTTCAACAGCTTGAAATATAGAAAGTTGTAGGCGTCTATAAAGCACGGAGGGCAAAACACTTTTTTGCAAACGATAGGAAGCATTTAATTAGCGAGAACCAATTAAACGTGCTTTATTTTTACAGCCAAAAAAGTTAATTCGGTCTCGAAACCGGCAATTGAATGATACGCAATTTTATGGCTGGAATGAAATGTGCGTGGAAGCAAAAACTGTCTTTTTTAATTAGAAGTTTTTACGCTGCATGATACAATATTTAATTTTTTAATTTGTAAGCGACCTTTCGACTTTTTAATTCGGGTTGTTCCAAGTTCAGTTCTATATTAATAGAGCCTTGTTTAACGGCGCCTTGACTTACAGAAGGTTGAATTTCAAATAGCGTACGTATTTATACCGATGGATAATACGCTTCTCAGATGTTTATTTAACGAGAAATACTTTGCAAACATTATCTCAAAGTCATTTGTTGCTAATCCTGTATGTGGTGATTGATTTATAGCTGTTTGAAATATTTTGGGCATGTGTATTGGTATATGATGTAAACGAAGGTATCGATTTAGAACTTCCAAAGGAAATGAAGAAAAAGCGTAGAATAATTAATGATTTGTTTGTTTTTTTGTTTAGTGATTAAGTACACTATTGTTTTGCAGAATGATAGTGGAGTAATAAAAATTTATAATTTTAAGGCATTGGGTCTTCATGCTCCGATAATTTTTGTGTACATTTACATGGAATTTGCATTGATGAAGATTAAATGATAATCATAAGTACTGCAATATAAATTATTACCAATTTATGCAAAGTCAAAGATATTTCTAGTGCATTGCTGAATTTTTTGATTAACTTTCGATAACATTTAGAAAACTCATCGTTCTGACTGTTTTGACTATTATAAGAATAATACATAGTAAAGATCTGATATAGATTCTTATAAATACTTCTTTTTGGGGTAAAACATCAGACAAAAAAGTTAATTTGTTTAAAATTGTTTGAATGCGCTTTCTTATACTTTTTGTAATGTCTTTTAAACGATTTGCCATTTTTGTGAATACCTTACATTAAACAATATAGAAATCCCAAGAACAGCAAGTGTAAAGTACCCAGGGGTCCATCTTGATAGCAAATCAAATAAAAACTAGAGAACTAAATCGATTACTAATTAGAAGTTTAAAATTGTCCCTAGTAAATAAAACCTAGCTATATAAAACTACAATTGTGTCCATATGGACTTAAAGTAAATATAACGTTTCCAATATTCAACAGGCACAATCACAAATCCTTCGATTAGTAACTGATGCTATATGATATATCACAAACCAAATGCTTCATTAAAATTTCAATGTACTAATTCATTCAAGAACTCCGCCAAGCCCATCCAACTCCGCTAAACCGTCCCAAGCCGGGAGCTTTACCATTTAGAAGGTAAGGAATAAGGAGGATTCGAGGAGTAACACCTCGCCAAAAAACCTAGGTTCAGTTGGCTTTAGCTGATAGTACCCCGTAAGGACCTCTTGGCTAGGGTTATGAATGAAGTCTACAACGACGGAGAAGGCGAAAGAAAGATAACTTCCAATTCGGCGGGTACAACGGAAGCAGCAACCCGTGATTGTAGGACTAATATAAAATCAATTAGCAGCTTTTGACTCTTAGTGGGCGACTGCAAATGGCGTCTACATCCAGAAGATTAGCCAAAAACAGAACCTGCCAACACGCCTAACCAGCTCTAACCAGTTTAATGACCAAAACGCCCATTTATACTTTCAAAGGTCGAATTTAAAGAAAACTTATTATGTATAAATCCAACAGTAGAATACATGAACTAGAAAAACTGTTGACAATAAACTTTGAGCATAGTGGTTCTGGCAGAAGTTATAAAAAAATAAAAAGGTCATAAGATTGAATTCAGGCAACGTGTCTTATCACTCAGATTGCAAACAAAAAGTAACAAGAGACGTGGGTTTTAGTATATCCAAAACATCGCGGACAGAATAAAAACGTACAAATCAATATCAGAAAGGGTTGCATATTTTACAATAGAGCTAAATAATAACATTTTTCCACAAATAGTATAGGTATATGCTTCGATTCAATCATACGAAGACCAAGAAGTAGAAAGTTGCTTCAAGTATCTATCCAACGTACACCGGAAATAGAAGAAGATAAAATAATAAGCATCGTGTGGTTGGTTGTCGGGTTATAAGGCCGTGGTCGGAGTTCAGAAACTCTTGATGTTTCGTCCACAACTGGGGGGACATCTTCAGAAGAAAATCTAACCCGAGAACCAACCACATTATGTACCATAACACCAGCCGTGAAAGCCTTCGCATCTATTAAATAATAAGCGCATTGCAGGAAATGGAAAACCAGAAATCCCTCGAGAAAGGCAACCTAACAAAAGAAATAATGATTCAAGGAAGGGAAAAAACAATAAGAGCGTTGAAGACGTTGTTTAATAAACATTTGGAAACTGGAAAAATAGTGTCATAGTGGAAAGAGACCACAACAATATTATTGTACACAAAAGGCGATAGACCCGTAACACTACTATTTCAATTGTAGAAACTTTTGTCAAGAACAATAACGAAAAGATTAAATAATAAAATAGAATTGTGTTTATCTGATGAACAAGTCGGATTGCGTAAAGAGTTTAGCACAACGGATCACCTATTAACCCTTAAACTACTAATAGAAAAAGTAAATAAATACCATCATCCTGTATATATAGCATTGGTAGACTATTTGACACTAAAACAAAGCCTATGGAGTAGCAGGATATACCACAGATATATGACGCTTATCAAAGATATCTACAAATATACAACAATAACAGTTAACTTGTCAGAAGAAACTGATCTAATCCCGATTCAAAGAGGAGTTCGTCAAGGCGATCTTAATATTCCCTAATCAATTCGTACTAGATCTCGAAGATGCTTTTAAAAAACTAAATTGGGAGGGAAAGACATAAAACCAAAACGGCAAATTTTGAATAGGGAGATAACGTCATACTATTTGAAACAAACAAATAACAACTAGACACAATGCTATAAGAAACTTATGACAAACTCCGGAGAGGAAGTGAATGCAGAAATAGAACAAAAAGCTGTAGAACAAGTAGATGAATACATGAACATATCTACAGCAAAGGTTTATACTTAATAAAACAAACCAAGAAATAGAAATTGCAAGAAGGATAAGCCGCCTATATAGCCGATTAAGTCACATACTGAAGAATCAAAAGTTACCCCAACATCTTAGGTTAAAATATTTGTTAGCCGTATACTACTTGTTAAAACTTATGGATTTTTGATCAAGACTTTGACAAAAAGAAATGCAGACAAACTCATAAAGACCCAAAGAGCCATAGAGCGCCAAAGGTTACAAATAATACTAAAAGCAAAAAACACAACATATGGATAAGGGAGAAGAAAAATTATAGATATAAGAGAGAGAACAGCCAAACTCAAGTGGCAATTTATAAGACACAACACCCACCAAACAGATATCAGGCGGAACACATGAGTCTTAGATTGGAAACCATAGTAGGCAAAAGAGCAAGGAAAAGACCACAAGTGCATTGGTTAGACGATATAAAGCGTCACTCCGGTCTCGCATAGAAAAGAACCGTCCAGAATAGGGCAAGATGGAAGGAATAAGAGGAGGTCCGCATATTGATTGAAGAAGGCTAAAAAGAAAGAAAAAGAAAAATCATGCAAGGAGGAAACTAACAGAAAAGCAGCAAACACCATGGAAAGTTAGAATTGTAATACAACACTCTCTTTCAACCGCTTTTGCATAAACAAAACAACAGAAAACTGAAATTGAAGTGACCTTAACTAAGGTCGAAGAGGTTTTCTCGATAGAAAGCCTCATTAATAGAGGAAAGGAACCAACTTTAAACAGTTTCTAAGTTAGGATGTAATTTCTGATTGCTGTTTAAATAAACAAATAAAAAAAAAACATAAACACTACATTTTGCTAGCAGCTCCACCCCGTATTCTTCAAAAACTTTCTTGTTTTATCTGCTCATTAGTAAGCTTTTTAACAGTAAGAGATTTATGTAGAAGTGTTGTAATTGTTACCGATTTGATGTATAAAATCATTTGGATAGTAGTGGTGGTGCGGTATGGGGCTTTGTATTAGCATTAATTATGCAATAGCAAAATGTTAATAGTATCTAAAAGAAACACCGCAGACAGTCAGCTGGTCATAGACAATAGGACTATTGAACAAGTTCAAAACTACAAGTACCTTGGCACGATAGTAAACAAAAACATCACACATAGAGAAGAAATCTTAGCAAGAATAGAACAAGCAAGGGCAGCATTCATGAAAATGAGAAAACTACTGACTGCTCAGAACCTATCGTTAGCATTAAGGACAAGAATGGTCCGTTGTTATATATTCCCAGTGCTCTTGTATGGTCTAGAAGGCTGGACTTTAAATAAAGCCACTTCAAAGAGACTTGAATCCTTCGAGCTATGGACTTATAGACGACTATTGAAAATCTCTTGGACCGACCGAACTACGAATCAGCAGGTTCTGAGTAGGATGCGCAAAGAATTGGAGATCTTACTTACCATTAAGAAAAGCAAATTAGAATTCCTAGGCCACATTTCCCGCAATTCTAAATATGAGATATTGCAGCTCATTATGCAAGGCAAAATTGCTGGGCGAAGGAGTATCGGACGTCCCAGAATCTCTTGGTTACGTAACCTACGAGAATGGTTCAATTTTACATCAGCCGAACTATTCAGAGCAGCTATATCAAAGGTCAAAATAGCCATGCTGATCAGCAACCTCCAAGGGAGAAGCTGAGATTAAGAAGAAGAAGAATGCAATAGCAAAATTAAAACGTTCAGTTTAAAACTGATTGTCAAGAGATTTTTCTTCACGCTTACATAATTAGAATAAACACTGTTGTTTCAGGAGAATCAGATGTATCTTATACTGCATTGAGTCTTTTCAGTGACTTTTATTGATCGGGGCCACTTTCAAGTCGGGAATTATTATTAGAACAAAAAGCTTTCTCTTTATTTCCATTGCAACGTTCAGTTTCCTCTCTTTTGACCAAGTTGTGGAATTGAAGCATAATTAAACTGTAGTAATGGTCAAAATAAAATGTTCAGGTCAATTTTAAAAATAAGATTAAAAAATAGAGTAAGGCTAATAGAAATAAAAAAACACGTAATTTAATCGAGTGCTGTAAATCACTTAAATGGAAATGGGCTGGTCACCTGACAAGATTGGAGGATCGGTGGACAAAGAGAATTACAAACTAGAAGCCTGTAATGACAAAAAGAGGAAGAGGTAGACCAAAAATAAGATGGGCAGACGAAATCAAAGAAGTAGCTGGAAAGGATTGGGTGAACAGACCTCAGGACAAAGATTGGTGAATGGAAAAGGGGAAGGCATTTGCCCAACGCACGGGATAATTAATTAATTGACTATTATTATTATTATTAATGGTACCCTCACCCAAACTTGGTAATAGCTACGAGATAATATCGAACTTGTCAAAAATCGCAGAACAACAAGCTGGGTTCCGTTTCCTCAGTTAATCCTTAACTGCATTAAGCACGTGTACATAAACTCTTATATTTTTGGGCAGTTTTATTTTGACAGTTTAACAAACAATAATTAGAAAAACCCGCATGTGTTCTTAACTCTACTAATTGCTCCACAGTTAATAGCATGCCGCGACGCACTTAGTTAATTATTTAATTTTAATATGTTCATTGACCCCTGTTATTGCGTCTGTATAAATTGGCGTTGTACTGGAAAAATAAAAATAAATGATGGAGAAAATCCAGAAAATCTTAAGCCAAGGAATTTCTTGCAGATATAAACACGATAAAAAATATTTTAATTTTGCACAGAACCGCAAAATTTTTTGTCCATGTGTTCTACACCAAAATTAGTTTTACCAACTAACTTTCTCCATTTTCGGACTGGAGGCAAAAATGGGACACTTTTTCTCGAGCCCAATAACTTTAACAATAATCCACTAAAATGCAGCAAAAAATCGTCTGATCAGCACACCTGTCGAACTGTCAAGAGTTCCATTACCGTGATCAGACAAGTGGAGACTGCGTGGATTATTATTGTGCATTAAGGATGATGTCTCTGATTACACCGTTGCCTTTTGATGTGGAGCGCGAAAAAAAAACTTAACCGCATATGGCAACTACAATATAGAATTTGAACTGGCACAGCATCTTCAAAAGATTCATGGACGAAGGGACAAAGAAATAAGCGCTTTCAAAACAGGGCTCTAAGAATCTTACCCTTGACCAAGTTTTACAAATCTGTTCTGCCGCGGAGAACTCAAACCTAGCTGGAGATCATCTTGGTTGCTCCTCAATCTGTCATAGCAGTAGCATTCAAGTCAAGAACGGCAACGAAATGGGCAAAGGTTTCGGATTACCACATTCCTCAAGTCCTTCTGCAAAGAATGTGGAAAGAAATCATATACCCCCAAAAAGTGTTTATACAGAAATAAAGAGTATCACATGTGCTATAAGAAAGGTCATTTTAATTTAGTACGTAAACATAAACAGAAGGAGCTGTTAAGTACGTCAGCAACTTTCTTTTTTACCGTTATGTTTTGAAAACTTTTAGCTCTGCAGTGCCAATATGAACATTAATAAAGCTGGGGTAAGCTTCGAGACCTCTAGAATCTTAAATCCCATATCACTAAATAAAACTTGAGACTGGTAGGTGATATTCAAACCGCTTTTTAATTATGAAATACAACTATTAGAGTATCCAAGAACACCAACTAATATCTTCAAAACAAAACATGGCTGAATTTTGGATCTTATCTATTCCAACCAACTAAATCTTTACGTTAAGGAAACACAATCATCTTCAGAGTAACCTGCCTATACCAAACGAAAAATTGAGAACAAAGTATTCTTTATTCTCAACTGAAAATTGAATGGTGTAGAGAATTTTGGCTTATAATAGTTTTTAAAATAGAAACTCTCCAGTTTCCGTGAAGATTAGATTTATTTTCGTAGACACTCCGTACAAAAACTATAAAGTGTACATCGTTCCATTTTATTAACTTGACATGGTAACGTAGGTTACATCTAAATACCATATTAAACAACCAGCAAAGATGTAGCTGTTAATGAAGCACTTAATTGCTGCCACCCCACAAATAATTTAATAAACCCCGTATCAGAGTAGATTTAATACAACTCAATAAGTTTCCACTTCGCTTTGTCTACTATTAGAAGTACCAAAGAATGCAGCGTTTTACCATTGGCGCTCGTCATGGATGTTGACAAATTCTTTTGGAGTAGGAGAGTAAAACATTTATTACACTTTGGAGTAGCTGTGTATGTGAGAGTCGGAGACAATAAGCGCTGTGACAAAACCTCGAAATTGAAAACATAAAAAAAATTGCGTATGTTAAGAACCTACCCGTTCATACTCAGGGTCTGACAAGTAATTAAAAAATGCCACCAAGTAGCATAACTCTTTTTGCGAAGAAACTTGTTATTGCTGCACGTAAATGTGGCTGTCGCATTAAATAAGAATTTCTTGACGCTCTTCTCCAAAACTGACGTTCCTTCCTTCCTCGGAGTGGCCTAATAGTTTAAAGCATTTTCTCGTTACGTCATGGAAGTGGCACAACCAATTTGTATCCTTCTCTCAGCAAAAATGTGTTGTATATAAAAATCAAAAAGAGTTCAAATCGGTGATCCAGACTAACTAGTTGTAAAGTGCTTACCCATTTTCAATATAGACAACTACTCTGCTTGAAGACCTATGCAGGTCAGTTTATAGAGTTAGGCACGTAGCCTAAATAGTAGCAAGATTTTGAAGGAACGTGGTTGCAATTTAAAACCAGTTCCATCAGAAGTAGGAATGATGGATAATGAAAAAGTGCAATTTATTGTTCTTAGGAAATTATTTTGAATTTACTGTTGATCAGCGGCTTCTTAAAGTCACAATTAACTTAGAAATCTTTTTTGACTACGTCTGCTGATACTGTAGCACTTACTTCATTTACATGGCTTTTAAGGAGCTGGAACTTGGCGCACAGTAGTAAATGTATTTTTCATACCTTTAGTTTAATTATAATACTGACCTTAGTTCTCTTCAAATTACTACACTCTACAAAACAACTAATAGAATCTCGCTTATGGCCAAATAAGTGCTATGGGCGGAAATACTATTACTTTTAATTTTACCATACGTATTATAAAATTTTTTGCGTATTGGATAGAACCTTTTAAATGATCTGTAGAATTATTAAAGGTTCTTAGAATATGAGTCAATTTTTGCATTAGAAAAGAGTGCTATTTTTGTTAAATCTTTCTAAATGGGGTTTGTTGTTGGACATAAAATTTCTAGTACCAATTATCAAAATTTGTATAGGCAAGGCAAAACAAAAAGAGCTCAAAACATCGAATTTGAGACGAAAACGTTGAATACAATTCGAATAATTAATTTAAGATAAGCTTTAGACAAAATCTTCGACTGATATCATCTTAACAATACTCATGTAGCTGATTACAAAAGTATTGCATTGTAAATGATAGGTTTCATATTTTCTAAATATTTTATTTTCAAATACAGATTACTGCATACAAATAAGTGAGTAGTACTTATCCTAAGCAGATATATACAAGTAATTGTCCATATACTTTACTGCCAAGATTGAGACGCAGAAAAATGCAAAAAAAGAAGTGCAATATTAGAAAAGAGTAAAGCTGTAAATATTATGGTAGAAGACCATCTGACAGATTAAGTGATATTTTTTATTATGTCACATCGGTTTGAAAATAACCCTCTGTTTTTTCTTAGACAAATTGTGACTGAGGTTCCTTCTGACAAGAAAGATGTGGAAATATATTAGATACATCTACAATACTGAACCAAGAAATCTAAGTTACATTCCTATTTTATTTTAAAACCAAAGAGATTCACGTATAACCAAAGATGAAAAATAAAAACACAGTGCCAGTTGCACCAACGACATCCAGTAAGATATAAAAACTCTTTCTTTCGCTATATAACTCTTTTTAGTTGTTTCTGTTAATCAACACTTAATTTCAATAATAAAACCGTAGGGAGGAACTCCCAAAGGAGCTTATTGTTTTACAGTAGACAGCTTATCGAATGCTTGAAGGTGTTATTCTATGACTTTTGTCATGTTCTTTTTTAAGTTACGCTTTTACAATTCTTTAATGTTTCCTTAAAAACGTATTAGTATCATCAGAAAGATAAATGATGCGTAGATGCAGATGCATTACTGCTTGTTCGGATATACTTCAGAAATTTGCTATTTGACTGGGCCTCTTGAACACTGATTATTTTGAGCAAAATTTCATCTATTCGACAAACACCTCTTTATATTTTGTTATTCGTAATAAATTTTTTGTTATCTACTTTTGGCAAATCAGTAGCATTTTACTGATGTAGAGGTCCTCTTCTGATTTTTACGTACTTTCATTAAAATGTTGCTGCTTGCTTACAACATTCTATAACAAACAAACAAATTGTAATTTAAATTTATTATTTTTGTGAAAATTCTCTTTTTTAATTGTACGGTTTTTTAAAGAAATATCTCTAAATATTAACCAATTTAGATCTAAGAAATAAATAACTGAGCATTATATATTGAATATTAATTTTGGCCAAAAGTATTATTTAAATGAGCAATTTAGATACTAAGCAGCACAGATTATGGTTGTATAGTTCAGGTACTGAGAAATGCAGCATTTAGCAAGTACTAAATTCAAAATTTAACATGGAAATTTGCACTTCCCACATATGGTACATAAATTGTACACCCTATTACTTGTTAACTTCTCATAGCTGTAACGTTATGAAGGTTCTCTTATTCTCACATTTTAAATTTTAAATTGGGCAGATCTACTAATAAATAGAATGAGGCTCTAATGAACTTCTAGACCTCTACACTCGCGTTTAGAAAATGATCGACGACTGATCAGGAAACGAGGGTAAGAGTATAAAAGCATTCTACTCTCTTAAAACTAACGCCTCACCTTATCTCACCATCTTTGCCATTATTGTCTTCAACGCACCTTAATTACCCAGTCGCGCAATTAGCTGATGCTATCCGATATATAGTCCACAGTAGCCGAACGCTAACACTGGCAGAAAATATTGCGACGACGCGTTAATCTTAAATTTCGTGTTTACATATAGAATTGGAGACAAATCTACTAATAAATCAAATAAAGTTCTAACACATTGGGCGAGCTCTGAAACCGTTTCGGGTGATTAACCTTTGTCGCGATAAGATTGTACAATCATTCGACCAGAAATATTCGTTTTTTCTTCTTAAGCTTCCCGATTACCAATTTAGGTTGAAAGTAAGAGCTGTAATTTAATATCGTTGAATCAAAACAATTCTCGAAACTTTACTGTTTGATTTGCACAGTCGTAGCAATTACCTCATAGCTTTTGACTTCTTTGGAGACACTAAGATACAGTTGCGTCGTTTAGGATATTATACATTATTTGTACACCCCGTTTGTTAGCGCCAATCTCCTAATTATATTTATTTTTTGAAATTTTAAATTAGGGCCGGCTATAATTTGATTCCTCTCATATATATGTGAAATTTGTTTTATCGGCCCAATTGTCTGCAAGCGCGCGTGGCGATTAAGGCCGCGATGTAGGCCGCGAGCCGCGCTCGTGCAATTGGCTTTGAGCACTTGCTTTGGCACGTTGGTTTCGTTTAGTTCGCGCGACATTAAGCCTTTGCTTCATTCATTTTAAACTGGCCATTTCAATTACGTTAAGTTCACGCAACTTTATACTTTTGCTTTATTAAAACCTGCATTTCGCATTTTTGTTCGCGGCATTACGCACTTGCCTTTGTTCGCGCTTTTGCATTTGGCATTTCTTCGCTGTGCTCGCGCCGACAAATTATCAGCTCGACGAGGGAACCTTTACTTCAGGAAGACGCCCCCGTTTCGTCTGCTGTGAAGATTGGGGTAACTTGTCCTAATTTTCATCCATATCCTTCTCCTTTTCTTCTGAAAGCCCCAGGACCAACAGCAGGGAACCGATATCTGCGGAAAAGCGTCGTTTCCACAGGTTAGTATTCAAAATTCAAAATTACCTATACAGTCCACTTATTCCCTTCGTACCACCGCTTTTGAACCAAATGTATAAAAAACACTGCTAATAATTTTATTTAATAAAACGCTCTGTCAAACACTAAACGTACATTTTTTCTAGAATAACTTAAAAAACTTTTTTGGCGGGCTTAGTTCTAATGGTTCTACTTAATTTCACACTTATAAAAAAATAGAAATTATAGAAGAAATGGAGAAATGTAAACTACAACTACTCGGCTCATCTAAAGTAAAGAAGAAATAACTATTGGACAAAGGCCATATTATGAGATATGCAAATACACCCGTAGGAAGTAGAACAGAGGAATTCTCTCCATTCAACTAAATAATAGGGTAACACAATGGGAAGTCATAGATTCTAAAATCGTGACTATTAGTTTAGAACTTCAAGAGACTCGAAAGAAATAAATATTACTTACCCGAACATCTCGAGCCGTCTGCCTCAAAAGAAGCAGAGGTCAATGTATCACCTCAAATTAAAATACCACCTATCTTTCTTCACGGCCCAGTCAACCATAAAGAAGTTGTAAATGATATCAAAACTATTATCGAGGGTGAGCTTTCGACGGCTCTCAATTCATCATCACTGAAAATCACATTATCAAGCGACAGCGATTATAGAAAATTAGCGAAACATTACTTAACAAATAAGATCGAATTTCATACTTACCAAAATCCCAACAACAAACCCCTATCGGTAGTTATAAAGAATGTTCCTCCTTCGCTAACTGAAGAAGACATTCATGTTGAGCTAGCGCCTCTCAACCTCCCTATAACACGAATTACAAGGCTTTTAAATAAAGATAAAACGCCTATGCCCGTTTGTGCAGTACTCCTCACCGCAAATGCAAAGGCAAACGAAATTTTCAACGTCAAAAATCTATATCACACCGTAGTAACTGTAGAGCCACGAACAATTAATCGTAAAACACCCCAGTGTCACAGATGTCAACGCATAGGGCACACCAAAAACTACTGTAGATTAGAACCACTATGTGTACGATGCCAAGGAAATCACTTGTACACTAACTGTGATAAACCTCGAAGTGATACCCCAATATGCATTAATTGCGGAGAAAACCACCCCGCTAATTTCAGGGGATGCAAATAGTTCCATGAATCAATAAATCACCAAGGCAAACGACCTCAGAACGCAACTCCTACAACAAGAAAACTAGATAACAAGCCAGCACCTGCTAACAATATGAGAAACTTTCCTCCCATTTCAAAAAATACAAACAACACATCCTTACCTAACCCATCCTGGTTACCAAAAATAATTCTGCATCACCCGAAACTTCCCCATAATCAACACTATTCTATCAACCTCCTAAATCTCATCCAGCCCTACATAGAACAAATCAAACAATTCATATTATCAAATCTCCTTCCTTCCCTTTTCAATGGACAACAAAACTAAAACTCTCTCTCAATTAAAACTCCTTAACTGGAATGCCAATGGCATTACAAAACAAATAACCTTATTTAAGTCATTCCTTATGAGACATTCCATTGACATAGCGTGCGTTTCAGAAACTCATCTAACTAATTTAGACAAACTCAAAATTTCTGGATATCTGATCTACCGAGCTGACAGAGAGGCTACATTTGCATCTGGCGGAGTAGTCATAATCATAAAACGCAATATAATTCATCATGAATGCCAAAAATTAATACCACTAACCTCGAGACTATCGGAGCGAAAATCAAACTTAACAATGGTACTAATATAACCGTAGTATGTGTTTATAAACAACCAAAGAAACAACTTCTTGAAAAGACATCTCCATCATATTCAATACCAGTGAACCCACATTCCTTATAGGAGACTTGAACGCCAAAAATACGATATGGGGATATAGAACAACAAACCCAGCTGGAAATAAACTTTATGACTTAGCATCTACACACGCTTTCCAAATAGAAGCCCCAGATGGACCTACATACTACCCATATAGAAGCGACCATGAACCAGACATATTGGACATCGTCACCCACAAAACTTCAACAAACAAATCTTTCAAGAAGCGCTCTCCGAACTCGATTCAGACCACATACCCGTTATAATCTCGTTTATACTATCGCCTGCTAAACACATTCCAGAGCCGAGATTAATAAATGGTCCAGTAAACTGGGACATCTTTAGTGCTACACTCGATCAACAGCTTAAGTATCCCAACGATCTTCAATTCTCAAACCAAATCGATGAAACGATCACACACATAACCGAAACCATCTCCGACAGTGTAAACGCGGCGACCATAGCTACCCATAAACACAAAGTAAATATCGAGCACTATTCATCCAAACATATAGTGAGCCTAATTAAACAAAAAAGCACTCTGCGAAGAGAGTGGCAGAGAACAAGGAATCCCTCAACCAGAAACATGGTGAACAATCTAACACATCGTATTAAAAAGGAACTTGACACCTACCGAATCGAGACATATCAAAGACATATCAGCAACCTTGAACCAAGCGACCCGGGCTTGTGGAACACAACCAAACGCATTCTGCGCCAACCAAACGAGATACCTCCAATCTCTTCAGGAACACAAATATACAACTCGGATGAAGAAAAATGTGAAGCCTTCGCAAACTATTTAGACCAAACATTCACTTCTGCAAATCACGCAGACCCAGTATTTAAAAATATAGTGATAAATTATATAGAAACACATCAACCAATTGCTGAAGCTAACTTTAAACCAACATCACCTAGGGAACTTGCGTCTATAATTAAAACTTTCCCTATAAATAAATCACCTGGATGCGACAAAATACCAAATATAATACTGAAGAAGCTGTCTAAAAAGCGCTAGCATACCTAGCAAGTACTTTTAATGCCTGCCTAAGAATTGGATACTTTCCGAATGTATGGAAACATGCAATTATTCTAATGTTTCCCAAACCAGGCAAAAATAAGAAAGAAATCACCAGCTATCGACCAATCAGTTTATTAACAACAACCTCGAAGCTCTTCGAGAAGATCATTTATCTCCGACTCAACGAGAAAATCACAAAACTGAGTATTCTTCCCACTTTTCAATTTGGATTTAAAGAAGGCCACTCCACCTGCCACCAACTTCAGCGTATGACCGAGACCATTGAACGAGGTTTTGGAAGCAAACAATACGTTACCACCCTGTTTTTAGATATAGCACAAGCTTTCGGCCGCGTTTGGACAGAAGGCTTAAAATACAAAATAACACATCTACAATTACCTGAGTATATCAAGTCTGTATTATTTTCGTTCCTTGAAGATCGCACATTTGCGGTCAAAATACACACTAGCTTATCGGCTACCAGAACTATACACGCAGGGTCCTGCAAGGCAGTATACTGGGTCCCATTCTATTCAACATCTACATGTACGATATTCCAGTTCCCAGCACAAACCTTGCAATGTTCGCGGACGACACGGTTGTGTTAACTATGAATGAACATTTAGAACAAGCTATTGCTGAACTTCAAGTTGCCACCAATATTCTAAGCAGATGGTTCAAACAGTGGAACTTATCAATTAATTATTCTAAATGTGTCACTAAAATATTCTCTCTTCGAAAAATCAAAATCCATCTCTTATTTTAATTAACGACCATCCCATCCAGTGGAATGCTAATGATGAGCCCGTAAAATATCTTGGTATCTACCTCGACACTCGACTTACATGGAAATATCACATACTAAAAAATTGAACGAGGGACACACGACTAATCCAACTTTATCCACTCATCAATAGGAATTCTTCTATGAGAATCGACTGTATGACTCTTCTCTATAAATCATTAATACGTCCTTTAGTTCTTTACGGATGTGTGGTATGGGCTAACACCTCAAAACCAATTTAAATCGAATCCAGGTCCTACAAAATAAAATCCTTCGAATGACAGTCAACGCTCCCTGGTTTATTACAAATCAGCAGCTCCACCATGAACTAGCTCTACCCAAAATTCAAGAACACATCGCGAAGTTGACCAAAACTTTTCATAAGAACCTTACCAACTGCAGCGGTGCCACCTCTTACAAACTAGGTCAAAGAAATATCCATACACGTCTAAAACGCAAGCTACCGCAAGACATATATGAAAGTGATAGTGGTGAAAACTAAGTGCCAAACAACAATCAAACCGAAGTGAATGTGAACTTTTTCTATTTCAAGTGGATATTAATTTCCATTCATATTATTTCATTCTGTTAAGTATTATTTGTTAGAAATACCTTGTATAACAATGTATATTGTTGAGCAGGTACAAGTTCTATTAAAAAAAAAAGAAACATAAACACAGGAAAATATACGTACATTTAAAACTATATATATGAAATGTAAATAGAAAACTTCAAGCGACCTGTAAATTGAAAAAAACAATACAAATCTTGCACAAAAGTATAATAGACAATGTATGACTAAATAGACAAAAAAATAGAGATTTCCAAATAGCTAGAGAGATGAAGGAAGAAAACAGTTCTTTACTATTTGTCGTATACATAAATTATATCTTCACTAACTGCAAAAACTATAGGACATTATAACCTAAACTCCATAGTAGCATAAGAGCTACTGTACGCAGATGACAAACAAAAATAAAATCACATACATATCAAAAATGGAGAACGAAAGGCAGATATATATAAATAAAGACTTAATATTATAGAACTGGTAGATACCTACGAATATTTAAGAACCTTAATCAGTAAAAGCAAACAAATAAACAAAAAATAAGAAATAGGATCAGCAACATCAATAAAGTTTACTACCAAGTTAAGCATACACTAATAGGGAAAAAAAATGAGCATAAAAACAAAAGTGTACTTATATAAAACCATCTAGATTCTCACATTATTATATTACAGAAAAATTATAGACAATAACAGACAACCATAGATGCAAATAAACAGCAGTTGAAATAAAATGAAGAGAAAAACCATAGAAGGGGATCTAAATCAAGTCCCTATAGCGTAAATCCTAAAAAGAAAACAATTGCAACGGTATGGTCACAGAATCCATATGGGGGAAGATAGATATTCATCACTGAAAATCACATTATCAAGCGACAGCGATTATAGAAAATTAGCGAAACATTACTTAACAAATAAGATCGAATTTCATACTTACCAAAATCCCAACAACAAACCCCTATCGGTAGTTATAAAGAATGTTCCTCCTTCGCTAACTGAAGAAGACATTCATGTTGAGCTAGCGCCTCCAACCTCCCTATAACACGAATTACAAGGCTTTTAAATAAAGATAAAACGCCTATGCCCGTTTGTGCAGTACTCCTCACCGCAAATGCAAAGGCAAACGAAATTTTCAACGTCAAAATCTATATCACACCGTAGTAACTGTAGAGCCACGAACAATTAATCGTAAAACACCCCAGTGTCACAGATGTCAACGCATAGGGCACACCAAAACTACTGTAGATTAGAACCACTATGTGTACGATGCCAAGGAAATCACTTGTACACTAACTGTGATAAACCTCGAAGTGATACCCCAATATGCATTAATTGCGGAGAAAACCACCCGCTAATTTCAGGGATGCAAATAGTTCCATGAATCAATAAATCACCAAGGCAAACGACCTCAGAACGCAACTCCTACAACAAGAAAACTAGATAACAAGCCAGCACCTGCTAACAATATGAGAAACTTTCCTCCCATTTCAAAAATACAAACAACACATCCTTACCTAACCCATCCTGGTTACCAAAAATAATTCTGCATCACCCGAAACTTCCCCCATAATCAACACTATTCTATCAACCCTCCTAAATCTCATCCAGCCCTACATAGAACAAATCAAACAATTCATATTATCAAATCTCCTTCCTTCCCTTTTCAATGGACAACAAAACTAAAACTCTCTCTCAATTAAAACTCCTTAACTGGAATGCCAATGGCATTACAAAACAAATAACCTTATTTAAGTCATTCCTTATGAGACATTCCATTGACATAGCGTGCGTTTCAGAAACTCATCTAACTAATTTAGACAAACTCAAAATTTCTGGATATCTGATCTACCGAGCTGACAGAGAGGCTACATTTGCATCTGGCGGAGTAGTCATAATCATAAAACGCAATATAATTCATCATGAATGCCAAAAATTAATACCACTAACCTCGAGACTATCGGAGCGAAAATCAAACTTAACAATGGTACTAATATAACCGTAGTATGTGTTTATAAACAACCAAAGAAACAACTTCTTGAAAAGACATCTCCATCATATTCAATACCAGTGAACCCACATTCCTTATAGGAGACTTGAACGCCAAAAATACGATATGGGGATATAGAACAACAAACCCAGCTGGAAATAAACTTTATGACTTAGCATCTACACACGCTTTCCAAATAGAAGCCCCAGATGGACCTACATACTACCCATATAGAAGCGACCATGAACCAGACATATTGGACATCGTCACCCACAAAACTTCAACAAACAAATCTTTCAAGAAGCGCTCTCCGAACTCGATTCAGACCACATACCCGTTATAATCTCGTTTATACTATCGCCTGCTAAACACATTCCAGAGCCGAGATTAATAAATGGTCCAGTAAACTGGGACATCTTTAGTGCTACACTCGATCAACAGCTTAAGTATCCCAACGATCTTCAATTCTCAAACCAAATCGATGAAACGATCACACACATAACCGAAACCATCTCCGACAGTGTAAACGCGGCGACCATAGCTACCCATAAACACAAAGTAAATATCGAGCACTATTCATCCAAACATATAGTGAGCCTAATTAAACAAAAAAGCACTCTGCGAAGAGAGTGGCAGAGAACAAGGAATCCCTCAACCAGAAACATGGTGAACAATCTAACACATCGTATTAAAAAGGAACTTGACACCTACCGAATCGAGACATATCAAAGACATATCAGCAACCTTGAACCAAGCGACCCGGGCTTGTGGAACACAACCAAACGCATTCTGCGCCAACCAAACGAGATACCTCCAATCTCTTCAGGAACACAAATATACAACTCGGATGAAGAAAAATGTGAAGCCTTCGCAAACTATTTAGACCAAACATTCACTTCTGCAAATCACGCAGACCCAGTATTTAAAAATATAGTGATAAATTATATAGAAACACATCAACCAATTGCTGAAGCTAACTTTAAACCAACATCACCTAGGGAACTTGCGTCTATAATTAAAACTTTCCCTATAAATAAATCACCTGGATGCGACAAAATACCAAATATAATACTGAAGAAGCTGTCTAAAAAAGCGCTAGCATACCTAGCAAGTACTTTTAATGCCTGCCTAAGAATTGGATACTTTCCGAATGTATGGAAACATGCAATTATTCTAATGTTTCCCAAACCAGGCAAAAATAAGAAAGAAATCACCAGCTATCGACCAATCAGTTTATTAACAACAACCTCGAAGCTCTTCGAGAAGATCATTTATCTCCGACTCAACGAGAAAATCACAAAACTGAGTATTCTTCCCACTTTTCAATTTGGATTTAAAGAAGGCCACTCCACCTGCCACCAACTTCAGCGTATGACCGAGACCATTGAACGAGGTTTTGGAAGCAAACAATACGTTACCACCCTGTTTTTAGATATAGCACAAGCTTTCGGCCGCGTTTGGACAGAAGGCTTAAAATACAAAATAACACATCTACAATTACCTGAGTATATCAAGTCTGTATTATTTTCGTTCCTTGAAGATCGCACATTTGCGGTCAAAATACACACTAGCTTATCGGCTACCAGAACTATACACGCAGGGTCCTGCAAGGCAGTATACTGGGTCCCATTCTATTCAACATCTACATGTACGATATTCCAGTTCCCAGCACAAACCTTGCAATGTTCGCGGACGACACGGTTGTGTTAACTATGAATGAACATTTAGAACAAGCTATTGCTGAACTTCAAGTTGCCACCAATATTCTAAGCAGATGGTTCAAACAGTGGAATTTATCAATTAATTATTCTAAATGTGTCACTAAAATATTCTCTCTTCGAAAAATCAAAATCCATCTCTTATTTTAATTAACGACCATCCCATCCAGTGGAATGCTAATGATGAGCCCGTAAAATATCTTGGTATCTACCTCGACACTCGACTTACATGGAAATATCACATACTAAAAAATTGAACGAGGGACACACGACTAATCCAACTTTATCCACTCATCAATAGGAATTCTTCTATGAGAATCGACTGTATGACTCTTCTCTATAAATCATTAATACGTCCTTTAGTTCTTTACGGATGTGTGGTATGGGCTAACACCTCAAAACCAATTTAAATCGAATCCAGGTCCTACAAAATAAAATCCTTCGAATGACAGTCAACGCTCCCTGGTTTATTACAAATCAGCAGCTCCACCATGAACTAGCTCTACCCAAAATTCAAGAACACATCGCGAAGTTGACCAAAACTTTTCATAAGAACCTTACCAACTGCAGCGGTGCCACCTCTTACAAACTAGGTCAAAGAAATATCCATACACGTCTAAAACGCAAGCTACCGCAAGACATATATGAAAGTGATAGTGGTGAAAACTAAGTGCCAAACAACAATCAAACCGAAGTGAATGTGAACTTTTTCTATTTCAAGTGGATATTAATTTCCATTCATATTATTTCATTCTGTTAAGTATTATTTGTTAGAAATACCTTGTATAACAATGTATATTGTTGAGCAGGTACAAGTTCTATTAAAAAAAAAAGAAACATAAACACAGGAAAATATACGTACATTAAAAACTATATATATGAAATGTAATTAGAAAACTTCAAGCGACCTGTAAATTGAAAAAAGCAATACAAATCCTGCACAAAAGTATAATAGACAATGTATGACTAAATAGACAAAAAAATAGAGATTTCCAAATAGCTAGAGAGATGAAGGAAGAAAACAGTTCTTTACTATTTGTCGTATACATAAATTATATCTTCACTAACTGCAAAAACTATAGGACATTATAACCTAAACTCCATAGTAACATAAGAGCTACTGTACGTAGATGACAAAGAAAAATAAAATCACGTACATATCAAAAATGAAGAACGAAAGGCAGATATATATAAATACAGACTTAATATTATAGAACTGGTAGATACCTACGAATATTTAAGAACTTTAATCAGTAAAAACAAACAAATAAACAAAAAATAAGAAATAGGATCAGCAAAATCAACAAAGTTTACTACCAAGTTAAACATACACTAATAGGAAAAAAACTGAGAATAAAAACAAAAGTGTACTTATATAAAACCATCTAGACTCTCACATTATTATATTAGAGAAAAATTATAGACGATAACAGACAATCATAGATGCAAATAAACAGCAGTTGAAATGAAATGAAGAGAAAAACCATAGAAGAGGATCTAAATCAAGACCCTATAGTGTAAGTCCTAAAAAGAAAACAATTGCAACGGTATGGTCACAGAATCCAATGGGGAGGACAGATATTAAAAGAAAATATTTGAAATAAGATGTACAGGTCAAAGACTAACGAGAAAACCTCAAATGAGGTCATGTTACAACAACTGAGAATCCCAGTCAGAGAAATATGAGAATACAAAAATAGCTCATTGCTCCAATACCGTAAGGTAAATGGGAGAAGAGAAAGTAGCAAACAAGTAAGTAAGTAAATTTTTAAGAAATTTGTTACTTTTTATCAAAGAACAGCTTTATTAGTCTACATTTGCGACATTCATTGATGTCTAGAGTTGACTAAACACCTGTAGGATCTAACTTAACGAACGCCCTCTATATTTTTCTGTTGTTGCGTATCTGCAAGATTTTTTAATTTTATGACAAGCACTTACAATCTGCAAAGTCACAAAAGGTAAACATTAATTTTCTTAAAGCGCAAATAAAGAGATCCAGCCAGCAGTGCCGGGAACAACAGTTCCGCTCTCGGTTGCCCTTCTAATTACGCCGTAATACGCGCGCATACATTATTCAAATGTCGAAAACAACGAGGAAATTTGCATGCCCGCGTCGATAAACAAAGCGAAAGCAAATTTAATGCCCGCCGTACCATTGAGCTTTGTTTCCCTCGCAGCTTTAATAACTCCAAACTTTTATGAGCTTGGGTTGTTAACCCTCGAACGAGACCTTTTTCCCAGGGCGGTTTTTTGCCTTCGGATCGGGTCGCACCCTTGCAGCAATTACCGCTGTCGATTTCTGGTGGCTGTGCTCGTTCCGTATTCACGTCTAACCCATATAAATTTTCCATACAAACACTTGCTCGAGTGGGCGGCGCCCTGGTTAAAAATAGGCGACGAAGGCAAGGCGCACGTTTTTCTGCCAGGCTATTGCTAATTAGCGTGAACGATGCCAAAAAAATAACTTTATCCTACAATGACAATCACATCAACTATCTATGCACAGCAAACAATCCTTTTTTTAAACTAAGTAAAATTTGGTTTGGATCTTATATTCACTTTGTGATATTACAAAGGATGTTATAAAATTATTATTTTTATATTTTGGATTATAACATAATTAACCTCATTACATACACTACCTCTCATGGAATTATGGACACTAAATATTTTAATGTACAAGAAGAAAACAATTTATTATACAATATCTTATTATACAACATGCCAAAAACAGACCGGAAAAAATTAACTTAATATTAAACATTTGTGCCACCAAAAAAAAACGCATGTTGCATTTATCTGCTTTTACGATTCTAGGCATTGTATTGATCATTTTTAGTTTCTCAAGTGGTAAATCTTTCCACGCACCTTGAAGAAGACCTCAAAGAAGATTTTTGGAGTGGGACGCTCATTTCTTAGTGTTCTGTCCAGCTCATCTTATAGCAACTCTATGGGGTTGCGGTCTGGACTCTGTAGTGGTCATCATTTTACAAAAGCAAAAGAAAAGCACCCTCACACTTAAACAGACCCATATCTATGCTTGACAGTAGGAACAGTACAGTCCTGGATCATCTTTTCAGACTTAGATCGTCGCACAAAAATTCTCCGTTTCTGACTGAAAATTTTAAATTTGGTTTTGTCAGTCTACAATTCGTTTTGCCATGTTTAATTATCCAAGAATAATGCTTTTGCGTCTACTGACATTTTTTTTTTATTAAAATACGATCATGAAAATTACTCTCTTGAAGAAGCACTTTCATTGTGCTGACTATACAACAATATTTGAGGCAGTTAATCTTCTATTTCGCTTACTTATTAGTCTAATAGTTATCCATGATGGTCCAGGATGGTGGCGATCCTAAGAGATGTCTCTCTGTAGCTTTGTAATGTAAGATTCACCGTCGCAGCACATTTTTTCGCGATGCTACGCACTGGTAGCCTTTCTCAATCTAAAGCGAGAATAGCTTAACGAGTTTATATGGAGAGAGGTATGCTGCGAGCCATTAAAAGCGAAAATTCGAAATGAGACGTAAAAAAATCCAAGTAAGCAACACAAGGTCTGATGATAAACTAGCCAGCTCGAAAGCCGGAGTTTTAGACGGCGCAGTTTTTTAATGTAAACAAATAAAAGGGCAGAAAGACTTTTAAGTGTTGAGTGACAGTTTAAGGACCTAAAAGCATTATGATTTTTTTAATTCTAGTTTTCGACATAATAATATTGTTTAACGAAGGCTTAAAGGAAGGGTTAAACAAAAAATGTACTACAAAATGTATAGTTATTTATCATATCACTGAATTTTAATAAGGTACCCATAGTTACATGATCGGTAAGTGTATATACATAAATAGCTGAAAATTGATTAAGTGGTAGTTCGATCTCACCATATGTAAGATTATATTTTTCAGAATTTATAGTTGCTTTTTCCGTACGTTTGCCATTTATTAAGTATAGTAGTTGCAACGTAACAACATGAATAAAATAATGTTTCATATTTAATTTAATGTTAAGATTAATTTCCTGTGTGGGGTTGATAGCCCCCAGGTGGTGCATAGGGGGATGCCTTTCAGATATGATGGATACCGAGAAAATAAAATACTCGGGGTAAACCAAAACTACCACAGCAGCGTCTCCAATGGGCCAGCTGCAGACAGGGTCTGTTCTCCAGGTTAGCAGCGGCTAAGTTACACCCAGAGAAGGCAACGGGAAATCACTCTAGTTAATTACGCTAGGTACTTATTTCCTTAGGATAACAGTATGGAGAGAAAATCAAAATATGTGGGCTCCTAGTCTGGGACAGTCCTTAGATGGGCAAAAGATACGAAAAATCTCCCGGTTCAAAGTAGTAAAACGTGAGAAGTTTCTTTATGACAGGAAAACTTGATATAAAGACTTAATATCAATATACTAGGAATAAAAGAATTAAGATGGCTAGGTACAGGTATATGTGACAGAGAGGGTGGAAAACTATATTACTCAGGAAGCAACAGAAATGACAGTATTTGTAGAATCGGAATATGTTAAAAATTTTATTCTAATTTCAGACAGACTTATGTTACTACAGCTACGAGGTCAGCCCTTTAATATAAACATTTTACAAGTGTACGCTTCGACGGCAGATAAGAGATGTGAGGAGGAAGTAGAACAGCTGTACGACAATATAGAGAGAACATTAAAAAAACGAAAAGTTATGATATAACCTTTATTATGGGCGATTTCAATGCCAAAAGAGGGCAAGGACGGCGAGCAGACTTAGTTGGTAACTATGGCTTGGAAGAGAGGGAAAAGGCTTTATCAGTTTTACCAAGAAAAACATATAGCAATTGCAAAGACTTAGTAAGAGAAGATAATACACGTGAATATTCCCGCAAGACAATGGAAGAAACACCCATAAGGAATCAGATCGACTGTATTCTCATCAACAAACGCCACAGGAACTGCATCAAACGAATATTGACATACCCAAGTAGAGACGTAAGATCGAGTTACAACCCTCTTCTAGCAAATGTACCACTTACGCTAAAAAGGGTTATTAAAAAGCAATTAGATGTACTAATAAATATAACTGAAAAATAATAATGCCAAAAAAAAACTGCAAATGAGATCAACAAAGAACCAAACAAGTTAAATAAAACGTATTACATAGAAACAGAGATACTATGGCAAGACTTTAAAAACATTATTCAAAAAGTTTGCAATAAAAATCTTAAATCAGATAGAAGAATAAAAAAAACAACAACTGAACGAACGAGCATATTCTGGACGAACGCAAGAAACTTAAACGCAATGATATTGAATATAAAAGAAAGCGACGAGAAAAATAGAGAAATAAAAATAGCACGGAGAAATTGATGAGGAAAATGTGAAGAGATGGAAAAACTTGAAAAAAGCACGACACAAGCGGAATGCACAAAAAGTTGAAACAAATAACAGGATTGCACAAGAAACGCACACAATGCCGGTTAACAAACAGTGATAACACACTCTGTTGGAAGTAACAAATAAATTACATCTGAGAACTATTTCAAGACAAACGTACTGATGTTCACATGGAAGCAGAAAAATTGGAAGGGCCGCGGATATTAAAAGCAAAAGTGGAACATGCAGTGAAGATTTCAAATAAAGGGCAACAGAACCAGAAGAAATTTCTACGAAAATTCTAAAGCTTATAAACTGGGAAAAGTTTGAATGCAGAAGTAAAATTATCTAATATAATATATGACTCCGTGAAACTGCCAGAAGAATGGTTAAAGTCAGTATTTATTCCTATACCCAAAAAATCGTTTTCCAAAAGATGTAGCAATTAGCAATTAATTAGTGTAATGGGCCACCTCCTGAAGGTCTTTCTACAAGTAATGTATGTACAAATTAGACGAAAATGCGAAGAACACTTAGACAACACTCAGTTTGGCTTCATTGTAAGACATACAGAGCTTATAAAATTACTAAGAACAACTGCAGTAAACAAAAAAGATCTTCTAATTATCAAAAACCTTTATTGGCAACAAAAACATCGATACAACTAGAGAAAGGATTGATAAACGAAGTGGGATTTGTAGAGGACTGCGACGGGGCTACATGCTTTTTTCCTTGCTGTTCAATTTATATTCTGATGCAGCATTAGACGTTGAAAATTAATGGTGTACCTATTAACAACATTGGATATGCCGATGATACTATGTTACTAGCAAATACCATTGAGATTTACAGAGACTTTTAAACCAGGTTTGTGCACACAGTACGGACATAGAATTAAACTTTAATATTGACAGAACTAAATTTATAGTGTTCAGTAGGCAACATCGTCAGTTTACACAGAAATAATAACCAAATAAAACAAATTAGTGCTTTTAAATATTTAGGCTGTGATCTTTCAGAGGACCTTAATGCAGATCCTAAAATTAAGAGAAGAATAGAAATAGCTCGCACTACCTTTCATTCCATGAAAAGAGCATTATGTAATAATGTACTGAATCTGAAACTTCAGCAACGCATAACAAAGTGCTATACATGGTCAATATCGTTATACGGAATCGAATGTTGAACATTAAAAATGAACATTATAAATAGAATAGAAGATTCCACCGACCGATCATGTGTCAATACATAGATGTTAAGGAGAGCTAACAAGGACAGAAAATTATTTACCACCATCAAACAACATAAATTGACTTACCTGGCCCATATATTGAGAGGAGAGAAATATTAAGTGCTACCTAATTATGAAAGGAAAAATTGAAGGCTGAAGAGGAATTGCAAGAAGGCAGATGTCGTGGATGGGAATATAAGAGACTGGGCGGTTTTTAGAATTACAGAGCAAATGCGACGCAGGGCAGATCACCATGAAGCACGGACCACAGTGATCGTCAACGTCTAGCAGACTAGACATGGTACTTAAAAAAAGAAGAAAGATTAATTTTGCAAACGTTGCTGTTGATTCAAGATTTTGTTATTTTGTTATCTCTTTATGAGTGGTTTATCAATATTTCTGCTATGTTCAACACTTGGCATTAGTTGAATATTATTGTACTTATAAATGAAAAAAAAACTTCTCGTATTAACTACGTCAAAGTGAACACTTTTCTTCCACGAAGTTTGTGCTTGATGTAGGCCCACACATTCTCAATCGGATTTGCATCGGGCGGGCGACTGCCAATCAAGTGTAACAATGCAAAACTGCTCTTTCCACTCGATGCTGCGGTGTTTAGGGTAGTTGTCTTCCTGCATGATCCAATCCTCGTTTTTCTTGATGAACTAGCGTTCGGCAGTCAGTAACAAATAGTTCTTATAAATATCAAGCATTTTGGAGCATTTTTCGAAACTCAGTTTCAGCTTTAAAAATTTTTACTGAGTGTTTAACGGTCCGTTGTACCAACCTGTTAGTTGAGATTGACCAAACTCGTGCGACGAAAACATATCCCCAATCAGAAGCTTCGTCTGTGAAATTACATTGCTCCAATCGCCGTCGATATTGTCCTTTGTCTAAGCGAGTCGCTTTATCACATGATTTTCAGCTAACAAAGGTTTCTTCACTGAACTGCGGCATTTGATATCATGCGCACGGAGATGGGTTTAGATAGCTACGTACAATATATCTACACCGTTCTGTTTCAATTTTGCTGTTCTGGACGCAATGCTAAGCCCGAGTTTTGCAAAAACAAGCTTTTCTAGCAAGAATTCAATGCTAACTTAATATTCTGTGACAAAGTGAGTCTATCGACTTAAGAAAGAATTAGGACGCTACCTTCTGCCAACTGCTAATAGTGTTTTGTCTAGCCTGTTTTTTGTTTTTAGCACGTTTTCCGAGCTCTCTGCTTAACAGTGATTAGGTGTTATATTTGGCGGAAAATGTTGGTAGCTTTAAATTTGTTGCTTGTTATAATAGGTGTAGCATGAGAAGCAGCTGATTGTATTATTGTGATTAAATATTGGACTGCTTCTTAGGTCTTGAGTGTCTTTAATCCTAATATCTAGTTTGCTATTTTTTCCAAGTAGTGTGTGAAATGATCTCAGTCTTTATTTTTAGTACATAGTCTAGTGGCTGTTTCTTTTAAGATTATCATTGTACTAACGTTAATGATGGCTGAAAAATTATCGGTGGACAGGTTTAATATAGGTATGTGTTAGCTAGGACAATAGATAGATTATTCAGTTGAGAAATAAACAAAATTATTTCTTTGGATTTTTCTTAGCAGACTGCATCTATATGGATTGATTAGTCCTCCCCAAGCTGTATTTCTCGCATTCCAATCTTCTATCCTTATAAATTTAGTGGTCTGAAGGTTTTTCGTATTTATCAGATGATATGGCATATCCTGGTAAGATAATATATTTTGTGCAGTAAAAGGGACACTAGGAAAATTTTATAAAATTTCAAATTGGTGACTTTGAAGAGGACTGAGGCTACATTAACGTTTCTTATATTTTGCATCGGAAAAATACCGGCGGACTGGGAACTGGGAGTAATTAAATCCTTATATAAAAAAGGAATAACAAAGAGTGCTCTAATTACCCCGGAATTACATTACTCAGTACAATAGCTAAAACTTATAAGCAAATCCTACAAAAGAAGCTGCAAAAATAGAACCACAGCTGAAAGAATCCCAAAGTGTTTTTAGAAGAGGCAGGGGGTACAGGATCACGTCTTTACGATTAAACAATTAATACAGAAAAGTACAAAAAAAAAAGATGTTTTGCCTTTCTAGACCTCGAGAAGGTATATGACAGTATAGCGGGACATCTTATATGTAACAGCCTAACAGCAAGTGAGGTAAATACATACGAGGGTGAATCAAAAATAAACGAGATTTATTATCTCGGGCGCGCAATATTAACGCGCTAGAGTTCTCGCTTCGTCAGGTGTCGGATAGGGATGTCAGGAGTGGGGGACGCAGACGGGCGATTTCGTTCGTTTCTGTCAGAACCCGTCGTGACAACGTCTGAGCAGGAGGTGCCGCCGTCAATTGCACAGCGTATTATCATTAAATTTCTCGCCACGGAAGATGTAAAACCGGCTGAAATCCTGAGGAGATTGACTGCGCAGTTCAAGGAAGAGACACTGTCACGAGCTAGAGTGTTCGCATGGCACCAAAAGTGCTAAAAAAAAAGAATGTTGAAAATGAGGGCCATGATCGCCTACCTCGCACCAGCATCACCAACGAAAACATCGTCCGCGTTCAACAATTTCTTGAGGGTGACAGGCGTCTGACCATCGATGAGATTGCATCTGAGATTGGAATAAGATATGGCAGCACTTTTTCGATCATCACAGAGGAGCTGGGGTTTCGTAAGGTGTGCGCAAGATGGGTGCCTCGCCTTCTGACAACTGAGCAGAAATTGCACCGTTCACAGTCCGTTCACCTTCCTACAGCCCTGACCTATCGCCCTGCGACTATCACCTATTCGGTCCTCTCAAGGAAGCCATGGGAGGGCATAGATTCGACAGCGATGAGGAGGTTGAGGTCTATGTACGCAATTGGCTGGAAACACGACCAACTTCATTCTACGAGGAAGGCATTTCAAAATTAGCTACACGTTGGAAAAATGTGTTTCTAAATCAGGAGATTATGTAGAAAAATAATCTGCTATTCTTTTGTTTCAAGTTCAAATAAAATATTTTTTAAAAAATAAGTTTCATTTATATTTGATTCATCCTCGTACTTATGTAAAGCTATCAAAAGTCTATATTAAGTTACAAGAAACTATGTAAGAACAAGAGCTTTCATATCTGAGGAAGTTCATAACACGTGAGGGACTTAGACAAGGAGGGGCCCTAAGCCCGACCCTGTTCAATATTATAATGGATGATGTAATTAAACATGCAAATGAAAAAGTAAATAAATACATGGTTTGATATAAAAATATGTTGCCCACAGAAATATCGGCACCATTCAGCAGGTTCATTCGAAGAGAAACAATACTGCACGGCAGTGTTCCTGGATGACAGCAAAGCTTTTGATAAAGTGTGGCATGATGGCCTCCTTTATAAATTGAAACATACACTGCCTCATCCATATTTTATTATATTGAAATCCTATCTAGAGGACAAACTCTTCCAGGTTAAATACGCACAACAACTAAGTGAACTGTATCCGGCACGTTATGGAGTCCCACAAGGCAGTGTCTTAGGACCTATGTTATACCTGCTCTATACAGCTGATGTACCCACCAACACACAATCTCTAACAGCAACATTTGCGGATAATAAAGCCATCCTGATGAAATACAAAGATCCTGAAACAGCCGTTAAAATGCTACAAGCACATCTAAACGAAGTAGTGACATGGACCAAGCGATGGAGGATTAGACTGAACGAAACCAAATCACTACATATCACCTTTACAAAATGCAGAGGAAATACACCGCAAATCCATATCAACAATACACCATTACCGCAGGTTGCGGAAGTAAAATATCTCGGCATGCACCTCGACAAGGGGTTAACATGGAGGGCACACATCTGGCATAAAAGAAAACAATTGGGGATCAAGTTCAGCAAACATTACTGGATGCTCGGTAGAAGATCCAAGTTGTCACTTCAAAATAAACTTTTAGTTTATAAGGTTGCATTCAAACCAATATGGGCCTATGGCATAGAGTTATGGGGGTCAGCAGCAAACACCAATATTCAAATCATCGAAAGATTTCAGACAAAAATGTTACGCGCAATGTGTGACGCACCCTACTTCTTAAGAAACATTGATATTTTGTGCGACTTAAAAGTGGACACAGTGAAAGAAACCATTACCAAACTCAGTGAGCGATACCTAAGTAAATTGGAGTCTGTATCCTTAAATATTAGTATATTTTTACATATAAATTGTATGGGGTTCGCCAATTCCGGCGCAGAAAATTAAACGCTTATTGAAACTACGGTAATAATTTTATAATCAAGTAGGGTAATTTACTTTAAACATTTATTTATGCCATTTATGTAGGAGAAATGATATCACTCAAGTGTTTATAACGACTGGCTTTACAAATGTCTATACGATGGCCGAAATTTTCGATGACTTTTTCTCATAGAGTCGCTTCAATGGCATTCATCTCGGCAATTATGTTGTTTTTGAAATCTTGATGGTGGCTGATTTATTGTCGTAGACTTTGCTTTTTAGATAGTTTTACAAAAAAGTCTAAAGGCCACAAATCGTACGAACGAGCAGGCCAATTGACAATTTCATTTCTTGAAATTAAACGTTCACTGTACTTTGATTGCAATGACTCGATATTCGCACGTGTCGTGTGGCATGTGTGCCATTTTGTTGAAAATATACATCATTTATGTTAGTTTCGAAAAGAAATAGTCATTAACCATAATTTACAGCAATCGTATTTTCAGTCTCATTTTCGAAAAAAAATTGTCCAACGACACTTTTTGACCACAGAGCACACCAAACAGTCATTTTTGAGGAAGCACTGGCTGTTCTTGATATCGTATTGAATTCTTGCTGGTCTAGATGCGACAGTTCTTGTTCACCATCCCATTGAATGTGAAATGCGCCTCATCGCTGAAGATGATTTTCGATAAAAAATCCAGATCAATCGCACGATGTTGGAGGAGCCAATCAGAGAACACGCGTCGGTTGAAACAATCAATTGGTTTGAGTTCTTGAGTCAATTGGATCTTGTAAGTGTTTTTTTTTGTGTGCATAATACGGCGTAAACTGATCTTTAAAATGCCCAATTCCTGCGATAGACACGTTATTGGGAGTTTTGGGTCCTCTTTCATACTCTTCTTCACCGCAGCGATATTTGCCGGTATACGACACGTTTGGGTCGTCCACTCGTTGACATTACCAACAGAACCATTGGGTTCCAATTTTTGCACCAAACGACTGATATTGGTCTCATTTAGACGGTTATGCTCGCTAGGTGTTTCTTAGTTTTTACAATTTTAGAAGTGTGCTTTATTAACTTTTAACTAAAAAAAATGACGCTGGGTCAAATTGACGTTTACTTTCTCCTTATTGGCGAACCCTTTAGGTTAAGTATTTTTTCGTTTTTTAATTTAGAATGTTTTAATCTTAATTAAATATATTGACATTAACAATTTAAAATATTTTTGATGCTAAGATAGTAATTTGAATGGCATAAATTATTTTGAAGTGTAGTTTTTAACTTTACGCGCAGTCTTTATACATGTGGGAATTCTATCTACAATAAATAACCTTGTCACTTTAGATAATACTTAACCGGCGACGTTACGGCTAAAAAAGAAGACGTAATGTCTTTAATTTTCGGTTTTTCTACAAATGCTGTAGACGTCCTTTGCTGCTCAGCTTTTTGCCGGCGAGTTCTACCCCTTCTGTGTGCTGAGTTGTGATATATTACCTTTGCCTTGACCTGAACAAATTTACTATAATGCTACATATTTTACTATTTTTTTAATTATTAAAAACCCTTGTATAATAATAAATTATTATTATGTAGTATATAAATTTGAGTGGGAGAAAGACGAAAAATAAATGAAATTACAGCAAAAGTAGTGTTTACGTTTCCGCCTGATAGAACTTCCCACGATCCAACAATAATTGCACACATATGGTTGTCCGCGCCGCAATGTTTCTGTTATTTACTCAAAAAGCATGCGTCGGCCTGAACAAGCGCGGAATGAATTTTAAATATTTGATCAAAGCCGGGTTGCCAGGCGTCATCTCTTCGAGCGGCGCGCAAAAGCCAAACTCAATTTTTAATTTGATTGTGCGTGGAGGCGCCTGTCAAAGGATTTCAAACATCGCGGCCGATAAAATTCGGGTACACTCGTCGTTCAAATTAAAAAAGTAATTACCAGCGACAAATTGAAGATTTCTGCTCGAATTAGACTCATTGTGTGCAGTATTTGATTTATGTGTGCATGGAAAACGTGTCTTACTGTCATTATAAATTTCTTGAGCTCTTTCGAAGATACGCTTCAGTTTTTTTGTTACAAACCCATGTTTAACACTGCTGCCAAATTATTATTGCTTTGTAATGTTTTAATAGAAATTTTAAAGATTTTTTAGGTACTTATGGTTTTCTACAGACCTAACTATAGAAATCATAAGATCAAATTAGTAGTAGCTAATCTAAAATTCTGAAAACAATAAATTAAAATGGAGATTAAAATATCAAAACTAAAGTAGAATATACTACAATACTATAAAAAATGTATTATATAATATTATAAAGAGTGACACAAATTGAACGCCGAATTTAAACTTAAATTTAAAGAAGAATTTAAGCAATTATAAATAGTAAGATTAGAAAAGCATCAATAATCTATTACAGTATAAATAAAACCATACTAGGAAAAAAATAAATATACAATAAGTTAAGCAGCAAGTATATAACAGATTAATCATACCAACAATGACATTTGGGGCGAAACATAGGTTTTACAGCACAAACATGAATTGCCAATAAATGCCATGGAGATGAAATATATGAGGAAAATAGCAGGAGTTAGAAAACATGATAAAATACGAAACGAAGAAATTAGAAAGACTTTAGAACAAGTCCCAATATTGAGGAAAATATAAAACAGACAGTTAAATCGAATAGGTTGGTCAAAAGAATGATAGAAGCAGAAGATGAAGACTGAGAAAGACATGGATGGAAAGGGTAAAGGAGATAGAACTAAAAAAGGGAAAAACAATATAAGACATGAGAATAATGACCAAAAATAGAAAAGAATGAAAAATGGATGAGAAATAGTAGCATGGACTGATAATCCCGACACTCTTAAGGGTACCAGAGACTAGTAAAAAAAGAAGAAATAAAGCGTCTTTCAAATTAATTTTATGATTGAATATTAAATATAAAAATTAGGTCCGACAAATTGCCATCTTGGCTTCAGCTGCAAACTTTGGTTCTTTTTAAAATACGTTTTATTATAATTTCAGTGGTAACATGTCGGATTTGGTTCTTGGGGTCGTTAACTACACAGAACAACACAAAGATAAATCGGACGCTGTTAAAATACAAGGCTTTGCTGACTAATTAATGTGAGCATTTCGTAAAATTAATCGACCAGGAAATTGTCGTTGCAGTAATTCAACTGTTGCTTGCACTCTAAGGCAGAAGGCGTCATCCTGCTGGAACCACGTTCGTAGTTCTGTATTGGTCGGTTTGTGCCAAAAAACTGCATTTTCATTATTATCCTGCACCTTCTTAAAATCTGTACTACACTGTGATAATAAGGGTGCTCTACTTTTCGTAAGCTACACGAAGGGTTTCAGATGCCCAGAATGCGATAATTTTGTTTGTTTACGAACCTGTCTGGTCTTATAAATAAAATTAATTTTTGACTAAATTAAAAAATCTGCAAAGTTAAGCTCTTCAGCCAACTAAATTTTGTACGCATAAAGGTGTGGGTCTGTAGTGAATATTTCTTAAAGGAGGCTTGTCGAAATGTCTAATTGTTGTGCCGAATTTTGTGTTTTCGGATGTTTTCGGCTAACTATGGCAATATCCTTACGGGACCTTACCCGATGTTGATACTCGTAATGTTTTGCCAGTTTTTAATTTTTTAAGATTTCACAGTTCATGTTAACAAAAATAGTATATCTTAAAGTTATAACAAATAGAGATCAGAGGTTGAATGGTCGTCAATATGTATGATGAGTTTCCTTTTATAGGAATACTAATTTTTTGAGTCAAGAAGCATTTCACACGGAGTTTTCCAGTTACTATTCTAATTCCTTTCTCCAAAGAGTCTATGAAATCTAAAACATACTTGCTCTACGGTCTCATTGTTTTGATGACGAAGAGCACAAAAATATTATCATCGCTGATAATAATAATGGTAAGGCCCTACGCCCCGCGTGGGAGCACGGCCTGCGAACTGAGAGGTTAAGGCTCTCATACGTTCGCTCTCTCTGCCCGGTCGTCGCGCACCATCTCTGATGCGGGGCGATGTGGCAAGCACCGCGTCTTAGACGACCGCCATTATTACCCCTTGTTCGAATGAACGCAGGTACTCAATTATTTTTAGTGACTGAGTAGGCCACCCGCCAGGCATCAGAGATCACTGGGAATTGAACCCGGGTCCGTCAGCATCGCAGCCCGCCCCTCTACCACGGGACCACGCTGGCTTCTGATGGTTTTTTTAGGGAGTAATGTCTTGGTTGGCGTCCTGCACTCTTTTTGCATGACACGCCGTGAGTGCCCCTTGAGGTTACAGTTTCTCCACATATGCATAGATAGATTCGTTATTCGTTAGTAGTCTCTGGAGAAAGCACGCGAAGCTAAGCATTGGAGTCCTTTCGCAAACTGGCAAGCTGTAATGCCTTCGAGTGTTCATCGAGAAACTCTGTATTGTACAATATGCGTTAAGAGTTTAGGTCATTCCATTTTTTTGTATAGAGAGTACTGGAGTTGATGTTGGATCTGTGAACAGTTTATTTCAGAGCTCTAGTTCTTCCGCAAAATAAGTCATTTTTTAAATGTTCAGTAAATTGTTTGATAACATCAATTGGACAGGACTAAAAATGCTGTAACCGAGGATAAAAAGCAAGAGAGAAATGTGTTCTTTAGTTTTTGAATTCCATGGTAGTTGACAGAAGAGAAGCTTGAGTTTTTCATCAGTTAACTGAACGTCCAGAAGAGTTTCTATTGTTAACTTTATTCCGAAGGGCATTCCTTGAATTAAGTTTTTGGCTTTCCAGCAAGGAGTAGTCCGTAATAGATAAGTCAGTCTAGGTATTAGTAAACAGTTTTTTAATAAGACAAATGCTACATGGTGTTTCAAATCTTGCAAGCGGCTCAGGAAAAAGTTAATTTTATCGAACTTTTTTTATGACAGAGTCGATCGCGTTGTCAGCGATAGGAGCTCCAAATAATGACAATAAATCCAGCAGTAGAATTTTTAGTGAGATTACATGGAATTTGGACAGAACTGTCCCATCGACTAAGCCACAGAAAAATAATTCGCACTTTTTTCGGTTTATTTGAAGACCGATTTTGTCACTAGTAGTGATAAGGTTTTTGAAATCTTGTAGTACGATTTCCAGTGGTCCTGCATCATCTCCTTGTTGTAAGCCAACATCTGACATAATGATACGATCTCTAAAGAGCAAAAATGATAGTTTTCTGTAACATTCACACATATATTTGTATATAGATAGTTTTTTTGTTCATAAAATAAGAATAATTTTCCAGCGGCCCTTATTATGATCAGAATAGGTCCTGATAAAATAGATAGTGGCTTTACAAGCTCTTTTAGTGCCAAAACCAGTTTGCACATTATGTAAATAGCCTATCATCTCTTGTTGAACTGTATTACATGTTAACTTTGCTACTAGTCTTCTTAGAGCTGAGCCTACTGTCGTTGCTTTGCCCTTGTTGATGGCAGAAAGATCCTTCAGGTGTTGTGGACCTAAACCGTCTATACTTAAACCGTAAAGTATATTTTTTTCGGTAATTCGAAGACATTTAAATTCAGTAGGATTATCCAGGAAGGAAAGAGGACGAGACGGTTTAGTATGTTTGATTAGTAACTTGTAAGTTTCTTTATTTTCTTAGTGTGTCAAATCAAAAAAGTATCCTATATGCAATACGAAGATCGCCTTCAACCATTTTTGACTCAATTTTTCTGGATGAAAATGTTTCGAAGCTAATTTGGTCATTACTTTTCCTTCACTGTTAAACAAATTGATGCTACTTTTGAGAAATCTCAGATTCTTAGATTTTTTCTCTAGAACGCGTAGACCATAAAAGCAGAAAGTAAGAAGATTCTTCCACGCGATGAACAAGTTATTAATACGTCATTCGTCCATGAGGTGGGATAATTTGTAAAATTTAGAGATCTATTTAATAATGGAAATAGATCTTTTAATTCGTTAGAGCTCACAAGGTCTTGCAGGTGTTCTTTGTGACATGTTTCGTAGTCTATCCTCAGACCTTTCTTGCTCTTATAAAATTTGGGCGCTTCGTTTGAAAAGCAATGTGTACATTTCAGTATGTTAGTAGTTTGGGATGATGAGCATTTAGTACAAAACTATGGAATGTTTTCCTTTCCTAGTTGGCTCGTTATTTTATCGTTAAGTCTTGTGCAGTGTGAATGGTACCGTACGAAGTACGAGTTACAAAGGATCCATTCGTTAAATGCCTTTTTATTCTTACCTCACGGACATTGGAATTCATATTTTTTTATTTTCGTGAACTCAAATTGTTTAATTATTACGTAGCACTGATTGTAAAGGTATTATTATAAATTCTCGTATAGGCTTAATGTCAATGTGCAATTTACGAAAAATCTACATCTATCTCTGAGGATTGCAGCGCTTCAATCGGTGTATCTTTGGCTGTTATTTAAGAGTACACTGCAAGCCGCGATAGATATTTTGGGCTCGCTTACTTGGTTTTTTCCAATACAGGTTTTACTTTTAAGTTGTGGTATATAGTTTGGTTAGTCACACACCAAGGGGCATCAGTGATAATTCTCATTCTTCATTAATTTCGATAAAAAAATTTTTTTGTCATACCCTACAGTTGTATTCAGTAACTCCACATGGGTATGAGGTTTTCTCTTTGTAGACGATTAACCTGCTGACTAACCATAGTTTAGATTTTAACCAGTAGAATTTTGAGGGTTGAGAACAAACTTGATTTTTTTTAATAAATATGTGTTTGTAATTTAATCTTCAGTCAAGCTATCTTGCACAGTTAGCCTAAGAGAGTTTATGTCTACTATATGTTACAGTAGAATATGATTTCTTCGTTAAAGTGAATGTTACTTGGCGACATTTTCCTTTGTTGCAATACAATCGACATCTTTCAGCCATTTCTGTGTATTATAAAGTTTATCAGAGGCATACCTTGATATTTCGTTTATTGCCATAACCATGGTATCATCTGAGTAAATGGTTACAAACTTGTCTGGTGTAGTTAGTAAAAAGTATGGAATTCGGTGCACTATCTCAAAAATTCTTAATTGTGTCTGATAGATGCAAGTATTACTTTAGTAAAGTATTTATTTTTAAGTATAATAACAATACTTGATAGTACGATATATGGGATTTAGGCTTTAGTTTGAATAATAGGTCTGGATGCTATGCCCTATCGAAGGTATATGTAACATTAAAAATGCAGCTGATCAGTACTTTTTATCTTCAAAAGTTAAAAATAATGGTAAGACTCTACGCCCAGCGTCGGGCAAAATCTGTGAAATTAGAGGTCAAGGCTTCCATACGTTTACCCTCACTGACTGATCGTCGCGCACCTTCTCTGATACGTGTGGCAACCTTAGACAACCGCATTATATATACCTGGAGTTCGAAATGAGCGCAGGTATTCCATTATTTTTATTCAAAAGTACTAAAGGGTGTCCCAGAATTAACGCAAGATTTAAATTTGCAGCCATTTATGCAGTAAAGTGTTGACAACCCTAAAACAAAAACAAATCGACAGCTGACAGTTTAGGGTTAGTAAAAATGGAGCGTTACACGATAGAACAACGTGTCTTCATTATTGAATAACATTTCAAAAATAATGAAAGCTTGGCGGTCGCTGTTCGAAAATTTCATACAAAATATTGTCGGAATAGTGTTTTAATTTCGTCAACTGTGAAGAGATTAATTGAAAAATTCCGAGAGACAGGATCCGTTGGAGACGCCAAACACACTGGTCGTCCAAAAACAAGGCGTTCAAATGTCAACATCGAAGCAGTGCGTGAGAGTGTCGGTGACAATCCAGGAACCTCAATTCGGCGTCGTGGACAAGAATTGAAAATTTCAAGAAGCTCTCTACAGCGTATACTCACTAAAGATCTGTGTCTCCACGCTTACAAAATTCAATTAACACAACAACTGAAGCCTAATGACCATGCACAGCGAAGAGAGTTTGTTGAATGGATTATTGAGCATCAACAAATGGATGCTGATTTTTCGAGCAAAATCATCCTAAGCGACGAAGCACATTTTCACCTTGATGGGTTTGTTAATCGCCAAAATTGCCGCTTTTGGGGTTCTGAGAACCACATGTGATTGTCGAAAACAAATGCATCAACAACGTGTCACTGTTTGGTGTGGATTTTGGGCTGGAGGCATAATTGGACCATACTTTTTGAAAATGAGGCTGGTCAAGCAGTGACTGTTACTGGTGCTCGATATTGCGACATGATAACACAGTTCTTTTTGCCGAAATTGGATGATATTGATGTGGCCAATATGTGGTTTCAACAAGACGGTGACACATGCCATACAGCCCGTGAAACACTTCAATTACTGCATGAGACATTTCCAGGTCGTGTATTCTCTCGTTTCGGTGATCAGAATTGGCCCCATAGATCGTGTGATTTAACACCATTAGATTTCTTTTTATGGGGTTATTTAAAATCACAGGTCTATGTCAACAAGCCCACAACTACGCGTGCATTAAAGGAGGAGATTCAACGTTGCGTCAACGAAATTCAGCCACGTTTATGCAGAATGGTCATGGAAAATTTCGACAAACGAGTGCGTATGTCTTATTCCATAAATAACCCTATCCTATGTACTTTATGATTTAATAAAAAAATTACAATCAAAGACTAAAAACTGTGTTTTCTATTTAATTGAAATCTTGCGTTAATTTGTAATTTAGTCGCCTTCCAAAAAACTCGAATTAATGTTATAGAATGATACTCAATTCATTACGCAATGCTTTAATCTTTTTAAAAATCTTGAAAAAGTTTGACCAATAAAATAGAAGAGCCATGCTCTATATGATAATAATTTTTCTCTTGGTTTATTAAATTTTAGAATCAGAATACTATCCATTATTATAAGAGATGGTGATAGACTCTAAATATTAAAATTTGTATTAAGGAAAATCTAATCTTTCACTTCTTTTGCTCCTTTTTTAAATCTTGCTTCTTGATAATTGCCTGTTTTGATTTTATAGAGCAATTCTGACAGTAAATATGGGTTTATATTTAGGGGGGGGGGGGTATAAATGATTTATTTTGGGAATGTTTGGTAAGATTATTCTTTAACTACGCAAATATTTAAGCAAATCCCAGTTTGTTTTTTTTTATTGGCTGGTTTTTAAACATTTTGGTGTGGCAATTATCCTATCAGCATTGTAATCACCGTCTGCCAATAATCTATTACGTAACATGGGAAAGTACTCCGCATAGTGCTTTTCTTTCAGATATCTATGTGGAAAATAATAAGATGAAGATAAAGCTATTGTTTGTCGTTTACCTTCGATTATAACATTAGTTGCCTCAATATCTATTGTCTGAAATTTCCAAGCTTTGTGATGCTTAATTGTCTTTTTGCTTATTAATATTGGGTGTTATGTAATTTATAGCTTTGAAATTTTAAACAGCTTTATTTGGTGCAGTGCCATTCAGAGATAAACATTGCGTCAATATCAAGTCTTTGAGAAATTCTGATAACTTAATGTCGTGGTGACTAAATTGTTAGCTTTACAAATGGTTATTATTTAGTGCAGGGTCATTAATTTAGTTTTTGTAAACTCGTATGTTTGTTCGACTAATCTCTCTAGTCTGTTCATTCTATCTTCAGCATGATTTTAGTTTGTAGCTGTATTACTAACATTACTATTCAATTATTTGGGTTTATTAGTGGTTGCAGTAGATCATACATTTTCTATAACTTTTTAACAGGAAAGAACGTATTATTTTGTTGTTACCTTGTTGAATTTTAGATTTTAAAGAGTATAAATTTCTTTGTGGAAGTGCTTTATAAGTTTTACAGTTTACATGTTATTTCAAATTATTATGAATTTTTTTATTTTTGCTTATAAATAAGATATAAAGTAACTTTTCTACAAACTTTGCTTGTGAAAACGTTATTTTCTGCATTCCCGGAGTACTTAGCTTGTCGCGTTTGTGGAACAGAAAACTCTGTAGCCGCCTCAGCTGTACCTGATCTTTTACATACCTCTATGTACTTACATTTGACGACTGAAAGTCGCCTTATGAGGTTATCGAAGGTGTAAGTGTATAGTTGGTACTTCGAGTCGGATTAAGGGCCCTGGAAATTAAGCTCCAGAATTTGTAGACCATATAGATAAAATGAATCCGCCATTAAGGAAAGATGTACAAGAATAGCAAGGTGTTTATTGTAGCAACCGGGCGACAAAAGGGAAGCCGCCAGTACAAGTACGGAAACTGGGTAGAAGCTCTTTCAGGGGTTTAATAGCGAGCACTCTAGTTAGCCCTCCCTGCACCCGTAATACTAAGAAGCGTGGTAACAAGCAAACCTACAGACGACCTGTCAGTGACTTCTAGTAAATCAAGGCCGTCCAGCCAAAAGTCTTTAGGTGCTAGAAAATTGGACCGGGAAATAGAAGTTCTAGAGAGGAGCTGCTGTCCGTGATAAAGACCTTCCGTCAGCCTGTAGCAGAAGAAAAAAGAGACGTTCAAATATTACCCAAAGACGACGTGTTAGACCATGACCTCCATGTTGGTTACACTCTAAGTCAACCGGACCTTTATCTCTTTCCAGGCGACCAAAGGTTATCCGACCACGAATTGTATAAGGATGAGGAGAAAAATGATATTCTTCTGTTCCCAAGGTGGAGAAGACACCTTAGCGTCCGACGCTAAAACCAAGATTATGAAAACTAGTAAAGCCTCAATAAATTTCTCGTGAAGCATTAGCAAAAAATGACTTATCTTCATTTCAAAGCATGACAAAAGCAGTGATATTTTAACATTCCCTATAAACCTACTCGATTGCCGCAGTCCATTATGGACAGTCGATCTTTGATTGTGAATATTCGCAAGCCCAAAATATGTCAAGGCTAAAAAAAGCGCCACGAGGAAAACCAAAACAACCATCCGGTCTTTGATTATCCTTCTTGACAACGCCAATGCTGGGATGGAAGGACTGGAGCAGCGTTTTGGCGACTATGTCATTAGAGTCTTTATAGACCTGACTCGGAAATCAACCTCGCCCAAAGATGGTAAGTTATCCAATATACTAGATGTATCAAATACAGTCGCTAATTTGGAGAGCACGACAGCCGCGACGTAAAGGCCTCGGCCTGCCAGACTAACGCGCGGCGGGCCCTGGGTTCGACTCCCAGGTCAAAAATAACGGCAAACATCGAGCGCTCTCCGGCCATCATACAAACACCTTTGGCGGTCGTAAAGTACATTCTCTTTCTTCTAACGGGTCAGACTAGCCACCTGTCCGGGGTATGCCCAACATGGCTCATAGTACTACACGAAATGTGTAGTTAGAAACAGGCTAATAGCCTATATAAGAGTAGAAGAAGAAGAAGAAGAATTTGGTTTCAATGGCCTACAGTCTCCACGTGCCTGCTCTTCTGTCAAATCCCCAGTCGAAAAATTGACCAATTACATAAAACTTCAGTGGGGCACGAGATCCATTGTTATTGGTACAGAAAATGTCGAGGATTTAGGAGCTTGGATTATGGAGATAGCAGAAGCGGCGAGTGTGGTCTCTGCTCTTAAATTAAATCTTAAGAAGGGCAGAGAGTAGAAAAATTACTCCACAATGCAGGGAGCTTCAGTGGTGGATCAATCCACAAATGTGTCAACTATAAGAAAAGTTTGAACAAGCTGTATTCCTACGGCGGCTTCAAAAAGATTACTGTTGACGAGGCCTTAGTAAAGGCGAAGAATGCCTGTTTAGGACACGGAGTGAAGAAATGCCGTTCCAAGGCGTCATGCTGCGTAATAAACAGCCGAGAAAAGACGACAGATTTTCTGACAAGAATGGGGTAGAGGATCTAAACGCACTATCTAGGAGAGATACACCTGGCGTAATTCTTCGAATCGTAGTCATTAAGCTATATGTACCACTTGAGAAATCTGTTGTGAATGTCCTCCTGGACGACGCCTCCAGAGTTACGCTAATTTGCGTTCAGTTGGCAAACAAAGTTGGACTTAATGGTGTTACTGACCTCTCCAATTGCAGTGGACCGATGGCAGCCTTCAAAAAGATAATGATTCTTTCCGTGTGGATTGCTGGATTGGATTCTACAATAGCAAGTTTAAGATGAAGAAAGCCAAAACAACCCAGAATCTCAACCTGCTCAAGAAGATCATGCAGAGGTATGAGCATTTGAGCAGCAAGATAATTAATTACCTGCCAGTTGAAAGGCCGTTGATTTTGATTGGGCAAGCTCACACCCACCTTATTGTGGCTAGAGATATTGTCGAATGTGGCAAAGATTCTCCTATGCTGACGCTCACAAAGTTGGGATGGGTCATGTACGGGCTAGGCACCGGAAAACCAGCGGAAAACTCCCTTTCTTCTTGTGTTTACAAGACAGACGATAACCTAATACATCACCTAATAAAGTGGTTCTTTGCACTGAAAAGTGTTGGAATAATACCGGCACTAACTTTCCTTTCCCCTGAAGACATCAAACTAAAGCCAAAATGAAATAAATTACAAAACAAGTTGGTGATCGTTGGAAAACCGATCTACGCTGGAGAAAGAAGTCTGCGAAGCTGCCACGTGGCCGCGATGTAGCATATCAGCGTCGGTTAAGCATATAAAGAAAGCTTAACAGAAACCCTAATCCCTCGAAACAGCACTATGAAAAATTAGCGCAAAACCTGAGAAGACTTACGCACGCAAGCTAAACCCGGAGGAGCTATCGTTGCCTAGTGACGTTGAGTGGTACCTGCCACACTTCGCTAGGCAGCATCCGAACAAGCCATTGAAGATCAAAATTGTCTTCGACACAACCAGTCGAGCTAATGGAATGAGTCTCACAGATTATCTTTTGACGGGACCAGATTTGTTGAGATCGCTACCAGGAATTCTGCTTCACTTCCAGGGACATCACTGAGATGTTCAACCAAACACGGATTAGGGGACAGAATTGTATTTCCTGTGCCGTTTCAGTAGCCGAAATGAGGTGTCTGTGTACCAATTCAAAGTCAAGATGTTTGGTTTCGTGTGATCTGCCTTTAGTGTGCAATACGTAAAAGACGCAAATGCGCTGCAGTTCCGTGATGAGTTTCTGGAGGCGATATCATCAATAATCGCCAAGCGTTACATGGATAATTATTTGCGATCCGCGGACACAGACGAGAAAACCAGTCAGCTGATCCAAAATGCGACAAAAGTCTATAGCAGAGGAGGCTTCCAGATAACTAAGTGGGCCAGCAATTTAAATTCGCTGGCGCTGAAAGTAAAGCATCTAAAGATTTGTCGGAGTGGTCAGCAGTTTTCACCAAAAAGGCTCTGGGACTTCTTTAGATTCTAGAGGAAAATAATGCTTACGTTCCGAGTAAATCTTAGCCGTGCTGGAAAGGGCATCGCTACAGAAGAGTATGTACCAACTAAGAAAGCTGTACTCTGGGACAAGATCTTGCTCTAGAACCTGTGAAAACTGAAAGTAGGATGGGATAATAAACTTTCAAGCACTGTGAAAAGAAAGTAAAGTTTGTGGATCCGTGATTTGCCAAATTTATTTGCTGAGGTTCTCTTTTGTGGAGGCGAGTTCCAGTCCAGGCGCCAGTAGCACATTTTTGCGGATAGTTCTGAAGTGGCTGGACGTACAGTAGTCTTTTTACGGGTTGTGGGATATTATAGCCAAATTGCTCTATCCTTTGTTATGGCCAAGACACGAGAAGTACTTGTGAAGTTATGTTCAATTTTGAGGCTCCATGCTGCTCTTATCGCCTCCAGGCTAGGCAAGTTTATCAACGAGCACCTAGAGATAGCTGTTAATCGTATAATTTTCTGGACGGACTCCACAATCAATCTTAAGCGGATTTGTTCAAAAGCCCGGAAATTCCAGCAATTTGTAGCTTATCGAGTAAGTGAGATCCAGGAAGCTACAGGCATTTCCGTCTGAAGATGAGTTCCTACAAAGCAAAATCCGATAGACGAAGGTAGAAGAGAGGGGAAAGCAGACTTGCACGAGCATTCCCATTGGTCAAACGGTCCGGTATTTCTAAAGTTACCTGAATAGAACTGGCCGGTAGAGCCCAAGTGTAAAATTGGGCGACTTTTGACCAATTTCATAGAGAAAAAGCGAGAGTTTGTTGCGGTTGCTGTAGAAACACCTGAGTTTTGTTTGCCAAAAGTGGACAGTTTTTCAAAATACGTGCGCTTTATCCAAGCAACTGCCTTTGCTCTGTTCCTAGAGATTCCCAAAATCCGTAGAAAAAAGACTCCAGTGGACACCAAGTTGGCAATGTAGATCACTGAGAAGCTATTGTTTGTGGGAGCCCAGTGGGAAAACTATCTGGAAGAAATGTAACTTCTTATCAATAATCAGGAAGTCTCCAGAACGAATCCTTTGTTCTAGCTCTTTCCATTACTAGACAGTGGATGAAAATTTAAAGTTCCCCACAATTCTCCATTTCAAGAACCGACACACAAGACTGCTAATAGAACACTATTGTGGTAGATCTGTGGATCGTTTACTCATCAAGGGGAGGATATAATCCGAAATAAACTAAGGCAGGGTTTTTGAGTTCCCTGACTAAGGAATCAGCTGAGAAGTGTTATTCGCGACTGTCGGGTGTTACCTGGCCCCGATTTTGTCAGGGCTGATGTTATCTGACATGGAATTTTTCAGGCAACACAAGGGCCCTTCTTTGGAATGTATAATCTCAAAGCAATGTTACCTGAGGCCGACTTTGTGGCGCTGTGTGCAACACCGGAGAGTTGACCTACCGCACCGTGTCGTGCTAAGCGGTTCCGAGTCGGTCCGAACGCTACCAACCATAGCCGCCACGGCATTTACCAACCAGGGTAAGGGCGCCGGCGCATTTTTCAATCAACGCAAAGGCGCCCCCGGCGTCCACTAATCCTGGACAAGCCCTGCATTCCCCAGCGGGCTTGGCGTGCTTCCACCCTGAAACTCTTCACCCCACCAGCAGAGTGGGGCACGAGATAAGCCCTTAAAACCTGAGCCACCAAAGAATTCGTGCTCAGTTGCCAGCCCCTTCAGAAGAAATCATCAAGAGTCATCAGGTGAGCCCTTTTTGGTTTCTTTTGCTGCTCGCTACCCGGACCCGCTGCTCGCTTTCCTGTCCCGTTGCCCGGACCTGCTGCCGCCCCTGCTGCTCGTTGTCCGGCTCCGCCATCGGCCCCACTGCTTCTTGGCCCTGCTGCACGCTGTCCAGCTGCGCTACCGCCCCTGCTGCTCGCTGCCTGATTCCGCCACCGGCCCCGCTGCTTGCACTGCTGCACCTAGCTCGCGGCTCGGCTTCGCTGCGCCAGTTCGCTGCCCGTTTGAGCGCGTACATTAAGTCGTAGGTTAAGTTAGCGTAGGTTAAGTTTTGTAAGATTGTAAATTCTAATCGTAAGTTGGAGCCGATGCTTCGTTTTTTAGCCTTCCGTGCCCCACGCGTTGCCGGCCGTAGCGTCCCGACGCCCGATTTATCACAGCCCGGGCCCGACCTGGTAACAATAGGTAAAGGGGACCCCGCACCCACATCTACCGCTGCCAGCCAATGCCGAAAAAGGCACGGAAGGCAGAAGACTCAGTTCTGGGACTGATAAAACACCCAGTGGCGCCCAAAATGACCGGCTGCTCTGTGCTCACCAGGTCTGATCAGCACCTGATTGACACGCTAACCGCAACAATTTGACTGCTTATTCCGCAGACCGAAGACTTGCCTGTAATTTCTGGAGAGCCATCCGAAGACGTCGACGAGTTCCTGGAAGAAATATGACGCCTCTATAGACCGGATCAGCTCCACCAGGCCACCCGCTGTTTAAGCGGAAGGGCTGCGGAATGGTGGAAAGACTTCGTTGTATTTAAACCAACTTCGAAGACTTCTGCGGGCTTCTATCGACCGAGTTCGGTAAGAATCCTGCATCCTATAGAAAAAAAACATACAGCGCGCAGAGGCCGAGGTAAAGAGCACCAGCAATGCTCCTCACGTCCACACCGTCAAAACATCCCTCCGTGCAGATCCTGGAAAGAGCTATTGAGATGCTGCGCAGCACTACTATTGACCCGGCTATATTAGATAGCATCCGGGAGGCGCTCCAAGTACCGGAGGACGTAGAGCTCAGCATACTGCATTCCAGTAGAGCCCAGCATCACAGCGCCAAGTCTTGGCGCCCCAGAGCCCGCCGCTGAAAATCTCAACGCGTCGGGGCTTGCTGCCGGAGATTCTCTTGCATCGGGGCCTAGCTCATCGAAGTTCAGCAACAAGAAGCTATCCTATCATGCGCTCGCACTGCCACACCCGAGCACGCAATAAGATTTAACAAACCAGCATTCGGAATTGCAAGATTCGGCCGTCGGAAATAATGCTGTGCCAAATACCGCTGCCGAAGACGCTCCAGCCCTGGCTCCAGCTACTGACGCTACAATCACACTGAAGCTTGCCACCGAAAATATTGCCGAGCATTGGCCCGCAGCACCAGAGGCCGCCGCAGCCGCCGAACAAATTCTGCCAAAGCCCGCTGCTGCCAGCTTGCCGCACGGGTGGATCGCCGAAGAGCCACCCGCAGCAGATAACATCGCGTCGGAAATCATCGCCGCCGAATCAACTGTCGAAAGTCGAGACGCGCCGGGTTCGATGACAAAACTTTCGCGACGCTTGTTATAAAAGAAGCCACCGAAGAATTCACGCTCAGTCGTCAGCCCCTTAAGAAGAAATCATCAAGAGTCATCAGGTCAGTCCCTTTTGGTTTCTTTTACTGCTCGCTGCCCGGATCTGCTGTTCGCTGCTCGGACGTGCTGCTTGCTTTCCGGCCTCGCTGTCCGGATCTGCTGCCGCCCCTGCTTCTTGCTGTCCGGCTCCGCTATCGGCCCTCCTGCTCGCTGCCCAGCTGCGCTACCGCCCCTGCTACTCGCTGCCTGGCTCCGCCACCGGCCCCGCTGCTTGCGCTCTGCACCTAGCTCGCGGCCCGGCTTCGCTACACTAGCTCGCTGCCCGTCTCAGCACATAGATTGAGTCGTAGATTAAGTTCTTGTACATTAGCTAAGTAGGTTAAGTTAGCGTAAGGTAGGTTAAGTTGTAAGGTTGTAAATATAATTGTAATTCGTAAGTTGGAGCTGACGCTTCGTTTTTTAGCCTTCCGTATCCCACACATTTCCCGTAGCGTCCCGACGCCCGATTTTTCACCGCCCGGGCCCGACCTGGTAACACAGGTTCATTAAGCTTAAAAACGTAAAGAATAAACTCTGGAGATGGGTGCGCTGTCGAGCTTCAGAATTTTATCCTTAAGACGTTTGCAATGCGTGACATAGACTACTTTGTCGGAAGTGACAATCTGGAGGCGGAGAGAAAAAAGATGCGGCGTCCTCTTCACATGTCTAACTACCTGAGCTGTCCAATTAGAACTGGCCCATTTCCTTACATTGGATAAATGCAACATGGTCATTAGGCGAATGATTGCACGGATGGGCCAGAAGTCACAAATACAGTGAAAATGGGACAAACCTGCGGGACATGCGGATAAAATGTCCATTAAGGCATTCAATAGCATTTTATACCTCCCTCTACACCACATATGGGGGAAAGTTGGAAGAGACTTGTTCACTTTATTAAGTCGGTTATCATGACAATCCTAAAGTCCAAAGCGCTTAGAGAGGAAATTCTGCTTATTGTCTTTACTGAGGCAGAGGCTATAGTAAACAGCAGACCGTTGACAAAAGTGTCTGTAGACGTAGATTCCTAAGAAGCCGTTCCATTTTCTAATTGGGAGCTCAAATAATACGCAGCCGCACTAGTGGGCTTGTTTTGGAGACGTTGGTCAAGTAGTTTCTTTCTACTCTGCACCGAATCGAGTCGTCACTGGATACGGGGGATAAGATAATCACTCTCGACGGGGGGTTTCCGTTAGTGTACGTGACTCAAGTGTTTCTAGGGATAGATGGCACTGTACGAGTAACGGAAGTCAAGACGGCGCACGGAACTTATAGGTTGGGGAAACTTAACTTTAAGACTCAAAACCAGTCAAGACTGCAGATTTACAGGAAAAGCGGGGGAAAATTGTTCTAAAGACTTGTAGACTCACATATTATTTCTAATTATGACCTCTTGCGATTTCTTTCTATGGGGACAACTGAAAGGTGAAGTCTTTTAACGTAGACCGTGGACTACTGAGGAATTAAAGCAATAAAACATTGGACAGGATTTATTTGTAATTGTTATTGCTGTTTGGAAAGGAGAGAACAATCTGCCGAACCGAGAAAAAAATTGAGAGGTTTGAGAGAATAAATAAAAAAAATATTTTGGTTTATTTTGTATGTGGTGTAAGAATTAGTTCCAGACCACAAGTAATTGTACACACACACAACAGTTTTACTAGGCCAGCTGTAACTGTAACACTCCGAATCAACTTAATTTTGCTCAAGTCGAGCAAGACATTACCATAAATTAGCCCCAAATTCGGCTGCGAGCGCGCTTCCGCCCGCGCCCACCGGCCCGCCCGCGCTGATTTGATTAATGCGGCACAAATAATTGCAGCCGGTCTGGGTCAATTCCGAAGACTGTAATGCATTCATCGCTGTAATATTGAGCGAAATTTGATTAAGCCCGACACCGCAGCGGGCGAGGTCCTCGTTATCCTACGCAGACGTTTGACTTAATTACTCCAGCGCCGCATCGACCCGTGTCGAATCCTTGTGCCACTCGAACATAGCGCGCGCGTCAGCACTGAAAAAGGACATTTAATCTAAATGTAAATTTATAAGATGCCTGTCGTTGCCGGATAACTTTTCCCGGCTTATTGACGGCTCTGGGCGGGTGCTCGTTGTCCCGCGTGTTGCGCGGCTGATTCCTCTTCGCGGGGCCTTGCACAAACGCATGCCGAACAAAAAAAATTATTAGGGAGGCGCTAACGGCGGCGCCTCCAAAGCGGAAAATTACATGTTTTTGCGCAAAAAGCCAGCTTGTAATGTCGAAGTTTATCGTTCTGTCTTTTGAGTGCTCGTTTAACTGCGTTTAAATGTCAAGATGTTATTTGTAAAATAACAATTAACAGTACAATCATAAATTTTATGAACTTCTCTTAATTTATCTCATATTTGCTCTTTTAGTTTAAGCTTTTCATATAATACGTATTTATTTTAACGTTAATTATAGCTCAACCTTGGTTTGATCTATGATCATAGCTTTTACATTTATCTAGATGGTACATCAGCTGTCTTATTTGGTTTCCAATTTATTTTGAAGTCTTCTGCCTATTTTCTATTTAGACATATTCATTAAACTTAATAGAAAATTGGATTATTTTCAATAAAAATACAAAGTGGGGCAATACACCTTTCCCTCTTTTCAGGTTAAAAGAAGAAAAAATTAAAGGAGGTATACAGTACGAGAGGTTTTAAAGAGGATATCGGCCAAATGGTAAATTGTATTATGAAGTTCTACATTACTCTTTCAAATATACTAAGGAATATGGTTAATTTCATCAGATATTGCATTTCATGGTGTATGAAGGGTTCTAGGACAACGTTTGTAGATCTAAATCTTGAGATATATATTAATCATAATTCCTAACGTGAGATACACACTTCATAGGGAGTAGATTCGAGAATAAGTTATTAAAAGTAATTTTTTCTGCATTTATTATAGTTCTAAGGACTTTATATATAGTGTATGGTGATATACTACTACTCTTTTGTTATACAGACAACACAGACTCTTTCCAACTGTATTCCAATCTTCTAGAATTATATCCTGAAAGAAATAATTGCTGTCACTCTTCTTTACTTTCCATGAATGCCGATTAGTTTATTTTTGTCGCTTCTCAACATCAGCTACGATATTTCTACATTATTTTTTATATAGCACCTTCTCTTTTCATCACTCCTAGGGCTTTTAAGTCTTTTCCGATTCTGATAATCACCTCAGTCTTAGTTTACCCCTCCCTATCGTACTTTCTGGTTTACTACTTACAGGCCGAATTCTTATTTTTGGATTAGTTAACACTTGTCACACCCCATTTTCATTTAGAAGACCATATATCTTTCTCAGAATTTTTCCTTCCCATAGATTTAGTTTTTTTCACTTCTGTTTAGGCACCACCTATTTTGCAGCATATTTGATTGTTCTCTGAGAGTAACTTTGATTTTATTGTACCTTTTGATGCTTTATAACACCTGTTACCCCCCACCCCCCATAATTTAGTTTTTAGTTCTTCTTCTATGCCATTCTTTTTATTAATTATCGATCTCAGATGCTTAAAGTTGGTTCTTCCATATTTTTGTTGGCTCACCGTTATCTTTTTCACATTTTTGTAGCTACTCAAATCTTTTGTCCTAATCATATATTTTGTTTCTGCGATGTTTATTCTTAGCCCTTGTATTACTGTATATTCCAAGTTATTTGTTGCCCTACTTATGATAACAATATCATTCGCGTACGTTACCATTGAGCAATGCCTATTAAAAATTGATCTTTAAGGATTAACATAAATTTTTTGCAAAATCCTTTCCAAGGCAAAGTTAAACAGTGTTGTTGAGATAGCATCTCTCCGTTTTAGGCCAGTATTGATTACAAAATCATTTACAAAAGAAATTTTTGTTAATATTAATAGTTTCCTGGGTATTTCAAACGTGTAGTATGCGTTTCGGAAGTCTACAAAAACTTGATGAAGATCTATGTTGTTCCACAACATTTTTTTATGGTCTGTCTAATGGTAAATATTTGGTCACTCGTTTCTCTACTTTGAAACCACGCTGATAACCACCTATTATTAATTCTATCTAACTGTTCAGGGTTCTTTCTAGCAATTTGCTTAGTATCTTGTAGCCCATGTTTAGTAAAGTTATGTCTCTGTAATTACTGCACATTATCTTGTCGCTACCTTTATGTATGGGGAATATAACAGCTATTTGCCATTATCGTGGTATTACGTCCTGTTTCCAGATGTTTTCTATTAATCTATGTATTTCTGCTGTTACCATTGGTTCTCATATTTTAACATCTCGCTGCTATCCCGTATTCTCCCAGAGCTTTATAATTTTTTAACAATTTTATAACTTGCTCTGCCTCTTCTGTTGTAAGTAAGTAGGGTCTCTTCCTTTTTGATCTTCTCATGTTTCTTGTGTTGCTTGGGTGTTGTCACTATGCCGGTTGCGAGATACACATTTCTAAAATTTTAAAAATCAGAATGTACAAGGTGCTCAGCTGGTGCTAATGGAGAGAAATAAATCCTGCTACAAGAGAGAAGTGGTAAGAGTATATAGTTGCCTAGAGAGCGAAGCAACTTTCATTCCAAACACCCCCACTTCTTTCAATGTTTCTTTAATATTACAAGCTATACAAAATATAAAAAAATTTTTGTGTTTAGTTGACTAAGAGGGTTTCGTATTATAGTTACAAGTTTATACCTAGAGGTTAAACTACTTTTAGAATTTTTGTAAATATACCTATACTTTCGTTGAAGCTTGCCAATTTACTTCTGAAGAAGAGCTGTTAGATTTGTATTAGGTTGGCGAATAAGTTCATTCGGTTTTATTTATTTTTTTGTTTTACAACGATTTGTTTGCTGTTTGGCAAAGTGTTAGTATTTATTAGAAAGATCTTTTTCTGCTCTACAAAACTGTGTTATTTGTTTTTTTGAATAATTTAATTTTTCATCACTTTTCAGGCACAGAAATGGAATATCCAAGAGGCAAAAATCAGCATTTTCGACACCTGCTTTTCTTCGCTTTTCATCGAGGACAAAAAGCTGCCGAAGCCGCTTGGGACATATGCAGTGTGTACGGAAAAGATGTTATAGGCGTGCAGCACAAAAATGGTTTGCGAAGTTCAAAAATGGCGACTTTAACCTGGATGATACGCCCCGAAGTGGAAGACCTTCGGAATTCGATGGAGAGCGTCTCAAGGCACTTTTGAAATAGGACGGTCGCCAAGCAGACCATACTCAACCATCTTCATTCAAAGGGATTTGCCGAAAAATTGGGAGCTTGGGTGCCTCACAATCTTACAGAAAACAACAAAGAAAATCGCCTTCAAATTGCTTCACAACACCTGGCCCGCCATCGAGCAACACGTGGACACAAACAACGTTTCTTGTATCGAATCGTCACGGGAGAAGAGAAATGGTGCCTATATGTCAATATGAAGCAAAGAAAGGAGTGGGTGGCTCCAGGAGAAACTCCGAAGCCGAGAGTAAAGCAGGATCTCCACCCAAAGAAGACTACGATCTGCGTATGGTGGGAGTGGGAGGGCATGGTGCACTGGGAAATGCCACGGCCAACAAGGAGCTCTACATTGCCCAGCTACACCGCGTAAATGAAGCTATTCGACTGAAAAGGCCCGATAGACAACGCCAAGTCATCCTCCTCCACGACAACGTTAGGCCCCACGTTGCACAAGTCGTCAAAGCCGCCCTTCAAGAGCTCGAAGGGAGGTTCTTCAGCATCCACCGTACTCTCTGGACCTTGCGCCAACATATTACTATCTTTTCCGCTCCCTGTCGAACCACATGAGGGGCGTTACCTTCAACAACGAAGAGGACCTCAAAAACTGGCTCAACAACTTCTTCGACACCAGACCGGGCGATTTTGGCGGAAGGGTATCAACAAATTGGTCGAGAAGTGGGAACAGATCGTAAACAGTAACGGGTACAAAGTAATATGAAATATGTGCGTCAACTTTATTGAATCGAATTAATACCAGCCGTATGTAAAAATTCCAGAAACAAATAACAGAAGATATATGTTTGGCTTTGATTTTAATAACAATATAATATTAAAAATTTAGAAGGGATGGGGATGTAAAGTGGCTTGGTCATCTTAAAGTTAAATGCCGCTGTGTAAGAGTAAATTATTGAGTAATTAGAACAGCGAATTTGCGTCAAGTTTTCTATGAAGCTAAAATATTCGTTTCAGAAGAATTTCGATAACAATATAACAAGTGCAGCACAAATAAAGAAGTGGTGCGAATAATTCAAATGGGTCAAGAACCTATTAGAAATAATCCACAGCGTAGAAAACCAATAACAAGAAAACACCGGAAAGTGTTGAATGGGCTGTAATAAACGAAAATTGGCGACTAATCGTTCAGAAACTAAAAGATAAGCCACTATATATTCCCGATTTGTTGTTTTGCGATTAGGACCGTTTTTAAAACTTAAATTACTTTTTACAAAAAAAAAAACTGTATCCCATCTGCAAAATTCATATTAATACAGCGGGGAAATTACTCGCGATTCTAAGGCAGGGCTTTGCAAAATTCTTTAAACACTGGAAACGAGTCTGAGAAGTGCGTGAGATTTCAAGGTATCGACTTTAAATGTAACTGGAGTATATTTTGTATTATTTGTACTATATTATAGATTTTTTGTTATTACAATTATAATTTTTTGTATTACGTATCTGAGTTTATTTCTAGACCAATTAATTACATACATTCTCATGAAGGACTTATAGTATATAAACCTACAAAGTAAGAAGAAGCTTCTGCCCTAATTTTAAAGAGTAAGAAAAGTGATTTCATTAGATGCAGGTAGTCAGAAAGTTTCACCTAGAGAAACCATGTAGGACCATTATGTCATGGACGGACGAAGCGAGAACTTTTGCTGTTGAAGTGTACATTAGAAAAAATAATTCACGGTCGCACAAGATCTCACTAAGATCAAAAAATAATTAAAAAATATAAATACATTGGAAATGAACATCTACACCAGTCAATACATTATTAAAACTTGCCAAACAGGTAGTAATACTAAAGACATAATAATACGATGAGAATCTATTGAGTGTTGTAGTTAAAGATTTTCTCCTCGCACTACTGCTTTTCCAATCAATATTCCAATATTAGTTTAAAAAGTGCTATCATCCGTTATATAACAGATTATTATCAACTTTTTCATGAGATGGCGTAAAAGTCTGAAATTTTGAGAATACCTAAAGCACTCTTAAAAAAACTCAAATGCACTCGTGGCATAAAAATTTTTGGGAGATCACTGACATCACTCAACGACCAGTGTAATTACTGCGATACACTGTTGCACACTGGAATTAAAATAAATTAGTGTAAAGCAGTAGAGAAAGTGAGAATCTGCACCCGTCAATCAGATCTCGGTTGGGAAAAATGGGCTTTTATGTCACGAGATTACATATAATATATAACATATTTTTATGATGATTTAATAAATAAATATAATAGATAAATCGCAATGTTGAATGCCAGAAAAGCTTTGAGCCACGACAGTGTGACGGCGGAGAGATTGTAATTTGAATGGAAATTTTTTAGTTTGGCATTTCTTGGCAAAAAGAGGATCCGACCGACCCAAAAAGTTTTCGGCAACATGGTCTTTGTGCGGGAAAGCCTACGACAAACGTAAATGTTTTTACGGTCTCCGAAGTCAAAAGTGAGATCGACGCAAAGAATATTGCGTTGTAATGGCTTCAAAGATTGTGGAGGCGTTCAATCACGCAAGGTAGTTCAAAATCATTCAGAAACTAATAGAGAACAATTGTATACAAGGTCTATTCTCTCTGACAAAACACAACTCACTAACAGGTGATATTTGTTGGTATTTGGAAGTATTTTCAAAGTTCGGTTATCGCCAGGATGCTGGATCGTAAGGATCGCAGGCAACATCCTGTTAATAATTTGTCCAATGTAATTTACACTAACTTTAAAGGTACTTAAACTCTTAAGAAGCTCAAAATATGGGAGGATAACCCAAAACTGAAGTTTAATGCAAAAAAGGCCGAGACGGTATTTTTTAGATTAAAGAGCCGCGTTTGTGGATATACGAGGAAAAGAAGCTTGAGTTAATAGCTATCTTAGAGTGTCTAAAATATATTAACAGACACAAAACAGTAATTCCAAGATGGGTTGTAATATCTGATTCAAGTCAGCGCTACTTGCCCTCAGAAGTATCAGCTTTGCAAAAACCAAGATTGAGATCCGATTCCATTGGACCAATTGGTTTTAATAGAGCTCGCAAAGAACCGGCTAAGAGTTAGTACGAGAGCAAAATAAGAACATTTAAGACAAGTAACATACCATTAAACTTATTATTGTGCACGGCAACTGATCAGAATCTGAGGCTGGAAAAAGACTAAAATAGACGCGCATGTAGAGAGATCGACAACGTTATGTACGTCTTGTCAACTTGTAACTTGTCAAAATTCAAATTTTGTTTAAACCAAAATGATGGCCAAATATGAATACTCTATAGAAGCGGAGAAAGGGAGTAAAAAGAATGCTTTATTATAGGTATTTTAGTATGAAGAGTTTACAGATATGATAGCAGGTCAACTCTATTAAAGTTAGAGGTAACATTACCAGTCAGGCTACATAGACGTAGTCTTACAGTCTGTGGTACTTGCTTTCCTTCAGAGAGACAACGCTCAACCACATGTTTCACGTAATACATTAAGCTTTCTATAACAAAAAGGAGCAGAAATTCTTCCATGGTCAGCCTGATCATCTGACCTTTTACTGATCGAAAATGTCTGGAAAATTATTGCGCAAAGACCACAGTGGAATATAGGTGAATTATGAGAGCATGTCAATAGTAAATGGAATCCAGTACATCACGTCGTCATTTATTTATTGTTTGACTTAATTTCAAGAAGAATGGAGGCGGTCACAAAAGTTCCAGGTGGAGCCATACATTACTGAATAAATGAAATTGTCTGCGGATAGATGTTTTGTGAATTTAATAATTTATTTGTTTTATGCGATTAAATAAATCTGCAAAGTCTCAGTTATTAATTTGCATTTTTTTCTTGGTACTAAAAGTTCAATAAACAGTAGTGCAAAAATATTGTTTTTTTATGATTTACGACTAATTGTCGCTTATTATTTTTGCATATTTATGTAATACAACTTAAATCTAAGTTTTTGTTTTATTTGTATTTGTACATACTAAAATAATTTAAGATACACGCAAATATAATTTATAGATAAATGACAATTTTAAAAAAGCGGAAAATATTGAAACTCCCAGTAACAGCTGCGGGAGGCAGGTAGTGTTAAATGACATGTAAGGCCTTGTTAAAGACATTTTGTCATTTTCTTATCACGCAGCAGTGGATTATTGTGCACATTACGTTTGCGGTTAAAGCATATTAAAAGAACAATAATGCGGAGGCTGCGCGTGGATAATTTCGACGTCACTTTAATTTAAGGCGACGTGCAATTAACACAAATCTGTAGGAAGACCGCGAACCGCTCGTACACCAGACAATATTGAAGCCGTTCGAACGGCTGTCGTAAAAAGCCCACGCCGTTCAGTGATTGTACAGGTGCATCGTTGGAGTGTTCCAATAATGCTGTTGCTGGATGTGAAGTTTCATCCGTAAAAGTCGTAGATCGTTCAACAACAATTTTATGAACGCATTCTGAAAGTGAATGAGTACGACGATTTTGTAAACGTACTGTAAATCTATAGCGAAGCTTTTGTCATCCAGAATAAAGTACAGTAATTAAACTTTTTGTTATTGGGATTATTAAAATATGTTGCATTATCATGCAGCATTATGCGAGAAACTATTGTTGCATACGAAATACAGACTTTTTTCACAAATCATTTTCAAGGTTTATTTCTAGTCGAGCTACATAGGGGTTTACGTTTTATTTCCAGAGAATAAAGACGTGCAGCGGTCTGTCTTCGATATTTCAAATCACCCGAAGGCCCTGGTGGTCAAGTGCATATGTTTGTAGTAATCGTGCCTATTCACGCTTATTATTTTAGTGCAAGTTTATTTAAAAATTTTCAAATTCAACATGGAACGTTATGTTACCTATTAAAACTGGTAATCTAAAGGCCGCTTGTGGTGTGTAACTAACCTACTCGGCAATCAATCACCAAACCAATATCAGCTTTATCAATTACCTCAAGATAGTCAGCAAACGTTATTACTTTATTTTTCAAATTAAAATTCTCCATTTAATCTACTAATACTTCTTTTTCCGATTCTGGTCAAAATATATTAACTTAATATCCATCTACGTCAGCAAATGACCAAACACCTACTCCTACAAAGGAAGCCGACGAAACATTTCTGACAAGTTATTAGAAAAAGAGGAGTCAACAGATCTACTGAAAGTATTGTAATAGATCAATTTGAACCAAATAGGGCAACTCTCAAATTTAATGCAAACAGCAATGGCAACACTCGAAAGATCCTAAACCGCCTCCAATTTATATGTAAATATGTAGTCATAAATCACAATCAAATGCTACAACATATTTGTACAGCTGCTTAAAATGAATGTACGTACATTAGATATATACCGGTAAATTATTAAACATTTAAGAGATGGAAACGTAATCCACAATACATAATAAGACACAAGGTAATAAAAGATTCACTTCCACTTTTCTATGTTATTCTTGCACCTGGAAAACCAATAAGAAAATCTTTGACATAAAATTACTCTGCAGTAGTAAACTAAAAGTAGAACCATCATGTAAGGAACAGGAATTATTCAATATACAAGATGCGAAGACTATGGTTATTCTAAAACACATAAACTCAAAAACCTGACATAAACCTAAAACTACGCCAGCTAAGTGTGTTTTGTGTAATTCCAAAGAATGTTCTGTGTACCAAGGCAATAAATTCAAGGAATACAATATTCAGTCAATCGATTTCAATTTGAAATACATTGGAACCACCATATCTACATCATATCCCACCAATTCCCTCAAATAATGAGAATCTTCAAAAGTGCATTCCTATATACGCAATGACCGCTTAATCTCGTGTTACAATAAACAACAGCAACGAACATCAAACTGCAATAGAAGAAGACTTAATGCCTTTCTAAACACATTTAAGAATTTTTTCACATAGTGATCCGTATTTCTAAATACACCGTCTACAATACAAATCATCCAGGTGATATAACAATCAACTCCAAGCTGCTAATGTTGAAGACTGTGCAATGCCATGGTCATTTACAACATCTGCAATCTACTGCTCTCCCAGGCATATACTCTCTACAGAAGAGTGTACTGAATTTTTTATGCTCTCGTAAACAGATTTATTATAGAGGTGACTTAAATTCTAAACACACCCATTGGGGCTCCAGACTTACAATAACAAAAATAGAAACCTCTTTAGATCAATCATGACAAATAATTATAACATCCATAGCAATGGTAAATCAATGTACTGACTTACAGATTTAAATAAACATACTGATCTATTAGATCTTGCATTTTGCATGGAATATTCACAAATATCTTCTTTATGTTCCATCTCCGCTACGGAGTTTGGAAATCATCCTAGCAATTTGCACTTTTGAAACTGCTGCTCTACAGAGTTGATTGGAGCTACAGTTATACCATTCTCTAAGATTGGCAGCCACGACATCCTTCTTCTTCCCACACTACGTTTGCCCTTGATTTTTCCCTGCATGATAAGTTGCAACAGATAATAATGTCTGGAAAATTATTGCAAAGACCACAGTGGAATATAGGTGAATTATGAGAGCATGTCAATAGTAAATGGAATCCAGTACATCACGTCGTCATTTATTTATTGTTTGACTTAATTTCAAGAAGAATGGAGGCGGTCACAAAAGTTCCAGGTGGAGCCATACATTACTGAATAAATGAAATTGTCTGCGGATAGATGTTTTGTGAATTTAATAATTTATTTGTTTTATGTGATTAAATAAATCTGCAAAGTCTCAGTTATTAATTTGCATTTTTTTCTTGGTACTAAAAGTTCAATAAACAGTAGTGCAAAAATATTGTTTTTTTGTGATTTACTACTAATTGTCGCTTATTATTTTTGCATATTTATTTAATTCAATTTAAATCTAAGTGTTTGTTTTATTTGTAAGGGGTGTTTGTGTTTCCGCCGTTTTCAAAAGATGGCACCACCGATAAGATAACATCGAAATTGTCAGCTGTAAAAAGTCGTATAGTATATGTTGACATCTGGCAATAATATAATCTTTTAATACCTCTGACTTTTTGCTAGAATCACTTAGTTTTCATTGTATTAAGATGTCAAGTTTTGAGCCAAATAAGCGTCATTTGCGGGAATTGCTAATTTACTTCTTTAATTTAAAGAAATCTGCAGCTGAGGCGCATAAGCTACTCGTAGAAGCATACGGTAATGTTAATTTGAGTGAGAGAAGTTGTCGGGAGTGGTTCCAGAAATTAAAAAGTGGTGATTTTGACGTGCAGGACAAAACACGTAGTGGAAGGCCCAAAGTGTATGATGACACAGAATTGGAAGCTTTACTGAAGGAAGATCCGTTCCAAACGCAAGAAGAACTTCCACAAGAGTTAGGAGTGACTCAGCAAGCTATTTCACAACGTCTCAAGGCCCTGGGTATGGTTCAAAAGCAAGGAAATTGGGTTCCTTACGAACTGAAGCCAAGAGGCAAAATCGCAAAGGATTTCTGCATCGAATCGTGACGGGAGACGAAAAATGGATCCACTATGACAACCCAAAGGTAGGAAGTCATGGGGTAAGCCCGGACATGCCTCTACTTCGATGGCCAAGCCAAACATTCATGGCAAGAAGCTAATGCTGTGCATTTGGTGGGATCAGCTTGGAGTAATCTATTACGAACTACTCCAACCTAATCAAACCGTCACCGGGGAACGTTACCAACAACAACTGATGGAATTGAGCCGAGCATTGAAGATTAAACGTCCACAATATGCCAAAAGGCATGATAAAGTCATTTTTCAGCATGACAACGCTCGGCCACACGTTGCAAAAATCATAAAGGAAACGTTGGAAGGACTGAATTGGGACGTCCTATCTCACCCGCCGTATTCACCAGACATTGCTCCTTCAGATTACCACCTATTCCGGTCGATGACTCATGGTCTGGTTGAGCAGCACTTCACTTCTTACGAGGAATCGAAGAAATGGGTCGATTCGTGGATCGCCTCAAAAGACGAGCAATTTTTTAAACGGGGTATCCACTTGCTGCCCGAAAGATGGTCAAAAGTAGTAGAAAGCGATGGACAGTATTTTGAATGACATTATTTGTACCTTTTTTTACAATAAATTCTTAATTGTTTATAAAAAACGGCGGAAACTTATTTGTACACATCATATAATAATATTTGAACCTACTAAAATAATTTAAGATACACGCAAATATTGTCTTTAATTTATAGACAAAGAACAATTTTAAAAAAGCGGAAAATATTGAAACTCCCAGTAGCAGCTGTGGGAGGCAGGTAGTGTTAAATGACATGTACGGCCTTGTTAAAGACATTTTGTCATTTTCTTATCACGCAGCAGTGGAGTATTGTGCACATTACGTTTGCGGTTAAAGCATATTAAAGAACAATAACGCGGAGGCCGCGCGTGGATAATTTCGACGTCACTTTAATTTAAGGCGACGTGCAATTAACACAAATCTGTAGGAAGACCGCGAACCGCTCGTACACCAGACAATATTGAAGCCGTTCGAACGGCTGTCGTAAAAAGCCCACGTCGTTCAGTGATTGTACAGGTGCATCGTCGGATTGTTCCAATAATGCTGTTGCTGGATGTGAAGTTTCATCCGTAAAACTCATAGATCGTTCAACAACAATTTTATGAACGCATTCTGAAAGTGAATGAGTACCACGATTTTATAAACGAACTGTAAATTTATAGCAAAGCTTTTGTCATCCAGAGTAAAGTACAGTAATTAAACTTTTTGTTATTGGGATTATTCAAATATGTTGCATTATCATGCAGCATTATGCGAGAAACTATTGTTGCATACGAAATACAGACTTTTTCAGAAATCATTTTCAAGGTTTAGTTCTAGTCGAGCTACATAGGGGTTTACGTTTTATACTCTCGTAAACAGATTTATTATTAGAGGTGACTTAAATTCTAAACACACCCATTGGGGCTCCAGACTTACAATAACAAAAATAGAAACCTCTTTAGATCAATCATGACAAATAATTATAACTTCCATAGCACTGGTAAATCAATATACTGGCTTACAGATTTAAATAAACATACTGATCTATTAGATCTTGCATTTTGCATGGAATATTCACAAATATCTTCTTTATGTTCCATCTCCGCTACGGAGTTTGGAAATCATCCTAGCAATTTGCACTTTTGAAACTGCTGCTCTACAGAGTTGATTGGAGCTACAGTTATACCATTCTCTAAGATTGCGCAGCCACGACATCCTTCTTCTTCCCACACTACGTTTGCCCTTGATTTTTCCCTGCATGATAAGTTGCAACAGATAATAATGTTCCCCCCGCATCACGTGTCCCAAATATTGAAGTTTGCGCCGTTTAATTTCATCCAATATTTCCGTTTCCTTTTTATTCACTCTGTTTAAGACATCCGTATTCCTTATTTTTTCGACCCATGAGATTCTCAGAATTCTCCTATATGTCCACATCTCTAATGCTTCTAATTTTTTCATAAGATATTTGTTCAATGCTTCCATTCCATATAAAAGTGTGGAGTGAACATAACATTTCACTATTCGTAATTTAAGTGTTAGGGAGAGGTCTTTGCTGCATAGGACATTTCTCATATTTAAGAATACATTTCTTGCTTGTTCTATCCTAGAGGTTATTTCGCTGGTATTATCATTTTTATCGTTGACTATAGTGCCTAAATATCTGTATTTCTTTACTCTTTCAATCTGCTCTCCTTGAATATTTAAGTTAACGTTATAGTAGTTTCTTTTAGATATAATCATGAATTTTGTTTTCCTTGTGTTTAGGCTTCGTCCCATTTCGTCACTAACCACCGCGATTCTTCTCATTACTCTTTCCAGGTCTTCGAGAGATTCTGTGATTATGATGGTATCATCCGCATATCTGATGTTATTGATTGCAATTCCATTAACTCGCACGCCTGCCATTTCATTTTCTAATACTTCGTTTATTACATGTTCTGAATAGAAGTTAAATAGAATTGGTGATAGGACGCACCCTTGTCTGACCCCTCGTTTGATCTCGATTTCTTCTGATGTTCGGTTTTCTATACGTATTGTCGCTTTTTGATTGTAGTAAAGATTGGCAATAATTCTGAGGTCTCTTGTATCTATATTCTTATTTTTCAGCAATTTCATTAGGATGTTATGTTTTACTTTGTCAAATGCTTTATTGTAATCTATAAAGCAGACAAAGACGTCTTGGTTCATGTCAAGACACCGCTGGATTAATATATTATATGCCATAAGTGCTTCTCTCGTTCCCAGTCCCCTCCTAAACCCGAATTGTGTGTTCCCTATGTGCTCCTCTAGTTTTCTATATAATCTATGGTGGATAATTTTAAAAAATACTTTTAGTGTGTGACACATAAGGCTAATTGTCCTATACTCGTTGCAGTGTCGGGCGTTATTCTTTTTTGGAATGGCTACAAATGTGAAAAATCAACCATTCTTCCGGAATAATGCCAGTTGTGTATATACTGTTGAATAATTCTTGTAGCGTATTAATATGTTCTTCTTCTAGCAGCTTAAGAATTTCACTTGGGAGATTGTCTGGTCCATGTGCTTTTCCGGTTTTCGTATTTTTTATGGCATATTTTATTTCTTCTACAGTTATATCAGGGCCACTTTCTTCTATCTTCCCTTCGTCTTTCACCCGGTTGTCTTGATATAGTTTTTCTATATACTCCTTCCACAATTTTATTTTTCTCTCAACATCTGCTATTATTTTCCCATTTTCGTCTAATAAATACATGGTTTCCTGTTTTCTTGTAAGTCTTGTTGCTTCCTTATCTTTTATGAAGATTATGTGCGTCGTGATCTTTTCTAGTTTTTCGATCTCTTCGCATTTTTTGTAAACCAAGCTTCCTTGGCCTGTCGAATTTTATAGCGAATTTCTTTTGTGTGTTTTGTATTCGTTCTTATTGTTTTTGTTATGTCTTCGTTTGTCCATAAGTGCCAAGATTTCTTCTGTCATCCATCCCTTATTTTTATTTCTTTTCTTTTTCTGTAAATGTTTTTCTGTTGGTGTTACTAAAGAAGATTTGAATGACAGCCAATTTAGGTTGATATCATCTGGAGAAGTTCTTCTGCTTTTCAAATTCCTATCGATATCCTTTTCACTTTTCCTTGTACGCCTCATTTTCTAGGCACTTATAGTCAATACGAGTATGAACTGATGTTGCTGGCAATTTTTTAAGCCGAACTTCCATTTTTGCAATTATAGGATTATGATTTGAGTTCACGTCTGCGCCTGGGTATGCCTTTATTGATTTTATACTATTTTTGTATCTGTTGTCAATTAGTAGATAATCTATCTGGTTACGGACAATTTTTCCTTATTGTCTTGAGGTGATACCCAAGTATACAATCTTCTTGGCGGTAATTTGTATAAAGTATTGGTAATCACCATTTCATGCTCTTGACAGAACTGAATAAGTCGGTGGCCTCTTTCATTTCGTTCCCCTAAGGCATAATCTCCAACAACGTTTTGCACCCTGCCTGTCCCAACCTTGGCGTTAAAGTCGCCTAATAGAACTGTAATATCTCTACTTTTGTCTGCTTAATGGCATCGTCGATTTCTTCATAGAATATTTCTATTTGTTCGTCCTCTTTGTCCGCCGTGGGTGCATAAACCTGTATTAAATTTAGTTTCCTGTGTTCTAATTTTATCTGTAATAGCATCACACGTTCAGAGAACGGAATAAAGTTTATGACTGAGTTGGACAAGTGTTTCCTTAGCATGATTGCCACTCCGTGTCTGTGCTGATTGTCCTTACTACCTGAGTAGTAAATTATATGTTGGCTACCAATTTGACATCTTCCTTCCTTTGTCCATCTTGTTTCACTGATGCCCAGAACATCTATATCCATTCTGTTCATCTCTTGCGCTACATTGTGGGCTTTACCTGGTTCGTACATACTGGTTACATTCCACGTTCCGATTTTAAAGATGTTCTTTTTTCTTCTCTTGTTTATGTTGTTTAACTTGTTAGCTTCATTCAAAACTGTCTCCCCCGGAGATCCGATTGGGAGACTATTAACTCCGGAAAATTTCGATTTGAACTGTGTCATGATGATTGTACTAGGGAAATCCTTGTGGATCTTTAATGCAGTGGTTTCCCTTGCCTTCTGCATTCCCCTGCCATTGACCTATTTGGTTCTTCTGCCTTTAGGGCGATTTCTCTCCCTGGGACAAGAGAGTGCCCTGACCTCAGTTACTCATCCGCTCTTGTCAGACCGTTGGCTGCTGAGGGAGACCGCTTATACCAGCGTTATCGGTGCCATTGTTGTTGCTAGTTTTGGTCCGCCCTGAGTATTTTATTTCCCCGGTACCCGCTATATCTAGCAGGCGTTCCCCTATCCGCCACCTGGGGAGGCGCTCAGTTGGGGATCTAGCAACCCCGCTGAGATTCACAAATATGATCCTGGTTAAACCATCATGTACCAGTAGTATGAAACTTAACCACTAAACCTATTAATAAAAAACTAACCCTCAGGACTGGCATCGAAACAAATCGATTTGCTTAAATTTCAACAAATTATTGATAACAAAGCAAATCTCATACTGTTCAAGCAGTTTGGTATTTTGTTACTCTTACCTTCATCGCCTATTGAGATACAATATGAGATAAAGAAAACAAACAACCATAAAGCACCAAGTTACGATCTCTCTATTATTGACAACTATGCACAGATAAAGCACTAATACAGTAACTTTATATAGACCAATTAGTCTTTTGCCTATTTTAGGAAAAACCTTTAAGATTCCGTAAAGGACATTCCAAAACTCATCAAATACATGGGATAGTTAATTAAATTTCAGGAGGCCTTGGAGAAAGGAAATACTGAACTGCTGCTTTCTTGCTCAGACATTTGATAAGAATTGGAAAATCGGATTACTTTGTAAATTATAAGGCTTCTCCCATATTATTACTACCTTCTCTTTAACTCTTACCTTACTAACAGATTTTTACAGTTAAGTATGACAATAAATTCTTCAACTATTACTTTGTCAAATGTGGTGTCCCCCAAAGTAGTATCCTAGGGCTCCTTCTTTACTGGATTTATACTGTTAACCAAAACACGGGACTACATACTATACTGGTAATTAAAAATCTCAAGCATCATCTGAACATCTTAAATGAATGGCGCACAAAGTCAATACTACTATATCAATGGAAGTGACTTTAATGTGTGTCCACTAGTTCTTGTTAAAATACAAACCAAATACTTAGGATGACACCTAGAACAACCCCTCACATAGGAAAAACATCTTTAAACTAAAGGTCAACCACTGAATCTAAAATTCCCCCTAATGTATTGGTTATTGGAAAGAAAATCCAAACTATCAATATTTAACAAAATTTTGCTTCATAAAACTATCCTGAAACCGATATAGACGTATGGAGTAGAACTATGGAGGTGTACTAAACTTACTCAAATAAAAATCATACAACAGTTTTAGTGTAAAACCCTCTCTGCTATAGTGGATATACCTTGAAATACATCAAACCAAACGCTATTTTTTCTTGCTGTAGCAATTTTCCAGAATGATCACAATAATTCCATAGCCACCCCAACGATCTAGCATATCAAATGTCTACCGATGTTCATCTCGTGAGAAAATAAAATGGAACCTAGTCATGTGACTTGAAAGCTTCCCTAAAGCAAATAGCACTACTACTAAGTAGTTTTTCCTAACACTGTCTATTCCATGCTATCATATTTACTTAATACTCCACGTAGGCTAAATTGTAAAGTTACTATTATAAATTAAAGAAAGTTACGCATAATATAAATATCAATATCAATTGTACGATAATTTTTTGTTAACCGCGTGATTCCGACAAATAAGAGTATAAAAACTTTAATTGAAATCTTAAAGTTATGCAGGTTGTATCTAAAACACTGCAGAAATAATTTTTATACTTGAATTCTACAAGTTCAAAACAATGAAGGCTGCAAGGATACTAAAGAATGGAGACTGGGGCAACGAATTCAGCACAAGATTGACAGAAGAAACCCGGATACTATAGAACATAAAATGCACTCACTAACGCTAGTAGAATGTGGATTCTAAGATGTTTCCTGTTTATTTGGAAACTATTTTGTAAAGTCTGCGCAATGGACGCCAGAAAAAACATTATGCCTAATAATATGTGAGAAAGCATTTAACTTTCAAAGAGCAATGGCGTGCTTTTCATGCTCTCTTATATTGTACTTAATGTCAAGTTAAATGCGTTAAATACTAGTAGTGTTTACTAAACCGTTGTGAAACTAAGTTAAATTCAAGTAGGATGAGAATTACTTAAAGTTTTGGCTTCTCTGGAAAGTTTCTACTGGTTATTAAGCAAAATTCGAAAATAAAATTTATTTAGTTATGCATTTACTATTTTATTTAACCATCTTTCTAAAACCCTCAGTTTCCAGAGAGTTTGAAGTTCTTACCGTTAAGAGAATTTTGCTAAGACCGAAATAAATAAAAATGTGAAGGTGCAATATCTAATGAATATGGTGGGAGCAGCACACACCAACCAAGATCTAATAATTTTTGTGAGGTAGTTCAAGAGACATGAGATCTAGAATTATGCTGGTGGAAAACACCGTTCTTTCTAAGCTAATGCTAAAGGTTTTTCTTGAATTACTATCTTCAATTCATCCACTTTCGAACAGCATTTATTTCAACTTACTGTCTGGTCGTTTTCTAGAAGCTCATAATACAGAATTCTTTTCCAATCTTACCAGATACACAGCATGACATATCTCATTCAGCATATAATTATCAACGTCATACGCCATATACCCATATATAAATATATGGAATCTACAAATCTTAATAATGCAGATACTGTTAAAAATAAAGGTGACCAAACTTCTGAGAAACACTCACGACAAAAAGTAGTTGCTTACAAAAGAAATCCAGAAACATTTCACTCTACACCATAAAGTTCTAAACAACCATCCATTTACTATATATCTGCAGAGTCAAAGACTATAACTTATGTTAACGATACAGTAAAAATTAATTCTAAAACACATAACTCTTATCGAAAATTAATTCATCACGTTCTCGAGGAAGAATATAAGAAATACATACCAGATAAAACAATAAAGAGCTTATCGTGCTGTAATTCATAATTTACAACACTCCATACCACTATCGTATACGAAAGGTTAATTAGAAAATGAAGAGCATAAAATAAAAAACGTTATTAATGTTAAGAATCGAGTCGGCAAGTCACCTTTTCCAACAGACAACAGACAACGCAAAAAAAACTCACGTTTTAACGAAAGAGTAAGGTGAAGACCATGTTAATGTCTGTATACTACTTGACAACCTTCAGAATCTTTAATTCTTTCGTGTTATTAATTATTAGCAGTGGCAACTATAATTTAAACAAATAAAACTATTAGTAAGATGTGCAATTTATTGGTTCACAATATTTTCAAAAACGTAGGACGTGCAAAAACTACGAAAACCCAATCAGAGCAGACGATTTCAATTTGCCCCTAACCCTTCAAACAGTTAGATTTCTGCTCAAAAAGCAGACTAATCTACTTTAACATAGGTTGCAGTTTTTGCCTGTTCAAAAGATTGCATCTTGCACTACCATATATTTTCTCAATCCCCGCGTGCATCACATATTTGCATTTGTCCATAACCTCCCGCACTGGTTCACAAATTCCCGAAGAGCCGCCTACCATTCGCACAACCCTTTGCACTTTGCTGCACCTACCTTTCTTACTTTCTAGATTGCAACCGTTTTTTTAGTCCCATTAGAACTGTCATAAAAATTGGCGATCCTTCTTCTGCCGCAGTCTCTTTGGCCAGCTAGTTTACATGCTCGTTTTCCAAAGTCCCGACATGAGCTTTAGTCTGTCTAATGGAATTCGATCTCGATTTCGTTTAACAACATCTTGCAAAGCTTTCAAATTTTGACTTAAAAATGCGTCCATGCCTTTATTTCAAAATAAGCTCTAATTTCTTGTTGTGTAACTATGTCTTGTGCCTCAGATGATCTTGTATTTTTATGGCTATTATTTTTCACTAGAAATGGTACTTAAGCTCGCGGGTTTGACTTTCCCATGAAGGATTCTATCTTTTTCTCGCATGACCACAAACGCGGCTTTGCTCGTTTGTCATCTGGTTTCGACTCATCCGTGTAGAAGCATAATAGTTGTGCTTCAGGTTTCTGTCTGCTACTTCGCTTGGTGGGTGCTCCGTCTCCTCTCCGACTTCTCTCAAAATTTAATTATCAGCTCTTCCGGTTTGCCACCTCCTGCAAAATAAAAGGAAAGGTGGTAATTGCTTTAATAGTAATAAATTTTGGGTAGCTACGATATTATAAGCACCTGCTGCCTTAACCGCAATTATTCTCTGTACACTAGTGCACTCCTAGTTTGTCTAATCTTGCACCCTTTTGTCTATATCTTGGTTGCGTGCAATATAGCTGGCTATACCATTACTTCAAAAATGTGCTATGCCGCTTTACCTCAAAAATCCGATGGAAAAAAGTTGTAGAACCTGTTAAGGCAAACGTTATGTAGAGCTTTACTATCAACAATTTGACCTAATGTATGCTATCTTGCAACAACGATACCTTGATATGGTCAATCAAAGAGATAAATATCGCCAAACCACATATGGCCTATAGAACTTGGCAGAAATTAGAGGAATTAAAATTATCTCACCTGGACTCTGAGCCTGAATCCCTCAAAGCACCGTATAGCTCTCAACGCTCTTCAATATAAACGTCCATAACAAAGCTGATGATGATTTTCATTACTTTGGTCTGCTACACAGACAACGCAGCGGTGTTGTTTAATTTGTTGAGCACTTTTTGTTACAAAACGGCTACAGGAGGAAATTGACGTCCTGGAAGACTTATGCGTTAGGTATAGCATAGGAACCAAAGCGGAGAAGAGCTTAGTGGTTTTATTTTCCACCAAAAGACTACTTCACTGACAAGATCAACTAGCAAATCTTAGAATCTTCAGAAATGAGACACCCTGAAAAGACAAAACTACCAATAAAACTGACCTGGAGAGCTCACGTCGATAGGGCTGTGAACAAGGTGAAGGCAGCTAAAACGGCCCTCAGCCACCCCTTTTACCAAAAGAGCTGTTTATATACCTAACAAATTTTGAACAAAAATTCTGCAAAATTGTCACCGAATTTGCAATGCGTTTTAATAATAACAGTTCGCTGTTTTATCGTATAGGGTCCCAAATTTGCTAATAAAAAAAATTGTAGGTAATATTTGTTAAAGTACCAAAAGCTACCGATCGCAAAACAGAAAAAAGGCGCGAAGTTTAAATCTGGGGTTTCTTTGGTTAGGTTTTATAAACGTTAGAGCTACATACAGGGTGGCCCAATAGGCACGATAGATGAGATTTTTATTTTAAATGGTTGTACTTAGTCCTCTGACTACGAAAAAAGTTCTCATCTATCGCAGGTAGCTTTTTCCGCTTCAAAGATCAAAATTGCGAATTTTGAGATTCTGTGATCCGACCGGTCCCAAGCTAGACAACATGCAAAAAAGAAAAAACTTTATTTAAGTATTTATTTAGTAAATTAAACGTGCCTTCTTAGGCAATGACATGCCTTAAACGGGCTTTAAAATTTTCTACTACTCTTGATAGCATTTTTGGTGTTATTGATTTAATTTGTCTTGTGATTGCTTCTTCGAGATCCGCTATTGAGCGAATTTGTCGTTTAGATATCCTCAGAAGAACTAGTCGCAGGATTTAGATTCAGTGAGTAAGGTGAGTTACAGAATCCAATACGAAGATCCAATCCAGAAGATCAAAAAAATTTTAGTGCGATGTGGTCGCGCACCGTTGTGTACGAACCAGTTAACATTAACTTTTCCCAAGGCCATTGAGTATAGAAAAACTTATTACTTAAGTGTTTCAAGGAAGCGATTACCAATTATATTTTTATCTACAAAAATAAGTTTTCCTACTATGCCTGCGTAAATCGCACATCAGACGGTTACCTGATTTGAATATAAAGGCTTTGCTGTTGGAAAATATGGATTTTTGCTTCTTCATATCTTTTAGTTCTGTTTGTTTACATATCAACCCTATCATTAAATTGGCAAATGAAAATTTTCTCTGGATTGCGTTTTCGCTAATTAACTGCTTTATTGTACTTTATATGGCTTCTTCCTTCATAAACATTTGGAACAAAGATCTGCTAATGCCCAACTTTTGGCAGACCTTTCGCGTCGTTACCATTCCTTCCTTCTCCTCTACGAACTCCTCAACTTTTTGGATGTTTTCGCTGATTATAACTGTGCTTTCCTGTCCTGTCCTCTGCTGTCCAGAACACTTCCAGTTCTCAATTTTTTTTGTAGAGATAATTATAAAAACCATTACATTATTTTTTAACAGTTATATTGTCCAAAGAATGGTGGTTACCAAACTTCTTTTAAACTAACCAACCGTTTTAACCGGAAATTGGGTAACGTATTTGGTACGTCAAAACAATGAAGATTTTGTGCTCGATTTAACTGAACTGCACTAACAGTAAACACAAAATTAACTTTTAAGTTTTTAACTTTTAAGGGAGCAGAGTTAATTGAAAATTTCTTCTGTTTTGGATTTTATAAGACGTCTTATCGGTGAATTCGTCAGTAGAGGGTTAGGAATAACAATTTAAAATAAAAATTTCATCTGAAATACCCATTGGGTCACCCTGTACATTTATAGAAAAATTAGGTAAATCATCTCCTTTAATATAGGCATTTGAATAAACTTTTAGCAAAGTAAAACTGGATGGATATATTTACCGACCAAGTAAACCAGAAATATAGTTAAAAAAGCACGAAACAATTACTAAATAAAAAAAAATTTAAGGTTTTTTTTATTATATTGCTTTTGTATTAATCCTTGTATTACCGATTTCATATTCGATAACGTTCAATCAACAGTAACAAACTTTTGCAACATTTACGATTGTAACAGTATCATAAATTAAAAACATAAAAGTTAAAAATAACGGCAACACAGTTAACCATTATTTTTAGCACAATATATAAAAATCTTATAAATCGGGCAGTAAACCGAAATTTCATATGCAACATTCGGGAATAGTAATTAAATTTTGTTTAAAAATAAGCCAAATTAATAATGATATTTGTTATGGCCGCAGTCAATTCCTGGGCTGTAAACAATTAGTGTTGGCAGTTAATGAAGGCACAAACATTACACACATAAAAATCCTTTGCTTATACTTACAGTAATTGCGCTCGTGTTTCGAGCGTATCGGTATTCATATATGTAACCAAAGCTACAATTGTTCTCATGATTGCGTTATAAGAACACAATGGCTGTCTTTTCGTTTTGATGGTTAACGGTCATTTCTTTTTAATACTTTTTTTATATTTATGATACTTTACCGTTACTTATTTAAGTTATTATAAGTTTATTTAAATAAAATTTATGTTTCTTATCTGATTTCACCCTTTCATTGTCTCCTATATGCACCAAGCTGCCTAGCCTATGTGGTGTATTAGACTACAAACCTTTAATGAAATGTTATGATAAGAAAAAAAAGGAAAGAGCTCTCAGTCCCCAGCAGTCTTCCTAAGTCAGAGGAAAGGTAACTAAAGAGACAGAGGGTGCTAAGATTCTCTGGGTTCATCCAGGCTGCCATTTATTAATTTATTCTTGAGAACAGACAAAAGACGAAAAGATCTTGAATGTAAATTGGAAAAAATTAAATGAAATATAGTAGGTACCAGAGAAGTAAGGGAAAAAGAAGAAAATGTATTAGATTACAATTTGGCTATGTATTATTCTACAAAAAAAAAAGAATCATAGTGAAGAGTCAAAATACTTAATAATAAGAGATAATAAGACATAAAATACTATATAGTATGTAGCAAAATCAAATCAGACTTATATACATTATAATTAAAATATTATCAAAATACAGTTTAAAAAAATACAGGTAATGCACCTATCAGCGAATATGATGATGAAGTCGTGTAAAACCTATACGAAGAGTTGACAACGTGTATATACAGAAACCACACTTAATATATCGTAATAATTGGAGATTTTATCGCTAAAGTTGAAAAGAAGGACAAAGAAACTAAAACTTGCATTGAAAACTTTAAAATAGATGATAAATTTCGGAAAACAAAACGATGCAATAAAGGAAGAAACCTAGAAGAAATATGTAAGGACATAACAAAAGCACTAGATAATGGCGCGAGTAAAATAAGAGACGTGAACAGAAATAAGAACAAGTTAAGTAACAAAGAATACCTCGAAATTCTATAACACACAAAAGATTTACAGGATGTGATCGATAAATGCAATCAGCTATGAAAAAAGATTTGTTGGAATGTAGACTCCTTAGGATGACCATATTTGGCATATACCAGAGTTCGTTTAGTATTATGCATAATTTTGCTTGAAAGCGTTTTAGAATTTTTTATTGAAACGCAGTTCACAGGAGTTAAATGACAGAACCAAAATGATTTAAGTATTATCTTGTAAACTAAAAGTTTGAAGTCTAGAAAGAGTTTAGATTTGCGTCCAAATAATCAGTGTATATTAGTGGGGGCTAGTCCTACTTATTTTTATTTTCTGAAGATGTGTTTGTCAATGGTTCTTAAATTCGTTTTATTGAAAAAGCTAACTGTTGCTTAAAAATATGAAATAAGAGGAAAATCGGAAAAGCACTAAACGATGGTGGTAGAACCAAATAATATTAGGTAAAGCCATTGTCTCATTAATAGGAGATACTAATGGAAATTTACAAAGAACAAAAAATTTTTTGAACAACTATGTGACTCAAAATTGACAAAGTAGAACGAGTTCAATGAAATACAAAAGTGAATTCAGGATAAATCCCATAAATAGAGAAGATAAATTGAATATGCATTAAAAACAACAAACCAGCAGGAGAAGATGGAGTACTACCGGAAACGTTGAAAGAAGGGGAAAATCGCTTTTATAACAAGTAACAATGCTTATTAATGAGTGTCTACAAAAGGAATGCCTTCAAATTAAAATAATGCGGTTGTGGTGCGGTTACGTAAAAATGGACACAAAACCAAGCTCGAAAACTACAGATCAATTAGTTTTTTTACAAAAATTTTTTTTACAAAATTGGACTAATACCAACTAAGGAGACAGTCCGGATTTAGAACAGGCTTTGAGAGAAAATGATCATTTCAGTAGTAGAAAACTTCATCGAAAAGACTAAAGAGTATAACATACCATTACGTCTAGCTTTTATAGAATTTGAAGAACTATTTGACTCTCCTGAACTGAACGCTATTTTAAATTTTAAACACCCGAATTTAGTTTAAAGTATTTATGAGAATGCGACATTAATCAAAATAAAACACATGAAAACAAACACAATAAGAATAAAAATATAAGTAAGACAAGGAATACGATATTATTTGCTCTATATTTGGTTATATTAAAAACTTTAAATGGGGGAAAATAATAAATGTAAACGGAAGCAGATAACAGATTAAACTAAATGACAAGGTTACAGAAAAAACTGATAGCTAACATAGCCAAAGAATTAGCTTAACAAAGTGTAACCAAGAAAAAGAAAGAAACCGAAGAATCAGACTAAGTTTGGAAATAGTTAGTAACCGAAAAAAAGTTCAAGAGTTAAATAGCTCAAAAGTTAAAAATTGTTTAACTAAAACATCCTACCTGTACTGACTTAAGATGCAAAAATTAGACATTTACAAAGAAGCATAAACGAAACTTAAAGAAAGCAGCTATGGAAAGGTTAATGATAGAAGTATCGTTAAGAGATCGAAAGACAAATTAGTAGATAAGGTCAATACAAAAGTGAAAGACGTAATGGAAAGAATATTAAAGGAAGATGGAGATGAGCAAGCCATGTGGTAGTATAGTGAAGACTTAGACAAAAAAATATTTAAAGGAAAACTTTCTGTGAGATGGTCAGACGACATTAAAAGAATGGTCAACTTCAACTGGATATAGAAATCGCAAAACAAACAAATGTAGCATTTATCGGGAGAAGTATTTGTCCAAAATAGATGATGAGGATGATGAACGATTAAAGGTTATGCACTCATTGACATTAGAAGAATGGAAATAGATATAAATATTGTTAGGCGATAGTCACGAAATGCAAAAGGAGCAACTTTGCATGGTCCGCCATTTACAGCCATAGATAAATAGCATAGAACACGTGATTTCAAAACGTGGGGCATACACTTCACATAAAGGCAATTTGATTTTTAAGGGGGGTCGGGGAATTTGGAAATGGAATAAATTGTTTGCTTTTTTATAATTCTAGGTGCCTCAGCATTTTCTTAAAACAAAATCAATATCAATACTGTCAGCAGAAGAATAGATGAAATGAGTGAAGATACTGAAACACAACTTGTTGCAAAACTGAAATCAAATGGAGAAACAGTGAGACCGTATTGCTAATTTATGTAAACATAATATCTTGTGTTACAAATAGCTGCTTAAAATTAGTAAAAAATAAGATTCCAAAAATGCTTCTTTTGCACTTTATTATTCATAGAGAAATTAATGTTCGAAAATATTTTCCAGCTTTTAATAAAATACTTAATTTAGTTATAAAATGTATGGAGGCTATCAAAGCTAATGTAGACCACATGAAACTTCTACTTCACACTGAGGTAAAAATTCCGGAAACTTAAATATTTAAAATGTTTGCTGACGTTGAGTAAATGTAATGCAAAATTGGTATTTCTGAGTCAAAATAATTATGATTTACAGTGCTATAAGTCAGTTGAAAAACAATTTTTGATTTTGCTCAAGTATTTTATAACAAAATTAGATATAGAAAATGCATTTTTTTGTTTCTGATATTTTTCACAAATTTTTACTCTGTTCTGTCTTGATTTTACTTCTTTATGAAATTCCATAAATTGGAATTGCCTACACTAGGTCAGGGTTTGAAATGTAAGGCGAAAAGTTATTAAAATTTATTAGGCAATCAATTGATTGTCCAGGATTTTTTTATCCTGAGCGTATATTTCAACTACTCTATAAAAAGTCTGCTGAAAGAGGTTCACACTGTAATAATCAACACTGCACTGCTGCTTGTGTAGCCGGACCGATTTTGTATGTGGATAAGGATGATCCAACAAGAGCAGCACTTGAAAAATGGAAACTGGACACTGACCAGCTGATGATGCCAGACCATGAGGTATCATAAAGGAAACTGTTACGTCTTGCAGTTTATGAGAGGCATTATTTATTTATCCCACCCACCACTAATTGTCAACACACAAGAAATAAAGTTACTCACAACAAAGCCTTCTAAGATATACTGAGGTCTCTGCATGTCACACACAGTAACAGGCTGAATTGCGTGGAGAACTGTTCTTGCAATGTATGTGCAACCCAGCGGTGACTTGACTGAATTTCTAGCACTGGCTTCATAGCAGACCACTCTTATCTCTTTTGTAAACGGAACTTCCCTACTATATTTTTATTTAGAAGTAAGAGTTCAATGTTTTGTAGTAATTTTTGTATGGTCTGTACAAACAATTTTGTGTTGGAGGTTAAATTTTGTTGCAAGATGTTTACAAAGACCTCTTACCCCGTTACATGCACTTTTACCATTCTCTGTTGCTAAAAATATCCACTTTCTTGTCTTATTTCCTGTACAAAATTTTCCAAGCTCATGTAGCTGAAACCGGGTTTTAAAATGAGACGCTGTACTATCACATATTTAGGAAATGTATGCCTACTAGATGCTATTTCATCAGTTAGTATGTTGACAGCGTGACATGTATATGCATTGTCATGAATGAGATAGATCATCGTTAACGATAGCAAAACAATGTAATATTGTAAGGAAGTGGACAACACATGTGAATATTGACACTTGTGATGTCTGCTAGTGGTAACTTTGAACTTGACTCTGCAAAGCGACAGACCAGTTCTTAGCAAAGTCGAAATGAAGAACCAGTGTGTCAGTATTCTGGGCTGTGGTTGATTTTACTTCTGCTATGGTCTGTCTCTGAATGCCGCGGATATGATGGTGAGCTATTCGTTTGATTATTCAACGCCTAATCTCCGCAAAAAACTTCTCTGGCTCTACTATCTTCTTCGCCAACTCTCCCCAGAATGCATAAGTTATGTCAGTCAGTATCCTGAAGGTGTAATGCTTCAACTGTCATTCCTTCAGCACCAGGATACACTGCACACTCCTACAATCAACATTTATCGTGCTCTTGACATATACACAAAAGCATCAACTCCATTTCTATGTACTTTTTTCCTGTGACACTACTTATGGTGAAACAAATAAGTCTCAAATTAGTGCAGTATTTCTGAAACTGAGGCTTGGAGTAGCTATTTGGTATCAGTCAGTAATTGTACCTTCTCAGGATAAGTGGCTGCTGAGACTATTGTGTTTAAGTTTTGAAATCACACATCACATTGGGTTCACATGTCACTGTCTTCAAGTTCTGCACCAGGTGCAACTATATTATACACTTCGCAGAGTTTTAAAAATGTTGCTTGTGTAAAACGTGTTTCAAGTTCTTTCGCCTTTCTTTTTACATATGGCTTTCTTCTTGTGCTTCTTATCTTGCCAGTTCCTTTAGGAGGGGATATAATAGACTATAGCGAAATGCTGACTTTAAACACATCAACAACGTTACCTTCAAAAATATAAACATTTGCATTGTCTTCTTTAGTTTCACATTCTGATGACTGTGATCGTTCAGGTGAGTTACCACTAAATTTCTTGTTGTAGCGAGTATACCAATTTCTGCACAATGGATGAGATGGTAACACAGTAACTTGAAAACTAAGATATTTCTGCAGTAACTCAACCAGATTTTCTACAACTGTGAAGTGTTTTTCACATTCCTTAAACATAATCTTCTTGTATTTGCTTTCATAGTCCACACATCTTACACTTTTACTACTGTATTTCTCACTAATATTGTAAATAACAAAAGTTCAAACCACACACAAAACTCTAAGCAGAATGATGTGCAAGTTTAAATTTGTTTATAATAAACAGAAGAAACAGTTTTGCTAACATTCATTTTTACACCAGAAATTAAATGTTAAACATGCAGAATGTTGAAAAATTTCTAACACTTTACACACCAACTACTAACACAATAACCAAATAATATACTGTGCAATTTTCATAAGTTTTGTGATGGGGGTTTTCAAGCAAATAATTTGTAAAAACTCATAAAAATATAATTTTTTAAATGTTTATTAATAAATATTTACGTAATACAGATAGCTGGAGCAGAGAAGACATTGTTAATAGTTAGATCCAGTTTTTGAGCATTAGAAAAAATCTCAAATTTATGTATTTTCTTATTGAATATGTAAGTTAAAAAAGCTCATAAGTGTTTGCGAGTCAACTAAGTTTGAAAGTACTAAGAGGGAGCTTTAAAGCAAAAATCTGTCAGGTTTTCAGTACTTTTGGTTTATAGTTATATTTTTTTTATTTCTCTATTGTATTAAGAGTTATTTACAAAATATATATTTTTCATAGAGTTGTACTATTTTAAAAAATCAAGAGATGATAAATATTTTATTTCTTAGCACATAGTTAGCCTTGTGCATGGAAGCAGAGCAGACGTGCATGGGCTGACTTTACCTGCATTATCGTCGCAGTGCAACTGCAGGCTTGCATAAGGTCAGGCCTATTATTTACCAATTTTAATTTTAAATTTTTCGGTTACTTATTAATATAAGTAATCAACTCGCAAGCTTCTAACATGGCATTTAACAACAGCAATGTCTATCACCAGGCAAACCAAACACCTATTCAATTGATGCCTCAGTCGCATTTTGGAATCATGGCAGTATATAGCTAGGTAACACCCCAATCTTCTATTTCATATTTATGTAACAACCAACAATATATACCTAATATACAAATCCCGAATGTACTAACTCAGATACCTATCCAAGCACCCAATATTACTATACCAATACAAAAAAATAGAGTGCCGGTCAATAACTCAATAAATAATATGGTCATGCCTGATTATTAAACTGATAATGAATCTTCTTCTACAACTCAAAATAATGAATGGCAAAGCCAAAGAGTGGGAGCCAGAAAAAGGCGGAGAACATCAAATCACCCAACACAGAGCGATACAGAGCATGTCCGCAAGATACTCTGTCCTCTCTAATCTTAATGAAGATATTACTGACAACAAAAATAATGCACAACAACAAACTAGGGTTCCTAAACCACCACCAATATTTGTACACGGTGTCACGGACTACAAAAAAATGATAAATGTACTAACAACAGTTGTAGAAGCAGAACAATACAAAACAAAAACATTGGCTGATAATGAAGTTAAAATAACCCCTAATACTGCTGACACATATCGTAAACTGATCACATTTATGAAAGACTCTAAAGTAATATATCACTCATACCAGATGAAGGAAAATAAAGCATATCGAGTGGTAATTCGCAATCTACACCACATTGCAACCACAGAAGAAATAGTTGAGTCATTAGAGGAGAAGGGATTCAAAGTGAGAACTATAACAACCATTAAGCACAGAATTGATAAAATGCCTCTCCCAAAGTTTTTTGTAGACTTGGAACCTGCAGTAAATAATAAGCAGATTTATAATCTACAGTACTCAAATAATCAAGTAATAAAGGTTGAACCGCCATACAGAAATACAACCATTGTACAGTGCATGAGGTGTCAACAATACAACCACACCAAAGCGTATTGTAATCGTCCGTACGTATGTGTAAAATGTGGAGGTTTTATTGACACTAAAACCTGCAAGAAGACCAAAGAAACTTCAGCCAGATGCGCATTATGCGGTGGAGATCATCCGGCAAATTATCAAGTTTGTACTGTACATAAAGAACTTCAAAACAAATTAAGATCAACCATGCACTCACGAAATCGTCATACACATATAAATATATCTCAACAACAACCACATCAAAGCAAAACAACACTACAGTCACCGTATACTCGGCTTACATATAGTCAGGCCGTGCAGAGAAACACAGAGCAAGTACAAAATCAGGATGTAACATTACAAAAGTTCCTAGAAGAATTGAAAGTCACGTTTGCTCAATTAATGCAACAAAACAACATGGTAACAAACATGTTTTCTGCAGTTATAAGTAAACTAGTCCGATAATGTCTAAATATCTTTATGGAATACTAATGGCATCCGATCAAAAATGTATGAAGTCGAGTCATTTTTAAAACTGAATAATATAGATATATATTGCTTATAGCTGAAACACACTTTACTGACAAATCTTACTTAAGAATACCCTATTATACTTGTTATCATACGGAGCATCCTGACGGTACAGCTCATGGAGGCATAGACATTCTAATAAGGAATTCAATTGTCCATCATGAATTAGAAAAGCACAAAGAACCATTTCTACAAGCAACTACTATTCAAGTTTGCACAAAGGGTCGAGTACTATATAAACTTTTACGTGAAAAAAACTATGGCTATCTATCAACCGGGGAGCCTACATATTGGCCCACGGACCCTGATAAGGTGCCAGACTGTTGAACTTTTTTGTAACACATCGTATTTCATCTAACTATATGAGTATAACTAATAACTTTGACCTGTCATCTGACCATACGCCAGTCATCTCCACAATAAGCACCACGATTATCAAAAGACAACCTAAGTCATCACTGTACAACACAAAAACAGACTGGGAGACATATAGATGTTTTCTGCAAGGGGCTTACAAACCAGTATCAATCTACATACCCTCCAGAAATAAAGGGTGCGACGAATCACTTTATCACAACTTTGCAATATGCAGCTTGGCACTCAACGCCGAAGATTACAAATATGGTACGTGGAAATGGAAATATTCCCAAAGCAATACTTGAGCTAATACGGCTAAAGCGTCAGGCAAGATCGAAATGGCACAGAACGCACAATCCTGCTTTTAAAAAAATATATATAAAAGGTTAACCAATACCATAAAGAAAAAAATTAAAATGTTGAAGCAAGAAACTTTTCAACACTACTTAACTACACTCTCCCGCGCAGATAATAATAATAGTTCCCCGTATCAGGCCTTGAAGGTCCTTTGGGGTCGTAACAGGATAGGTCTGCTAGAATCTAGAGCCTACGGTACACAAGGGTAGTAACGTGGCTAGCACTTCATACCGACCGCCTATTATTACCCCAGAGTTTGACCTCCAGGTACTCATTTTGCAGCCAGTAACCGAAATGGCGAGAGCGGGATTCGAACCCGCAACTCTTGGTTTCGTAGTCTAGCGATCTATACACTAAGCCACCACGGTTCTTTCTAAAGCAAATAAGAGGCCATAGACCGTGAATCCGCCAATAAGAAAACAAAATAATAAATCGGCAAGAACAGATTAGGAAAAGGCAGATCGGTTCGTGCAACATTTTACTGAAGTCTTTACTCCCAGTCTAGTGAACCAGATGATGAGATTCAAACCTTTCTTCAGGCACCCCTACAATTGTCACTGCCCATCAAAAGCTTTACCTATATCGAGGTTCTTGAAGAAATTAGGCATTTAAACAATAAGAAGGGCAAAGGTGCGTACTGAACTACCCAAAAGTGGCATACTGTTTTTACGAAATCTTTTTAACTCTGCACTGCGACTTCATTATTGGCCATCATCACTAAAATTTGCTCGAATTATTCTAACATTAAAACCTGGAAAACCCGCTGAAGAAGTTTCATCTTACAGGCCCATAAGTGTATTGCCTCTGTTGTCTAAACTACTAGGAAAGCTTATAATTAGAAGATTATATAATACCGATATATGGGAAAATTGCGTCCCTGACCATCAGTTTGGGTTCAGGAGGCACCACTCTATCATACAACAATGTCATCGAGGTGTAAACATTATTAACACGGCTTCGATTCTAAATCCTATTGTCCAGCAGTACTTGTTGATATAAAACAAGCTTTTGATAAAGTGTGGCATGATGGCCTACTCTACAAGATCAAGACCTTGCTTCCTACTGAACACTACCTTCTTTTTAGATCTTACTTGTCAGATCGCTACTTTCAAATAAAATACGGACAAGAGTATTCTAACCTCCACCCAATCAAATCTGGAGTGCCACAAGGAAGCGTCTTTGGACCTTTGCTCTATATATTATACACTGCAGACATACCTACAATATCAGATGCATACATTGCAACTTTTGCTAACGACGCTGTCCTCTCTAGCCACACTGCAAAACTGCAAAACCACTTAACTATCCTACAGACCTAGCTAAATAAATGGCGAATCAAAATAAACGAAACGAAAAGCACTCATGTTAACTTTACTCAAAATCGTGCAGAGTGCCCACCAGTGTATCTGAATAATACACCTAACCCACAAACAAATGAGGCCGGTTACCTAGGTCTTCACTTAGATAAACGACTCACATGGAAGTCCCATATACTGAAGAAAAGAAAGGAAATTGATTTGCGAATCAAAAAAATGTACTGGTCGCTAGACCGAAGATCATGTTTCTCTCTCGAAAACAAGCTGCTTCTATATAAAGTCGTAATTAAGCCTATTTTGACTTACGGCATTAAACTCTGGGGTTACTCCTGCAAGTCAAATGTCAATATTATTCAACGAGTACAGTCCAAAACCCTACGAATGCTTGCAAATTCCCCGTGGTATGTCAGCAATTTGACATTGCATGATGACGGAGTAACAGTCACTTCCTACGACTTCAAGTCCACGCAAATAGTCTCATATCCAACCTGTATCAGGACCCCCCTCCAAGAAGACCAAAAAATAAGAAATGGCCTAATGATCTACAACGAGGATAGCTCTGATGAATCGGGATAACATCGATGGATGGAATCCCCCTCACGCCAATAAATGTGATCACATTAATTCATAGAACATATATTATATTTATACTTAGTTCTGATTGTTAATTGCTAGTAAACTAATCAAAAAAATCTTAACACGTGATATATAAGTCTAATACATATTTTTTCCAGAGAAATTCGTGATGATGAATTGACATGCACTGTATAATTTGAGATGAAATCGCCCTCCAATAGAATTATCTATGGTAACATTGCTGGAGAGTTGTATATCACATTACGATTGCTAATAAAACATACAAAACAAAAAAGTTTACTCTAAATTCATCTTTAAGTCAATATTTTAGGTGTAGTAGTTCGCATGTGGACCTCTGGGTGTGCACAAAAATGGAGTAGGCAAATAGACTTAACAACGCGATTGGCGAAAGCGCTTCCTTGAATTTTCTTCCTCGTGGAAGCCCGCTTCCCCAGGCCTCCCGGCAGCGACGGAAGCGGCGCCCTTATTGCTTTTCCTGCTTATCCCGATTACTTCTCGCAAGGAAATCAAATAAGGGCCGCGACCAGCAATGAAAGACGCAGGAATTCGTGCGCAATTTAATTTTCGTCACTATAAAAACATGTCAGATAACCCAGTATCTTCCCCCACAGCCAATCCCCCGCGGCGCTCACGCGGCTCGCACGTCGCTGCTGACGTCAAGCTTCCCTTTGTTCGGAAGCGCCCGTTGAAGCGACCGAGAAGGGAAATGGCCACGTGCACTCCAGCTTTATGACTCCGGCAGATACAATAATGTGTGGCTGGCTCGAGATTTTTTATTTGCCGACGCGCGGAAAGAGTAACAAACCCGTTAGGCGCGCTTGTCGCCCGAGCCGGCGAGGCGGATGTGGGGATCACGCGCCCGGCCAGGAGTACGGGCGACTCTAATTCCCGAAACTGTAATGGAGTTGGAAAACGATTTATAAGTTGTACCTGCGCGTGTCCTCGGGCGGCGGAGTAACAAAGCAGATTAAAACTTCCAGCTCCGAGTTAACGGTCTTATTAAACTCCTGCGGGATACTTCGAGCGAAATTTAATTTTTGTTAAATACGAGCGGCTTATTCAAAAACGAGCAACTGGAGCGTCATTCACTGCATGGGAGCGAAGTGTGCAAAGTTTAACCATGTGGGATGCTCTGAATGAACAAACTTTTGGAGTTTTTGAAACATTAATGAACATTCTTTTGGTGAGCTGGTGGTTGGTCCATTTTTTGTAGAAAGTTGTAATGTTAGGTTGATGCATAATCATCTGGCATTGTTAAAGACTATTTTTATTGTATTTTTGTATAATTACCATCATCATCAATTTATTTGACAGATAAGTTCTTTAAACCAATCTACTCTTTAAAATTGTCAGAAACTTTGTGCTACTGCCAAGTTTTCTGTGAGAGGTTTACTTGGTAATCTGTAGAAGCCTTGGTAGGAAAGAAAAGTGAGTGAGAGATCATAAGGCACTATATGTGGTGAAGAACATTGTCATGATATAAGACATATGGGATAGATACTATCTGTATGATATTTGGTAAGCAAGGGGTCGCAGTGATATCTATGTTAATTTGTTTGTGTTCTTTTTCGCAGTATATAATTTGCTGGCACATTATGATAGTTAATGTCAGTGAATTCGTCATCTTTATAATGAGTGCAAAATTCCTGAAGCGATACGAGGCAGTGAATCATGCGAAGGGACCGAAAGTCGAAGTTTTCGTTAAGAACTAGATAAAGAAATATTTGGAGGTTGGAAATGTAGTCGATCTGCTAGAGAGAGGAATAGCCAGCTCCACAACAACGAAGAAGGAAAGACAAACCTGGGCTTTCAATGTGCTGTACCCAAATGAAACTCCATAAAAAAGAAATCCAGGTCTCTCTAAATACAATTCAAAGTCGGCAGCATGAAAAAATACATTTTAAGTATCAAGAAACCTTTATTATTAGAAAAGAACGTGGAAAAACAAGTAACGTGGACAATGAAACAATTAGATCAAAATTGGGATGAGTCTTCTTTCTAGACATGGTCTTCTTTATAGAAAACATGGCCAGCAAAAAGCAATAGGATTTTTTAACGCTCAATAAAACGCCTTATAAAAGCGCATGCTTAGGGATGCTTCTGTAAACGCGGCTTTGGTTGACTCTTTCTGTTTACGGACATAGAAAATGTACATCACTCACCAGAAATGCTTGCTGAAGTTTTCTGAAAAAATTTTTCCCTGGCAAAGTAAGTTGTGTACTGCAAGAAGACAATGGTCTTCAACATCCCAGCAAACTGTGCCACCAATGTCCCCAGACATAAATTCCATTGAAAATGCGTGGTCGTACATGAAAATGAAGCCACATGATGAAGCAGCTGTCATTTCAAATTAAGAAGATAAAGCGATCTTTTAACGTTCAACAATTTAATTCACTGTATTTAATAAAGTCTAGTCTATCATAGTTTGACTGAAAGTACAAACTTATTCCTACTAAAAGAAATAAAATAAAAATACGCTTAGTCTTATCATAAGTGCCACTCCAAAGTAAAGATCAGGACAATTTTTCATTAATCTTAGTTTTTCTTTATAAAAGTTTTTTTTATACAAATAACCAATCATTTTCATTTAGATGTCTCCAGTATGCATAAGTGTCTTAAGCCTTAAGCCTCTAATAGAAAATTTAGCAGAGAGCTTTTTTTGTATAGAATGTCTTCCATCACAGAATAGAATTTATAGAAGTTCTTTCATCTAAACAAATAAAATGGCAAAAGTTTCTGGATTAATTTCCAAAATAATATCAATCCTAATGTCATTCTAAGAACAATCGAGAAACTTGAAAAAGGAGCTGAAAACTTTATTAGACTTATTAGGGCAGCTGCTTGTAACGGCACTAAAAAGATTACTCACATAACCAAAGGTTGAGATAAAAGAACTCGTCAATGAAAAAAGAAGAGTTAGAAGAAGATAGTAGCAGTCTAAAGATCTATTTGATAAAACCATCTTGTATAATAAATCCAAAAAACTGCAAAGAGATGACCAAAGGCTCAGAGAATAATCAATAAATTTACACTTGTAGAATCTAATATCAAATAAAGAAATGGAACTGCTTCTTTTAAAGAATATCGAAAAAAAATCTTAATGATCTATTATATCTATACCTCCAGTTAGAAGAAATATGGGTCTGTGCACCAGGAATAATAAAGAGAAAGCTGATCTACTTGCTGAATATTTAACTGACATCTTATACTCAAGTACAAACTATACTGCTTAAAACTAACAACCAAGTTTCGGGAAGCATGATTCTAGTTACTTCAAGAAAAGTAGCAGATGACATTAAGACAATCCTTAACCCAAAAAAGGAAGTTACGATCTAATGACCAGTGAAATTGGAATAACTGCCTAGAAAAGCTATCGCCTTACTTACTTACTTTTTCAATGCAGTTTTCTGACCAACATATGTTTCTACCGGTTGGAAAGTCCCAGAAGTAAAAATGTTGCCAATTTATCTCTTGCCGAATATTCCGATCTCAATGAAATGAGAGCAGGAATATCTAAAAGAAGTTTCTTGGTCTAATTATTTATCTGTTATATACCAGCAATTTATCAGCATTGGATAATACAACTGTAGCGACATTTGTCGATGGTATTGCTCTCCTTGCAATTGATCAAGATCAACAAAGCCTAACATAGAAACTACAAAAGGCATGTAATGCTATAGTAGACTGGACCAGAAAATGGAGGACTTCAATACACTTATATTTGTCTATATAAGTTTATTAACTAAAACAATTTTCTACTCTATGAAATCGATGCCAAATACCTTGACATGGTATTTGAAGCCAAGTTTTCATCTTTACGTCAATCCAAAAGCTTTTCAGCTGCTGAATAATCAACACCATATTCAAAGATTGAAGAAGACCAAACTCCTTGATCTCGTTTAGCGTACTGGGTGTAGAAAGAGAACATAGTTCCCGAATTAAGTGTTGCAGTTATTAGAAGAACCTAAATGGCAATGAATTGACTTTAACTGAGAAGTATTTAGTCTTAAGAATTAATGGTTAAGGTAGCTTTAATAGGTAAATAAATTTGCCTAAATCATTTGTCTTATCGGTTGGTAAAGAGGGTATTCCGGTATATTTTAGCAGAGGTTTTTATTACTTTGTACAAAAACGCAACTTATCAACAAGCCATAGAACAGTCGACCTTATCTTGGCAAAGTAGGAAATGCTTTACTTGGGCTTAAGGCATAAACACAATCATTCCTTAATAATAAACGTTTTTATTTATAAAAAAATCTGTTTAATACTCTTTGGCGCATCAAAAAATGTTCTTTGGCTGTAAGATTTTACTTGAGGTACTAACATTTGCGAAATTCTAAACTGCTAGAACTTTATCCCTTTATTATTTGATATTTCACTTTTCATCTTTATGGTATTTGATACATTTTATCTTGGGTGGTCTTTAAAGAATTTAATGGTAGTGAATAAATGCATTACTGATCTTTTGTTTTTGAAGGGTTATAAATGATTGTTAGATGAGTTCGTTTGATTTATTCGAAAAGACACTTTTGTTCTAGAAATATATATCTCGCTATAGTTCTTCTCTAGTGTAAACTATTGTAACTAATTAATTGTGTAATATAAAAGTAGTGCATTATATCTTTAATTTTTCTTAATTGTTGAAGTGATGCAAGACTCTTCTACAGCACTATAGCTACCTAATCAAATTTTGTAAATATATATCTCTATTATTTTATTAAATTAATTATCAGTTATTAATATTAAGTGAGCCCATTTCAACGAGCTGAAAAATGGAAATTAGCGGCAAAAGTAATGCTTCGGTCTTATGAATTCCTAATAATCGGTAAAATTTCTCAAAAGGAGTGACTTAAAATCACATCTTTGATCGAAATGGATCTCCAAGCGTATTCCAAAGCTTCTCAAAACTCTCTTTATGTTTCCACAATTTTCGATGCAACTTAATTCGATACCATGTGTACTTTGCTGCATTTAGTAAAAGAGACCATGGCAACAAGTATTATATATTATATATATATATATATATATATATATAATATTGCTATTACAAGTTTTAGTGTCAATTGCTACTTTTTCCATTCGACTTGTAATTCTCCGTAAGCACCCTTCTCTTTTTAAGGGGGTAATTTGCACTTCCGACATTATTTCTTTGCATTTTTTAAAGTTTATCCAATATAATCTCCTTTAAGGTATTTGCAGCATCTTAATCTCGAGTGCCTTTTTAAAGCCCTATTACGCAGATTACGTAAGACTTCCAGCACTAATTACTGCGACTTGAATGCAGTAGTAAAAACCAAACTTCTAAGTTAAAAAAACTCTTTGACTCCTTGACACTTCCGTTGTCATTAACTTTCGTTTTGCGCAATTTGCAAGTCGACTCTTTTTTCCGAGAAGGTAGTTACGAGTTTTAGGCATAGGTCTCATTGACAAAGCGCCGGTGTTACAATTGTACTTTTGGGGTGACATTGTCGTCAGTAGAAGGTTTTCTTTCACGTCTGGTGTTTTAGTGCATTGTGTGGTTGGTTCTCGGGTTGTCAGGGCGTCGTTGGAGTTTGCAAACGTCAAAAGTTTCCAAACTCCGGCTACGGACTGTCACAACGACTAATAATCTCTTATTGTTACACAGTAGTTAGGCTGCATTTTTGGCAAACCTTTTCTAAAGTGGCTGATTACCTTTTTAAGTTATTATTGCTTGAATTGGTGTCCATTATAAATTTTCTTCTGATTGGACAAAGCTTAAAATCGGTGGCGTAATCAAGTCTTTAATTGATCGAAGGCTTTATGATAATCATCCGTCTATATATGTTTATGTCCTTTTTCGGTTAACTTGATTAGTGGCTTTGCAATGTCAACAAATCCTAAAATGAACCCCCGGTAATACGTCTACAGGCGAGAAAGTTACGAGTTGGCATGGATTACTCTTGTACTGTTTTGGATTTATCCAGATCTACCCTTACATTTCTGATACGATCTAAGTCCTTGCATAAGGTATATTTCTTAAAACTCAACTTCAAAATTCATTTTAGAACTCTTGAAAGACTTCTTAAAGATCTACCCATTAAGCTAACATTATCCAAATATACCATGCAAATCTACCAAATTAGTACCCATAATACAGTTATATACGTCGGTGGAACGATGGAGGAACCTAGTGGTAAACTATTAGCAACCGTTCTTTAATCTAGCGTAACAAACCGACGTTGTTGATGTTAATATCCGTAGCATTTAAAGTGTCTGGGTTTAAGCCCCTAACCATTCTTCTCTTAGAAGTTGGTGTATATTTCAAGCCCTTTCAGAGTAGCGGGAGCTCAATAGTGACCTATGCGTTCAGACAGTCCTAAACACACCAAAAATGGCGGCGATGTTGGTCTTGCAGGACATCACCCCTGCATTCACATCACTGTATGGCAGTCACGATGTTGCTGATGGAGTACAAGAACGCGGAGGGATCCACGTTTTTGAAGAGTGCCGCAATGGTTACTTGCTGTTGGTGTTCCGGCTGAAATAAATTTTTGTGCGGTGCGCGTTATGGGGTTAGCTGCGATTGTGGAGTATCAGGAGCCCCTCCTTTGTCACCGTGGTATAACTGCGCCTGAGTGGGAGTCCTGTCAGTTCGCACAAGCCGTGGGTTTGCTCCAGGATTTCTTGCATTTCCCAGAGTGATGGTCTGGGCTTGACTCACATTGGGCCGGAGCGACAGCAACGGTGACACCAGTGGCCTGACTGATGATTCTTATACGGCTACTCCACCGTAATAGGCACATAAAACACACTTCACACGTAGAATATCGTTTTTTTATCACTCAGAGCTCTATAAAAACATGAGCGGCATTCGACAGTGACGGAGACTCTTCATCGTCCTCTACACCGTAAGGATGGAAATGTCATTATTGTAGAGCCCCTGCTTGAGCTTCTATTCGGATATGTACTCCGGAACGTCTCGCAACTTGAGTAGGTGAAAGTGAAGTTCGATCTTTGCTTCATCAAGGAAGCAACTTACCCCCCGGTAATATTCGGAAGTAACGATGTGAATGGAACTTTATCTATCACATTCTTAGGCTTGACGAAACTTTCAAGATTACGGGCGAGATCCGCGCTCACCGCGGACTGCTGCTTATGGAGGAGGAGCTGGAGACATTTCGGCGGGTATCTCGATTTCTTTGAGGTCGCTCAGAACCTCAAAGACGTTGGTGGTGGTTGCTGACGCCGGAACCGGGGTAGAGGGAGAAATCATCGTTATTCTAGCTCGATGGCGGCGGTTACGGGAAGGCTTGAAGTCCTACTCTTCGCTAGGGCTGGGCTGGGGGTCACTTTCCGACAGAAGAGATGGGAGTGGCTGGAGCAGCTGGGGTGACCTGCAAACATCTTCGCAAACTGACATACCTTTCCAGGTAGTGTTGAAGCATCTGCCAGAGTCGGCGCTAGTCCGAATTAACGGCTAAATTTTCTTTAAGCCACACCTCCGGCCCATCAATGTTACTGTCGGGGTCAAACATCGCACAGAACACACTAACTAAACTGGAACTAAGTTGGAATCACTAAGGTTACCGTGCAACTAGGTGGCGCACAACTGGAACGACCGACCGCGTGCATTACTCGCCGGTGTGTTATCTGTGCCAGTAAAAAAAATACAAAAGAAAGTATTTCCAGTATCGTTGTTTTTTTTTCTTAGCTACCGCATTTAGATAATGACAGCCAATTCAAAATGATATTGACCTGCCTATCTTTTTAACCAACAGAACCATTTATAAAATATATGATGGTTTAACGACTCTTTGCTTTGCCATAATAGTAAAAACATTCTCGGCTACTTTTCGTTTATTTATGTTAGTTGGAAATTCACGTATCGGTTGAACATTCTTGGTATTATCTCTTTGGCTTAAGGCATTTGTTCTGTCTTTTTTTAGTAACTAAACGCAAAGACGTCTTGATGTTTAATGGTCATTTCTTCTGTCTGTTCTAATTCAGATTTATCGGTTATTCAGTAGGTCCTTGGAATGTTTTTTTATGGGGTTGCCATTAGGAACACACCGCTTACAACGCTTGACGTAAGCATATATTGAGCTATCATAGTGAATTTTCTTATAACAGCTGCTGGATTGACATGTATCATTTTGATATTATTTATATTCATCCTTTGCATCTACAGTGGCTTACCAACTAATTAATTAAAGGATTAATTGTTTATTTCTACTCCCTGGCGCACTGAGATCACTGCGCAAACTGCGTTGAACCGCAACTATCTTCACAAGTGATTCCAGAATCCTCTAGGAACCTAGAAGTCTTTGGATGTATACATGTTGTCTTCAAACAACATTTTTTTAACATAGTTTTCTGTTATACATTCTCAAAAGTGTTATCTTGAATGGTATGTGTGTAATTTTGCGAATCCATTCGAAAACTGCTCGATGACAAAGTTTTTTAGTAATGGATTTGCTTTTTGCAGACATTGCTTGCCACGATATATTCAAAACAAATTACTGAATGGATCAGTTAAAGTTTTCTCAATCGTTCTTATTGACTTTACAGTAGATATTATTCGTAATTTTATTAACTGTTTTGTTTGCAAATTTTGGGTCGGCTTTTGTTTGGTATCGTTAATTTACGAACTGTGCGAGGGAACTAGCGATGAGTGAGTAAGTAGTAAAACAAGTTGAGGTAGTGTTGTTAATTCGGGCATTGGTAAGAGTGTTGATGCTTGACTTTACTGGCTTGGATTTCATACACATAGTATTATCCAATTCAATCACCAATCACCTTTTCACAAAGCGTCAGTGTTTGAGATATCTCTCATTTCTCATCGACCCGAGATCTTTCGGAAGGATCGGTTAAATTATCTTTTATTTATCGCTTAACTTTTTAGTTATTTCAAAAAATAATGAATTATTTTTTGTGGAAGAATTTACAACTATTATTTTCTGTAAATGTAAGAGAAAATGGCTTTGTCTACATTGCAGGTGATTTATTTCTTGATGATCAATTTGTATTCGCTTTATAGGAGATTTATTTAAGCTAATATAGAGATGTTACTTATTACAAAGCACGAATTGCTTAGGGTATTCAAACCCTGTGATTTATGGATCGTAGAAAATAAAACAATTCAATGAAGAATTTATTTCGCTTAATTTTATATTGTATTTCTTTGTATGTCTTTAAATTTATCTTTAGTACAGAAAATAGATTTTAAAAACTGATCTCATTAATCACAGAGAGTTTTATTAAACCTGTCTGGCATTTAGAATATTGTGGTGTTAAGTTAAAACAGCTTTACTCTAACTTTGATCTACCATACTCTTGTAAGATCTTTGTCCAAAGTTGTGTAGTTGAATTATATATATTAGAACTGCTGGTGATCTAATATCAATTGATGTTGCTTGGTGACTATGGTTTTACTTGGGATTATGGTGAGTAATGTTGAAGTATTTTATGCGTCTCTTCCATATCTTTAATGATAATATCATTACATATTTGTAGAACGTCTAGAATGGCGTCTTTTAATGACAAGTTGGCTAACGTGGTCATGACAACTAAAAATGTATCGATAAGTTCCTTGTTATATTTAAGTTTCTGACAAAACCATAAAATTCTATTATTGACTAAAGTCTTGCTTTTCTCATATTTGGTGAAATAACAAAGAATCTTTGAAGGTCATTTTATTTGTCGTATTCTTACTGACATTTTGCAAATATTGTAGCTATCTAGATCTTCAATTAATCAAAGATTATGACTAATAATTGTTTAATTGTGTGTACAAGCAAAAATTTAATAACACAATAAATTGGGTTGACGCCAGCGTGGCTGCGAGGTGTGCGCGTGAACGCGGTGCGGATAAATTTGGGTTTATTTCTGGAGCTCTCTGATGCCTGGTGAGTGGCCTATTCAACCACTAAAAATAATTAAGTATTTGCGTTCGCTTCGAAAAAGGGGTAATAATGGCGATCGTCTGAGGCGCGGTGATTGCCACATCGCCCCCTCACCAGAGATGGTGCGCTACGAACGGGCAAAGAGAGCCTCGAGCTCTCAGTTCGCAAACCGTGGTCTCACGCGAAGTGTTGAGACTCGCCGTTATTATTATTATTATTATAAATTGGATTGGTTTCAAAAATGAGATGTTGGGCATTATGTAAAACGCTACTTAGGATATTTTGATATTTGTCCTATATTAGCGCCCATTCTCAAAGAGATCGTAATCTGCGTTAATTACTCCGTTAATTCGTAAACTGCAGATTAGCCCGGATCAACTTAATTAACGCTATCTGCGACGGTTCGGCCAGCGCCCGAAGTATTTTGCAAACAGGCGGATTGGCCTTATTGTCCCGGGCAGCACGCAGGGCCGAGATGTTTGGGACGAGATGTTTTAATTAGATTAGACAAACCGCCATAAATTGCGAGATGCGTATGCTAGCCTAGTTCCGGCGGCGTGACCAGCACGTGCGCGCATATATTTAGACAGACTGATAATGGAACATAATAGATGGCCGTCTTAACTGCCAAGTGACATCACAGATAAATAAGCGTGACGGGTATCTCTCATTCGGTCAAAAGTGAGGCGGCAGCATGCAATTAATGCAGTGCTGCAGCACCGAACGGGCGGATTAGCTGGTAACACACTTCGTTTGGCTTAGAAGGGTTAGCGTGAGCGACCAGAGAGCGAATTTACATGTAAATGTATGTAAATGCTCGTAAAACATAAAAATCAAAATGTAAAGTTACTTGGCATACGCAAATTTAATTATTGTACACATTTTCTGCTGTTCTTTCTAAAACATCGCCAGGAAAAAATTAAATATTTACGCTCGACTGCACTTTTACAGTTCGGTTCGAAGGGCCAGTTATCAGGCAATTTTATGTTGTATTTTCCAAAGTATTTTTTTTTGTTGCTTACAAATTACAAATTAATCCCTTCGGGATTTCAATCTAAAAATATTATAATAAAAAGTGTTATTAAAGTTGGACGTTATATTGTACCGTTTGTCATTAATTTGCCGCTAACATAACTGAAAACTCAAAACTGAATTGCAAAGCAACCCACACGACAATATTTCGTTACACTAAAGGTGTTCAAGCTTAATGTTTTATATGAGGTGATCCAAATTGAACTTTAGAATTTGAATTGTGCGTCATTGGCATTCTGCGGATGTTGCAATTTTGCATTTGTGTAGTTGGTATCTACACACATGACGAAATCTATCATAGATTACCAAAAACGCATTTGTGAACTGGGTCTTAGAGAACATCGCGGTTGATTTTTGCTGATATTGAGTGATTAAGCTCATTTTCCTTTAAATGGCTTTGTAATTCGTAAAAGTTGTCGCATCTGGGGTAGTAAAAATCCGCATGCTTTCAAGAAAAAACAATGGATCCATAAAAATGCACAGTTTTGTGTGCATTGAGGGCTGGGAGGATCATTCGTCCATACTTTTTTGAGGAGGAAGCTTCCAGCGTTATTGCTGTCAATTGCATACGTTATCGGGAGATGCTAAGCAACTTTTTTCATTGAACCAACGTTTTGAACAACAGAACATAAAACACTCAAACCGCTGTGTTGCGATCTACCCCCATTAGACTTTTTCTCCGGGGCTATTGGAAGGGAAAGGTTTATGTCAACAAATCTGCTGCGATTTCAGGGCTAAAAGAAAATACACAGCCGAATTTATGAGAAAGCATTTTGGAAATCCTTGTTAAAAGGTGGTGACGCATTAGCGGAATTTTGGAGAACATTTGGGCATTATTAAATTTCATGCGTTAAGGTCATACTTTACACTGATGGCATATATAAATAAAATGCGGGTTGTTGCAATAATTTATGTTGTATTCAGGAAAAACATCCTGCAGTCCAATTTAGATTACTCTATACTACCTCGTATACTTGATTTTCTAAAAAGTTTGCAGACGTAAAGAAGCTTTAAAATTAGAAAAAAATCAAATCAAATATATTTTGCAAAATCTGCCCATGGAGAGCATATAAATAAGTATGGGGAATTTTTTACTAATTTTAACAAAAATAAAGTTTTTAACATATATATCCTATTTTATTTACTTAACTTTTAAGAAATGCTGACATTGACATCAAAGCATTTAAATCCTACAACGGAACTTTTAAGGGTACCCTATTTTTCTATTTATTTAATCGTTCTTCTTTAAAGATACACATCTCCACTTTTTTTTCGGTAATTGTGGACAACACATCTTAAGTGCAAGTATAATTTTTTTTGTTTGTCTAACAAAGATAACTTTAACTTTCTTACATTATTAGAGTTATCGTGGATTCAAAATTCATTACAAGTAACACCCTTAAACGGAAATATCACGTCTTTAACAAGGATAACTAGTTACGGAATCTAAAAAATGCCTCTTTTTCAATCTTCTTATTCCTAATAGTCTCACATTGCATCTTTTGGACAAGATCGTGCAATTTTTAAAAACAGAGAGAAAATCGTGGGACGCTCAGCAATACCTTTATTTTATTTAGATTATGTGGTAACGGAATTCTTGAATCAGGTGGGTTAAATTTAATTTAAACGTGTTTATTACTCAAGCTTAGTGTCGCCGTAACTTTTTTTAAACTTTAGATGTAAGAGAAGGCCAATATTTTTAGATAAAGCTCCTTCATCCACGTTGTTCTTTTCTATTTTATGCAAATCTAGCTATTAGGCCCGATTAATTAATTATTTGCTCATTTACTTTGACTGAATAGTAAGCTTCAGTTACTTTTTATTATCATATCAAAATCTTGCGAATGATATACCCAGTCAATAAAAATAATTGACCACCTGCCTTTATTTCGAACTACAGATAATAATGTGGTCGTTTAAAGCGCGGTACTTACCACATAGCTATGTCCCACCATGGCGTTAGAACCTAAATGAAGGCTCTAACTCCCCGCATGAGAACACGGCGTACGTACTTAGAAGGTTGATGCTCTCATACGTTCGTTCACTATACCCGGTCATCTCTGATCTGAGGTGATGTGGCAAATACCCCTTGTTCGAGGTGAACGCAGTGATTGAATAGGTCACTTGTCAGCCAGGAATGGTTTTAAAATATTTAATACCGACGATCAGTCAGTGTTAAATTGTAATGGCAAGAACATAATAGTACTCTCAAATCGCTGGTCTAATGCAGCGGGCGATCTCCACGTTCGTTCCAGGAAAATTGTCAGCCGCCGATTAGTCCTTACCGTCTTTATATAAAATTAAGAGTACATAAGTATTTAGCTAAACACTTTTTGCCTTCCTATTCGAAGTCAGTCACCGTTATTGAATTCCCGAACTGATGCTACCGCTCTGAGCTCATTTAGTTTGCATCTCAAACCGGTAACCCTGACGTAATCTAGCTGCAAGGGGCAAACTGGTCATATCGTATGTATCTTGCCAGCTTACAGTTAACTGATCTGCAGCTCCCTCTGCTGTGATGAACGCTGACGTACCTGTCGCTACCAGAAGATGCTGCCAACCAAGAAGCACCATACGGCGTCACTACCTTGACAACATATCACCTGTAAACCAACGAAATGGTTGTGTGGTTACATCGATAGTTAAAAGTCGCAATTAATTGTCTTATTAGTCATGCAGACAATAACATTAGAGGAACATTATTACCAGGTACTGAAACGGCACGAACGTGCTCTTACCCGTAAATCTCAAATTTAAAATTGGTGGAAGGTCTACTAGTGCACTCACAGATAACTAAAAGCTGCAATTAAATGTCATAAGACAAACAATTGTCTTATTTGATAAAGATACGGCAACGTTATTCACTGATACGGTAAAGGTACATGCGTGTTCACACTTGCAAATCTCAAATTTAAAATTGATAACAGGTCTATTAATAAATCCAATGGAACTCTAACGCACTAAGCATTCGTCAAGTCCGTTCTGGAAAAACCGTCGCCGATTTTACTGGAAGCGGTGGCAAAGGTATAAAAATATGTGACCAAAAAATTTGATACTTCCTTTCTCTCCTCCACCTCATTTCTTAGATACCAGTAGCTGCTAATAAACTTTCGAATCAATATTAACAATTTAGTGTGATTTGCACGTACGCGATCGCCAGCTCAAAATTAGCATTGTGAATACCATTGGTTGCTTTTCTACAGTATGTGTAGATTATTCAGTTTTTAGTTTTACAAAGGTATTATACCAAGGTTTATAACAAAAAATAACTTACATGACAGACAACCACTAAAGACTTTTCAGGCATAATTGAAGGGTACTGTTTTCAGAAATACACGAAAACAAATTATTACAAGATAAAGAGGGTTGACAAATATAGATTTCTAGGAAAAATGTTATGCCCTTATCAGCACGCAGTTTAAAAGGGAGTTTAATAGAATGATGAAGTAACTTTTTCTTAGCTACAGCCCAAAAGAACGCTTTTTTTTGTAAAAATATTTTTCTATCTACAAAAGTCGTTTTTACAGATATCCTTTGACGTGCAATGTTTGTGCTTTTGTTGTCCTGAGCCCTAATTTAGACACTTTTTGGTAAGTTTCAGGTAAGCTTAACCAAACGCAAAGTTTGAATTTTTTCAAATAATTGTATTATATTATATCATTTTTGTAAGCGCTCCTTACTTAGTTAAACAATTTATCTGTAACTTCTCTTTTTTCATCACTTTTGTAAAAAATCAGAAGACTGCAATGTACTGTCACTAAAATATTTATTTGCGGATGGTAACACAAAAACCTTGTTTTAAATCTTTTTGTAAAAACAGCATTTATTTTGAAAAACAATACCATTTACTTTACCTCCATTAGAACAAATAATTTGTTTAAAGCATACGTGTAAATTACTTCATCCTCCTGAAATATCAGTCAGACATCTTTGTAAGTCTTTATTATAGAATTCAATAAATGGAATATCTAGGTAAGGAACTGAACAAACTGTGCATGTGTGTATATATTTTTTAAATTATCAAATATCTAATCCAAGAGTCTACATTGAAAAGAAAACCAAGACTAACTCAATGGCAATGGTTTTAGCCCCAGAGAAATTAATTTTGTGGCCTGTTTCTTTGATGTGTTTGGCAAGTGCCGAACCATTATCGCCTTTCCGTACGGCCAGAGAATGCTCGTATGTTCGGCTAGATATTTGCCGATTTGTTTGACCTATGTAGGTCCTTTGGCAGTCTCCACAAGGTATTTCATACACTCCTTGGGATTAATTGGGGCAGTGATTCTTCGCTGAGCGAATAAGCCCAGATATTTGGTTGTTGGTCGTAAAGACCGTGCGGATATTTTGCCGCATTTAATTAAATCCATTACCACCACCCTAATGCAAAATGGATATTCCAACAAATCCTTAACTAATATAATCAAAAATATAAATAAAAACACTAACTCTCAATCCCAAAACCCTCCTGACCAACAAAAAGCATTCCTACCTTACATCAGAGGCATCACCGATAGAAGAAGCCGCATACTAAAGTTTTGGCCTTCCTCTTGATTTTGTTGATGATTTCCATTTCGTTATCCTTTTAACTATCGATTCCTCACTCATTCGGTTTATGTGCCCGTACCATCTAATTCGTTTTGCTTTTATTGCTATTACAATATTCTTCTGTTCTAATATTGTTTCTACTTCGTTATTTGTTAATCTTCTGTATTGCTCTTCATTTATTTTGTATCCCCCGTATATCTTCCTTATTATCTTTTTTTCGAAATTTTTTTGTTTTTCTTCATCTCTCTTTGTCAAACATACATTCTCTGCAGCGCATGTTACTACCGGTCGAATTTCCACTTTATATAGTCTTAACTTCGTTTGCTTACTTATTGTTTTGTTATTCATTATCATTTTGTAACTGTAATATGCCTTATATCCGGCTTGTATCTTTTGATCTATCTCTTCCTTTCTGTCATTTCTCCTGTTTATTAGCGTTCCAAGGTATTTGAAATTATCTGCTTGTTCAATTCTGTAATTTTCAATTTCTATATCTCTTGCGTTTCCTCTTGTCTCTTTTTTTGTTATTTTCATATATTTAGTTTTTCCTTGATTTATCTCCAACCCTCTTTTTTGAGCTTCTCCTGCAATGATCTGTATTGTTTCTTCTAAACTTTTCCTATCTCTTGCTAACACCGCAATGTCATCTGCATAGGCTACTATTTGTACAGACTTCTCAATTATTGTTCCTGTTACATCGCATTTGTTCATAATTCCTTCTATCGCTATGCTAAATAGTGTGGCCAACAATCCATCCCCTTGCCGAACTCCTGTACTTATGTCTATTTCTTGCGATATCCCTTCATACGTCATCACCGCAGCTTTTGCGCCTACCAGTGTCATTCCAATCAGTCGTATTAGTTTTTCCGGTATTCCTAAATTTCTCGCATCTACCTTCATCATATTTCTATTGAGTGCATCAAAATCCTGCCTAAAATCTATAAGTACTATTTCTATTTCTGTATCTTGCTCGTAACATTTCTCTACTATTTGTTTCATCACATGTATTGCGTCTATTGTCGATTTCCCTTGTCTAAATCCATTCTGGTATTGTCCAATTTTTTTCTTTGTTTCTACTTTTACTCTTTTTAGAATAAGTGCTGTGAGTATCTTGTATGCTGTATTTAGCAAAGTTATTCTTATGTAGTTCTCGCATCTCATTAAATTTCCCTTTTTTGGTATCGACACTATTATTCCTTCCTACTATTTTTGCGGCATTGTTTCTTCTTTCCATATTTGCCTGATTAGTACAAAAATTCTCTTCTCCAGTACACTTCCTCCGCTTTTTATCAATTCACTGCATATGTTATCTGGCCCTGCTGCTTTTCTTTGTTTAATCTCTTGGATTATCTCATGTATCTCCTCCTCCGATGGTTATTTTATTTCCTCGTTCCTTGCTTCTCTGTCACTTTCTATGTCTGCTTCTATTCTTGTCGTTTCCCTCATGTATTTTTCCCATTCTTTCATATCTATGTTTGCTAAGTTATTCCTTTTCCTTTTTTGTTTCTTTATTTTCTGATATAGCTTTGTATTACTTCTGTTGTCATTTTCTATTTCATACATCATTTCATCTAACCACTTTTTTTTCTCTTTTATTGCTTTTGATGCTTTTTTTCTCTTTTGTTTATATTCTCTGTAGTCATTTTCATTACTCGTTTGCAGCCATTTTAATCTTGTTTCTCTCTTTTTCTTTATTGCTATCTCACAAAGATTATCAAACCACTCTTTTCCTTGCTTCCTCTGATATCTTCCTTTTTTTTCCTCGGTCGCTTTTGTTATACTATTTTTATATTCTTCCATTCAACCTCTATATTACTGTCTTGCTTTTTTCTCTTTAGCTGCCCTTTTACTTCTTCTTCGTATTCTTGTTTTCTTTCATTTCTTCTTAGTTCTTCTGTATTCCATTTTATTTCTATCCTTCTTCCTTTCTTATTCTCTATTATTCTTAGTTTCATTTCTGCTATTAGTAACTGATGATCCGTGTCTAGGCTTGTTCCTCTGTACGATCTTACATCCTTTATTATTTCCTTCCTGTTCTTTTTAATCATTATATGATCTATTTAATTCCTTTTGGACCTCCCTGGTATCATCCACGTTATTTTATGTTCCTTCTTATGTTGAAACATTGTGCTCGCTATAACCATATTCATTTGTGTTGCCAAATTACATAGTCTTTTTCCATTTTGTGAAGATATTTCGTGGATTGTATGTTTTCCGGCTACATTACTTATATATTCCTCCTTCCCTATTTTGGCATTGCAGTCTCCGGCTACTATTATGGTTTCATGATTTCCTATGCTTTCACAAGCTTCTTCTAATTTTTCATAGAATTTCTCCTTTCCTTCCTCAGTTGCCACATCTGTAGGTGCATATATGTTTATAAATATAATATTTGCTATTCCATTTTTTATTCTCAGGGATGATATTCTACCATTTATTTTCCTAAATTCTATAATTCTATCTCTTATCTCTCTATCGACAATAAACGCAGTTCCGTTTCTTCCTTGCTTCTCCTCTCCAGCATACAACAGCGAATAATTTTTCTTGTCTATTTTACCTTCTCCTTCCCACCTAATTTCTTGTAGAGCCATAATTCTCACCTTGTATCTCTTCATCTCTTCTCCTATTTCCTCCATTTTGCCCATTTCCATCATTGTTTTTACGTTCCAGGTACCAAATTTCATTTTCTTTTTGTTCCAATTTGTTTTACTGCCGCTACTTTTAAATTTTTCATAATAACTTCCTTATTGTCCTTTTCCTGCCACCGTCATCGTAGGTTCCGTCATTCCATTTCTTACTAGTTTTTTGACTTGTGTTTTGTTGAGTTAGCCCTTATCAAGCTTCCACCTTTCTCCTGTGACCATTCATATTTAATACCTCCAGTTTGTGGTAGCTCACATTAGTTTTCTTTCCTTTATTCTTTTCTTCTTGTGCGACCTTCCTAATTGCGTGCTGTATTTTCTTTCCTCAATTGTTAGATCGCTGTCGACGTAGAACTACCGTGAGCTTCCATTTCCTCTTTAATACCTCTAATTTTTCCTCGAAGGTTGCACATTTCACTATTATATTTTTTGATTCAGAATAACCCACCACAAATGCTTCTTCCGCTTTAATTTCCACTCCTATTTTCTCTCGGATAAAATCAGCTACCTTCCGCTTCAAGTTACCATTCCCTGGCTGTTCTTTCTCTAAATCTATCCCTTTGATTATTATATTCTTCTTCCTTTTTTCTTTTCTTGATTCTCTAGCTTGCTTTCCAAGTTACTTATCCTCTTCTCCATCTATTTTTCTCTATTATATCTCCTTTAACTTCGTCTAGCTTATTTTATATTATCTGCATGTCCATCTTAATTTCGGTATTGTCTGCTAATTCGTTAGTTTTTTCTTCCTCTTTCGTTTGGTGTTTTGTTGGGCTACTCAATATTTTCGCGCTTTTACTGAACGTTTTTAATTTCTCTAATTCGCACCTCTCAAACTCTTCTGGGTCCTCTAGTTCTCTTTTCCTTTTTATAAAGTCTTTAATACTAGTCACGCTATTAGTTCTTGCTCTTCTTTCCTCATTATTTTCTTTTTGAGACATTAGCGCCTTAATCTATTTTTACGCGTCGCGTTTTAGCTTATCCCGACCCGCCGTACTCTCCGCCACTGCTTTAGTATCTTAGCTTGTGCGCTATGCGAAAACGGCGAACTCGGCTTCACTCTCACGCTAATGCGCGGCCGCTTGACGTTCCCGGTTCGTGATTATACTTTCGCTGTCGCATGCAACCTTCGCCCTTTTGTTATCACTGTCTTTCGGTTTTATGACTGTTTTAAACACTTTCTCTAATTATTCTCCAAACGTTTTATATTAGCTCACTCTCGCTTGTTTGTTTTCCCGTCGCGCACTACCTACTTAAATTATTTTCCACTAACACTCAACTAATAACACAATTTCTCTACACTGTCAACACGTTGAGGCAAGGCTTAAGAACAGCAGAGGTATTACCGACAAAAATCTATAATTATCTGAGGTCATCAGTTACATAACAAACTAATTTTTCCAATCTAGTAAAGTTCCCGCCAAACTTTTACTTCTGATTCGTTAAATTGCAAAGCAGAGCACATAAAAGCAAGATTCTTCTATGACCTATAGTTTTTCTTGAAAAGTAGATAAATTGAGACCCCGAGCAAAGAACTAATTCCGAGCTCTTTTGATAAAGACAGATAAGTGAATTTTCCTAAAATTAGACCAAATTGTCCCATTTGGAGTTCGTTAAATTCTTGAGTAATTCATGAGAAGCAAATGCAATTCGAACGAATTATTTATAGATATAGATTTTGGTCCGCAAGCGCGATAGATCCATACATGTTTGAAGATGATGCTGGATAGGTTGTAATTGTGAATGGCGATCGTTTCCGTTACATGATAATCAAGTTCTTTTAACAAAACTGGTTCCAATAGTATGGCGACATCTACTATTATATTTGAGCTAAAATCTATTTGCCACACTAATAATTTCCTGCCTATTTCATACCACACAAGTTCGACACCAAGATCTTGTGATTTAACATCGTGCATTTAACATGTGGCATTACCTGAAATCCAAGGTGTACGCAATTCTCAAACAGTTGGCGACCTCAAACCGACGTGTTCAAATAATTCCAAACGTAATCGAAAATTTTATGAATAGAACCAAGATTGCTCATATTGAGTGGAAAATCGTGTATTTTAATACTCAATAAAAATCAACTTACAGATTTATTTAGTATTTAAATTCGGCGTTTCATTTAAAGAATACCGGATATATGCAAAAACTATTAAATAATACAAATTACTGATTCATAGATCCGACACCCGTAAGAGTAAAAAGATGAAAGAGAAAGAAAAAAAGAAAGAAAGAAAGAAGTAATAGAAGAATACATTTGATTACATTTTATTTTTACTATTTTATTTTAACTATTGTAGACATGTTTCCTATAATGAAAAATATATTTTTAAAGTTTATCATACATTACTACTAAGGTTAACGATTAGGGTTGAGAAATAACAATTCACTTATTCAAGAAAATTAGGAAAGTCAAAATGTACAAGCGTTATATAATACTTGGATCTAAGAAAAACAAATACGAGAGCATCTCTAAAACACTGTTCAGATGCTGCAGCAGCAAATAAGCTAATTACAAACTAAAATGGCAACACAAGAACAAAGACTTCCAGAGTAATAAAAAGGATACCAATTAGAATAAAACAACTGTCTCGAGACCGACGAAGAAAAATTGATCACAGAAATAAGCTGGATAACAGCCATTAGCAGGAAGATCAAAAACAAGAAAAAAAAGCTCGACTCGGGCTGTAATAAATGAGTACCTGGAGGTCAAACTCTGGGGTAATAATAGGCGGTCGGTACGTAGCGTTAGCCACGTTACTACCCTTGTGTACCGTAGGCTCTAGATTGTAGCAGACCTATCCTGTTACGGCCCCATAGTTATTATTATTATTATTATATACGATTTTACATAACAAAGAAATAACGTTCAAGGTGACAGCCTTGAATAACGATTAAATTTAAATTAATATTGAAGAAATGTAAGCCGTAAATAGTCTTAATGAGAATTAACTACAGCGGGACTCATATGAAAACAGATTAGACATATAAGAGTGATGGTTAGAGGAATATTCTCAACATAAAACCCGATCAAGATCGTTGAAGAACTAAAGCAATGTAATCTCTTATGCGTAGACTCTACAAAGATATTTAAAAATGAAAGAATTGAAACAATGGAGTATTTGAATCAGTGAAAAACCAGTGATTTGAGCACAAAGACGATATCAAGAAAATATATGAAATCAAAGAAATCTTGACGATGAGAATTCGAATTGAATCTCTAAGAAAATCTAAATTAACACCGCAATGGAAGAAATGTCAACTATACGGACACACTCAAAAGTTCTGTAATAAACAGCCAAGGTGTGAAGTGTGCTGGTAAATAAATCACTAAAAAACCAAAATGTGGAAACTGTAACCTAGTACACCCGGCGAGCCATAGAGGCTGTGAAGTAGCAAAAATATTACAGGCTCGAAGAGATAAAATTACCCAAACTACAAAAAAGGAAACAGCACGAACATATACGCAAATCGGTAGATACAGCAGCTACGCACAAAGAATGAATAAAACAACTCGTCACATAGCCTCACAGGCGGCATCACAGATGATTCCACAAATAGCAACACAGATAACGGAAAATCTACCAACTAACATTAATAGCTGGAATCGATTCGTCTTCTGAAAGGCTACAAAAACTTAAACAAATAATCCAAATGCCCAGAGAAGAAATTAAAATAGCCATGTGGAATGCCAATGAGAACATAAGAAAACCTGATCTTCAGGAATTTCTTGATAACCAAAAAATTAACATCTCATCTCAGAGACTCGTCTAACAAGACAATCTTATATCAAATTTAGAGTATATAACTTTTACCAAGCCATTCTCCCATTAAACGCAGCAAGAGGATGTAAGGCTATAATGGCCAAAAACAACATTTATCATTATAAAGAGTTAGATATGAAAACAGAAAAACCAGGTAACAGTAATAACCATCAATACTGGGAGAGAAAAAATCGCTATAGCAGCAATATACTGTCCTCCACGACACAATCAGAAAAAAGAGTTATTTTAATGTTCTAAATAACTTAGGTAATAAATTTATAACTGACGGTAAATATAATGTCAAGAAGACTCTGTCGGGATCTTGGCTATCTACTACCAAGAAGCAGCCGCACAGCTGCTGTTACCAATTAACAGGAAAACCCACCCATTGGCCTACCGATTCAGAAAAGATCCCCGACCTGTTCGAAAAACCTCTGCAAATTACATGACAACTGCAGAGATTATTGATCTGGATTCTACCCACACCACAGTAATCCCAACATTAAGTGGAACCATAATTGAGAAAGAACACAATCCAATTTTAGTGAATAGGAAGACCGACTGGAAAGCATTCTAAGAGGACTTATCTAACACTATACTCTTGAATGTTCAACTAAAGACAAAAACCAACTAAATTAAGAAGCCGAAAAGTTTGTAATAAAAAGAGATTTTATTCTCTTGAAAATAGAATAACTTCAAAACTGCAATAGCTCATAATTGTCCATTATCAGAAAAATTCTGCATTCTTGTTACTTATTTTGTGTTAACACATTCAAGAAAGTTGAGTACCAGGAGTGATGACACGCTTAGCGTTAACGATATTCAAACAAACGCAGCAAGTCCAGTTTTACTTATTTCCATTCAAACATTCATAACAATAAATACTCATTAAGTTACAATGGATCGTCAACTGCAAATAAGATAGCTTATCTCCACCTATTAATGACGTGTAAAAGCGGTACGCATGGCCCGCTCAAGATCTCTTAACGCATAACAATACTACCTACGTAAACACGCAATGCCATGTCAACAATGAGTCGCAAGAAATACAGAAACAATTGCACAATGCTTTAAATTACAACGCTCTGATAGCTGCTTAGATTAAAAAACTTGTTTCAGGAAACCTTGTACCGATTTATCCTTGCAGCGTATTAATTTAACAAAATATGAAGACTTTCAGAAATTAATCAGATTCTTTAATATTTATTTATTTAGTAATCAGAGTACATAGGTATTCTATAAGCTATTCTGAGAGTAGGCATGATAAAATTGCTATCAATGAAGGCGTTTTTTAAATTAGTACAAGCCTTCTGGCCATTGTCGTTTTAATGTTCTTATTGGATCGTTATGCATTGGCTGCTTAATTAATGGATTTGAGTGTAGTTCCAATTTTCTATGATGATTTATACTTCTATCGTGAATAATTTTCTTTACTTTCGGGACTCTTAGATCGATGTGTAGCGTTTCATTAGTGGCGTACCATTGGCGCCAACAATGGTTCTTAATATTTTAGATTGACATCTCTTGATTATGGGATTGTTCGAGAAGCTAGCACATCTGCAAAGCTCTATGCTATATGTCAATATTGGTTTGATAACAGCTTTATAAATTAGGATTTTATTTTCAATTGAGTTCTTTTGTCTTTAAATCTATTTCTTCTTTTCTTGTAGATATGCAATTAAGTTTGCTATCTAAATGTAGATGTATATTTTTCACTGTTGTATCGCTATGTTTATAAGGAGAAATGGATTAAGATCTTTTCTTAACGTAAAAGTTACATGCTTAGATTTTGATTCATTTATCTTTACTTTCCATTTTCCAGTTTGTAGAATATGTAAATACATTTTCTTGTAAGTCTGAATCAGCTTGTTGAACAGTGGTATCGCTAGCTAATATTGCGGTATCATTCGTTTGGTACAATTGGTATATCAGGCGTATGCAGTATGTATAATAATGATCCAAGGATACTGCATTGCGGAACTCCAGATTTAATTGGTAGCATTGCTAATACTTCTATTCTTATTTTAATTCTAAATTGTAGATCACTAATGAAAAATTTTAGTAAATTATAAAGCAGACTCAAGTGCCAGATTTTATCAAATGCCTGGCTGACAACTAAGAATACTGGAAGGTAGTATGGTTTATTATTTAACAATTCCAGGATTGTGCGCGTTATCCGAGGGCATTGCTAAATAGGTGAATGGGCTTTACGATATTCATATTGGTGGTGTGGTATCCAGTCATTTAGTGTGGATTATGTGAAGTAGTAGTTTTTCAATAATTTGGAAATTACAGGTAATAAACTTATAGATGGATGGGAACTGATCAGGTTAGCGTGTTTTCAGTTTTCGGTATTAAAATTATCTCTGCTATTTTTAACTGGCTGGACTAGTAGTGTATTCTAATGATTGCATTATAAATGTACGTCAAAAGTACTACTGCTTTCTGCTGAAGCTGCTGGGGTATCTTTGGTATCCATATCAACGTTTTTTTACATTCAAAAGCTTCATTTCATTCATAAGTTCTTTTTGGTGAGGTAAATTTGATTTAGGGTAGCAGATAGGTACTCCTATGCGATCCCGGCATGGAACAGACTTATTACAGGGACGCGACCCTGCCTTATGCGAGCAATGATTTTGCCCCTACCTCCACTTCTGGGGGAAAATCATTTCACCTTTACACCTACCCATCTCCCTACCTACCCCATCCTTACCAAACTCGCCAACACGCAATGGCAAGCGTGGCGTTTTTAATGCCAAATACCCCTCATTCTCTTTAACTATGGTAATGTCAGTATCCAAAACAAAATTACCCCAGGTGGTAGAGCTCAAAGCTCAGAATCCCACACTGATCTTTCAGTTTGTCCCAAGGATTCTGGGGGGGGGGACAAGACACTGATACATAAGAAGAAATGTTCACTCCTAGTAGCCACCTATAACTGTAGATCCCTGCTAGATGATTCACAACTATACGATCTGGAAAACGAAGCAAGTAAAATTAATTGGGACGTATTGGGACTTGCAGAAGTAAGGAGAAAAGGAGAAAGCTATATCACTCTACCATCAGGAAATGCACTAATGTATAGCGGCCATGAAAGCGACAGTCAAAGAGGAGTAGGTTTCCTTGTTAAGAAATCAATAATACCAAATATTATTAGCTTCAAAGGAATATCTGAACGAGTAGCGTATATGATCATAGAAACATCAAAGAACTACCGCATAAAAATAATACAAGTTTATGCACCTACTTCGGCATATACTGACGAGGATGTTGAAATATTATACGAGGACATTATAAATGCGAGGAAAGAGGGAATGTCTAATCTTGATATAGTCATGGGCGACTTCAATGCGATTATAGGACATATAAAAGAGGAGGAAGAATACATCGGAAAATATGGATTGGGCGAAAGAAACCCAAGAGGAAATATGCTAGCAGCTTTCCTGGCAGATCAAAAATTGTACGCTATGAACACCTTTTTTTAGTAAAAAAGCCCAGTGCAAGTGGACGTGGATAAGCCCAAATGGGCAGACCAAGAATGAAATTGACTATATACTCTCATCCAAAAAGTTAAGCATAAACGATGTCACAGTCTTAAATTCATTTAACACGGGAAGCGACCATCGGCTCGTAAGGGCAAAGGTTACTGTTCAAAAGTTTAACAGATATAAATATAGATATAAAAGAACGATAAATGCCCAGACACTCAAACAAAACAGGGAAACCTATCAAAAGTACATACGACAATCATTGCTATTAAAGGAATATAATGACAACAATCTAAACCAAATATCTCGTGATCTGACACTAGCATTAACAGAAGCGTCGGAAAAAATCACAAAGACGACATGCCAAAAGATAAATAAAATTACTCAACAAACAAAACAAAAAATAGAAGAAAGAAGAGAGTTATATAAAGAAGGAAAATATGCAACTGATGAATATCGAGAAGTGAGAAAAGAAGCGAGGCGTATGATAAGAAAAGATTTAGAAAAATTCTATGAAGAACAAATAGAGCAAGTAATAGAGGACAACAAAAGCATGAAGTGCCTGAAAAGAAGATATGGGAAACGAGAAATCATTGTAGTGAAAGACTCCGCCGGAACAGAAATAAGAAACACAGACGAGATCCTAAAAACTACGGAGAAATACTATAAAACACTATATGGGTCGCACATTAAACAACCTGAGGGGACAAAAGAGAATTCTAAAATAGTAAATGTAGAATCTGAGGATATGCCGGAGATCATTGAAGACGAAATTTTGCATGTCCTGCGGAGGATGAAAAACAATAAAGCGCCGGGAGATGATAATATAATAATAGAAATGATCAAAGAAGCCAAAGAAATAGTAATCCCCAATCTAAAAATCCTATTTAACATGTGCCTACAACAAGGGAGAATACCAGATAACTGGGATAACGCCGTGATAGTAATTTTGTTTAAAAAAGGGGACGCATTACTATTACAAAATTACCGCCCTATCAGCCTACTTTCTCAAATGTATAAATTGTTAACAAAGGTCTTGACTAACAGATTATCACAAAAATTAGATGATTATCAGACAGTAGAGCAAGCAGCTTTCAGAAAGGGATATGGTACCTGTGACCATTTACTTACTGTTAAAATTCTAATCGAGAAATCCATCGAATATAACCTGCCTTTGTTCATGGCTTTTATTGATTATGAGAAGGCGTTTGACTGCGTTGAACACTGGGCAATAATGAAGGAACTTAAATGTGCTAGAATAGATTCCCGATATACAGCACTGATAAGTAATATATACAAACACGCTACAGCAACAATTAAATTACATGCATATAGTAATAAATTCTCAATTGATAGAGGTATTAGACAAGGAGACACAATGTCTCCAAAATTATTTAATTTGGCACTTGAAGGAATATTTAAAAATCTGGACTGGTCAAATAGGGGTATTAATGTAAATGGGGAAAAAATGAATCATTTAAGATTTGCCGACGACGTAGTTCTATTTGCAGACAACAGAGACGACCTACAAATTATGATAAACGAATTAGAAAAAACGTCTAAGAAAATAGGTCTAAAAGTAAATTTGAATTAGACGAAGACAATGTGTCTTGAGAACCCACAAATAAACACAAATGGAACTATCCTAGAAAATGTCAACGAGTGTATATATCTAGGACAAACTGTAACATTAAGGAAGGAAAACAGAGAACACGAGATAGATAGAAGAAGACGTCTGGCGTGGGCAGCTTTTGGAAAGCTAGCTTATATTTTAAAAAACAACAAAATACCCCAACGCTTGCGAACTAAGGTATATGACCAATGTATACTTCCCATAATGACATACGGCGCTCAAACATGGACATTTACAAAACAAGTAAAAACAAAACTGGAAGTCACTCAGCTAGCAATGGAGACAGCAATGATTGGAATAACAATACGAGACAAAAAAAGAAATAAATGGATAAGAGATAGAACTGGGGTCGCGGATGTAGTGAAAAGAGTGACGTAATTGAAATGGGAATATGCAGGACATACAGCTCGGATCAAAGACAGTAGGTGGAACGTTAAAATCCTCCAATGGAGACCATGGACAGGCAAGAGACAGCGTGGCAGGCCAATAATGAGATGGCAAGACGACATTAAGAGAGTAGCAGGACTGCCATGGATGAGAGTCGCACAGAATCGCGCTACATGGAAGAATTTGAGGGAGACCTATGCCCAATACTGGGCGCAATGAGGGTTAAAGAAGAAGAAGAAGAGAAATTTGATTGATTCAGTTGTCTGTGATAGTATCTGTACATATTCCCCAATTTCTACATCAACCTCGTTGTCATACGACTTGAATAATTCGCAAAGATAATTTGCAAAAGCATTTAATTTTTCTTTGTCTCTTTTTAACCAATAATATTTATCTGACAAATTTATGAACAGTGGGGCAGTAGTTAGCACTGGTTTTCTAGTAAACTTACAAACGGAATTGTCAAATGAGCTTAAGGGTAATACATGTTGTTTGAGTAATTTCTCATGCAAAGACTTTAGTTTAGCTTCAAGTTGAGTACTTAGTTTTTCTTTTAATATAGAGAGAAAGAATTAGGAATATTCAAAATAAGCCCGGGTCTAGACGTTAGAGCGACCTGGGTGTGTTGGATTTGGACTCGGAAAAAGTCCGTCTACCAACTAAACCCATCTACTTCCCTCTCTTTGCCCGTGGGCCTCACCCGGAACCGTGTTAGCATTACTTTAGGTGAGGGGCGGTATCTCGTTCTTTTTTAACTTTGTCTACGATTATGTTCGTCTTTAGCTTTGTCAATTGATAGGTTTCTGCACAGGGTTTTATAGTTCCCAGTTGGACTCTTCTAATAGCATTATGTTGCGTATATTTGAAGCGGATAACTTCGTATTAACTATGTCTTTAACATGTTCTCTTGTTTCGACCCATCTCTTACAAAGAAATATAGTATACGTCACGTTGTCGGAAACATTCCACAATATATACATCTCTCATTTTCTACCCTATCAAAGCAATTAAGATAGGATCGAAAATCTCCGTGGCCGCTTAGTGTTTGTGTTAAACAATAATCTAATTGTCCAATAGACCGCTATTAATTTTTGGGAGTCTATTATCCTTTATTGGGCACTCTCATAGCCTCTCCCAACTGTCTATTTTAGGTCTGTTCCATAGTTGTGGGATCCATTGGGAGTGTCGACGTTATTACCTGGGGGTCACAGTCAACACCGTTCTGTACGCACAACTCATTCTTATGAGGGAGGGTCTTTGCGCAGCCAATAACTTTTTAACATTGCTTGCTGTTTGGAGTCTCCCTACCCTTATTGGTGCGGCATATAAGAGTGAAGAATTTATCACCGAGTTAAGGAGCTTCTTGTAAATGTTTTGAATCCCTTAACCTGGCTAGTATGCTTGCTATTGTGCAATCGTTTCTGTCTGGATGTGATATATCTAGAACAAAAGTCGGTCTATTGTTACGTCTAGATATTTCAATTGGTTTTTATATGGATGACCACTCCTAGTATGTTTATAGTGCTAGCATCTTAGCTTTCTACCCTTAAGCATAATAGCTTCTGATTTCTTTGGGGCTAGTTATAATTCATGGGTGGTCATCCACTTGACCACCTCTCTATAACAAGTTCTGCCTTTCTTACTGTTTCTCTCTTGTCCACTGCTACGGCTATTAGGTTATCTGCGAAGGCGATTAACTCTGTCGGGAGGGAAATTTTAAGACTGGTCGTACAAGATATTCCAGAGTATGGGTCTAAATACACACTCCTGTAAAACCCTGCACGTGATTTCAGTCCTCTTGTCATTGTATACAACGCTCCTATTGTCGAGGTAGCTTTTAACAATGTCTATTCAATATTCTCGTTGTTTCTAGCTTCCCTCTTTAGCACTTCGGGCGTAAGCAATTAAGTCTTTTACAGCATCGATGGAGAGGCACCCACCCCATGGTTTATCTCCTTTCGCAGTTTTTTAAATTTTTTTTACATATCTTCTTCTGTCTTGTTATGTGTTATTTTGATTACTTGCCTGACACTGGTAGGCTTGAAGTTTCGCTTACTAGCTCGGGAATACGTTCTTTGTTCGAGGATGTCAAAATATTACGGGTACTTAGTCTGTTAAAAATGTTTTCTTATCTGTTGAAATTGTGACTTCTCTGCCAATTTCTTTTAATCCTCTTTTGTTAGCAATCTAGGGGTTTTGCTTGTTGAACTTTTTTTTAATTGAGCTTATGAAACTGGTTAAGGGCTCATCTATTTCTATTGGACTCTTAGGGTTTACTTTTAAAGAAATGTTTATGTTTAATTTGAAACTGGTTTCAGTTGGTTTTGTGAACTGTGGATTTTAGGTAAGATTTTTATATAAACGAGATAAGTTCTTATATCAGTTATTACAGGCGAGTGGTGTGATAAAAAGTCGAAACTAGGTAATCTGTTAGTATATGATTAGCAGATTCAGTGTTTTGTTGACATATCCAGAGTTCCAATAGATAATACAGCATATTTTTGTTCATCTATTACATTTACCAACTCTGTCTTTAGTGGTAGTTTACCTCAAACTAAATAGTGTTCATACTATTAAAGTCTCCTCCTGTCATAAACTTTTAGTTTAGAGTTTAGAAAACTGCATCGACTTTGTCTTTCTATGCTTGGGAGGACAGTATGCTACAGTTATAGTTAATTTGTAAAGAAGTATGTGCACTCGAATTGTAGTGTGTAAAAAGTCTTTTTCATATTTTGGTGACAAGTAATTTTTAATTGCTTGTTTAATTATAACAGCAGTGTCTACGTGTTCAGTTCGGTCAGGGTGATTGCTGTAGTAGAAATTGCAAGAAGGTATCTTAAAGTAGGTTAATTTTGGTTTAAGAATAATTTGATTTAATTTTTATGTTGGACTCGGCCATTGACATTTTATAGTGTTATTTTTAATAGTATAGCCATTGTTAGTTCTGCTAATTACGGGTACGGGGTGAACACTCTTTTACGATCCCAGTAAGAGGCGGGCCCATTTCAGAGAAGCAAACCTTAGTCTTCTCTCAACTCCAAATACTGGAAGGGAACCAAGGCCGACCCTTTAAATTCTGTCCCTTCTTATGTCCTAGTCCAGAAAAGCAACGGGAAACTCCCTAGAGTCTAAATTATATTCTCCAAGATAATCATAATGGCTGAAAATTATATGGACACTAGTCTGGGGTGGGAAAGTGGCACGAAGAATCCCCCCGTCAGCTAATAATATTTTGGTATGGGGTCTTTTTATTAACCCTATTACTTTTTCTTTTGATAACTTGAACCACTTAACAAGGATTTTCTTCTGTTGTTTGCATATTTTCTTGTTCATTTTTACTGGTAGATGATATACTCACATACTGCTGACTGTAGTGTATCTAAGTGTTGCATTTGATGTTTGCTTGAGATTGCATATATATATATATATATATATATATATATATATATACACTAAAATATTGTTGAGAAAACTACACTAAAGTTTACGGTAACTGTTCACACTCTAAAATAGTGCAAATTCATACAACGATTAGTATCAATATTAATTAGACTGTAGAAAGTATCTATGAAGATACAACAAAAAGTGTGAAAGAAAATAAGACAACATAGATAATAATAATCGGCGACTTTAATGCAAGTCGGTGCAAAACAAGACAAAAAGAACAATGCATTGAATTCAAATTAAAGAAGATACTTTAAGAAGAGATATGATAATTTAATTGCATAAAATAAATTGTATAATATAAACTCATCTTTTAAGTAAAACACGAAAATAAGGCAAACTTAATTTAGCTCTAATGGCGACACCAGGAACGGGATCGATTATCCGTTATCAACAAAAGATTGAAAAGACATAAAAAAGACTGCGAAGTTAGAACGATATCAAAAATATATCAAAAAGCAATAAATAAAAATTGACAAAATAAGAAAATTATAGATAGCAATTAGAAAAGAATAATATTATAAATTAAAACCATTTCTGATTAATGAGGAACAAAATCTACTGAATACACAGAACTTAATAAAAAAGTTCAAAGAATAGAAAAACACGACATACTTAAATATAAAGCGGTAGTAGTAGAAGGTGTTCCAGAACAAAACAAGAAGAAAGCACGGGGAGGTGATGAATTAATTGCAGAGACTATAAAATATGAATGAAAATATATACTAAAGCAATTATAACAAATGTATAATTTCTGCCGTCACTCAAAAGAGATTCTCGATAGTTGGAATGAAATTGTAGTCATTCTCTTATACCAAAAGGGGGATGCATCACATTTAGATGACTATAAATTGATAAACTTGCTTTCAGATATGTATAATTATAAATAATTGTAAGGGTATAACATTGCTAGCTCTTTTTTTTAATATTTACAATAATTGACTATGCTTCTGTCTGTATTGATCATTTATTTGAGTTAATATAGATATATGTGATATAAATATTGAAAAATAGTATTCTTAAGTTACTACCTTAAAATATTCCAAGATTTTGGCATTTAGTTTCACAACAAAGGTTACGTTTTCTAAAAAAGATAATATTAATGCAATGAGATATCAAAGTTAAGTTTTCTTCTATTTAGATTGTCCAACCAGACCTCATCAAAGGCCCGGACTACATTAAGAAAGGCAGCAGTGGTGTGTAGTTTATTTTAGAATCCAGGCTTTATTGTTTCGACTATTCTCTGGAGTTGGTGAGTGGTACAGTAAATTTTTTAAAGTCTGAGTGATGTGGAGGAAGGATGTGAAAAGAAGTCACTTTATCAATTAACTGAGAGCGCATAGTTTTGATAATGATGTTAAAATGATTATAGTTTTATAGTTTTCTATGCACTTTTTGCCTTTTCCTGGTATGGAAAACAGCAATATACATGCATGTGTGTTTCTATTCTTTTGAGAAGTATCCAGTCCTGAGGCAAGCGTTTAATGTTGTTGCAAGGCATGCTAAGAATTTCATAGTTAATTGAGTTAACACAACATTTGCTTTTCTTCTGGGGAGATTGATAATTAGATCTTAGGGTGCGTTAGATGATGTTGGTTTGATGGGCTCAGTGATGATAGGTGCGTCCCGTTCAATATAATTTAAAGTAATTTTTGACGTAGATGTGCGTTCCAAGTGAATTATGAATGCTGTGGCTTCTTTGCATCTGTGAAATAGTTATTGGTAAAATTTCTTCAGGTTGCGTTTAGTTTAAGTTCCTTTGTATGTCTTTGGTATCCAGCTATCCTTATCTCGTCTAACTCTTTTTTGAGTTGGTAAGTTAAGCATTTCAATGTTTATTTTATCAAAAGATTATTGCTTTGTTACCACTCGCGTCTTGCTTAACTCTTTCTTTTAATAAGATCGATTGTGTATTTTTATTGTAAAATAGTTTTTGGTTTGATGCTGTTTCGTTTACATTATTTACAGTGGCTGTTGTAAATTTAGATATTGCAACTATGCATTTGAGTGCTTTCAATTTAGTAAAGCATTATAATTGTGTATTAAGAGCTATTTGGAATTTTTTTAGTTGATTGGTCCCATTATTAGACAAGGAATCAGCGGTTTATTTGTGGAGTACTTACGGACGAAATGAGAATCGTTAGAACCAAGTCCATTAATGACTTTCTGATGCATTTCTTTTGCAAAGTTTTTTTTTCCAAAAACTATGTCTAGAATATTAGACCTGTGATCCTGATGATATGAATAGTGAGTAAATTCTGGCGGAGTTAATTGGAAGTCAATTCTTACAGTTTGGATCGCCTATTGATAGTGTAAGTTTCAATGAGTTGAATGATGTTTATTATGTATAGTTTTTTGTTAGGTTGCTTATAAATGCTAACTGGGGTGTGGCTTTGATTGTTTAATAATATTTTAATGTCCGTATTTTCTATATTAAATGTTAGTAAATCGGATATTATATTGTATTTAATCTGCTTTTTGGTAATTATGGCAACCCCTTCTGTCTTTTTTGGTCTTCCTTGTGTACTTGGTAGTATGGCATTTTAAAGTTTCTAATAAACAGGCTATGTCAACGTTGTATTTTGCTACGAGGCATACTAATAGTGAGTGATCGTTGGACGTTAATGTCTTTAGAATTTTAATTGAAGACTGTTGGCTTTTCAAGGTGTCTTGTTCCCTTATGGGTTATTAAGAGGAAATGGATGAGAGTATTTGTGATAAATGCTTTAATTTGAAGGATGAATAAGGTTAAAAGGTCGATTCGTGTTTTAATTAAGTTGCCTGGCTCTATATTGTTGGTCTGTTGTCGTGGAGATATATGAGGCATATTAAAAGTATTAGGGGTTGGGATTTAAAAGATTATTTTGGTATAACTGACTTTTTGATTGCTTAATATGGATGCTACATGTTTCTGTTTATAGCAGTTTATTTGTATGTGATCCACTTTTGAGAGTTTTTGAAGTAGTTCAACATGATAGCTATGTCCACGGTAACTCGCTGCATGATTTCCCTTGCAGTTAGCGCATGTGAGTGGTTCTTTTGGTTTCTTGGGGCACTGATTATAAAAAGGCTTTCCTATGCATTTTAAGAAAACGGGTTTCGAGTGTACAATTGTTTAGCATTAAAATATCGTTGGCATTAGAGAATATTTGTTGATTTCTTCCTTATCTCCACTATCACAATTGAATAATATAGTTATGTTAGTGAAAATATTTTTGTGGTTTATTATTTGTTAACGGTTGCATACTTTTGGTAAGCATTCGTGTTATTTTAATAAATGGCAGTGCTTAAGCGTGTTCTAGATTTTCTGAGTGGTTAGGTTTTTGATATAGGAGGTCAGCTCTTTATAATTGTTATCGTTTTGAAGATAAATGGGTGGAATTTTTATTTTTGTTATGGTGTCTAGATTATTATTTAGCTTATCTTCGATATGAATTGGTAAGTACAATTTATTTTGTCTTAGCTGTGGTGGTGTCCATATATAACTTTTTTGACCGTCGTTTGAATATCCAATGAGGAATCATCATCAGGGATAATGTTCAATATTTTAAAAATGATTATTTACTGGTTCAGCTGCGATCTGTTTATACTTGACAAGTGGCTTTAATTTCTTGGGAAGTGAAGATCCACGATTCTAGCCATCCTTTCGGTGGTCTACGCGTTAGGGGCTTTCCATCTCTTGCTATTCTTACAAGTCTGTTTTCTTCAATTTGTGACACGTGTTCGTTTCAGCCTCTTATCCTTTCCCGGACCCATTTCACTATATCTGGTATGTCGCGTGTTTGTAGCATTACCGCATTTGTGATTTTGTCTCTTAGGGTGTGTCCAATAATTGTTAAAACCTTTATTTCGGTTGTTCTTAGCATGGATTGCGTTTATGCGGTGTCGGCTCTGGTTTCGGCAGCGAATGTCATTATTGATGGTGCACAGGTTTTATATATACGCATCTTACTCTTCTTTTGCACATATTTATTGATCCATATGGTGCCTTTTAATCATGCAGATATTCTTGTAGCCTTGTGTATTTGGGATTGAGAAATTAAATATTTCATATTTTTGACCCCTGACACAGGGCAATAGGGTAGGCCCCGTGCCTTTGATAACCCTATTATTACTCTAGGAATCTGAGTCTAGAATTGAATCCGGGTCTACCCGCATTGTAACCAAGCGTCTCAACCGTTAGGTCACACTCGTGCCTACATCTTCAAGCTTTTTGCAAAACTAATAATCATTCACTTAATAAACTGGGTTTACTTTTATCAACCGAAGAAGCAAACCGGATTTAGGAAAAATTTTAGTTCTAATGGTTATTTAAAAACAATTTTGAATCTGATTCAAAAAGTTACCAAGTATCAGTTAGCACTTTGATTAATTCAGTTATATTGAATTCGTTTACAACTGCAAGAACTGATTATAAATACATAACATTGATTATAAATATCTATAAAAATGCTACTTTAACAGTATGGTTACACAAGAGCACAGCGAAAGTCAATATACATAGAGGTATAAGGCAGAAGGGTCCAAATAGTAGTATATTAAGAATACAATCGCACAATAGCAAAAATGGAAATGAACAACCTAGATAGCAAGATTGCAAGATCAATGGACGAAATTCTATTAGATTTAAAACCATAGGGACGCAAAAACCAACAGGAAGGCCCCAAACGCGATGGGCTGATGATATAAGACGTGCAGCCATTTTTAATTAGCAACAAAAACAAAGCAAAGTGGAATCAAGTTAGGAAGTTTGAGAAGAAGAAAAGTAAATGCTGCATATGTTGCAGCCAAAAATACCTCGAGTTTATTATTTTACGCTTTTTACGACTGAATTTATTTAAATCGATTTATTTTAACACTGTATTAAATTTTTATGGCGCTTTATTCGAGCCACAACTTCCGTAATTAAATTTTTATGCTGCTCCAATTAAATTTTATAATTTTAAACAGACGAACCGCACTGCATTCTGCCGAACGTTTGGGTGGCATCAATAGAGCTTTGGTTATGTAACCGAGAAACAACTAACTGAGCGCAATGCGCGATTTGGTGTTTAGAGTAGTAAAATTGCGAACAATAAGCTTTGTTCATTGCTCTATTTTATATTTTTATTGGCATACCTTTAGATTGTTACAGTTGCTTCTGCAAGTAACCCAAACACTCCATTTGCGGGGCTTATTATTTTTAAACGCCGCCTTAATTGCGCAGGGGCGTGCGGACCCGGGCACTTATCTCATTTACTATTTTTTGCTGGCAGCTTTGGAGCAATTAAGAAATTGGGCCGCGATTTGGGCAGCGGCATGGGTGGACTGCGACCTGCAAAGTTTTATTAGCTAGCGATGCTAAAAACATATTTAGCGAGCTAATGCGCTGGCTGGCGAAACAAAACACTTTGCTCATGCTACACGTAGGTGCAGCTAATTAGCCAGGAATCGTCTTGGTTTTTGCTGCTACTTGTGGGCCACGAGATTATTGCCGATTTATGGCCTGCAGTGGCATTAACATTAAAGTGATTGATGGCTTTAAACCACTTGTTATTTGTTGCTAATTAAGCTACCTAATTATTTGCAGCACGGGTGTGAAGCTAAAGAAGATTAAGAGCGCATCGATGTTAAATGTATTTAAACCGTACATGTAGGTCACCATTTCATGTCACTATTAGTAAACTACAATTATATTTATATTAGTGAGGAAGAGCAAAGTAGTACAATTCAAGCTTTTATAGTTCAATTACGTCCATCTGCGAGAGTCCATTACAAGGGTTATCATTCTACCCCTCTTTGACTTCTTGGTTTCCTAGCTTTCTGAGCTATATGTGAAGATGCTTTCTGTAATGGTGTTTTAAATGATTGTTCTGATTCTCCTTAAAATTTTGTTTCTCCAGAGCAGGTAGTTGAAAAGCTGAGTCACACGTTTACTTTGTTCAACTAAGAACAGTGTTACACCAAGGTATCTGACGGTCTAGTAATTTTTTATCGTACAACTCCCTAGGTCTAAGTCGGACTTCAGGTCATCTTCCACTACTCTGTATATAGTCTTTGTTCTATTTATTGTTAGTCCCCAGTCGGCATATTCTGCTAAGAGTTTCCGTAGAATATAACTAAAAATTTCACTATCAGGATTAATACTTCATCGTTGGAAAACAACAAACTATGGAGGATGCTACTTCCCATTTTTTATACCCATTTGACTGCATTTTATTTTCGAAGTTCATATTTTTTATTTTTTTTTATATACAAGTTATTGTCAGATCAACAAAGGAAATTGTTATACATGACATTTGTAATATAGACTAACAATTACAGCTTGGCAAGACTATTTATAACGTCTTGTTTACAATAATTACAATAATAAATGTTGCAATTAATAGTTGATTACGTATGAGAAATTGACAATAATTGAAGGCCTAGGGAAATTATTGCGTTAATCACTATTTTCGTCAGAGGCTTCTATTATATATCCTGCGGTAGTCTTCGTCTTAATCTACCATGTATGTTCAACTGGCACAAGTTGTAGTGAAGGACACCAGCACATGTTCTCGCGTTTTGTAAAAACTTTTTAGTGGTTTGACGAATGAACTCGTTCACATGAGATACATCTAGCTCGTAGTGCAACTGGTTGTTACGAATATACCACGGCGCGTTCACTGCTGTTCGTAAAACTTTGTTTTGGAATCGTTGCAGTTTATTGATGTTCGTTTGGGATGTAGTATACCAGACTGGACAGGCATAGAAAATTAATGGGCGTAGTAGCGTTTTGTACATTAAGTTAGTGCATTCAGGCTTCACTGTTGACTTGCGATTAATCAATGGATAAAGTTGTCTTAACCTATTGTTGCCCTGTAATAGCTTGTCATTGAGATGAAAGCTCCAGGTTAGGTGCGTGTCCAAGTATACTCCGAGATATCTGACTGCCGAGCCCGTTGGATTCCATTATATGGGATTGCCGTCAATGATGATATTAGATACGGTAGCTATTTTCGTTAAAGTAAAGATTTTAGTCTGAAATTTCGTGGGGTTCATTTTAAAAATTCCAACTTTTAAACCAGTTAGTGATCTTGTCTGCGGATTTTTGTAATTGATACACAGCCTCTTGTAGATCGGCATTTTGAGTGATAATTGCTGTGTCGTCTGCAAATGCGGCTATGGAAGCTGTGGTTACCGGGAGATCGGATGTGTAGATGTTAAACAGCAGATGTCCTAGCATGCTGCCTTGTGGGACTCCAGCATGCACTTGTTTAGTCTCAGATATACAAGAGTTAATCTTAACCGCAAACGTTCTATCTTCTAGAAATGAGAAGATGATAATAATAATAATAATAATTCCCATTATACCCTTATGGGTCATAGGGTTTTGATGTAATTATTCCACTTCTTCCTATCCATAGCTATTTGTGCCAACTCTGAAAATGACTTTTTTGTTTCCACCTCTATCGTATTTCTCCATGTATTTTTTGGATGCCCTCTTTTTCTTTTCCCTACTGGATTCCATTTTAATATCCTCTTACTAATTTCACCACCACTTCTTCGCAAGGTATGCTCCAACCATCCATATTTCCTCTTTTTTATCTCCATATTTATGTCCACTTGATTTGTCCTTCTCCACAGCTCATCAAGAAATGAAAAGGTAATTGCTAACAAATAGTTGGGAGCATTTATGTTAAGGAGCTTTTTCTTTTTCGATAAGGTGTGCATCGAAGGCCTGAGCAACATCCAAAAAGAGGACTGTAATATAGTATTTGTTGTGGTATCCTTTTTCTATTATTTCAGTAATTCGCTGGAGCTGATGATAAATTGAGTGTCCTCTCTTGAAGCCAAATTGAATTGATGGTACTGTGTTTTGGGTTTCGACGAATTCTAGTAATCTAATGTAAATCATTTTTTCTAAGATCTTGGACAGTGTAGTAAGTAGGCTTATTGGTCGATAGTTCTTAATGTCTCCTTTCTTTTTCCTGGGCTTGACGAACATAACAGGATGTGTGCGTGTTTCCAGTCGCGGGGAAAGTACCCACTGCGGAGGCATGCATTTAACATTGAGGCTAGATGTGCCAGTAATTTTTTGGTCAGGTGTTTTAAGATCGTGTTGGATATAAGATCATGGCCAGGTGATTTTCGCCTGGACAGGGCAGTTATGAGTTGTGCTATTTCCCTCTGAGATGTGGGACGAATATTTTTGGTTATGACTGGAACATTTCGTTCAATATGATTAATTATGCGGAGACCGTGTGTAGGATTATATATAGATAACGGCGTGAAGGCGTTCTAGGTGTGTAGCAAATGCTTCTGATGTAGTACGCGTCATTGCCATTAGTTATAGTGGGCAATTCTTCATGTTGCTTTAATATTCTTTTTGTGGTTTTCCACATACCTGAGTCGCCAGGACCGATACTTGCTATATGTCTTTGATATTATTCCAGTTTATATTCGTCGAATTCCTTTTTGAGACGATGAGTTAAACTGTTTAATAGCCTTTTCGTTTCTGAGTTTCTGGTTCTTTGCCACTGGCGTCTGGTTTGGCTTCTTGTTTTAATGAGCTGCGGTATATGAACTTTTACTAAATCTACAAATGCAAGGTAAAAACTTCTTTCTCGATTAACGTTTTTTAATTTTATTATGAAGGACAGACTATATAATCTTGCAACTGCGCACATTGGGCTGATACCACTATAGTTCTTATGTTTTCCACAGCCCTTCTTAAATACGGATGAAATTGTTGCTTACCTACATTTTTGATGGGAGTTTTTCTGTCCAGGCATTTATTAAATATTGTAGCTAATACCTTCATCACTGATTGCTCGGCACTGGAGTTTTGTCACTTTTCATTTTTAAGACACATTTTCTCACTTCCGAGGCAGTCACTTCATCTACCAGTATTGTTGTAGGGTAGAATCTTCTATATCTTCTATTTGAAATTGTGGTTTGTCTTCGATTAGAAGTCTCTAATAATAAATTATCAATTTTTAGACTTAATTTGGCTTCTTAAACCCTTCATCGCATTCCATGTTCTGTTTGCTGTCGTATCGCTAACAATTTATTCCTTTGCATATTTTTTTACAATCTAAATTTCTCTTCTTTGTTTGTGGTATTCTTTACTTTCAGGATTGTAGATTAGGGGCCATCTTATTTACAATATCTTTAGTTCTTCAATTAGAGGATTTAGTTTTTGTTCCATTAGCCAGGATATTATTGATCCTTTTTTTACATCATTACATATTTTGTCCGAATTGCTCTTTTGAGTACAACAGATTTGACTGTCAGTGTAAGTTAGTGTAGGGTCCTTGTAGAATCATCCTTAAGACTGTAGCAGATTGTAGTAGACTATTTGACACTTTTGTTATTATATTTGGCTTTGATTACGTGCGATAAGGTCAGTAAACATTTTCTTTTAGAATGCGATGGTCAGAGCTGCATTCTCGACATCTTTTGCCATTTTAAGCTGCGTTACGGGTATGCTGTATCTACGTGGTTATGTAATTCTTGTCTGAATTTGTCTGACATATCTCTTTGTACTCGTTAATGTTTACAGTAATTTTTTTATATTTTTCTACCACACAATCATTCAATCACTTCTAAGTTCTTCCGTTAAAATCTTCTAATAAAATTATTTTTTTCGTTAGAATATTTTCTCTGGCAATTTAGTCACTTTATCGAGAAATATTTGTTGTCTGTTAGTTTAAGCGTCATCATTTCGCTTATATACGGCTATGAAAACGACATTATGGGTTTTGAGATACAATTTAATTAGAAGGATGCGGCTATTTATTTGTTTCCAGGATTTTATGTACTTTTTATATTTTTTATGTATTGTATTAAATAAAGTAACTATATATATATTAATGTTTCTTCCGCGTTTCTTACTTAGGCTATGTTTACGTTAGGCTTCCAATTTTTTTTAAATACTTTATCTGACTTAGTCGCAATCCCTTGTATGTTCCTTGTTTTTATTCTTATTGACATATTTCTTTACCAATTTTTGTTGTTAATTGAATCCACTCGATCCGAGGCTATTTAACTGAGAAATTTTGCAATTTTCTGAAGTTGCCCAAAGATTGGGATGCAGGCCCATCGCCCAAACCGCCGACCTGGAGGACCAGGCAATTTTTTCCCAACGTTTTCTTTCTCTAAACTAGTTGTCTTCCGTGCCTTAATAGACTAGTCTTCCCTTTTAGTGTATAAACAATAAAAAAAAACAAGTTTACAGAAGCATAATAAATTTTAAGAATATTAAAGCCTGCAAACTAGAAGATCAAGGATTTTATATGTTCATCATTAATGTGGCAAGCGATACCACTTAAATAATTGCAGTATTAGCTCTCGTTCTAACTGAATGCAATTTTTCATTATTTTTCATAATTGACACTCGTTAAATATATGGACCTGAGGACAAAACTGACATATTTTCGCACGAAAGCTAAGCACGTTATCTACTCGACTACGAACTCACCAGGAAAGCATAGAAAAGTAAAAAAGTAATGGATACCGTGCTCTTTTGTGGTTCGTTTAGCAATAAAAACTATACAGGATTACTAAAAAAAAATAATCGGGTTTTAAAAAGATAAATTTTACAAGGTATTACAGATATTAATGTTCGATATAAGTTCCTCGCTTCACACGACGTGATGCACATCTAAACGGTAGTGCGGTTCATTTTACACAATCTGTAATGTGTCCCTATTTATGATCCTTACAGCAGCGGTAATGTGTTCTTGAAGTTTACCCAATGTTGGCAGTGGTGCCACGTAAACCAGATCCTTAATGTACCCAAAAAGAAATTAAAAACTGTAAGATCAAAAAAATCAGCAGCTCATTTAGATAATCACGTACTATACCATACCAATGAGGTAGAGTCCTTTGTTGCGGAAACAGCCGTAACTGCAACACATCTGGATATGTTGTATTCACAGCCTCTTTGCTGAAGAAAAAGCGTTTGGCAAATTCTTTTTGTATTTCACAACGGTATGAAAATTTAACTTTTAATTTGGAAGTTCGTTGATCTTTTATAAATTCGACTTTGTTGTCTTAATATTAATATAATTAATTCTCTTTCTTAAAAAATAAGTTAGTAAATACGTGTGAGAGATATCATCAACGAACAAAACTGTTAAAAACAATAATTTCTCTTTGGCATCTAATACTTTTAGTAGTTAATATATGATGAGTATCTATTTTTATTGTTATCTCTTTAAATGTGGTTTTGGCATCTTACCAGTTTTATCACTGTGACTAGTTGGGTAAAAAGTAACATTGCATTGTTTTACTGTATGCTTTCTTTTTTTTGCAGTGCTTTTTCTTATCGGAGGTTAGCCTCTATACTAATCGTTTCAATTTTTAAGATTAACCTTTAAAAAAGCTTTTTTTATCATAATAGTTTGAGCGCCAAAAATAAAAATTGAAGGTATTTATATTTAGAATGGGTATTTTAAAACTATTCACTGAAAGAATGTAATTAGACAGAATATTTTTTGTTAGTTTGATCAGATAATAGAATTGAACTATTCTTTAGAACTATTCTTTAGAACCCTAAATTTATGAAGCTTTGAAACATGAGACCCATGGAATCTGGCGCGTGAAGCTGAACGTGGCCCGAGGCCTTTGATTATAGAAAATCGATGTATATTAAGCATTGACAGTGGCTAAATTAAAAACTTTAATCAGTAAACAAGTTCATCTTGGCAACTTAACTGAAAACATAATTTCAGTGTCAAAAATTGTTTGGCGGATATAACTGGTGTTTTTACTATCCAAACCTGGAACCATCTCACGGCATATCTTTAGGCAACAGAATTACAATCAACTCTGAGAAATACATACTCGCAAATATTAGACACATTGCGTTCTGCTTTAATTATAAACATTGTAAGTATTTGCACGAAACCTGTGAAATGGCGAATAGTTCCCCCCTCTTTTTACACCTTTCTTGATTCTTGATTCTACCATCCCGTTACAATTTTCTTCACTTTGTAACACTAACTTTATTAAATTATCGGGGACAATGGTTTGGCATAACCTTCTATTTAATCTCTTTAAACCTACCACCTACTGCACTCAAATATCGTGTGTTCGACAGCATTTGCTAAGTAGTGATAATCTCAGATACCATCATCAACTTTTCTTATGTCATATAAATGCATTTTAGAGCGGCCGTAATTTATTAGAAATTGCGTAAAATAATAACTAGTATAGCGACTGCTAATATATCATTCTCTTTGCCATTTATTTATGGGTAACTCCTTAGCTCTTACTACAACGCCGTGTTTCAGTCACAGTTCTTCCGCTATTAAATCCATTAACTTCATATTCGAGATCATTAGTAAAGTTTGCGTACTGTAAGTGGTATTTAAACAGTTCTAACCTTTTGCTTGTATTTTGCTATAATTGGATCTATGATGATGGCTTGCAAAGCGGTATCATCTGCATAGGTTGCAATTTGGACGTTTTCGGTATATAGAATGCACAGGATTGGATCCAAGACGCTGTCCTGCTTGTATAGGATAAAGTGAGGTTTGTTCGGATTGGAATTTTACTATAAAAGATCTATCGTTAAGGTATGATTTCAATATGTCATAAAGTGAGGTAAGTATTGTCTTATTTTATAAAGTAAACCCTGGTGGCACAACTTATCAAAAGCTTGGTTTGTATCTAACATAGTACTCTTTTTCTTCTAATACCTTACTAATATTATTAACATTCTATTGTAGGAAACCAAAACTGATAAATCGGTAAGATTTCGTTATCTTTTAGTCTAGGCTGCAATGTTTTTAGGGATAGCTTTTCAAAACTTTTGAAAATGATCGGTCGGTAGGATGCAACTTCATTCGGTGGCTTGCCAGCTTTAGGTATTCGAAAACAAAAGATCATGAACTTGTTTTCGCAGAACCCGGGCTTAACATTACGTCAAGAAGCAGTAAAATTGAAACAAAAAGGTGCAGATTTGTTGTATGTGGCTATCCGAATCTATCTCCGTGCACGTGATATTAAATGGCGTAGTTTAGTGAAGAAACCTTTGTTAGGTGAAAATCATGTGACAAAGCGACTCGTTAGGGTAAAAGACAATATTGACCGAGATTAGTTCAATGTAATTTTCTATTTGGGGATAATTTATCGTCCTAAAAGTCTAGTTAATCTCAACTAACAGGTTCGTAGAACAAACCGTTAAACACCCAGTAAAAGTGCATCTTTGGAGCTGCTTCCGCTGGTTTTGGAACGTTGCATCTGTTTACGTACAACCCAAATGCACGAAAAAAACTCTATATTTATAAGAAATATTTGACACCGACTCCCGAACGTTAGTTTATCTAGAAAAACGAAGACTGGATCCTGCAGGAGAACAACAACCCCAATCACCGCAGCAAACTTTGCATCGAATGGAAAGAGCTGCCTGGCATCGTCACACTTCAATGGCCGTCGCAGTCGTCCGATGCAAATTCGATTTAGAATATGTGGCATACATCAAACACAAGCTTTGTGAAGAAAGTATTCACTTCGAAGCACGTAATGACAGATGTGACAAGTTAAATACAGTTCTGTCAAAAAAAAATTAATCATTGCATATACATTTTATAAGCTATCTACACGAAGTCTATATACATGAGAATTTCCATAAGATACTTCAAATAGAATTATTCACAATCAGATAGATGTTATTACCATAATTAAGAGATTTTGTAATAGTCTAAAAGCAGCTAGAATCTATCCAAGTGTAAATATATCATTAGACCATAATCTCCTACTTGGTGACAAGTGTTTGAGTCTCAATAGCATTAAAGTACCTATTAGAAGACCACGACAATTGCTTAGGAATAGAAGGTAGTGTACCTTTCTTTATCCATTTTTATAGTAGTTTCGAAATTTTAGTGATTTTAATTTCTTATATCTACATATAATAATAATAGTTCCCCGTTACAGGCCTTGAAGGCCCTTTGGGATCGTAACAGGATAGGTCTGCTAGAATCTAGAGTCTACGGTACACAAGGGTAGTGACGTGGTTAGCACTACGTACCGACCGACCGCCTATTATTACCCCAGAGTTTGACCTCTAGGTACTCATTTATTGCAGCCTGAGTCGAGCTGGGCCGTAAAAATGCTAGCGGTTGAATTGGCGAAAGCGGGATTCGAACCCGCAACTCTTGGTTTCGTAGTCTACCAACCTATCCACTAAACCACCACGGCTCTATATATATCTACATATACTACAACAAAATCCTTATAAGGAAAATTTCTAACTTTTGAGATTTTTTTGTTCTCTTTAGTTACATAACTTAGTGCAGTTACGACTTTTAGCAGTGTTCTACATCATAAAGATAAGATCTAGATAATTATATCTGAAGAAATAATAATAGCAAACAAATTTTGTTGGGTAATTTATTACTTTGTAATACTTTAATTATCAAATGAGTTTACAACATTTAGTAATTTATTTATTTACCCCATTTCCAGTGTCTCACTCTAAAAGCTTTATATGGAGAGATCATCGCTACGAAATATAGCTTTTTGTCAAAATTAAGTAAGAATGTGAACTAATAGAGTGGTTACATTAAGATCCCAAGATAACCGATCACTTGGTCCTTTCTGGTACTTTTAATCAAACGTTTGTCTCTGGAGAATTTTATATTTCTGTCTAAAATTTGCAATATATTGAAAGCTTTTGATAACCACGGGTTTATGACAATGTCAGAAGTTTACAATCATTTAAAACAATTCATAATAAATAATCTCAAGTACAAAACTATATTCTATAAACAAGATAAATTAAGGGATGTCCATTTTATATAAGAGAGTTACTGTTGACCTAACTTCTTATTTAATGACACAGGATAATTAGCGTATCAACAGTTGTTCTAGAAAAATATTAGGAACATCCCATGTCCAATCAACAAGTACTATATTGTATTGTTTTATATCCTGTGAGGAGTGATTAAGTATATATGAAAAAAGGAAATCTATTCAATTACACTGATAAAAGCAACGTTGCTTTTTTAATAAGTAGAACAAAAATTTACTATTTTTGGTGTCAAAGCACCGAGTCTTCTAGAATTGGAACGTTTAAAAGAGTAAATCTGCGCGATTTGCGAAACTTTGGAACCTGTAAAAAATTTTAATGTAAAGTGGAACGACTGCTGGGAAGTTGCTATTCTTTAGAACCCTAAATTTATGAAGCTTTGAAACATGAGACCCATGGAATCTGGCGCGTGAAGCTGAACGTGGCCCGAGGCCTTTGATTATAGAAAATCGATGTATATTAAGCATTGGCAGTGGCTAAATTAAAAACTTTAACCAGTAAACAAGTTCATCTTGGCAACTTAATTGAAAACATAATTTCGGTGTCAAAAATTGTTTGGCGGATATAACTGGTGTTTTTAGTATCCAAACCTGGGACCATCTCACGGCATACCTTTAGGCAACAGAATTACAATCAACTCTGAGAAATACATACTCGCAAATATTAGACACATTGCGTTCTGCTTTAATTATAAACATTGTAAGTATTTGCACGAAACCTGTGAAATGGCGAATAGTTCCCTCTCTTTTTACACCTTTCTTGATTCTTGATTCTACCATCCCGTTACAATTTTCTTCACTTTGTAACATTAACTTTATTAAATTGTCGGGGACAATGGTTTGGCATAACCTTCTATTTAATCTCTTTAAACCTACCACCTACTGCACTCAAATATCGTGTGTTCGACAGCATTTGCTAAGTAGTGATAATCTCAGATACCATCATCAACTTTTCTTATGCCATATAAATGCATTTTAGAGCGGCCGTAATTTATTAGAAATTGCGTAAAATAATAACTAGTATAGCGACTGCTAATATATCATTCTCTTTGCCATTTATTTGTGGGTAACTCCTTAGCTCTTACTACAACGTCGTGTTTCAGTCACAGTTCTTCCGCTATTAAATCCATTAACTTCATATTCGCCATCATTAGTAAAGTTTGCGTACTGTAAGTGGTATTTAAACAGTTTTAACCTTTTGCTTGTATTTTGCTATAATTGGATCTATGATGATGGCTTGCAAAGCGGTATCATCTGCATAGGTTGCAATTTGGACGTTTTCGGTATATAGAATGCACAGAATTGGATCCAAGACGCTATCCTGCTTGTATCGGATAAAGTGATATTTGTTCGGATTGGAATTTTACTATAAAATATCGGTCGTTAAGGTGTGATTTCAATATGTCATAAATAAAGTGAGCTAAGTGTTGTCTTATTATATTATATATATTATGGGTGTAAGGGGCAAGGTAATAGGTCGAACCAGCCCAAACGTCAACCTCACCTGCAAGAGTGCTGGCTTAGGCCACCCGGTACACCCTGCTAGATAACAGACGAGGCTCTGGCGACCGAGTAACAGCGGTATAACTGTAAAAACATGCTCTGAGAAAATGCTTAGCATAAATAGACCATTCGCCAACACGCCTGACAAGCGTGGCGTTTTAATGCCAACCCCCCTCCCATGAGAGGGGAGGCTTATATCCGACACTGGATGTAAAGAGGGCTAAGAAGAAGTATTGTCTTATTTTATATAGTAAACCCTGGTGGCACAACTTATCAAAAGCTTGGTTTATATCTAACATAGTACTCTTTTTCTTCTAATACCTTACTGATATTATTAACTATTCTGTGGGCTGATCTATAGTGCTATATTCTTGTAGGAAACCAAAACTGATAAATCGGTATGATTTCGTTCTCTTTTAGTCTAGGCTGCAATGTTTTTAGGGATAGCTTTTCAAAACTTTTGAAAATGATCGGTCGGTAGGATGCAACTTCATTCGGTGGCTTGCCAGCTTTAGGTATTACTGTAATTTGAGCTACTTTCCACTGATCGGGAAAGTAGCCAATTCATAGCATTGCGTTGAAGATACAAGTTGTTAATCTGAGGGCCTTTTTAGCATCTCTTTTAAAACTTTAGTTTAGATCTCTTGGTGGTAATGGTATTTTGAAGTTCCATCCACTTAAGTGCCTTGATGGGCAATGACATTTGTATTAAGGTTTTGAGATATTCTGCAATTTTGTTGTCCCCCTCTGGTTTTGTCAGATGACTGGAAAAGAATTCTGCCTTTTTCTCGTTATTTCTAGCCAATTTTTTTAGCTTTTCAAATAGGTGGGATGGATTTAGTTTGTTGTTTATGTAGCTTTTGTAGCAAATTATTTTTCAAACGGTGTAATATTCTTTTGAGGTTTTGAGCGGTATTATTTAGAAGTTTTGTATCATACGGATGCCTGCTATACTGCCGGACTCGGCGTAGTCTTCGCTTTTCTGTTATTGCTATTTTAATGGCTATTGGAAAATCATATGTCTGTTCTGGTGGTAATATTCAATGTAGATTGCCATGTTGCTTCTTAAATTTTTTGATTTAATTTATCAGCTGCCTCATCAATGTCTTCCTCACTTTTTAGAAGCACATTTAATGTTGTTTCGTCCAGCAAACGTAGAAAAAGTTTTCAATATGTATGTCTATTCTGTAATTACAATGGAGTTTTCTTAAATTTAATGACAAAAATAATAATAATAAGAAAGAATAACAGTCAATATAACAGGTGAGTGGTTGGAAAAAAGATCGAAACACAACTTTACATGTGTGTATTCGTCTGCGATTCCTTAGTTACAAAGAAGTCCAGCAAGTCTAAGTAATTTTCCTGTATCTGTTGGCCAGTATGCGGGCTCACCTGTTGTTAAATACAAGTCCACGTATTCTAGTGCTTCTGCTTTATTCATATTGGCGCTCTATTTACTGTTGTTTTTAATATGGACATAGCCTTGCCTTTTTGTATGTTGATTTCCATCCCCTTTTCTTCTAGATGTTTTTTTTATATGTTGATGTTACTTTATAGTTGTTCAGAAGTTTTTGCCATTAGCAATATATCGTCTGCATATAGGAGATATTGTGACTTCACTGGATTTCTAGTACCAAGTTACCTATTTTCCTTTTGCATTTTTTATGTATATTATTTATGTAGTAGTATGAATAGAAAAAGACTTAAGCTGCCATTTTGTTTAATATCCCTCTTCATATTGAACTCTTATGAAACTTTTTTGTTTAATATTATTTTTCCTGTTACTGTCTTATGTAGTGTATTGACAGTTTTTTAATTTTTGCCTATTTGTAACATATTAATAGCTTTCCAAACGTATTTTTGTTGGACTAGAACAAATTCTGCTAACATATTAAAAAACGCTATATAAAGAGGGTGAGGGATGGTGCTAACATCTAGTCACCAACTGTCATCACCTGCATGTGGTACCCTCTGATAGATAACCAACGAGGATCTGACGACCTATCATCGGGGGGTATAACCTAATACCAGCTGTCTCGAGGCAAGCTTCAACTATCAACTTCGACCATAAAGAAATCATCTGCTACGTAAGCCAAAAAGCATCGTATAGTCAAATGAAAATGTTAATCAAACACACAATATCAAAAATGCACAACCAGCAAAAGATATAACATTGGCACACTTTCTTAATGGATTTAAAAGACTATTTTCTCAACATACTAGCAACCATTACATAAAAATTGGTTTTATAATAGCTACATCCATACGTGTGGCTTTGTGGAATGCAAATGGATTGAAGGCAAAAAAAGATGAGGTCATAACTTTTCTTAACATAAACTATATTGGTATTTTATTAATCTCAGGGGCACCTTTTCCTCAAGAATTTTTTTAAAAATACCTCACTACACTATCTATCATACAGACCATCTTGATGAAGCAGCGGGTAGAGGAACAACTATCATAATAGTAAATAGCGTAGTATCCTACGAGGTGCCAGAATATAGACACAATTTTTTAAGCTACAACGATTCAAGTTGAGAAATTTTGTACATTTATCAATATTTCTGCAGTTTATTACCTCCCCTCATATCACGAAAGACATGTCGAAACTATATTTTGAAACAATCGGGCGTACTTTCATTGTTGGAGAAGGTTTTAACTCTATACATACCATGTGGGGATTAAGATTAACAACTACCAGAGACAGGAAATTATAGTAACTATTACAAGAGAAAAAGTATTCACATCTATCAATTGGAGAACCGACTTAGTGACCATCAGATCTAAACAAGATTTCCGATCTTTTGGACTTCTATATTTGCAATAGAGTATCTTCAAACTGTACAGAACTTACGATTTTTTTAATCCCAAGCTAGTAATAGCAACTATTAGCACAATAATAAATACAAGAATGCCCCAGCTTAGATTATCTAACGAAAAACATATCAGAATTACAATAATAAAAATTTGTTGCTTAACATTCGTATAAAAACCCGAGAAAAGCTTGAAACGGCAACAAACCATTAACATGCATAATTTAAACAGCTGCCTGGCAGGCAACTCCCACGTTAGTAGAAAGTCCATCTCCTTATGTATGGAACATTACCTAGAAATAAAGAGAATTGTTGCAGGAAAACGAAGAGCGAAAAAACAGTAGCAAAGTCTCACGGTTCAATCAAACCATCAAATTTTAGTAGTCTAATGAATACCCTAAAAGCTAAACTTAAGGGAATATAAAAACGAGTCCTTCAGAAAGTAAGCGTAAATTTTAAATAAGATTATTTAAACTTTACCAATAAAAAGCAGTCACTTGCAGAGTATCTTGCGCAAGTATTTGAATTACACTCAGATCGACAAGATGACGTTGAAGACTTTCTTTAGACTTCTTTACAATTGTCACCACCTATCGAAACATTTGCGCCCCAAAGAAATTGCACATATACGTAATAGCAAAGCACCAGGATACAACTTAGTACCCAGAAAAGTAATAATGTTTCTTACTGTGATATTTAATTCAACGCGGCGATTAACGCACTGGTCCAAAATAATTAACATTACTCAAATAATCTTGATTCCCAAACCAGGTAAATTCACTACAGGTATAACCCCTTACCGCCCTATTTTTTTACCTATAATCTCGAAACTCCAAACAGCAAAATGAACTACGGAATAGTGAGCTACCTTCACATTAGTTTGGGTTCAGGGAACAACATTCCGCTGTACAGCAGTACCATGGGATAGTCGACAACATAAGAACGACCATGGAATAGACGAAATACTGCACAGCAGCATTTTTGAGGCTTACCAGGCCTTTAATAAAGTCAAAAATGTATCTCATAACCTCAGGGGTGTCACAGGGGTGTACACTTGGACCATTGTGGTACTTACTTTATGCTTATGATTTCCCACTAGTGAACTGACTTAAATAAATACCTTTGCAAATTTAGTGATACAAAATCGTTTTCGATAAGACTGAAGAGTGGCTACATGGACGGAAAATTAGAATAAATGAATAGATGTCCATTTGGATGACTTTTACGCTAAAACTCTCTTTATGTCCTGGAGTTTCACTCAACAGTACCATCATTTTATGAACCAGTGATGTGAAATATCTAGGTATACACCTAGACTTCAAAAAAAACATGGGAGTAACACGCCTAGAAAAAGCACAAAGAAATGGACCTCCAGTTTAAGAAAAATCATGGCGCATAAAGAGAGGATCAACATTGTCTTTAGAAAATAAGGTTTTGATTTATAAAGTAGTAATCAATCAAACCTGGACGTATGCAGTAGAATTGGGTTACAACCCAAACTCATAAGGTCACTCATTGATGATCCCAGGTATGTTTCGACCAGGATCTCACATAACAATCTCAAAATATGTTTTGTACATAAAGTTATATCTGAAAGATCTATAAAACATCAGGCAAAAATAGCAGTCCACCCAAATGAGCTAATCAAGTCAATAACAACAAAACCACAAAACAGACGTTTTAAGCGTAAATGGCCGCAAGAGCTAAGAATATAAAAACGGTGCATATTGCTTTAGTTTGGTGTTTTTAGTATTAGTGAGGACAGCAGCTTTTAATTCCAATAAAAGTATCTACGGTAACATCATTCTCGCATCATGACATTTAGACATAAGATTAGTTTATAAGACTATAAGTATTCTGTTTGACCTACTTGATACTTTTAGCTCTAGTTAATCTGAAGAGTTGTGGCGTAATCATTCGATTTTAGATGTTCCACCCTTAGGCTAGCAATTTTTCAGCGGACTCTCATCCGCCTACAGGGCGTCAGCAGCGGCCTTGCGCAGTCGGGGCATCGACGATTTCAGCGAAAGATGGCTTTTGCAATCTTATATTTTGTAAATTCGAAGTGGAGGCAGAAGCGTTTGTTTTTAGAGAAAAAATCAGGATGGGCACTTTTTGCCTATTACAATTAAAATAGAACTGTGCGCTGCGCTGCTGGTAATCTGTCGCAGGCTCTCTACCAAATAATTGCTCCTAGACAGAGCTGCCCCATCCATCTCTGCAGGCGCGGTGCAAGTGGAAAATTCCTCGCCGCAGCCGCCGCTCGTCGAACGCCATTAATGCAGCACATCCGCGCCTTAATTCGATCGCGGCTCGCAAATTAACCTTGAGCACAATGCTGCTGAGGTGTCAATTGCTATTTATTTCGAGATCAGAAATAGATTTATTTGTAAGCATTCCGGCGCGACCTTCCGAGCGGCAAAGGTTGCCTAATAATATCGGCGCGCGGCCAATTAATTCGCGCCGGCTATCTCCTTGGTTCTAATTCGTTTGTCATAATTCGCCGCTTGGCTAATGCTAATTTGCTTTTGGGCGCGAGTTTTTGCGTGTGGGAGGGCCATTGTTTAATTAGGCTGCATTATTTCCCACACGACTAATGGGGCTGTCTAAAAGTGTCTAGTTATGCATGCCTCAACAAAGAGGTTAATTATATGGTAACGCTCGGATGCATGAGCAAAAGCAGATACGAGAGTTAGTAAAAAGTTAATATGCTACTAGTGGAGCAGCACGAAAGTAATCGTTACTACATGTTTTTGGTTTGCTTACAAGCTTAACTGTATCCATTTCATTTAAGGCCCTATTCAGCACACCCCCTTTCTTGTTCTTAAATTTTTCTTTTAACTTTTTTTTAATATTTTTAATCATTTGTCTTCTATTAAATTTTTCAGCTGCAAGTCTGAGTTTATCATTTATATTTTCAAATCTTCACATACCAGAGCAAAAATCTTAAAACCCTTTATTTTACATTTTTATTTTTTGGTCTTTTATAGAAAGTTGTTTATTGTTATTCCGTCATTGATCTTGAGTAAAGTTAAAGTCGAAGAGTAAATAAATGCATTTTAGTGGGTAGAAATTTAAAATTTAATTTTGATAATTCGACGCCAGAATGGTTGTGAACTATTGGTTCCAACAAGATGGAGCCATACCATATTGCATTGGAACAATTTCTAATCGATCTTCGGTTTAGAAGACAGCGAAGCAATAATACTATATTTATCAATTATGTACAAACAAGTGATTTTTGCAAAAATTACCAATAAATAAATTGTAATAACTTAGTGATTAACTTGTTTATATCTAGCAAAGTATCAACAAACAGGTGTTATAGAGGCATACATCACCCCGCCGGCCTGGATGAATTAAAGAATAAAACAGAAGACCAGTACAATGATTAAAATTCATAACATTAGAAACAGATTAACAAAACTACCGCTTAACTGTTCTTCATTGATTTAGTCTAAAAGCCAAACAACAAAGAAATTTATGATATCAAATTTATTCTTCATGCAAGCATACAAATTGAACCATCATTTAAAAAATGCGAAATCATGCAGTGTAAGAGATGCCAGAGGTAGGGGCAAACCAGGACGTACTGCCTACATCCCTATCGCTGTGTCAAATGTGCCAAAAGCCACCCTGCAAAAGGATTCCCCTGAAAAAAATAAAACAACACTATGCGAGGGCTCTCATTCAGCAAGTTATTGCGGTAGAAAGAAATAAAAAAACGAAAATATCCAGCTAACAGACCTAAAATTATTCCAAACGCACAGCAAGATCAATCAAACCCAACAACACTGCAATCATCATCCATATCACAAACTGGTAATATACAAGACAAACAAACGACCGTAACTATACAAAATTCTAATAAACTACAATACAGTCAAAAGCACTATGCTTTTCCAATCTTGCTAACGAATGACACTCAGCTCAAACTTTATATAGACTAGAGCAGTTAGTACTAAAACAAAAAGAGAATCAAACTAAACCTTCAGAGGACATATGAACTACAGCGAATTTGTTGACAGCCATACTAGCCAAATTGAAATAATGGCCAATAGTTACCCTTGAGCTGTATGGAACGCCAACGGCCTGGCTAAGCATAGCCAAAAGTAAAAGCATTCATCAATATTTAAAAAATTGACCTCATGCTTATTGCAAAAACACATTTTACCGTTAGGCTGTCGGGTTGCACATTCTACAACACAAATTACCCTACTGTAGACACTTACGGCAGGGCAATAATTATAATCAGAAGTTCAATAAAGCTCTTCGAATTGCCCAAATATAAAACTGAAGAAGTTTAAGCCACATTAATTCAAATTACAGACTCCAAGAAACCCTTAACAATAGCAGCGGCTTACTTCCCACTAGGCACACAATTAAGAATGAAGATATTCTTTGGAAAGTTAGGCTGTAAATTTATTGCGGGTGCGGACTACAACACGAAACACCAACAATGGGGTTTACGAATTGTACAAACAAGAGAGAGTGAACTACTAAAATTACTGAAAAAAGGTGAGCTTACATACTGGCCAATAGATAATTGAAAGTTACCGGATCTGCTGGACTTCTTTGTGACTAAAAAAATCACAAACGAATACATACATACAGTCGTGTTTCGATCTTTCCCCGACCACTCACCTGTTATATTGACTGTTAGTTCTGTCATTATATTTATATAAGAAAATTCTATTTAAATTACACAATAGAAAGACTAATTGACAACTTTTTCGACGTCTACTGGACGAAAAATAACAGTAAATGTACCTCTAAAAAGTGAGAAAGAAATCGATAAGGCAGTTGATAAATTAACCCAAAAATATGACAATTTACATCAAATATTACCACCAGGACAAAAACACGCCAAGTCTGGTAATATAGTATAATAAAAAAACTTCTAAATAAGCGCTTAAAACTTCAAAAGAATGCTACACTATGTGAGAAATAATTTGTTGCAAAAGCATTTAGAAGAACTGTACCCCACAAGCATTAATGACTACTCTTTATGGGAGGTAACAAAGAACATACAACAACCAATTCAATCTATCCCACCTATTTAAAAGCCAATAGAAAATAAACCAGAAACAACGATGAAAAAGCAGAATTATTTGCCAGTCACCTGACAGTAGTCTTTTGCCTCACAGATAGAACCAGAGGACAACGAAATTTCAGAATATCCCAAGACACTTTTACAAATGTCATCGCCGATCAAGGCGATTAAGTAGGGAAAGCTTTAAAATACAATTCGAAGAGATCTAAACTTAAAAAAAGCCCCAATTGAGAAAAGTAGCTCAAATTATAGTAATACCTAAACCCGACAAATTACTGAATGATGTTGAATCTTATCGACCAATTAGTTTTTCCGAACATTTCCAAAATTTTTGAAAAGTTATTTCTAAAAAGATTGCAACCTATACTAAAAGAGAACAAAATCATACCGATTTATCAGTTTGGTTTCCGTCAAGAATAATATCAATAAGGTACTAGAAGAAAAAGGGTACTGTACAGTAGCTATGTTAGACATAAGTCAAGCTTTTGATAAGCTGTGGCATCAGGGTTTACTATATAAAATAAGACAATACTTACCTCACTTTATTTATGGCATATTGAAATCATAGTTTAGCGATAAGTTTTTTATGGTAAAATTCCAGTCCGAACAAACCTCACTTCATCACATACAAGTTGGAGTACCCCAGGGCAGCGCCTTGGGTCCAATCCTGTGCATGCTCAAATTGCAACCTATGAGATGAAACCGCTTTACAAGCCATCAACATAGATTCAATTGTAGCATCACGGGATCTTAAGAAACGTCCAAATAAAACTCGGACTTGGCTCAAGAATTGGCGCATTAGAGCAAACGAAAGTAAATTTGCTCAATTACATTTACAATGCGACAACAAAGGTATCTATCTGTAATGCTAAATGGCCAATGTTTAATATACGCAGACAGCTTTTAATACCTGACTATACATTTTCACGTGGAGAACGCATATTTAGTCCAACCGCAAACAACTTAATAAAAAAATCGATAAATTGAACTGGCTAATAGGTCAAAACTTAAGAATATCACTCAAAAATAAACTGCTAAAATATAAATCCCTATTAAAGCTTATATGGAAGTATAAGATACCGTTCTGGGGTACAGCCAGAAATTCAATTATTGAAATCCTACAAGATATTAATTCAAGTAACATTAATCGATAACCCTGTTATATACCAAATAATACTCTATATAAAGAACTCGCTATGCCAACAGTTAAAGAAGTATGTGAAATGAGAAAAAAATATCAAATGAGACTAGAAACCCGCCAAAATTATTTGGTGTCAACTTGCTTGATAATAGCAAATTAAGACGAAGACTGAACCGGCAACATCCAACACTTATTTCAGTAGTTCTAGTGCATAAAGTAAAGTTCAGATAAACAGTAAAAAATTTACATTAACATTCAATTTTTAGGAGTGGCATCAATGGGTGTTTACTTCGTTCATACTTTGATTGTAAACTTGTTTAGACATTAACACTTTTGATATATTTATTTATTGTTCAGTTATTAAATGATTAAAAATTTTGCGTTGTACAAAAAAAATTTGATGTATTTGACGATTATATTAAATGGCCGAGTAATTTACCCGATCTCAATGATTTTATTCTCTGATGTTATTTGAAAGATCGAATACATCAAACTCCTATAAATAGTATCGAGGAACTCAAAAATCGGATCACATATGAAATACAGGGTATCCCAAACCACGTAATAGCGTTTAAAATTCGGCTGCAGCACGTGGTTACTTATGAAGGTGTCCACTTCAAAAACATTCTCCATTAAATGTCGATTAAACTCTATCGTGGTATTGAAGAATAAAATTTTTGTCTAATAAGTTTTTTAAATGGGTTTTCCAAGAATTTTCTTTATTATCTGATACCCAGTATACACCGTCCTCCCCCTAAATCCAACAGTATACAAATGTGAAATGGTATTACAAAGTTTCTTGGATTGCTCTTTGAGTTCCTATCAGACATTACTTTTTAAAAATTTGCATTAAGCTAAATGCAAAAATTATTAACTTCTGTACATGGAAGAGAAGAGCTTGAAATAAAACGGAAAGGTGTTTTGAGAGAAATAGACGGTTTTAATAACTTCAGCTACAACAAAAGGAGAAAATTAATTGGAATTGATACACAACATGATAGGAACAATGAGAAATGATCAGAAGAAGATAAAAAAAGGTTCAAAGAATCAGAAAACCAGGGATATTTTACTGAACAAATGAAACTGTTACAGTAAAAATAAAAAACTAAAAAAAAATCAAGAAAGAAATAAAAAAAGGAGATAAAGAGCATAAGAAATAGCATGTGCGTTTTAGGAAAATAAATAAAAAAACAATATTGCAATAAGGGGATCAGACTTACACATAGAGGATCTAATGCAAATGAGTACTAAAAAATAGACGTCCAGGTAAAAACAGCAATATAACTAAAAAAATATGGCCAATCTTACTACGCATTGAGGAAGACGAAGATAAAATGAAGCCAAGACTCAAAAAACTGAGATCAGAATGTTTAGATTGATAATAATTCTACGAAAAAGAAATGGAGAAGCAAAAGTAAATTAGCGTAATTTTAAAAGAAGAAAAAGAAAAACCGCAAAGGTAGAATATAATAATATAATAATAGACGGAGTAAAGTAGAGATAGAACTAATTAAGGGAAGGCTTGAAAAAGCAATATCAAAAGGCTTAATAAAGAAGGACACTATTATAGATAAATTGAAGTAAAAAACAAGCAGGGAGTGAAATAAAAAACAAAACTAGTAAATGAGAATATGAAAAAGAAATTTAAGAAGATTCAATAAGAAAGAGATAATTAAATAATGAGGCAATGAGACACAAGATAGATTTGATGGCACTACTAGAAACACACGGCAAAAAAAACATCGACGAAGAACTTAGACAAATATGTACCAAGCACAACTGTAGATAATATGAAAAATTCGACAAAAAGAAAATAAAAAAAATTATAACATTTGTTCCAGTATCAGATAAACTGCACCGTATGTTCTGAAAATAACTGAAATTGTTCTATTTTAATTAAATTAGAGACGCTATCTGTTGGTAGGAGATTGATTTATAAAGTGTTAACCTTTCTTAATAAGCTGTAAAAACTTCATGATATTTCGTTCACTGAACGTCAAAATACGTTACATTAAGTGGCATCAGTCTGTATACATCGGTCGAAAAAAGAAAAAATAACAAAGAATCAACATTAATTTGTTTATTTAGAACAATAAAAGTGCCACAGAATGCTCTAAGTGCTTATGTAGGTAATTATTTATTAGAAGCACAGGTTCTTGAGGGCCGTCGACAATTTAGAGAAGGATTTGGATGGTAATACACGTTAAGGATAATTAATGGAAACGATAACCAGAGGAAATGTTGAAAAGTGAGCGATTTCGCATTTTAACCGGAAAACTGGATCTGCAGCAGCTAAATCCAAAGTTTTTTCCATATCAATTGAGAAATGACCAACAATTGTACCGAATTGGCTATTGCAAAGAGAAAAATGAAAACTTCTTAAAAGCGATTAGGTATAACTGGTCAAAAGCGTCAAAGAGCTGAACGGTGGTCGCTAGGTGAAGAAAATCTAAAGAATCTCATTAGGAGAAGTCAAAAATCATATAATGCCCTTCTTTAGGATCTTAAAAAAATTATTTTTGAAGAGTACAACGATTAATGGTAATGAATTATATATATATATATATATATATATATATATATATATATAATGATTGTGAGTAACCAGATAATTGCCAATTGTTGCACGATAATTGCTACGACAATCTCGACATCATTTCAATCAGGGGCATAAGAAAGTCATCTAATGACTTATGAGAAATTTTTAAAATGTTTATGACAAACTAAGAGAGAACACGATAAGAATACAGACGAGAAATGCGAATACAAAATTAGCCGGAGAACCCGTGTACAGGATGCCTAATAGGTAACTAAAATAAACATCAAGAAACCAATAATAATGGAAAAACAGAATTCGCAAAAGAATAGTAAATGGTAATAATGAGTGTATAGTTTACAAAGAAGGATATATGTTAAGCCTCTGAAGTGCAAGGAAATAATTTTGTTTTTCTACATTAAGTGTATTTTACAGTCAGAAGTAAAGTGCTTAATAAAGACGTTCCTAAGGAATACCTGTAGGCAATCGGCTATAAAAAAGCATATGAAACCATAAAGGAAGTTAACGGGGGCTCCTTGGATGCCATAGTGCAAGTAGCAGGCCAACAAAGCATGATATGTCACCTGTACATCATTCTCGACTACAATATGAGTTTGCCTTGTAAAGCTGCTGAAGCTCTCCAATAAAGTTGGTTTCCCTAAGAATGGATTAGTTATGGCGCTAAAATCGCCTGTTTTCGTCATAATCAGAAGCCTTACAATATGTGACCTCAGTGATATTAATGTTACTATGGGTAATTTAAAAGTCGAAGGCATTAGATGTTCAATTATGGGATTGACAACAGAAGTGCACTTTGAAAGTAGCTGGCAGTAGAGACAGTGTGATTTTAGATGCTTGTCATTACAAGTACTTGCTGTTTCAACATGTTGAGCCTTCACCAGCCCCAATATGTCTCGAGTCCAGCAAATGATTGTTGAGAGAACAGAAAAACCTTTAACTGTATATATAAATTATAACCAACACAAAGGTGCCACAAAGTGGCTCTACACAAAATACACAATCAACATATGCAAACGTCGCTGCTAAAGGCAACCTCACCCAAGCTCCTCAAACACCCACCCTAGGTGAACAACTAACAACTTCCTTGAATGAATTCAAAACAATGTTTTTACAATTAATAAACCAAAACGGTATAATATGAAACCTATTAACATCAGTTATTGCTAAACTGAATCCCTAATGGCTCATATTCTCAGAATTGCTACTTGGAACGCTAATGGACAGCTCAATCAAAAGCAAGGAATAATATCATTTTTAAATTTAAACAAAATTGACATTCTGCTCATATCAGAAACCCATTTCACCAATCGTACAACTTTTAATATACCACAATTCACAACATATAATACTCCCCACCCTGATAATACAGCCCATGCAGGTTCAGCTGTAATTATACGTAGTTCGATTTCTCATCATGAACTACCTTCGTACCAAACTGACAAAATTCAAGCAACAAGTATAGTAATAAAGGCTCTTCCATGGCACTTTACGGTTTATGCTATCTATAGCCCCCTCAGACATGCTATATCGTCAAACGAATACAAAGACTTTCTCTTGGTAACAAATTCATCGTAGGAGGCGATTGGAATGCCAAGCACACCCATTAGGGCTCGAGAATTAGCATATAAAAAGGTCAAATCCTTCTGCGAACCATGATTGATAACAATTATGACCATCTCACTAACGGGATACCTACCTACTGGCCAACCGACCCAAATAGACTACCTGATCTTTTAGACTACTTCATCACTTGCGATTTTCCAAGAAATAGTTGCCTAATTGAGTCAAACTTTGATTTATCTACCGATCACACACCAGTCATATGCAGTATAAGTACCAGTGTCATTAATAAACCACTACCTCCTAAACTAACCTCTAAAAATACTGATTGGGCGCAATTCGAAGTCTACCTGGAAACAAATATTAACCTTAAGCTACGATTAAAATCTCCCGAAGACCTAAATGAAGCAATACAATACTTCACAAAAATAGTACAACAAGCAGCTTGGCACTCTACTCCTCAAAACGACCACAAAACCACTGACTTTCCCTCTGTGCCGTTACGCACCAAACAACTAATTGCTAAGAAACGAAGTGCCAGAAAGGATCAAGGAACAATATTGACCAACATCAATATAATAGACTGTTTAGAGAACTAAAAGCAGCACTTAAAGAAATTCAAAATAATAATTTTGAACAACATATTACTAAACTTCCGTCTAATGATAATACATTGTGGAGGGCAACAAAAAAGTTGAAAAGACCTCAGATGGCTGTTCCACCAATTAAACAATCCAATGGAGAGTGGGCGCGTAGTGATCAGGAGAAGGCCGATACTTTTGCCACGTACCTAGCTGAAGTGTTTCAACCTATTAAAGGGGATCCAGACGATGAGGTAGATAGTTTCATCCAAATACCATGCCAAATGTCTCTTTCAATTAAGCCTTTCACGCCTGAATTAGTTAAAAAAGAAATAGGCAAACTTAACATACATAAAGCTCCAGGATATGACCTGTTTACAGGACAAATACTGAAATACCTGTCTAAGAAAGCTATTCTACTTTTAACGGTCATCTATAACCGTATATTAAGCTTAACCTGTTATCCAATTGCATGGAAATATGCTGAAATAATTATGATTCAAAAACCAGGCAAACCTCCACATGAAACAACATCTTATCGACCCATCAGCCTCTTACCTATCGCAAGTAAAGTATTTGAACGACTCCTTTTACGAAGAATCCATGATGAACGTGACTTTCTGACACTGCTCCCCAACCACCAATTTGGATTTCGAGAACGACATTCAACAATCCAGCAGGTGCATAGAATAGTAAACATGATTGTTAAGAGTTTAGAAGAGAAGAAATTCTGTAATGCTGTATTTTTTGATATCCAACAGGCTTTTGATAAAGTGTGGCATCCTGGTCTCCTATACAAGTTGAAAAACACACTATCTAGTAATCTATTCTCCTCCTAAAATCCTATTTAACTGATAGAAACTTCTCAGTAAAATACAACGGATGTCAATCTAACTTTCATGCTGTAGAATCCAGTGTCCCACAAGGCAGCGTCCTTGGACCATCCCTATTTTTAATATACACCACCGACCTACTTGAAATAAATACTACTACAATTGCCTCATTCGCAGATGATGTTTCTGTGCTATCCACTAGTGAAAATCCTACAACAGCTTCCGAACAACTACAAACCCATTTGGATCTACTTACGGAATGGTATTATAAATGGAGAATGAAGATTAACCAAGCTAAATCGGTCCAACTCACGTTCACTAATCGACGAGCAACCTGTCCACCTGTAATAATCAACAACATATCCGTACCTATGAAATCTGAAGTGAAATGCCTGGGACTAACCCTAGATTAACGATTAACATGGAAAAGCCACATCAAGACTAAACGTAAGCAAATGGACATCAAACTTCGACAAATGTATTGGCTTCTTGGACGAAAATCAAAACTGTCGTTAAATAACAAAATTCTGTTATACAAATGTATAATCAAACCTATCTGGACTTACGGGCTTCAGTTATGGGGGAGTGCTAAACCATCAAACCTGGCAATCATACAAAGGTTTCAGTCTAAAGTTCTCAGAATCCTGGCAGATGCTCCTTGGTATGTCAGTAATCTCACACTTCATACCGATTTGAAAATTCCAACCATCAAAGAAGAGATCGAGCGCAGTGTTATTAAATACCAAAATCAAATAATCAACCACGACAACGCTCTGGTAGAGCAGTTATATGAAAGCGGTCCAAACACAAGAAGACTCCACAGAACCTGGCCTCAAGATTTAATATAACGAAGAAGAAATCATCCAAAGGAAAAGCATTAGTGAATGCTTCCCTTATACACTTTGTATTACATTTATCTCATTTACTTAATACTCCTTTCCTGTGGAAGTAGATTGTAAATATGCTATTATGTCATTAAAAAAAAAAATATATATAAATTATGTACACAGCGCAGATAAGTGCAGCAATGCTGTAACAAGTACTTCGAATTACCTGTACATTGCAGAGTTTGTGGCTTAACCCTTGTGTTAGCTCCACACGATCATACCATAACTTATTTTCAGCTGTAAATTGCAAGAAAATGGAATTTAATGGTAAAACCACTATTTCTTATTCTTATCAAAAAGTTTGGGGTAAAGCAGGCAAAAATATATACCTAGCTGTAAATATTTTGCTTTGATTATGATATTTTTCTCCACAAAACTTTACAAGATGTCCGACCAATTCAGCAGTGCTTCAAAATAATTCCAATTATTTTATACAACAAAAAAGCCTAATAAAAAACAGTTTATGTAATATGCACAATAAAATAAAATAAGTAACTGACCTATATAAAAAGAAACAGTTGTCTGTAGCTCTAGTAAATGACTCAAATAACAACTAGATGAAAAGGAACTTCTGGGTTACTAGAAATCGTATATAACAGTCATTCAAAGACACTAAAAATATACATCGACAATAACAATCTTGAATGTTCGAATATTTTAAAATCCAAAGTACTACACGTCATATCAACAGGTAGAGCCAAAAAAGCGACTGGTTCTGATAGGGTTCTTATGAAAATAGTAAAACTTATTAGCGAAAATAACATTGATTTTGTAGCAAATATTTTTAACAAATTATATAACTATAGAAGAATACCTGAAGAGTGGTTAAAATTAACTTTTATAACGCTTTTTAAGTAAGAGCATCCCAGAAAGCACATGTACGACCAACATGTGCTTTTAATTTAGACAATTAAAAGTTTCATTTTAGGGAACCGTTTGGAACAGGGGAAGCACTTTTGTGTTTTAATATTTTACTCCAGAAATGTTCAATGAAGAGATGTTTTTTGATACTCTGTTGATTATGACAAAGAATTTGACAAAGTACAGTATACCAGATTAGTTAAATTATTTTAAGAGGTTGACGTGGACAAAAAAAAACATTACAATTCGAAAAAATATATAATCAAAACAATACACAAGTGTCAGAATTGGAGACATAACATCATCAAGTCTAAAAGTCCAAAGAGGAGTGCAATATTTTATATTATGTACATATAATACTGTTATCCCCACTGGAATCATCGAGGAACTTCAAACACTTGTAAGCAGTATCACTGTAAGTCGACAACACCTAGACTTCAATATAAATATTATAAAAACATAATTTATGGTATTTGGTAGTCAAAGTTACAACGCTGCCACTCTTTACTTTAATAGCAAGAAAATTGAACGTGAAAATGACTTCCATTATCTGGGATGTTTGATATTAGAAAACGTAAACCCAAATAAAACAAAATTAAATGCAAATTAAAATTGCTCGCACTACATTTAAACAACATGCGGCCATTTTTCTGTAATAATAGTATAAATAATGGTTAAATGTTATGTGTAGTCTACACTGATGTAAAAAATGTAATGGATCCATAGAGTTAGGAACGTCAAATTCCTAGGGAGAGCAGGCACATAATGCAAACTAATAAACATAATAAAATTCCACGACGAAGCATTGGCCTTGCTCATGTACTAAAAAAAAATTATTTACTGCAATTTATTCTGAAGGGTACAATTGAAGGCTGGCGTGGAATTAGTAGGGGAAAAATCCTGAAAAAAGGCCATTTGCGAATTGACTGCCATTAGAAGCGCAGAACACGTATTCAGAATGGCAGAAGACAGAACTGCTACGACAAAGTGATTTTCAACATCAGGAAAACCTGACATGGTTTGCAAAGAGGGACACCAATAAGCTTCTACTGTAATTTATATAGTCCACAGTTTTCTAATCGGTTCTGGTTGTCTACATCTCTTAAAGTTGTACAAAAAAGATCAGAATAATAATTTAATATAAATGTGCAATACCATAACGTAAATAGAGGATGATCTGAATTGGACTCCAGGACGTTGTTTCTAAATAAAACACAAAATATTGGAACAACTCAAATATTATTGTAAAGTACAGTTACGTAAGAAATACACATAATGTCGGCTAAATAACTTCTACAACTCTGCTAAATGTGATTACTTTTTAGCAAAGTTTTCCTATAAATTCAGCTCTATTTCAGTTAGAAAAAGTCTAATTGAGTTAGATCGCAAAACCACGGTGACCAATCTATGTCACCGCTCTGCAAAATAACACAACTAGGAAATTTGATTTGAAGCGAAGTAAAATGTGGCTCCATCTTGTTGAAACCATATGTCGTTCAAATTCAGACCGTTGGTTTAATTGAAAAAAGTGGTTTAGCATCTGCCAAAACGTATACCACTGACAGTAACAAAGTTGTCAGCTTCATTCCCAAGAAAGTATAGCTAACTGATTTCCCCAGCCCAAAATGCACACAAACAGTGCATTTTTGTAGATGATTTGGTTTTTCGCGAATAGCACGTAGATTTTCACTACCCCAATTACGACAATTTTGACTATTTACAAAAACATGAGCTTCATCGCTCAAAATAATTTATTTGCAAAAACAGCATCAACTTCTATGTTCCCTAAGAACATTTTTACAAATGTACGGCGTTTCCGGTGGATTTTGTCATATGTTTAGATATCACTTGTACAAATGCAAGCTGCCAACGTGCACAGAACGCAGTTCCAGAAATAAATCCCAAGTGTGTTCTTTTCGCTTTACCCTTGTAGTTGTGGTTCTCTATTTGCTTTATGTTAATTCGTTTAATTAATCTGCACGCCGTAGCTCAGCTGAAGAGCTTCCCATTGTTTGTTTTTGGCATGCACACAGACGTGTCTCTTGTTTATTACGCGCGCTCATAGCGCCGGCAAAGGCTCATCCAAGGCAACGGTTTCGTTCGCGCGTTCAGCCCGCATGGTTCCATTAGGAGTGTATTTTGATCCATTATCCTGCATCGGCAATTCGGCACACTGCCTGAATGCCGATAACTACCTCTTCGGGGCGTTAATTAATGCATGAGAAATAACTCGCTTTCGCAACGCAAATTCGCGCTTTCGGGATAAAATAGCGGCAAAGCGAGCCCGCGACTAGCAATTTGCCGGCGAGCGCTGTAGATAGGAAATTGTTGTTTGCACAGCAATCCTTTGAAAGCGGCCATAATTATTAATTGAATATATGAGGCAGCCGCCTAGTGCGTCATGTTTGGCTTTATTAATTGGAAATTTAGGTATTAACACAGGCGCTCCCTGAGTTTTTTGTATTGGTATTTGTATAACTGCGAGAGTTAAATTATCGAGTACCCACCAATAGCAATTCAATAAATTCACAGAAAAGGTGGTGCGTTAGGAACTTCAGTATAATTATAGTACAAAGCGGTCAATCATCTCTAACCAATGACCGTTCTCTTCACAAAATAATAGCTGCATTGTTGTGACATGGGTAGTGTTTGGCTTTGTTGTTTAGTAAATAGTTTATCAGCAGGATATAACACTGTGAAAAAACAGACTGGTTTTGTTGCTCTATGGTCCTAAAGTTTGAAAAGCTAATCCAAGAAAAATAACACTCGAGTATTTCCTTTTACAAGCTATTTCTACTGCTGCTTGTGGTTTAATGCTAGTTACTTAAATATAAGAATGCGTAAAGGTGTCAATTCATAGCACGATCCCGACCATGCGCAGCCCTTTAATCCAAGAAATCATAGTCATCCCATCTTTTCGCATCATCCCAAAAAGAGCACTTGGTTTGAGTGTGGAGAAAATATATGCAGTGATTTGGTTTATCTAGTATATTACCGTAAAGACAACTAATATAGTGCTATACGAAGTTGAAAGCTTTGATTTTATAATTTTGTACCAACAATTTTAGATGGTATTGCACACAACCATGCATTTAATGCGTTTCACCTAAACGAAGATTAAAGAAAGACTTTAGACATTTACTAGAGAATTATTTATGTCCTGCATTTGATTAAAGTATATGATTATTGGAATACGGAAACGGTTCTTCAGCAAGAAATATGCAATATGCGTGTTAAAGCTTTGGACAAGAGACGTTGCAACGCCTCAAATTTCCTTTTGAAAGCTAACTTGACACCTTCTCCGAGAACTGAGCGGTTCTTACTCAAATACCAGGACAGATTAGCTCAAACTATTTCAAGAGATTCAATCAAAATATAGAATTTATCATTAGATCTACTTTAAAGTTCGCCAATACGGTTTTAGGGTTATCTTTTAATGATTCGAAATATTAAGTTTTGAATTGAATAACCTGACAACAGGGCGTATAGTGGCATTGAGTTCTAGCAGTCCAAACTTGTCACCCTAGTGCATCCCAGTCTCTGGCGATAATATTTTATTGCCGAAAAAAGACATAATAGAGACCAACAGAATTTGTAGTCGTAATTTTTTTACAATAGAATGCTTTGAGCAATTGTATTGAAGGTATTTGCCAATTTAATGTTCAGAAGTACTTTGTTTGGATTTGTAGAGTCGTTCAAATATGCCACCGTGTATAGCGTTCTCGTAGATTCGTTTAGTTGCTACACCCAATTGGTGTGGAATAAAATTAACAAGCTTTTCTTGTACTGTGGAACATGCCAGTTTAGCTATTAGGAGTCGTAGCGTAACCCCTATCGATTTTGGCCCTACTGCACCACCTTTCTTTGATAGTGCATTAAGAGGTCCCTCAAAGAAAATAGAGCTACTTTGGTTTTTATTTTCCTGTCATAAGAAAGATATATATTTTTGTTATGTAGATGAGCAGTCTGTTTTCTGATTCTTTAGCAGATTTTAAATCAAGCCTTGGAGAAACTGATTCCGCAGGAAAATGAGTTGACTCGTTTAAGAAGATTCATATCTTTTGAAATCCCAAATAAAGCGAGTGGTTATGTCAGTTATAAAAACCCTGTAGTTTCTTCTAAGCCTAAACCGTATTCTGTTAGAATGCTGTATGGTTTAACAGCTCCATATTTTTTCTGGATTTAGAAACCTAGAAAAGAATTTGTGATTGCTTGATGTGTCCATTCTAAATGTGTTCAAAGTTGTTGTGGTCTTTAAGGAGAAGGTGAGAATGGGCAGAGGTCCTGAAACAGGGTCTGTGAGGCTCTTTATATGAGAACACGTAATGTCAAAGTGATTAGCCGGAAAATAATTTTTGCAACTTCCCATAATACTTAAAAGAAACGGCTTAACAATTTAATTTTAAAAATGCTTGCTTTCACATAATCAGGAACCATAAAAGCATCTTAAGTAATTTCTAAGCGTCTACATAAGCTGGGAAAAATTTATAAAGAAGGTCGTTGGGTTCTTTACGTAATCGCAGCTGAAAGCAAAAGTAGATGTAGATAGTTCTATGTTGATGTTCTCATATTTAAAAAAAAATATTTTTATTACACGTGGCATATTTTGTAAACTTTGCCCTTTGAGGCCATTACTTCTTTAGCATTACTTTGCTTAGCTTCTGCCGAAGATGTCGAGGAAAATCTAGTTGAGTTTGTTAACTCCAAAATATAATTTAGCGCTTTTTCCACAATGATGCAAATATATAGAAACCGAGGGGATGATTTGAAAGATTAGCTAGATAATTGACTTGTTATAAATGAACATAGTAATTTAGTGAAAAGGGCCAAGAAGAAGAAAAAAATTACACACTGGATATTTGACTGTAATAGATAATTAAAGTTTAAATTTTATTTAAAAAAACATTAAAAATTATAAAGACAACGTATATCTACTACACATCAAGAAATCGAAAAATGCCATTGAATAAAACTATTTCAAACAACAGCTTCCGATAGTTTTGAATTTCAAGTCAGAGTGTCTAAATAAATAACTTTGAAACATTGTTAGATAAGTAAACTAGCAAAAACATGAAGTATATAAGTAAGAAACTCTAACAAAGTCAGGCCATAAACAAGAAAAGCAGGTGTAGAGTCGTTCAAAAGAGGCAAACTGTTTTTAAAACATTTTTATTTTTTATATTTCTGTTGTCATCATTTATTTAAAATTGAAAATATAAACTGTCATTTAGGAATTGTTTTAAGCATTTTCTAAAACTTCAGTTACAACATCGGGAGTTAGCGCTTCAATTTCCACACGAATATTTTTTTTAACATTTGGATGGTTGTTGACTTATTAACATAAACTTTATCCTTTAAGTAGCTTTAGAGGAAATAATCCGGGGCTGTTAAATACTGCGATTGGGTAGGCCAGTTGATTGCAGAATTTCCTGAAGTCAACCTTTTGTCAAAAACGTCATTCCTCTCATAGTCTTCAAAAAAATAGGACCTGGTAATCCTTTAGGATATCACACTGAACCCGACTGTGCAGTTGAGCAGATGTAATGCTTTCTTATGAGTAAACCCGAGATTTTCACTTGCTTATATTTAACAGTTCTGCTTATTAACAGAACCACTAAGGTGCCTATGAACTCATTACTAAATGTTGGATAAATTCTTTATTTTCTCAGGCTAATTCTCGAATCGGTGCGGCGTAATTTAAGCGTTGCTCGAGGTCTCTCGGTTTCACTTCTTAAGCGAATTGAATTTTACACAGAAATAGTTTTAAATCTTTCTGTAGTATCCGCTACAATGATTTCTGAGTGAGTAACGTTTAGCTGAAGAGAATGTCTTCGGGTTGATGTTCCTGAGTTCTCCTCAGCACTCTCTTGTGAACGGTGAATATTCGCTTTACTTTTGGCTGAACGCGGTCTTTTACATTTTAGAATTTTTTTTTTTTTGAAAGCGTCCCACTAAGCGTTTAATAATGGAAATAAGAGAAGATTTCTAACATGTAAATAAAAATAGTAAGCTCGTTGAGATTTTATTAAACGATTGTTTTCAAAATACAATTCTTTTCATGATTAATCTCCCAGAACACCCTTACAAGATCTAAAAAAAATTAAAATTAAAAAGTTCGCTTCTTTCCTCCACCCTGTATAAGCGAAACTATCGGATAAATGGCGGGGGTGTATGTGTAAAGGAAGTAGGTAGTGACCTTCAGTTGGAAGATTAGTAACGATGTAGCGTTGGACCGGTGACTCTGTTATAGCATATTTAGAAAATGGCTGAAATTACATACGAGTACAATGCGTTTCACCTACATTTTCATGTTCCGCCTCGTGTTCCTGTTTCAAGTAGGAAAGTCATTTCTGTTTGGGCTAACAACTTACATACAACAGGTTAAATAACAAGAACAAGAAGTGGTAATGCAAAAACTATCAGGATCTCCGAGAATGCAGCGATTACAAGGAGTCCTCGAAGATCTGCCAGGCGCCACAACGTTGCTCTCGGACTTTCGACTCGAACAGTAAAGAGAATGCTGCATGATGACTTACACTTACATTCATCTAAAATGCATATATCCCAAACTTTAAATCCTGGAGATTACCCTATCCACGTTGGTTTTTGTGACGTGTTTCAGCTGCTTGAAGATAACCTACAGCTCATTTATAATCTATGGATGAGCGATGAAGCTCATTTTCACCTCAGTGGGTATATCAATAAACACAAGTTTTGCTATTGGACCGTTGCCGACCTTCAACAACTTTACGAATGGCCTCTCCATTCGGCCAAAGTCAGTCTGGTGTGCAATCTCTTCGAATGGAATAATTAGCTTGTATTTTTTCGAGAATGATAGTGATCGTGCAGTTACTGTAACATCAGCGCACTGTGCGCAATTGCTGTAAATCTTCCTTACTCCAGAACTTTAACGATTTCCTGTGGATGAAAACGCTCATTTCTAGCAAGATGGAGCAACTAGTCACATAGACAAGGTGCCAATGAACTTTCTGAAAGACCTTTTTCCAAATCGCCTTATCAGTAGGAATGGAGATGTTTAGTGATTATTTTTTATGGCGATATATCAAGTCGAAGGTGTTTGAGACTCGCCCAGCAACTGTAGTGAACTTAAAGAAGAAGTTTGTGCAATAACACCGGAAATAGCACTATGACGTGTCAGTAAGGACAAACAATGATGGTCGCCATCTTCCTGGAATGATGTTCAAAAAGTAAACTTTTTTACTTTTATAGCAATTTCCATTGTGCTCTTAACATTTGTTGCAATAAATAAAAAAGACGAAATTATTTCGTTTTTAAAATAGTGCAGTTTGACTGCCCTACCCTGTACAAAAGAAGTTTTTGGAATGTTCCTGGGGGCGTTATTTAGGTTTGAGCTTCTTCAACTGTGATTATTGCGATTGGTGCTGCAGATTTTCATGTAGGATTTACGTTGTTTCTAATTTAGTAGATCATTTGATGATTTGTGACATTTGTGTGTCCATTAGCTGGATCTGAAGACACTTCTTGAGGTATATTATGCATAAAACTAGGTTTTCCACGGAAACATTTTTTAAATTATTTATTTAAGCAGAAAATCACAAGTAAGACACCAAAAAGGATAAAACGTCAGCTTAACCTAAATTAGAAAAAGACAATTTGGTGCCAACATAGAAACGAAGGGGTTATACCGGAAAATAGATAGAAGAGGCTTAATAATAATAATAAAAAATTGATGAAACAACTAAGAATCTTGTAAGTCAGTTAATTTGTTTTGTGTAAGATTAAATTAGCGCTTGTGGAGTAGGAGTTTTCAAGGGATAGCCTGGAATTATTACTCAAAGCCAGGATAGTTGCCGCAGTTGTTTGTTTAATTGTTGTCATTTTTAGTAGAATATAAATTCAGGTATTTCGTTTGTTATATGTTTTGTGGTAAGAGTCATTTGCCTTAACTTTCTTCGGTTGGTTTGATTTTCCATTAGCTCAACTAATGTTAAATAGATCCCAGTGATGTTGGAATTGTGACACTACAACTGGATTTCTGTGCGTTGGTAGTAGAGCAATGTCATCCGCAAAAGTTGCAATAATAGTGCTGTTTGTTATAGGTCAGTCTACAGAATAAATTAAGTGCACCTAGAAACATGGTAGAGTAACGCTCTCTAAAACCAAATTGTTAATCCGGTATAACAGTTTATAATTAATATGCTAATAGGTAATTATATATTAATACAAATTTACACTGCTTTTACGCAATCGCGTTTTATTTTAATCATTAATACACATTCATTAATTTTCCGGTTTATGTATCGTTGTATGTTAACAACCATACAAATTATTTTGTTGTCTACTATTGGCCTATATGCCTATGCCAAACAAACAGGCGTTTCATTAAATTTGTCGTAATAATAATTGTTATGCTTACAAAATTTATGTTTAGTTTTGCAAAATTAAAAACATACGGTTTCGTACTCTATTTACCACTCGGTATGTTATGTTATTATTTAAGCTCTATTTGCGCTTCGCATTTTAAGGCCTACCGTAGCCCCGAAGCTTAAATTCAAACTCGTAACTAAGACAGCCCTTATGTACTTAGGGGCAATTTAACCCACTCAGCCTACGGCGTTTCAGTTTTGAATCAAAGCTCAGCCCGATGACGTCAGCAAGCTGCCGTGCAATAATTTCTGTTTCGATAACGCCAGAGGCGCAATTTTTTTGCTGAAATTCTATCAAGTTTCTATTTGGTCGTTGATATTAACTTTACAAGAAATTGGAGCTATTCTCAAATTCAACATATTGCTTCTGCGTGAGCTGCTATTTAAAATATTCCCAAAAATGATGCACTTTAGAGGGATGTTAATCTTACTGGAGCGAATTTCGCGCCTTGTCTCTTTTTAAGTTCCCTTATCGCTTTATTTTAAGAAATAAAAATACGTTGGTAGTCTAAAAAGTTTTGAGCCTCGTCAAAACCATTCTGCTACTACAATTTTACATGTTGTGGAAGATACCTGTAAAATTACAGCTATTTTGGACGCTTAGTTGTTGTTTAGTGGTCGTTTCTACCAGCCGATGTCAGTGCTTTTGTAAAAATGGAAAAAATCGAATACCATGCCGTAATTAAATTTATTCTAAGCGGTTTTTGCAAAATGAGTTGGACCTTTTGTGTCGATTTATCGCCGTCAATGAAGCTTGGGTCCACCATGACACTCCTAAGATTAAGAAACAGTCAAAATGGTGGACTGCAAAAGGCAAACCTTCTCGAAAAAAGCAAAGACAGTTTGATCGGACGAGAAGGTGACGGCGACTGTTTTTTAGGATAGTCAGGAATTTTGTTTATTGAAGAAGGGGGAAAAATGACGGGGTCGTACAGTTTAAGGCAGCAATTACGAAAAAAACATCCATTTGTAACACTTCGGCGGTCACCATGGCCAAAATTTACGAATTTCAGCTTCAATTGATTGACTACCCAGCATATTAACGAAATCTGGCCTTCAACGACTATTTCCTGTTTCATAGACTCAAACTTGGACTCGGAGAACAGAGATTTTTATCAAATGAGGAGGTTATCGCAAACGTAGACGTCTATTTTCCAGAGAAAGAGGCTATCTACTATTCGGAGAGGTTAAAGAGGTTGGAGCATCTCTGGAAAAGATCTATCGAATTAAAAGGAGACTGTGTTGAAAAATAAAATTGAATTTTACAGAAAAAATGGTGGATTCTATGTTGGACTCAAAACTTTTCAGACTGTCCACGTAAATTAATTAAGTAGAAAATGATTGCCGCAATTGTAGAAGTTACAAATTGTATGTGTTGTCAATTTTATATAAATTTTCATATTTTAAAGATCTTGAGACTTTTTAAGTACTACAGCAAATTTATTACATTTTAAGAATTTTACATAAAAAACTTCAGAATCAAAGATTTCGTTTTCAAAAAGAGTGTGTTGTGAAAGTCGCCTACAATGAAGTGATAGGAGTGCAATTAATAAATTCATTTTACCATAATTCTTTAATTCTTATCACTTTCTAAGAGCTACAAATGTTTTTACATCACTATTTACATGTTATTTTACTGTCTAACTAAAGTACTTTCTTTCTTTCTCTTTTCGCCTCTTTAGGACCTCCATCTGGGTCTTCCGGCGCCCAGTATTTTCTTTCACTATTATCTATTTTCCCACGCATCATGTTGTATATTCCATTTTAGTAGTAAGTGGTGCATATTTTTCTTCCAGTCTTTTCGTGGTCTACCCTTCTTACGTCTTTCTTTCGGTTACCACCTCATGACTTTCTTTGGTATTCGATCATCTTTCATTCTATTTACGTGTCCATACTATAACGACAGGCGTTTTTCTATTTTTTCTTCAATGTCGTTATTAATTCTATACTATACTCTGGATTATTGATTTATATATATCGTATTTTTTGTATATTTTTGTCCCACAGAATTCCATTAAAAGTTCCAATTGCTCGTCGTTCTTGTTTTATTTCGTATAGCCCTTGCTTACCTATCGTAGCTCCCAGGTATTTTACTTCTGAGCACGCTTTTATATTTTCGCCTGTTTCCAGAGTTATTATGTCATTTTCTTTTTCTATATAAAAATACTTTGATTTTTTGTGTTAATTATCAATCCCCATTTTATATATTTTTCTTCGGCTTTTCTTATCACATATTTTAAGTTTTCTTCATCTTGGTCATCCACAAATTATAACGTGTAAAGCGTGGAGTTTTCTTCTATCGGTATTCCCATTCCTTTACATTTTGTACTCCATCTATCTAGTACTTTATCGATATAACCCTTTTGTTATTTGAAATGCTGTCGGCAGCTCTGCTTCTACCTTTACTTTTAATTTTGGATTTTTGTAAAGGTTTTGCACGGCTCTAACCAATGTTTTATTGATGCTGCTGTCATTCAACACTTTCCATAGCTTTGATTGGAGTACATTAGGAACTAGGAACATTAGGTGTAGTTCTCTCCCAGCCTCTAGCTTCTTTTGTATTAATAAAGTTAGACTAAAAAGGTTACCTTCCGACCCACATTGTTCTTCGACTTGTGCGATGTATTGCTGCTTTATTAGTTCTTATACTACTCTTCCAAATATGTTACCAAAGACATTAATTACTGCAATTGCACGATAGTTTTTATTTTATTTATTAATTTAGTAATCATTTTGTATACATTTATTGTTTCTGCTTTAATTCTCCTGGTATGCCTTTTGATCCTGCCGCTTTACGCTTTTTAGTTCTTTAATACCTTTACTTACTTGTTCTTCCTTTATTTCGATATGCTCGTCCGTCCTTACATAATTCTTTTGCACGTGGGCTGTGTGATATTCAGTTCTGTCTTTTGTTAGCAAGGCCTGAAAATACCTTTTTTATTTCTTTATTTCTACACTAAATATTCTGCTCCTTTCCCTGTGCTCTGCTCTCACATTTCTTATAAATCTCTATGCTTCCGATATTCTTCTTCCACCTAAATGAATTTCCACTTTTTTACATTTTTGCTCCCAGATTTCTTGTTTTTCCTTTCTTATTATATCGCTGCTTCCTATATTGTTCTCAATTCTCATCTAGTTCGGTATTGAGTCATGTTATGTATAAGTCTCTTTTGTAATTAATTTCTTCTTTAATTTTAATATTATATAGTCTATTATTAACTTTCTATTTCTGGCTGCTTCATACCATGTTTACATGTGGATATCCTTATGCTTGTGGAATCCGTTGTTATTCTCTAAATATTTATTAATCTTTCTCCATTGTTGTTTTTAACCTCTTCTTCGAACCTTATCATTATTTTGCTATCCTCTTCTTGCGCAGTTCTAGCGTTGAAATCTTCCAGGATCATTATATATCCAACGGAGCGTAGAACTCGTCAATATCATTGCAGTTGTCATCTTCATTTGGTGCATATATGACGAAAATCGTCATTTATACTTATAACTATTAAGGTTTATCTTTATAATTCCCTTGTTTATGATTTCGCAACTTTTGATTTGCTTTTTATATCTTTTTCTTTCTACGTGAAAGATTTCTTTTTGGTCCTTTGAGATTTGTGTTATTTTCTTTTGTTTTTTAATTATTTACTTTTTATATATTTCGATGTCTCTGTTCAAATTTCGTTTAATTTTATTATTTAGGTCGCTACACTTGTCAACTATAAGTTCTTTTCTCCGTTTATTACTAAGTGTCTTTTTTATTCTATTAGCTTTTTTGTTTCTTCACTCACTTTTTGCACTCTTCTTTTGTCCTCTTTTCTAGCCATTTGAGTACCTACAAGCAATTAGACGAACTCTAAGAATTTTAAGCTAAGGCTAAAAATAAAAATTGTATTTGAGATTTTTTATGGGTGGATTTTTAAGTAATGAATCTTACAATTATGTTAAAATATGGGAATTTATTCTCGATTTTATTTTAATTTAAAGTTAAGGTTTAACCGGTACGTACGTACGAGATAAAAAGGAATAAAAAATGCCGCTTTTTATATATTCAATAGTATTTAAGTAAAATTCAATTTTAAATCTACGCGATAAAAATGGCTCGAAGGTTTGCAGATCAGAGTAATTTAGTAATTATTTTACTGAGAACCGATATGTTTCAAAACAAAAATTACTTCCATTTATTTTATAGATTTCTATGTTCGTCTAGATGAATAATTATATGTACGGCCATATTCCACTAAAAATCAAATTTAAAGCTTGAGTTTACCTAAAGGTATACACAAAAACTGTTTGCGGATAGTTGCTCTTGGCGAAGAATTATATTTTGGTATGAATAATTATTGCTTTCTGCATTTCCACTTACTCTACATGAGCTTAAAAAGATCTATTTACATAAAAGAGCAACCCCTGCCACAGACTCAATATAAGCTTGATAAAAGATTTTTGAAAGCTTATAGAATGAAGTTATAAGGTGCTTTAAGAAAAAGACCGGGAAAAATTAATACAACGTTGTGCTCTTAAATTGTTTTTCAAAGCTTACCGAGTCTGTTGCTGTACCATAAAAAATTCATAAAAGGCTCATGGAGAACATTTTCTATACAAAACAAAAGTGCTCAGACGGTACAAGGTTTTTTTAAGGATTTTAAAAGAAAAATAAATTTAAAAAATGGATGACAATGTAAAAATAAGGAAGGTTTTTGTGATGTCAGGGGTGTAAGAGAAATGTATGCTAAAATGCTTTTAAGAACATGATTGAACAAAAAACCGCTACGGTGCGTATGTATCACAAATTTTTGAGTGTGACTTTAAGACAAAACCCCAAAAAAGCGAGAATGGGCAGATCTAAAATCACATTCAAGCCCATTTGTTGTTTTTTTTACAGTCAGGAAAACACCTACAAAGAATTTGTTCCACTAGGACAAACTGTCCAATAAGCTCAGAAAGAGGGTAGCGCTTAGATGCTACATTACAAAAGCACCCCATGCCACACGGTAGTCTTCATCAACAATTTTCTAGCAGAAAAGACATTCCTGTGATTTTCCATTCCTATTCACTTGTTCTTAATCCTTGTAGCTTTTCCTTATTCCTCCTTTAAAAAAAAACACTTGAAACGGTAGAATGTAATCGATTATTTTAACGGCAAAAGAAAATAAGCTTTATTTTTTTGCCAAACTTTGCATATGTATGTGTGTGATTTAAGTAAGATTAAAGATTCAAAACACTTATTGGTAAGAAAAACAAAAATACTCAAAAAGTTTGTAATATTAATTTTAATTGATTACTCTTTGTGTTAAAATTTTAATTATTCGGTACATTAAATTTAGATTTGTGTTTTTTATTGCAGGATCTGGTAACGAACAATTGTTCTACATCAGAAATATTTTAAATATTTTATAAATATAATTTTAAAGCTCTTTATAGGAGTAACTTTTGAGAATGGTCGACAATTGGGCCATATACAATAGCTTTTCTAAAATTGTTTTACAAAACTAAAATAATGTGTGAAAAAACCTTTAGAAAAGAATAATTTCTACAAATTTATTTGTACTGTTATAAAGCAAAAAATTTTAAATAAATCGATGTTGCTTTAGAAGAGAAGATATATAATGGCAATATTAAGCTTGGATCGTTGAAACTACATACCCGAAATTTTTTTCTTTATTATTTGCATTTCTTCTACTAGCTTTATAATAAAAATATCAGTAAGTAATATCTAACAAAGTTGTTTCTTTTACGCTCAAAGCGCAAGGGCATGTCTTACTGCCCCAATTGCAATCCATGCAACAACAGCCTGTACATTACAACATGAATAGACCGCACCTAGCCTCATCCCAGCCGATCTTCAACTATACCCCAGCTCCAACATTCACACAGCCGGTAAGCACTTTTAATAACATGCAAACACCAGACTTTCCCAGTACACACTACTTGCAAAATACGTTGCCACCTGGAGATTTTAATCCAACAAGCGGACATTCTTACAACCAACCCTCATCATCGTCAGCATCACAATCTATGGATATGGATAGAATAACGCAAGACAAGGGAAAAAATCCACAAAAACCACAAGACGAAGAAACAGCTGAAATTATTAAAATAAATAATTTTCAGGAAGTCCGTCCAAGTAAAAAGCGAAGCCAACACACAAGTCCTGAAGATACTGAAAGACGAACCAAACTAAAAATAATTCAAACATACAATAGATATGAAGCATTAGCGACCAACACTAATAAAACTAAAGAGACTAGTAGCGATAAAAATTCAAGTACGGAAATACGGCCAGAAAGAACACCGCCTTTCATAATACATCATGTTATAAACATAGCACCTCTATTAAAGATTATCGACAGCACAATCACCAAAAAAGATTACCACTATCAAACTATGAACGGCAGCAAAATTAAATTACAGATTTACACCGTTGAAAACTACAAAAAAATAAAAACCATACTTGACCAAAATAAAGTAGCGCGTCATACTTTTAGCTTAAAAGATGAAAGAAGTTACCAAATAGTAATTAGGAACCTCCATCATACAACTGACATTGCTGAACTCCAAGCAGCACTTGTAGCAAAAGATCACAAGCCACGTAGCATAACAACATGCAGAAACAAACAGACACAAGAGCCTAAAAACCTATTCTTCGTAGAACTCGAACCTAAAGACAATAATAAAGACATCTTCGACATACAATACCTGCTAAATGCAAAAATACAAGTTGAACCACCTCACAAGAAAAATACCCTAGTGCAGTGCAAGATATGCCAATGCTATGGCCATACACGTAACTTCTACACACGACCGTTCAGATGTGTAAACTTTGGGGCCAATCACGATACTAGAGTATGTAAATCTAAAAGTCCAACTGAAAATAAGTGTGCACTCTGTAAAGGCAACCATCCAGCTAACTTCAGAGGCTGCCAGGTATACACAGAAATACTGAACAGACGCTACCCTAATACGCAACCCAAACCAGCAATGCAACCCCGTACAATGCCCAACCTCACATCAACATCAATAGCGTTTCCACCATTGAGACAAAATAATAACATGCAACAACATAACACCCCAATAAATACTGAACCCCACTCTGGTGACGGAACATCTGGCAACACATATGCACAAATAGCTAGAACACAAATAAACTCAGACGCAGACCACTTAAGACAAGCAATGCAATTCATGCAGTCAACAATTACAAACCAAAATAATGTAATTATGGACCTACTGAGAGAAGCACGAGAAATGCGGAAAACTATAGATACATTATCTGCTGAAATCAATACTCTTAGACAACAAATTGATCCCAAAATGGCCCAATATAGAATCGTAACTTGAACGCAAATGGCTTGACAAATCATCGTCAAGAAGTAGAAGCCTTTATTAAAACTAACCAAATAGACGTATTACTTATCTCAGAGGCTCATTTTACTGAGAGAACATACTTTAAAATTTCTGGTTATATAACATATGACACAAAACATCCAAACGGAAGAGCCACAGGAGGAACTGCATTAATTATTAAGCAAGAAATAAAGCACTACGAGCTAGATAAATTTAGCAGAGATTTTCTACAAGCCACAACCGTAATAGTGGAAGACTGGCATGGACCAATAGGAATTTCAGCAGCATACTGTCCCCCACGCTATAGAGCAAATAAAGAAGGATTCGATGACTACTTCCACGCATTAGGTGCAAGATTTATTACTGGCGGAGATTACAATGCCAAAAGTCCACTATGGGGATCGAGATTATATACCCCAAGAGGCAGAGCCCTAGAAACCAGTATCCAAACGAATAACTTAGATTTTGCAACTACCGGCAAACCAACCTATTGGCCGACTGACTTGACAAAAATCCCTGATTGCCTAGATTTCTTCGTCACCAAAGGAATTAGTCAAGCACACGTAAAAGTCGAAGACCTGCAAGACCTCTCATCTGATCACTCCCCTGTACTTCTAACCCTAAGTGCAAATATAACTGCCAAACATAGACCGCCAGAACTACACAATTGCAGAACGGACTGGAACTATTTCAGAGAGATAGTGGATAGAAACATAACTGATAGCGTTCCGCTGAAAACGGCTGAAGACATTGAACAGGCAGTAGAGAATTTTCAGACCTTAGTGCAGAATGCTGCCTGGGGTCCACTCTCTAACCCGCCCTACCCAATAAAACGAGGATATCCTGGCGAAATTACTAATAAGATAAGGGAGAAAAGAAGGCTGAGAAGAGAGTGGCACACTAGACGATATCCTGAAGAAAAGCGAAGATTAAACAATTGTACCAGAGAACTTAAAAGCTACTGCAAGACTATAGGAACGACTCCTTCAAGAGTATCTGAAGGAACTATCTGCAACAGAACAAAGCGACTACTCCTTATGGAAAGCCACGAAAAGGCTTAAACAGCCTCAGAAGCCAGTACCCCCACTCCGTAAAGTAGACGGGACATGGGCTAAAAGTGATGCCGAGAAAGCTGAAGTTTATGCAAACCACCTCAAAAAAGTTTTTCAAGCTGAACCTGGCATCCCTGGAATAGACGAAGACGAAATAGAACGCTACCTAGAGGCCCCGTTACAATTAACGCCACCAATTAAAAACTTCAAAATGAAGGAAGTAAAAACAGCCATCGCTAAATTGCCAGTAAAAAAAACACCGGGATACGAAATTATAACAGGGCGTATACTAAAAGAATTACCGATTAAAGGACTTAAGTTGTTAACACTTATATTTAATGCCATACTACGAACTGGACACTTTCCTGCACAGTGGAAAGTTGCAAAAATCATCTTAATTCCAAAACCCGGTAAACCCCCAAACATTGCAGAGTCCTATAGGCCTATAAGTCTACTACCTGTTACCTCTAAACTGTTTGAAAGACTACTACTCAAAAGATTAATGCCCATTGTAGAAGATGAACACCTTATACCGGATCACCAGTTCGGGTTTAGGACTGAACATTCAACCGTAGAGCAGGTCCATCGTGTGGTAGATATTATAAATGCATCCTTCGAAGCAAAAAGGTACTGTAGTGCAGCATTTATCGACGTCAGTCAAGCGTTCGACAAAGTCTGGCATAAGGGGCTGCACTATAAACTAAAGAAATGGCTACCGGATAACTACTATCGCATTCTAAAATCCTATTTCCAAGTGAAATACGAAAATGAACTCACTAATCTTATGCCCATAAATTCTGGTGTGCCACAGGGTAGTGTCCTGGGACCGCTCTTATACCTCCTCTACACGGCTGACTTACCGACTTGTGAAACTACCACAACCGCCACGTTCGCGGATGATACTGCGCTACTAGCTACCGACTGTGACCAAATTAGAGCATCAGCAAAACTGCAGAACAGGCTCAATACTGTTCACGATTGGTTTAAAAAGTGGCGCATTAAAATAAACAAAGCGAAATCTGTGCACGTCACATTCACTAAACGACGTGGTATATGCCTGCCAATAATGCTCAATGGACAGCAAATTCCGCAGGCCGATTCGGCTAAATATCTGGGAATACATCTCGATAAGGGCCTTACGTGGAAAACACACTTGTGGAAGAAAAGACTACAATTAAATTTAAAATTCAGCAAGCATTACCGGCTAATGGGTAGAAACTCGAAACTTTCTCTCGACAACAAGCTGTTAATATATAAGGTCATATTCAAGCTCGTGTGGATGTATGGTATCCAGATATGGGGAACGGCTTCATCTTCCAATATCTCGATAATTGAAAGATTCCAGTCAAAAACACTCAGAACCATCACTAATGCACCATACTACATAACCAATGCGGACATTTACAGTGACCTAAAAATAAGTTTAGTGAAAAGTGAAATAGTTAAAAATAGTGAAAGATATATCAATAAACTAGAATTGCACCCCAATCATTTAGCTTTAAACCTACTAGATAGCAGTGAACACAACCGCAGACTTAAAAGACACTACACCTTGGACTTACCCTTCCTGATTTAGTACTAGTATTCTTACATTAAGTTACAGCAGAAGTGACGTTAATGAACGTCAACTTCCACCTAAACCCACACTTACATAAATCATTTACTTATTGCTTTGCAGCAGATTGTAAATAGTTATGTATCTGATCAATAAAAAAAAAATGTCTTACTGCTGTCTCAAGTGTGTAAAATATTAAGTGCATTTATTATCGCGAGTGGTCCCAACAGCCGTGGACTTGTAATTAACAAGCCAGGAAACAAACGCAAACAAATTGTTGCCTCTCTTACAATAACAGAAAACAACAACAATTCCAGCCCAATGGAAGTCCAAACGCTAAGTAAGTGTGAATTATATTCATTAACACTACCAGTAAAAACGCAACACGTGGGTGCTATCAAATATCTTAACACAAAATTGCCTTCGAGGCCAACTTGATCGAGGACCACAATTAATGCGAACGTGCAAACAATGTAATAAGCACTCCGATAATGAAACCAAAAATATTACCAATATATTGTGCGGTGCAAATAAAATCCTTATTAATCTGTTAATCCTTCGTCTTCCTCAAATTAAAAATTTTAGTACAAACACATTTTTTTATTCTTTAATGAACTATAAGACTAAAAGTAAGTGAAAAGTTAACCGTCTTGAGTGGAAATATAAATTATGTTCTAACTCAAAAATTACTCTTTATAGCCTTTAATGCTAGACATTGCATAAATGTTACCTGGATAACAGATACTCATCTATTTGAAACAGACACCTTCAACATACCAATATACCAAATGTACAGGAAAGATAAAAATGCTAAAATTTCAGCTGGTAGAATAGGTATTTGGAACTAATCAAACTGAATGAACAACATTACATTACATTAAGCGCACAGCTATCTACCAGCCTTGCTATCGTTTATCAGCATACCTCAAATGGTACAACCTATAAATAAATTAATTAATGGGTTCGTAAACAGGGGAAACTTCAGCAAGCAATGAAAACACACTCGGCGATATCCAAACTCACAATTTTAATAATAAATAAGGACAGAAGCTAAACCCCGATTATCTACCAGGTAAAATAAGCGAGCTTAATAAAGAAAGAGTCAAACCGGATGAGAAATACTTGTTAAATAGCTTAAAACATCAACTAAAAAGACAACTAGATGAGCTAAGAAACAACATATATAGGGTGGTCCAACCAAAACGCACGATGTTAATTGTAAATAAAACAAACAGTTTTCAGAGAATTATCTTAATATTTTTTATTATGATAGAAGGATCTATGACAAAATATCGGCCAAGTGCTCGCCACGGCTTCGGTGGCATACCTCCATCCGATGGTCCATATTTTCAATGACTCTGAGACATAATTGAGGTTCAATGTCGTTAATGTGCCCAATTATCTCATCCTTTAACTCTTGAATTGTTCTTGGCTTAGTGACGTACACTTTTTCTTTTAAATATCCCCAAAGAAAGAAGTCCAACGGTGTCAAATCACATGATCGTAGCGGCCAATTAACCTCGCCACGACGTGAGATAACACGGTCATTGAATTTCTCGCGCAAAAGAACCATTGTTTCGTTGGCTGTGTGGCAAGTGGCACCATCCTGTTGGAACGACATATCGTCCAGGTCCATATCTTCAATTTCCGGCCACAAGAAGTCCGTTATCATCTCGTGATAGCGAACACCATTCACGGCAACTGCTTGGCCGACCTCATTTTCGAAGAAGTACGGCCCGATGACGCCAACCATTCGGCATATTGACGACGCTTGAAATGGTCAGTAGGCTTCAGCTCTTGAGTCAATTAAACCGTGTAAGCGTGCAAATTCAAATCTTTATTCAAAATTCGCATCAGTGATGTTTGTGAAATGTTTAATTGTTGGACACGACGACGAGTCGAGGTTGACGGCTCTTCTGCCACACTATCGCGAACAACAGCAATTTTTTACGCCGAACGAACTGGGCGAGCATGGACAGGTGTTTTCACATTTCCTACAGACCCGGTTTGCTGAAATTTGCGCACAATTCTCCCGATTGTGGACACATTTGGTAGATTATGCTGACCAAAAAAATCACGAGGTGCACGAAATGCATTTTGATTTGAACGCCCATTTTCGTAAAAGGCTTCAACAATCTTAACGCGCTGCTCAATTGTGTACCTCTCCATGGTTGAATTTGTCAAACACTGAAACAAAGAAAGGTCAAATTAAGTTGGGCAAAAAACTTGACGTTAAGGTGTGACTCACAATTAACATCGTGCATTATGGTTGACCACCTTTTACAAAAATAGTATTGAAGATCTGAATCAGATGACTTAGGATTGTGGAGTACTGCCAAGAGTATTATGAACAGTGTGAGATAGTTCCAACACAAAATATAATACACACTTCAGGTGAAAAATCAACAACTTTTGCAACTCACTTGGAAAGGCTATTTACCTTTAAAACTACTTGTGCTCTAACTTACATATGGAAACGTACTAGGTCCGTTGCTTTAATATATTTACTTCGGATATGCCAACAATAGTAAAATTTAGTAATTTTTACAGATGATATGCCAGTCTCAGTAAAACACTGTGATCTTATTCAAGACACTGGCAAATTAGATTGAAGTACATCAAATAAGTCTAACAGCTTCATAAAAACCATGAAGTGCCAAGGTAAAGCTTTCACAAAAAATTCTTAATAAATAATGATTCCATTGATTGGAGTACCACTAACGTTTCAGTGAAATATCTAAGAGTACTGCTAGACATGTTAAAGAAAGTGAGACTGACATAGCTGTATATATAAACAAAAAATAGTTACTAAAACTTAAGTATGTCGTCCTAAAGTCTAAATTATTAATAAGGCTTTTGACTTTATATTAATCTCCCATTTGGAATAACAGCCATATTCAACTAAAAATTGTAAATATACTTCAAACAGCAATAAATGTCTCTTGATAATAAGTTCTCCTAAAATCGTTGAAGTTTTTAATTTTACCAAATAAGTTGGTATTATATATTATAAGAACAGAGGATGAAAGATGGACCAAAAAGATGATAGAATGGAGACCAAGATAAGGAAAAAGAGGAGCCGGGAGACCACCACAGAGATGGGTTGACGATATCAGAAGAGTGGCTGGAAAGCAATGGCATCGACAGGCGCAAAACAGAAACAAGTGAAAGAAAAAAGGGGAGGAATATGTCCAACAATGGATAGAACAAGGTTGAAGAAGAAGTTGGTACGATTAGAAAGCTCGTTTTTTCTTAAGAATTTTGACATGCCGATGAGCACTCTCAGATGATGTCCTCGGCCTCCGCCACAGAGTTGAATCGGCGTCCGCTTGGGAAGTGAGTAATGGAGAGAACAAGTGGTAATCACACGATTTGGACTGAAGGAAGAATAAGGGAAAGGCTCAACCCTATCAAGCTCCTTAATCTTCCGCTTCGCACTCTTTGAGATGTGGACTGGCGCATTGTCTTGTTGCAGGAGAATCTGATTCCAGCGGATCATGTTCGGGTATCGACGCCCTAGAGCTTTGCGTACCCGTTCCAGTTGTTCCACGCAATCAATAGTCGGTGGTTGGCCAAAATGCGGCTTGCCTTTCAGATCTATGTCTCCGCTTGAGCCATCAATGAGTTGTATGTTTCTTCATGGTAACTTTCCCCTCAATAGCACAAATCTCTCTGATAGCAACGGCAGCTTTTGACGCTTTCTTGAGAAAAAAAATCATACCAACTTAGTGCTAAAAATTACGACGAACGATTTTTAGGACAACTAAGGATATCTGCAATGTACAACCACAACACAAATTAGGCTTACCAATCTTTCAATTTACAATTTACAAGGATTCTGATTCTAGTCTCATATTTATCAATTTTAATTTATTAAATTCAAAAGCATTTAAAAATCTCCATTGAATTTTTCATTTCTATAGTATTCTTTTTTGTTTAGAATAAGCAAAATATTATTAGAAAAATGTTTATTTAGTTATATATGTGTATTCATTAAGCGCTTCCTATTTTTAAATTTAAAAGTGTAAAAGTGTGTGTGAGATATCATCGAAGTTTTTTATTCGTTTGAAAGGCCTATCGATGTCATTATGTATGGAATATAACATCGTGCAAATGTCCGCCGCGGCTTCGCTGGGTGGTGCGCATCCGAAATATCTAATTTTTGAAGACTCTGGCGCATAAATCAGGTTGAATTTGACCGATGGCATGGGTTATGTTGGCTTTAAAGGCCGCTGTGGTTTGTGGCTTATTCGCATAGATCTGCGACTTAAGAAAACCCCACAAGAAAAAGTCTAACGGGATCAAATCGTACGATCTCGGTGGTCAGTTCACATCACCTCCACGTGAGGCGACCATGCCCTCAAATCGCTCGTGCAGAATGTCCAATTTGGCATGAGCTGTGTGGCACGTAGCGCCGTCCTGTTGAAACCACATGTCGTTGGTGTCCATATTATCCAATTCAGGCCAAAAGAAATTGGTAATCATCGACCTATAGCGCTCGACGTTGACGGTCTGGCCTGGCCAACGTCGTTCTTAAAGAAATATAGACCGATGACGCCGCCAGCCCAAAATCCACACCAAACACTGACTTTTTCGGGATGCATTGGACTCTCAAGGATTTCATGTGGATTGGAATCGTCCCAAATTTGATAATTTTGTTTATTGACGTACCCATTCATCCAGAAATGGGCCTCATGGCTGAAGATAATTTTTCGATAAAAATTAGAGTCAGTTTCCAACTGCTCCAGGGCCCATTCAGCGAACACACGTCGTTGTCTATGGTCGTTTACCTTCAGCTTCTGGGTCAGTTGAATTTTGTACGGGTGCAGGCCCAAGTCACGACGCAAAATGCGCCAAGTTGTGGTCTGCGAAATGCCGAGTTCTTGTGAGCGAAGCGAAATCTACTGCCTCGGATTCTCCTGCACACTCTCACGGACAGCGGCGATGTTTTCGGCAGATCTTGCGTTTAGTTGTCGTACGGGTGTTGGTTGATTGTTTACTGAACCAGTGGACTCAAATTTATCTACCACACTGCGAATAGTCCTCTTGGTAGGGCGATTATGGCGACCGTAACATGGACGAAGCGTGCGAAACATTGCCCGAACAGAACACCCATTTTGTTAAAACAATTTTATCATTTGCACGTGTTGTCGAACGCTATATCCGTCCTTGGTGATTTGGCAAAACAGACTGAATAAATGACAGCTAATTCGACAGATGTAGCTTCAACAATATGGCCGCTATCAACTGTCAAAGTTCAGAAGTCCCTATTGGAAGATCCTTTAGCTACATATTAATAAACAATCACAAAGCTATCGACCTCTTTAAATGATGGACGGCGATTTTGAAAACCTCATTTTATATACAGCATTGTTAACTTCACATTCGTAATCTCCAATCGAGAATGGATTCGGTTCAAACATACACTGCAATGCAAATTCCACATGCACATAATTATCAAATAAATATCCAAGTCCCACAATTTTATCAAAATCAAATACCAACAGATCAATTTTTACCTATCCCTATTAACCTCCCTCATTCAAATAACACGAGATCTTTCGTTCCATCAAACCAAAATAACACCAGCACTAAGCAATGCAATAAACATACAACTATTCGACCGGTGAAGACAAACAAATGGCAAAAAACAATAAAACCATAAGTTGTCACCCACAGAAATACGTTCGAAATAAAAGAAAAATACTGAGAGTACAAACAGATTTTATAACCCCTTCTCAAACCGTAGCCTCAAATTCAAACAATATAAATAAAAATACTTAACCACAAGACCCGAAACTACCTTCAATTTATGATTATGTAGTTACAAATTTAACGCCTTTGCAATAATTTATCCCAAGTAACCAATAACTAAACTGCTACAGTAAAGCTTTCCCAGATAACACAGTAAAAACGAATGTTCGAACATCAGACACCTACAGAAAATTCATTCAACACATGAATTATCAATTAAAATAAGATAAGGCAAATAGAGTCGTAATACGTAGCCCTCATCATTCAATTCCATTAGATGATATAGTAAAAGAACTAGGGGCTAAAGGACACCAAGTCAGAAATATCAACGCACGACACCGAGTTTTACAAAGTCCGATACCACTTGTCTTCGTACACTTTGAATCGCAATCTAATAGTACGACATTGGATTCCTACAAAATACAAAAATAAGAGTTGAACCACCTACATATAAAAACACTATAATTCAATGTACCCGATGTCAGACCTTTGGATATTCCAAATCATATTGCATGAAGTCATATAATTGCGCAAAATCCAGCACAGAACATTAAAAAAACCTAAAGATACTACTGGAACATATGCGTTATGTAGCGGTGAGCATCCAGCCAACTACAAGGGCTACACAGTCTACAGGGATCTATTAAAATTTAGAAATAAAAGTAATACAAATTACTCAACAAAAACAAACCTTAGATTACACATGAATATAAACTCAGATATTGATCAATCAATACAACAGCCTAATAGTCGAACTAGAGGTAGTTATGCACAAGCAGCCACAGGAACATTCAGCACTCCAAATAATAATGAAGACCTTGCCAGCATAATGAAAAACTTCTTGTATAAATTTAAAAATTTATTTAATCAACTAATTTAATTAATTAAACTAAAACAGCATAATTTTAAGCATGCTTACTACAGTCATAAGTAAACTAGCCCAATGACTTCTTCAATGCGGACAGCTCACTCTATACATAGACTATAACAAAATTGATATTCTTCTAATCTCTGAAAGCCACTCTACGGAAAGAACATTCATCAAAATATTAAATTACACTCATTACTCTGACGGAACGTCGTACGCAGGCTCGGCTATCATCATTAAATCACCATGTCCTTCAGTCCTTCAAAACAGATAAAATCTAAGCTACATTGTTGAAACTACAATCACTTCCTCGAACAATAATTATTGCAGATATCTATTCCCCGTCACGATACACTATTACGACTAAAGAATACAACAACTCTTTTAACTTTCTTGTGCTATAATTTGTAGCAATTGGGGACTGGAACTCCAAGAGTACAGCATGGAAGTCTAAATTAATTGCATCTAAAAGACGCAATATATTCTGATCAAAACAACTAAACCGCCTAAATTATATATGTACGGGAGAACCAACGTATTAGCCTACGGATAGGAACAAACATTTAAAACACCCATTTTGAAATTCAGGCAATAGAAGAAATTCGCTGTACTACTAACCCTCAGTTCAAACATCATATGCAGAGAACCAATACCTCGACTGTGTTCTAAAGATACGGACTGGCACCTGTTTTAAGACCTAATAAATAAAGAAATCAGATTGGACTATCGTATAAAAAACCAACTTGAAATCTAAGAAGTGGTACAACATCTAACGAACATAATTCGTCCCGCAACATGAAAAAGCACACCCATACAAGACAAGTTCAATGATAATATTCCTTTACATTACTCTATATTAAAGAATTAATCATCAAAAAAGAAGAGCACGTAGGAAATAGCAAAGATAATACCTTCAAATATGGCATCACCAACCTATTTCTTGAAGATCATTCGTTATGAAAAGCAAAACATAAAATTCAAAATAGCAATAATACAAATCTTAGCTGGGCTGAGACAAACAACGACAAAGCCAACGCATTTGTAGAGCATCTATCAACAATATTTAACCCAGTCTCAGATAACGACCATCACGATGACAAAATTGAAAATTATATTAATGCTCCCTACAAGTTATCGTTACCTATTCCGCCCATTTCACCCGATAAAGTTTGCCAAAAATCAACAAGACCAATTTGTATAAGGCTCTTGGGTATGACTTTATAATTGGAGAGGTGCTGGAACATTTACCAAGAAATGCACTTGTACTATTAACAACAATATGCAATAGCATTATACGCCTGTACTACTTTCCGATATAATGGAAAAATACGCAAATAACTGATTGGAAACCCAGGAAAACCTCCCACCGAACCTACATTCTATCGCCCGATAAATCTGCTACCACTCATGGCAAAGTTACTGGAAAGACTTCTACTCGACAGAATAAACCAACTAACACCTACAGACTACATAATCCCTGGACATTAATTTTAATTCATACAAAAATATTTAACAGTGCACCAATGCCATCGAATTGTAAATAAAATCAAAGAAAGTTTCGAAGGAAAGTGCAACAAGCTTTTTACAAAGTCTGGATCAACGAATTACTACACAAATTAAAAAAGCATCTCCCTAGTACTATTTACGTAATCTTAAATTTATACCTCAGTGAACGATACTTCTAAGTCAAAGCTGGTGACCACAAGTTAGCGCCTTTGGGCCATTCCGTTTACCTTATCTATATTGCAGATACTTCTATCACAAATAGCACTATGGTTGCCACATTTGCTGATGACACAGCCATTTTGTCATCCGATACTAATTTAAGTAAAGCATCGGGAAACTTAAAAGACTATCTAAATGAATTACAAGACCGACTAAGACAGTAAAAAGTTCAAACAAACGCTGAAAAACAAAGTAATTGCCCTTAAAGTACACATAAATAACACCCCTATCTCAATAAAAACTATAGTTGAATATCTTGGCCTGCATTTAGGTCAAAATCTCACAAGAAAAGAGTACATTAAAGCAAAAAAGACTCAACTAAACTTAAAAATGACAAAAATGTATTAGTTATTAGGCAAAAAATCAAAACTAATTAAAAAATAAATTAAACATTTACAAAACTATACTACGAACTGTTTGGACCTACGTCATAGACCTGTGGGGTTACGGTAAGTCCTTCAACACAAAGTATTACAAACTTTCCAGTCGAAGATACTTCGAATGATGGCTGACGCTCCCTGGTACTCCATAATGATTTCGAATATTTTCATGAATGAAAAAGTCAACCTTTACACCAACAAATTCAAAGAACATACTACCAAATACAATAACCAGCTTATAAACAAATTATGCAGTCAACCCTTAGTTGATAGAAAACTTAAACGACAGTGACCAGAAAAATAAAAAATAGAGTACCGTCAAGGAATGGTAATTAATGCTTGTCACAAGTCATACATAATGTGTACTCATTACTTTGTAATTAGCTAGAGCAGATTGTAATTTTGCTAGAAATAATTTAAAAAATCGTAATTAGCGAACTTGAAAACCTCCAGCATATTGTTATTTTTTAGTGTTGAAGTTTATTTGAAGTTTTTGTCAGATTTTTGTTATTTAGATCAAATGTGTAACGTATGAATAGCTTGTCATCTCGACGGCTAATTAATATAATGCAGTTGTATAATACGACTTTGGTTTTACCATAATAAAATCTTACTACCATACGGACGTAACCTAATATTTTATATGCATTAGGTCTTTATAAAATAAAAATAATTTCTCTATGCAAATGATTATCTATAAATTAGAAGTTGCTTCAAAATGCCAGTGCAGCAAAATAATAAGGGTAAAAACATGCACGCGCCCACGCATACGGACGCCTCAAAAGAAATCATAATTACATTTTGCCCCAAAAGTAGTAAACGAATACCCAAGATCGTTGCAGTGATTTCCATTGCGTAGTAAAACTTGAAGGAATTAATAATATTGTGCTTCCATAAGGCGAACTTTTGTTGCCTTAAATAACTATACTACCCAGAACTCTCGTGTGGGGGTTTCTGTCCCTCATCGAACGCTACAGCGCAATGTAGACAGCAACGGGATACCATTAAATTGTAACTTATAAGGTAATTGTATTCCTAGTACAATCGGAACGCAATTGAATTATCAAAAATGGTCCTGATCTTTCCACACACCATAACAGGGTGTGAAAAATTTCAGGGAAGAAATTAATATTCAAATGACGACATGGAACGTAAAAAGTGTGTATAAAGCTACCAAGTTGGCCAACACTATAATCTATAGCTCACAAAGCAACAATATTGCAAATATTAGAAAAATCTGTAGATATCAATATAATACACAGATATGTGTCTCAACCTTAGACAAGAATGGTATAATGCGATAGCAATCCACTTTTATGAACAGTTACCACAGGCACTAGAAATAACAAAAGTCAGGAAAACATTATAATGTGCGACGTTTATACAAATAAAAACGTATGGAACATTTTGGTTTGGGAGACTTAAATGAACTTGGAGAAGAAAACTTGGTTATAATAAATACACTTTCTCAACTTTCAACACGACTGTACATATGAAAATCTGCACCAAATAAACTGTATTCTAATAAACAAACGATTTAACAAAGCGCAATATCAATCAAAATACCTATATCTAATTGCAGATGTGAGACCTGATCCGATTTATTAATGGGGCGTTAATAATACGTCTAAAATTAATTAAAAACCATAAGCCAAACATTAAATAGAACCAAAAAAAATTACACCAGTAAGACATTAGAAGGAAAGTTCAACAAGAATAGCAGTAGAAGTTAAAAAATAAAGAAACACAATACAATCTGGACGTTAACACGCAATGAAAAACATCAAAAGCACCTAAAGTAGACGATAAAAACCTAAGCTTGAAAAGAACTGATGAAAATGCACAGACAATACAAAATTAATCAAAGTGGGAAGAAACTTACAATAAAAAGGAAAATTGAATTTAAGGAAACAGAAAACACCAGAAAATAACACACGTCTATAAACAACAAAATTAGTAACTGAATGTCTACATAAATATTTCAATAGAGCATTATTAGAAAAAATATAATATAGTGCCAGGTACAGATCTATTTGACGATAATCGTTTATTATTTAGTTTAAAAATAGATATAACAGAAGCCATCGGAGGATGACAAAAATTTCGTGGGAATATAGAGTGCGAAATGAAGAAGTACTCAACAGAATTAGGAAAGAACCAGATCAAGAAAGGAAACTAGAATACCATATTTTCTAATCAAATACAAAAGGAGTGATAGTCACAGACCAACATATTAGTTAAGAAATTTTTCGGACAATTGTTGACAAGATAAAGGTTATATTGATTATCATTAACCTCGATTAAGAGAGGTAAAAATATTCCTATAGTAAAACACATAAATGCCGCAGTTCTAAAGTTTCTGTGCTTCTGTACTAGGTAAATGTCTAAAGTGATTTCTGATAGAAAGAAATAAAAAATTTATATAAACATACGGCTCAGTTCAAAAGTATTAGCCATCCTTTATAAATAAAAATATTTTAAAATTTATTTGTGATAGAGAAGAATAAAATTATACATCTTTATTGGCTCCCTGACTGTAAAAATTATTTTTAGTGTACTGGTCATAAGTTATTTTGTATTTTTATTAGTTATGCTGTTTCATTCTTAGTAAAAAGGACTTTTTTATATCTAAAGGGGTTAAAGTCTAGAGTCTATAAACGCAATTCCATGTTTAGGCACTCAGCTTATTATTATCGCAGATTTATGACTGTAAACTTTGGCCAGCTGGAATTTTATGATACGCATATTAGTGCCTGTGAAGACTTTTGAAAAGTATGATCCTAAAGTTGTTTCCGAGTCTTTGATATATTTTGCATTATCCATTCGGCATTCAGGCATAGATTTTCTCTATGTTTGACTGCCATGCAACCCCATATTATAAGTTCGGAGCTATATTCTTCGTCAACCCGCACCGACAGTGTTAAATACCTACCAAATAAAAGAAAAATAAGGTTATTTCTAGAATAAAATATTTGTATATATGACTTTATCAGACAATTGATGACAAAAATTGAATCTCTTAAAGTTAGGTTCAACACTCGTTTTTAGCGTAGTGTTCGTATTTTTGGACCGGCTACAGCTTTGTTCCAATCGTACAATTATAAGTCTTCTTCTCATAAGTGCTAACCGCCGCACTGCCTTACTAGCAAACCTTTCACGTAGCAGTTGAATCACAAAACTTTTGCAGCAGTGTTTCGTTGATTGTGTAAGAGAGGGTTGTTTGAAGATGAGGATAAGCACAAAGGACAAACGCAACATGTTTGTATACCTATATTAAATCTAGAAGTTATAGGATAAGTCCACTGTAAGTTCCAGGCAAGTGGCTCGACAGCGTGATGTATGCCAAGTTGTGCCAACTCTGTTGAGTATCCTAAATAAAAAGCGCTACTATTCCTAGCACTTGCACTTATGTTAATGTTCATTAGTTATCTTAATAATAGATTTCTCGACAGATAGATTGGATGAAGTCATTCTGTTCTATGGCTTATCCGATCACCGGACTTAAATTCTCTTTACTTTTATGGGACTACCTGAACACTATTGTCATGCCGAATCAATTCTTTATATAAAGGCACTCAAATAACATTCAGATTAATAACAAAAGACTCAAATTGCTGCTCAGTTTGTAAAGCGACATGCTTTAAGTTCATTTACGGCAGATGAAGAGGGCAAGGGACTTTAAACATTAACAAAAAATTACAATTTTAATTTAAAAACAATACATTTATACTCAGAATAGTTTTTGTAAATATAATATCAGCGATCAAATAGCAACTTTTCCGAAAAACCTGATAGAATGTTCACTAAAAAATTCTGCTCTCTCAATTATCACGGCACGGCAGCTTGCTGACGTAGATGGATTGAGCTTTGATTTAAAACTGAAACGCCGCAAGCTCGGCGGTTAAATCGCTGCTAAGTACATAAGGGTTATGCTGTCTTAGTTACAAGTTTGAGGTTACGCTTCGTGGGGACGATAAGCCTTACAACGCGTAAATGCAAATAAAGCATCAACAGTAATATAATTCACTGGATGGTAAATAGAATGCGAAAACTTTCTCTGCTCTTTTTAATTTTGCACAACCCAGCAAAAACTTTCGCAAAGCTGAATAAATTATAACACTTCGATTAGCAGCTTGTTTTGCTCGTTTGCTTATTACGTTTTATACCCTTCGAGACGTTGAAAGTTAAATACTCTAATGAAGACATTTAAATTATTAGTTAGTTAGTAGAAACTGTTAATTACTCAAAGATTTTCTTTTTTACTAACTATGATAATAAAGTTTTGCGTAATTTTGTGTATATAAATATCAGAAATTTAATACTAGATATTAAAATTCCAAGGAGCATAGTTTGCGAGAGGATTTTGTTCACAAAAGTTGCGCAAATCTATGGATAAACTTTTACTTTTGACTATATTCAAGTGCTCTTGAATGTGTTTGCCTAAGGGTGACTTAGTTGGCGATGTTTGGAATCCCTAGGTCCAATCTCCAAGCTCCTTCTACAGCGGTGACCTGAAGTGGATTTGCATGGCTACTTTATGTCTCTCCTGTACTGCTCTATAGGAGAATCATAATTTTTTGTTCAATTCATAGTTGTGTAGCCCGCGGGTGATGAGGTTTGTGGTATACAAAGCTGAAAAACAGATAGTCAGCGTTGTGGGGCAAGCGCACATCATTAACGGGCGTATAATAGTTTTATAAATGGTAATTTTGTTGCAAAATAACAAATTCTCTCGGGATGGAAAAAACTAAGGGTTTGTCAGATTTTTATTGATTTCACAACCGCATATTCTATATAAGATTGTTCAAAAGTAACACGTCTTTTCAGGGTATCCTCCGGTCAATGATTCTGAGATTTTCTAGGTCTCTTTGCCAACGACATTGTTTTTTTTATGTGGGGAGTAAGAGGGAGGTATTCTTCTTGTCTTCTATTCTCCGAGTGCTTCACCATTTTTTAGCTTATCCAATTCCTTCTGGATACGGTGCAGTGAGCCTTACAGCACCGCGGTATCGTCTGCAAAGCGTCGTTATCGTGTGCAGGGCGTAAAGGTTGAATAACTCCAAGATAACCTGGAGGACTAAATTAGCTGAATCATCAGCAGCGAGATAATCCTTGAAAGCATTTTGAAGACGAGGTTGTTGTGCCATTCTTGTGGAAAACCTTGCCTAAGAAAAACTGCAACAGTGGTTTGCTGTTTGTTGATGTTTTTCATGATTTTTCCACCACGCGTATGAGTTGATGGATGATAGAGTGACCCGGGCAAAATTCAAGTTGTTTCTCCAGAATTGGCTGTATGTCTTTGGATGCTATACTTAAGCGGTATATTACCTACTCCACCAATTTTTCTGCGGTTAGGGTGCTCCAGGGAAAATGCATCAGATTTTTCAAGCTTATGAGAGCGTACAGTGTACGGTTTGATATGTTGTCTAGTTTAGAAGCAGGCTCAGAGTTTAGGCCTTTAGGTGTTTTTGGGGCTCCTAACCTACACAAGCGTTCTCTCCGTTATGAAAAACATTGACTAATATCCATAGGCTATTATTAAGCATACCGAGAACACCTAACTTGCTCGTTTAAGGAGCGTTACGATGGTCGCGACGGCAGTCTTAACTTTGGTAGTTAGTCTCTGATGCTCTTGTCGTTGTGCCCGGTTAATATCATAAATCCGTTCTTTCAATTTCGAAGGCGAAAGATTGTTTCTGCGTCCTGTGCAGACAGGGTTAGGGGCAAATTGGGTAAAGTCCTAAACATAGACAATAAAGTGGCGTACGATCTACTACAGCTATTCTTCGGAGCGGATAATGGGGTAAGTTGAGTTCATTTAACTTTGAAGTCAACTTTGTTAACGTAATTGAAGTTCTCTATGTAAAACCTAACCCACGTGTTTTGAAATTATTTGATGTATAAAATAATGGGCCGTTGTCACGCTGCCTCCGTTCTGCTTTCGATCGCTCTGCCGATGTCATAATCGAAGAGGCCATAGATACATGGATATGCGTGTTCAGCTTGTTGGATGTTTAGCAAATGTGCGTTTCAATGCAAGACTATTACACACAAACAACAAAGCGGCAAAGGTTGTTCTGAGTGCCTGATTTTAGACGCCTGGTAATTTTTGATATTGGTGGTATGAAAGTAGTACTTCATACCTCATAATGGGCGGCCAGATGGTTTTGCATATTATATTTAAAATTATTCTTAAAGGATAACCAGTTTTGGGGGTAGAAGATACTATTTTTTATACTCCCTTCACTTTAATTGCGACTCTCTTCACATAAGCCGTTCAAATTAATTTATTATCCATGATCACTTTGAGGTATTTTACCTCACTATTCTAAGACATCTCCTAGTTGACAATCTTGAGTAATGTCAGGTCGTCATGGCAATAACATTTTATCTTGGTGCTACTTTTCTCAACATTAACTTTCATTCTCCACCGACAGTGCTAATATTTGATGTTATTGTAGCTACCGTATTACTACAAACAATTTTAACGAGCTAGACAGCACTGCCATGTTGTTTACGTACTGGGTCTTTATTGTGGAGGGTGTAGTGAGCATGTCCTTGACGTAGATGTTGAAGAAAGCCTGCTTGGAGACGCTTTTTAGATAACTTTATGCCACCGACCTTGATCAGTAACCCGCCAAGAAAAACCTGTCTTAAGAATAATTTTGTTGTGTCATACCTTGTTGATGGCTTTATCAACGTTAAAGAAGACTACGATGGTAACGTTTTTCTTTAAGATATCTTTTTTAATTTTTTTCTACGGCTCAAATGAGCTGCTAAGTGAAGAAGTGGCAAGTAACAAAGCCAAATCGGTACTATAGGATCAGTTACAATCGTTTGACAGCCCTTCCTAAGCGTTGATAAATTGTATGCTCCACAAGTTCCTATAAGATTGGCAAAAAATTGATTGCCGATAATCTTAGAGAAACGAGTCCGGACTTTCTAGATTTGGAAAATATAACAACATTGTCCACCTTTCAAGGGCTTAAACGATTATAGCTACTGCAATTAGGCATACTGTTATCTGTGAGAAAACCATCGGGTTCCGGGGCTTTGCGCAGCTTTAAATCGTAGATCAAATAAAAGACACTTTCATAAGATGCTTGCTCTAGATGGTGGTGAGATTACTGCTCTCGAAGTCGTTTTACAAGGCAGTTGACGTTGCCTATGTAATCATATTGGTATAATCGATATCGCACTGACCCTCCAAAGAATCAGCTAAGACCTTGGTTTTATTAATAATGTTACAAGCAAAACTGTTTTCCCCGCGACTGGGTAGAACTGAGACTATTTTATACGACTTTGGCCAACCTTTGAAAATAGTTTTCACCTAGTTTCATCAGGCGTCATGGAAATCTGTCTTCTGTGGTCCCGCTGGTCTTCGCAGTCCCGACAGCATAGTGCGCGTTGTTGCGCCTGGTTTTTTTACAGACTGGCTTCTTGAGCAGGTCTTTCCCATTCACAACGCAATAGAATTGCTGGCGAGCGTAATGACGTTATAGATGAAAATAATGATGTATCGTGACGCAGAAAGAGATTTGTGCATCCTCATAATCAAATGGTGATCGCTATTTAACATAATTGTGTGCTACATAACAACATCTTTGAAAATGGCGCTGTAAAAGACATCTAAGCAATCGGTGAGGAAAAGTCTACTGCCACGATGTCATAGAGCTGTATATAATCTTGCCGCATTCTTCTGTTTATATTGCCTATTCGACTATTTCACGAAAGCTTGTTTTACGTTGGGATATTCCGCTCAATAGTGACACATGTTTAATTATTTTTGCTGTTAACAATGTTGACAGTTACGAGTTTAACTTTGGTAATTTTTTTCAATCGAGGGCAAAAGTGTCGTTGTGTTATGAGTCTATCTTGTTAATTTTTAGATAAACGTATGATGTATACTCTGTACTGTAACTTTACTCTAATAAATGGCCGAGCTGGAGCTGTAAATAGATCACAAATGAACCACACATCTTTTTAGAGAAACTCCAAAAGCTTTAGCTGCAGAGATGCTAACTTCTCAGATCGCAGTATTTTTATTTTAGGTATATCTTGTACAGCTGTCAGCTCCTACAACCTCTAATTAAATTTTTTCAATTTGAAAGTAGGTGTTAGCGACGACATTACTATTCACGAAGACGTGACGAATATATGTTAAACAGTCGCCAATAAAGTTCAGATATCTAAGCAGTAGTTATTCTTGTGAAACGTGTACGTTATGAGTTTGCAATCAATGAAGATTGTAAATGCTTGTGGTTCTGCCAGGTGGCGAAAGTATTTGACTGTCTCGGATAAAGATAGCAATTCTCGATCATAGAGTGCATACTTGCCTTTGGTAATGCTCATCTTCTTAAAATGGAAGGAAGAAGACTTACTAGTGTCGTGACCTTCTGTTTTAGTAATGTATTTAACTAAAGTAGAGGCAGATTTGAACTAAAACAGATACTTGACCTCGCGGGAATTAAATATGTACTGAGTTTCTCTTTGGTGTTACTCTGGAGTAAGCCGTTCAAAGGGACTTATGTTAGGAGAGCTTTGATTTTGAGTTTTCTATAAAAATTCGATACACCCAAAATTACCACACCTGTTTGGTTGTTTTACTATGTGGAACTAAGCGTACCGCTTCAACAAAAATTGAATGCCACAAGAACTAACTTGATATCATAGAAACTTAAGGGATGACTAGCTGAAGCAACTTTTGTGAAGATTAACCACTATTCTTTTGCAAGCATTTAAAGAGTATCTCTAAGTGTTTCATATATACTTTAGAAGAGAGCGATACTATCAAAATAACATCAGTGTAGGTATAAAAGGTAGGTAATAAAAGTTTAAATCTAGCAATGATCCTTTGAAATATTTGACCCTCAATGAGGGTGTAGTTGTTGGTGTCTTGTAGATACTCTCTTTGGTGACTGGTATCAAATGGATTACTTTTATCAGATCAATGGTGGGAAAAATGTTTTTTTCAACTGAAGTCTGAGAAAATCATTAAGTACATGGTCTTTATTTGTTAACTTTACTACCATCTAAAGCGAGAATGGTCAACACCTTTGCAATGGTGTAGCATCTTTAAGTTGTAACATAGCACTGAATTTCTTTCTAGTCGCCTGGAGATTGCCGTCTTATTTATCGTACTTTGACTGCGACTGAGTGAAAAGTGTGTGAGTGAAAGTTGTTTTGATAAAATACTTTGTTTGATACTTAGGCATTTTAAATCATTAATTTTTCACATCCTAAAAAGGTGAAAGAAAATTGGCATCAATACTTAATTTAGTGACGTTAACGACAGGAAATCTCCAAAATTAAGATTTGGAGTCACGGTATCGTATCTCATAATCGGCTAATAAGTAGGCTTTAAAAAGAGCAAAAATTCGTATATAGATCGACTCCAGTTTTGAATTTTTTTAGGAAACATTTAATTAATTAATTAAAATTAATTTAATTTTTTAAAGGTTAAGAAAAAAAGAATAATACATTTACAATAAGTATAGATAGAGACAAATATGAAAAAGGTAAATATGGGACGGAAATTTTGCTTTCTTGTTGGCAGCGTTAAGTTTAAAAAAAGCCTTAAGTTTAGCATAAGAATAATAGTGAGATAGATAAACATTATTATTGGTAATAGTCTTTTACCCCTAACTGTCAAATTTCGCGACAGACACACTAATAAATCAAATGAAGCTCTAACACGCCGCTGGCTGATTAGGCTTTACTGCCTTTGTGGAAAGCAAAGGTGAAAGTATAAAGGCATTGGACGAAAATACTTATCATTTCTTTCTTAATACCCATATTTCTCAGCTGACTTATGCAATTTAAGTTGTAAGTAATAATGATAGTGCGCGGTCTGGTAGTATGCTATCCCCTTTTTGAACTGACCGCCGCACGTAATATATTAGTAGACGACGCTAGCGTCGTCAAAGTGTGAAGTGGCAAATAGAATACTTTTGTTTTGAAGTATTACTTTAAAAATGGTATTCCGTGATTATCCAATGCTGAAACGCAAAAGGATACGAGAAGAAGAAGATTTTGTGATTGTGAAACAATAGCTATTTCGTAGCCATTCAAGAGTAGATTTTCACAAAAGAGTTCCGATTAAGAAAACTATAATGTTATGGGTAACCAATTTTCGACAGACTATTTAAACGAAAATCACCTGGTAGATTTCGTAGCGTTCAGACACCCGAGAATATCTCAGCAGTGAGGATATCGTCACATTATAACAATGTTACGCCGCAAAGCCTGCTCCCGCCTTGGGAATATCTGACAGGATTGTGCAAACATTTTCTGCACTGTAATCTCGTATTGCATTATACAAATTAATGATGGTTCAGGAATTTAAAGGATGTGTCTGGTACTCTTAATAGATTGCTTACTAGGGCATGTTATGCTCTTTATTATTTATAGAGTTGCATCAATGAGCAGAATTTTCGGTTTTGGGCCCCACAGGTATATAAGCTATCTCTTCGTAATCAGCTTATAACTATTTGGTATGTTGTTATGAAATTTGGCATCGTAGGGGCGTATTTATTTAAAAAAGCAGAACGCACGGTGTTACATCTACCCGCTATAATGCGATGTTACTCAATTTTCTGAAGCCCAAACTAGACAAACACAGCAATGAGCTATTGTGGTTCCAGCAAGATGGCGCTACTGTACACGCGGTGAAAACTTCTTAAAAAGTTTTAGGACAAACGTTTTCAAGTTCCCGCATCTCATTACATAGTGACAACCCAAAGCCTGCTAGGTCACCAGTTATGTCTCATTGCGATTTCGTTCCGTGGGGACACCTGAAGGCTGAACTCTTTTAACGTAGGTCGCGGACTAGCCAGAAATTAAAGGATGCTACATGTAGCAGTATCAGTAAAAATAACTTGGCAACCAATATGAAATTTTAAAGTGATGCTGCAGCAATATATCGCTCGCGAGGACAATAATTAGGTCAATATCATTTTTAAAGCTAGGTGATGCCTAAATAGCAAGCATCGTTATGTGTAATGGTATTATAAAACATTTGAACATAATCTATGCGGTTCTTTTTATTAGGCAAACAAAATGAAGAAATACATCAATAAAAGTATTGGCCATTGTTAGCTATGACTTTCTCTAATCTTCTTGGTAATTTACTAACTTATTTTCAAAAGAGCGACTCGTTTTTTGAAACAATCCACTAAAAGGCCCAATTTTGGACATTACATGAGCCGAAGTGCTGTCCTGGAAGCGCGTTTGATAAGAATCAATGTCTGGGGGATATAACGAATGGAATATGACATCGCATGTCTCCCAATATGTATTCAAGCGTTATTCTGTTACAAGACTATTTTGTCATATCTTTGGGCATATTCTGGGCATTTAGCCTTCAATACCCAATTTAAATTGGTCAATTGTAAAGTTCAGCACGCAGTTCTGGTCCCAAAAATACCGAGTGTTACCTTGTTTCCATGGTTTTTGGTGTTGATATTGATAGTTGTCTTAGGTCATAAATTCATTTCTTATTTTCTATTGTCGAAAAAATTAAAAATAAAAACCATGCAAAACTGCCTTTCTTTTTTGCCTGTCAATCAGGATTTTGCACATTTTCTCGGCTTTTAATTCGTATGGCACCTATTTTTTATCGCTTTTAAGCCGTCCCTACGGCTTTGAAATACTTTAAAATATCAGATTAAAAGATTTAATGCATTTACTAGTTGTTTTTGCATTTGAAACTTATCTTTATCTGACAATTCTTGAAATTTGTTTTTGAAGTTTTTCAGAAGTTTTGAATGTTCTTTCTCCCCATAATTAAATTGTTGAAACCACCTTTTTAGTAAAGCACGTTGACCATAAAAAAATTAACAGTAATTTTCTTTATATTGGAGTGATAAGCAACGTTTTCTAAAAATGATAGCATCTTCCACGCAGCAGAAAATGTATGTTATTGTTACAAATGTGAAACTTTATCTAGTAAATGTTGGTGACAGATGTCAAAACTAGAAGAAATTAGAATTTTACGTTTATTCAAGCTAAAATTTTGTATACTACTAATCCCAATAACCAAATATAGTTCTTGAAAATGTAGCAGAACCTGCTTACAGTCCAAATTGTAAGAGGTATTGCAAAATACTTTTTCAGATAAGTATTTAGTAAGATATGATTAGGCTTTTGTTATCTAGAACCAATCTATAGGTCAGATGTTAAGATAAATTTAACATGTGTACCAAAAATTATTTGTGATTAGTTAAATCTGGGTTAAAGTGATAGTGTAGAAAAATCAAATTTTGATGCCACATAATAAGACAGGTTTAAAGCATTTATTAGTTTTTTATTTATGTTATTTCTAATTACTGTAAAGATCTAATTTGCTCACTGCTACTGTACCAGACTGTAAATAAATGCCTGTAAGAATTTTTTGTCCTCTTGTTGTAGGGGGAAAATAAAAAAAAAACTTTTAAGAAGCTTTAGATTCTGCTCCAAAGCCCGTTAGCAACAGCTGCGCCAAAATTTTCCTTTCTCATGTACTATCGATCTAATCTTAGTCAGCTAAAGAATACACTATTTATGAAACCACTTGCCAGCTGTGTATTTATAGAAAGCTCGTAAAGTTGGGAGTAAATGCTATAAAACTTAAAGGACTTTCCAAGTAGATTTTTATTTTTCGGTGCCTTGCTTTGTAAAATAAATTTGAAGCTCGACATTGAGATGAAAGTTTCTGCTACAAAAAATTCCGCGGCAAAGTGTACTGGAGACATAAACTTTGATGACCTTACGAAACATGTAAGCATCAAAACGGAACTGACTTTTTTAAATTAAAACTTGGCTTTGAAAAGTTGTTGGTTAGATTATTCTGTCCATTTTGAAACTATGCATGGTTGTCTATATTACAAAATAAAAACAGGTGGGATTAAGTGATTAATGGATATGGTTAAAAATAGAACTATGACTCAGATCAGCAACTTTATACATTTAAGGGAGATTAAGAATTTTACAACTGCGCACGAACACTTTTTTTAGAGTTCTAACAAATGATAATTGTAGGGCGATAAATCCAGTTTGTAAAGAAGGTGATCCAGTCTAGGCCAGAACAATAGATCAATTTTTAAGGAGGGTTGTGGGATATGTATAGCAACCACTTTTTTGCTAGAATACAAGCGCGGATAGCAAATTTGAAATATACAAATGAAAGGACGAGTAATGGACAAAATGTATGGGCATTTAACAACACACCTATATTGTGTCCCTTGTGTTTATTAAAGTCGTTGACATAACATTGCAGGTTTCGTGTTACCCCGTTGCCGGTCGCTGGTATCTTCGCGTCCTCGCTGAAACTCTGCTATCCACCTCGCAACTGTTCGGCGTGGAAGAATATTATTGCGCCATGCAGAACTATTTTAATATACAAATATTGTTCTACTCTGTTCACAACCATCCTGCGACCTATTTAACATTGTTCTCTGTGCAATTTCAGAACGTCCCAGAGCTATCTTGTATTGTGGACAGACATCATAAATTTTGTGATACCATCTCTTACATTTAAAAAAATATATAGTTGCCTTGCTTCAGTCTTCGTATGTTGGAAAGCAGTATGGGGTTAGTCATTGCCGTATAGCAGGAACAGGATAACTATGCAGCCTTACTTACCAACTAGTTCTTGTCCTCTCTTCCCTTAAAAAAACCAACGTAGGGATCTTTGTTGTTTATCCATAATTGCTAAATGAACTAAAAAAATAGGGAAAAATTAAAATAATGAAAGGTGTTTAAATTTTTTTTTAATTTCTATTGATTATTTTATTTTACAATTAAAGTCTTCCAATCACTATCTAATGTGATCAGCATGTCTAAAACTGATACATGTCCTTCATTGCATGGTTCTGTAATATGCGATGCAATTTAGGAGACTTCTAACCCAGAATTTTAAGCACCCAAGCAGTGGATTTGAAACTCTAGATGGCATTTCCTCAAGTAAACCGATTTTTTACGAATTGGAAAAACATGCTTTTGGACGTCTAAATCCACTAGAGGAAAGTGTTGAAAATTATCCAAAAAGCCCTCCAATAGTTTTATCTTTTTACCACCTGCACCGGTTGTCCTTGCCTGCTTCAGACTTTCATTCTTGGAATATAAATAGTAATAAACTGGCATTTGTTTTCTTTGTATCTTTAACACTATCAACATTCCTATAGAGCCGAGCGGCCATTCGCTTTTCTTGGAATTTATCACGATACGGATTCACATTCAGAATAACCTTGAACGTTTTCAAGTCTCCATTTCTTTTATATCATTACCATATTTCACACTAAACTGAACTCAAAAACATTTTTGTGTTTTTTTACTATTCTTTATAATCTTGGGTACTTTTTCTCTATTTAGAATACACATGCTGTGCAACAGTTATTTTGGACTACTAAATTAATAACTGTACTTCTGTGGTAGTCTAAGAGCGTATTTACACATATAAAAATTTGAAGCCCCGCTTTTTACAAGAGCCATTATCAGAACTTTCAAATTTATAATATTCTTGTGTTTTCATCTTCTACAACCTTCTTGAAAAGTAGTTAAAAAAAGATTGTGGTTAAATGATGATGTTATACGTGCTTTCGCTCAACCCGTTTCAGAATAAATCGATTCAATCTTTGACGATCTCTAAACACAATTCGGAGATTCACTTCACAAACCGTACTGATAAAAGGTTTTGAATTGATGTCTGTTCATATAAGTGACATATAAAAACAAGTTTGAGACCGAGGCCTCATTTTCCGGTTTCTTCAAATTTCAAAGTTTGTTCACACTCTTCACAAATAACCAACTCTATTAGGTGCTAAAAATGGCGAAAAAATTAATAAAATGATAGTCATACAAAACGATTCTGCTAGATTGTTTTAGTACTGACACTGAACAGTTTTCTTGCACCCATGCTTGCCCTCTATTTTTTACTTTCACCTTCTGGCCCTGAGAAATAATTGGTTTAAAACCTTTTTTAACGTGGTTTAAATGTTAGGGTTGATTATAATCTGCCCTTTTTTGACCAGGACGGCTGCTATGTTATGGTGCACTGGTCTGGTGGTCTAGAACCGAACAAGTCACTGCAACAATCAAGACCTCACACGATCAAACACTAACATATATGAACATTACGGGTGCAATGCGTTTCACCCGAACAACAGCTATGGAAGCATGCTCGAGTCTCCCTCTGCTAGATATCTACGTAAAGGAGATGGAACTAAGGTTAGCTCTAAGACAAAGTGAATTTAGAACGAGAAAGGAGTAGGGGAAGACATAATCGAATTCTAAGAGGGAGCGTACAACGGATTCTTTTTTTTAAAGCAAAGATGGATTATCTTTCACCCATCTATAAATTTTTGGAAGCTCTTCAGAATCTTTCTAAATGCTGAAGAGACAACCAAACCAAATATAACCATATTTATAGATGGATCTAAAATGAGTAAAGGTACGTGATCAGATATTGTTTCAAATGATCTGAACCTCAAAATAAGCATAGGATTAGGCAACTAACCACAATATTTCAAACAAAAGCATAGGCTATAATGCAAGATGCAAATGTAATCCTTCAAAAAAGCATTACGAACAAAAAAATTAGAATCCCTATCGATAGTAGAGCTGCTTTACTGGCATTTATCTGGAATAATCCTCCAGTGTCAGACTACTCTTGATCAAGTCGCGACAAATATTGTGTTAAAACTCGTTTGGGTTAAAGAGCATTCTGACTTATATGGTAACTAGCACGCAAATAGTAAGGCAAAGCAAGGCTCAAAACAACAAACTAATAAATCAAGAAACTGACAATCGATATTGTAGTCGATGGGTCAATATGAAGATATGCCAATGTGCGAGGTTAGCAGTTCAAAATCTAAGGACGAAGATAGCTAACTTCTACCGAGGTAAGCTGCGACTTGTAGTAGGAATATTATCAAGAGGCTGCAAACTGAAAAAGGATATGCACAAAATAAACCTCGTAACAGATCCATCCTGCCGAGGCTGGAATTTAGAGGACGAGACGGCAGAGCACGTTCTTTATCAGTGTCTTGTGCTTCCTCAAATTAGAGGATCCACGTTGCGGTAGTTTTGTCCTAGTAAGGCTAGCATTAGCTGTACCCCTCTGATGGACATCCTCAAGACCATCCGAAGGATTGACTGATGAGTACATGAGAGAGGTGGCGTAGAAGGTAGTACAATGAGCCCAAATAAGCTCTAAGCGCACGTGACTTTGTTACCCTCCACTTTATATCCAAAATTATTAAGCAGGCCGGCATTTTCTACTCACAAAATCGTTCTGTGCAGGTCGAAGTAATGAGCTAAACTGACTACGACAGTTTTCGATGAGAGTTCCCATGCTCTCTACTACACGTAAATAAGTAACATGTAATAGACTTTTACCTGGAAATATTACACAAATATTTCTTCTTAAACATCTGCTTTACTCATAACTAACGCTGAAAACATTGGAAAAAAAGGAGATTATGAAAGTTTACGTGCTCTGCCTCTAGCGTCCTGGTCCTAGCGAAGTCGAGTCTCGCTCACAGGCTATAATTACTAAAGAGCTCAAATTTCAATTTAAAACTTTGGAATCTCAGGAAGTTGTACTAACATGTTACGAAAAATTAAATTGAATTTCGAAAGTTCTAATTGATTTTTTTCTTTTAACCCTTGCCCCAGTCTTTACTTACATATACCTCATCTGTTTTAACCCTAGTGCAAACAATCCTGCATAGTTTCAACGACGGAGCAGAATGGATTAAGTAATATCTATTTAATTAATTACTAAAGTATGTTAACTAGAATGAAATTTAATTATTTACAAAACTTAACGCGCTTTTTGTCATCATTTTTATATTTCCTTACACCTATTTTCAATTTTCCTCGATTTTCTAAGCTTTTCTTTAAAAAAATACAAGTGTTTCTCATTAAAAATCTCTTATTTGTGGTGATGTTTTCTTAATTAATATTCAATTTCATTTTGTTTATAAAATCAATTGACAAAATGCATCTTAAGCAATTGTGGTTCAGTCTCATTGATCAGTTAACACTCCGGTAGTCGCGTGGAGCACAATGAAGATCATTTTGTTCTAATAGCCGATGACCGTTAGCAACACTTTCGAACTTGATCATTCATCTACCTTCCCCCAAATTATCTAAAATCGTTCTGTTGTTGTATATTTTTAGAAATATTTACTCTACACCCTGCATGATTGGAACACCGTTGTGTTCTACGCGACTATTTCCATTACGACTTTTTTCGAGGGTTAAATGTTATTTTATTTCATTTAGTGTGATATAAGTGTGTATTAGTGGCCGGGCATTGTTTTTTTATTAGAAAGAATAACTTGTACTGCTAATGTAAAACCAAAAGTGAATAACGTCTGAACATGACCGTGAACAAATACTATAGTGAAGAGACAGAAGAAGAAGATTGTGAAAGTATTCTCGGTGTTGAGGATTCAAATGATTTAGAAGAAAACTTTGTAGAATATAATAAAGATAAACGAGATGATAAAGTTGGCAAAGATGAAGAACAAAAGAAGGTAGTAAAACCATTCCAAAAGTACCAGACGTGAAAGAAGTATTTCTGGACCGTTGTCTAATACCCAAGGGTTTTATCTTAAGAAACTAGATGGTATTTACAACTTCAATTACAAAATCGAAGATAGTGGCATAATATAATACCAGATTTTTATAAACCAGGACCGCAAAGAAATGAAAAAAATGCTACTTCTCCTATTTAACCCTTTCAATGCATGATTAACAATATAATTTTAAAAAAATTGTAGAGTACATAAAAATTTATATTTAAAAAATTAAAAATAATTTTCAAATAGAAAAGGGTGCTAAATTGACAAATATGAATTAAAGGCTTTTGCTGGTTATATTTGTAACTGGCTGGTGCACTGAAGTCATTTATAAAAAACTAATTAAACTAATTAAAATATAGGGTAACTCGTGTAGGACTAGAGTAAATATATTTAAGGTGAGTGAGCATCCTAAGGCGTTTTCTCCGTTTTAACGATGTTCATAGTAAAGAGCAACAAACTTGCTGCTACTAAAGAGACCTTTGATGAACTTTCGTTGATCTGCACATAATCTGGTCAAATACAAGATAAAAGCTAACTCTTATGTCACAAATCTGGAGATGAACTATAGCAACTTAGCTACTCTTTAGCAGACTGAGTAATGCGATTAGTTGAGCCAATAGGAGGATACAAAAGAAACATCACTTACACTGTAAAAAAATAATTTAGAGATTTTACCAAAAAGTATAGGAAGCATAATTTTTCGAGAGTTTAGTAAAGGTTGAAATTAGAAACAACGTGTTGTCCACAACTACGACAAACATCTCCAAAAGTTTCCAAACTCTGATTACAACCTAACAACCCAAGGGCCAACCACACCGTCCGTAAAAGCTTTCATACTTATTTGGTGAAATTCCTGCCATTTTCCTCATTTTCTCAGTAGTTTTATCGAACATTTGACAATTTTGCTGAAAGACATGTTCTGTAAAATTTGTGTAATTTTCTTGGCCGGAGAATTTTACCTTCTGTATGAAAATAAGTCTTATATGGGAAGAAGAACTTTAAAGAGCTTTTTGAAAAAGATTTCAACAAGAAATGGATTTATGAAAATTAGCCACTGTTTCATTTTCTGAATAAAATACATTTTCTAAATTGCCAATTTCAATGTATTTATTATTTTCATATTTACAATAATATCTAAAAATTCTGGGTTTAAAAAACCTAAACTTCAATATGGTGTCGCATTTTTAAGAACACATGAATTTCAAATCCTTGAGTTTGCGAATCTGCAAACCATCTCTTCAGACATTCCAGAGGATAGTGCCTTAGCTCCAATATGATATTTATTATATACAGCCGACCTATCCACAGCTTGTCTAACAACACCAGCTATTTATGCAAATGATATTTTAACCGCCCATGTAAATCCACAAGCTGAATCGAGGTATCTCCAAGCCCACCTGAACAAAATTCAACACTGGACTAGGATACAGCGAATTAGAGTAGACGAATCTAAATACAACCATGTTAATTTCACTATAAAAGGTATAGTTGTCCATCAATAATTTTAAACACATACTACCTGGGACTGCATCTCGATAGAAGACTAACTTGCAAAACTCACATGTTCAATAAGAGGCAACAACTTGGACTACAATTTTGCAAATTATATTGGTTAATGGAAATAAAATCCAGACTGTCACTAGAAAATCAGCTATTAATCTATAAAATAGTCCTCAAACCAATATTAACTTACGGGATTTTTCTGTGGGGAACTGCAGCTACATCAAACTTAAAAACTCTTAACAGATCCCAAAATAAAGTACTACAAGCGCATGTCAATGTGTCCAATAGGATAATTTTAAGTGGCTTGAATGTATCCATAGTGAAATACAAAATTCAGAATTACAGCACGAGATATAAAGGCAGATTTAGTGCATCACCTAATGGACAACAATAGTTAGGAACCAAAAAGACTAAAAAGGTTTAAAACCATTCGATCTATCTACACGGTTTCAAGTGTAATTAATTTACCTTATGTCAAATAGTATTAAGAAGAGAAAGATCTAACTTATTTAAAATGAATAAACTTACAGTTTTTCCGAACCCTTTACCAAGTTTTGATAAAGAATTTAAAAACAGTTTTTTTGGTTTCCAAAGAAGCTGTACGTCAGTCTCATATGTATCAAAGAAGAATAAAGCAGTTGTAGCCATATCCACAATGCACGACAACAAAATTATTGATCCTAACACAGGTGATGACATAAAGCCACCTTTAAAGACACAAAGTACAAAGTAGGTATCCTCTGCAAGAAATTCTCGAAGATAGCTATTAACCCTTCCATTTAGTGGAAATATTTACAGATCCAATAAAAAATACAATAACATTAAGCATTTAGATTCTTAAAAACTATGGCGTTTAATCTCACGAAACCAGTGTGGGTTGCTAGACCTCCATCGGACGCCTTCCCGGGTGGCAAACAGGGGAAAGCCCATTAGACATGGTGGGTACCGCGGAAATAAAATCCCGAGACGAACCAAAACTAGCAACCAAATGGACGTCGGGATAAGCGGCTTTCTGTAACCCGCCAACAGTATATATAGTGGATCAGTAGATACAGATAGGTCACTCTCTTGGTGTGAGAAACCGCAACAAAATGCAAATGAACCAAACAGAAAACGACAACATTGAAGATCTTTATAGCTATCTCTAGTATAACAAAATGGCTAGTTTTAATACAAAAAATTGGATCTCGGGGGGGGGGAGTGAGGCAAATGTAAACTGACATTCAAAAGTAAAACATATTTTAAGATATGCACGTGGAACGTAAGAACAATGGCGCAAACAAGAAAAATACATGCCATAGAAGAACTAAAAAGAATTAATATCAAACTTATGGGAGTTAGCGAAATGAGACGGCCAGGTTTAGGGAAATTAAACATCAACGATTATAAAGTATACTACTGGGAACAACCAACGGGGAATATCAGCATGGGGTAGTAGGGGTTGTAGAAACAAACGTTGTATGATATGTAACAAACTTTGTGCTTATATTATGTTGAAGAGATTATTGTTACTCCAGATATCCCAGTGAACATCATCCAAATATATGCCCCGACTACTAACTATACTTACGACAAAGTAGAACAATTTTACTCACAGACATCAAAAATATTGAATGAACTTCCCAAACAAGATCTTCCAATAATAATGGCAGACTTCAATGCGCAAGTGAGCAAAGGACGAACTGGAGAACATACTGAAACAAATGAAAGGGGAGAAAGGCTAAGTTTTTTTGCTTCAAAACATCACCTTGTAGTGCTAAATACCTTCGTTGAACTCTCACCAAGAAGGGTGTGTACCTGAAAATCACCAGCAGACACCTCAGATACGTTTGTTAGAAATCAAATAAACTACATTCTTATAAATCAAAGATATAGAAACAGCTTGAAGTCTGTAAAAGCGTATCCTGGAGCAATTTACGATCTAACCACAACCCGGTAGTAGGAAAAATAAATGTTAAATAAAAAAAAAGAATATTAATACAAGATGTGACATGCAAAAAATAAAAGACCAAAATGTAAAAACATGAATAGAGCATGAGTTACCGGAAAATGTATAGCATCAGAAGATACCACTAATATAGAAGATGAAATAAAGCGATTAAACGATACAACAGAAAAAATTAAAAAAGAAACGTTGAAGAAAGAAAATCGTGGATGACTAATAAAATCTTACAACTGATGGAAAAGAGAAGGACTTAGATATCGAACAATATAATAGGATACAGAAAACTATAAGGCAAAAGATACAAGAAGTGAAAGAAAAAGACAGCAGAAAAAAATGTACACCCAAAAAGGATGCCACTAGACAATATAAAACAAAAACAGCAAACAAAATTATAAACAATAAAGGAAAGATAGTAATTGATAAGGAAAAAATCAAGAACATCTGGGAACCATAATTAAACAACTTTTCAAGATAAAAGACTAAAACCACCTAAAATAGAAGCAGAAACTGGGCTAAATATCTTAGCTGCAGAAGTAAGAACTATAATAAAACAAATGAAAGATGGCAAGGCTCCACGCCCAGATAATTGCCAAGCCGAACTCTTAAAACTAAAGGACAACAAGGGAATCAAATGGTTAACCACGTCAATGCCTTAAGTTGGAGTTCATAACTACACTAAAAAAAAGTAGGGAGCCGAAAAATGCAAAGAATATAGAACAATAAGCCTTATGAGCCACATATTAAACATATTTTTAAAAATCATACAGAGAAAATATACAAAACGTGCAAAAAGCAGATAGCGCCCATGCAATTTAGATTTAGAGACGCAGTAGGGACCAGAGAAGCTTTATTCAGTGTACAAGTTCTATTCCAAAGATACAGAGATATGAACTGTGAAGTCCAGGTCGGTTTTGTATAGAAAAGCGTTTGATAGAGTCTAGGATCACAAACTGATAGAAATGATAAAAAAATCCTCGTGTAGATGAACAAAGACCTAAGAATAATAATAAACTTATATTGAAATCAGATAGCCAGTGTAAGAGTGGAAGAAGATTAGCTAACATCTGGAACAGATAGGCACCTGAAGAAGAAGAAACCAGAAATCCATAATCTTACCACACTGAAAATTATACCACGAGAATAAAGTGCAAAGATAAACTGCCTTTGAAACTAGTAGCAGTAGATCCACCACAACTTCCATCGCCAAAGATAGCAAAAACTGATCAGTGTTATATCTGTACCAGAAAAAGAACGTTGCTATCGTAACGTTTTTCTGTGAGAACAAATAAGAGAAGATATTTCGATTATTTGATTTAATTTTCAGTGTGTGTCTCTCTTATTACCACAAATATTCGAAAAACTCGTCGTTTTCTTTTGGAGATATTTCTTTCTAGAACTAAATTTATTTTAATGCCGGATTTTATTATTTGCAAAAATAAAACGCTAATTTCAGGGTTGGGTGTACGCTGAAATAAATTGCGAAGTTCGATAAAACTAAGAAGGTTAAAAATTGCGCATAAGGCACGATTAACTAGGGTTGAAATAACATGCTGAATTTGAAAGCACGGAGTCTTTCCTTTTACAGAGACAACGGTTGAATATATTAAATCAATAACTTAAGTCGTAGTTGCTTTTAATCTAAACTCAAAGCTTCGTTTACAAACAATTTTCACATCTAGCAAATATGCTATGAGGCTTACAATAATTTCAATTAATAACGATGCTCTTGAAAAAATTTCATGGATCAACATATTTTTTGTTGGGTAATTTTGGATAAAATTATAAATTGTTTATATTACTAACTCTACATGCCTTTAGAGTATTTCTAAATTCGGCAACGATGGATACCGTTGCGTAAATACTACGCTAGTCAAAGCTACTGTTACATACATGCTTTGAACATACTAATAAAGTGCTGTCTTTGCCTTACAAACCGTAGACAAGTGCACGTAGTTCGGTTACTGAATTCATACGGCGCGATGCGCAGTCAAGGTCAAACACTATCCTTCGCGATTGCTACTATAGATAGATTATAGTGAATACGGGATCAGTTCTTTTTTAATTTTATTTTGTTTGGTTTTCAGGATAATAGATCTGAAAATAAGAAATGTTTCTGCAGCCACTCTTCATGTATTTTTTTTTAATTTTAAAGAAAATTTCCCCCTCATCATTTTATCTACAAGCTTTAGAAGTGTGCTTTCCTAAGTTTAAATGAGTCAATTAATTGTAGTCTTTAGGGATTTTCTCCCTTTAGGGTGTTCGTTCCGATACCCTTCCATTCGAAAGGCAATCGTCACTGAACTGTAAACCAAAATCAGCCCCATAAAGCCGCCCGGGTTTGAATATCGTACGGCGCGCCCAAAGCTGCCGAAAAGTTCAGGGTCGGCCCTAGCGTAATGATTATGTAGACGTAACCCATTCACCTGCCCCTATTAGGCTTTGTAGGTCACGCCGATGCTCAGTGCAGGATTTGAACTTTTCACATTTGACCTTTACGAGCTGGCCCGGGTTCGGCTGCCACCTCGCCGCCGTAGCTTCCCATCAGCGCCAATTCCTTATTTTTGGCCCATCACGCGGCTGTCATTATGCAGAGCGGCCGCCGGCCCGGGGCCGGCCAGGGCCGCCCGGGGCCGCGGCCCACCCGGAGCGCGAGCAGGAGGCCCGGAATTATCCCAAATGTAAATTTTTAAACTGCCGGGCCCGCGGCAGCGCGCGGGGCGGCGGCGACGCGCCGCGCTCGGCGGCTTCATCGACCAGTCCAGCCCTGGCCTTGACCGACAATCCAATGCGGGTCAAACTCGGGTGGAACTACCCCTCTTCCACAATAACACTCTTACGTGCTCCTCGGCTCACCCGGGCAAAAACGGCGGTGCCCTGCGCGCCGCGCCCGGGTTCCCCGGCTATTTTTGCGACTCATTAAGGCGCTCTTAATGGGCGGAACTCGCTTTGTGCTTGGGCAGTAATTCAGCCGAGCAATTGAAAGCTGCTGAAGGGAGCAACTTTAAGGCAGATCCATTTGCGAAATGGTCTTTTTTGGGGCTGTTTATTAACCCTTAAATATTAATGTAGTTATTAAAGCATAACCCGGCGCGCAAAATGAAAGAAAATTAGTCTGCAGCATTTAAAACAGAATTTTTTTTCTTGCGTATTTTTATAGAGCGTTTCATTGCAGTCGTAGTTGTCACTCCACTAAAGTTATGTGAAACGCTTACCAAAGTGCACAATTGGTTGTCTAACTACTCTACTTTAAACTGTAATAAAAATGTACTTACGAATATACGTTTTTTGTTTTTACTGCTGAGTAAAGTAATTAATTCTAAAAATATCTTTACAGAAAAAAACAATTTTTATGTCAAAACTACAGAGCGTTTCAAAATAACGGACTCACATTTTATTTATTTTATTTAATCATAAGACCATTTGTACCGTTAGGTATTGGTCTGTATATTTTACATTTACATCATATATTATTTACATTGATAGGTTACATTTACTTGATTGGATTATGTATTACACTTCGCTCTTATGAGTCCTTGATTTTTCTTATCCATATTTTCCTGTCCTTTGCCATTGTTCTTACTTCACCCCAAATTATTCCTCGATTTTCCGCCACTAGTCTGACTTGTTCTTCCCATCTTTTTCGTGGTCGTCCCACTTTGTTTCTTCCTTGTGTTCTCGCTTCGTATACTTGCTTTGCTATTCTATCTTCCTTCGTTCTACGTAGGTGCCCTAGCCAACTCAGTTGTCTTTCTTCTATTATTTTCTCTATGGGTTTTACCTTCAACTCTTCCACTATTGCTGAGTTTCTTATCCTATCCTCTCTAGTAATCTCTTGGATTTTTCTTAAAAATCTCATCTCAGAGGCCTTGATACGACTTTTATTTTTGTTTGTTAAGACCCAGGATTCGCTTCCATAGGTTAGAGAGGGTCTTATAACTTTTTGGTATACCAGTGTCTTAGTTTCCTTTGGTATTTCTTTTTTTCCAAAAAATGAATTTCTAAGGGTGTTGTATAGTCTCCCTACTTTTCCTATTCTCTCATATACTTCTTTTTCTATTTTTCCGTTGTTTTCTATTATTGTTCTCAGATATTTATAACTTGTGACTTGTTCTAGTTTTTGTCCGTTTAATTTTATCTTGTGTTTTTTTTTCTTCGTGGGCCATTATCATCGTCTTTGTCTTACTTATATTTATTTCCATGTTTATTCGTTTTAGTTCATTTTGATATTCGTTTAGATTATGTTGGAGTTTTTCCTCTGATTCGGTCACTATCACCATATCGTCCGCGAATAACATTTCTTGGAGTTGGATTGCTTTCATTTTCCATGTACCTATTTTCATATATGTGCATTTTTCTTTACATTTCCTGACGGCTTTATTTATTACAATTGAGAATAGTAGTGGGCTAAGCACACATCTTTGTTTCAAACCTATCTTTGCTGTGAATTCTTTTGATTCGTCGTTGTTTATATTGTTCTTGTATAATACTTTAACTATTTCATTTCTTCTTCTATTCCCCTTTCCCTTAGGCATATCCATATATCATTTCTTCTTACCTTGTCGAAAGCCTTCTTCAGGTCTATGAAAACAATATGTATGTCCTTTCTTTTCTTTACTAGTTTTTCCCCTATTTGTCTTAATATAAATATTAAGTCTTGTGTGTTTCTTCCTCTTCTAAACACGTGCTGTGCTTCTCCTATAGTATCTTCTAATTTGACTGTTAGTCTGTTTTCAATTGTTCTCGTAAATACTTTGCTTGGTACACTTGATAGGGTAATTCCTTTATAATTCTTACATTCTCTTACGTCTTCTTTTTTATACAGGTAGTATTATACCTATGTTCCATTCTTGAGGTATTTCTTTTGTTCTAATGATATTATTGAACAGGTCCCCGAACACTGTTCTTGCTTCTTCTCCCATATATTTTAGCATATTTGCTGTAATATTATCTTGTCCCGTTGCTTTGCCTGTTTTTGGTTCCTACTTGCAATGTTTCTCGTTCTTGTTTTTCAATGCGTGTTTCAGTTAATTCCTCAAAGTACTGTTTTCATCTATCCATAATATCTTTCTTGTCTGTTAATATGTTACCTTTTTTGTCTTTTATGTTAGCTAGTCTCGGTGCTTTCTTTCGTCTGATCTGTTTTAGTGTACCGTAGAATAGCTTCTGGTTTTCAAAATATTGTTTTTTCATTTATTTACCAAAATCTGCCCATGTTTGTTTCTTTGCTTCTTTCACTGTATGTTTAACTTCTCTATTACTTAATTTATATGAGTAGCAGTCTTCATCCTTAGATACTTTCTCCATTTTTGTTTTTTGTCTTTTATTTTCTGTTGTGTTTCTGGGGTCCACCGTTTGCTCTTTTTGTTGTGTATGTTAGTTGTTTTGGTTGTCCCGCAGCTTTCTTTGGAGGCTAGAATTATATTTTCTTTAAAGTATTTCTATTTGATTTCTATTCCTATTATCTTTTCTGCTTCTTCGCCTTTTAATTTATTTTGGTATGCCTTTTTGGTTTCTTCGTCTTTTAGTCTGTAGCTTTTAATTTTTTCCTTTATTATTATTTTCCATTTGGTTTGTTTTGTTTCTTCTTTTTTCTTTATAACTTCCATCCGTACCAAGTAATCGTCGCTTCCAATTTCTGCATGTCTCTGGACTTTTACATCTTTAACCACTTTCCTATATTCTTTACTTACTATAAAGTAGTCAATTATGGATTTTTCGCCCCTTGATTTTACTTCTATGGTAAATTTATGTATGCCCTTATGTTTGAATATTGTGTTTACCAGTGTTAGGTCGTTACTCACACATAAATCTATCAGTCGTTTACCATTATTGTTTACTGTTGCTTCCCCATATCGTCCCATATACCTTTGGATGTTTTCGTTATTATTACCTACTCTTCCATTTATATCTCTTATAATTATAGTATTTTCAGTTCCATTATCTATTTCTAATTGTAGGATTTGGTAGAATTCGTCTTTTTCTTCTTTTTTCACATTGTCATTAGATCCATACGCTATTATTAAAGTGCATATTTGTTTGTCCTCCCAATCAAGCTCTAATATTAACAGCCTTTCGTTTATGTATTTTTCTTTCTTTATATTTTTTACTTTATCTGGCTTATCATCAGTCCTACTCCTCCTGCTGCCCAATCCGACTTTTCTACTCCTGACCAAAATAACATATATCCCTTTCTTAGTTCTTGTATTCCTTTACTTTTCTTTTTTTTTTCTGTTATTCCGAGGTAGTCTAATTTTTGATTTTTTTTTCAATTTTTTTTATTCAATTATCTTATCTTCTTTGTAATTTAATCCTCTAATGTTCCAGGTTTCCATTCTTATTATATTTCTTTTGTCTTCGGTTTTTCTTTTTTATTTTTCTTACTTCTTATATTTATCTTTGAATTCTTTTTTGAGTTATCGTCTTTATTTGTAATCCGTCCCTTGTTCCATTTCTTTGGTATGTTCGTTGTTCTATTTTCGGTCCAGTTTTCCTATCTTCTTTGGTTAGTTTTTTTCCTGGTTGTTCGTGTTATTTTTCTCAATTGTTCCTCAAAACTTTGCCCTTCTAGTGATCTCTCTGGTAGTGTTCTCTTACTAGGGTTTTGATTCTCTTTGATTAGTTCCTGTTTTTCTTTTTGTGGCTCATTTTTTGTGTATGCCTTGTTAATGATTTTTAGTTTATTGTATCTTAAGTATGCTGTGTGTCTTTTTTCCATAGCTTCTTTCAACTGTGGTAATAATTTTCTCCTTTTTTCTTGCACCTTTTTCGTGTAATCTTTGTTTATCCATATATCCAATCCTTTCAAATTTCTTGCATTCCTTAATATGCTCCTCTTTGTACATTCTTTCGTCAGTTTTACTAATATTGGTCTTTTCCTTCATCTGGTGAATTTTCCTAATCTTCTTATTTCATCTACTTCAATATTTCTATCTAGTGTTATTCCTATCTTTTCTATTATGTTGCATATTTTTTCCTTGGGGGACTTAATCTAAATCTAATTCTAATCTAAATAGTGGAAAGGTGATAATCAACAAGTTGCTACTCCGATATTAAAGTCAAATTTTGTACCCTATCGAGTAGCAAAAATCCAGGATAATCGGCAAAATAGATAGAAGTAAGGGGTGAAAACAGAGAGAGACTAGAATAAAAGAACAAATAACAGCAGAACAGTGAGTAAATTGGAATAAATAGAAATAAATTGAGGTTAAGTGAATTCAATAAGAACCAAAATAGCATGCAATAACTGTGATAAAAATAAGATTACAGGCGCATCCGAAGCCTCACCAACAAAAATTTTGAATAGGCAACACATCATACACAGGGAAAGTGAGAAAAATATAAACAACAGGGGCAAACCTGTAAATAAACACAGAAAATCCATACGGCTGCTAAAAATATAAATTCCAACTACAAAAAAAAAAAATACATAACAATTGTAATAACGCTAGAAATTATTATGTCCTTATAAATACAGATAGAGGGACCGAAATAAATCACAAAAGCAAACAAATTTGGAAACAACTAAAATACAAATCATTACTCCAAGGAAAGTACTGTGGCGAGTTACTTAGGTAGAGGTCACACCTTCGAACGGTCGACGTGGCGGGTGGGCTCTGACGCCAGTAACTCGAAAATGAATATGGAAAAAATAGAGGAGATGTTCCAAACTATAAATGTTAATACGGACCAAAGGAACGAGAAACTAGACGCGCTCATACTAGAAATGAAACAAGTAAAAGAGGAAAATACGAAACTAAAAAATCAAGTGGGGGAACAAAATGAGAGAATAAAAACACTAGAAAAAGGTAAGAGGGAAAAACCTCATAGTGAAAGGGATCGACGATGATGGTAATGAGGAGGAAGAGAAAAAAAGGAAAAGAAAAAGGACTCAAATTTATAAATCTATAATTCGAAATTAAGTCTAGTAATAATTTTTTTACTGTTTATTAGCATATTAACAATCAGAACAATTTACGTTCTATGAGTTAATGGGGTGACAATAATAACATGAAGAGAATATATCCAGCGATGTTATCCTGTTACTTGAAGTTAACCTCTTTTTAAATCAATCGGTCATGTCTTCTTTAACTTTCTGGTAGAAGGGTCACAGTTAGGTTGAACGCAAGAGTATCTGGATGAGTCTGAAGTTGCTGAAAATGGTTCGTAATTCTTTTGGTGCGTTGGTATTTCAAGGTCAGTATGCAGAGCCAGATTACCGACGTACTAAGAAGAATTTGTGAGTATTCTTAGAGTTTTAGATTGTAGGCGTTGTATGATGTTGACAATAAATTTGCAACAACATCCCCAAAATTCAATGCCATAGGTCTCGATTGGCTTAATTATCCTTATAAAAAAGAATCCTGTTTTCTAAAGATAAGCACGATTTTTTTCCTGACGATCAATACATTTTTTTCATTCGTATGTCAATTCCCTTTCTTTTCTTTAATATATGGTGTTTCCATGTCAACTTTTTGTTTCATTCACTCAAGGGATTGCTATATTATTTAGGGATACTGTAGGACACTCCGTACGATTTAATGTAAAGTTAACTTGAGACCTATTTAGCTGGATTTGTAGAAAGGACAAATGATTTTGCAGGTTTGTGGAGGTTAAGAGAGGATCAATATGGTTTGAGAGGACAGTGTTATCAGCAAAAGTGCCGATACATGTATCCGCTATTATAGGTATGTCAGCGGTATATTATTATATATAATAGAGGTCCAAGAACGCTTTCCTGAGGCACACCAGAATTGATTAGATGAAGATCAGAATATTGTGGTCCATATTTTATTAGGAAGTATCAATTAGCCAAGTAGGATATAAAAAGCAGGTAAAATTCGCTTGGCAGAAGTAAGTTAACCTTATACAAAACGCCATCGTGGCATGCCTTATCTAAGGCTTGTTCTATGTCTATAAATACTGCTGGATAGTAGGACTTGGTTTTTAAAGCCGCATTAATTATATTCACCACTCGGTGGCACTGGTGAATGGTGGAATGGTGGATACTTTCTAAATCCAAATTGATAACCCGGGATGCAGTTTTCCAGTTGGTCAGCTTCACAAAGTCGTTTTATTAATAGATTTTCTAACAATTTAGAGATTTGAGGCAATAAACCTTTTGGACGGTACGACGAAATTTCTGCAGCAGGTTTACCTGCTTTTAATATTAATATTATCTGAGCAAATTCTAGTGGAGAAGATCAGTATTTAAGATGTATTATCTATTAGTTTTATTCCGAGCATTTGCCTGTCATGTGCTCGTTGTGTTTTGCCAACCACTGAGAGTTAATGTTTATATTTTCGTTTGCGTTCGTCATTATCTTACAAGAGAAGGTTCCCAGATGTCAATCCTAGATTTAAATAAAAAGTTATTTTTTTTGAGCTTGGGGCGTGTGGTCCTTTTGTGTCGGTGCGCTTTTTTCCGACATTGGACGTAAAGGCCACTTTCAGGTCGGTTGAAATTTGGCCATACTCCCAATGTTTGAATGAGGTGGCGTTTGTTGCGCACTGGTAGAACCTCGGTCTGGCACTTTTGCTTTTACTACACTTTTTGGTGTATTTATGCTTACAATGGCTTGATGGCCAAACTTTCCATTAGCATCCTTGAAGCTGACAACATTAACATTCTGAAAGATTTGCTTCTCTTTATTGATATATCCAATTTTTATCCAAGCTTCAAACACCGGTGACTGTAACTGATTATATGCAAATGAGTGCATTGCAAGTATGTTGAGTCTTCTGTGTATGTTCAAATCAGACAAATTGTTGAGCATCACAAAATCGTATATTGCTATACATTCAATAGCTGGTCCGTTTCAATCGTTTCCAGAGGTATAGTTAGCTGCTTCCATTGCCCATCGAAACATTTATTTAACAGGGTTTGGTCTCTTTGTCTAGTCCATGAATCTTGCATGAATGGCTGATTTTCAACTACAGGTTTCACATATTCATTGTAGAACTGTACCATCAACTCTTTTAAAATTTTACCAGAGGATCTGCATTTCACAATAAGATTTGGCATTGGTTTGTTTCATGACAGTTTCCACAAAAGTACCACCTGTTTCTTGTAATACTACGAATAGTTTACCAACAAGCTTTTCAGAGATCGTCAGCAATGGCTGCACCGTCTAGCTGTGTGTTGTTGCGTTTATTGCTTTTGCTTGAAGCAACACCTCTTTCTTGCCACATGTTTCTAATGTTCGCTTCAATTAAAATTTATAATTAGAGCCTAATTGATCTGTATTAATAACATAGTCAGTATCGTACTGGAAGATTATTGAGCGAGCGTTAAGCACAAAGTCATTCGCTGATTTCGCTATTTTCTCATATAATAGTCAATGTTATATAGTGTTGCAACCACTTTCGTTAGCTTGCGGGATGTTATTCTTTGTTTTCTTTGGAAACGACGCAACCACTTGCGAGAAACCTTAAATTCAAACTAGATCTGTTGAGATTTTTGGTATGCCCACGCTCTCAAATGACGATCATGCACTGGCAGAATTTGTGATCTAGCATTTCGAAACTGATTCGTAACCGTCTCATCAATCATTTTGACTTTCTCACATCGGGTTTCTCTCCGCTACCATTATTGCTGAAAGCGAAAAAGCTGGTTCGGAGAAGTGTGCTTTGGAAAGTTTGTTTGAAATAAACGGAAAGGTCTTCTAGGGTTCTTATGTTTTGCGCTATATGTCATCCAATAATCCAAAACGTTGTTTTTCTGTTCCCGAGTCTAAAAGTTTCATGTTCTCTACTTCCTTATTACTATTAGTCAAAATCTGAAAACTCGTTGTCTTCGTTCTTGGAATCCTCGTTGATAATCCAAATAGTCGCAAGAATCCATGTTGTCTGGATGAACTAGTTGCTCTTGAACCATTGAAAACAACGTTCGTGAAATCTCCTTCTCCTCTTTTGTTGCTGGTGCTGATGGTCGCACGCTTCTAAAAGAACCGTCGCCCAGCAAAATGGATAACCTTTAAAATCTGGCAAGAAGCCCTAAGAACCACGGAAAACACCTGAAGAGAGGTCAAAGAGTGGAAGTTCAATCCAGAGAGGCTAAACAGGTTTATCGAAAAGCTGCGGTGCGCCTTGGCAGATCTCAATAACAATCTAGTTGCCGAATCATGCAGACAAATACATCAGTATGCGATAGAGTTTTCGAACCGAAAAAGAGTTGCAACAGTAAAAAGTAGGTTAACTGGTGGATTCCAGAGATAGCTGAACTGCGAAGGGCATGCTTTCACAAAAAACGAAAGCTGGTCTGTGGAAATAATAATCGGAATGTCACAGATGATGATCCTAGCTAGTGGTATGAAAGCTGCGCTGAGGCGAGGAAGCAGCTCCACACGGCCACCATCTGCAAAAAATGTCTGGCGTGGAACAGAATCTCGGAAGACTTGTTGAATGCTATCTGGGGCCTAGAATACAAGATTGTTCTTCGGAGGTTCAAAATAAGCAGGGCTCTAGCCCTAACTACGGCGGAACAGCTAGAAAAAGGTACAAACCTGAAAACAAAACAGTTAACTGGCCGGTAGTGAACCTCACAGAGCTGTTAGCTCAATTCACCGAGGAGAAAGAAACAAACGCTACTTCTTTACCAAACGGCTTACTGGTGGAAATAATAAAAGCAATGATGAACCGTTGCCTTAAAGAAGAGACGTTTCCGGATAAGTGGAAGACGGCCAGGCTTGTCCTGTTAAAAAAGCCACGAAAGCCCGGGCAGATCACCGGTTACCGCCCAATCTGCCTAATTAACGTAGCAGCGCTAGACGTCAAAAACGCTTTTAACTCGATCCCTTGGTGTGAATCGTGGGAGCACTATGACGGAAACAAACTCCTTTTTAGCTGATTCCGATGATCTAGAGCTACCTCAGCAACCAACGAATTCTCGTAAATGAGGAAAAGATACGAGTGTCATGTGGGGTCCCCCAAGAGTCGGTTATTAAACCGTACCTTTGGAACGTGTTTTACGACTCTATTCTTGACATGGACACTTCAGACGGGGTACAAACGCAAGTGATGCTCTTTCACACGAAAAGAGCAATACTGTCCGTACAGCTCTGACTGGGGAGACGGTGATAGATACATCATCCTGTCTAAAGTACCTAGGTGTCTAAATTGGGACCAAGATGAAAGGGTCGACACGTATCCGGAAATCGGTCGGGAAAGCCGAAAAGGTTTCTCAAAGTCTGATTAATGCCGAAAGTGAGGGGTTAAGGCGCAGAAAAGAAAGCTGCTTGCAGGAGTCATTGCCTTGATTATTCTATATGCAACACCAATATGGGAAGCTACAATGAGGTTCGGCAAATATAAAAAACTCAACGCCGGAAGCTTGAAAACAACGAACCTCAGAATTTTCAGCGCATTACGACCGCAGCAAATGCAGGGATCAAAGTCATCTCCGAAAACCCATCGCCACACCTGCAAGTAGCAGAACGAGCTTGTGTTTACAACACGAAAGACAAAACAGAGGCAAAGACATGGACCGAAAACCATTGGCAAAAGAAATGGGAAGACCCCACAGCACCAAGGAGACATACTAGATCTGCGGCAATGGCGAAACCGAAAGCACGGCGAGGTAAATAATTACCTGACGCAATTCTTTACGGATCATAGAGTATATGGCAGCTACTTTCTCAAATACGGAGTCGATAACTCCGACGCCTGTTGGTTCTGCAGCGACTTAGACTCTACGCAACATACTTTATTTAAGTCCGAGAGGTGGGAAGGAAAAAGAAACAGAACAAACACAGAAGAGAGATTAACCTAGGACAACGTATGTCGCAGTATGACTTAATTAAAAGCAAAGTGAGATACGGTGGCTACATTCATTTTTAAAAACCTAAAGAGAGCTATAGGAAGATAAGGAGCAACCATACCTAAATACGGAAAGTAGTCCCGGGACGGTTAGCGGGCAGAGGTGTTTTTGAGTCAGGAGAAGTCTGGCACTAACCATAGGACTCAGTCCAAGGGTGTCCATGAGGGATTTTTACCACCTCCTAAAAAAGGTACATAAATGAGTCATTTGGGGGTCTGAAAATTCAAAAGAAATAATTGAGAAACCTGTCTATCTCCAATGAATTACAGTTTGGTACACTTTTTGGATAGATACCGTGATTGATCAGCTGGTGAGACCGTTATTTAGCGAGAACTTTCCTAGACGCGTAATTTCTCGAAGTGGAGACTTCAACTGACCGATAAGATCATGAGATTTGACACTATTAGACTTTTTTCTATAAACCTACGTCAAAAATAGGGTTTACGCCTATGCCCCAACAATAATTCAAGCACTCAAAAATAATATTAGAAGTCTAATTCGAGGAACATTAGAAAAATTTTCTTAAATGAATGGCTGTCTATAGGAAGAGAAGACATTGTATTACATGATCACTGGCAGATTCTCAAAAAATAACGTTTTTTTAATTTAAAATGACACCTCTTAATAGAAGACCGTTTGTAATCATCTACTGACGAAAATGCAAGTTTACATAATGTACCCTAATAAAATACACTATAAATTGGTATAGTTACTAGGATACTTTATGCTTTAAATCTCGTACCTGTTTTAATCTATACCGACTGTTATTTAATGTCAATAAAGTATGTCATCTGTAGGTATAATTTTCATCAAAGTGAAATTTACAGTTTTCAATCAAACAAAATAAATAAAGAATCTAATAAAGCTACAGATTGAAAAGCATCGGACTTTTAGTATTTTATTGGCGACCGCTGCATGAAAAGCTTCTTGCGTGAGTGAAATATCGGAATTTATTCCAACTGATTTTAGTTTCCAATTGGTTATCTAAAATTGGAAATAAATTGATAATAAATTGCTTCGTTTGTATGGCCTGCGGGAAGCTCTATGCTAAGTTGGTTCTAGCAGAACCGCTTGATAAATTTTAAATAAAACAAACCTCACTATTGCGAAGATGAAAAACTGTATTTAATTATAGAAACATAGAAATATAGAACTTTATGCTTCACCATAATGTAGCTACACGGAAGGCATTTTCCATTCCTCCAAATATCAAGTGTCTGAGGCTGGTATCCAAACTTCTAACTGCTTTGCGAACGTGAAAGGTCGAGATGACCTTCATCTCGCCCACCTCGATTACTTCCAGGCAGCCCAGCCCGCTTCCTCCAGCCACCACAGTGTTTCCTGAAAAATCTCCGCGAAAGAACTGGCAGCAATAGGGAAACTCGCCGTCGATGGTTATCGGGCGGTTTGCGGGGTTTATGTTCGTGATGAGCCTGCCAGACGCGAAATCCCACAGCTGCAGGCTGCTCTCCGCCCTCCAGGACCCCGTCAGAACTCGCTCGTCCTGCGGCAATAGCTGTATCTGTTAAAGCGTTTGGCAGCGCCGAATGCTGCTACTTGCATATCCAAGGCGTCCCCGCGTATGTGGGGGCCCTTTATGTCCCGCACGTGACCGAAATCCGTCCGGGCGTCCCAAATCTGCCACGCAGGCTGTTTTTTAATTCGCAGAAGCGGAAACGCCACGTACCTTCACGTAGTCATCCCACCCCCCGGACAGGAACACGTCTTCCGCCATCGGGTGGAACTTGACGGCGCATATTCGCATTGTGTGCAGCTCATATCCAGCTGCGCAGTCATTATCTCGACAAAAAGCGGCTTTTAACTGCAAAGGAAATAGGTGATTTGTTGATAACGCGTTCTAGCAATCTTGCCTTTTTCGTGTTGGTGTCGTACAATCTTAAGGAAGCGTCTTTTCCACCCGTGACCACAGTGTCGCCGAGGAGATTGACATCCATTGCGTTAATTTCGTTTGCTTTTTCTACAAAGAAGTGTATCCCAAATTAATATATTTGAAATAAATTGTTAAATATAAGTAAAACAATTACATCAAATAAGGAAAAACATAAACCAAAAACTGGGTTATTGAGACTCTACTAAGACAAAAAGTTTTCATCAAATCTTAGGGTATATGTTTTGGAGAAGGTTTGCAAACAAGAAATCTAGAAGCAACAGTAGATAAATGTTCAACAGAATGAGTTTTTAGACTGCTTTTACAAATTCAAAGAGCTTTATACAATAATATTGTTTTTGAAAAGTTTAGTTAAGAAGCAGATGATATGGATGATTGGTAATCAACGAATGGATTAAAATATTAATAATAACGGCATATGTGATTGCAATGAATGTTGAGATTTTTAACTCTGCAATTTAAAACTGCAATTAAAAAAATAAAATTGTACCTAATATTCCTATAAATACTATTACAAAATAGCGTCAAGATATCTATGATGGTAACATACGGTTGCAATTTGTAAGTCTTAAAGATGTAAATTACATTGTGTTTCTTATCAAATTTTGTTATTTACCAAGGGGGTTGGGTGACAAGAAAGTGTTACCATGTCGATGTTTTGTGTTTTTGAGCAAGATCTAGGACTAGCTGTTTACAAAAGATATATGGAACATTTGCTGAAAGATGATTTAAGAAAAGGTAGAAGAGAAAAAGCAAAAAGGTTGTTGACTAAAAATAATTTTACAGTGAAATAATCTTTCAACAAAGAAAAATGACAGGGTATACACTAGGTCGTCCAAAGAAGCATCTAGGCTAGTGTCAAGGGTTCAGACAAGCCATAATTCAGCTGGAATGATTGGGTAAGATGTCTGTTAAGAGTAATTGACATTCATTTTTGTGAAAAGGAAGTCAAAACTTCGGCCGCTTTGTATCAACAGGGAGGTGTAATAAAACTCTTAAATCACACGCTTTTTTGAAGTGCCTATAAAGCATAGTTAATTCAAACTTGGTTAAGTAACAATGTGTCTCATTTTCTAACAGTAGAAGATTGACCTTGTGGCAGTACTGTTTCCCAATCCATTAGATTACAAATTGCGGTCAGGTTGAGAGGGCATAGTTTTCTAAAACAGACACCCTAATCTTCATTCTTTGAAGCAAGTTGCGGCTGCTGCAATCAATACTTTTCCAATGGATGTAGTGTGTACTGCCATAGACGAGTAGCTTAGGTGTCTTAAAGCTTCTATAGAGAATCTAGTGCATTAGTTTGCACCAATGTAAATAGTGGTAAGATGTCTATTTAAATATCAACATTAGTGAATTAAAAACAAGACCGCATGGTAACCAGAAGTAAATCAAAATAAACAATTTTGCAGACAACGAATCAGAAGCATGTGCCTATCCACTAGCCTACAGTAAAACCGGTATATATCATCAACAATACCCGTTTTTGAATAACAAACCACTGCCATTTAACTCAAGTAATACGAATGGGCAGCTAATAATCCAGCCACACATTACTCTTCCATCTTTTTCTATGCAATCACACGAAATTTCTATGTATAATCAGTAAACCAATTTTAACTTACGAATACCAAACGTTATAAAAATTTACATAGAGCCGGCGGCTCAAGTAACAGCTAGCAGAAGGTACGCAGTAACGAAAAGAAAGAACAAGACACTAAATAAACACTCAACATATTAAATCAAACAAATAGATATAAACCACTCTTACAAGATAACAATAACTATCGCGATGATTCTGAAGACGAACAAGAAAAAATGCAAAAATCATCCCCAATTTGTGTCAGATGTCATTGACTAACTACAATGATAAATATTTTCAAAAATATTGAGGAGAATTGGCAATACATTATTAAGTTTTGTAAACAATGTAGTAATAATAAACTGTAAAATTCCAGATACCTAAAGACAATTTATTAATCATACAAATGATCATAATATGATATATGATACTACCAAATAAAAACTTAACGAACTAACCAAGTAGTACTAAACATTTGATCCTACCATTTCACTGGATAATATAAAAAATAAACTAAACAGTTTTTGACAAAGAACTGCAATATTGTAAATATTAGACAGAAAAATTAAAATACAATTGCCATTGTTCTTTAGTGACTTAGAACCAACAGCTAACTATAAAGAAGTGTACAAAATAAAAACATTGTCGTAGGACACCTAAAAAACCAACGAAATACCATAATACATACGTCGCCAAAATTACGTACTATAAATGTCCTTTTACTTGCGTGAAATGTGGAGATTCCTGCAGATTATATTTAGAATACCGAATTAACTATAATTTTTTTTAGTATACCAACAAAAATAGAATAATTGCACATACCAGGTGTACAAGAATAATATGCGGATTTTTCCCAAAAAAAAAACACGTTAAATTCAGAAGAATGTTAAAAAGTGACTCCATTGCTAGTTACACATTTTTCCCATCCTTCGAATAATTTGTGGATACTACGCTAATAAAAGTATTTCCCTTTTGCCGCGAACCATTATCGATCCATTTTTTTCGCATCTTCAAACGAACCAAAGCGCTGCTTAGCAAGTGCGTGGCACATCGATGCAAAGAAGTGGTAATCGAAAGGAGCTAAGTCTGGTGAGTAAGCCTCATGGGATAGCTTCCAACGTGTCACGAACCGTTCTGCTGTATGTAATAGAACATTGTCATGAAGGAAAATGATCTTGTGTTGTCTTTTTCGATATTCTGGTCGTTTTGCGAACAGTTCAAATCAATCGATTGTTGTTGGTAGCATTTAGTATTAACCGTTTCGCCAGGCTTTAACAGACTCTCTGGTCCCTCCAAACACAGAGCATCGTTTTCCTGCCAAAACAATTCGGTCTTGCGGTTGATGTGGATTGTGTGCCTCGGTTTATCCATAATATTTTGCGCTTGGGATTCTCAAAATATATCCACTTTTCATCCCCAGTAACAATACAATGCAAAAACGACTTTCTTTTGTATCGTTCGAGCAAAATTTCAGATGTGTTTTTGCGCCTTTCCATCTGCCTCTCGTTCAGCTCATGCGGTATCTATCTACCGACTTTCTGAATCTTTTCCATCTCTCGTAGGCGATTGAAAACACCTTGTTGACTAACTTTCAATAGTGGATCGTCTTCGTTCAACAATGGTTGCAATTCCACATCTTCGTACTTTTTTGGCGATTTTCCGTGTTCCTTGCCTGCAACATCAAAATTGCCACTTTTGAAATCTTGCAATGAAGCAAGTTCGCCAGTTTTCTTCAAATTAAAACAAAAAATTAATGCTGTTCGTGAATGCTCTTTATTTGGCACAAATTTCGACATATTGATCACAGCAAAACAATACTATGTAAACACGTTTTTAATTTATCACTTATGCGCGTTGACTCTTGTTGGTGGCACCACAAAATGGCATATACTTCAAATTTTTATGCTCCACACTGTACTGTTGTCTGAAATTCGCACTTCATACTTCACACTTCAGCCAAGATTACAAAGAACCAAAAACACAACATTTTTAAAGAGGCTTACCATATAGTCAGGCACTTCAAGCAAACATTAACACCGCACAACATAATAAAAATACAGATATAGAAAATATAACACTAAGTAATTTTCTGGATAAATTCAAATTTATATCCAATCAATTAATCCAAAAAATAGCATGATCTTAAACATGCTGCTAACTGGCATCTTAAAAATAACGGCATAATGGCAAAATTTTTAAGGATAGCATTGTGAAAGTAGAACGGCTTCTATGCCAAAAAGATGAAATAATCACATTCCTCTCATTAAGGGCCAGTTTTACACTTATGGTTTAAGGAACTGTTTAACTAAACTTCGGCTTAGGCTTAAGGGGACATTCTGGTTTGGAGCCAAAAAAAGATGGGAAGTTCAAAATTTTTTTACGAAAAAACGGTGAAGATAGCGACTTGATTTTTTTTTATTGTTGAGAATACATATCAAATTTCTACAAAAAAAATTTTTTGTCATTTCAATTTTGTTCGTCGTCACCAGAGGGCGCCCAGAAAAGACTACTTTTTTCGTAGTACGTGGATTACGAGGCTCCAAGTCATCTGAAAAAACCCGTTTTGAAGAGCATTAAAAGATCTAGGTTATTGACCACTTTGACTAAAAAATTTCCAAAAATAAAAATTTGACTCGACTTTTACGACAAAACGGAAATATTTGCCCGAATTTTTTTTATAAAAAAGTATGTAAAAATTGAACAATGCCACCCCAAGGCCCAAAGTGGCCATTAACCTCAAGAATTAAACAAGGAAAAAAATGAGTCCAGGCAGATCAAAATCGGTTGAGTAGTTCTCAAGTCATCCTTGTACTACATTTTAAAAAATGGATTTCGAGAAAAACTAATTTAAAGAAAAAAAAAATATTTTTCGTTCAATATTTTCCAGAAAATGGCTTGATTTGCGTGACTTCCAGTGCCTACTCGACCCCTCGTGCATATAGTAAGCCTTCCTGTTCCTCATATGCCTTTTGAAGGTCCTGGTCCCTCTTTTTCTTGTTGATTTTGCCCTGTTTGCTGGCCTCAGTGCTCCGTCGCAAACATTGTTTTTCTCGCGCAATGGTTGACAACAATCTCTCTCACCTTGACATCATTAGCAATGATTTGGCACCGTCACTGAAAACGGTTGCTGAAATCCAGGCACAGATTTCCAGGACGTTTTTACCAACGCAGGCGTGCTTGGGAGCCAATTGCCAGAGGTATGAGTTATAACACTCGTTGTTCTGGTTATTTTTTCCCAAGCACCTTTGAAGAAGTTCTAGATCACTCAGTAAGTGTAGACCTCCTTCACCACATCTTGAACTTCCGGATCTAGGGGTGGTGGGTGTTCAAATTCCAGTCCATTCGCCGTGTGCTGCATCCACTTACACCATTCTACATTGTAGTTATCATGTTGCGGATATATATAACGTTAATACTCAAAAACCATATTTTTTTCGTAATATTTTAGGACAGTATTCAGAACATTAAAAGAATCATTTACAAAAAAAAATCGATTTTTTCCAAACCAGAATGTCCCTTTAAGCCACAGATTAAACCATCCTCAGTTTTTCAGTAGAATTTGACGTCTAGCTTAACTAAACTATACATTTATTATATTGGTATCACATTTTATGTGTATTCTGTGCATACATCTAATATCTACATATACAATATCTTCCAGAAATTATTCTGTGTATGTATAGTAGCATTTCATGGGAGAATTTAGTATATTCTGTGAGAGCTGACCTATATTTTTGACACGTTTAAGTTGCAACGTTTAGGTTTTGCGTATTTTATTTTTATTTCGTTCATCATTTATTCTGACTTAGTAAAGCTAGATAAATCAGTTGTTTTCACATTTTGTCGTGATATTAACAAGTCAACTTAAACGCAGTGCAAACTTCACTAGAGAGGAAGTAAATATTTTGTTAGAACTGGTGCGAAAATATTGACAAACTGTAGAATGTAAGCAAATGTGGCAGCAAAAGATAAAGGTATGGCACAAAATAGCTGAATAATTTAATATTATCAGGGGTGGAATACACAGAAATGAAGAACTTCTGAGAAAAAAGTTTGAGAATTTGAAAAAAGTGGTAAAAAAAGTTTGCTGATGAGAAATGCATGTTATATGGTCCTATCGGAATTATTATTCCACTAATCCCAAAAGCGGTATATCAGCAAAATCAACATTTTTTAAAAAAAGGTATCGTGCCATATTATACATAAGTAAAACAGTATTATTTCCACGAAAAACTGTTTATAAGTAGCATAAATATGTTTTTAATTTTGGTAAGTCAAATTCATTATTTTTACATTATGTAATACAGCAGTAGTTACGATACTACTTTGTACTTTGGATAAATGGAGCTGAACACCTGTAGATGAAACAGAAAATTGTCGTTTCCAAAATACTGTAGTTCCTATATTCAGGTGGTGGATAAGAATGCCCCAGATATGGGTGGTACCTGGGAAATGAAATACCAGTGGTAAAAATAGCATGGCATAGAAGCAGCTGTGTCATTAATGAGTCAAGGCTGCAGAAGAATGACTTCGGTAACAAGCTTGTCATCATATATTTACAGGTGGCTATTAAATTATGATACCGGCATTTAACACTGCGATGAGAAAGTACGAAACTACCTTTATATTCCCAAGAAATCAGGATGGCAGTAGATGGGCCAGACTGATCGCCAACGTCCAATGAGGATACGGCACAAGCAGAAGAAGATACACCATAGCTCCTCTCTACACAATTTCTAGTTCTTATCAATAACTCGTTAAACAAATTCTCTGCTGGTGTATTGACATTATTCAACGGGGTTATGATATAATTTTTGTTTTGGTAACTTCTATCTGCGACCAAAAGACTATTGCCAACATCTCTACGTTCAAGAAAAATCCAAAACGCAGAATTATTGAAGATGGTATATATGATACAATATCAAGGATTTGTAAATGAGCATTGCAGATTGTCTGCACATTAATTGAGAAAAATATTTTTTGATTTTTATAAAGTTCTGCTTGTCTACCTCCTGATAAATGAATTTTGTGGATGTAATCTAAAGTTCCCAATACTTTTGGAAATCTACCAATTTATTATAAAAATCTAGTTCATCCCATTCATTAAAATGATTCCACACGCTGCCTGATTGTTTTAGGTCTTCTCATTATTCTTCCCTCTAGATAAACAATAAGGATATTACATAAAATCTTCTAGCCGCCGGTTTACTTTGAAAAAAAAAATAAAAAGAAAAGCCAAATTTGACGTAGAATCCAAATCCAGCCAGAAATTCAAGAAAACAAGTGCAAGTGGCCTAAAAAATAGTCCTTTTCACATTTATATGCCATTTGCTATATTTAGGTGAGGGAGAAGGTAGGGTTTGTACTTGTTACAAGGCGCGAAGCGCCTCAACGCACACCGCTCGAAAGCTTTACCATCTTATGCATAGAAATATACTTTAACAAGGCCGCAAAGCGGTCTTTTCGTTATAATTTTTTATTAAATTAATTACTTTTTGTTTATATATATGATGAAATTTTTCATCATTCATATCTTGTTCTTCGAATACAATTTCGTCGTTGAAACAGAAAATAAACTCTCAAAATTGACAAATTCGTTCAAACTGTGAGGTTAGATATAAGCAAAGCCATGGTTTAAACTCACTGAACTTGACGCTTAAGTTAAACATAAGATAAGCTTCGGATTCAGTTTAAGCTAGTAGTGTAAAAATTGGGCAAGTCTTAAGCTTTGGCTTAAACCTATACTTCAGCTTAAACCATTGCTGAAAAACTGGCCCCAACTAATATAGACACTATTTGTATTGTAAATTCACTTTACAGAGAATTTTGTATTCCTCACTATACTGTTCATTATACTAAGGACCCCGATGATACAGCTCACAGAGTACGGTTGACGCAATCAACAAAGCCTTTACACATTTTGAACCATTTACGTGGAAAAAATTATTACATATTAGCACTATAAGTCTAGTTGGCCCATGGCTTGGTTAATTGTTTTGTTCTATATTTTCTTGGCTGCTTTTTCTTTCCATCTCGTTATTTCTAGCAGCGTTATATCCTTCTCGGTCTCTCCTTCCCACCTTTCTTTGGGTCGTATTCTTTTTTCCTTCCAATTGTGCTTGTCAGTGCCGCTTTTGGCATTCTGGTTCATGTTCCAACCATTTCAGTCTTTGGGTTTTTATTACTGCTGTTATCTTAAGATTCTTGTGTGACTCTTTTAATTCTTCATTTGTTTTTCAGATCCGAATTTCGCTTATTTTTTCCCCCCATATAATTTGTATAATACTTTTCTTTCCCACACTTCCATCATGTCCGTATTTGGTTTGGTCAAGGTTCAAGTTTTGCTGGCGTACGTTACAGTAGGTTTTATGACAGTCTTATATACTTGTATCTTTGCTCTTCTAGGCTGTAGATGGAGACGCAGTGGCTCAGATGGTTCAACCAGTTGGCTCTGTCCTCTAGCCGGCGCGCGAGTTCGAGTCTCGCTCAACCCATGGGTGTGTGTGAATTTTTTAGGATTTAAGTGCATGTTAGTGGACACAATAAGCCCTTGCACAAAAAAAAGCTATACAGACAGATACAGCGATTTTCGACTATGATCAGTGATATGAGCTTCGGTTATCAGCATAATAATTTTGCCGTGTATAGATAAAAATATTTTAATATTCTAACAGTGAAATGTAACAAATCTTGACATTTTATGATAATAGTATTTTATGTGAACATTGACATCGAATTATTGTTTGTTTATTATGTGAAGGTTCAAATCGTATCCATCATTTTATTGGGAATTTAGTATTAAAAATTCTTTGTTGTTTTTTTTTTATTCTCGCAGCTCTACAAAAAACATTTTTAGTAGAATTTTTTAGTCCTTATGCCTAATATTTTATCTGTTTAAAACTTTATGCTCGTAACCAGCTGCTTCTTTGGTCAGAATGAAAAGTATGAAAGTCCGTCTTCCAATAATATTTTTCAGTATTTTAATCATTGTAATGCAGTTTTCGGATTTCCTTAATTGTACTTTTATTTGTGTGTTGCTTATTAGCTTGACAACGTAATTTTCTTAAGCCTTCTCTCAGAAATTTTAAATTATCTACACTGTGTATAAAGACTGGGGTCGGTTTAATTTTCTCTTACTTTTTTCTGAATCAGAATCACTAAGAGTTTGTATTGCGTAGATGTGTTTGAGGTATTAAGCTAGTAGTCCAAAACTTTTGTTTGTTTTGGGTTGCGGTGTAATTAGAAATTTAGTTTTGTTTGCTTGTGTTTGGTGTTTGCCAAATATTTTCATGGCTTAACGCTTGCGGAGCTGATATTCCTTGTTGGTTTAATTGTTGTATTTAATATGTAAAATAGGTATTCTAATTTTATTGTCTGTATTTGCATAGATATCTGTTATATTTACTTCTGTTGTTGTGATAAAGTGCGTCAATATTTATGGTCAATTATCATTGGTAAAGTAGAGTAAAGTATTGATCCCCGAAGTTTGATGCGCAAAGCATTGCAGCTTTATTGCTAATTACAAATCTACTGTAAATTTACACAAATTTACGTATTTACTAGTGCAGATAGCTTATCTTTTACCGACTGTCACACTCATGGATAGCAGAGAGCGCAATTTTATGTAGTGAAAGTTAACCCGTGACTAGAATATCAGAATGCGGTGATACACAGCTAATTACAGATTTTTTCTTCATATTAAGCTATAGGCTTGCTTGTATATTAGAGTGTTAAAAGAATATTGGTAAAAAAGTAAATTAGACAAAAAAAGAATTAACTATCTACGACTAAGTAACATCCTTAAATATGATCAGTTTGGTGTTGTTTAAACCATATCGCACTTAACTGAACGGAAAAGTCTAGAAATTTCACCCAAACCAATCATTTCGTAACGAGAAATAAGGGCGTTTTTAAAAATACATACTTTTGTCCGTGTGAATTGGATTATAACTAAAAAAGTGACAAATTATTAACGCTGTTAAGACCTGGTCTTCCAAGATTCTCGGTGTCAGTAATAATAAGAGAAGTAATTAGGAGCCATCAGAAAAAGAGTGAGCAAACTAATGCATGTGTCATTAGTATTATTATTTAACATAGAGTGAGACTGTACAAACGCATCACTATGAAGCTTTTGCAAACATGTTTTCAAAAAAATCGCCGACAACAGAAATGCATTTTGGCCCTACTACTTTTAGAGTTTTTACGAAAACCGTTACTACCTAGATGAAGAGGCATTCATCCAATCAGTTGGATGATACATTTCTTCACAATACTGTAAAATGTGAAAAAGTTAGTATAAAGGTGTGTTTAGGGGGGGGGGGGGGGGAATCAAGGAAAATATTTTTACGAGCGAAGATGGCTCACGTTATCAACCACGTACAACTACCTCGTAGAAAAAGGAACAACAAATTCAAGCTTTGTCACAGCTGAGGCAATTTTCAGACGTGAACTCAATTAAAAACCCGTGACACGTCATCATGTTAAAAGACCACAAGAACTTGTCAACAAAGCCCATTTAACAGCAACAGTAACAGACACATAGCAGAAAAGACCCCAAAAAACAAGAGATTTAATCACTACTACATCTTAATGGTTAACAACAACCACGTTTTAATTGAACATTTGATTGGATGTTATAATAGGTCATTTAATTTAAAGACACCTGTCTAAACTTGCTTTATTTTAAAAGTTCAGGTTCAAACACAAGTTGCCATCATTATAGTAAAATCTTAATACCCTTTAAGTGCCCCGTTTGCAAATGTTGTTTAATTTCTAACTTGAGTTTATCAACAAACTGATCACAATTCGAGAATCATTTTTCCTCTAGTCCATCTTCCAATGGACCAAAACAGTTAACATTGCATAAATCTAGTAAATACTACACCTGATGGTTTGTTTTATGTGTTGTTTTGTCTGGGGCGACATTGTGGAAATTCTCTCGGTTGTCTCCAGTGTCGGTTCTTCCTTGGTTGAATTTGATGGCCCATTTTCTGTTGTCGAACTACCCTTTAAGTGACTCGACAATTCTATCGATTTGGTCAGCAGATCATACACAAATCTTGGTTATCTTTATAAACATTCACTGTTCATTGTCCGACACAAGAAATCAACCCCTCCTTCTTAACTTTGATTACAAAATGATAATTACGGGTTTGTTTACACTTTTTTTAGATTTATGTCTATTATTTTATTAAAAAGCTTTTTAAAAATCTCTGTCTTTGAATGAAATGTGCTAGTGTTAATCAAATTTATTGTTTTTGTAGGTGATACTCTAATCATAAAAATTTTTATGGCTGTTTTTGCATAATTTGTTTATAATCTGTTATAAGTTTTGGTTAAACAAATTAAACTATAAAAGTAAAGAAAAAAGCAATTTAGAAGAAAAAGATTTTTTATATTTGAATTTTAAATTTAAATAACGACATTCCATTTTATTACAAAAATTCTGATATTTGACATTTACACATATTTAACATCCCATTGTAATAAAAACTAAATTATTCTAATTTGTATCAATTTAAAGGTGATATAAATTGTGTTACAAGTTTTCTTCTTGTAGCAAGTTATAAAATATTTTTGGTAAATATAGAAAAAATTGTGCTTTTAGTTTCTGTTGATATAATGTTACACATTAAACAACACGTTAGAGCTCGGCACAAGGTTTACAAAAATGGAGAGCTTTTGATCTTGAGCTTAGCGTTAATTACGTTCAGCGCCGCTTTCCCGAAGCCTTGTGCTTTCGGCAAAAACAACGCACTAATCCAAGTAAATATAGATGTCTACAAATAAAGTAAAAACTGTACTGCTGTTTATTTTGCTTCTTGCCGCTACGCTGTCAAATGTTTAATTACCGATCAACGCTTTAAACACCATTTTAGTTACGAAAGACTTTACACGTGAATAAATTTTCGTAAAGCTGTACTCGTAACTATTAATTTAATACGTGACTATTATTCTCATAAGCAGAAACTCAAGGCAATGTTGGCAGACAACGTACTTAAAAAGACTCAACTGTACGCCTAGCCTAAACAATGTTTGAGAGGATGAGGAGCAGTTGAAATTCAGAGTATGTAACTAAGAAACATATTCGCATTCTTAAGGATGATCACCGATTAGGAGTTAGGTCGGAATGAGGTACAGAACTGCTCGGGCAACCATTACTGATAGGCTTGAGTTCGGAAAAGTGTCTCCAAAATGGGTTTCTTGCCCAGACTAATACAGTTGCTGAAACTAAAATGAACTTAAAATAAGAGTTTTTTTGTACTGCAATACAATATCATCCACACAGTTTGATTTATCTCCCTGTAACGGACAGAAACTTACGAATTCACACTAGAAAAGCTTATAAACAAAAATAATTAACGTTGAAGCGGCAGCGTTATCAATCGCTTGAGATAGTGATCCACAATTTTTAAAATAAATAGTGCAAAACCTGCGATAATTAAAAAAACTGTGAGTAAGAGGCATCTGAAGAAGTTAACCTGTCAGATGAGTAAAACACTAAAGAAGTGTACCGAATTTAAACGCCAAACAATAAGTAAAACTTGGAAAACTCACTGACGTTAAGCAGTAAACAAGGTCAACAAATTTGCAACAAAACAAAAATAATGAATAGGAAGAAAATCAACAATATCAGAAAACAGCGTAGATCCTCTAGAAGATTATTTTGAGAGGAAGAAAGAAAACAGCAATAAAGAGGCTAGCCCAGAACACAAACAAGAGACGTTTTCAACGAAGTAAAAAAAAGATACTCTACAGCAAAAGAATATACGGAGACAACAATAGAGAATAAAAAAGTAGATATGAGCATCATGGAGAAACTAGTTAATTTGATAAAAGATATGGGAAAGGTGATAAAAGAAATAACGGAAAGGTATAAGAAACGAGGTAAAAATAACGAGACAATCAAGCAATATGGAGAAGAAATTCGAAAAATTAAATAACTGATTAAGAAAGAAGCAGAGTGGGGAAAATAGAAAGAAAACGCAAAAACAAATACAAGATCTGAAGCGCACGATAGAAAAACATGAGAAAGATAAAAAGAAACACAATATTATTATTAAAGGATGGGAACTGAAAGATATGAATATGCCGAAACAGAAGTAGAAAACTTTATACGGGCAAAGTTACAAGTAAACCCTAAATTAAAAATAAAAATTTATAATTGGCAAGCAGGAACCAAGGCAAATAGTTGTAGCAGAAATATCTTCATTTACTGAAAAACGTGAAATAATTAAAAATAATCATAAACTTGGCAGAAGTAAAATTTATATAGAAAAAGAAACCAAAGAAAAGCAGAGTACCCAAACAGTTATTAAAAAGGTGGGAAAAGAGGAAAAGAAAAAGGCAAGAGGGTACAAATAAGCTATTAAAATTACAAGATCAATAATGTACAATACGAGTGGTCAAAGATTAAATAATATATTACAAAAACTAAAAGCACAACGTAAGGAAAGAACTGAAATTACGAACACAACAAAGAAAATAAAAACTAATAATAAAAAGAGCAAAAAGGAAAACACAGAAACAGGAAGAAGCACAATAAACAATAATTTAAAACCTAACATCAAATGGAAATTAGGAATATGGACTATTACAAGAATCAAGTATAAAGAAGCACTAAAACAATTAACACAACTAAACAAATACAAAGTCGATATACTAGCAGTACAGAAAACAAACCTAAAAAATAAAATTATTGAGGAGATAGACGAATACTTATTTCTCAACGAGGAAGGATCCCAAAACAGACTAAGTACATGTTTTTCAATTAAGAAGAAGATAGCCGCAGCTTACTATACTTTAAAAAAGTAAACAAACGCCTAAGTAATTTGAGAATAAGGGGATTACAAAGAAATTTAAGTATAATAAATGTGCACTCACCTACAGGAGACGCAGATGAAGAACTAAAAGACAAGTTTTATAAAGATTTGAGGAATTATGTAATACAATATCTAAATCTAATGTGAAAATTATATTAGAAGATTGCAACACAAATGTAGGTCAAGAAATAAGAAATAGACTAGCAGTAGGGGATATATAACAAACATAAGAAACAAATGAAAATGGAGAGAGATTAATTAATTTGGTCCTAGAGAAACAACTACAAATAAAAGCAACATTATTAAAACACCGAGAAATACATAAAGGAACTTGGAAAAGCCCTGACGATAAAACACGAATCAAATAGATCATGTGCTAATTGAATCAAAACAAAAATGTAAAAAGAAGAAATAATAAAATAAAGAAAATTATAACTAGCAAGCTGTAAGAACGTTCTATAAAAAATAGGCATTACAAGGAAAAGTTACCAACCGAAAATCGAACTACATCGAGTCGAAAATGAGGCAATAATAGAAAAGAAAAAAGTATCCAAAAGATAGAGAGAGAACGTTACTAAGAAGTTATGGAAGAGAAAGAAGAACAAGATAGGAGGAGAGAAGAAGAAAAGGGAGCAAAAGGAAAAAGCAAAGCACCCACAAGACAAGAATTAAGTAAGAATACAAAGTAAATTAATAAAAGCTGGCATCGGCATACTAATAAATAAACTGTTTAAATTAATTTATAAAGTATGGAAAAACGCCAAATTAGAAGGAAGAAATAATCAACCCAATCTGTAAAAAAGGAGACAGACTTGATTGTAGTAACTTACTTACTTACTTACTTAATCCTTATGCCCTTTTTACCGTTAGGTGTAAGGCATTGTAATAACTACCGACTAATATCACTAGTGAATGTAGCACATAAGAGCCTGACTACAATATTGAATAATAGATTTAAAAAGGTAACAGAAAGTACAATCAGAGAATATCAATGTGGATTTAGAAAAGATCGGTAACGGATCAACTGTTCGCCATAAAGCAACTGCAAGAAAAAACGAAAAAAAATAGGAATAGCACTACATATGCTATTTATAGACTATAAACAGGCTTACAATAGTTTAAAGAGAAACAAATTGTTAACAACAATAAGAAACCTACAAATTTTAAAAGGAATTATTGAACTGGTCAAAATAACGTTAGAAGAAACTTGAAATGGAGTAAATATAAGAGGAGCAAAGTACTAAAAATTTAAAGCTAGTAAGAGACTGAACCCCGGAGACCCGGCTCCCCACATTATCTAATATAGGCTTAGAGGGAGTGACGAGAAATTTTTCTGTACAAGTACACCATTAAACTTGCATGGACAAACGGGGTACAGCTATGAAGCTATACTAAACTGTCAAACAAAAAGCATCTAACGCACTGAATCAAAAATCTTACGTACGATTGCAGATGACTCATGGTATATCAGTAATAAAGTCATACACAATGATCTACGTACTCCTACGGTTGTAGAGGAAATCTGTTTCAGAGTACCAAGTAGTTCCGTAGACTGTCAGGTCACCAGAACAACGAAACAAGCCAATTAGATCAGCCTCTCCCCGTACAATGACAACTTCTTTTTATTTGACAATGTGCTCGTTTACAATCTACATCTGTATAGAGTATTAAGTAAATATGTTATAGGCTAGTAGCTTACAAGAGAAACATTTAGTAATGTTTCTCTTTCCTGTTATTATTTAATTATGATAATAAATCCGGGGGCTATGTTCTGTGGAGTCTTCGTGTGGGCCATTGGTGTAGAGCTGGTCTATTAGCTCGTTTGTGTGGTGAGCTATCTGCATGTTGTAGGAGGCACTTATTCTCAAAATTTCATTTGTGACAAATGGGATCTTCAGGTCGGTATGAAGTGTTTGGTGGCGCGCATACCATGGAGCGTTAGCAAGTACTCTTAGTGCTTTGGATTGGAATCTTTGTATACTATGGATCGATGACGGTTTCGCACACCCCCAGGCCATATGTCCATATGGATTTCAGTATAATTTTATAGACCAGTGTTTTGTTGTTTAGTGAGAGTTTTGATTTTCTGCCAATGAGCTATTGCTTTTGTCGGAATTGTGTGTCAAAGTTGTTTTCTTTTGGCTTGGATGTGTTTCTTCCATGTGAGCCTTTGGTCAAGATGAAGGCCGAGGTATTTTGTCTCTGTCGCTACAGGAACTTGCTCATTGTTCATCGTTACAGGTGGACACACTATCTGTCTCATGGTAAACGTAGCTTGCACTGATTTAGCTGAGTTAATTTTTGTTCGTCATCTAGTGTACCATTCTTGAACTACGTTAAAGTGGCTTTGTAAGTTCGCGGATGCGTTTATGGGATTCTCGTCGGTGGCAATGACTGCCACGTCATCAGCAAAGGAAGCTATTTGTGTGTCGGCAGTTTCAGGTATGTCTGCGGTGTAAATGAGGAAAAGCAGTGGTCCTAATACACTACTCTGGGGCACTCCAGAGTTAATAGGGTAGACGTTCGAGTGTTGATCTGAATGTCGAACAGAGAAGTATCTGTTAGCTAGATATGAAAAGGAAGAAGATGTAGTTGTGGGATAGGGAGTTTTTTAGATTAGACCATATCCTGGGGCTTTGTGTATGTTTAGCAATTTGATTTCTTCTTGTACTTCCGTGGGAGAGAAGGCTTTTATAGGTAGAGACATTTGGCAAGGTGTGTCGATAAAACTTTCTATTTCTTGGTCAATATGGTTTGGCTCAGTTTTAAAGGCATTGGTTAAATATAAGGCAAAAACGTTTGCCTTTTTTTATCAGAACGAACCCCTCGCCATTTGGTTGACGGAGAGGGGGTACAGGTGTCTGCGGTCTTTTTAGTTTTTTTTGTAGCTTTCCATAGTGTGTAGTCATTTGCAGATAGATTGGTAATATAACGTTCAAAGGTGTTATTTTGCACGTCCGTGAGGGCTTTTTTCAGTTTTCGGCTTAACCAATTGTAGATATGTTGGTCTCCAACATTTCGTGATCTTTGCCAAATTCGCTAGCAGCTGACGAATGTGTAGTGGTATGTTCGTGATATTTGTTGTATTTTGTTCATGTTGTGGAGTTGATTTCCAGGCTGTTTCTTCAACTACTTGAATGAAGTATTGCGCTACTTCGTCAAGGTCTCTAGCGGATTTGAGCCGCAGCTGGAGATTTACTTTTTCTAGGTGTTGCTGAAAGGAAGACCAATAGGTGTTTTTCGAGATTAGTTTAGATGGGAGTGATTTTTTGATAACAATAGTACTTATGCTGGTCGTAATTGCAATGTGGCCATATGCGAGATCGCAGTTAGATTCTGTTATACAGTTATTTCTTGCTATTCCTCTTGTTATGAAGAAGTCCAGGAGATCAGAGAGTTTTCTAGGATCACTTGGCCAGTGAGTGGGTTCACCGCTACTAAGAAAGTCATAGTTGTTATCGCTCATTGCCCGTAGTAGATTTAGACCTTTTGTTGTAATTAGTCGAGGCCCCAGTGCGTGTACAGTGACAACTGAAAAAACAACGACCTACAAACCTAAGGACGAAGGATCGCCAATGAGCGTCTCTTTGTCTCGAATTTATTTTCAATTAACAAACTTGCTTATTGCTACTAATTTGTAAGTAACTTAAAAAACAAAATTAAAATGACAAAAAGAACAAGAACAATATACAATACAATGCCAAAATAAAATGTATAACAGAATTAATAAAAAAGTACTTAAGTTTAAAAATAAATGTGTTAATGTTAATCGCAAGGAAGGCGATGGCTCAAAATATGATAATAAAATAATAGATATATGTAAAAGAATCTATTAAAGGAACAATATAAAGATGTATTAATATATGAAACAAAATTAAAAACTGGTTTTCGGGTTTTCAATAGGAAAAAAAATAGTTAATAAAAAGTGAAAAAAATGTGTATCAGACTCTATTTATTTTTAATCGAAAAAAAAAACCAACAACCAAATGAGACCTCTGGTAAACTTAAAAAATACCTACTGTAAAAGGATGTCGGCCAAAATAATTTGTAATCTCTGGTTCACGGTGCAGCACTGATTCTTATTTTTAGTTCCTTCGTCTTGTCCAGATTGCACAAAAGCACAATGCTTTTAACCCAAAACTAATTAAAAATTTTAGAGAAAAAATTTAGTGCAACAGTCAATTTAGAAGTTAAACCTTAAGGGACGCGGATATGTGTTTAAACTAAGATGACTCCTGACCATAGATCATTTATTAAGTCATAATTGATAAGCAGTCAAAAAATTAATAGAACAAACAATAATAAAATTAAAAAGCACCACAAATGTAAAAATACACAAATTTTTATAGAGACAACAGTATTAGATAGACAACAATATTAAATAAGTTTCAAAAAAGAAGGAGTTGCGACAATCGGAATAGAACTAACCTGTTATAATTACAAGATTCAAGATTTTAGTGTTAGTAAATTTTATAATTTAAATAAACACAAAAAAGAAAAATAGAATAGTATGGAAAGTAGAGAAATCTACCTTAATTATCTTAACTAAGATTAATAATATTAACAAAAACGAAAATTTTCTGCGTTAGTTATCTAGAAGATTCATCTTTCTTAAAGAATTATATGCACCCTATTTTATATAATTTATTAATGTTACTTATTCGTAGGTGTTATATTTAATTAAAAATTTAATTAAAAATCATCATCCCTATAACAACCGAAACAAACCGCAAAAATCCCTTTGAACTATTCTCATCAAAAATTCTAATAAATTTTTGAGAAGAATAAATTTTAACTAAATTTTATTTTTAATTATTTTCAACCCAAGAAATATATGGTGATTCTATATTATAATGTTATATATGAGGAAAGGCTGGATTCTGAGTCAAAATTGCCAAAAAATGCGATCTAAATCTTCAGAATAATGGTTTAGATTTTCACCAAGTTACTTGGTGTCAAAAAAGTAACCAATAATGTGTCCATTAGTTAAAAATCTCAAACAATAATTCAGTAACAGGCAAAGAGGGATTCATTTTTATCACATTACACGGTCCTATTTTGATCCTTGCGGTTTGGAAGAGCATTATAAAGCAACTGAGCAAGCAAATTGGACATAAAGCACATTTAAGATTATTTCAGATAAATTTTGGAACTCCAAGCAAATTCAGTATCCTAAAATGATTACCAAAAATGTATCACGCATTTAAATCGTAAATTTTCAGATAGTTTATAACCTACTACGTAATGTGAATATTTATATATTTTTATGATCTAAAACTTGTAAGTAGTAATCAAAATAAATAAACAAGAAGAAAATAAACCTAAAAAAGTTGTCTTATTATAGCTTTTATTTTGTTCGCCAAAGACTTCTATCTAAAGAACCACAGTAGTATATACAGATAACTAGCAAACCATTTTACTACCAATCAGAGTTAAAAAAGATCTAAAACTGACAAGAGTGCTAGTGTTAAGATATACGAAGAATTTCTTCCTCAAATCCGAATAAACAATTACCATTTTACTTTCGAAGCGTTAAGACGTACTCGATTCACTAAACGTAAGAAAGTACAAGTGAGTTCGCTTATCGGACGCGATAAATGCGAGGCCGCGTGCCTGAATTTCTATTTTTAAAGAGGTCAATCTTCAAAACAAGCCTACTATTTAGACTACAATCAAATAATTTCATTATTGGGTAAGCATGTATCCTTCTCAATGTCAGCTAAATCAAATACCTGGATTTCCGCCAAACCTAATTACTCTCAAAATCTAGTATCCTTTCAACAACCAGGCGTACCTTACGGTAACCCGCAATTCATGCCAGCAAATGCAGCGCTTCAAAATAATCATATTCCCTTTCAACCTACCCCTCTGATAAATTCAAATAACTTTAATTCAAATCCTGACGCTACCATAACTTTAGTCAGTGACGACGAATTGAACGACAGCCCAGCGGGAGCCCTTAAACATGACTGGCAAACTGTCAATTCCAAAAAACGTAATATCAACCATCAACTAACAATACAATCCCCTGCTTTGATTCCCACTCCTGTGCATAACTGATTTAAATAGCTTGAAACTGTAACTGGAAAGTGATGATCCCAGCCTGAATCCATCTGCCACGCCAGCTATACCGAAACCACCAATCTTTATACACGGTGTCAAAAATTATCAAAATATTATTAATAACCTAGCGAAAATTACGGAAGATAAAACATACCACACCAAAGCTCTAGCTAATAATACAATAAAAATCAATGCGCACACCATGGAAACTTACCGAAAATTAGTAAAACACCTACGAGAGGAACAAATCATTCATCACACGTACGAAACGAAAGAAGACCGCGCTTACAGAGTGGTGTTCAGGAACTTACACCACTCAGTACCAGTCGAAGACATCAAAGACGAATTAACAAAAGCAGGACACAAAGTGTGCAACGCAGTGAACGTCAAGCACAGGATCACTAAAGAACCACTTTCCTTGTTCTTCATCGATCTCGAACCACAACCAAACAATAAAGAAATATTTAACCTAAGATACATCAACAATACCAAAATAACAGTAAAAGCACCAAAGAAAAGACGCGCTGCGAAGAGTATGGTCACTCCAAAACCTACTGCAATCGACCACCCAATTGTGTCAAACGTGGGAACCACCACGGCTCCAAAACCTGCTAAAAAACTAGAGATACGCCTGCAAAGTGCGCTCTTTGATCAGGCGACCACCCGGCAAACTATAAGGGCTGTAGAGTTTACACAGACTTAATCGCAGAAAAACACGGCATCAGACGATTCTCTAACAACTACACACATATCAATTATCCTACTACGCCAACCCAGCCCACAATCCCCAAATAAACCAACACGCTCACGACTCAAAATAAACCTCTGTTCTACACTCAAGCAACCAGCAGAACTACCCCCTCCCCCCAGCAGCCAGTAGACATAGGAGAACATCTAACTTTATTCTTAAACGAATTTAAGACCATGTTCACCCAGATATTAAACTAAAACAGCATGATTTTGAATCCGCTTACCACTGTCATCAGTAAACTCCCATAATGGTTAACATCCTTAGAATTGCGTCGTGGAATGCCAATGGGCTCCTCAATCACAAACAAGAGGTAATTGCCTTTTTACATTCAAACATAATTGACATTCACCTTATATCTGAAACCCACTTCACCGAACGCACTGCCTTCCACATACGAAACTACTCATTCTACACCTGTATGCACCCTGATGACACGGCTCATGGCGGATCAGGAATCCTAATTAAAAATACCATCTCCCATCATGAATTAGCTAACTACCAAACACATGAGATCCAAGCTACCAATGTCCAGGTAAAGACTGATAAGTGGGATTTGAATGTATCAGCTGTCTACTGTCCACCATGCCACACCATTCCCTCTGATGAATACGCAATCTCCTTTCACTCTCTTGGTAATAGTTTTATCTCAGGAGGAGATTGGAATGCAAAGCATACCCACTGGGGCTCCAGACTCGTCACCACCAACGGTCGCAACCTCCTAAGAGCCATAACTGTTAATAACTATACCCACCTTTCCAGCGGAGAGCCCACCTACTGGCCGACAGATCCCAGGCCTTCTAGACTTCTACATAATTAGAGGTATACAAACGCAAAACTGCTTAATTACCTCAAGTTACGATCTGTCATAAGACCACACGCCTGTTATCCTCAGCCTATGCACCACCATCATAAACAAACCTACGAATCCAACGCTGACTACAAGTCATACCGATTGGGACCAATTCGCAGAATACGTTACTCAAAACATAACTCTTGTCATATGAATTAAAGACTAAGAAGTTCTAGATGAAGCTGTACAATACTTTACGACTCTCTTGCAACAAGCCGCGTAGCAATCGACTTCTAGTTCTGAACTTTAAAGGTTTGTATCAAAGACACCCCGCTACACATCCGTCAACGTATTAGCGAATAAAGAAGAGCTAGAGGGCAATGGCAGAGATCACGCCATATGGAAGACTTACACAATTACAGGAGATTATCTAGGCAGCTTACTGCAGCACTAAAAGACGCTCAAGACTCCACCTTTGAAGCATACATTCAAAATCTATCTTCTGATTATTATAGCTTATGGAAGGTTACTAAAAAATTTAAAAGACCTACTCCACCTAAGTCCCCGATAAGAAACCGCACGATGAATGGGCCCGTTCCGACCAAGAAAAAGCGGACCCATTAGGCCGTCAGAAGTTAAATCTAAAATAACCAAACTAAAACACCATAAAGCCCCGGGAAAAGATTTAATCACCGGCCAAATCTTAAAAATGCTGCCACACAAAGCTGTTGTACTCTTAACAGCAATCTATAACCGAATCTTATGTCTCTGCTACTTCTCTACTGTATGGAAATACGCAGAAATCATTATGATACATAAATCTGGTAAATCTCAGCATAAAACATCTTCATACAGACGCATAAGCCTGCTGCCAATCCCATCTAAACTATTTGAGAGACTTCTACTTAAACAAATTCAAGTAGACTATGACCTAACAACCTTGCTGCCTGACTATCGGTTTGGTTTTCGCGAAAGCATGTCGACGCTCCACCAAGTTCACCAAATAGTGAATCAGATCTCCAAGCTAAACAATACTGTACGGGGTATTTTTGGACGTCTCCCAAGAGTTTGATAAAGCGCGGCACATAGGTCTTCTTTACAAACCTAAAAACATGGTTAGTAGTAACTACTACATCCTTCTGAAATCTTATCTCACTGATAGTAATTTCTTTGTCAAACATAATGGCTCTGTCTCTCCCCATTACCCTAGACACTCTGGTGTCCCCCAGGGTAGCGTGCTCGGCCCGCTCCTTTACCTAATATACACTGCCGACTTACTCGTCCTGCACAACACTATCATTGCGGCATTTGCGGACGACGTTACTACCTTCTCCCCCGACCATGGTCCGGTATCCTTCTCCCATAACATGCAAACCCAACTCAACATGCTCAGCAAATGGTACTCCAAGTGGCGAATCATTATTAATCAAACTAAATCTGTTCATGTAACTTTTGCCAATCATAGAGAAATCTGTCCAGCTGTAACAATCAGTGGTACTCCTATACCTGTAAAAACCGAAGTAAAGTACTTAGGACTGCAGTTATATCAACGATTAACGTGTCAGAAACACATTCAAACGAAAAGGAAGCAGCTGGACCTCAAAGTCAAACAAATGTACTGGCTCGTGGGACGCAAATCAAAACTTTCCATCAGAAATAAACTCCTACTATACAAAACCATTCTGAAACTCATTTGGTCTTACGGCATCCAGCTTTGTGGCTGTGCCAAGCTCACTCGTTTAAAACCAATTTAAGCGTTCCAAAAAAAAAACACTCTGTGCAATTGTTAACGCTCCATGATACGTTACCAACTTCATGCTCCACCAAGACCTCTAAATTCCAAACGTCACGGACGTAATCACTACTGTCTCTGCCAATTACCGACACCGGATTACAGGGAATCCAAACGCTCTCGTAGATAACCTCTACGGGGATGGACCGCCCATTAGAAGACTCAACAAAACCTGGCCTGCCGCCCTACTCCCACACCACTAAATGCTAGTGAACCATAAAGAGAATTGTCAGTGGACACTTCCCCTTCCAAGTCTAAGACATACATTCTATTGACTTAATACTCTTAAAGAGGTAGATCGTAAATTTTCAATAAAAGTTACAAAAAAAATCCGAATAAATATACAATATTCTAAGCAGGAGCTCAACTTGTAGATGTCTAAGAGAACCTTGTCTTGACAGACAGCCAAATTTTCATAAAAATTCTAACTCAGCTCAATAAAATTTTATAATTTGCCCAATATATAATTATTGAAACAAGGAAACAAAATAGTTGGCACTAGGAGAAAAAGGGTCAAAAATTAATTTACTAACTCTAAGTCGATACGTAAATTCACTAAAATTTCAGTTTGCAGTAGCTAAGTGGTTAGATGAATAGATTATTCCAGTACCATTGGAATTGCTACAAATATAAAATATGAACAGATCTGTAAACAGCAAGTTAAGCTAATGGCAGAGCTAACGGGTACTCTTAGTAAAATAATCTATGAATATAGAAATATTTTTTTGTTCCTGTAAATATCTTGCTCAATTCAAACTAGTGAAATGTTCTAATAAAAGAGAACTAAGAAAGAAAAGCTACTACGTCTGATAAAGCCGCAATATTTTTTAAATGAGTCAAATACAGCATTAGTTGCACTCAACTCCTATTTATTAATAATAATCTATATACTTAGATATTTAGACGAATAAGGCAGGAAAAATGAATGCGTTGGGTCATTGCGTGATATAAACAAATGTTAGAGGACAGGATATTTAGAATGCATAAAATAGTGTTACAAAGCTTTTACATAAACATGTGCATCTCCAGTAAAGCTCCCATTCGTGCCCTTGCAGAAACGAAGTAGCAAAAAATTATTTTATATTTTATTGTACGCAGGAAAACAAGTTGTACGCCAAGATTTTGCGGGTCAATACAAAAATATACCAACAGATTCAATTGCATTTGGACCATTTTAGTATTGAGTAATACACATCCAAATTTAAATTAGAATATAATAAATACCAAAAATTGTTCGGTAAATAGACTGGGAAGGTCGTTTAGGTGAATGATCAATTTAATAATACAAGGAAACTACAAAAGAAGCTAAATAAGGCTCCTCCTGGAATCGTAAGAACTTTTTATTGGATTTCAGCAAAAAAGGATTGTTCTAGAGACGTACGAGGACAGACATGGGGCATAAAGAAGTGCTCTATTAGCATTTTACTTTTACAGCACGAAAAATATATTTTATTGTAAAAATGGATATTAAATTTCAAACGTTATGAGCAGGGCCTCATATAAGTAGCTAAAATAAAATAGGCAAAATGCTTTGTTAAGAGGAACCTCAAAATTATTTTATTTCTGTGTTATGCGAAGAGAGATGTGTGAATAATCTAGCAATTTTTAAAATAACTTTTTACGGTTTTGTTACAGTAGCATTTATTTACTTACTTTCTTTAACTTCAGCGTGCTTTAATGTTTTAATTAAGCTTTTAATACAACTTTTAGGATAGAAAACCATCTTTATAAACTATCTCTCCAGTATGGATTTACTTTCGGCTAGAAAGAACAAGTTTATTTTCCTCACCGAGGTTAAAATGTGTGTTAATCCATGATAACAGAGACTTCGTCAGAAAATTTGAAAAAAAGTACCACTCTGTTCTTCTTTGAGGTTGTATGTGTGTCTGCTTTGTTTTCATTAAGCGTTGCTTTAAGATTTTGTAAGCTTCTATTAGTCTGCATTTTTATTTTAGTACCGCTCATAATCTAATAATGATAATCTTCTTTCGTGATAGAATTCTCCATTAATCATGAGAGTGGGGATATATTTATAATATGATAGTGGTAGAGGTCTTTTTACCGCTTGCTGGTACTGAAATCGGTATGACGATTGTATTGGTATTATTTTCAGACTGCTGTAATAAAGACTATCCAAAATTGTGCTGTGAAAGGTTGAAATAGTTATCTTTGCATTTGTAGCTGTTGTTCCAAAGCGTAAACATAATTTTGATTACTACTATAACGACTTTGAATTGGATTCGTTTGTATTTAATATGAATTTAGTCCGCCGGTGCTAAGTTGCATAATTTGGTTTTTATCTATTTTAAATTTACAATTAAATGTTAGTTTTTGAGCCAAGCGAATGAAAATTTCAACCTTTTCAAATGCTTGCTGGTAATGACATGCAAATCGCTGAAATCAATAAAACTCACCATTTTATTGAATTCTGGAAAACTCGCAATTTTCATCGTTTTTATCGTTTTTTCTTGTTTTCTTTTGCATTTTTTAAATAATAATAGTTGTGTCACATATGGGTAAGCAGTCTGGCTCCCACAATATACCCCTAGATATCCTGAAGGCGATTGCCAATGGCCGTGAGCTTGCAGCACAAGAGCAGCATTTTTCATTTTCTGATTCACTGGAGGATCCAAAGTGGTGTTGTGAAGAAGTCTAAGGCTAATCGTCCAAGACTACCTCGAGCCTCTTTGACAGAAATGTTATCCGCATGTCCTGCGGCAACCCCCGCCTCGCTAAATTTGTGACCCCCTGTAGCCAAAACCATCAGTTCGTACTATTGGACGTCATCTGGAGTAGGCCGGTCAAAAATCCAATAATTTCGGAAAAGAACAGGAAGGCGTGCGTAGAATTGGCTTAGGCACACAAGAACTGAATGAAAAAGGGTGGAAAAATGTGCTCAGGATTGACAAAAGTAAGTGCATGTTATTCGGAACAGACGGGATTCGGTGAATTCTAGAGTTGTGTCTTCGGCCTTGAAACAGGTCTCCTCATTGGAATCTCTAGCATTTTAGATCGTTATCTGCGTGAAGAAATTTTCGAAAACACCATGCGTCCACATGTTATGCAGAACAAGGGCTTTATTTTCCGACAGAAAAATGATTCAAAACATCGTTTGAAGCATGTCCAGGATCGGTTCGCTCGCCGTCGTGCGACTTTCCTCGACTAGCCCAGCCAATCCCTTGACCTGAATATCAACAAGGCCCTCTGGGCTAGCTGAAGCGTCGTCTGGTTGGCAAAAATGAGAAGAATGCAGATGAGAGAAGGAATAGAAGAAATCCCCCTCTCCTTCATCTATGCTCTTCTGGACTCTATGCCTCGCAGGTGCCAGGTCATCATTGATGCCAAGAGTTATGCTACTAATTGTAAGTATTAGACTATTATTGTTTAGTTTTAGTTAATTTTCGTATATTTACAGTTATTCCGGTGTTTTCATTTGACGTTTATTTTGTTGCTGTATCTTGATTATTTTTTGCTGTGCTAATAAAGTTCTCTGCAGTTAAGTTGTTTTTCGTCCTTTTTTTGAAAGATCGTTTAAAAAGTCATGCGAAAAATACAAAAAAAAGGGTATGGCAAAAATACTAAAAGATGATACATTTTTGAGGGGCCTTGTACTAAACATCCAAACCATAACGCTAAAGAGAGATCTGTAATCATTAATAAAAAAATTAAGCTCTATAAATTATTTAAGATTACCAAAGATTGCCACGGTTATAGTAGAAGACTAGAATAGATCAACAAAGAAGAATTTGATTAATATATCCGGACATTCAACACGAGATTTACATATGAGAGCGATTACAATGTTAAACATTCCCAATGGAAATCAGAGTTGTAATTCTAATCGTAGTTTGAAGCAAAGTCACACAAGAAAAACAGCTGCAGTACCATTCTGTAATAGTGTTAACTTTTGGCGAACAGATAGAAGAAACATTTCAAATTTATAGGATTTGATGCATATAATGAAGAACAAATTAATCAGTATTTTAATTGCAGTTTTACCACTAACACAACCTTTTAGTGCTAATAAAGCTGAAGCAATAATTAATATTCTACATACTAAAAAGGTGTTCGTTCTGTTTAATGAGAGCATGTAGATTAAAGAAATTATCCAATCCAATCGAAATGATTCTGTTTATTTTCAACGCAATACTAAGAACTAATTATGTTTCAGAGCAATAGAATGTAGCAAAAATAATATTTATTCAAAATCTTGTAAGTTAATTAATGACTAATTCATACAGACTTATGTCTTACCGATTATCTCTTCAAAAAATTATCACTTTGAAAGACATGTTTCTTCCAGTAAATAATAAACTAATACCAGATTTGATTTTAGAAAACACCACTCCACGACACAGGTCTACCTCGTTGTAGATTTTGTAAATAGAACTTTTGAAACAAATATTGTAAGCCAGAAGTCTGACAGAAAGGTCTCTTGTACAAGCTAAAACAGTATTTAACGTACAATTTTTACATTATGCTAAAATCATATTTGCATGAAAGGCATTTAATTGTTAAGTATAAAGAAGAACTAACTAAACTATTCCCAATAGGCTCGGGCGTACCACAAGGCAGCGTCTTGGGACTAGTGCTGTATATTTTTTACAGCTAATTTTAAATACCACTACTGTCACCTTTGCAGATGCTGAAGAGTGCCAGTTTCAGTCTTAAAAGACTACAACCAAGTCTTATAATAAATGAAATGAAGTCTACTTGAATCACATTTACCAAACTTAGGAAATATATCCACAGGTTACTCTTAATAAAAATGCAATATTACAAGGTAATGGTATGCATTTAGACAAAGCACTTACTTAGCAAAATCACATTTTGAAACATAAATTGGTAACTTAGCAAGCACAATTTCCAACTTTTCATACCACAAATTTTAACCCATAAAGTGAAATTTAATCCATTTTGAATGTATGGTATTCAAATGTTCAAAACGATCTGAAACCCTAACACAGCTATATTAAAAAGGTTTCAATCCAAGATGCTGCAAATGATCACCTATGCAACGTACTATGTTACAAATACAGATATAAATTTGTGAAAGATGTGACAGTAACAACTAGTGAAAGATATCTTAATAAAATACTGTTTTATCCTAATGTCTTATCAATAGACTTACCAGATAATAGTGAACGTAACCGTCGCTTTAAAAAAGACTATATATTGGCCTTGCCATTTAAATTTAGTTAATTGAAGCCTAACAGAAGCATACATGTCTGCATAAAACATTTTATCGACAATTAATTAATTGACTAAACTTGTATTGTGTAAGATAACACTGAAAAGATGTCGCCAAATGTCTGCTTCTCCATGTCAACCTACATTGTGTGAATAATTTACTTAACGCTACTAATTTTGCAAAGGTACCCAAAGCCATAACCGATCTTTATTCTAAGATGTAAAGAGACGCGTACACAATGTTTCTAAATAGAATGCATTGCAACACAATTTTTAACTGATTTTCCTAAACTTTTACTATTGGCGGTAGAATATCTTCAAATTTGGCATCAAAAGATTCACATTTTCCTGGACTCAAAATATGTAATCTTAAATTTCTAAAGAACCATATCGGGAAATCACCAAGACTCCCAACACCCAATTAAAACTGAGTTTTTAAAAAGGATATTTTACGATGGACTGATTTTCTAATTGAATAGAATTAAGCTTTAGCACATTTGTTTATAATTGTTATGGAAAATATGGCTGCAGTTATATCCTTAAGGACAGAATTGGTCCAACTGATTTTAATGAGAAAATTGGTCAGATCGAGATAAACTAAAGAATTCTTAGAACGAAAAATATAGTAAAAGAAAGATAAATAAATTATAGAAAGGAATATTTTAAAACTGATCACCCCCAAAAAAGTTGATAGGGATAAAGTAAGGGTACACCGCTGAAATCGAGTTACGAAGCAAAAATAAATACAGTAAATACACAGGCAAACTTTTGCTGTCAAAAAAAATAAATGCAGAAAAGTTAAGACTATTTTTAAATGCTTAAAAAATTATGTTGTTTCTATATAAAATGACATCATAATTAAAAATATAAAAGCTTCTACACAGATAAAAGATCCTGCGACCATACCAAGAGTAATGCTGCTTTAATTACACCTATAAGATGCATAAGACTAAAAAGTTTACTACGCAACTAGATATCAGTTCTGTAAAGTTATTGCAATCACCTCAACTAAACTACCCGTCTTGTGAAAAAACAAAAGACAGCAAATTTGATCCCATTTGCTCATTTATTCCTTGATTACATCAAGTGTAAGTACATAAATTTTGGTATTTTTTTATCTGAAGTTGATAATTTAATGCATATTTATTAGAAAGGATCTAAAGGTGTTCTTAACTTGTTTTCATCATTTACATCACAGGTAATGGCATCACAAAGTGCAGTTGTAGTTAATTTTTTATTGAATTTCATTATTTTAACGTAAATTTCGAAGTTTTTTATTGTGACTCTCCAAAATAACTCCAAACCCCAAAAATAAGAAACAAGAGTGTCCAGAGAGAACAGATAACTTCGAAACAAAGAATTTCTTGCCGGTATTAGCACAACACTGCACAGACTCTGGTCTAACAAGCCGCAAAATATAAGCAAACCGGACTTAATATTCCTCTTATAAGTATGGTGAAGAATCTATCCACAGATTTTGCCGGAGCCCAATAACTGCAAAAGTAATCCATTGAAATGCAACAAAGAATCACATGGTCAGCACTAGATACCGCGTGGACCCTCTTATAGAACTCCTACCGTTTAAAAAACAAATTATTTTACAAATGGAATGGGGCCTGCGTAAAAAGTGCAACCTCCTGCTGGACTGTCAAAAATTTTACCGTGGCGATTATATAAGTGAAGAATTCGTAGATAACTATTATGATATATTAAGGACCTTTAGCGGTGCCTGTGGTAACATTGTTACTTTCTACTGTAAGGATTGAAGAAAAATATTTTAGATATAGCTGCTTAACGTGGATTAACACACAAATAAATTCAGAAACGACTACTCTCAGAACAGTGTTTTAAGAACCCCACCAGCGATTGTGTTTTTCAAATCTATTCTATTGTGGAGAATTTAAATATGACTGAAGCTTGTTCTGGTTGTTCCTCAATTTGGCCCACTTTAAAAGCCGTAAGAAGAACAAGGGTTCTAGCAACACCATCCCCGACTCTTTGTAAGTAGGATGTGGAAAGAACACATTTCCAAGAATACTTCTTCTAGGATAAAGAGTGTAGCGCGTGTCACAAGAAAGATAATTTTTTAAATTTAGTATGTAGATATAAACAAAAATAGCTTTTAAATACGTAAGGAACCTTCTTTTCCAGCGCTAATTTATCTGGAAATCCTAAGTTTAATGAGGTATCAATACCAAAACTATTATTTCAAGCAATTTACAACTCTTATCGTAAGAACTCCTACAGTCAGACATCCACACCTAATTTTCTGTTTTTTACAGGTACCGAAGTTGTATAAATCACCAGAAACTCAGATCCCCAGACAATACCGTTATAACACTCTGAATTAATGTTATAGATGCCAATAAATAAAGCTTAAAATCGATAGGTGAGACCCAAGTCACCTTTTAACTAAATGACTTTGCTAAATTACAACCATTGGGGTGTTTCAAAACATAAACCAAACTTTCTAAGCAAACCTTGTTGTTTATAGTTTCATCGATCCTAACTGGTCAAATGTTCAAGTTAAAATAAGCAGAAACCCTCTTTAGAGTGTACTGGCTATACCTAACAAACAAATAGTCAAGTATCTTGACCCTGTCAAAAGACCATGAAGGAATAAAATATTCTTTTCTATAATAACTTAAGTCTGTTTTAAAGGTTTTAAAGTAAGACTTAATTTATTATCAGTGATATCTCGTACAAAAGCTATAAGCTGTACAACCTTCTATTCCACTGACATAGCAATGGTAAACAAGCAAACTGTTTAACAAGTATCTGTTGGCGAAACAATTGATTGGTGCACTCTATGGTTGTCATCAATTTTAAAGAATCCAGTAAATTCCGAATTACAGTGGATTTGATTGCCTCATAAAATTGAAAATAATATTATTATCGACATTCTGCTCGGTGAAAAGTACTTCATCCTTGACAATCCTCTCAATGGCAAGTGCGAAAAACTTACCATCTTTAGTAGCTCCTAGAATAGTTAGATGTAAATGATAAGAACACAGAAAGCCCAACATGTAATTAAAAGATGCCAAAAAGTAGGCATAACTCGTCATATGACAAATTTTAGCATTGCTGTATGTGAAATTAACTGGTGCGGGTATAGCATTAATTAAGACGGATACATCTAAATCTTTCATCTTGTTTCAGTTCTTAAAGATTTATCCGGTGCCTTCCTCCAAGATTGACGGTTGCTTCTTCCTCGATCTAATTAGACGTTACGTACTAAACACAACCTTTTCATATCATATGAAAAACGAAGCACCAAAAAGCGTTCAAATCTCATTATTTACAGAACATTCTTTATTTCCAACCCGGACAACTCTCCCCTTGGAGATCAATTCATCTCAGTTTAAAGCTATGATTTTCAATGTGGGGCATACGCCCCATAAGGGGGGAATTTTATTTTTAAAAGGAACAATTCAAGAATGAGTTATTAACAATTGACCTTTTAGGTTCTCTTCATATGACGAGGAGTTCACTTTATGAATAATACGAATTGCTTAGGTAAGGCATTGTCAAAAAGTTTGGAAACCGCTGATTTCGAGTAAACCTGTAAAGCTACTTCAAGCTGGCTCAAAGTTTGTTACCTTCATCGAAATAGAAATGCTGACTGTTATATGCAGCACCAAAATGTGCAATGTATTTTTCCTAGAAGATTTACTTTTGCTAAAAGTTATAACCAACCAGAAACCCTCAACAACAAATTTGACAACGTCGGTGTGTGGCTTTTTAAGGAGAAACTTTTCTTAATCTGTCCACATGCTATTTGGAGATTTGGAGCCAAGCATATAGTGGTAGACGTGTTTTTTAGGCACTCCAACCCTAACCTCTGGGACCTCTAAATTAAATTTTATATTGATTTTATTTCTTTTCAAGTTGCTACACTCCACGACACAATTACTGCCGACTCCATCCTCATAGATATCGAAGAAGTATCAAAAATATCAAAGTATTAGCAATTACTTAGTATAAAAGTGCTCACCCAATAGCAACTTCATAAGAAATCACTTCAAAATTGCAAGACCCCTCCCCACAGCAATGAGGGGTTGTAGTTCTAATTCAGAATCCTTGTCTACCCGGCTACCGACTTTAACCGAAGTAATTGGTGTGAAAAATTGCATATTCTTTGTAAAAACTCAAACATCTATAGACGTAACAGACTGGTCAAAAGTACTTATTTTGCAAACATCAAAAATATGAGGAAAGGATATGTATCAAAAGTTAAGTTGAAAAATAAAGTTTTATTTAACCTAAAATTTTCCTTTCATGATTAAACATATTTTAAAATTCTCCCTCCTTTTACATGTGTAATTATTATTTTAATAAAAATATGTTCCAACTTATGTCTAAACAAAATGTTACCTTGAGCAAATACTTGCCAATCTTCCGCCGTGATTCCGCATATAAGGATACTTCCACTTGCAGTGGACGCCAAAAACCTGTTCTCATTATCATTAGGAAGAAACCGAATACACGTTACAGGGTCGCGAGCAATAGGATGAGGAGACCTCACGTTGACATAGCTGCACTCCGCTTCAGTATACCACACCTGCTCCAAAGACACAAACCTCAAACCGCTTTAACATCGCCAGTTTCTTACCTGAATTTGGCCCGTGCCGTAGGCAAGGACGAAAAGGTTCCCTTGCTGGCTGAACCTGGCGCTGTGGCAGCCGTGGAAGCTCGCAGGAAAACGAGTTTCCAGCAGCGCCTTGCCTTTGCTGCTCGGGCTGACGTCTTGCTGGAGCACTTTGTCCAGACACGACAATTTTCTGGAGACCTCACGAGTTTGCTTCACGTACGGCGAGGGAGGTGGGGGATAGAGCAGGCCGATGTTTTCAACTGGCGGGTTCTTTTTCGGCAGGAGAATTCCCCTGCGTTGCTCAATAATGCCAGCCAAGCTTGTGGAATGTTGGTTTAAGCTGTACGCGGCCATGCCGAAGACTTCAAATTTGTCAACGTCCAGAATATGACAGTTTTGCTGATCAGAGGCAACTTGACCTTTGCTTTTAGGGCTTTTTTATTTTATAATTTTTTTACAAGCGCTTGCTACATGTACAAACACACTGTAGAAAATATTAAATAAAAGGGAAAACACGACACTACTATAAACAATTTCCTCCATAGGGATTGATGATGGTAAAGTTCCAAAAATGCTTGCTCTCTTGTATTACCAAAAAAAGATAGATACAAAACTCCTTACTCCATTTACAAAAGCCAGGAATTCCAGAAGTGAAATAACCCTCGCTTTTCTTATTACAAGGCCACCCTGGTTGACTGGTAAAGATGATGGTTTTTATTGATTGTCGTTTAATTGAAAATTAAATATTAACTCCGCCGCTGATTTAAGTGTTGAATCATTTTCAGCCTGTGCAATGATGGATTTGAAGTCTTCTAAAACAACTTCTAGGACGTCTTCAAAAATTCTATCGTCTAGATATTAAGATCGGACTTCAGTAATTCAACTATGTGTTAGATGGATGAGCTAATAATCAATGGACCAGTAGGATCACCTCGTTGGGCGTCAGCTTGAGATGGTATCACATGATACTGATGAACAGCTTTGTCAAAAGAAAGGATGAAGTTTGGGTATATGAAGTTTATCCATGGTAAGCATAGTGTCCCTTTCCATGCTATTGAAAAATTTTGAAAGTCGATTTTTAGTACTATTTTTTCAAATTATCCGGATGTTTGATAAAACATCTGGTGGCATCGACAGCTGCTTCACATCCTAATTTAGTACCAAAACCAAGCTGGTGGGGCAAAAGCTGAGAAGCGATATTTTCCTTTATGGCAAAATATTCAACTTTAGCTACGAGTCTTCTGAAAGTAAAACCCATTGCTATTAGACGAAGATCTTTGTCCAAAGAAAAAAGGACAAATATTATCATTAATTACATAGCTTAATAATCAAGGATGATGCTTTGATCACAGATCCTGCTGTACAAAAGAAAACCAAGTCCTTCAGATGTTGAGGTCTAATCCCATCCATTTCACCACTAGATCCACATAGAAAAGACAATAGCCTTGTATACCACTGCAGGGTCAACTGGTAAAGGATTACTTTCCTCGTCTGGAGGGAAGGGAGATCGAAATGCGTGGAAGGAACAGGATGCTTCTTTACGAGTGCTTCATATAATTATTGTTTTGTGGTAGCCAGGGAGTCATGTGACGTCAAAATTTGTATTACTGCTTTAATATTAAAATCACCAATTTTATCCTTCACCCGAGAAGCGGTGGGTTTTAGTTTTAGGACAAGAGAACTTGAGAGGAAGCGAGTTATTAGATGAATTATTCTTAACTTGTTATACAAGTAATATTTCTTTGGCTCTTAAAGACGTGTATGTAAAAAGAAAAAGTTCTTCTCAGAGTGAACTATTATTCTCCTGGATACATTGTTTGGTTAAATCTGTAAGTTTATTTACCACCAAACACTTTGCAGCTTCAGAAACGTGTTTCTTCTTCATCTTCACAGAAACTGACACAAACTCCTTCTGTGTCTTTTAGTCCACATAAAGTGATATTATCAAAGTCGACAGTTTTATTTTTGTGTGCAAGAGTACAATGTTTTTCCAACCCTTATAGGTTTATAGGTTTCCTTTGCGTCTGGTGGGCATAACGGATATTCCACTCGGTGGGAATGTTGGGCTTTATGAGTTTGATTTTTCCAGGCAGTCAGCACAGTAGCATTTGGAATTTTTAAATTTCTTGGTTTCGGAATAGTGGATCTTTACACAGTTAAAATAAAACCACTCTGAGCAGGAATCGCACTGGGTCATTGGGAATCCGGTATCCGGTTTGAAACAGAAGCAATAGACTGGCAGAATTCCGTTGACAGAAGGAGGTTGACTTGTGGATACTTTGCGTGACGATCCTCTACTTAAAATTCAGTCAGGTTGGGAGTCCAAAATAGGTGATGGCGGTATGGGATTTTCAGGTGATTCCAGGGGTACTTCAGTTCCAAAAACGGAAAGGGGAGGCATAGACACCGGATTTTCCAAAACGACAGTTCTTAACGTCAATTCAAATTTTAAGATTGGTATTTATTCTACCATATCACAACGCATTTCAAAGATATAAGAATCTTATTATAACATTACAATAACTAGGCATTAAAATTTGGCTTCATAAACCATACTATTAATATAAATTTAGTGAAATAAATTTTGCATGTACTTTATTACATGGGAAAATGAAATCAAAGCTCTAATTTTTAACATAAGCGCCGGTGACGTCAACCAGCTTCCTCAGGATATTGCTAAAACTTCCTAAATCCGAATCCTGTAAAAATTGCATGGTACGAAATCATGACTTCTTGGAGGCAATTCATGAGTTCCGTGTACTAGAAACGTCTTGAAAAACGCTGCTCTAACCTCGCTCGTACAATAAGAACAAAATAGAATTGTGCACCATTTTGCATGAAAATAAGGTCTCCAATGTTATCTCAACCAGATATCATGGTCCACACGTAATCTGATTATAGCGATCTGCATTTATTATAGATATGAGCATGTATTGCCTCTCGCGACTGACGCCTGCACTATTGACGCGGGAAGTATAAAACCCTACTTATTATCTTCTATTTAAAGACTGTTTTTATATTGAGTCCAATTATACCACAAATTTTGTAGCCAATTTTAGATGTGTAGTTTTTTAACCAATCTGTGTAAATACATATTTGTATATGAATAAACTACTATAGTTTCCAAGTTTTTGGACATGATTTTGCAATCAGTTTAACAACTGCTTCTAAACTATCAAGGAAAAATAATTTTTCTTCTTGGTCGTATTTTTTTTTATTGATTCATGTGCATTTTGCAATATAATCAAAATTAATAAGTAATAAGTCATTGAGACGGACAATTTGTTAACTATGTGGGTATAGCCACCCAGTGACTGTTTATCCTAATTAACTAATTAGATCTTCCGGCCACAATTTTTTTAATCTTGTGTCCAATAGTGGCTTACGGTTAACTAGGTCTCTTATTAAGGAGTAGTGGTGATTGAGGTTTATATTTGTCTTGTCACTGGAGGTTTAATTATTTGATTGATAAATGGCATTTCTAGATCTTCAATGAGAGTATTGTTTCACACGTATCGTGAAATATCTGCCACCATTCTGAGAGTTTTTAGATGATGAATTTAAAGAAACTTTGTGTTTGTGTGTTTAGCTCAATGCTAGAGCTCGATGTCATATATTCATATAAATTTGAGTATTGTTTTGTATATGTTTAGTTTTTTTTAATAAAAGATCTTCGATTGATAAAGTAGTATATTTGTTTTGTTTTTTATTGTTTAGTTTTCTGCTGACATTAATCGGGATTTTGCAGGTAATATTTTAGCATTTTCTGACGTCACTCGCTCTTTCGCCGTATTGCGGTCTGTTTTTGCCACCTAAGAGCGATAAACCATGATTTCGGTAGATTGAATCGGTCGTCCCTGCTAAAATTATTTTAAATTTTATAAGTACAACTGCGGCATTATTCTTGAGTTCACGTAGAGCATTAATTCCGCCCTGGCGGCTTAGCACGGCGCATTATGCATGAAGTCTCGACTCGTACTTTCTCTTTTCGTCTGTTGGAAGGTCTCGTATGGCTTCTACATTAGCTATAATGTCCTCAGCCCAAATAGATTTAGGTGTCACAAACTTTTCACATTTGCTGAGACCACTGATGGCTTCCTGGCTAAGCTCGTGTTTGGAAAGGTTTGGTTATAATCCACCTTTATAGAAGCGATTTTTTTCTATAAACGCTGAAACTGAGAAGATTGTCTAATGGTGACGGCTACTCCATGTTTCTCCGCAGATGCGGTCTGCAGTGTCCCAGTCATCCTTATGAGTTCTACTGCCCAGGCTGGCATGAACTTGCATCAGTTCTAGTGAACACAGATCGGGGAATTTTCTAGTAGGGCGCAATAAAAAAGCAAGGCTGGACAATATCTGGAATTTCTTCTCACGTAAGTTCTAGAGTTGTTTTACAGACTTGTAGTTTTTTTCTTCTTCTGAAAATGTCCGCCGCAGTTGTGGACAAAACGTCAAGAGTTTCCAAACTTCGACCATGGCCTAGCAACCCGAAAACCAACCATACATTGCACCATAACACTGGCCGTGAAAACCTTCGCATCTATTTTCCGAAACTCTTTGGATTACAATCTACTGATAGGAGTACCGTGTCATCTACAGACGTAACTATGTGGGTGTCAGCGTGGTTGGTATATCCACCGTATAAATCAAATATCAGTAATATCCCAAAATACTTCCTGGAGCAACTTCCTATTGTACTAAGTAATAATTATTTGCATTTTCAACTGACTTGATATCGAAATATCTATCTGGCAGATAACATTTTAAGGACAAACTTATTTGTGTTGAAAGAGTTTTTTTTTTATTGATATAGAAGTCACCGATGTCATAGTTTGCCAAACTCCGGTATCACATCTAGTAAAAATAGTACATATATATTTTACCTTTCAGTCTTCTTTTAATTAAGTTGACAATACTGTATCAATGTTGGATCATAGAGTACTTTTTTTCGAAGCCAAATTGGTGTTATGATATAAAATATTCTTGGAGGGGCCGCTTCTTTTATTCTTTCAAATATTTTCGATATAATGTAAAAGAGAATTATTGGTGGATATGATGTAACTTTAGTTAGTTCTTTTTTTTTTTGACTTACCAACCATAACAATTTAATCCTACCTTCACTGAAATGACATAAGCGTAGCATGCTGTTGTAGATGGTTGTTAGCAGTACCAGAGCTTTTCTTGAGAGATACTTTAATATTTCAGCAACTATTATATCATATTTAGGGGGCTTTGTAGAAATTTGTCAATTTAATCTGTTACAAGATAACTATTTCTCTATTTCCAAGCAATCTAGTGAATACTTTGTTAAGATGCTCAATAAAAGTTTGAACCTTTGCTTCATTGGTTTGGCTCTATTAGCTTGTTTTATTTAAGAATTCCATGCTGTTGGTTTTTTCAATTTTTTTAGTGGCTTTCCACACTATGATAGATGTTAGGTTTCTTAAAAAATATTTAAACGGATTGTTTTAAAATATGTAAAGATAATATATAAGTTTATTGAGAATGGTTTTACCTAGCGCCTTTCTAGTCTGTAGCTCTATTTTCCATCCCTTCCTTTTTTCTGCTACTAGTTTTTTAATATAAAAAGGTACGTTTTTGTAGTTTTTTTATTGTTTTGTCAAGGTGTTGATTTCAAAACAGCAACTTGCCATAATAAAGTTAAGTATTCCTTTTTTAATAGCAAACTGTAATAAGTCCGGTAATTTGTTCCCATCGGTCGGACAGTGGTTGAAAGGTTATTACATTTTGCTCTTGAATGATTTTAAAAAGATTTTTACCTTCAAGAGTAATAAGTCGTAAGCCTTAAGTAGTGTGCCTTGCATTCAGTTTCTTGCAATGAGAAAGTGAGGACCAAGTGGGGTTAGAAATTTTTCAGATGATGCAATACGAATAACATGACATATGTACATGACTCTAGTTTTAGTATGGTACATTGTATTTGATTTGAGATAAATGGTCTTAGTACTTGGTGACTTAGATTGCTCTTCATAATAGTATATATAATAAAAATATATCTTTTATTAAGTTTCAGTAAAACGGTAATCTCTTGTGTATGCTTTAGCCATTAGTGAGTAATTTCATATAATAACAATTGTAGGCACGTTTAAAATCATTCTGATTAGTAACTGGTTAAATATATCTTTAAATTCTGTAAGAAATGATCTTATGTTTTCTGTTTTTGTTTTGATTGTTTATAGTATTAGCATTTAAATTAGTGAGAACTGTATGTATATAAGGTGGGAACTTTGATTTGTTCTATTATCGGTTTCTTCTTCTTCTTCTTCTTGTCGTGCCTTCTCTTAATAGAGGTTGGCGATTACATTGGCAAATGTTTCCCTTTCTGCAGCTGCTCTAAATATTTGTTGAACATTCATGCCTGTCCACTGCCTTATATTCTTAAGCCAACAAGTTTTCCTTCTACCCCTTCCGCGTTTGCCTTCAACCTTACCCTTTATGATAAGTTGGGGTAGGTTGTAATTTTTATTTCTTAGTAGGTGTCCCAAGTAGGCGGTTTTTCTTCTTTTTATGGTAGTTATAATTTCTCTATTACAGTTCATTCTTTGTAATACCTCTTGGTTTGTAACCCTGGCTGTCCATGGGATTTTAAGTATTCGTCTCATCAACCACATTTCAAAGGCTTGCAGTTTGTCTATCTCGTGTTTATTTAGTGTCCAGACTTCCGTTCCATATAACAATATTGACCATATATAACTCTTTACCATTCTCCATCTGATTTGTAAATTTAGATTTTTATTTGTCAGGAGTGTTTTCATTTTATAAATCCTTGCCTAGCTATTTCTATTCTACTCCTTATTTCTATATTTGAGTTTAGATCTGAGTTTAACCAGCAACCTAAATATTTGAATTTTCCAACTTCTTCTAAAGCGTTGCCATCAATTGTAAAATTTATACCCCTAGGATTTTTACTCACTTGCATGATTTTTGTTTTCTTAGTATTGATTGTTAGGCCCATTTGTAAACTTGCTTCGTATACTTTGTTAATTAGCTGTTGTAATGCTCTAGGGTTGTCTGCAATTAGTACGCTGTCATCCGCGTATCTTATGTTATTTATCGTTTCCCCGTTTATTTTTATTCCTAAATTGCAGTTGTGTAAGGCGTTCTGAAAAACTACTTCCGAATAGAGATTAAATAACATTGGGGACAGTATGCAGCCTTGACGTACCCGCGTTTAATTTCTACGTTGTTTGTTTCAGTGTCTTCTACCATTACTTTAGCACGTTGGTTCCAATAAAGATTTTTGATTAGTTTTATGTCTCTTTCGTCTAAGCCAATGTTTTCCAAACATTCTATGAGTTTGATGTGTCTTACTTTATCAAATGCTTTCTCATAATCGAGAAAGCGCAGATACACATCTTTTTCTGATCTCTAATTTCTGCATCATTACTTGTATGCAGAAGAGAGCTTCACGCGTTCCCATCCATTTCTGAAGCTGAATTGGTTGTCACTCACTACTTCTTCACATTTTCTATATATTCGGTTTTGCATTATCTTCAAGAGTATTTTAAGGGCATGGCTCATGAGACTTATTAATCTGTACTCATTGCAAAATTTCGCATTTGCATTCTTAGGCAAAGTAATAAATGTTGATTCCAACCAGTCATTTGGAATGTTACCCGTTTCATATATTTTATTATACAAATCAACTAGTATCTTTAGGTTGTCTTCGTTTATTAGTTTAATTAGTTCCATATATATGTTATCCGGTCCTGGGGTTTTCCTATTTTTATTTGGTGTATTGCATTCTCTACTTCTCGCTTTAGAATTGTGGGTCCTTTTTGTTCTTCTCCTCTGTTTTGTATAATTGTTTCTGGTCTCTCGTCGTCAAACAATTTTTCTATATATCGTTCCCAGATTCTTATTTTCTCAGTTTCGTCCATTATTATTTTGTTACTGTCATCTCTTATCATCATTTGTGCTTTCTTTCTGTTTCTTTTATTTTCTTATATAGACCAAACATGTTGTGTTGTTCGTTCAAGCTTTCTATTTCTGTACATCTGTCGCACATCCATTTTCTTTGCTTCTTTAATTTTAATTTGTATAATTCTATTTATTTGTTTGTATTCTGTTTCATTGCTATTTTGACAATTCTCCGTCTATCCATTAGGTCTAATATTTCTTTCGTCATCCACTTCTGTTTAAAGTTCTCTTCTCCTTTGAATTTCAGACTTTCATTTCAACTGTGTGTATCGTTGTTTTCAATTTTGCCATAAATCTTCAATATCTTCTTGTGTGCTCCCTGTTATTTGTGAGCCATCACTTATCAAACTTGATATTTCTTTATTTATATTATTTCTTACTTGTATTTTTGTTTCTGCATTTCGGAGTTTATCCACGTTTAGTTTTTGTTTGTTTTCTTCTTCTTGATAATTATTTTCAGTCCTAACTCGCATTTTGATGATTATGGGGTTGTGATCTGATCCAATGTCTGTGCCCGGTATGTCTTAGCACTTAGTATATTGCTTCGATATCTTTTATTTATAAGCACATAGTCGATTTGATTTCTAACTATGTTGTCCTTCCTGTTTTGAGGAGAAGTCCAAGTATATAGTCTGCGAATTGGCATTTTGAACCATGAGTTGCTTATTACGTAATTTTCCTCTTGGCAGAATTGGATTAGCCGATCTCCTCGTTCGTTTCTTTCTCCTATGCTGTATTTACCTACAATGTCATTGACTTTCCCACTTCCAATTTTGCGTTCAGATCACCCATTATGATGTTTATATCTTGTTTTTTGTCAAACGTGTCATGTCTCTAATTTGCGAGTAAAATTCTTCAACTTCAGCATTAGATCTTTTCGTTGTTGGAGCGTATACTTGAATGATATTTATGTTGACAGGATTGCCTTTCAACTGTAAGAGCATGACTCTGTCAGAGTATGGTATAAAATTTTGGACATGTTGCTTTAGTTTACTGTCTATTACAATTGCTACTCCATTTGTATGTTTGTCTTGGTTTCCTGAGTAATATATGATTTTGTCATCAGATCTTAGAATTCCGGAATCAGGCCATCGTACTTCACTGATTCCTAAAATTTGTAAATTTATTCTTTTCATCTCCTGGATGAGATTTGCTAATTTTCCAGGTGAATATAGGCTACGGACGTTCCATGTGCCTATTTTAATGGTTGAATTAATATTTTTCCACTCGGGGATTCTTAGCACCCCCTGGTTACTTAAAACCTGCCGAGGACTGGGGGCCATAATTAAGTTTCGTGCTGCCATGTAATTTTCTTGGAACAATAATACAGTGGTTTTCCGTTGCCTTCTGTATCGCGGTACTGATTGCCGGTTGTAGCGTCCATCGCTGCCGCCATCAGGTTCCATAAGTGAAGCTGTTCCAATCTCCTCGATTTCCACCTTCACTTACAGTTTTTTTTTTTGAGAGACCCGCTTCCATCTTCAAAAGTTATTTCAACCAGGGCCATTAAATTCAATACTTGTAAGTTGCCCCTGGTTGCCCCTCATTTAGTTTAGCCTGTATGTCGATACAGTTTACCGGTGTGTGGCCGCTGTTTTATCTTTACAGCTACTAGGAGCCATAAATGAGAGTTGAGTGATTGTTGAGGACCAAAACCCCAGTACGACTACCCAGTTACCCGGATAGCCCGACAGTACTGGAAGTAGAGGTGCTACCTCTAACAATCTCCCTACACACCATCGGTTTCTTAGTTAGATATAAAATTATTATGCTTTTGTTATTGTTCTTGTAGTTGCCTTCTATATCAGTTATCTTGATTTTGTGTATCAACTAGTTCTTGTAAACTGAACACTCTTTTAGTTGGATTGGAGGCTGTCCTGACAAATAGATCTTCGAGTAATCACAGATTTAACATCTTGTGCATTAATTTTTATTTTTTTTCTGTGGGACTCTATTATAATTTAGTCTAACTTAGAAATTATAAATAATATATATTTTTATTATTAGCTTGGGCTCTAGGTCGATAAAAAATATAATGCACATTTGCTTACTATTTGATTTGTATTCTTTATATGTATTTTTAATTTGATGGCCTTTTTTAGTTTGTTTTATTTTTTAAATTTGTACTAACAATAGGTAATGGACACCGCTTGTTACAACTCGATATACTCTCTTTTTAATTTGTATGAATGGTGGACGGTTTTCTCTTCTTGTGAGTATCTGGTTAGCCTTTTCTATGTATCACTAATGCGACGATTAATCTTAACAGAATTTTCTGATAATATTTTGGTAGACATTTTGTTTTTTGCAACCAAGGCTAAAATGCTAATACTTCGTAATCTACTACACTGTAAATGTAATTTAAGGCCAGTTTAGACGCTTTAGTCTAAAACTAGTATTTTTTGAAAAGGCTATAACAATTGTACAAATCTTGAATAAAAATTTATAAATGTAATATTTTTTATTTAAAATATTTGTTTTCATTGACTTTTCTAGATGAGTACCAATGGTTGTTATTATATGCGCATTAATAATTGTTTCCTAAATTGAATAAATAATAAACAATTTAAGTATCTGAAAATTATTTAAATAAATGGATTCCTTTTGTATTTAGATACCAAGTGTGGTACTTAGATACTGTTACAAAATTAAGGAAATCTTATTTTCCGCCAACTGTTTGTCATGACCCTTATAATTTTAAATATTGTACTATAAAAGATCTTTGTTATTTTTTCACAAATTAAGATTTACTTTTTATAATAGACGGAATCTGATATATAGTACATTTAAGTTTTCTCCACTTTAAGTGTCATCCAAAAGCAATTGTGATAATTTATTAGTATTAAAGAATTCTTTGCACATTTTTAATAATTGTTTTTAGTTGTTTTAGTTATTCGGAATAAGAGCAGCAACTACAGAATTTGATATAGAAAAAGTAAGAGAGTCTATAATTTTCACTTGTGAATGAACGGTCTTAACGTTTGTTCCTAGTATTTTTATCATGCTATCGATTCTGATTTTCACTAAACTCTTCTTTACTATTTCTTCTAATATTGTCTGAGTTACGTATTCTGTAGACAAAGTCAAAAATGTACACCAAATAACCACATGGAATTTTTTTTACATAATTGCAAAGGAGCTTGAAGTTCACTTTTTGAAATAGTCGGCCTCTTAAAGAAGAAACGAAGCGTATTGATGTTTAATTTATTAATTACTATTTTTCGAAAAACTTAGATGGGTTTTACTGAACTACGGAGCGTTCCAAAAAGGGATTTACACTGTTTGAACTTTAATAACAAAAATATGATTTTTTTTAAATCACAAAGATGTTCAAAACATTACTAATGATCTAATGTTAAATATGTTCAAAATGTCCTTTATTGGCAGAAATACATCGTCTGGAACAGATCGATATACATGTGAAATCGTTTCTATAGGAAATACGTGGTTTAGTAGCGTAGACAGTGTTCTTTAGAGTTCCTCACAGAAAGAAGTCTAACGGCGTTAGATCTGGAGATCTGGGTGGATACTCGACGCTTTCTCGTCGGCCTGTCTACCTCTTAACAAATGTTTCAAGCAAGAGTTGCCGCACGTCTCGATGGTAATATGATGGTGCGCCGTCTTGTTAAAAAAAACAATCTTCACCTGGGTAGAGTTGGGGAATAGCTGGGACAATTGCTTTTTGCAACATGCTAAGGTACACAACATCTGTAATTGTTCTTTCAAAAATGAACGGCCCTACAAGTCCTTTGACAGACATACCACACCACACTGATAACCTAGGAAGATTAAAAACTCGTTCTTCTATAACATTGGGATCATTCAACTGTTCATTATCGTAAATCCATTTATAAAATTGGAGTTTCCACTATGCTTGATTTAAAATGCGGTGCACACTTGATTTGCTTACACGCAAAGCTTGCCGAGTAGACGTATTGGGGATCTTGCAAGAGTTTGTAACACTGCTTTCATCCCTCTTTTGTCCGATACAGATTTCTCCCTGCCACATCATCCCTTCTTCAGATCACACACAGTGCCTTTCCTCTCAAACTTGTCGCACAATCTCATAATTATTACACTTGATGGTGGCGCAGTATCAAGTTCTGCCTGCCATCGCCTCTGCGCTTCTTTCATGTTCTCACATTTCCTAAAACACTTTAAAATTCACTTCCGTTGCTCAAAGGAAAGGTTCCCAGCCATCTTGTTAATTATTTGTCACTATAGGCAACTAAACTAAAAAAACAAATTAATGGCAACAAACACTAATCATGATAGATACAGATAGAAAAAGTTCTATCAGGTTATCTGTAATACTTTCTCTGTTATTAACATCTAAATAGTGTAAACCTCTTTGTGGGACGCTCTGTATATAGAAATATCTGGATTAAAAGATTCCAACATGCACAAAATGATTTTTGCTCCAATTAAATTAGATTAACACATTACATAATCTTATATAGATGAGTTCACTCTTTTTTTAAAACTTTTATAAGTGCAGATTGGATTAACACCTAAAGATAATCTGCAACTGTAACGTTTAACTGTGCAATTTAATAAGAATCCTACATTTCAGTTTTCTAACGAAGCATACGCATTTGCACGTAAAGTGGTTTGTATTTCTCCAATAATATATTACTGCAGAAAGAAAGTGCTCTTGCGCGCCCGTTTAAATTATTTCACCGCCCATATTATTAATCACACACTTGAAACTTTTTAACAAATGGCTAGACTTAAAGCACCTGAAAAAAATAAATGTTGTGATGGATTAGAGCGTTTTCTTGCGAAACGAAATGCTTTGGGCGCAATTGAGCAATTTAATAAATTTCATAGAAAATTTGGAAAAAACAGGTATATCGTGTACTACAAATAGAAATAAATCTAATTCAAACATTAAGACATGAGTAAAGTTCACGTTATTGTTAATTTACATACATCAGAGTCTTTCAAATTTGATAACTCTTAAGAACTTTTGAAAATTGTGGTACAAAATATAAAGAAGAAAGATACAAATTTTAGTATTTGTGGCTAGTATAAAGAAACTTCCTTTTCAACACAGATGAGTTTAATACAAATTGGAAATTGTGCAAGAACTAAACATTTTTCTGCAGAAACTATAAGGGTAAAAGATCACCAGAGAACTAAAATATGAATTGAGAATTCGAAAAACATGAAATTTTAAAGGAATGTCTTGGAAACAAAAATAGTTTTGCAGCTACTGTTTAGAAATATATGTTTAGCAGCTTCATCACAACGACACTCCCGCTCATTCATCAAATAAAATTTTGTGCAGATGATCCAGCTGCTCTTCAATTTAGATTTGTCCGGGCAATCCTTCTACACCCGGAAAATAAAGAAATAATAAAAATAACGTTAATATGAAAGAAAATGTGTCATGACTTCTATAATAGAGGTCGTTAAGCTGCCTTGGTGTTATAATGACTCTCATTGACCTTTGCCTAAATCCCATCGCACACGTAGTAGTCAATGGGATTGTAATCTGGATTGAAGGGTGACCCTACTAGTGGGAGAGGCAGTAGTAATACAAATTGTTGTGTAACCTTTCCTTGCCTTGTGGGCTGGATTATAGTCTTTCTGAAATTCGTACTCTCTCTCTCAAAAGCCACTTCCTCCATTTAAGACTTGACAACTGTTGCCATTACTTTGATATAGTTATCGGCGAACACATTCAGGCCTTCTTCAAAGAAGTGTAGCGCCACGACATCATCCGCAGATCATAAACTCCAGCACCATCACAGAGGCGGGAAACTTTGTATGCATGACGGTAGGTACTTCAGAAGTATCTTACAGACCCATCGGTTATTTTGGCGATCCATGTTCCTGACTTGTACGAAGCTCTTTTTTCCCAAAAAGAATCTCAGAAATACAGCGCTGTTGTGCTTGATATTCAGCAGTTCTTGGGTCTTTAACTTTCTGTTCATATTGCTTTTCTCAGTTAACACTTGGCGGTTTTTAGAGCGAAAGACTTGTAGTGCAGATGGTGGTGCACTGCTAGACTGACCGTCGACCTCACCATGCCTACTCCTTTTGCCAAGTCAATTATGCATCGCTAAGAATCCTTATCGATGTTCTTTTAATTCACGGGCAAATTTATCACTTCTCTTGCGATCAGATCACTCACTATGAGTTGCTCTGTCATCAGATTCCGAGTAATTCTTAGCTATGTTTTAAATTTTTTGTAGCCAAACCACGCCATACTTTCTACGGTTTTTTGGTTCAAAGAAATTCGAGTGTAACAGCTCGGCGGGTATAGTTTTGGATAATTTTGTCAGCAATCGTTGGTTGCTAAATATGTGAAATTAACTTGTTATCTAGTAGGAACTGTGCATACCTATAAGATGGTTTTCTTATAGCACAACCCAAAGAGAAATCTTGATTTACTTCGATGACCTTGTATGTTATCTGTAAGCAGTTGTAATTAAATCATTTTCTTGGTCTACACTTTTATGCTAACCTAAGTGTCACAAAAGAAACACATTGTGCACCGTAGAAAATGATCAAAAATATAAAGTTCCAACAACTCCTTCCTCTTAAAAAAGAAGACGGTATATGGCCAATTTTATGGTTCCAACCAATTCCATCACAGATCAGTATAAACGAAGAATTAGAAATTCAAAACTTTCTAGGAGAATTTCAGCGGTTCACTCCGCACTTAGAGCTTTTTAAAAGAAGTCATTTGATTATTCAAAAAATCTATATAGTTGTAGATGCTGTAAACCAAGCCTTTGGAGAAAAAATATTGTACAGCTGTTTTTTCCGAAGACAAAGTGTAGTATACGAGCTTGCTTTTCAAACTAAAGAAAATTGCCTGCCTCACTCTGTATTTATCATCTTAGAGCCCTATCTGCCTGAATGACCTTTGCAAATAAAATTTGAACAATATTTAATATCTAATAAATTTTAAAGTTCTGCAGGGCAGCGTTCTTGGTCCGCTGCTATACCTCATCTATACCGCTGATATGGTTACAAATCAACATTCTCTTACTGCAAACTTGGCGATGACAAAGCCATCACGGTAAATGGCAGTGATCCAACTACTCTAGAGATTTGTACAGTAGACCAAAGAAGAAAACTGGGTAAAACAAAAGTAGTTTACGTAATCTTTACTAAACCCAAGGGTAATACACCACCGCTATATATATAATATTAATAATACACCCCTGACACAGGCACATGAAATAAAATACCTAGCTAGATAAGGACCTCACATGTAGGACCCACATGTAGAAGCGCACATATCTCACCGAAAAGTTTAAAAAACATGATTTGCTGATGAGAAGGCAATCTAACTTATCTTTTACCAATAAATTGCATGTTTACAATGCAATGTTTTAATCAATATGGTCATATGGTATTTAAATGAAAAGCTCAACAGCTAATATCAACATCCTAATAATAAAAAAGCTTCAGTCTAACATTTTACGTGCAATATGTGATGCTCCATACTTCGTGAGGAATGTGGACATACTAAGTGTTCTGAAAGTGTAAAATTGACAGCTAAAATGCGATTTATTCTGCGAAAGAAAATTTAATATTGGATATATAGTTTGTGAAATTGATATTTTATCTACTAGACTGTGACCTTAGCCCGATTAAAATATGATACAAAGCTGACAAAACAAAAATTGTTAAGAAAAGACAGTACAAAGGCCACCAGCTTCGCTATGATGCTGGAGACTGCTTTCTGACCTTACGGCCTTCTCAACTCTAACTCAACTTCTAATCCAATCTTCTGCATCGATCATACCACAGTTCATGTGCTTCCCTTTTAGTTTGCGAAGTTACCCTTCTAAGAAAAAGCTCTTACCTTGGATTTTTAATTTTTTTGACTTTGTTGCCTTGTCTCAACAAGTGTCTGCATCAAACCTGTCTCTGGTCTAATGCTTTGTGTCATAAACTTTTAAAAAATCAGGAATAAAGATTTATAAGGACATCAAATATGATCAGTATCCTGAATCTACATAGAGTTTTCCCTCTTCAAATTCTCTTCCTTCACTTCTTGTAAACCTTCAAAATAGTTCTAAGATTTTGAAGAAAATTTCTAAGGGTACACGAATAATTACTACATACGCTTTAGCGGACTTAATTTACCAATGTGTAAATTCAAACGATACTTCATTCTGGGTAAACTTTCTCCCATGCTATACCCTTCAAGTTCTATCCAAGAATAACCAATCGCTAACTTATAACGTCAAGACAAATATCAAGTCCAAGTCGTTCCTTAAAGCGTCGTCGAGCAAGACTTTTAGTACTAATTTCTACATATGAGTTGAAAGCAAAATATCAGATGGTGTTATATCTGGTGCTACACAAATTCTCACTTCATTGGACGAACAAGCTGTTGAAAACTCGTCCACTTCTGGGAATTCATAAAAATACTAGTGTTTTTCACTCTCCAATTCGGATATTAAACCACTGACTGTTTTCAAAGATGAGGTTTTGTTAGCAATAAATTTTTTTACAAAAAGCTCTGCCGGAAAATTGGATGACCTCAACATATAATTTATTTACCATATGCTTCCACTCTGGTGATCACAGAGATTAGTTAATACCCGCCTTAAAAAGACGATGTCACTTCTTACTTTTGGAGAAGTTTATCAATAAATGATGAAGAAATATAGAGGAATCAGACCTATTGCTGTTGGAAGTTTCTTTTCAAGAGCTACTTTAAAGTGATATGAGAGAATACTTACGATCCCTAAAATTGAGCTTTGCTACTCATAGCGATTGAGAGGCAACGATTCACACTATGAGAAGATGTTAAGAACGCATTTCATTCTCCCAAAAGGAAGGAGAGAATACCACAATTTTACGATTGTGTCTACCAAGCTTATTGATTAGATTATATTCTCACACATGGATCGCACTTTCTTAATTCTTCTGCAATTTAGTCTCTTGATCCATTCCATTATTTAGTCATTGTTATCAGAGTTAAACCTTTAATGTCCTGATTATGGGATATTACCTAACAATTCTTTGAAAATTCAAATCTCTTAATCTCCTTAAACGATAATCAAGAATTAAGTTTTATTTTCTGTCAAATTTGGTGGTCTAGATATTAGGAAAACATGGGATATTGCTTTATCCGTTTTTTTTTATTAAGATTACACTCCACGAATGCTCTAGTCAATTCGATTCTCTCATTTACCCAAGAATTAGTAAACGTTGAAATTCATAGGAGGATTTAAATTTGTAGGAAGCAACGAATGGATTACATTAATAATTCAAAACTAATAGACACTTTCCATTTTAACTCAAAAGTCAAAGTTAGATTTCAATCGTGTAAAAGTATGAATTTTCTGCATAGTTATTTGTGTTGGCCTTCTTCGCTTTGGACACTTTTTTAGATGATAATCCATCCGTGTTGTCATCGGTCTTGCATTGAGTCTGGACATCTGTAAACCTTACTTCGTCTTTGTGGTTTAAAAGTTGGTAGCCTGGGCCATCGTGGCAGACAATTTAGACAGAGGATCAACAAGCATCATTTCAAGCAAAGTTCTTTAATCCCTTGAGATTATTGGACTTAGTCGTGATAATGTCAAACGAACTGTTCTGGTCAAAAGAAATAGTTCTCGTATGGGACTTTACATGCAGTGACACAATAGCGTTCTCCTATTAGCTCTCTATTAGCGGCTTTATAAGATTAAGATATTTCTGACCAAGGATATGCTTTCGTTCCTTTTGTAGTAGAAACATTTGGACTCAGGTGTAATGATGTTATTCAGCTGGTTAATAACATCGGTTTTCGTTTGGAGTTCATCTCTGGTGACCTCCGTTCTGTCACAAGTTTAGAAATCCAACGTGGGAATGTAGCTGTTATGGACATTTCCCTGCCTTCCATCCCCATGGATGAACCATTCCACTTACATTGAATTTATATAACATTTTGTAAAAAAATGAAAAATATTACATTTACAACTGCCATTCCGTCGCCAGCGTGCTCGAATGTTCGCCATCTAGTTATTATTTAATTGTTATAGCAACAGGAATGTGTTGTTTAATAGGTTTTTTGAATCGACCCTCCACGAAACATTCGTATTTGTCACTGTACTTTCGATTACTTGAAAAATTATAGTTGGGCGTGCGGATAATGCGAAAGAATTTCGACAGCTATGAAGAGGTATGGCTAGGCCCCCGAGGGCCGCGCGCCGCTTGTGATCTCAACTTTTGACGTTTTAGGATAGAGTAAAAGATTCCACGGACAGCGACAGATACTGTTTAGACGACCTTGATCTATTAAATTTGCGGTACGTAGCCCCCTCGGCCCGACCCCGCCTCATCAGCTCCCTTTCAGTGTTTCGTTTTCGTCTGATGGTGCAAGCAAGCCGGACAGGACCAGGCAGGAGACGGCGACATCGAGGCCCAGGCGATCAGAGGCTTTGTGCAAGGGGGACGACTACTGCGGTCACACGCCCAGGCGTTGTGAGGTAACTGGTCGATTACGGTTTCGCAACTCGTCTTGATCGCAACCGCGCTGAGAACTTGTTAACGGCAGCAATCGGGATGGGGTCCTGGGTGAACGATTTCTGAAAAATTGAAAAATAATTGCTGTGCCGGCTTTTCCATAAAACTGCAATTGCAATCATCATAACCCTCCCACGTGGTGCAAGCTGCATCAAGAATCGTTTCTTGGACATGACATTACGAAACGTCTTATCTATGTGGGTGAATTTAAAATGTTTTTAACTGGATCGCAAAATGGGTTAATTATACGTTAATGAACCAGCAGCCATTAAACAAGCAAAATTATAGTGTAAGATAAAGTTAATGATGCTAACTCGGAGGGAGGGGATAGTTTTAAATAATTTTCTGCATTCAGAGTGAATTATTTGATATATTATTTTGTAAAAGTTAAATATCATAATAATTATTTTAATGTTTTGTCACTTGTTATTTACATCAGAATCTGCACTATTGTTACAAAAAAATGCTTCAGTTAACTACACTGAAAAGTCTTTTCTGTCATGTTATCTTTTGATAAAGAAACTACAATTTATAATATAAAGTTAAATTTAAAACTGTCACATCATTCATAAAAAAAATGAAATTTTTCATACTCATCACAAGCCACACTACAATATTACAGAACTTTAATCTCTTTTTTCTACCCCCAAGTGATCTGGGGGAGAAATAGATAATCCATATAGACATGCGGTGGTACACGTTGCACCACACTGGGTAGTGGTAAACTCTTATCCGCTAAAACCCCTCTCTTGCACTCCACCACCTCAAAACCGCGCAGGCATTACTTTAGAGTGGTGGTTTTTTGTTCCAGTTGTTTATCGCCATTTTTGTTGGTACTTGCTTGCATAGGCTTCCTTTCCTTTAAGGATATAGATGTTGAAATCCTGAAGCCCAAATTACGAGTCCGGATTTCCAGCATTATCCTCACTGTGTTTGTGTAGAACGTCCTGTAAGTTCCTTTAATTCGTTTCTTGGTGCGGCTTATTTGATCCTATTTGGTTTACGAATATCGTACACTCCGCAGAATATACCTCACTCCAAAATCAGTATGATAAATGCCGGTACATCCATAGCCTATGAGATAACAGCTTATCTCATTGTGTTTACGATCTAATAAGCCGTTAAAATAGTGCATTAACTTTTTATCCAGCTGGTGTTTGTTTGCCACTTACCTACTCTTATAAGGTGGCCAGCAATGGTGTTTTGCGGCCAACACTATCTTCTTGTCTTGGTCAACTAAAGATGTTCTTCCACTAACAAAGTATTTTCATTCTCGCTCACTTCAATCTTGAGTAATGTTTATGTGGGACGGTTAGTCTCATTGGTGATGGCTAACCAGTCATTTTAATGGCAATTTTAGCCAATTTTCTTCCTCATATATTTATATTAATATCCTTACATAGCTTTTTATCCTTAAGCTTTCGCTTTGCTGATGGTTGACATAACTGAGCTGTCTAGGGTCCAATATGACTTCTGGATCTTTGGTGCTTCCCTAGTCAAAATTTGTTTAGGGTTGCCGCTTTTTAAAAGTTTTAGCATAAGATGCTTGTGTTCTTTAATTTTTCGCCATCTAACTACCTTCCACTTTAACTAAAAATTGGAATCTTGTAGGCCTAACAGTATACCCTGTTACTCTATCCATTCACTGAACATATCCCCTCTTAAATTTCTGGTTTCGTCCATCTACTCGTCTCCGGCAAATATAATTTTATTTGTGAGCCCTCTCATTTTGACTCGAGGTGATTTAACACTATATCCAAATTCTTTAAATGAGTGTTTTGTAAGTAATAACTATGAGCTACTGTTTCTTCTAATTTTGTAATGTCAACCTACATTCTTTGCCTAAGAACAAAACGTGACAGTCGTCACGACGAAAAAGGAACACTACTGAGTGTGAGTTACTTAGAATTTAACCTCCTTTAATGGCTAGGTTTACGTTTGGTTCTGAAGCTAGGATAAGCGTTATTATTTGTCTCTTAACAGTCGTAAGATTTTGAATGTCATCATTTTGTCGCTCGTAAGTTTTCCTATCTGCCGTTCTCCTCTGTTCCATTTTTCTTCAAATCATGGCCTGTGGTGTGGCGGCCTTTTCGCCCTGGAACCGTTTTGATATCTGCCGCCACGTTTTGCTATCGCACACAAAACGGCATATGGGCTTTTGCTCAGCCGGCGAGTCTGCATATGCCGTCGGCGGCACCCTTTGAGACGAAAAGTGCTGTCGAATTAAAATTTCCCGCAAATGATCTACCGCTAAGCCAGGCGCGAAGTCCAGCGACATACTCGCACCGCAACACGTCCAGTGCGGTCGTGCTTAATCGACCCGCAAGATTATTCGACCCACAACGCGGCCAGTTCGGTCGCATTTAACCAATCCGCAATATATACTCGCACCGCAACGCGGCCAATTCGGTCGTGCTTAACCAACCCGCAAGAAACATTCGACCCTCAACGCGGCCAGTTCGGTCGCATTTAACCAACCCGCAGATAACTACCCCGCAAGACATACTCGATTCGCATCGCATCTCGGCCAGTGCGGTCGTGTTCCAGGCACGAAGACATCGCAACAAGGTGGCCACCGTGAAACCAACGCCGCCGAAGCCGAAGCCGATTACAGGTGATCGATTTGGCAATTACTTATCGGTTGATATCGGTAGCCGCCCCCATCCGCTTTCGCGCCGGCCGTTTAAGGGACGATTTGGCCTCAACGTTTTACTTTTCAAAACGGGCCGTACTTAGTTCCCCACACCGCACCACGAGGGCACGGCTATTTACACGCCTGCCTCTCCAGCCTGGATTATCAAATTTATCCTTTGGAGTGCCATATAGTAGCTTTCTTTATTTCTTTTTTGTATATTTACTACCTCTATATTTTCAACATGCCATTCCGCTGCTTTTGCGGTCTCGAGAATTTACAATTGAAGCAATAAAATTTACTTTAGCCTTTCTGCAAGGTGTGGCCAAATGTACCTCAATTCATACATCGTTTGTCTAATGCTGGTATGGCCTTGCACCTTGTAGTTTAATGATTGTCTACTTATGAACTAATCCAACATCAGGTCCACCCACCTATAACTTTTTTTTTAAATTGTCATTTTATAGACCACATCTCAGGAAAAGTAAACTGTGGTCATACCACCGCTTTGCACTCCCCCACATTTTATTTTGACAATAATATCTCTAGTCATCACCTTAGCCTTAAGCCTTTCCCTCGGCGTCTTTTTATCTTTTGTTCCTTTTTTTATTAATTTCCAATATAAAGATCTATTCTACAAAGTATCACTTGAGCAGTTTTCTGATCTTATGAATCTTTAAAATAAGGGATCAAGCGATGACCTTTATTGTCTATGTATGATTTTGTTTTTTATGTTATTTAGTCTCTTTTGATTATCTCGTGTCTGGCAATAACAACATTTTCAAACTTTAGGGACGTTATTTTCGGAAGTCACCCCAGAACAGCAATATGCGTTTTAGTAGCCAGGCCCTTTAATACCCATTGATATCGTAGACAAGAACCGCTTTTAAGAAGACACCCTTCCTGTTAATTTTTGTGATCCGATATGTTTCCTCTCGTTGCCAGAGAGCATATTTATTTTACATCGGATACCCTCGGCAAGCTCCATGTCTGTAAGCTCCTTGGATCTCACTGTTTGTTCCGCTACGTTTATAGTGTCGATCTACATAGTGGACTAATCTTTTCCGTCCGTCTATCCGCTAGTTGTAGCTGTTACTTTCTTCAATGCAGTTCTCTGTAAAGATTTGTGATCTCTGTAACGTTTGCATTAGTTGATATACCTCTTAATTTCCTTCGTGTTAATTTTTTTAGTTTAGATAGATCATTGACTTTTTCCGTAAGTTTCTTTTCCCAACTCTAAATGGAAAGTTTTGCAGAATTTTGCTATTTTTGGGGGATTTGTTATGGAGTGAGTGCAGTCTTTATTAGAGCATTCTCTACTTCCAGTAACAAAAATGACAGTAAGATCCTGGTCGACCATTACAATGTTCATTGGTTAGCAAGAAATGCTTGGAGTTAAAATAGGGCCTAAAGTGGAAGATCACTACCGGTTGCTCGAAGATTTTTACCAAAGGATAAAGCAGTCCCATAATTACAATGCTATTACCTCTCATCCTCCTTGAAAGTGGTTTTACTAGGTAGAAAAAAGGGAGTTTAAAAAGTTCTTTAGTCCTAGAGTACTTTGATACTATTGAAAAAAAATTAAAGTTGGTCAAAATCAACTATCGAAATATACAAAAATAAAGAAATTTAACTTCACACAGGTCGAAATTAGATATATTTCAGCTTGGAAACTTTGGTAATGCTAAGTTTCATAATTAGTGAACACCTGAGGCCAATTTGATAGTTTTCGGGAGTTATTGCCAGTTTACATTGCTTTTTTTAGTGCTATGTGCTATGGTTTAATGGTGTTTCGCTCCCTACTTTAGTGCAATTAATTAACATTTTTTGGTTTTATGATTTTAAGAAAGCTTGAACATATACATAATTTGTAAGTACCGTAACTGTCGAATAAATATTTTAATAGCTCCAATTTACTACAAAAGCTAAACACATAATTTTAGCCCTTACTTTTGTAGTTGCTAGTCTCAATTACCAAATGTGAGAATCTATTAAAATTAAGAACCATTTGGTTAATATTATTATTACTATTAAATAAGTTATCTGTAGAATTGCAACCGTTTTTAAAAGATTATCTGCCTTTAACATCGTTTCATATGGTTTGATGTTTTAATGGTACAACTATAAGTTCCGATGCACGCTAAAGTGGTGGCAACTGAGGTGCGTTAGTAGAATTTAACAGTTTTGTATTGTTACGCTTCGTTCCCCCTAAATTAAGTTGTACTTTGCTTAGGGGGCCGTGAAGCCATATGTATCTATTTTAGAGGATCTAAATGCGGGGTGTATATCAAAGAAGATATTGTAGTACAAAGCGCTGATAACCAGCCCAGCTATTACGGGAGGATTAGTTGGTGGGCGCGTTATAACCCAGCATTAAAATACATGCCTAGTTAATTTTGCTACTACAGCAGTTATTGCGTTCAGTTGATTAATAAAGTTTCTGGCTGTTAAGCCGAATTAAATTTAAATGATAGTTGGATCGCGCTTGTGTATTCAAAGTATGACAAAGTGTAGTTTCTTTCAAATTTCTATATTTAAAGGGAATGAAATATGTTAAATAGGTCTTACGTTTGATTAGATTTATGTATGCAATTTTTTGGAAAAAAGGGTGTACTTTAAACCTGAGCGCTTTAAACAAGCTTGTTATCTCTTTAGAAGCATAAGAACTTTTTTTGATGGCAAAAACTTCTTAATGATCAATCTATAACATTTAGAAGCAGGACTTGCTGTTGAAATATTTTCTGTTTAAACAAACCTTGGCTTTGGCGCTCATCTGCATTTTCATCTACCATTTTTTATTTATTCAACCACCTCATCATATAAGCAGCAGTGCAAGCACTTAAAACCATAACAAAGACGAGGTTTCCTTTAAGCTATAGAATGTAAAAAAGCTTAACGTCTTAGTTTATATTCTTTCAGTTTATTTATAGCCTCAAATGAAAGCCGTGTAACTTATATTGAAATGATAGAGATTATTCCTCTCTACAGTTGCTTTGAAATAATATCTTCAACTTCCAAGGCAGTTTTTTGCTGAATTCGAAAATGAAGTCAAAAAAATTCTATGACAAATAATTTTAGAAATATTCGAAAGGTCTTTTTAATAAGTTCGTTCTGGGATTGCTTACAGAGCAATCTCTTCGCCGGCCCCATGTTTTTTCTGAAACCTCTATATAATGTTGATATTTGATGTCGTTTCCCAAAACTGCAACCCTTAGATCCGTACTGGTTTGAAAACAAAGTTGTGTGCAAGTAATTTATTGCGGAGTGAAAGGTGGGACTGTCCATCTAGCAGCCAACAGTACTTTTAGAATTTAGCTTTTAGTTGTTTGCTTTTTCCATATGCGCGTGAGACACATCAATCAAGTTAAAATCGATACCCAAACACTTAGCCTTTTCTGTGGTAAATATAATTTATATAATTTTTTGGGTTCAGTTAAATCTCGATGAGCAGCCAAGAAGACAGTGTCATTTGCAAATGTGGATGTGGTTGCAGCAAGATCGCCCTTAAATAGTAGGTACAAAATCAAACCCCACAATACTGCCCTGTAGTACAGCAGATGTTATCGAGCGTATTTCTGTTATCTCTAACTCATGCCTTACTTGGAAATAACTTTATCTTAGATATGATTTGAGGTAAAGGTAGATTTCATACCGTAGATATACAATTTTCACAACAGTCCCTGATGTCAAATTTGTTGAACACTTGACTGACATCCAGAAGTACTGCTACACAGTAGCTTTTACCTCTATACTCTTTTCAATAGTATCAACGCGCTTGGATGCGCTTGTTCTATAGGAATATTGGCATTTGAAGCCAAATTTTGGTATCACATTTCAATACCTGACTAAAACATTACGGAACCTTCAAAACTTCACTAACCTTTTTTCGGCCTTTTTTACGACTTACATTTAAAAAATTGGCGTGTAATACAGTTAAAAATATTTTTTATATGAGGTCTATATTTGTCATCCATCAAGATGCAGAAATTTCTAAAATTTACATTAATTTGTTCCGTTTTTTGGTTTGATGAATATTTATATTGCCTTTTATAGATCTACATATCTTTATTTTTAAAAATGGGGTGCTATTTTATTTATTCGTTTTTTTCCGATCTTTTCATATTTTTTCACTTTTTATGACAATTCTTTTCAGTGCAGGTTATAATATTCAAATTGTCCTTCTAGTTCTTTAGTAGTTTGAATATTACCCTTTGTTGTTTCTATTTTATTCTGTAGCTGATTTTTATCTATTATAGGCACTTTATTCCTTCTTTTTCAACTGCCCTAGCCACTCTGTTAGATGTTGGCGACCACTGTGGTTCTCTTGGGAAAATAATCGAGGTGGTTTTCCGCAACCTTCCTCTATGGTGTAGGATAGGAAAAGGATACAGGAGAGAAGATATGGAGATGGAAGAAAAAGGCGGGTTGGACCTGATTTTTTCTGGGAAGATAGGAGGCGTAAGGGCAGGATCGGCAAATCCTATCTTCTACCGGGAATGCAGAAGAGGGCTACCCGCTTTCAGAGCTATTTATGCCTTTAGATTTACTTTATGATACTGCTTTTACAATTAAATGGTAATTTTTTAATGAAATGCTATTACAGGAGTTGTATGGGTGTGTGTGTTTGGTTTTGTACTGAACATGGTTATTATTGTTGACTCAAAATTTTTAATTTGTAGCTGAAGAAGAGACGCACTGCCTTTATTACCTTCACTATTAATTATTTTTACCATTTAATAAAAAAGTAAACAGAAATAAAAAGATACCTCCAATCCGCATTTATTTTAATAGCGCGGATGACTGCGTTAGATTTTTAAAATTATTTAACAATATACAGGTACTGTTTCTACAGGTCTTTAGAAATTAATTAACTAATACACTAATACTTTTACTAATAATGTATTTTCACTAGCCGATCTAGCATTTAGGTCGCCACGCTAACTGCGCCTCATCGTAATTATCTGCAATTGCCTACTACTACCTCTTTTAATCGTTGCTCTTACTCTAACTTTTAAAAACATTCTAGCTCCATGCTGAACAGTTCTACATCTCTATGCGCTGCTTCGCCCCCTTTACTAGGAAAATCCAGCTTTCTAGAGTTTTTTTTTTTATATTGCTCTTCCCTTTATCGCGTTACTACCACGAAATTGCACGTTTTCTAAACAGCAGTGAACTGTGAACATTTTTTGATGTTGTTGTTCGTCTCTAGGAATGAACAGAAATGTCAACTATTTTCCTTTTACTATGTTCACTTATCGGTGTTTTTCTCTGCCGGGAGGTGGGGGGTTATCTCGCAACCCACGCGTACTCCCAGTACGGTCTTTCTTCTTCGTTCAATACTTCTACAGATGTTGGTGATTATCAATGTAACCTTCAGTTTGTCCACAGTTGTGCTGGACACAGACAGTACTAGACACTCCATGTCATTCTCTAAGATTTCTTAAGATGTTACGGCCAACGCTTTTGATTTCTCTTATCTCGTATTATGATTTGGGAATTTTGTATTTGTCATATCAAAATGCACGCTCTAAATATTCTAGTTTGGAGAAGTATCTCTTGTTCTTCGTTAATTTTGTTAAGCACTTCTTCATTTCACGGAATTCTCAGCATCTTACGCTATATCGACATCTCTACAATTCTAACTTTACAGTTCAATTAATAGTATCTTTTTAAAACATTCTATACTACGTCTTTTAAATCCTGATGCTCTATTATGTAAATAACGTGAGACACTCGGTATTTCGGTACTAATAACTGGAACCGGACTCATCGCCATTGACCAATAAGCTTTTATTGCTGAGTTTAGTGAGTTGACTTTTTCTTATTGTAATCTTGTCTTCGGTACTTCCATCTCACTTCCACTACCAATTCTGAGTCACTCTTGCTGCAGTTCCTGTAGCAACAACCAATCGTTAAACACATCAGTTCTCTGCAACTCCCTTATTCTAGTTGCAAATTTGTATGAAACTTTATGGAGGCATCTGCTGCCATCCGTAACTCTTCTTTTTTTCAACTTCCAAATACTTTTTTGCGTTTTTATTTCCTTTTAAAACCTTTGGTGTGTTTTACGTTTACTTTCAATTCTTGTTTTAGGTTTCTGAAATGTTCTTTTTCAGAGCGTTCTTTCCTATTTGTCTTTAATTTGAAGATTTTCCTTTAAGTGCTCTGTCGAAACTTTTGAAGTGTTTTTGCCAATTGCAACTCTTTTTAATTGCTTCTTTTTTGTGTCTTCTTCTTTCAAGCTTCCAAAATTGTCTTTTATGCCTGCTTTTATTTCCTATAATTGGCTTCTAATTTTTCTTTTACGCTTGTCTTCAATAATTTGTCCAAAGACATAGTAAGTTTTTAAAACTTCCTGTCTAAGTTTCTGGTCTGCTCTTCTGTAATTTAAGTTTTGTATTAACGCATATAAATCCGTTATTTTGAAAAAAGATCATATTTTGGGTTCTCACTTAGGTTCATCAGGGCCTGTTACAATGATTTCTGTCACAGGTTTTCTTCTAAATCTTGCTTTTATAATTTGTTTTTTAGTTCCGTCACTTAGTTTTTTTCTTTATGTTGCAATTAACTTTAATTATTTATAATGTAAGACCTAATTAAATAACATTATTATTAATTATTTATTTCTACTGGCCGATCTGTTCTCCACCACTATAAAGACCGTGTCAACTACAACTACTTGGTTGCCACTGTTTTTTTTTTGACAGTTACTCGCATACTAATGCACGCTTATTTTTAGAAGTTCCGCGTTTTTTTTATAGATGCACCAAGAAGACTAAACTAGAATCTTTCGTTGAGACATATTTGAACTTTTTAGATGTCTACATTCTATTCCGTTGCTGCGGCTACTTGCAAATCTGTCAAGTAAGTGTGGCTGGTAGGGGTTAACCGTTACAATATATTAGTTTTGGTTGTGATACCAACATTAAATAGTGCAAGAAGTATTAAAGAAGCTTAAAATACATTTTTAGTTTTCAAAATATTATCTACTATAAATTTCTGCTTTTCTTAAACCAACTTTTTCGTTTCGTCATCCCACACCGTTAGAAGGGTCGGTGCTTGTCGCCAGAAAAATATTTGGGTTTTGGTGGTACGCCATTAAAGTAAAGCTAAACTTCGTCACCTATTAATGTGCTGTCAGCATAGAGATATCTTTATTTTCAAATTTACTGAGTATCTAATAGTATCACAAATCGCGTTCTACCATCTGCTCTTCAATTATTGCATGAAGTACCTACAGAGAACGAACTTTTTTTACATAAAAGTAATTGTGCAAAATAATATAAATAAATGGTTACATATTTCCCAAACACTCTTCTATGTGGCGGACTTGAACATCTTCCTGACTCAGTGGTGTTCATCTTTATGTTAGATGAAAACTGATGAAATATTTTGGTTTTAAAGAGCCTTCTAGTCTAGAACTCTTAATACTATCTAAATAAAGCCGTACAATAAAAGCAATCATCTTCGAATGTAAGAAACACTTCCTCCAAATTCTGATCAATACTCGAACTACGTGCAAAATTGCCATTCAAAGCTAGGCGATATTCGAGATAAAATTGCGAACGCTTTTGTCGCTATAGTTTCAGAACTAATATACAGGGGTTGCCCTGGCGTCTACCGTGTAGATCTATAGCTATGTCATATAAAACTTTTCTAATACTCTCTCTGTTTCTGCCTTGAAGAGATGAAACATCAATTAGAATGACCAAGATTAATCAAAAATTTTTCCAAGGCCAAGCCGGAGCTTTTAGCAAATCACAGCCTCTTTTTCGTCTATCGTCGAAATTTTCCATGTAATTCTATTTTGTGTCCCATTCATCCATTTCGTTGATATCTTCTGTCCAACGCACGCGTGGTTTTCTCACACTTTATCTGTCAGCTTTCAGTTTCTATTCCGTCATCTTCCATATTAACTTTCCATTCTTCATCGTGGCCATTTTAAATTGTTTATTCTTCCAATAATATCTATAACTTGTGTTTTTTTATCCTTCATGTATATTCCATTTCAGTCATTTATTTTTTTTGAATTTTTGAATTTTCTGCTATTATTTGGGCTAATGTCAAAGTTTCTGTTCCATATGTTATCATTGAGAGCACTCACTGGTCAAATATTAAAGTGGATGAAGATATTACTTTTAAATGTGTCTGTTAAGCTTCTATACGCTGCCCAGCTTATAATTCAACAGTTTGGTTTTGCTATATCATGATTCGTAACCTACATGAACATTTTTTCTTTAGTTTGTATGTCTGTACCTTTCAGTTTAGAATTTTCACTATGTACTAATTCGTGTTATAAGCTTTCTTTTATCGCTGTTTATTTCTAAAATAACTCTCCTATAAACAATGTCACGTTTATCTGCCGTTTTCGTGATTTCTCCTAGATCATCCGCTATTAAGGCTACGTCTTCTGCGGAAACGGAGATGATTTAGGTACTTTCTGTATAATTATATTCCTTTTGCATTCCAGCTAATCATTTGAAAGCATGTTTTAGGACAGCTGTAAATATTTTGAGTGATAACGTGCGCCTTACCTTACTCCTCGTTCTACCTCTATAGGTTTTATTTCTTCAGTGTAATTTAACCGTTATAGTTGCATTTGTGTATCATCTATAGGTTTAATGTATCTATAATCTATACGACTTTTTCTCATGGCAGCCACAATACTGTCCCTTTCAATGATACCGAAAGCTTTGTAAAAATCAATAATTATAATGCAAGTAGACTATTGTATTCAATATTTTTTCTAAGAGTTTTGATACATTGAGGGTGATTGTTTATGCCAAAGCCTTGTCTAGACTTGTTCTTTTGGCTGATAAAAATTTAGTTTAGTTTTTAATCTAGTTATTATTCTAGTGAATAGGCTTATAAATGTGGTTTAAAAGACTTATCAGTCAATAATTTTTTATTCATTTTATTTCATTATCTTGTCAGTAGCTTGCAAATTTCTTTATTTCTATATCTTCAAATACCTTTTTTGATAGATTTGGATGTATTTTTGTTTATTTCTTGTAGTTGCTTTCTTTTTGCCTTTCTGCTACTTCTCATCTTTCTTCCATTATTACTTTGTTTTATAACTATTTTTTATCTTTCTTAAGTTTTGAACAGTATCTTTACTAATCCCCTTTTATTACTTTCAGGATTTGTTCATGTAAGGTGTCGATATTTAGATCTGATGTAATTTTGGTTTCCATCGTGTCTCCAATGAAGTGTTGATATTTGTTAACGCATTCCGAGTCGATCTAGTTTAGTCTAGCTTTTCTCTAGATCAGTTTGTATTTTTTTATTCAGCTTTCTGAGATTGTAAAGATTATTTTTTTATCGGTAGCGATGTAATCTATGTCGTTCGAGTTTAGCCGGTTGGACTTTTTTTCTGTTTCCGATCTGGTTTTTTTTTTGTGGAAAAAGCTAATAAGAAAAGCCCAGTAGAGTTATTTCTTTCGTCATTTCTCCCTTCAGAACCAAACTGTTCTATTACGGTTCTTGTATTCTTATTTCAGACCCCTTTTGGCACTGCTACATATGATCGTAAAATGAGCAGATGTTTTATTCATTGCTTAATTAATATCATCATAGAAGATACCCACTACGTCATTAGTGTGGTCGCATGTAGTATAGTCGTGTGAGCTTTAAACAAAGGTATCTTACTCTCATCAATATACTTTTAATTGAGTTGATGGTGGCTTGCTTTTTGTGTATGAAGAAGCCAACACTTCTACGCGTTTCTATTTGACTACCTATGTAGTAGAATACATGTCCTGATTTTAGAGTCTTTAAGTTTCCTCCACATCCCATTTCATATTTGTCAATTCAAACTTTATTTTAATTAGTTTTTTTTTGATAGCAAGCTTCTGTTACATGCTGCTACACTTAGTATGAGTGGCTTCCTAAATGTCTTCTCTAATGATCTGCTATTTGGCACATTTTTGTCTCATTCAGAACCCATGAAACTGGCTGAAACATTGTGAGATTCTGGATATATTTTTTCGACTTGCCCGTAGTGCTAAATTTTAAAATATAACATGTTAGCTTTTTAGAGAGGTTTGGCAGTGTTTTATAACCCACCACACTTGCTATATATGTTAATTAGTTATGAATAGGATGAGGAGAATATAAATATTAGCATTTGACAAGATCTAGGGTTGGGATATGGGTTCTCGTGTACTGCGATTTGTGAAGCAACCGGGAACGTAAAGATTCACAAACTACACAATGTCAAAGCTTTAATATTGATATAAGATCAAACAATTTAATTAGAACCGATAAACCAATCGAAGTTGAGCCGATCCAAATTGAAAATGAAAATATACCCATACACTTATACATACTTCTTGAATTTTGTAACAAATTTAATCACGACAGTATGAAGTAAGCTAGTAGTTGTTCGAAAGGGTCAAAGCATAAAAAAATATAATTGCGACCGTGCCAACTGGGTCAGCCTCCCTACACCCCTAGAATAGCCCTGGAGATATCCACCGAAACTAGTCCTCGCGTCGTAAACTTCAAAGCTCAGACGTATCTCCAAACTGTAAAGCAGATTACGGAGCTGGCCCATCTCATCCACCCTTCCCACGCACTAATAAACATAATTGTGCCTTCCCACGCCGCCATTTGGAAGCGCCCCCGAAAACGTGGGCTTGCGCAACCTCGCGTTGAATCGGCAGTTTGTTTATAGCGCCGGGCTTCGAGCTGCAAATCATACAAACGCCCGGTGTTGTTAACCTCGCGGTGTACAACGCCGCAGCGGCCAGGCCGGTCTGATCTCCAAATTTTCCGGTTGCAAGGATCCGCACCCACGCACCCACGCACCCGCGCCGTTCCGGCGTGGGCGCCGAGCGCTTTCAGCAGACGTGCAGGTTTTCGCTGATATGCGGAACTTTCCAGCGATTAGACGGGGAAATTCGCCCAACTAACGTTGCGCGTTCTGCAACATTAAGAGTTTGCATTTCATATGCGGTTTAATTGGTTGTTGCGCCACAATTTCAAGCAAAATACGAGGGGGGCTGGATGGTCCCGTTCCCACATTAAAGAAGCAATAGATTGACAAACCAATGAAGCAAAAATGTGGTTTTGTCATTCATTCATGGCACTGCGAATACATTTAAATATATTTGCTTCTATTTGGAGAATTTATTTTTATATTTTATATTTGCCTTTTCAAAAAAAAAGATAGTGCCTCTTTTAACTCTATTCATTCTAATGTAATCTTTACCAACTAGTAGCACAGTATTCACACTATCGCTAAATTCTAGTATAGCAAGTATAAGTGTCTTGTATGTTTATATACACGAAATGTTAACAGGCTATTGGTTATCAATTATCAAAATCATGTCTTTCTCCTCTAGATCTGCTTCGACAACAGCTAATCACTTTATCTTAGGTCGTTCTACTTTCGCTCTTTATAAGCTGTTTCAGTAATTTATTCTACAGTGGACTTTATATAAGTCCTACCTTATTTTTTGCTCTTTTATGGTTCAGGTTATACTAAGTTAATTGTATATATGTATCATCTCTTTATTTGTTTTTTTCTCACCAAAAACAGGATGTTTCTGGAGGAATAATAAATATTTTAGGGGGTGGTAGTATAGACGAATTGCAATAAAACATTCCGTATAACGTGTCCAATTTTTAATGAATCCAGAGATACAGCTGTTACATGAGGACGTAGAAAGTAGATTTTCAAAAATTCCACCATCAACTTGAATGCATTTTTCACTTCTCTTGATAACACCACGTGTAGCTCTTCGGAGGTAGTCTTGGCGTTCTTTGATGAGGGCTGCACCATGCATAATCCGAACGATCAAATCGTCTCTTGTGTTGACTCTTGATTTGTAGACTTCGCCTTTCAACCATCCCCACATGCAAAAACACGAAGAGATAAGGTCCGACGACTTTGGTGGCCAAGAAACGTGACCATATCTACCGATCCATCTTTCGGGGAATGTTAGGTTTAGATGTTGTGTCACCAGACCACTAGAATGTGCAGGAGCCCCGTCATGCTGGAAGAACATACGCATTCTTGTAGCCAAAAAAACCTCTTCCAATAATGCTGGAAATTTATTTTCAAGAAAGTGTAGATAGCGGGGTCCTGTAAGACAATGCGGTAACACAACAGGCCCAATCAACTGATTGTCTATCAAACCACACCACACATTTACAGAAAAGCGTTCTTGAAAATGTGTCTCCACAATGGCACGTGGGTTTTCTTCAGACTAGTGATGTACACTACGAGTGTTATTGATGCCGTCACCAGTGAAAATGGCTTCATCAGTGAAGATTACAAATGGGATTACTATCCAACGACAAACCTCCAATCGTCTATCTTCATCTCCTGGTCGAAAGTGTTGAATGGGCTGTAAATGATACGGATGGAGCCCGTGCCTACGTAATGTCCGCCATACACTTGTATGTGAAACACCGATAAGTGCAGAAATTCTACGTGTGCTTGTTGAGGGACTACGTTCTACCGACTGCATAATGTCTTCTACTTCATCCACAGTCCGTTCATTTGCACGTTCTGATGAAATATGACGGCTGGGTACTGCACCAATGTCACGCAGTGTATGAAAACAAGAGTAAACACTCTGGAATCTGGTCGTCTGCGGTTAGGAAATCGTCTGCCGTATTCTCTACAAGCATCAGCAGCGTTTCCATTACAAAACCCATACACAAATACCATATCGGCGGCATGTTTAAACGGTACAGTACAGTACACTTGGCCAACAAATCACAATGTTTATGTTTGTCAGTTGAGAATGTCCACAACAACACACTACTGTTTATAATCGTTAAATTAAATACACTCATAGCAAAAAATTTTTATTGCAATTCGTCTGATACTACCATCCCCTAAAATATTTACTATTTCTCCAGAAACACCCTGTATTATTTGTAATACCCCAAAACTTTACTCTACTTTTTTACTTTTCTGTTTACTTACGTCTCACATACATAAAAAAACTGTAGGTCTTAACATTGTCTTATACACCCCAACCTAGCACTATGTGACATCATTTTTAACGATATCACACTGTATAACATACTTGCACACCTTTCACCTTTAACTAATCTTGCTTCGATTTCAGCATTCTCCTCATCATGTTCTGTTATGTACGCACGTAAGTTTGTTTTACCCCTTTTTTTAAAATTATTGTTAGTGTTTTTGTTGTCATGTTTGTCTTCTTTTCCTGGCCTGCTATTCTACACTTATTTGTCTTATTTCCCAGTTCCGATGTCAATGTCACCATTAGAATTAGAACAATATCTAACATATGTTAGATACTGTATCGTATGTCTGTCTGGTCGATGAATATCCCGTATATCGCTGTGTCATGGTTGTCACTACTGGAACTTATTTGCTTGCTGGTAAAAATGTAGTCTAAAACAGATCAACTCAGCCAGAACACACTTTGATGCTCATCTAGGATGCTCTCCGCTTGTTTTTTTCAATTTGATTTCTTAATTTTACTTCTTAATTTATTCCAGCAATGCTGTTCCTTATTACTTGCCTCATTTTATCTTGTCGTCTTTCTTGTCAATGAGTGTACAGTACAGAGTTCTTCCTATTTTTTGGGACATTTTTTCCATTTTTGAATGCTTCTAATTAACTCCATTACTGTATGTTGTACATTCCTCTCTATATTTGATCAGTTCTTTGTGTATACTGTATGACCTTGTTTGTTTTATTTTTTATTTTTTCTGCTGGTGTCTTAATTGTGTCGATTGGTTGGAAACTTTTGTTTGCTACTGCCTTTCCCAGTTTCTTTATCCTTCCCGTTACTGAATGCTTGTTTTAAATATTGTTTCCATCTTTTCATCAATTATTTTGCTGTCTCCTGTTAGTTTTCCTTATTTATCTTTTATGTAGGTAGCTATGGTATTACCTGTTTTCTTTGCTTTCTTTACTTTATGATGGAAATTACTAATTTCCTTATTAATGTATTTCTATTCTAATTCGTTAGTTTTCTTTTTTATTACATACTTCTTTGGATTTTTTCTTATGCATTCTGTACTGTTTTGCGCCTCCTTTCCAATGTTTAACATTTTTATTTTGGCCAGATTTTTCTTTTCCGTTTTTGCATTCATTTTTTTATTTTATTTTTGATGTCGCCTTTTTCTTTGATGTTGTTATTGCATCTTATAATTACTTCCACATTTCAGTTCCCGTGGTTCCTTTGGAATTTAACGTAAATCTCTTTCTTCTCTACGGCATTAATTTTGTACTTTCTATTACTATACTTCTACTATATTTTTCCCTATTTATTCCTAATTTTATCAGAATTAGCGTCGGCTTCTCTTTGTATTCGTACATTAGTTATGAGCTTGACATTTCGTTCTTTGATTACGGCAGATAACAAGAGCTCCATTGTCATTAGCTTTATTATCTTTACTGTGCCTAACCATCGTAAAAGTAAGTTGTAAGTTGGTTGTAAAATAATAATGGTAGGACTCTCTAACGCCCCGCGTGGAACATGGCCTGCAAACTGAGAAGATTAAGGCTCTCATAAGTCTCATGTGGCAAGCACCGCGCCTTAAACGACCGCCATTATTACCCCTTGTTCGAAGTGAACGCAGGTATTCAATTACTTTCAGTGACTGAGTAGGCCACCTGCCAGGCATCTGACAGCTCCTGGAATAGAACCCGGGTCCGTCCGCATCGCAGCCCGCGCCTCAACCACTGGACCATGCCCACGATAGTTGGTCATATAATATTTCTAAATCTTTATAAAACCTGACTTTTTCAAGTAACACACTTTCTGGCACTGTTTAAAATTTGATTGCCTTGTTTTTTATTTCATTGTTAATTAGAAAACATGCTTTTAATATTCTTGTTTTTCCACCTCTGTTCTATTTCTGTTATTATATTTACTTTTTATGTTACTTGTGTAAGGCCAGTGAGGTTATTCTATACTACATTTTTTGTACTCCTTTATAATGAGTTCCCATTACTTTTCATATAACCAAAGTTATCTTGCTTTTACTACTATCCCTGTTTTTGCTTTTGCTAGAAGCTTTTATTTCACTCAGATCCATTTTCGTGTTTTGATCGTTGTGTACTTCTGTATATGTCGCCTACTAGTTACTTAGCCTAATTTACTCTGCATGACTGTCGCTGTTACTTGTTGTCCCTCTACATACAAGTCTAATTATCGCCTTTGACAATAAACTTTTGATAAGCTAGTTTCACTTTCGTATTCTTCTTTTTTTTACCTTTTCTCTAATTTTTCTTTGTATTCTTCTTCTTCTTCTCTTACCCTGCATTACTTAAAATTTTTCATTCAACTGCTCTAGTTTGGGTAACCACCGTTTTCTGTACTCCTAGCATAACATCCTGTTTATCAAAGACGAATAATTTTGTCACTAGGCTATTCCGCTTTTACAAGATCTCTTACTCTTACTCTTCTTTTCATAAGTTTCCTTAAAATTATCGGTTGTGCTTTGTTTTAGCTCCTTAGTTTTCTTACTTAGTGTTCTTTTTTTCAAAAAGTTTTTCTAATTGTTTATCACATTTTTCATTATAAAAGTCAATTGTTCTATTCCTTCTTTATCATTATCTTTTTCAGTTTGACTTTGGCTTTTGATTGGGGTTTTTGCGGCTTTTCTAGATGCTGTAAACATTTCCGGAGAGTGTCGTGTTTTTTCCCTTTTCTTTCTTCAGTAGACTCTTCTAGATCGTATTATTGACGTTTAAATTCACTCTTGCTTGTATAGTACCGACTTTAAAATATTTAAATTTCTCGTTGCTAACGAGTGTATGTATACAACGCAATGCTACATTTGGCTGCTACGTTCTAAGCTCGCTCATTCAATTATGGTTATTTTGTAACCCTTATCTTGTGTTCTATAGATTCTTCTTCTTTATTATTTATTACGCATATAGGTCTTACGTTATCTCCTTTATTATAACTTTACCTTTGGGAAAAAGCGCTTCATAGCTTTTCATTGTGTTTTTTAAGAATTTTGTCCCATTTCCTTTTAAATAAATGAGCAACTCCAACCACGCTTTATTCATCTCAGTTTGGTCTAGCTTTTTTAAAAAATTTCCAATTCAAATAGAAACCGTTTAATAGCGTTGAGATCAAGCTTTTGCATTTAAATTAGTGCACTCTCGTGTCCTTATACTACTTGTTTATAAAGAGGAAGGTTTTTGTTTACTTCTACTTCAGTTATGTTAATAATTACGTCAATGTCAATGAAAGCAAATTGTTAGTGACAAGGCTCTGCCTTAGCTAAAACAATTTTAGCATAAATTGCATATATTACGTTTGATTAAAACTAAAAATATATAAAAATAATAAATTTATGTTTAGTACTGACAGGTACAATTAAACTATAACAACTATTTAAAAATACCAAAAAAAACGCGTTTAGCTTGATTTTCTTAACTGCTAGCAACATGGATATGGTCCTTACAAATTGTCATTTACTAAAATTAAAATTGGGCAACTCCAATTTGTTCTTACAGTATCAGTAATTGCTCAGAATTGTTTTATAGACCTTAATATTTATAAATATATACACTTAAACCTATTGGAAGGATATAACATTAAAAAGAGCACCATACTATTATTTTATATCAGTCTTGTAAGAATTTTGGCAACTCTGTTGGTTCGTTATAATATAAAAAACAGACTACTCTTAAATTGTTTAAATTTTAATAACGACACCACTACCAGCTGCTAGAGGTGTTTTAATAAGAATTTTAGTTTTAAAAATAGCATCATAACTATTACATTCAACCTCTATCTACCTTTCCTCAAAACCACACAATTTAAACATAATTGCGCATCTGTTAACTGCACATTCAAGATTGCATTTTTTAGTTTATAAAATCACTTTGATAGCTTTGAATATAAATTGTCTTTTAGTTGTTATTTGTTGTCAAACACATTTTTTCTTTCTTTTAATCTCTAAAATCAGTCTATTAGAGCAATAATAATATAGTACAAAGTATTGTTGAAAGCAAGTCAGTAATTCTAAGAGTTTGAACTGTTTTAAACTTTCTAATTTGTGAACTTCAACCATTAAGTTGTGAAAGAGTGAATTTGGATGAGGTCTCAGTCTTTTTTTTTTTGTTAAGAACCGTTTGGACTATGCCTCTAATAGCACTGCAGCCTCGTGAACTTATTGTGCTTCTCTCATTTTATTTATAGCACTCCTTCCAGTATTCTTGGTCCTTTTACCAGTTTGTACAAGTCCCTTGGAGGATAACTTCTGTATTTTTATAAATTTATTATTGTTGCTTTATAAATGGCTTGCCTCCTGTAAGTCAAAGCCTTATACTCGCACAAGATATGGATGGCTATATCTGGTTTCCTACCGCATTGTCTGCAACTTAAGTTTCTATTGTACAACTATATTTTGTTGAGTGATATTTCGTAGCTGATTCCTGCTTTGTTCTAACACTTCTTCAGTTTGTTTACAAGGGAGTGCTTTTATAAAGATTTTTCCATGTCTTTGTTCCGGTACATTTTCCAGTATTTTGTATGTTGTTTCCTGATTAATTTTCTCGCCCGGCTTCGTTTTATACTTTTAGATAATCTCAGAGCAGGTTCGGGGCTTATATATAGAGTTGATGATCCTTCTTGTGCCACATCATTAGTTTTCTTGTTGACTGTAATTTTACAGTTTCCTGATACCTTGCAATAAAGTTAACTTGTGGTTTACCAGAGCACTGAGTTTGTCGTAATTTTTGCTACAGCTTTGTATTTTATCTTTTACAGTCAGTATATTGGGATCACTCAGAATTAGTTTATTAAAGCATTACGAAGTATTTTACGTAAGAATATGTCTACTATTTACACACTCTTTCTCATAATGGTATATCATAAGTTTAAATGAGCCTAAAGGTGTCTTTATAAGCTGAAGGAAATTTGATTTTCGTTCAATTAACCAATAACCAAAATCTAAGTTTAATTTCTATTGTTGAAGTCAGTCTTCTGTTTAGGTGCAGTTGAATAAACTTAATAACTTTTAGTATTTAGCTGTTAACAGTTGTGCTTCTTTTCAAAGCAAATGTAATACAGTATGATTTGAATTCTCCATCTATTAAGCTAGACGCTGCTTTGGCTTGTATATGAAAGTTATCACAGCTATATCGTCAGCGAATATTAATGTTCCGATTAATTTCGAAATTGGCAGCTCCTTGGCTATGTACAACAAATATAGTAGCGGGTCTAAAGCGCTGCCCCGTGGGACTCCGGATTGTACCGAGTGAAGATCTGTGATTTCATCTTTATATTTAATGAAAAATTGTCTGTCTGTTAATAGTGCTCTATGAGTTTATATATTTGATGTAGTGGTACTATTTGTTACCTTCAAGGTTTTTGTATATCTTACCGACTATTTATATGCTTGTTCAACTCTTCCAAGTTAATTATTAAAACCAAATTAATGGTTTGGTATCAGCTCTTGTTCCTCTAAGATACATTTTGTTTACTGGGGGACCTTTATGATTTCGAAACTGTGATTTTTTAGATTATAGACTTAAAAGTACTACCAATCCGATAAATGTAGAACGAGGAGTAAGACAGGGAGACACTATCTCTCCAAAATTATTTACCCTATGTTTAGAAGATGTGTTTAAAAAATGCGCTTGGGAAAATAAAGGAATAAGAGTAGATGGGAAAAGATTGAACCATCTACGATTTGCTGATGACGTCGTGCTCATATCGGACAATGTAGAAGAATTAGAAGAAATGATAACAGACCTAAACGAAAAGGCCAAAGACATAGGATTAAAAATGAACAGAGGGAAAACTAAAATTATGATAAACGCTCTAGTAGATGAGATAGTTGATATACAGAAACTTTAGAACAAGTAGGAAGTTATATATACCTTGGACAATACATCTCACTACAATCGGATAATCAAACAAAAGAAATAGAAAGGCGAATAAAACTTGGTTGGGCCGCATTCGGTAGATGGAAAGAAATATTTAAAAGTAACATAGACCAAACACTAAAGACTAAGTTATACAACCAGAATATACTCCCTGTTTTAACCTACGCAGCAGAGACATGGACGTTAACGATAAAAATATGCAAAACTGAGGGTAGCGCAGAGAGGAATGGAGCGGGCAATGCTGGGAATCAGTCTAAGAGATAGGATGACAAATATATGGATTCGAAATAAAACAAAAGTAAAAGATGTAATAGAACATATATTTAAAGGGAAATGGCAGTGGGCCGGACATATTGCCAGACTAGAAGATGAAAGATGGACGAAGAGCATGCTGCAATGGAGACCAAGAATAGGCAAAAGGCATAGAGGCAGGCCCCCCCTCAGGTGAACTGACGACATCAAAAGAGTAGCAGATTACAATTGGATGCAGAAGGCGGAAAACAGGGACCAATGGAAGATGCTTAGAGAGGCCTACGTCCAACAAAGGACTGAATTGGGCAGATGATGAGACTTAAATGACCTTAAAATAGCACTTTCTATTTGAGGAAAAGAATAAATTACTTTGGTAAATGTTTAACAATTTTTCCGGTAATTTGCTCCTACTTGTAGAATTTTATGTTTAATAATTCTTGTGCTTCGTTTGTAGTTAGGTGTTTAAGTGATAAGCTAATTTAGAATGAAAATGATAAAAAATTAAGAAATTCCTTTGTTACTTCTGGACACACGCAAAATAAAACTTTAGAGCATTGGATGTTCAGCAAAAGCAGTTGCTTTGTTTTTGTTCCTTAGTACCCAATTAATGTCTTTTATTTTTAATGGGTCGTTTACATATTTTGCGTTGTTATGTTACAGCAAGAATTTTTTAAGTGGTCTAAAGCTCTGTTTAATGCTCTCTTATCTGATTTGGTTCATGAGAACGATGAAATAGTATGTATATTTAGAATAGCTTATTGTGCCAATTGTCATTGCAATTTGTTCTATATTATATTTAATTTTCAACAATACCTGAGGATTCAATAAGTATTCGTTCTCCTCAAAATTATTCCCAATCTGTGTTTTTCAACTCAAAGTAAGACATTATCTTATACTATCTAATTTTAAAACACTCTGATACTAAAATCTGGGATTTTTTACGGTATGTGGAGGACAACATATAAGTGGATTAGTAGATAATTAGTTTAGGTTATTTTGTATAGCAGTTAAAAGCCTTTATACGTTGATTCTTCTAAATCGTCAATCGTTGTATTTGTACTTTACATTAAACCCCTCTCCTATAAGTAATTGTTATCTAAAATTTTAAAGAATTGAGTTTAACCTTCTTTAAAAATTATATATAGATTAGGATTTTCAAATGAGGGTATTTTCTAATATGATTTAAATGTAATTTTTTGGGTATTTTCAAGTTTGTTGGTGTTCTGTGTTCTACTATGGCCGGTGTCATCATAGTAATTAGTAACTATGCATGCTTTATTTAGTAAAACTTTTAGAGAAGAATTTATGTGTGTATAAGTGGTTTTTTTTAAGGAATATCTCAACTTTATAGACACGTTGCTTTTGCTTTATTTTTCGTGTAGTAGATACATTACTATTATATTCCAGACTTTAAGCATTTCTTTCTTCATATTTTTTTAATTAAATTTCCTTGCTAGCAAATTTTGGTTTCTTATAATTCCCCTCAATTTCTCTTGGAGTTTTAAGGTTTACTTTGCTTGTTCCCTAAAAATTTCTTTTTCGCATCTTTGCCAAAATTGTGTTGTAAAGGATGGCAATTATTTTGAAGGCCAATAAAGATAATTGACTTGTATGTCCTATTTTTTTTTTCATTTTTTAATACCATTTATTAAACTTTTGAATATCCGACGTATATAAAGAATATAAATTTGGATTGGATTTTTGGGTAGTTGTTGTAGTAACTCGTTTTAAATTAGTGGCTTTCCATTACTGTGTAGAGTACTTAATACAGAGTTAGTTTACCCCTTGCTATGATAGTTCTGCGAAAAATACTTTTATTCAGGTGTTGGAATGTTACCGAAGACATGGCGGCTTATACTTTTTAAAAAACTGTATCCAAAGAATTTTACATGACTCGTTGGGGTCAGGACCAAAGCCGGTGTTAATTTACCTCAAACGTTTTTACAGGAGTTTGCTGGAACTCTGGGCTAACCGATTCATTGTTTAACACGCAAAATTTCCTTGGAGTCCTCTATAAAAGGTAGAGTTGCAATGTTGATTCAGATAACCGTCATTACTAAACAGTTATTTTATTATAGACAAGGATTGATTTTTTAATGGAAAATGGCATTGAAACTATATGCTTTCCGGGCTTGTTAGCAAATAGATAGGTTTTAAATTGGAATTAATAAAAAATAGTAGACTTGAAGTAGATCTGCCCTCATCTGAAAATATATTTCACCATATAAATTTTACAATTAATAGCAATATATCGTGCAATATAATAATGTATGTAAACTTATAAACTTAAGAGAATGTTAATGGAAAGTTGGGTAAGAAACTAAATAAAACAAAAATAAAATATAAGATAACCGACACGGAACTCTAGACAAAAAAGGAAGCTGATAAATTTTCCCGGTAAAGGAAAATTGTTTAACTTAGAACACAGGAGCTGTCAATAGAATTACAGTGAGTAGCACTCGAGAATTGTCCAAACAACACTAAGTTTAAATATAAAATCATAAAGATATAAGCATACCAAACAGAATAGTTAATAGATGGTGAAAATTTAAAATAAATGAATATAGAATATCGAGAACAAAATAGATATTTTACATTTTAAACAAATTAAAAAAACTGAACAGAAAAACAATTAATGTGAGTAAAAGTTTAACATTGATTTAGTCTTATTTAAATTAACAACAAGCCAGATAAAAATAAAATATGCTAAAGTGATAAAAGTTAGTTTTAAGCAATTCATATGTTCTCTTTATCTACAGCTGTTTCATAAAGTATGTTATACTTTATTAAAATTTATCTCAAAGTCTGTATAGTAAACATAAAGCATTTTTTTGTTAGTACTATAAGACATAAAAGAGCTTTGCGTGTACCCAATCCGAATCTAAAACCAAATTGAGTGTTTCCTAGACCTCTCTTGTATCTTTCTTTGATTTTTCATATTTGTATTACACGTAGGAACATTTTTAATAGGTGGCTCATGATGCTAATTGTTCTGCAGACTTTTGCGTTTGTCTTTCTTGGAATAGTTGATTGCGCCCATTCTTTAGAGATTCTTTCCTCCTTATATACAACTTGTCTAGAAAGAACTTGATAGACATATCTGAAAGAATAACGAATGAGCGTTAAATTTATAGTAATTATATTGTATAGGATTTGCACTAAAATCCCCTTGGATTAATAATGACTAGCCGTTTTCTGCGTCTATAATATACTGGCATTAAGCGCTTTAAAGTTGATATACGTCGTCCACGAAGCTTCTTTTTGATGAGCAACCACATACTCCTATTTTCTATTGGGTTTACATCAGGCCGTTGTGAAGGCCAGTTGAGTGCCTCGTTTCTTTTTTCCGGACCCTACATAGTAGGATTCGAAGTTCGGGTTGTTATTTTCTTAGAGTATCCAATCTTGGACAAACCGAATTAAAGTTTTCTAATAAATTTTAAATATTTCCTCCGCATTCAAATTTGTTGTGAAGACATAAAAGTTTCCATATCTTTGCTTCGAAAAGTAACTTAAAATGTGCGCCTTTACCGCGTGTTTAACTGTTCGTTTGACAAGAGTATTGATTGCCGTAAACCAGGATCGTTATGCAATATGAGCAAAAAAATATTTGTCCCTGAACATTACCCTACATATTTTTCTAATAATGGATTTTGAATTATGTTGTGCCATCGCATATTATGTGTATGAAAATATCGTCAGATGATTTCACGCAACATTCTCAAACATTTTCGTTGTAATTTTGTGTATCCGTGATGTAGTAACAACATACTATTGTTTTGAAACAAGCACACGACTGTTTTGACGTCTTTATTTTTATAATTGTACGTCGCGACACGATGTGGCAAATCATCCACGGTCTTCGTCTCCATATAACGTGTCACCCACTGTTGAACTAACAATCTTTATTTTTTCATGTATTTTAAGGGAGCAGTTTGCGGCATTCGTGGTCTTTTTATGTGTAAAAACAGGAAAAGAGACGCATACACAACCCTAGTTTCCTGAATTACTTACTTCAACAAAATTCAACATTTAAAAGAGAAGCGTGACATCTATAAGTAAAAAAATGGGTAGGTAGTAGTCAGTTGCGAAGAAGTCACGGTTCTTCTCTGGCCAGTAGTTCACCGAGTTCGGTACTGACTTCAAGAAGGAAGCGTATACCATCCACAACATGCAACCGCATATATAAGATGTGCTGCGGTGTAACGCTTTGTCTGTCACTACGACATATCTCGCTAGTTGCAATCATGTACGATATAACGCTGATGTTCAAATTAAATCGTCATGGTACACCGTACTAGATAGTAGGGGAAGGACAACTCTTCAGCGTAAACGTCGTAAATGATATTCAATGGAGTATTTAGTTAACTGGAGGCTATTTCGAAACATTGCTCTTCATTCCATAGCATGGTATTCTGCCTTGCTATCAGTGCCTTTGACTGCGTGTTTACTAATGCTTCTACTACCTATAAATCAGCCATTATAGTCTGTGCTCTGCTACTCGCAATCTGCTCATCATTATCGCCCAATGCTACAGACTTTACAGTTATATTGTATTTGTGTAAAGACTATTTACGAGGTACCGCAGTCATTGCTTAACAATTTCTTTCTTGACAAACTCACTGAGGTACGTAAACTTGCGCAAGAAGTGTTTCTTAACATTCACGTTGAAGGCATAGTTGTTTTCTAGTGAGCGAAGCAATTAACCTACCATGTTATTAACGTTAACCGGCACGTTTATCACTTGACCAACCATAGTGTAATTGCCCTCGCACCTCAACCTGCGTATTTGCATTTAAGACAAACGAGGTGACACCAGTCTTTCCGCTATAGGATACAATAGCGGAAAATGACTGGGTTTCAGTAAATACTGAAAGCCGTTAGTGACAGGCATGATGGGCACTACTTTCCACCGTCCAAGGATTGTTTAGAGGTCGCACACAACTTTAACGATACCGCATCACTTTTAGGAAACACCGATCTGAATGTCCTGTGGTGTTTCTGCTGCGTATTCTTCAGGTCAGACTGAAACCACAAACGATCACATACATTGCACTTATAACCAGACTCGTTCGAAACAAATGTCTTGTTGAAGTGTATATCAGCCGCTTTCCAATAGGACTACATAGTACAAACGCGTGCATTCACTGAATTTCGTCTGCCCTTAAAGCATCCGTGATGATCTCCAGGTTGGCTGTCGAAAGACCATCAAATTCTTCTGAGTAGTTTTCGTTGATTAGAGGCTATTCCATTGCTGTAAATCCACCCCCCATACCACTAGATCCCGCCAAAGTTGACGCGCCGAAATTTCGATGCCGTTCATCGACGATTCTGCCAACTTTATTCCCCTGCATGACCTTTTCTCGCTTGGTTTTCTTTTTCAATCGGTAGCGCTAACACTTCTCTGCATTTTTGGATTGGGTCCGCTTTAATTCGATTCTGCTTCCACTTTTATGTACTGCAACAATTTCAACTACAAGTAGTCCGTAGTACTTCATTCTACACAAAACTGTAATCTATTTTTCTTAAACCAAGCTACAAACAATAACACGCGCTCTCCAAGACCACTCGACGAGCATTTACTTGTTGTTTTGTTACCCGACTCCCCAACTGGGGGAAATTTCGGTTTCTTTGGTTATCGCTTTTAATCTTACTTTCTCGAACGCTGCCCTCTCCGTTGTTTTCAGTCTAGTATTCTTTGAGTATTAGTAGTTTCAAACTCGACCGTTTGGTGTCGCTCATAATCTTGGAATGACACTCAGTATTTGTACCAAATTTAAAGACATTATCACGTAAAAAAATATTAGTTCACCTCTTTTACCAACTGCGAGTAACCTTTTCCACAATTTTCCAGGCTTAAATTTAGCAATTACCCAATATCGATATTAAGCTAATATCAGAAACCAACTACACAATTAAATTACAAAATCTATGATACAAAACACCTTTACGATGGGAGTGCCATTATTATAAAGCTTTCAAATCTGAAACAGAATAAATGTAGGTAACAATATCATCATTCAAAAAACTCATAGACTAATAGCAATTTCTTTATTTTAGTGCCCTACAAGATATTCAATCAAAGAAAATGTTTATTAAAAATTTTACAAAACTTCTAAATTGAGTTCTTAACATGAGAACAACCTAAATGTACTTCCTACTAAAGAGCCTACTTATTACCCCAGTAACAGAAACAGCTTTCTGGTGCACTTCGTTTGCGTCATAAAAAGAATACCAAAAAAAAAAACTATCTGGTAGAATAAAATTTGGGCTTTTTCTAGGAATACTCCGCAATACTTCTGACATTAATCTCCAAAATTATAAACAATAGAATAGGGCCCTTGTCAATAAGAAGAGTTAATCAAGAAAAGGATAAAGTAGATAAAGCTGTGGAAAGTCCAATACAAAAAATTAAAACTTGACATGAGACTCAACCCCCGGAAAACAGCAAGAAAATCAACTAAATAGCTTGACAATTACAAAAAAATTACTCAAAAAGGGGAAACTAAAAGATGCATGGATGTAGACTAGGCTTCTGCAAGATGACAAAGATTGATCAGACTCAGTTGAATAAGAAGATCCGACAATTTAGGACTATGTACAACCTCTCAGACCTTTGGGAAAATGACATCAAAAATTAAAAACTTGGGATTTCATTGCCTCCATTCGAAAGAAACACAGCTCGTGAGCGCTTAGAGATAAAAATAAACATTTGCTAATTATTTTAATAATATTTGTAAACCTTATGCATTAGGAGATACTTCTCCACATTATTTTAGATACTCCATACTAAATGGCACCTCCACTTTAACTTACAAGTTTACTTTAAGTTAGTACTGTGATTAAAAACAGACTAAAAAAAGTCACCTGGTTATGACATTATAACAGTTACTATTGAACAGATACATAGCATTGTTGAAATAATAATATTATTTGATTCAAAGAAAAAAATTTTAAATTTGGTTTTCAATTTTAATTGATTTTTAAGGTTGTTAGTGGTTATCTATTGCTAAAGTCGTTTACTACGCTAGCATTCCCTAGCTCTTACTGAGCTTATAATACGTAGCGTTCAGTTTTCAATTTCTGAAAGCAACAAACCAAAAACTGAAATCAATTATAGTGTGAGTATAAAAGAATCATTTGATTTTAAAAAGATATATTTGACGAAGTAATACAAACTTGGTGAACATTTTTTAAAGATGGCACAAAACTCCAAAAGAATCAACTGTCAGAAAATCAATTACAAATTTTAATGAAACTGGATTGGCAATAGACGCAAGCTCTAAAGTAAAGCCATAGTCAAAGTATCAATACAAATTTGAAAACATTGATCCAGCCTCGTGCCCCTTCAGCGAATCAAAGATCCGCACCTACATCTGTGGAAAATTCAACTGACGCAAGAGCTTCAGCTAGCCGACCATTTTTAGCCTTAATCATTCGTCAATTGTTTTTTTAAACATCATAAAGTGGATTCTCAGTTTAAACGGAAAATCATCTTTAGCAAAGAGTTTCAACTCACCGGATTCATAAACAAGCAAAATGGTTGCATCTGGGGTTCGGAAAATTCTCATGTAACTCATGAAAAGCAAATGAACTGCCAGTGAATCATTGTTTGGTGTGGATTTTGACTAGGTGGAGTGTTAGACCTATACTTTTTCGAAGATGATACTGGAAATACGGTAATTGTGAATGGTTACCGTTAACGTTATATAATAACTCAGTTTTTTTGACACCAACGGAGAACATGGATCTTGGAACAAATGTATTTTCAGCAAGATGGTGCTACCTACTATATAGGTTGAGCAACAGTCGATGTTCTACACCAGTGATTTGCTGATCGTCAGCAACTGGCCAGCAAGACTTTGTGATTCGACATCATGTGTTATTTTTGGGGTCATTTGAAATCCAAAGTCGACACCAGCAAATCCACAAACAGTTTAATGATCCCAAAAATGAAATCTGACGTGTTATCGATGTAATTGATCATAACTTGTATACAGTGTTAGTCAGTCAAAAGCGCTATTAACCGATGCAAAATCGTTAGCAGAAAGACATAAAAAATAATCCCCCACCATTACTCCTGCCACACGTACGTGAGTATAAAGACAAACACACGCAAAGAGCGGATTAATTTTAGTAAATTCCTTTGCTGACGATATCCTCTGCACCTCGTGCGCACTTAAATAATCCTACAAATACCAAATCTAATCTGCTAATTGCCATCATTGCCTTTAATAAATTAAATTGAAGGTATAATCAGTTTATTTGTTGTAGTTGTTAAATGTAAACGTTATAATACCGTACTGCTTATGTAGAACATTCTACAACTGGAATTTATACGATAACGAACTGCGTACGTGCAAGCCTTCTTATTTGCGTAGAAGGTTACCATTGCTGCAATTATTTTTTGTGCACACATCGCTCGACATTGAAAATGCACGCGTTACTGTTTAACGTAGCCGCGTGCTACTTAATCTCGAGCAATTTATGTCTCAAGATAACTAAATGTTAATGGATTTTTGCTTTAGTAGTTTTTAGTAACCAAATAAGAATTAAATGAAGTGTCGAGGTTTGTGGAAGTAATCAACTTAATCAAAACTTTTCTATTCACAAATTATAACTTTATAGAAAATTAGCGATGTTTAATACCACCTAAATGATATAAATTAGTTAATAAAATTCTACAGTGTCCAAAGAAGCATTAAAAACTAGTGCACAGCAGAGTTATATTAAATTACCTACAGTTCTATTTATAGGGTGATCGAAATTAAATATTAGGAGGTTTTCCTGAACAAAACACAAGATATTGAAACAACACAAATTTTATTGCTATCAGTGTAAAGTACAATGTGGACCAGATGCGACCATTCCTTGGAGAAATTCTTCTTAATGCTTTCCCATAAATGCTGCATTATTTCAGCAACTACTCGTCTGATGTACTCTTTTAGCTCTGGAACCGTAGCAAGTTAATACAAACCCTTTCCTTCAAATAGCCGTAGAGAGAAAATCTTAATGGAGATAGATCGCAAGATTACAATTGCTAATCCATCCCTCTGCAAGACAACATGACCAGCAATTTGGTTTTACATGCTGTGTGACGCGTAGCTCCATCTTGTTGAAACCACATATCATTTAAGTTAAAATCGTTGGTTTCATTAATGCACTGGTTTTTTCTGGGTTTTGACTACACCAGATATGACACATTATTGCATCCAAACAATGGTTGAAAGTTCCTTCTCCTAATCGTAACTTGAATTTAGAACTAGACAACAAAAAACGTTATACAACATAAAAAGTACAATGCCAAAAAACCTGTCATATGAATATTTGTTGATTTACAGCATTTTAGACATCGGCAGTCTTATTCATCCGGAGACCAAGCCCGACCCCCGTTGCACCTCTCACCAGAACTGACCAAGAGACCCCTAAAAAGTACGGCTTGCTTTAGAGCCGGTCGTAAACGAAGGTAATGTGCGGCTTTGTACGTAGGTGGAGGCCGGCACTTTGGCGAGCGCCGGGGCGAGCGCGACGACAAGAGCGTGCTCCTATTGTACTCGAACCAGCAGGGCTTCCCCAGACAGCCCGTCTGCAGAGCGCACCCAGAGGAGCTGGAGCGACGGGCGCACGCCCCGAAGGCCAGGTCCCCGCGGACGCGCACCGTCGACATACACACGGCTTCGAATACGATGGCCTATCGAAGGTGATTGTTTCCATTGTGCGCATCTGTGACCCGATTTGATGCTGTTTGTATCATACAGCATTTGATTAATAGTTCGAAGAAGAAGGCGCCCCTAAAAGAACCCCTGTTAGCAGAAACTGGAACCTTTCCCTTTAAAATCACCCCGAGTGGCAACTTCAAAGTCAACTCTCACCAGGTGCGCTTGCATCTTTTGCATCAATTTCATAATCGCGTTGCTCTCGACAGGTAGTTTTCGAATCCCAAAAGCTCAGCGTATTGGTCGCCGACCCCGAACACACCAAAGTTAACATCCATCCCGAAAGCTCAGATAACGTCGGACAACAACCCAAAATGAATCCCGAGTCCGCAGACTTCCATAGAGGATCCGCCATGGAATCAATCATGGGACAAGTAAGGATGATTAGACCATGCTCGATCTAATTATATCTTTACCATTTTCTTTGAAGCAAAATTGCTTTGCTGGCAGCCTGGGCTCACTGATAGCGAGCACTGCGCCTGTACGAAGAGAGAAAGAAGCCTCAGAATATGAAGGAAAAATAACCGACCAAATCTTAGACCCTGAACTGAACCTTAACCGCTTAGGATACACAGCAACAGAACCCATAGATTGGCACGAAGTGAAGCTGCCTGAAAAAACAAATTTGTACTTGGAGTTATACCAAAGGATCACTAATTACACGTAAGTTTACAAAATCTTGAGCTACAAATGTGTAATTTCATTTGACCCATATTAGCAATGCTGACTGTAAGGTTTATATTGACAATGAGGAATTCAACTGTCATCTTATTGTACTACAGTGCTATTCCGAGGTTTTTGACGAGTACGTAGCGGTGAAGAAAGTAGAATTACCTTCGGTAAGTCGCTTGTGGCTGTTATCTAGTTGCGAAGTTAACTTTTAAATTCCAGGATAAGGTTAGCACTACAGCCTTTGCTTTCATCTACGAATGGATGATAACTGGAGAGCCGGCGTACACAGACCTCAACAGGGAGACGGTGTTGGACATCTTCAATGCATCCAAATATCTAAAAATTAAAGGTCAGCTTGTGTTTGTCAGTACTATTGTAGAATAAAAAATTTTGAATTCAGATTTAACCGAGCAATGCTGGGCGTTTATTGACAACACCGAGGTGTTTTCTGAAGACACTGCTTTCTTGCTGTATATGGATGCTAAGCAGAAAGATCTGGATGACGTTAGAGAGCTGATGCTGCCGCGAATCCAAAAGTTCTTCCTTATGCTGGTGAGCTCCCAGGACTGGCTAGATCTTGACAAGGCTGACGTTATGAACTTTTTGGGGTCTAACTACATTTGCGTTAACTGGTGAGTATCTCGTTTAGATATTTGAAGAATTTTAACCTTGCTAAGCTTTTCAAATTCTTGAGCAACATCTTGCCAAAAAAGACCATAATGATGACCAACGTTATTTTTGACAGCTGTTTGATTTCTGTCTTATGGACATATTGTGCTCCTCTTATTTTTTTACAGCACTTTTTGCACTATCCTCATTTCTTGTACCAGTTTGTACAAGTTTTTTACTGTATAGTTGTATTCTTCTAGATCCATTATTAGTTTTCCATAAATAATTTGATTTCTGTAAACTAAAGCCTCACGCTCGTACGAGTTATGGACGGCTGTTTCGAATTTCCTACCACATTGTCTGCAGCTCAGGTCTACATTGTAGAATCCTATTTTGTTGAGATGTCCTCTGAGAAAACAATGCAGTGAGGAGACCTACAATAGTTTGTAGCTGATTCCTGCTTTTTACTAACAGTTCTTCAGTTCTTTTACAAGATAATTTTTTGATTGCGGTTTTCCATATCTCTGCCCAGATACATTTTCCTCTTTATTTTTTATGTTGTTTTTCTCACTCATTGTACCTTTGGATACTCCCAAAACGGGTTCTAGATCTATATATAAAGTTGATAATTCTTCTTGTGCTAGCTGATTAGCTTTTTCGTTATCTGCAATTCCATAATGCTCTGGTACCCACAACAGATTTAACTTGTAGTCTGTCAGAGCTCTACATTTAGCCAGACTAGATGTTACCTTAACTCCTTAATGGATGTTTATGAATATATCGATCCGCATATTTTGATAAGCTTTCAAATTGTAGCTTGAAAGGAGGATGTATATTTTGCTAGTGGAAAGATTAACTGCAAGTTTTCCTTTTTACAATTTGGTTCGTCTATATACCAAATAAGTTTTTCCGAGTTTGTTCCTGTTGCCTATTTCATATAAATATTTATTTTGATCCATAATATTAACATCAAAATTCATGTTCAATGTGAATTTTGTACATCATATGATCTATCATATCCATATCCAGTAAGCTTCCACACATACGTCTAATTTTTAGATGTCCTACTTCCATACTTTTTCTGCGAATTGGGTTAAGCAGTCTATAAAAAGCCACTCGTCCATCTTCTCTGATTTAAAAACGAAGAGGGCGGAAGTCCAGCAGTGTCTCCATTGCTGCTGTTGGTGTTGTTTTGATATAACCCGTTATTCCCAGACTGGCCAGTCTTTGTGTCTTTCTTAGTATGGTTACAGCAGTTTTTGGGTTATTTTTGCCCACCTTACCAAAGCTGCATATGTTTCTTACAACTAACAAAAGGATATTTTGGATTCAACAAACCAGAATTTTTATATGAGTTGTGGAAGACAAACATTTCTTCAACAGCACTGATACTGATATGCAATTAATGATAGGAGCGAGATAGGTAATTGGTTGAAGAGTTAAGCGTGAGAATTCTCATTTTTTAATGCATTTTTTCATTCCATAATGTACCTACAAATTTTATTTTGCACCATTTGGTATTTTATTGGCCGCATATAGCTCTGCTGTTTGTTAAGTTATAAAATTATTTTGCAAATTAATTTCTTGTGTTTGAACAGCTCAATTTGTTCTGTAGTACTGTTTTCTTGGTAACTGCTGCTTTACTATATAGGAAAGAAGCCAAAATAAGTTGAGTAATAATTGAATGTATTTTAGTACACATTAAGTTTTTCTTACAAGATTGTACAAGGTGTTATGTTGTGCTTAATCATATAACTTACTTTTTATTTAAATATTGACAGCTTTTGGCATATATCTGTATTATTGGTGGTATTGGTAATCTCATTCTTTTTATGAATTGGTAAAGTTGCTGTTTTCGCCATACGAGTTTTCATACAGAATTATCAACCACGACAAACATCGGGCTTAATCTTCTAAACTAAGGATTTTTATACCTTAACAATCCAAAAACTATTACAAACTTAAAGACAAAAAATCGGTTTTATCTTTGACCATGTCTTATATAGGGCAATGAAATACCGTAGAACTTTTTCAAAGTCGAACTCAATACAGTCTAACCGCCAAAATAAGAAACAAAAAAATATGATTCGCCTTTTCAATCTGCAATCTGCAATCATCAAGCTCGCCAATGCTCTCTGTTTTATTCTTTATGGGAATCTGCAACATCAGCGATAATAAACCACATTCTACCATTACTGTTGTTAGTTCTGCTATTCTGCAAGGGAGAGTATACAAAAATATTTTCCACCCACTCTACTTAGTTTTCTGACTCAAATTAGATGGTTCTGGGGATGGGGTGATTTTGGTGAATAATCTCAAATTTGTTGGTTTTTCGAGTTCAAACTGTCTATACAAGGGTTTTTGGAGTTGTTGATCACAAATATGATGCCCTGATCCACTTGACGAGGTAGAATCCTGTGGCTGGGGACGATTTTGGGTAACCAACTTAAAATTCTTTGTTTTTCGAGTTTAAACTGTCTATATAAGGGTTTTTGGGGCCACTCATAACAATTTTGATTCTCAAATTAAACTCCAATGCACCAAAGTAAAAAAATTTCCTTTAAAACTTTGGGGAAAGGATGCCCTAGGACACCAGGGTACGCGTAGGGCATTTTTTCATGTATTTTTAGTATGATTCAATTTTAATTATTTGCAAAAACAATTTTTTCCAGATATTACTACGAGAAAAATTTTGCCTACACACAGACAACCCTATCAGTGTTCACGTTTTAACAGTATTAACTAAATAGGGGTTTTGAAGGTTTTTTTTTACATTATCGCAAATATTTACCGCGTGCGAAATCGGAAACTGTCGAATTTTAAGATAAAGTGCTATCAAAGTGCCGAAAAAACTTTATTCAAACATTGAGGTGCCTGGGCCCCCACTGTAACTTGACAACCACGCATTCATTGGTTACAATTGATAGCTCAAAAATGTGTTCTGGCCCAGACGAGAATTCGTTACACACAATTCATTTTTTTTTGTAAAACTCATTCGGTATGTGGTTGTTACTTATATGCAAGGTTTTTAAAAAAAAATGCAATTTGTGCAACGGATTCCTATCTTAGTCAGAACAATGTTTTGTTGCACTTAAAATGCTCTTTCGAATGAGCTATCAATTGCAATCATTGGATGCTTGGTTGCGAAGTTACATCGGGGACCCAGGCACCTTTGAAGACTGAATACGGCTCTTTTGCAGAAAAATGACCATTTTTGTAACCTTTTTTTTACATTACGGCAAATATCTACCGTATGGTGAATGGCACACTGATAAATCTTGGTTTTATGATTCTCCGACACCTCACCGAATATTTTTAATCGAAACTCACATGCGCTGAAAGGCGATTTTCTTTTTTACTAAAAACAGACCCCGACTTACGTTTTTACTGAAAACAGAAAGTTTGTAAACCTTAAAAAAACATCGAAAATACCTATTTCTTTAATACTGTTGCTAAGTGACCACCTTGATGGGGTTGTCTGTGTGCAAGCAATTTTTTTGTAATATCTAAAAAAAACGTTTTTGAAAATGATTCAAATCTTATCGTATTCAAATGAAACAATACACTACTCATACCCAGGTGCCCCAGGGTATCCTTTCCCCAAAGTTTTAAAGAAATTTTTTTTACTTTGATGCATTGGAGTTTAATTTGAGCCCAAAAATCCTTATTCGGACAGTTTAAACTCGGAACCCAAACAAATTTGAGGTTATTCCACAAAATCGCCTCCATCCCTAAGATTATGTTTTCCCTTCCCCCAAGTGCACTGGGATACTTTTTAAATATTATATTTGTTATCAGCGACCCCAAAAACCGTTATTCAGACAGTTTAATCTCGAAAAAGCAAGAAATAAAATATTCTTTAGAGTCTGCAAACAATGCATAAAATAAATGCATTTTTTTGCGTGCACAAATGCACTTTCGCATTATAATAAACAAATATGTGGTAAAAAAAATTTCTGTAGCTTTTCCGATTTGAATGCGCTCTGGAACGTGTCGATACGTGTACTCACAAAGAATTTAGAGCTTTTAGCGTTTTTTTAACTAATTTAACTAGACTAAATAGTTAGGAAGAAAGAAATTTCAAGAGAAACCAAAATAAATGTTTATAAGTCGTTTGTGTTTATCTTAACCTTTAGCTGTGAAAGCTGGACGTTCACAAAGAGATGGGAAAGTAAGTTCCAAAGCTTGGAAATGAAGTATCTCAGAGCTATACTAGGAATAACGAGGATAGACAAGGTTATAAATGACTGATGTGCCGCAGTGTTAGCTTATCTAGCGGCTTTAGTCACTGCTAAAGAAGAAAATGAATTTTAGGAATCTATTGATGAAGAACAACATCAATTTAAGCAAAGCTGGACGAATATTTTGAAAGCAATAACTTCGCTATACCAGAGGAGAAGGTACACATGCTATCTGTTTGAAGGAATTCTAGTTGATACAACCTGAAAATATTTTGCCGGATATACATTTAATCCGACTTTCACTTATTGTTTTCGTTTTACTTCGTTCTCTAGGTCAATAAACTTGGTTTGCACTTTAGTCATATTTTCACTTTATTGTATTATCAAACCAATATTGAAGTATAAATGTGTGTTTGAATGGAAAACATATTAATCTCTAAATACTAGATTAAACAGCTGCTTGATATGTTCGAACTGTAACTGAAATACTTTATATGTTTGTAAACGACTCTATTAAATATTTTATCTCAATAAAATTTTTAAAAAATAGCAATAACAACATGATTTCGTTAAGTAGTGGTTGTACAATATATGCCAATATAATAAACTTTGCAGTCACAGTAACTCCTAAAGACATCTATTTGTCCATACACCTATAAAATCAAAATCTAAATGCAAAATAGACAAACTTGAATTCGAAACACAAATGATGCTTCTTCGACAAATCCGTTCCTATAAACATAACTCTCAAGTTATTTGTGGGGACGTACAATAAGAAATGAAATTGCATAAAACCGATAAGAATGCCCCCGCGCGAAACTGTGAGCTCAAATTGCATTCTAGTAAATCGAAACCTGTTTGAATCCCACGCAAGCTACATAAGAGCTTTTTGTCGCGACTGTCTAGAAAAAGCGAATTGTGATCGCTCAGAAAATGTTCTATCTCCCCGAAGCAGCTGCCGGGATATTCCGCTACAGGGACATCTTTCCTGGAGGGTTATTAGGTTTTTTATTAAATGTATCAGAACTAAAGCGGGCCTTAATCCTTTATTTTGAATCGAATGACTTGTTAGCAAGCGCCTTTTGGTTGCAGCGAAATGGAGGTGTTCATGTCGGCCATAAGATGGCTGAAGCACAAGTGGGACGAGCGCCAGCAGGACGTCCTGGACGTGATGAGCTGCGTACGGTTCGGGAACATCGCCCCCTGGCAGCTGGTCGACATCAAGCGAAACCCGGAAAACCCGGAGTTTCTAAAGCTCACCTCCATGCAGCCGATATGCAAGATGATCGATGACGGGCTTGCGTATGCCGCCTTAATCAGGTTTCCGCTCGTGGCTAATTAAATCCCCACAGATTTGTGATCATCAAGTACTGGTACGGCCAGGAAAACGACGACTTCCAGCACTGGAACAACATTCTAGGGCTGCAGGAGCCGCCGCCCAGGAACTGGAGCGGCATGGACAAGACCTATTTCACCTACCGCGAGTTTTTAATTTACCTGGACCAGTATAGAAGGAGCCAGATGATCGAAAAGTCAAAGCCGAAAGATAAAAGGAGGCGCAACAGTGTCGATGCGAGGACATCGCCGAAACAGTCCGTCGAAAGGGTCCCTCCCAGAATCCCAACCATGGACGAGTTCTTGTCCAGTAGAAAAGGGGTAGGTGACAAACATCACAACCATAAAAAAGTAAACAAGATTAATACATGAATTATGAGCAAATTGTAGCGTACTAACAATATTTATCTATAATTTATTATACCACTTAGGCGAGGGTCAGAAATTTTGTTGGTAAATATATATTTTTATACACCCACAACGAAGTCTTTTTCCATAATATAAAGTTGTATATAGCGACTTGGTAGGTATTAACTATAGCAGCATTTCACTCTTGGTAACTCTGGAACCTTTTTAGATCCTGAAGGTGATCAAGGGCTAATTTATTGTATTTCGGTAAGGGTTGCAGAGTAAGTGCATGAGTGAGGTAAAAGTTGCGCATTGTAGTGGCTACTTTTTTATATCTACAGCGTGCACTTACAATGCAAGACTCTTACCTTACTGCCCTGATCAACAGCTCATTTTGAACTTGCAATTGCTTTCTAGGATGGGGAGCAGCCGAGCAACGTAAAACGGAGACTTAGCAGAAACCAAGCTGCAACAATAATACAAGCAGCTTTCAGGGGGTACTTAGTGCGGCAAATGGTGAAGCAGTACATTCCCAAGATGAAGGTAAGGAGCCCGCGGAACAAGCAAACCTTGCCGGCGCTGAAGCCGTCGCCGCTCCCCTGGCAGCCCCGCCAGAGCTTGAAAGTCATGACGATGACGAATCAGCCGTTAAGACCTAAGCTGTGAGTACGGCTGCTTCCGGCTTTGCGAAAATACATCCGGCCCATTTCCGGTTGCAGGGACGAAATGAGCGCGAGCGCGCTTGGACCCGTGCAAAAAGATTACACGGCAGAAACTTCGCTTTTCAGCGCCGACAGAGAGTCGGTTTTGGTATTTGGCGGTATTGATCCGCATAACAATTACGGAGTAGCACGCAACACTGGAAAGGATGTTTTTAGGTACGTTCCCGACAGCAACGTGTGGGAATATGTGGGTGACCTGCCCGAGCCCAGGCACCACCACAGCGTTGCTTTTCTGAAGGGCAGGGTGTACCTTTGCGGTAAGTCGAAAAGAACTCGATGAAAATCATTCGAGGGCTGTAATTTACCCATACATTTGCTACACTCTTAATGTTTTTTTTTTTTTTTCTTTTCGATGGAATAAGTTAAAAGCTTATTCATTGTTAGGTTACACCTTTCATTTTTGACTACTACAGTAATATTTACAATCTATTTAAATAAAAATAAGTCTGTGTGAGGCATCACTGTCGTCTAGAGATTTACTGCCAAGGTATTTTGATGAAATTCAAGGCCAGATTGATAGTGTTCACTATTGCATTTTACTTCTTCTTTCGCAGTTTTCACGTGGAGATCACGACGCAGAGTATCATTCTTCACATGGCTTGTTTGTGGTGTTGGAGATATATCATAGAGCTTTTGACTGGAAGTGCTGCAAAATTTTCAAATTTAAGGTGCTAGCTGTACCTCATAGTTCATATGGGTTTTATATCACTTTATAGATTAAGAGTGTTTTCTAGAATCAGTTTTGACACTAAAGTTTCGTAAATGCGCTTGGCCCAACTTGTTTCTTCCACATTAGCCTTCAATCCAAACGGATGTCTAAATATTTCACAGCTTCTATTTGGGATATCTACTTTGTGCTAGATGTGTGCCTAAGAGTAAAGGTGACATGGACGGATTTTATTTAATTGATCTTGGTGCGCTATTTTTTTAAATCTTCTAATAAATATAAAGCAACTTAAAGATTAACAGATTTGGTTTCTGCATTTTGGGGTAGGGCTAATATAAGAGTGTCGTCCATGAATATGACTGTTGTGGTTTGTTGTATAGTGGGTATATCTGAGTTATACAACAGACAGAGAAATGGGGTCCAGCATGTTTTCTTGAGAAAGAAAACTTTAGAGTCAATGATATTTAAATTTGTTATCTCGCCTTAGAACTTAATCGGAAAGTACTTGACTGATAGATAACATTTGAACAGTTAATAACATGCGTGTGAAAGCTTCTGTTTAATCTTTAGCAGTCCTGAAACTTTAACAAAAAATTGGGCTATATCGAAAAAATCTGCAGGACAGGATTTGTCTCATTGTAGCGTGTTTATCTCGAAATCCGAATTGATAATCTGGAATCAGTTATGTTCTTCAATCAGAGATTTCAACTAGTGACAACAGACTAGTGGAGAGATATAATTCTACCTTCTTAGTTAATCTTCCTGGCTTTTATCTATCAGTAGTTTAAAACCTTTCTTTGAGAGTTCCTTCAGAAGCTTACTCGTCGTGAGGTCGTACTACACTGCTTTCCTCCCTCGGACTTTAAGCTGCATTTGATTATAAATTTTACTTCTTCCATTTTAAACCGCTTTGTTAGTTTGGAGCATCAAGTTCTTCTTATATTAACATAAATAGTAACAGCTGAAATACTTTTGCAAGGTGGATGGCGAACGTTTTAGCTTTCTCGGTGATGCATCTGGGCTGAGCTATAATCATTTTTCCGGATAGGTGGTACTCTCTGTTAAGAGAGAACGGTTTGCTGCCTTCTTAGGGGCAAGACTTTCCAGATAGCCTTCTTCAGGTATTGTGCTGCTGTGTTAAACCTATTTTTGTCGACAGGTGGCCGGGTGTTTTGCCATATTCTACGGAACCTCCGTTTTTTAGCAATATTTTGTTTAACTTTCATTAGTAGACAGTGTAGATTGGGGGGGGGGGGGATTAATTCAGGAATGGAGGTTTCTGCATGTGAAACGCCATAATGCTTTACGTGATAAAAATAACGAATGATCAGATGAAAGGTCTAAGCACTGTTGTATAATTTTGTGCTATGCCTTTGATTATACAAAAATCACGTGCATATTTTTTCTTCTGTTTGTAGGCCAGTGAAAGAATTGCCTAGTAGAGAGATAGTTGAGATTATTCGTGTTCAATCATTTTCTTGCTTTCAGAGGTGGTTAACTGAAAGCCCCATTGCTGTTGCTTAGCGTTGTAGTCTTTTCCAACGATAAAGCGTTCTCCAAGAGTACTAAAGAATTATATTTTAATTTTCTTTTGTTTGGAAGGGGGGTAGGGTACAGTTTTAAGATTATAATTGACCCTATATAATCTTGGACTACAACACTTGCCACTTGTGTGTGCTCGTATTGATATTTATTTAGCTTGTGGTGCCTTATGGAACTTTTACTGATAACAGCTGAACTGCCATGCGCTGTCCCATCTGAGCTTGGTGTCATAGACAGTAAACCTTGGTATTCTAAGCTAGCTTTTGTTGAAGTGACTATCAGATACAAGTAGGATATCTTAAGTTGTGGAAGATCTTGACCGTGATTTGTCAAGCCGTTGGCGTTTCAGACTGCCTTTTTAATGATTTTAGCCATTATGGCAACTTGGAAACTATGGTTGTTAGAAAAGTTAGCATCGTCTTCATATGTTTACATAATTTTTACATAAGTTTTTCTAGTCATGTCGGTTGTCATGACAGTTGAGGGAGCACTTGATGTATGTTTGCTATCGGTGGAGCAGGTAAAAGTCCTGTATTGGCTCTAACTGGGTTTGTTTTGGTTGTTTATGACGTAACGCCCGAAATTCTTAACTGTGCATTTCTTGTAGATTTTACAACCCTTGTAGTTTGTTGCATATGACACACTTAGCCGAGACAGTTTTGGGTTTCGTACAGGATTTTGTTGTGTATGCGTTACCGTACTTAACACGCCTAGTCCTACGACTGCAGTATTTTTTGCGTTGTCAGTTTGCACGTTTAGAAACTTCTCTTTTTTGGTAGAGTGGTTAGATTGTTACTTTGGTTTGCTGCAGGTAATGGATTTCATAGATCTTATTTAATTCGTTTGGGGCTGAATCAACAAAATACATAGATATAGGCAGTTTAGCAACCCTGTGTTTAACATTTTATATACCTGTTACTTTGTGTCCATATCTGTCTATTCCTTTTTTTAATTCCACGTCAGTTAAGTAATATAAATTTTTGATCACTAGTCTGAAGTTTTGTTCTTCCCTTAGCTGATAAGCGTAACATTGAACATTTAATTAATTCAATCTGTTAATTAGAATTCGACAATTTGCTTATAATCAAACCTTTTGAGACAGTGTTTTTTAATTTATCTGTCAGAGGTTTAGTTTGTTTTTATTTAGTGTCACATCAAAAATAAAAATTTGAAAGGTTTTGCTTCTTATCCATTTCGAAGAGTGCTGGAAATTTGTTGCTTGCTTTAATAGTAGGCAGGTTTTCATTTGCTCTAACTGGTCTGACGTAGCACTTACATATCAATAGCAGCAAAATTTCTTTTCATTGTTTTAGTTGTTCAATCCAAGCTGGATTTAGTTGATTGATAGTGTAGCTGTTGGTACTATGTATTCGCTGATTCATTGGACTTTGACCTACTTGCTGACTATAGAAAGGAAATATGCACTGCCAAAGCTGCAGAATTTGCATATTCAAATATGATTTCCAGAAAGTAGAGAATATTGAATTTGATATTGCATTGCAAGTATCTGCACATGTGGCATTAAGAAATTGATTTGTATCAATCATTGCTGACTGGAACAAAAATAATTTTAGGCTTACGTACAATTGCGCTTCGTTTGTTATTGCACCGAAGATTAATGGTAAACTTGTCGCTCTTATCTAGCTTAGATCGGCTGCAATAAACACACGTCTCTTTTCTTCTCCTCGTCAAAGTCGCAAATCTTAGTTAAACTGGCAAAATTGTAAGTTTTACTATTACAAAATGCCCTAAACAAAATGTAGTCCAGTTTAGGACTAAACCGCAGATCCAGATCATACAAAACCGGGCTCTGTCTTCCTGTAACGGTTTGTGATTTTTCGGCCTCCGCAAAAACGTAGGAATTCCAACAGTCCAAAAATTCACCTCTCAAGACGCTTAGTTCTTTACATGAGAGTTTATGACCACAGAAACTCTATTATCGGTGGATTTTACTATTATGAGACAGACAGAGACGCTCATTTAAGCGCCTGTAAATCTTGATTTCTACTTAAGGCAACACAGAAGCAGTCTATGTAGCCTAACAACAGGTAAGGTTAGGTCACATCAAGAGAACGGAGGTTGGGGTTAAATATATAAATTTATAACCTGCTAACTTAACCAAATAAGGAAGAGGTGAATATGTGAAGGACAAGAACATTTGGATTTTATTGGATTAGCATATATATTGCGTAAATTAAAAGAACAGCGGGTAATTGGCAGCTTCATTACGACACCTTGTATTACATGTTTTTTCTGATGTATATAATAATGCCATTAATGACGTCGAGTAGAATTTTTTGGTGAAAAAAGTCTCATCGTTAAATCGCCACTTAAATTTGGTGTTCTGCGAGTTCATACTTTTTTCAAATTTGAAATTACTTTTAAAGAATAGAGATTTTAGAGTATTGATAAGATTTGGGACAATACTACAAAGAAACAAACCTATGTGCAATATTTTCTATATTTTAATTATTAGAAGCTCCTTATATTATACGTCTGCATGGTTTCTAAGCAAATCTTATACATAAAATAGAATTAAAAATTAAAAATAGACTTACTAATGCATAAATAAAGTAAAAATTTTACGTAGATAAAAGAGCAGCTTGCTACTAACAAAAACAAACAAAAGTATTAAAGCCAAACCGATTAATTTATAACAAGAGAGAAAGCAAACAATAATAAAGAAAGTAGAGCTCAAAATTTATTATATTGTAAAGAAGATTGAGCGCTCCCATCATTTTCGATTTATAAAATAATTTTGTAACATAAAATATGGGATAATATAATATATTACGTAGGTAATGCTATAAATTTTCGTCCTAACTCACTAGGTACTGCAATAATTTTAAAAACGTCCACCTTCAAAATAAAAAAATTTCAACATCGGAAAAGCCAAAATTTTTTAGAGCTTGCCGTGTTTTTGCTTTAAGATATGAAAATTGAGCTTTCTTGTAAACGCAACAAATAATAAAACTAATATTAACCCACATTATTCAAAGTCACATTCGCCAAAATATTTTACAAAATAAATTAATATTTTAAGAGAATAGTTAGGTTATTCAACTTCTGATCTTCAAATAGCTTGCGATAATGATGACTAATCATATTATAAGAATGTCCTAAAGTATAATGGGATTTCTAAGTAAGTAATGAACTATTCCACAAAAAAGCTCTCTGAAAATAACTTTAAAAATACATAAATAATTACGTAAAAGGAAGAAATCGGTATTACTTATTTAATTAAAGTTTCTAAATCAAATTTTGCTATTGACGTAATAGAATAAGACCGTGTATTATTGGTTGCACCTATATACACTAGAAATTAAAGTTTTTACATTTGTATTTATTACGTTTGTTATTTATGAAACGAGACATACAATATGATTGTTGGTTTTTTTTTTGTTAATAAATAAGTCCAAGTATTTTTACTTTTCGATACTATATTTCCCAATAGTTCTTTGTTAAGTTTCTAAGCTTTACGATTCTTTACGTTTACCTGCACATTTATTTTTGCGACTTTCCATCCCACACAAACATGTTTATAACAAATTTCTATTCTAACATCGGGCCTTTTTACAAATTTATTTAGTTAATAGAGTGTAGTATCAAAATAAATCTAACAGCAAAACTTAAATAAACTTTCTTCATCTCTTCTCTAGGCTAATAAAGTTATAGACACGAACACAGCTATGAGCGGGCTTTGTACATCTTGAGATATTACTGAGCTCTTCAAGATGTAACAAAACTATAGTAAAATAAAAAATGTTAATACGGCAAACGGGTACTATTTGCAAAACAAATCACTTCAATTTAAAAATTGTGTACTGAAAACCAAATGTTTTAACTATAAAATATTTGTTGTAAGAGAAAAATGGTATAACGTATAGAAACACTAGATAAACAAGGAATAAAATTATCAAGTTTTGTCTTCTTCAAAATGGGTAGTTCACATAATAAAGATTATTCCGACCATGAAAACCAGAAGAATTTAAAAAACAAAATATTAATAAGAATAAAGATATAATTAAAGAATGCTGTATTATTAGATATTGTGGTACCTCGTCCCAAACGTATATGTAATAAAAAAATTTATAATTCAACGGAATAATTAATAAAAATAATTTTAAAACACATTGTAATAATTAATGTAATAATTTTTTAAAGTGCCTGCCTTGTCTTTTAAAATTGCTTTGACCTCGATTTCGATGGCATTTTTCAACTTTCCGAGTGTTTTAATTTAGTTTTGTATATCCGATCTTTGAGATACCTCCAAAGAATGAAATCACAAGGGTTTAGATCTGGTGAACAACTCGTCCAATCGATGACATTTTCAGTCTCTGCCTACAAACTCTAACGCCAAACTGCGATCTCCAAAATAACCAGAGATGAGTTACAGAGTTCTTTTAAACAGGACCCCCATCTTGTTGAAAGTTATCTCGTTGTCTTGCATTGGGCAACTGCTTTGCGCTAGACTTCGACATTAACTGTCTTACTCGTGGAAATCAGACCAATTATTTCTTGCTGACATTTTGGGATTAGAGGGCGTACCACAGCCAGATGAGAGTTTTCTCTGCCCCAAATATTAAAGGTTTTGTTTTCTTACTTAGTCATCGAGTTATAACAAGCTTTGTCGGAACATAAATGTCTTTAATATCATTTTTTTCTATTTCTGATTTTTTCCAAAACTTTATTTACAAAATCGAATCTTTTGTCGAAATTTCTTTGAATCAATAACTATTATAATTAGATCTTATATAGAAACATATCCAGTTTTTTTGTAAAGCATCCTCTGGATAGTCAATTCCGAAATTCTGGTGACAGTGCTTGCATGTCTTAGGAAAGTTGTAAGACTCTAACGATAGACATCGCTGGCCGTCTCAATATTCTTTGGAGTGGCGACAGTAGCCGTCCGACCACTCTTGACTCGTTGTCACAGATGACACTTCTTTCAAATTTCTCAATCAATTTGTTCAAAATTAATTAAAAAATAATTTTTATAAATTTGTCACAAAACATGGTTTGATGGAAGTTGTTGTACTCACATCTTAATTGTGTTGTCATTCAATTTACAATGCGGTCCAAATCTGTTCCGAAGTCCGCTCTTTGCAATGGTGGAAGATCCATTCGAATAATAGGCCTTTATTATAACGATTCGAGCTTTGGTAGTATAAGTAGTCTTAGCGGTAGTCATTGTTTTCAATAATAATTATCACAAAAAATTATCTTTTAAAACATAAACAAAAGGTTTGTTTTTAAAGAAACCTTAAGATGGTGCCAGAAAAACTTCACTTATATACATTTGGGACAGTCTGTACATTCCAGTCCTTTTTCGTTATTATTTTTTAATTTTTGTTACTTCAATTTATACGTTTTGTTGACTATTAATTTTTTTATTTTCTACATTTGTATGTACACCACTTCAAAATGATAATTTATAGATACTGCACAATTTTTGGACTCAATGGGAAAACAAAATACCACCAGTCTCTAGTAGGGTTTTGATCACAAAAAAGGGAGAAGTAAAGACACAAACTTGCTGCCCAAGGAAGGAACAACTTTTTGGTTTGTAGGACTAAAACTTCTGTGAAATTAAGTGACATGCAATCCAAGAAGATGTTAAAGTAGAAAGAAAAACAAACAGTGGAAAAACTAACCAAATCTAAAGAAATTCTAAGGCTCCATTTAGCCAGTACAGAAAAGAAAAAATTATAGAATAAGTCAGGAGGAAGAAATAGTAATAACAATAGAAAGTTAATTGAATTTAAAATAGTTGTAATAAAACTAACCTCTATATATGTATGTTATAATCAACTGTGGAGCAACCATCTATAATAGATGAGGAATTTTCAGAAAAACCACCACAACCTTGATAAAGTTAATTGCGCTAAAACAAAAAAGCCCTAATCTTCCTCAAAGATATAAACTTAATTGGGTTACTGTAATACAATAGAAAGTACAATCGTCTTAAAATGATCTACAACACACACTATTTATATCAAAAAAAGAAAATAAAAAATGTGAGGGTTGAACAAGTATATCATAGTCTTCCTTTCTTCTCGATGCATTTGGTCCAGCATATTCTCTCCAAGAAGGTTGTTTTGGGTTTATACACCGTTATGTATCCACTTCATACTTTGCTTTTTGGATTCAGACTCATAGTTTTATCCCTTGCGACTGTTCTACTTATCTTGCATAAAAAATCGTCGATGATAATTTGCCGGTCCTGAGCTTGCTAAATTTTCTCGTCAGTTGTGGAGGTTGACTGGTATCCTGTTTCCCTCTTTTAAACTTCTCGAACCACTAGTAGCAGAACAATGCCCCTGTATTGTATTGTAAACCTCTGATAAATTTCAGATCCTAACATACCTTTCCATCAAAGAAATCGGACTACGGCTCTTTGTTCTTCCTAATACACACTGATGACGGAACGGCCATGTTTACACTGAAACAGAAGCAAAAGATATAATACCATAAAGGTCAAACTTTGATAATTTGACCGAAGTAGTATCAACTTAAACATGCATACATAGAAGACCGCGTAACAGACCTAAAGATATGTTATGGCAAAGATGCAGATAATTTTTGTCTACATCTTTATATACTGTATAATGTTTGGAGGAGGTACACAGCAGTTTCTCTATATCTACAAGAAAGCCAAATAATATATTATAAAAGATCTTTTAAAATAGCAACATTAAATTTATCCACATTGTAACCAACTGCAAAGCAACTACATATGATTGTTGGGAAGTTTTTAGGAAAACAAATACAAACTTGAAAAATGTTGTTAAAATATGACTTAATTCGTACTACTTAGCAACTCAGTAGTCTATAGGTTGCCTTAGAACATACTCTAGTTATATTTATTTTGAAAAATAACCATATCTTTTTATTTCTATTGCGCATGGAATATAGTCGGACAGGAAACTTTTGACGCTTACCGTGCATGTACGTTTTTGTTGAAGTAAATTAACGAATTTATCTTATTGTTCACTCTGCTGAATCCAAAATGTTAGCTGATAAGTTCTTCTCCAAATTTGTTATTTCAAAGAATATTACAGTTAATTGTTTTTCTTATGATGAATTTCGTTTAAATATTTAGAAACAACAATTTTTTTTGATTATTTTTCTTCAAAGTATGGGCTTAAACTGTATTCTCTAAGAAGAATTAAAGCAACTCAAAAATTCTTTTAGTGAATTTAATTTACGGTAAGTTACTTCTCGTATATCCTCGATGTTTTATATTTTATTTTTTCTGTGCTCCTTTGTGTACTTGTAACGTGTTATTTATTTTAGTATTCAATTTTTGTTTGTTATAGTTATTTCGTCTTTATTTTTTATTTTCAATATTTCCTTATTTCCTATATTTAATTGCTTTCTGGCTGCTTTTGGTCTTTTATTCGCTTCGATAGTTTCTAATATGACTTGTGTATTACGTTTTCTCTTATCTGACTCATGGCTTTGTTTCAGTAATGATTTTATTAAATCTATTTTTGCTTTTTTTGCTGTTTTGTTTGACACTGTCAATATCTATATTGTGAGACTTTTGGCATATTCATTTAATTCTTCTTTCTGAATAGGACGGACCACATGTTCATGTTTTCTGCTAACTCTTTTTGGTATTCATATATATATTGGGAGAGTTTTGCAGTATTAATTAGTTTTTATTGCGGTATATCTTAGCTTTTTCTGATTTTAAACTAATATATTTTAGCTCGTACGATTCTGTAATCATTGCTTATTGAGATCTTATTTAACACATCTACATCTCTTACTATTTGCTTGTTTGATATAATAGTCAATTTCGTTCTTTGTTCACCTGTTAGGGCTTATCTATCCATGATCATTTTTATTACGTTCTTTTCTTAAAGAAGGTGTTCATAATATTCATATCACCTGTTTCTGCAAAGTTTATTAGTATATGGCCTCTCATATTTTGTTTTCCCATTCCATATTGTTCTACGGCGGACTCGTTTTCCTTTTGTTGTTTGTCCACTTTGCATACCTCGTAGAATTTCTTGTAAGCTTGCTGATAATTTCTTGCAAAACAAATTGCTTCTTGGTACATATGCTGGTTTATTGGAGATCTCTACGTAGTGTGTTACATTTTAAACATTTTTCTTGTTTATTAGAAACCCAACTCTGTTTAATTTATTTTCCTTTTCCCTTTGCAATATAATTAACAAATATCCTGATTTGGGTTTTATGATTTCTTTTCCTAGGAGCCTTATTTAGCTCAATCCTAGGATATACCATTTTATTTTATTAAGTTTATTTTCCAATTCTTATAGTTTCTTATCTGCAAAGAAAGTTTGTATGTTATATGTTGCTATATACATAGTCCTTTTCCTTGTTGTGTTATTTTTCTTATGCCATCCATGTTTAACTCAGATATTCTCCTCTGCCCTTCTTTTTATACAATCGCCGCCATGATTGGAGGATCTTTTTTCTTAGTTTTTATCATATTGGTGAATTTACTTTTTAGTCCATTATGTATGTTCTTTTGTAGAAGATTGTAGTACACTGCACTGCCACACTGTTTGATATTTTTAAAGAACTTAGTACACTGTTTATTTATAAATTCTGCTATAGCGGGTAATATCAGTTTTATATGAAGTTGTTCGTTATGTACAAACCACGGGGCGTTCACTGCAATACGGATGATTTTATTTTGGACGACTTGGATTTTTCAGGTGCGTTTTTGATACATTACTCCACACTGGACACGTGTAAGTTAAAATATGTTTTAGGATTGTCTTGTAAATTAACAATACACACTCTGTTTTAGGGTGCTATATCCTGTTTATTAATGAATAGAAGATTACTTGTCTGACATAACATTCATTTAGTTTTTTGTTTATGTGAAAACCCCATCCGAATCGAGTGTCTAGGTACACCCCTACATATTTAATTGCCGAGTTTCTGGCGTTCCACTCTATTATGGTTTTAAGTGTACACTTGGCAGATTATTAATTTGTTTTAAACTAAATACTTTTACTTAAAATTTTTTCGTGCTAATTTTTATTTGCCATTTATCTCGTACCATTGACACATCTCGTTCAGTAATTTTTACAAGCATTTGGTAGCAATTATCAGATTTTCGTCTTAGGTTACCACAGCGGTATCATCAGCAAAAAATTGGTAGTTAAATAAGGTTGGACCTAACATGCTTTCCTGTGGGACTCCTGCTTTAATGTCATTTGTGTTGGATAAAGATATACTGATTGAAATGCTAAAAGAAGAAAGCATGAATTACACCGTGAATTAGAAAACTATATAATAAAAGTATAAAAGTAAATACAATTCCGAAAATGTAGCAAGTAGCAGAAATTATACATATGAAAGAAAATCTTTTAAATTTTACTTGGTCTCATAGACTTTAAAAAGGCCTTCTATTAAAAAATGGACTGTTATAAACGCCTTAGCAAGATGTGGATTTGACAGCAGATATATGTACCTAATCTACTATACACTTAAACAGAAAGTAAACTCAGATAGCTGATATGAAATATGCCTGAGGTCTGACCCTACGTTTGGTTACCTATCTTCAGGGTCGTTTTGCATATCTTACATTTGTAAGGTCACCACACCGACTTATCCCACGGTTATCATTTGTAAATAAATTGTTCCACGTTTCTAGCTTGCAAAAATTTGAGGAAAGGCGGGTGAAAAATTGTCAGCCAAGGATGCCAAAAATATTTTTGCAAGCAATTCTTTATTAAAAACTTTTAAACCAATTCAAAAATATACATAAAGGTATACAACACAAATAAAATGCCCATAAATAGAGGAGTGCGATAGGGCAATACTGTATCCCAAAAAAATTGTTCGTCACTTCATTAGAAGGTATTTTTAATTTGTTAAACTAAAAAGAAAAAGGAATTAAAATTAATAGTATATACTTTGGCAACAACGAAAAAGGAAGACCGTCTTTAAGATGAACCAACGACATAAAAAGAACAGCCAATTATAACTGGATACAGAAAGCACAAGACAGGGATCTGTGAAGAGTACTTAGAGAGGTCTACATCCATGAAAGGATAGATATATAGGCATGTGATGATGATAATGCTTCAATTAACTAAGATTTGCAGATGATGTAGTAATAGTAAGCAACAATTAACAAGAGCTACAAGATATGATCATATAATGAGCAATTTACTAACAGATATTAACATTACCCTAGAAGATGAACCGTTAGAAGTAAAGGATAACTATGTATACTTCGGCCGAAAGATTACAACAGAAAAAGGCAACATCAGCGAAGAAATAAGTAGAAAAATTAGATCAGATTGGAGTTCATTTGGAAAACTAAATTATATCTTCAAGTCTGATATTCCAAATACGTTAAAAACGGAAGTATACAACCAGTGCGTACTCCCAACTCTGATGACTTAGGGAGCAGAGACGTGGGGCTTGACAAAGAAAAATTTCTAGAGGCTAAGAAGTACACGAAAGATGTATATTATAAATTAGATTAAGCGACCGTAAAATAAATACATGGATAAGACAGCAAGCAAAACTAACATACGTCATTCAACGAATTGCATAACTTAAGTGGCAAACATAGGATGAAAGATGGATGGACCAAACGTATATTTGATTGGGGATCTGGCGACACCAAAAGAGACGTTAAAAAACTGTCACTTGGTGGCGAGATTATGCACAGAAAATTGCTGGAACAACGTGGATGAGAATAGTAGCAGATAAAAATGAATGGAAGAAAATGGGGAAAGCCTACACTCAATGGTGTCTTTTCGTATAAATCGTATTCTACCTCTTGAATATTCCGAGCAACAAATTATTTTTTGACGAACTTTGCTCAAATCTCTCTCCATTGTGTCAAATGTTGTGGATTAATTCCACTCTATTGAAATCAATTCCATTAAATATTGTGTTTTTTATGACAAATCAGATTTAAGTTGAGAAGCTCCATTTAGCAAGCTCTTGATAAAATTCAACCACTATGATGCGATGAACTCCTCATCAACATATTTTAATCTGTTTATCAAATTAACTGCTACATTGAATGAATGTGTTTCTATTTGTTATTTAAGTGCAATAAACTCTTCTTAAGTAAACCAAATTAAAGTCAATGACATGTATTTTTCCTATAATGAATAATGACCGTAATAAATTTTATCTCTAGGGGTTTGCAAATGAAAGACTTCTGTAAACGTTTACTTGTAAATTTTATATTTCCGAAACTTTCTCCAAGGCACCTCCTGGGTTTGATTTTAAATAAATATTGTTCTTAGTAAAATCATCAAGCCAACAAAAATAGTAAAATTCGTCGATGAAAGAGTGCTATTTATGATAGCTTACACAAGGACGCCGCCTGCTTTGTTTTACTATTGCTGTGGATGAATCAATTCTAATAGAAGAGATCAAAGCATAAAAGGCTTTTCTTAAGGTTGCCATATTAGACCCTTCAATTAAATTTTGCAAATTTGAAACTTTTGTCATCCACCTTAAATCTGAAGGAATGTTTGTTCCTAATTTTAAGGTTTTGTATAATAGAAAAGTGCAAATAAGTTGGTCGCTTTTCTTATAACAGATACGGCTAGATTTTTTTATATTGTGGGACCTAAATGTTGTAGCTTATAATTTATGGTTATTTCGAGCAAATATATAGTTTCTATTGTGATTTCACTAGAATGAATAAAGCCTTAGTTCCAATAGAATCAGTTGTTATGTAACCATTTTTGATGAGTCTCGAAGTGTACGCAAGTACTCAATTATATTTGGTTACTGAATAGGCTACCCGCCAGGCATCTGAGAGCTTCGGGAATGGAACCCGGGTCCGCCGGCACAACAACCAAGCTCGGTCACACTGGCGCTTATTTTGTCTATATAAATACAATATTTTCTTTCTAAAGTCACACTAATTGCACTGTATCAACATAAATTCAATCAATGATTTCATAAAAGAACTTAAAATAGCAACAGAAAGGTGTAGTTTTCGACCTACAGAAATTGGGTAAAGAATGACAAGTGACCAATCCAAGAAAAAAGAAAAAAAGCTCGGTTGGAGTGTTTGAATATTATGAGCTACAACTCGTAATTCTTTGGATTCTTGACAAATGTCTTCTAGCCACACCATAAATAAACTTTTTTTCATCTTATTTTAAAAATTAATTCTTTTTAGTCACAGTAAACATTTTAAGTTGTATTTGTTTATGCTATTTTTATATATCCACTATTAATAAATCGGCAAACACTCTTAATCTCTTAATCTTTTGTAAAATTTTGAGGACTACACAATGTTGAATTATGGAAACCAAAAACATTTCCTTCTTCGGCAGATCACCAACAATTATTTATTTTATTAAATAACGGCGATTGACTAATTAGCTGCTGAAACATAAATATGGCTGTACTTTTGTGACACAGTTTTAATCTTTAAGAATTTTTGTTTCTTTTTATAATTGATTTATTTTTCATTTGCAACTAAATGTACACGAGTTTTAAATATCTGATAATATTCTTCTTCGCTGCTATTTAGCGCTTTTAATGTATTTTACCTTTAGATCGTTGCAAATATTTTATAACTAACTTTTCAATTTAAAAAATTAATCGACACCAATTATTCTAGATTTCTTTATTGAAAATTAGTGCAAAATAAATGGGTGAAAAAAGCCATTCGGAATTATATTGATAAATTTGACTACATTAATAACTCCAATATTAATCGAACTTGTAGCGCAACCACTATTTTCCCATTTATTAAACACGGAAACTGGATCTGCGATTAATCGTTCAGCCTGCAGATATAAATCGTTCAAATCCCAAACTTCTCTTTGAGCTAACACAATTAGTTTCTCTAGCTGTACATGATATATAATCGCGTTAAGGCTTTTGTTTGAACTACCTTATGTATTAAGTGAACGTTAGCACGAGGATTGTGCAATGAACTGCGAGTGCTTTTGCTTAATTGCTTGTTATACTCCGTCCATAGTTTGGCTAATCGAAATACGTTCAAAAATTTATTTATTACTTAATATGCATTTGTTTGCTTAACTTGTAAACAACTTTTGATAAGCCTCTTTTATTCTACTTATGGTTTTGAAGGGATATCCTTTGGTTAACAATTTTTTGATTATTTACAATGTATTTTTTGTTATTATTATTAATCAAAAATCTTGTTGTGGCGTTAGATGTTAAGTTGTATTTTATTTAAACATTATTTATATATAAATTTTTTCCAATCCTTTGCTCCTCTTCAATTAATTTTTTGTTCCCTTAGGTTTTCTGTTACTGCATTTTTCCATGTTTTGATCGGCCTGCCTCTTTGTTTTTTCTGCATAGTTCTTGTTTTTCATATTACTTTTGTTAATTGGCTTTCTTTCACTCTTACTAAATGACCAAACCATTTAAGTTGATTTCTTCTCATAGCTGGCGTAAGCAGTTCTACTTGTAACTATTCTCTCACATCGGTGTTTCTGTTTCTGCCTTTTTTTGTAATGCCTATTAGAGCTTTAAGGTATACCATTGCAATTGCTTGAAATTTACTACTTGTTCACTTAGTAACTACCCAATTCTTACTGCCATACATTAAGATAGGTCTAAATATTATTTTATATATTGCTATTTTTGTATTTTTGAGAACTACTCTTTTGCATATGAACGAATTATTCAGACTGTATATATTTTTAGTGCATTTTTTAATTTTTTATTTACTTCCGCATTGTTCTTTTCTGTCTGCCTCGGTATACTGTCAAATGCTTTTTCTAAATCTAAAAAAGCAACGCCCATCTTGTTAAATAGATACGAAGGCTTTCACGACTAGTGTTGTGCTGCATTGTGTGGTTGATTCTCGGATTATAAGGTCGTAGTCGGAGTTGAGAAACTCTTGACGTTTCGTCCATAACTCCGGCGGACATCTCTATAAAAAAACTAAAAATTAAGTGACTGCCCCATCATTTTCTCTTTTATACTCGTGCGAGTATGGTATAAATGATGTTGGGGGCGTAGTTGACGTCACCGGGATGGTAGATAACTAGCTACTAACGTCAATCGGATCGTTGCAGGTAATATTTTACCATTTTCTATCGTCTCTCGTTCTTTTGCCGTATCGCGGTCTGTTTTTTGCCCCTTAACAGCGATAAACCAAGATTTAGGTAGATTGAATCCGTCATCTTTGTTAAAATTATATTTTACATTTATAAATCTCCATCGCCCCTCTATATTATCTTGAGTAATAATTCTTACAATTGGATAAAACTTGTGTTTGCCCGAATGCTATCTCGTGGCCAGAATTTTCGAAAACATGTTTAGCAACTACTGATTTTTTGGGTTGATAAAGGCGTAGATGACGTTTGCGTTCTTTTATCCTAGTGGTAATTGTCAGGCCCGTAGTCTCAATGTAGACTTGCTCACATGAACAAGGTATGCAATATACCCCTGGTGTCCTATGGGTTTCTTCTATCTTTGCCTGGTCTCAACAAATTCCGTATCTTGGTGGTTGTAGTATAGATGGTTTTCACCTAGTTTTTATTGAAAATTTTTCTATTCGGTTCGTAACCCTGTCGATGTACGGTAAAAAAGCTTTGCTTACCGTAGCCGATTTCGGTTGTGTTTTCGTGCGCATTTGTTGAGTTTAGTTGCTCTATTTGTCTTCGTCCTCGAGTATCCATTTCCTTTCCAAACGTTTTAGTTCTTTATCCAAAAACTGTAGTTGACAAATACGTCGTGTCAGATCTAACAATCTTTTCACAACCGTTCTTTTTTGATCTGGATGGTGATTCGACTGCTTATAAAGGTAACTGTCTTTATGCGTGAGTTTTCTGTTGTAAATGTCCATTCTATGATCTCGACACCTGTAGGTCTAAGAAAGCAATCCTATCATTCGATGTATAGGATATTTCGCATCTATTTGATATGACTCTACGGGAGGAGGTTTACAAGTCTGTAAAACAATTAGAGAACTTAACGCAAAAAGAAATTCCAGTTACTGTTCGACCTTACCTTCTTACTGCGTTATCGAGATCAAAACGTAGTTTTTGAGTATTTACAGGTTAAATACCACCAGTTCACTCTTCAACTTCAACGAATTTATCGGAAAATGGAAGCTGCTCTAGTCAGAGAACAAGTGCATGCTACTAGAAAAACCCTCGCTTTGTGTTCACTAGAACTGATGCAAGTTCATGTCAGCTTAGTCAGCAGAACCCATAAAGATGACTAGAACGCTGTAGACCGCATTACTTTCCATTTTGCGGAGAAAAAATACCTTTTAGCGGCCAACCCCTCGTTATCTAAATTTCGAGTATCACATTTCTTAGGTGGTTTGTAGAAAAATGTATTTTTGGGCTCTCTTATTAAACCGCTGTGTTCTTTGTATTCTTTTTTAATTTCCATAATTGCAAGCGCGTTTATAACATATATAACTTGCCAAATTGCTTTAGATAATTCTACATGGTGTAGTCTGATGGGATTAAGTCTTACAATTTAGATAGCTAATGATTATCTCCGAATCTGGAAATAAGTTTTCTTAGTAGTTGGTGAGAAGATGCTATTTACTGTTGTACCATTTAACTAACATCGTTATTTTTTGTATCTTTATATCTGTAAGATCAATCCGTCGCAGAGGGTAAATGAAATGGTTAATGTGTGATTGTAACGCTCAGTTGTAATCGTAACGCCTGCACCATGTTTGCCTCAAATATTAGAGATTAGTCGTCACACACCAAATTGTGACTTTGGTATTGTACACACACCTTCTCCTACGTGAAGATTAAGAAAATTTCTTCAAAAGGAAGCATTTTCTTATTAAGCTCTATGTTGAAAACTGTGGTTATTATACTAACATGGTAGAATTCTTCTTGTTTGTGGAGAATTATGACTTCTTGGATGTTTCTTTATTAAAACTTTTAGAGAAAATTCCGCTCAAAATCTAATATTAAAAATTCTAAAAACAATATATGAAACTATAAGCATCCCAAAGATCAAAATTCTTATTCATATTCAAATATAACTAAGATGTACACTAACTATAGTTAGAAACAACATTTTATTGAGAAATACCCGTTACTACTACTTACTGACAGCACTTTACACCTGACCGAGTTCGAGTTAACAGAAACACAAACTTTTCCGACAATCAAATCAGGATGTCGTTCCCACGCCACATATATATCCTGAAGTTTTGACACACAGCTTAAAGGTCTATTCGTTCAGACGACGACCTTTTCCGACGACTCAATCGACTTTACCAGCATCTTCTGCAACTATGAGGCTATAGTATACGCAATAAGAAGATAAAAAGGCTGCAATAATACCAATTCATTGGTATCGTCTTTTCAGCAATTCATAAAAACGATACAGGTAATATTTTACAGGTAAATAACAAAAAAATTTCAAAAAACAATTAACACATGCCGATTACGCCATTTTTAACCAACAGTAAGCCAACATTGTTACTTACAAAAACAAGCGATTGGGTCTTGTACACAACCTATCTAAACTTAAACTGCCATTGAGACAAAGATACGTAAGAGGACTAGGTTTGTGTTTGACAAATCGTTTTGCATTACAAATAAGATTTTAATGTCTCACACATAAGAAAGATTTACCATCACCAATTTGAGGTTTTGGGATAAAGTGATAGAAAGTTGGTTCAAAGTCTTTTCTTGAAGAACTTAAAGGCTACATCTCATGTGGTGAAATCCTACACAAAATTGTATTTCCCTATAAACATTATTATTAGAAAACAATTACTGTACCAACTACACCTTATAACTAGACAGTTGCAGATCTTCCTCTAAAGTCCTCTGCATAACTACTATGGGCAAATTAGCAAATATACTGTAGTGTTTGCCAAATATTTAGTATCCTTTATATTATACGACACTCAAAGTCGTTCTATAGACAGTTTTTTGTTTGCATTTTTTTTTGCAGAAAACAGTGAGAGCAGACAGTCATCTTTCAGGATGGTACGTTATGTTATCTAAAATGACAAAATATTAAAAAGAATATAAAGATTACCTTCAAGAAATCTAATTTTGAAATGCAAATATATTTTATACATACAAGTTTCAAATTTGACTACATTCTAGGTGTAATAAGAATAACACAATAGGGTTATCTTTAAATATAATCTCCATTCATTACATTTGGAAACTAGCATTTTATTACACTTGGAAAAATACTCATAACTTCCTGTAACTCTCCATCGTTGTTAAATTTTCAATCGAGGTTTTTTCTCAAAGGGGGGGGGGTTAAGTCTAAGCTATAGTGAGGATGGCAAAACACTTTATATCTTCATCTAGAGTATTTTGCAGCAACCTGAGGAAATGCCACCATATAGTGTCAGTTTGATTCAGCATCCCATTCCTTTTTTCCTTGATAAAGTAACGCAATTTTTACAATAATACTCGTATTTACGTAATACTCCCCGTTAACTACTGTATTTCTTCGCTTAAGATCAATTAGCAAAATTTATTTAGAATCCCAAAAGCTCGTTTTTATAATCTTCTTCGGCGATTGAGCTATCTTTGCTTGCGTTGCTCGTTTGGTCGCGCCATTAACTCTCTTTTTGTTAGGAGGTTATAGTATAGGATGCATGGTTTCATCTCTTCTAACAATGAGTTGAAGAATGTCTTCTTCGTTGTTGCGACAGGTTTAAAAATTATTTACTGCATGTCATGCGTTGCTGTGTATGAATCGCTGACGAAAATCGAAATACTCGTCGGGCACTAACTTTCTTCTTATTTTTAGATTTTCCCCTATCGGTTTGTCGTCTTCAGCTTCCATAGTTGTCAATTTCCCAGTCTCCACTCTTTAAATTTGTCCTTTCCAATTTATTATTTAAGTATGTGATTTTATTGCTGAAGTCGTTTTTAACTTTGTTGTATTTCTTATGGCGTCCAATGTACTATGTTCTTCGGTCACCTCTCTTCCACATGTCCATACTATTTTAAGGTGCCTATTTCCATATTCCTGGTAATAAGCAATTTTATTTCCACTTTGTCATATTTTTTGTACGCCACTTTTCTTCTTATGAAGTCTAATTCTTATTTTGTTCCCAAATTCTTTAGTAATATATGCCTAGTTTCTCTATACAATAATATTATATTTTATACAATGCCTTTATAAATTTGGATTTTGGTTTCTCCATAAAATTCCATGTAGTGTCATTGTTACCTTTTTTCCCATTCTAATCTCTTTATTTATATCTTCCTCCACTGTTATAATTAATCCCAGATATTGCAGTATTTAATGGTGCGGTATTTTAGATTTATGTCGTTTTGTTCTCCTATACACATATACTTTGTCTTGTCAAAATTTATCTTTATTTAATCTTTTGGTAATTCTTCTTCTAGAAGTTCAATAGCATATTCTATATCATGTTAGTTCGTAAATAATAACGATTTAAGTTACTTATTTCCTATGGGTGTCGCTTTTCCGAGACACCTGCGATTTCATTTGTGTTTGAGTCCTTTCCTAGTATTGCTATTTTGAACCACTGATTTTCTGATTTTTATTTTTGCTTTTATATTTTTGCACATCAATTTTACTAGTTAACCTATTTCTATAGGGTCTGTAGCCTACGTATTGCTGGATAAAAATTTTAATTCACTGTACCTTGTATTTTTTTCTAAGTCGACGAATGTCATGTGCGTATCAATGTTTTTCTTTATTTTTTAGATTACTTACCTTAGACAAAAAAATAACCAAACGTAATCAACGAGTGCTAAATCCGCTTGGTTCTTTACTTATTTCCACTATAGCCTTTTGTCTTTTACTTTTAATTACTTTTTAAATATTCTAGCTGTAAATCTAGCTTAATCTTCTATAATTCCCACAATCCTTCTTATCACTCTTTTAAATGTAGATGATATATATGATGTATTCTCTTCCAATATTATATTTTTTTTTAGTTTTTAAAAATATCTTTGCTAGTATTTGTATTAGTTTTTTACCTCTATATTTCTATAGTTCTGTTTTGATTCCTTCAAGACCTGGTGCTCTGTTATTCTTCGATTTTTTTATAACTTTTTTTAACATTTTGTGTATTTATTTAGTTTTGCAGTTCTATGCTTTCTGCCATTCCTTTTTCCATGTATCATTTTTTATTTTTCTATAGTAGCTCTGTAAAGTGTACAATCCATTGTATGTTGGTTTATGTCTTGCGTTCTTGTGTGCATTGATAATTATTCACCATGATTTTCTGTACACTAATGTGTTATCTATATGTGCACAAATATTATTCCATTGTTCTTTTTTTATTTTTTATTCTATTCTAATTTGTTGTTCCGTTAGCCAATTTGCGTATTTTTGTTTTTATGAGTTTTCTTACTTCTTTGCTTATCTCTTCTTTATAATTTTTTACATTATTCTTTCGTTCTAAGACTTCGCATGTTTTGTATAATTTTTTATACTTTCCTTATTTAATAGTTCCATCTTATATTGGTATTATTTTATTTCTTGTGTTCTCTTGTATTTAATTTAGTTTCTATATTTTTGTTCTTTGTTCCATGCAAATAAATTTTTCTACTACCAAATGATGAGCCATGCCACAGTCGGATTCTGTATATACTCTTGATTTTAGCTTTGTATCTTGTCTAATTAGTATTAAATAAATAACTGATTTTTGTCCTCTACCGTTTCTTTTTATGTATATTTATGAATATCCCTGTGCTTAAAAAATGTATTTGCATTTTTATATTTGTGTTTTTTGCATAGCTGAATCAGTCTGTTACCATTGCCACTCCTTACGTTCTCTCTAAATCTTTCCATAACCTTGTTGTTCCTTGCTTTTTTAACCCTGCAGTTAAGACCGCCTATAATTATGATTTCGTGTTCTTTATTTATTCCTTTCAATATACTATCAAGCCTGTAATGAAATTTATCTTTGTTTGCAGTTTTTGCGCTATCATCTATCCTCACTATCGTGATTATTAATCCTTACATTTTTTTATTTATTTATTGATAAAAAAGATAGATTTTGCTCCTCAGTACTCCTAACCGTGTCCTATGAGTCTTTTTTTATTGGAAAATGTGGATATCCACTCGGAGAATGTTTCCTAACTTTTTATATTACACTAACCTTATTCATATAAAGGTGCTTATGTAAAACATTGAACGACTGTAACGGAAAGCCCTAACCTTAATAATAATTCTTTTACTTTAAAGGCTAATCTTGTAGCACCTCAACTGTTCATACTACACATAGTTTATCTTTGATGCTTTCTTTGTCCAAACGAAGTTATTTTGCCCATTTCTATATATTACAATACAAGGGCAAATGCTTACCATACATACCACTCAAACATTTTTTAATATCACTGGGATTAAGACTGTTCTTAGTAAGAATTTGAATCATGGCTCGTTACTCAATTTTCAAGATTGTGCAAAATGATCGATACTACCAACTTAAGTGACTGTTGCTACGTGACCGAGACAGATCGGTCGCTAAAATTTTTATTAATGTTCAACCAAAGATGGTGAAGAAAACGCTAAGTTTAGTGTAGTAAGTGCAATACCGGTGGCGCTGTGCATATTTGGCGCACGCTAGCGCTAGGAAATCTGCAGTTTTGTTGGAAGCGTCTGCTTTAATATGTGTAGTAATAACGAGAACAATATACGAGTTTAAATATACGAGCGTGTTTTCATTTCTAACAGATGGTTTCTATTATCATTGAACAAGTCGAAAACTTTTGACGCTTATCGTGTACAGGATGTCCTCATACTTCTGTAAATTAGAAATAAAACGTGTCCTTTTATTATGGCCTACTTTGTGATCTTTAAAAATAGGATATAAATTTATTTACTTCAACAAAATGGAACAATATTCCATAATGCAGCAAAATATGCCTTTTGAACTACTAGTCAATTAAAAATTCGCTTCTAAAATCTTAACCATAGAAAAAGTACAATTAAGACACTAGAGAAGTAAACTTTCTAATTTATGTACATATATATTTCTCTCTTAGTTGTAAACATATTTTTTTTTACATTATTATACATGTGAATTATAAATGCGAATATCTATAGTATCCCGTGCCTTACATTATAATTTCATCCTACGCAAACAGGCGAACAATTTCCTTCTTAAACACGCCCTCGGCGATCCCCGGAATTATTTATTTGTTTTCCTTCATTTTTGTAGCTGCTCTAATCCGCCGTAAATATCTTACGATTCACTACCGCTTTACAAAGAAGCGAACCCTTGCAGGAGGCGCCGATCCGCGGGATGACGACGTGCGCGGCAAGTCTGTGGTCGTCGACACCGTGTGGAGCTTCGAGCCCGTGAGGAGGTGCTGGTTCAGCGAGGGCAGCCTGAGCACCCCCCGGAAGAACTTCGGCCTGATTGCCTGCAATTACAGCATGTACGCAATCGGCGGGCAGGACCGGCTGGGGAGGTAATTTTCGGGCGCGTTTAATAGGAGCCGACCATTTATCTTGATAATCTCGCAGAACCCTTGCTTCCGTAGAGCGATTCTTCCCCGAGACGGGCAGCTGGGAGTACCAGGCGCCGCTGCGGTTTCCCCGCATGGGGGTGGCCTGCACCAAGTACCGGGACCATATCTGGGTGGCCGGCGGGATGTCCGGCTCGCGCAAGAGCCCGCTCAACGACTGCGTGGAGTGCTACGATATTCGGAAAAATCAGTAGGTATCTCATTTTTTTCGGAAAAATCCTTCGCTTGGTTATCAATGACAGACACGCGTAGATACAGAACCTTTATTACACACATTAGAAACCTAGGGCAGTACATTACTTTTTGACATAAACGTTATGCAAATTGAAGCACTTGTCATAATCTCTTACAATGTTTGAAATTCCTTCCCGCCAAGAAATGAAGCCACCCTGTAACAGCATTTTGAAGTGTAGTGTCATTGTCATAGCGGTGCGACGCAAGCCACTGTTTTATGTACATAACGGACCTTTGTCGCTGACTACAAATGGATGGCCACTTCTTGCTTCATCATGCACGTCAGTGTGTTCATCTTCAAACATGCGACATCATTGACATACGACAACTTCACTCATTACATTTAATCAATTAACATTACACAGTTTGCTATGAATCGCAGCTGCCGAAAGTTTTTTTACACACAGAACACGTATTACTGCTCACATATCACATTTTCAATTAATCTGGTGGACGAGTAAGTTGCAATACAACCTTCTTCTTCGCACAGAATACTAAACTACTGCGTACGGCGCTGTAGGACGGGTGTTGCTACCTCCACATATTTCTCGCGCGTGCGCAAACCGCTCTTGTTGGACAAGACTGGTTAAGCGAAGATAAAACACACTATTCATTTTGGAAATAAATAAGTGAGGGTGGTTTGTTTTGTTAGTTAACTTTTAAGGTAACACTCCAAACTTCTAATTGATAATTGAAACTTTTAAAGTATCTTATGTGCCACCAAACGTGCAATTCACGCAAATGTCCAAAAACTTGACTGCAGACTAATATTACAATGGTATGGTTTTTTATGTTAAGTTGAATGTGTATTGCAAAAAACATATCTTAGAATTTTAACAAAATCTTTCTTTTTGGAGGTTGTCTTTCAAGTTCTTAGTGTATTAAGCCTTCTATTTTGACATTTTTGGGTTAGTAAATGGGCAAATTCACTAAACGATAGTTATCAGTTTATTCCGATCTGATGAAACTCACTGTAACAATTCTGCAAGAATACAGCGTGTCCCAAGGGTTTGTCATCAGGCAAAAAATTAATAACTTTAATAGATATTAAAACCGTTCTAATTGCAACCAATGGATACAAAATATCTTCAAAAAGTGATCAATAATTTATCGGGGTTTCTTCGGATATTGAATTCAGTCTTTTGGCGATTCATTCTATTCAGACTTCCTTGACTCGGGGGTATCTTTGTTTAAACTTCATAATGAATAATCACATAAATTCAAATTGGATGAATAGGCCGGCTAATCAGTGAGGGCTATATGCGGTAATTGCGAGTATTTACACATTTTTCACTTTATAATGACACCCATTTAAGTTCCATATCTTTCTATCGCCGATTGGCTTCGATTAAATTATTTGCGTCTAAGTAATGGATATTGATTTGCAATTGCTCTTGTCCCTCAATGACTGATAGATTTGAATTTTGTAAGTAAAAAAGTTTTAAGCTTTGCTGACGATCCGACGAAGGGACGTTCTCTTTTTATGCATTTCTTACTCATGTTGTGTGTTGGTGATGTTTTTGAACTATTTAAATGTTTTTATTAGTCGCCATTGTTCACAGTTTATTGGTTTATGGATTATTGGTTTTTCGAACAAACCATAAAAGTTCTAATAAGGTTTTTTTTAAAAAAAACTTCTTCTTCTTCTTTGTCCATTCCTTATACCCTAAGGTGTCGGGTCCTCTATCCATTTTCGAAATCTCTTCCTGTCCCTAGCGATTTGTTTAGCTTCTGCCATGCTTTTCCCCCTCCTTTCCACTTCCTTCCTGATAGTTTCCATCCATGTTTGCCTTGGCCTTCCTCTTCCTCTTTTTCCTTCTCTTCTTGCCTCTAATACCCTTCTTGGCAGCCTTTCTTCGCCCATTCGTGTCACGTGCCCAAACCACATGAGTTGTCTTTCCTGTAGTGTTTCCACTAGCGGTTCTAGCTCTAACTTCTCTCTTGTTGTGATGTTCCTCACTCTGTCCCTCTTTGTTCTTCCGACTATACGTTGCAGGTACTTCATTTCCGCAGCCGTTAATTTACTTTTGCTCTTGTCTTGTAGCGGTATGCTTTCTATTCCGTATGTTAATGTAGGTAAGTATATTGTTTTATACAGGTGGAGCTTAGTCTCTTTGCTCAGCTCTTTCTTGTTGATTAATGTTGAGTTGATCTGATAGAATACTCTAGTCGACTTGGAGGTCCGGTTCCTTAATTCATCTGTTACTGTTCCGTCTTGGCTTATTATTACTCCAAGGTACTCATAGCTCTCCACTTGTTCCAATTGTTCTCCTTCACATCTTACGTTCAGGTTTCTTTGTTCTTCATCTGTGTTCTTACTTATTCTCATTATTTTGCTTTTCTTCGCATTTATTGTCATTCCTTTTATTTTAATTTCGTTGTTCCAATTATTTATTGCTTGTTGTAGTTTCCTTTGGCTATCGGCTATGAGTAGTATATCATCTGCGAAGACGAGCCTTTGTATATTGATTGCCCCCATGTTCCAGTGTCCTAGTTTAGTGTTCAGGTTTGGGTTCCTGCTGTTCTTAACTATTTCATTCATCATGATAATGAATAGTAGTGGACTGAGGGAGTCTCCCTGTTTTATCCCCCTCTCCATCAAGAATTTCCCCGATTCTTGTCCTTGTATTCTTACTATTCCTTTGGTTCTTCCGTATAGTCGTTTTGTGGCTTCTACAAGTTTTCTCGGGACGTCAATTCTTTCCATTGAATTCCACAGGGTTGCTCTTGGTACCGTGTCGAAGGCTGCTAGGAGGTCTATGAATGCCAGGTGTAGCTCTTTGTTTCCTTCAAGTGTCTTTTCTATTACTAAAAAAAAACAAAAAAAACTTATATTATCAAATTTTGAAACATTTTCATGTTAGCAAAATGTATCAGGACTGATCAAGTGATTATTTGTTGATCCAACGATGACTTCCAGTCAATTCTCCCTTTTACAGTTTGACGGTTTTGGTGCCAAAATTGAAACCTTTGTATTTATCGTTCAGCGAAGATATTTGTTCACCACCATGTGAATATTGAAAAGTTTGATCGAGCAGGCTACAGATAATTCAACGAAAAGTGATGATATAAACTTATAGGACGCCTTGTACGTTATATTTGCATCTCCCCTACTGAATTTCTTATAATCATCCACTTTATTTCAATTTTTCAAGCATTTCTTAATCAGATTCTTTGCCTTCTCAAAAACTTTCTGATATTTGCAATAGTTTGTATGTAGGCACAGTCTATTCGTACTTGCCAGGCGCACAACAATTTTAAAATTTACTATTTATAATCATCTTTCTTCGTGCTAGCAGAAAAAATTACGCTTTGTTAATATTGCAAAACTCAGATTTATTACTTTTCTGCTGTAGGTGACAAAATACGTCATTTTAGCATCACAAAATATGATATCATATCTAGCTATTCTTCTTCCAACGAAAAAGAGTTTTCTCAAATTTTACTGCAGTAAACGTTCTTGTTTATGTACTTCTTTCTAGTGCTAATATAATTTTGTAATCTAACACCTATATAAAAATGTTCACTTCTATTAAAAAAAGCGCCAAGAACTTTCACGCTATTTTCTGAGAATGAATTTCTTTTAATAGATCCGCATCAAACAAAATACATTGAGAAGAAGGCTTCATCGCGTGCAGAGAAATATTAACCATCCTAACCACTTGATTTACACTTAATGGAACCAGAGTGGAAATCCAACCATAATTTTTTCTTTTTCCTCTAACAATTTCATGATTTAGTCTTGATTTTTTCATCACTATCACCAGATTTGTGGATTTCTTTAGATCAAATGCTGCATAAATGACATTTTTGATCTTTTCTCAAATTATAGCGTATTGTAAGACAGTTAATTAATACAGATTTGAGCACCCTTTTAAAGATTTGCCTTCGCTTGGATTGGAAACCGAAAGGGTGATAAATGTTTTTAAAAGATTCTTCTCTTTCTCTGAGCTTCTGTCGGGTTATTTGGGGGATGGAGCAGTTTGTAATAGCTCATTCATGACCAACTTGCATATTGGTCTGAAAGCGATTATGATTTAGAAGAAGCAGCTTTACCTAGCTACAGATTTTCCATAAATTGTGATAAAAAAAGAGTTTGAGTAAAACATAATACTGTATTACAAACGGGAAGGAAAGAATTTAAACTTGTGTAATATTATATTTTTGGGGCCTTTTTATTTAATGCAACATATTTAAAAAGTTGCGTTACATAGGGAGAGAAACGGGTAAAACATTAAAAACAGTTATCAAGGGTGAAAGCAGCCAAAAAGTGGACAGAATTACAAAATAAAACTAATAATAGGCCCTTATATGTGATTATAATTAAAGTAACAAAAAAAGAACAACATTGTGCTTGATATCCAGAGAAATATTAGATTTCATAGTAAGAATAATGTTAAAATATGTTTTTATGAGTCGAAGGGGTTACTTTGAATATTGAACACCAAAATGTGTGTTAGCAATTCAATTCTGGATAAAGTGATATATAAATGATACTCTAAAACATACATTTTAGATCACCCTCTTTATTTCAACAAGCACGTGCGTAGCGTTTTGAGTACGGTACATTGGTTTTTCGAATCGGAATTGTATATTTCTTTGCGATTTTTTAGTTTTAATTTCAATAAGGGTAAATAACCTTCATAAGCCACTCAAATCTGCTTTTAGTGACGTACCCATCTTTGTATCTAAATTTTTTATATTCTGAAAGGTGACTGAGATGCAGATTTAGCTCCGAAGATTACAGGCCGAATTCCTTCCGGCCATTCAATCATGGATACTAGACGGATTAAAATGTTATAAGATACATATTTTTATGAATCACTAACAAGAAAAATCGAGGCTGTTAAAGTTTGCCAGAGTTGTAAAATAATTGCTACATTCTTTCTTGCGAGGTAAAAAGTTTTATCAAAATCGAATATAATAATATTATTAAAAAACTTTTTATCTCTCCGTATAAAATTGACTCTTACTGGAGTTTTAATGCATTTTATATGATTTTGATGTTTGGTGGCACGTACGATAACTTTATAATTATTTTAAAGGTTAAAGCTTTTTCTTTCAAATTTCTTCTTCTTCTCGTGCTATCCGTTTCGGATGTTTGCGATCAATGTGGCGATTTTTATTTTATTAACAGCTGCTCGAAAAAGTCCAGTGGTCGTCATCGAAAATCAAGATTTTAAGTTTTTGAGCCATGAAATGCGTCGTCTTCCAGGTCCCCGTTTTCCTTCTACTTTGCCTTGAAGTATTTGTTGAAGTAAGCCGTAACGTTCTTCATTACTGCTAATGTGTCCAAGATATTGTAACTTCCTGATTTTAACTGTATTTATTACTTCAGTTGTTTTGTTAACTCTGCGTAAAACTTCCACATTTGTCACATGATTAACCCATGGTATTCTCAATAAACGTCTATATAGCCACATTTCGAATGCCTCTAACTTTTTCATTGTAGCTGCAGTCAACGTCCAGGACTCTACTCCGTATAACAAGACTGAGAATACGTAACACCTTAACAGTCTTATTTTTAACTCGATATTTAAATCTCGGTTTGGAATAGTTTTTGCATTCTAATATATGAGCTTTTGGCTTTTTCTATTCTACACTTGATCTCTACTGAATAATCCCACTGATCATTGACTGAAGTGCCTAGATAGATAATTGATTTTACTCTTTCAATCTTTTCGCCGTTTATTATTAAGGGTTCAGGTGGAATATTGTTTTACTTATAACCATATATTTGGTTTTCTTTGCATTTAACTTTAACCCGTACTGTTGACTGATAGTCATGATGTTAGTCATAATATCTTGCAAGCCTTTTAAATTGTCCGCGAATATGACTGTGTCGTCCGCGTACCTTATGTTATTCAACTTTACTCCGTTTACTGAAATGCCTTCTGTCGCATCTTGCAGAGCTTCGTTAAATATTTGTTCCGAGTAGACGTTGAACAACAAGGGCGATAGAATACAACCTAGTCTCACTCCGCGTCTTATTTCGACATCATCTGACAGCTCTCCTTCAATTTTGATGTTTGCAGATTGATTCCAATACAAATTAATTATAATTCGAAGATCTTTGTCGTCAATACCAGTGTTTTTCAGTATTTGTACGAGTTTATCATGTTTAACGCTGTCAAATGCTTTATGATAATCTATAAAGCATGTATAGATATCAACGTTAACATCTCTGCAACGTTGAAATAATACTTGTAGAGCAAATAGCGCTTCTCTTGTGCCTAGGGCATTACGAAATTCAAATTGGGTTTGGCTCAGTTGTTCTTCACAAAGTCTGAAGATGCGTTTATGTATTATTTTCAAAAACATTTTTAGTAGGTGGCTCATGAGACTAATCAATCGGTAGTCGCTACAACATTTGGCACTAGATTTTTTTGGTATAGCAATAAACGTGGATTTAAGCCACTCTTTCGGTATTTGACCCGTATCATAAATGTAATTATATATACTAGTTAACCAGTTTATTGCATCGTCATCTAATAATTTACAAAATTCTTTCAAATAATCTAATAAAATCATAAAAAATAAATTCCCAACTATTAGAACTCCACTGCAAAAACATAAGCCTACAAAAACCAAATATCAATCTTGTCTTAGAAAAAGTGTGATCTAATCATAGAGCAGAAGGTATTTTTAATTTTTTTAAACAACATTACCACATCTATGTGGCAATTCCAACTATTTTGATACATATACAGCAGCAATGTAGTCTGGTTTATCTTCGTTTTTAATTTAACATAGTAATGCTAATTGAATGTTTAATCCAGTAGTATCCACTCAACCACAATGTAAAAAATGATGGATGTTGCTTTCAGTTTAAACTTGCACATTTTCTTATTTCATTATTGGTAATATAGCAAGGGCTATTTCCAATTTAATAATGCCCCAAGGCCTGCAGTCTTACTGGAAGTTTCCCGATCACTCTCAGTTCTTCCAACATAAACTGGCAAGCTAGAGCTTTTCTATGTGACACACCGGCTCTTTACTGGGGCAACCACAACTTAGCTTAGTCTTGCGGTTCATGTTTACTGCTAAAATTAAATCATAAGTGAGCTAGCTCACTAAAGGAACCGCATCTTTAGGTCATGATTATGCCCTGCTTTTGTCCTACGGTGTTTAGTGAGAAGATCGTTCCAAGAACAGAAAGCTTGATTCTGCCTTCAATTTCAAGTTTGTCTTTTAGTGTATGTTGATCATTTCAGAGACTTTTCCATTAGTGATTCATATTTTAAAGCTTATTTGTGTCTGTTCTGTTCAGCACGTGTGGATAAATATAGATTTTCAGCAAATAATAATTTATTTGAAGTGACTTATTTCTTTAGTGAAATTTTGAGAACATTATAATAATTTTTTAACCTTAAATTAACCTTGATCAAGGCACACTAATATTTCGTTTAATCTCAATATATAAATATAATTAATTGTCTAGCGTTTTTGACTGATTGATTCAACACTGTCAAACCCAAATCAATGTTTTGCTGTTTTTTTTATCTTCGATACTCAAAAGGAGTAAAACTGATGGACAAAAAATTGCGAAGGCTAATTTTTAATTTTTTTGCCTATACCTCTGAAAGGTCTGGGAAAAAAGAAAGTGAGAGTGCAATGTTAAAATTTGGAAGTACTAGGCATGCAGCACATCATTTTTGATTTTGGCGATTGTGAAAGTGGTTGAAGTAAGGGTAGATAGATCAAAAGCTCTTTGAATGAATAGGAAATGAAATAATATATGCATTTTTGCTGTTCACACTTTCCTCTCTAGATCCATTTTCCAAAAGCGTGAAGCAGGGGTAAGGCATTGCAATCCAAAAGCTCAAGACACGTTGCGCAGCATTGCATAGGGAACGAAACATACTTTCTATTTGTGTTTTATAATTGATAATTAGAGTAGTTATGGTGGTATAAAAATCTTTTAATCAAGCAAAAGCAGGAAAGCTCAGCATGCGATATATTGCTGGGTCAAAAATTTAAAAATTCTATCGTTTTTAGTATTCAGTCTACTCTTAAAAACTGAATATATTCACAAAAGAGAAGAAATTGGGGTAAAATATTGAAAGGTAAATACATGAAATATGCAATACATAATTTTATATGGCAAAAGAGAAAACCAACCCTCACAAAAAAGAATGAAAAGCATGTGATTTAGTAGGGCACAAGAAAATGGTGAAAGAAGAAAATAGGAATTAGGAGGTAGGTGGGAAAATAGAACAAGAAAAAGAAACGAGAGAAAAGAAGAAGAAACCGTAAAAAATTCAAATTTGCAAGAAAAATGCCGGAAAAGTCTGGGAACTCCCATTTAACATTGTTATTAATGGAGAAGACTACTTAAAGCCCGCAAGGCAAGTAAGTCCCAAATCTACTTGTATGATATATGTGTCATTTGTTCAGGGCAAAAAAACTGATTTGTGCCATATATACCAATCATTTTAATCGAAATTAAGTATAGTTTTCACTATAAGTGGTTGGAACTAGATTTATTCCATATGGACGCAAACATTAAGTAGCATGAAGTGACCATTATTATAGCACTTTCTTTTTCAAAAAAGTAATCTAACAATCTAACAGCCCCGCCAAACTATAATTTTAACTATGTAGAGAGGACTGCGGGGTAATTTTCGTGAGCTTTCTGCCTCCCAAAATCGACAGTTTTGCTTATTGATATAAATATCCAAATAAAAATATTACAATTACATCATTAAAAGCAAAACAGTTTGCGTTGCACAAAATCACTTGCGCGGGTGGTATTTCAACTAGATGCGCAATAGTAAGCGATGAAATAGGCTCAAAACTGCAGCTTCGAAGAATCTAAAGAACCGACCTCACTCTCTCGGCATATTCTGAAGCCCAAGTCGTACAGCCAGTTGATTGCTTCTTCAGTAATGATCCAGTTTTACAAAACAATTGAACCGATTAGAGTATTGTGTTACGATCAGGGATTGTCCCTTTTTTGCACCACCCAGTATTCCTCTGTTGTATCTACTTTTGTCCTAAATATCTTCTAACATTTTCTTTTTTTACAAATAAATAATTGAGTATAAAATTACTTGCCGTAGTTCAATTATTGTTCTTTATTAATGATGTTTTAATTTTATTATTTTTGTAAAATTCTCTTTATCAACTTTCATTGACTCCTTTTAGCGCGAAGCTAAACCACCAAAGAATCTTGAAGGTTAAATTATAAGAGTATGTTGTTAATATTTGTTAATACATTTTATGGGCATTTTATGCTTTTTTATCTGTGTGTGTTACTTTACATGTCAAATTAATTCAAATCATGAATGTTCCATTACAATTTTTCCGAAACTGAAGACATAACATATTTTTATCTAAGGGAAGTTGCTTTGTTATACAAAATTTTAAGATCAAAAGTCGTAATGTGATAACACGATCTGAATCAACTTGAATGACCCACCTTGTACTTAAGACATTTTTCAAGTTTTCTTTTGTGATCGAGATTTCTTTCTTTAGTGTATATCAATGGGCCATCGTCTCTTGAGTCTTCTGACAACCCGATGGTGCAGGAGCTTGCTTAGTAGGGAATTGTTGCGAGGTGCAATTTTGTCGAGATGTATTGATGTTCTATTGTTATAAAAGGAATACCAAGGTTTCCACGTAATATTTGTTTGGTTATGCACCACAGCACGTTAGTTATTGACCGTAGATTTTAGATTGGCATCTTTGGATGAGAGCGGCTTTTGTTTTATTGGTGCAACCCCACAGTTGCACCCTGTAGCTATATATCGGATGGTGGTTTTGTATATCAGTAGTTTATCCAATGATAGGGGTAATGTTCGTCCAATTAGCCAGTTTAGATTTTTAAGTCTTAGCTCTATACGTTTCTTTTTTTTTGTCAATGTGTTCTCATAAAGCGAACTTATTGTCGAGATGTGATCCCAAGTACTTTATATTGGTAGATTGGGGTATCTCGATGTTGTTTAGATAAATTGGTAGATACTGCTTTTTCACAAGATGAGTGTATATCACATGGCTTGATTTTTATTTTCCATTTCTTGAGCCAGACTTCGAATTGGTTAAGATGGTTTTGAACTCGCGTGATAGAATGTTTACGTTGTTCTGAGCCATAAGTATGATTGTCGTCACTGTAGGTACCTACAGTTGTAGTAGCTGTGAGTGTCAGGTCAAAGATAAATAATAGATATAGGAAAGCTTTCAGAAGCTTCGCTAATCTACCTCTGATTGGGTTGGGCATAGTGCTGAGGCTTCATCTTTGACTCATGTTTTAAATTTCCGGTTGCTTAAGTAGCTTGTAAAATTGAGGTGACAAAATTTTGTAAATTTTGTATTTAAGTCCTTTGTGCCAGGCCTGGTTAACGTCTAGTAGGCTTTTTCCTCTAAAGCAGTGATCCAGTAGCACTGATGGAATCCAATTTGTTTCTAAGAATTTAGGGTCGAGGTTTTACAACACTAGTCTCTCAAAGAGCTTGTAAATCATCGATGACAGGCTTATAGAACGATGTAATGTCGCGTAACCGAGTTCTTTACTAGGCTTAAACAGTATTATTTCAGTTTTTTTGAATTCTGCAGACCGATACAGTGTTACAGATGTAGGTTAGTAGCACGATTTTCTTTTTTTGAAGCTTACGCAGCATTCTAGGTGTAATTTGATCCACTCCTGGTGATTTCTTAAAATTTAGTCGCTGTATATCAAATTTGATGAGTAACTGGCGGCATGGGCGTGAGAATGGTGCTAGGATTTTGGGACTAGACCATCGATTGTGTCTTCGTAGGGTTGGAACACCGTAGAAATGATAAGCAAACATGACTGCTTTTCGTTTTATTTTTAACTAACTAGTGTTGAAGATAGTTTTTGTAGAGGTAAAGATGTAATTTTAGGTTCTAGGGGTGATTTAATGAGTCTCCAGATTAGTTTGTTACTTATATTTAAATTAATCGTCTCTCTAGTTTTTCTTTGAGTTGGTTACTTAGGTTGATAAGTTTCGTTTTATCTGACTAATGGTGAGGTTTTTGCCATTGAGCTTTAGCTCTCAATTTTTAAGCCAGTAGTTGTTTAACTTATGAAGAAATATTATTGCTGTCGATAGGGGGAGTGATTTATTAGAGTGATATTCTTAGTAGCGTGTTTAGTTGGCTGATGACGTTCTTTTGGATTCTTCAATCGGAGTTTCAAATCTATTCTTTCATGTAAAATACAGCGATAAACTTCCCAATTTGTTAGAGTTGTAAAGTTTTTGGGCAACTCTTTGTGCATAACGCATACGCTGATTGTTGTTATAATTAGCTTATGATCTGATATTAAGTCGTAACTTTCGGTAGTTTCTATATAATTTGTTGATAAAAGGTCGAGAAGGTCAGGTATTCTATTGTAGACCGTAGGCTAATGTAGGGATTCCTGTTAGGGTCGCATTTGTTATCTTATATAATCTTGTATAGCTCTTTGGTTGTTAATAATCGAGATCCCTAGATGGTGTGCTTGCTGTTGAAGTCTCCTCCAAAAATGGGTGCCAAGGTGTGGGAGAAATGTTCAAAGACTTCTTTTTTAATATTGTGCCTAAAAGAACAATAGACGGTCACGACAGTTAATTCGTACGGTAATAAACACTTTAATGAAGGTGGCTTGAAGCATATCTTCCCCATATTTAGTAAAAGCGTAGTGTTTGATGCTTCGTTTGATCAGGATAACAGTTTTTGTCTGCCCAGTTTTATCGGGATTGTTGCTGAAGTAAGTTTTAAAATAGTTTTATTCTTTTTCTGTAAAGTGTATTTCGCTCATTAGCAGTATATAAATTAGAGTTTTAGGAATATAACAATTCCGTTTCTATATTTTGAAAGACCATTGGCGTTCTATTGTGGTTTTTTGGAGAATTTATCTACTGTTTTGCTTGTCAACATGTTGAAGACTAAACTGTATGCTAAATCAATTGGGAGAAAGTTGATTCAAATTCATCTAGGAACTTGCTAAGAGTAAGACTAAGTGGCTAAGTAATGCAATCGGCAGTATTTATAGTTTGAAGTTCTAGATACTAGCCTAGTTTATTGGTTTGTAAGTTTGGGGATGAGGATTAACAAATTTAAGGTCTGTAGATTTGAAAAGTTGTAGTACTTATTTGCATCTTTGGTAGTTGACTGGGTGATTTTCTCCATAGAAGGTGCAGGTTGGTGATGATCCAGAATGAAGCAATAACAAAACCAATTTTCAGGTGGACTGAAATAGCCAGGCTGAGATTCCCCCGATGCTTCGGCCGCATGTTCAGCATGGCCGACCGGCTGTACCTCATCGGGGGCGCAGGGAAGACATCCGACAAAGAGAAGACCACCACGAGCGTGTCAGCCATCGACATGTGGGACCCCGTGAGCATGGAGTGGAAGCACCAGACCGACATGGCCATTCCCAGGCACGGGCATGCCATCGCCTACCTGGGCACGCAGATCCTAATCATCGGGGGCGTCACGACCGTTTATATGCGGGCGCTGAGCAACACGGAATGCTACTGTACGGAAAGGGGTAAGTGCGGCGTTGCGTGCTCGTGTGTGCTTTTAGCTGCGCCGCACGCGGCAGCGTATGCAGCTCGCGTGGAGTGCGAGAGATTAATTTGAACGGCGACCCACTTAAACGCTACCCTTTCGCAGCGGGTCGGGCTGCGCTTGCATAAATCTTGTTAAAAGCTGGGACAACCACGCGGGCGCGTATTCTTAATTAAAAGACATCGTTATTAAAGCATTACACGGGTGCGAAATATTTGAATTAATTAAATGCTGCGTCGCGGCGTGTTTAAGGCTAAAAGGGGCGTTTTTAAAAGTACAGGGTCAATGCTACATAACAATTATTAATGTAATTAAATTGCTTTTTTAACACCTAAACATTTCTTAAGTTTTATCAGTATGTTTACATGGCCCTTAAAAGTATTGCCTGTTAGAATAATCATAACTTGTAAAGGACCTGTAGGCGGAGCTACGGCTGAGCTAATCTGCGCGACCATGAATTTAGATACAATTTAGAAATAGAAACATTACAGATTTTCCTAACCAATAAATTATAGGCGGCATTAACAGATAAGGATGGTAAGGCTTTAAAAATACTAGACAACAAAAAATATGTCTTTAGCCACAAGGCAACGTAAAACTGACCATTTTATATATACGTATGGAAAAAATGTATAAACTATTATATTTAATAACCATAGATAAAATGAAAGAAGAGTGTTGTTGTAGCTCAAAAACTTAAGTGTCTTTGTATTCATTCTTCATAACGACTTTGCGACTTTAGAACAACCTTACTATAAAGGGTAGCCCCAAATTAAAATACGGATTTAAATGTTCAACAAAACGATTTTCACATTATCTTTATAGTCGAATTTTTATTGGGTGTCAAAGTATAAATACAATTTTAAATTAATTATAAAAAATTATATTAGACAAATGGTCACCTTAGCTTGAAAAATCTTGGTTCTTCGTACATCGGATTTCGTTTTTGAACTCGTCAACTGTTTGTGGATTGCTGTTAAATCTTCGATTTTAGGTAATCCCACAAAAAGTTTTGCAATGGCAAAAAAATGAAAATTGTCGATGCTATACGGCAGGTGCCGCCGCTCTGCTAGTATTACATTTGTTCCAGATGCATGTTGCCCAATTGGTGCAAAAACTGGGTTTTTATGTAACGTTATTATCATTTCCATCATCTTTTTCAAAGATGCATTGGCTTACTATGCCACCCACCCAAAATACAAATTAAACGGTGACTTGTTAAGGATGCACTTGCTTTTCATGATTTACGCTAAGATTTTACAAACACGTTGGGTTGAAAATGCGCCTCATTTGTTAAAGTCAATTTTTCAACTGATCTAAGAATCCACTTTATGCTACTTTAAAAAACCTATTAACAAATTTTGGACAATGAGAAGGATCAGCAAGTTTGACCTCTGTCCAAAATATCCAATTGTTGTACACGCTGCTGAGTTTAAGTTTTCAGATTTGCATCGACACTTTGACTAACTATGGCAACATTCTCGCGGCCCCTACTTCACGCTAATACTCACGAAATCTTGCATCTGTTATTATTGACCCAGTGTCATCAATTTTGTAATCAATCTTTAAGCAGTCTATTCATTTAGTTTGCTAAGCAAACGGTTTCATAGAACAAAAAAGGAGCAAAATTTAAATCCAGCTTTTCGAGTCATTTCTTCATAAGGAAGGTGAATGTTATTCAATAAAAATTTCTACGTGGTATTGTAAATGCTGTGGTGCATATAGAGCAAAAATTAATTATTAATATACAAGCATACCATAGTGCTAAATTAAAGTTCTCTTAACATTTTGTCTCCCAGAAAATATTTTACTGCACTCAACTGTGCAATGCATGAAAGCAATAGGTAAATATGTCTCATTTTTAACTTAACTTTACTACAACAAATCTTCGTAAACTCTTTATAAGTTAATTTGGATAGTCTAAATTGCGTAATGATTAAGCTCTGCGCACTGTGTTCTAATTTTTACACAATAGACTATTTTATAACAGATCAAGTGGTGTGATCCTCCAATGTGAATAAAAAGATAGGGCTAATTTCGTGCTTGCAGGCAACATTTTTCATTTCTTCTTTGAAAGTTGTGTACCAAAGTCTCGATAAAAAGTAGTTACTAACATATCATAGAGTATAGATTATGTTGCGCAACACTTTATTCTAGAACTTCTGAGTAGATTTGATGTTAGTATCGCTGGCACATCCCCAGAGCTGGATGCCGACTTCATGATCTGATTAGAGATTAGTATTTTATTAAGTATTGACTATACTATTTTATTCTAAGAAGCCAGTGTTGTACATTACATTGTAAGTTTTATGTCAAAATATTTGGTATTCATTTCATAGGGTCGAATTATACCTTTAATATTCAGCAGAGGTAATTCTACGAACTTTTTATTGGTATAGTCTATCTAGTCTGGTATAATAATACTTGCTTTTTGTAGTTTTCTTTTAGAATACTGTTAATCCTGACCAATCATATCTGCTAATGTCACTTGTTATGTTATCCAATGTTAGTACATCGTTAATAAAAAGCAGACTTTTCTTTTACGAGGCACGGCCTAGTTTTTAACTTTCTTCTATGTTCTTTATAAAAGGTGGGCTAAAACTTGGCGCTTCACTTCAAAAGAAGGTTATAATCAAAGAGCATTTGTTACCGAAGCGTATAATCCGAACAATGACTCTGTGTGATCAGCTGCGCAACATTATTTTCGGACGCGCTTCCAACCTGCGTCTCGGACTCCCACTTCCGAGCAAAAATTTATTGTGTTGTAATTAAAAAACTTTAAAAGTACTAATTCTGTAGTTAAAAGAGGGGGGAAAGATTTAAAAACGCTAAAGCACTGAAAAACACTGGTGCAGTAAGACATTTCATTTGCAAGTCTCCGAGACGATCTGCGTGCTGACGTGTCATCACTCTTCTCTTGTTTAGTAATGTTGTACGGCAAATTTTGCGCCAAGACGTTCGTTTTCATCCATACAAGATGATTGTTTTATAGGAACTTTTTGAACATGGTTAGCGAAATCACTTGGAATTGAGTGGAAATAACCTGGAGAACGTGCCACGTGACACAGTCGTTTTCTTTAAAAACGAAATACATGACCACTTGTCAAGGTGCTTTTACAAAACTTTTGTAATTGGAGAATTAACATTCAATGAGGTATCTACAAAAGCTTTTTTTACAGTGAAGGTGTTAGTGTTTGATGTACGATAAGTAAAGTTGGTGTTATTGGCCCTTACTATTTTGAACGCCAATGTACAATCAGTTAAGTAAGAGCGGGTTCGGGTTAATGCGGAGAAAAAATAATTTAAAAACATTTTCAAATACATGGGTACGTTGTGCTTCATCAGAACAAAGATGCTGTTGCATCAATAATGTGTTCAGTCACCACCGGCGTCGACAATTGCCTGACATCTTCAAAGCATGCTTTCGACCAAATTGGTGGCGTATTCATCCGGCAAGGACCTCCAAATGTAACGTGTTAACTGGTTCAGAGTAAACAGTTTTCTTCCAAGAGCTTGTGTTTGTTGTATGACCATGCATTCCCAGTCGAATTTGCATCTGGCGACTGCGACGGCCAATCAAGTGTAAGTGCCAGACTGCTCTTTCCACTCGATGCTGCAGTGTTTGAAGTCGTTGTTCTCCTGCAAGATCCAGTTCTTGCTTTTCTTGTTGAAACTAACGTTCGGCAGTCGGTAACAAATATTTCTTATAAATGTTGAGCATTTTCGGGGCATTTAGGTTCTACGTAAACAGATGCTACGTTTCGAAACACAGTTTTGAGAAGCAGCTCCGAAATGTACTTTTACTGGCTATCTAACAGACCGCTGTACCAACCTATTAGTTGAGTCTGGCCAGGCTCGTGAGACGATAATATATCCCCAAACAAAAGCTTCGTCCGTGAAAATTACATTGTTTCAATCTCGGTCGATATTGTCCTTTGGTTTCTTCACTGAATTTGGTATCATGTGCGCATAAATGGATTCGAATAGCTATATAAGATATATCTACACCTATCTGTGTCGATTTTGCTGCTTCTTCGAGCAATGTTAAATCCGGATTCCAAGAAAACAAGTTTTTTGACTTTAAAGGACACTTTGCCTATCAAGCCACGTTCTGGCTTTTGTCTCCTTATATCGCTGCACCCACTTACTGATAAATATTTTTGCCTTCTTTATGTACTTAGCAGCCGTCGCATGAGAGCGTGGCACTTATGGTGCTTTACGCGTCTTTCTATCAAGAATTCAATGCCAACAGAATATTTTGTGACAAAGCATTGAGGACAAAGGATTTCTCTATCGACTCACGAAAGAATTAAGGTGATACCTTAGAAATATTTAAACAATTTTCGCACTTAACCTCAATATAATTTATCTGGAAAACATTTGTTTCTAACAGGATGAAACCATAGTCTCTACAATAAGAGGTCTGGTCGAAGTGATGAATAAGAAGTTTCTTAGGCACCTAATCTCTCAACACTATAACATGGTTCACTGAACCTTGTCCAAGTATATTCCTTTCTATAGAGATATACCTCAAGATTAAGGTTTACAGATCACCCTAGAACCCGCCAAGCCAAGAAATCGGACTTATTCTTTAACACATGTTGAGTAAAGAAAAGCTTCAGTATAAGAGTTCAACAGTAAATCGAAAATGCGGGCATCCTCTCACTTAATCGAAATCCTTTTTAAAACGCAATTGAAATAAAATTCAAGTTTTATAAGTGTACCCTCTACAGTTATCTTTTTTTTAATTTGAAAAAAGAAAAGAGTTTTTCCCCATTCTGTACTGTTCAGGTTACCTTATTTGATGGTACTTTAAATACCATACTTACTCTTTTAATTTTTTGCATTACTTCTTCTCTTATATAGTGGATTATTTCGTAAATTATGTTGATTTTATTAATCCAATAGTAAAATAACAAAACAAATACTTAATCACTGTTTTAATGTTTTGAAAACATGTGTAAACCATTGCAAGCACATAATAACTCTATAATCGAACAATTTATATGCTATTACTCTAGTATTTTGTTGAATTAATTTGGTTGACCAATCACATTTTGTCTTAGACTAAATTACCAGATTTTTTCAGTTGCTGTTGCCGTATTTCTATTTTGGAATTCCTGCAATAGCACATGGCATAAATGCTCTTTACTTACTTTTATTTCAACATCTTTAAGACTATAAACTGCAGTGATCACAAACACTTGTGATGTTTGTTGCAAAATACTTAAACTGGCCCTGATGATATTGTTTCATACTGACAAATATTATTTATGTTATTATGTATTTATAGAATTATCTACGGAATAACCCAAGTGTTATTTCTTCTTAAATTTTTTTTTTGAAAAATTAAAAAAAAAATCCGTATGTTGTAATATTACGACAAAACCCCGACAAAATTCCGTCCAGAGACTCTCTTTTGCATCCAAATATACATTATTGGATTATATGTTACCACATATCTGTAGTTTCAACAGCTATTTTGTCTCTTACTACTTAATGCATGTCAGTTTAAGTTTACACCTAGAACACTCAAACTAAATAAATATGTTAATTTTCCCTAATTCTAATTTCTGTAGTTTTCAAAATTTTCAAGAATTATAATTTGTCAAGTGTGTTTTAATGTGCTTTTTCTATATTTCAATTTATTTATTCTTAATAATTTTTGGCGTTAATGTAGCACTATCGTTACATTAAACTTACTGTTATACACTTGAGAGGAAAACAATAACTCGGCAACATGCTCGAGTTTTCAAAGAATGTGTATCTACTCTGATAGCATTTTAAATAAAGTTCATTATACTGTTTAAAAGCTTAAAAACTGTGGTTTTAATGATACCAAATTGATGAGAATCGGACCTGTTCTGACAAAGTTAGGGGCCTAAGAATATGTGTAACACAAAAAAGTTAGAAGGAAAAAGGTAATTATGAAAGGAGAAAAATGAAATTAATTTAATGATTTTTACAATACATTGTGTTGCCACCTCTACTCCTTATAGCACTTTTGAAACGACTACGCATTGATCGGATGATTTTCCCTATGCTGTCTTGAGAGATCGCTTCTCACTCTTCAATCAACGCTGCTTTCAGTGTAAGACTTTTGGGCCGGTCTTTTCGCTTAAACTCATCCTAAACATGCTCAATTGGATTCAAGTCTGGGCTACACGAAGCCAGGTAGATAGTGGTCACTCGCTCGGGGTGGCATCACGCATCGTCGTGCATTAGCATCACCAACAATTCCCGCAAACTAAACAACTTGTTTCTCCAGAAACTTCCCCATCGTCCTTCACTAGGCACGTAAACCAGCTCAGTTTTTCCGTGCATGAAAATGCCCGCCCAGAACATACAAAAGCTACCTTCATATGCAAAAATTTCTTAAATACAGCAATGAGAAGATTGCTCCCCTGGTTCTTTATAGACCCAACGTCTCCTGTAGTTCCCATGTACATCTGACTCCAACGGCCGAAGTCCCACTTGAGATGTTTGCGAGCAAATTTCAGTCGCTTTTGCTTTCGGACTACACTCAGCTTGGAACCCGTAATTGCCTTTTTGAGGATCAGGTTGGCTGCCTTCAGTCTTCTTCTCACTGTCGAAGTACTGGCGACCATACCTCTCACCGCCCTCAGTTTTTGGTTGAGGTCAACACCAGTCATATGTCAATTTCTGAGGGATATTAAAACGAGAAATCTACCGTCTGTCTTCGTTGTCACGCGCCTACTACCGCCTTTTTGCCGGCGGACGTTGCCACCGGTTTTCCGATGCCGACGCCATACTCTCAACACAGCTGATTAACTCAGATTTAGTCGATTTTCCACGGCCCCCTGATTAAGGTTCTCTCTCAACAATGCAACTACCTGGACTGCTTCGGCAGCTGTGGTATCCATTTTCGTCGCATAAGTGACTGAGATGAATTACCGGATTACAAGCGTACTGTAGGCCAATCACAGTTGTCACTCACGTGCGTTCCAATTAGCAAGATTTCGTGATGCATATTTTTTTGAACGCATCATCCGATTAATGCAATAGCAATATTTTTTTAAAGCTCATAATAAAAATACTCCTTACACGTTAATGTTTTTATTTTAATTTTTCTTAGATTAAAACAGGAAACGAAAATGTTTGTACAGCTAGTGAGTCGATTATTTTACTCTCAAGTGTATATTTTAATCGAGTTTTGTTCCTTTTTTTAAGTTATTTATCTTTATAAACAATTATTTGTTATTCACGTTGCCCATACGTCTGTTTGCGGCGAGCCTAAAATAAGCTTTGGAGTTCATAAGAGACAAAACAATTTAATCAAAAAATATCTAATTCTTTTTAGATTTCATTATGTCGTAAGAAATGTTTTCTTTCCTTCCATATCCTGCAATATTATATACAGCCCTCTCTATAGAAATCCGGTCTATTCTAAAGATAATAAAATAATAAAAATGTAAAATTTCCATTGCCTTGCCCATAACCGAAATTCGAGGGTCGCTAAAAGAAAAATAAGGTACAATAACAAAGTTTTCCAAGGGATTTTTTACAGAATGCATTTCATTTAATAACAAATGTATCCGCAAGTGATTATAAAAGAAATACTGCAAAAGTACTTCGCGGACGGATAGCACAAATTATTGCTTCTTTATTAGAATCGCGCAAATATAAATACGTCGTTCTGGAAAGTTAAGTGGGCGAGGGATTTGCACTACACGAACTTTTAACGATAATGCGGAAGAATATCTCGGAGGTGGGAATTTTGCAGATTTCACAGCTCGTAATAAATTGCCACAAAAAATTGTTTACGGCTCTTGCTCGTGTGTTTAATTTAGAAAGAATAATGTTTATGTTTGCGTTGTTAAAAAAAATTTCTTAAAAATCGTAATAGTTGAATTTTTATAATTAACAGCTGCTTCAGATGAGAACACTCAAAAACATTTTTTGCAAACACTTTTACGCCATATCTATTTGTCATATGATGCAATTTTAGAAAATATCCAAATAAGGCTGTGCCTTACTCTGAAGAAAGGTGCACAATGGTAAAATCTTGCATTCGGCAAGTACTCGGTTCAAATATCCATAGTGAAACCATTTAATTAGTTTAGAATTAACTATCTTTACTCAGATCTCTGGTTTGTGAACTAAAGTAAAAAAAATCACATAACACTTTCACATACAAATTAATACGTGAGAAAGTGAAATGAATGTGACAATAGGTGGCTGTTACCAGGGACATGATAGTGTACACGGACACTAACCCTATAACAGTGCCTGAATAAAAGAAATTTCTAAACCGAAAAAGTAGAAAATTATGTTATATGTGTATGTCCCGAAAATATAGAACTATTAATATTACAATAAAAACAATTTGCGCAGCCGCAACGTAATCGGGAAGGTAATGCGCATGCGTTAATAAGGACGACTTTACTGGTCGGGTCAGTCAGAAGTTAAACGCCGTTAAGTAAACTTCTGTGGTCGTCGCATTTGCAGTGATTGAGCAAAACTGAAACATTCGTCCGCAATATGGTCTTCATGAAAGATACATTGAGTAAAGTGCAATAAAAACATAATATAAAGAATTTCAAGATAGTTGAAACCAACTACTACCAACAATAATTGGCGATTAACAATCCAAAACAAAAGATGAGCTAGATATTCAAGAACATAAAGTGTGTGAAACTTTAAGGCCACTGTTACCAGTGAAAACTAAATATTGTCTTGCAGTTGCTAATGCCTTATTTCGGATTGCTAACAATAATTTTCTCAAAAGGTTATAATTGGAGATGAAACGTTTCAAGGTAAGTCTCCTGATCTGCCATGTCTGAAAATGTGTTTAATGGAAATAACTAGGCTACAGTACAATTTTTCTTATATCTTATACCATTTTTACTGAATACATAGATTTTTGTATTCGTTACTGTATTTTTCTAATATGTGACTTAATACTTTTAAAACAGACTACTTACGCATGAGTGTTCATTTACAAATTCAATCCAAATTCGAAAAATCATCAATTTTGCTTACCTAAAACAGAAACGAATATACTAAATCAGATATAGGTTGAATGCTGACTTCTAGAATTGATCACCTTTATTGTAAATCTTTAATTTTGTGATTAATATACGTAGTTTGCTGTGCACATATAGTTAGCAAACATCTCTCCACTAAAATTTTTAGATAAAATACATATTGCTAATAACAAATTGGGTACAAAAAATACTTTTCTAAAGTAGAAGCCGATTTTCTTAAATTAGAGTATAAAAAATTAATTAATCTTTACGACTGATGCGTTGTCAGTATTAAAATATCATCACCTGCTCTCTGTAGCAAGAAAACGTATTGGGAATTATTTACAAGCTTGTTAGAGGCAAATTTGTCGATGGCATCCATTCAAAAATATGCATAAAACTAACTCCTACTAAAGATGCAAAAAGAATTAAAAGAAAAATGCCCACCTTTGATTAAGGAGAAGGTCGAAGAAAGACGTAAGTTAAGAAAGCAGCGACAAATTACTGCATCGCCAAAATACAAAAGTGAATTAAATAAATTAAACAACTCAAAACTTTATTAAACAATAAAAAAGTAAAGGCTATGCAAACCCGAAGCAAGACACAAAATAATTAAATAGCCTTAAAAACCCATAAGACCCAGCAGCAAAAGTAACAAAATTTGAGCAAGAAACAAATAAAAAAGCATATATTTCTACGGAAAATTTGGCCAAAGATTAAAACTATATCCATTGCAACTTTCTTAAAAAGGAGGAAAAAAAATATTAAATGACATTACCAATCAAGCTCTTTAAGGAAAAATACATCAAAAGAACTATCAGACCGACATAAACTCAGACGAAGCCTCAGGACATGATCTGATAATTGGAAAAGTGAAGGATGTAGAGCTACTATTAGATTCTTAATGTTATTGTTAGACTAAACTATTAAAAGTTCGTACTAACTTATTAGTCTGCTTCTATCGATATCAAAACCATACGAGAAATGGTTCTTGCAAAAACTGACACCTTTATTAAAAAGAAAATTTTATCCCACTATCAATTTTGATTTATGGAAGCATTCTACCATTGAGCAAATTTACCTAGTCTTTAATAAAATTAAGCAAGACTTGTAAACAAGAAGATTCTGTTCCGCAGTCTTTTTGGATTTTATCTGATTTTTGAGAAGGCGGAGTGCTTTATCTATTATTGCAATTTGGAGATCATTGTACTAAATAGATATAAAATTATTTTTGAGGGTAATAATAATTGCCATCTAGCTGTAGCTGCGCCTTATTGCGGGTGATTTGCTGTCTGATTGGTTTGTTAAATTTAGCATAGAATATGTCAAATTGTACCATGAATATAATTTCTTCTTAAGTTTCTTGTCCACTACACAACTTCTGTAGTTTTCTGAGTTGTCTTTAAGATTCATACATTTTTCTTCATTTCCATTTTCGTTGGCATTTAGTTAGAAGGTTATCAGTACATTTTACAACATTTTGGGTTTGGCATGTCCGTATTTTTCGGATTTTAAACCCTGCGATATTTCTCTTATAGGATCAGATAGAATTGAGATGAGATAGAATTAAACAGGCAAATAAACTTAAAACGTGAAAAAAATATTGGCAGTAGTTTGGAGCTATACGGGCTGTAGGACTTTTTCATTTAGGAATAGCATCTCTGAATTCAAGATTGCCTGAAAATTTATGAGGTTATCCTGAAATATTGGGTCCCAAATGAAATCCAAGCTCTCGCTTAAAGCTCCTAAAAGCTGTGAATACAAGAGCACAAGAGTCTTACAATCGGAAACGTGTCGGAAGGGATTGAGCACGATGGATTAAACTCATACAATAAGACATTTAATACAAAACACAAACCAATAAAACCTACCTTTATGCCTGGCTATTGTAGACTAGGAGATTGCGTTCGATACTTTGGAAACGTGGGCTATAATCAACGTTTTTAAACGAAGCAGAATCGACTACAGATACGTTCAATTAGTGAAAACGCAACCGTGACTATTGAAACTTCAATTACCATAAAACGTATAATATCTTTGAAGTTGTTCACAAATATCTTAGTAGATGCTTTAAAATTAATAGATTGAAGTGAGAAAGAAATTAATATAAACTAAGAACATCTCTCCCGCCTTCGTTTTGCGCACGATATTGTGATAATAGCACATACTGGAAGAACTAACACAAATGCTACAAGAACTGAATTTAGTAACAAAAACGATTGGACTCCGTATGAATTTGAAAAAATAAAATTATGACTTTATAACATACCAAATAACCCTATACACATAGAAAAAATATTACAAAGTATGGGAGAATACATTTACATAGGTCAATGTGTATTAGCTCAGGCGAGCAAGGAAAAACGAATACGACTAGGATGGGCAGGATACGATAAATTAACCCACGGTGAGGAAGTTAGACGTTTAGGAAGAAATTGATAGTCAGGCAGCGGGTCATAGAAACATCCATGTTGGGTATCACACGCAGGGATAGACTAAGAAATGAGTATAGAAGTTAGAATATGGCTAGAAAAATTCTGGAATGACAACCTAGGACGAGAAGAAGAAATGTAAGCCGTCCATAAGTGAGAAGATCGGACGAGATCATGAAGGTAGCTAGAAAAATATAGTTGGGAGAAACAACAGTTCAGGATAATTGGAAACGTAAAAAGAAGACTTTGTCCAAAATTGTAAAATGGATGAAATATTTGTTAGTAGTACTATTAAAGAAATTTATTATTAATTTTTTAAGTTTTGTCTGGTTTACGATTCTAGTTGCTTTCTTTCATGTTTTTTATTACTGTTAACTACTTGCCACTTTGATTCTTGACTAATTGGAAATAAGTTAGGTTGTGAGTTATTTATTTTATTCTAATCGCTCGATAGGAATTGTAAAGAAACCAGGTCACAGGTTATCAATGTTCACTTGCATTTTAAACAAAACGAACACATCTTTATCGCTTGATATTCAAACGGATACTGAATATACTAGTAATTAATTGTTCTACCAATAACGTCAACTTGCGATATCTCATCTTCAGACTGAAAAAATTTGTTTCTTATTACCATTACTGACCAATCCAACTGATGTATGTCACTTTTATGAGTTATCTATGTTCGTATCTCTGTCATCTATCTTATACACTAAGTGGCCTAATACAGCGAATTGACTTACCCAATCGGCAAAACCTACTAGCTTACAATAGATACCAACTTAAGCAGAGTATGTAAACGTAGCTTTAGGTTATCTATAATCCGTTTGTACATCAACAGCACTCCCCAATGTGCTATCATTTGAATTTCTCGCTAACTCAACCAGCAGGTACAATACGTATTTTATAATTACTGTGTTCTTCCCATTTATCTTTCAATAACAGAGGTTTCATAGGCATTCCAGTCGTAACTGAAAAATTGCTAATTGCCAATTGAGAAGATGTACATACAAAGTGGTTAAAATATTACCGTGACTGAGTACAAGACGCCACTGTGCAGCAGCTGTGCGATTCGAGAAAGCGGAGCTACAACTTTCACCCTCCCTCCTGCGCGGGTTAGAATCTGTTCAGTCCTATTTGGGAATTGTTAGAGCAACGAGCCAATAGAAGGTACCACGGAGTGTGTAACAACTCACTGGGTCAAATTTCCTGTTGGAGAAAACGTTAAAATTTACCATACACTCCAAGAGCAGTATGGGTAAGAGTTCTCTCATGGACTGTGTGTTTTAGTGGTGGATCGTGGACCGCGAATCTCCGTCACTGAACCAAACATTGATTGCGTATTATCAAGAAACTTGAAACAATGCTGTTTATCAGAGTTGGTAGTGTAGAAGATATCGTAAAAATCACCTGCACTATGACAAGGTGAACGCACGGTGGGACGCACTTTGACGGACGTGAACAAAAAGGTACTCATGCAAACTGCCAAGTGATTTTTTTTAAGTCTATAGTGACCATCGATGATACATTCCCTAGTCCCAGCAGTCATCACGCAAGTAACGACATATCAGTTCTCCCAAATCCAAGAGAACGCAGAGAAGCTGTTTGGCAGGACAAGTAATGGCAACGTTCTTCTGGGACTGGCACGAGGTTAGCCATGTAGACTTTTTGACGGATGCCAGAACAGTCAACGCAGCTTACGTACATAGAAGATCCGATCAAGCGAAAGCCAAGTGAAAAGCGGGTAGCCTCTCTTCAAAACAATGCATTTTCCATACGGCCAAAATAACAATGGAAACTTTCCGAAAATTGAAATGGAATCTTCCTACCTATTTGAAAGGCTCAAATCAGACTTGCAAGGCATGCGGTTTGCGAACAACGACGACTTTATCCAGACTGTTTAGGAGTGGATACGCCCCCAACCAAAAGTCTTTTTTGAAAAGGTTATCAGAATACTTCAAGGCCGTTGGAAAAAATGTGTTAACTCCAGAGGGGAGTACGTCGAAAATTGACATGTGAAAGTTTTTATCATTTTTTGTGTAAAAAAAAATTAGTCCTGGACATATTTGAACCTAATTGTACTACTCTAGGTGTGGTCGTAGTGATACAAAATTGCAAATGTCAGTAAGTATATAATAATAACTATTATCATATAAACAATATTTTCTTAATTATTTTCGGACATATTTGTTAAATTCTTTTCTCATATTTAAGATTCTACAGTAATATATAATTGTAAATCTACAACTTGTCTACGGTCAAGAATATTTATCTCTGGGTTAGGCAAATTCAGCATTTATATTATAAAATATAGAAGTACACCTATACCCTCTACAACCAGCAGTCTACCAAAATTTTCAATTTCTGGTTGGGTATCTTCACAACTATAATTTTACTAATTACGTACGAGTCTGAACCAAACATAAACCAGAATTATTCTTTTTAATTTATTAAGGCATCATAAAAATACAAACATAAATGTTTATTATGTTTTAAAAGACTTTCTACCTCTGCTTTGGTAGCACTGCAGCCTCATAAACTTATTATACTTATGATGCACCTTCCAGTCTATACAAGTTTTTCTAAACTAAAGCTTTACTCAGATGTGGATGGCTTTTTTAGTTTCGTGTCGTATTACCAGCAGCTCAGGGATCTGTCTATTATACACAACCCCATTCTATTAAGATGTCCTCTTACTCGGAGATGACAAGAGATTATTGCCGGATCGGAAGAAACGGGTATTGCCACGTTAAAGAGGGGATTTTCTCATGTATATCCCTCAAAGAATTAGCTGCAGAGCTCCGAACCCCTCGGAGCTACGGTAGCTTAAAATAAGTGTAAGGAATGCACAGGAAAGTCGACCCGTATTCTATTCTTGATTTCTCCTCATGCCAAATGTTTTATGCATGCTCCACTGACGTTTGCACAAGTCAGTGAATGGCTCAGCCAGTTAGGCGTCGTGCTTGTAATCCGGTGGTCGAGGGTTCGATTCCTATCTAGTGCAATTTTTTTCGGAGCTCGGCAGCTAATTCTTTGAGGGATATACATGAAAAATCCCCTCTTTAACGTGGCAATAACCGTTTCTTCCGATCCGGCAATTACCTCTGATCATCTCCGAGTTAGAAAACAATACTCTGTGAGAAAAGCTGTAATAGTTTGTAGTTGATTCCTGCTTTGTACTAACAGTTCAGTTCGTTTACAAGATGTTCCTTTTTTATGAAGGATTTTCCGTCTTTGTCTCGGTATATTTTCTTAGTATTTTTCTGTTGTTTTCCGATCAACTCTCTCATCCGACTTCGTATTGCAACTTTAGCTACACCCAGAGTTGGTTCGAAGCTTGTATATGAAACTAATGATTCTTCTTGTACTAACCTATCAGCTGTCTCGTTGCCTGTAATTCCACAGTACCCTGGTACCTACAACAGAGTCAACTTCTACCCTACTAGAGTCCTGTTCTTCGCAGTATTCCTGTAACAAACCAAGATTTTACCCTCAGGTTCTTTAACGCCTTTAGGGGTCTCTGACTGTCCGTGAATATGTTAATTCTCATATTTTGATATGTCGTAAAATTATTTTGCCTAATGCACTACAATCTCCGCTAGTAAAGTTTTCTATTTTCCATTCGAGACTCGGTCTTCGATCTATATGTATGTTAGATAATTTTTTCGAGTTTGCTGTTATTGCTTATTTCATTTGTATATTTATGTTGAATATAAATTTTGGCATCACATGTTCTATTCTCATATCCAATTTGCCTCAACCCACATTTCCAATTTTTAGATATCCCACTTCCATACATTCTTTGCGAATAGGTGGGTTGCGCAGTCCATAAAGTGCTACTCCTGCATCTCCTATAACTTCATATAAAGGGTAGAGAGGTTTAGCAGTGTCTCTACTGCAGCTATTGATGTTGTTTTTATAGCACTCGTTATTCCTAGACAATCAAATCTTTGTATGTCACTTAGTACGGTTAAAACGGTTCTTTGCGTTATCTTTACCCACTATACTAAGCTGTATATGATATCATGATTTTGATCACCGTATTGTATATTCAACATAACACTTTTGATTTTAAACCCTATGTTTTTTCATAGGCTCGTCTAACACTAGTATTGAATCCGCTTTTTTTATTTTTTGTGTGTGTTAATTTCAGCTCAATTTTAAGTCTAAGATACTATGCCTCATCTGATAATTGTATTTCCAAAACTCAGAGCTTAAGAGGTTCCAGTCGTTCTAGTTTTCTCCTTCTTGTGAATGCCACAATGGTAGATTTTGAGGGACTTATGTTCACTCCCTTTGCATCTATCCAATTTGCAACCAGGTTTAAGAACCTTTGCTTCCTAAATGTATTTTTAAATCTTTGCTAGGGTAGTATAATCATATCTCAGTAATCTGCATTTGTTCTCTTTAATAGCTCGTTCATTATAAAGTTCCTTGACAGAGGATACAAAATTCCTCCTTGCGGACACCTCTCTTCAACTCGAGCCATCATTATTTCACTCATCAAAAATGCACGTCCAAGTCTTTCTTTAAGCAGTTTGTTTCGACGAATCTTTTACTCCTCAACCCTCAACTCTAATAATTGAATCTAGAGATGTATTATTATACGCTTCCTCAATATCCAAAAGGCAACTAAAACTTCCTTTTTATTTTCTACAGCATTCAAACTGTTTCTGTAGATACTCCTACCTCGTATGCATATTGGTCTTGACGGACTACCACACCATTCCTGATATGCCGGTCAAGCAGTTTTTCTAAAGGTTTTGGTACAAATATATCATACTAATTGGTATTTGTGCCTTAGCCTTATTCTGTCCTATTTTCCCAGGTTTTGGAATAAACGTAACTTTAATTAATTTTCTAGGCTCTTAATATGTACCCTAGAACAAAGCTTTGCTAAAATAGGATAAGTGCCGTCAAATCCCGACCATTAGAAGGTTGGAATGAATTGATTGTACAACACTTTATTTTGTCTATATCTATCACATTTTGCGGCTTTCCAACTCTTTTTAAATGCCTACTGTGTAGTTTTTAGTTCTAAATTGTGCCAATTATTATTATTATTTCCTTTCCAATGTTGGTGTATTCCTCTATCTCTTTTTTAAGAGTAGTTATTGGAATCTGAGAATCGTTCTATAGTAGTTTTATACTGATATTGTTATTTAATACACATTTTTCCTAGCGGATAGGTAATTTTTTATCCTTCTGTTTACAAAATAAAAGCGGTTTTAAATTATAATATAATAATATAATCTGTACCTCTCCTACCGTTAGGTGTAGAGGGGATTTTAAATTAATTGTCATCAAATCTCTGTTTTTCAAGTTATTCTTTCAGTGATTCAAACAAACGATAATGGTATAGTGTAAATCTGAACAATTACTCAGTTGCTTGTTGAATTTGGGCAGCTGTACGGGTTCGGGCGTTGTCCTAAAGCATGATAACCTCTGAAAATGCTTGAGCACTGCCTTAGCTTATTGCATACTCAGAAATAGCTCAAGCAACCGTTAATCAGCGATCATCATTGAGAAGGCAGCAAACGATGCGAATATTCTCCTCAGTTACGTTGGTCTTTGAGCAACATCGGCAACCTTTATGTTCAATTACTTTGAGCTTTCCTTTACCTCATGATGTGTAAAAAAATTCTAATTTATATTTGATTTGCCTTTGCATGTAAGAACACTAACTTTATTATATTTAGAAGTAAAGCTGTTTCTTAAAATCACGGCATACGATAAATTGATGTGACATAAAAATGTCACAAAAAAACGTCTAAAGGGTGAGATGACTCTTTATTTTTGTTTAACGTGACTGTCTGATGCAAATATTTAATTATTTACGATTTTTGTAGTTTTATTCTGACAACTCAAATAAGAAACTTGAATAAGTTTAGTTCTATATTAAATACATCGGCAAGAATCGCAAACAATTTTTTGCGACAATTTATTGCGAGCTCTGAACTCTGCAAAATGCGCATCTCTGGGATATTCTTCCACATTATCGTTAAAAAGTTCGTGTAGTCCAAATCCTTCGCTCACCTAACTGTGAGAAAAACGTATTTACGTTTACGGTGAATTATTAATAACAACTTTTTCCTTTTAGAAATTTTATCAAACAGTTATTTTATGCTACCTGTTAAAACAAATTTATTTAGTCGTGTTCTAAATAAAACAAAAATTTAATAAAGAATTTATTTCTTTGGAAGACCTACAAAATATACTGTTAAATAAAATTTGTCTTATGTAAAATGCATTGAAAAATTGCATTTTTTGTTTTACTAGCTTTTTTCCGTCATCTTTTCTTAAATTTCTATAGTGGCGGCATATGTAATAGACATTTTACATTTTTATTGGTTTATTACCTTCGGAAAAGCGCCTATTTATATAGTTTATATACAATACTGCAGGATATGGGGTAAAATAAAAACATGATATAGAGTTATAAACGTAAAAAAAAGTTTTAAACAGTTAAATGCTCTCGCAATCAAATGCGTCTTTGTACTCTCGCTTAAGCAAATTAGGCATTCACTCCAGAAAAAAAATTACGTTCACTTTGTTAATAAAATGTAAATTATTTATAGGAGATTTCGTCTGTGCAGCAGCTATTTCAAAATACCCTCAATTTAATTTGCTAATTAGGTGTGTATATGTGTGCACAGGAAAAGAGCAAACATGACACTATTTAATGATGATAATAATATACTTATTAGTTATGACAATGGAAACTTTATTTAATGAAGATCGGGAGGAGATTGAAGTCGGTTACAATTGTACAGGTAGCCCGCGAAATATTTTAAGATCAAAGGTGGAATATGCAATAAAATTATCTAAAACAAGAAAATCTGTGGGCCCAGATGAGACACCAGTGGAAATAATTACAACAATGGGTGACAGTGCAATAAAAATACAACAAAATATATAACACAGGGGAATTACCGATCTACTGACTACTATCTATCTTTGCATCTATTCCAAAGAAAAATAATCCCAAAATATGCAGAGATTATAGACTCATTAGCATAATAAGTCAAATATTTAATATGTATTTAAGAATAATTCACAAAGAATCTATAAAAAATGCGAAGATTGTTTGAGTGAATGACAGTTTGGTTTTCACAAAGCATTAAATACTAGGGAAGCCCTTCATAATATAGAGTTAGACAGTGCATACTTTTGCCAACCCTTTAATTTAGAGATTGCCTATACAAAAGCCTTAATCAATGAACCGAAAGGGATAAAAATTAATGAAGAATACCTCAATTCGATATGGTGACGACATGGCAATTCTTACAGATAACATTAAAGATCTGAACTACTTATTAAGGAAGATAAATGACAAATATGCTAATATAGGTCTAAAAATTGTCAATAAAAAACTAATTTATATTGTTTATAACACAGTCACACAAAAAAAAAATTTGGCTTGGAATCTGACTATGTGTACGGTATGTTTCTGGGGTCGCTGATTCTGAATGCGAGGTAGGTTTAAACCCAGCACGTCAAGGTTTGGCCATAACCTCAAAAGACACTCCAAATTCCACTAAAACCGATAAACCCAAACGATTTTAAATCTAAAATCCGGTAACCCGTCGACTCTTTAAATAAATTCATAACCCCATAACCCTATAAACCTCTAACCTTATGACCCCATAACCCTATAACCCCGTAATAAAAATACTAAAACAGCATTCGTGGTGTAGATTACACAAAATTAAAACAGAATATCCTCATAATTCCCAAGGTATTGAACTCTGTATAACCCTGTTTTTGTAGGACCGTCAGCATCAGCGTTACCCAATGTACACCGCGGGGAGGTTGCGTGAACAGATTTTGTACATCATATAGTTATAAGAGCTGTTTTGAGACGTGTGGGTACATAAATGAATATATAAATAAAAATAAATAAATGAATGAATAAATGTATAAATATAAATATATAAATAAATATAAATTAATAAGTATACGTATAAATCAATAAACGAATAAAATAATGTAAAAACAAACCTTTAGTCAGTCTCTTTTTTTGAGCTGAATCGCGTTCTCTTGTCTTCAAATTATCTGTGCAACGAAGTACGCTTTAATTTCCGACTTTCCTTCGATTCTCTCTTTAGCGTCCAACAAAAATCAGCCATCATGTTAACGTCCCATCGACCCTCATACCGAGTTTCTATGACCTTGATATCTTGGAGAAATTGTTCTCCCTGTTCTTCATTAATGGCGCCAAGGTCCTCAAGAAATTTATCGAGGAAGGAATCAAGAAAATGGAGTTTCAAATTCATGTTACATTTAAGCTTCTGAAAGTCAGAAATCATTTTTGCAACTAATTGTTTATAATAAGGGCTTTTTTTATTCCCGAGGAAATTTTGAGCAACTGCTCTGAAGCTTTGCCAGTCGTCACCGCGAGGAGGTGTCCGGGATGTAGGCACACGGGAAGTGAGATTGTAGGGAAAATGACGTTATGCAAATTTAATTTTGTGTAATCTACGCCACGAATAGTTTTGCAGTGAGAGATTGAGAGATACTGTTTCAGTATTTTGATTACGGGGTTATAGGGTTATGGAGTCATAAGGTTATAGGGTTATGGGGTAATGAACTTAGTTGAAAAGTCGATGGGTTACCGGGTTTTAGTTTTAAATCGTTTGAGATTATCGGTTTTAGTGGATTTTGGAGCGTTTTTTGAGGTTATGACCAAACCTGGTGTGCTGGGTTTAAGCCGACCTCGGATTTGGATTCAGCGACCCCCAGGCCGAAAATTCTTTTTGTGTGGTTGTGTAAACCCCTATAAACAATGAATTACTCCTTTTAGATGTTAAACAAATTTAAAAGTTAGTACATATGATTAATTACCTTAGATGTCAAGTAAACTAAACCTAGAATCCAGATTAAGAAGCTAAAATGAGAATAGAGATAGCCCGAAACGTCTTTGCTAAAAAAAGTTACTATGCAACAGACAACTTGACAGATATTCAATGGAGAATGATCCACTGCTATGTATTGCCGGTTCTACATCAGGATAGCAAAACATGGACCCTAAAATAAGAATGATAAACAGGTTGGAGTCATCCGAAATGTGGATGTATTGCCAAATGCTCCGTATCTCTTGGAGACTGCTACTAACCATAAAAGCCGTAAAACCGAATACTTTGGCCATATAATGCGCAACTGTAAGTACCGCTTGCTTCAACTAATCACCAAGAGTAAAATAGAAAAACGAAGAATAGATCGATCAAGCATGTCTTGGTTAAGAATTGGAAAAAGTTGAACTGGCTTAGGAGTATCGAAATTCTTTAACGTAGTCCGAGACAAAGAAAGATAGAGTGAAGTGATCGCCAACATCACTAAATATAGCACTTAAAAAAAAGATGTGTGGTCTCTACTAGTCACAAAAATAAATGTTTAAAATAAAAGTCATAAATTTCTGACAACTGCGTTTAACTTCCATTTGCTTTTTGCTTTTAAATGGATGACTTTAATAATTACCTAAAGTTTTATTTCATTAAAACTAAATACTGGTACACATGTAGTCTCTGCTTAAAATATCAAGGTCTGTAACTTAAATTGTGAAGTTTTTGAAAGCCCCAGCTCACCTTCGAGTTCTTGGACTGCCAGTCGATTATTCTTGCCAATTTTCTTGTTTTTTTCGTTGCTGGTCTTCCAAAATGTAGATAACTTTCAAGATTCCCGACTACCCCTAAATAGTATGTACCGAGCATTTATTGTACTGCACTCATCTCCACCTTCCCGAAAACCTTTTGAATGATCCAAATAATTTATGCGAACGAATGCTTCAGCTTCGCGCAAAATTTGATACAAATACCCTACCCGCCCAATGAAAATGCACTCAAAACACACCACATGTACTCACTCACCGGTGTCTAACTCCTCGCTGATTAGACCAGTGACGTTGTCCTCCTTCGGGCATGCGCATTTCAGCCTACTATCTCAATTAACGTAAACTGTATTAACTGTATGAATTGATATAAATAGTAGTACATCTTTTTCTATTTTCTTTAGGTGGACGCTATGCCTATTGTTATATTTATTTATTATTTCACTTTTGCATATGAAGGGTTTGATATAGGATCTTTTGTTATATCTATCTCATATACCTAGCCTAACTCAATAGTTTCGCAGCGACCGGTACTGATCCCAGATTCCCGAATCATTTTCAACTTTCGAAGATTCAAACCAATCACTGTGCATCGTTCTAAATAAAGTTTTTCAAAACCGCGCCATACGACAAATCGATGTGATGTAGAAGTGCTTGCAACGTCGCAAATTTTTCCAACGATAACGTTTTAGTCTGCGTTCACTTAACGGAAACAGTAAACAAATAATTTTACTTCACAATAAAATACATCAGCAAGAACCGTAAACAATTTTTTGTGGAAATTTATTACGAGTTGCGAAGTCTGCAAAATGCGCACCTCTCATTCTTCCGCGTTGTCGTTAAAAAGTTTGTGCAGGGTAAATCCACCGCCCACTTAATTTTCTAGAAAAACGTATTTATAAGTATTTTTGGTATATATTAATAGCATCCTATTCCTTTTCAAAATTTTTCACAACTTTAATAATGGAGCAATAATTTTATACAACTTGTCAGTTATAAATATGTAGTTATATGGTATTTTTTAACAAATCAAAGGTTTACTAAAAAAATTTTTTCTGTTAGCAATAGAATCCAACAAATAGGTCCAAATACTGTAAAAGCTCTAAACTCTCAAAAAACAGGAATTAATGAGCCGACAACCGTTGAGGAAAATGAGGAAGAAGTAATAAAAAACCCAAGCAAGAGGCAGCAAATCCAACCAATGAGAAACGCAAACGCACAACACAAGTTTATACAAAAACAAGAAAAAACTTTAGTAAACGAAGATAATAAACATAATTTGCTAACTAATGATAACACTAATGACATACTACAAACAACTAGTAACACCGAAAAAAAAGATCTCAAGCTCCTTCCTTTTCGTCGACGAATCTGGTGCATTGTTTCTTGTTCTTAATGTCTTCGCTTTTTACCATGTTCGTCCCCTCTACTGAACCAGTTTCTCCAAAGCGTTGGCCCATGTTTTCTGTGGTCTTCCTTTAGTTTTATTTGTGCCTGTTTTCGATTCTCATATTTTCTTAATTTGTCTGTCTTAGTCCATCCTCATTATATATCCCAACTATTGTAGCTGTCGGGTTTTAATTTTCTTTGTCAGTGTTTCAACTTCCAATTCTTCTCGATCTATCTGGTTTCTTATCTTATCTCTTCTGGAAACTCCTGCCACTCTTCGCACGATTAGATATTTCGTTTCCATTGCTTGTAATTTATTCTTCTGTTTGTTAAAACCTAAGATTCTTCTCTAAAGATCAAAATTGGTTAGTGAACTATCTTATATGTCGTAAATTTTGTTTTCCTTGCGATTTCCTTCGTCTTTAGGAATGTATTTGACATTGAATAGTAAAGCTTCGCTGCATTGTCTATTTTCTTATTAATGTCATTGCTGTCCATGGTAACTCTTAGATATACGAATTGTTCAATTGCCCAGTTTCATCCGTACTTCCTTCTTAGATATTTCCATGACTTTAGTTTTTGTTGCATTTATTACCATGTTGTATTCTTCTGTTTCTTCTCTCCAAATTTCTAGGTTTCTCTAAAGTTCGTTTGCTTTGGTGCAAATATATAATCTTCAAATGCACGTTCAGAAATGTTTCTTTCTAAATTCCTATATTATGTATGTAATTTAGCCTCTTTAGATTAACATATCTTTATAATGTCATCTAGTGTAGTGAATAGTAGGTGGCTTAATACCCCATCCTGTCGTAAGCCTCCACTTGCAGTAAATCCTTTAGATTGTGCATATATTATTTTGACATAATTTCTGCTATTTCTATATACACTTATTATTGCCTCAATTGTTTTCCTACTTCTCTTCTGTCGAACTGTTCCAGATTTTCTTTTTGGGTACCCGGTCTAAACCAATAAATGCTAAATATGCTTCTCTGCCTTAGAATTCTCTCTATTATTTCTTTTAGGTTTAATATATAGTCTTGTATACTGTGACCTTTTCTAAAACAGCTCTGCGACTCCATTAGCTGTAGTTCTATCATATTTCTTAGTTTTTGTTCTAGCAGTCGCTCATAAACCTTAGCGTTACTCCGCGGTAGGTTTTTTTTGGCAGCTAAGTCTGTCTTCCTTTTTATCTAACGGCAATATAATGCCTACCTCCCAATGTCTAAGTAATGCTGTTATATACCAAGCCTTTTTGCAAATTTCAAGAAATAATCTTGTGCCTTCTTCTCCCATATTTTTAATCATTTCTGCCTCTATCCCGCCGTGTCTTGCTGCTTTTCCGTTTTTTGCTTTTTATAGCTTCGCACAGTTTTTTTGTTGTTGGTTCATCATTAGCCATTTCTTTAGTTTTTTTCCACTATTTTTTCTTCTTCTTTAGCTTGGATAATTCTTTTCTCTATTATTAGAATTTCTTGAAAATATTCTTTCCTTCTTCTTAGTACTTTAATATCATCAGTTAGAAGCTTCCTATCTTTACTTTTAATTTGATTTAATGTGTGCTTTTTCCAAATTTGAAGCTTTTAAGTACTTTGTAAAACAATATTTGATTTACTTTACTATTAGTTCCTATTTTGTGTCCAAAGCTATCCCATGACCTTTCATTTGCTGCTTTTATTAACTTTTTGACTTTATTTCTTTTTCCTTGTATTTTCTATATGTATCTTCTTAGATGGGCAGATGACATTAAGAGATCAGTTGGACTAGGATAGAGAAGAAGCGCACAGAACCGAGAAAATTTGCAACAAATGGGGGAGGCCTTCGTCCAACAATGGACGAATGAGGGCTAGAAAGAAGAAGAAGAAGATCTTCTGTTTTATTGCTTAGGTGCTCCTTCCACCTCATTTTCTTTATTTTAACTTCATTCTGAATTTCTTCGTTCCACCAATTTGTTTGTTTATTACAAATATTTATTTTGGAAACTCCCCAGATTGTCTTCGCAGTTGTTATTAAAATATTCTTGATTTGTTCCAACATATTTTCTACGCCTTTTTTAAGTAACTCCATGTTAATTTTTCTAATCTCTTCTGTAACTGCTTCTTAGTATCTTTTTATGTATTGCATCTCTGTTTTAATTTTTTCATAATTTTATTTCTCCGTAGACTGTCACTTCTCACTGCATGTCTCATCTTGGTTTGCGTTATTTTTCCTAGTAATAGAAAATGGTCGCTATATATTTCAGGTCCTCTTCTTACCTTGACGTATTTTATCATTTTCCTATCAATATATATCCTATTATTGATCTTCTTCCTCTACTTGTTACTTCTCTAGTATGTATTTATTGCTTTATGCTTACAAAAATCTACCAATCTATTTTTATCAGTATTTTTTCCTTCTTTCCATATTTAAACAAGATTTCTATTGTTGACTGATTGTTCTTTCCCAATGTTCCGTTGAAATCTTCTAATTATTCTAATATAATTGTTATTCGATCACTTCCTTTATTTTGGTATCATTAAATCTTCTAGTAAACTAATCCTTGTATCCTACATTATTATTTTTGTTAGTTCCATATACTACAATTGAGGTCAGTTTGTGTTTCTCTTCTCCCAGTTCGACAAACATTAATCTTTCGTTTAGACACGTCCACTTACAAATTTTCTCGGTTAGTTTGGTTTATAATACATGCTTCACACTCTTTTGCTCTCTGGTTTAGTGCTACTTCACTATAAATCATCGTAAATTTATCATCCAGTTGAACATTTTTTCTTTCTCAGTTATTACTACGATTATGGTCTTCATTTTTTATATTTTATTTATTAACTTTTTTTCTTTTCCACTGATGCTCCTTATATTCCAAGTTTCCAAGTTCCATGTATGTCCTTTTTTCTTTTTCTATGTATCCGTCCAACAAATTTGATCTCGTAGTCAGTTTTAATTCCTAATTTATTAGACCTGTTTTAAATTTGACTTTGTGTAGTCGTTTACTATAAGAAAATTTTCTGAATTTCTTCTTAATTTTTAGTTAAACCCCATTAACTTTTTCAATCTGAAAGTTAAAGAAAAAGGAGGAAGACGGGAGGAGAGATTTGGTTGGAAGAGAAGGCTTATCGAAGCACGCGCATTACAGCCCACTCTCATCGATTGCTAAATTACATCGTGGCCATGCAAACTGTTTTTATTATATTATTTTTGCTTTTTGGTTCAATTAGTCTATCAGAAGAAATCAAATATTAAACGCAATAAACATAAAATAATAATATATGAAGGAGTAAAAGACGACATAATAAAACCATACATTTTTCATTGTGCTGAAATATAAATTGAAATAAAAATAAGTTATTCCGGTAATTTTAAACACACGATTGAAAAGAATATCGTATTAGGTATGGTTATGTAGCCATCAATCTCCAACTTAATCAAACCTTTTAGGGGTTCATTTACTCCCACAAGAAAAAATCGCACACACTAAGATCGGGCGACCTTGGAGGCCAGTGATATAAGCTGAATCGTTAGGTGTCCCATGCGGCCGATCCATCGTTGTGGAATCTGATTATTTAAAGTTCTCGAACTGCCAGGCTCCAATTCTGCAAAAATAATGCCATCCGAATCGGATCTTTTGCCAATTTTCAAGCATATCTAGATATGTGATTCCTGTGACAGTGTTTTCTAAGAAGAAAAAGGGACGATTTTCCCAAGAAGTTTAGAAGAGTCTCTCTCATGCTGTACAATTTGATGTGGCTGCTCCGTACCCCATATTCTAACGTTATAGATGTTTACCTTACCACTTAAATAAAAAGTAGCCTCGTCAAAGAACACCAAGTGTGTTACAAAATTGTCATTTTCTGCCACCTTGTCGAGAATGAATTCATACAACTCCACGGTGAGTGGATTTTTGGAGGCTACGTGTGAAACTCGGACGAATGCGCTCCACATCTTCGTCTGGCACACGCAAACAACCACTGGATTTTCCTTTGCACAAGCAGCCCGTGTCTTGGAATTGTCTGTACTATCGCTTAATGTTGTGAGCGATAGGAGGTCAATACCATATTGTCGCCGAAAATCACACTGAACAGTTGCGAAGCGTAGAACACAAAATGATTTCTGTTGTCGAATCGCCATCTTGACAAATACTTTTTTTTTGATATACATATATTGCTAGATCAACAATTATTTGTTATACATAGGATAGATAAAAGATTTTGTGACATATTATAACTTAGAATATAAATATATTGTGACATAGTGCGACAAAATAATAAACGCGGTGAATTCACATTTGGTTAATTTTGTCCATGGTTTGCTAGAACTAGGTCCTGTGATAATTTGCGTTTAAGCCTGGTGTGAATATTAGTTTTATTTAAAGAGTTGATAGAATTCCGCACCATTACATGCATTCGCGTTTGAGATTAATTTTTCCGCATAGTTCTTGATGTATTGATCGATGGGTAAGATGCCGAGTTCTTCATGTAGTTGGATATTTCTAACGTACCACGGTGCGTTGACTATGATTTTTAGGACTTTGTTTTGGAGGCGTTGTATTTTCTGTATGTTGGTATTTGAGGTGTTGCACCAGACCGGTGATCCATATAGAACGAGAGGTCGAATTAGGGCTTTGTAGAGTAGCGTTGCGTATTCAATTTTTAGCGAGGATTTTCGGTTGATAAGTGGATATAATTGTTGTAGTCTAGTGTAGCTTTGGGTAAGCTTCTGGTTTATGTGGTACCCCCAGCTTAATCGAATGTCAAGATATAATCCCAAGTATTTGACAGCACTGTTATTGGGGTTCCAAGGTATTTAATTGTCTTCAATTTGTATGCAAGGAGAATTGTTGAATCTTCTTAGTGTAAAAATTTTAGTTTGGCATTTGTCAGGATTTATTTTGATGTTCCAGGTTTTGAACCAAGTTAAAAGTTTGTCAGTTGCGGCCTGTAATTTGGAAATTGCTTCTTTGAGGTTATCGGCTTGCGTGAACATAGAAGTGTCGTCTGCGAAAGTAACTATTGTAGCACCAGGCTCTGGTAAGTCGGACATATATATGTTGAAGAGAGTTGGCCCCAGGATGCTGCCCTGGGAAACTCCAGCTCAGATTTTGGTGATTTCGGACAAGGTTGCGTTGATTTTGACAGCAAACGTTTTGTTCTCTAGAAAGAAGAATATGATTGCTTTGAGATAAGCAGGCATTGTAATATGAAGGATTTTCTTTTTGAGGCTTTCTATCCATACCCTGTCAAACGCCTACGCGACATCGAGGAAGATTGCTACCGTGTATTGTTTACTGTTGAAGCCCCGTTCGATGAGCTCGCTTATCCTTTGAAGCTGGTAACTCGCAGAGTGGCCTTTCCTTCAGTCCAATTGATGTTTAGGTGTTGTATTGTGATTTTCAATATGCTTAAGTAGTCGACTGTGGATTACTTTTTCAAAGAGCTTAGAAAGATGTCAGTAGGCTAATGGGTCTGTAGCTGTTTAATTTCTTTTTATTTTTACCAGGTTTTGGGATTATTACGATAATGTGCATGTTTCTCCAGGTTTGTGGAAAGTAGCCCAGTCTTATACAGGCGTTGCGTGTTGAACTTAGATAGGCTAACGTCTTCTTAGTGAAGTGTTTGAGAATATTGTTGGTGATTAAGTCATATTCGGGAGATTTTTTATCTGGGAGGTTTTGTATGATGCTAAATTGGGTGAAGTTGGTTAGATACAGTCGGGTATAGGTACTCTACTTTCGATATCATTAATGACTTGCAGTTTGTGGGTGGGCGTGCAGGAGTAACATTACTTTCAAGATTATTGGAAAAAGCGGCTGCTTTTTCAAGATCTGTGGTATAGGTTATATTATTATTTTCAGAAGATAATACTTTTTGGTTCAGTATTTTTCTTGTAGTTTTCCATAGGTCCCAGTCTCCTGTGCTAAAGTCAGATATGTGCTTTTGGTATGCTGTGATTCTTAAGATGTCTAATTCTAGTTTGATTCTGTGAGTTATGTTGTTTAGTCTGTTTTTGAGTTGGGGGATCTCTGGATCTTTGCCATTCTCGTCGAAGTTGACTTTTTGTTTTAATTGGGTCAATAACGTTTCTAGGAGGACTATAGTTAGTCTGATAAGTTCGTCTAGGAGTTGTTGTGGTGGCAAGTCTAAAAGTTTCCTCCACTATTGAGGTAAGATGGCTTATGGCTACATCAATGTCTCTTTCAGTTTGAAGACTTGAAGTTGGACAGCGTAGTTTACTATTCATCGGATCTTCAAATATGTTCCAATCTACTTTGCCATTTATTAGTTTTGGGATGGGTTGCTTAATGATTAAAGCGTTCGTGAAAGATGCAATAAGTTATAACTCTTTGATAGATTGGTTTATTAAATTTTTTCTGAACTATGTCTATCAGGCTGGTGGTCAGCGCGATACGGGAAATAGGTGTATTCGTTAGGTGCAAAAATTTGGAAAGAGTTATTCGTGGCCAGGTTTTCAAGTTTGTTGGCTTCGGGTTTTGAAGCTCTACAACCCCACAGGGTGTTTTTGGCATTTAGGTCTCCAAGAACTAGCGTTGGTTCGGGCGTATCAAAAACTCTAATAATATCTTCCTCGATAAGCTTAATGTTGGGCTGCCTGTAAGCACTAATTATTGTGATGCTGCTATGATCATCGAGTTTGGCTTTAATTGCAATCAACTTGATTTTTAAGTTGGGCATTTCGGGGGGTAGGGAATGCACGGATTTATTTTTGATGAGTATCGCCACTCCACCAGCAGCTACTCTGGAGTTTCGATCTTTACGATGTGTGTTATAACCTGGTATTTGGAATTTCATGGCCTGATCTAGATGTGTTTCCGTTATGCAAGCGATGTCTACGTTGTATCTTGCTAGGAAGCTAATAAGTAGTGAGCGTTGGTTGATGATGCCATTAGCGTTCCAGTTAAGGATATTTAAGTTTTGTATCGTTTTCCTACGATTATGGTCTATTGATGAGCATTGGTAGGAGAGTGTTGTTGAAAGTTTTAATTTGACTGAGATATGGCGTAATGAGATCAAGTAGAGTTTGGATAATGTTGTTTGGTATCGAGAGTGTATTTAGGGTGGTAGGAGTAAAAGTAGTGTTAGAAGTTAGATTACTCTTGAGTTTGTCTACAAAAGTCTGCGAGCTGTTTACATACGAGTTGGTTGGTTGGGTTCTTTTACGTTGTTTTACCAGCTCAATGTGGCGAGGACAGCCACGATAATTTGCGCTATGATCGCCTCCACAGTTAACGCATTTGGGTGGATCACTGGGTTTCTTCTGACAAATACTGTGGCAAGTGAAGGAAACGCGCTGGTGCTACCTATCGACGACGGCGTAAACTCGAGAATTCCTTCTTCTAACAGTACATTGTTCGATCAAAACTGATTAATGCTGAAAAGTAATGAATAAAATGTATAAAATATATTACATGTTCCGTTCAAGAATAAATAATATGGTACATATTAATTTCATAATTTAACTCACAAACTAGAGATCTTGGTAGACATTTTGGTAATGGGTGCATTAAAATTAATAGAAAAAGTATTTTTTCCTTAAATTTAAATGTATTTACATTCTAGTGCGTATTGGCTAGTAAGTAGCTATTTTATTCCCAATGCACATATAACTAGAATAACTAAAAATATAAAGAAATGAGAGAAATGTGTTTTCACATATTTAGAACTTCTTGACTTTTATTTACAATCATTTTTAAAAAAGTAGGAAAAGTTTTTGAAATAACTAAATAAATAATAAAAAGTAAGTCCTTTTCAATTTGTCCAAAATCGAAATAATTTTTACTTACTCTAATTCAAAAAAAACTTACTGAAAAATATACCACAGTTTTTAATCAACTTTGTATATAAATATTAGTAATTAGATAAAATGTAACCAACGTTATCTGTGGTTATTTGTTTTTATTAATTACTTGTAATTTCTATCCTCTAGCACTTTTAATTATCTTTTAAATTATTAAGACATTTTTTAATCCCCTCTCTTTTCCTTTTTTTATAATAATTGTGTTTAGGAGTACTCGTTAGTTTTTCATCCAGCATTTTGTCAGCTTAAGTCTATTAAAACTATAATATTTAGTCTCATATATTTGGTTGGTCTTTAAGAATTATTTTTTAAATATACAGTTAACTATACTTACAGTTTTCTTTCCTTCAAATGAAAAATGCTACCACAATTTGATCATAAAACATAAAAAGGTAAAACATTACCACCCAAATCATCGTCTTACATTTTGTGAATCAACGCTATGTTTTGTTGTTTAGTTCTTTTATAGCTTTAGAGTATGTGCCTATAGCACACAGTGCACAAGGTTCTTTATATAGCAAAATTCTTCAGTTGTTATTTTAAGAATTTTAGTCCTCTTTATTGACACTTTTAGGTTAATATAAGAGTCTTCATCAGTACTTTTTTAGCTGGAATTACACTGTCCAGTAATATAGAGATGTGGGGCAAATTTTATCCCAATTTATCAGCTAGAAACAAACAAACCATTTTGAATAGCCCTTAATTCTGAGCCCTACTTACCAAGATCAACAGATGGCTCAGTAAAACATTATGGTGATACAAACGCCACATCAAAAGTCTCTTGCCTTTATTTGAAAATTTACTCCTACTGATACTTCGTTTCCGTATTCATTCCAAGAACTTAATTTAAAGCATTTTCAATAAAAGCAGCATTAACATAAAATACAAGAAGTTATGTACTTGAATTATAAATGTTTATCTTATTCTTACACCTTTTCTCTTTTCTGCTTGTTTTCATTTAGTTATTTTGTTACTAGTTATTTTTTAAACATATCTACTCATACACATTGCCTTCCCATCTTTTGTTTTCATTCTATTTATTTCGTTTTCTGTTGTTGATTTTCTTATCATTTTATATTTAATGTTTTATTTGTTTATTAATTCATTTTTTATATTAGAATATGACCGGGATTGATTTATGTGTAAACAAACCACTGCGCAGCAGTGTGCGACCCTGAAAGAATAGAGCCACAATCTCCACCCCTTTCTCGGGTTAAAACTTGTCTAGTCTTATTTGGGAGTTGTTAGAGTGATAAGCGAACAAAAGGTACCGCGGAGAGTGGAACAACGTATTGTGATAAAATTTCTCGTTGAAGAAATCGTCCCGTTAGTTGAAATTTACTACAGGCTCCAACAATACATAAAATACTGTTTCAGAGGGCAGACAGCGCGTGGAGAAACATTAATCTTGCATACGCGTTTATTCGTAAAAATAGACGCAGCACTATCAAAAAACTTGGAACAATGCTATCCAGCAGTGTAGAAGACATAGTGAGAAACCATGTGAACTATCTCAAGGTGAATGCACGGTGGGTACCACCCACTTTGACGGTCGCAAACAAAATGGTGCGCATGCAAGCTGCCATTCGTCTTCTAGAGCAGTTTGAAGACGAAGGTGGTGCATTTTTAAAGTCTAGTCACCATCGATGAAACGTGGGTGCTCTACTTCATTCCAGAGTTCTCCCAAACCCAAAAGAGGGCGGAGGAGCCGTTTTACAGGAAAAACGATGACAACTTTCTTCTGCGACTGGCAGGGGTTTTGACTAATGCCAGAACAGTCAACGCAGCTTATTACTCAGACCTCCTGGTAACAAACGTAAGAAAAAAATCCGATCTAAACGAAAGGCAAAACAATAATGGAAACCCCCCGGAAATTAAAATGGAACTTTCTACCACATCTGCGGTATAGCTCCGATTTCTACCTGTTTGAAAGGATTAAATCAACCTTGCACTGTTTGGGAGTGGATACGCCGCCAACCAAAAGCCTTTTTTGAAAAGGGCATTAGGATGATTGCAGAAAGATGGAAAAAGGTATTGACTCCGGAAGATTGACATGGCAAATAAGTGTTTGGAAATTTGTTTTTTCTTGTAAAAAAATTAGTTTCGGTCATATCTTAATCACCTTGTACATCTGTGAAATTTAGATAAATTAGTGTTAAAACATGTCCGCTAGTTTTATAGGAACAAAATAATAATTAATTGCACTGGGCAATTTAAAAGTGAACGGATAAGCACATAAAAAAGAGAAAAAACAATTAAAAAATATATAATTTACTTTTTGGTTGTCCAGTTTTAAAATGCTTTAAAGGTGGTTAAATTGTTTTCCAAGCTACATAAACAAAAACAAGCAAACCTTATTTCCCAAACAAATGAGAAGATGATATAATCTGCAAGCAATAGCTAAGAAAAACCCTAGATGTAGAAAAACGAAGTAAAAATCTAAACCGTATAAACCGACAAAGGAAATGCTTAGATTCAAACAAAGAAGGAAACAAATTGCAAGACACACAACTTGCTCAAGCTTTAGAATCAAAACGGAACTGCTCGCAAAATGGGAAATCGAAAGTAATAAACTACAACGCGAACGATCTAACAAATAAACTCGGGCAATATGAATATGGTTGATAGCATTCTTAGTTGTAACAAAAAAAATTTTTTTTAATTATCGTTACTCAACATATAACCCGAATGTTGTATTAATACGAGTACTAATAAGTTCAATTTATAAATTATAAATAAACATAAAGAACACAGCTGTCCAAAATAGGCACATAAATTAAACAGCGCAGTGTTTACTTCCAAGCCATATTTATATAATATCTAAAAAAAGCTCTGTAACAAGATTCCTATAACAGCATTATGCTAAAGCCTATGTCTAAGTCGGGAACTTTCATCCATAAACAACTTATCCTTTATTAAGGTCAAGCCGTAAAATCGATATATAGATATAAATACCCACAAACATCCCGGGACTTTTGTTGCTAAACTTAGTCAGTAGCGCAGAAGTAAACAACAAAACAACTATAAAGCCCCACCAATAACTTTAGGCTGTTTTTCTGCACTGGTCTGCATTCAAAAATGTTTTACAGATACACAAAAAAGTTAATTATTTATGTCAAGCGGCAGATTTTTAAGTAAACAAAATGCTAATAATTTAGTATCTGAAGTAAAAATTTATTAACGGGGCTATTCAAGTGTCTGCAGTCAATTTCGTTTTACGATCCCGCTTTCTGTATTTGAAAGTTTTATTGCACTTTCGGTGTAAAGTTTGTCAAGTAATTTATTTAAAAGCTCGCTTAAATCTAAGTTTTTTTTGTCAAATTGCTACTACGAAAAAAATTAATGGCACGACATTTTATAGCTATTGGAGTGTTCAAAAAGTATTAGCACTCCGATTGTGTAGCCCTTAGTGGGTGTGTGAAAATGGACTCCAATGCCACCGGATGGCGTTGCTGCCACATACGGGAGAAAAGATGGCCACGTTCGTGCAGTACTGCAAGCGTAGTCAAAGTAAACAATAGTTAGCAGAATTTCTTTATAGGGAGAGAATTACTGCTTTGAATTTCTATACGAAGAACAACGTTATCCAGTAAGTGTTCAATTTAACAATCGCAAATAGGGTAAACAAGTCTATTTTATGAAACTTTGCATACAATCATCTATGAAAACTTAAAGATGATAAAGGTCTGTGCACAACAGCCTCTCTACGGTCTCGCCCTTGGCACAAGCGTGTTGAGGTACGCCAACAGATATTATCGCTGTCTAGCGTAGATCCGAAGATATTCTATGAGCATATGATCACAGCAGACAAATTATACTTCTGGTATGAGATGCCGAAAAAGAATCTACAACAAACTGCGATTGTCTTTTAGAGATACGACGCATTACCTTAACAATTCGCAGTCACAAAGTTGCCATCTTGTAGTACTGCTTCATGTCGGATCTATTTGATGCAACAAAATAAGCAGTGCGCGGTAAACGTTATCCTCTAACAACAAGCTTCAGTTGGCTGTCTATAAGTGGGGCTGTGTTACATCCAAAACATGATTTGTAGCAGCTTCACTGAAACTGCCAAAACGATGGCGGAAGTGCAGAGACATTAAAGGGCAGTACCTCCAATAAAATGTACACTCACGTCTTTTTAACGAAAGGCTGATGCAAAAGACAATTCTAGTGCCAATCATTTTTGAATGTCCAAATGTAAAAAGACGCATTCTCAACAATCCAGATACATTCTAAATCTAACAATAAAACTTTTCTAAAGGCGCTGCCCTCTGCATGACCTTGATTCCTTCACGTGTAAAAGATTGATGCTAAAGATTACTAAAGAAGGCTAGTCTTAACTGAAAACTATTGATCGACTAGTTTGATGGTAATCTCCGCAAAAAAATGAGGTGATCAAATAAATTTGATTTAGTAAAATATGACCCAATAGATATTCAGGCTTAGCATTCATTTGGTGCTAACGGTTTCTCGCTCACAAGAGGTTTTAAATGAAACTCAACAGCTTCAGGTTCTTGGAGAGCGAGAGCACGCCAAAAATCCAATGCTGTCTCACTTGCGTTTTAATTGTGCCCTTGACAAAACTTGTTTAATTCTAAATGTTATGTCTGAAGGCTATGGTCTAAATCTTCCAGCACAAGCAATAATTTTTTGTTACTTGCACTAAAAAAACAATGATTGCGTCACTTATAGAGGTGTACTCTTGTGTTTGTTTGTCAACAAATATAAAAAAATGTTATTAGGCCCATATCATGAATATTGAATACGATAATTAACAACTAGTAGCATCAATGTTCGACAAGTATTCTAAATAACTTAGTTATTGTTCTCACCTATTATGAAAGTCTTCTACTAGAGTGTATACTGTCGCCACTTTCTGTGGTAACGTTGATAAATACGTCAGTGTAACTGTTTCAATGACTCACAGTACCTCTCATTAGTAAAGTTCTAACGAAAACAACCAATCAATTAGTAATATCCTCCTTCCTGCTTCTAAAAATAATAAATATTTATTTTGAATGAATAATCTAGGCTGTACTTCTTGGGTCGAGGGCTACCAAAGCGCTCACATTCAATAAATAGGGCATTTATTTTCTGGCATCTCTTGTCGGTACCTTAATTTATCTGGTATGACAAAATGCTCAAAACGTTGTCGGACTGTTAGCGTTTGCACACAGATCTGTGTCAACTACATGTCCTCAATACATCGAATGTGATTTGTCTGTTTATTCCAGTATCATGTCGGATACACATACAGTTACTAACTGTTTACTGATTTCGCCTCTTCAGCACAACCTTGTTGCCTTTGAATCCAATATCCGAACAAAATACATATCTGTGACTCGGTAATTTATTTCCACATGCAGCTAGTAATCTCGTACGGATGTTCCAAGCAGTTAGTCCCTTACTAAAAAAGCTATGCCGTCTGTCGCCTCCCAAGATTGCCTGTTTCCTTAGTTTTTCTCTTTGTTTGCATTAGCCGCACTGCACAAATGTTACACTACCGATCCAACAACGCCATCTCGCGGCGTCGCACAAGCACTGGATGCGCATTTTGATATGCAGCACAACGAAAGTTTCAAAAGTGAATTCCGCTCATTTTTGAACTCCCTGAATAACTTGGAAATTTTTTACCTCCTACCGCTTCAGTTGGTTTAGTGCCTTTTTAACCTTACAGTACCGAACGACCCATATAATTTAGGCGATAAAATATTTAGTAATAGGTATATAAATAAGTTCTCAGCTTTAGATTTCACAGGACGCAAATCACCGTTTACATGTAACGCATTAGTCCGCCCTCTTGCGGTTTTAAAGCAATGACATTTGGTCTTTCGAAACATCATGCGATTTGGCGTTTGATGCAATAACCTCATAATCAGCTGTGTTCACGATGGCAATCACGAAGCATATTCGATTTTCGTACTTCGTTTCATCAACTGCTGAAGCCACCGAAATGATTTGTGCTGCATATGGTGAGAATGCTGTAAGTCATGTAACGCAAAAGTGGTGCCAAAGATTTCGAGGAGTTTAGTCTTGAAGATCAACCACGGCTGGACGCCTCAAACATTTGACACGGATGAGCTGCAGACATTGCTGGATCAAAATATAGCGCAAACTGAAAAAGCTTGCAGAACAGCTTGTCACTCAACCAGCATTTCCATACGTTTGCATGCAATGGGTAAGATACAAGGAAGTCAGATGGGTTCCGAAGACACAAAATCGACGGCGTGACACCGCACTCCATTTGCTTTCAAGGAACCAAAAAGGATTTTCTGCATTATCTGGGCGATGAAAATGGATCTTGTGACAATCCCAAGCGCCAAAATCTTGTAACCCTGGCAAACCTTCGACATCGACTCAAAGCCCAATATCCACGCCAAAAAGGATTTGCTCTGTATCTGGTGGGATTGGAAAGGTATGCTGTACTATGAACTCTTGAAACCAGTTGAAACAGTTACGGCGGATCGCTACCACCAGCAACTCATCAATTTGAGCGACGCAATCGAAGAATAGAGGCCATTTACTGGACAAGGAAGTCGCAAAGTCATCCTGCTCCATGATAATTCCCGACCACATGTTGCGAAGGCGACGCAAGAACACATGTTCGCGTTAGGCTGGGAACTTCTCCCACATGCGGCGTATAGCCCAGACATGGCCCCTTCAGATTATCATTTATTCCGGTCGTTACAGCATCACTTGGCTGATACGCACTTCAAAACTGAAGAAGAAGTCCGAAAATGCATCGATAACTTTATCGTCTCGAAGCCGGTGAGCTTCTATCACCAGGGAATTTGCAAGCTACCCGAAAGATGGCAAAAAGTCTTCGATACCAACGGAGAATACTTTGATACTTAAGCTTTTTTTGTTTGTTTTAAATAAAACTTTAATTTTGCAGAAAAGAGCTGAGAACTTATTTATACACCTATATATCAATGAAGAAGTATTTTAGCTTTCTTAAATATAGTATTTACAAATTTATTTTGTATGAATTGGTAATATCAGAAAAAAAAATTTTTTGTTTTACCATTGATCAAGGTAATTCACGAAAGTATCAAGATCTTTTGGAATCCCTACTAACTTGTATGTGCAGAAGCAACAGATGAATAGGCTGCCGTATTGAGCACGCTAGGTGCTTAAATTGGTGGCGTATGACTATAGCCATATAGAGCTTGTTGCCATATTTGTTTTTTTTTTTGTCTATAGTCATGCAAAGGTAGGATATCCCTTCCTTATAAGATATTTTCTGGCTAAAGGTTTGTGTTTCAGCAGGTCGCCTCACCAGTAAATAGTTCTTTTAGAATTTTAGGAATTAGTCTTCTAGGTTGTCTAATTTCTCTTGTGAAAAAGTTGGCGTAGTGAGACCTCTGCTAATATATTTCACCAGTTCGAAATCAATAATTTTGGAAAAAAATGTCTAATTCTCATTTTGAAAATCAATGTCATCTGCCATTTGACTTGATGTCTTAATCAAGTAGCAGCTTTCTTTGTAGAACACAAATTTCAAATGTTTCAAAGACGTTTGTCTATACATATCGGCAAAAGGTTTTCTATAATAGTAGCATCTTAAAACTTGAATTAATTTTTAGATAGGATTGTTAAACACATAGAAAGTTTTAGTCTTCTAGGAGGTATTGCAATGCTTTGCGACCATATTTTCAACATTAGCAGTGATTCTTTAACCCCTCTGCCAATTGTTTGCCGCTACCCTGCTTCGTTGCGCTTAATTGTTTTCTTGAATCTAGTCTTTAAACTCCAGGAGCAGATTTTTTCGTATTCAGCACTGACGAGGTTGGTGGTTAGATAGAACTTTCCCCAAAGGAGATCATAAAAATAAATCTTATAAATTTCTTTAGGTGGGCGGTAAAGGTTGATTGAGACTGGAGAATAAAGGAAACATAGTTTATTATTTCATAGATTAACAAGATAAGAAGGACCGAGTTGAATCACCATTTAGCTCTGTCTTTTCTTAAAGTAAAATAGTCCTTACAATATATTTTTTGCTTAAATTTCAGTAGGTCGTTGTATCAATAAATAGTTATTTTGATGGAAAATAAGACGATTCGTTTTTTACGGGGTTTATACCACTTCTTACATGCATCAGCAGCAGTCTTTTAGATTTTTCAATTTCTTCTGGAAGAATAGTCATAGCAAACCAAACATCTCCGTATTGTATCAGTTGCTACTTCATGCTACCACACTTAATATAAAACTTTTTGCTGAACATTACTGGCGGGAAAATCGGTGTTAAAGCCTCGGATATTAGTACATTATGCTACATTTTGTCAGTGCCGTTAATTACGCCTAGGAAGATTTCAGCAATAATTTAATTCTTGATAAAGCTTTCTGAAATCTGAGGATGATGAAATAGTTCTGGGTGCAACCAAACTGGCCCTTTAGAAAACCATTTTTGAAACTGCTAGTAACGCAAAGCTGATAGGCTGATTCAAACCTTTCAGTTACGGAAAGTGTGATGGTGAGATGGCAAGAATTGAGAATTTAATGACGGCGCTGATACAACTAAGCCTCTTCAATAAAATGAAATGGGTATGTCTTTGTAGAACACAAATTTCAAGTGTTTCTAGAACGTTTCCCTGCATATATTTTAGCAAATGTTTCAGCTTTATCTAGCTTCTTAAGACTTTCATAATCCTCAATTTACTCTTATAGCAGGTTTTGCGCTGCTCGTCGTTTCTAAACTCAGCAGTGATTCTTTGATATTTTTGAAAATTTTTAAGGTTAAGAAGACACTATGTAATTCGTAGCGCTCACTTATTCTTTCAAATCCATGGGTAAGGCTAGTGATTAGATAGAGCCAGTGATAAAAAAGGATTCCATAAATTCCGTTACATAAACGGCAAATAAATATTGATCATGGGTGTGGAGAAAAAAGAAACATCTATTATCTCAAAATTAACAAGGTTAAATTATTATTTAACTTGGGTATTCTCTTGATTGTTAGATGGAGACGTTTCCAAGAATGACAACGTTAAGAGCGTCTGTGCAACCAATGAGATCGTAATAAGTGATAAACCCATCCTGACTTGGTATTGCCTTACGGCAATTCGGTTAGTTCTTTTTTAAAAGTGGTGAGCAGAAAACTTATTTGATGCAACGGTAGAATTGTGGCAAGAGAAGCCTGCAATAAACAATCCCTGTTGTAGCTTCTTAGGACAGGGGTTTTCAGTGTACTGGCATTCCCTAGATAGGACATTTTTTATGGTAGAATTATGATTCGTCTGCTGTGATCACACACTATATGAAACTCTGCGGATCCAATTTTTATATACGTGTTAACAACACCATCTGGTGGCATCAGATAGTACTATAGTCTCTTTTCGCACACGCACTATGCGGCCATTTTAATCTGCTGTACAACCAAAGTTCCAAAAGTGAATGCCAATCATTTTTATTTTATTTAATCAAGAACCCTTCTACCAATTGTTGTAGGGTGTTACAGTGTTTACTTAACTTAACTAACTACTTTGTCAGAATGTTTACTAATATTTAAATAATCAGAATTCTTATCTTAATCACTCACTTGTGTGTTTGCGTCTATCTCTATCGGTTACCTCATTCGCATTGTTCACGATACACAAATTTCCGCCAATCTTTTCTCTCTTGGGCTAACACTTTTGCTTCCATCCAGTATCTTCTCTATTGTCTTATCCCACTTCTCTTGTGGCTTACCCCTATTTCTTCTTCCAGTGGCGTATTTGTTTCAGCTTCCTCTTTTCATCCATTCTCTGCGTGTGTCCCCACCAGCTGAGTTGTCGATTTTCTATAAATTCTGTCACCGGTTTTATTTTCAACTCTTCTCTAATTTGTGTACTCCTCTTTACCCTATCTCTAAGTGTCACTCCTCTTATTCTCCTCAAAAATTTCATTTCAACTGCTTCCACTTTTCTCTTCATACTTTTCCACATTCAGCTCCATATGTCAGTATTGGTCTGAATATTGTTTTATACACACTCACTTTTGTTTCTCATAACACTTCCCTCTTACTTACGACTTGTTCATCGTTTGGAATAGTTTGTTTGTTTTCTCTATTCTTTCTGTTGTTTCTACTTCTTGTTTGCCTTGTTCGTCTACAAACACTCTCAGATAGTCAAATTTCTGTGTTTGTTCTATTTGTCATTAATTTTTATCTCTACGTTTTGCCTTTCTTTGCTTATCACTAATATTTTTGTTTTATCCGTGTTTATTTCTATCTTGCTTTCTGTCAGTATTTTATTTCATATGTTTAGATTTCTCTGTAGGTTTACGTCATCTTCCGTTATGAGTACCACGTCGTCTGCGAACGCGCCCAATCATTTTTGAATCTTGTCCAAAGTAATATATCCTTAAGGTGCGGTGCGTAGCGGAAATATCAAGATTCTTTGAAATTCCTGCTACTTGTGGGTATAGACGCAAGCAACAGTTTGTCGTCTTGAGTACGTTAGGTGATAAACTCTGGAATTGTTGTAATACCCACATTTCAGTAGAAAGCATGGTTCCTAACTCAAAGTCTGTTAGTGAATCATTGTAACTTTTAGACCCAGAGTAAACTCCATAGGTCGGAATAAAGCATATGATTCTTTCAAAGTGTTAGTTTTTCATATTCTTTGTTTTAGTGACCGCCTTATTTATGCTGTCTTTGTCAGTGGTCGCTCTAAAGCAAGATCAGTTAAAGCAGCTCACCTCGCTAGTAATTAGTTCTTTTGGCAAAAAATAAAATCGTACATGTTTATAGACTTTACGCTAATTTTTACCTGTAGTATCAATCTTCTATATATTCTAGAACGATCTAGCAAACCAAACAGCATCCCCGTGTCTTTTTACCAGTTGTAAATTATCTTTTTGATAATCTCAGGCCATCACACTTGATCACATACATTTTATCAGACAAAGTCAATTTTTCGGTGAAATTTTTGGTCCCATGGAGTACCTTCAATTTATTCTTCTTGCAGGTATTGGTCCGCGTTCACGTTTTTAACCTCAGCAGTGATTCTTTGACACTCTTGCTAATCGTTAAGGTTCAGAAGCTGCTATTTAAATCGTAGCGCTCAGTTGTTTACTAGAATTCTGTCCTTAGGCCCCAGAGGCAGATTTATTTGTATTCGGTATGAATGAGGTCGCTGGTTAAATAAGGGTGGGTTCTTCAAAGAAAATATGAAAATTGATCATATAGATTCATTTAGACAGACGATAAGGCTCACTACAAGATTTAGGAAGGAAGAAGACTTTGTCTATATGACAATTCCACAACTTCTATTTAGCGTTGAGACCTTCTGTGAGAGCCGTTGCTCATCTTCTTATAGATACCGTATTTGGACAGCGTTTATGCAACAGAGAAAATTGCTAGTGAGCTACCATCTTATGATGGCTTCACTTGATACCCACTCGTGCGTGAATTAGAGAGAGTGATACGAATTTTTCCTTATCTTAATATGTAGCTACAGCTATAGCTTTTGTCTTGTTTATGCTTATTTTTAATCAAATTTACAAGAAATCATATCAACTGGATGATACACACAAGCTGAAGTGATTGTGCTTTACTAACTTCCAGATTAATTGACTTTGTGTTTTGTTATTAATTAAACTTTGCAATTAATTTTTCAAAACAGATACTGATTAAGTTTATCATACATGTGATGACCATTTTTTCTTGATAAGTAGACATTTTTATCTTATTTTAAAGATATATGTAAAAGGTCTAACGCTAAGGTATTGCAGCTTCAGTGCCAAAATTAATCGATCCTCAATTTAGCAGGAAGGATTAAAATGCCGTAATTGTAGCTGACTGTCTTTCTCTTTTACATTGGAATTAGTACAGAGTTGGAAATTTTTGTGATTTATGATTAATTTTGAGTTTTCTTTATATGAATCAAAGTATCATGGGCAAATTAGAAGGTGGATGTTAGAGATGTGTGTTACAAAAACTATATTATTTCGTGAGCATTTTAAAAATAGAACTACGTTATTCATGAATCGAGCAAGCTTTCATGAACTACAAAAATCAAATGTAGTTTTTGTTATAAATGTTAAATTATTCATTATCATAAGTGGTAGAGTTTCATTGACTGTTTTAGTTGTGAAATATATTTAGAGGGTAGCGCAAGTAACTCAAGTTTTTCCTGTAGTCTTTTCAAGTTTAAGTGATAGTTATGGTTTTATATCACCAATATTCGACTTCAGTAGGGTGTTTCAATTTGTAATTTGACATGCACCTTTCTTTCAGTATAAAAACAAATATCATTTTATTATTTAACTTCGTTAACATTACTATGTTTTTATTTTCAGGAACCTGGGTGAGAGGCATAGCTTGTTTGCCCACCACGCTGTCGGGGCACGCCGCCATAACGCTGCCGCCTGCAAGTCTGCTGTAGTCGCTGCCTTTCAAATTTGGCGCTATTTTCTTCATTCCCTCGCACGCCGGAAGAGCGCACTACTTCCCTAGCCGTTAAGAAGAGAATCATGCACCGCATCGACGCGTTGATAAGCTACGTTGTATTACTAGAATTATTTAAAAAATAAATTTAGCAATTTACAATAAACCTAGTCGCCTATTTGTTGCTCGCCTTACTTGATTGCGCTAAGATAAACATCGATTAGTTCCCAGAGCGCCGGCGAGATGCCGCCGCCGGCGTTGCGAGTGTGATTCAGGCTTCCGAAGAATTTCGGTTGGTACTGGACGGGTGCGGTGTATTGTGTTTGGAATTGTGATTCGCCTCTTATCAAAATAAGCAGTGCTGGCCGGCGCGGTGTAATTTTGTGGTGCAAGGTAAGGACGGGGGCTCCGCGCGAGGGCAGCCCGCGGGCGCCCGGCGGGTGCCCTCCGCGGCCGTAAATACGCGAGTCGATGAACTTGCGGCACAACATGGTGGCATTCCAGTCGCTTTATGTGGGTGTTATCGGCCGCTCACGCGCGTGCAGCCGCCGGGCGCTAATTGGGGAGTCGCCCCTGCGGTCGCGGCCTGCGCCCCGGGCGCCGGCAGCCGCCAACCCGCGGATGCGGGATGCAAATCGATACCGCGCTCCCTCCAGGGAGAGTTCAATGGAAAGCGCTGGAGGCCCCTAATGCCGCCGAATTTTGTAATCGCGCTAACTATGATGGAAATAACGACGAATATTCTGTTGATTGTACTTTCATCCATTGATATGATAAATGAAATAAAAAGCCAATTACAGACTTGCTGCCGCAAGTCTCTTATCAGTTGGTTTCACAATTAAATGTTGTTTCAGTTGGAGGCTGCACTGATAAGTTGGCGTTATGGTCCAGCAGGCTGCATCGCAATGTGGCAGACTTAACGGCGCTGTAGTTTGTTGGGACAAAAATAATATTTACTGCGCTTCTAAAATTAAAAACGAGCAAACATTACAATTTAAAAAGATCCCACTGATTGTCTTGTTAACTTTAATTGTTTATGGTTGTTCGAACACTAAGATAGCTTTTCATTAGTTTAAAGGGGGAGATTGTAATGCATATGTATCTTGCAAGATTGCTCCGTTGGTCTCTTTAATCTCGCTACTGATTAATCCATTCAGCAGCTTGATGCGTAACAAAGTTGTGGTCAGATTGTGATTTTTCTATGGGTCAAATCTACAAAATGATCATAAACAGCACCATCTATGATTTATTTTAATGTCATTACAGGTTTCTGTAATCTGTAAGATTGGAACACTTTCATAGGTTTATCTCTATTACTAAAATATCTAAAATAACGTTTCTTTAATTTTGATTGCTAATTTTCTGTTACAATTAGTCATCAATATTGTTCTTCTGTAAGTATGTATAGTTGGATATGTAATATACAAATGATGTTTCGCTACAAAAAATATAGATATCTCATTAGTCTTGTACGAGGGACGGGGAGAGGGGTGCTGGTGGGTTCAACGGCTACAAGAAATTTCTGGCTTCTCCATTATGTGAATCAGAGCGCCATGCGTCGCCCCAATTGTTTCGTTAACGCTCGTTGAACATTTTTGTAATCGTACAGCATCTCAGCATTTCTTTTTGTTGTATCATCGGAGAGGATCTTCTACAGCTTGATTTCTTGGAGGGTGTGGTTGACAGATGGAAGAAGGTTATGTAAATCGCATGCATTCTAATCCCCTGGGTTTGATTCTGCATCTTCTGCTAGCCGGAAAAGGTCTCATCATCTAGACTGTTGCTATTAGGGTGAGTGATTCAGTGTGCCACGGTTTATTAAATGATGTCTCGATCTAGCTTGGAGATTCCCAATTTTTGTCTTCAGACGTTGGTGAATAGTTCTTTGCAATATCTATTCTTGGTTCATAATCTTGGAGCAAAATTGCCTTTTGGTTTGAAGTTTGAAGTTATTTTAATAGTTTAGTACTGAATTTGGGGTAACGCTTGGGTTATGGAACTACATGAGACTATCATTCAGAAGATTTCCGCACCGAGTTTCAACTTAACTGGTTCTCTATGGGGCGGAGCCATCGAGGCGATCAAAATTTTGCTGTTTGACGGCAAGTTGGTATCACGGAAGTAATTTGTTAATAACATTGAGGACCTGCATGTTATGAACCACGGTATTTTTGCTTCTCACAATAGTCGTTTCCTTAACTTAAAGTTTCTACGTTCGTTATTCTGGTATGTATATGGTAAATTGTATTTTTGCTTCCCAATGGCTGGCTTATAAAAATGAAGATTTAAATAGAATGCAATTTTAAATGCAATTACCTTTGCCTGTACTTGGGTTGTGGGGGGTGGCTCTTATTAATGACATAGGCTGTTTTGATTGTTTTCGTTCTACCTTGGGTTGGTATCGTGATGTTTTTTGGTACCAGACTATTAGTATATATGTTGTAATACTTGATTTTCTATTGTTTTATTTTTTGGCAATTGTTTAGTTCATTGACTCATTTGAAGCTGTTATTTTATAGAAGTGGTTATGATAGGAAAGTGTTTATCACTCAGTGAACGCATTGCATCCCCTGTAGCTCGTCTGAAATCTCTGCAGCCCTTATTACAACCGGTTGGAGTTTGATGATTCTGAACGCCGTTAGCAAGCCCGCGCATCGTTTTATAGGATAGATGTTGGGGTGGGGTTTTCCTACTTTAATAATTGGTGTACCCAGTGTACAACGCGTTTAAAAGTCCTGGTCTTTTTACAGTCCTTTATTAGGGCGGCGAAAAGGCATGCGCACATCTCCCAGCCGCCTGTCAGATTGTAGCCTGTTAAAATATGTTGTGAAACATGCAACATCAAAGGGCATTTCATCCCCTGTAGCTCGTCTGCAATCTCTGTTACAACCCGTTGGAGTTCAGCGTTTCTGAATCTCTTTAGCAAGCTTACGAATTGCTTTATACGAAGAATTTTGGAGTGGGTTCTTCCTACTTACTCTAATAACTGATTCACTCTCTCTACGTGTTTAAAACCCTTCTAGTCTTCTTTTTACAGCCCCTTAGTGCTGCCGCGAAAATGCTTACGCGCGTCTTCCAGTCGCCTGCCAGATTATAGTCTGTCAAAATATGTTGTATAACGTGTAGCATTAGAGGGCTGTATAAATCAATTTGTGTGTGTGTGTGTGTGTGTGTATATTTTTATACAGGGTAGGGCAAAACTTCCCAATCTTTTTCAAATTAAGGAGGTATACAAAATTTGATCTAACGTGGTAAAACTACAGATACAGTAAAACTTTCGATACGTTTTAAAGATATCGACGAAATGATCGCCGCCCTCATTTTCGATGTACCATTAAATGTCATATTCTGCAGTTCTTCGTTACTTCTTCTAACATGTTGCAGAATGCATCTGATTTCTGGACGTACTACATTTCATATGGTTTGGGGAGTTCTCGAGAAATGCTTGTAAACCTCAGTCTTTAGATATGCTCATAGGAAGAAGTCATTTGGAGGGACGTTACCGAGTGGAGAGGTTAGGCGCAGCAGTTGGAGCGAATTTATTGCTGTATGGGTTGTAAATCCATCTTGTTGAAACCGAATGTTTCTTCAGTTGGAGCGCATCGAGATTCGATGTGTCAAAATCATGAAGCCCATTGATCCCAACTTCACTCATTGTATATCAAATAGTAAAACGTTCGCTGGGAAAATTTTTCATAGATATCTTGTGTGTTGTTATGATTCCAATATCGAAAGTTTTGTGTATTAACGCATCACAACAAAACTATGTCGTATGGCATGCTTTCCCAGATGTTTCTCACAATTCCAGGCGATTTTGCAAATCATGTTTGGGAAATTTCTGTACAACAGCCATATGTATATATTGTATGAGTAAAAACGAAGGCCTTGGTGCAATACGACTAGACAAGTGAAGAGCAACGGTATGTTTGGAACATCTTACTGCCTCAATATTGTCCGGTGTTTCGAGATCTTGCTCTTCTCATCGATACAGAACTAATAATTCTAAAGTTTCCAACCCATAACAGTTTTTTTTCGATCAGGAACAGAGGTCCAAGGCGCAAATCAAAAGCGCACCCTGAAAGTACGTTGTGTGATCACAACAGAGCCATTTTTTCAAAATGTACGCTCTCTGTTTGACTATCAGCATCTAATGAAATGACTTTCTCTATTCACCTTTCGCCTCATGACCTCTCTTTGAAATTAGAGAGGGAGCTTTGCCCCACCCTGTATATTCTTTTGGTACTACGATATTATGCTTTTTATTAGTAGAACTTGGCTCTACTCATAATACTGTTTCTCTGCCTGTCCGTCGTCCTGTCTAAGATGGGAACGGTTAAGTCTTTGCAAAAAATTCCTCAACATTTCAAGGAATTTAAGAGTTGTGGATGGCTTTTGGAGTCTATAGAAGGAACTCGCAAATTTCAAATAATATCGGCGAGCGCTTAAATAAACTCACTATCCCTATATTCCCTCCCTTCTTGATTCATCCCTTCCGTTATTGCGAGATATATTTTGATGAATAATTGTGCTCTGTGCTTTGAAGATGGGAACCATGCTAGTGCAGCAAATATTTCATTTTTTACACTCCTGGGATTTTAAATCCTGTTGTGATACGTAGAAGCACAATAGAACGTCGATTATCCGGACTAATTAGAAACGAGTTTGATCCGGATAATCCGGTCATAAATAATGCGTTCGACAAACATATTAGCTGCTTAACAAGAATTTTTATTTAGGTATAAAAATGACTCCACTAAGCTTTAACTCTCTAAAGGCACTTTAGGCCACAAATTACTTTTTAGAAATGTAATTTGCAACAAGCCCTAAAATTTCACGCAGCAACTGTCGATAAACAAGATCCAGATAAACGATCATCCAGGTATCCGAGTTCGGATAATCGACACTTGATAGTACATCCAAAATCTGTTACAAAGTTTTATTATGCAAGATCTGTTATAGAATATGCTTTTGTCTGTTTTCTTCTTTAATTCATGTAGTGTTTAAAGTTTAGACTTTACTTATAACTTTCGCTGTGCTATTTTAACCCCATCCTTCTCACATGGGCTTTACAATTTATCAAATGCAATAGGAAAAAATTGACTTTTAAGTTTGTTTTACTACTTAGATACTTGCTTTTTCTTCACATTATATCAGCATAATGTCGAAATTGCGTCAAGTGGCGCGGTTTTATCAGTATCATTCATTAAAGAGTTTATTTTTATCCACGTATCGATTGTTCGAATGAAATACAGCTAATTTTAGCCAGGAGCAAAAATGCGAGCTCATCTGAGCTAAAAAGTTATTTTGGTAACTTGCTACAGATCATAATTCGTACTCTTCAGATACTATTTTGCCATTTTCTCGTTAATTGTTTTGTGTGATAAGAAATATCTTAAAGGAACTGTGATGTATGATACGAACGAGTATGAACAGGAACTCTCTCGCTCTGATTGGAACGGAGTGACCTTAAGTGACATTGATCGAATTTTTTTTAAGGAAATACTGCAATAATTTGGTCACTCCTATCCCCCCTCTTGACCATAATAACCAGTTTTGCGGTAGTCAAATCTTTTTAGACCCACAATGTTGGTGAGACATTCCTCCATTTATTTTTTCATCTGTTCATAGATATCAGATATTATATCTTGATTATCATCCGTTATTTTATGTTCTTCTTTCAGTGCCTTATGCTTGTTTACACGTAAGCGATTAGCCGTCCTTTTGATTGAGGGTTCTTCAGCTTTTCTAAAGAGAATCGTCGCATATCTCACTCCCGTCCAACCTCTTATGTTACGCAGCCAAGAATGTTGGTTTTTGTTTAAATTTTGCTCAATATCAGTATTCCGTATTTGTCATTTCTTACAATGTCTTAGATATATTTTATGGTTTTCTACGATATCTAAAAGTTGTCTCTACTCAACTTCTTTATAAATTTCGGTACATTTGCTGCCCAAGGGATCAGAATTCTTCGTAAATCTACATCTCGAAGGTTTCAATGTGACTCAGAGTTCTTACTTTAAAGACTATGTTTCTATATCATATAGTGAGATAGACCACATGTATCATTTTATCAATTGAACATAGAAAAGGTTTTATTTTTGTAAAAGTTGTTTTTGCGATTCCGATCCTAACTTTCACCCTCTCGTCCCAATCTAATTTATGGTAAGTATTGAACCGAGATATTTAAAGGGAGACACTTCCTATGATTCAACAATAAGATGCATCTTTTCCCTACTACATTATGATGTTTTATGAGGTTCTTTAAGTTATCATTGATGTAACAGATGCTATTAATGAGAATATTTTTACTTTAATTTTTCTTTGTGTCTTTAAATCCTAATGAAACATTTTCTCGGCATAAATATTGAAAAGGATAGGGGATAAAATGCATCCTCGACACGCAACTATTGGTTTTTTTGAATACTTTGGTAAAATAACCATTTGTAAATCTGATATCCGCCCTTTAACACCGATAAAATTATGTTATTTTGTCTTCCTTTATACTTTTTTTATGTCTTTTACTCGGACCAATAATGTTTGTTGACACTTTGTTAAAACTTTCGATAGTCAGTAAAACATGTGAAGACTGGTTTCTATTGGTTAATGGAGTACAATGCTTCTTTTGTTTCGAGATCCTTGATAAAACCGAATTGCGTTTGTCCGTTCCTTTCCTCGCATGTTATATAATCTGGAATGGATTATTCGTAGGAATCAAACTGAAGTCGTCACACTTTGTTGGATTATATGTTTTCGGTATTGTCACAAAAGTTGATCTTAGCCAATCGTTGAGGGTTTTCCCAGAATTGTAAATCTTGTTCTATAGATGTCTGTAAGCTATATTCTATCTTCACAAGTTTAAGAACTTCAAAATAAATGTTATTGTAACCAGGACTCTTGCCATTTTTTACAAAATGAATAGCTTTTAATATCCTTGGCTCAGACAATTCTTCACTTTTGCCATAAATAGCTTCAAGTTTATGTTCGTCGCTTCTGTATAGTTTTTGTTTTGCACATTTTGTTAGTGTTTGTGATAATTTGTCTTCTCCCTTATTCTTTCTTCGGCCCTTTGTTTTGTGTAACCTTATTTTTTCTTAATTTTTCTGTGAAAAATAACACCATCATGAAGGTCATGTAACATCTCCGTTTCCTCGAATCCTCGAGTCGCTCGTTTTTGTTTTATCTGTATCTTTCTGTAAATGTTATTTATTTGTTTGTAATTTTTTGTTTGTTTTTCGCTTTTTACATGTCTCCATGAGATATCAAGGATTTCAGTTGTCATTCAAAGTTTCTTCTCATCTCTCGTTCGGTATTCTCGGACATTTGTCTATGTGATCCGAAGTTTCGTTTGTTATTCTTTTTAACTATGCTATCGCCCCAGTTCGTGTTTGAGTTTCTCTCTAATTTTTGGTTGTTTTTCTTGTTTTACAGGGTGTAAGTTGTACTCAAAGTTTGTAATTATTATGATCAGAGCCTTTATCTGCATCTGAATACGCAGCATTATTGGAAAATGAAGTTATATGGCGAGTGGGGTAGGACTTCTCAGCTAAGCTGAAGCAATTTTTACCGAGTCGGTCGAGTAACCTGTGGTGGCCATCGTCGTGTCCATCTAATCCCACCAAACGCAAAACATAGCCAACGATAGGTTAACAGCGAAGCGTAGCTTCTAAACAGTATAGACGGTCGTTAATCGATAGAACGTGGGGTATTTACTGGCTCAGCTTTGACACAATCTAGTGCATGCATGTGTCCGTGCAGGTTGCTGTAGTGTAGTTTAAGCCTATTTGTGATTTCATGCTCTGCGAATTCGCTTCAACCAGCTCTTACAGCTAGTTCCGATTAACGGTCCTGAGCGGAGATCTAAATCGCTATTACAGAAATGGCTAAACTAAAGTTGCGCCATTATTAAAGATACTTTCGTGTAATATAGCATTAATCTTCGGACGACCAGATTTGGGGATAAAAATAACCCCAACATCGGTTTTTTTTAGAAATATCTAAGAACGCGTTTTCTCGTGCTTTCATCATTTTTTTTGTTATTATATAGTAATTTTTTTCTAAAACGAAATCAAGAGTACCGCCTCCTCGAGTGCAATCTTGGAACTTCCTCCAAAGGTTGAATAAATCCGGTCTTCTTTAGAGGCAGGGCTTGACAGAGTCCATCAATTCATTATCCTCGAACAATATTTTGAATTACAAATAAACAGAAAGTTGTTCGGTGCATTTGGAACGAGAAAATTACGAAAGTACCTTCACGGTTTCGTAAACATAGTTTGAGATGGAAACCAAATCTGCTTTGCACTATCTCTTGATTTGTCTTTTTTGTACATACATACAAAGGAGACATAACTCATTGCGAGCGTAACAGTAGATAGAGTTTGGATGACAGCTGTCTGTCTTTGAACTTCCAAAGTAGGACTTGGGAGATTTCTAGATTAATGCCCATTTGGTCAATGTTGATTGTTTGGTGTGACAGAAAGATATTTGGAATGAATGACTGGACTTCCAAGACAAACTAAATCTTCTCGTCAGCAAACTGGAGGAAAACAAAGTTGACCACTTTCCAAGATGCAATGCGATTCTTTCTTCCAGTTGTAAATGAAAACTAAACGTAGAGAATTGCGATGGGGGGAGTGCTTGAGGAAAAGATCTGTTGACAAGTATGATCCATCGTGAACAATTAGATGGCGCTGGTTTACCTCCCCGAAACTGATTGATTCGGTAGTTTCTTTTTTTAAGATCCTCCACTTTTATTTTGTTTTGTATCTATGGAAAAGGGATTACGTTTATATCATATTCGACAGTTAATGATTACCTCACAACCTGGCTCCCCAATCGTTTGCTGATTATCTGTTAGGATATTATTGAATGCCTGTCCAAGTATTTAAAGGCACTTTCGCAGCAAGGTTTGTTCTTATTTCTTCTGTGGAATAGAATAATAATCCTCATACCTTCAAAGATATGAATAGTTTATTTTGTTTAAATAATAATTACTTGTTGTGTTCCCAGTTTTCTAGTATTCTTTCTGTACCCATGCTTTCTGAAATATTTTCTGTAGCTATTTTTGTAGTGTGCTTTCTTCATTATTTATGAGTCCTGGGGCCATTTCATCTCTTTCGGTTGCTTTACTGCATTTCAACTTACTTATGGCTTTCCTAACTTCTTTTCGCTTAATTTATCTTCTTCCCCAGCTGATTGATGTCGCTCCTCTTATATTGTTTTTCTTGGGATTTATTCTATCTTCTTTCTTTTATTCAATTACTCCTGATAATGTTCTTTCTAGGTTTGTAATATCTCTTTTGTTTTTGTCATTAATTTAACTTTGTTTCTCAGGTTATCCTTTTATAGCTTTAAGCCTTAATTTCCGTTATTTTTTAGTAATTCTATTTTGATCTTCTCGTACTTCTCTATTTATTCTTCTTGTCAGTCTTTCTATATTTGTATGTTACTATCTATGGTCTGTATTCAATTCTGCTCCCCTTATAACTTTGACATCTTGTATTGCATATCTTAGCGTCTTTGTGTTATGTTATATAGTTTATTATATTCTTTTGTCAATGTTCTTCTATTTCATATATAATTTGGTATATCTTTATGTTTATAGATATTCTATATTGGATTATGATTTCTATGTTATTCTGATTTGTTCTTTTCCTATTTTCACTCTTATCTTTTCTATGCGCTTCTTTCTTTGCGCTCCGGTATTCAAAAATTCCTCTTTTCTCGCTTCTTCTATAGTTGCATATATCTGATTATTGCTATTTTTCATTTCGTTCTGTATTTATATACATAATGCTTGAATTCATGGTTTCCCAATCGGTTACTGTGAATTCAGTTTCCGGGGTCGTTATTATTTCCATCCTTTTGGTCGGTTTGTGTACTGCAGTTCCTTAATATCAAAATACGATTCTTTATCCAATGTTAAGGCTCTTATTTCTTTCTTTTCGACTTCACTTATGCCGAGAATTAGTACCTCTCCATTTCCTGTGCTGCTTCTACTTTCTTTTCGTTTAGTCGCAGTTCTTGTCCGTTTCCTTGCCTGTTCGCTCCGTTTAGTCCATCCGCATCCGAGGTCCGTATTGTTTCTCTGAATCGTTTTACTCCGTATGGGTGATTGGCCCAATGACAGATGTCGTTACCTCGGAACAACTGGTTTTTGGTTCACAGCTACTTATTGTGGTTATTCGTAGTAGTCCTGTTTCCAGGCATCCCTCCATCTATCACTCGAAAGATGCGCCCTGTAGGAATGTGGTCCAAGGAAGAAATATGGGGAGCATTGAACGATCTGAATATAAATCCAAAACAACAGAAAGTAATAAAAAGCTTATATACAGCTGTGCGGGGAGCCGTCGGATTAAATGGGGAGATCTCCTAAGCGTTTAGAATGGAAAAAGGGGTCAAACAGGAATATAGCCTGAGCCCACTGCTGTTCATAGTATATATGAACCAAAATGCTTGCAAAAGAGACATAAGAACCAATAGACTCAGATATCACCTCATAAAACCAATATATGCACACGATTTAGTACATGCAGATGATACCAGAACTCAAAGAAAGCCTATAAAGAAATATGAACATTTGGGTGAAAAACTTGCAGGAGAAAAGAATGAAGGCGAATGAAAATACAAAGGAAAAACAGAACGAAAACAGAAATAACGATAAACGACAAAATACTAGAAGTGGTCAGGAAGTACGAATACTTGGGCATTGTTATCACAAATAATGGAAAAATAGACTAAGAAATAAGTAATAGAATAGCAAAAGCAAATAAGTATATTACAATATAAATAATACATTGATAGGAAAACAGGAATTAAGCAGAAAGGCCAAAATTCACCTTCAATGAGGACCAAGAAAATCCCAACACCGAAAGGTATAACTAGACAAAGATAAAGAAGATTATTACTCAAAAGTTTTCATCGATGTTTAGATCGGAATCAATTTCAATGGCAGAGATGTTTTTTTTCTCTTCAGTTTTTAAAGAGATTGGAGCTTCAAGGCGATCCTAAGGTCGATATTTTGTTATGGAGTTAATTATTGCGACGAAAGTACAATAACTCATCTATAGATCTCAATAACGAATTGTCTGATTGCTCAAGTGTAAGTTTTACTTACAAACCAAATGTAATCAAAGATGGAACCCAATTGTCAAGACAAAAACTTGCTGTTCTGTTGTGCGCTAAGATTTCTTTTCAAGCTACTTATCTAAAAGACTTTTCTAATGGATTAATATGTATATTTCGAGATATTTTGGAGATTTTATTTGCTATAGTAAATTGAGAATTTTACAAGTGGGTAAATGAATCCACATGGTCTTTGGGTTACAAAAAGTCAGCTGGTCATTGGAAGGTTAATGGAACGACTCGGTTTTCTTAAAGACACTACAGAACTTGTAGGGACTAGTTTAGTATGGCACTACCACGTTGTAGTTAAGCTTAATAAGTAGGCTACCTCCACACCCAAAATTACCACATGCATTTAATTAGTAGTTTTTGGAACCAAAATTACTTTCGTAGCAAATTAACAGAAAAAATATTGTAAAAGGCTTTTATTGCCACCTCTACAATGTTAATGTGATATTCCCAATTAAAAAACACTTTTTGGTGAAAGGCATTTCCAAGTAGAACATTTTTTAATATCTAATAGCATGTAACTTTTACTTGTGAAAATATCTAGAAAATGCAGCATACCAAAACCGCCCACAAGAATATGTAGTCAACTATGTACACCATTGTATGCATAAGATATATTAAAAATGCAATGAATGTCTCTGCAAGGTTGAAGGTCACGTGACTAAGTTGCTTTCAGGCATAACGGCAACTCGACCGGCTCCAAGATAGTTCGGCATAAATATTCTCAGTTTTCAGTTTAGCAGTAAACTTCTCGCGCAGTGCTTTCTAAATATTTCGTCCGGCCATAAACAACCCAAAAAATACTTGAAAGCCCGCCCCCGCGGACTAACTCATCGCTGCAACTAAATATCCAATTTTCCAGTTCGTTTGCGCAGCTCAAAGCAGCAGAGAGCGACGTAGGATTCCGACTGATTCGAGCTGCGCGTTCGTTTTGCTCGCTTTAAAGCAAAATAAAGTGCCGCTCCGATTTATTGCGGAATTAATTCGAATTAAAGGGCAGCGAGTGATCGCCGTTCCGATTGGGCCATTTTTAAGTGTAGGAACGCAGTTCCGGTTGTTCAACGAAGGCGAGCAAGCGAGTCGGTTAAATGGCAGTTTGTTTCTGTAACGCCTGATGCGCGTATATAATTAGTATTTATTTGTTTTTCCATGTGAATAAGTATTACTTATTTATCAAAACAAGTTTAATGGCCATGTTTACGGACGATTTTTTTTTCTTAATGAGCGATGAAACGGTTGAGTTGAACACATGAATGAAAATAGCGTGTAAGCGCAATTGGAACTCCCAGCGTAATTTGGTATTATACATTTTTTTTGCAACAAATCATTACGGGTGAGGAAATGAGATGAGATAACCCCAATGCAAAAAATGTGAATTGCTCGGGTCAATTGCACCAAGACGTTCCTTAAGATTTAGAGGAACAATAGAGGTGTTGGGTACTAAAGAATTGCAGGAAAGTTATAAAACGAATAATAGAAATTTTTGGGCCAGAGTGAGGGCAATGAAAGAAGAGAAATGAAAGGAAATTACGGGAGTAAAAGACAAAGAAAATAAACTGAAGGTAAACTTTAATAATATAAAGGTGGGGAACGAATATTACAAAGACAAATTTAGCAAAACAATGAACAGAGGGAAGAAGGATTACAAATACAAAACATTAAGCAGAGATTAAATAAAGGAAGCGATAAAAAGCATGAAAACAGGCCATGAGAAGGAGAAGAATGCCTAGAATGGTTTTGGAGAATATGTAAAAAAGCGTGGAAAGCAAGAGTAATACCAATGGACTGGGAAAAACCTAATAGTACTTATATACAAGAAAGAAGAACAAGTAAAATGCAATAACTACAGATCTATATGCCTGTCATCGATAAGCTTTAAGATCTATAAAAAAAATAATAGAAAAAAGGGTAAGAAAATTCGTAGAAGAGGAGATTGAAGAAAAACAAGCAGCATTCATGCCAGAAAATATATATAATAGACGACCGATATTTTTATAATAATAAATTTAATAGAGGAAAACTTGGAGAATGGTGAAGAACTTATTCTAGCGTTTATAGACTAAAGATGCATAAAAGAAACCAATAATCCGAAAACACAAATAGTACGAAACACCTGCAATAAGGTGAAAGGAAAAGTTCAGATCACAGGAGCAAAATCAGAAGTTCGCCTGAAAGAAAGGAATCAAGCGGGGGATGGAGCCTCAGCCCCCTCCTATTTATAATAGTAATGAACAAACTGCTAAAAACACTAGGAAGAGAACGAAAAATCTTCAGGCAGCAATAGGACACCAAAGACTGGAGCCGATAAAAATGGGCACACCAATGTACGCAGGCGACATTGTGTTAACAACGGACTAAAAATTAATTGCAATAGTAGGGGAAACGGAACTGAAACAAGAAACAAAATCAAGAATCATAGAATGCCATAACCATCCCAACTGGACATTACAGAAGAAACGCGTAGTAAAGATCGATGCAGTAGAGATGAAACACCTAAGGAGAATTTGGAAAAAACAAAATGGGGTAAAATTCCTAACAAAACAATCGGAGAGATGACTAAACAGGAACCACTAATGAGCAAAATACAAAGAAGACAATGAAACATTACTAAGATGAACCCAAACACATTGATCAGGAGGGTTTGGAGAGCAAAAAGTCACAAGAAAAGAAGAATAGGAAGGCCAAGGAAAGCATGGTTACAACAAATAGTAGATGTGGGAAAGCAAAGGAGAAAAAATGGAAGAGATGAAGAAAATGGGATTAAATAGAAAGCATTGGAAGAAATTGGTGCACGGATAAAAAGAGTATAAAGTAGGGTTAAAAGAAGATGATCTAAAAAGTTGTAATAGACAGTATCAGACAAAAAAAATCCAATCCAGATTCCGAAGGACCAAATTCTTAACGGCAAACCAGCAGATTCCGAAGCAAAACCGGAACGTTCCCTCACAAAGGGAACAGGTCATCAAAACGCAAGCGGAAAGGATACTGTGACTCACACCAATAATCTCCGAGTTATTCAGATAAGGCGTTCTCTGACTCACGGATCCACCTTTCGACTTCTTACAAGCTTCGCCAGAAAACCCCATTAACTAGGATAGCAAAGGTGGAATTCAGGGCGCGCGAATATTTTTGTTCGCGCTTTCCCGAGCCCGCGTTTCTCCAGTTGTGAGCGGAATTCACACGCTTCTTTATTTTTAACTAGCGCTAGGAAAATGAATCCAGAAAATTAAAGCCACATGTGAATTATTTATAGAGAAGTAAAAATATTCCACAAATAACGCTTGAAATTCCGGCGCTCCGCACGCCATTTGTCAATTATGAATTTTTTACGACGTTCGGCGGGCGGAGCGAGAATGATTGCGGCCACTTTGTTAAGTACCTTTATCATTTACTCTGCTCCGTAATGAAATGTTACCTTGAATTTTAAGTTAAAAGGGCGTGCTTATCTATGTTTAATTTTATTGTTAGAGAAGTTGAAAATATGCTAGCCCGGTTCTGTACCGACGCATTCCAACCTAATTCAGTTTTTTTCCTATGTACGAGGTGCAGCTATTAACTAATGATACGAGAGTTTCTGTAGATTTGATTTATTTAATTTAATGAACCAATGACTAATTGAACCTTCTTTACAAAACTATTTTTATATATAAATAATTTTGAGAATTTTTTTTATCCAACTTTAATTTTTAATTTAATAGCTGAACCTTGTATATTCTATTCTTCATTCAATTGTCAACTAAATTCAATACGTTTCTTCTAGCGTTTTTATTTTTCCTAATAAATCTACCATAATCTACTACTCTTGATTGTTAGCAGGACTCAAACCCGTCCAGAGTTAGATAGATTCCCTACCTTAAGACTACACACCCCATGGAACAATTTTTACTCTATTATAATTACAAATATTGTTTTAGGAGTAATAACTTCATCACCATGAGTTACATGCAGAATCAAAACAGACCAAGTAAGCACATTGTTGCAACAACTGTAAACCTGAAGCTTAACAAATATTTTATTTATAGTGTCTCACAGTAACTACCAAGGTCCTGGTGACTTGCCCATGGGGTCATCAAAGGAGCAGACCCTCATGTGGCAGCAAAATTCCTACATGGGGGACTCGGGCATCCATTCAGGCGCAGCAACCCAGGTGCCGTCACTGAGCGGCAAGGAAGATGAGGAGATGGATTTGTTTGACCTCGACCAGGGATTCACCCAGCAGTTCACACAAGACCAAGTTGACGGTTGGTGTTACTGTTACATTATTTGATCTGCCCTTATAACGCTTTTCACCTGCAGAAATGAATAACCAACTCAATCAGACGCGCTCGCAGCGTGTGCGCGCCGCAATGTTCCCTGAAACGCTCGAGGAAGGCATTGAGATCCCTTCGACGCAGTTTGATCCGCAACACCAAACTGCCGTGCAGCGCCTGGCAGAGCCTAGCCAGATGCTAAAGCATGCGGTCGTCAATCTGATCAACTATCAGGATGATGCCGATTTAGCTACCCGCGCCATTCCAGAGTTGATTAAATTATTGAACGATGAGGACCAGGTGGTTGTATCTCAAGCTGCTATGATGGTGCACCAGCTGTCCAAAAAAGAGGCTTCACGACATGCTATCATGAACAGCCCTCAAATGGTAGCTGCTTTGGTGCGTGCCATCTCCAATTCCAATGACCTGGAGACGACCAAAGGCGCTGTCGGCACCTTACACAAGTTATCACACCACCGCCAAGGGCTGCTCGCCATTTTTAAGAGTGGTGGCATTCCAGCACTGGTTAAGCTGCTCAGCTCGCCTGTTGAGAGCGTTCTGTTTTATGCTATCACCACTCTGCATAATCTATTGCTACACCAAGATGGTTCTAAGATGGCTGTACGCTTAGCTGGTGGCTTGCAGAAGATGGTTGCGCTACTGCAAAGAAACAATGTTAAATTTTTGGCTATCGTTACGGATTGTCTGCAGATTCTTGCTTATGGCAACCAAGAAAGCAAGTTGATTATTCTTGCTTCCCAAGGCCCAATCGAATTGGTTAGGATTATGCGCTCTTATGACTATGAAAAATTGTTGTGGACCACTTCAAGAGTCTTAAAGGTAAAAATAGCATAAAAAACAATCAAATATTTTTATTTGAAATTTTTAGGTTTTGTCAGTTTGCTCCAGCAACAAACCAGCAATTGTAGAGGCAGGTGGCATGCAAGCTTTGGCCATGCACCTGGGCAACCCCAGCCAGCGTTTGGTTCAAAACTGTCTATGGACCCTGCGAAATCTATCAGATGCAGCTACTAAAGTCGATGGCCTGGAAGGCTTGCTCCAGTCTCTTGTGCAAGTCTTGGCATCATCAGATGTGAATGTGGTAACGTGTGCTGCTGGTATCCTGTCCAATCTCACATGCAACAATCAACGGAACAAAGTAACCGTATGCCAGGTGGGAGGCGTTGACGCTCTTGTTCGCACAATAATCAGCGCTGGCGACCGCGAAGAGATCACTGAGCCGGCCGTCTGTGCTTTGCGTCATCTCACCTCCCGCCATGTTGAAGCTGAAATGGCTCAAAATGCTGTACGGCTGAACTATGGAATACAAGTAATTGTGAAGCTGCTCAACCCACCCTCGCGCTGGCCATTAGTTAAGGCTGTTATTGGACTAATTCGCAATCTGGCATTATGTGCTGCTAACCACGCCCCGCTAAGGGAGCACGGAGCCATCCATCATTTGGTGCAGCTTTTGATGAGGGCTTTCCAGGATACACAAAGGGTGAGCTGCATGTTATTTTCTGTTGTGATGGACAATAATTCATTTATATTTTTAACAGAGAGCAAGTGTTGCAAGTGGTGGCAGCCAACAACCAGGCGCATACGCAGATGGCGTTCGAATGGAAGAAATTGTGGAAGGCACAGTGGGTGCTCTGCACATCCTGGCCCGTGAGTCACACAACCGTGCCATCATCCGCCAGCAAATGGTCATTCCCATCTTTGTCCAACTGCTGTTTAACGACATAGAGAACATACAGCGGGTTGCTGCAGGCGTACTGTGCGAGTTGGCAGCTGACAAGGAGGGGGCAGAGATGATCGAACAGGAGGGCGCGACGGCGCCCTTAACTGAGCTGCTGCACTCTAGAAACGAAGGTAACATCGTGTGTGAGGTACTAGAATTGCGAACAATGGGTGCTGACCTTTCCAGGCGTTGCTACCTATGCAGCCGCTGTGCTGTTCAGGATGAGCGAGGACAAGCCCCAGGACTACAAGAAGCGCCTGTCCATGGAGCTTACGAATTCGCTGTTCCGTGAGGACAACTTGTGGAATGCCGATCTGGGAATGGCGTCTGATCTTCAGGTACGTGTGTACAAGTTTTACTAGGACGTCGTTTTCGGAAATGAGTTAGTGAATGTCTTTGTCAAATTTAATATTTATAAGCCTGAGATGTAGTTTGTTTTGGATGTTATATGTAAATATATACAACAGAAGAAAATACTTTTCCTTAATAGAAAAATTAAATAATAATAATTGATGACATCTAAACATACTTCGTTTAGTTTTGCTAGGTGGTATTTAGTCTGCCATTAAGGTAATAATATGTTGAATAGATCTTTACCCATAAGATTTGTTTGAGGTCTTTAATCAGTAAGATTGTGTTTTTAAAATATGTATAAAGGTGCATCGTTTATTCAAATTAAATATTTAGTTAATTTTACCTTCATTAAATTCAATTCATAATGGTTCTACACCAATTGTCCCAAAAAATAAGAATGAATTTTTATCAATGGAATCTGGCTATTTACTAGTGTATTCTAATAATTTCTTTTAAATTGTACTTGAGAGTGAATACAATACTTATTGTTATTTTTATTCCTCATAACACCTATTGAATAAGGGAATTACAAACTTGTGTCTTGGTATGTTGGATGTTTGGAAATGTTCTTTTAGATAGCCCATGAATTGCATTTTATTGTTATAGGATAGGCGAAAGTTATGAGGGGATTTTATGTATGGATTATACAAAAATTATAAAAACTAAACAGAATCCATGATTACTTAATGTAAAGGTCTTAAACGTGTAAATAATTTGATTTACAATCGGTGAGGAATTAAAAGTTCTAAACTATAGTAAAGATGAAGGGGTGCTATTAGAGCTTTTTTGTTTTATTTTACATTCGTACCCAAACATTGTTTAATATCTAGTGATTATCTGTCTTAATTGATTTCATCTGTTTGTAACCTGCTTAGGATGTTCCAGCTAATCGACACATGAAATTCGTTTTATTTGTCACTGATTTTCACCTACATACATTTGGCACTTTTCTTCTGCTAAGGTCATTGAATAAAATTCACTGAACAAAATTCTTGTTCATTTATTCTTGGAATTTCTTTTTTCTGTCTTTTTAATATACTTTTTTTAATATCTGTGTTTGTTATGGTGCTTCTAGGATTTATTGTGAATGAGTGCAATGTTCATACTTTCTTTTTCACACTAAATATATAAGAAAGCATATTACCATCAAAGAGACACAAGGCAGAATAATAAATCTTCATATTTTCATTGTATTAATGAATTATGTGGGAAGAACGTAGAGAAAATTAAGAATTAATACAACAACTAACACAAGATCTATAAAGGAAATGTAAATAAAAATCTGGTGTGAACATCACACGACTTTCCTTATCATATTTTATATATATATATATATATATATATATATATATATATAGACACACACACACACACACACACACACACACATACAGTCCAACACTCGAAAGCTGATTAAAATAAACAGTATAAGATAATAATTGACTCATACTTAAAATTTTGCTACGTCACTGAAGGTAACGTGCGAGCTCGGCCGCACGGCCTTCCCTTTATTGCCTCGTGTCTCTCCTAACGCCAAGCGCTCCCCGTCCTCCCGTAGTCGGCCCGGTAGCTCTCCGAGCGCGTTGTGATTGGTCCGTTTAATTAATTTTTAATCGGCTATAACTTATTTATTTGACCTCGGATCAAAAAATTTCATTGTAATTTTTTGTTCGTCTCGGTTTGATCTAGCCGGTAATATAAATTTCCCGAAACATTTTATAAACACCCGGTATATTAAAAATCCTGAACTTCAATTTTTTTTCGAGTTCCTATTTTACACACACACACACACACGCACACACACACACACACACGAACACGAACCAATGGCTCAAACCAACTTTTTTGGTGTCCTGAGGCTATAATTCATCCAGAAATGTGAAAAACTGGGTATGTCAAATTTCCGCCGATTACATTACTTTCCTTATTATAGGATAAGGAAAGTAAAAGTAAATGTATTAGGCTATGACAATAGCCAAAGCAGATGTAGAACTCAAACAGAAGATCGAAAAGATCTCTGCAAAACAAGTGAACCATTTCAAATATTTAGGAGCAATGATCCATAATGAATGAATAGTAAAATAAGTACAGTAAGTAAACTTGAGTTCCTAAACTTAAATGATAATATTTGAGAATGTATTTGCATCAATGTTAATTTGGTGGAGAATTAAAAATGAGACTTAAAATGATATTAATAAGAAATGAGAACATTAGGAACAGATTTCATATAGAGCTAGTGTAATTAAAGGTGGAGAAAAGTTGCTTGTGGTACAAACACAACAAGATATCATACTTTTAGGTCATGAACCTAGAGAGGAACAAACGTATTTAAGGAATATATGGAATGATAAAGCAGCAGGAATTACTCCCATAGAAAAGGTTTAAAGTCTGTTCAAATACCAAATCATGTTAGTTTCCCATCTTTGTAGTAGCTTTCTAATTTATTTGGTGTAGGAACTAAGTCGTTACATGATAATTTTTAGTATGATATTCACTGACATAGTCCCAGTCAAATGAAAGTATCTATGTAGATTCATTTGTTACCAGCTTTTGTCTTTTGCCAAATTATTGGTAACATTTATATATTCATCCCTATAACAATATTTATTTTTCATACTGCGTTTGCAATCTTAAAATCCCAGTTGATTTGATACTCCCTTTTACAACTAGTTTTCTACATTATGATACACTTTTTGGTCTCTATAAGTTGCTTGCTAAATTCATGTCGGGTACAAAATATTAAAATTTTACATTACATTCTCTACAAGTTGTGTTGTACTTCATTTCTTTTATCCACAAAACCTCCATCAATCTTTCCTTTAGTTGCAAATCTTGACCAGGTGGTGAGAGTTTGGAATTTTTATGAATTAAAGGGCTATACACTTAAAGAGGTCTTTAAGGGAAAGACAAATAAAGTTCCATCTAACACCCACATCTACGAACATTAGTTTGGTCATTTGATTTTGAAATAGCTTTTGAGGAAAAATCCCTCAATGAGTTAAACTAGTAATTATAACAGCGAAAGAAACTAGGAATGATACACCTAAGCTGGGAAATAGTATGTGACTTATCCTTATCTAACCAGTATAAGAGGCTGTCCTATCAACCTTAAAAATTGAGAGCATGTAGTAGTGCTTGAATTTAGGGCCCTGCTTTATGTACCAGTGATGGTCCTCTTTATTATGATCATGTCTGTTTTAGCACTTGCAAAAGCTCTGATAGTAAAAAACTCCAACCTGAAGTATTCATTATATAACTCTTACAAACCAACATTCACATTGATACAAAACAGTAATACAAAAGCAGATTACATCTAATTCTCCTAATTTTAAAGCACAGTGAAAAGTGGCTTGAAAATATAGATTTGAACATGTCGGGAAAAATAGGAGTTTCCAAACTCCACTAAAGAGATGATGAAGTTAATTCTGTGGAAGAAGGCGAATTGCTAAAGTCTCAATGGGCAAGTATAAGGTTCAGCCTCAGATCTAGTTTTTGGCTAGCTAATTGCAAATGAGGGAAGATGGAAAAGTTTAAAAGATATAAGACAAGAAAGCTAGAAGAGATTAAGGCTTCTCTAGAACAGGCTCAGTTGCTCAGACTGACCAGATAGAAACAACTGAGACTGAGGTCACTGCCAGTCAATATAACCTTTTCTGCAACTCCAAGAGAGTAGAACATTTGGTGGCCTTGCAGGTTTCTCTGGAGCTCCATACTTGAGTACTTCTGTAAAAGAGACCAAGGACATAGAACAGTCCTGATACGCAGGTAAAGAAAAGAGTGCAAAGATTGGTCAAAGAAGGCTACCTATATCCTTTTTTTTTTTGGTTGAGAGATAAGGCAGCCATTAATCTACAGGAGTTGGAAACAAACTTAGATCTAGTGCACTATTATGAAAAGGAGTTACATGTAGTAACCTCACCCGATTGGCCTGATGAGTTATTAAACTTAAGTTGTAGGACAACTTATTCCATATAGAAGATCAAGGTTTTCTGAGGAATAATTAGCAAAGGGAGGTGATTACAAAACGAGTAGACTAAGGCTGTCTTTTGATTACTGCTACTATAACTGCTCCATCCATCATAAACTAACATTATGATACCATTCTCATATTTCTAGTCCATAAGTGCATGGAGTAAATGTTGCACTTTGTGCAGCTAGAAGAGAACAATCTATATCTTAAGCTTTTTCCATTTTAAATTATTAATTTCCAAGTCTGATACAAAGTGCAGTCCTACTTGAATTCTTACAAATCTTAAAAATTGATTATTTTTTTTAACATGGAAAGACGTTTCTAACTTTGTTCATACAGATCGTTTGTTTATTACGCTCTGCTATGAACTTTTGGAAGTTTCCTATATAACAAACGGCTAAAGAAAGTTAAATTGAATCTTTAGGGTAAGTATAAGATTTGAAAAATATCTTAAAGCGACATTTATATGTAGTCAAAATATTTTTTCTCCCATCTTTTGGGTAATTGAATTCTGTGATGAAAGGATTTTTCCTTAAAGACGAAAAAGTGTTCTACTGTCTTATTTCATTTCAAGATCACATAAGTGTTCTCTATTCACCAAATGATATATTAAATAGAATAAATAAGAATAAACCAGATTGTGATAAAACATTCCAGTAATTTACATCAGAAGTGATACGGGGGCTAATGTTATCTTGAAGCAATATAAACTGGGCGATATCTAGAAAATGGATGCTTATGGCAACTTGCTTGGTTCAAACAGTATAAATATTGACTAACATTCTACAGTAACAATTTGACCAGATGTTAAAACATTACGTTATGCTATTAAAGTTGATACATAATCTTTTTTTTTTTTTTTTTGAAGAACAAGCTCAATCCACTACTGATGCCTCTTTCAAAGAGAATATGCGCTACCCATTTTTCTTCTTTCAACAATTTCTCTATGGATTAGTCAACACCAAATTTGATAGGTCTTTCTTTAATAATGTATTAAATTCATCTGTTTCTGCACTTTGGGGGTTGTTTGGAGCGAGGTGTCATCAACATTGAAATCGCCCCAAAGGAGTTGCATCATGTCAAACTTTCAGTAGTCACATTAAATAGGAAAACGCAATCGAAAGATCTCTCTGTAACAGGTTATATCGTCCTGCTGGTACCACATGTTCTCTACAGATCATACAATTCAAATGAGAATACAACTTCTTTATCTTGCCGTACTTTTAAAGTATGCTCCAATCATTAGATCAGTCCAAAAAATGCATAAAATAGAAACTTGTAGATGCATTTAGTTTTTTATAGATCAGTTTCAAGATTGTTCTGTCTCAAATTTGCTAGTTGTTACTCACTTAGGAACAGATAGTCTAATAAATCATCGGCCACTTCACTTTGCAACAATCAGCTAACAAATAAGCAGCATTGCATGCGCATCGTTTATTAGTAGTGATTTTCGCAGGTTTTATTGCTTTTCAAAATTTCTGATTATCATGAAAGCTGGTGAATTGCGTACCACTGAAGCAGCTTTTTCTTAAATGCCATGTAAAATTGCATTACTATTTATTTTTCAAAAGTGTAGTAATTTCTTATGTTGTATGTATCTAAATAGATAGGTTTTTTATAATCCAAACTTAAGGTATGTAAAACAGTACCCAATACTTAGCTGTGATTTTTTACTGTACATTTAGTGGTTTTATTTGAACGTATAATTTGACTGTATTACAAGGCTCTAATTACACGACATTAGGCTGTTTTGCATCTATTTTTATTTTGTTTTGTTTTGCATTTTACACTTAGGATATTTTGAGTCCTGACCAAGCGTATGATGGCATGTATGCACAAGGCCCCCCTAGTGTTCACAGCAGCCATGGCGGCAGACCCTATCAGCAACAAGGTAGAGTATAATGTTACAAACTTGTTCCATATTACTACTACTACTACTACTACTACTACTAACATCATTAATGCAGGTAGAGTATCTGTGCAGTTGCCGGCTATTAAAAATGAACCTAATATAAGCTTGAGTGTGAAAATTTGAATGCCTTTTTCGATTTGTTCGGAAATATTGACACTCGTTTTCCGCAGGGTATGACCAGATACCAATAGATATGCAGGGTTTAGAAATAGGATCGCACGGGGGCGGCAATGGGTCAACGTACAGCGCCCTGGACGCCATGGACGTGGGCAGTGCCGAACCTGAGCTTAATTTCGACCCCATGAACGAACTCCCCACCCCCCCGCAAGACAACAACCAGGTCGCTGCGTGGTACGACACTGACTTGTAAAGCGTTTTGGACGCAAAACATTTCATACAATCAGTACACCACCTCTAGGCAAGTGTCAGGTACTTAACAAACTTTCACTTTGACGTAACTGAAACTTGTGTAGTACCAGCGTTTTGCAAATTTGTAAGGCTAAATTCGAATTTGTGGTATTCAATGTCTAGCTCTAAGACTGTCCAGTTAATATTATGTAATCGTAGATGTTTTTTAATGACGATCGAGCCTCAGTTGTAGGATTAACGGGAATTGTTAAGTACGTTGCGTTCAACCTCTTGCCCGTGGTTCTGTTCGAAATTGTTTAGAATTTGGTAATTATATATGCATTTATTTATCATGTCGTAGGTACGTGTAATTTCACATGATTGTTAAGTTGTAGGCGTTTATATAATATACAATCATTTTTATATCTTGGAACGACTCAAAGGACTTGTGTGGCAGCCTTTGCCTCATTTCAAGGTCCATGAAGATGTGGCATAATTGCTCTATAGACACTTCATTCTTAAACAGGGTAGATTAAGTGAATTACTGCCTGTAACTAATATGCATGTATTAGTAGAAATCTTAAAAATAAATTACTCTTGGTACGGATCTCTTCTTTTATTTAATGTGGTGTTACCTATGAAAAACCTTAATGTATGATGTGTTCCCATAATTGTTAAGAAATATTGAGAAGGTTTTGTTCATAAATGTTTATTTTTTGAGTATCGTAGTGAATATGGTGATTTGGGAGTACTTAAAAATGTAAGATTTAGACGTTTCATGAGTTGTTCGCGCCTCACTCAGATTAACCTAAATTTTAACAAAAATCATAATCGTTTCTCATACCTTTTTTACTCTTTTAATGTTAGTGACTGTGTTGTTTGCTAAAATGAACCTGAAGCTTTATGCTCTTTTCAAGAACATCATAATTCAAACAATTCTTATCATATAATAATAACCGTAAAAGTAATCTGCAAAGTATTAAATTTATAGTGCAGGGGCCTAATACAAAATCTTGATGTAAAGAAATTCTACTGAAATTTACATAGAATTGATCATTTATAACTTTTTTGTCCTCGCTAATTATCAATTCACTCAAAATGATACACTACACACATTAACAGTCTTAAAGACCATAGTAAAATGAACTACCCTTAACTTACAATTGGTATGTATGTGTATAAGTGTTTATTTCACTAGAAAAAATTTCAAACTGATGTAAATAATTGCATCAAAAGGAATAGTGATTTTGAGTTTATTGTGAAATATATTTCTACAAAAAAAATTTTCTAGGAGTTTTCAGGAAATCATTTATAAGCGTTTTTTTTACAATAACTAATTTGTTTATCGATCGAAACCAGGTTGGGCTTATTCGATCCGCATTAATAATTCCTACAATTTTTAGCTGAAACTTTAGTTTTTTCTTTAAATGGAAAAAACTGTTTTTGGCCAACTTTGGCTGCCATTTGAAAGTGAAGCGGATGTTGAAAGTTTTAGAAATGTATTCCATTCAATTCTACGGATTTTTTTTGATTTTTAGATATTTTTTTGAGCTGCACTTAATTTTTGCAAAAAACGGTGTCGTTTAGCTGCCCTTAGTACTCACAGTAAGAATATGATTGCTATTAGCAAAAATTTTCTTCCATGGACAGCCCCAATTCCCAGAGAAATGACTTTATGCTCTAACATAGAAAGAAATCCCATCAAGCATAATGAAGTCTCTTCCAGTTTAAAGAATAATTTAATTGCCATTAAAATGCATTACATGAAAACTACCCAACCAGAAATAACTTGTGAGTCCTGATCATTAGTGTTTTGAATAGGTGCTATTGAACAAAGGTTCTGCTGAAGAATTTCACAAAAGCAAAGCACGGTTTCTGATTTCTGAGAACCAAATAGATGAAAACAGATAGTATTTTGTACTACAACTGCCCACTGTTTTTGAAGTCTTTGAAAACTGAGATAAAGGGTATTTGTGAGTTTCAGTGATGACCTAATTAAGAAAATTGATAACCTAAGAGCATCAATTATGATGAAATAAACGATCCTGGTATTTCTGGAAATTAACCTAGTGACAAGGTATTCTACTTACTTCCATGCTATGTGCATTTTAATGATGGTAAAACAATCTTGTATGAAATAGACTGGTGGACAGATTCCCATGTAACCGATGTGCCGATTTGTGGGCATAATCTTTGATAGAAAACTCGCCTGGATCCCTCACTTCAAAGACGTGAGAAAGCATTGCTTTGCCATTTTAAATATTTTAAAAGTACTATGTAACACTAAATGGGGAGCCCACATACTTTGTGTCCGTTAAACTCTTGTTTGATCGTATTTGGAGTGTAGTAAGATCATGTATTTGGGTAGCGGGTATATAGTCCTCTATGACCCCGATAGAGGATAGATCTACTTCAGGGAAGCGACATGAGCCTCGACTTTTCCCCATCTCCTAATACCGGTGAAAAGTCGTGTCCTAACCTTAATCTTACCCATAATCTACATACTTGTATCCTCATACACCCTACCCACTCGCTAACCCGTCTGGCAAGCGTGGCGTTTAATTGCCAAATCCCCATTGAATTGCAAAATTCAAGGGAAGCCTACGTCCTGTAGTGAACTCCAATGGCTGTGTGATGATGACAAAGATCATATATGCGTTGGTAATTTTTAGCTTGCTCTGTTTAGACACCATTCATCATACGGAAATGAGACCAGTCATAGGAGTCTTTTGTACTAGTCTTGTAAACAGTCTCTATTCAGAGTCTGGTATGTATAGTTTAGAGACCAGGCACCAATATGTTTTAGTTTCTTACATAGCGAAACTGCATTACCAGAACATTCAGAATTTCGCATCTGAAGCCATCGTACGTTGCGCTATACCGAGTGTGCATTTAAGTAGCATATTCTATTGGTATCTGGTTCATAGAACTCGTGAATGATCTAGATATAATATAAATTCACGTAACAAGTAATTTTTCTTAGAAAACGCGGATTTTTAATTAAAAATTGTAATTTTTTTATTGATTTATAAAGTATGCAACATAAGTTACGTATGGAATAGAATACCGACCTTCACAGCTTTGCTGGCACATGGCTGAATATCGTTGATACAGCGCTTGTTGACATAAACCTTAGACTTCAAAAAACCCCAAAGAAAGAAGTCTAACGGCGTTAAATCGCACGATCTGGGCGGCCAAAACGAGAAATTACACGACCAGGAAATGACTGATGCAGTAATTAAATTGTTTCGTGGGCTGTTTGGCATGTGGCACCGTCTTGTTGAAACCACATGTTGTCTACATCCATATCCTGCAATTTACGCACAATAAACTGGGTTATCATGTCGCGATAGCGAGCACCATTAACTGTTATTGCCTGACTAGCCGTATTTTCGAAGAAGAATGGTCTGATGATGCCTCCAGTGACACATTGTGGATGCATTTGTTGCTTAACAATCGCTCGTGGATTTTTTGAATCCCAAATGCGACCATTTTGACGATTAAAGCCTTTAAGATGAAAATGAGCTTCATTGCTGAAAATGATTGTCCGAAAAATCAGCTTCGACTTTTTGTTCCATAATCCATTTAACGAAGTTTCTTCGCTATGCGTGGTCAGTAGGCTTCAGTTTTGAGTCAATTGAACTTTGTAAGCATGAAGACGCAAATCTTTCGTGAGAATACGCTGTAGAGTGCTTCTCTAAATGTCCAATTCTTGATCTCGGTACCGAATTGATGTTCCTGAATTCTCGGCAACACTCACGAACTGTGTCGATGTTTTGTGTTGAAAGGCGGCCAGAGTGTCTATTGTCAAGGATTGGTGAATCTCGCAGGCAGGAGGTTGTTCCGACTCGAATTGGCATTGGTCATTGCCGAACGACACACAGATATATTTTTGGACCAATTGTTTTGCGACACCTGCGATACTCCACTGACAGTGGCACATTTACTTTTAGAATGTGTGGAATTTAAGAAAACGTCTGGAACCACACTCGCCACAGTCTGAGGTTGTTTTTCGTGGTTGGGCCTGGGGTCCCTTAATTCCTGCAGCTAGAAGGATGAACGTGGAGATGTATTTTTATATTCTTGACAACTTTGTGTTTTTAACTCTCCGACTATAGGTCGGGAAAGAACTTTTCCTGTACCAACAGGATAATTATTCAACGAAGGTTATTCTGGCGTGATTTGAAAAATTGGACTGAAAACACAACTACAATCTCTATCCTATCAAATACTCCTAAGAAGAAATGAAACGCTGATTATGCGCCTGACCAAACCGTAAAGGATAGAATTTGTTAGAACATATATCAAACGCCGCCGAAAAATCCCAGACGAGTGCAGACTGTGAATCTACACTAGTAGGTGTCTGGATACTTTTGCCTACAAAGTGTAGTAATAGATATAAAATTCTTATTTATATTGGCAATAAAAGACAGTAATGAACCTACACGAGAACCAATATTCATACACCGCGCAATCAACTTTAAAGGTCTGGTAGACAACTTCCCTAATGACGCCGGAGAAGAAATAAATTACAGTAGAACACTAGCAAACAATACAATTAAAATTAATGTTTACGTCTCAGAAATCCTATAGAAACTTAAAGCACTTAACCAACCAAATAACGTACGAATCAGAGCTCTACCTTAGTCTTTCACTGTTACAGTCATTTATTCTCTTATTCTTTCAAACTCTAGACCAAATTTTTTTTGCTGGAAGTGACCGGAATGTGAAGCACTGGGGTTCTCGACTAATCACCACTAAAATGTGTGATTTGCTACGTGTAACGACTGACGGGAACTACGAGGGCTATTTTTTCAACCTCTGATGGGGCTGCTAAGTTACCAGCCGAGCGATACGAGGCGAGTCTGCGCATTGCGCTACTGCGCAGCTTCCCCACTATAAATTTATCACTTCCGAGTTCAAAACGTCAGTTGGAGCTGACATGGACCGACATGATTAATTTTCCAGTCAAGAGTTGCGCAGCGTCTTTCATTTCCTACAGGCCGAAAAGGAGAAGAAGCATGCTGTCTTCTGGAATTGTTTTGATTTATGACAATGCACGACTGGTAACCAAACAGCTTGCACCATTTCAATGTTTCATCACAGCATACAACCCAGACCTGACCCAGAGTGACTTTCACCTTTTTCGAGAGCTGAAGAGAGGTCTTTCGCACCAACGAAGAACTTCAAGACTTTAGAGATATAGCTCAACACGCTGGTAGCAATTTTCTACGCAGAGAGTATTCGAAAACTCGTCCAGTGTGACAAATGTCAATCTTCACGAAAACTATGTAGAAAAGTAACCCTGATTCTACTTGACTCTTGCTAATAAAACCATTTTGTTCACATTTGTCTTTAATGGCCTATCGAAGGTTGAAAAAAATAGCCCTGTACATCTTTTAGCTGGTAAACCAACCTACAAACCCATTGATCCTTAGAAGGCTTTTTAGTTACAAGAACCTCGGCAAATTACTTTTGGCGAAGGAAATCATGTCTTCAAATCCCTCCTCTCAGTTATATAAAAATATTACTCTAAAAGTTCTGTACAAAAAAACAATATCTAGATGGTAGCATCCTCTACACACAACTGTAACCATAATAATGCATTTTTTAAGAATATTTCTTTGAACTATTATATTCTACCGGGTTACAAAAAAAAGTCACAAGTCAATATTTTACAAATCCAAAAAGCAGTTCTTAGTAATTACTATACAGAATGGGATGTTAGTTTTATCATAACTTTCCAGAAAATGAAAACATGTACGGGTTATTATGCTACCAAACCAAATCAATGATATCATTTACCAAATTCTTGTCAACCACCACTAAGGAAGTCATTTGAACAATTGTTACAAAGAAGGCTTAAATAAGACTACTGTCAGACCAAACTACCAATTTGGTTTGGTGAAGGTTACACTGTGATTTAACAAGTCTACCGAATTGTTAACCAAATAGCCCAGACTCGATAAAAAAAATTGCACCGCATTGTTCTTAAATGGGAAGTAAGCTTTTGATAAGATGCCTATTATACAAATTTAAACAACTTAGTCAACCGTTACTCAGTTATCAGCATATCAGCCACAAGGCAGTACCCTAGGACCTTTTCTACATCTCCTTTATATCTGACATTCCTGAAACAGATATTATCTGTTCACAATGACGCTACTCAAGCTTCGCAACACCTACAAGTTTACCTAAACCTAACCAATGAACTGACGTTTGGTGAATTGTAATAAACGAAATTATCACGACAAGAACCACTCACATGTCTTCCCATAACAATAAAACAACCCGATCCCGGTTAGTACAGACATCAAGTACCTTGGACTTTATTTTGATAGGCAGTTACGCTGGCACCAGCACCTTAAGAAGGAAAATCCAGACCGATTTATAATTTAAACAGAGCTACTGGCTTTTTGGGTCGAAATCATTTTATTCTACAAGCAAATACTTAACCTGTTTGGACCTGTGGTATCCATTTATAGAGTTGTGTAAAAAACTAGAGCTTTGATTAATCCACTCTGGTTTGCTGACAATCGAACTATACATAATAACCTTATTGTAAATACCATTTGTGCAAGATGAAAATTGTTAACCACCACCCTTTTTGGAATCATAATTGGACCTGGAATAACTTTATCTTTTGGCAGCAATTGGAATATACATTCTATAAGTTAATTTGATATTGTTACAAGGCACCAATGACGTGGTAGGTGTTCAACCAGTGACGTCACCTCACAATCAATTTTTTTGTATGTCTGATGGCCATTGTCTTTTCAGTCTTCTGTTAGCGATTGGATGTAGTATTGTTACGATTAATGGATTAGTGTGGTGTTTTTCAGCCTGGTCTTGGATGACTTCTGCTACGTATGAAATTTTGAGATCCTCGTGCTGAGTATAATTCAAGGCGTACCACGCTGCATTTGAAATTTCGCAGTATTTCTGTAAGATGCTACATTGGTCTTACTAGCACATCCACGGAGTTCTATCCTAGATCCATTGGCGTATTTTTTTATATTAATAATTTGTTTTCAGTTGACATCAGATCTACGCTCTAAGAGTCAGTTGATTTCTTAGACTTCAAGTCGATCTGCTTTCTTTTCTTGACTATGCGTTCCTTCTACGTTAGATTTCTATCAAGATGGGGTCCAAGATATGTAATTACTTTCGTCTGCGGTATGACTACTTGATTGAAACTAACTGGAGGGCATCAATTTTTCTAAGAGTGAAGGCTATATGTGATAATTTGGTCTCGTTAACCTTAATTGTCCGTTTTTTATCTATTTTGTAATGTCAAGTGTTCTTGCAGTTTTGGTGAAGCGGTTCTACGATTTTCGTGTACAACTATGATAGCAGTATCGTCTGCCAATGTACCCACTGTTGTTACTCTTGATGTTGGTAAGTCGAAACGTACAGCAGAAGTTCCTTGAGGAACCCCAAAACGTGTTGGAAATCTATTTGAAACTTTTTCATGTACTTTGACCTCGAATTTACGTTGACTAAGATATGACTCCTGGTGGAAGGTCCTTCTTGATCCTGCTGGATACCAGATTTTATCAAAGGTTTGGTTTATGTCTAGGAATGTAGCTGTACTGTATTTTTGGTTTTCAAAAGTTTTATTAAGTCTACCAATCGGTGGAATTGTACTGTGGGATGAGCTTATCGAAAACTGAATTGATGATCTGACATCCAGACTTCTGGGTCTAATTTTTCGTCCAATCTTCCGTTCAGTAGTTTTTCGAAAAGCTCAGATACTGTTGGCAGTAAACTTACTGCACTGTACAAAGTAATTTTTGTTAGATCTTTACCAAGTTTTGGTATCACTATAATTTGCTAGACTTAAACGACAATGGGCAATCTGTAATGTTTAATCTTATTATAGCGTTTAATATTTACATAAGTACTTTCACACCTTTCTTTAACAATACCTTTAACATTGTTTTCTTCTTTTTCCAACTTACAAATAGACAAAATTGCCTGTCTCCATAGTTTTTTCAAACTTGCAAATTATCACACCAGCGTTTTCTTAGACGTCCTATTGATCTCTTACGTTTGGCGACTTATGTCTTGCGATTCTTACTACCCTATTCTTCGCCATTCTCGTAATTTGATCGTTCCATTTTATTTTTCTATTTTTGATCCATTGATTTATGTTATCTACTTATGTCTTCACTCCTTGTTCTTTCTTTTATGCTCTTGTTTGTGATTCTTCTTAGTATGTTAATTTTAGATAGTTCCAATAATCTGCGTTATGCTTTGCCTGGTTTCGTCTCGGCTGGATATGCCATGATTGATCGCATCACACTTTTATATATGCTTAATTTAGTTTCAGTAGATACAAACTTGTTCTTCCATATTGTATCATTCAGATACCAGGATACCCTGTATGTCTTATTCACTTGTTATCTGACCTCATCTTCAATTTTGCCGTCGCTAGATGTTCATATGCCCAGATATTCGACCTCCGACATTTGCTCTTTTATCTTTCTTTAGACCACTAATTCGCATCTGATAGCTTCTTTCGCTATTACTGTAGTTTTTGTTATCTCAGTAGAAATCATCAGGTTATACTGAAGGGCAGTAGCGTAGTAGCCACTTTAGATCATCCTCGCTTTCCGCCATTATTATAGCGTCATCTGCATAACATGATTTTTAGCTCTTTGTGTTTTCACTCTTTTTATGATCTCGTTATTACGATGTTGAACAAGAGAGGACTTAATGGGCTTCCTTGACTAACTATTGTTTGGCACTTTATTGACTCAGTTAATCTACCATTAATTCTAGCAAATACTTGTCGTTCTTGTATATGTTCTCAATTGTTTTTATTGAGTCTATTGGGATATTCCATTCATACAACAAATGGATGACATCTTCTACTTAAACTCTATTGAAGGCTCATTTCAGGTCAATTAGACATATGTAGGTTAAATTATTGTACTCTAAGGATTTTGCCTTTAATTGTATGGTTATAAATACTACATCTGTGCACGATCGGCCCATTCTAAATCCTTGTTGTTCTTCTTCTAGTTGTATTTTTTATTTATTTTTGTTGTCGGTCACCTTTCTTTAACATCATTACTGCTCTCCGCCGTTCATCTGGGGTTCTGTTCCAATTTACAATTCTCTGTATTAGCATCTTCAATTGTTTGATTAGAATATCTCCTCCATGCTTAAGGAGATCATTAGTTATTTGGTCTTATCCTGGTGATTTCTTGTTTTTAAGTTTTTCTATTACTTTATTGTTATCTTTTCCGTTATTTTTGTTTTTTCATTCATTGTAATATCTGGTATTTCTGGCATTGTGTTTTGGTTTCCATTTCTCTTAAATAATTCTGAGGTAAGAAACACGTGTGTTATCTTTAATGTGTGATATTTCATTAATTTCACTCTTTTGTTTGCTTATTAATCCCCATATTTGTTTTTGTTGACCATAAAAGGCTGCTTCCATTTTGTTTAAAAATCTCTCCCAATACTCCTGTCTTCTTTTGTCAATTTTCTTACCATTTAGATTATCGTCCTATATTGATATATTGATATGTTTCATTATTTTTTAATGACAAGTACTTCAAACAGTCAGATTTTGTTCGAGGCATTTCCGTTTAATTCTGAATTAAACCATGGCGTCTCTGTTTTTCATTGTCTTTCTCTGTGTATATTCTCTGTTCCTGATGCTTGCAATATATTTGTTTTTACTTTTTCCCAACTGTTTTCTATATTATCTTGTTCCAAAATTCGATTAGATACAATCTTTTGTTTTAGTCTTTGTTGGTCAGATCTTTTATTGTTTCATCTTTTAAGCTCTTTTAGCATTATGTTTACTTCCAGCTATCATTGTCATTCGAATTTTACAAAGAACTAGATAGTGGTCGCTCTCTACGTGAGCTGTTGTGTGGCTTCTGACATCTAATTTTTTTTGCGTGAATCTTCCTATTTGTCGACAGATGACCGATCATTGATCTGTTACCTCTTGTGTTCTCAAAGGTATATTTGTATTGTTCTTCATGTTTAAATGAAGTATTATTTTAGCAAAATCTGTTAGTAGAGCAGAAATCTAGTATGCGGTCACAACTCTCGTTACTTACACTTTGATTAAATTTTTGTTTCACTCCTCTGTCACCAATTGTAGCTTTGAAATCGTCTAAGATTATTACTGATTTCTTGATTGAGATTTCGTCAATAAGAAGTCCATCATGGAATTCTTTCTCATCGGTCTCCGGATTTCAGTTCTCCGGTGCGTAGATTTCCACTATATTTATTTTCTTTTTTTACTTTTAGCTTAACCATTACTATTCGTTGCGACTTATATACGCAGTCTTCTGTTTAGTTTCTGTAGTGTTTTATTATCAAAGCTACTTCCTCTTTTGCTCTTTCAGTGTCTGTCTTCTTTGGGCTTAAAATTTTAATTTCGAATTTTATCTCATTTAGTGCGAAGTGCATGAAGGGTCTTTTACGATAGGCATTTTAGATCTTGATCTGTATCCCTTTCTTGGTCATTATTATGCGGCGTAAATACTAATGAGAGATACTCTGCATATAAGTCTGCTTTCTCCTTGGCGTTTTTTGCCCAAGGTCTAGGTGCTGTTGTGTATTTACGTATGGTGGTGACACCGTTATTTTTATCGGTCTCTAAATAGAATTATCTTGTCTATTAATGCTTATCGTATATCGCTTGATTGATTGTATTTTTTTATTGACTGACCTTGCCTTTCTCTGTCCTCCCATTAGCTTCTTTACTTCTAGTAGTGGATTGTTTCTTGTTGTCTTGTTAATCTTATTTGGAGTAGCTTGTATGGTTGACTCTTGCTGATATTTAAACAATTCATTGAGCAACTATTGGATCTATTGCCGGTAAGATGATTTAAGAAACAATAGTCCATATACTTGCAGTGATGAAAATTAGCTTTCTGCTAATTCAAAATTTCTCTGGGACATCATTGTTGAATGAGGACTCCTACGTGCCAAGTAACGTTACATTTACTTAATATTCTTTCATTTCCAATTGAAAAAAGTGTCCCAAAAATGTTGTTTCTTACAGAACTTGCAAGAAATGGTGCCGGACGTCCCGAACACCAAAGGAAAGTCAAAGATAAGGAAATGGAACCATTTTCAGAAAAGAATTGCTGTCGCGTACAGTTATAGAGTAATACATCAAACCATTTTAAGCGTCTGCACATTAAAAACAATGGTAGACCTTATGATATTGCTATATCGTTGCTCTCCAGATTCAACAAGAAAGATCTCGCACCAGATTGAAACGAAAAATGGATTCTCGATAGGAGTCCAAAATTATGGTATAATTATGGGTCTATGTAGGTGAACCTTCGACTACGAGGGTAACGTGAAAAGTTCTCGGCCTGACAATGAAAGACTGCGACTTTCAGTTAAAAAATGATTTTATTTTTCTCCATAATCTCCTTTGACTTCCACACACTTGATCCAGCGCCTCTCCAACATCAATATTCCTTCTCGAAGATTGTGAAAATATTCAACAACTTCTTCATTGGATGCGAAGCGCTTCCCAGAAACCAATTTTTTTAAGTTTGGGAACAGATGGAAGTCTGAGGGTGCCAAATCAGGAGAATAGGGGATGGCCTTGCAAATCATACCCCAAATCCCGCAGTTTTCCCATCGCCAACGCAGGTGCGTTGTCTTGGTGAAAGATGATTCTTTCCTTCTTCAAGCCAGGCCTCTTCTTGCGAATTTTGGCATCCAGCTGGTCAAGAAGGTTGGATTCGCCTGTAATTGTTTTGCCTTTTGCAAGATAATCAATTAACAGGATCCCTTTCGCATCCTAAAACACGCTGGCCACCTTTCCGGCAGATGTGACCGACTTCGCTTTCTTTGGCGCTGAACGACCGGCTTCCACTCACTGCTTGGACTGCTGTTTCGTTTCTGGCGTGTAGTGGTGGACCTATGTCTCATCCATGGTGACAAATCGCCGCACAAAATCGGTCCAAAGATTGCTGCGAAAATCGTTTGCGCATTTGCTTTTGATCGGCATTCACCAAACGCGCCACCCATCTGGCGCAGAGCTTTCGCATCCCTAATTCTTCGTGCAAGATGTTTCGCACCCTTTCTTCCGATATCCCCACAGCCTTAGCAATCTCACTCACCTTCACTCTCCTATCGTCAAACACGATATCATGCACTTTTTCGATGGTTTCCGGTGTGGTTGCGGTTTTTGGCCGTCCTTCACGTGGGTCATCTTCGAGGGATGTGCGACCACGTTTAAATTCAGCTGCCCACTTTTTAACAGTTGACATGGAAGGAGCAGAGTCCCCGTAAACTTTTGTCAGCTTCGGATGAATTTTGTTAGGGGTTAATCCATCAAAAACGAAGAATTTTATAACCGCACGATATTCAAGTTTATCCATTTTAACAAAACACATGCAACATGTCTACTGAAAAAATTCGTGTAAACAACTTGAGCAAACAAGTTGAAACTAGTGATACGAACTAATGACACATGCACCCAAGCAGGAAACATAATTATTTGCCGATTGCAGCACCATCTCTGTGTCAGGCCGAGAACTTTTCACCTTACTCTCGTAGTACCGCGCGCCAGGAAGGTATTGCTGTGTATATGAGGTAAACAATGGGTTGCTTTCTATCTGGTAAAACGATAACCACTACGTGTTTTCAGTAACAACAAGGTCGTCTACCACCAAGTGAAGAAGAAAGCCCTTTTTGATTCAGGACAACACGCGATCGCACACCGCAAAGCAATTTTGGACAAGATTATCGATCTAGAGATTTCATCATACCCGGCGTAGTCACCTGACCTTGTCCTTTCAAATTATCACTTCTTCGTCACCTAGTTGATGTCAACTCCACTTCTGTCGAAGATGCCGAGAAAAGTCTGGTTGAGTTTACGAACACCAAACGCGGGAAGTTCATTTCAAAGATTGGGTAAGCAGTCGACTTCTTATAAATTAATATTATATTCTCGTGAAAAAGATTATGAATTAAGTTGAGCTCGTGCTACTAACCCACATGGCTAAGAACAGAATTAAAGCGATAACTTTTAAATTAATTCTGATCATTTTACAGCATATAGTAAACTACTATTTATTAATGCTTTAATCTCTTAATGCACTGTGTGTGATTGACCAAGTCAGAAGCTCCACATTTTTACTCGAGTTTGTACTGCACACTTAATATTGATAAGCGCTCGTCTAAAATGGACGAGGGGGAAAGTCTGTTACCTTAGAAGACCGCACTTATTGTTAGGCTCTGTTGTGAGTCAGCGAACTGCGCGAAACTTTCTCTGGCGCTCATTTCTTTTATTAATTGTATTAGCTGTTTATGCCGAAACAATATTTATGTAATGAGTTGCTTTTATTTTGATTTCACGAGGCGCTCAAGTTGAAATTTGTTTAACCGCTGCTTTGAACGCAAACGTAACAATTCTGTTATAATTCTGAACATTGGCCAAACTTTTGCAATTACTTTTATAGTGTTACATGATTTTGAATTTATTTAAGTAAAATTTCTATTGCTATTTTCTCGTGTCACATCTATTTATATATGGTCTGTTCTAAAAGTATCGAGACTAGAATATAATTATAGTTTCAATAGTATCGTTTACACTGTTTAAAACATCCCGAGTTGAAATTCTAAATAACTGCCTCGTCATATTGATCCAAATCTTGTCAATGGGCTACAATGTCTACCCTTTCATAGTGATTTAAGTTTTGAGAACTGCACTGTAGGATGACTGTCAGTCGCCGATCCTTGTTGTTTATAACCCGCACACGTTTACCATTTTGTTATTCTGCTCGTTGCTGGTCTTCCAGAGCGTGGATTACTTTCAATATATTCCTGGCCATCTTTAAATAGTTTGTACCATGCCTTTGAGTCATTAGAACAGTTTTTCAGACAAATATTTCAGCTCAGCATAAAATACAGATTTGCTGTTCTATTCACCTAATTATTATAAATGTGACGATTACACACTTACCGGCATTTAATTTTCACATGACCCAACCAGTGAAGTCCTCATTTACGCATGCGCATTACAGTTAACTATCATCGGTTGCTGGGTCACATTGTGGCTGCACAAATTATTTAATTACTCAACATTGACTTTCCTTGTATAACCTACTCATTTAAATTTTATATATTCATCTTCCAAGTAATTTCTTTTAGTGCATTTCAGTGGTTTCTGTTGTAATAATATATAGAGCATTACAGACCATGAAGTTCCAGAACTGCTTTGGTGACCTTCTTCCACCCCTATTTATTTATTGCCACTTCTTACTAATTTTTTCACCTTTCTTCTGGCTTCCTTTTTTATATTTTCCAGTAGGACTCTTCTTGACACTCATTGATCTTCCATTAGAGCACGTGAGCAACCCATTGTAATATTTATGCTTTTACCATCGCTAATATATTAGGCTTTTTTCCTATACTTTTAACTTTCGTTCCTCGACTTCATCTACAGTCAACGTTTTGCTCACATAAATTACCGTTAGCTTTATTATTCTTCTGTATTCTTAGTTTCACTTTCTGCAATGCATTTTTAAATGCAAGTCTTTGTTAGTTTTACTAACTTTTTAAGTTGAAGGTCGCAATATTCACTAAAATATTTTCTATTATTCTTATCTGTATGTTCTACTTCTATTATTTCTTTCATTTCTGCTGTTTCTCCTCTTACAAATCGCCACATTTCTTTTTGAAAACCGTAATAGTCGCGCTCTATTTTCTTTGTGAAACGTTCCCAGTGCTCATTTTTAATTTTTCTAACGAGTGCGTGTGTGTTTTGTTTCTTATTCTTTTATAATTATCATATGTTTTCTGTGTTTTGTTTGATGTATATTCCAAGTTTTCTTTTTCTTTTGTTTGCATTTTTCTTTTACCTCTTCACATAACCACGGAATTCTCTTTTGAAATTTGCATTTTGTTTATTTCCCCCCCGCCCACAGATTGCTTTGCATGACTTAAGATATTTGATTTAATTTTAGTTCATCACTTTCTATCAATTTTATTGGTTTCAATTTTTTCTGTCAATCTCTTTTGATACAAGTATTTTGTAGAGTCATCTTGTAAACTTTCAGTTTTTATCTTTGTATTGTTATCCGACTGATCGTTTCTATTGTGGTATATGCACACTTTCTTTTCAATTTTACCTAGTACTAGCTTATGATTCCTTCCTATTTCTGCAGAGATTAGTGCTGTTACGTCTAAAATTTGAAATGGATGTAGTTCTGTATTTGTTAAGATACAGTTGGCCATTGATCGTTGTCCTCGGGTATTTTCGAACATATATTGATGTTGCTCTTTGTGTGTGTGAGGGGGGGGGGGTATTTATGCGTATTTAATTTGCACAGCAAAAGTCTGTTAAGAGGTCTCCCTTATCAATCCTATTGTTTTTGTTGTATTGCTGTTTTATATCCGTGACTACATCATTTTTTACTCGAGCGTTGAGGTTCCTCATAATCGTATACTCGTTGGGTGGAATCTGGTTTGTTGTTTATATATATGATATTGCTACCAGGTCGGGCCCGGGCGGTGATAAATCGGGCTTCGGAGCGATACGACCGGCAACACGTGGGGCACGGAAGGCTAAAAAAGCGTCGGCTCCAACTTACAATTAGAATTATATTTACAATCTTACAAACTTAACCTACCTTACGCTAACTTAACCTACTTAGCTAATGTACAAGAACTTAACCTACGACTTAATGTATGCGCGAGCAACAGGGGAGGTTGCGCAACTGGGCAGCGTGCAGCAGGGCCGATGTCGGAGCCGGGCAGCGAGCAGCAGGGGCGGCAGCAGATCCGGACGGCGGGGCCGGAAAGCGAGCAGCCGGTCCGGAAAGCGAGCAGCAGGTCCGGAAAGCGAGCAACAGGTCCGAGAAGCAAGCAGCAGATCCGGGCGACGAGCAGCAAAAGAAGCCAAAAGGGACACTTGATGGTTACTTCTTAAGGGGCTGACAACTAAATGCGAATTTTTTGGTGGTTCAGCCGTGCTCCACTCTGCTGGTGGGGTGCAGAGTTCAGGGTGGAAGCACGCTGATTCCGCTGGGGAATGCAGGGCTTGCCCAGGATTGATGAACGTCGAGGGTGCCTTTGCCCTGATTGAAAAATGCCGTGGCGGCTATGATCTATGGCAACTACCCGGTGTTTCACACGGCGCCACAAAGTCGGCCCCAGGTAACATTCCTTTGGGATTACAAATTCCAAAGGAGGGCTTTGTATTTCACGAAAAATTCCGGGCCAGGTAACATTAGCCCTGGCAAAATCGGGGTCAGGTAACAATATATATTTTTATTTCATGATTTGATTCATAAGTTTTTATGTATTAATCTAGCGACTCCTTCTTTGGTTTTCTTTGATACTCCACTCTATATAATTATATAGTTGTCTAACATGTTTTCACCTATTCCCTTCTCCTTCGTTTTTTGCAAGGCGCATATACCTATTTTTTATCTGCAAGTTTTTTAATAATCTCTTGTTCTTTTGGGTTTAGAGATCTGATGTTCTAGCTGCTCATTCTGAGAATATTTTTTGATCTCCATGAATTTCTCGCTGTAGTCGTCACTGATGAATTTGTCTAACTCATCCGAGGCATATCTCTATCTCTGTGAGCGTGTTTGTGCATTTTAGTCTTTAAGTAGGGTGCTGACCTGATTCAACGACTCCTTTCTCCTTTATCCGGGCTTGGGGCAGTACCTTCAGGCTACTCAATCCACCAAAGGCACTGCAAGCGGAGTTAGCTAACATTCCTGATTCAAAAAATAGTGAGTCAACAACAAGCATTTTCATTACTATGTTCAAGAATGAGACAAACTGAAGCTAGAAAATTACCAGGGAATTAACTTACTCAATACAATCTTAAGATTAGTGATAAAAATAATAAATAAGAAAAGAGCCAAAACAACTACACGGCTATAAAACGGGAAATACAAAATTTAATATCATAGCACACGCAGACGATATCCTGCTAATAGGAAACACAGACGATGATCTGCAGAGGTTATCATATAATAGGTGTATAAATAAGTTCTCAACTTTTTTCTGCAAAATTAAAGTTTTAGTTAAAAACAAACAAAAAAAGCTTAAGTATCAAAGTATTCTCCGTTGGCATCGATGACCTTTTGCGATCTTTCGGGTAGCTTGCGAATTCCCTGGTGATAGAAGCTCACCGGCTTCGAGACGATAAAGTTATCGATGCATTTTCGGACTTTTTCTTCTGTTTTGAAGTGCGTATCAGCCAAGTAATGCTGTAACGACCGGAATAAATGATAATCGGAAGGGATGGTCCCTTCTTGCGTCGCCTTCGCAACATGTGGTCGGGCATTATCATGGAGCAGGATGACTTTGCGACTTCCTTGTCCAGTAAATGGTCTCTGTTCTTCGATTGCGTCGCTCAAATTGATGAGTTGCTGTTGGTAGCGATCTGCCGTAACTGTTTCACCTGATTTCAACAGTTCATAGTACAGCACACCTTTCCAATCCCACCAGATACAGAGCAAATTCTTTTTGGCGTGGATATTGGGCTTTGGAGTCGATGTCGAAGGTTTGCCAATGTCTACCCATGATTTTTTGCGCTTGGGATTGTCTTACAAGATCCATTTTTCATCGTCCGTAATAATTTTATGCAGAAAATCTTTTTTTCGGTTCCTTGAAAGCAAATGGAGTGCGGTGTCACGGCGTCAAATTTTGTTGTCTTCGGACAGTTTATGCGGAACCCATCTGCCTTCCTTTTGTATCTTACCCATTGCATGCAAACGTATGGAAATGGCTGGCTGAGTGACGCCAAGCTGTTCTGCAAGCTCTTTTTCAGTTTGCGCATTATTTTGATCCAGCAATGTCTGCAGCTCATCCGTGTCAAATGTTTGGGGGCGTCCAGCGCGTGGCTGATCTTCAAGACTAAACTCTCCTCCGCGAAATCTTTGGCACCACTTATTGCACGTTGCATGAGTGACAGCATTCTCACCATATGCAGCACAAATCATTTCGGTGACTTCAGCAGCGTTTTTCGTAAGATGAAACGCGAAGTGGATACAAAATCGAATATGCTCTTTTATGATTTCCATCGTGAACAGGTGAGTATTGAGCTTATGTGCATCAAACACCAAATCGCATGATGTTTCGAAAGACCAAATGTCATTGCTTTAAAACCGCAAGAGGGCGGACTAATACGTTACATGTAAACGGTGATTTGTGTTTTGTGAAATCTAAAGCTGAGAACTTATTTATACACCTAAAATTTTAATAGATATGCACTAACTATAACATCAGTATTACGGATGAGAAAATGAAAGCAATGACAATTTCCAAAGAACCAGGGCGATGCAAATTAATTTTAAATAACGTCATTGTCGAGCAGGTAATGGAATTTAAATACTTGGGCATACTGTTAACTATTAAAGGAAGAAGTAAACGAACAAATGTCAAAGGCTAACAGAGTTATTGGTTGTTCGGATAATATTATATGGAACAACAAACACTTGCAACGAGACTAAAATGTAACATATATAAAATTGTTGTTTATTCAATAATAACCTACGCCTCCGTAATAAGAAAAGAAACCACAAAAGCAAGATAAAAAAGTGAGATATTAGAAATGAGGATTTTAAGAAGAATAAGAGATAGAAGATAGAAGAAGAAAAGAATATCCAACATGAATATAAGAAAAAGCTACAAAGTATCAGAATGATAATTTATTTTAAAAAAATAAAGAAGAAATTGTTAAATGAACGAGTTAGTAGCTTACCAAAGACGAAGAAGAAGAGTTTTGCAAATAATGTGTTGTAAAATAACAGAACAATACAAGAGAAAGGTTCTGTGTCAGCAAAATATTTTTTAAGAGTTGTTGAAGTTTTTAGCTTCTCGTGGACTGCCAATTCATGGCAATAATAAAATGTTATGCTCTTTAAGAAATGATAACTTTCTTGTTTGTGTAGATCTGATTCCAACATTCGATTGTTTTATGACCGAACATGTAGCAAAGTTTGGAAATAACATATAGAAAGATGTGTTTTCTTATACTTATCATGCACAGCTGTTAATAAATTCATTATACTGTTAGTAGACCAAGTTAAAGCAATTATGGTCCAAAACATTGTATTATCCCATAATTGTGGACTGTACGCACACCGAACAACTTGCGATATGCTTTGTGCTAACTACTGGAACTTCTGCTGAACGATTTTTAACGTTTATTCCTAACTGTGACCATACAGACGAAGACGAATTCTGTAATGTTGACCGAAGATTTTGTAGGTTTTAATTTATAATTAATAACTGTAGAGGACAGAGTTATAATACCAGCAACAAGTCGGGTGCTATAAAAAATCAAAGAAGCAAATCTTCTGGCCACATACACCTCTTAGAATTAGTTGGCTCTGCAGCTACAGAGAGCAGCATGTACATTGTTTATTTTCTTTTAGGATTACAGATTTATAATTTTTATATTTCTTCAACCAAAAGATGAGATTCTTTACCGTTAAAAATTTTGTCGACCACCCGATGGAGTGTCTGTGCTAATGACAGTGAATCTTTATACAAATCGTACCAGATGACAGATGTTTTTTCTCATTGATGTGTGAATGTACATAAACATTGTATTAGGTGGTTTAAATATGACCGGGATTGATTTATGTGTAAAGAAGTCGCATTACGCAGCAGCTGTGCGACCTTGAGAGATTGGAGTCACAATTTCCATCCTCCCTCCTTCTCGGGTTAGAACCTGTTCAGTCCTGTTTGAGACTTACTAGAATGATGAGCAAATAGAAGGTACCGCGGAGCGTGGATCAACGATTGTCATTAAATTCCTCGTTGAAGAAAACGTCCCGTCTACTGAAATTTACCACAGTATGGGAATTCATTACAGTATGGGGAAGAGTGACTTTTACAAATCCGTGTGTTTTAGTGGTGTAATTGCTTTAGAGAGTGCACAGAGTACGCGGAGAATGAACCACGTGATCGTGGGCTGCGAACATCCCTCACCGAGTCAAACATTAATCGTGTAGACGCGCTTATTCGTGAGACTAGGCGCGATACTATTAAGGAGCTTGGAACAATTCTGTCCATCAGTGTTGGTAGTATAGAAGACATGAAAAACCACGTGCACTATCGCAAGCTGAATGCACGATGGGTACCACGCACTTTAACAGACGTGAACAAAATGGTACGCATGCAAGCTGCCAATTGTCTCTTGCAGCAATTTAAAGACAAAGGTGATGCATTTTTGAAGTCTATAGTGACCACCGATAAAACGTGGGTGCACTACTTCGTTCTCGAGTCCCAGCAGTTATTACGTGAATGGAAGCATACCAGTTTTCCCAAAATCAAGAGAGCGCAGAGGAGTCATTCGGCAAGGAAAGTAATGGCAACGTTTTTCTGGCACTGGAAGGGGGTTATGAATGTAAACTTTCTGATGGACGTCAGAATAGCCAATACAGCTTATTACTCAGACCACCTGGCAACATACGTGAAGCAAAAATTTGATCCACGCGGAAGGCAGATGGAAAGCGGGTAGCCTTCTTTCAAAACAATATACGCCCCCATACAGCTAAAGCTGCAATGGAAATCCTCCGAAAATGGAAATGGAACCTTCTGCCACATCCGCCGCACAGTTCCGACTTGGCTGCAAGTGATTCCTACCTACAAAAGGCTCAAATCAAACTTGCAAGGGATGCGATTTGCGGACAATCCAGACTGTTCGTGAGTGGATACGCCGCCAACCAAAAGCCTTTTATGAAAATGGCATCAGGATGCGTCCCGAACGTTGGAAAAAATGTGTCGACCCCGGGGGGAGTACATTGCAGACTGACATGTGCAAGTAAATGTTTGGAAATTTGGTACTTTTGTAAAAAAAATTAGCTCCGGTCATATTTGAACCACCTTGTATTCAACGAAAATTGAAAAATCAACTTCTTTGTAACCTTTTGATAACGTCCCAAACAAGCAAAAATTTGAGGGAAACACGCCAAAACATACGGCTTGTCCGATAAGCCACGCTGCTGCTCTGGGTGGAAGTTTCAATTAGAAAAAGAAATTCCGTCCAATTACTAAATAAGGTCACACCGAGACTCTCCAGCCAGCTTTTCTAGCCAGAAAAGGGTTATCTCTCGGGCAATCTGAACTCGTGCGGCCGAGCATGAAACGAGGGCCCCTTTGCCAGACATTACCAACGGTCATTTTCGAAACAATGCGCTCGTTTCACGCTTTGGATGCAACTGCACCGAAGCGACCATCGGCGGCCGCGGCTCGTCGAAGTGGGGCCGCTCACATTCGCGAATTGATGTCGCGGCCCGCGCCAAGTCCAAGACGTCCAGGAGCGGTGAAAGACTTCATTTACCTTTCGAAGGTGCTGGCCGCAGCAGCGGTGTCGATCGGCAGCAACAGTTGTGTGCTAGGAGTGATAACGCACAGTTCGGTGTAAGTTAAGCGAGTGCCCGAGGACGGTCTCTTCGACAGACAAGCAAGTAAGTCCTTATCAGTGCCTTATTGGCATGCGGGACCCTCCGCTCGGTGCTATCCACCCCGAAATCCTTCTCGACTTTAGATTCCGCACTGGACAACGAACCTGTTTTGCACACTATAATTGAAGTTCGTGTGTGGATGCTCCTCTCAGACAACGCTTTTGCTGATAATAAAGCCATACAGCGGCCCCTTCCCACGCGCAATTAAAACTTAATTTGATAATCATCGTAATTAATGCAGTCCACGCATGCTATAAGTACAATAGCGGCAATCAAGCGCCAAAGCACAACTATCGGGCTATAATTAGAAATCTCAAAGCTCCAATTGCGCCATCGGGAGTTCTTGCCGCGGTCGCGTGTTTCCCGGATTGTTTTGAACTAGATGCATGCTCATAGACGCAGTTTCCAGTGACCTCAAAGCAATCTGGACCAGAGAAACCGCGGATTTTTCTTCGAAAGGCGAAACGGAAACGATCCCGTGTTTGTTTACCCGCAATTTCAATAAGTACTGGCCATTACGCTGGAGACTCATCGTCGTCTCGGGCAGGAGCTTTTATTTATGCATGCATGAAGGTGTAATGGCTCTGCGTAATTGCGAAATTGACGTAATGTCAATTTGGTCTGCGGACTTGAAATTTGTTTTATGAACGAAAACGATGTTTTTCACTTATTTATTATATTAATTGTGTAAATGGACAGGATTATGTTGCATAATAACTTAAAAGGTAAGGTTAATTGGGGTAAATAGGAACGGTTTTTTCACTTTTGTAAATTTGATTAATGTTTTAGTCCCAAATATTTTTTTAATGTCCAAATTTGTATATAAATAAGTCATACCTCTCTGTTGGAAATTGTCTTGGTATTCCAAATAAAACAATAACTAATTTTAAGAGAAAAATAATACTTCTATGTCTTGTTTACATTTTCCCCCGATCCGTCGGGGTAAATGTGAACAAGTAGCTACTTACTCATTTATTGCAGTGACCTAAACTAGGGGGCAAATGTAAGAAGTGTAAACTAATGCTTTTGTTGGATTAAAACATAGTTTATACTTGTGTTTACATTTATCCCACATTTTGCAAAATCAAAAATCAAATCAATTTCAAAATTGAAAATAGAAAATCTTAATTCTTAATATAACTAACGCAAAACAAGTAGGTAATTGTACTTTAGTCTATTTTTTGGGACAACTGACGGAAATCTGTAGATAATATTCTCCCCCTTTATCTCAATTTTGGACCCTATAATTTGTTTCATGGTAATGTAGCTGACATCATTTGCATTGATGGAAAAATTGTTCTAGGTATGTTCCAGGACTTTAGGCAAATTAATTATTTTATTTCCGCTGATTTTATATCTCCAATTACAAACACATATTTAAATAAGGTGGGGTTTCTTTACCACCTTTGAACTCAGCAATTACAAATTTTCCGCCTGGTAAATTTGAAACATTTTCGTCATCTTCTAGTTCCATTTCATCCCAAAGATTTTCATCACTCTTGTGTAGACTAATCTCGCTTTTATTATCAGTTGTTTCATTTTCTCTTCTTTTTGACTTCTTGGGTTTTGTGGTCTTATTTTCTACGTTTGTTCGTTTTTTTGGTTTTAGCTTTGCTTTTTTCTCTCCTTTCTTTTCTTTAGTCGATTTAGGACTTCGCCTGTGGTCAGTACTTTCACATATGTCTGCTTTTAAATCTAAGAATAACTACATTCTCCGGCTCATTGTTATATTAACATAATTTGACTTTGAGAATGAGAATGCTGATATTGAAGGCTGTGGATCATTTGCTGCTGAATGTAAACTTGTTTCATAATCTAGTAAATTATGGCTATTAGCAGACTCAGTAGACAAAAGATGAGAAAGAAGTAGTTACAACATTAAAGGTCTCACTTGGTTCCTTAAAATTTTTCTGAACCCCCTTTTTTGAGAGCCATTTGACCTCTGTCTCTGTTCGCTCTGCAGTCTTGTGGACTTATTGTACTTCTCTCATCTTATTTACAGTATCCTTGTCCCTTGATCAGCCTGTACAAGTCTCTTATTGGATAGTTGCTGGATCCATTATTGGTTTTCCATAAATACCTTGCCTCTTGTGAACTAAAGCCTGACACTTGCACAAGATGTGGATGACTGTTTTTTGTGTTCTGCCGCATTGCTTGCAGCTCGGTTCTCCATTATACAACACTATTTTGTTAAGGTGTCTTTCAGGAAAACAATGCTCTATAAAGAGACCGTCTTGGTTTGTAATTGATTCCTGCTTTGCACTAACAGTTCTTCAATTGTTCTACAAGATGGCTCTTTTATGAAGATTCTTCCATGCCTTTGTCTCGATACATTTTCCCAGTATTTCTATGTTGTTTTTCACCCGTTTTGTATTGAACATTTAGGTACTCTCAAAGTCGACCATCCTTCTTGTGCTAGCTCATCAGTTTTCTCGTTGGCTACAATTCTGCAGTGTCCTGGTACCCACAACAGAGTTAACTTCTACGTGTAACTGCCTGTGAATATGTTGATTTGTCTATTTCGATAAGCCCTCAAATTATTTTTTCTGTCGCATTGAAGTGTAGCATTTATCTTCACTTAAAGGACAGATGTATATTTTGCTAGTTAACTTTCTTTTCATAGTATATGTCTGCTCCCGCTCCAGACTCCGTTTTTGATCCATCTGTATACCAGATCATTTTCCCGAGTTTGTTTCTATTGCTTATTTTGTTTGTACATTCATTTCAATCCATAATAACCTCGAAATTTATGTTGAATGGAAATATTCTATATGCCTCTACCCATATGCCCAATTTTTAGATGTCCCACTTCATACAATCTTTGCGGATAGGTGCGTTGCGCAGTCTATTGAGAGAAACCCCTGTCTCCTTCATGATTTTAAGATAAAGAGGAGGAACTATATCTGTTGGTACCGTTGGTGTTGTGTTTACAGCATCCATTATTTACAGACAAGCGTCTTTGTCTATTATACCGAAGCTGCATATGTTATCAAGGCTTTCACCATTGCGGTGTATATTCAATATATCACTTTTGGTTTTTCAACGAGTTCACCTGACTAACCCTAGTATAGTCTGTCTTCGCCTTGTTTTTGACTTTTTGAATGTTTTGAACTTTATTTCTACATCTCGGAGCCTTAGAGGCTCGTATAAATCCTACTATGGTAGATTCAGCGGGACTTTTTAGTACTCTGTATCCGTTTCCTTGGAGTATCTTCAAGAGCACGTCCATTACAAGATTCCACGGCAGAGGAAATAAAATTCTTCTCTATGGGCGTCCCCTTGCAATCTAGGCCGTCATTGTTTTACCTATCAGGAATACATATACTAGTCTTTCTTTAAGCTTACTGTCTATCCACCTCCAGCTTGTTTTGTCGAGTCCTTTACTCCTCAACGCTCTGGTAATTCATACGCTCCTTCAATATCCAAAAAGGTAGCTAAAAATACTTCTTAGTTTATTACAGAATTAAAACTCTGGTAACAAGTAGACACTCTTGTCTTGTATGCACACTGGTCTTGAGGCAGAGGTCTAGTGACTAATACTCCATCCCTGATATGTTTGCCAAGCAGGTTTTTTTAAATTTTTAGTATAAAAACATTAAACTAATTAGTCTTGGAGCTTTAGCCCTATACTGGCCTATTTTTCCACGTTTTGGTATAAAAATATTTCGAATTAGTCTTTCAGCATTTCGGTATATACCTCAGAGCAGGACCTTTTGCAACAGAACAGGATAAATGTTATTAAGTCCCGGTGATTTAACGTTGGAATGGGTTAATTGTTCACATTATTTTGTCTACGTTCATCAGTTTCGTTACGTGCTGTTAATTCTCCCTAGACGCACAGTTTCCGGGGTCGTAGGCTGCTAATATATCATTGTATGACTCAACTCTTACTCTTTTATTCAACACTTTGCGCCATAAATTCTTAAATTGATTTGTATCGTTTCATCTGTTATATATTTTTAGGTTTATTGTTTTGGGAAAAATTGTCTTTTTAGTTGATCTTTTGCCATATATTATGAATAAATGAGCAAGGTTTTATTGTTCTAATTATTTTAATTGTTTATCTTATATTAAATTTTCTTGATTTTATTCATTGTTTATAATTAACAAAAAAAATTGTTGAAAGCTATTTCTCTTAAATTGTTAATTTGTTTGGATTGATTGATTTTTATTTATTAATATTGGGTTCTTAAGTATTTTTTTAGTGTAGTTTTATTTTTGTTTTATTATTTTTTATTTTTTACTTGGAAATTCCTTTGTATTGACAATAATTGCTTCTTTTATTTGGTCGTGTTAGACTTTCGCTAAATTTATGAGCGTTATTGCACTTCTGTTGGTAAAATTGATGTAAATATTCCTAAATGTTGTGAAGTGACTCAACAATTACAAAATTACAAAATAATTTCAACCAATAAAATTTGTGATAGAACTAATTCTGTTTCACTTGATTTTTGGAAAATAAAAGGAGAAAGAGAGAAAGAAAAATCAAAAGTGTCTGTGAAAGAAATGGGTTGCAAATAGTGATTTGACTTTTTATAAAAATTTCTCTAGAAAAAATAATAAGAACATTCAAATTTCAATTCAAACAAATACTTTGAAATTAGTGTGGCAGAAAAGGCTTAAAAGGGTAGAGGACGTGATCTTTTTAATTGTTAGATGCAGACTTTTGAATATCGGTCACTGTTTAATGAGAAAGAAATTTTTGGTTTTAGAATAAATTAGAATATTTTTGTATTATCCTATATGGTTATTAATTCTTAAATTTATGTTATTATATGCTACCACAACAGTAGCTAAGATTGCAAATGCAGAACAAACAAAAATAGCATTTGTTACAGGAATTGTTGAGTACTTCGCACTACCACTTCTTTAGTCGATATCCGAGCAAGAAGACAATTGAGGACAAATGTGATTTGTGAGAATATGCGCATTGTTCGTCGCCTTCTCCAGGGTGATCATCTATAACGATTGCTTAAATTGCTCCTATCAACTTTCGGGAGAAACAACTTTCAATCCGAAACGTTGTCCTGCTTATAACAACGTGCGTCTTCAAACGATTAAAAAAACTTGACAAAAAAGGATGTGTTCTAAACTACACTGAAACATCCTCCCTTTTTATAGTTTGCCATAGGTAGTAATACAAAAATTGTTAGTTTCGTAGATCATTCAAATATTAACAGGATTTCCTTTTTTACGCGCAGTGAGGTTAACGGAGAAAGGGCGATTTCTTCTACTACCACTTCTTTAATCATTATTATGGTCAGACCACGAGGTGTCTTATTCGTTACGCAATGGTTTATTATTAATGTCCAAAATTTTGAGACTTCAGACACGGTTCGTAGACAACACCCTTAAGGAGATCCAAATGTACACTTGGCATAAATAATTTTGTAGTTCGAGAAGCAGCTGAAAATGAAGGTCACTGACATTCTCTGATTGAGGACAATACTTGCATTTTTAGCATCGCCTACTAACGATCGCTGAAAATGTTTCCAAGGTCGGAAGCTACAGGCGCTTAGATAGTCCGAATCGTTATTCAGCTTCTCGACAATTTCTACTACCAGTAGACTTTAGGCGCATTATCAACATTTTTAGACTTTTCAAAAAGTGTTTTCAATGCAGACAAATGCTTCGAAATTAATGTGATGGAAAAGGCTTGAAAGGTCACACGACCTCATTTATAGTCCCTAAAAGCTAAAATTTGTTAATTTATAAATGCAGACCTTTTTTAATATCGGTGGATGTTTAAAAGATATTTAGAAGAAGAAATTGGCATAAAAATGTTATTCCTTCCTTTTAGTTATTTATTTTTTTAATCGCTACTACAGATTAATGCTAAGGTAGCAGTCAAAAGAAACGACAACTAATTGGATTAGTAAAGAAAGACATAGGCTCTACTAGAATGGAAGTGTAGCAGGAGCGATGGATAACGGAAGGCATCTTAGAAAATATGAAGGCTTTCAACACTATCCTACTTTTGACTCTGAATATCACTCACAGTTTGAGAATTACCCGAAAAAATTATAGCCTAGGCTTTTTAGCTAATTAAAATCTCAAACAATTACCAAACTTTAGTATTGAAAACTACCCTCAATCATTGCAAGTATTATCTACCGATTCTATCTTTCTAAAGCCCATACAGTCATTTGGAACATCTTGAAAGTGTGTCAAACTATGTTTAGGTTTAAATTACTGATGCTAGGGACTAACAGTTTCTCTTTTCCTCCAAACTTCACTAATAAATGCAGGAACTCGGAGGAAATCAGTGAAATCAGTTGCAAAAATTATTTGTCCTTTGTTTTGTGTAAAATTAAGTATTACAGCGAAAAAGAGAAATAGCAATGGCAATTTTGAAATACATGTATAATCATCAACTCAAAGGAAGGGTCGATTTTGCGAAAAGGAAGATTCATTCAGAGAGTCGTTCTACAAAAATTTGATAATTGGACGAATTGTTTAATCATAAAGTAACATTGATTATGAAACATTATTTTTGCTTACTACAAAGTAATTATAGATAAAAGTTTTTTCACGAAGGTTGTTAAAGCAAGAATTTTGTGATCAAGATGAAAGTTATGGTGTCATTTTTTGGAGTTTGAATAAATCGTGTCACTGTATTGAAATCATCGAATTTGAAGTATCTCTAAATCGATTTCATTGGGGAAAGGGACTTTGATTAATTTTCGCAACTGATCCCAATGAGTTTTCTTTCACAAAAGTGTTTTGAACAGAATTCTTTTGCTTTTCATCTGCTGCTTCTAGATTTTTTTTATTATTAAACATACGCCTCTTCAGTCGATTTGACCGGATTTTGCATGTTCTTATTGTAGAGCTACATATTTTTTTACAGTTTTTCTTATCAAGCATTGCACTAACAGGTCTTCAAAGAAGGTGCCTCCTTGGTAACCTCTATTACAGTTTTTGGATTCTAGAATCGCACCATTCGTTAAATAAATATTCGATTTAGAATTAGCGTAGACAAATTGCTGCTTGACTGGTTGTTAACATAAATATGTTTAGTCAAATGATGACTACTGAAGAGTTCTGATTTGGAAGAACATGGTTTATTTATCTTCTTAATTTATATATTGATTTACCATTATACAATTCACAGCAAAGTAAAGGTGGCGCTATTTGTTCAAAATATTGCAGAAAACTGTCGAATGGATAATTTATTCCTCCTATTTTTCGAAATACTTAATTGTTATTTTATTACATAAGCAGCTACATTATTCTTTGCAAATCATCATCATTACAATCACTTCTTGGAATAACAACACGATTTTATGTTTCAAGACAGACGACAGTCCTTTGAATGACGAGCTATCTAGCTCGCAATCTTCTCTATCTTCCAAAACACTTTTAACAATAAGAACATTCTATGGAAATTAATTTAGATCTTATAAAACCTTTAAATAATAGTTGTCGCGTTCTGTTTTTAACCACTTAGTTTTTATGTTGATGTTTAGTATATTTTTAATTTTTTTAATTTATTATATTTGTTGCAGTTTTTATTTTTTTTGTTTTTAACAATTAATTTAATTATTTTACATGAGTAGGTGTGACACCACTTAGTCGCGCAGTGCTTCAAGTTTAAACAAAGAATAACTACAGGACTGTTACAGTCTCAGGATAGCCCGAAATTACCGGTAATGATTGACAAAACATTTCTATAGTTTATTACCACTTTAGAAGCAATTTTAGCAACCGATAATCGACGGTTATCCTCGAGAAGGCGGCGAACGATGCGAATATTCTCCCCAGTCACGCTAACCTTCAGATGATGTCGGTGACCTTTATTTTGAACTGCTTTTCGTCCTTCCCGAAGTATTTATGTTACTTGAGTCTTCTTTAGGAGGAATTGTCCTTTTTGAAACGGAATTCTGGTTTATATTTGATCCATCTTTATAGCTTGTCTTCATTTAATTTTATGATGATAAAGTAAGATATTTTTCTTATAGTGATATCTTTAGTAAACACTGAACGCCTCTGCTAATGCATAAACCTTGTAGGCAATACAATAATATTTTTTTAATTATTATAACATTTAGGTTTTCTATATTAGAAAAATCTGTTTGCCTATAGTTGTAGTATAATTAATACAATTTTTTACTGTAAAAATTTAATTTTTGGACAACGCTTGAGGTGCACGGAATTGTAATATTTCTCTTTGTCTTGTGATGGTTTATTGTCGCTTAAAATATATTCTAATGAAATATCTCTGTACATTTGGGAATAAAGTGAAAGGAAATCAAAAAGTAAATATAGCAGTGAATGCACTGTTCGCCTGAACTTTTTGAACGGTTTAACAGCACCATCAATTTTTTTTATTTTACACACTTGAAGAAACTACTTTCTCTTTAGATTTAATTAGTAATAATTGCGACAGGAAGTACCTATTAGTAAGGTTTTTCTATTCTGTTAAAGTCAAATTAAGGTAGCATGCAATTTATGACGAGAAAGGTGAGAGGTACTAACATTTCAACACCACAGTGCTTAATCATCTTGCTAATTAATTTTTCTTGCCAATCGATTCTGTAAGTCCGTCCTTTTGTTTGTCTGTATGACAAACTGGGCAAATTTGTGTTTTACTGCTCTTAAATTTTTATGCAAACTCATTTTATTGGAACGACAATATTTAAGCTCAAATAAAAATTTATTGATGTGTGTAACCACTGGTTACTTCAAATTTTGGAAGGGGTAAAGAGTAAGGTCAACTTAAAATGTCAAGTTGACAATAGTTGAATTTACTTTTATTACAGTATATGAACATTAGTCATTTAATGGTAATAAATTTGTTTTTTTGTGTTGTTTAACAAGTAAAGTTGCAATCGTCCCTGAGATTGCCAACTCAGTGCAATTTATCCAATCTTAAAATCAATAGAAAAACCCATTAGGTATTGTATGCTCGATTCAATAGCAAACAAGTCAGTAATCGGCGTATTTAGCCGGTCGAAGACGCTCTTCCAAACTGTAGGTCAGAGGTCAGGAAGATCCCCAGAGCGGGATAATGGCAGCTGAAAGCCTTGACGGATTTCGATTTAAGCTGACTCAGAAACAATGGCAGTTTCAGCCCACAGTCACGTTGAAAATTGAGAAACTTTCCAATAGCGGCGAATCTGCCGTATTTCGTTTTTGTTTGGTTTGCTGGTCTTAGCAGCGGGGTTTTAAGGCCCGAGCATCTGGAATTTTAATTTCGACGCGGAACAAAGAATCGCTGCGTTGGGCACGGCAGTCCATCCATTTCACAACACGGGAGAGCGTGGAAAAATTCTTAACATTCGCGAGCTAATTTAATTCATCTCCAGCGCAATTAAAGCGCTGCTTAGCGAACGAAAGCAAAACTAGAGCCGGTGCTGGTTTACGTAACGCACAAGTATCAAGCGGCGCGCGCCGTGGCAATATTTTGGAAGATTCTTATCTGCGGTGGCAATTTTATAAACTCTATTAGCACCACATAAAGAACCGTTAAAGATTTGTTACTCTAAGGCAGCTTGCAATAGAACATTGCAAAATAAGATTTCCTACAATTTTCTTAATTATTGTTTATTATGTTATTCCGCCAGGCTTTTAATTGGAAAGATCAATGACATCAGTACATAAACAAATCAGACTTTAATGTATAATAGTCGTATTAGAAATGTTGATGAGCGTGTCTCCCCATTGTATGGCATAGTTTGGGCGTGGGAAAGCTTTTCACTTAATGCATTCAAAGGGAATTGCCATTAGTTGTCAGCTATTTGTTTAAAATATGCCCACAGGGGCCTAAAGAAGTACTTAAAGTTAATTGTAAATTGTTTTAGGTTGTACGGTAACAATATATAACGCCAGATTTTCGTGAGATTTAAGGAACTAAAGGTGTCTTAAACAGCTTACATTTCATTAATGCAACAAATGAAGGTATTAGCAATTTTGGAGTTATAATTGTCACAAATAATTAGAAAGTGTTTTAAATACGTGGGTGAACCAAATATTAACCGAAATTATTTCTTTGACGTGAGATAAATTAGGTTGTACAGAGGGTTATAGATAAGTGGACGAATTTAAACTTTAGTAACTTTTAATTTTAATAATTATTTACAAAAATACTCGATATGATATCCTTTATTCTTGTAGGCTTTATAGACATGCTTTGGTCAACTCTGAAGTGCTTTGATGAGTTTTTGAGGCAATTTCTTCCAAGCCTTCTTCAGAGCCCTTTTAAGGCCAGCAGTCTTGAGTTTTTAATTCCAAAGATGTCTTTTAAGAAACCCCCAAATGAAATAATTTATCACTGTAATAAACTTTATCTGAGGCCTCATTCATTCCACTGTCTACTTGGAGGTATGACTCGAAGCCGAATCCTGATGGAAGATGAAGTCGCCATTTGGATAGAGTCGCCGAGCATCTCTAATCAAGAACTTCTTCAAAATGGAGTCACAATAGTATTTACTATTAACTTTAGAATTTGGCTGAACAAAATGAAGATCAGTTTTGCCGTTGTAAGACACTCCCACCCAGACCATAAATTATTTTTCAAACGATTCTTTTCGGCAGAACTTTGCAAGAATCGGATTCTCTTCGCTTCTCTTGACGTTTTGAATTCTTTTTTGTGCTTTGAGCCTCATCCGTTGTGATGACTTTCTTTGACTTTTGGTTGTTCAGAATCTTGCAAAGACCATATGACCTGGCCTTTCTTATCGCGATGTTGGCGGCCGTCAAAACATGAACTTTTGGCTTGACTCTCTTTTTTTGTTGAGGGCTTTGTTGATATGATAGCTGATAGTCGGTTGGCTGCTTTTCAGAATGTTGGCCATGTATTCTTGTGTCTGTGAATTCTTTCTGCTTATTCAATTGTTCGACTTTTTGAGATCTTGCTTTGAAAGTTTGCAAAGAATCGGGCGTTTCGCTCTCGCAAAATCTTCCTTTTTCGACGTATTCTTGTCTTGATTTTTGATGTTATAGATAAGTCCTTTACTTACCTTGATGTTTTGAGTCTTGAAGTGATGAATTATCCTCGATTCTGACCATTTGAGCTCCAAAAACTGCCGATCGCGCTCCTCGAGTTTGGGATCAACTTTTTTGACGTCCCATTGTTTTGGTTTAAATAAATTTTAATTAATAATGAAAGAAGACATTGTTTTGCACAGTTTGATATCTTTTTGTGAGTTATGACAATTTATCATATACATAAATAATTAAAGTTTGAATTCGCTCACATATCCTATCTATAACCCTCTGTAGCTAAGAATATCTAAAATGGATTTTTTTCTATAGAGTAGCTCGTACTACCACTTCTTTATCGATGTCAGAACAAACGGCACCCTAGTTTATTGCGCAATGGACTATTATTAATTTTTTTACGACAAGGGGTGTAAAACTGCCTAAAATTGTGAGAACACAAAGCACAATTCAGGAATAATACCCTTAAGAAGATTGTATGTCCTGGAAGATTAATGTGATTGAACAGAATATTCGCACTGCATCCCACATTATCGAGGGGGACCACCTATTAATGGTGAAATTGCTTGTGACAACATTTAGATAAAATAAAACTCGTATATTGTCGAAAGAGGCGCAAAGACTATTTTGTTTTAAGGCAACGACTGCTCAAACTTGACAAAAATTGAGAATGTGTTTTGAATTACCCTGGACCCCCCTCCTACACTCCAAACTCTTCGTCGTGGCTGATACAAATGTCGTTATCAACAGGGTTTTATTTTTTATACCTTCATGGGGTACTTTACACTACCCCTTCTTTAATTAGTATCACAATATTAGTGCAAGAGGTATCTTTGTACGTTGTGCAACGGATTATTACCAAGTTTTTCACAACTGAAAACAGCCTAAAACAGTCCGAAATTTTGAGAAGACTTAAAGCACAGTCCGTGGAAAACATCCTTAGCAAAACCTAAGTGTACGCTTAGCATAAAAATATTTGCCAGTTTTAAACTCAGCTAAAAACGACGACCAACGACATTTTCTGAGGACCAGAGTGATTGACAATATTTGCATTAAGCTGCCTTCTTGAAAATTACCGCTGACTAACGATTGCTGAAATTGTTTCCGGGGTCGGAAACAGTCTGAAACGTTATTCTGCTTCACTAGAATTTAACACATGATTGAGAACTTGTTCTGGACTACACTAGAACTTTCTCCTCTTATTCCAGTCTTATCGCATTGTCATTTGTTTGGACTAAAAAGGAAGTTTTAACAAGGATGTTATTATCGAAGCGCGATTGGTTGCTCTCACAAACACTTATATTTTGCAATATCGAGATCAGTAGATAGATATGCGTTAGATAGGATGGATTTCTAAGTTAGGAGATGAGCTCTCGGTGGTCTCGCGGTCAAGAGTTTTTTCTGCTATCGGCTTAACCGGTATAGATGATTTCGAGTCTCGCTCTACTCATGCGTGCATGTAACGTCCTAGTATTGTTAGCTAAATAAATGCATGTTAGTAGGTACAATAATCCCTTGAGGCTGCGTTGTTGGAAAGTGCACCTCAACGGAAAAAACGTTAGAAAAATGTCAAAAGATTAGACCAATTTTGTCCTTTGTATTATCTTTTTATCTTGTTTAAGGTCTTCTTTTGATCTTTCACCACCATTCTTGAATCTTCGTAGTCTGTCTATCGTCCACTTTTGTCACTGTATTTAACGTTTTTGACAACCTTTCTGTATGCAGAAATTCTTAGCATCTCTTGCTTTTTCCCGATTGAGGGTTTTAAGACTGCTATAGACCTTAAAACTTTGTTTTTTGTTAAAAGAGACGTGCGGTTTTAAAACACCACTTTTGTCATGGCGGGTTAGCGAGTTTTATTTTCAGCCGTTTTTAATCTAAGAACAGACACTGAATACTCTTGTGCGTGATGCTACAATTTATTTTCTTGGTACTACCCATATCTGGAAGATATTCTCGAGTCTATCGCTTGAGAAGGTGCACGATATGGGAATAGCAGTCTTAAAGGAGAAGACAATACTAAAAATGAAATGGAAGATGAAAATGTTTGTAAAATGCAATTTATAGCAGGGCCGTATTTACGCGCAGGCTACCTAGGCTGCAGTCTAAAACTCGAACAAGGAAAGGTCTTGGAATAGAAGAAAAATAAACTTCTTTCATAATTGGAGAAACAATATATAGCCAAAAATCTACTATTAAAATTTTAATGAAAGTGTCAGGTAGAACTCAATCTCATGTGCGATTTAGAAGAATAAAATCCATGCAGCTAAATTACAACTAAAGTACACGTGGACTTTTTAATGACCAAGAAAAGCTCTCCGATTTATAACTGAGCAAAGTTTAAGCTCAGTGTGATTTGGATCGACTTTTGCGTTATGACTTTTTGGTATTGGTTTGGTTATTTTGCTCTTTAAATAATTTAAACTTGTTGAATTTTTGCAAATTTTCCTGTATGTTACCAAAGGTTGATAAAGTACTATAACTTTTTTTCTTTTGAATTTTCAGTTAAAGTAGGATAGGTGGGTAGGACAGGTTTATATAGTATACTTTTTACATGTCAGACATAGAGTTTAACATCTTGAAAGTAACGGAAATTGTTATAAACTAACCAGCACAATTTTTCAATTGTGGTTGACTTGTTGAATAGCTTTGAATTATTTTGATGTAATCTTTGTACTTCTCATCTTGCAGTTTTTTAAAAAATCCATTAAAAGAATCGGGTAAGATCAACCTGATAGGTATGTTATTATTTCTTATGAATGCTAGTTGCGAAGTTGCTATAAGATTTTTCTTAAAGGTGCAATTTTGAAAACCGACATCGTGCTGGTTTAAGTTTTTTGCGTGTAATAATTATTTTTCTTAGATTGAGTACATTAGCCTTTATGAATATTATAGAAATAGAAATTATCTAGAGGCTAAAATCTCGAACAATAGTCCAAATTGGATCTAAACACCAAAATGTCTAATCACACCTTGCAAGATATGTTTTCAGAATTCGAAGAACTACGAACGTTTAAACACTTCTCATTTTATCCTTAAATACCGTATTCAACTCTCAAAGATTAATATTTTAATAAAAATTTATAGTACGTGCAAATGAAGGAACTATGAAACATGGCAAGTGTTGCAAATTAAACGTTTAGGCTAAAACAAATTACAATAAAAGAAACCCACACAATATTTGTTTAATAAAATAAACCTCAGAATTGATACCAGAAGTGACAGATGGTAAGGCAAGGTAAAGAACAATAAACAATTTTCAAGATTATGTCTACTAAAATACTAAAATATCAAAATCGGCAGATCCAAGTATTGTCATAACAAAAAAATGTTAAAAAATACGATAAATTTAAAAGTTGAGGAAAAATTACTTGCAAGTGTGTTATTTATTAAGGGAGACTTTTAATGCTGTTTTTCTGCTATTGTCGCAAATAGGTGGTAACTGCATTTATCTATCTATGGACGACGCGACTTCCTATGCGGTGTTTAGATAAAAGCTTCCTGCGCGCCTGCAACCTTTAAATAATCACCAGCTAAGTAAGCAACCTTTCGCTTGACGTTAGTTCGTCTCCCTTTGTTAGTTTGTATTAATTATTCGGCTACTTGTTTGACCGTTTGTAGATTGAATTAGCGCCCACAGAAACCCTATAATAAAATTAGTACGCAACTGTGTAATTGGCAAAGTTATGTAACTAAAGGCAATAAACTCAGAGTTTCGCAACATTAAACTGAAGTAAAGAAAGCCACATGTTACAGCCAATTAAAAAAGACCAAAAACGGAATATTGCAGAAAATCAAAGCGTTAAGCAGAATTAACTGGAAAATTTAATTTATATTCAGAGAACTAAAGAACTAAAGATATACCGATTTAAAATAAAAATGTAGGTGTAAGTTCCCAGATAATCATAATTAATTCAATTTAGCAAAATTAGAAAAGCTTATAAAAAGTTTCAACAAAATAATGATAACAACTAGGGAATAGTAAAGACACAAACGTTGTTTTGATTAGTAAGAGTATGGAAAAACTGGCGCTTTGCAATTTTTAAAGCTACTGGTAAAATAAAATATTAAAGGCAGACAGAGCGAACATATGAGAGCCTTGGCATCTCAATTCGCAGGTCGTGCTTCCACGCGGGGAGTTAGAGCCGTACCATTATTATTATTATTAAAAAGCGATCGAACAAAAAGTCAAAAAGATTAAATACATGAAAGAATTGCAGGACAAACGTCGTATGTAGCGCACATAAGTTTAAATAATTATTAGAAGAATTCGAAGAAAACTTTGGCATAGAGTCAAAAAATTGAGCACTTACATTTCTTGTATTTACTATTATATAACAAGAGACAAAGGGGGTATTATAGGATTACCAAATTAGAAATTCATTTGCTAAATTTACGTTGTTGATGATGCAGAGGGCAGACACTTTTTATTATCTTGATGGAAATGGGTGTACTACAGGAAGCGACCTTGCCCACGCGAGCTTGTTTTTTTTACCCCAAACATAGAAGACAGTCATGTCCTAACCTTAAAATCCAGACTCATTTTACACCCGATCTAACCTACATCCCTTACCCACCTGCCACCGTGGCAGGTTATGGCTAAAAACCCTAAATAGAAATGATATGTTGAATTTACAAAATATATTACCCCAGGAAGTAGAGCAAGCTCTGATACTTCAGTCAGCCCCATTTTGGATTCTGGGGGAGGGGGGTCAGAAATTCGATAGTACCTACTAATCGAAAGAACAAAGATCAAAACGAACATTAAGAGATGAAGAAGAATTAATGGAACTGGAGGCGGAAATTAAAAAAATAAGTATAGCTGAAGTCCGGAGAAACGGAGGAAACTGCCTAAAACTAAAAAGCGAACACACACTGTTCACTAAAGGACACGAAAACAACTAAGAAGGTGGAGTGGGTCTTTTAATCAACAAAACTATAGTAGACAAGGTTAACCAATATAAGAGCATATCAGAAAGGGTAACTTCGCTAGCTATCGACATAAATAAAATGTACAAATATAAGATTGTTTAAGTATATGCACCCACATGTGACTTCGAAGACGAAGACGAAGAAGTAGAAAAATTCTATGAAGAAGTCACCGAAGCGATAGAAGCCAAAAAAACAAAATATACAATAATAATGCGTGACTTTAATGCTAAAGTAGGAGTGGGAGAAGACCCGAATGAACAAGGAATAGGCCATTTGGTTTAGGAAAGTGAAATTCCAGGGGAGAAATACTAATCAACTATATTCAAGAAAATAACCTGCACTTGATGAAACAAAAACAAAGAAGACGGACCTGGCAAAGTCCAAATGCAAACACAAAAAAATAAAATCGACCACTTCATATTTAATGATGAAAACACCATGATAGACAAGACTGTACTTAATAGAAAGATTGTATACTTTAAGATGGAATATAGGAAGAATGCAAAATAACAGATGAACACGTAGGATCATACAATGGAGACTTTTAGAAAGTAAAATAAGTACAGGAAGACCGCAGACCAGATGGTTAGATGACGTAAAAAGAGACAATACACAATAGAGAAGAATGAGACAACTTGAGGGAGGCTCACGTCCGATGATGGACTAAATAAGCTGCTGCTGCTGATAATAATGATAGTGTGGTGCCATTTTAGGGTAAAATTAGAACAAATACCTCAAAATTGTTTGTAGCCTCAGTTAGAATTAAAAAAGACTACACATTTTAAGGAAAATAGACTTTTGAAATGCACCCTGTAAGTTGAAGGAGTTTCAGGTCCGCCCAGTTTGCAAACACTGCAGAGTTTTCAGATTTAAGTTAAATAAAAAATTTAAAAATGTCTTATGCAAGTAAAACTTATTAATGTAGGCAAAAATACCCTTCATTATATTTTTTATATAGATTTTCCTTGTGTTTGCAGGAAACAATTGCCATTAAAAAAGTTCGGCTTACAGGCTATAAACCTGCTACCGCTTGTTGTACAGTTATATAAACATAAAGCGGCGTTAGGTTTCACTTTTTAGCCATAATTCGATATTTTTATGGCTGCTTGCGCAACCGCTAGTGAACAGAAAAGAACGGTGTAACAGTTGCAAAGCCAAAGTTTCTCAAACTGTTGCTAGGCGCGGCAACTTAGTTGTTGGGATTGTTAGGAATGTACTATCACTTGCAGACTTTTTGGTGAAATTTAAAGGGAAAACTTCTAGACCAACCTAAGAGGTTGTTAGCTTTTTGAAAGATGAAATGATTTACAAAATACTACCAAGAGCTAAGCACGCGAGCTAAAACTAAGAGTGTGTAGCGGCAAAAAATTTAATTTTGTTTGACCAGTCTGCCTAGATAGACAATAAGTTCTCAGTAGATTTGACACTGTGATGGCCTACTTTATAAACGTTCTCCTTTTTACTTAATTTAGGCTTATTCTCATGTATTTATGTACATTATTTAGTAATAAAGTTATGTATCTTTTTAATCGTCCTAGTTCATCGTCTTATTTGGTTACACTATATTTTTCTAATTTCTTCTCTCACTAAAGGTAGATAAAAATCGTTTTGTATAATTATATTCGGCACCCACCACGGCGCATTCACTATTGCATGAGTGCAACTTTTTTTTTGAAGTCTCTATATGACGTTTATATTGCTATTGCTAGCTAATTCACAGATTTGTAGTCCGTAATTCCATACGGGTTTTATTATGACTTGTACGTTCGAATTTTGCTTGTAAGGGTTAGTTGAGATCTTCTGCTGCTGTCTAAATTTTACACCTGTTTTCGCTTAAAAAATATACTTCGCCAGGTAAGTCTTCGCTTAAGATGAATTCCTGGATGTTTCAGACTTTCAGTGTGTTTCGGGTGTTTTCTCGTCAATTTTACTAGTGTGAAGTTATCTTTCTTCATCGTGAATGTTACTCGAGCACATTTATCTTGGCTGGCTTTTAGTTGTCCTTTTGTATCCACTTTATTGCTCTTAATTTGGCACTCATTGGATTTTGGTGGAATATAAGTATGCTTGTGTTAAAAGCAAACTTTGCAGTTGTCGTCGTTGTAAATTATTGGTTCGAGTAGGTGTTTTTGTAGTATTTCTGAGTGCAACTTGCAGCTCCATTAAAACATTTCTGTTAAATATGATTTCAACAACTCGTGAGGTAAGGATTTCGTAAGCTTGTAAAGAAGCTTTTTGTGCCATACTTTATCCGGGAGTACTACTTTTCTTCAAGTTCGCTATTGATCTTCTTAACTATGCAGTGAACTTGATCAATTGTACTGTGACTATTTCGAAAACTGAATTGCTGGTTGACAATCAGCTTCCTCTCTTTCAAGATTTTTTTTAATAAAAAAACCTTAATATTCCAGGCAGTTTATTGGTCTGTATAACGAGACTATGTTAACGTTTTCCCGGTTTGGATAACATAATTACTTGTGCTACTTTCCATAACCTTGGAAAGCATCGTAGTTTTATTATGTCATTGAATATTTGCTGAATACATTTAATTTCTTTATCTGTCATTTTTTGAAAGATCTTACCCGTTAGTAAGTCAAATTCCGATACTTTCATGATACTAATTTCACTCTTAATGGTGTAGGTTTTACCATATGTGATCTTTTTTATGTGGAGATCTACTTGGTAAGGTGTTTTAGGAACTGTCAGATATTGTGTTGTTTTTCCAATGATTATTCTTCTGGAAATGACTGAAGTGCTTTCATTGGGTGCTTGGTGAATAAATTAGACTTTTCTATGGTCCTAACCTACTTTCCGTCTTTTCTTTAAATGGTGAAATATGTTGGTTTTTCTGATGGCTTTCCACAATATGTTGCTTCTATTGGGGTTAATGTTTTTAAATAATCTTGAACAAACTTATTTCTCAATTTATGTCCGACGTGCCTATCCGCTATGGTTTTCTTAACTTGGGTTTTCAGTAATCTTCCGCTTGACAGGCATTCTTCTGGTATGGCCTTCCAGGCTGCAGTTTGTATAAATTTAGTAAAATTATGTACTAAGTGAGATGTTTAGTTCAATAAGTTGTCCAATTCTTCTTTGAATATTTCCCAATTGGTTCTATTGTTGGTAAGATTTGGCTATTTGATTATTTGTATTTTCTTTGAATAGATGGGGGCATGGCGTGGCGTATAGTTTGAAGAAAGATCAAAACTTAAGTTAGCTGTCTACCATTTAATATTTATTTCTTTTGCAATACAAAAGTTTTATAGGTTTATTAATTGTTTTTTATCAAAAGCCAGTAAGTCGGTTTACTTGTCGAAATATAACGTAGGTTCTCTTCTTGTGTTATAGCTAACAATTCTCTGCTTTTGGTGGTATTTAATCTTAAACCCCACCGTATATTTTTGGCATTATAATCAGCCTTCGCCAGGAATCTGTTATCGAGCGTCTTAAGGAATTTTCTATGATGCTTAGGATTTTTTAACTTTAATTGATCGTGTTTATGTTTATTTTATTTATAGTGCTTAATACCACTGCGAACTATAATGATCGTACCGTTATGAGCAGCTTCACCGGGATAATTAGTGTTGTAAACTTTATAATTCGGTATTTTTACGTGTAAAACGAGTTTTGGGGTTAACATCACATCAATTTTATTGGTATTTAAAACAAGTGAACTTCTTCAATATGTTGGCGTTCGAAACTGCTATTTTAAGTAATTGAGCTATCACGGCATCTTAATGACAAGAGTGGGGTTCAGGTTCATCATTGTCCCTATTTGATGTATTAATTTTTTTATTATCATATTGATTTTTGTAGTACTTTGGTGGTGTTTGATTGGTTATTATTGTATTACATTACGATCATTGTATTTTTTTGGGCGCTCTTTAGTGAAATGGTTTTCTAAGGATTTAACATATCCTGGGTTTTGGTTACAAATTTATTTGTAATCTAAACCGTTCACATTATATATATTGCAGAATTTCTTTTTTGCTTCGTGGTGGTTTCAATGTAACCTCATAATTCCTGAATAAGTTTTATAGTTCTTTATTGTTCTCTTTTTGTTGTAGATTTTTCTCAATTCTGTTTTTGCTCTCCTTTGCTTAATGTTCCATACATTGGTAGCTTTGTGTCTCATACTTTTGAGGTTTTATTTAATTAGTTGTATTTTTGTCGTTGAGTGTATATTTTTAAGTTAAGGTTTGTCTTGTTTTGTTTATATGTATGGTATTATGTATCCCTTTCTTTTAGATGTTTTATAATAATGTTATGCATTTCTTCTTCTTTAGGCTGTACTTTACCTGCCCATTGCTTAACGTATTTATTGTATATTTTTCTTTCGCACTGTTTTTGTAGTGGTCTAATAGTTTTAACTCCAAAAACTGCACGAAGCAAACTTAATTTAGAAATAAAGAAACAAGATTACGCAGAGCAAATGAAGAAAAATGAGTAACGCTAAGTAAACAATCAAAGTTAACAAATTAAAAATATGTCAAGAAGGACGTGTAATACTCTTTTTGGAGAGCTACTACATGTGCATTACTCATCATAGTAACAAAGCTGAAAGTTGAAATAAATAGTTCAAATAACTAAAACACAGACTGCAGATCAATCTGTCGAAATTTCAAATTTCATATTTGTGTTCCCTGGATGTTTGAATGAGCTTGTCACCATTGTCAATCTTTATATATCCAAATTTTTCCACGACCTTGCTTTTCCAACCCAACATTCGTTGTTTTGTTTATTTTCTCCAATATATTATCAAACTTGTTCAAAAATCTTTCTTTGTCTGCATTTTTTGCGTCGACATTTAATCCACAAATCTTCACTATTGGAGAGCAAAAATTTACAGAAAGAATACACCACGTGAAACAAAGCTGCGTGCACTTGCCCATTGCGAGAGACGGCAGTGGCGTAGCAGATTTAGGTTGTAATTGGATTGCGGGCGAAAGTCTTAATACAAATTTAGGGAGAAATTATCTCAAACTATTAAAAAAAGATATAAATAATTCTGTTCTGGAAAAATGAAGTAAATTTTTATGTGACGATTAATATTTCCCAAGAAAGAGTCTATTCCAAAATAAGTACGCCCATGTACACAGACCACCCCTTTTAATAGGAATTGGACTAGTCCGACTGGATATTTGTTCTCTGCGCTGATGACGCCACTGTGACGTATGTATTCTTCTCTAAAAATTTTCGCTCTATCTTTCATGAGTTTATTCTAATGGTTGTATTTTCTTGATCCATTTATTTTTGATAAGGACTGATGTTTCTAACTTTGCTCTTGTATTTTTATCGACACCACTGAAAATATGTAGATTGTTCTTCAACTTGCTTTCTTTTCTTCCATGTGGAAATCATTAAGCTACGTTTTCTTTGTTGTTTTTGTTTTTTATTGGATTTCTTATGTTGTCTAAAGTATTTAGCTTGTCGACCCCCCCTTCGTATCTTATAGAGCTATTTAAATTGGAGGTGTAGATTTCCACCCAGGGGATGTTTCTAAGTATCGAATTTTTTATTCTGCTATATGTATTTTTACGTGTCTGACTGAAAACCTTGCGCTACAACGCTCTTCCTTTACCGGGCTTAGGACAAGCAATAGCAAGCAATAAACTACTCGATCCATCCATTACTTCCTACAGGCGACTTTACGTTTGTTTTTAAATTTTCTTATACCAGCCATAATTGGTTTTTTGGACATAATCATTTTAGACACTAATTAAACGAGTCTATTGAAAAGTTTTTTAAATATTTCTTATTTTAAAACTGACGAAAAAAACAATTAGAGTCCTTTAGGACTTTTGGGTACAAAATTATGTTGTCTAATTGCTGTGGTATAGAAAAGGTATCCCTAATGTCAGATATTTCCCCTTGATTTAGTATAAAGTATTTCTAACCAAAGCAACAGCTTTCTCTTCGCTCATTTATGGAATAATGCTATTATATAACTCAATATGGGTCGGCGATTACGATCTTCGTTCTTTGACTTCTGTTGGCAATTTTAATTGCAAATCGGCTAATTTGCGTTATCAAATCAGCCAGCGGAGCGCATAATGCGGGCACAAATTGAGCCCGCCGTCGCCGGTATCGGAACAGCCTTGGAAAAGCACCAAAGAGGTAAATAACGGTTCTTCCGAATGTGGTACACTCCTTTGTCCAAGAATTTGCACTCTCGGACGAGACGAGCTCGCGCCTTTCCGATCCTGCCGGGCCAGCCTTGGAGATGTGGGAGGACTTCGAACTGGCGGCAAACAAGGGTCGGGCAGTGAAAGTGCGGCAATAAGAGCTGACAATTCGTGCACAATAGATTATCGGCAGTTTAGCATTAGCTGTGGCATTTGCGGGCTGCTCGTGCCGCTTGCAATGGGCGTTTCAAAACCTCTTGTTTGACTTTTAGCGAGCCGGAGGAGAGAAGCGAAAGTAATCGCGGAACGCAATTCCATAAATTTGACTCGGAATGAGGTTGGGCGTCGTCATAATTCCGTCCATCGTCGGATGAGCAGCTTCTTGACACACTAATGCGGAGTACGTGTACAGCGCTTAGCAGTTGTGTCAACATCACGTTGCTGCGACATTCTGCTCGTGAAGTGCGACCGTTAGGTTTTTTATTAGCAGCGCCGATAGTCGATGCTCACAAAAGCGTGTCTCCGAAGAATAAATAATTATAACGGCGCTCCTAATGAGCGCAAAGCGATCGAGCCAGCTCCTGTGATTCCGGCTAAGGTGGATAAAAGCTTTGGCAAGCTGCCGCGGCGCTAGAAAGCTTCGGCCCGCGGGATTCCTGCATAATTCAGGCGGGTACTAATTGATTCTGTAGTTATAATCGCCGAGCTCCGATCACAATAACAATGGCGGCCCGCTCTTGCGTGAAGCTGCCGCGGAGAAACTTAATTGCAAGTCGGCGGCCCATTTCGCCAGATGAAATCCGAGTAGAAAGTCCGAACGCCCAATTTCCTAGGCAAGAGCGCGCTGAATGCGTTTTGTTCGCAGCATCCGCCGCTCCATTCTTCGCGGGAAGGCGGCTCTTCTAATTCCTATCTGGAGTGGAATCGGCGCCGTTTCTCTTATATGACTTCCACAAGTCGTATTCTAGTTATGCTCCATTTTCGCCGCGATACACGACTTGGCTGCAAGGCTTCTGAGGCAATTACTTAAGCGTAGATCATTCCAGACGGAGAATGATTACATTTAAATGTTTCTGTATTTGAAATTTTCCCGTTTTGCGGATTTTTTAACGATCTATTGTGTGCTAATTGTTTCAAATATTAATATAGAAGACGTATAGGGAGAAGTAAAGTTAACTAGAAAGATAGTATGAAATGCATAAAACACAAAGAATTATTTTTTCTTGCAGTACTAAATTATCAAAAGAACAGGGATGGCATGAACTTCTTAGAGGTGTTCGATGGGACTGAGATCGAGAATGTTCTTCGAGCCCCATCTCTTCAAACCGAACCAGAATAACCTTTGTTGTATGGACAGAATAGTTACACTATTGGTACAGAAAAGTTCTTCTTTGAACTACAGAGAGTTGGATGTATAGAATTGTCAAGAATATCAAGATACATTTACAGGACCCCGGCCAAATCACGAAAAAGAAGCATCAAACCATGATATCTCTACACTATACTAATAGCACAATACATTCGGATAGGAACCGTTATCCTGGTATTCGCCAAACCCAAACGCGCCTGTGGGGTTGCCAAATTGTGTATCCAAATTTATCACATCACAAAACTTGTTTCCTTTATTCTACAGTCCAGTGGGACCATTGCGATAAAACGGCATTGGCCATTTTTATGTTAGCCTTCCGAGCGTCTCACGACTGTGAAAATCTATATTTTTAGCACCCGATGAAGAGTCCCAGTGAAATTTTTAAAATTACGAGTGATGGTTGCCACTGTCGATATCCAATATTTTATCACTACTTTTTCTAGAATTCGACGATTACGAGCATTTAGTTTATAAGGCCTACCACATCGTTCCATATTCTAGACATTCCTATTTTGGACTGACATATTCTAGTTAATTTAGGCATCTGTAACAAGGCTGATATTTTACAAACCGATTTGTGGCAACCATAGTGATCATGTCACATTCAAAATTGCTCAGCTCTGTCGAGTTATCCATTGTCTGTCTAATCCACGTGTGTGACCTTTATATGTTGGTGCTTACACTTTTATCTCGTTCTATGATATTTTAGTACACATAGCAGTCAAAGCCACTTCTTCAGAAGGGTACCCGAACCCTTTTAGCCATATAGTGTATGTGTGATACGGTGAAAACACTAGAAAAATATTTTAAAGTTAAAGTAAAATTTAAGATCAAATTCGTTCTAAGGAGTATGACTTTTGACTTATTTGATCAGTAAGCGTGAACAAACGTCAAATAGACAAGATGGGTTTTCTTAAAAATGCGTAGACGACGTCTAATGGTATAAACTAAGGAATAGGACATGGCTAATTCAACTCTATTGATAACGTTTTGATTGTTAGCGGATAACTGAGAACCTTTACAAACAAAATGTATTACTAGAAACAAACAAAATTTGCAGAAAATAAATAAAATCAGTTGTGTTGTGAAAAATTTGTAAAATTTTTTGAAGAGGATGGTCCACAGTCAAAGATCGAAGGTCGTTACTACACTATTACATACCAAATAAGACAATTACAAAGTTTGATGCTTATGGGTTGAGTTTGAAAATAGATTTGAAAACACGAATGTCTACTTTATGCTCGCTACTGCATCTACAAATAAAAAATGAAATTTATCCAAATGATAAAATATAATAATGAAAAAAAAGTATAACTAGAAGAGAAAGTACCTATGTGATTACAGGTACTTAAAATTCTCAAAAGAATATGGGGATACAAAGAATGCAACAAAATTATATCTCAGACTCTAAGTCCGTTGAGTAATAAATGTAAACAATCTACGTACTCTTGTGTCACTTAGTTCCTTAATGTGAGAAAGTGTTACTTTACATATGATTAAAAATGTGCAGATAAAAAGAGTGAAAACCTGAGAACCAAGCTCAGTAACAACATGCGTTGTATATGTATGTTAATGCTTAAATATAGATTATAAAATCAAAATAGAAAAGCTCGTTGAAATGCAAACCTATCAATAGCTTTCAGCTATTAAAAATCTCTAAAAAGAAGAAATGTACGTACGCTTTTATAAATTAGTTTTCATGTCTAAGCTATTCAGATTCGAATCTTTTCCAATTCTTTTTTTTTGTTAAAAACTGCAATTGAAGTCTTTTAAGCTGTCTAAATTATGATAAGTGAGTACGAAAGTAAATTTGTGTACATAATAACACTGTTACTCTTTTCACCCTTAGGCGTATTAATATCCAACCATCGTTTCTGGATTCATCTAAAAAGACGATTATATGCCACTCGTGTGTCCATAGACGATTTTTTGTTGCTCATTCTAATCTTCGTTGCCCGTGCAGAAAAGTCACTACAAGAAATGACGTTATGCTTTGTCCCATTTGTTTTGACGATAACTATAACTCTGCAGATCATAAATTTAGGCTGTGGGACATTCTTGAAGATATAATGGCTCATTCTTCTTAAAAACCTGTAGCAGAGCATTTTGAGGTATAGCTTGTTGAGGTCTGGAGCGATATTGGCATTCTAAGGACATGCCAACTGCAAATCCGGAAAACCTTTATCAGACAGTTACTACCTAACTCCAGTATCTTTGAGAAAACACTTGTCGTTTTTTACGTCAAATTTGCTAATGTTAAAATATATGTTGTTTCGTTGTCAGCTTTTGCATGTGTCGGTATAAAAAACATTGAAAAAGCGTAGACAGTCAAAGGAAATGAAAAAATTGCAAAAGAAAACTGCGTCTTCAAAAAGCAGTGGGATCGGTTATAAATTTATAAGAAAAATATAAAAGAAGGGAAAAATATAAAAAGAGAATAACATCTTTGAGAGCAAAACGCAGTTAAGGAGTCAAAAAGGTTTATTGCTGAAGCCGCCAAATCAATTCTTATGGTGACGGATGAAGAATCTTACTTTACATTAGATGAAACTGATATTAAAGGTGTTATAGTCAATTTTAAAATGATTTATAAAAAACACCGAGTTTTTCTAGGTTTCGATTTGGTTAGCGATAACCAGCTAAAAACGATCTGCTTTCTTTATTTTTTCCGGGACTTCAAAATTACGTGTTTAGAAGAGCACATTCACAAAAGCTGTTTATATACTCTGGCCATTTACAATAATAACCATGTCAAATTTATTCCACGGGCAGAAAATGTCACTAACAGTCCTTTGTTGAGGTCAATTGAAACATTGCCAATTTGCCCCCTTAAGAAATTGATAGTTTGTTTGTGTACCAAGGTGCGATAAACAGCAGATTATTCATCAGACTGTCCACTTTACAATAATTCGATTGTTATTTAGGTTAATTGAAGGAATGTTTTTTTTTAAATAATAAAATACAGTCAAGAAATATTTCTGGATCTGTAACTGACACCAATAATTCCTCCTAATGGTAGCCAGTGCTGTTTAAGCCATGTTTCTAGGCTGACCAGTCTAGTTCTACAATGTTATTGTTCTCGCAGGCTCTGCATTATGACAAGGAGTATTGTCGACTTGATGTAGGATATTGTGGAAGCTTCTTTGAAATTTTGCCACATCAAATGGTAAAACGCAACTTCTACTGAATCAAACGTCTCAAGTCGTGCTCAAAATTTTTGGATCAATTCCGAGCAATCAGTGGTATTGTGGAACTCTTGAGTGGTTTTTTATTCTAGGAGTGGTAATTTCTGCACAGAGATCTCTACTTCATTACATAGACTACCCGGCTGTAGTTTTATTGTGGTTGTGTCTTTATCTTTTTACTTCACAGTAGTATTGTTAACGATTGACTTGGGCAAATTGAGAAGAACTCATCAATTTCTTGTTCATGTAGCAACCGATACCTATAAAGACCACGTTCAATGCCGCTGATCTTCATTAATTATTCATTCTGCTTATACTTGCTAGCTCATTTTATACTTATGAATCTGTCCAGATGCTTTGGATCAAACAATGTACATTTATATTAGTTTAACGCAGCTGGAACAGTGAAAAGAACAGAATAGATAAATTATTATAACTTATGCTACAGTGGAAAATTGGTTAACTCCTATTGGTATTGGAATGGAGCGATTATACCAATACGTATACTTGGACTTCCTTAATACAAAGGAGTTAATTATAGTCTCCAGAATATTATGTATTGCGCTAGCAACTTATTCGTCCACAAAATGTAAATGACTATTCCAGTTATCAACGGTATATGCCATAAAAAATGAGCCACCTATAACACAATCGCCGCTTTACAATTACTGTTGATGAATTGAAGACATTCAAAATAATTTGCATGTTAAGGAACCGTCTATAATAGCACAGTGTATACTAATAATATGAATAATTAAAATAAGTCATGTTATTTCAACGAAATCATGGTATGATGTGAATTGTGATGGCATAATAACTTGATTTCTCAACTTTAGCTTTAATCGTAATCCTTTGAATTCGAAATTGTGACCCCCAGTTTGAAAAAAATAATTTAATTAATATATTTAAGAAATACGTGGCAGAGGATGATATAAAGCCTAAATACATACTGGGTTGTCCCAAAAGTCCTAACTGGGCTCCGAAAAATTTAATTTTTATTAATGAATTTAAAAACAATAACAACTATACTTTGAAGTACAGGCCACCATTATCCATCACTTTCTGACATCGGTCTGCAAGCTTCCTGATCTGGTCAAAGTACCTTCTTTTTGGCTTCAAATCAAAAATACTCGATGCTTCCTCAACTTTTTCAAATTATTCAAAACGCTCCATTCAAAAAGTGCTGTATTGAGCGGACAAGGCTGATGGAGCAACGTCCGGATGTGGAAGAATCTCAAAAACAAACGCACTTTCTTCGAACCAAATTTGGGTATTTCTCCACCAATTAGTCGTAGACGCGGTTCAACTATTGACAGTAGAGCTCGGCATTGATGGCGCGACCATTCGGAACCAGCTCAAAATGAAACACACCCTCAAAGTGCTACCACGCAAGTCATGACCTTCTTGCCGAAACGACCTTTACGCGGGACTGATGGAGGATTTTGGCCTTTTGAAACCACTTCTTCTGTCGATTGTGATTAACCAAAAAACCCATTTCTTATCTGACATCACAATTCGCTTCTAAAATAGGCCGTTGAATGAACTGTTGAGCAGTTGCCGGAAAATCTCGACTCTTATGACGGCTTGTGTTTCGGTGAGTTTGTGCGGATCTTGGCGGTACTTCTTGTGGACAAATTCAAGTTGCTGAAGGTGTCAATGAACTGTTGATTTGCCAATTTTAAGTTGAAGTCCAGATCTCGGGTGCTTGATGAAGGTTCGACATCCAAAGCATCTTGCACGTCACACAACTTTAACGACCGTCCTGAACAAAACAAATGTTTAAAGCTAAGATAATTGAATCCAAAGCGCCTCTACCATTTTTAACTTTTATCTTACAGTTCCTTCAACTTTAGCATTGCAAATCTCTTTTATGGCATTTCTTGTTGAAAGTTCCCGTTTCCAGCAATAGCGGATCAAAACTCGAAGCTCATTTTCTTGCAAACTCATTTGGAATACAAAGATGAAGGTTGTTACAAAACGTAGAAATACAAAAATGCATAAAAATGGAAATCATCTCACCTGAGTTAAGACTTTTGGGATAACCTAATATTAAAATATCAAAATTAATTCACATGAAAAAACATAATAGCAAAATCATTTGAAGACAAAACAAAAATGAAGAAAAAATTAAGCTTATATAGAGTAGAACAGTTTTAGAATAAGAATCAATTCAAATAATTATGCAGTGCGTATAAATCATAGAGGAACATAACCAAAAACTGACTCATTTATGAAGCTGTAAATTTAGGACAATATTAATGACATAACTGGTTACAGATTACTAGGAAATAGGAGAAGTAGATCAACTATTAGAAAATAGAAAGTACAAGCAGGAATAACCTTTTACTGCTGGGGATATATTTACTTGCATCATATATTATTATATTGCTATAACTTTTAATGCTAGATTTATCGTGATCTCCCCAGCGAATAGAATGGATGAGTCATTGTCAGTTCCGCTGCCGCAGAGACACCCCGTTTGTGACCAGCTTTCATAATGGAATAGAGCGGTTGTAATGGGTTGATGCATAAATTCGTAGCGTTTTTATCAAATCAAATTTTGTTTGGCGCTGAGATACAAATTTCATACGATGATTGGTCGGCTATAAATTACCTAACTCCCTTTTTGATTGGTAGGAATCGCTATGAATTGAAGTATTTAAAGGGTTTCGGCAGGAATACGAAAAGTCATTTAACTTAAAGTAGATTTGATTATAACGAAAAAAGTATTTTTGTGTTATTCGTTTTTATTTAGGTTTTTATATATTAATGGTGCAAATTCTATATGGTTCTAGCGGCATTTCGGTATTCTAACTCTTCCAAAGTCGTAATATATCTTATACAAAAATGGTAGTTACATTGAACCTACTCAAAACATCCAGGTTTTGCACGTTAAGAAGCGATCTGAAACTGAAAGACGAGCATTAGAGATCAAAATGATGTTTACCGTTTTACAAAGCTATTAAGGAGGCTCCAGGAATCCAAAAATATCATTTTTCTTCCTCAATCGCACTATGGTTAAGAATGAGTACTGACAAAATGTACCAAAAAATTATCCTAAGCGAATGTTGAAGAATCTCAAAAATGGCCTTTTTGTATTTAAAAATAATACATTGAGCAGTTCTCGATTATTTGAATTAAAAATTGTAGGTTGTGTGGCATAAAATAGTTATATCTATATTCTGTTGTGTATACTACTCGACAACACAATAAATATTTTTAAATTTACTAGAAAATGCTTGAGAAACAACCAAAAGGTTAGACATAAAAAATTGCACTATAGAATTTATTCAAGTTTATTTTATTTATTGTACTATAACAACCTACACTGACTTTAGCAACACAAAAGTATTGGAAAAATGATATTTGCCTCAAAAGAAGCAATTAATATAATGGGATATACTCAATACAATAAAATATTTAGAAATTTCGAATAATACTATCCATAGAAATGCCCTACAATTGGCCCTTTAGGCAATACAATTTTTTGGGCAGGATTTTTGGCTTTTTTATTCTTCAAACGCCTAGTCAACTTTTTCACAGATGCTCAGTTAAGTTTTAATTGCGCAACTCATATGACCATTCCAAAATTTAGACTCTTTCTTTGCTGAACCATTTCTTGGTTAACTTAGACGAATGTTTCTTCCGACACTTTGCTTTCTATTTGGAAATTTAGTATTTTAGAGGATGTGAACGTACATACTATCTCTTTATCTCAAAGAAACTGCCTCTACGCTTTATAGTGGAGGTACTTAATATCGGATCTGCTTCAATGAGCATAAATGGTTAGAGCTCTTTCTTCCAGTCAGTCAGGCAAATTGGTTTTTATCAAAACACCTAGATGACGTTCAATAGTGTGAACCAAGGGATGGACCGTGGCGATTATGACTAATTCTGTAAAAAAAAAGAAACGACGAACGTCCTTGTCAAGCAAGGGACAAGTCGTTGAAGGTCTACTAGGAATGTATGCTTTAATAACCTTGGCATTTGCAGCTGCGTAGCGTAGAACTTTTGAAACGGCTGATTAAGAAATCTCAAACTGTTTAGTGCGTTCTAGCCTACTGATGTCTTTTAACAATGGCGTTATGGTTGTAGGTAAATAACTGAGGATCTTTGCAAACTACAAAAAAAAAATTTACAGAAAATAGATCAAAACAGTTCAATGTTGTGGAAGAAATTAGAAGAGGCAGAATGGTCAACGTCGAAGATTGAACCCAGTTGCCGTAGTATCGCATGCAAATAAGAAATTCCTTAAGTTTAAAGCTTACTGGTTGAGCCTGCAAATTAATTTGAAAACGTGGATGCCTAGTAATTAAAGAACTGCTCTATGAGGTTAAACTGGCCCAAATATTAAAATACAACAATAAAAAATATTATAACTAGAATAAGAGATATCTACGTGGATAAAGGTATTCAAAAATTTTAAAGGAACACAGAAAAACAAAGAATACATCAAATTATATACAATGGTATTAAGCTCGTTGAGTAATAAATGCAAACTAAATCTACGCATTCGTGTGCCACTTAATGCCTTAATGTGAGAAAGTGTTATTTTACACATGATTAAAGATATGCAGATCAAAAGAGTGAAAACCTGGGAACGAAGCTCTGCAAGTACATGTACCTAATGCCTAAACACATTACTATAATATCAAATAGAAAGGCTCATTAAAATGCAAACTTATTACTAGCTTCCAGCTATTAAAAGTCTCTAAAGACGAAAAAGCGTATTTAAGACTCTATACCCAGAGCTACTCAAACTGCAATAGTCTTTAAAATTTATCAAAAACATGCTTTATGTTATTAGTTATTATAAAGTTATTTATACTAATACAGACAACAAAACATTTTTTGCTAGCGTACTTACGAACAATTATTTGCATACATAGATAACAAACTACACAAATTTCTTAAATATTTGGAACAATCCCCTATTGAGTGTAATAAAAAACTATTAACTTACTGCTGAACCATTATGTAAACGAGTAGAACAAAACTTTATTTATTAAAAGTCGCATTGATGGTCGTTTGAACAGTTTAAAGCGTCATGCTCGTATAATAATAATAATATTGTAAATAATACTAAGGAAAAGTTACAATAGGTTAACTTAAATATTATCAAGAAGCTATTACTGAGCACACGTAAGAGCGCTGGAAAAAGTAAATAGCCTTACTTCTAGTTGCAGTTTTATGATATGTTTTATCGGTACTGGGGGTTTTAAAGCTTAGTTTACTTACTATATTTAAATAATAAAATGCATTTTACCACAGGATTAACACGTCACAAAATTCATAGATTCTTTGACTCTTAAACTTAGTAAACTCGAACAGAGAAGTTAGATTAGTATGTTGCATTATTATTTTTAATAATATAATTGTCTGTGGATCCAAAATCTACAATATGTTTCCAGAATTCTGAGGAACCATTCTTTTTCCCCCATTCTGATGAAATGCCTATTTTAATTTTGACATATATCCTTTAATATTTGTAGTTGAATGACTCACGTGCACTTAGTACTCTTCAGTCTTAAATTTTTAACTTAAAGGCAATCACAATACATTTGACTATGAACCGTCGGAAATTATTGTAGGCATGCAAGATGGCACTGCTTCTTTTCAGTATGCTTAGACTACCTCAGATTCAGCACATTAAGTCTATTAAATAAGCCAGAAAGGCTGCAGCTATAATTTGAAAATAAGCAAGAGAGAAATAGTTAATTTGTAATTTTTACTTTGCCTATGATTTATTGTTTAATCTATAAGATTAAGTTTGATCGTTGTTTACATTTTAGTACTTTGGAAACCATAAAACTTGAGCATTTTATTTTTGAAATCGTACTTCAAAATGGCTATAGTTTGAAAAGTTAGTATTATAAGAATTATAAAGCGAGCAAAAATATAGAGTAAACAGGCTATTGAAAACTCAAATCTTGTTGGGGTATGGCTTCCCTCAATATTAAGTATCTAGTTGTTTGGTGTCAATTGCCAGTCTTATTTAATTCTAAAAGAACTTTTTTAAATTCTTATAGTCTTTGGACTGAGAAGTTAAGGTTGTCTTCTTTTATCTCGTTAATGGAGAAGGGTTTTATTGGCAGACTCATTTGGTACGGTGACTCTAGGAATTCCACAATTTTGGCCTCTTCGTCTTGGAGTTGACAAGGGAAGGGTGTGAATCCTTTAGTTAGATATTCCGCAAAGGCCTCTGCCTTGTTTTTATTGCTGCGGGCCCAGCTTCCGTTTTCCAGCAGAATAGGGGCTACGTGTGCAGTTGGTCTTTTAGTTTTCCGCGTCGCTTTCCAGAGCGAGTAGTTAGTTTGCTCATTAGCGCTGAGGTTTTCGAGGTATCTCTGTATTTCATGATTCTTATGTTGGTTAAGAAGATTTTTTAGATGTTTGCTGGCCCTATTATATTCTCGTTTGTCTTGTTCCGACCTGGTTAGTTGCCATCCTTGCCTGAGATGGCATTTTTCTCGTATTTTGTCCTTTATGATGATAGGTGTATTGTTATGATGTGAGGTGATGGACAGTTTAGGAGTAGCATCCCATGCTACATTTTGGATAAGTTCAGTAAGCGAGGTTACAGCACTTTCAATGTCATATTTATTTTTTAGTGATACATGTAGGTCTAACTGGTATTCAAGTCTTCGTCGAAAATATTCCCAATCAGTTCTTTTGTTATGAAGTGCGGGTTGAGGTAGAACCTGCGTTACGAGTGAATTTAGAGTTATTGTGGTGGGCGATTGGTCAGCTACTAGGTCAAAGCAGGATGAGACCGTGCACTGCCGAGTGTTTATACCCTTAATGATTCCGAAGTCAACTAGGTCTGGCTTTTTTCGACGATCAGTGGGCCAGTAGGTAGGTTCTCCAGTGGATAACCAGGTGAGGTTGTTTATTTGTATGGCAGTCATTAAACGGCGTCCGTCGGTTCTTGTTAGACGTGAACCCTAATGTTCATGCTTCGCATTATAGTCCCCTATAGCAATGAACCTATTGCCTAGAGTCTTGAAGAAATGTGAGTAAGCTGCAGGGGTGATTTGATATTTTGAATGGCAGTATACAGCCGTGATTGTAACTGGAGTGTTGGCAATCTCTATGGAGACGCTGGTAGCCTGTATATGATTTTTTTGATATTTTGCTAGTTCATGATGTTTAATACTATTTCAAATAATTAGTGCTGTTCTTCCATGGGCTGTACCATCGGGGTGATTTGTTGAGTAAACAGTGTAATGTGGGAACTTAATGTAACTCATGGAAGTAAAGTGGGATTCAGATATGAGAAGTATGTCGACTCCGTGATTTTCAAGGAATATTTTGACTTCCTGAGCACGCTGACCTAGCCCATTAGCATTCCACGCTACTATTTTTAACAGTTGTGCCATTATGTTAACTTGCTGATTAATGTTGTGAGTAAATTCATGATGGTCCCTATTTGTGTGATGAGATTTTTCATCATATTCTGTAGTTCTTCGATACCTTTTGTTTGTTAGTTTGACTGGATTACTTGATATTGTGGTATGTTGTCTGAGGTATTGACGGGGATAGGTAGTTCCAGATTTTTTGCTTTGTCAGCGTATGTTACCCCTGCTGTTGTTTCAGAGAATATGTATGGCATTTTATAGGAGTTGATATCATCTTTTCTTAATCTTGGGTAAAGTCTTTCTCGCAATTGTTTATGGACTAAGCAACCGCGGTAGTTGGCGGGATGATTTTCTTTGCAATTTACGCATTGTACTTTGTTGTCCTTAACTGTTCTTGGACACTCACCAGCAGGATGTTCTTGCGTGCATTTGACGCATCTAAACTTATGTTGACAATAGTTCTTCGTATGTTAGACATTGAGGAATTATTCGTTTGACGTGTGAGGGTTCTATTACTACAATAGTATTAAGTAGTGTTTTAATGCTGTAGATTTCTTTGTTGTTTTCCTGTTGTTTTAACTCTACTGAGAACATCTGCAACGGTTTTTTTGATGTTCCTTGTTTAATGTTCCAAATGTTGACTATAGTATGTTCAAGGGCTTTTAATTCATTAGCAATGTTAGACGTGTTTGTGGACTAGTGGATGTTTTTAATAATTACTCTAAAGTTTCGATCTTGTATCGGTTTGTACGTGTGAAATTGTGTTTTTTTCTCAACAAGGTTTTTAATGATGGTGGAATAGATTTTGCTTGTATTGCTTTGTATTTTAACTTGATCGCCTTCTAGTGCCTTCAGGGTATAACCGTCTTTAGCAATCTCATTTAAGAGTGTTGTCAGCGGCTGTATATTTTTTACCTCAGCTATGAAAATAGGAGGCGGTTGTGGGTCTTTAGGAGTTTCAGTGGTTTGTTCTTGAGTTTTGTCAGAATCGTCTTCTTCTGTACTTAAAGATTCGTATTTGTTGTTGATCTCAATTGTTTCTCCAAGCCAATATTGATTCTTCTTAATTGCTTGTTGGGTTGCTTCGGAATTTCGATTTCGTTTCCTGCTATTTATTGTTTTCCATTCGTTGTGTTGCGGATTGGTGTAAGCTAGCTCTATATACATGGGGGACTGGTTAGTTTGTTGAAAATTTTTAGACGGTTGCGAATATGAATATGTTGGAATTTGTGGGAACTGATTTTGCATAGGAAATACTTGTTGTGGCAAATTTAACATTGATTGGAGCTGTAGTTGTTGCGGTTGGGTTTGTCCCATAAAGTAATTAGTTGGTTGATTGAATGCCATATTTCTGAAAGGGGTGGCAATTAAATACAAATGATGTAGATAGTAACAGCTAGTATGAATTTGAAATTAAAATTAATTAAAGTTAAATAATGTCACTGACCTGCAGGTCAGCGATAAGGTTATCGTTTGTGTCACACTCAGCACTCGATATTAAACCTTGCACGTGTCCTGGAGCCTTCCAGGATGACCGTTCTGAAGATACTCTCGCTGGAACAAGGCCCCGGTAGGTGTCCGGAGAGGGCCGACTCACAGGTGCCGTTGAAGCCTTGGTGGCCGCCGTTCGAGAAAGGATGGAATACTGAGTAGTTATTTCATGATTTTAGCGACCTCCCCAGCGAAGTAATAATCAGTGAAAATCAACCCCGAGAGTAGTCTGCTTGCTTCAAATCTTGGGGGATAAGTTAGGAAGAAACTGCCTCTTATATATTGACTATACTTTTCTGAAAGCTATAAAAGAGAGCGAAAGTTTGACTAACTGTATGGTGGTTGCGGACTTCAATGTCAACCAGTCTATGATCGCGCACCACCTCAAAAAACTCAAGATGTGGAGGAATTGAGAAAATGGGCACCGCATAAGCTTTCCTGATAACAGAAAGATCGACCTAGTCCTACTTTTTGGCGTTTTACTGTAGAAATATCAACAAAACTTCTTAACAAACTCGTCATAGGAGATGAGTTGAGACTCTTGTTCAAAAACGTAAAAGGAGAGCTTGCGTATCAACAGCCCAAACTCCTAAAATCATCCCAATGGTTGTGCATTGCAAAAGACATCATAATGCGTCTGGTGGGACCGGAACCGAGCCGAAAATGATCTCTAAGACTACTGCAACCGCTGGAATGACAGTGATGAGAGTCAGAAGTCATAAATCCGGACCGGAAATGGCAAAAGCAGTTCAACTGCACCACTTATGCCAAGAGACCCCGAAAAGGAACTTTATCATGACACTCCTCCCACATCGAACGCTGTGTGATCAAAAAATGAGATTTCGCTTCTTGTCTACTCTATTTTCCCTTCGAATTCTTCTCGGACTATAGTATCAACTGAAAATTGACGATTTGGTGACCGACGTGAAAACGTAGATTGTCTCGAAGAATTTTTCAAATAATTATGCATCAACCTATAAAAAGAGAAATCAATCTAAGCATAAGGTTAACTCCGACTTATTAATTGGAAATAGCGTTCAGTTACATCATCAACAAAACCTTACGTAACAATATTTGGCACCTCAGACTGATTACATATTTTATAGCAAAAATTAAATAAATATTTTGCTGATATTGTTTCTCTTTTATATAGGAAATCTGTGTTTCTCAACAAACTTTTAGAGTGATAGCAAGATTACATCATTTATTACTGATTATTTTGCACGAATAACTTGAGTTGCTTTTTCTTTCTTATAAGATTTCTTCAGAAGTTATGAATGCAGGAATTACTTGTGTTCCAACTCCTAGAACACTGGATCATGTGTGTTTATTTGTTTACTAGACTAATCTTTATGTTGCTCTTTTATTTTTCTAAATTTCTTTTTTATTATCTTTCGGCGCATTATTATCAAGAGTCGCGATATCTTAGAGTAGTATGTCGCTAGATAAGATAATTTGTTTCAACTCAAATGCAGTTTTGAGACGTCCCAAACACATTATCACTTGCAACCCTATCAGTATTTGTTTGTTATTAAGCTAAACTAATTTTAGGTAATAATTTTTTTAAGGTAGCTAATTGCGGCTTCTATTTTTAGAACTGCTGCATGCTTTAGGAAACCACAAATCCTTTATGACAAAAGAATTCTATTTTGCTTTCACTTTTGCTATTTTGAAATATCTGAACTTATTAATGTGACTAATGGTGTTAGTGAAATTGATAAGTAAGCACACGCACTTAATGTTGTTTCTTTCTCAAGAATGGATAACATTTAAGAAAAAATGTGTAGAATGGTTGTCGCATACAATGACCTCATTGTTCTTCTTCACTGTCGATAACAGCAGTCACCGAATTGATTTCTGAGGGTTGGTGAACTGAACCAGCTATTTATTGTTTTATTATCTGGCTTTTCTCAATCTATATGATCTGCATGCGTATTAGCGTGCAGATAAAGTGTCGGTCCGTTCCATTACTGATTCTAAGAATGCCAACCTACTACTAATATGGAATATAAGCTGGTAATAAGATTTTTTGTTCTGGTATCCAAGACTTTAAAATTTATATAATAACCCTTCAAAAACAATTTAAATTTTAATCTGTAAAACAAACTCCTGCAACTCTCCATAGTTGTTAAATTTTCTATCTTGAAAATCTTCCTTCAGTTTTGAAAAAGATCATAGTCAGTGAGAATTAGGTCTGGATTATAAGGTGGACAGAAAAACTCTTCAAAGTCACGCTCTTTGCAGCATCCTAAGCAATTTCTGTCTCATATACAGAGCTGTTCATGCTTTTCCTCTGATAACGTTGAACAATTTCTAGAGTAAGCTGGGATAATACTCTCTGTTTACCATTGTGTTCTTTTCCTTAAAATCATTTAACAAAGTTTTCTTTGAATCTCAAAGATCGTTGTAATCTTTTTCGTCGATTGAGCTGCTTTGCTGCCTTTTTGTCCGGTCTCCGACATTCTAAGCCGTTTTTTTCCTAGGGGATCATAGCTACTTGTAATAATAAATTGAAGAACTTCTTCTTTGTAGATGGGGTTTAAAAATTGTTTACAACAGGTCATACTGTACTTTTTGTAAACATCTGACAATAGTCTTTTTTGTGATACTAATCTTAGTCAAATGAAGGCGTTTTTACTTTAAATGCTTCCAGAATGACGTTTCGTCTTCGATGATTTCTCGGTCCAAATGAAATTTTTTTGGTCCATTTCTTTACAGAGGAATATAAAGGCAAAGATTATCGTCCACAACATCAAAACGTTGTTTAATATCACTGGGCCTAATACTTTCTCTAGTGAGAAATTTAATCACGGCCATTCTCAACATTGTGCAAGATGACGTGGCACTACCAACTCAAGTGACTGTTGCTACGTGACTGCTTACATTTTTGCGAACGTTCAACCAGAGATAGCGATATTTAACATTACCACTATTTTGCTTCTGTTATTGTTGAAACATAGTAAGGCGATTATTTTATATATTTATATTCATATACGTTTGAACAAAACAATCTTGTGGCCATACAAACAACGCTTTATTCTTATAATCTGCAAATAAGAACAAAAGTTTGTAGCTTTTGGTAGCTAAATTTTTTTAATTATTAAAATACATTTAGTGAGCACCCAAAAAAGAATGATAGCTTTTTATTTAAATCTCATTGTTACCAGACATAACTGATGGTACCTTATATAGAACTTTACTTTAACAGATGATTGATTTGATATTGTTTACGGTTTAACATTTCTTATACTGAGTTAAGACAGTTTCGTAAAAATGATTAAAACGTGCAATCATCCATATCTGTGGTTGGTAAGATTCGTTTCGTTATCAGCATAGAATCTTACATAAATAATTTAAAGCCTCATTTAACTATATTAAACTTCTTTTCTAATATTTATTATCAAACATTTATCTACTCCTGATATTTGCTGTAGTTTTTTGCTGTATTAAGTGATTAAAACGTGCAATCATCCATATCTGTGGTTGGTAAGATTCGTTTCGTTATAAGCATAGAATCTTACATAAATAATTTAAAGCGTCATTTAACTATATTAAACTTCTGTTCTAATATTTATTATCAAACATTTATCTACTGGTGATATTTGCTGTAGTTTTTTGCTGTATTATTATTATTTTAAATATTGGAAAATATTTTGGGGCTTTTAAGACGTTTACCAAGTGGGATAAAAGCTATTTTTCAATTTCTTGAGGCACTATTATATATAGAAGAGTAGCAAGCTCTTTCCCCCTCTGCAGTACCTCTACATTAAAATTGAAAACTGAAAAGTCAAATATTTAACAAAATTGGTTTATGAGTTCGATTATTTATTTCTCTTAACAATTATTAACAATATATAGATAATATTATCTTTGCAGTAGATTAGCAGCACTCCCGGAGCACTTAAATCACCAATAAGCAAATTGCTGTAACCTCCCTTATGATATTTTTAGAACTCTAAGTGTCTACATGTTTAGAGAGGTCTGGCTTTTGGTGGTGAACCATTACGCTGTTACCTTCTTAAGGTCGTTCTGTCTCAGGCTTACAATAAACTAATGTCACTTATGGAAAGGGCTATAGAATAATCGCTATATCACCCTAAAGTTACCTATGTTTTGATAGTAGAAGTAGCAGTGAACTATATATTACACATCCTTTAGATGAATTGGTAACAATTTACAGCAACAAGGGTATCTTTGTTTTTGTCGGCCATTTATGAAGATGGCTCAGAAATGTTGCTTGTTATCTTTTTTCTTGAAGTTTCTAAGTTATATTGTCTCGTGGGCGCTTTTTCTTTTCCCAACTATGATTTCCACGCCAGTTGACTCAGAAAAATTACTTTAGAACCTTTTGCAACGTATTTTTAATTTTAAAGCTGACGTAGAGCTTTAAATGTTCAGGTCCTTGGCACTAATAACCGCAACTTGTATTTAACATAGATGTTCTCCAAGGTTTCTTCCAAAAAGCAATTTTTAACTTTAACATTGTGTCCAATAAACCTTTATCACTGTGCCCAGTGCGCCTTGTAGATCACCGGAACTTTTCACCCCAAACTTTCGAAAAACGATTGGTTACTCTATTTTTGTCGCGCTTCTCTACAGCTCATTTCAGGGTTGTTCTTTATATGCTTTCTCTTTAAGGCCGTTTTGATCCAGAACTACGATAACATGCAATCTGTGAAAACTGCTGTGGGAGAATCGCTACATTACCCTAGATGCATGTGTTTTGTTAATAAAAATAACATTAGCCGAAAATAATTCTTGATTTGGTATTGCGCACACTTTAGACCCCTTGGAAAAATCATCCACAGCAACAAAGTTATTTTTGTTACCGTTTTTACAGGTTTTCTGTTTGGAGATGAATTAGAAGTGTTAAAAATCTTCCATTTCCTTGGGCTTTCTAAATTGAGTTGTTTGATCGGTCTTTTTCCAAGAGATAACGTTTTATTAATACAAAAGGGTCTTGATGCCTTAACGCCCACTCGGTTTCTCCACTTTAATAGCCAAGATCTAGATTCTATTGATGTTCTCTAAGGCGCTCTTCAGAAGACCATCTTCTAACTTTAAGACGGCCCATTGCGTTTAATAAACGGTTATCGCTATGTTTTAAGCGTTCATTTTTTTCTATTGTAGTGTCGCCTCTTGGTGCTTCCATTTCAGTGTCATCGTTAATTTAAGTCAACTTTCTCTTTTTACTGTAGTTCCTATGTCAACCATCGTTAAAGACGATAGTCCCCCACAAACCGCTGGTTACAAATGACTGCTGCACGACCTCATTATTGAAGCATCAGTTTCTATCTCTAATTCTTCTAATTCAAAGCTCTTAAATGTTCTTTAAACTTTTCCGCTAAACTTCTGATCGACCTTAAATTTTCGGTTTGTTCTTCTGTATTTACTTTTAATTTTACCAATTCTTTTCTTAAATTTGTGTGTTCTCAAGATTCTGTATTAACATATCTGGATTCTTGCTTTCGAAGGGAGTTTGAAAATGAATATCTTGCTACAACTACATTACACCAGGTGACAAAACCTACTGTACAGGCTAAAAGGGGGCGGGTTTCGAACGATGGTAATTTATAATAGCGTGGAATGACGAGTGTATTCAGATCTGTAAGGAAACGCAGAAAAGTTTGTTCGACAGCTGGTTTTGAAGGATGCAAAAGTACATAGAGTGTGGTGGAAAGTGTTTTGAAAGATTAGAAAGTTAAGGATACATTTCCTTAGCACCTTATAAACTAATAGCAAAAAAGTCGTAATACCAATGAGTGATTAAAAAAGTAAAGTTATATAAGTGTGCTTGTTGAGTATTAATAACTGATATACATAGGCGTATATTGGTAATTAGATCCAAAATAAAATTTTTATTAAACAAACCCGTGACCATATAAATTAAACGTAAACAGCTGCAAAGCGCTGCTCTTATCTTTTAATTAACTGAAGTTTAATATCAATCATAAAACGCGATTACGCTATTGCATTAAGTTCATAAAACATGTTACAAAAATATAAATGTCTAAAAATCGAGATTATCATTTTTATGATTTGAAATCTCCTATAAATTTTACGCATCCACGAATTACAGTTTAACTGTGTATTAATTTACTATGCTATTTACAGATTAAATATCAATTTTGATTCCTTACAAGTTTTTAGGAAATCTATGCATTTAAACTGCAAAAAAGCATAAAATGGAGGGATAGTTTAAAGTCCACAACCTCCAATAGGTTTTTATGGTATGTACAACAGAACTTTAGCAAAGTGCTAATTTTAGCAATCTTACACCTACATTTCCAAGTCACGGAACAATGAAATTATTATGCGTTATACTAACTGCAAGGTCTCCGAGTTTTCCTAACATGACCCCTAAAAATATTTTTATGAATATAATTCAACAATAATGTGTAACCTCAAATTTTAGGGTTTATAGAAGCTGTACATGCATGCCACAAAAGCAAATAGAGTGATCACAAAAGGGTTTACGATTACGTATGATTCTCTACAAAATTTACATCATTTTTGGGTTGTACGCTAAATAGAGATCTTTTAATTTAAAATAAACGAGATCTGGCAGCGGCCCCCCGGAGAGCTTGTCCAACTCCGACATGCTTGAGCCCCTTCGCATAGTAGTTTTTAAAAATAAAAACACTATTAAAAAGCTCTGTTTGACATAATTGGCGTACGCCGTTGCCATGACAACGCATTTACGTATACCCAGTTAGAGTTGACCTTTGACCTTTAACCTGTGTGACAGCACTCATAATTTTTTTTATATATATAAGTGCTTTATTACCCCCTCTCAAACGAAAATTTTCCATCGCTTGCGGTTCCGGAAATATATTACCTCGGTTGCGCCTGCAGCCGGGCCGAAATTTGTCCTTCGGAGGCGCTCGGGTCGGCACGGAAAGGCACGAACGATTTGACCTTTGACCTGTGTGACAGCAGCAGCAGCAGCAGCACTCATAATTTTTTTTATATATATAATTTATTATTGCTATAGTACAGTCGAAAAAAGAAGTAACTGAAGTGTTATTGCACCAGAGTAACATTTTTCTCACCTGTAATGCAAAATAAGATCACTTTTAATCCCCTTTAGACTGCCTTACATTAGGATAGACGCATCGATAAAATTATGTATGGAATTAGGTGACGTTTCTGCTAAAATTTGTCTATATTTGTTGAAAATTATACTTCAAATTTGTGATTTGAAGAAATATGGTACCCTGTTTGGTTTCACAAATTTCAATCAATCACAAGGTTGGACAAGTAATGATGAAGTATAACATAAACACACGGATTTGGGTCGGTTGATCGATAAGGTCAATGGATCAACACGGTGTTTTGATCGACAATAAATAATTTACAAGAAGTTACTGAGACACCACCGATAACAGAATAAAATATACATTAAACCGTTCGTTTAATTGTGAGACATTTAAACCAAATTAAATAACTAATTAAATTATATAAAATGATTAGATACTAATTGTACCATTGAAAAACTAATTTAATTGTTTGTAATAAAATAATTATACAAAAGATATTTAATAAAGGAAATTTAAATAAATACTAATAATACTAACTGAAACAAATAATTAGAATTTTAAGTGATAGGCTGTTCCTCTGAGAAAATCAGTGATTGGAGTATTATTTTCTAACCTATTTTGTATCACTATCTTGATACTCTTTTCTCTATTCAAGTCATTCGTTTTTAAAACAAGCCGTGATATTTCATGTGTATACTTTTCAATCTCTACTTCAATGTACTGCTCCTTTCTTATTTCTCTTGAAATATTGAAGATACCAGTATGAGCGCTACCGACTAGAAATTCGAATCTTAAGTGCCAAGACTTAAACTAAAAAATAGATGTAAAAATACTTAATCAATTTATATTATATTACTTTGTTTTGAGTCCTTGGTCTAGTTTATTGTTGTCAAAAACAGACCACATAATTGGCTTGAACAGTTGTTATCTCCTATTGTTTCGAAGTCTTTCATGCACATGAAATTCCTCAAACCACATCAGTAGCTTTTGCTAATTTTTATCGTTTGAGAATTCAGTCTTGATTTTATCGAAAATAGTGGGTATTTCAAAATGGGACAAAAAAGCAAGTGGGAGATCTTAAGAACCAGGAGGCTGAAATCAACATTGGTGTCATATTTCTTTTTAGTCCTCAACTTTTACGATAAATAGTTTGAGACAAATAAAAAAGACAACCCTTATTTTCTGCTGTGAAAGAGATTGATGGCTGCTAGTTCAACGACTGTAATAATGAATTCGGCTTTACGAACAACAACAATTTAATTGGCCATATGATCGATGGTTTCAAATAACTTTTGATGCAACTCTTGACGTTTGGATGTCATTAGTGCGTACAATAATGGAAAAATGTGCTTGTTAACTTTCTACAGCGGAGCTTATAGTAGAAAGTTAATGAGATTATCATCCTGTCTGTCTGTCTGTGTGTCTGGGGACAAGATAACTTCCGTTCTATCGAACGGATTCACTTAAAACTTGACATACACACATCTTAGGTCAGTACCTTTCATGGGATTGATTTTCAGCCAAATCGGTTAATGGCAACCGGAAGTGACCGTTACGATTTCGCACCGTTGTAGAAAGTTTCCTTTACGGTATTACACCGTTCTTGTTGTTGTCTGCTTCGATTTGGCTATGGATAGTGCACATTTAGTGAAATAGTCTGAAAGTGCCGCCATTAATCATGTCTTAGCTTCACCCAATAATTTTAGGTTTTGAGATATAAACAGTCAAATTGTATCATCGCTTGTGTCTCGGTATTATTGGTCGTCGTTTTGAATTTGTCAGGTAATTGAAAATCTGTTGATGATTCTGGTTCAGCTGGGAGATTCTTACGTACAATGCGTTTGCAGGTTTTCCTGATAGCACCGGTGGAAGGAAGAGAAGCAACATGTTAGTGTAGAGTTGAGACTTAATATTTTGGCCAATTTGTGAGAGTTTATCATTGCAAATACCTGCGAGTTCCTTGATTTTTCGAATTCGATTTTTACGGCATCAGCTGCGCGATTGTGCTCTTTGGAGTATCGAATTGTATATTGGCCGTTATCCATTTTGGTCATTGTGTTGTACGTGCCAGCAAGTGCCTTTGCAATTTAACTTTTTCTTTTCCGGGCAGTGCTAATAACAAATAAATTGCCAAAATCCTTTACGCATGCGATTTTGCACCATCAAATCTCCGTCCACATTGATCTTATCTTTATTGCACTTTAAAGCAACAATTGCCATTTTTAAATGTAACTGAGAAATGTAGCAAAAATATAAAATAATTGAAATTCGATTTCTTGGCAAAAGCCATCAAGAAAGTACAGCAACGGCAACAGTAGCAAACCTACCTTAAGAGATTAGGAAGCTCTCGTTCGAAAGCAAAACTCAAACTGAGTTTTGATTATTAGTGCAAGTCTTCATACTGGACTTACACTGACGATACGGGAACTTACTTGCACGCTATTGGCCGTTCATCAACAACCAATAGCGTGCAATTGTACTCACGATTTTCTCTTTATCTATCAACAGACGTGTCGATCAAATGACTGTCGATCAAACGGCTGTCGACGAACCGTCCAGGACCGAATTAACACAGATAGGATATGAGGTTTCAGGACTTCTCTAAAACACCACTATATATCTGGGTGAATTACATACAAACTTTATTTTATTTATTAAAGTGTGATAAAAATATATATATATTTTTCTACATTGGTCTCCTGACTTAAGGACACATTTTTCCAGCGGATAGCCAAAATGAAGATGGTTGTGGCAGCAATTAATCGGGTACGAACGCTTTAATAGCAACATTATCAAATCTATATTCTCCAAGAGTTAATATTAGTGGTACAAATCAACAATAATCTAAGTGCAATATGTCCGGGCCATAGTAAAGTTATTACAGAGTAGTTCAGAACAAATCCTCACTTTTTTGGTTGAGCTTGGGGCACCTGTATGAAGTTCTTGAACTTTGAATTTTAATCTTAGAAGCAATTTTAGTAATTGTTAATCAACAGTTATTCCTGAGAATGCGGTAACAAACTTGAATATTCTCCCCAGTTACCATGGTTTTTGAGTGACATGGCTGATCTTTATTTTTAACTACCGGAAAATTATTTATGCCCGTTTTACCCGAATTTTTCTTGAGAGTATGTTTCAAAACTGTTCCACAATTTTTCTAAAAATTTAGGGCAACTTTATGCTTTCTGTCGAGAGACACTTGATAATAATCTACTGCGCAACGGACGATACTTCATCGTAATTTTGACTAAAGAAGAGGTACCCTATGGGAACATTTTTTCAGGTGTCCCTATCAACAATGCGCCCTTCTCCGTTCACTTCCCCGAGTAGAAAAAATAAATTCCGGTTTACATTTGATTCTTCCATCTATCAACAATTTTTGTACTGCTACCTTTAACTCATATATAATAGCTCCCCAAATAGTTCACCATGTAAATTTAAGCACTTCTGATCTTCAAAACTTTAACGATTATCTAGTGATCATTCGTTCTCAAAGAAAGTTGTGATGTCACTAGTATTTTTTTAATTACACCATCAAGGTTTTAATGACACAAAGCATAAAGGCGCTTGAGATTTTCAGACTCACTTATATTGGACGTCTAGAAATGTTTTTAGGAGAGATAAAGTGTCTTTTGAAAGTGGACAATGAAATAAATTTAGTATAATCCTTTCTTTCCGTAATACGTTACAATCATTCAGAACTGGATCGTAGTATATTTACATGTAAGTTGCTTTAAACACGATCTGACTTTCAATCTGCCTCTCTCTTTCTTACACCGACAATTATTTGTATTGTTTATTGATTGTTTTTTACACATGCTTATCCTTTAAAGAGGACCACATTGAACGACTGAATTGCTCTCGCATAAGTGCATGTTCCATCGTAAATTTTAAACGATTGCATATCTTATGTCAATATGCTAATTTTAATGGCCACTGAATGTTCTTTGCAATGTGTAATTTTTTGTGTTAATGAGTGTAATGAAATATTAACTATTTTTAATTGATTTGAGTAAACAATTGATTACAGACCTTGACATAAATGTTGTACTGACATAGTAGAGTGAAAAGGTTTTTATAGCTGGTAACATGTTTTATCTAAAAGCAGTAATTATATGGAAAGTGTAATGGCTAAACGAATTTTAAAGCACTTTCCAATAGATTTCTAGGCAGCTGTCGCTTTTATAATAATGTTTTCAATTGTTGGGAAACCGACTCACTATTTAGACGATAACACAGGTACCATTCATTAAGTTGTCCAATTTAATTTAGAAGAGACCGGGTTTGTTTTGGATTATTTTATATTTTAGTCATGTCCAAATTTATCTGTACGATCAACAAAATAGACGTAACCTTTAATAGAACATCTTACATTTTCAACTTTAATTTCTTCTGAATCTCATTCTTTTTCTGCTTTTCCGAAGCCCGTTTGCTAGCACAAGTCGGGTTTTTTTTTATTCACTTTCGAAACTAGATGTAATCAGCTGCACATGTCCACAGTTTTCTTAAGTTTTTCCCGCGTTACTTGCGTTTTTTCTATGGTTTTCTCTAACGTTTTCTATAGTCTGCACCATACTATTTTATTGCCTTTTCCCACTTATTTCAGTAACTCTTCTTTAATTGTAATATTTCAAGTTTGGCTCTTTCTGATAGATGCGAAGGCTTTCACGGCCGGTGTTAGGATGCATCGTGTGGTTGGTTCTCAGGTTATAAGGCCGTGGTCGGAATTCAGCAGACATCTTCAGAAGAAAATGTTCTAAAATTTTTTAGAAGATTTCCTTCTGAAGATATCTGCCGCAGTTGTGGACGAAACGTCAAGAGTTTCTGAACTCTGACCACGGCCTTATAACCCGAGAATCAACCACACGTTGGTTCTTTCTGGTTCTACTCCATGTACTTCTCAGACACTTCATTTGCAATTATCTTTTTTTGTTATATTTTGTGTAATTTAGCTTTTGGATTTGTAAATTAGGGTTAAGATGCGGATAATTCTGTCAATTCTTAATTTTGTTTTGCTCTTTAGTCCTTTCTTGGTTATTACGGTCTCATTTAATGCGTAATACAACTTACTTATTTATTAAGTTCAGGAGTTCCCGTTTTTATGTTTGTTATTATTGTTCGTAGGTAATCAATTTTCTGTCACTTGTAGTTGGTTTTTACTCTATTATCGACTATTCTTAATCTCATTACTTTGGTTTCCGTTTACCTTGATGCTTATTTGCTTTATGACTTTATTCTACTTGTCGGTTGTAGTTCTTGCAGTCATTGTTATTGCTTCTAGATTCAAGTATTCTACTTAAAATTCGTTCTTCTAGTTTTTCCATTTATTTGATTTATTACTAATGGTGGTTTTTTTCTCTGCATTTGGGAGTTTTTTAATTCTACTCCTTTAATTCTAACTCTTCCATTCGTTTTTAATGATCTGCGTGAGTTGTATAACTTTTAGTTCTGGAAAGATCTTGCATATGCTTTTTTTTGGAATTTCGTTTGTCTTTTGCAATTATTTTCTATACCGTCATTTTTAGAGTTCATATATGGTTTAGCGTATGCTCTTGTGGACTATACACGGTTTGTGCTTCTACTAGAGATTTTTAGATTTCTTCTTTGTGTTCTTCCTAAAATTGTTGTGTATTTTCTTTACATTTCTTTACACACCAATCGTTTCAATCGCTCTTTTTACATATTAGAACGTAGCATGTTTTTATTCCAGTTATCTAGTATCTTGTTTTCTTCTCAAACTAATTTATATAAATCCCTTCTTTAAATATAGGGTTGTTTTCTTAAATGTCTTATTATTGCAGCTCAATATTGTTTTCTTCAGCTTTATTTTCTAATTGTTCTGTGTTTGTTAGGGTTATAGTTGTTATTCTTGTATTGTTTCTTTTTGCTTTGAATTTTAATTTACAATCTTCTCTTTAATCTCTGTTCTAATACCCTGCCAAATTCTTCTCAGCTTTCTTATTTGCTTTAATATTCTTTGAGTGGTTTCGTTTCTGTTACATAGGCACTTCTGTCGAGTAGCATTAACCCTCATCATTTTACGAGCGTTTTCTAATTTTTTTAGATTTTATTTCTTTGTTAGTTTTTCTTTTGAGGTCCCAGCTTGTACTGTTAGTTTGCTTCTTTCTTTCTAAATTTTCTTATACTGTCTTGGTGCCTGTGGTTTTCTGATATAGACTCTCATGTTGGTTGTGGATAAAATGCAGACTGAATGTATTTCTACAGCGCGTAGTCCAGGCCCGTATATTTTGCCTTGCTGTTATATGTTACAGAATATGCTACGCTTCACCATATTTTATGTTTAAAGTAATTATTTCTTATTTATACCTGATTTTCTTCTCTCATTTGTATTAAGGAAAATTTCTCCCTCGTGTTTTCTAATGGTACCGTATCTTCGACCCTATTGATATTTAGTCCCTTTTATTACCACATGTTTGTTTCTTTCGGTTGCACTATCTGTTTGTTTCACTAACTCTTAATAAAATCGTCTAGTTTCTATATATAAAGCTTTCGACTAGGGTATATATTTATATAACGGTTATCTATTTATTCAGGTGGAGATAAACACATATTATTCTCAAATTAAGTAGTTTGCATTGCATCAATTACCGAGTCATTCTAATATTTAGGCTTGATTCTACTCCTTTTTTTCTTGTTTTTCCTAATCCTAGCAGAACAGTTAATGTCCCCTTGCTTTTTTGTTTTTCATACGACCAAAACTTCTATTTTATACTTTTCCACCTCTCCCCTGTTAATTTCTTTCCACTCAATGCTTTAATGTTCTACGTTCTTATTTTTGTTTAGTTTTGTTTGAAGGGTCTAAATGGTTAAAAGTAATAAAATAATTTTTTGGCAAATTCCGATTTATTGAACCAAAAGTTCTTATTAATGAACAGTATTGTAGGAAATTACATTATATTAAAACAAATGTTAAGAACAATACATTGTTCTCTGTTGTTAGATTTTGTGAATTTATTCCTAATTATTGAATTAAGCTCTTAAGCTGAAATTTTTTCAATGCAGTTTTGTTGTAATAAACCCAATCTTGTGACAAATAAATATTTCGGGCGTTTTGTAATGGAAAATATTGCAATTAAAAACTTTCTTTTAGCGAATTGTGTTGAGATGATATAAACATGAAAAATTTCATTTAATTATGAGTTGAAGCCAACAGACTATCTTTGGTTTATTTGATCTATATTTTGTTTATAGAATCTTGGAGGTAATAAATTCTTTTTTGTAGTTTTTTCCCTAATAGTCTAATTAATCTCTTTTAATGCTTCAAATTACTATTGGAGTTATGTTGCGATTAGTAAATGCTTTCAGTAAACTAATAATTTTTCTGATATATCTTACTTTAATAAAAATTTGAACGGCCGTATCTGCATAAAACTAAATAATATGAGAGCTGGTAAATACTTCGTCGACGTACTATGATATCTATATTGGATTAGATTTCCTTTTGATAAAACCTTTAAGGTCAACTTTAAGGATCATCAATTTTTTTAGTGAATTTTGGTTGATCAGATATATTTTGTGTAAATCTTCTGTTCAGTTATATTGATACGGCGGATAATTGTACTCTTGTGAATTTCGGTGCAAACATTAAAGAGTTTACGACACATAAAATATCATTTGTCCGAAAATTATCCCATGAAATTACTAGGTTGGATTTTAAAAATCAGCGTAAGTTACACTGATAAAAAAATTTCCTTGCGTTTAATTAATTTTTTCTAAACTTAGTCTATAAAAACTGTTTCAGCAGTATTTAGTCATTCTTAAAAAAATTACAAAAGGCTGACTTTTCTTAAAGTAGGCACATTAGAGGCTTTATATTAATTTTTGTTGATTTGTGATTTTTCTCATCACTAGAACTTACGAAATATCTTTCCAAATTCTAGTTTTTGAGGTCGACGCCCTCCTAGAGGCTTCGTTGCCTAGGCATTATAACTAGCATTGGGTCTGCAGGGAGACATTCTAGGGTTTATTTGGGTATCTTGCATTGACTTACTCTACTCCTAAATAATAGTGGTAGATATAACAAACATTGTTGGTATTTTTTAGATTTTGAAGCAGAGACTGGGACTTTTAAATGTGATTTCGAACGGGGCGGTCGTGTAAAAATTGCGCGGAAGAAAACCTTGGTATTGAGGAATCTAAAAACCAACTAAAAGTGTGAAAATGAGTAGAAGGGCCAAAAGGAAAAGTGCCACAGAGCCCTACAACAAGGAGAATAAGGTAGGACTAGAATTAATTAGATTAAGAACGAAATTAGAGCCGAGAAGCGAACAAGCGCAACAGTGAAAGCGGACACTCGAGGTCAAGCACAAGGCGTGCGACTGCCGATAAGAGATAACCGAACGACGACCGGGCGGGTATTGTAAACAAAGCACGGATCAGTAACAAGGATAGTAACACAACAAACAAACGAAGCTTGGGGACGGCAAGAAGCGGGCGACGTCCTTCGCGGAGTAGATCCGGGGCGGCCCCTTATCGCGCCGCACGCAAGCATTAATCACGGAAACTGACCCAGGCTCACACATACTACCACGTCAAGAATATTGCGGGAACCTGAATTTACAAGCAATAATAAAAGATAAAGAAGGAAATAAAATCAGAAATGACAGAACTAGCAATAATAGGTACAACTCTACAAGCCATACAAAACCAACTAATGGAAATGAACGAGGACATCAGGAAAAGTGTAGAAAGCAGCGATAGAAACAACGGAGAAATAAAACAATTACGGGAAGCACTAGAAAACAGAGAAAAACATAATTGGAAAACAAGAAATCGAAATCAGCAAACTGCAAGAAACGGTTAATAAACAAGAAAGAAGAATACACAATATGGAGAAAGAGTTGAAAAAAGGAATGTTGTATGCTATGGAGTAGAGGAGGACCAAGAGGAGACGCCAGAAAATACTAAGAGGAAATTTATAGAGCTGATGAATAATCTAAAGGTGGTGGTAAACGCAGAAACAGGAGTGGAAAAAGTTACAAGACTAGGAGAGTACAGAGAGAACAAAAGAGACCTATACTAGCGACACTAACAAATTGGAATACTAAGATGGAAATATTCAAAATGCAAAACAATTAAAAGGAACAACGATCTGATCAGTAATGACCTAACAAAAAGGAACAAGATGAGAAGAAAATCCTAACACAACATTTAAGGAATGCCAAGGAAAAAGGATACAGGGCAAGAATATGGAGAAATAAACTAATAGTAAATAACGAGGCATATGAAATAGAGGAATTAACCATAAATGAGAAACCGGAGAAAACAGAAATTGAAGTAATACAAAGCACAGTAGAAAACGAAACAGAAGAAAACAAGAAAAGAAACAGATCCACCGATGATGAGGAAACAAATTTTAATAAAGGCGCAGTACCAAAAAGAAAACTACATGCAAACCATCTTAGCCCCAATGAGGAATGAAAGAACAGAGAAAGGAGACGAAGAACATAAAAGAACACTCAGGAACATTACTAAAACAGGAAGGGAACATCATACCCCAAAAACCTATAGAAGGGACAGGAACTGGACGGCTCAAGCGATGACGGATGATAACGAAAAGGACAATCAACAAACACCGAGGAAACAATAAAGCAAACAATAAACACTACACCAAAGATAACAAATAAATTGAAACAAGAACAACAGCAAATTAATATAGGAACATGGAACGTGACATCCCTAAATGGAAAGGAAGAAGAAATAATAGATGAAATGAAGCAAAGGAAAATACAAATTATGGGACTAAGTGAAACAAAAAACACGGGAAGGGATATAAACAACTAAACGAAGGATATACACTATACTACTCAGGAAACACAACAGAAACAAGAGCTAAAGGAGGAGTTGGAAATAGTAGTAACCGACGAAATTAATCAAAGAATATTGAACTGGAAAGCAATAAACCCAAGAATAATAACTATAGAAATAGAATTAGAAACAAAACTAGCAATAACACAAATCTATGCTCCAATCCAAGGAACGGAAGAAGAAGAGTTAGAAAGATATTATAACGAGCTACAAGAAACATTAGACGAATTAAGAGAAACGTATGAAAACATACTAATAATAGGAGACTGGAATTCCAGAATTGGAAGAGACAAAAACAAGGGATTAGGGACCGTAGGAAACTATGGAGAAACAGAAAGGAATAGTAATGGAGAAAAATGCTACAATTTTGCATATCAAATGAATTAAGAATAGGCAATACATTCTACAAACAAGAAATAAACTACACATTCGAAGCAATAGAAAGAAGAGCGAAAAGCCATATAGATTACATCGTATATACAAGACAAATGGAAACACTGATCCAAAATGTTAAAATAATCAAAAATGCAGAATTAAGTACACAACACAAATTAGTAACGGCTAGAATAACAATAAAACTACCCCAAGCAGAAGAAGTAAAAAAGTATAGGAGAATAAAGATATGGGAACTACAGAATGACGAAACTAGGAGAAAATACCAGGAAAAACTACAACAAAGACTAGAACAATTCGAAGAACGAAAGAAAGAAATGACGATAAATGATATTTGGAACACACTCAAAGACGAAGCTATTCAGACGGCAAAAGAAGTATGTGGGGAAAAGATAGTACAACAACATACAAAAAGAATAAAATGGTGGAATAATGAGGTAAAACAGAAAATAAACAACAAAAGTTAGCCTGGAAGAAATACCAATTAACAAAGAAAGACGAAGATAAGGAAGAATACATAAGAAGAAGGAATGAAGCAAAGATTGAAGTAAAGAAAGCAAAACCCAGAGCTGGGAAACATTTGGGAAAGAAATTCAAGAAAAATACAAAACAATAAAAGGAACTTCTGGAACATAATAAAATCATTGAAAACAAAGAGAAATAAAACATAAAACTAGTTAAAGACCACACAGGAAAAATTAGTTCGAACCAGAAAGAAAATATAGAAACATGGAGAAAATACTTTGAAAACAAATTCGCAAAACACACACATCAAACACAAGAAGAAATGGAAGAACACGAAGAAGAGGTAGAAACAGAACAAGACGAAATAACATACATCGAAGTGTCAAATGCAATCAAAGAACTACGAACAGGAAAAGCTAATGGACCAGATGAGGTTGCGCCAGAAATGATAAAATGGGGAGGAACAAAACTAACGGAATGGATGACAGACCTAATAAAAAGGATATGGAAAAACAACGAAATACCAAAAGACTGGGAGAGAAACACAATAATTCCAATACATAAGAAGGGAAAAGAAAACGATTGTGATAATTATAGAGCGATATGTCTGGCATCAGTTGCAATAAAAATATACAGTAAAATATTAGAAAAGCGACTAAGAGAAGAAATAGGAGACAAAATAGAAGACGAACAAGGAGGCTTTAGAGCAGCTAGACAAACAACGGATCATATCAGTGTCATAAGAAAACTAATAGAAGATAGAATAGCAACAAATACACAACTATTCCTAACGTTCATGGATCTGAAAGCGGCTTTCGACACGGTTAACCTGAAACAAAATATGGCACTGCCTGGAACAGCTACAAGTCACAAAACAATTGAGGAGTGCAATAAAGAGCATATATAAAACGTCACAGGAATCATCCAAATAAATGGGATGAAATCAGAACCATTCAAAATAGAAACGGGATTAAAACAAGGTGATTCGTTAAGCCCGTTACTCTTTATTATATACATAGATCGAATAATGAAAACTGTCTAGAAAAACCCCAAAACTATAATAGGATATAAAGACATGAATCCAATAAAAATAGAAGCACTCATATATGCAGATGATATCGTTCTGATAACAGATACAGCCACAAAATGCAAAAATCAATAGACATATGGACATCAGAACTGGAGAAGATGGAAATGAAGATTAACGAAAACAAAACAAAAGTAATGCAAGTCACAAGGAAAAAAGAAGAAAACATCCATGTAACATGTAAAGGAATCAACTAGAAGAAGTAACGGTATTCGAATATCTAGGATCAATAATCAGTAACGATGGCAAAATAGAAATGGAAGTGGCTAACAAAGCTAGAAAAGCGACCAATATGTATTATACAATAAACCAAACAATATTAGTAAAAAGGGAAGTAGGAATAAGCACAAAACAAATGGTATACAACACAGTAGTAGCACCAACATTACTATACTCAATAGAGGCGCTAACAACTTTACCAGAACATAAAAGAAAATTAACTACTGTAGAAATGAAATTCCTCAGAAAAATACAAGGAATTACTAGACTAGACAGAATAAAAAACGAAACGATATATAACGAACTCAAACAAGAAAAGATAACGAACAAAATAGAAAAGAAACAATTAAATTGGCAAGCACATATTATAAGAATGGAGCCCGAAAGAACAACGAAAAAATATCTACAATCAAAAACAAAATACAAGAAGGCACCGGGAAGACCACGGAAAACGTTAACTAACATAGTCCAAGACATAGCAAAAAAACATGACACTACACTTGAGGAACTACAAAAAATTGCAAGAAATCGAAATCAATGGAAAAAGTGGGTCCTAGAACACTACCCGACACCTTAATGGTACAAGGGATGATGAAAAAGAAGAAGAAGAAGAAGCAAAGACTGCTCAGCTTTACTTTATTTATGGGGAGAGAAATGTTTTCTTATAGTAGAATACGAAGAAAATTGTTTATTACAATCTGAACGTTGATTAATTTGATGAGACGTAAGCTTTTCTCTGATTTAAAATTTTATTGCTGCATGGTTTTTGATTTAATAAGCCAAAGAATCTCGTATGTTAAATATTCTATGACTTAGCTTCACATGGCTGTCAAATTTAATAGGATAAAAATAAAAATCTGTAACTATTATTTTTACAAAAATCCGAGTTTTTATTGCAAAATCCTTGAAATTTAAAATGACAGTATCTTGGTTAGCATATAATTGCTCAAGCTCCTGAAAAGGCAAAATTCTCCGATGAAGGATCAAGTAAATTCATAGAGAAAACTTAGTATAATTATGTTCGTTTTCACAGCATTCGTCATGTTACATGATATCTCGCATTGTTTTAAAGAATTTTAATTTTATGTCAATCGACCAAAGCTTTTAAATGCAATTTCTCAAGCATAGTATCCACATCTTTGAAACAAAGCTCTTCTAAGATTGTTTTACCAATTGTTAAGGAGAAATGGTGGATGATGCTTTTACCAGATAACCCCACAGTCGCCATGGAATGAAAACTCGCTCTTAGAGGAGTCTGGGGACTTTTTTGCAGAGTGACCAATATTCACTTTGTTTACGAGTATTATGCAGAACCCATTTTCAATTAAATATATTCTTCGTTATACCTGAGCAGCAAGACTGTAGCTACTTTTGGCCTCTACATCTTGTTACGCTCTGTCAGTTTTCCAATATTATGGAAATGGCGACTTTAGTCGTTTTGGATATGTTAAAATTCACTGCGACACTGAATAATAGTTGATGGATTTCATTCAACCTCTACTGTAATTTGCCTTCATCAATGGTCCGAGTCGGTTGTTGACGAACCTATTTTCTAAACTAAAGTTTCCTTATCTGAAATTGCAGTGGCGACGTTGTATCATTCAACGACAACTAATTAATTTCTCTTGTTGCTACCGATGCATTTAATCCATTTTTGAAATGAAAAATAAAACTGCTTTATCTTTAGATCACTTTTATAATAGAGGATAGAACAGATATATGCCACAAAAGTTCAAGTAAATGTCCTGTTAAATCGTTAAACAAAATTTTACATCGCCTTAAAGCTCTTCATTTGAAGTATCGGTTATTAATTTGTTTAATTAATTTTTTACAGTTCTACTAAACTGGAAATCAGCAACGGATTACCACATATTTTTCACTTACATACGTGCTTGCCATAGAGAACGTGTAATTAGCTTCGCTTAAGCAACTCCTTGTCTGTTAACGGTTCAGTTTTTATTTAATTCCTTACGCAATAAGCGGTTCAAAGTTATTTGATGTCTTACATAAGGCAGTGCATTCCACAAGAAACATTTGGACGCGTTTCATCAGCGCTCCTGCACTTTTTGCCTTCTAGAATTGCAAATTGCAGAAGTGCGGATTGTTCCAGTTTGCAGTAGTTTAATTTAAATTTAAATGCAATCTTGCGGATTTGATCGTATTGTAAAAGCAGCAAAAAGCAAATTGGAGTAAATGATTCGAATTCACAAACGATAGGTAAAATGCTGACAGAATTCAAACAGCGTGAACGCTGAGCAGCTCCAATTTCAAAAATTGTGTCGCCAAGGTCTCGCCGCCAATAAAGCTGTTTCCAATGCGATTTACTGAATCTGATGTTGCGTAAAGTGACGCGTTCGGGATATTTAAATCACTTTGTAAAGCATTTGTACGCAACAAAATAGCTTCAGTTATATTGTTCGGCTGCACTTACCTTGAGGTAATTTTTCGAAAATTATTTCTGCCTTAATTTGCTACTCTATTCGTATTCAAGCTAGGAAGGAAACGTTTTAATTTTTTTCTGACGATCTAAGTTGATGCAGTAAAAACTGCAAGTCTACGAGCTGCTAAGTATATTTTAACGATGGTCTTCCTAACGCAGCCGGAAGCGCTGACAGCTGTAACCTAGAATTAAGCAGGTTTGGGGCGCCCAATAAGGCGTGAGTAATAAAAAGTGTGTCTGACATCTTTTTTTGTTTTGTGGTTTGTGATGTCTTGTTTCGAAAATAATTTTTCGGACTGGTTCTCAAATCGATTTTGCAAGTCGCTAATGTGAATGATTTACGTTTCACCAGAGCATGAAACGAACCAATCTTTTACATTGTGCATTCAATCACATTAAAATTGACTTAGCAATTTTTCCTTGCTAAGAATAACTAGAATCCAAACGATGTTTAAAGAAAATCCAGAGATATTGCTGTGATGAAACATAAACTTTTCTTAATTATCTTTAGAAAATAGTCGCAGAAATTAATGCACAGGAAATTGTTAGATATAGAAGAGGTCAGTGATATTGCGTTAAAGATTTCTTTAAAAATATTTTATAGTTAAACTTTTTTATTTAAAAACCTTAACCTTGCTCTTGGTAACATAGCACGAGAAAAAGGGAAATAAACGTTTAGCTGATGGAATGGAACAAGAAGACGCAAAAACAGTCTTATAAATTTAAAGATGTGGTATAGGAAGGTATAACATTAACGGCCTGGCAGATGAAAAAGCTGATGATTACATAATGTAAGAAAAATAGTTAAAGATCCTAAATAAAAACATAGAGCATGGGACATACCAACTTTAGATACTAGGAATTAGTGAGGCCAATAAAGAAGAGGCAGGGAGAAAATTTCTATCAAATAGGTGCTAAAGTATTTAGGACTTAAGATAACAAAATGACTAGTTGAAGAAGTAACATTTATTACAGAGGAAGAACTACAAAAGAAATTGTAGATTTAGACAACAATAAATTTAGGTTTATAGATGTAAAAAATAGAAGAACACTACAAGAATAAATGCTTACAGCACTGGAAAGGAATAGAGAAGTCTTAATAATAGAAAATCGAAACGAGCTGACGGAAAGCAATTTAGTATAAAAATGACTTGTTAATAGGAAATAGTTTCTACAGTAAAATATACAGAACACAAATGTTATAAATTACATTATATATACAAGGTTGTAGTAGTAAAAGACGTCTGTGCTAAAGAAACAAACTGAATTAGGTAAAAGTCATAAAAAAGATCATATAGAAACTTTCAAAAAGAAAGTAATAAAACAATATACAAGAATAAATGTAAGTAAGCAAAAAATTTGTAAATTAGAGAAATATATTAGAAGAAAATTGAAGTAGATTAGAAAAAAATCAGAAAGTTGTATGCTACGATTTAGAACGATTATAGATTTTAACAAATAATAATTACAACAGCAAAGAAAATATGTAAAATAATGAAAATGAATGGAACTAAGGCAAAACAATAAATGACAAAATAATTAAGTAAAAGATAGAGTAAATTAAAGAAAAATAGCATGGAATAAACACATATGTACTGAAAACAAAGAAGTGGCAAGGCTGAACAAGACGTAATATGGGCAAAATTAGAATTCTGAGAAGAATTTGGAAAAAAGCATAAATATTCAACAAATACCAGTTTTTTAAATAATAAATGGAAAAAGTAATAAAAAAGCAAGTGGAATATAGAAGGAACTTAAAAGAGAAGAAAAAAGATAGCAGAAGTATGGTGTAAATTCTTTGAAGAGAAATTTGAGAACAACTAGAGAACACATGAATGAAAAAATTTACATTTGTTGTAAATGAGGGTATGGAATTTGTCAGTAACGCAAAAATAAATAGTCAAAACGATTAGATCACTAAAACTAATAATAGCTCCAGAACTAATAAAGTGGGAACCAACCCAGAACCACAGAAGTATAGTTAGAAAAGCAAATGGACAATGGAAAAAACTACACTTACTTTTCGTCAACTGTGTAACATATAGAAGAATTAAAAGTATCCACAAACCTTAGGCAAATAATTAGAAATGTTTATAAAAGAATTACAGAAAAGTTACAGATACAATTTTAAAAGCAAAGAGGAATTAAACAAGTAAACAGACTTTGTCCAAGAAGTGTATGAATAGTACGTTAAAGCTCTGTAAAAGAAATATGACAAAAGTAACAGTTGGTTACAAAGATCTGAATCTTATATAGTTACAGACATAATATTTTTAAGAGATAATCGTCCTCAATTAAAATAGGCCAACAGAACAAATAGACACAATGAAAACAATGAAAACTAAGCAACTAAAAACTGCTTGATAAATGTGGAAAAGCCAGCCTAGAAAAAAAATAGATACAGAAAACTTGAGTCAAAGTATACAAGTATACTGCAAATTAAACATAAACATGATAAAGGAAAATTCAATCCCTAAAATAATAGACGAAATACAATTCATCAGATATGTGCAAAGAATGCCGCGAGACTCGCTAACCAAGGGAGTAATAGAATTAAGAATATTTGGATAAAAAAATTAAAATAGAAAAACCAGAAAAAGAGTATAAACACAAAAAGGGGAATAAATACTCAGAAAATTGGAAAAATCATCAACGAATCAAAAATTATGATAAAAGATAGGACAATTGGAAGAGATGGTTCGAAACTACCACATCAGTCGACACCTTGAGGCATAAAGATCTCATGATAAAGAAAAATAAGGAATTTCATTATTTAGTCAAAACTCTTTCTGTTCTGTTCCAAACAATGACACTTTTAAAACAGTTTAAAACAGTTTAAAATATGAAACATCTAAGATGTAACATAACAATTTATTGTTTGCGAGTTTTAGACTGAAATAAATTTGCTTTAGAGCCGAAGAAAACTGTTGAGTATTGCCCAGGTGTTATGAAACAATAAATATGTCAGTAAAATTAAATGTTTCGGGATAAAAATGAGGAAATGCCTCTCGAGGACAAATCAGGTGCAGTAAATCGATCGAAACGAGGCAGCTACAAGAATTTTTATAAAAAAAACCGGTCGTAGAAAGAAACAAAAGGTGAAAGGAATTGAAACACACAATCACAACATGACATGGCAAGCTGCAAAATTTAGCGTTTTGGTATGATTTGACTAAACAATCTGTTTCCTAGTTATTACATTATGCACTGAAAATTGTTTCTACAAGTTGTTAATTTTTTTGTTATTCTGTGTTTAGTCTAAGAGTTTACCTGTTATTTACCCATCCAGTTTTGTACAGGGATTGTACGCGTGAAGGCTATAAGTAATTCAATTTTTATTTTAGCCGACCATAAAGATTAGAAAATCTGAAATTAAATCACAATTTTGGATAATAGTGAGTGGTTAAAGTGCAAAATCTCTAAAAACAAATCCTAGAAAGATGAGAAAACTTGAAACATTAAAATTAAGTAAAATAAAGTGATGATGCATTACAGTAATCAAAGCTACATTTATTATTTAAAAAGAAAAATTGTAAAAACGAGAAACCAAACCAAAGATCACGAAACTTTTTAGAGGCGGGAAATAAAACAGCTTTCTAAAGAAGTACAAATACCAAAAAAGCACCAACGAGAAAAGCAATTAATGCAAACAAATTAGATTCTAGACGAAAAAACAGAATAGATAAAGGGTGCAACAATTAATGAAGTGAAGGAAATAAAGAAATAGCTACAAGCACGGCCAATAAAAACTAGAAAAATAAAATAACAATTAAAGAAAGTTTAGGCAGAACAGAAAAAGAAATTATAAAAATGAAGAATAGAAAAGGCATTGCTAGAGAAAATAAGCGGCAGATTGGAACATTAAGAAAAAACTGAACATCCCAATAAAAGAACTACGAAGCTAAGATAATGATACTAAAAGAATGGATGGAAGTTTACTAGCAGAAAGATTACAAATTAAGCAGAAGATACAGGACGGTTATAATTTAGAAGAAAGCATAGTCAAAAAAGCACAACTGGTTAAAAACACAAACTGAGAAACAACAATAGATATGAAAATAGTAAAAGAGACGAAAGCAATAATATAGAGAGACACAACATATAACAGATATATTGGTGATTTAATAAGCAAAACAAGAAGAGGACTACATAACATTTAAAACAAATTTAGTAGTGAAAAACAAAACTAACAATAAGTTCAAACGTAAGAAAACAATTTAACACACATAATAGTCAAGTTTACACCCCTGAGTGATATAGAATAACACAGACAACCGAGCGGACGTACAATAGAAAGTAGCGCACTGAATATACGCGCCAACATAGAAGAAAATATTTTAAAAAGAATTTTATTTTTGTTTAGACGCGTAATTGGAGAAAGTACTAAACTATGATTTGAAGTTTATAGTAGGAATGTTTAATGGGAATATAATTAGGTCAAACACATCCAAGATGTTTACACAGAATAACAAATAAAAGCGGGAAAAGTTAATAGATTTAGTAGCAAACAAAAATATACATTAAAAAGCATCTGGCTTTGGCCATAAAACATATACCAAGACATACAGTTAGCACCAAAAAAATATCAGAAGTTTTAAATTGTGAATGTGAAGTATGTCAAAAACTACTACAATAAATGTAAATAAACTACTTTGAAAAAAGATAAGGTACAAATATATAGAAGAAATAGAAAGAAGGATTAATAAAAAAAATATAAAGAGGAACCAGAAATTTTAAAACATAAAGTGACTAGAGGAATTCCATTAAGAAATATGAAACCTTTATAAACTGGACAAAACAAAAAGAGATACTGGCTCAATACAGCTTACCTACTAAGTAAAAAAAGTGAGTTAATATAAGAAAAAAAACGAAATATTGAAAAAATGAGTACAACACACATAGATGCATCAGATAATAAAGAAGATATGGCCAAAAAACGACATGACCAACAAGGAGTAAAATGATATATGTCCTACACAAAAAAAACGTGAAAATATCGATAGTCTTTTTTATCTAATATTTAAAAAACGAAAAAGACACCTAAACCAAACAAAGGAACGATAATCATCAGAAGCTCACATCAATCTATAGTGTGTGCTGATTTAATAACAAGAAGTTTAGGAAAAACGTTAAGAAAGCTTACCTAACAAAAATTAGAAGAAATCAAAGTAACATACATGAAGATCCTAATGAAAAAAGAGGAGGTGAAAGGACGTACGGATATAAAAAGTAATAATTTTGAAACATACAGAACTTCTAATACCTAGAAACATAAGTAACCGAAACGGACAACTACACATAAAAATTAGAGGACAGACTAAGAGCAAGAAGCGACAAAGAGCACGAAAAATTAAAATAGACGACCAAAGAAGAAAATATTCAAGATTATATATGAAGGAATTAGCGAATAAGTACAAATGCAAAGCTTAAAAACTTGGTCATTAAACTCAAAGAAGATGAATTTTCCACGTATTAAAAAAAATTTTGTTAAAAAAAATTACCAAAACAAATGTAGGAACCTAACATAATAGCAATAGCTAGCTGTAATTTTGTAGAAACTAGTAGTTGGGGCGTTCAAAAATATAACAATAACATTGTTTTCTCTTCACTAATCCTCTATTAGGAATTAGTGAACACACCTTTCATTGCATGTATTCTCCTTCAATTCTACAGGGTGGTATCCAAAAGTAGTAGGACTGATTTAAAAAAAAATGTATTGAACATTTTGGTACATCGACTTAACATAATACTCTTCAAAATAGGCCCCTTGGGCATCCACACACTTCTGGTGGCAAGCCTTCCAGGTCGCGAAGGCCTTCTGGAAGTCGCCCTCCGGGATGCTGTTCAGCGCCCTCGTCGTTGCCGCTTGGACTGCTTCCACCGAGCTTCCCTTGAGCAGCCTCTTGATCCGGGGGAACAGGAAGAAGTCCGACGGTGCCACATCAGGGCTGCAGGGGGGGGGGCAACGTGGAAACGCCGAATTTGGCCAGAAGATCCCTCACAATCCACGCGCCGTGGCATGGCGCGTTGTCATGGTGGAGCTTCCACTTCCCCACCAGGTCTGGTCGCACGCGTGTGATCCGATTTCGCAGCCGTGTGAGCACTTCCACGTAAAATCTTGCATTTATAGTCTGTGCAGAAGGTACAAACTCCTTATGGGCAATGCCACGACAGTCAAAAAATGCAATCAACATCCATTTCACTTTCGATTTCGACATTCTGGCCTTCTTTTTACGGGGTGATTGTGCGGTGTGGCACTCTTTGCTCTGACGTTTTGTTTCCGAGTCGTATTTGTAGCAATTCTTGATGGCGTACCGCTGCTCCAAATTTCGCCCCATCGCAACTGACGACGAGGTGTCACAACAGGAGGTCACTAAAACAGTGGTCCACACTCACTTACGCACGTAGGCGACTGCCACAGGTCGAAACCTGTTTTCAAGGCTCCCCTCCATAACATCCGCCCTTGCAGACCCCTCCTTCATCGCTCCGCGCGCGCGGAAAAAGAAACAGTCCTACTACTTCTGGATGCAACCCTGTATGTATGCACTTTTTCTATCGCTTAGGCAGTTTCTGTAAAGTTTCCTTGGGCATAGAACGGCACCATTTGTCGACATCCAATTGATCATCATTAGAAGAGAATCATTCACTGAAATATCGGGCAAATGTGAAGTGTGTGAAGTGTACCCGAAAGCTTACTAGGTAGCAAATGTGTGACAATTGACATGGAGCTGCGCATGGTCATGTTGAAGTGATTCTTAGTACCACTCAACGGTAATGGTCTTACTAGGGGGGAACCAATCCATCAACAAAATCTACTAATCCCAAAGGACAATTTCAGCTTTTTGGGTAACAGACACCAATGAGCTGTCTTCCCTTCCATAAACTGGCGTTTTTTTTGTGGCGTCTGTTTGAATATCTCTGCGAGAATTATAGTGCATCGTGTGGTTGGTTCTCGGGTTAGAAGGTCGTGGTAGGAGTTCGGAAACTCTTGCTGTTTCGTCCACAACTGCGGTGGACCTATTCGGAAGAAAATATTCTAAAAATTAAGACTATCCCATGCGTTTTCGCTTTTATACTCGCGGACAAGGTGGAAGCCATCTATACTACTACCACCAAGATACGGGATTTGCTTAGAGTAGCCAATCTTGTTCATGTAAGTCTACATTGAGACTACGGGCCGAACGATTACACCAGGATAAAGGAACACAAACGTTATCAACTCGAAAAATCAGCGGTTGTTAAACATGCTTTGGAAAATTCTGACCATGAGATAAAATTCCAGCAAACGCAAGTTTAATCCAACTGTAGGAATTACTACCTGAGATTATATAGAGAGGCAGTGGAGACTTATAAATATTTTTTTATTGACAATAATGTTAATTTACAATCTACTTAACAAAAATATTCAGTAAATGTGATGCTAGGGGAGGCAGTGAAAGGAGAAGGCGTCCATTGATGACACTTCCTAGGAGCACCATTTACGGGAGGTTGGTGAGGTCTTCAGGCCATGTTCTCTTCAGTCTTCGTATTGGTGGATGATAAGTGGAAAGCTGGTGAATTAGTTGATTGCTGTGTCCATCTAACTTCTGGTGGTAATTCATCGCATATCTTTTGATTTAATCTACAATGAATGGGACGTCTAGGTCTTGGTGGATTGTTTGGTTGGTTACAAACCAGGGCGCATCAACAATTGCGCGGAGGGTTTTTGACTGAAATTGTTGCAGTGTTTTTATTCTGGTCGGTTTAGCACATCCCAAAGTTGTATACCAAATGTCCAAATTGGTTTCAGCATCGTTTTATAGAGTAGCAGCTTATTTCGGATCGATAGCTTTGAATGTCTACCAAGGAGCCAGTACATTTCACGGTATTTGAGGTTTACTTATAAATATAAAAATAATTTTAACAGGGATGACGGCTTCCATCTACCTAAATTTTGGTTCGTCACTTTTAAGGAGCAAAAAACAGACCGCGATACGGCGAAAGAACTAGTGACGTCAGAAAATGCCCAAATATTACCTGCAACGGCTGACGTCAGCAGCTAGCCCGATCACGTTATCCACCATCCTGGTGACGTCAACAGCGGCCCCCCAACATTATCTCTACCACACTGGCGCGAGTATAAAAGCGAAAACGCACTTAATTTTTAGAAGATTTTTTTCTGAAGATGTCTGCTGCAGTTGTGGACGAATCACTAAGTTTCCAAACTCTGACCGCGGCCTAACAAGCACACGATGCACATTCCCAATACATTCCTATAATTTAGATTTATCTGAAAGTAATTTGTAATATTTCTTTTATAGTAAATAAGAAATACTTCTTTCTAATTAAAATGATTAAAATTTATTTTTCTATTTCCTAAAGACATAAATCTTTTTTTTATATGGTTTTTGAGCAGTTATTTAATTTTTTAAATATGAATAGAGACACTTTTATCTTCAGCTCCAGTGCTGAAAATTCTGTGAGATTGACTGTCACTAATTAGTTTGTTCTGAAATTTATAAAAATGGCAAGTAAATTTTTTAACATCACCATCTTTGACATTGTCGGGAGCTCTAGGGACTGATATTTCAATGCAATACAATGCTTAATAAAAACTGAAGAAATTGTCATTAATATTCGACCAGTTGCGTGAACTTGAAAGTTATCACATTGCTTTCTCTATTTTTCAAAGTTGTTTCGCTGACCTTTATTTTAAAGTGGAATTACCAAACTAAAACAATCCTCCCTGACATGCTTTGACTTTATTATCATTCCATTTGGGTCTAATAGTGTGCTAATATGCTGTATTAATGAAATATTTACTTTTGGCATCCAAAAAGTCTAAACTCAATGTTTGGACGCACATACTACCGTTTCATTAAATTAATACCCTCCTGAAATGCAACTAGACTACGCTTAGGATATCCCTAAACCTTATACATACATGTGTGGTAAACAACTTGATATTTAATTAGTTCAGGACCTTTCAGATCAAAATTTCATATAAAGATTACTCACTCCCATCCCGTTTGAAATTTTATCCTAAAATATTGGTCAATCAGTAGAACTTTAGTCTTTTAGAAAATCAGGCAGTGTCTTAATTTGATGTCTAATTTGTTCGGATGCTCCAGCTTTAAATTGCACTTAACTTGAGTTAGTAACTCTTCGATGGAGCGTAGGGCCACCTAATTCAGCAAGCTCTTTACTCTCATTTTATAATTTTCTGCTTCTATTGTTTTACTCTGTCTTAATTTGCGCGTTGCTTTTTGCGTCTGCCTTGGAGTTCAAATTTAATATTTGTTTTTCAAAATCCATGGAGACTTTCCTAAGAGTATGACCGATCCACCCCCATTTTCTGTTTCAAATTTGGTAATTTATGGGTTCGGCCTCTTCATTGCTTTATTAGCGACAGAGATTTTCTCAATTTCGCTGTCATTCACAAAAATAGGTTTTCCGTTACTTCTGAAAATTTTCAATTTGCTATTAATACTTTTTTGTTTGTTGCACTCTTGTTCTGAAATCTTTACATATACTGCCTGTTTGTCTTGTTATACTACGCAAGTATGCAAATTCTACAACTTTTTCATGTCGATGTTGTTGGGCTAGAAATTTCTTGAGTAGTTAACGTGAATTCTTGGCGATTAATTCTTGGACTTAAGATTCTTCCTTTTTCTTCTATTTAGTTTTTCATGCATTTGATTGTAGGTATCTACAAATAATGCCGCAATACTTCCTTCTTTATGCCTACTGCTACTTGTATTGGCGCTGATATTGTATTTCCATATGTAACTAAAAAATAAAATCAACAACTTTATTGGGTATTTTCCATTTCTGAATTTTGTGCCATAGTTCGTCCCATCTTACTAGGTCAAAGTCTACAAATAGTAGGTAAATATTTCTCGATTCGGTGTTTTATTCTCTTCAAAATAATATTTGAACATTTTGTTTATGTTAATTCACTGCAGAAAAATATTTAGCAGAGACAAGGACATGTATTTTGGGTGTTATATGGCTTATAAGACTATAGGTGATATTTTAACCGTAGAAACACATTGACAAATAAGTCGGTAATTTAGAAACTATTTGCAAGAACTTACCATAAATTGTTGGTTTAAAAAAATTAAAAAATGCGATTATGACTAAGCCAGATGTGGAGGGAAAGTGACTAGGGTATCATACCAATCCTAAATTGTAGGATATTAAAGTAACATATGGGTTGATTCAGGACCAGAAAAATGTCCGGGTAAATATCTACTTGCTTTAACTAATCAGAATGAGTCCTTTCTTGAAGATGTACAAAGCGGTTCTGTTTTTCAATATGCATCAAAATAAAAATATAAAAGGCAAAGATTCACAATTATAAGTTAAATATATGTGCCCCCCCCTCTTTCTTCTCTAAAGGTGAGAGAATTCGTCAATTTTGAATTACCATGTTCTTGTTATTTTTCAATTCCCAAGAACTTCTTCTTCTTTGGTGCCATCTCAAATGAGTTCGGCGAAATCATATCTGCTTTGTAGTATGAAACAATGTTAGTGATTTAACCAATCCGTTATTTTATATTCTTGAACCATGACTTTCTTTTTTCTTCCTCGACCTCTCTTCTCTTCTACTCTTTCCTTCATGCAAGGTTTTTAAGTTCTCATATTATGTATGCTTCATGATATGGCCGAAATATCCTGTTTTGCGTTTCTTTTATGATATTTACTTTGTATATACCCGGGTAGTCTGTAGTATTCTCAGAACCATATTTCAAAACCTTGTACTATTTTTCCTGAATCTTTCTTTATTGTTCATGTTTTCTCATTTTTGGAAAGTCTGCTCGTACTATTTCTATTCGTCTCTTTACCGTCCTTACCGATTCAATTTTTTGCAGTTGGTTTACTAATTTGCCGTGCTTTATTATATGGAATGCTTTATCGTAGTCCATATAGCACGCATATACTTCTTTGGTTACTAAATCAATACTTCACATTACTAAACAATTCTTCTGTGTATTTTTCCATAATCTCTTTTCTCTTTCATGTCCAATACTATGTTCATTGGCATTCTCTTTATATATTTGTGTCATTTTCTTTATTTTATAGTGTAGACTCCGTTCATCAAGATTTTTTACAGCACTTTTTTTGCTTCCTTAATTTTTTCTGTTATTTTGCAGCCTAGTTTTTATGTGCATTTGCATTTTTTGTTGTTTCTTTCTCCTTCCACCCATAAGATTTGTTATTCCATTTGTCATTCATTGTTTTTGCTCCTATTTTCTGGGACTCAGGGTATTTTGTCCTGTTTTCTTTAGAGATTGCTTTAGATCTATTCAGGTTCCTTCAATTTTATCTTTTACTGTAGTTTATTCTGAATTTTCTGTATCTGTACTGGTTTTAATTTGCTTCGTTTTTCTACATTTCTTGTACAAATTTGCTTCTAATATATTTGTTAGTTTTCCCCAGTCAGTGCTATTAGGTATTTTCATCTTTATCCTTATTTTCATTATAACTGAGTTGTGATCTGATCCGACGTCAGCGCCGGGGTATGTCAAATATAATCAATTTGATTTCTGACGATATGCCTTTATGAGTGTTGTGGGGACATTTAGGTGTAAAGTCTTCTTCTCGGTAATTGGAATCAAGTGTTCTTGACAGAACTCCAATCGTGTTGCGCCTCTATTGCTTCTCTTGCCTAATCCAAAACTACCCACAATGTCTAGTTCTCTTTCCTCTCCTATCTTGGCATTGAAGTCTTTCATCAGTAAATTTGCTTGCATATGTCTGTTATGGTTTTATACAATTCTTGTACTTCTTTGTCAGACTTGTCCTCTGTAGAAGCGTAAGCCTGTATGATATTTACATTAACCGATTGACCTTTTAGTCGTTCATCTTGACTTTAACAGAAATAGCTATAAAATTTGTTACATATCTGGAGATCTTTTATTTATTAGAATATTTACTCCGTATTGTGTCTTTTATTGTCTTCTCTGATCGAATAATATAAAGTGTATTGACTTGCTGTATATAAACCCTTATGTGTCCGTTTAACTTCACTTAAAGCAAGTATATCGATGTATACTCTTTCTATTTAATTAGTTAGATGGGTTAATTTTCCAGGTTTTAGTTAACTTCTCACGCTTTATATGCCAAACTTATTAATTGAATTTAGATGTAGCTTACACTCGGAGATTCTGCGCACCCTCTGTTTACCTAAAACCTGCTGATTACCGAGGACCGTATGTTGATTAGTAGTTGTCATAATAATTATTCTTGGAACTCAATTATTTGAGTGATGGTTTTCTATTTGTCTCCTAAATTGTGGTGTTGTAGCCGCTTATTCTAGCTTCTAGATCGCCTACATATTTCTGATCCATAGTTGTTTAAGATTTTCGCGACCACAATCTACATCCAGTACTGCTAAAGCCACTGGTTTTGGTCTGCTTTGAGTATTTAATTTCCTCGGTACCCACCGTATCTGGTAAGCATTCCCTGGCAACCATCAACCCCACGCGGATTCCAAAAACGAAGCAGTTCGAAAACAAGACGTCCTTAAAAACGATATATCAAGGCCTTTATCGTAACGATTAATATAAAGCGTGGTTTCGTGGTTGAGAGGCGGGCTGCAATGCTGACGGTCTCAGGTTCATTCCCGGTGCTCTCTGATCCCTAGCGGGTGGCCTACTCAGCCGTTAAAAATATTGAGTACCTGCATTCACTCGAACAAGGGGTAATAATGGCGGTCGTCTTAGGCGCGGTGCTTGCCACATCGCCCCACCTCAGAGATGGTGCGCGACGACCGGGCAGAAAAAGCGAACATATGTCTACCGGCCGTGCCCCCATGTGGAGCGTTAGAGCCTTACCATTACCACCACTGATCTTTTTACCCTGTCTTCGGAAGAGACTAATAGACTAGAATAAAAATTACTTGATCATGGCCTCATTTTTAAATTCTTTTTACTTTGACCAAACATTGGACATGGCATTGCCAGGATGTTTTTACATAGAATTACATTGATTGTGGTTTTCTCCAGCTGCTAAGTTAATTACTACAAGCCCACAAAACCAAGTTTCTCTCATAGAATTAAAAACCGTTTTATTTATTTTCTTTAGCACAAAATATTTATTTAGAGCTGCTGAAGCATTCGACCACTTTCCTTTGCCCAGCATATTTTTACTTATCGACACAAAGCAGGTGCTCACACTAACAGATTCTTGCTTGTTGCAGGCCTCATCGCTCGCGGGAGAAAGTCGGCGAATCAGGAGAAAACGGCGATTATTAGATCCACATTAATCTGGAAATGATGTGAGAACTGGCCGTTGCGCCACAGCCGACAGCGGGCCAGCCGGTGCTCGTTCCTGAAAAGCACGTCGCCTGAACTGCTACGCGACCTTTCGCAGTTTCGTGCGGTGCGCGCGACGTGACGGAAAACTAATCGCGCCGATGCGCTTTTCGGGCAGCTCTGCGCGAGTGCAATGACTGTGACTATGGACCCCAGGAGCAACAGGAAGTCGTCGTGGGACTCGAAGGTGAGTCTGCCCGAGCTTGGGATGATGGGCCGCGCGGGTCGGGCTTTCTAAGCGGGCCGGCAATTAGCGCGCAATTTAAAAAGCATTTGCCAGGCGGCGGAAATTGAACGTGGAGTTCGAAAAGCACTACGCGCGAGCTTGCGGAATGCCCATTAACTGCTGGGAAAATAGAGAACTGCAGTTAGAAAGCGGCTTCGAGCGTTTTTGGCGAATTATGAAGTTTGTACCCTTGGGGGCAATTTTCTCTTTTCAAAAATGTTCTTGGCGAGGATGCAGTCAAAAATTGTGTGGTAATTTACAATACAGTTTCGGATTTTAAAAAAATCAGACAGTGTCTATAAATGTGCCTTGATCGACATAAGTTGAGCGTCTGTCACGGAGAACTAATGCATTGAAGATCAAAAAAAGATGCAAGCTCATAGCGAGCTTGATGTCAGAGGGATAAATTTTCCGTCTTGGATTTTGTCACAATTTTTGATCACACCAAGAAAGCCCCGCTGATTTTTGGTCATCCAAGAAATGGCAGAGATGCAAACTATACCAACATCAGTCTGGGGTCTTTGACCACGATTCTTGATAAAATGCTGTTTTGCAGTCATTTTTAAAGACTCAAATCTAACAAAGACGAAGAATAAAATTTAGAATACCATTAAAAACCCGTGAACCATTATTTAGTTGTATGGTTGAACCTTGAAACGTGACCGAACTCAATAATATTATATTTCGATAGAATAACCCCTCCCCCCACCCAAACGATTTCTTAGGAATCTAATCTTTCGATAAATTGTTTTAGTACTTGCTTCTAAACGACATATTTGTATTATTTGCTTGTCTGAATCTTGACAGCATTATCCTTTTTCCTTTTTTCCAGAAACGACTTGGAAATACCTGTCAAGGCTCTTGCTTTTTTAACATTCTTCTTCTTAACTATGCATCCGTTTATATGTATTGTTGTCTGCCCTTGCTTTCGTCATTTTATTTTGTCTTCGTTATTTTCTTTTTAAAGGTTTTGACTAGCTTTAGTGCTTTTTATTTTACCATATTTGCCATATATTATCGGGTGTTAACTTTCTTGTTGAACCCAGCACTCATTTTTTGTTTTGGTAGCTTTCATCTAGAACATTAGAACAATATGTACTTTACCATATCAACTTTCTCCATACTACATACACCCATCATTTTCGGTCTTACCTATTCTTAGAGTATATACTTTAAAGAATCCAGAGCCTGTAATCGCTTGCGTTTTAATCCATTGTCCAATATTTGTAACATTGTGAGAGCTTTCAATTCTTATCCCATTTTTGTTGCCATAGCGCCATGGTTCTTTCTCTTACTACTTTTCCTTCATTCCCCAATTTTCTTCTTCTTACCATAATTAAATTTTCGATCTCTTGTCATGAGTTATACTGGTATCGTATTGGTTAACAAAAACATGCAGATTTATAATGAGCTTGCTGACAATAAACTGGATCATTGACAGCGGAATCAACTCTCGGTACCAAACTTTGTTAATGAAATACTGTGTTCATACCAATTATGTTCGACAAATTTGTGCTAATTGACCATATTAATCTCGGCAGTATTTTGTAACTTATTTTTCCTTTATTTCTTCTGGAAAAGGTCTGTTAAGGTTTCTTGCTATTACTAATCTTCTTTTCTCCTAACCTTCCTCTATCTTCTTTGGTTTGCATCCACTTAAATGCTTTGTTGTTTACCTTTGCCTTTCGCCTCTTTCTTTTTTCTTAATTATTTTTAAAGTTTCTGATTAAATTAAATGCGTATTTACTTTGCAGCATAATTCCTGTTATATTGTCTGGTATCACCGTTTTATCAAGCCCAGTACTCATTTGTTATCTCAATTGTAAAACATTAGAACAAGGTGCACTTCAGCAAATTGACTTCTCCGTAATACGTACACCCATCATCGCTCTTGCCTACTTTCAGCATCTATACTTTAAAATCCCCATAGCGGGTCTGCGCTAATGTTATATGGTAGCAAAATTTATTATAGTTACATTAAACCCACTTTGTAACATTTAAAATTAATTTCTTGGTCCATTGTAGGACCTTTCAATTGGACTGCAGTTTTTTTCTTGCTACCTTCCTTTTATCTTTTTTTATCTTCTTCTTCTTGTTTACAAAGAAATCTTTAATTTTGGACCATGAGGTCTACTATCATTGTACCGGTTGCCATTTGGACCGTCTTCAACGAAATGGCGTTTATTATCTTAAATAGGACTTTTTGTAGCACGTTGTAATTATGTAATTCTTCCGTTTCTTTCTCTACTTTTTCATTATATTTCTTTATGATTTGTGGCGATTTTGGTTATAAAACTTCTAACTAATTTAGTTACATAATTTTTGTCTTAATACTGTTCTTTAATTTATATTCTTGTATCAATATTGTCTTTTAGTAGCCTAGCTATTGCCTTAATTTTATCGTTTACGTTATTTATGATAATTGTAGCCCCATTTGTTCATTGTTTTTTGCTTATTTTTTTTGCTACTTTTTTCTTCTCCTCTGGAGAACTGTCTACTAGAAATATCGAATTTAGGTACCTTTCCAATTCTTGACTGTTGGCCTCTATCTTATATACTTTTTTGTCCATTACGGGCGTTGACCTTACACATTTTACTTGTACACGTAGTTGTTGTCATAAGTGGAAGTTTTTCAATTTTTTTATTTAACAATCTAAGATATTAGTTGCACCCGCTTTTATCATAAGCTTTATGAGTCTACCGAATAACAACAAAGATATGAACGCTTATAACGAGCTTGGTGGCAAGCTAGACCATTGGCAGCAAAGTAAATTCTCAAATTTAAGTTTTGTTAAAGTTTTTGACCACATTAAGGAATGCTACACTGGTTTTAGATCATCCAAAAAAATGACAGACACAACTGAACTGAAATCAGTTTAAAGTCATCGTCCTCTGTTTTTAGTCGTTTGTAGACACTTATTCTACAAATTCTTTTGGGATTGACAATAGCCTGTTTAGGCTATATATTTTTTCTAAGGTTAGCAGTCATTTTTCAAAAACTCAAAATTTAACGACAAAAGACAAAAAATTAAATTTTTGAATTTTGTGTATCGTGGTCAAACTCAAAAATATCGTAACTGGATAGAATTCAGAAAAAGCGAGTTTCCTAAATTGGGGGACTTCAGTATTTTCTTATAAACGACATATTTGTACTAATCGACTGTCTTAATTTCCCTCTTGGTGCTTTTTTCATCCTCTAATTTTTTTTTTTGTTTACAAACAAATTTCCGTTTTCCCTCTTTGATTTCTACTGGTATCATACCGATGACCATTTGGACCGTCTTCAATGAAATAGTTTTGTAAGCACTCACAATTATGAATAAGATTTCCGTTGCATACTTCTATTTTGGCTTTGTTCTTTTGGACTCTTTTGTAAAGCTTTATGCTATTTTGGATCAATTAAAATTTATTCTGTTCACTAATTCTCTCACCCCACCGATATTACATATCATTCTAGTTAATGCCACTATTCTTAACTAGCTCTTCTTTATTACTCTTTCAAAATTCTTCTCGAAACTTCTAGTATTGTCTAAGCTCCTCCTCAAGTATTTCGCTTTTTTTGGAGAAATTATTTCCGTCTCCTTTTAGACTCGTCCAATTTTTGATTATATCCTCTGATGTTGATAATAAAGCCACTAAATTTTCTCTATTGTATTATAGTTACATAATCTTTAAGTTATATCACTGTCTCTTTGATTTCCTTCTTTATGTAGTATGAATACTGCTACAGTATTCCCCAGGGGTGAATTATTTTTAATTGTTCCTGTGTACTACTGTCTACTAGAAACATCGAATTTAGGTACTCTTTCCAATACCTGGTTCATATGAATATTGCTCATTAGGGGCATTGACCTTACACGCTTTACTTGCACACATAGATGCCGTCACTTTAGATTAGTGGAAGTTCTTTATTTTTTTTATTGAATAATCTAAGATATTAATCGCACTCGTTTTCACTATAAAAGCTTTTATGGGTCTAATGCACTTCCGCCAAATCCAATACCACCAAAATGATGCAAGCTTAGAGTGAGCTTGCTGCCAATAAGTTGGAACATTGGCAACAAATGAACTCTCGGTCTTAGACTTTGCTTTTAACCTCATCGAGAAAGGTTGTACTGGTTTCGATTCTCCAAAAAATGGTGGAAGCGCCAATTTTGTATAATTGTATAATAAAATATTAGTTTAAAGTCTGTGGTTGCTGTTCAGTACTTATTTATTTTATGGGGTAGATAAGAGGTAGTTGTTTTTCAAAGACAAAAAAATTTGGAATACCGCTTGAAACTGGCAGATCATTATTATTTAGTTGAGTTGTTTAATCTTGTAAAACGCTTACTTAGTAATATCGTATGTGGAAAAACTGTTTTTATAGCAACATGACCTTTCAAGCAAATTGGGGGCTTTTAAAATTTTCTTAAAAACGACAGTATCGTACCAATCAACAGTCATTTCTTGACTATATTTTTCTTTTTTCTGAAAGCAACCTAGAAACATTATTCAACGCTTATGTTTCTGCTAACCTTCTCTGTCTTATTTGGTGTGCATACGCTTACACACTTTATGCTTACCCTTATCTTTCGGTATTTTCTTCGTTCTTCATTATTTTATTGTAAAGGTTTTAAGTGTTTTCTATGCTTTCTTATTTTGCAGCATGATATGCATTATATTGTTTAGTTTCACCATTTTGCCGAACTTCCTATTAATTTTTTGTTTTGGTAGTTCCTATCTAGGACATTGAAATAGTGTGTACTCACCAAATCAATTTCTCCGTATTACATACATCCATCATCTTGTTCTTAATTATTTTCAGTGTATAGTGTATATATTTTAAAGACCCTACAGTCCGTAAGCGCTTGTGTTGTATAGAAGCCGAGTTTACTATTGTTTTACTTAACAACATTGTGCAGCATTTGGAATTAATTTTTGATTCATTCCGATTCTTGTCCTATCTTTGTTACCATAGCGCTATTATTCTTTCTCTTGCTACTTTTCTTTCATTCTCAAATTTTCTTCTTGGCCTTAAACAAATTTAAGTTTTTCAGTTATCAGATCTACTGGTATCGAACCAGTTACCATTTGGACCGCCTTCAATAAAATGGTTTTATAGAAATTTGCTATGCTAAGTAAGATATTTTGTTGCATGCTCTCTATTGATGCTTTGTATCTTCTAACTCAAAAATGTATAATCATGGTTAATGGTTCAAGTATGTTGGACATTATTAGCTTAATGTCGGTACCTTTTCTCGACCTTCTTGGTTACACTTTTAATGTTGTCTATTCTCAGATTTTTTTCCTTCTTTACCCATCGGTTTTTTGATTATATTTTTCTGCGATTTTGGTCATTAAACTGTTCATTCTTCTTGATTCTAATCTAGTAGTATAGTCTTTAAGTTTTATGACTGCCTTTTTGATTTCTTTCTTTGTCCTTCGCTAGCGTAGCTACTGCCTTAATTTCAGCTCTTCTATTATTCATGATTATTGTTGTTGTTTATTGTTCTGGCTTAATTCTTTATTGCTCATTGTTTCAACTTTTTCTTGGGAGAACTATTTACTAAAAACTTCGAATTTAGATACCCTTGAAACAATGTGTACTTTATCAAATTAACTTCTTCGTATTGCATACACCCATTATCTTTGCTCTTGCTATTTTACTGCATATACTTTAAATTTGCCATGACCCATACTTATGTTGTATAGTAGTCAAGTTTGCAATTGTTATATCACATATATAAACCCAATTCTTATCTTGCCAGTTTTCTTTCAACATACAATTTTCTTCTTCTTGTCCAGAAACAAATTTTTGGGGATCCTAAATAGGATTTTTTGTCGCACGGTCTCTATTTTGGCTGTGTCTTTTGAACTCTAAACGCGTTATATCATTCTAGAGCAACATACAATGAGATACTCTGTTTAGTAATTCTCGCTTTTTACTTAAATATACTAAAATATTAGGCATTCTGGTTAATACCGCTCCTACCTCGGTCTTCTTCGTTACTTTTTAAATATTCTGTTTGAAACTCCTATTAATGTCTAAATCACTTTTTAATTATTTTGCCAACATTTAAAGTTATGTAGTCATCCTAAATCTTGAACCTCGGTTCTTCCCGTTTCCTTCTAGTACTATAAATTTTTTATTATATTGCTTTATTATTTTAGTAGTTGTATAATTTTTAAATTGTATTACGGCCTGTCTGATTTCCATTTTTATATAACTACTACCTTAATTCAATCGGATTTAGATTTTGTTAAAATTTTTCACTACACTAAGAAATTTTGCACTCATTTTAGATCGTCCAAAAATGGCATACTGAACTAACATCAGTTTGAGGTTTTTGACTGGTATTTTTGGTCTTTTGTAGACACTTACACTACGGGGTAGAGACTGTTCAGACAATATTTCTCTTTGCAATTTTTTTAGTCGTTTCTCAAAGTGTAACAAAAAAGGTCTAAATTTAGAATACTACTAGAAACTCTCGCACTATTGTGATTTAGTTAAATTGTTCAATCTTGTATAACATGGCCATACTCCAGAAAAACGATATATTAAGAATAGATTTTTTGAAGAAACTTTCTTAAAAATGACAATTTTGTCTTTATCTTGACTGTATTTTATAGGTACTCGTTTTTTCTTTCTAAAAGTGCTCTGCAAACGCTTATCGAGGTTTGCGTCAAAACAATTCCTGTTTTTTTATTACTAGGCTTCTCCTAATCTACTTCTACCTTTCTTGTGTATCCGCCTCTGATCACATTCGCCTTCATTATGTTTCTTATGAAGATTCTGACTAACTTTAATGTTTTTTTTTATTTTTTCACATAATTCCCACTGTATTGTCTGGTGTCATCTGAAATTAGTTTCTCCCGATTCTTATCCCATCTTTGTTGCAATAGCGCTATAGTTCCTTCTCTTGCTGCCTTTATTTTATCATTTGAAATTTTCGTTATAAACAAATCTCCATTTCTCCGCCATGAGGTCCACTGGTATCGTATAAGTGGCCATTTGGACTGCCTTTAATAAAATGGTCCTGTAGGCACTCGCGATCCGAAATAGGGATTTTCCCTGAATGCTCTCCACTTTATGTTCTTTTAGACTCGAAGCGTTACGCAATGTATGGGAAATACGTACGTTAAGATGAATTACCTCACTCCGTTTAGTAACTCACACTTTTTATTTAAGAGCTCACTAATGTTGGGTATTATTATCGTTAATGTCGCACCTATTATCTCCCGGTATTCTTCGTTACTATTTCGATAACGTCCTTGAAATTCTCATTATTATCTAAGAAGTTGTACAAGTGTCTCGAATCTTGAATCTCAGTTGTTCCCATTTTATTCTTAATCCATCAACATTTTATTGCATTTGTTTACGATCATGGTCATAATGCCACTAAATGTTCTGGATTGTAACCTAAGTGTATACTATTTAAGTCTTATTACTGCTTCTTTAATTTTTTTCTTTATATTAATATTGTCCTTCATTAGCTTTGTCATTCATATTATTTATGATAACTGTAGCATTCTCCAGTTCTTAATTATTTTGCTTATTTTTTATTATTTCTTTTTCTTCTTCTTTCGGGAAACTGCATTAAAAACATCTAGTTTAATTACTTTTCTCAATTCTTAATGATTTCCCTTCTCAATTTTTCTTTTATCCCACTAGGGGCATTGACCTCACGCACTTCACTTAGACACCTAAATGTTGTCTCTTTAGATAAGTGGAATTTTATTTTTTTAACAATATAAAATATTATTCTTACTCGCTTTCATTATACCAACCATCTTTTACGAGTCTAAATTACTTCCACTAAAGTACTGAACAGCAACAAAAACATAGAAGCTCATAGAGAGCTTATTGACAATAAAGTAGACCATCAGTAGCGGGATATATTCAACCTTAGAATTTATTTTAGTATTTTGACTATACCAAGGAAGCTTACACTGGTTTTCGATCAACGAAGAATAGCGGAGGCGCTAACAGAGCCGACATCAGGTTGAGGTCTTTGACTAGTGGTTTTAGTCGTTTACTGTCATCTATTTTAAGGGGTGGATAAGAGACTATTTAAACAATATTGCTTTTTCCAAGCGCAATAGTCGTTTTTCAATCATTCAAAATGTAATAAGGAATGAGAGCAAAATTTGGAATACTCCTTTGGAAACTAGAGCACCATTATTACTTAATTAAATGGTTCAATCTTGTAAAAAGCGATTTCTTAGGAACTTGATCTTCTGAGGAAATTATTGACTACACTGAGAATTTTTGTATTTTCTTATAAACTATATATTTGTGTTAATCTACGGTCTTGAGCTTGGCAGTGTTTTATGGGCACTTCTGGAAGTGACCTGGAAGGGGACCTATGTTTGTGTCAAACGACCCCTGCTAACCCTTTTTTTTTTGCTGTTTACTCTTGCATATCATCACTTCCTTTTTTTCTTATATTTGTTATAAAAATTTTGAGTAATCTTAATATTTCTTATTTTGCAGCATATATTGTTTTCGTCGAACTCATTTGTTTTAATAGTTTGTATCTAGGACATTGGAACAATGAGTTCTTTACCAAATTTCCTTCTCCGTACTACATACACCCATAATCTGTGCTGTTGTTCATTACCACTATATTTTTCCTTTTTCTTCATAATTTCTTTTATAATGATTTTGATTGTCTCCTATAAAACCCCTTATATGGTCTTTTTCACTATTTCCTCGAATTCAGTGCTCATTTGTTGTATTAGTAATTCCCATTTCAGACGTTGCAGAATTTTATATTTCATCAAACTGATTTCTCCGTAATATATACACCTGTCATCTTCTCTCTTGTCTATTCTCAGTGTGTATATACTTTAAAGCCTTTAGATCCTTTATACATTTGCGTTGTATAACAGTCATATTTATAATTTAATCCACTATGCAACATTTGGAATTAATTTCTTGAGTATTATTCTGGTTAATATCCATACCCTTTTCTCGACGTTCTCGTTATTCTTTCAATATATTTTTGAAACTCCTGTTATTGTCAATTCTCAGGTATTGTAAGGGTCTTGAACGAGTAAGTGTCTCGAATCTTAAACTTTGATTCTTTGCTTTTTTTTCTATTAACTAAAGTTTTTTGACTACAACCTAGGTATAGCCTTTAAGTTTCATTATTATCTCCTTGATTCTTTCTTTGTATTAATATTGTTCTTTGGCAGATTTGCTATTGTCTTAATTTCGTCACTTATATTATTTATAATCATCATTTCAGGTATCTTGTTTAATTCCTTATTTCACTATGTTCCTCTTTCCCTCAGCTGCAATCCTTTCTAAAGAACTGTCAACAAAAAAATATTTTGTTTTGGTACTTTTCTGAATTTTTATTTTTTACCTTTGTCGCTATCTTATATGCGTCCGCCTTATGGGAATTTACCTTTTTGTCCTACTAGGGCGTTGATCTTACCCACTTAATTTGCACTCTTAGATGGAAGAGTACTAGATAAATTTGAAACTCGCTGTACCGTAGACTTTTGCCGACTTTTTTGTCTACATTCCTTTCCTGTGAGAACTATGCATTGTCTTATGCTCGCCAAGTCTGTCGCCGTACAATATGTTTAAGAAAAAATTAAAAAGAAAAGTGTAGACGTGTCTCTTAGCCCTCGTTTCCTAATAGCATTGAAATTTCAAAAGAAAAATGGTCAAGGGAAACACAAAGAAAAAGAATAGACAGGCAAGACAAGTAGTGCACCTCCCTTACTGACTGTAAAGAATATACTATTGGTTTGAGAAAGGGAAGCCTTTTATCTTTTAGATGTCTACCACTCGCAGATGCAACTGATAGAGGGTTACGAACGTCACCGCACAGAATCTGTTGTCTCTAGAGTCGATTATATTTCTATAAAAAACAAAGTAGATTTATGAATTATGCTGACCTATTTTTTCAGCTCTTTGTCACAGTTGTTAATAGAAGTAAGATTTTCATTGTGTTTATTAAATGGTCGTAAAGGTGAACAGAATAACCTTGTAATCACTGTCAAGTTTACCGTATTTAATTGTGTGTTGCACGGGAATGGCATTGGAGATGGCAATGTGAGGTCATTTAAGGCATATGCAGCATCTGTTGTTTGTGCAAATTACTTAATAGTTTTATAAAGAGTGATCGGCTTGATAGTATGAACAACTCCAGATGGCGCGTTTGAAAAAAATATGGGTTGCATTCTCGATGCAATGGGCTGTAACCATAAGTAAGTAGAACTTATGGATTTCAAATATTAATCAAAATCATGATCACTGTAGAAGAGAGCATTCTTTTGAAAAGCAACCAGGATTTTTTACCAAGTTTTCATTTCATGAAGAAAATATTTTAATTGTTGGTTTAAAGATGCATGTAAGTATATTAAAGTTTAGATTGTGATAGAGATTGTTAATATTTCTTTGTTTATCTTTATGTTTTATGACTTTTGGACTACTTATTCCCATATACATTTCAATGCTGCATCGGTAAACTTTTATTTTGTAATTTACGTCAACGTGTTATAGGAACTCTAACACTTCGATGCTTACTTTTCTTTATTTGCATTCGCAATTTGCTGATGTACAGCAAGCAGTCGTTGCGACCACGTCGAATCACGTGAATAAACTGTAACCCTGTAATAAAAGTCTAGTTAGCCACGTGCAGCACATCGTGACGAAGGAAACTCCTCCTGCTCCACGAAAACGCGTAACGGCGCTTTTTGTCCCGAATTCCAGAAGTTCATGGCGTTATTGACATTACAGCTACTCTGCAGTCCTAAAAAAATTAAACGGCTCTAGCTCGTGCCATCGAGCAGGAGCGCAACTTGCAGGCCCGAAGGCTGCTAATGTCATGGGCACACATGGAAAGAATTGAATTGTTATTCTCCGCCGACAGTCCCAGGCGAGTTTGTTGTTTCAGAAAGCAACTGAGGCGTGAAACGAGCGCGTGAAAATGCCTTCGCTTTGTTTCAAAGTAACGGGCGTTTAACCGAGCAATTGGCGTGCGCAGAGAGCAAATGAAACAGAAAAAAATAACTGGAGATTGCCATGAACGTTAATGCGAACTGTTCGCTAGCGATTCTGATTTGATACCATTCAGTGAATTAATTGAAGCTTAGGTTTTGAGGCTGTAAATCAAAAATAATTTTGCGACCAAAAATAGGAGCACTTGCTGTAATGCACAATTCTCCACTCCTCTACTTTTCAAAATTCCAAAAACGGCTAATCGATTTTTTATGATACTTAAAAATTTACTAATTTGTGCTTCTCTTTCACTCTCCTTCTCCAGCAAAATGGTGTAGTTGAATACTCTGTTTAGTTTTATTTCTCAGTCGATTCGCCGCTGTTCTATAAAAAGTAAACTGGAGTACATAGACGTAATTGGGTACACTGATTACAAACATTATGTTAATGAATCTAACTCGATTTCATCTATTTCTTTATCCTTTAGTCTATTCCTTTACTCGTCATTGCTTTGGATTTTATTCTCCGTCTGTATGACTATGTAATGCTCTAAAAAATAAGATTTTAAGAATTGTATTTAAATTTTCCTATTATTTATTTTTTGTATTGGTTTATCTGCTAATTTACGATCTACGCTTAGTTTTACAGAGTAATAAGTAAATGTTATGATAGGGTTGCTGGGTGACACGAGTAGGGCGCCGTCCATTGGCGGATCTCTAGAATTTATTCACTGAGGTTTTCCATCCATAGTCTATTCGGACTGTAACTGAAGGCTAGTGGGCGTAGAGGTCGGCAATGAGTTTATTTGTGTGGTTTAGTGTGCGATTTTTGCTTTTAGTAGCATGATTCGTAATAGTTTTATAGAGTAATAGTTTACTTTCTAGGGTCAGTTGCGATTAGCGTCCAATCAACCAGTGCATACATTTTGTCTTTAGGTTGAGCTGTTGTTTTTTGGCTTTTATGTGGGCTTTCCGGCTTAACCTTTGGTCAAGGTGAAGTCCTAGGTACTTTACCTCAATTTTTACTAGGATGTGTTGATTGTATATGGTGACTGGAGGGCATGTGGAGTGTTTATTGGTAAAAGTAATTTGCGTTAATTTGTTGCCGTTAACTTTAATGGGCCACTGGTCGAGCCAATTTTCAAGAAGGTTTAGGTGTGACTGGAGCCTTTTAGATGTTCGATCTAAATGGTATTAGATGACATTATTGCAATATCACCTGCAAAGGTGGCGATTAAGGTGTTTTCTGTTGTGGGGATATCTTCTGTATGAAGAGCTATAGGAAAGGACCAAGAACGCTACGTGATACCAGAGTTAATGGTTTGATAGGTTTGGACTTGGAAATGTCTTTGTGTTAAATAAAATTTTAGGAAAAGGAAAATTTGGTGAAATGATTTTCTTTTAATTTTATAAAACAACCCGCTGTGCCATATCTTGATGCACACATTTTCCCCTCAAAGGTATCTTTGATATGGTTGACTATTATATGAAATTGCTGGATGGTTGAATGATCTTCACGGAAGCTAAACTGGTGAGTGGGAATTAGCTCTTTTGAAGGTAGGATGTGACTTCTTACGGAGGTTTGCCAGGCTTATCAATTTTTTATATGTAGCGGTATGTTATTGATTTCGGGTACAGTTTTATGGTTTAACGGGGTAGCTTCCCGGGCAGCTTTTTGGATGAGCTGCATAAGGTACTCAACAGTTTCGTCAATTTCGCTAGGTGTGTGCATTTTATGTAACAATTGTATATTGTTATTGATATATTGTTGAAAATGCTTCCCTGTTTTAGCAGAGCAAAGCTTTGGTGGTGATGTTTTCCATATAATACTGATACTTAACATTATTATTATGGGGGAGTGATCAGAATTTAGGTCGAAGTTACTTTCAACTTTGCTGTATATTATCGTAAATGCCCTTAGTAACAGCGCAGTCAAGAATTTTACGAAGGTCCGTTGACTTATTATGTTGTATGGTGGCAAAAAGTAATCTGGAACCTCATGCAGTGTGCTTCGAGTTCTAGGCTCCGGCTTCTCACTTTTATAGATAGCTATGGTGTACATATAACTATAGCACAGCTATTGTATTAAGTGTTTTATACTTCCTTAACTTTCCGACCTACCGCCGCCTCTTTACCTAGTAATATTTGACATTTACTAAACAATTTTTATTCATTCAACTTTGCAGTAACCATGACCTAAACAAATTAAAGCTGACAAAGCATTTTATATTCCATCAAGGACAACAATTGAACATTTATAGAAGCTTCTTTTAGCAAATACCCACTTACACCTTTAAGTATACAAAAATCATCTGATGGAAGGGCTTGGGTTTGCTGACCATTTACACCGCCGAAAATTTATCAGTTGGTTTTTAGATCATTATGAAGTGAATTTCCAGTTTAAAAGAAAAATAATTTTTTGCGATGTGGTACATTTTAACGTGAAATAATCAAAAGGCTTCACTTTTAACAACGAGTCATGTTTGACTATTGGCAGATGGTATAACTGTTTTATGGCGACTTCCTCAACTTTCGACCTACCGCCAGCTCTTTATATCCTAGCTAACCCACAATCTGGACATTTACTGAACAATATGGTTCCATTCAGGTCTCAACTTATGCAGTAACCAATGACCTAGCAAATTAAAGTCTGAGCTTTAATTTCGGCCATCCTTTAGTATTCCATCATTTAGGTTCAAATTTGAACATTTATAGAAGCTTACTTTTACAAACTACACTACACTTTAAGTATACAAAATCATCTGATGGAAGGGCTTGGGAAATTGCTGACCATTTACATCCGAAATATTTTATCAGTAATGGTTTTAGATCATTATGAAGTGTCTAATTTCAGTTTAAAATGTAAAATCAATATTTGTTTTAAATTTCAGTCACATTTTAACGTGACCAGTTTGGTGTTATAATAAGAAACCTATAGTTCCTGATATGACTTCCAACGAGTCACTGTTTGGTGTGGATTTGGTGCAGATGGTATAACTGGAAATGGCGACCGTTGCCATTAATAATCAACATCTTAAATTATCACACAATGAACCGCAGAATCTGGACATTTTATGTAGGCCTGGATACTATTAATATGGTTCCAGAGTGCTGTACATCCACTGCAGTGCTACTATTTATAGACGAGGTTCACATTTAAGTCTAGCTTTTAATTTCGGCCATCCTTTAGTTTCTTTTAGTTCTTTTTAGTTCTTGGTTCGATTGCTCCATTATTTGGTGTTATTCTTCAACATTTTTGACATTATGATTTTGCGTTCTGCTTTTATTTTGTGACCCCCTTTAAATCCTTTCTACTGTTTTCATTAATATAAATCTGTCTACTTTTGCTTTTGTTACTCTCTGATTTGTATTGTAAGACTGCCTTTGCTCTATTTGTGGGCTGCATTTGTTCAACATATCCAGATAACTTATACGCACCCTTCTAAAGTATTTGGATATGTTTGCCTCCTCATGGCATGTTCTGAATCCTCAATTTGTTACAATTAAAGAAATAATTCTTGCATTAAAAGAAATAAGAGCATTATAAATACCAAAAGATTTTTTTACCTTAACATTTTTTTAATTTTCTTTTGTCATCGATTGAGTTTATAAAATAATATTTTTTTAACTTCCACTTTTTTTTACTAAGTGTTTCTCTTGAGTTTACTTTTTGGCTTAATAATTTATTACGTAAGTCAATCAAATATAAACTGGGATTGTTTTTTTTTAAATTTTTTGAAGCATTATAAAAATACAAATTTCTAAAATTATTTGTCTGCATAGTTTCCAGAATTATAAACTATTTTCTTTACAGATAGGTGTTTTTGCTCCCTCTAGCATAAACAAAGGAGATTGTGACACCAGCCAATGATACACGACTGCTCCGACAGTGATCCAAACTGCAGACTAAAGAGAGTGTAGTCTAGAACGAACACTTATTTTGTTGTCATGCTTATGTAGTTCTATGGCATAGAACGTTGTACTGAAGCAGGATAACGCCTCGAATTGAAAATTTGCGCCTTTTTCGACGATATGCGAGTTTTGTTTCGCTAATGGTAGCAGATGACGTTTACAGGACGATGTTCGTGTAAAAAATTGATGTATAAAACTCTTTCACCACTCTATACCAGATTGTTTAATTTCCGAGTTGTACAAGTAATGGTGTAAAAACTTTAATTGCCAAAAGTGCGAAAAGTCTCTGCTTCAATGTAGTAGCGTATTAGTAGCTGTTTCACATCTCGAAACGCTGCAGTTTCTATTCTTCAACGAGAAAACGAAAGGTCTATATTGGAGACACTTTTTCAGACCCAAAAAGTAATTGTTGCCTAAACATCACTTCGAAAGCAGTTTCAACGACTGCTAATTGGATATCATCCTTGACACGAACACTGCAACTATTCTTCTCAATCATAATATTCCTTTATTTTCAACTACTCCTCGTTCTCTTAAGGATTTTTTATGCTACGCATACAATTAATTTTTTTTTTGATAACGTTCTTGAATTGTAAACCAAGAACTGAAAAAAATTAAATAAGAACATTTATCGGAGATAGCAATGTTAAAATAGGGAGCAGGATATGTACAAGCCCAATATAGATAAAGATTTAAAAACACCATTACCATACTTTCTGTACCAAAAAATCTATAAAAGAATCTGTTTAGCTCCAGAAGACAACACAATAAATCAAATAAATCGTATCTTAATAGAAAATAAAAACACAAACTATATTAAAGACATGAGGATCTACAAGGGGGCAGATGCTGAGCCGAATCACTTACTTAGAGTGAATCATAGAGACATTGTACAACCGAGAAAGACACGGGAGTACTACAATAGTAAACTTATAAAAAAAGTATACAAAAATATAGAAATAATCTTGAACTGTTGAGGAAGAATGCAACAACGTAGTCTTAAAAACATCTAAAGTAGTGTTGGAAGAGGCTAGGAGTTAGCGCCAAAAAGAATGGTTTAATGATGAATGTAATATGATATTGAAAAACACAAACTCGGCAATAATGTTAATTTTAAAAAACAAAACACAAAAAATTATTACAAAAATGAAGAAGTCGAAAAATAATCCAAGCAGATTTGTAAAACCAAAAATTTGATTTGGCCTGCTCTTTTTATTCTTTTCTACTGAACTTTACTCTAATATAATATTTATCGTTAGTCAGCTCTCATAAGATGTCTTAATCATTTTACTGTTTGTTTAATTTTCCTAACAATATCTTTTCCTATTTCCCATCTTATCTCTTGTTTCGTTTTTATTCTGTAGTCGTTTTCTGATATCTTTGTTGGCCCCCAGTATTGTTTTTATAATTTTTCTTTTCTTTATTATCAGGTTTTTCCCTTCTTTCTTCGCGATTGTTTTCTTATTAAAATGTTTTATTGATTTTCTTTCATATTGTTCTTCAATGAATTCTTGTTGGCATAAAAAGCTTTTATTTCTATTACTCTCGCTCCATTAATATACTGCTTAACACTGAGATACTTAAATTTGTAAACTTCTTCAATATTTTAGTATTATCATGATTTTCGTCTTATTTTTATTTATGTTTAGTCTAATTTCTATTCTTCTATCTTTTCTGCGTTCTGATGCTAACACGTGTTTAGTTCAATATCATTTTTATCAGTCTTCTTAATTTCACCGCTGTTACTAATTCTTTCATGCCTATGAGTCTTCTTTATAATTGGAGGCAAGGACTTGTTCTAAATATACTTCTCTTTTATACTGATGTACTTTTATTATTTGCTTTAGTACATGAAATGCATAAATTGTTTATCTTTTCCTCATAAAATCTTATCGATATTGATGTCTTATAATTTTTCTTTATTATTGGAGAAAATATTTTGTATGGGGTGTTTAATAAGAGTTCGTTGCTATTTATTGTTTAATTTTAAAGTACCTTTGTATCTTTTCTTATTTTACAATTGTCTTGTTTATTATTTATTCTAGTTTATGTTTATGAATTTTAATATGGTTAGTGGTGTTCATTTTGTTGCTAATCATTCTTTATATTCTGTAATTGTTTCTCAACTCAATCTTTTACTTGTTCTTGTTATTTTATAGTATTCTATCCTCTTGTCTTCATACTTCACTTTGTTCTTTTTATTATTGGTTTTTTCTATTTTAATATTGTTTTAAATTTTTCCATATATAATTTTGGCATTTTCCATTTAAATTTCTTTTGTGTTACTCTATTTTTCTACTGACCCATAATTTGTTTTACTCCTAATTTGTTTTAGCATTCTTTCGCATACTACATTACTTCTTTGGGTTCTATTTATTCTTTACTACTTTTTTTGTTATGGTTTGTTTTGCCGCACTGCTGCCATAAAGTAGTTGAATCTGCACATGCTCTTCTATATGTTCTTATATCTATTACCGTTGACTTCTTGTTACTAGTAAAGAGTCTTGAGATTGTGCTTGCTTGCCCGGGAACCTTCATATTGTTTATGCATCTGAAGATGATCGTGTTTAGTACTGCTTATAATTTTATCAGTTAAGTAACATAATCTGAATCTATTGCTGTTTCTTTTTTTCATACATTGTGTATTTTCCCGCTATTTGACTGATCTTTTCTTTCCTGATCTGAGTGTTACAGTTTCCCAACACAATGATCACATTCTCACATATTGTGGAACTGTAGAAATGTATATATTCATTAACTAATCATTTATTCGGATTAGGTAATATTTTTTGATGAAATATGAAGACTTTGTTATATATAAAAGCGCTTACAAAAGAGAATATTTCTTGAAAGAAGGAACACACAGACAAGAACAAAGAAAAATGAGGAAGGTAACAGCAGCTCAGAACTAATGATAACGACAATAACTACAGACAGGTTAATAGTTTGGCAATGGAAAAGAAAATAAGTAAAATAAACGAATAAAAGAATAAAAATTAAAATAAATACATAGGGCGTTAGGACGCTGTTAATAATATATCATGGCGAGTCAAGTTAAGAATATATGAAACTATTATCCGATAAGTGATGACGTATGAGTGTGCGTTATGATAAAAAGGTAAGGACAATGCAGCCTAATGCTAAAATAATGCAACGATACAGAGACTAGAACGTCACATGGGTAGTATAATCTTACAGAATACGGTGATTAGACATGAATACAAATGAATGAGATGTTAGTATTGAAATGAGCAACGGAAAGTTAAAGAAGAAGAGGGCGACTAAAGAGCAGATGTGGTGAAGAAATTAAATGTCAAGAACTCGGGTGTGACAGCTAGAGATAATCAATAATAGAAAGCTATAACAAAACAAGCTTTAGGCGTGCAGGGGCTGTAGTGCTTAATTATCACCATAATTGCATAGTGGTGCTAAATACTCGCATCCTCCTTTCAAAATTCCCCGAAACTTTTTTATTACACTACTACCTCGTGCGGCTACAACTTTGTTTTGTACAGCAGAGTTTGTAAATTTAAAGTGGAGCTCGCAAATGTCGCTCGACTGGTTTTTATGTCCGCGACCGTTTGTTGCATTTGTACCTGATTTTCTAGCGTGCACTCTAAAAATGTCAACCGCAATCCTTAAATTAGCCATTTTGCGCTTCCTCCTTTTACGCCACAACGCCACTCAAACTAAAACACTGTTATTTCAATAAGGTAATTAATACGTAGGCTTGTTTTTGTAAGGGAACATCGACAACTGTTTTGTGTCTTCTAATTGGACTGGATGACGCAAAAGCAATTAATTGCACGATTTAACAAAGTGTGGCTATCAGAAAGCTATTTTTGATTTCGCGACGGTTACCTAATCAGGACTGTAAATATGGTGCGAAAATAGACATTTACATAACATAATTGCTGAGGTGGTCGTACTAAAACTATTCGGTTGCTTAATTTTATCCGAAAGGATTCCCTTGTACAGGACTTGAAACCAACGCAAAATTAATTATCCAATGAAGGTTTTCATGGTCAAACAGGTAAATATCAGTTAGCTGAAAGTTTAATTAAACTTGTAAATTTATTTTTTAAGCAATAATGTAAATCAGTTCCTAGAGTGAGGTACAAATTTAGTTTTACTTTTGACTTCTTAATAATTTTAAAAAAGTATATATGTTAATTGTAATTGTGGATCAAACCTTGGTGTAATTATTAAAGTGTTTGATAGTAATCACAGTTCAATAATGATAATCAAGGAAAGATTGATTACAATTACTATTGTTTGTATATAAGTCACATATATAAGTGATATCACAACTAACCAAAGCGCTCAGTAATTGTCAGAGACTCTATGCCCCTATTTTTAATACTCCCACGCAGGGAATGGTCTAAACCAATATCCAGATCGTTTCTGTGCGTCTTTTGACAATTCTTTGGTCAGGAGATCAGTCAATTGCTATTGAATATCAATGTGTTTGGTCTTTTTGTGAAACTTTAGGTTTAGATCTTTTAGATATTTTTGATCAGCGTGACATGAGATCACATACTTCTCTCATGTAGTCGACAGACTAGTTGGCCGTCGCGTGTCTACACCCTGCACAGTCTGCATTCTAGTAACTGGTCAATTCGAACACTGGCGTATTCTTCTGATAGTAAGCGACAGGTCTTTAGACTCTTTCAAATTTCAATTCTCGCTCCCTCCACGTCAATGCACCAGCTCTGGATTTTCCAATAATTGACCGAGAACTTCGACACTAAACGATATAACCGCTCGGGATGCTGTAGCTAAGAAGAGAAGTGTTCCCAGGTCTTGTCTATGTGACAGTTTTTATCTGTTCTTTCTTCTTTTCTGTCGCTGGCAAGTCTTCTTTGGACATCGTTATAGTTCTGTACATTGGTACTGATACTGGAACCCAAGAATCCATTTTATAATGTTAAAACAACTTTTCAGTATAATGGCTTCCAGATACGATTAGTTCATTTCGCTGACTCTCCATATATAAACACAATAGTATGACTTCAGCATTCGTCTGCGTGAATCCACGTGATATTAGATATAAATAGAATTTTTAGTTCCACCGTCTTGACGCTTGCCTGAGGCTATAAATCAATTTTTATAGTTTGTAACGGCGTGCGTCATTACGGAACCCTTTGAATTGCTCCATATAAATCATCTTCGAGTTTACCACGAAGAAAGGCAATTTTCATATCGACTTAATGTTATACCATTTCCATTTGAGTCGCAAACGCTAACAGTGTTTGGACTGAGCCGTATTTGACCACTGTTGAAAGTGTCTTTTCATAATGCGTGCCTTTATTTTAGTTCGCGACTAACCTAGCTTTGAAAGTTCAATCGATATGTCTGCCTTTTTTTCAAATCGACTAACTATCACGTCTTATTAACTTCGTGAAATTTCGTTTCTTCTTTCGTCGCTTGATTCAGACGCGAGATTCCTCCACATCGGCTAGCATAATGCAAGCAAACTATCTTCCCACTGTGGCGTTCTATTTCTCAGAGTATATGACAATCAACACGTAGAAATACGTAGTTGTGGCCATACTTCTTGCTTGTAGATTCAGTTCCTGGAATTCAGTGGAATTCATTTCATTCCATGTATGACGACATCTTTTGAAGTGGTGATCTTTTGGCGGGAGTAGCCTATAAAGAAATGTATTGCCGACTTTGCATCTCATTTTAGTCTTTTTTACTTCGGCACTATCATTAATGTAGAAGACTCAAACACGCTATAACGGGTCACTGAAGGTTTGATACCATTCTACATCTCCCCTGGCGTTAACTTTCGATTTCCTTTTGGAATATTTTCAACGTATACCTCACACAGTAGATGAGTTCGACTGAAAGTTTCTTTAAAAGACCCACGCACGTATATTTAAGTTTTCGCTATCTTTGCCAGTGTTCGGTTTTTACGCTTTACCAATCCGTTCTGTTGTGAAGTAAAAACACTTGTTTGATGTAAAACATGCGCGTCTTTGGGAACATTATCCAGATTTTTTTTACATATTCGAGGTCACTGTCAATTCTGGTCACGCGAAGTTTTTGCCATGTGTCAGTTTTAAATTTAAGCATATAATCTTTAACGTGAACATTCATCTCCTTTTAAATCTTCGTTCTCAAGAAAGACATTGTTACATTACCTCTATGGTCTTGTTGTAATGAAATATACCTATTTTACTGGTAATATCTCTATTGGTCCGCACAGAGGCTTGTCAAGAGAGAAGGTATAATTTTAGAATCCCCAGAAAAGTTCAAATATATTGTTCTCTACATTAATAAAACATTTATATTTTTTAAATACCCTATGAGTGCGCAAATTCAAAGAACTAATCGGTATTAATACACAATTGTATAATTTTTTCTTACTTTTATACACACAAAAAACGCATGAACCCACACTAGAGGCGAAATATGCGGTCTGTTTTTTTTTATCAAAAATTATACAAGTTTTTGGAGTGTTGGTCGTTGGTCCTTGCCGAATGTAGCCCGCACAAGTTCAAAATTTTCTGGTTTTTTCGTTGCTAGTCTTCCAAAACGTAGATTACAAATTGTCCATCCAGTCATTTATATCATATCTTTATTCATACGAAACTTATTGTATTTACACGTAAATGTTACAGGTTCGCACAAATTTTGATGCAGAAGATTGGATCAGGGGATCCAAGTCGACCTTATTTATGCATGTGCATTACAGTCCACTCTCATCCGCTGCTAAGTAACATCGCGGTTCCACAACTTTTATTATATTAACATTGGCTAATTATTTTCGGGGCAAACCTAGCATGTTCATCAATCGCTTGCAGCATAGTTTAAGGCAGTAACAATTTAAATTATTTTATTATACGAGTTGTAAAGTTTTTTTCACAATATTATATAATAATTATTTTAATATCAATAATACGTAAAGATGTCAAAAATATTTTGGGGGCCCGGTAAAAAGTTTTTCCCGGTGTCTAGTGTTAGGTCTTAACGCCCCTGTCTGCTCAAGTCTCTGGGTTTAGTGTACTTGTGTTCGCTCGACTCAAATTTGCTATAAGCGTGCTTTGTTAAAGGGCTGTCTTCACATTTTATGTTGGTCCTCAGTTCTTTGCGTAAGCCACACTGGCGACTAGTCGTCTGTGCCATGTCATCACGCGCCACTATTGGGAAAGCTTTGGTCACTTTTATTTGTATATAATACAGGTTTTTCCTCCTTATCGCACACATTTTTGGTTGGCTAATTGTCTTCTTCAATGTGATGGCGACAAGACCACGATTGCGTGCAAACCTCATAGAAACTGATTTCTATTCTGGTGTCATTTTTATAACGCTGGTCGGTAGCCCAGACTCTATTTGTATCTTTGCCATACGCGTCCAATGTTTTTCTATTATAGAACCTAATTGCGCACCTGTAGTGACAGGTGAGAAAATTTGGAATGTATCACTTTCGCCGTCATATGTGCGCTAGCGCTTATGTTGGCAATATCACTAACCAAGTATTGATTAGGTAGCTATGAATAAACCGCCTTTGTCTTCATCTTCTGATTCTCTTTTCTATACTTATACCGTTTGTATCTGACTTCACCAAAATTAAAACATTCATCGTTAAACTCATTTTGTACGAGGAACTCTTTTTTTTATTTTCAGAGCTACCAACGCATGCGTCATGCTGTCCACACCAGCATTGCATCTGAGCTCATACTTTTTATCTTACGTCAATAACAGTGTCGCGTACTCGGGTGGCAAACAACCAATCACCTCGGTTACTACTTTCGCTTCTTCCGTCTTGACACCGGCGGTCTTCAGTTGTGCGACTAGTCTTCTAGGCCATAAAACTTCTCTAATAACACAATTCGATTGTCATCAATCGCTTCCAAACGCCGCGAGCGCTCTAATTTCCGCTGACGACTTTAACAGGTATCGCTGACAGCAACAGTGCAAACGCCCTTTTGCTCTCAGTCATCTCTTTCCAAGGCTCTTCAATCACTTGGTCTATATCGCGTGCGTGAAGCAGAGCTAACATAAGGAACTTCCATGTTGAAAACTCACCGACCTGACCACTAAAACGACTGCAACTTCCGACTTCTTTTAAGTCTAATGTCGCAATTCCCAGTGGTTAGCGCTCTCCACTTCTTTTTTGGACTTCTGCGACTTCTTCAACAACCACGTTCTAGTACCATGTAATAAGGTGTTTGATAATAAGCACAGTTTATTAATGATAATTAAGAAATTATTACAATTGCTATTTGTAATATATAAGTCACACTTTGGACGATTTATTACACGCTGGCAAACTATCAGGGTCAAAGCACTATATGTCCCTATCCTTAACACTTCCACGCAGAAAATGGTCATTATTCAGGTCGCTTGTGTAATATCCAAGACCAAGTCATAAGCGTTCCAATACATCCCTTGGCAATTCTTTGGTCAGAAGATCGGTTAATTGGTATTTCGTCGCGATGTATTGGGCCAAGATGACGAAATACCATTAAATATCGATTTGTTTGACCCTTCTGTGAACACCTCTCTGGTTGCTTATGTCTCTATTCTTAACAGTTATTTGTTCCCAAAATACTTTTTAATATAGACAACAAATCAGGTTTGCATTATTTTTTATGGCAAATCTGAATTGTGATACTTCATGAAAAGTTTGGAAATATTGCTGTTTGAGTAGGTTTCAAATATTATCAGTGTTGTCGTGCCTTGGCATGACATTTCGCGCTATCTTCTCTACCGGACTGAAGCCGACGCGATTTTTCCAATGTGTTCACGTTCGCGCGCTGACCTTAAACAAACACCCATAAGGTGAGCGTCCACGAAAGGTAAGCGTTTCTAAATGTTAATCATCGGCACCGCCGCGAGCGGCGCATATTTACACGAAATTTGCCCGCCATTTAACGTAATCACACGGCAAGAACTTCGCCTGCCGGATTAATTAGTGTGTCGAGCGCGTTTTATGCACCAGAAAGAAAATCCTTTCAAAGCTGCGTTTTATTCGCAAAACAGAGCCTTTCACGGCTCTCGGCGCGGGCTTGCACGGCGCAAAATAGTGGCTGCATGTGGCTTCCTGACAATCGCTTTCAGCCGACTACTTTCTCGCGGATCGGTCCGTTTTTGATGTTAACTCTGACATTTCTGTGACGGCCGCCAAGGTTACGATGCTGGTTGTGGCCGAGGAATATTTCGCCCGTTACGTACGCGTTTCTGTAATAGTTGCTTGACGCGTTCTGTTTGTCATTGAAGCGCGAACGCGCTGAAACGCCGCGGGCGCCTACGCGCGGGCTTCAAACTGAAAACTTCAGCGGGAACATCAGCCGCCAAATCGCATCTGCTAGCGTGCCTCGGATGGGCGGCCTTTCATTCAGCAGCAGAAGAACGCGTTGTAGCTTTAGTAGGTTAATGGGTTCGCCGCTTACAGAAGCATTGACATCACTCAGCGAAACCGTTATCTGTGTTTACAATGATATGCTAATTTTCAATTCCGTGCAGTTGGCCTACTTGCCAGAGTTTCCAATAGGCGTGACTCACTGTACTCTATTTGATTTTTTAACAAAGCTTCTACGGTCTTTATCAGAATGAACTGACCGTTAAATAATAGTGCTATAATTTTGCAGTTAAATTTTTTACACTGAACCAGTGAAAGTAATTTCTCATAAACACACAATGACGCGTCTAATTAAATGAAGTAGAATAACTATGACTTTGCAGCGAATTGAGCTTTTAAAAAAGCGAAAGCTCTTTTTGTTTGTTAATTCATTCTATCTGTTCCTATGCACCTTTAAACAAATTATGCAGATAAACTAAATATAATTATTTCTTTGAGCTTTCAGTTCTAATCTACAGGGGTCGGATAAAGTATTTCGCTTAAATTAAATTCATTAAGGTAACGTTCTGCCCAACCCAAGAATTTATTTATTATTAGTAAAACCGAACGATTGCCTAGCGACGAGAGCAGTTTATTGCCAATTTCCTAGATTTATCGGGCCGCGCGGTCCGCAGGCGATGCCGATAAAAGTAGTCCGGCATGATCAGTTTCCGTATCGCCAGCAAATTGTTTAATGTTAGGTGTGTCACACCGTAAGCTTCAAATACGTAGCACGGCTTTCTCGAGGCACACGAGCAACAACCGAGAGCTAATTGATGTTTTACTCTGAATATCCGTTGTGGTTTTTTCCGTGTGTTGTAGGTAAGAGTCTAACTGGCATGCTACTTTAGAAACTACTGCCAGCAACAAAAAGTTCAAGACTGTCAAATGGTTCTGTAGTTAATTATTCGTATCTAACGAATAGAGAAGTATTAACAACACCAAAATTCCACAGTTAAATTTATATCTTAGTGACATAATTAGGCCAGTTATGTTTTAGTTTTATATATTTAGCAATCGAGACATTGGACAAAACTAAAATAAATAAACGAAATAGGAAGGAAATTGGCAAGAATAAAAGGTATAAAAACTAAATTATAGAAAAAATGGCACCTAACGCTTAATTTGACCTCCAGACAAACGGGAAGTGATATAACTAATTGTAAGAAAAAAATAACATTAACAGCACTTAAAAAGGCAATTTAAAACAAAAAAACTGACAACATAAACTGAAGAAAATACGAATCGATATTTTGATTAGCATAGTTCATTTGAATCGAGTATAAGAAGAATACAAATAACAAAAATGTAAATGAAATAACTAAACAAAGAAAGAGCTGAACGTTACTCGAGCAAGTACAAGATATGAATAATATTTTTTTGCAAAAGAAAATAAAAATTAGGATGTGGAACAGAAATATCTGAGAGCAAAAATTAAGATAATAGTGCTAGAGGATTGTAAATGAAACCAAAAGGAATAATGCACCAGTTGAATGGATTGCAACAGATCTATTTCGCAATATTTGGCACACCATAATCATTTATAAGGACTTGGATAACAAAGGTTTTCACCGCTTATCAAACGCAGAAGCGTGTGGAGGTATGTTAAAAGATACTGCAGCTGAATAGCGTAGATACAAATTATGGTTTCGGCAGGAGACTCCGGAAAAGAAACGTCACACACGGATGGAAACTCTCCCCCTAAGAAGCTGCGGTTGGATTGTTTATTTAAAAGTAATGGCAATTGTGTTGTGGGATTGGGAGAAAACTCTACTAACTGATTAGCTGACCCCTAGTGAGAGCATTATCAGTGAGCGGTACTGCTAGCTTGAAGCAACTTCACCGACGTGTTCAACAATATCATTACAGGAAATACAAATGCGATGTATTGCTTTTACACGACAATACGCGGCCCCATATCGGTCACAACAACGTTACCACCCTGCAAATTCTTGAAAACACCGTCCCGTATTCACCACATTTTGGGCCGAGCAATTGCACTTTGTTTAGCACAATTAAGACAGAGTACTTGATGAAAAGTTCTCGACTAACGATAAACCCCATTTGGATGTTCACGAGTGCAAACTACCTCAAATATAATTTTTAATAAGAAATTTGTGAGCAGAACACAGTAGTGCAAATCATTTTTAAACTCTCTAAGTAATTTAAGCTTTTTCCTGTATATTTTTGCAAAAGTAAATCTCTTCTTGCTGCTTCTTTTCGCTATTATGGAATTTATTTTGTTTACAACAAATAAATATTTGTTTAATCAGTTACGTAGTTCGCTAGATATTTAGCACCTTTATACTAAACTACTAATCAACAAGAAAGCAATGCCAATTTGTCAGAATCAAACAAATTTATATTTTAAGTTTACTCAAGAATTAAGACAATAAAAGTTATAATAATTAATAATAAACAACTATTACAAAAACATTATGTTATTGTAAAAATCCAAAGCCAATTTGTTTATTTGCAACTATTAGTTTTAACAGTCTTTTTCTACGTTTTGATATTTACTGCTCAGTAGTGTGTTAGATTGTTCTAGTTTTAACCATACATTTATATTTAAAATTTCAAGTAAGCCTTATTGGTATCATCATGGCTTTCTTAAAGAAATTTCCCCAGACACTTTCTTTGACAAATTTCAACTTCAAAAAAGTCACAGACTATATCTATCATGAGGTTCTAAGTTTTTACCAGAATGTGAAGGAAACTAGAATAGCGGAATAGATGAAAAATTACAAGAACCAAAGAAGAGATGTTTTGAAAAGGTGCCAAATTCAGAAGAAAGAAGTCAAAAAAATAACAAATCGCCCGAGAGAAATAACATTGCATCAGAACTATTAAAGGAAAGGTTGGGTAAGGTTGCAGAGAGATATTGTGAAATTGGTAAATATAGAATTCTACCTTCACAAACGGGCATAATTTGTTACATGGTGGAGTACCATAAAAAAATAAAGAGCGATTAAAGAATTGGAATGTATTGTCAACAAAAAAAAATTAATGAGGAACATTATAAACCGAAATGAGTACAAAGTGTATTAACTCTAAAAATGAAGTACAAAGAATTATAAGATTAATTTTTGGAAGATTCGACAATAATTAGTACAGGAAAATTTTATGTTGGGAATACAGGAAATATTACAGAACAAGTGACATGCACAACGCGGCTGAAACCACAATGGAGAGAGGTTAATAGATTTCTGCACCATAAATAAGTTAAATAGTAGCATCCAGCTTGCTATGGGAATTCTGTGGAAAACTCGGTGTTTTGGCAGACTACAAGTTAACTCTATTGTCGGTACCAGGACACTGTGGAATTGCAGGTAACGAAAAAGCTGATGAGCTAGTAGAAATGAATCATTAACTCCATATATAGATCTTGAACCGGCTCTGGGTACGAAACCGGGTAAGAGAATGGGTCAGGAAACAACATAAAAAATATAAATATATGGGAACATCTTTATAAAAGGACCATCTCGTAAACGAAGAACTGTTAGTACAAAGCAAGAATCAGCTACGAATTATTAGAGATCTTTTCATAGGACATTGTAGGGTTGTTCAATGCAGACCTGTGTTGCAGACAGGGAAACAGAAAGAGCCAACCATCACTCACAGGAAGCAAGCTGATAAATCCAAAAGAATACAGCAACTATTCAGTAAGGGACTTGCACAGACTAGTATAAGTAACAACGACACTGGAAAAATGCTATAAAGGAAATAGAGAAGCATGATAAGTTGCTACTAGAGACAGATAAACGGCTTTCAACAAAAAAAAATATCTTTTATAAACTTACAGATATTTACAATTTTACTGGAGCAATGCCATGTGGATGTAAAAAATTTATAATAGATTATATATTAACAAAAGATATAATAAAATGAGAGTTCAATATATAAAAGCAAGAAAAAGGGCAAATATATATAGAGCGACCACCATCTACTTATAAAAAAGATTAAAAAGTACCATGACAAAGACAGAATGACAACAAAGTATAACCAGTAACAATTCAAGTATACAAATATGATGAGCCAAGTGACTAAATAGAAGAGATAATAAATATTGAAATTCAAATTATAAAGTAGATTTTACAATAAATAATAATAAATAACTGGGGAATAAGCGTAGCAGGAACTAATACAATGATTATTTAAGCAGAAAAAGATATATACCGTGTGAGTAAAATAAATAAAGAACAACGTGGTTGACGAAAAACATAAGAGTATTAAAAACACTAAAGCAAAATTAAAAAAAATAAAAATAAATGATAAAGTGTAGATGGAAAGAACTTTTTCAAAAATGACAATGTACACAAGCAAAAACGACGAAATAAATACAGATTAGTAGCAAGTACAGGGTACAAAGAGAAAGCCTAGAAACAAGAAAAAATTGAAATATCAGAAGAACACCTAAAAATCCATATAAGAAAATAGAAGAACTAGCACATAGGTAATTACGAATAATTCTGGTTTACAAAAAGAACAACAAGAAAAATGCAATTGGGTTACCTTTCTCTTTTCCTCTCTTTTTCTTTTCTTCTATTTCTCTCCCTCTCTTCTCCTCTCCTCTTCTTACTCCCTCTTTCATCTTTCTTCCTCTCTTTTTCTTTCTCTTCTTGTTTCTCTTTCCCCCCTATCTTTCCTCCTCCTCTTCTTTTTCTTCCCCCCCTTTATCTCCTTTTCTCTCATCTCTCTCCCTAATTAGCATTTAACATTAACTTAAATCTATATGCTTTCTTTACATTTCTCCATTGTCCTCCATTTCTGACTTTTTGCATCTACTTTTTCCGGCTAGTTTTTATATATCTAGGTTTCCTTTTATCTGTCCACGGTTTATGTTGTTATTCGAGTTCATTTGTACATATCCATGTCCCCGTACATGTCTTTCCCATCTCCATTCTCTCCAATATATCTTTCATTTTTGTGTAACACCTAATCTATTCGTTTGTCTTTTTGTCAACACTAATGCCCAATATTACTCTTTTCATGTGCCGTTGAGTTACTTGTAGTTTACGAATAGTTTTTTGCGTTAAGGTCGAATCCTGTGTAGATCTGTCAGAGCAAATTAATAGGACTGTAACTTTGTAACATTTTTTGTAAACAAAAACTATAATCGCATTATTCCAATTCTTGGGGATTTTCATTTGCTCAAAACTATATCTAGAAATATTTTAAATTTTTATGAGAGGTTGTCATTAATTCGGGTATGATATCATCTTCTCACAGGGCCCTATTAGATTTCATTTCCGCTATCTCTTTGGCATCTATATCTGGAATTTCTACATTTAATATTGTTCTTTCTACACGAGATTTTAGATTTTAGATCTTCATAAAATGTTTCTGCTAGTTTAATAATTTTATTTCTGTTGTTGGTAATCATTTCGTCGATCTTGCAGTTACTTCCTCATTTGTTTTAAGTCCTATTCAACTACTATTTTATTTTATTGCTTGTTTCGTTAAATTTTTACTATCTCTATTAATAATGACCATGTCTGTTCATTGTCTGGAAGATTTATTTAAATGAATGTATTTAAAAGTCCTTATTTACTCTTAACTCACTAATTCTGGTCGTTTGTGTATTATTTTTGAGATTACGCAGTGATTTTTGCTTTGCTACTTCTTTGCGACATTTTTTTTCCTGATATTATCATTGCATTGTTCTTCTCAGGGGAGTTTGTAACCTCTCGCACTCGCCAATTGATCTAGCCAGCTTGACGAGTTGTAGTCTCCCAAATGAATCAAGTACTGTCATAACGGTCTTCAGTTCCAGGCTGTGTGGGAACCACCCACCAAAGTAGCGTTGGAATAGGCAAAAAATTGGGGGTGCTAAGAATACTCGTGTGTTTCAAGGCTGCCATATAATGTCCAAATTCTTAGATCTGATGAAAGATTAACTAAACTTGAAGAAAATATAAAGGAGGCTGGTATAATACGTCTAAGCGGAGTAAGAAGAACATAAGCAAGATACATTAAGCTACCCACAGACTATACGTACTGTTACAGTTCCAGCATAACAGAAAACCCAGTCAACGTACACATTCTATTACTCTGAAGATTAGCAGCAGAATATATTAATTGTCCTTTAAGCTAATTTGATGTCTTCAAAACTGGCATGATGAGGGTCTCTTCAGTGGTGATTCCTCTTTAGTAGAGATCGTCAGCGTCACTTGAGTCTTCTGCCAACTTGGTGCTGTAATTGTTCGTTTAGCATGGTGATTGTTACGTGTTCTAATTTTATCTAGGTTTTTGATATTCTGTCGTTATGACTGTTGTTATAAACAAAATACCAAGGTCTTCATGTAGCATCTGGTTAGTTATGTACCACGTCGCGTTGGTTAGTGGTCGTATGATTTTAGATTCGCATCTTTGGCGATGTTTGTTTTACTGGCGCAGCCCTACAGTTCTACTTTATAGGTTCATATATGTGTTATTGTTGAGATGTAGTCCCAAGTACTTCATAATAGCGGACTAGGATATCTCAATGTTGCTGATGTTGATAAATTGGTGGACACTACTCTTTTCGCAAAGTATATGACACGTGATTTATTTTGATTAATTAACTTTAGTTTTCCATTTCTTGAGCCAGTCTTCGAGCTGGTTAAGGTCGGTTTTGACTTGGTGTGATGTGATATTTGCATCATCGTGACCAGCTAGCATAATTGTAACATCAGCAAAGGCAGCTAACGTTGTGATTGACAGATCAGAGGTGGATATTAGATATAGGAAAGGCAGGCCCGAAGACGTTTCTCTGGGATACCCCCGATTGGATTGGATGTTCTGAAATTTTATCTTTGATTGGTCTTCTAAATTGCCAGTTGCTTATGTAGGATTCTGGTACCTTGTGAATTTGAGGTAAAATTTGTTGATTTTTTTATGAATCCTTGGTAGCCGATCTCATCTAACGTCTAGGTTGGCTGAGCAATAAGCTTTTTCCCCTAACCCAATGTTTATTACATGTGTGATCCGGTGGCACTATTGCATTGTTAATTGCGATGAAAATGTAGGTAAAAGAAACCAAAGCAATGCCAGTAACGAAAGAATAACAACGTAGAAATATTGAGATAAAAAATGATCAAACAATTTCTACACTTTAATTATTTGCAATTAATAATTTTAGATTAGAGGGAAGTAGTAAGCTACGCTATTCAAGAAACAATACTTTTGTGAATGCAAGAAAAGTATTATAGAGAAGAAAATTGAATGTATTGAAAGCAATATCTAGACCAATATTAGCACATGAACATCATCAATAAGAATAGAAAAAGTATCAAAACAGTAAAAATAAGTATTTTGGCTCTTTTAAAGGAGTTATTCTAAACTACTTGATAAGGAACAATCAAAAATGATGAGAAATTACAAATTTGATATTGGATTTATAAAAAATCGACAGCTGAGACATAAAAAATCAGGAAGAAAGAGAATAGTAAAAAAAATATGGAAAGCTTGAATGATGAGAAAAAGGGAAGAGTACTAACAAAAAGGTTGAAAGATCTCTACACGGTGAATAAATTGTTTACTTAAATTACTCATTTAAGTTGTATTTAACTAAAATTGTACAAGAAAAATAATTAATTTCGCATTAAGCTGTGTATTAGATACAAAATTCTGGAATTCGCCCTCAAATATTTGCGAACCAAGTAAAATCGCACAGAATCAATTAACTGAAGCAAAAACCGAACTCGCTGAGCTTGTATGTAGTCCGCAGCGGTTTCTCACGTTAGTTTTATTAGTCTTGCCGCTGGTAATTGCAAATTACATTGGATTTGGGGCAAAATTTGCTTAATGGTCGGGCATTTCACGTTTTGCAAAACCAGCCCGGTTCTCGTAGGCGTCGCTGCGAGTAGAAGTGCAAAGCCGGCCATTGCAGGAAGTACTTTCAGGTTTTTAACGCAAGCCTACATTTTTCACCGAACCTGCCTTCTAGCATCCTTCACACGCAAAATTATGCGGCGTGATTGTCAGGATGTTAGCTCCTTTAAAGGGGAGAAGACGCTCTAAACGGTTGGTCAATGCTAACGGTGGGCTCTGCGTGTACGTTAGCAAAAATCGCCGTATCAATCATCTGCCCCCGAACACCCTCGGACAAATTAAGTTTCTGCATAATTACTTCCGATTTCGGCTCGGCGAGGATGCTGCTGTTGCACAATGCGATGACCCATCGTTGCTGCAACAACGGGAGCTGCGTGGTACAGCGGAGGTTGAGCAACCGATGGCAGGTGATTAGCTGACGACGCTAATTTGCGCCAATCTTATTGTTCCAGATGTCGGTGAGCACGGTGAGCTCCACGACGCGCCACTACAAGAGATCCCCCAGCTCCATCCTGTCCTCAGACTCGGACATCCGCTTCACGAGGAAGAAGCTCAGCTCGCAGTACAAGTGCGGGTGCTGCATCATCGCCTGCTTCTCCTACTGCTGCTCCTGGCCGCCGCCGCCGTCTACGTGGGGTGTAAGTTGCGAGTCGCGAAATTTGCATTCCGCGTTGCCAAATCGCCACCTCGACGCCGGGCGCATCCACCCCCCGAGTTTTTAGGTCCGCCTCATTAACCACCTCAGCCGGCGATAATTGCATATTCAATTAGACGGTGCCGTTTTAATTCGCCGAGATACGTAATTAAGCCGGCTGAATTTACTGGAGCAAGAAAATGTGCGTAATAATTAAGTAATGGCCGCGGGCTGCCCCGTCAAATAGCTGAATTAGCTCAGAATTGCCGACATTAGCCTAATTTAACCGAAAAGGTCTATTGTGCAGGCTCGCAATTAAGGCGGGCATCACTTGTAATTACGAGCTTGCTGCTTTTGTAAGATGTTTGTTCGTTTGACACTTCTTTCTTTTTGTCCAAGTAAAATATCTTTATCTTGGATTTTATTTCTTCATTTATTATGCTCTATTTCACGATACGATTCTACATATTTGGACATTTTGTTTTCTGGTTTTTTATTTTTTTACTTTTATGTCATAATTTATAATTCGGGTATATTTTTAACTTCTTAATTTACTTGCAATTTGTCAAAAATGCACTAAGCAGATCTTTTGACAACTAATCATAATGATTATTCTTGCGTATACACAGAAGTGTACTCAATGACTCCCACCTCTACATTAATCTTAACCGATAAGTTAGCTATTGTTAAATATACATAGTGAAAACATAATGTACGAGGTGCGTTCAAGTTCTAAGGTCTGCAAATTTTTTCTCAGCAGTGAGAGTAAATAGAAAAATTCGATTATTTTTTAAAAGACCCAGAACATATATTTGAATTTGTAATATAGATGGCAGCATCATACACAGGTCGAATTACCGTCATTGCAGTGAGTGTTGTTTTGTATACTTCAAATGACAACGTTTAGTGTTCAAGAACAGCATGTAATCATCCGTTTTCTCCTCTTGCGTGGGAAACGTCCATCGAAATTCATCCCCGATTGAGTGAGACATGCAGTGAAGGCGTTATGGATGTTAAAATGTACGTTCGTGGGTGCGAATGTTTAAAGAAGGTCGAGATTGTGTGACAATGAAGCAAAATCATGATTGTGCGAGTATAGCAAGTGATTATGGAAGACCTTGAGTAGGTCTGCGTGACTATCACCTGTAATGTTGGCATTTCCGTAGGATCTGTGGAGTTCACTTTGCATGATGACCTGAAAACGCGGAAAAATTTTTAAGGTGGGTTTCGCCGATGAGCACAAGGATGCGCGGGTGGCAATGTCCCAGGACATGTTGATACGTGATGCCGCCATGAATTTCCGACCATGGACATTCTCCGTGGCGCTCATTTTCCAATTTTACCGCTGTTGTATCAGCGATTTTCTAGAGGCTAAACACTCTTAAAAAAGTCTTCTCAGCAACAATAGAAAGATAGGGTTAGCGAAGTAAGACATCAAATAAACAAAGCTACAAGAATATCTGCAGCATTAAAAGACATCATATGGAACAACAAACACATGCAAAAGGAAAGTAAGAAACTTATATATAAAACCTGTATACCACCAATAATGACATTCGCTGCCGAAACCAGAGCTGACACATCAGAAACGAAATCCATGCTAAGAATAACCGAAATGAAAGTTCTAAGAGGAAATACTGAACGCACCATAAGAGACAGAATTCCAAATGCAGTCATACGACAAACATGCGACGTATACAGATATATAGTAAGATGGGTCTGGGGAAGGAAAAGAGGCTGGAACGAACACGTGTCGCGAATGCGTAGACTACCGAAGCGATGGCAAGAATCGTGGACCTCCACGTCCCAAGAAAATTAAAGACGGGGACGTAATTTGATAAATAAACAAGCCGTTGAGTTATTCTAAGAAGAAGGGGGAGAACAAGAAGAATAACTATATAACTCCCAAAGAAAGACACATAGAGGTCAAAATCAAAAACACTGCCAAGAAAGAGATAACAAAAAGAAATAAAATAAAGTTGAGTCATACGAAGATTACAATTGATGGAGTAGAGTATAGTAGGTGTTCCGATTAGATCTGATTAGTAACGTCTATTATAAATAACTAGAAGCTAATTGTTACTACTAATGTCGATAGTGTTGAAACTCCCCTATGGCATATAACAGTTTTTCCTTCGTTTTATTTAGTTATTCATTGCTTTTGAGTGTCGAAAGATAGAACGTTTTAAAGTTCATTTTCGATATTTGCCACATTTCATGTTTGATTTGAAAAAAATAGCTGCTGAAGCTCATAAACTGGTTATAGAAGGTTATGGTGATAGAACTCAATCGTATTTCAACGTTTTAAGATTGGTGATTTTGATGTGAGGAACACTCAAATCAACAAAAAAGTTTAAAGGCGTCCAATTTCAGGCATTATTAGATAAAACCCGACCCAAACACTCAAAATAATTGCAATGGCATTAGATGTTAGCAAATCAACTATTTGGTTTAGTTTACAAGCGATGGAAAAGATCTGCAAGGAAAATGGGTGCTGCATAAATTGTGGGAAAGTATCCTTGCAAACCGCTTGAACATAAAAGCGTTAAAAGTTTTTTGTTGTATTTTGTGACGGAGGATGAAAATTAGATATATTTTGACAGTTCCAAGCGTTATCACTGGTAAACCCTAGTTAACCGTCCACTTCAACCCCAAAGCGCAATATCCATGGCTACAAGGTTATTCTTTGTAGCTGGTGAGACCAGCAGAGCGTGATGTACTACGTACTACTAAGGCTAAACCATTATTGCGGACCCCTGATCAAGTTGGACGAGACTTTGCATCGGAACGGGTTTGAAATAGCTAGCAAACGCCAAAAAGTGATTATTTGGCACGCTAACACTCGGCTTCATGTTGCTTTGGCAGTAAAATAACGCTGCCTGATCTCCGATGGGAAATCCTTTCGCACCCTGCGTACTCTATAGAGGTTTTACATTAGGTTACCACCTTTTTCGATCAATACAACACGCATTAGCAGATGCGCGCTTCCGTAATTTCGAAGAAGTGTAAAAATGAGTCAACGAATGGATTTCCTCAAAGGACACGGCATAAGACATGCTGCCCAAAAGATGGGAAAATCTCATAACTAATGATAGAAAATATTTTCATTAATATCTCAATTCATTTTTTAAGTTAAATAAAAAACTTTTGGGACAAAACATTGATCAAAACTAATCAGAATACCTAATATATGGGACAAGACAAAAAAGCTACTGAACAATCAATAAACTAATAACAAAAAAAATCACAGACAAGATGAAGACCATTGTACGAACAAGGACAACTAGTAAGGAAAATGAAGTAGTAGGGAATATAAAGTGGAAACGTGGTATATGAAAAGCACAACCGGAAAAGAAACAGAATTAACTGCTTAAATAGATAAGATAAACATTGATTATTTAGGACCAACAGAAACAAAAAAGAAAAAATGGTTTAGTCACAAAAGAAAGTTTTGCAAGAGCGGGTGTAGAACTGATAATAATAGGTTGTCCAAAAAGTTTTGATTGGCCTTTTCTAAAACGTTTACTTTCACATTAAGTTCGAACAAAAGACAAAATTAATCAAAGTATACTCCTTTGACTTCGATAATTTTGTGTCATTTTTCGGATAAAAGTTCGATACCGCGGCGGTAGAGATACATCAAGATGTTTCTTCTTCTGATCAATGGTCAACTCGTGCGGCACCCACTTTGACTTCTTCTATTGTTTTTTTTGCTTCCTTAAAAATGTTGTAAATTGTTTGAGGACTACAGTCGAAATCATCCGCTGCTTCTGGTATTGTGCTCTTGATTTGATTCCAGTATTCTTCGATGTTTCCTGTCTTCCTTCTGTTTTCTAATTTTTTCCTTATTTCCTCTTTATATTTTTGTGATATCGTTTATTCTTTTAGTTTTTCTATATTCCATCTTTTTTTCTTCGATTCGTTCCTCTCTTGGAGTTTTCTTATTTTTACCTGGGTTATCACTAGGAAGTGGCCTGAGTCTAAATTAGCTCCTCTGAAAGTTCTTACGTCGTTGATAGATTTAAAGTGGTTTCTTTTCGCTAAGACATGGTCAGTTTGGTTACTATCAATTCCATTTGGGTGGATCTATGTAATTTTATGCTGTCGTTTACGCATAAATTAAGTGCTCATTATTTGCATTTTGTTTGCGGCTGCTAGATTACATAGCATTTGTCCGTTGTTGTTTGTTTTCCCATGTGTTGTTTGTTTCCATGCTACTTCTTCTAGCCAGTCTTCTTTTCCTATCTGCGTGTTGAAGTCGCCTATTAACATTACAACATCGTGTTTGTATACTTCTTCAATAGTTTCTTCCAGTTTGCGATAAAACGTGTCTTTCTCATTTTCTTCTGCTGTTTCAGTTGGTGCATAATCGTTAATGATTGACAGGTTGTATGGTTTGCTTCTTACTCGTATATATGAGTTTCTTTCATTGATAGCTTTAAATATCATTACTTGTTTTTTCGTTTTCCCTCTTACGATGAATGCTGTTCCTCCATATCCTTGTTTGTCTTCAATTGAATACCAGATTGCATATTCTCCTTTGTCGATTTTTTCTATTCCTCTCCATCGTATTTCCTGTAGTCCTGCTATTTCTACTTTATATTTTCTTAATTCCGTTGCTGCTTTTTTCAATTTGCCTGGTTGTAATAAAGTTCTCACATTCCATGATCCTATTCTTTTTTCTTTTTTGTTCATTATTACGATACGATTTTCTTTTGCTCCTTTTTATTCTCATGTCCTTAGTAATTGCGATCATCGTATTTTCTTCTTCTTTCTTACTTTTGTTATTTTCTAGTTTTTTGGCTTTACTCTAGTTGTTTGCGTTATCTTTAACATTTTTCCCTTTGCTTGCTTGTCCCTGGTGATCGTTCGCTGGCTGTTCTTGTTTTGCTCTGCGTTCTTCTATCCTGTTCAATTATCTCTTCTTTTTGCCATTTTCTTGTATCTTCTACCGTGTAATTTTCTCGATTTACTATTAGTTTGTTGTAACTAATATTTGCTATATATCCGCTTTTTCGTGCTTCTTTCATGTGTCGTATGAGCTCTTCTCTTTGCCCTTGTATTTCTTTACTGTAATCTTCATTTATATACACTTTCGCTCCTTTCAGCTTGTTCGCCGCTTTGAGGATTTTTGTTTTCTCGTTGGCATTTTTCATTTCCATGTAGATTGGTCTGTTTATATTCTCTTTCCTTTCGGCTATTCTTTTAATTTCTTCTACTGTGTCCGCTACTTTTACTCGTTCTTTTAGTTTTTCGAATATAGTTTGCATTTTATTTTTTATTACTTTCGTCTTCCTCGTCTTCTTCTATCCTGTGTATCACCAGATTCTTCTTCCTACTGTCCCTTTCTAGTGCTTCCATTCTTTCAGTCAATTTCACCATTTCGTTCTTGATGTTCATACTATCTAGTTTTCGCTCAATTCTCTCTCCTCTGTCAACCATACTATTTAATTTTTGTCTTATTTCTGCTATGAATTCTTCCATCTTTTCTCTATTCTTTTCTATTTATCTTTTAACTCTCACTTGTCTCTTTGTTTACCTTTTGAAATCGCTTCTCCATTTCTTTGCCCTTTACGCTTTATTTGCTAAATTGCCGAGCTATTTGTATTGTTATGCTTTTCGCCCTCTATGTTTCTGTCTACAAGTTTGGCGTCACCCGTCCAGTTTCCTGTTCACCTCCTACTTAGTTTGGATGAGAACCTAGACTGATGCTGGCTTCGCTCGTCTACCAAAACACAGATGTCGCTGTTAAGTTCAAAGTACGGTGCCTTTACTGGATTGTACTTAAGTTCTTATCTTTCTTTAATATTTACGTTTAACCTAAATCTCTCCACTTTATATTGCGTTACTAATTTTTATTGTATGATAGTGATTTGGGACTGACCCGTATTTACAGTAATTCCGCCGCTTTTCAGCTTCAGTTCTGTGCCGTTTTCAGTTTTCAGATTTTGATTACACTGCTGTACTACTCCTCTGTAGCCTGAGATTTTTAACCACATGCGTCAACCTTCACACCCAAAACTACAACATCTGTTATCATAATGGGAGACTTAAATGGGAGAGTGCGAAATATAAATGGAATAATAGAGTGGGGCATGCAAAAATATAGAGAAGAAATAAAAAAGAGCAAGAACTTCAATCGAAAACCAAAGCTGGAAAACTCACCTTTGGCAATCAACTGTAGAAGTCGACTCCCCGTGCTGTACTCCTAGGGAATCAAGGAAGGGGAAAAAAGAGTGTGGGTGGAAAAAAGGACAAGTTACCTCAATCTTCGCTGCGGGGCCGATCGGACGCGTCTTCCCTGATGTGGGTCCTTCAGCTGGCGTGTCTGAAGCTTGCGACTAGATTTTCTTTGGTTCCTCGCTGAGTCAGATACAAGGAAACCGCACCGAGTCTTTCCGCCGGCAAAATTTCAACTCCCGAAATGCAATCGGCCAACAAAGCGACCCCTGGGAAAAGAAAAATTTGGCCGGCAAAATATCAAATCCGGGAATAAAATCAGCCTTCAACAAAACGGCCACCGGGGTGTAGAAACTCTTGCCGCCAAATAAAACACGCCGGCGAACTCTCGGGCAAAACGACCTCGGACACGGAAAATTTAAAGCCGGTCGCACACTTTCTAAACCAACACAACTAAAATTCGAACACAAAGCGAGCGAAAGGGCGAAGAGGCCGCGGTTGAAGCCACTCTAGTTTACATATCGGCGCACCGCGCATGCGGGCAAATTCGTCGCAGCTATCTTACATCAAAACTAAAGCGCGTATGCAGAGAGAGCCATTAGACAGCCGGCCCTAATTTAAAATCCAAATAAAAGTAACTGGAGATTGGCGCGAACAATGTTAAACCCTTATTTTTAACATAATGAAATTTACTAGATCACAAGAGAGGTAAGAAGCAGACGCGAGAGATCCATAATAGATTACTTTTTAGTAAGAAAGAAAGTACATATAAAATTAGACGTATTCCCGTTGATAATATAGCGTAATAATAATAATAATAAGATTCTTAGAATAAAAGAAGAGAAAGAAAATAAATAAAAAGTAAGTTGCTATAAACTGAAAGAGACGGGGACGACTAAAACTAAATTTCAGGAATATCTTAACCGAAAATTGACGGAGAGAAATACACAAAAAGCAATAAAGAAAACATGGTATAAATTCAAAGAGATAATACTAACGACTTTGGGGAAAACATGTCGAACATCAAAAATTATAGAAGCACAACACATATATGGACAAAAATTCAAAAAACAGTTAAAGAAAGAAGTAAATAGGAAAAAATATCTAAACGTGAAAAAGCAAAGGGATTATAACACATGAAAGACAGCAAAGGATAATCTGGTCCCTTTTCCTTCTTCGTTTCGGTCACCAAGCAAATACCTATATTTTTGGCAATCCAGTGCTTTTCGTTTATTATAACGAAGTTTACACGATTATCTCTTAACTCTTTATGGGGTTTAATTTTTTATATTTTGATCTTATAATTGTGTTATAAGGAAGAAGGTTGTAAAACTTGTTGACACACCATACCTTAGGTTAGTCAACACGAAATTTTTTAGACGATTTTGTGTTGAAGAAAAGCACCGCGGACCCTGCGGGTCTCGCTAAAATATAAAAAGCTATTTCTGCAATTTCTGCAGGAAACCCTATAAAAGTGGTTAGATGAATCAACACGTTTCTGCCTTTGTTAGGATGTTAGCTTGCATGGAATGCAGCATGACATTTTCAAACTATTTGCAATAACATTCCCGTGTTCAAGTAAAATGTTAATGTAACTTGCTTTGTTTTATTCATTGAAGCTGTTAAATATTTAAAAAAAAACATTACAATCACATAATGATTTGTCCACTGCCTAAAAACTCAAAGGTTTCTCCGACATTAAGAAATTATTTTGAAGACCTTCAGTAATTTATTCGGTTGGCCAGGGCTCAGCTCCCAAGCGTGCCGTGCCTGACTTAACGCTGCCTAATTATTATTCCGGTGCTGCTTGCGAGCCATTTTATTATTACGCTCATACACCTGTTACGGTTGGTTTATGTGGGCTAGTTCTGAATACCGCACACCTTGATTCCCAGCGCTGTCCTTGCGCCGCTCCCTCGCATCCAGATTAAGGCTTTCTAGCTCCGCCCGACTGAAAATGAAGAGCCGGCCTTTGTTGCCCGCTCGAAAGCGCCAGCAGCGATTATGGCAATCACTGGTTTGCAGTCCCTTTACAGTTCCTTAATTCCGTTCCGCACGGCCGGCAGAATTCAATTCACTTTCTAAAAACGCCGCTTTTTCAGACACGTTCTTTGCCATGGAGCCGCTGCAGGAGCAGATCTACAGGGCGACCTTTAAAGTGGTCGAGGGCGACGCGTTCTCCGCGGAGCTGGCGGATCCCTCCACGGAAAAGTTCAAAGTGCGCTCTCGCGACTACAGGGAAAGGCTGAACCTGCTGTTCAGGAGGAGCCGGATCACACACGGCTTCGCCGGGACCGAGGTCTTGGCCTTAGACGGGTGGGTGTCTGATTTCTAGCCGATATCGATCCGGCAAATGAAATAGAAAGTACGCGCTGCGGTCGCTAGATTAAAAAGAATCGTGCTTGCAGCATAGAGGGAAAAGACCTGGTGGTCCACTTCAACATCCACATCGACCCCGGCTACATAGACATAGCCGCCAAGGACCTGCGCGACATCCTCTTCTCGGAGATATCCGCGGAGAACCCGCACTTCTTCCGCAACCTCACGATAGATTCTTCGACCCTGGAGGTCAAGGAGAGCCACCTGCTGCCCTTAACTACCACCCCCGCATCCACCACCAGCCTAATCACGCAAGCCATCACTCAGACGCCCCCGCCCCCTCGAAGGTGCTCTCCGGTGGGGGTCTCGTACTGCTCGCACTTGCGGTACAACATTACCACCTACCCTAACCTGATGGGGCATAGGAATGCCAAGGAAGTGGAGGAGGATGTGATATCTTTCAGGGAATTGGTCGATGCGGAATGCTACAGACTGGCCTACGAGTTCGTCTGCCAAGTCCTGCAGCCGTCCTGCAACAAAGGGGCCCATGAAGACGAAATGGTTTTGCCCTGCAGAAGCTTCTGCAGGGATTTTATGGCGGGTTGCGGCAGTCGCCTGCTTCCCAAATTCAAAGGGCTCCTAGACTGCAGCAGATTTCCCGAATTTGGAGAAGGCGTCGCGTGCAAGACAAAGCCTGGTAAGTCTGTCTGTTCCTTTATGTTCATCTGCACTATTAAGTGCCCAGCTTAAATAAAAAGTAAACTAAAGGTAACAGCTTTTAAGTTTATTCTGCAGATTTTTAGGTTGCCATCGTGTATAAATTAATGACTAAAACTGTATTGTTGCATTTTTAAAAAAAATTATTGCATTTGGCTCCTATTTTGGCAAGTCAGTTATGTATGAATTAATAATTAGAATTTTAATTAGCCAAATTAGTATAATTGGGAGGACTTTAATGATTTAGTAACTGATTAATCGTGCTAATTTGAAAGATATAACCGTTATGAATACGCTAGAGCTAATAAAAATATTAATTTGTTAAATAGTTTGGAGAATATCTAGGTTAACTTTACATAATCTATTTTGGAGGTTGTAATTACAAATATTTTCTGCAGAATCTAATATTTTGGAATGGTGGATGTAATGAAGTAAGGAATTACGAATTGTTAATTTAAATTAGTATTGCCTGCTATATACTGGTTTCAACTGTACTTAAAAAACTAAAAACTAAAAAATTGCTACTAAAACTAATAAACTGCAAACCAGAATTTCTTTTGGGGCGCTGTGAGGTAAAGGGGGAGAGCCCCATCTTCTGAGTATTATAGATCGGGATGTTTGAAGGGAATTCCCCTAATAAGGTACTTCGCACTACCACTTCTTTAGTCAGTATTCCGATGTCAGAGCAAGAAGTACCCTTGTCTGTTGGACACAGATTATTATCAATTCTCACGACAGGGGTGTCTAAAATTTTGAGAAAACTTAAGGCACACTCTCGGTATAACACCCTTAAGATCAAATGTACGAGTAGTTCAAAACAATTCTTGCAAAAACGAGAAGCAGTTGAAAATAAAGGTTACAGTCATCACCAAGGAGAATATTTGCATTGCTCACCATTCTCAAATAATTGTCAATTCACGATTGCTGGAATTCTTTCTGTCAGCTTTTGGGCGAAACAAAACTCAAAAGTAATTGGAAAACGCGCAAATTTCCAATCTTGATTCACGATTCACGGTCTCATAAAGCTACTCAAACTCTTGAACTACACTGGAACACCCTTCTGCAATTCGGTTTTATCATCATGTGATTATTATTTGTTTAGGCCATTAACACAAGCACGTGGAGAACAGATATTGACGATATTTGTGTGCGATTGACAATCTTTATTTTGCGATAGGGAGAATCAAGAAACTACCTATTTGGTAGGAGAATTACGTTTTTTAAGTCAGGCGATTATGTAGAAAGAGTACCTGCGTTCACATCAAACAAAGGATAATAATGTGGTTGTTTAAGGCGCGATATTTGGCACATCAGCCCCTATTAGAAGATAAGGAAGCCTTAACCTTTTAGCTTATAGGCTCTGCTTCTACACGCAGTGTTAGTGTTTTACCATTACTATATTTATAAATTTTAAAATAATAACTCAGGTTTATGTTTTATTTACTCTCATATTATGCAATGGTTGTGCGAAAACCAATATCTGGTTTATTTTAACTTTTTGATTTTTTATGTGTTGGCGCTTTTGCTACAGTTAAAACTCACTACCTATATTTGCAATTATTCAAAGTGATATTATTAAACTTGAATTAAATGAGAATAGCATTGATACGACAACGCCTCAAAAAATTCCAAGAACAGGGCAGATTCAAGAGTGAGAACAAATTTTGATCACCAAGTGAATAATTGAAAAAAAAGTTTGGAGTGCCTAAGTGCATATAATTTTTAGACCACAGTAAGGCCTTTGATTGTATGGACTGGTCAGACTTGTAGACAGTGCTAACTGAAATGGGAATCTCAGGATACCTTATTTTACCCATAAAATAATTCCAGCAAAAGTAAGGTAAGACAAATCCACAAACTTCACAACACAAAAAGGAATATGACTAAACCGCATACTGTTCTCATGCTATTTTATATCTATGAGTAGTACATCATGCGGAAAGTCCTCAACAACCAGCAAGGAGAAATTAGTGCTAGAGGAAAGGGAATAAATAATTTATGTTTTTTCAATGACGAAAACAAAATGCTTCAAAAAGTTGAAACCAAAAGATTCAACTATGGACTAAAATTAACCCCCAAGAAGCTACACTAATGATAATCGTCAGAATATGCATAATAACAATAGAACTAGCATACAAAAGTTATAAATTCTAAATGACGTTATCTATCTGGCCATGTTAACAAAGGCAGCAATTGCTCAACCGAAATGTAAAAAAGAATTATTATTTCTAAATTGGCAATGATTGAGCAAAGTAGAATATATAAAGATTAGAATATATCTAAAGCCACATAAAGTAAGGTAACATCCAAAGTTATTTTCTCTCCTTTAAAATAATCCCCTCCCGTTGCGTTAGTTCAATTTTAGAAACACGTTTTGGAATTTTCATCAACACTTCCTTTGGTTTTATCTATTCATCTGAGTCAAGTCGGGTTTCTTAAAAAAATTTAATTATCTGAACAGAAAAAAGTCGCATGGTGTCGTATCTGGAGAATACGGTGTCTGTGGAGCAATATTTGCTGAATTTTTGGCAAAAAAATTATAATTGTAAAATTTTGTTAACAAATGTTTTAAGTCCAAAACATCACCTATAATTGCGTCCACTGAGCCTGTTAATGGGCCAACATCTTCAGTATGCTCTCTTACAGTCAAATAACTGTATTTTCTATTACTTATATACAATATTTTCTTCAATTATTGAATGGATAGACGACTAGAACGAGGTTTACCTTCTATGGATTCACAATCTTCTCTGAACAGCTTATACCACTGAAATACTGTCTCTCCATAAAGATTGATCGCCAAATGCTTTCTGCGCCATTTTAAACATTTGCGCGAGTTTCAAGTTAAAAAGTTATCTTATTTTTTTGAATGAGTAGCAGCGCAGAAGTTTGAACCTTAAGATCAGATGACAGAAACAATTTGGACTTCTTTAAGAAAACTTCTGAAAATTCCGAAGCAGATCACAAAATAAATGTGTCTATACTAAAAGGACAAAAAGATTGTCTGTTTACATTAGTTAAACGTTGTATGATAAAATATTTCGACCACATCACCAGAAGAGATAACGGCAATTTGGAGAAGCTTGTTATACAGGGAAAGATCAAAATAGTACGGCGACGAGGACACTCTTTTAATTAGGTTAAACGTTTCACATGAACTTCACTACAGGAAAATACATGATGCCCAATGGGTACGCTAGATGAGATTTTTATTTTGAATCGTGCCTGACTCCCTGACTACAAATCCACTGATAAAAAATTTCTCATCTGGCACTGTACTTTTTTCCCCACTTCGACCATCAAAATTATGAAATTTAAAATTCTGTGATTTGACTAGTCTAAAAGAAAAAAATTTAAATATTTATTTGGTTTCATTAATTATTAAATTTTTAAAGTACCTTTTGAGGCAACGTCATGCCTTAAACGGGCTTCAAAATTTCCTATTACTCTTAATGGCATTTCTAGTGTTATTAATTCAGTTTGCGTTGTGATTGCTTCTTTGAGATCCGTTCATTTCTATATACGTTTTCCTTCCCTATTAGAAGTAATAATAGGAATTTAAATTTGGTGAGTAGGGTGTCCATTCAATGTCATGTCCTTTGTACTTTGCGCAATCCAATGCAGTGACCCTTTCACTAAAGTACTCCTCCAGAAGATCAAAGACCTTTTCAGTGCGATGTGGTCGAGCTTTTTCCTTGAGTATTTCCAGGTAGCCATTGCCGTTTATGTTTTTGTCTATAAAAATAAGTCCTACTACCATGCCTGCACAAATCGCACACCAAACGATTCTCCGTTTCGAATGTAACGACTTTGCTGTTGAGAAGTGTGGATTTTCTCTTTCCCATCAATCAAATAATCAAATCAAATATCTTTAAAGCACAATGGGGAGGTCCCCGGTCCCCGGCCGTGTGAGAAGCATTGGTTGCCAGAGTAACGCGTTCGGGACCATGCGGAAATACACGAACGATCGTTGCTATATATTTCGTAATGTAAACATAACGTCAACGCCCATTACGGCGATGGACCAGAGTGAGACGGAATTTGTGACTGGCACAATCGTTGGAGGGCAGCAATAGTAACGATTGCTACAGAAAGTTCGTAACACTTGCATTCTCTATAGTAGCCAAGCGTAGCTGGCTGAATTTTCTAATACCCTACTATTTTGTTTGTTCACATATTAATTCGGTCATTAAATAAACAGATAGAAATATTTTTTAAGCTACGTCTTCGCTAATTAGACGGTTTGTCTGTATCTTATATGGCTTCAGCCGTAAGTCTTTCTGCATAATCCTTTGGAACAATGATCTGCTATGCTCCGCTCTTGGCAGGTCTTTCGGGTCGCTACCATTCCTTCCCTCTTTTTTACAAACTCTTTAACTCGTTGCATGTTTTAGCTGATTCTAACTGTCCTTTGCTTGTCTTAACTCTCTCAATCGTCCAGAACACTTCTAGTCCTCAAACATTTTTCGTATACCCTGTTGGAGATAATCATGAAAGCAAGATAAACGTAACACAGATTTACCTTACCTTTTAACAGTCATATTGTCCAAAGAACGAACAATGAAAGTTCTAGGGAAAGAAGAGTAAATCTAACTAAGCTGCACTAACAATAAACGCAAAATTAACTTTTAAGGGGGCATAGTTAATTATAAACCTCTTCTATCTTTGGTTTTATAAGACTTCTTATCAGTGGATTCGTAGACAGAGGGTTGGGGATAATGATTTTAAAAATCACGAAATCATAATTTTGCAATTTTGACCTTTGAAGCGGGAAAAAAGTACCGCGCTTGATGAGGATTTTTTTATTAGTGGATTTGTAGTCAGGAGGTTAGGCACAACCATTTAATACAAATCTTGTCTAGTGTACCCATTGGGCCACCCTGTATGTGAATAGCAACAGATCGAGACAGACGGTACATAGTACCAGATAAGGCCATGCGCTCACTTCGTTTCAGTTATGAAACACACAATTATAGATGATTATTATAATTTTGTATCTTGTTTTGCGAAAATATTTTAATCTACTTTAAATAGACGAAGTTCCAAAACACCTATGACGGTCAACTAGATGCTGCAGCCAAAAATCGATCAGCTCCTGCTCGATTTCTACATCCATTGCTGCGCTCGCTCGCTTTTCAAGCCGGCAGCTAATTTTGGGGACGGCCGGCTCACGTAATAAATCAGGCACCTGCGGCGGTTGCGCGCGCGGCAGGTTCTTATATAACGCCGGCCACAATTAGAGCGGCTTTTTTGCCAGCCGCAGGAGCTGTCCTTTCTAGGATCAGCCGCGTTCTAATCGCCCGAGCGCGGCACGCACGTCCCTCGAGCTGCCTTTTTGCTTCGTGCCCGAAACCGTGATTTTGGAGATCCGAAAACTTCCAATTTAACCGTTTTCAAAGCTAGAATATGTGTCAATGTCTCTCGCTATCTGCAGCTGAGATTGGCTTTCTAGGCCGCGTTCTGTCTGCCAGTTGGAATAAGAGGCGTCTTAATGAAGTTTTTCTGCAGCTGCTGATAAAACTAGTGATAATATATATAAACAATAAATGCGATCGATAAAAATTAATGAAAAAGCAAATTACCTTTTTATTCCACGGAGTGCGTCTGATTCTGAATGCTGATTGTTTCCGCATACTCCGAATTTCATTTAGTGCCGCTGCTAATGCATTATGCAAACTTGATCTGTCAGTTATGTAAACACGGTACCGGAATACTAAGCTAATTGTAGGTATTATTGTATAGTATTTTTTTATTAGTAATTATACAAGGGATATATAATAATAATTTGTTCCAATATATTGATATAATTAAAATCTCTGCGGTATAAAAAATTGTAAATTTGACAAAATGCTCTAAAACATATTTTACGTAAAAAAATTCATACGAATGGCGGTGTTCTTTTAACTTTTTTCAGGAATATATAAGTTACAGTTATAAATATAATTTTCAGATCTAACCTAAATTCAAAGAATACGACTTTATTACAGACCAATCAATAAAAGAGCTGCTGCGAAAAGGGATTGTGATGATAACTATGCTATATAATGTAGTTTCGAGGATAGCACATTTTTCAGCACAACCGAAGGTTGCTCAGGTGATCATGATTCCAAAGCCTAGTAAATCCTTACACGATGTAAACTCCTACAGGCCAATTAGTTTATTGCCAATATTAGGGAAACTATTAGAAAAAAATGCTAATCAACAGAATAACACTAATAGTAGAATGAAATACCATTATCTTTGACCAACACTTTGGGTTTAGGAAAGGTCATTCGACTTCTCAATAGGTCCATAGGGCAGTAGATGCCATTAACCAAGCCTTCGAGGAAAAGAAATACTGTACAGCTATTTCTCTTGATGATACATAGGCTTTTGATAAAGTGTGGTATAAGGGCCTGCTTTTCAAACTAAAGAAATGCTTCCATCGCTTTGTATTTATTATCCTAGAATCTTATCTGTCGGAAAGACATTTTCAAGTAAAATTTGGTCCATACATAACAGACCTCCGTCCAATAAATTCTGATATACCGCAAGGAAGCGTCCTTGGTCCGCTATTATATCTTATTTATACAGCTAATAAGTCCACGAATCAACAATCTTTAACTGCAACCTTCGCCGACGACAATCTTTATATATTTATCCACAGTGATTAGCGTGTCAACCTAAATTAAACAAAATCATTCCACATAACCTTCACCAAGTGCAAGGGTATTACCCCACCGGTATTTATTAATAACATACCCTTAACACAGGTACGGGAAATAAAATAGACATACACCTGGACAAGGGCCTGAGATGGAGGACTCGTATTTGAAAGAAGCGCAAACAACTGGGTGATAAATTTAAAAGCATTATTAACTTCTAGGCTATCCCTTAAAACAAACTTCTTGTTTATAATGCGGTATTTAAACCCATATGGACATATGGCATACAACTGTGGGGCACAACAACAAACTCCACTACACTGATAATAAAAAGGTATCAATCTAAAGTTCTACGTGCAATATGAGATACGCTATACTTTGTTAGAAATGTGGACTCTCTAAACGACTTAAAAGTGGCTCAGTTAAAAATGTGATTATTAAATATAGTAAAATATATATAGGTATATAGGTTTCAGTGCTTAATGTAACCTGTAATTTCGCAACTTATGCTACAAAAAAAATTTGCACATAACAATCTTAAGTTGTAGGTATCTTAGTGTAAACCATTGGATTTACACTCATGCCAATATTAACATTACCAAATATCTTTTGTCATATGTTTTTCTTATTGTAAATGTACAGATTGCAAATTGATATACATACATTAAAAAATAAATAAATATAATCTGTATGTAGGTAGTCTTGTAAATTATATCTCATCGGTATCAAACCACAAAGATAATTATGGTTCTTGAGTATCTCCAGACCTTTTATTCTGGAGAAAATCGTGCCCTAACTCTTAATTTCTATCTTTCTTTCTATAAACCCCCCCCCCCCCCCCCGTCAACTCATCTGGTCGGAGCGCTGAGCTAAAGTCTAATACCCCTAAGCCAGGTAAATAATACATGTCGAATCATAAAACAATGATTTTAGGGATTCTCTCGCATTGTAACTACAATCATCTCGACCACTACGAAACATTACACACCACAGCAAGTATTATAAAAAAACACTACTCACAATAGAACAAAAAATAAACCAAACCAAACGAAAATGTAACGTGCAATGTCAAAACTTTACACTTGGAGGAAAAATTAGAAGAACAAAAACCCAGCTAGGTGGAACACCTTAGGACTGCGTGAAGTAAAAGAATGAAAGAAAAAAATGTTAAACTAAAATCTGGCAATACATTTTATTGCAATAAGAGTCTAGAAGGAAATATGGAAGGAGTAACTAATTTAACACTAAAAGAGTTATAATCGTAACAATAAAGATTACCTAAAGATGCAGTATAATAATTTTACAACACAACCAGTGAAGATGACCAACCGTACGAAGAAACAACTGAAGCATTAACAATCAACAAGACTTGCCATAGCTAATAATTAGTGACTTCAATGCAAAGTTAGGAAAAAGCCTTATTAAATCATAAACTAAACAAAGTCACTAAAGGCACAACTAAAGAGTGGCAAAACTAAAAACAATGAGCATAACTTAATAGACCACTGTAGTATCGCAGAATAAGGAAACGTGACTCAATGGAACAAATGCCTTGCAAAACGCCAGTTTACAAATTGTTAAATAGCAGAGTCAACTGAAATGAAGTATAATAAATACACAAACTAAAGATCTCACGGAAAGGGAGAAAATTGTTAAAAATAAAGACGTAACTTCAACATAAAACAATAAATGAAAAAGATATAAGGCATCATAATGATGAATTAACAAAGTATCAACAATATGAAAATTCTGCTAAGAAGAATTGTAGAAAATAAAGGAGAAATATACAAAATTTGAGACAAAAACGTATACTTACCACAGATAAAAATATAAATATAAAAATAATGAGAAACTTCCATTGACAACTGTACACCTCTGAAATTTAAAAAACAAGACAAGAAGATGTAACATCCTCTACGTTATCCATCAAAACCTAAAGATCTTAAAGTAAATGGTAAATTATTTAAAAAACTGCATTATACAGATGATGTAGTACTTTATATTGATAGCTTTGAAGACCGAAAAGAGTTAAACTAATAGTAAACAAATAAAACAAAAATATTACTTTCAACTAGATACGAACCAATACAACAAGTAAGTGAAATATGTGAGTGAATGTGTCTACCTCGGACAAATCATTAAAAATAGCAAAGAAAATCAGACTGTGATGATAAAGAGGAGGATTAAACTAGCATGGGCAGGATTTGAGAAGCTCCATTATATATTCAGGAATAAAAACACTACCAACATACTAAAAAATGAAATTATTTGATCGATATAAAGTTCCAGCAATTTCACATGGCGTAGAATCAGAGCGCTTATTACGAAAAAGCTTTAAATTGCCCAAAGGGAAATGGGAGAATTGATTGGGAATTATATTAACAGAAAGAAAGATGGATAAGAGAAAGAACAAAGTAAAAATGGATTGGACACGTGGCTAGAAGGAAGAAAAGAAGATTGGCAAAAGTGTAGTGAACCGGAAACCATAGGATGGTAAGCGGAATGTTGGAAGACTGATGACGTGCTGGAGGGGCGACATTACAAAAATAATAGGAACAAATGGGATTAGAAAAAAAAGATGGGCCAGAACGGAGAAATCCGTGAGAAATTTCCATCCAATCATAGACAAATGAAGGTTTGTGAGTATAGTAAGATGTGTGGCTCTACTAAAACCAAACAGACGTTCTTTAACGTGCAAAAAAACTATACAAATGTAATTTCCATATCCTAACGATGTTTGTGCTTATATAAATAGTAAGAGGTGGTTCCAGTGAACACAGTAGTCTTAGACAAAAAATATTAGGACTGCCTTTCAGAATGTGAACCCTGCTTTGAATTATTTGTCTAACTCGTGTCGCTTGAAAATAACACAATTTTACAACATTTTTGATTGACAACCCAAATTCTTCTTTCCTGCAGAATCTGTCTTTGTTAGAAATTGTTCTAACTGTTGCCCTTATGGATGTTACAGGAATAAAGTGTTGAAAAGGAAAGTCGGAGAGCTTAGCATGATCGCAGCAGCATTGCACGGGCACCAATCTTACCTTTAGAGTGTATCTTAATAATTATAGTGCTTTATGGGATCTTACAAGATCTTTTACCTAATATTCTCTCATTCATCTTTGCAACGATGGTAGTGAGTAAAACATTGAGGTTTATTAGATTTGACATACTGAGGTTATAGTTTGTGTACTGCCTTTCACTCTCAATCCTTATGCGTTACGGTCATATGCTATTTCTTTTTTTATCCCTCATTATATTATGCTTTCGTTTCCGGACTTGCGTAGTCTTCTGTGCTTTTCTTGTAAACAGTCGCTCTAGTCATCTTGTTTCCTCCATGCTCAGGAGATGTGCAAATAATTTTAGACTATTTTTTTAATTCTCTTGAATGTCTATTTTATTTGCCGATAATTCTCAGATGTTACTTTCCTTTATGACCATTTGTCTTCTACATGTTCTCGTACTTTTTCGCAAATATTACGTTTCTACAGCAGTAAGTGGTCTTTTATTGTTTGACTTTATTGTCCAAACTTCATTTCTGTAGCACAATATTGTTTCAACCATGATCTGACTTGTGCTATCTGATGTGCCTTCTGAATTCTTTGTTTCATTTCCTTCCTTGCCTATACCGCCTTTATCAACAGCCACTCTTAAATATTTACATTTGTCTACTTATTTTACATAAGTATCATCATTCAGCAAGACTTTAAATTTTCCATTAGAATTTATAACAAGATTACCATAGATATTAAATAACTATGGGAATAGGCTACAGCTTTGCCTAAATCTTTTAGTCTTATTTATCGGTTCTGATAAATGACGTTCTTGTTTGACACACTATTATTGTACAATTTTTAAATTATTGTAATTGTGTATTCTGTTGTTGATATCAGTGCGGTTCATGATCTGTCTCATTGTCCATTATAAGTTTTCTTAAATTCAGTTCATGTGATATATTGAAGACCAGACAAAAATCTACTTTGACATTCAGTAATTTCCAATTTCTTTTCTCTTCTCTTATATTCTTCCCATAGTCTGCTGAATGTATTAGTTACGCTCAATTCTCTACAACTGTTAGGGTCTTTTCTGTTTCCTTTTTTATAAAGTGAAGAATTGGGCTATAATTTCCATTCATCTGGTATATTTTATTGTATAATTGTTTGCTGTTATTTGTAAAATTTGTTTTTTTTTGTATTTTTTTATAGTTCTCTTTTTTGTTTTATACTTTTGTTTGTTTTTGTTTGATTTATCTGTTGGAAACTTTTTGTATAATTAAATGAATTATTTTACTTACTCGTACCATTTTTGCTTAGGGTATTTTCTGTTATTTCGTATAAGGCGTATTTAATATTTATAAATTCTCTTTCTTTATTTTCTGGGACGAGCATATTATAAAGCACATTTAGTAATCTTCTATAGAAATCTTTTATACTTAGTTGTTGCAGTAGAGAAAACTTACAACGTTCAGTAAATATAAATGTTGTGTAATTTTTTGTTGCTAATTTATTGTTCCCATGTTAGTACTACAGTTAACGCTTATTGTAATCCTTGTATCATAGACTAAATGTTCTTTGTTCAACGTTGATGTAGTCTGTTGCAATAACGATTTTTTCATCTATAGCGATGTATATGTTGCTTACGAAGAATGTGTTAGTAAGCTTTAATTCATACTGCCTAAATAGCTCCGTTTTTTATTTCTTTTGTCATGTTTCCTTGCTACTTCGTTGTTGTCTTTCTACTGTTCTATTTATAATTATATATGATTTTTAATACGACGTAGACAGTTCTTCACAGAATTTGTCTTTGGATTGGTTTACTGTGGTGTCTCTAGGGATATTTACCCCCAATAGGACTACATTACACTCATATTACATACTTCTAATGTAATTATTAATAATCTCTTAGATACATAGGTGTAATTTTTTATAAATTATTTTGGAGTAATTTTAATACTCAGCATTATGCCTATTGTAATTTACCTATACCATACCATAGTCTTCAATATCTTTATTTCTGCCCCTTCTTATCTTGTTAATTTTATCTAGCATGCCCTAAATATTCCACGTTCCTACTTAATCCTACTTAATATTATAGTTCTTTTAACTTAATATTTCTAGCCATATCCCCTTGCTTAATATTGTTTTTGCGATGTAATACTTTTGTAGGTAATGGACTGCAAACCCTCTGCCTCAAGTTGTAGTCTGCTAGACATAATTCGTGCATGTTACAAATTGTTATGAAAACATTGCATTCATGAATACTATTAAAAGGTACAATATTTTGCCACGTGGCATTACACCATATTCTCTGTTGTGGCTTTGAAAGGCCCATCTAAGCCAATTTATTGTATTTATTATATTCCACTCATTATAAGCCATTTTTTTGAAATCATTATCAGGCTGAATAGATAAAAATCACCACTATTGTTGATGGCACAAGCCACTTGAAAGTGGGATTGAATTTTTTTTAGTTTAACAGTTTAAATAACCATACAAAAGTTTATGCCAATGATTCGAATAGTTAAAATTTATATTCAAATTATTAAAATATTTAAAACTGGTATTTGAATAATTGTAATTTTGAAAACAGTTATTATAAATGTTTAAAAAAAGAAAAAACACTTTTAAATAAACAATGTGCTTTATAAATCACAAAATGGTCAACAAGTGCAATTTATATTTCCACTATTTTGATTATTTGGGAACGAATTTCGCATGTTCTAGTTATTGGAAATTACATTTCTCAGAAAGCTAAAATTTCTTCTTATGCAGCTATTTAATATTTCAACCATCCATCGTGACAATTCCGAAATTGTTAATTTAGAGCAACTGAAATGTTTTAACTTAGAAGTCATAAAAATAGTTAAAGTTGGGGTTTTGAGTATTTATAATATGCCATGGAGTCCTAGATCAAACACAAATGGACAGTCGTTATCTACAAATTTGCACAAATCGAAACCATCTGGTATTAATAAGCAGATGAGCACAATGCTGAACCTGCTAACCACGATAGTAACTAGAACACACAATGGCTCAACACCTTAAATTAGCAGTATGGAATGCCAACGGGCTGCTACAACATAAAGAAGAACTTATATCATTCATTGCAAACCACTGCCTAGATATTGTGTTAATATCCGAAGCGCACTTTACTGACCGCAGCTATTTTAATATCCCGCGTTTTACAGTTTACGCAACAAAACACCCAGATGGTACTGCTCATGCTGGCACTGCTATAATTATCAATAACTCAATTAAGCATCACGAACTCCCCAAATACAGTGAACCATATCTTTAAGCTACAACGATAGTAGTCGAAGATTGGCTAGGGCCACTTACGATATCTGCTGCCTACTGCCCACCAAGGCATAACAATAAACAAGAATTATACGAACACTATTTTCAAACTCTAGGTCACAGATTTATCTCGGCAGGTGACTACAATGCAAAACATGTTCACTGGGGTTCTCGAATAACTACCACAAAAGGTAGAGAAATGTCGAAAGCTGCAAATAATATGAATCTACAATCTTTGTCCACAGGCGAACCTACATACTGGCCTACGGACCTCAGAAAACAGCCTGATTTACTTGACTTGTGCTTCGTTAAAGGGATAAACATAAATTTACTAAGTATTAAATCTTGCCTTGACCTCTCAACTGATCATTCACCACTACTAGTGACTTTGGGCACAAATGTAATAATCAAAGAGAGAACGCCAGCTCTCACCAATAAACACACAAACTGGAATTTCTTTAGAGACCTAATTGAAGAATCCTTGCTCATGGATATTCCACTAAAATCCGCAAATGATCTAGATGCAGCAGTGGCACATTTTAATCAGGTGATTCAAGAAGCAGCTCGACAGGCTACACCTGAACAAACCCGTAACAAGCAACACATCAGCCCATTAAACTGCCCTATTATAGTAAAACAAAAAATCGCAGAAAAGCGTAGACTACGTAGGATATGGCAAACCACTAGACACCCCAATGATAAAAGAGCTTTAAATCATGCTACTGCCGAACTTAAAAATTTAATCTCAGACATAAAAAATCAGAATGTACAAGCTTACTTAAAACATCTGTCACCGTTAGAAGCAGAAGACTACTCGTTTTGGAAAGCCACAAGATACCTAAAGCAACCAAAACAACACCATACACCAATTCGTACCACTAATAATAGCTGGGCAAAAAGTGATAGTGAGAAGGCATCTACCTTTGCACAACACCTTGCTAATGTATTCCAACCGTTCCCGGCGGAACAAGATACGTCAGAAGAAATACGAGACATTCTAGAAATGCCGTATCAAATGAGCCTGCCTATTAAAAAGTTTAAAACCAATCAAGTTGAAAACACCATACGCAGTAAAGTAAACCCGCACAAAGCCCCAGGTCTGGATTTAATTAGTGGCTATATCCTCAAAGAACTACCGCAGAAAGGCTATGAATTCATCACGCACTTATTCAACGCAATTTTAAGGCTCCGACAGTTTCCCAATATGTGGAAAAATGCTGTGATAATCTTAATTCCTAAGCCAGCAAACCCAAAGAACAACCTGCATCATACAGACCTATTAGTCTGCTGCCAGTGTTGTCAAAGGTGTTCGAAAAAATGATACTAGAGAAATTATATCCAATACTTCTGGACAATCATCTCATACCTGACCACCAGTTTGGTTTTCGAAACAACCACGCAACAATTGAACAAGTCCACAGAGTAGTTGATAAAATCACTAAAGATTTCGAAGAAAGGAAATACTGTGCTGCAGTATTCTTGGACGTCACTCAGGCCTTTGATAAGGCATGGCATGAGGGGCTGGTCTGTAAAATCAAGGAAATCCTACCGTCTGACTTCTATGAAATCCTAAAGTCGTACTTAACCAACCGGCACTTCCAAGTCAGATATGGCAGTGAGATAACTCCCTTATACCCCATCGGTTCAGGTGTTCCCCAGGGTAGCGTGCTGGGCCCAGTTCTATACCTACTATTCACGGCGGACCTCCCGACAACAACAGGAAACATGGTCGCTACTTTTGCCGACGATACGGCAGTTCTTACATCTCATACCGACCCAAATGTGGCATCCCAACAATTACAAACTCACCTGAATAAAATACAGAGCTGGTGTACCAAGTGGCGTATAAAATAAATGAAAGCAAGTCAGTGAACGTGTCGTTTACACTAAGAAGAGGCATCTGCCCACCAGTGACCCTGAATAATCAAGAAATTCCACAAGCTGAAAGTGCCAAATACCTTGGAATGCACTTAGACAAGAAGTTGACATGGAAGACGCACATATGGACAAAGCGTAAACAATTGGGATTAAAAGTACAAAAATGTACTGGCTGATAGGACGAAAGTCACAGCTATCCTTGGAAAGTAAGTTACTGCTATATAAAGCCATGATTAAACCCATATGGACTTATGGTATACAACTATGGGGTACACAAAAACATATAACATCGAAATACTGCGACGTTTTCAGTCAAAGTGCTCAGATCCATTGTAAACGCCCCATGGTATGTTACCAATGAAACTATACGTCGTGATTTCGCAATTCCAACTATTAATGAAGAAATAAAAAAGTTTAGTGCGCGCTACCGTGATCGCATTAATGTTCACCCTAATCCTCTAGTGGAGTGCTTACTAGATGACGCCGTAGAACAGCCACGTTTAAAAAGGTTCAAACCATTAGATCTAACACACAGATTTTTGTAATTTATTACTAAGTTGTGTTGTATAACTATAGAGCAATTGTATATATGTTAAAACTAGGTTAGAATAATATAGACAAAACATTAATGGATGCTTCGTCTTCATGTCTTTCAATTGTTAATTATTTATGTATGCCAAACCAACTACTGAATGTCACATCAGACAGATTGTAGTTAAATAAATAAACTAAAAAAAAAAAATCTGGTATTAATAAACAAATTTTTATAATTTGGAAATTTCTCCGTAGTTCTGCCCGAGACTAGTTAAAAATTGCTAAATCGTAATTGTTACCAACTATTCATAACAAGGAGTTGCTAAACTCGTTTTTGTGCCTAAAATTTGCTACATGTTCAGCAACGTCTAATTTTTCTGTTTGTTTGGTAGTTCTAAGATAAATCTGGTTTAAAATCATGTTCTGAAATGTGCTCCTAGTGTATCTAGCGGACTTTTTGTCCTTGGCTAGTAGAAGAAAAGCTTATGCTTCTGTTGTAGTGGTGTAGTTGATTTCTTATTCTCTTCTTGTTTAAAACCATTCTTCTTCAGTTCGTAGCTGTATCGTTCTAAGCTAGCCATTTAGTGAAAAGATTTTTTTTAGATGCTTTTAGGTAAGAATTGAGGGTGTTTTTACAACCCTTCTTTTTGACTTGGTGGTTTGACTGTTTGGAAGGTATTGTTTTGTACGTGTCGGTTTTCTTTACTTAGAAATACACATAATTCTATAAAGTAATCCTATTGTTCTATTCCAATTTCACGGTAAATTTAATATTTTGATATATCAAAATAAGGTTTCTAAAAATTTAAAGCGCTGTTTTCTTGTAGCGTCTTCAAATCACAAATTTGGCGTCAGCACAGCTTAGTCACACCCAAGATTCTACAAATAGAGAGACGATTTTAATTAACGCGGTGTATTAAAATACAGACCGTAAATGTCTTCGCATGTATAAAAAACGGAAAAACACAGATTATATTTTAAAACCCTCAGATTTGTTTAAAGCAGTTCGTAAAAATAGCGATTTAGAAATTTGTAACTTCTTAAACAAAATTGATCTTATCTATAGTGATATCAGCAGCGGTTTCCCAGCACCATACTTGCCGCAGGAGTACGACTAAAGAGTTACAGCAGACGAGATAGAAGTTTAAGCAAGCTCTACATGACGTAGGCGGTAAGACGGAAAAAGCTTCAACAAGGCCTTGACAACCTTAATAGTCAATAGAAAATAGTGACTCTTCTGTAGACGGCTTACACTACCGTTTGTGAGAAGTCCTCTAAAAAGTGATTAAGGAAGTTAGAGATTGGATCCCAGACACTTCAAAATCAAGCGAGTGATGAAGTGATAATTAGTATGTCTGTCTCGTTTGGGGCTACATCGCTAAAACCCACAAGCGTGCAGATGATCCAGAACCGGCCCCTTATTACCGTCTTTGTCATTCGATGGTGAGTAAGAAACGTCGTGCTTTACATCAGCATTCCAACCAACCGAGAGCACTGAACAGATACTTTCCAGCATCAAAGGCTACGGCAACCCTCTCACGGCGAACTGGAAAGTTGTTAAGAGTTCGACTCGAGCATTCCAGCATTGTCGACGGCTTGGTAGTTAGTAGCATAATTTTAAATAATTTCTCTACTAAAGTAATTCGTGGCAGTCGTGGGCGAAATATCAGTAGTTTACAAACTCCCAACAAACTAAGAACAAACAACGTGATACGTTTTTTAGTCTAATATACTACCTACTAAACTATTATGTTCTAAGGTATTTCGATAAATATATTTGACTGGTAAAGTGTTATGATTTTGAAGCGAAACGTTCGGTTAAAAAATTGAGCCTTAAATTAACAATACAATTAACGCAGCAACAATTGGGTAATTCTCGTTATTCTTATATTGATTAAAAGCATTCTAAAGCACATTATCGGCGCATTATCTGAAAAAGTTTTTTATACTTTCTTTTGTTATGTAACAGTAACATTTAGGGTTGAGTTTATTAAAATTGATTATGTTTCTACTGGTTTTATGATTTGTAAGTTTTTATATCCACATCTATGTTGGTTCCTTTGATATTTCTAACGTCTGGTGCCTCGCTTTTATTTGTTTTAATGCTTGTGGTTTTAATATTTTGAAAATAAATGGTTGGAACAGCACCGATTATTTATTGGCATTCAAATCATTTTATTCTAAACCAAATTTATTGCGGATTGTTCTAAGTTTGATTGACAAAACAGAAAAAATTGCCTATTTAACCTCTGTGTTATGGATACATTGAGTATTTCTATTAGAACTTTTTATAAATTAGAGTAACTATACCAGATCCCTCGTTGCAAAGTAAAAAAGAGTAAAATATTGAACATCAGCTGGTCCTCCATAATTTGAGACATAACATCAATATTGGAATAACTGTTTTTTTAGAATTCAAATTGATAAGTCACTTGTTCCAGATTTTAGTTTCTGAAACATTGCTATACATAATCAACAACTGTATTGAGTTTATGGAAGCTGGAACTGATAAGATAACAGTGCGACTTATGATTGATCTTGATCTACGGGTGTTCTAATCAAATTCCAAAAGTCTGCAAATGAAACGACATATATGAGTGAAAATATAAATAAACCTCTAGTCTGTTATTGGTTGGCTTATTTTAATTCATAACAACGCTTAGAACTGACTTCATACTACAACTTTTCACCGTAATTTTTTTAAACTATTTTTTTCTTGGACTGACATAAAATACTGAAATGCAAGTATTTATCGGTTTCCGGATTGAAATAAATTAGCGGAAGTGAATTTTTATTTGGAGAAATTAAAGGATCAAATTATTATCCTGTTTCAGAATTGGTAGTAAAATAAAATAAAAATTGAGTTGAGTGTTAATGTTTAGGTTCAGCAATTGCAATAAAAGGCAACTGAAATCGATATCCATAATTTCACACGGCTACCATAATATGTTATGTTGTTTTTTTTTTTGGGGTGCAGAATTAGGAATTTGAATATATGCAATTTTGACTCAAAGATCTGCATAATGTTAAATACATGCCAAAAAGGGAAATCTAAAAAATCGTACAGCAATCATAAGATTTTTGTGTACCTCAGAACCTTCTGAATACGCCTTTCAAGTAAAATCGCTCAGCTTTAATACCTGACATTTATTCTCACCCCTACCCAAACTTAACCAAACTTTGTCAACTATAACCCACATTTGCTTTATTATATATTACATTTGTGTGTAAAACAATCGAGTCGCCAGCTGCTCGTGCATTTTCGTCTCCTCTTTTAGTCTAAAGAAAATAAAAATAAAAACATTAACGTGCAAGGAGTATCTTTATTATTTAGCTGTGTCAAGAGTATGGTGTCGGTACCGGGAAACTGGTGGCTACGTCCCCCAGCAAGGAGACGACTGTTGGCGCGTAGCAACAGAGAGAGACGATAGATTTCTCGCCTCAACATCCCTCAAAAATCGACATGTGAGTGGCGTTGACTTCAAGCAAGAGCTAAGTGGGGTCATAAGTATGGTTGCCAGCACTTGAACAGTGAGAAAAAGACTGAAGACAGTCTACTTGGCCCCAAAAAGGCTGCTATGGGTTCTAAATTGACTGTAGTCCAAAAGAAATTGGAATTTGATCGTGGACATCTCGATTGGGACTCAGATATTATTTCAGGATGTACCTACATGGCAACGACAGAGACGTCGGGTCTATAGAAGGCCAGGGGAGCGATTTGCTTATTGTTGTATTCAAGAAACTATTGCATATGGAGGTGGCTTTTGCATGATGTTTAGGCAAGCATTTCTATACACGAAAAACTGATTTGGTTTTTGTGCTTAGTGGAGGGAGCGCTATATCAGGGACATCCTGGAGGAACATGTTTTGTTCTGTTTGCGGGATTTGTTGATGAGGACTTCATGCATGCGCAACAATGTGCTATGTCACACCGCACGAACGACCACTACCTACCTGGCTAACATCGATATACCGAAAATGGACTGGCCTCCGTGTAGCTCAGACTTTAATCCAAATGAACAAGTTTGTGGGACTGAGCTTAAACGAAGAAGATTTTGGGACAAAAATCTTGCACCAGGGAGCGTGATGGAACTGAGAGCGGCGTTGATTAAAGGGTGGAAAGCAATCCTTCAAGATAGCGTAGGAAAAGTCATCTGATCCATGCGTAATTGCTTGGAAAGTGCGATTAGCAGTAGAGGTGGCACACTATTAAATTAATTGCAACTGAGGATTTTATTTTTTTCCTTTCATAATCACCTTTTCCCTTTCAACTCTTTTGTGTTACACATATTCTTAGGCCTACAGTTTTGTAAGAACTGGTTCGTTTCAATTAAAGTTTTTAAGCTTTCAAGCAGTACATTGAACTACTTGTAATGCTATCGGAGTGGATATACATTCTCTCAAAACTCGAGCAAGTTACTGAGTCGATTGTTTTGCTCTCAAGTGTATATAAATAATTATATTTGAGCAACTTACAATCTGCTATAAGTAAATCAAGTCTAATCAAAAGAGCGGTAGTTTGTGTCTATGTGTACCACGTCTCTGCTAAGCCTCCTAAAGTCGCACATACATTCACTTTTTCTTTTTCACGTGTGTAATTTTTGTCTAAAATAATTTATTACATTAATTTCATTTTACATAAAAAGTGAGTAATTCTAGCCTAATTTTAAATGGTATCACGATACCACGAAAAAGTTTTGACTCTCCGATTTAAGCTAGGGAATTGTTGAACGTAGTCTAATACTAACTACTGTGCACAAGCCTTTTCTTGTGTTAATCAATCTACTACCATGTGCAGATTTATGTTTTCTTTTTTATATAAAATATTGTTAATTGTCACACCTTTACGTACGTTTGGCAATCTATTTCTAGCATGTTTTGGTGGTAGGAATACTTAGATCTTTTCATCATGGTCATAACTACGGCCTGTCGTGTTCAACCATGGCCATGCGATGTGCAACGCTTTCAACAAGCCCCTCCTATACAGCTGTTTATTATATAATTTCAAATTCAGATTGAAATCTACATAATCAAATTGTCACATTGGCGAAGGTGCCTCATAACAAAGTATAAGAAGTGGTATCTTTATGCTGCTAGATAAAAAGGAGCTTCAACCAAATCAAGAACTGCAAACGCAGAAAGTCATGCTAGGAACGATCCAATTTGAGTATTACCTTAAGGCACCAGCATTACAGCCAAGTTATACTAAGAGCGCCTTTGGTTTCTGCAACGAAAGGCACAATCACATGCTGTTCTGGAGACTCGACAAAAATCGCTTGAGGTTGGCTATAAATTTATGTTCCACATAATACTGAAATAGCCCTGACTTAACACCATATTTTTTAACAGTGAATAAGAACGAAAGATTAACGATGAAGCAAAGCTGCAACAATAGATACACACTTTTTCATATCGAAGCTAACAACGTTCGTGTAAAGTCAAAATCGACTACTTGTCTAAATTTTCTGCAGGAGGATGTTTTGTTAAAGTTCTTCAACATCTTATAAAGAATAAAATGTAACAAAAAAATCAAAATTACCTTTGCAGAAACCCAACAAAATAAAATGTCACTAAATTCGGCAGTATTATATATTAAAATAGAAATATCTAAATAGTATACATAGCGGAATTTGACAAAATCGCAATTCAAGTATACATACAAATAAGGCAGATGAACAATATAAATGAAAACGATAAATAAATAAATAATTATATGAAGGAACATTAGTAAGTACTTACATTAAATTTAATCATTGTCAAAACAATTTTTACTAATCAGTACATTCAATTTCCCTTAACATTTCGCATATTGAAGTAGAGATGAGTACTACACAAATGTCGGTAAGTAAATTGGTAAAACGCTAAAAATTTCTCCAAGTTACTTCCGTGGTTCAAGCAGTTCTTTATATATGTTATAATAAGTATGTAAATTACTTTTGTCGATGTCGCAACCGTTTCCTGCTCCGCTGCTTACAACGCAAAGGGGTAGCTCGCCCGCTTGATGCTGAGGGCTAACTTCAAGGACGAGGTCCTCTCGCAGCCCCTCCAACTTTCCATAGCAGTTGCAGTCCCATGGGTTACCCTCTGTTCGAATTACTTCCAATTTCTTGGCTGACAATATAAAGTCATCCTCCAAGAAGACCAACCTGTTGTTACGCACATCAAGGAAATTTAACGGGACCCTATTGAAAGCGATCCTCTTCACTTCAAGCAGAGTAATCCTGTTGTTCTGCAAATAAAGCTTCTGTAAGGTGTCCAGCTTCAGGGTATCTTCGTACACCACTTCGAGCTCGTTGTACGACACATCCAAAACCTTCAGGCGAGTGCCCTGGAAAATTCCTGCTGGAATCTCCCCTATTGCGTTGTGTGACAGATTGAGATACTCAAGGCTGGACGTTTCGGTGAATACATCACCCAGAGCTTCTATGCTGTTGTACGCCAAGTCGAGCGCGCGCAGCTTTCTGTTCCTGCTGAGCAGCTTCGCAGGGACTATCTCGATTCTGTTATCGTGCAGGCACAGCTCTTCAAGGCCAGGGCTCTTGGCTAACGCCCTCAGGTCGAAGTCGCTGATTGAATTGCGCGACAGAATGAGTTGCTTCAGGTGGTGAGCCCGACGAAGGTGTTCCTGGCGATTCTCTCGAAGTTGTTGTTGGAGAGGTTGAGCGTCCTTAGTTCAGACAGGGTGCTAAACAGGCCGTCCGGAAAGGCTGATATGGTGTTGTTGCCCAAGTCCAGCTCCTTGAGGTGGTTGAGGTTTCTGAAGGCATTCTCGTGGAACGACGACAAGTCGCAGCTGATGGTCAGGTTCTCTACTGCGGGGAATCTCAGCGAGTCCTCCTCCACGCGCGTCTCTTTGCAATCGTAAATTCGCACCCGTAGGAGTTGTGCCTGAAGATAAAAGCACAGTGTAAATACGTGACATGTAGCGAGCAGAAGGAATTTGTGTGGGCTGCGAATGTTGAAATCTCGGAAAAATTGCTCTATTGTTAACATGCACGTTGATAGATGCAGGATCAGATAAATCACTCTCATACTTGTTTATTGAATGTTAAAGGTTGCAATTTTTTATTTTTTTACAAATGCAATGTATAAATTACGATTATGATACCAGACCTTATCTAAAGGTTATTTAAAACTTCTATAAATACTTTTAGATTATCGACTTTTTTGGTTAAACTAGTCTATATGATTGTATTTTTGTGATATTGGTGTGGTTTGCTGAGGCATTTAATTTTTCATAAATTAAGCTTTAGCAGATGATCGATAAGATCTACATTGCGTTTATACAAAGAATCTACATTGGAAGAATAAGTTTGGTCGAATACTCCTGCCTATCAAAAGTTTAAAAATATTTGTTGAATTATTCTGACCATGCAATACGCTTTTGAAACTTTATCATTCTTCATACCAAAATAACACTCCTGGCTACGAAGACCGATAATGAAGTGAAACAAAAATCGCATCATCAATTGAGTTGATTTTTATGCTCACTATAATATTCAAAGTGGAATAAGGCCGCAAGGGGCAGAAAATAATCGAGTTTTAAACGTTACTATACGATACATTGTCAATGCAAGACATAGACTTGACTATATTATACTACAAAAGATAATATCAAAGCCTGATAAGTGAGGTTGGTCTATTAGATTTGACATCAACATTTAAGTAGAGAATGAAAAATCATCTAAGTCTAGTCTAGTCTTGATTAAAAAGTGAGTTTGACTTGCAGTTAATTAATCGACTTCTTATAATTTGACACCAAAGCTAATAATTATTTATTCGCTGACAAAGGATTTCTAGAATTAGTTAATAGAGTGATCCTTATGAAACTACAGGCTAAGTAAGTGGTAGACCAAACCAATTTATCTTTTTTTATATAAATTATTATAATTCTATATCAACCTAGAAAAGACCGTTATAGTAAACTGAGATCGTTTAAGTTTTTAATATTTTTTTCCATTCTCAGCAAGACAATGTTTTTATAAAAAAACTTAGATGGTTAGTCACCAACTCATTAATTATCACGATGAGCGTTAGAATTAAAAAAGTCAGACTTAATATAGGAAAATCGGTGAATAATTACTAAAAAGGTTAAGACATCATAAAGTTTATCCAGCAACTCATTAAAGCCAACATTAGATTTTTTTATAATCTAATTATCAACCAACTGTTTAAGAATTTTTTACTACACTGTTGCTATATATGCGTCTATCGACGATTCCCTAGTCGTGTGAGAAAATAACTTTAACATTCTGACTTCAAATCTTATGAGATCACTTGAGTCTATATGTCTTTAATTAGAAATAATAGGAAACTATTATTGAAGTCAACAAACTCAACTAAATTTTATTAAAAAAGAATTAAAGAAACTAAGAATAGAATATCTAACGCAGACCTAACTCTTTGGCATTGAGACATACAAATATCTAACATTTAAACGATCAATAAGTGCTTGAAACTACAGGAAATATTTACGTATATAGTCGAATCAAACTAAAACAAAGGCTATCTATATGATTATATGATTATGCGTACCCAAGTTCAAAGACATCAATCAGCAATAAAAGTGGCAAGAAGGTTTATACAGTTTTAACAATTTCGGCGTTTGCATCGATTGGAGAATTAAAAAAATCATCACAAAACATCGAAGACTAAAGGAGACGAAATATCAAAACAGATCCGATTTTTCGAAAACCTTCTACCTGATTCTTAACATAATAACATTGTGTTAAACTACACCTAATCTAAGTCTTTATTAGAGTACGCAAACAGCAGCAAACCAAACCACAACGTCAGAATTTTATTTCAGGAATTGAAGATATAAATAAGAAGTTCCAAATTTCAATTAATTAAATTTGAAGGCGTTTCAAAGGAAGATAGGGAATCATGAACATTTAGATTAACTTCTGATTAATTTTAATTATAATAAAAGATAAACCAAAGGCAATCCTACTGCTAGACGTCAAATGCAGAGGAAGAGGTAAACTTCTCCTATGAGGAATGAGAAAGAATTAGTCAGACTTGCAAGCTGCCAAACGGGAAAAACGACGTTTTTTACTTATCTAACACAGATCGTGTCCAACAACTTTGAATTAGCTGAAATTTTATCTGAATACGTTATAAAGTACTAGATTCTGATGTTTGCTCTTGCAACACTCAAACATTACTGAAGACTTATTTGAAATTTATTTAACATCTCTTTTATATCAGATGTTTAACATAGAATCTAATTAAACAAATTAATTGAAATTTGCAACTATTTTGTGATAACCCTCTACAGTTTTTTTTCAAACAAATGGTAAATATGCACATAAAGAACAATTAATCTGTAGACTTCAAATTGGACATATTTTTTTATATTTTATTGATACTAGTGTTTGAGATTTCTAACATCTAACATTGATGCCACGTTTAACCAGAGTAACTGTGACAGTAAACAATGGTAAGGCAAAAGTCTGAATCGGTGGTTTACAACTTTTTTTTTGGCTATGCCCCACGTAAGCATCTTTAAAATTTATTAAAAAAGTGAACTTCTATTCACTTGAAGGACAACTAAAAGTCTCTTAACTGTTAATAACTCATTCTCAAATTGCCTCATTCCATTAAAAATCAAAATGCCCCTTGTGGGGCGTGTGCCCAGCAAAGAGACTGACTAGTAATGGGTATCCGATTTATGGAATTGCAGAATCTTGAAGCCAAATTCAAACGTTTTTTGACAATAAGATCCGATAAGCATATACGAAAGAGGCAATCAAGTAGAACTTGGGATAATTTAGAATTATAAACTATTGCTAATGGTAGAAATTGCAAATTATGTTGAGTTAAGAATCAGAAAGTTTAATATGTATGTATGATATTAAGCAAGATAAACTCAAAAAGAAGAGAAACACATCAAAGGCAAATCCCAAAATTTGAAAATTAGAGACAAGTATAATTGCCTGGGTAAACAACGAGTGTCAATTAGAAGAAGAATCAGCTTTAAATGATTCAAAGATCAGTTTGAACGTTACCATACAATTAAAAGATGGTTGATCTCGATATCATCTAGCAAAGACATATTTGATCAAAAGTACAGTTATTTGGAGGGTCTGACGTAAAATTTTGAGGACCTTATGGTACAATTTCCTCCATACCATTTTTATGCAAAATTCGTTGATCATTACTCCGCTTATTATAGCAATAAAACTCATGCTATAAAAAAGACATGCTATGGTATGACCAATACTCTTTCGTGTTTTATAGAGAGGTAGATCAAAAACATCATAAGTTTTAGCATCTAAATTATTTTACAAAGCCCAATACACAAACTATTTCATACAATTTTGTTTTTGTGAGATTTGTTGGTCACTATATTATTTATCTCAATGAAAAGACTTGATTGTTAAGGGGGAAGGAAACATATGCCATAATTGAGTTACTTTAGTGTTTTATAATGTACCAAAGCGACTAAAAAAGTAAAAATGCGTTTTTCCTTAAACAGGATGCTTTATCAACATCTTGATATGGTACGAATTACAATTGACTTCTAATTTTTGGTACTACTACTAGTGAGGCGTCAACAACAATTAGGCAACAAGTAAAGAATCTTGAAGTTCATGTTTATCTGGTAAAGGTGAGATGTGGATAGGATTAAAACAGTTAGTCGACACGGAGAGTTTCAACCTTCAGTTTTATTTTTTAATTTTACTTATACTGGTCTGAAACCCAGAAAGGTTTGGTTCTGGTAATATATTTTCAGTTTCTCCCTTTCCTGGTTTCCTAGCATTGTATTATTACTTTTACCATTTTCCTTCAGTTTGTTACAAATTTTATTTGTAGTTTTCGTTCTTTTATATGGTTCTATATATACCTTGAAATTGTTTTGTTCTAATTTCCAACAAAGAAATTTTTTATAAGCTTTTGTGGGTTAAATAGTGGACATGTTTAATGTTCTTGTAGGGAAAATTGCTTTCTATTCTTAATCTATTAAGATCTTATCTGAAAGCTGCTATGTTGAAGTTAATTTTTTACTCTTCGGCGCCTATTTTTTGCAAATTTAAAACATCAGAGAACATTCTGAGTATTGCACTCTGTTCTCGCATTGGCGATGTAAGAGAATCTTAATTTTAATACGTACTCTGGTGTTGCGGGACGCGGATAACTGCCGGAAGGGAAAGCCGATGCAGGTGTAATTCTTATGGTCATTGGTGGTTCGGCACTGGGCGCCTGCGGCCAAGGTAAGCGCACTGCTCAACAGGGCGAGCGCGACGTAGAGCATCATTTTGGCGAGCCACGGCAACTGATGATTCGGAATCTGCGCTGCCCTGTCCGTGCACGATGACCTCAGCCGGGTTATCTCCAGGGAAGGGGACTTACTCTGGCCGCCGGCGATGACGACGGGATGCAGATAACCTGTGACGAAGTGGTTTTCGAGGAGTACGAAGAACCGCGGATTTGTCTCTAAGCGACGATCGCTCCTTTCGAGGAACGATAGCTGAGGACTTGGTTTTTCGAAAAACTGTTATAACGGAAATGTCTGTTCCAGTTGGGTTTCGAGCAATATTTTACGTCGCTAATGTACGTAACTTTCACAATTCAATAGCTATGTGCCATTCCCTCATTTGGAATGTCGCGGAAAAATCCCGCTATGGTTTGCCTAAGTGTTTTTCTTATTTTTAAAGTGTTAGCAACCAGGAAAACTACTACGAGATTAAACAAAAAATAGGAGCATCACTAATCAATAAATTAAAACAAAAGAGTAAGACGTTCAACTAAAAAGGGAAAATGAAAAACAGCAAAAATGACAGACATCTCAAATTTAAAATATAGAAAATAAAAACAAAACAAAATTTTTTAGGGTGGATCAGTTTCCATCCTAACTTTTATTCTACTTTTTTGCATATTTTTGTCTATTTTTCTTATCCATTGCAGCTACTTCTGAACTTCAGTCTTATTTTTACTATTTTATGTTTCCCTGCTTTTCAAACGTATCCTAGCTATTTTGCTCTTTGCTGTCTTTTTTATTATGGCTTCTCCTTCCCTAACATTTTCCTTAATTTCTTACATCTATTCGAAATTTTTCTTTTCTTCGTGATTGCTACAACTTTCGCATATCATTATTGGTCTTATTAATATTTTATATGTTTTACCAAGAGTTTATTTTTAAAATGTCTTCGGGTAATGCAACTCCTAGATGCTTAAAATTGATCATTTATTCAGATTTCTTACTCAAGTTACTTTGTTTCTTATTTCCTTTCCTATCCTCGTCAGTTTCGTTTTGTTCATATCTATTTACTCTTACATTTTTACCTTTCTTAATTATCTCCTCTAATATCTGTTCCGTTATATATCTTCTTTTTTTTACTAGCACTAGATCATCCATTCATACATTGTCATACATTCTCTCTTTTCTACTTCTTACATTCCCACCGTTTCTCTAATTATTTCCATAGTATTACAGACCATTGTTCTTATTTGGGTGCTGCTCCTAATTGCTTTATGATATAAAATAGTTTTACTCTGTTAACCAAATCGAAGGCTTGCTCGAAATCTATAAATAGTAATTCCTCATTTATCTTATGCACACAAGTCTTCTCTATTATTTGGTTCATCACGTGAATGGCATCTATTGCAGATTTTGACTTTTGTAAACTCAAACTGAAACTTTCCTATCACAGTTACCGTATTCTCTCTTAGTCTTTTTTGGATTATTGATAGAATCTTGTAAGTTGTATTTAGTAGGATCGCATCGTGTGGTTGGTTCTCGGGATGTTAGGCCGTGATAGTAGTTCGAAAACTCTTGACGTTTTGTCCACAAGTGCGGGGACATCTACAGAATAAAATCTTCTAAAAATCGCCTACATCCTCGACTTTTAAGTTTTCTTGCATTTAACCGTCTGTTATTAAATTCCAGAAATATTCCTTCCACATCATATTGTACTCTCCTTCCTTTTCTATTATTTTGCCATCTTTATTTTTACCGCTTGTTTTAGCTTTGTATTCGTAGTTTTGCTCTTAGTTGATGATAAAATCTCTTCGCACCAATATTCTTATTTTTAATTTCGTTTAGTTCACCTTCTATCAATTCTTTTCTTCTTTTTCTTATTATTTTTTACAAAATTTCCGCTTCTCTTCATATTTTCCTATGTGGCTCTTCTCTTTTATTTTTAGCCATTCTAGCCTTGCTTCTATTTTTTATTGTCTTTTCTACATGCTTCATCGAACCATTCCTTGCTTTGTTATTTACACCACTTCCAAGTACTTATTTGATTGTATTTTTTGATGTTGTCCCACTTATTTTCTGTTTCATTATATTCTTCTAATTGATTTTCTAAAATACACTCTGTTCTTCCAATATATTCTTCACATATTTTCCAGTTCGTTTGATGTCTTATCTGGTCTGACATAAGTGTTAATCTATTCCTGCTACCAACAATATAATGGTTAGAGTTTGCACAAGCTCTGCGATATGTACGTATAACAATCACTGAAGTCTGTTTTTCTTATTAACCATCACGTGATCTAAATGCAGAAATTAAATCAATATAGTTCAATAAACATTTAAGCAACCCGCGGAACAATTAAAGTTCAATACAATAGAAACGTATAAAAGTAAACTTCAAGAGTATATTAGAAGATAACGCAATACGAAAAATTACAATAAATACTTAGAAAAAGCCAATTTCAGGAAAATAGAATAATTTAGTTATACATCATGCAAGTGGTAACAAAACCAAGTTAAAATATTTTGGATCATAGTTTTTCTATCCAGTTTTTGTTTGAGTTTCATATAGCAAAGTCGCAGGCAAAACTTAGTGATAATTGAACGCGACAAGCGCGGTATAATAGGCCAGATCCATGATATCAGTAGCACTGATAACCACTGTGTATTCTTAAACTTCGATAAACTTTCTTGTACCAATAATTTTGCAATCTCAACCTCAAAAATGCTACGCAACTACAAATAAGTCCTCATTTGTCACAAAACACATTCTAGCAGCCGCATCAGCAAAATTTTCTACACATGTAGTTTAGTAATGGATTGCAATAAAACAGAATTTGAACAAGAATAAGCTCCCTTAATACTAACATCATCCTACCCTAACGTAGATATAATACATCTATCATAAGCGTAGAAACAACTACCATATTAAAACCCAATGATGTCCAAGGAACAAACGGAAGTGAAATAACCCAACTACCCTACAACTCAACACTGACTAAAACTGAGGAACTTTGTATCTCCACAAGTAATAGATTTCAACTTTTAACAAACTCAACAGCAAGTGCAGTTCTAAACAGAAAGAATGAAAAAATTTCTAGACCACTACCAGTGTCCATTCGCTATGTAGCTAATATAGTTACGTTACAAAATCCTCTTAGCTCTTGCTTAGAAAAGGATAAATATCAATATCAAGTCAAGCAAGGTGGTACTCTAAAATTATTAATCAAGACAGTCGCTAAATAAAATTAATTAGGACCGCCCGAAATGGACATAAAGCCATCCGACGCATTTTTGTACTGCCTGGGAACAAATCTTCTAAAGTTGTAATCAGAAACCTGCACCATACCGTCAACAAAATTACAAGTAAAAGATAATCCTGTAATCAAACATTGACATAAAAAATTCATCTAATTTTATCCTTTGTTGACCTCAAACAGCAAAACCATAATAAAGAAGCCTAGAACATTGACACTCTTCTAAATGATATTAATGTTGAACCACTTATAGAAGAGAGAAAATGCTTAATACAAGTGATATATACAAATGTTATGGCTAGACGCAAAACTATTAGAACGCGGATATTAGATATATCCCAAGAAGAAAGAAGATGGCGGCAAACCTAAATGTGTCCTTTACCAATAGGAACAATCGGGAAACTAAATAGGGTATAGTGTTTATAAACAGATCAGGAACAGAAGATTTCCTTCTCACAGAGAAAACACTATTAGAAAAATTAGAAACCAATCAGAAATCAGATCTCATACCACACATACTGAAGTTCTTTACTTTAACACAGGTTAACCTATGTACGTGTAAAAAGAATCACAAAATTTCATGCAGTATCCAAATAATATAGTGACTTTCATGCAACAAACAATAGACTCAGGGAATCATGATCAACAAGCTCATGAAGGGAATAAAAGACTTAAAAGAGCTAGTAAGACAACTAGTAAACTCCAACCAAAATAATGAGACGCTCACTTAAAATATCTTATTGAAACGCTAACGATCTAATAAATGGAAAGGGAAATTTTTACTATATAATAAAATAGACCTTCTACTGACTTTTCAGTATAACTAAAGAAGGGGCAGCAATTATAATATAACTCCACAAAATGCCAAAGTATTGCTCATAATTCATTAAAATTACCAGCTTAACTAATAATAGAAGGCTGGATAGGACCATCAACTAATTCTGCAGCTCATCATCCCTCTGAGCATCGATCTAACAAAACTAGTCTCAAAGAATATCTATATTCAAAAATTAAGTAATCGGTTTTTGCAGGAGACAATTTTAATTCAAAGCGCTCTAGCCTGTCTACTAGCCAACCGACACAACAAAAATCCCTGACTAAAGCATTCTCCTGAGATATTTAATAACTGAATTGTATCTCGACTTATCTTTAGATTGCAGCCACAATATCTACGTCAATAAAAAGGAAATTAAGATCCCTGGTGATTATTAACTATAAAACGAACTAAGACTATTTTAGAGATATATTAGAAGATCATTTAGAAATCAAACTACTGATGGCGACTACTAGGATTACCCATAACTATCCAGAAACACATTAATCTTTGGTTGCGCGATAGAAGTAAAACAGAATGTTTTTAATCATTACCACTAAAACATGAATTACAAGAAAACGTTGAAGTCTTAACAATAACAATAACTCCATACCAGCCATATTTGCTTATTAAACTCTTACCTTTGGTGAAGTCATAGAAATGATCGCTAGAAACACTAACAACAAGAAATTATATTATTAGTGGGAAAATAATTGAGGGACTACCTTGCAAGGGATCAAGTTTCCTTCTTTGATCTTTAACAATATACTAAATTTAATAAAGAATTGCTCGAGTAATCCGAATCCATAAATATGGCCAACGTCATAAAAACCCTGGATCTTACAGATCTACCAGCTCTAGAAAGCTTCGTGAAAGGCTTCATCCAAAAAGGCTTATTCCAATTCTTGAAAACGAGCAACCTATACTCGATCACTATTGCAGATTAAGAAATTAATACTCCACCATAGATTAGTTAACATCAATACGACCTTTGAAAACAGAAGCTACTTTTCTGTGGTATTCATTGATGTAAGCCATGCCTTCAAGAAAGTGTGGCCTGAGTGGTTATTATTTGAAGTTATAGAAAATTATTCCGTATCAAAATCCTATCTTAATAAGAGGTCCTTTCAAGTGAAGTTTGGCAGAGCGATCTCAGATGCTCACCCTATGAAATCCGAAGTTCGGGTGTTGAGCATTTTAGGACGAGTTTATACCAACAACTCTTAATAGAACTGATCATACGTCAATTCTTGCAATATATTTTAAGCTGACTATGTAAAGTACTTGGGTCTACATCTTGAAGAAGATCTAACTTAGATAACCCACATGTGGACTAAAAAAAAAACTATTTGCTAATAGGACGCAATTTTAAACTCTTCCTTGCTAACAGGCTTCTCGTCTATAAATCAGTGCTAAAACCAGTATGGAGTATTCAACTGTCTTCGAACGATTCCAATGGATAATAACCAACGTGCCTTATTTAATAAAGATCTGAAAATGATATCAGTGAAAGATTTAAGCGTGATGCTACCAGATGGCGTTACTGGAACGCACAAAAGACGATGCAGTGCTGCGAGTCCAATTATGGACAAAACGGAAAACCATGGAAACAGACGATTTAGTATTCATGTGTGTGAATGCAACACTGAATCTTAGATGCTGTTAATGAATTGGCTGCTCCCTCGTGAGAGCATTATCAACGAGTGGTACTGCGAATCATCGAAACGACTTCATCTACATATTCAGCGACACCGTTATGGGAAATAGTTATGTTGCTGCAACATAATAATGCGTGGCATCAATGTCACGCTGCAGATTGTGGGTTGTCCACAAGTGCACAAATGCATGGATATTGAAGAGAATTGACCAATAAAATGTGTACTCACTTTTTCTAATAAAAGATTAGTGAGAAGAAAGCAGTTGAAATGTTAATGTTTGGGCATCCAAAATATAATACCTCTACAGGTTGATCCACGAAAAATCAATTTGAAGAAATAGATGTTAAGCGGTTAATAAAATACAAATAGTAATAATAACCGAGAATCTAAGAAAAATAATTAGTATAAAAATTTAAAAATAAATATTACAAGAGGAGTTATGGCAATTGCATTATAAAAACAGAATATTTATAATAATGGTAAGGTTCAAACGCCCCCGTGGGTGCACAGCCTGCAAATTGAGAGATTCCATATGTTCGCTCTCTCTGTCCAGTCCTCACGCACCATCTCTGATGATAATAATTTTTAGTAACTGAATGGGCTACCTGTCAGGTATCAAAAGCTGCGGGAATGAACCCAGGTCTGTCCGCACCATAACCCGCGCCTTAATCTCTGGACCACCCTGGCGATAGAATGTATATACCTGACGCAAATAAAGAGTCAAAGAAATCTACTAAAAAACAAAAAAATATTATTATAAGAAAATTTAATGCAAATCAATTTAAAAAATATATTAGGTAATACTCTAAATTCAAATTTTTTTTGAATCAAAATTGTGTTTATTTTAACTTAGACTTCTAAAAAGAGACATGCGCAAGCTCGACTTCTATTTTATTTAACTACTTTTGTATCTATTTTACCAAAAATAACATTACTTGAAGAATCTTAAAAGGCTTTCTAACAAAGATAGCCAAGTTAAAGTGATTTTAGAAATTTTTCGAATCGATTTCTGACACACCCGTATATTTTGCTAATTGGATAAGTAATGCCGTTTGTTTAGTTATTTGAAATCTGTATTTTCTAATTCTCACAATTTATGGAACGTCCAAAAATTTTAATTTTCGAAAACAAAGAAAATTTGCTAATACACAACAATTTGGTTCCTTAAAATTTAAATTTACCAAAAACTAATATATTGGATGCTTTGGTGGACGTTTCTCTATGCTATTTTATTAGGAATTTGTCTTTATTTTTCCATAAATAATTTTCTCCGCATATACTTTTCACGTACAAATTAGCGTTTGGACTTTTTTTGTCGACTCATAATTTAACATCGCCAAAAAAAGAAAAAAATTACATTATTTCACTTATTTGTCTCTAAAAATTTTGATAATACAAAATTTGTTTAAGCCATATTTATTGTTGTCTTGCAAGTAACTTCAGGGGTAATAAGGCAATAAGGATAATAAGACAAATCAAATAAAGCAGGCTAAAGTAGCATGCGAAGCGCAGAATGAAACACATAAACACGTGCGGCATAGAAGCAGAAAATTTGTAGTTGTGTTATTATATTCCACCATTTCTTTATATTTTTATATTATGTTCTTACATTCACAATTTGTCTCATTAGTTATAATTATTTTTTGCAACATTTCTTTATTAAACATTTAAACATTGACTTTTTTAAATTATGTTTTTCAGTAATTTGAATGAAAATGAATGAAATTTTTAGTCTTTTCCTCTCTATTTTAGCTTTGATTTTGATTCTTCAGTTATTCTCCATTCTTTACTTCACATTATTATTTCCAGTTTCAAATAGCTTTTTTGTCAATGTTCCTGTACTTGTTTTACTATTATTACTTTTTAGCTACATCTCTAATAGTTTTCTGCAATACTATTTTCACTTAACAATTCTTTATAATGTTTTGCTTTAGTTTCTGTATCCTATCAAAGGTTATGTTTTGTTCTTATTCTTATATTATTCTGTTGTTTAATTGATTTTATTTTGCACTTTTTGATTTTAATCTCGCATTTCGTTTTACAAATGATCCTTGCTTTTTATATTCTTTATACGTTTATTTTGTTTTTATGCGAGTTTCTATTATGTTTACTTTGCCAATTTTATTTCCTGTTCTAAAATTACTTTAAAGTGATCCTCTATCATTTTTTTCTGATTTATATGCTTTCTTAGTGTTATTCCTAGATATTAATATTCATTAGAAATGTACCCTACAAAACATATCTAAAAAAATTGATAAATTGTTTGATATCTAACAGTTAACATGGGCTAGAGTCACTCGCATGGGCATTGGTATTCAGAAGCCTCACCTAGTAGTGTACAATTAAATTCTGCTACGAATTGAGAAAAACTGGACAAAAACACATAAAATCTTGGTGTAAGTGTTCGGAGCGGAAAGCGTGAGACAAGAATGTGTTTACGACTGGTTCAAACGTTTTCGTAATGGGAAAAAGTGACTGAGGATAAACCCCGTTCGGGTTGGTCGATGAGCAAAACTTCAGGCATGATCGAATGAGTACGATAAATGCTGGTACGAGACTGACTACGATTTATGGCGGAGAAACTGAGCATTAGCAAGAACAAGGTTGGGTAGGGGTAAGATTTGCTTCCGGCTTACATAGTACAAGCTGACAGAAAGCAAAATAGATGGAAACATCTAGAGATTTCATTACGATGTATGACCGGAATTCATCGTTACAGGGGTGGAATCTGGTTCCATCCAGAATCCAATCGACGTATTTTCCGCGATTTAAAGAATTGTCTGTCAAGACATTGTTGATCGCCTTCCTCAACAACGTCATCATCAATAACGATTTCTGAGAGTTCAATCTTGAATACTGCATTTCATGAGGAAGTTCTGTAACGGTTACTATGACGCATCCGTCGTCTTCAGCCAAAGTTAAACAGGACTGGGCCGTGAATGTTTCATGTACGGACTTTCTTCACTTTCTCATCTCAAAAGCATCACGAAATGCACTTTTTTCAAAATAACTCTTTTCTTTTTCTTCATTTTTGGATTTTTAAACTTTCACTTCTACAGTGAGTTTGTTGCAGATGTTTATGAATTTTCAATTTCTTTATTTCTTCGTTAGCTGCTCATATGTTCTAATTTAGAAAGGGGTCATTCCTTTTCCCAACTTTGTTTCTCTTTATTTATTTCTTTATTTGTAGAAATTTTTTATTATACCATGCCAATCAAAAAGGAACTGCAAAGTAGAAAACAAAAAAAAAACGGATTATCAGTTTGTTCTAGTTTTAGAAGCATCTTGGTAGTGAAGTACGAAAAACAATATTATTATTGTTACTCTAAGTATTAGTGCAATTGTTTGGTAACCTAATAAAATCTATTCTCTAGGATTAAGTATTTAAAAAAAAAGAAAAGCGGTATCTTTAAATTTTTGCTTTCATCACAACAACCAATTCACTTAGCCACATTTTCAATGGCACCCGGATGAAGGTAAACAAAGCTGCAGGCAAATCATTAATTTTGCGCGTCAGTGTTTTAATTAGCAGCCATGCAACTTCGTTTTTTGTGGTAAACAAGCATGAGCGGAGGCTAGTAGATAAAAATCCCGTTGCCCATTTAAAGAGCTGACCCATGGTGACCTTTCAGACTGCGTACAGGAGATGCAATCGCGCGCGCTCTCTCCTAGGATTTGCGACGGGGTCGTAGACTGCCAGGACATGTCCGACGAAAAGTCGTGCACCTACTGCCCCAGTGACCATCTCCACTGCGGCATAGGCCGGGCGTGCATCCATTCCAGCAAGCGCTGCGACGGAGCGGCGGACTGCCCAGATGGAAGCGACGAGCGCGCCTGCTGTGAGTGCTATTCCTCTTTAATCTCACACCGACAACCTCACCAACTATCAATTTCGATGAACACTGCTCTTAATGCAGCCTCATTCAAGCCGAAGGCTTGTAGATTGTACGACACGCTTCTACCTCACGACCAAGAGGGTCTGGCTGCATTACGAGCGGGTTCGTTTTCATTAAGTTACGCCGCAATGAGCATCGTTAATCTTGCAGTGAGGCTAGCACCGAGCGTGACCAACGTAACGTCGTCCCAGGTCGTGACGCCACACCTCCTGCGCTACCATTCCGAAGGGTTTGTGATATTTAACGAAAAAGGCGAGGTCGGAAAGCTGTGCACGCAGAATCTGAATGAGAGCTTGGCCGAGAACCAGACCACCGAGGTTCTGCATACGGTGGCATCATCCTTGTGCAAAACTCTCTCCTATGAGTATGTTCGGCTTATCTTAATTTCATAGAGAAAACTAATCACACCTTCATATTTCAGGAGAGTCCTTTCCGTTCAGGTAGAAAGAGATGAAGAGAACGACGTTCCTTATGTGAGCATGAAGAATCCTCTATCTTCAGAGATCAGTTTTGTTAGATCGGGTTGTGAATCCAAGCAGGTGTTGAAAGTTAGTTGTTCTGATTTGGGTAAGGAAAAATGTTTTTTTGATTGTTTACTCATTATTTTATTTTTGTCAACCTTTGTCAGAAAAGTTCAAGGACTGGGCTGGTAAAAAAATAATTTCTTCTGCTTACCAACTAATAGTCTTAGGTCCTATCAAATCCCTTGTCTATCTGGGTACAAGTCACACCATTTCTGGAGATCATGGAAGGAAACTAAAAAAACGGGATGTTTCTCAGTACATCTGTCACAGCTATTTTGATTGCTGCAATATCTTTATAACATTTCTATTTCAACGGCATTTTCACACAGAGTAACACGAAAAATCAGCAACAGGTCGGATGAATATGGGGAAAGTAATAAAGCAGGAAGATGATCTTTGGGCTAGATTGATACAGCAGTATAGAATCTTGCGTCGTTGTGCACCAAGAACCACTAATCAGATGCTCACAAATGAAGATGGCGCTGCCGAATCGCTTGATGCAAACATTTCAGCACGTCATTGTAAAAGTTTTAATTTATCATTTATCCTTCAGGCAGATATTCATCGTGCACCAAACCTCTTTGTTTTTGAAGGTTGTCTCTTTCCTTTTTTGGAGCTGGTAAACCATGACCTCGCTGTTTGGCACTTCGGCGCTTCAGTTGAGGGTTATACTGGCAGCACCAACTTTTATCTGTACCAATAATGATTAAGACAAATATGGGATTAATTCTGGACCTTTCCATCAGTTTAGCAACAACTGTTTGTCTATTTCTGTTTCTACGTTAATATGTGAAGGACTATTTTTGCATTGTTTCCGTTTCCTTAAATCGTTGCGCAAAATTTGATGACACATATCTGTACTAAATTTTAACTCTTCTAATATGTCCACAGTAACACGATGGTCATCTTGCAGTAACTGCCCCACAAGTTCCACATTTGCATTGGTATATGATATTGACGGGCGGCTGACTCTGGGATCATCTTGCTGTTCCGAAACCTTTTGTGTTATTCAAAAAACGGCTTCTTGATAATGCCTCATCACTATGTTTGCTGTATCGTATTCCATATTTTACTAGGGGTTGTCTTAGCTTAACGTAGAACTTTGTATTAACACCAGCAAGTCGAGCAATAGGTTACTAAGCATAGCTCTGCCACCTAATGAGTTTATAAGAAAACGCTTCTAAGTGATTAAATAATACATATTTCTTGTGGTCGAATATCACAGGTAAAGAATTTAAGTCTGCCTTTGAACTTTTCTGGCAAAGGTTTTACTACGAATGAGTTGGTTGATCTATATCTAATTTGTAATTTTCAGAATGCGGTTTGCAAAGCACGCACGCGTTCTCAACAGACTTAAGTCTAGGCAAGATGGCGAACCACGGCGACTGGCCGTGGCATGTGGCTCTCTTCAAGGAAGACGTCCACGTGTGCGACGGGACGCTGGTGTCCCCCGACTGGCTGGTCACGTCCGCGTCGTGCTTCCAGGGGCAGCCCAAGGCCGAGTGGACCGCTCGCTTCGGCACCATCCGGCTCTCCAGTTCGTCCCCGTGGCAGCAGGAGCGGCGGATCGTTGGCATGGTGAAGTCCCCCGTGGAGGGCAGCACCATCGCCCTGGTCAAGCTGGAGGAGGACGTGGTGCTCAACGACTTCGTCCGCCCCATCTGCCTGCCCATGGAGCGGTCGGCGATTTTGCCCAGCAACATGTCGCAGTGCAACACGCTGGGGTGGGCGCGGAACAGGGAGCAGCTGCAAAGGGTGCAAGTGCAGGTTTCGCGGATGGAGAAGTGCGAGAACATCAGCATATCCACGGTGAACAGCCTGTGCACGGAGCCTGTTTACGGGCAGAACGACTGCAACGTAAGTGTTATTAATTTTAGGAAAATTTCCATGAAGCCTCTTGCGGATTAACTTAAAATACTTTAATCTTCAGTGACAATATTTTGGAAAATCCACAAAACGAACATGGCTACTATGTAATATTACCTGAAAATGCTTATAACAAAGACCATCTGCAAACATTTAAATAAGAATTACCAATCCTTTTATTATCTAATTTTGTTTGTTAACGTTCTATATAAATATGAAGGCGACTTTACAACGATACTAACAATGTGCCGTTAGATTTAGGGGATTTATTCCATAAGTTTATTTTTTTGGTTATTTTCCGCTCTTATATGGGGTAATTTTGTTTCTAATAAAATATTAGTTCTCGCGTCATGCGAGTTGTTTATCATCGAAACTCTAATACCTTTATTCTATTTTACTATTTTTTTAACTGTTGACTTTACAGTAGGCTAACTTTTAAAACCTCGGTCCTTCAAATGACGATCTAGAAAGATTCATTTTTCTTTTCAGGTCTGTTCTACTAGGTTTGTGCGTTTCTAAAAATAATGTACGCCAATAATTTTTGTTTTATATGGGATTCTTGTTAATTTTTTAGAATTGCTTTTTTGCAAAAGTATTTTTGCGTATCTCTTTAAGAAAGCTTCAAGAACTTTAACAGTATATAGTCAATGCGACGTATTTGTTTTTTCTGCAGACTTACAATTAAAAAATTTAATAAATGAAATATTATAACTTAGGACCTACGTATATACTCACGAAAAAAGAATATACAAACATTGAACCATTATTTAAAAAAATAGAACTAAAGAAAACGATATAAAAAATATGGCTAGAGAGAACATCAGGAAAGATCAAATGACACTAAAAATATTTAAAAACTTATGAGAGACACGAAGGGAACAAATATTAAGAATAATGAACAATAAAGTGATAAACAAAAAGAGCTAATAGATTGACACACCAGGATGAGATAGTGCTCCTACATAAGAAGGGTATATACAAGAAACTGTAAGAATTACAAGGAAAATACAAAATATAGGCAAGAATATAGAAACCAAGGTTAAGAAAAAAACAGAAGACACAATAGAAAACAATTAATGCGGTTTTAAAAAGAAAAAAGCACAGGATACCGAGACAAATCCGCAAAAATGCAATAAGAGAGGGAAAAAATTCACTAATGCTACATACATCTGAAAAGGCTTCCGATAGAGTTAGAAGAACAAGTATATGGAGAGTAGTAGAAAATAAAAGTATAAACAAAGTGGAGTTAAAGATAGTTAAAGGTAATAAATATAGTAATAACGCAAATGAGGAATCAGACGATTTCTAAACTACGGGAGGTTTAAAACAGGGAGGTGCGTTAAGTCCAATATTGTTCACACTAATTATAGATGAAATAGCAAAAGAAGACAAAATAGAAATAAAAAGTAAAACATAGGGAGGTGAAAAACAAAATGGTGCAAGTACCTGAATTGTTATGCGCAAATAACATTGTGATTTTAGCAGAAACGGAGCGGGAGCTATAACGTAATCCGAATACATACAATACAATAGAGAAAAAATAATACAGAGCAGACGTAGACGATGCTTATAGCTACAGACAACATATTATAATAGAAAACAAGGAAGTAAAGCAAGTAAATAAATTTTAATATTTGGGAACACATATAAGTGACAATGGGAAGACGAATGACGAAATAAAGGAAGAACATTTAACGTTAATAAAACCCATCTCCAGGAAAAGCAAAAATACGAAAAGAAACAAAAATTAAAGTTACAAAAAAAATAGTTAGTACTTTATGACTCGCAGAAGTGAATCGTAGATGATCACAAATAAACAATAGAGCAAGTTAACAATTACAAAGATGGGGAGAAAAATTGAAGAGAAAACCAAACAAGATTAGCAACACCACATAGAGCAGTTAGAAGTAAAAGCAGTGATAGAATGGTTACAAGGAAAGTAATGAGGATGGCTAGGATGCAGGACAACAAAATGGCGAAAACCAACGAATATATGGACAGAGGAGAAAGAAAAGCATCACAGCACATAGGTGTAGAGTGGAATTTAGTGAGACAAAAATTACAAGACAGATAAAACTGGAAAAACAACAATCAAATGAAGGGTAATAATCTACCGACTCTAATGCTTATACCATAAAATAGAAAGGCTCAGGATGATGTATGTGTGTATGTATATATACTCGTCTCTTTTCTATGGCACGAGTTTGCCGCTATTAAGACTTTTTTGGAAATCCATACAGGAGTCAAGTTCTATGCCCTTCCTTTAATACTTTTTACTACTTTTTTGAGCTATTATTATTATTATTATTATTATTTTTTTATACACGGATAAGTTACTTATAATTACAAACTTTGCATTTTCGCCCACACTATGATATATTTCTCGATCTTGTCTGAACAGGTACAATTTTTTTTGTGAAATCATCCTAAATACAGTTGGTGTACTATTTATCTATATTTATAGATCGTTGCTCAACGATTACAATAGATTTGTTTCTCCAGAAGGGATGCTCAACATCTATTATCAGGCTAAGTGGGGTGTAGAGAAATTTTCAGCCTTAAAACAACATCATTGAATGAACTAATGCTTGTAGTGTAAAACATATTTACAACGTTTTTGGCTCATTATTTTCAAACAGACGTTTATATTCAACAAAGTATTTCAAAATTAGTAGGATGAAATTACATTATCTACCTAAGTCAAAACCAGCCTTTTGTACTTTCAGAAAGAGTATTATTGGTCATAATCTTCTCAAAATGTATATTGGGGATATTATAAATAGCATCATAGCTTTCTTGTTTACACTGACAGTGCTGGTTAAAGCAACGAAATTATTTGACCTATCTTTTACAGCTTCAAAGTTTAGGGAGCTCATAGATAATTGTTAACCCTGCTTCATTTAAATTATAAACATTCTAACAGATCAACGTATCTTTATCGATTAAAAAATATTTACGTTTATTGTCGATCACCCTAAACTGGTTTGATCTAAAGCGCTCGTTCAGTCCTTTTCTGCTATCTTATCATTTTTTCAGTTTCCTAGTACTGACTTCATGTTCAATTTAGAAGTCTCTAGTGCATATAGGTACTTTTTAAAGTGTAAAGTAAATAACTTTTCTTGTGCTCGATGAAGAGCTTCAAATAGTATAATTTTGAATTATTTCTGACATCTCTTCTTTCTTGGATTATTTTTATCTGTCTCTTTAGTAGAACGGATAGAGGGAACAATCCTTGTTGATGTAGCGTTGTTCTTTGTCTTAGTCTTGATATTCTAAAATGCATGACACCTTACATCACAATGATTTATTTAATCTCACCATCAGACAATTTTTAAATACATTTTCCAAGAAAAACAGTCAGGGTTACATCAAAAATAAATAATTTATAGCTAGTTTTTTGTAATACGCTACTCATCAAACTGTTGATAGTATTGTCAACGAAAACTAAATGCATGAATCACAGTTTAAAGGCAGTTGCATTACATAGTTAGACGAACACAAAATCCGGATTTAACGTTCATCAGTAATGTTTACCTAAACATACTGTTGTTTGATGGCAAAACTCAATGAGCTGAAAGAGATAATTAAAGACAGTATCTCATTATATGCTTCTTAGCGACGTCGGAACCAACGGTCCACGGTCTTAGCCGTTTGGAAAGAGGTGATCGTCAGTTTGAATAATTGTAAACATCCATTTATTATTTTCTTAAAATCTGTAAACGCTGAATTTATCGCAATTTAAATGAGACGTTCTGCATAAGGCTTTGTTATGTTACTTCAACACCTACAGATGTCTATACCAGTTCTAGAGAATGCAATAAAGAACAACCACAGTCTTTTCCAAAAAATCGAATTTTATTGAGTAGGATAACACAAATCCGCCTTACAAACAAGATATGGTTTCTCTTCCTAATAATGGATACAAACATATTAAGCAAAAACTACCAGTCCTCGTCGAGCTCTTGGCGGTAGTTAATATCAATTATCTTTTTTTATTTGAATGCCAAAATTTCATTAAGCAACCGCTAGAATTATGCAGTTGATGTACTTCTACACATTCTACTTAATTTCATTACTACAAAATCTTTTTACTTCCTTAACCCGATAATCTTTAATGAAAGGTTGGTTACCCAAACAAATTTTAGATGTAATGAGAAACTCCATGTATCAGGTATTAACAGGATGCCGGCCCACCTTTACAATCAATCACACACATACAGCCTGGGAAAACTTTCCATGAGCTTTTGATATACGTCCGTAGCAATTACCTTTCATTTCTCCATGAGAGTTGCAGTGAGTCCAGACACTGAAGATGAGTAATTTGGCTTGGCGTGTAATATGTGTTACAATTCTTTCTAGAGGTGTTCGGTGGGATTGAGATCGAGGTTCTGTGAAGGTCAGTTTAGATTTTCAACGCCTATCTCTTCAAATCACTGAAGAATAATCTGCTCTATGTGTACAGAACAGTTATCTTGTTGATACAAAAAAGGTTCTTCTCCGAACTGTTGCCAGAGAGTTGGAAACAGAGTTGTCAAGTATACCAAGATACATGTCAGCATTCATGGGACAAGACACTAGGATAAGAAACGTTCTCCTAGCATCCACCAAATTGCCATATCGTGAAATAAGATTCGTCATTCAACAGAACTTGTTCCAATTGTTTCGCAGTCCCCAATACTGGTAAACGTTGCACCATTATAAGCGACGATTAGCATTGGTCGTACTTATATTGGAGTTGTGAGTAGCTGCAGGACTATGGAAACCCATATTTTTCAGCTTCTGGTGCGATTACGCCAGAAATACTTTGATAATCACAAGCGATCGTGTTCATCGATTTTTCATCGTTAAGCTCTTTTGAGTTTGACGACTACGATTATTAAATTCATTTCGCGACTATTTTACATTCACCTTTTCCTTTTACAATGACATCATTTACAGTTAATTTAGGCAACTTACTCATTGGTGCATCGTGTGATTGGTTCTCGGGTTATAAGGCCGTGATTAGAGTTTAGAAACTCTTGCCGTTTCGTCCACTGCTGCAGCAGACATCTTCAGAAGAAAATCTTCTAAAAATCCTAACCACGAGATAGAATTCGGACAAGTACAAGTTTTATCCAATATTAAGAATTATTACCCGAGATTATACAGAGAGGCGGTGGAAATTTATAAATATAAAAATAATTTTAACAGGAACGACGGATTTAATATGCCTAAATTTTGGTTTATCGCTCTTAAGCGACAAAAAACAGACCGAGATACGCTGAAAGAGCGAATTACGTCAGAAAATGCCGAAATATTACCTGCAACGGCCCTAATTGACGTCAGCAGCTAGCCCGATCGCGTTATCTACCATCCTGATGACGTCAACAACGGCCCCCTCCCCAACACCATCCCTACCATATTCGCAGCAGTATAAAAGCGAAAACGTACGGGACAGTCACTTAATCTTTAGGAGATTTTCTTCTTCATACATATCATATAATACAAGAAAGAGCGTAAAGGGTAGTACTACGAAACTTACATCATTTCAATACCAACCGATGAAATAAAAGAGAAATTGGAAAAACTCAAACACAAAATTCACAATGTACTTAATATTAAGAATCGAAAACAAAAGAGCCACTCCCTTTGTACTTTTTTGACATGGACCCTAAAGGAAACCACAAAAGTATCTATGATATTAAATATCTATGAAAATAAATGTGGAAGCACCCAGAAAGAAAAATAGCATAGTCCAATGCACAAGACGCCAGTGCTAACCGTGCGCTTGCGTTAAATGTTGTGATCAACGTAATACGACCATGTGTACAAAACCTCCTGCAAAATGTGCACTGTGTAATAAGAAACCAAATATTCCAACACCCATTAGAAAAGAAACAAACTGGGACACTTTCCGTTTATATATAAAGGACACATCGACTTGAGTAAACGAATAAAACAAACCGATGAATCAGACTACGAAATCCAGTATTTTACCACAGTAATACAAGAGGCATCCTGGCATTCGACACCCACCGCAACAAGAGAAGAAAAGAAGACAGAACACAGAAAACGAGGTAGTAAGTGAAAAACGTAGAGCTGGAAGCAGATGGCAAAGATCGCGTAACAATGACGACAAACTGATCTACAACAGATTAAGAGAAAACTACAGATTGGCATTACAAATGCAAGAAATGTAATCATATTACCACTCTTTCTAAAGAAGACCACACAATCGGAAAAGCGACAAAGAAAGTTAAACGACCACAAATATCAATAGCGCCACTAAGGAAAATGGATAAAAGTTGAGCGAAAACTGATACAGAAAAAGCTACCACCTTCACTGAACATCTAGCTGAATTGTTTAAACTCCTGGAACCCAACATAAACAATGACAACGAAATTGAAGGTTTTCTAGAAGCACCCTGTCAGATGTCTTTACTCATCAAACCTTTCTCACCTAGAGAAGTCATACAAAAAATTAAGAATTTAAATCAGCGCAAAAGCACCTGGATATCACTTAATTACCGGAAAAATACTTGGTCAACTGCCAAAAAAACAATAGTTCTGCTAACAACTATTTATAACAGCATGGTCCGAATTTTGTACTACTCACTAATGTGGAAATTTGCACAGATCATAATGATTCCAAACCTGAAAACCAGATAAAACCAAACTTATATCGTCCGATTAGCTTATACCCATAACATCTAAATTATTCGAAAATCTGTTACTGCAAAGAATCAGAAATGATTATTCCAGATTATCAATTTGGATTCAGAGAATGACACTCTACAATTCGACAATTTCACAGGTAAACAAGATCGCAACAAGCCTCGAGGAAAAAACAATATGTACGGCAATATTCCTCAATGTAGCACAGGCATTCGATGAGGTGTGGCACGCTGGATTGTTGTATAAAATTAAAAATACATTTCCTAGTCCATATTACCTACTTTTAAAATCTTACATGACCGAAAGATACTTCCAAATAAAACAAAATACTGCCTACTTCAACTACTGCCAAGTAAAATCCGGTGTTCCACATGGAAGCATCATAGGTCCACTGCTACACCTAATTTACACCGCAAAGCTACCTACTACAAACACCACCACTATCCTTTGCGGATGACACAGCTTTGTTAGCACCTCCAACATCATTGAAACCTCCTCCAACATTGGTTCAACAACTGGAGAATTAAAATAAACCAAAGTCAGTACAAATTACGTTTACAACAAAACACGTAATCTGCCCACGAGTTATGTTTAACAACGTTCCTATACTAACTCAAACTGATCATCTGAACAAGACATCATGGCTATAGAACTTAAGAGAGTGGTACGGCTGTAGTACCAACGAATTATTTAAAGCTGCTGACAACAAATAAAAATCGCATTGACAATTGCTAACCTTCGATAGGAGACAGTACTCTAAGAAGAAGAAGAGCTAAGTAGTGGACAAAGGAACTTAAAACGCATGCACAAAATTATAATGATATAACTCAAGATATATTTTGTCAGACTTGTTTATTTCATATTTCTGCTCAATAGTCAGCTCATTAATAACTGTTATAGAGTATCTGAGGATCATGATCTTACTGTCATGCTCAAATTTCTCTAGACTGTCTTTTTCGTTTAATTTATTTTATTATATTTTCCCAAAATTTAAACTTAGATCATCTTAGCGGCAGAGATTTCTCCATAGAAGTAAAATTAAATCTTACAAAACACTAACCCTCTCTCTACCTTCAAATAAGAACTATCCGTATCGCCTTTGCAGTAAGGGTGGAGAACCAAAATAAATCAATAAAGAGGTCGACTCCCATTTCAGGAGGAAGAATTCGCCGGCACCTCCATGCTCTGCCTGCTCCCAGACAACAGGCGGTGGTCGCTCGTGGGGGTCGCCAACTGGAGGATAGCGTGCTCGCAGTCGGGGGTGGATCGGCCGAGGATGTACGACCAAGTCACCTCGAACGTGGACTGGATCCACGAGACCATCAGTGCCATTTCATGATCGTTGGACGATGCTAGTGCGTTAGCGGAATAAGACTGTCGATTTTGTACATACTAATTCGCGTTCTGTTAATTTTGTATCTCAATAGGCGTACCTAATTTATAGAGATTTATATGTGTGCAGTATAGTTAGAGATCAGTAGCTAGGTTTTTATTAAACTTTAATACGAAGCAGTTGTTTTGGTCTTGGAGCGCCGATGTGCGGTCTTTAAATAGCCATAGCATGGCCTAGTTGGGAATTATTTTGGTGCGAACGGAATTGCATTGTGTGCAAAACAGGATGCCTTATCTATTTTGGCGGTGTGCGCTTGACAGTTTAGTGGTCCTATAAAGTATTTATCCTAGAGTGCTCCTGCATTCAACCGGCATGGAAGCGGAAAAGTCAAACTTGGCTTTCATAAGCGTCGACGATGCGAACCCTTTCAAATTATTCCAGAAATGGTACAGCGAGCTTGTTGACTTAGGAATTCCTTTCCTTCACCGCAACACTATGTGCTTGGCAACCGCAACAAAGTAAAGTAGTGCTAATTTGGCTACTACCAATTTATCCCGGTTGGTGTTTCAGAGACGGCAGGGTTAGCAACAGGAACATTGTGCTGAAGGAGACCGATGAAAATGGATTCGTGTTTGTTACTTCCAGAGAAGGCAGAAAAGCTAAAGAGATTGTAAGTCCTCTTTGTTTTCTTTCCATTCTAATTACAAGTTGGTTATTGTTGCAGGAAGAAAATCCACGTGTTGCAACTACATTTATGTGGAACTACAAGAGCAATGGGGCTGACATGCTTAAGCAGGTAAGTCTCTATCTTTATACTGAACATCCAACCAAGTATTTTGGTGCAGGTGCGAATCGAAGGCGGCATCCACGAAATTAGCCGGCAAAAGTGCCAGGAGATCTACGACAACGAAAAGTTCTTCTGCAAAATTCGGATGCATTTGTGCCGCCAAGATGAAGAGGTGGATTGGGCGACGCTGAAACAGCAACACGACGAGCTTGCGCATGATGCGCTTAATGGAAAAAATGCTCTGCCAATGCCGGACTATTAGTAAGGCAGTGTTTTTTACGAAAATTGTTGTTGTAATCCATTTTTCAGCGTTGGTTATCGGATTGTACCTGAACGCATGGACTTTTATTACGGGTTCGACGATTACATAGCTGATCGGGTCGTCTTCACCAAATCTAACGGAGAATGGAAGCATGTACATGTGGCTGCTTGATAATACCGTACAATAAATAATCGTGTAATTATAACTGTTGAGACCAGGACATCATTGAAACCTCCTCCAACATTGGTTCAACAACTGGAGAATTAAAATAAACCAAAGTCAGTACAAATTACGTTTACAACAAAACACGTAATCTGCCCACGAGTTATGTTTAACAACGTTCCTATACTAATTCAAACTGATGCAAAATATCTAGGTTTCCATCTAGATCAAAAATTAACATGGTAAAAACACGTTAAAATATTAACAATTAAACTTAAAACTGCTGCAACTTTCCTGGCTACTGGGCCGTAATTCCAAGTTATCCATTGACAACAAGCTGCTACCCTATAAGAGCATATTAAAACCTATATGAACATATAGAATTTAACTGTGGGTCTGCACTAAACCCACAAGGTGGAAAATCATTCAAATATTCCCATCGAAGGCCCTGCGCTCTATAGCCAGTGCACCCTGGAATGTTTCGAATTTGATGCTGCACAAGGACCTACAAGTCCCGTTTGTACAGGAAGATATTCAGAGACTGTATCATCAAAGATATATTGCAGAAATGACAAACCCACCAAACGTAACAAGACGGCTCAAACGACAATGGCCTTCCGATCTACCACAGCTCATGGGCGAAGATAATTAAAGCTACCACCTCCACACAAAGGCTTGCAAGAATATCTTCAATGGACGAATTCTCTACTCACGTCTCTATTGCATAACACATTTACTTGTTACTCAACTTAATAGAGTAGATTGTAAACAAGCCGTGTAAATTAAAAAAAGTAATGAACATGGCTAATTGAAAAGTACAGATAAATTGAAGAATATGAGCGAAAATATGATAGTTTCAATATGCACAGGAAGATTAAGGAAGTAGTAGGTATGCAAAGACCAAAACATTCCAATATATAAAAATACGTTGATGGAAGTATAATTGGTATAAGACAAAAATTACAGACATGGAAGAATACATAGAAGAACTGTTTAAGAACGACAGATCTGGGCTAATACGAAACGAAACATTACGAAGTGTAATAGAATATGCCATTAGAAACGCAAAAACAGGAAAAGCTGTGGGGCCAGATGAAATTCCAGTAGAATTGTTAAAACTGATAAACGATGATACAATGGAAATAATAACAGATATTTTTAATGCAATTTATAGAACAGGTGTTATCCCAGAAGAATGGTTGACAACTTTTATACCAATACCAAAGAAAAATTATGCAAAGAACTGTACGGAGCATAGAACTATAGCACTGATGAGTTATACGTTGAAAGTCCTTCTTAAAGTCATTCATAAGAGAGCATACAAGAAACTTGAAGAAGGCATCAACGATACACGAAGAAGAGAGGCCTTATTTGGAATAAGTGAATTAATGCAACGATGTTCAGACAGAAACCAAGATCTTTACGCCGCTTTATCGATTTTGAGAAAGCTTTCGGTAAAATCAGACATGAAAAGCTGTTTTAAATATTTAAAAAGAAAAATATCGATAGTTGTGACATAAGGATAATAGCCAAATTGTACTGGCATCAAACAGCTGAAGTGAAAGTGAAAAATGAAATAACAAAAAAAATAAGATATGCCAAGGTGTCCATCAGGGATGTATTCTTAATCCGATTTTGTTCAATATATATAGTGAAGCAATAAGTCAGGTGGCTTTAGAGGACGTAAAATGGGAATAACTATAAACGGTAAAATTATAAACCATGTGCGACATGCCGACAACATGCTAATAATAACAGATAATTTGGAAGACCTGCAGCGTTTAGATGAAAACAAACTTACATAGCAGTAACTATGGTCTGAAACTAAACTCTACAAGACCAAGCTAATGATTGTATCAAAGAAACGAATTATTGGCGACAATTTGGCAATTTGTAATATACGAATTTAAAAGGTCAACTGCTATAATAATCTTCAGTCTTTTGAAATGTGGTACAATAAAAGAATATGGGGAATAGAAAAGGAATGTAAAGTAATATACGCAATTAAAAAAAATAAAAGGTGTAAGAAGCGTATGTCGAAGAGAGACTATAGCTATAGAACTTAAGAGAGTGGTACGGCTGTAGTACCAACGAATTATTAAAAGCTGCTGACAACAAAATAAAAATCGCCTTGACAATTGCTAACCTTCGATAGGAGACAGTCCTCTAAGAAGAAGAAGAGCTAAGTAGTGAACAAAGGAACTTAAAACGCATGCACAAAATTATAATGATATAACTCAAGATATATTTTGCCAGACTTGTTTATTTCATATTTCTGCTCAATGGTCAGCTCATTAATAACTGTTATAGAGTATCTGAGGATCATGACCTTACTGTCATGCTCAAATTTCTCTAGACTGTCTTTTTCGTTTAAATTTATTTTATTATATTTTCCCAAAATTTAAACTTAGATCATCTTAGCGACAGAAATTTCTCCACAGAAGTAAAATTAAATCTTACAAAACACTAACCCTCTCTCTACCTTCAAATAAGAACTATCCGTATCGCCTTTGCAGTAAGGGTGGAGAACCAAAGTAAATCAATAAAGAGGTCCACTCCCATTTCAGGAGGAAGAATTCGCCGGCACCTCCATGCTCTGCCTGCTCCCAGACAACAGGCGGTGGTCGCTCGTGGGGGTCGCCAACTGGAGGATAGCGTGCTCGCAGTCGGGGGTGGATCGGCCGAGGATGTACGACCAAGTCACCTCGAACGTGGACTGGATCCACGAGACCATCAGTGCCATTTCATGATCGTTGGACGATGCTAGTGCGTTAGCGGAATAAGACTGTCGATTTTGTACATACTAATTCGCGTTCTGTTAATTTTGTATCTCAATAGGCGTACCTAATTTATAGAGATTTATATGTGTGCAGTATAGTTAGAGATCAGTAGCTAGGTTTTTATTAAACTTTAATACGAAGCAGTTGTTTTGGTCTTGGAGCGCCGGTGTGCGGTCTTTAAATAGCCATAGCATGGCCTAGTTGGGAATTATTTTGGTGCGAACGGAATTGCATTGTGTGCAAAACAGGATGCCTTATCTATTTTGGCGGTGTGCGCTTGACAGTTTAGTGATCCTATAAAGTATTTATCCTAGAGTGCTCCTGCATTCAACCGGCATGGAAGCGGAAAAGTCAAACTTGGCTTTCATAAGCGTCGACGATGCGAACCCTTTCAAATTATTCCAGAAATGGTACAGCGAGCTTGTTGACTTAGGAATTCCTTTCCTTCACCGCAACACCATGTGCTTGGCAACCGCAACAAAGTAAAGTAGTGCTAATTTGGCTACTACCAATTTATCCCGGTTGGTGTTTCAGAGACGGCAGGGTTGGCAACAGGAGCATTGTGCTGAAGGAGACCGATGAAAATGGATTCGTGTTTGTTACTTCCAGAGAAGGCAGAAAAGCCAAAGAGATTGTAAGTCCTCTTTCTTTTCTTTCCATTCTAATTACAAGTTGGTTATTATTGCAGGAAGAAAATCCACGTGTTGCAACTACATTTATGTGGAACTATAAGAGCAATGGCGCTGACATGCTTAAGCAGGTAAGTCTCTAACTCTATACTGAACATCCAACCAAGTATTTTGGTGCAGGTGCGAATCGAAGGCGGCATCCACGAAATTAGCCGGCAAAAGTGCCAGGAGATTTATGACAACGAAAAGTTCTTCTGCAAAATTCGGATGCATTTGTGCCGCCAAGATGAGGAGGTGGATTGGGCGACGCTGAAACAGCAACACGACGAGCTTGCGCATGATGCGCTTAATGGAAAAAATGCTCTGCCAATGCCGGACTATTAGTAAGGCAGTGTTTTTTACGAAAATTGTTGTTGTAATCCATTTTTCAGCGTTGGTTATCGGATTGTACCTGAACGCATGGACTTTTATTACGGGTTCGACGATTACATAGCTGATCGTGTCGTCTTCACCAAATCTAACGGAGAATGGAAGCATGTACATGTGGCTGCTTGATAATACCGTACAATAAGTAATGCATGTGTAATTATAACTGATTGAGACCAGGACATAATTCTATTAACATTACATTAGCCTTAATAAAGCATATTATTGATGAGTGGGTAAATTTCCTATTTCTGTGTTCTTTAATATGACATTTCTTTATTAATTTAAAAATCTTTATTTGATTCTGAAACCTTTAAAAATTAGAGTAATTAGATAATAAAAAACAAAATTTAAACTCTAAAATATGGAAATTCTTTGCATGAAAATATGAGCATTATTAAGAAAATTCTATATGACTTTTTTTATCTCATAAACATCTAAGTTGTCAAAGTAAGGTACAACAGATTCCTTGGTGGTCCCAACCTTGAAAAAAGGAGGAAGGTTGTGGTATTCATCCAATTTCTTAAAAAAAACTAACTAACTAGCTCAGAGGAGAAGACAAATATTCACTTGTGAAGAATTGATTTGATATCAGACAACCCAAAATCAACAAACAGAAAATATATAGGAACTTGGAATACACAAGGTGCATTCACCAAAGAGAAAAATTATCGCAGACATTGAAAATTAAAATTAGACATAATAATCCTCAGTGATACCAAAAAGAAAGACATATGCGAAACAAAAAGTATTCCCATATTTGGAGTGAAACACCTACTAATAAGAAGGGCATTGAAAAAAGTTTACCACCACATTCGAACAGTACAATCAAGGAATTATTAGATATTACATGAAGATTTATGACCAACCAGCAACTATTATAACGGGTGTTTTTTATAGAGGTATAAAACTTTAAGTTGGCAACACTTTTTTAACTGACGGCCATTTTGTCAGCTGTTAAGTGATTTATGTTTAGTTTGGTTTGGCATGAATGGATACGTCCATAAACAAAACTGCCGTATTTGGAGTGATGGTAATCCTCAAGTGTATGTTGAGACACCGTTACATCCAGAAAAACTGACTGTTTGGTGTGCTTTATGGGCTGGTGGAATCATTGGTCCCGTATTTCTTTAAAAATGATGCTGGTCAGAATGTTACAGTCAATGGTGACCGCTATAGAGCTATGATTACTGACTTTTTCGTTCATCAATTGAACAACCATGATGTGCAGGAGCTGTGGTTTCAACAAGACGGCGCAACATGTCACACAGCTCGTGCCACAATTGATTTATTGAAGGAAACGTTTGGTAACCGCATAGTTTCACGTTTCGGACCCGTGAATTGAATAACGCCGCTAGACTATTTTCTGTGGGGATATGTGAAGTCGCTAGTCTACGCCGATAAGCCCGAAACGATTGACCACTTGGAGGACAACATTCGCCGCGTTATTGCCGATATACGGCCACAAATGTTGGAAAAAGTCATCGAAAATTGGACCTCCAGATTAGACTACGTCCGAGCCAGCCGTGGTGGTCATATGCCAGAAGTCATATTTAAATTATAATGCCAGAAGATTATCTTTCGAATGAAGTAAATTTCATGTCAATTTAAAAAATGCATCTTTGTTTTATTCCATTTCAAAGTTCTATACCTCTATAAAAAACACACTTTATAAATATATGGAATTAATGATAATCCTAGAAACTTGTAAAATGTTGTTTTCTTTGAGAGGCTAGCAGATATTGTAAAAGGTATACCAAGAGACATACAACCAATGTTCATGGAAATTACCTTATTGATTTTTGAGAAGTACATGAATATATGGTTGCAAACACATTGTTTCAACATAAGCATACATGGATGAAACTACTAAAATCGTTTAATTAGGCTAATTTTATTTATTTGCTTAAGGTGTCCATACCATCTCAGTAGGTAGTCCTCAACCCATTTTATTGCTGGTTATACATATAGCTGTTCTTTGATGATCTGTTTTAGTGGCTCTTAACGCTGGTTTTGAATTTTTTATTTTCATACTTTGAATTTTGCTTTTTACTCTCTTTGTTAGCACTCACCTTTTGCTGCTAAATGCTACGAACATGGTTCTGCATATATTTATTTTTGTTTTTACAGAAACTTCTCTCTTTCTCAGGAAATGATTTTCCACTTACTATGCTTTTTGTTTTCTCCTCATTTATTTTTAGTTTTTTTTCTAATTTCCCATTCTATATCAAAGTAGGGCTTAGGACATCTTGTCTTACTCCCTCTTTTACCAAAAACTCACTCTGTCTTTATGATATTCCTGATCTGTTTGTACATATTCATTACTACTCTTATTACTTTCTTGCAAATGTTCTTATTAATAACAATTTCTTCTATACTTTTTCTTCATATTTTATTAAATACATTTTCCAGATAAACAAAAGCTAGATGTATTTTATCATTTGTGTTTCTTATTCTTCTGCTGTATACTTTTTTTGAACCTCTTTATAGCATCCTTGGTTTCTTCTAGTTGTATATGTTCTATTCTTTTTGGATTTCTTCTGTATTGTAGATTGTCTAGAATTGCTTTTTCTGTTCAGTAGAATTTTCAAATAACTTCTCCATTTTTTAATTTATCTTCTTCCACAATTAGCACTGCTCCACATTCGTCCTTAATGTGCTTAATTATTTCATTTTCGTTCTCATATCGTAGGCTATCTAATGTTTTGAAATTCTTTTCAGTTTTATTTTGCTTCTAATAATGTCTTTGAATTTTTTTCTCGTCTTTTACACGCTTGGTAAGTCCCTGCGTAGATATATTTTGATCAATGTTTCTTTTTTCACTTTAATTGCTTTTTCACAATACAAATAATTCTGAAGGTTTCCTATGCTCTTTCAATTCAATATCTGTTAGTTCTTGTCTTGTCTATTATTTCTGTAACTTTATTGCTATAGCTACTTGCTACTTTTCTTTTTATTAGTTTGTCAGTCTTCATTGTTTCAGAGTTTAGTTTTTAGTTAGTGTCGTATACTTTTTTCTACTTTAAAACTTTCTTCTTTAGTCATCAATCTGCGGACCAGTTTGCTGAAGACTTCCATTCCTCTTCATCAGTTGCTAGACATTTTCATTCTGCATAGTTGCTACAACCATTATCTTCAATTATCTGTAGTATTTCAATCTGACACTCTTCCTTCTATAATAATTTTAATATTCCTTTGTGGCATAAGTATCCTATAAGCATCTTCTAGATTTGTTTCACTTTTCTTAAAATATTTTTGTTTATTTGTCTGTCCTATTTATCTTTAGCATTTTCCTGCAGTACTACATTTCTAGTAGTTTAAATATTCGCTTTATATTGTTATCCATATGTATCTCAGTGGTCAACCAAATGAGGTGACGACTCCAGAAATGGTGAAGAAAATCCACAAAGCGGTACTGGATGATCGTCGACTGAAAGTGCGCGAGCTAGCAGACATAGTAGGCATTTCAAAAGTACGGTACATCGCATATTATCTGAAAATTTGGATATAAGAAAGCTGTATGCAAGATGGGTGCCGCGTTTGCTCACACTCGAGCAAAAACAGTGTCGTGAAGATGTTTCAATTGAGTGTTTAGCGAAGTTTCACAGCAACAAAGCAGAATTTTTGCGCCGTTTCATAACCAAGGATGAAACATGGGTCCATCCCTTCACGCCCGAGACAAAAGAATAATCAAAACAATGGACTCAAAAGGGAGAACCGGCTCCAAAGAAGGCGAAGACCGTTTCATCTACAGGCAAGGTCATGGCGTCGGTTTTTTGGGATGCGCGCGGGATAATTTTCATCGACTATCTTGAAAAAGGAAATGCTATCAACGGCGAGTATTATACGAGCTTATTGCAACGTTTGAGCGAATAAATTATGCAAAAACAGCCGCATTTGGCTAAGAAAAAAGTGTTGTTTCATCAAGACAATCCACCAGCTCACAGATCCGTTATTGCAATGGACAAAATTAATGAATTAAAGTTTGTATTGCTACCTCATGCATCCTATTCGCCAGATTTAGCCCCCTCGGATTATTTTTTGTCGCCAAACTTGAAAAAATGGCTCAGTGGTCAAAGATTTTCCAACTATGAAGAAGTGATGTCGGCAGTTAATGGCTATTTTGAGGAGCAAAACAGTTCTTATTATAAAAAGGGTATCGAACTTATTGAACATCGCTGGGAAAAATGTACAGAGCTGAAAGGAGATTATGTTGAAAAATAAATATATTCTTTTCCAATATTTTTGTTTTCTTTGTTGGATCGGGTACTTCTGGGACCACCTTCGTATGCTATCCTGATACATAAGTTAGCTGTTTGAGTAGATCGACAAGTTTAAAAATAAACAAGATACTTATGGTCACCCGTTTATTGCGTATGAAGCACCAGAACTGCGAACGGGCGAATACTTAGTCTGAAAACCTTCTATCGGGCTGAAAGTTTTTGTCGATATGTTTGGAGTCTGGCAATAGCCTTCACAGAATTAGAAAAAGCAAAAAAAGCTGTTGGTTAAGCAAAGTGAAAATTAAAGAAGATAATAATTCACTCATTGGAAAAGCCGGCTGCATTGGCTGATAACAGGAGCCTATTATCTTTAATGCTAGTCACAATCTAATGACTTATGATATGGTCAACTAGAACGGTATGGAGGAATATTTACATGTACTAAAATTACATACAACAATTTACTTATGTAGTAGTGATTATTATTATAGTGTTCAAGATTACGAAAAGCCCACTTTGAGTTGGTAGATACATTTTTCTTATCTCCTAGTGTATCTCGGGAGATGTACCCGGATTGGAGCTGAATACCGGAAATTGTTCTCTCTTGATATAATCCCCACCCTGAGTTGCTCCGTGTCGTAATCTTTATTGAGCTTGCTACTTTGCATGATAAGCTGGCTTTAGTCCATCGATGGACACGGTGATTTTGTCCGATTTAGGGATCACTCTGAATGGGCTTTCGTATGATTAGAGTAGTTTTTTTGGTCCATGGTTCCGGATAAATTTGTGGTCAGTTTCACATTCTTAAAGAATGTAGTCTTACAACAACTCTCCAATAAGACAAAATGGTTTTACATGGATCATCTTTGCTACTGTCGTTTGAAGGTCATCGTTCCGCACTACAGATACCTATTAGAAGATTTAGTTCTCCAATGAAGTGTGACTTATTCTGTCTTCTATGGTTAGTTGTAATCATCAGCGGTGTACCAAACCAATAAGTGTAGAATGCACGAACGGGTTCTACGGGTATGGCTTCTCTTCAGCGTAAGAAGCGCTAAGCACAAATTAGGTAATATCTGCGATCCTTCGAGTATCAGTAGAATTACAATATGGTCATACCCCAATCTTCTCTTTGTGGTACAAAAGTTCCTGCCCAGCTGAACACATGTCTTGTCATTTTAGCTATTTGAAATTCATCTTGATCCCTAGGTGGGAAAACTGATGAATTCTGTTCAAATGCTACTCCTCAAAGCTTTGATGTGGCTACAGTTGTAGATACATACTAACGATATGTTTTTCTAGGAAACTTACAAAAGCTTTACCTTTAGTAAATATACTTTCTTAGTTGCTTCATTACGCCTCTATGCAGCTGCACACGCTGTACTTCGGCTTGATTTCCTCGATCTGAGAGATTAGAGAAAGGTTATCGGCGACGAACTTGTTTTTCTTGTAGGCGTAACAAATATTTATCGAAAAGTGGTCAATGAAGTACAACTTTTGATAGTACTTGTTTTTGACTTCCTTGTATAGAGTCAGCAATGTTTGATTATAGAGTGAATGCTTGCGTTCGACAATGCTCAGCTTCTTAGAAACCCGATCCGTTAACCTTCTATTAGAGAATTGCGCCGATGGTAAAATCTACAGCATCACAATACAATTCAAATTATACTACTGCTAGTTTCCACTCTACTGTAGTTTTTTTTTCTTGGTGTAGTTCATTTGACGAGGTTTGAATCAATACAACTTTGAGTATAAACTTCCCAAAAAGCTCAACATATCTAAGAAATATCATAGTTGTTTAATTGTTTTAGAGTGGAGTATTTCTTTGTCAGAGGTTGAATGCCACTGGAGCTAACTTGCTAATCCATAAATCTAACATCAATTAACTAGGTTAATTACTACACTTAGAGCAAATATTTCTTGGATGGGATTGTGCTACTAAGATATTGATGTACAAAATGTAACAAAAGTCTTAAAGTACCTTTTTGATAAATCTCTTGAACGTTTGAGCTTCGTTGCAAACTTGAACAATCTAAAAGGCTTTATTATCATTTGATCGTAGTCTTGAAGAGATTTTCTTTAGCGCCAGGGAACTGATGGAACGTTTTTACCAGCTTGATGGCGGAGAAGCTATTTTTTCAGCCAAAACATGCGAAAGCTTGGTATGTCGGACATTTAGTCTAGGATAATCACCGAATCACCCGAGTTTTAGCAGGTCTTATTGTTAGTTACCTCGCAACTGAGAGATCTGCCATTGTCTTGTTTAATGTTTGAGCGTCTTAATCCTGTTCAGGTGTTCATGAAAAATGCTGGAGCTACGATGACCTTTACGCTAGACATTTCTTCGTTAGTTGGTTTTCTCTCGATGACAAAATGTAACCACGTCGACTATTGCTGATTTCTTACAACCACAAGGAGGTTATAAAGTGAGAGGAAATCGACCCCACAGATGGGTTTCGAAATGTTAGCGACGACGAATTTCCATGCGAAGTTTTGTCGGAATCTCAAGTTTTGGTTGAAGGTGGCGGTGCTGTATGGTGTTATGTTAGAGAAAAAGCGAGAGAGAACATACAAAGGTTGGCGCCAATGTTTCCAAAAGTTGTGTTACAAAGAGACGACTTGGTGATACTGGACTAAGACCGTCGCCACAGTTAACGATTATCCGTTGTATGTTTCCGAACCTATTAAAACTGCAAGACTGGGTGCATCTAGTGTAGTAGCAGCAGACTCTTTGCTGATGATGAAATAAACACAGAACTTGAGACCTTGCTCGGGACGGGTTTCTCTCCGATCCGAGTTCCAGTATCTGCTGTATGGTGCGTATTTCTTTAATTATTGCACTAGCCGCTGAGGTTGGCACCGTCGCCCTAGCAATATGCAGTTTATGGAAGGTTAACCCCATAAAGAAGTCACCGACCTCTGCTATTTTTTATCAGACTCATATTTCTATGAGCAACAAGGATGACCTGGATATTGTCTAACAGCCCTCTCAAACAAAGAGTTTGCAGTATAGTGTCTGAGGTCGATGAGCCTTTACTGTGATAGTTTTCGCTCACCCATTTTTTGGAGCTTTAACCGACGAGCGATCTTTTGGTCTTTCGACGAGCTAAATCGTTTTAGTAACTTTGAGCATCGCATATGGGTTTGCTTCCGACTTCCTTATTATAAGATATCTGACCTCTGCTGCGTATCAAAGTTCTAACGCTTCTGCAATGTAGTAAAATTTTATTTTATTGTTGGTCATTTCGGCACATGTAGCCACACGGTTTACTTCGGTTCCATTAACTGACATAGATCGGTTCTCGTTATTCACTGCCATACTATTTGTCACGCTTTTATAAGCAAACTTTTCTTTACACTAATATTCAGATTTGTCACGTTGAAGTCACTATTTTAGCTGTTTGCGTAGATCAGCAGGTTTTAAAAATCCTTGTGCTCCCACGTTTATTGCGTATAAGCAACCAAAGCTGCAGGCGGGCCAATGGCTGGTTTTGGGGTCTTTTATCGGACTGGATGTTTGCGTCAGTATGTTGGAAATCTCTTGTGTCAGATATTATAAAATTTTGGGGAGTGGAAAAAGCTGTTGTTAAAGGAGGGAAGCTGACCACACTAAACTTGAGTTATGGTAATGGACCACTACTGGAGTTTGTACAAAGGAATATTTAGAGTTAAAATATTTGCAATAAAATTATATACGGCTATTTATTTATATGTTAATTTAGAACATATTTTTTTAATTATCTACATCTACGATGCTTACAATTGTTTGTTAAATGAAAATAACGTGTTCTAAGTGAGAAGTGCACACGTCAACGACAAATGATATTATTTTCCTATCTCAGTAATTCAATATAATAAGAGTTGACAAAGATTTATGTTTACATGCGGAGATATTTTGATCTGCAACATCAATATACAACTTTAGCTTAGCTTAGTTGAAATTTTATCTCGCTACGTATTAAAATACACTGCAGCAACGCCTTATCTTTACGTACAATAAACATCACGTGTTAAAGATGCTGGTCCTATAAAAGTATTTTTGGTTTTTTATTGTACGTTAAACATTCTGACATCAACCAACCGAAATGAGCAATCAAGAGTCCGGTTTGGCCTTTATTGAAGTTGACGAAACAAGCCCTCTGAAATTGTTCAAGAAATGGCAACACGAAATTCCGGATTCCGAAATTTCTACCTTCCGGCTAAGCATCGCGTGTTTGGCTACCGCAACGAGGTGAAACCGTACCCATCTCCATACTACCAATAAATCCGCCCTTACTGTTTCAGAGGCGGCAAAGTTAGCAGCAGGAACATATTCGTGAAAGAAGTGAACGAGAATGGGTTTGTGTTTGTGACCAGCAGAGAAGGCAGGAAGGCTAAGGATATTGTAATTTTATTGATTTTGCCACTCAGTAGACCAATTAATATAATTTCAGGACGAAAACCCGTTCGTTGCGGCCACGTTCTTGTGGGACTATCGACGTAACGGAAGCCACCTATTTAAGCAGGTGATCATGCCTTTTTTGTAGCAGGGGAATTGGAACGCAGCAAGACTTCTTTGTGCAGGTGAGAGCCGAGGGTAGCATCCGCGAGGTCAGCAGGCAGAAGTGCCAAGTGATGTACGATAAGGAAAAATTCCATTGTAAAGTTCGGATGCATCTATGTCGCCAAAGTGAAGAAGTGGATTGGGAGGCGTTGAGGCGGCAGCACGATGCACTTATGCAAGAAGCGCTCAATGGAAAAAATACTCTACCAATGCCGGATTATTAGTAAGACAGCTGCTTTACGCAAACGCTAATTTAGATGATCTTCTTTTTAGTGTTGGTTATCAAATTGTCCCCGAAAAAATGGACTTTTATTACGGATTTGATAATCACGTGGCCGATCGAGTTGTCTTCACCAAATCTAATGAAGAATGGAAATATGCGCATGTGGCTGCTTAACGATCCTGAATTTACAGATTTTTAGTAATAATTATATTGTTACACTTAATTTAATGAAATGTTAAATAAAGAAAAGTTGTAAATCTTGATCAATTTAGCCAACTCTTCATCAAGATAAATTAATAGAAGGTATGCTGTCGTCGTATTCTATTAAAGTTTCGTCTTGGTCTTGTTTCTTTTCACCAACGCTTTATAGGTCGGCCTACATTTCGTCGACCTTTAGTATTTATATTCTTATCTTCTTTAAGATTCTGGTTTTATCTGTCCTATGGAGATCGTCTATTTATTTTTGTTTGTATCTTTCTGATTCTTCTTTTAATGGTTCTATTTGTAATCCTATCTTCCTGTTATTCATTTTATCTTGGATATCTAATCTTTCTATTGTTCTACATATTGACTAATTTTTGATAACCCTGTTTTTATAGTCAACATTATTATCATATGCTACATCGCATCGTAGATTATTAAAGTGTTTTATTTGTTCTAGTCGTTTATTTCGTAGTAGCATTTTGGTTCTTATACTTTTCTCCAGTAATCCATAACCTCTGGTTTTTAAAGTAGTTTTTTAGGGAGTAGTGTATTGATTTTTATTAATTTTGTTGTTATTTTTTTCAATCGCATAATCTGAACTATATATATATTAAAAAGTACTGGCGAGAATAGACAAATCTTGTTTGTCATTTCATGTTTAGCGTCTCCAACTTTGTATACCTTTTATTAGAAGGTTTGATAATATTTTGTTTTTAAATACTTGCTCTAGTTCTACTTCATTTATATGATCGAGAGATTTTTTTAGATCAATAAGGCTAGGTGCGTTTGTAGATTAAATTTTCTTGTTTTTGATTATTTATTATACATAGAAAAAATGCAGTATGGGCTGTAGAGAGACCTTTTCTGAATCAGCTTTGTTCTTCGATCAATACCTTACCTGTTATTATTTATAGTGTTTTTGTTATTGTTTTTACGTAAATTTGGTATCCCACATTAAGCAAACCTATGCTTGTATAGTTTTTATGTATCCGTTGTAGGACACTGAAATCCTATTCCATTTTTGAAACTTCTTCTAATTCTTTTATTGCCCAAAGGCGTATGCATGTTGTATATGGTTCTTCTATTGTTTATTTTTATAATGGTAGTCTCATTTGCGTCTGTCTATAGCTTCTTATAGCATTTAAGCCATTTGACTATTGCCATAGTCAACATCTATTCGGCATAGTCCACAACAATTGTATATTTTAAGAATCTCTCTTCAGTGAATGCTTGGTAAAAACCCGGACCTTTATGTATACAAAATTTAAATGACAAGAACTTAAGATTGCTGACCATTACCACCATTACACCATCACTAAATGAATTATCAGTTTAGTTAGAAATAATTTTTAGCAATGAGATGCATTTTTAACTCGACAGGTTTATAAACAGACAAAATTGTTACATTTGGGGTTCGAAAAGTCCTCGCGCGTCCAACGAGTTAGCGTTTGGTGTAGATTTTGTAATTGCAAATGGCCATCGTTACCGTGGGATGATAACTCAGTTTTATCTTTATGTAGATCTTATTTTTGGATGTTCCGATACAGGAAATAGCCAAATTTTAGTGTATTAGAGATTTTTCTGGTAATATGGTTTTAGATAGGCTCAACATGTTTCATTTAGTGTAAGATAGTTCTATTTCTAGTTTTTCAAGATGCTCACTTTATTTCTATCTGAATGTTATATGTGGCAAGGTAAAATTTGGTTTATAATTTACTCTTTATTGGGGTTTTAATCCTTGAGGTTAACCCTCGTCAAGATGTGCGGATATATCATGCAATAGTTTATTTTAAAATTAATTATGGGGTTTCTAGCTTTAATCCTTTACGTTGACTAAACGGTTTGAAGGATGAATAAGATGTGGAAGAGATAAACTAATTTTTTATGCAATTTAGATTTAGGGTATGTGCTCCTGGTACTGCTACTCCCTTCTTCCTATTCTCAAATAATGCGTATTATTATTTCTTAGTTAGTTATTCTTCCTCATTTATTATTTGTCCTCTCTATTATACAGACAAGTTTTGATAGTATGGTGGCTGCAAAATTAAGATTTTATAGATATTAAGTGAAAGCAGTGGTACTCCAATAACTGAAATAAATATTTCTACCAAACTTCATGTTTTAAAAGTACTTTCTGGCGTATCAGGTCTTACTTCTAGCGCAATTGCAGATTTTCTGAATCACCAACTCAACAAAACTTCTTCAGATGCTTCTAAAATTGTTTTTTAGATTTATGTAAAAGTTATCACCGTTTACTGTTTAGTTTCTTTGCCTTTTACACATATCCCAATCTTTCTTCCTCCACTATTAATTTTTTAATATTCTGCTGGTTAGAAAACAGGATTATAAAATATGAGTCTTTCTCTATAATTTTGCGTTTTCAATTTCAAGAGATAACAAAGTTGATGTTTTAAATCGTTTTACATGCAGTCTCTGTTCTGTTCTTCTGTAAGATCTCACGTGGGTTTATTAACATTTATAATCTATTGATATACTGCCTGTAATAAAAGAGCTATTTTTCTAATGTTGGCAGATAATAATGAGATTTTTAATAGTAAATATATAAAAATAAATGAAAAAGAAATTTATGTTTAGCCAAGAAGTGTACTAAAGAACAAAGATGTGCTTAAAAAATACTACAGAAAAATGTTTATAATGATTTTCTTCTGTCTATAAGCATATTTGAATGCCCAACACACTTCACTTTTTTGCTACGTGTGCTGAATTTTTACAATTTATCTTATCCTCCAGAAAACACCAAAGCGAAAATCAACTGAGCTAAGATCCAAACATTACGGTAAAACTATCCAGCTACCAATAAAGTTGCATTCAAATAAACTTTAGTGTATCTGATAAGAAAGCGTCACGTGCTGTTGCAATTAAATGATACATTCGTCATGGAAAAGCTTTTGTAGATATCTTATGGATTATTAACCTTAAGCTTTGCTTATTAACTAATACAGACAAGTGGCACTGCACTTTGGCAGTAAAGAAAACAAGTTCATCATGTGATACCTTTTCCAAAATGTTTCCACACATTTCCAATCACGTTGGAAAAGAAATCTGTACAAAAACTACTTCGTATAGATAAAAACGAAGTTCTTGTTAAAATTCGCTTTGTAATACAATTAGATAAGTGCAGATCAACGGAGACTCCAAATGGAACGTCTTATTGCATCGAAGTTTTACAGTGTTCACGCACTTTGAAGACTTTCATCTCCCCTTTTCATTTCAAAACCAATACGCCTGAAGTTCTCTACAAATCAAATTTTGATCGGAAATAGAATTTCAAGCAGAAGTTGAAAATCCGAAAAGCACGTTGTGCGGCCACAACAGCGTTATTGTTTAGAATATACACTTTGACACCAAACACCTTCGTCTAGATTGTTTTGAACTTTATTTAGTGACAAAATTTTATTTTATCTTTGTTAGATTTGTAGATCTCGACGCATTCTTCACAAACTATGTGGTAAATGTTATCAAGAAACATTTTAGATTTTCCTATGTATTTACTTCTAGTTATTTTGACAGAACCGTAGCGGGAGACAAATCTTTATCCAATCAATAAGGAACACTAGCTTATGATTGACTGAATAGAAAAAAAAATACATAGTCTTTGTATTTCTTTTTCTCTTTCATTTTGAGTGTGGTTGTGACTGAAGCTTTAGGCTTATTGTGTCTCATAAATAATTTACTCCATCAAACCTGCACGGCCAAAGAAGTTTAGGATACAGTTGATGGTGTAACCGCTATTTAATTCAAGTTTCTTTTATTACTTTACATAGCTTGCAAATCAAATAATTAACAGTAAGCTTTATGTTAAGATACTTTCTAAGAGTATAGTGTCCTATTAATAGTCGTGTTACACTTCTTACTTGGTCGTTTTCTGCTTAGCTTCGTTTGGATTGTTTACCTCGCCTCTTTATTCTAGCATCTTGAGAAGAACAATCTTCTATCCAGATCTAAGATTTTAGTCCAAGACTATTCATCTAAAAGGATGATTATTTGTTGCCCTTACTCTTGGGTTCTGAACTCTAAGTTTATTAAGAATTTTTGCCGGTTCCTTAATTGGATACGTCCTTGGAGTTAATGGCGTTTAATTTTGCACTTTCTCAAGGGAATGCTTTTTCACATGGTAGGTCTTATTTTGTCCACAGTAACTATGACACTTAGTTTAGAAAACATTGGTAAAGATCAAAGCTAATTAGATTCGTATAGTCTCTGGTAGGATAGCCTGCCTGATATTAGTCATACCACTTTTATAGAAAATAGAACTAGCGCATAGAACAGTGGGCACGTCTTTTCAAAAACTGCTATTTGATCAGCTTCTTTTCTGAGCCGCTGTCTTCCAGCTAGCCTGGCTTTTTTTGGAAGAGAATGAAGTTTTACTGAGACCCATAGTTCCGACAACCCTTTTTTTTGGTTTGCGCCTTACAGTATCAGAAAGAGTTTTTTACTCATCCGTCCAGGGTTACTCCCTGTCGTGTGACAGGTAGATTTTGCTTGATATAAGTTGGGGTGTTGTGCTGTGTGTATCCATAAAGGTTTCACTAATACAAGAGAAGTGAGGTCTCTACACCCGATGTCCCCTCCAGGCGATTAAGCCAAAACGCCCCACGTACACCATCCTGTCCGCGAGTCAATAGCAAAAGGTGTGGAATTTGAGAGCTTGGCTTACCAAAAGACCAGGCCCTTAGCTACGACAAGATCACTAAACCGGGGGTTTATATGCGTAAAGGTTTTCGCCTAGATCATATTATAGGTTTTAAGCTACTCATGTGCTTCGCTTGGTTACCGCTTTCTTAGGTTTTAAGCTGGTTTACTGCCGTGAAAAACTTAGCACCGCTCTACCCATTGCAGTTGAATAGAACCAGCTGTTCAAATACACTGGGCATTCTCTTATCATCTAGAGACGCACCCGATAGGTAGCATCCACGGGATCAAGAAAAATAAGTTAATTACATTTACTATAACAATACAATAACGTTTTGCTCCATTTGTATAATAATTTAACTAAAAGAAAAGAAACTTGATTAAGATTATTTAAAACTTTGAGACGATACTATTTAAAAGTCGTCTAAGGTGTTTTACTTTGAACTAATGGTTAAGTTAGTAGAAAATTGTGGCATTTATTATAACTGAAACCAAAAAGTTCTGTACAACATAATCTGTTGATTTTTAACATTACAAAGATTCAACCTTAAAATTAATTGCCTTACACAGTTAAACATTTTATAGATCTGTTTCAAAACCCCATATAGTAATTTTTTTTTTCGCTACTACAGCATGAACAACTAATTCGGATCCACTACATTGACTATGCGATGGCATTCCTCAGTCGTCACTAAATGCTATGCAATTTAAATTATTCAGAACAACCTGTGTGGATGCAGGAAGAGGCGGTTGATACGTTCAAACCCCATGTTTCAGAGATACCTGATTTGCTATGGAAAAAATGCAATGAAAATTGGTTCCAGCGTATGCAACAATGTATTGAAAATCAGAGAGAATATTTTGAAAAACAATAAAAATGTTTCCAACATTTAACATTTGTTTTTGTTTAATTTTTGCGATAAATATCGAATAGCCCACGTACTGCCAGTTTCTGCCTTGTCTGTTTTTATAAGGTGGTTCAAATATGACCGAGACTGATTTGTGTGTAAACAACCATACTGTACAACAGCTGTGCCACCTTAAGAGAGTGGAGCCACAACTTCCAGCCTTTCTCCTTCTCCTAACTCCTGTTTGGAAGTTACTAGAGTAATGAGCAAACTGAAGGTACTTCGGAACGTAGAACAACGCATTTTAATCAAACTCCGCGTTGGAGTATAAGAAAGAGTGTCTCTCACGGATCCGTGGTAAATAAACCGCATGATCGTCGGCCGCGAACATCCATCACCGAGCCAAACATTGGTAATGGAGACTCCCTTATTTGTGAGAATAGGCGCGGCGCTATCAAGTAATTTGGAACAATGCTGTCCATTAGTGTTGATAGTGTAGAAGACATTGTGAAAAGCCATCTACACTGTCGCAAGGTGAATGCACGGTGGATACCACGCACTTTGACGAACGTGAACAAAATCGTGGGCATGCAAGCTGCCAGTCATCTCCTACAGTAATTTGAAGACGAAGGTGATGCATTTTTGAAGTCTATAGTGACCACCGATGAAACGTGGTTGCACTACTTCATTCCCGAGTCCAAGCAGTTATCACGCGAGTGGGGGCTTACCAGTTCTACGGAACCCAACGAGCAATGACGCTGTCATCCAGATCGTTCGAGAGTGGATACGCCGCCAATCAAAAGCCCTTTTTGAAAAGGGAACCAGGATGCTTCCAGAACTTTGGAAAAAATGTGTTGGCTCTAGAGGAGAATACGTTGAAGACTGCCATGTGCAAGTGAAAAAATCAGTCCCAGTCATATTTGAAGCATCTTATACCTTCAAAGTATTTTTCTAAAACTTGTTTTGATGTCAAACGCTTACGCAAATCTTTACAATTAGCCATAAATATGGCTTACATAATTTTGTTTTATATGAGTTAAATAAGATTTTCTGCACCTCCTTATCTACACGTACTTAAATATTGTTAATTCTGGCTCGATAAAAGCAGTCTTAACGGCAAATTTCAGGTAATTATCGTGTTGTATTTCTGTATTTGGTCCACAAGTATTCTACAATCAGCCGATATGGGTGTACACAAGTCGGGCCTGGCCTTCATACACGTTGATGTGGAAACTCCTGTCAAGTTATTCAAAAGATGGTACAGTGAAGTTGCTGACTTAAAAACTCACTTTTTTCAACTCAACAGCATGTGTTTGGCGACTGCAACGAGGTGATGCAGCGCCGCATATGTTTACTAAAAATTTATCGGAGCTTCCTGTTCCAGAGAGGGCAAAGTAAGCAACAGAAGCGTTTTGCTGAAAGAAGCCAGTGAAGATGGATTCGTGTTTGTTACTCATAGAGAGGGCAGGAAAAATAAAGAAATTGTAAGTAAACTTGATTTTCCGCTTCGTAGTCACAAATGTGCTGTGGTTGTAGGAAGAAAATCCATTCGTTGCAACTACGCTCATGTGGAACTACCAAAACAACGGAAGTGACATAGTTAAGCAGGTACTTAGCACTTCTTCGAGAATTAAAATTAAAGCACAATGAATTACTTTGCTGTAGGTGCGCATTGAAGGTGGAATCCATGAGATTAGCCGGCAAAAGTGCCAAGAGATATATGACGTGGAAAAATTCTACTGCAAAATTCGTATGCATCTGTGCCAGCAAGATAAAGAGGTGAATTGGCAGGTGTTGTCCAAGCAACACGACGTGCTTGCGGAAGAGGTGCTTGCTGGCAAAAATACTCTACCGATGCCGGACTATTAGTAAAAACGTCTTCTTCGAAGGGCAACATTTTAATACAATCCTTTTCAGTGTTGGATATCAGATTGTACCTGAACGCATGGATTTTTACTACGCGTTTGATAATTACGTAGGAGATCGAGTTGTTTTCACGAAATCTGACGGCGAATGGAAATATGTGCATGTGGCTGCTTAACAATTCTGTAGGAAAATGTTTCCGTTTGTAGAAGATCCTTGATACTAATTTAGTGATACGCAGTCGATCATCTAAAATAAAGTTGTTTTAAATCTAAAGGTAACTACCATATAAAGTAGAACTTAAATCTGCATTTGTTATCCAATAGACATCTGTGTTTACATTTATTTTCATCTTTTCGTATTATGCCGTGAACCTTTACTATGCTCAAATTACCACTCTTATTGAATTGTGTATGGTTTAAATATGATTAACAACGTACGTATATATGATATACATTTAATGTTCTATAACTGATGGTTTAAATTTTTCCATTACTTATTTATTGTCTTATGCCAGAGTGGTCTAAGCGGACTGCGATGGGGACGGACCCGGGTTCTTTTCTCGGAGATTTCTATTGTCTGGCGGGTGGCCTACCCAGTTACTGAATTTAATTGATTCACTCGAGCAAGGGATTATAATGGCGGTCGTCTAAGGCGCAGTGCTTGCTACATCGCCCCGCATCAGAGATGGTACACGACGATCGGACAGGGCGTGCTCCTACGCGGGGCGTTAAACCGTACCATTACTATTTATTCTCTTATATTTCTACTTACCTACGACAACTAAGGAGAATAAACAAATAAAAGTTTTATTATTTCTAGCATAGCAAAAGGAAAGGCTATCTGAAGACGGGTGAGAACAAAGCTATTGAGTAGTGATGTCCGATTGTGTAGCAGATTGTACTACACATTATTGAATGGATCCTTGTATTAAAAAAGAAGTCAGTAACAGAGACAAGATGTCATTACAAAAATCGATAGCAAAAAAAAAGAGAAGGGTCTTAACATCAGTGGTTTCAGAACTAATTTGGGGTTCGTTGAAAACTGTTTTATTGTTGTTATTATTATGATGATGTATTTTATTACAAAAATTATTCAAAATACTTCCTCTTCTACTATCTTGTTGATGAACTACCAACATTTACATAGCAAAGAACTACATCGAAGTGAACACTAAACTCAATAGGCTTATTTGATGCGTTAGAGCTGGTATGCAGTTGTTATTAATTTCACAGTACACTTTTTATATGATAGCACAGGAAAGTGTGCAATTGGCTTACCATAGTATATCCACTTCTTGAAGCTACTCATCAGAATGTATTTAAATGCTAATGAGAAATGTGCTGGAGCACCGTCTTGCATAAATTATAATCAATACTTAATTATAGTAAATATTTCAACAGCCGATGCAATTATGAATCAAAAAAATTAAATATTCTTGAATTCAAAATGCTAAAATCTCATAATTGCAAGAGGAATTTAATTTACCTTATAATAAACATTTTGAATATTTGCAATACATTTTCTTGAAAATAATTTATTGAAGTGTCAGTTTCATTGTGCAAAATACTTTTGCAGTTCTTTTTTGGTGAATAGATTGATCCTATGTATGTGATAAAAGCTATTCTTTTAAAAGTCTTTTCTCGATCGTAACGTCCTAATATGTCACATAGTGTACTTAGGAGTCACATGAAACTCTTAAGGAAGAGGGTTAATCCATACTTGTAATTCTATTTGCAGATTTAAACACCGTTAGCTAGTACATAATGCAATTTCGAAATATTTTTTTGAAATATGTCCATCGCTCCCTAAAACCAAGTGTAATACCCTTTCACATATATAGCAACAAGACATTTTTAGCACTCTTGAAGATCTACCCTGAGAGTACTTTACTAGATAGTAAAGAAAGCACCACGACTTACTGATGGATTCTGGATGTAAAGTGGATATAAAGTCACGCGTACTTGTGCCTTAATTGGGCTCATTGGAGTATCTCCCCTGCTGCCTCTCCCCGTGCGCCCATCAGTCAAACCAACTTGAGTCCGTCAGAGGGGTAGTGCTGATGCTGACCATGCTAGGGCAGAACTCCCCCAACATGAATCCTCTAATTGGCGCAAGCGCAGGACATTTGCAAAGAACGTACTTTGCGGTCTCGCCCTTCTTCTAGAATTACCTCTATCATGATGGGAGGAGTTACTTCCATCATGAAGGGCACAGCCATATCCTGCTGCAATCTTACAGTAGCTGTTCTCGCATTTTAGGGGTATCCAAGGATGCACCTTCCTTCTTTGGCTGTTATTTCTCTTCCTTTATTTTAATATTTAAGGCTGAGAACTTATAAAGCAATTTCCCTCCTTTGTTATTAATGACAGCCACTGCCTCCCCGCTTATACTAAGATGCACCACTCTTGGCCTTCGCCCAGGGGTTCTGCACGGATAACGGTTTCTGTGGCGTCAGGTTTCCCGGAAACCACAGAGCCGCCTTCCTCAACCTAGGCAGCCGATCCACCCGTAGGTGATTCTAAGAATACTCCCTGAATACTGTCACCCCCTAAAAGTGGGTACGGATTGGTTTTCTGCTAGGTAAAGATATAAATGTCTAAAACCTAAATACCAAAAACGTTTGCAACGATAACGCGTTGAACTACATAGTCGTTAATTAAACGTTCGTGTTAATGTGTCCGGGTCATAATTACCTGAATAGGGCTTCATCACGTGTGTGCTTAAGGCAAATGCATCATCACTAATGAAAACGTAAGGTGCATTGTTTTATTTTCCGAGTAGTGGACAGTCAGATGGTAAATGTTTTTCTAAAACAGACTAGTTTGGAATACTCCTCCATTACTGATTCGTCTTAAAGCACCGCTATCGGCATATACGAAATGGTAATTGCTATCAGCTACACCTAATAGTTCAATTCTAAATGTTTTTTGTCATTATAATATTGAGAGCCACTGCCTATTGGACTTTTCAGCATGCTGCGTTTACCAGCCATTGCACCAACACCATATGGAAAGTTTCCTCGAAATCCTTCTTCTATTGTTAACCATTCTTCTGGAGTTTGCGGCATCTGGAAATAAATAAAATATTAATTTTCAATGTATTCAATTTTCATTGTATCACATATCTAATAATAATTAATTTTATTATCGCAGGTATCACCACTTTATTCTCAGACCCAACATATCAATGAGCAGCAGGATGTAATAGAACAGCCTGGGAGCACCGAGGGCCAAAACAAAGTTACTCCGCACGTTGAGTTTCAATATAATGCGGCTGTTATTAATTTGCTGTGCCTGTAAGTCCGCGGCAAAAGCAACATCATCTAGCTCGTAAAATTGATGACGCACGGAAGAAAACAAGCCGAACGTTCGAGACTCTAAACAATGTGCTGTTACAAAAACAAAATTGTATTGGCAAAAAAACCAATTTCCACCTATGATTGATGGGCTTCATTTACAAAAACCACCTCGCAGTACCATAATATCTCCTTGCAGCTCCTATTTTCCTTTACCTACACAGTCCTTGTCACGATTTCCTGTTAATAGACAGTCCTCTGTTCCCTTTAGTGTCCCGATTCAACCATGCTCAACAGCTCCAGTTCTTGTTACTAAATCGACCATTTCCCGTTAACACTATCTCAGTTCCGGCTTATTCCATTAGTATTCCAGGATCATCTTCCGCAACAACTACTTATACTGCATCATATCAGTCAATACTTATTGATTCATCAGATACATACATGAATATACATTATATATAATGCTGCTTTAGGTCTTCCTGAACTAATGAGTTCATTCTACCCTGTTGAGTAAGTTGCTCATTCTGGGTCAGACGCTGTTAGTAAATTTGGTTCGTCTTGGGTATTTTAATTCCCCGGTGCCTATCATATCTGGTGAGCATTTCCCTATCCGCCACCTAAAGACGCGCCCAAAGTGGAGATGAGGTATAATAATATTCTGCTTCTAAGAATAAGGCATGATACAAGGGTAGAATATAAATCTGCAATTTAATAGTTGATTTAATTGTTGATTTCAAAGTGTAAACCAAATTATAAAAGGGTATAACATTTTCCAAATTCACTCTGATTGTATTTATCTTGGGCATATTTTATTACAACGTATTTTTTTAATAAAACACAGACTTTAAATGACATAGGTAACATAATTGTTAACAATAAAAATAAACAAATCGAAGCTTAAGTACGTTAGTAAATTAAATATGAACCGGAGTTACTTGTTTTCGAGCCATGACCTAAACGGAGACGATGTCTGACCGTTGTAGATAGGAATTCTTGAAGGAGATTCTCCTTATAATGTACCTCGCGCTACCGCTTTTTTGAGGCAACAACTTTAAGAAGACTTAAGTATGCACGCGGCACAAACAATTCTTCAGGGGCAAGAAGCATTGTTCGCCAGCTTCCCGAAGATGAGCGCCATTTAACGGTTAATGAAGTTGCTCCGAGGTCGAAATAAGCGACAGCAGTGCCAGGCAACCCGACAAACTCGAAAAAACCTTGAAAATTTGTTCTGGACCCTGAAAAACTCTCCCTATAGAGTGGTTGGTGCCATGACCACTTTTATTTTACGAGAGCGTATTCAAAAACTACCTATCCGCTGGAGAAAAATAATATTTTTTTAAGTCAATGAAGTATGCAAAAGAACAACTATGTATGTTTCTATTCTTACAATATTTCAAGAAAATTTGAAAAATAACTCCGGTTTATAACTGATTCGCCAACGTAGTACGTCATAAAATTCCAGACCTTGAGGTTTGGAGCGCGGGTTAACTGACAAACGGAATGAATTAAACTGCAGCATAAATAGAAAGACTCGATACTCTATAGTGTTAAAAATGATTATTCACCTCTAAGTATCAAAACCTTTTCTTGTAAGAAAATTGTTGGAAGACTGAAAAATTGTGAAATTATTAAAGCACTTAAGAAAGTACGAAAGTCGCTCTTCTATATCAGTTATGTAATTTTTTGGTCCATTTAACCAACCTAAAAGGCAATGCAGTCTAAAAACTGTAAAAATACTACTGAAATGAACTAAACGTTAAAACTCTTCTGGTTGCATTTTCAGAGTCCCAGAAATGCTATTATCAGAATTTAACAAGGAGATAACATTTCTGATACTTTAAGAAAATTACTAGCATAACAAATAGTTGTGGTAGGGGAAACTTGAAGATAAAATATAGAAAGCCGAAATATTTAAAATAATGTAAAAATATATAAAAGAAACAACTTACTAAACAATTGCAACATTCCCAGTAAATAATGGAAAAAAATAATATAAAAAGCCCACAACCATCGTAATTAGTCAAAAAAGTAATACTATATACGTAGTAATGATAACACAAAAATCCTAATAAATTAAAAGCACTATGATGTTACGTAAGATAAAATGATAGACATCAGAAGCTTTTTAATAAGAAGCTGTGAGTATATTTTTTATTGTTCTCAATAAGATATCAAATCCAAAGAAAATAACAAATCCACAAGAAGATCGCTAGCTATTAGTTTTCTTTGGAAGTTGATCTGAGTATATACCATCTAGTAGCCTTAACAAGGCTATAATTTTTACTGACAATTTGGAACATCGGTGCACCACAGCTATGATAATACCAACATCGACATTCTCCATTGCAGTGAATGGTTAGGTAGCAAGAGTTACGAAAACGTTTGAGGCCGCCATGTTATAAAAAAGTCCTTTGGACAATTCAAGCATTTTGATACTCCAGTTTGGAAAGACTGAAGAAATCATTTAGCATCTCTAAACTAGCGACATCCTGTCCAAGCATTATTTATAGCATAAGATCCGTGGATCTTCAACCAGTTTGTCCTTACAGTAAAGCGCTCTAGGAAAAGTAGAACAGAATAAGGAACTAATATAATTCATAACATGATGTCTCTCTTTAAAAACCCTTCTGGTGATCTCATGTGGAAAAACTGGCGAACAATCATCTCAACTTAAGTATTATTTGATCATACTAACTAAAAAACAACTAGAGACTCTTCAAGTAGTATACCAGTTATAACCTAACTGTAATAATAAAGGCGCAACTTTTGAATGTTTTAGGTTGAGATGCCTGAAAGGGATTTCCTCCGCAGATGATGCAGATGACTCCGCAGAGTACCACGTACTACTGCTTCTTTAACCAATACCGCAATGTCAGAGAAAGAAGTAAGTTTGTACATTACCTAACAGATAACTGTCAGGTTTTTTACGACAGAAAACGTAAAGGCTTAAAACTCAGTTTGGGGACAACACCTTTAAAAAGACTCAATTGTTGGCATGACAAAAACATTTTTTGGGAGGACGAGCAGTTGAAAATAAAGATCGACGACATTTTCTAAGTACCAGCGTAAATGGGGAGAATATTTGCCTTGAGGATCATCGCTGATTAGAAGATGCTAATTTGTTTCCTGAAGCAGTTACTGGGTTTCAAACATCGCCCAACCCCATACAGCTGCCCAAACTAGACCAAAAATTAAGGATTTTTCTAAATTACACTGGCACGCTCTTTCTACGGTCTAGGCGTAACTCCCTACTATTAACATTTATTTGGATTACTAATAGAATTGGGACACAGAGATTTGACGACGATGCTGCGTCGAAGCGTTTGTGTGCTGTTGGCAAAACACATCAAGAAAAATATGTTTTTAAGTCAGAAGATTATGTAAAAAAATTAACTACACTTGAGAGAAGTACACTCGCTAGCTGCATTAACATGCAAGGAGTATCTTTATTATTGAGTTTTAAAAAAACTGTTGCTATTGCATTAATCGGATGAAGCATTCAAAGAAGTATTCATCATATCCATCACAAACGCAATTCCGGTAATTCGTCTCAGTCACTCATTCGATATAATAAGTATAATAAGTAAATGATGTGAGTGCTCGAGTGATTTGCAAGAAAATGGATACCACAGCCGCCGAAGCAGCTCAGGAAGCTGCATTATTGCGAGAGAGCCTCAGTCAGAGGCCCGTGGCAAATCGACTAAATCTGAGTCGATCAGCTGTGTCGAGAGTGTGGCGTCGGTACTGGAAAATCGGTGGCTATGTCTGCCGGCAAGAGACAAAGGCGACCGACTTCTCGTCTCAATATTCCTCAGAAAACGACATATGACTGGCGTTAACCTCAAGCAAGACCTGAGTGTGGTCAGCCAAGCTAACCCTAAAAAAGGCAGCTACGGGTCTCAAGCTGATTGCAGTATAAAAGCAAAGGCGACTGGAATTTGTTCGCGAACATTTCGATTGGGACTTCGACCATTGGAGTCAGCGATAAGTTGAGTATGCCTGTATGGCAACGACAGGAGACGTCGGGTTTCTAGAAAGCCAGAGAAGCGATTTGCTCATTGCTGTATGCAAGAAACTGTTACATGTGGAAGTTCTTGCATGTTCTCGGCGGGCACTTAACAGCGAACCGCTACATCAGGGACGCTCTGGAGGAACATGTTGTTTCATTTTCGGAATTTGTTGGTGGGGACTTCATGCTAATACACGACAATGCGCAATGCCACACCACGCGAGTGACCACTACCTGCCTGGCTGACGTCGCTATACCGAAAATGGACTGGCCTCCATGTAGCCCAGACTTGAATCCAATTTAGCATGTTTGAGATAAGCTTAAGTGAAAAGGCCAGAAATCTTGCACCGAGGAGCGTGATGAAACTGAGAATAGCGGATTACTGCGTGGAGAGCAATCCGTTAAGGCAGCATAGGAAAATTTATCTGAACCATGCGTAGTCACTTGACAAGGAGAAGTAGCAACACTATGTATTAAAAAAAATCATTAAATTAATTTCAAGTGAGGATTTAACTTTTTTCCTTTCATTCTCATCTTTTTCCTTTCAACTCTATTGTGTCACACATATTCTTAGGCCCATAGCTTTGTCAGAACAGGTCCGATTCCAATCGAAGTTGTATCATTTTAATCCCCCGCTTTTAAGCTTTCAAACCGTACACTGAACTTTACTTGGAATGGATATCGGAATTTATACACATTCTCTCAAAATTTGTTTGTATGATGCTTTAATAAAAAAAAAGAACTGCTGTTTATATTTCATACACCTGTAATGGAAAATACAACAGTAGACTATTGCACACCAAGAAAAAGACATGTGACAACCACAAAACTATGAAAATAACTAGAATGCGATTTGGTGTGGTAATTATCCAATTTTAGTTCAAATGCGCATGATTCGCAGTCTATAGAGGCGTTTCAAGCACAAATCGGTATAGAGTGAGAAGAATGTCAGGTAGACTAACACCAGCAAGGTAGCCTACCAGGTGGATCGTTTTTACCATACCGTTTGACAGTATTAGGAGCGGTGGACACATGATGACACGTACATAGATGAACCACCGGTAGAGATGTTCAAAAGATCGTGCGCTAGATACGTACAGATCCTACGGAGGCCTGGTCTACTATATAAGCGCACAAATTATTTGAAAATACCTCACGGAAATAAATCTACCATTCTAACACCCTTTACATGTGCTGCCATCAGCGACTCCGTTTGCTATAGCATCAGCCCAGAGAAATCTAGAACGCCACCGAATGGCGATGTATAATTTTTAGCTATGAGTGCGGTTTTGAGTTAGAGATAGACAATCTTTGTGTAGCGGTGACCTAGTACAGTCCCAACCTCGCTGTAGAGTTACACACTTCCTCCACCGCAGGCATTATAAATTAATAAATTATGGCCTACAATAATAAAACAATAATGGCAAGACACCGCCCCTTAAACAACTCTTGTGGAATTGAACGCAAGTTCTCTATTATTTTTAGTGAGTGGGTAAGACCAATTATCAGACACCTGTGCGTAACGTGCTAAGAGCCTCAACTGCGCGGCCACATTGGCGTTCATAGCTTACAATAGACAATCCGATTTAGTAATGCTACATTATACATTGATTCCTTATTTCTAGTTGAAATTCAAAGTGTGCCATTCGAGCAGAATAGTATCAAAAGGCACACGACCCAGGTGCTGAGGACTTCTACACCATGTTTAGAGATTTTTAGTATTACTTCATTCAAATCTATTAGACTCACAAAAATTTAATACTCCTAATTCATTAACTATAAATATTACATCAATTGTTATTGGTGAAAACCAAATATAGTTTTTTTTTTGCAACTACAGGTTTCAAGAGCTCAGGTAGTATGGTAACCCCCTTAAAACTTGAAAAACCTTCCAATATCCCCTTATCGGTTGCTACCATAATTAAATCCCAATCACAAAGATGCACATCAGGTAAATATGGGAGGTGATCCCCCCAAGTCTTTTACTCTTTCTTTATCAAATACTCTGTAAGGAGCTTTGCTTTGTGTAGTCTGTATCATGAACAATGATACGAAACTTCACGCGCTTCCTTTCCATCCATTTCGGGATAGAAGTCTCGAGGGATCACTTATAGAGCTCTTTAGAGGCGGTAGTTTTCTCTTCGCAAAGATATCCAAAAAAGATTGCATCGAAATCTATTTCTATAATCAACATCCTCTTTTTCTCTCTCCCAGTCATTGAAAAAACTTGTTTTTAGGTAGAGGAGTGCCCAACCTTCGAGTTGACGGTAGTACCAAAACAGATTATCGTAGCATATGTCGATTTGAGTTTACTTTTGCTCCTCTATCAAATTGTGAGGAACAGATTTTCCAAATTTTTTAACCAGAAACAAGGCTTTAGTCATAATTTTTTAAACTATTTTTGGGAATATCAACGTGTATGGCCAGCTCGGCAACTGATCATGATCTTGTTTCATAATATTTGGTTTTTATCGAGAGTTGCGTGATAAGCCCCTCCTCTGCTCTCTTCAATCATAATACGTCTTTTGTTCATCTCGGCCACCCATTCCTTTACGGTGTGGATAGAAAATGCCCTTGACGGTATACTCTTTTGCAGCAAATCGTGATCTTGGTCACTCGCCGGAGATATCAATAATTTTCTGCGCCAAAAATCTTCCAAATATGCGAATCTTGAAGAAGGCAGCCTCTGAATAAAACAAAGTAACGTAACTAATAAATTTACTTGATACTACAAAGGCTAAAGAAGAACATTAAACAACAAAAACAACATGCTGATTGAACCCAAGAGAATTGCTATAAAATTAAGGTTACATGAAATACCATCAAAACTATTCAACAAAGAACAAAAAAGAAAAGGAACAAAAATATAGATCCTTAAAATTTATACAGAGATCAAAAGAGTAGCTAAAAATAATAAAGACATGGATATTCAGTTGCTGCTGCTGTGTTCTTAACGGCTGATGGTTTTATATCCATTTATTGATAAGTGATAGTGCTCTTCATGGCAATGCCTGTGTGAATACCAGCACGACTTGGCAGTGAACAATAAGAAATAAAAAATCCAGTCATACCAAATCTACATAATTCAATTCGATACAGTCGACTCTTGATAACCCGAATCTCGTCTGCTTCATTTTACCCAAATTGAAGGAAAACCCGAAACAACAGCGTTACACTAATGATGAGAAGGTGCAAGCAGCTGCGTGTCAATGGTCAATGGCAGCAAACGCCTCATTGGAATATATCTAGCAAAAAGAAGAAGAAACTGTTTTGCTACGCGTGCATGTATGAACAAGAATGGTCCTTGATAAAGGGAATACATAAATTATATTATAAATTACTATTATAAATTACTATTATTAAAGATATTGTAAGAGCTAAGACTTCAAAATGTCCTCGTAGAAAGCACTAAAAAATCTAGTTTGAGGATCAGAAAGTAACATATAAGTTGGAACTTTCTGAAGTTAAATGTTTCAGTATTAAGAAAAATAACTTTGAGGGAACCCTAAAGAAGATTAAAAAACAAAGATAAAACGATAGTCAATAGGAAGGAAGTTAGAAAAACGATTACACGATTTTAATATTTCTTCACAATATAGTAAAAATCTTTTTTCTTTGTAATCTTAAAACTTTCACAGTCGCCTCTGTATATGGTTCCCAAGATGAAGGAACTCTCGCACCTGTAACCGTCGCAGTTCAAAATCGAACCGGTTTGGAATGCCGCAGTACCTTCGAACCGCCACAATTCCTCCAAGCCTCCGCCTTATCGGCCGCGTTACCGATCACTCCGAAGATCTCAGACCAAGGCGTTCAATAGCATTGCCATTTGAATAGGAGTGGTGGTACGGCGCCTCGTTGTCCGATAATCACGCAGTACAACTTGCGTTCGAAGCCGGTGAATGCGCTGAGAGCGACGTCGGGACAGAGATGACGGTGGGTGGCAAGAACGTGCCCTGCTATCTGGTGCTGGACGATGGCACCACGTACCCCGGCGAGGCCTTCGGGGCTACGAAGGCGGTGGACGGCGAAGTTGGTAAGTCGAGCAACACGTGGTCGCGCGCGGACTTTTTCGCGACGGCTAGTAGGAAGCGTGGTGTCGACTGATAATGCCAGCGCGGGTACGCTTCCCATTAGTTCACGTGCTGGCTCGCTCGAAAAAAGTATTGAATTCCTTTATTACGCACGCCTTTGTATTTGTTTCGCCATATCTAGTACTTCCTGTCGTCAAACACTTTGCCAACTAAGTTGAATTTTCATGGTTTGTCTTATCACAGTCAGAAAACTAGAAAGAACCGAAAAAAACATTTAACATGCTTTAGAAAACGTATAAATGGAAGAGAAGATATATTTTGTGTATTTCAAAATTATAAATTGTATTTATAAGTATTTGAAGGTGTCTTTCTTGATTGATCTTCTCCACAATAGTTCTTCACACGCCGTATATAATGCACAAAACTATGAAAATGAGGGGTACCAGGGAAAGGGATTTAAGCTCTTGCCGACCAGATTTTCTTTAAATATCAAAACCTGTGGTGAACAGAATTTTCCATGCCTCAATTGATTTTTACACAACTTTTACTTCACAATCTTTAAAACTGAAAGTAGTAGTCGAGTTCATTGTTTCAACTGATTTATTGGTCATATTAAGAAGTTGTTAGACAAATAATAATAGAGTAGATAATAAGATCACAGATTTTGATCATACTGGGACTAGCAGCACGTCTTAGAGCAAGGTTAACCTCAATATTATTTAAAGGCTCGCTAGCGTCGGCCAGAGAGGGGGATTCTCCGAGTGCAAAGCACACCCAATTCGCATGCTTAACATGGATGAAAGCTGTCTTCAAACTATATAGAACGGGCTTCCAAATCATTGCATCTAAGAGAAAAATGCAATATGTAAAAGAAAAATATGAAAAGAAAATGGACTTGTTCCTCCTCAATATGTGACCACATTCTTTATTTCGTGGTTCAAATATTTTGAACAAAACGCCCAATCCAATGCGTAAATCCCAGTTCTGTTAATCTTAGATACATATGCGAGGAATCAACACTTTGACATGCTGAGTCTGTTGCTCAAGATCAGTTACAAAGCTCAGCAATTAGATAGGACTGGTCTAGCCAACTAATGATCACCAAACATTGCCACTTGGACATTTACAATTGGATCAAGTCATCACAACGTACCATATAACTTTCTAAAATGACCTACAAGAGAACTGAAATATAAATGGTTATGTAGATCAAGTCATCACAACAATTTAGCTTTATTAAAGTGAACAGAAAGCCACAATTAATTAGAATTGAACGAAAAATTGGTCTTTCAAGGAGACGAGAACTAAAATGAGCCTTAAGTTCACATTGTTAATTTTAATGCTTAATAGAAAATAAAAATCGCTCTTTCAAAAATAGAAGCAGAGAAGGAAAGCAAAATAATGCAAACCGAAAAGTAAAGACCGTTTCCCCAGAAAAGAGAAGATTGTTTCGTAAAAACGTAAAAAGTACAAATATTTCGTTTTATTTTGCTAGATAATATCGTACTAATTTAGATCTTTGACTTTAAAAAGAAATAATTTATAATGTATGCACGCATCTTGACCCCTGGCCATAAAAGTAGCTGACCTTGTAATTATCTTGTAATCTTAAATAAGTTGAAATAGAAAGCTGTATGGCATTTCGAATTATTTTAGAGTTGCTTTTCCAACCATAGAATCAGAAAAGCGGAAATAATATCTGACTCTATTTCCTTATATTTGGTGAATTTGCTACTTTGCTACTGGAATTCTTATCAGTATGTTTGATGTAGTGACAAAATTTCAATACGTATGAAATTTTTGAACTTTGAACTATACATTGGTTTTTATAATTGTTATTGCTGGCGAGATTAAATAATTTGGTCTACACTTTTCTTTTTGAACAATTTAAATTTGAACATATGTTCCCTTGTGCAAAAGAAAAAAGAAAAAATTATTAAATCTTGACTTTCTTCTACGAATTTCTATGCACTTCAATTGCATGGTGACTTTTGTTCCTTATTTGTGTGAAAACAAAATAAAAATGTAGAGGTGCGTGTTTTTATCTTTAAATCTTGCTAAGAGTTTTGATGATTTTCCATCTCGGACAATATACAATTTATATCAATCAACGCCATGGTCTTGTCCTTCTGGAAGTACTAGTCAACATGTATCTGCATTATTGCTTTCTGTGATTGCGGGTCTCCTTAATCTTTCCGAATGTCGAATTATAGATGTTTTTGATTTTTGCTGACAATGCTAATTCTAGTTTTCTTTTTTATCATTGTTGGTTGTTTTTTTAGACTCATAACTTTAAGACACTGATGAGAAACAATGAAGATTAATTTCTAGTGTTTGGATATTGTGTAGGATTTTTGTTGTTAACAACAAATATGAAAGATTCAACGCATATTTAACTGATACATTTTTGTTATCGGAAGAGTTTTTTTTAAAGGAGTTAGAAAGAGCAGTACGGAGAAGGCAAAAATTGAACCAAATACTATCTCTTTAAAAATAATGACCACAGTCACTTCGAGATTGACACTCACTATTGTTGTATGCAGATCAATGCAGAATCAGAAAAAAGATGGTTTTGGCCTCTAGCAAGATAAGTGATAGGTCAGCTGCCTGTTGTGATTATACCAACTAAGATACAGGGCTGCCCAAAATGAATAGAAGGGAGTTACAGTTTGCATACAAAGTATCACTTAATAATAGCGTGTAGGGCGAGTGTTATAACACTGAACTGACCCTCCTGACTGATTGAAGAATGTGCCAAAATATGCCATTGACACAAATAAAGCCATAAAACCAGCTAAAGGCTGAAAATTAGAACGAGTTATGGTAACTGTAGCTAAAAATGGTTCTTCGGGGCTTATTGAACTTTAAACGAAATATGAGGGACATAAAAAATAAAAACATTATCAAGCAAATTTATTGCATCACTTAGTTATTAAAGGTGATTATTGATATTGAAGTCTCGTTTTGGTTGGGGGATTATTAGGAAAATCTGGAAGAATTATCAGTTTAGCAATGATTCATATATCCTTAGGTATTTGAGATTTTTAAGATAATAATAACGTGAGACTTTGCTGCCGTTGTGGGTACGTGACCTTTGAATTAAGAGGTTCAATTTTCCATGTTTGCTCTCGCTGCCTAGTCTTCGCGCACCATCACTAATACGGGGAAAACATCGCCCCCTAAACAACCGTATTATTACTCTTTGATAAGATATTAAAGACGATATTTTAAAATGAGACATTAAGAGAGTCATGGGGATGACGTAAAATAGACAAAAAACACATGGAAAACTGGTAGGGTAAAGATCAAAATTGAAATTTAGCGTAAGTCGCACCGAAAGAGATAAGAGCATAAGAACTGCCCACCAAAAAAAATAGCTGAATTATTTCATCTTGCAAAAAGCGAAATACAGACAAAGATGCAAATCATTATTCCATCGCGTCCCGAACACCAGGGCTGGCCACCATCGCTGGATGGTTCCAGAACGTGGACCCCACCACGTTCCTAGAATCCTTCCCATGGATCGTGGCGGCACCCAGATCGCCACCAACTTCCTAGAGGTGGTTGCGGGGCTGATGTCCTGTAGCAACGGCATTACCATCATCGCTTGGTTTGTTCAGGACTTCCTGAACACCTGGACCGTCCACTCTGGAAGCGCCTGAAGGGCACACCAACTTTCAACGCCAGGGCTTCCCAGAAAAGAAAAATTAGGGGCGTAGACCCTGGTACCTGTCAGTCAAGGATGTCCACACCCACGTCAAGACGAATGATTCAGTTGTAAATCAAATTGACTGCCTAATACATCTCAAGTTTAAGACTCGTAAAATTAACAACCATGACCTTGTTAGGAGTAATGATCCGATAGCATTCTGAAAAGCGCGTAATTTGCATATTAGAGAATATCAATCATAGTTCGTTTTTAAGAGCAGTACAAATATAAAATATCATTTTAATATTTTTTAAAAACTATACAAGTTGGTCTAGAAACATAGTAATTGCTGCTGTTAATTAATATTACACGGCGCGCAAGAAAATTATTTTCAAATGAAGTGATTTATAAAAAATAAAACTGCTATTTTGATTTTTACGCAATTGCAATTTTCTATTGCGAAATGATTGACTGATTCATCATCTTCCCACCTTTAACTTAGCGCGCTCTCTATCTTTGTTGTGTTTGAATCATTTTGCAACACATTTTAAGTACTTAACCATTTAAAAACTCGCGCGTTGTTATTTGGAGCCAGTAAACAGATATTGCTAACGGGCATTTAAAAAATTGATTGTTCACAGAAACTTTATCTTATCTTGAATGTTAAGTCTAAGCTAAACCAATTTTGACCTCATATTACATACAAAACTTGACTATTAAAAATAATGATAAACGCCTAGATAACTATCAGGAACCTTTACTTTATAGGGTGCAGCGTAATGCATTGTGCAAAGTTTAATGGTAAAGAGAAAAAATCTCTTTGTCAAAAGATTTGCACGTAATTAAGACAACGATATTATTTAAAACTTTTTATTATTAGTAAGCTTTGGTGGTACATGGACTATACATTTTCCTGAATTAACAGAGATGCAGCGATTGGCCTCTAGTTTTCACAATATTGCAAATTCTTCCAGTGTTTTTTAAAATTATTTTTAAGTATATTTTCGATGTTCTTTTAAAACTTTGTTCCAACTCTAGTTTATGATTACATTACATCAGCTGCCGTTCATAAATCTTTGTACGAAAATACTGTTTCTGCAGATATCTGCAATAAATTTATTTTTCTTAGAAAATATGAAAGAAATATTCAATTATTTGATATGATTATTTTGAATGAATTGACCCCCTCATGGTGGTTTTTATGATTTTTAATAACCTTCCAAAAGGTCATCGTTTGTTGATCAAGAAGCTTCACTGAAAGGTCTCCGGGATCAACCAAAGTTTAAGAAAATGTACAAACCACGGGCATTTGGTTCAACTTGGTTGCGAGAGCAAGCGTCCGTGCGTCGTTCCCCATGATTTGAAACCGGAGCAGTGTCTTGAAGCAGGGGGATTATATTTTGAAGAATAAAGTATTTTTTATTATAAACAATTTTGCAAGGAAACGCGCTTTCAGACGGCACCAAAGTTAATTTTAGTATAGAATTAAAGAAACTTCAAAAGTGAGAAGAAACGAAAAATGGCGATGCTGAATCAGAGGAAGCAAAACGTGATGGATGTTCTTACCCCGTTTGTCTAAATCGATAAGGTATATAGAGTACTGATATTGGAGTTTTTAGAACGGCAGCACACTCGAAGATTTTGTTTGAAACAAAAACGACAATTCGCCCATTTATTCATAGTTGTATTTTACTTAATGCTAAACAAATCGAGCATAAATAGCATGACTGTTCTACAGGAAATGACGACCACAATAACAAATAACAAGGACTGAAACTGATAAACAATCACGTACATTAGAAGAAAAGCAATTTTTGTCTGGTCCAGCTCATTTCTTCTCGAGTATCTCAATAACAGCTTCCCCGTTCACTGAACTTAACCCTTTTCACTTTTACTTATGGGATCACTTAAAGATTTTTATGTATGCTGAGCGTTTTTGAACACCTAAACAACGTATCATTGCAGCCTTTACCGCTATTCGAATACAGCCTGGAAGATTCGAGCAGGTGTGGCAATCCATGATGCAACGCTTTCGCATTTGCATTGAGGCCTACGAAAGGCAGGTTGAACACCGGCTCTAAATTGTCGGAAATAAATATAAATTGAGGTAATGACCCAGTATTATGTGGTGTCTTCCAAAAGTATCCAGCCATATAATACGAAAAATTACAGTTACAATAACAAAATCTATATATGTAATAAAAATGGTCTAAAGTAGAAAACATTGTACTTAAAACATTCTGCAAAGTCTTGTGTTGGAATCGCGAAAACGCGACCACTCGTATTGGTCTCAATCTTGTCCACGATCTGAAATTTCTTACATCTCAAAAGTTATTTGAGTTTTGAAACAACCAAAAGTTACAGGACAATAAATCCTCCTCTAGTAATAGTAGTTGCGGAACTAATTTTGCTACGACACGAGTTATGCCAAAATCTTCCGTCAAAATTATACATACTATAGATTTAGAATCCCGAGCTCTTCTTTTAGTAAAACATTTTCTGGTGCTGGTTTTCCAGAACATGGATCAATTTCACAGACTCCTGAATCATATACTTTATGCCTTCATTTGTATTACTCGAATAGTTTATACAAACGAATGATGGGGCTTCGCACAAAATTTTATGGAAATTTACTACTTTGCTTTGTCAATTGTTACAAATGCCTCAATTACTCATCACAAGTGTTTACTTACTAGCTTCTAAATCTCAATTAAGTCGGCCAATGAAGTTTTTATTCGCGCATGCTGTCTAGTTAGATCATTACCTCCGCTCGATATTTTCGAGGCATACCCCGTATATGCTATTGCAACTGAACCTTACTTACGTTTGGTAAACGACCAGTTATCCATAGTTGTGGATAGGGATTTTGATTGTGGTTTTAGTATTTCGTTTTTTGCGTAAACAATTTATAACGCCCAGTATATCGCGTCGTTATGTACATTTAGATCAGTGTTAGGGTGAATTTTTATGCTTATACGAATAATTATTTTGTAAGTTAACCTAAAATTCAAAATGCAAAACAATAATATAAATCGGAGTTCAATTATTGTCACTAAAAAAGCCAAAAGTCATTTACTTAATGAATGCATTGAAGTCGAGACAATAAATATAAGCTTAAACTTGATGAAATGAATCAATGCATCCAATGTAACATTTAACAATCTTTTTTAATTAGAGATTTTGCAGTTTTACGAAGTTAGGCTTTGCGGTTTTCAATATTTTACAAGAATATGTTATAATAGCTATCTATCTGCTTACACCTCAAATATCCAAAACACGAAAGAATTAACGTTTATTATGAATGAGTGGTTTATTTGATTTGTAAAATGATTTATTATTATTTCTATAAATTATTGTGAAAGCAATTATATGCTGAGACATTTTATTTTTATATGCCAAATCAGCTCTAAATACAGATTTTGTGGTGCGGACGCAATGTTTTAATAGAAATAATGAGGAAGAGCGATATATAGAACATCAAAAAATAACAAATGCGATAAAGAAGGAGAAAATATAAATATTGATGAACAAGAATTCTTTACTGAAAATCAGAACAGTTCGTTGAATTACTTTGTCGCCGCAATTGTGAATGAAACGTCAAGAGTTTTCGAACTCCGACCACAGCCCAATAACCCAAGAACAAACCACACGATGCACGATGCACCACGGCCGTGTAAGCTTTCACATCTATTCGATTATTTCACACTTGCCTGGACCTAAGTGAATCTAAATTAAAACTGACATAATCCTAAACGTTTTTCTTATGTAATACCAGTGTAAGACTATTGAGTTGAGGTTTCCCCCTTGGATGATAATTTCTCAAATATTTAGTTTCTTTCGAATTCTTGATACCTCATCTCATTCTGCTCCCCTATCTTTTAATGCCTCTTTCACCTCGTCTCCCCAGCTTCTTCTTAGCATCACCTTTTTTACTGTTATTCCATTGTCCGTTCTATGCATGTGTCCCAAGCAACTCACCTGTTTGTCTTGTATCGTTTTCACTTATTTAGTTTTTAATACTTTCCCAAATGCTTCGTTTCTTATTTTGCTTCTGCACGTTTTGTTTTCTTTCTTACGAATCTCATCTCTATATTTCTAATTTTATTGTTATGGTTTTTCGTTGTCCACGTTTTATTACTATATGTCAAAAACCGGCACCACCCCTGGCTGTGCTTCTTTTGGTACCTTTTTTCTAAAAATGTTAGTTGCGTTAAGCAATCTTTCAGTGGCCCGCACTCCTTTATTTTCAGATCTTATTTGCCATACTCCCAAATATTTATAGAAAGCCACTTGCTCTAATTTTATTCTTTCTTCTACAATGTCTTGTGCCGTTGATTTTGTGCTTATTATCATGGTTCTTGTTTCCTCTAGGTTAATTTTCATGTTCTTCATCTTCAACCCTTTACGCTGTGCTGTCATCATCATCAACGTATAATGGTTTCGTCATTTCAATCACTTCTATCCTCCAGTTACCTGCATTGTATCTTTTAACTTGCTTCTCACTTTTCTAAATTAGAACTACAAATTTTTAGTCTATACCATGCATAATTGCGGGGTGCACAAATATCTGTATGTATGAATTTCATTGAAATATTGATAGATATACAGTCACAATTGTTTTCAAGTCAGTAGCTTTCAGGTGTCTAGGAAAATTTTGTAGCAACTTTGGGACAGCTCTGAAGGCAATGAAAATTTTATAACAAAGTTTGGTCTTTTATACGCTATATAAGATTTGATGATTTTAGATATACCGAAACGACCGCAAAGGAATAATAGAGCTACTTGAAATAATAAATAAGATTTCTGCTCAAATGAATACCTAACAATAGCAACAGCAACTACTTACTTTTGAGACTTACGTGTACACCAAGCAACTCAAGAAAATATGAAATAAAAACATTTACTTTTGTCAACACGAAAACGTATGCAAGAACCCAATTGGATGGGCTCTATAAACACAGTAACAGACCTAACGATGTTGTGCTCAAAATAAATCAGTGTAAGGCGCATACCGGAATATAACAACAAACAAATTATTTGCCTATGTACTTAGGCTAGTAATTTGTTAAATACTAAAAAAGTGACATTTGTAGAAACCTTCCGGAAGAACGAAAAGGAAATACCTAGTAAGTTCTTGTCCAACAAGGAAGAGAGTTCCTTAATATTTAGTTTTCGGAGACAATCCACATTACTGTCTTGTGATCCAAAGAATAGTAAGGCTGTTCTGATTTCATGTGTGCATTACGACAATGTTTTAGATGCAGAAAATGGGGAGAAAATAAATCGTAACCCAATCATTTAAAAATTTGGAACAGATTTAGATGACTAGTACAATAATGATGATGTTGCCCTTAATGCAAGAAGATGTCTTACGTTTATCTTTTATAACTCTGTATGTATATTAGTAGAAAACTATAATAGCTACCATAAACACAACTATAATTACAAAGAAAAAAATATTTCTGAATTATAAAACTCCAAAACAAACTGAAACACTTACAGACAGATAATCCAAGACAACATAATTAAACTACGATGACCAAAAAATATAAAAGCCAAAACAAACAACCCAATCAACCTATTAACGTCTCACTATGTTTCATTCAAAATAAAAAAGTAGTAGTTTAAAAAGGGAACAGATAAATCAATATGGTAGCAAATGTATACAGCAGACAGTAAAAAAATCACCCTTTCAAGGAACAAATTAAAATCGAAACTGGAAGAAATATGAGGAATAGTTCACCAAAATATACATTCCTGCTCTAAATATACAAGACAATTCCGTCTGTAAACCGGCTAAAAAGCAGGGGCAAGCAACGCTAAGAAAAAGCAGTATATCTTTCGGAAATATTTATACCACTCCAAATGCAACCCCATATCGCTTATGATCATGAAGCGAAACAGGAGCTATCCGTATCCATCCAAACCCAAGAGCATATCAAGATATTTTCTCCGAAAGAGATAATAAATAATATTAAATCACTAACTTCAAAGAAAGCACCACGAAGTGATCTTACCTCACCAAAATGATTACTGCCAAAGGAAGATTTAATAAAGTTACTGTACATATTTAACACAGTGATCAGACTGGAATATTGGCTGAAAGCATTCAAATCAGCTCAACCCATTACGTTTCTAACTTCTAAAAAGCCTTATTTTTAAAAAATCAAAGAAAATATTGCACTGCATGACATCATACCAGATCACCAAGAAAATTATCGAAGCATTCAAAGATAAAAAACATACAGCGGCATAACCCAAGCTTTTGGTAAAAAGTGTGGCATTCCGGTTTACAAACACTCCCTGTAGATTGCCCTAATTTGTCGAACGTGGATTCGAAACAAAAATCGAAGCAGAAGTATCCAACCATTATATTATTCACTCGAGGATACCCCACGGAAACATTCTTGATCCACTTTTATACATACTCTGCATAGTCGACAAAACAATCAGTCACACGGAAACAGTAACGTTCGCAGATGATATCTTTTCGACCAACGCAGATTCCAACATGACATTCAACCTTCAAGGACATTTCAATAAAATAGAGAATTGGCAAGGAAAAGTGGATAACCAAGGCCACAATTCGCAAAGGAACATAGTCTTCTGACAACTTTAACCAAACATCGCAACATGGCACAGTCAAATATCGAGGTTTTCAATTAGATTCTAAACTGAACTGGAACGGATTTAAAATTTAATGAAATAAACGGTTAGACAACAAATTACTTGTATTCAAAACATTAATTTGTGATATTGAATTTTGGGGATGTCAAGCATATCTACATTACATAATGTCAATCTAAAATTCTAAGAATCACAGCAAATGCTTATTGGTACGTTTCAAACCGTACACTCCACAAAGACCTCGAAATACTATATTAACGAGGTTATTCAAGAAAGAGAACACAAATACTCTGACAATCTATCACCCCAATCCACCCATAAAGTTTCTATATTAGCCTTTAAACATTAGAAGACTAAAAAAACTGTGGCCGCTGGACCTCTAAGGATTTCAAGATAACGTCAATGGACGGACTTAACATGTAATTTATATTATATTAGTTTTGTACAACTTAGTAAAGTAGCTTATAAATAATATTATCTGATTGCTATTAAATACATAGACAGATAACACTTCGACAATTCAAATCCTCAAACAAGAATGACAAAAGGAGGATGGACAGATTGAGTCTCAAATAAAAAATTTGGGTACCTAGACAAAACCTACGTCAATCGAAAGCCCTAAGTATCCTGAGCATTATTATCCAAGGAACCAACCCGATACGACCTCTCTGTACAAAGATTTAGGCCTTAGAATACTGAAGCTCATATCGTGCGCAAGTAAGATACATTACGACACACATCACGTGTGAGCAGCATCCAACTGTACGTGCTCCGTTCTTGGAGGTGCAGAAATACTCTGTTACGAAGTCTAAGCCTGTCTTTGCTTGGTCAAACAATACATACACAAAGTACTTTGTTCTGTTCATGTAGCGAGAGTGTATCTTGACGCGTAGAAAAACCGGCTCACTACATGTTCCGTGCTGACCAAAACTTATAGTAAGATTCTCTGTATCAAGCTGAATCTCATAACTACCCTCAAACGATTGCTCTACCACCATACCGTGTTTCGAAATCATATTACAACTTTCCGTTTAATAATGTTCTAAGTGACGCCAAGTCAGTCCGCAGTGGTTGTAGGCCCTCATTGTCACTAAGGCTTTTCATTCCACTTGGTTCTAACCTTCAGTCTCGTCTTATATTCCAGTTAGAACTTTTTACACTTTTTCTTTAATGCGGGGGGCCCAGCGTCCATAGGGTTTTGCTCATCCTCCTTTATAAGAAATCCTACATAGGAAATAGTGAAACCCTAGACCCAACGGAGATGCCAGATAGCTCAAAACCTTAAACTAAGATTTGTTAAGAGAATTTGAAAAACCAGTAGATGTAATGATGAACAAGAAGCTGGGGATCAATTAGTACCTGTTAGGGCATACTTATAGTCAATCATATTGTTATACCAAAAATTTGTATAATAAATAATTGTTTTATTATTTTAGTTCTATTGAAAAAGAAGATATGTCGAATTTAACAAGTATGATTGCAACTTTGAGGATGAAACATTTAATAAAGCTGAATACAGAACAAGAAGATTAGATGAAAAATAAATAACATCTAATAAATTATAAATAAAAAAATGTGCGTGTTATAAATAACTTCAGTTAGGAATCATAGTTGAGGCATTTAAAAATAATTGGTGCTTCAGTTGTTGTCTTCTCTATAGCCATTAGGAAGAAATTTTTGCTCAATACTCTGGGGCCCGCCGTACATGTGTTGTATATAAATAACTGTAATTGTTTTTTCTTCACTAATTTTATTATTATTTTATTAGAGGTGTTCCCGTTCAATGTCTATGCACCATTGCCACCGTTCTCTAAAATGGGTGCAAACCATTATTTGAGTGTAACACGGTACCGCTTGTGAACATCTGACTGAAGCGTACTATTTGAAAACATCTTATCGCATACTGTCTCTTTTATTGCGCCAAACAGAGCGTAGTCGCTCGACATAAGATCTGGCGATTATGGGATGTGAAGTAACGATGTGGGAAGTCGCACCACTCACTGATACTTTCATAAAGGAGTAACCAATCCGTCAACAAGATCCTCTCGTGATTCAAAAGTCAGTTGTTATTTGTTTTGAAATAAATCATTTCGGCCGTGGCTTTTGAAGTGCTGGTATTCCATAGACTGGCGTTTTTTTGGACATTCAAAGAACGTTTGACGGTCCACGCTGTACACCCCTAGCAACTGTTGACATACCACCATATGCTTCTAATGAGAGTATGGCGAACCCATTATGCATATACCTTTATCATCTTCAAGTCCTCGTGAATGATGGTTTGCAAAGTTTTGCGAGACAGACCTGTTATATTTACCAGTGCAGAAAATATGATTGGCATAGTTGCCATCAAGTCGGACACACATTTGCCGGAGGCAGGAGCCTTTCTTCATAGGACTATTATCGCTTTAAACTGCGATAGTAGTTTTGCAGCTCTTCTCTTTCTCCAAAGAGACCATTGCTACTCATAATTGCCTACTCTATGGTTTTTCACTTTATCTACAACTCTATCCGTAGTACCCTTCGAATGACTCACTATCTGTGCTTTCAAGCCTTGCCATCTGCTGATATCGCGTAGCATTATAGTCTGTCTTCACACGCGCATTGGGCATCGCGGTACAATCAGACTTTTAAAGGAAGTACCAACCATTTTTGAACACCGTCAATAGAATAAAAAGCAGCAAACCCGAATAGGATTCTCCAAAACAATGACGAGAATAAGCAAAATTTAGTTTTACTGTTAAGTAGTGGACGAGATGTAGCGTCAATGGAAAAAATCTATGCAAATAAAACTGTCTATTCTAATATTCCTAGATTTATAAAGACAATGAACAATTTACAGTTCTAAAATATAAAAAAAAACATTAAAACAAAAATAGAAAATTTCGTAGAATGTATGGTAAATAAAAAACTTAACTCAAAGCGGTAGACCAAGTGTTTTTATCATTTGAGGTCATTTTTGGCTCCATAAAACCATTTCTGGAACTGCGTTCAAACGTTATTAAGTCAACTTCTACAAGTCCCTTATTCTATAAAACCTTTCAACAAAGTATTTCACATGCTTGTCATTCCTAATTTTAATTTATATGATAATTATTATTGCTTTGAATTTCCTTTCTTCTTAGAGAGATTAATTAATGAATAACTCCGTTAACAACTTTTTTAAAATGGGATTCCTCCACTTTACCACTGTCGAAGCGATGCTTACAAGCTTTCAAGCGCATTAATCACAGGCTAGCCATTTCAATTCATCTAACAATAAAACATAATTAGCCGTGTCAAATATCGCAGCATTTAACCTGACCTTAACCACATTGAGCAATGAGGTCGATGTACAGCAAGTTCACCAATCCAGATTTGTTATTACAGGGATCGACCTTTAAATTTTACTAATGTCAAACTATTTTTAGGTTCTTTAGAACACGCGATAACTTTTCATTATACATAGAAGAAATATTTAGTTAAATAAAGTGAATAATTACATTGTAATGATTACAAATAAAGATTAAGTACTCATAAAACATTTACTTTTCCATTCAGTTTTTCAAACCGGCATGGTTGGATACCCCGAGTCCTTAACCGATCCAAGCTACCACGCTCAGATTCTAATCTTGACTTATCCCATCGTGGGCAGCTATGGAGTCCCTAATCACCAGATTGACGAAAACGGCCTCCCTTTGTAAGTAGCCGAAAACGTTACTGTTAATTTAAATATTACAGTCTTCTGTCTTAAACAGCTGGTTCGAGTCTCACCGCATATGGGCTTCCGCCTTGGTGGTCGCGGAGTACTGCGACTACCCAAGCCATTGGCGCAGCGAGAAACCCTCTCTGAATGGATGCAGGAGCAGAACGTGACCGGGATTCAAGGCATAGACACTAGGATGTTGACGAAGAAGATTCGAGAGAAGGGGACCATGCTGGGCAAGATAGTTTTTAGTTTGCCCATAGACACCCGCCTGGCCATTGCTGACCCGAACAAAAGGAACTTGGTGGCCGAAGTTTCAATGAAGGTAGGCTTTACATTGTTACCTCTACGGACTGACTGAAATTCACATTTAAGAAACCTGCTGTTTACAACCCGAGCGGCTCCCCAAGAATTTGCGCTGTCGACTGCGGGTTGAAGTACAATCAAATCCGTTGCCTCCTCAGAAGGGGAGCGAGAGTAGATGTCGTGCCTTGGAACCATGACCTCGATGTAGACAGCTACGATGGATTATTCTTAAGTAACGGCCCCGGTGATCCGATCATGTGTGATACCACCATAAAGAATTTGAAGAAAGTTTTAAGTTCTCCCAAGATTAAACCAATTTTTGGAATTTGTCTTGGCCATCAGCTCCTTTCAGTTTCGATTGGCTGTTCGAGTTTTAAGATGAAGTAAGTTATAACATTCTACAGAGTACGATATTAAACATTTATTTTAAACAGATATGGTAATCGGGGGCACAACCAACCTTGTATTCACCATGGTACTGACCGATGCTACATGACCTCTCAAAATCATGGGTTTGCTATTAATACAGAATCCTTACCTTTGGGCTGGGAACCGCTATTTACCAACGTTAACGATAAAACCAATGAAGGAATCGTTCACACCACCTTACCTTACTTCAGCGTCCAGTTCCATCCAGAACACACAGCCGGTCCTCAAGACTTGGAGTGTCTATTCGACGTGTTTTTAGACGTGACCCGAAATTATAATTTGAACAGTTTAAGCATCAAAGAACTCATTACTCAGAAACTAAGCTACAGACCGAAAACACCCATTATTTCTCACCTACCTAAGAAGGTTTTGATCATCGGTTCGGGCGGTCTCTCTATCGGACAAGCCGGGGAATTTGATTACTCCGGTTCTCAAGCCATAAAAGCGTTGAAGGAGGAAAACATCCTAACGGTTTTGATCAATCCAAACATCGCGACGGTGCAGACATCAAAGGGCCTAGCTGATAAAGTGTATTTCCTGCCCCTAATCCCAGAGTACGTAGAACAGGTCATTAAGGCCGAAAGGCCGGGCGGTGTTTTATTGACCTTCGGCGGGCAAACCGCTCTCAACTGCGGGGTTGAGCTTCAGAAGACGGGAGTGTTCGAAAAGTACGGCGTGAAGATTTTGGGGACGCCGATCGAAACCATCATAGACACTGAAGACAGGAAGATTTTCAGTGAACGGATTTCAGAAATCAACGAAAAAGTTGCGCCTAGCTGCGCTGTGTATTCGGTCCAGGAAGCTCTTGAAGCTGCTGAGAGATTGGGTTACCCTGTAATGGCTAGGGCCGCGTTTTCGCTTGGCGGCTTAGGATCCGGGTTTGCCGACAGTAAAGAAGAGCTGAAGAGCCTGGCAATTCAAGCTCTTGCCCATTCAAGTCAGCTCATTATAGACAAATCGCTTAAAGGTTGGAAGGAGGTCGAATACGAGGTTGTGCGCGATGCTTACGACAACTGCATCACTGTCTGCAACATGGAAAATGTAGATCCTTTGGGTATTCATACAGGAGAATCGATAGTAGTAGCTCCAAGTCAAACCCTTTCTAATAAAGATTACAACATGTTGAGAACCACAGCGATTAACGTCATTCGTCACTTAGGGGTTGTGGGAGAATGCAATATTCAGTACGCACTAAATCCTACATCAGAAGAGTATTACATAATAGAGGTTAACGCGCGGCTTTCCAGAAGCTCTGCTTTAGCTAGCAAGGCTACAGGTTACCCCTTAGCTTATGTGGCAGCCAAATTGGCGCTAGGGGTTCCTTTACCGAAAATTAAAAATTCTGTTACTGGAGTGACGACAGCTTGCTTTGAACCCAGCTTGGATTATTGCGTGGTAAAAATTCCGAGGTGGGATCTAAGTAAATTTACCAGAGTAAGTACGAAAATAGGAAGTTCAATGAAGAGTGTCGGGGAGGTGATGGCGATCGGAAGAAAATTCGAGGAAGCATTCCAGAAAGCGCTGCGCATGGTCGAGGAGCAAATTAATGGATTCGACCCAGACCTGAAGTCTGTTAACGACGACGAGCTGAAAGAACCTACCGATAAGAGGATGTTCGTGCTTGCGGCTGCCTTGCGCCACGGTTACTCAGTTGACAAACTCTACGATCTAACTAAGATTGATAGATGGTTCTTGCGCAAGATGAAGAACATAATCGACTTCAATACCTACCTGGAAAAGATAGACCAGCATCACCTAACTCCAGCTGTTTTACTTAAAGCGAAGCAGATGGGTTTCTCTGATAAGCAGATCGCGACTTGCGTGAAGAGCACGGAACTGGCCATCCGCAAACAAAGGGGAGAATTCAACGTGACCCCTTTTGTAAAGCAAATTGATACGGTTGCTGCGGAATGGCCGGCCACCACCAATTATCTTTACATCACTTATAACGCTAACAGTCATGACTTGAACTTTGATGAGGTTCACACGATGGTAATTGGTTCTGGTGTCTACAGGATTGGAAGTTCTGTAGAATTTGACTGGTGTGCTGTAGGTTGTTTGAGAGAGTTAAGAAGGTTGAATAGAAAAACCATTATGGTTAATTACAACCCCGAGACTGTCAGTACGGACTATGATATGTCGGATAGATTATACTTTGAAGAAATCTCTTTTGAAGTTGTTATGGATATTTATAACGTGGAAAACACTGCTGGTATCATTTTATCAATGGGGGGGCAGCTGCCAAACAACATAGCTATGGACTTGCACAGACAGCAAGCTAATATTTTAGGAACATCCCCTGAGTCCATTGATGGAGCAGAGAACAGATTTAAGTTTTCTAGAATGCTTGACCGCATTGGAATTCTGCAACCCCGCTGGAAGAACCTGACCAACCTGCAATCAGCCGTGGAGTTTTGCGAGGAGGTCGGCTATCCTTGTTTGGTTAGGCCTTCTTACGTTCTAAGCGGCGCCGCTATGAACGTCGCCCATTCCAACCAGGACCTGGAGGCATATTTAAAAACAGCCAATAATGTTAGCAAGGAGCACCCTGTGGTTATTTCTAAGTTTTTGTTGGAGTCTAAAGAGATAGACGTGGACGCCGTCGCGTGCGACGGATCAATCCTTTGCATGGCCGTTTCGGAACACGTAGAGAACGCGGGGGTGCACTCTGGAGACGCTACCTTAGTAACGCCGCCCCAAGACATCAACCCGGAGACGCTAGCTAAAATCAAGCAAATCACCAAGGCAGTCGCAGCGAATTTGGAAGTTACTGGGCCGTTTAACATGCAACTAATAGCAAAAGTAAGTAAATTGAATTAAAAACCGACACTTGGAGGATAACTAAAATATCGTTTGCAGGATAACGATCTCAAAGTAATAGAATGTAACGTGAGAGTATCGAGGTCGTTTCCTTTTGTTTCCAAAACTTTAGATCACGACTTCGTGGCCATGGCTACCAGAGCGATCATCGGAGAAGTTGTGGATCCTGTAGATGTCCTCGAGGGTTGCGGTAGAGTGGGCGTGAAAGTGCCTCAGTTTTCGTTCTCTCGCCTGGCGGGAGCCGACTTTATGTTAGGGGTCGAAATGGCATCTACTGGAGAAGTTGGTTGCTTTGGCGAAAATAGATACGAAGCTTATTTAAAATCCATGATGAGCACCGGTTTCAGCATACCTAAAAATTCGATTTTGCTGTCCATTGGAAGTTTCAAAGTAATTTTAAGTGAATCTAGATAACGAGGTTGGGGTTGATAAGTCCTGTTTTGCAGCACAAAGTTGAATTACTTCCCAGCATACGGGCATTGAGCAAAATGGGTTACAAGTTGTATGCGAGTCTCGGGACGGCCGATTTTTATTCAGAGCATGGAGTAAATGTAAGTGTTTTTATCTTTAATCGCTACAAAATTTATCTTACATCTAAGACTTACAATTACGTTGTACTTAACACAGAAGCAAGTAATACAATATTTTATTTTGCATATTTAGAGAGTCGTGGATTCTAATTGATCATCCGTGTCATTGTCAGTTCCATCTAAATTTTTAAATGCTACAGATTTCACAATACTTTTATTGGGAATGTTTTGCGTGGTCTGGTCTTCGTCGCTAAATTCGCTATCTTCTGTGTGGTATTGTTTTTCTGGTATCGGTTTTTGTCGCATTTTAGGTTTTCTCCTTATTCCAGACGTTGAAGGCATTGGGTCGCTTATTATTTTCGCGTTGTACGACTTGGTTAGATTAACCATATTGATTTCCTTCCCTCTCACCTGCAGGATGTCATTGGCGAAAAACGAGGAGTTTCGCTTTGGGGTAGAAGGGATTTTTGGTTCGCCGACCTTCTTCTTTTGACAGTTTTCCTCCTCCTCCCTTATCTGTTCCTGAAACTTCTGGGCGTTTTCATAATCAATGTCTTCCAAAACCATCGTCAAGTACCAACTCTGCTTTAAATAAAACAACGTTTGGCTTGTGGTTGATATCCGTAGACTTCTCTTCGCGATTAGGATGAAGTGCTGAATGAAAAACGTTAGCAGCAGTATCTGTCTAGCTATATCTTCCTCAAAGATACGTTTGACTGAAAACTAAAGTTACTATTAACATCGCTAAATACGAATCGCAAACATGCACTTACATGTAAATTTATCGATTCAGAAGATTCGCTTTGTTGCTCACTGAGATTCGTAGAATTATCTATAGCTTTTGCTACTTTTTTAGAATTCATGCGTTTATGCTCCTCCATTAAGCGCCTGTGCCACCTCTGCTCTTTATCCATTTTGGAATGTTCATTTTCCCTTCGTCTTGCTTCGAACTCCCTTTTAGCCTTCTCTTGCGCCAAAGCAAGTAATTGCGCTTCTTTTCGCAGCACGCTTTCTTCGGTGAGAATCCGATACAACTCATCCAAATTAGGTTTTGGATAAAACCTTCCCGGCATGTAACTTAAGTTTTTTAAAGCAGATAGCACATGTGGCAGTGGTGATTCCAGCACGCGATGTATAGCATCCTGAGCCGGAATCAAGTATTTCCTTGGAACGTTCTGCAGCATGTTTCTCGCCCTTATAAAATAATTGGGTAGACTCGCTTTTCCCAAGTGATCGTACAGAATCTTTAATAGAAACTTCAGCTTGGTTCCCAATTTATCTTCAGGCCAGGCTTTATAATTAGCTTCGCACTGCCAAAACATGAGGCTTCTCATATGTTCTATAAGTAAACCATGCGAGTGCGTCGAGGGCTCTATTAAATGCTTGTGTAAGATTATGATGTACAAGAAGGTTTTGATCTGCGCATGCGACATTCTAAACTCCAGATATCTTTCGGCTTTCGGGAATCCGACTTCCCATTCAATGCCCACCGAGGGGTTGTCTTCCTTTTTCGGTATAAACCCTTTTGGTATCACTACACAACTGAGCTTATTCACTTCGTCGACCATTTTCTGCGTGGGCCACTTGTAAGCGATCGGCTTCTTCTCTCTCCTATCCCACACGGTTCGGCGGCGCCTGAGAGTCCACTCGAACGCTATTTCGTCAGGCCACGGCATAGAAATGGAAGGTATCACTTCCCAGTAAACATCACTACCGAATGCGTCTACACTATTACAATAAATAGCACCAGGAATTGACGTAGCTTGCGTTATCTCTTCATCGGAAAAGCGCAGTATTCTCCCCAAATAATTCGGAAACACGTTATTCTTGAAGTGAGTCATAAATTCGCAGGAGCTGAGGTAGTAGCGCGTCCGGAAGAGGTCGGCCACGCACAAAGGTCGCTTCTTCAGCTTCTGCGCATCTTCGTTGTCTTCGTCCGATTCAGAGTCGGAGAAATCTTCGTTTCTAACCTTCACGGGGGTGATGCACTTTGAGGGCAGGTGGTTGATGCTTGTGTACGCGTCCTTTTCGGTTATGAGAAGTTTTCTGGGCGTCGTCGCTTCCGTTATTCTGGTGTAATCGTAGTCAGATTCGGAATTAACGGCGGTGTTAAAGCCGGAGTCGTGCACATCCTCCAGGCTAGTTTTGTGCGATACATAAAGGTCGCTTTTCCGCTGATTCAGCTTGGCCGATGACGTGGAAGACGCCGAATCGACGGAAGGCGATCGGTTTTCAGCCCCAGTTACGTGAATCCCCGACGATCCCAGCAGATTCACTTTGACGAAACCTGAAACCCGATTTTAATGGAACGACTACAATTTTGTTTGATTTAGTACCTTTATGTTCCTTAGAGTCTTCTATAGCTGCACGATATGTCGGTTTATCTATTCTACTGTAATCTCTGTTATCCTTTTTGTCTTCAATTTCGATCGTGTCGTGAAGCACGTACAGTCTTTGGGTTACCAGCGGCTCCATCGCGTCCTTTTTGGGCCTGCGTGATGGGATGAACTTTACCCTTTTGTTGACGCTTTCGAATATGGAATCCGGCATTAGTATTTGTTTTTGGTGGTCCTGTATCAGCTCCGAATTCAGTTTCTTCCCGATTTCAGACGAGGTGTTTGCCAGGTAGTGAATTTCTCTGCAGCCAAGAAAATTATTTCAGTTCCAACTATCACACTAACGAACTTGATTTAAATAAAATTGTTTTTATTAATCTTGTCGCGGAACACTGCACTGTAATGATAAACTCAATAAAATATTCAGTTTCAGCTGATTTGAGGTATATGCAGGGTTGTAATTATTTTTTATTTTTTTGCTATCTATGTTTACAATCCTGCATTTTTGTAAGTGTAAAGTTCAAGTGCTAAACAATGCATGACCATAATTATACAGATAATGTACTTCTACCTTGTTCTAATAAATGGAATGTACTTTACAAGGTTGGCATATTTGTACTTTTTATGCAGACCCATTTAGCTACTTACTCTTCAAAGTTATCGAAGAACATGAAAGACATCAAAAGCATGTTCAAGATGAACGTTTCCGGATCGTACTTGAATTCTTTCTTCAACTCTTCCACTGCCTGGAGGTCGTATTTATCCGGATCGTATATTTCGTACTGCTCGTCATGTTCCGCGTTCTGCAGCCCGTCTTGCAACCTGATCCCATCAGTTTTACTGTTTTTTCCCACATGTTTGCTGAACAGTTTGCCCATTTTGCGCGTTATCGCCCGACACTGCACTCACACATGTCTAAGTAGAGTCCAACGGTAAACTAAGGGTATTGAAATCTGACAGGTATAATTGACACCCGATTAGCGCTATCTTAACTGATTAAAGTTTCTTAGGAAGTCGCGCAATAATAACAGATTAAAGTTTAATGCCGTTTTAGCAGCGTGATGGATTACACTATTTGAAACAAATTTATGATCTTTCCACGCTAGAAAACGAGCTGGACCTGAGTAGCATCTGATTTCGCTTTCTTGCGATGAAAAAAATACAAGTTTCGCAGAAGTGAATTTATCAGGAGGAAAATAATTTCATTTCTAGAGCGGATAAAAGCACTCGAGTTAAGCGTGTCTTTATTTTGTATACACATTACGAAGATATAATATATCACAAAAGGACGCAGCCTTAGATAGTATTAATCCCTTAATCTTTTGAAGGTCGAGTCTGTCCAGTGGACTTTCGAAACCATCGATGACATCACCAGCCAAGGAGAGTTGCGACCGCTGGCGGAATTTTTGTCCAAGAAGCAGTTTGATCTGGTGATCAATTTGCCAATGCGCAACGGAGGCGCTCGTAGAGTATCTTCGTTCATGACCCACGGCTACCGCACTCGTCGTTTAGCTATAGATTACTCCATACCTCTAGTAACGGATGTAAAATGCGTCAAAATATTGGCCGAGGTAATTCCCCAAACTGACTAGAATATCACATATAGTTAACTAGCACGCTCTAGGCCCTCAGGCAAATCACAAGGCGCCTCAGATGAAAACGCACATCGACTGCATCACGTCTCGCCAGCTGATCAAGTTCCCTGGCTTCATCGACACCCACGTTCATGTAAGAGAGCCAGGCGCCACACACAAGGAGAACTACGCTTCTTGTACTGCTGCAGCACTGGCAGGTGGAATCACTCTAATCTGTGCCATGCCAAACACAAATCCGGCGATAGTTGATGAAGAATCGCTGCAACTAGTTCAAAAGCTCGCTAAAGAAAACGCAAGGTGCGACTATGCGCTGTATGTAGGAGCTTCTTCGGATAACACTGCCATTGTTTCTGAATTAGCTTCTCGAGCTGCAGCATTAAAAATGTATCTCAACGAAACATACACGACCTTAAAACTTGAAGACACAATGGTTTGGATAAAGCACCTTGGTAACTGGCCAAAGAGAGCCCCTCTGTGCGTGCACGCTGAAGGTTTGACAGCGGCTGCAATTTTGTTCTTCGCCCAAATTCACAACCGGCCAATTCACGTCTGTCACGTCGCAAGGAAAGAGGAGATTTTGATCATTAAAGCGGCTAAAGAAAAGGGCCAAAAAGTGACCTGCGAAGTTTGCCCGCATCATTTGTTCCTGTCGACCAACGACATTGCGCATCTAGGACCTTCTAAAAGCCAAGTTAGGCCCGTTTTGGTTAGCTTGGAAGACCAAAAGGCTTTGTGGGATAACCTTCATATTATAGATACTTTTGCGACCGATCACGCACCGCACACTATAGAAGAAAAAACTAGTGTAAATGCCCCACCTGGTTTTCCAGGCTTGGAAACAATTTTGCCACTTCTCCTCAACGCCGTCCACGAGGGAAGACTTACAATTGATGATATAATCAACAAGTTCTACTTGAACCCCAAAAAGATATTTAACCTACCTGATCAGCCGAATACATACGTTGAAGTGGATATGGATGAAGAATGGACCATTCCAGACGCGTTGCCGTACAGCAAGGCGAAATGGACCCCGTTCGCAGGCAAAAAAATTCGCGGATCCGTTCATAGAGTTGTGCTGCGCGGCGAAGTAGCTTATGTGGAAGGACAAGTGCTCGTGCAGCCCGGTTATGGCCAAAACGTTCGCGAGTGGCAGACGAAGAAGGCAAGCTTTTCCTTGTCGGCCGACAGCCGTCCGTCTTCGAGTTTAGACCGCCCCATGTCCCCAGCTTTAAATTTCCTCCCCGACAAGGTGGAGTACGACAACGACGGCCACACCAACGAAATATTTTCACGCCTGCTATCCGAGCCTGCTAAGGTGCACTTCGCCGCCGGCATGTCAGCTTCGGAACAGAAGATATCGAGAATCATGTCGCCAACGCCGCCCCTCACCAGCTTATCTCGCGCCAAGAGCGACAGCAATCCTAACCTGAGCCACGTTCCAGAACCGGCCCATCCTCAAGCTCACATTCATGGCTTGGTTGGAAAGCACATTTTATCCGTCGACATGTTCAGCAAGGAGCAACTCAACGACATATTCAATTTGGCGCAAACGTTCCGTGTTTACGTCTCAAAAGACAGGCCGCTAGATCACATCCTGAAGGGCAAAATAATGGCTTCTGTATTCTATGAGGTCAGCACGAGGACCAGTTGCAGTTTTGCAGCAGCCATGCAGAGGCTTGGAGGAAAAGTCGTGTACATGGATGAAAGCAGTTCGTCAGTTAAAAAGGGAGAATCTCTGGAGGATTCCATCACCGTCATGGCTGGTTATGCTGACGTTGTTGTACTTCGACATCCAACTCCAGGGTCTGTACGTGTAAGTTTTGGTTTGGTTTTCCATCTACAATTGAACTAATGTTCGATTTTTAAATAGAAAGCAGCGGATCACTGCAGGAAACCGCTGATAAACGCTGGAGATGGTATTGGAGAGCATCCCACCCAAGGCTCTTCTGGATATTTTTACAATTCGAGAAGAAATTGGTACAGTTAACGGCTTGACCATTACGCTGGTTGGAGATTTGAAGAACGGAAGAACTGTACATTCATTGGCTCGTTTGCTTACTCTCTATAATGTACAGTTGCGTTACGTCAGCCCGCCCAACTTGAAAATGCCCAGCCACGTTGTGAAGTACATCGCGTCAAAGAATGTACCCCAGGAAGAATTTTCGGATTTGGAAGAAGTTCTGCCCGACACCGACGTTTTATACATGACCAGAATCCAAAGGGAACGCTTTGGAACTCAAGAAGAGTACGAAAAGGTAGTTTTCGATACCATAACGATCTAAGACTAATGTTGATGTTTTGCAGGCCTGCGGACACTTTGTGGTGACGCCTCATCTAATGACTTTCGCCAAAAGGAATATGGTGGTGATGCACCCCCTGCCAAGGGTGTTTGAAATCAGTCCGGACTTCGACACCGATCCCAGAGCTGCGTACTTCAGGCAAGCCGAATGCGGCATGTACGTCAGGATGGCGCTTCTGGCTATGGTACTGGGGAGATGCTGAGTGTTTTTTGTGTTAATGTAACAGGATAATAAAAAAATATATATCATATATTTGCTCCGTTCAATACAATTGGTGAATTCGCCTTAACATCAGTATGAGACAAGGGCGCATCAACACAAACAGTTCAGTCTTTTTGGGTGAAAACGAGCAGCAATCTCAACATTATTGTAACGTAACAATAAAATACTTTCACACATCCACTATTGTAACATCAATAACGCTATTAATAACATCAAATTTGCACTAATTAACGCTTATGCTATACTATCACAGATACAGGCGTTGGGGTAGTATCTTCCGTCTGCATTTTGTCCGCGAACGCGTCCTGGTCCTCAGCTATGGGCCTGCTGAAGCGCGGAATGGATATTCTCAGCACCTTCTTTGGAGTCTTTTGTTTGATTTTGGCTAGTTTTCTGTTGGTACAGGCCTTATTATTATAGTCTTTAACTGCGCAAGAGATACTTACTGGTGCCTACAATCTATGAAAACGGCCATAACGAACAGTAAGGTTATGGAAAGGATAGCGGAGATTATTATGATCACTAGAGTGCCGATGGCGTTCTCTTCGATGATGACCTCAGGTATGCTGGTAGACGCCTTGTTTGGGAACTCATCTGAAAGTATAAGTATAATTACGAACTAAGTTTTGAGCATTGAAATGTGGTCTTTCATTCGCCGTTCCGTGTCCTGAACAGATTCCAAACGGGATAGGTCGGCTTATGCAACGTGCGATAAATAGAGCGAGGCCAAACAATTCAGCGAGAGTGGAGAACTGCGCGGTTCGTGGAACTAAATTGCTAAATTACATTTGTCCAGTTTTCTTTGAGGCTTTTGTGGTCGCCATTAAGACCGGGCAATTTGAACCGCCGCCGCCCCAGTTCGGCTGAAAGGGAGTTCGCTCATTGTTGACCACTCAGTTTTGCAAGCGTGAGGCGATTGCTAACCAACGGAATTTTTGCAACGCATCCGGCCTTGACCCATCGAACAATACAACTGCAGTTGTATGTGCTGTTGAGGCACGGCAACTTCGCCGCGGCTATGGCACCACTTAATTCACGGGGCGACCTTGGGGGTCTTCTTATCAAGTGTGGGCGTTAATAAACCAATTCGCGCGTTTTAATCGCTCAGCGGGAATTTCGGAATTCAAACCAGCGACGTCAGCGAAGATAACAGTGGTCTGCTTTGCATTTCCTAGTCATCAATTTCTTCGAAATCAATCTTGTGATTTGGCTCATGATTTCTGGGAATTGTTGATTAATTTTTGCAAGGGGTTAATCAAATATTTTTCTTATTAATAAGGATTAAAATCAAGGCGTGTAAAAAGCTCACTTTCGATTTTGAAGAGTTCGTAATGTAAGAGTGAAAGGTGGATGTCTGGTAGGTTGAATAACCACCTGAAAATCAGAAAGCGAGCTCAGATCGATTACTTAATAAAAAATAACGTTCTTTCGCATTACGACGTGTTTTTACTTTCAATGGAGCTGCAAGCGGTGGCATTAAAGCTAACATGGTATGTTTGCGTCTTATCTTTGTGTGAAGTGTAATTCTTTGTTAACATTCACGCCAGATAAAAGCTGATAAAGGAAGATAAGCAGTTTTATAGTGTGGGGGCAGATGACCGTCTTATCTTTCAGCCAAGACGGTTAGCTGCAGTGGAAAATCATAGTCTGGTTATGAAAAAGAATTTGCTCCTGGTACAGTGGCAGCGTGTGCCAGGTTACAAAACGGCTTGGTCCTATGCACGCGCAGCTTTCGCAACTGCCTGGTTTCGCCACGGCTGCTTGTGAATTGAGGCACGCTCTTGCGTGGTGCAGGCTGCAGCGCCAAACGTGTCATTATTTTGCACAATCGGAGATTGCGTCCCGGAGCAGGTATTTGCCTTGAGTAGCTCAGGGTTAGCCCCGCCGGCCACGAAACGTTAAATGGCACCGGGCCGTAGAAGACAATGCCGCGGCTTGCAAAAAGCCTGAAAATGCATTATGAGCAAAACCAACCTTGAGGGGCTTCCGCGTACGTCAGCTCTGCCCATCAACTTCAGGATCAATAATTGTGGGGAAGATTTAATTAACGTAAACTGTGGACTAATTTAAAAGATACTCGAAATACCTTTTGATATGAGTCATTGCAGATAAGAAAGAATTGAATTCATAAATGATAACGTCGGGAACTCTCGTCGATGCTTCACTCTATTATACACATATATTCACCCCTAAAGTATTTTTTTAAATTTTATCTGCGATCTTAAACCTCGCCTAGAGAAACGAGTAAAAAAATTTTATTTAAAGTTAAACAAATGCCCAGCTCAGAGAGAGGGTTAAATTAGCGAAAATAATTTATTTTGCTTTTGGTGGAACATAGTCGTAAACATCCCCAAAGAATATTTTCTAAACAGACTTGCGGACTAAGCTGCCCACAGAAATTTGAACAGGATAAAAGAGCCCAACCTCAAATGACTTTTTAAAGCTTAAATAACAATGAAATATGAAAAAAGGACAATGCTCTTATACAGCAATTTAAATTCAAAATAAAAGTTATGATTCGGGCCAGTGTGGCCGGACCCGGGTTCAGCCCTGAGTCTCGGATGCCTGGCGGGTGGCCTACTCAGTCACTGAAAATATTTAAATACCTGCGTTTAATAGCGGATCTAGAACAATACATCAACTATTCAGTAGGAGAGTTGTAGAGACAAGGATACTGGAAGAAGTTCTTAAGTCTGCAGTTTAAACGGCTCTCAAAAGAAACAAATGTATGATCCGATTAGAAAATTTAAGGATTTTTTTTATTCTGCATAATTGTTGGTAAATCTGGGTTATAAAATGTCGGCGTTCAAAATTGCCATTCACTCACTGCGTGCGCAAGATTGCTAGCTTACACCTCTTGAATTTTATAGTCTGTTTGAAGCGAAACGTGGCCCACTAATTATAAGTCCAAATGGGAAAATCCTTGCAGATACCGGAATATGCGGAGATTTCCAGTTTCATTCCTTTTTCTAATAATTCTATTCAAATTTTCTTCACTGAAAGGCTTGCAGTTGGCTTTGGAGAAATAAAGCGGTCAGAGCTCTTCCCCTAGTTTATACTTCCAAATTTAATTCCTCCGAGCTTCAACCCCAATGTTTCTTCGATTTTCATTATCAGTTTTAAAGATTAGAGAAACAAAAATTATTTGGATAGTGCATTTTTGTTATCCTTGCAAGATAATATACCAATCCTACAAAATGAGGAATTTTGATCAATGGAAATACGCACTCACCCTATGGTAGTAAAGATTTACTAGAAAATTAATAATTACACACCAAGAGAGCGAAGAAGAAGCTCCTCTTTAAATCTAGTTAAATAGTAAGACTTTTGGACAACCCTGAAACAAAACATTTTAATTTCAAATACTTACAAAAATAATTTAGAACAATTTATGCGCAAAATTGCAGATTAATGAAGTTTGCTCGAGAATCTGCATCAATAATTAAGCAAAACCTTGTGCAACGACAACTCAATATCATTAAACTGCCTGTGGGTGTCTCGATTGCAAGGTTCTAATTGCCTTTTCTGCCATAAACTGTATTTGCATATATCGAGTAGTTGGATGCGTGGCTAAAAACGCCGCCCAAGGCTGACTAACTAATGTCAGTTGTAAACAAATTCTGTTGACATCCTCATCAATTACGGCAGATAAAATTAAAATTAGGCAAGGTGACGTAAAATTTATACACCTTGATCTGGCAAAACGTCTGTTAGATTAGTTCTTGGTAGTCATCCTTACATCATCCAGGAGACTATCAAACCAAAACTCATTCGGTCGATTTAGACATGACAACGTTCTTGCTAGTTCACATGCGTATGGTTTTTAAGAACAAAATCCACAGCTTTCATATTAGTTCAAACTTCCACTAATTAAGCTAGTAGATCATTGAGGCACAACAACATCTATTGGAAAATTAGTTCTTGGTAGTCATCCTTACATCATTCAGTCGATTTAGACACATCAGTAATGTTCTTACCAGTTCACAAGTCTATGGTTTTTAAGAACATAAATCCATAACTTTCATATGACTAAAAACGTCCATAGAAAAAGTAAGCGCCAAAACCATTGAGGTTATGAGGAAAACTCGAGACAAAGAAGAATAAGTTCGAGTTACAAGGCTTTCAAACAATTGAAGACAAGATAGAAAGACCCCGTGGTAAAAAAAGGAGAAAATTCTTTCCAACGCTCCTCAAAATTTGAATGGTCGGAGCTTTTTCAATATGCCTCAAGGCAAAAGTGCACGTATGTCCCTTGATGATTTATTTCATCTTGTAAAAGTCTATTGAAGATGTTATGGAAGTTATATTACGGAGAGCAAACTAGTTAATTCAACTTAAAAAGAGAGATGTTAGAGAGAAAAGTCTCTTGACAAATCTTCCCTTTTACTTTTAATGTTATTTCATAATCATCCGTTTCAAGAACTAGCCTATAACAGTTAATATTCAAGGCAATGTAACAGTTGAACGAGATTTCTAAGAACAAGATCTAAATATCCTTCAGTCACACAATTTAACATAACTTACATTAATACCAAGCCTTATACAAAGGGTGTTCATGATATTTAGATCTCTTTTAGGCAATCTTATGGGCCATTCAAATTTTACATTTTCCCAGAAATTAGTTTTCCCAATTTAGGCAGTCTGCGTCTTCTAAGGAAAACTTGAATGATCGTTCTAAAAGGAGTTGGCAATTAAAAGCAGGAAGACCACTTTTACCTCAACTGCTAGCCTTCCGTGCCACATTTGCGAGCGAGGCCTTAGCCGCACTTTCTTCGCGCGCAGGCGAAGCTAGAGAGAAATCTGACGCTCACCTTCCAGCCAAGGAATCGGGCTCTCCCCCAAGTTCTCCATGGAGCGGCCGGGATCACTCACACACGCACGACGATGAAACCTTCTGCTGATGCTTCGGGACCCGCGCGCCGACGGGGCTACGTGCAGGTCGTTTATCCTCGAGCGGCCCGGAGCGAAGCGCAAGCAGAAGAGCAACAGCCGCACACTACACCGGCCGGAACTCGAGGTACGGTCTCTTTGAAAGCGTACCGTGAGCCCTAGTGGGAGCACCGATAGTTGGAGGGGCGATCGGTTGGCACGGCTGGTACGGGCCGAGATTTGTACCATGGAAATCTGATAGCCGAAAAAGGCTCCGGCTGCGTTTCCGCCGTCTGACGCAACGCGGCGTCACTTCAGGAGAACCCGTCGCTATCGCAGCTGGAACTATTTCCTCCTGGAACAAAGGTCATCGCCGTCTTGCCGCTTTTGAACTTTCTCGTGATTAGCGTGCGAGTACGCAGTTCATTGTCAGTGATAACGCTGTACCGGGGGAATTCCTAATGTTTCTCGATTAGTTTTCCCATTTTGGTACATTGGAAAAACAATCGGCGAAAATAATTTTTGGTGGCATCCAGAAAATTATGAATTCAACTGAACTGTCATGTAGACGGTTTATTGTTTGATATAGTTTCTCACGGTTTTGCACCTTTTCAGTTTGGAAGGTCATATACAAAACTGAAAAGTGTGTTATCACAATGGGTTAATCTACTCCACGCTAGAAGCATCAAGGCTAAACTATAAAATAGCTTTTTGAAGCAACACTAAGGTAGGTAAACATCAGATTTGTAAATTTTTGTTCAGACTACAATTAAAAAATCAAAATGTTATTTTCTCTGTGTATTGGAACAAGTATTTATACTAAAAATAAAAAACTTAATCTATAAATCAAATAGTGTTTAACACATTTTTTAATTGACCATAGTAAATTCATTTTCATTTTTTTGAAAATTTAGATATAAAAACTTTTATAAAAAAAGGTTCAGTTACATACCTGCGCATAAATTTCTAGGCTTTTACCACCCATCGAGAATCTTCACTCAATAATCTTCCTCAATTTCAAATGGCCTTTGGCGTTTACTTTTCCCATGTTGCACATTGAGCTTTTGAAGATTTTGGTACACTTTGTCGACCCATCTTGTACGTAATTACGCAAATCGGTTATATTTGTTGTCATCCTTGTTACATGTCCTGTCCGCTGTATTGGCATACGTTTAATACCATTATGCCTAATTCCTTATAGAGTATCTTTTTTTATTAAAGTCCATAATTCACATCCATAGATTAGTTTTTCTTGATATTAGTTTTGTTGACTATATTTTTGTTCGCGCTTAGATATTTGAATGCGGTTACTCTTTCTATTCGTAATCTACTGATTTTTTTATTGTTTTATCTTTCTTGATATTCTTCAGTTTTGTGATTTATCAGAATTTATTCTAAATTCTACTTTGTGAGTTCTCTTCCAGATTTCTATATGCTTCCGTAATGTCATGGCCATGTCATCTGCATAGCCCAATATTTAATTCTATTTCTGAATAAATAACTTCATGTGATAAAGGATTTATTTGTACGATTTAGTCTACGCTTGAGAGCAAAACGGTCGACTCAGCAACATGCTCGAGTTTTGAGAGAATGTGTATCCACTCCGATAGCATTCCAAGTAAAGTTTGATTGGAATCGGATCTGTTCTGTCAAAGTTATGAGCCTAAGAATATGTGCAACACAAAACAGTGGAAATGGAAATGTGATTATAAAAGGGGAAAAATGAAATCCTCAGTTGAAATTAATTTAATGATTTTTTCAATACATGCTGTTGCCAACTCTACTCCTATGCTGTCTTGAGGGATTGCTTCCCACACTTTAGTCAACGCCGCTCTCTGTTCCACCACGTTCCCTGGTGCAAGATTTTGGCCCGGACTCTTCGCTTAAGCTCATCCCAAATATGCTCAATTCGATTCAAGTCTGAGCTACACGGAAGCCAGTCCATTTTCGGTATACCGACGTCAGCCCGGTAGGTAGTGGTCAGTCGCGCGGTGTGGCATTAGGCATTATCGTGCATTAGCATGAAGTCCTCACCAACAAATCCCACAAATGAAACAATGTGTCCTCCAGAATGTTCCTGACGTAGCAGTCCGCTGTTAAAATTTCTCCGCGTTCTCTACTAGGCACGAAAGTCAACTCAATTTTTCCGTGTATAGAAATGCCTAGAACATGCAAGAGCCACCTACATATGCGACAGTTTCTTGAATACAGCAATGAGCAAATCGCTTTTCTGGCCTTCTATAGACCCGACGTCTCTTGTTGTTGACATGTAGGCAAAGGCCGAGGTCCCAGTCGAGATGTTCGCGAGCAAATTTCAGTCGCCTTTGCTTTTGGACTGCCTTTTTTGGGGTCAGATTGGTTGCCTTCAGTCTTCTTCTTACTGTACAAGTGGTGCGACCACACCTCTGATCTCACTCAGCTCTTGTTTGAAGTCAACACCAGTCATTTTGTCGATTTTTGAGGGATATTGAAATGAAAAAGCGATCGTCTCTCTCCGTTGTCAGGCGCCTAGGGACGCCTCCTTGCCGGCGGGCGCATCCATCGTTCTTACCAGTACCATCACCACACTCTGGGCACAGCTGATTGACTCAGATTTAGTCGATTTGCTACGGTCCTTTGAGTGAGGCCCTCTCTCAACAATGCAACTGCCTGGACTGCTTCAGTGGCTGTGGTATTCATTTTCTTGAAAATCACTCGAGCACTTATGCCACTTACTTACTTACGTCAACTTCGGATAAGAGACTGGGATGAACTACCGGGTTGCAAGCGTGCTGTAAGCCAATCAGTTGTCGCGCACGTGCGTTCCAATTACGAAAATTCGCAAAACCTCGTTCGTGACGCATATTTTTTTGAATGCGTCATCTAATTAACGCAATAGTAATAGTTTTTTAAAGCTCAATAATAAAGATTATTTTCTTCAGACTGGAACATGAGATGAAAATGCGTGTGCAGCTAGTGAGTTGATTGTTTTGCTTTCAAGTGTAGTACCATGTTAGACAGTAGTGGCGAGACTGTTGCTAGTGGATGGTATTCTCTCTGATCCTACTTTTGACTTATTATGTTTATAATATTATTTATTTTTTGCTTTGTACCGAAATTGTCTAAGGTTTGTTTCATCGAATTATGTTGTACACTATCGCAAGCTTGTTTATAATCTACAAACATACTATTCGTATTTTCTTCCTTTTTTACTGTTCGATGGATTTTTCTCCTAAAACCTGCTACTCTGCATATGTCTTTTAAGTTTTTCTAACAACACTTGTGGTAAAACTTTACATGTCATGTTGAAAAGATAGATTTTCTGTATTTGTCATATGCCAGTTTTTTTTATAATTTGTCTTCTTTTTAATAGTTTAGTAAAATATTATCTCCTCTTATTAATTACGTACTCCTAATTGATTATTATCTCTCCTTCTTTATTTGTACAAATATTTGTTTCAGGTTCAAAATCCTTTCTGAAACCTTTATGTTGCTCTGGTTTTGAAGATTGTTTTAGTTGCCTCCAGTATGACCAGTTTTCACTCGTCTTCAAGCCATTGCTTTTTTGTCGTTTAGTGGACCCTATAATTTCTTCAGATTTATATTTTTTCTATTGTTTGTTGATACCTTCATCTCTTCCTTTTTTCCCTGTAAAATTTCTAGTCTCTAGGATAGTTTTCAGGGATATCTTTCTAAAGCTTCAGTATCTATTAGCTTTCTTACATTGCATCTTGTCCTTTTATTGCTTAAACTGTCGCTTGGGCTTAGATATTTTTTTTTCTTAGTTTTGCTAAGACCAATGAATAGTCATTGTTACAGACGACAATCCTTCTTGTTCTTACAACCACTATATTTGTGCGGTTTGTTATATTGATTATTACTTGATCTATTTGATTTATTATTATTCCATCATTTCATTTCCGGGTTTATTTGTGGATATCTATTTTGTGATATAGGCTGTACTTCTGATCGTCTGTGAGCCTATTCCTTTCCTACTTGTGCATTCAGAGTTGTCACGATGTAGATATTTTTCTTTGACACGGTATCATTTTTTCGTAAAGGCTCGTGAAACTCTTGGTTCTTTACGTCTTTTGCCACTTTAGTTGGTGCGTATGTATGTGTTGATAATCGTTACATTACAATGTTCCTAATAATATATATTCCTTTTTCCATCATTTGCCATTGATCTGTCTTGCCTGAAACACTTGTTGAGTATTTTTAACGATATGTGTTATTTGAGAAAGGCATATCTTCCAGGGGATAATTAAGCCCATACTCAACCCCTTTCAATTGCTTTGACCCAGCTTTTCATCGAGGTTGGATATTCAATCTCAGCAAAGTTACTCAGGTTTCTGGGATTCACCAGCTTTGTCTTTATACGAAGGCTATTTCGAGGTGAGAATCAAAATTGGGTCGTACGGACGCATGCACTACCTCTTTGATCCCTGTTAATAATCAATCACCGAAAAGTTACGTTGTGTTTGTAAGTAATCCTCTGATTCCATTCTAACTATTCCACAGGAATATGTTATTGAAATTACACTTTGTTTATCCTCTTTGTGCTTTTTTGGCAATCATACGTTATCATAAAGATGTACCAAAAAAGATGTCAATATCCGATAAAATCAAAATTGAGTTATAACTACAGATAACCTGCAGTTATTTCAATGTGAATTTGGGGTAAGATTGTGTATGTCAAGATAAATTATTATACAGGGTAACTATCCGATAGTTAAAGAAGATAAAGAAAGGTCATTTGTTCAAGATCAAATTGTATATTACCATAACAATAATAGATATTTTGACCATTGGCTATAAATAATATGTCGGTTGTAGATAATATATTTTTTATTGTAGTTATCAGTTTTTTTCTCTTGTTTTTTCTTTGTTCTCCTTCATTTTTTTCTTGTACAGAGATTAAAGAGCAAGTAATTGTCATATCTTTACTTTTGTTGAACAAAATAAATATAAAACTTCGTACGACTACGCAGTACCTGTTTTGTCTTAAGATCAATCCGTAGATCATTAGCAAACATTATTATTGTTTTCCATAATCATTTTAAACTAATTATTATAAAACCTAGCATGACATCTTTAATTTCTCTAATCATCATCATTACCTTCAATGTTTAGAATTCCATTTACAGGCGTTTCTAATTGTATCCAAGAATGTCTGTTTGCAGCTGATCCTATTAGTCTTGTTGGGTCATTTCTTTATTGGCCTTCGAGTCTATCTAAGTTTCTATGTGTATTCAGTATGAGATCTTCATTCAGTCGACTTTCGTTTCCAGCTTTAGCCTTAGGCTCCTTCATTCTTCTTAGGAGATTTTTAATTTTTCAATTATTATTTTAGGTGATCAAATCGCTGCCTTATATGTAAATCTAATAAGAACACATTGGTCAAATACTCTTGCATTTACGTTTTGAAGTAGATTTTTTAAATACCCTGAAAGTCATTTAGCCATTCTGACCCTTATGTTTATTTCTGCGCCTATCTATAAGCTGTAGATATTAACTGGCATATCTGGTTAATCGTAAACTAAATAATTATTAATTATAATGAATAGACAATATATATGAAGTTTGACAGTGTACCGACTTGTTTTTTAGAAAAGCGTCATAAATTTTGCCCTCTCCGGTATTGAAAATGGCATTTTTTGGCCTTTTGAAGGTTCAAACTTAGTACTTCATTGATGAATATTTTAAATTTTCCAGTAATTTACATAAATTATAATCGTCCATTCTTTGAGACTCTTTTTGCGATGATATTTTTAGACAAAGATTTTGTTAAGTTCTTTACCTATAAGAATATTTAAAATAAAACTGCAGTTTACATAATTTTAAATATTTCACTTATTTTATTTTTGTTTGTTCAAAAGTTCTGGAAATCGAATTAAGTAATAGTAGTTTTTACATATTACAGTACTATCCCCAAACATGATCCAACATTTAGATGTCCTATCGTGCTACATATTTACAAACCTTTAAATATCATCAGATACATATATTATTTGGTATCTAAAATCTATATGATGTACTTTATTCAAAATCTTTTGAGAGTAATTTTCGAAATGTTTTAGACATTGATTTATCGATTCATAACTGAGGTGTCCAACCGAGGCTTTCTTGGTCTTTTGACCTGTAGCTTTTTAAATTATTGGACTAGGTTAAGAAAGAAATTCTGTTACAGTAGCAAATTTGTTGACCTTTATGCAAGAATTCGTTCAAAAACTATATCTGCCCCTCAAAATAAAATCCGCCATGCTCAATTATCCATCGTTCTTGACAGTGATGATTCGCCAAAAAATACATTTTGTGTTTGACGTCACAATACTTTCCTAGAATCAATCTCTTGATGTATTATTAACCAGACAGATCTTGACCATTTTTTGGTTTGTGTTTCGACAAGCCAAGGTAGCCGATACTATTGCTGCACAATAAACCGCAGAAGAAAATTTACAGATTTCCCGACCAATATACAATTTCCAAAATTTAGAAATTAAATTTTGTACACTATTACTACCAAACTATGATACGCTTATATTTATTCTCAAAATGTTCAATTTTATCTGTTTATGACTGTCTAGCATTTCATGTTTGCTTGCTCAGCTAATAATTCTGAATTCGGTTAGTCAGTATGTGATTAAAGGTAGTCATAATTTTTGTTGATATGATTCATCCTTTAAGATGTAATGTATGTGAGTGAATATAAATCGAAATGATAAATAATAATCACAGAGCAGTAAATTTGTTCTTACGTAACAATAATCAATATTTGGAACCGTTAATTGGCGGTTATCCTACAGAAGGCAGCGAACAATGTGAATATTCTTCTAGATCACTCTGGTTGTTACTGCCCTTTATTTGCAACTGCTCTTTGTCCTCTAAAAATTGTTTATGTCACTTGAGTCTTTAGGTTGTTGTCCCAAAATAAGATTTCTGAAAATTTCGGACGGTTTTACACCCTCTTTCGCGAGAAACTTGATAATAATCTGTTGAACACGAAATCTTAATATTAACAAAAGAAGCTGAATTGTAACTTTAAGTATCTCTACCTATAGAGCTTAGAGACCGCACCCCTTTCCATTCACTCCACAATATGTTAAAACATTTTGGTTTATATTGCATTGTACATTCTAAAATTGTTTTAAATCTTAACTAAAAACAGTAGACTGTCTACCATTTCCTGGGAATAATTTGTTGCATTTTACATAGCTCTATAAACTTTGATTATTCATCTGCCAATATTCCCAAACTCAACCCTCATTGATTTTGTTTTACTGGAGTGACAAAAATGACTATCAAAAGTGACTCACGCTATTTCACCCGTAGAGTGATAAGATAAGTGGTGGTGATGGTTGAGACCAACATAAAAGGGAATAGATAACTCGAATCATTAAGTATTGTACTACTACTGATTGTTTTGAAAGTGAAATACCGAAGGCAACAATGATTGTTGCCATTTCGTTTAAGCTTTCTTGTAATGAGCAGCTAAAGTTTTATTAATATTTAGAAGATCTTATAGCATAAAATTTCTATTGAAAAAACTTCCAGGTTTCATTCGCTAAGAATTTTCGCGAATAATGTTTTTGTTATTTGTAAAATGACAAGCACCAAATCTCCTAGCTGTAGTTCTCCATAAACAGTCTTGCTTCAACTCTGCCGTTGTCATTTTCACTTGCAAACTGAAAAGTGAATTTTCTCGTTTTGAGTTTCTTTTTCACTCTTTGGACTCTTTCTGTCTGGCGTTTCCAGTCCTTCTTTTTTGTGTTTTAATATTTTTCTTCTAATAAGTCCTTTTCGAGTGTGATAATTGAAATTCCAATCTTCCTTCTCGATTTCTTGTTTTAGTTTTCGGCAGCATTTTTGGATATCTTCTAAATTCCTGGAAATTTAAGTATTTCTAACATTTAGGCTTCTTTTGATATTTTACTTTTGATTTCGTCTCTCCCTTTTGTTAGGAAAATAGCTAGTGTTGGATGATTTAATGGGATCTAAGATGTTTCTGTTGTTTGAGGCATCATGATAGCCTTTTGTTCTATTTAAGGCTAATACTTAGCATCATTATAGACATGTTTATCTATAGAAGAAGTTTTAGTTTTACGAAAAGCGCCATTGTAAGCTCATACATTGTTTCAATACGGTGTTGCCAACTTTATCCTCAAAAAAGTACGGATTAATGATTTCATTAGCTGATAATGCACGGTACCATAATGACTTTACCATATGTGTAGATATCAACTAAACAACTGCAAACTTCTGTTGTTCACAGAACGTAAACAGTGCGCAATTCAAATGCTAAAGTTCGATTTGGATGACTTGGATGCTCTTGTAGTGTTTGATTGGCTACCAAATTTTTGTGTCATTAAAAGTATGTGACAGTGTGTTTAACATTGGACAGACCCATAGGGGGCTCTAGCTATCATCTTGGAGGACCCCTTTTATGATTTGTATTGGGTTACTAGTTACCTTATTTCCATTATTATTAAGAGATAGCGCAGTTTTTCACAATGCTATTAGTTGGTTCAGTATTACTATTAATGTGGAATTTATTTTGTATATTTATAAAGATTCGATAAGCAATGTGTATAATACTGAGTAAACCATCTTGCAGTAATCGATAAATGTTACATAAATGTTTCTGTTTTTTTACAGAGTCAATAAGTAACTACTATTTGCGACCCTGCGATTTATTTATACGTCCTTTTTCTTAGCAATGTAAGAATGTAAAAACTTTTTATACCGAGGCTCCCACAGGCAAGCATTTTGGGTCCTCTATTGTACACTCTCTACACGGCAGAATTACCAACAAACAGAAACATAAATATTGGCACATTCGCGGGTAACACGGTTTTACTTGCTAATCATAAAAAGCTAGCGGTTGCTGCTAACTTTGTATAGAACTACCTAAGTGTATTATAAAAATGGCTCCAAAAATGTCGAATAAAGGTAAATGGACAAAAATCAAGACACATAACATTTACACTTAGAAAAGGTCGCTGCCCAACCTTAAAAACTAATAATGAGAACATACCACAGGCCGAGGAAGCGAAATATCTTGGACTAACTCTTGACAGCAGATTAAACTGGAAGGGACATATCACTAAAAAACGTAAACAAAAAGACCTGAAGGTGAGACAGGAAGAAAGTCAAATCTTTCTAGAAAACAAGTTGTTGATCTATAAGACAGTAATTAAGCCATTTGGACATACGGAATTGAACTTTGGGGCTGCGCCAGTAAGTCTAACATGGTAATTATCCAAAGAAGCCAATCAAAGATACTAAGAATGATCGCAGATGCTCCGTGGTTTATATCAAACCACACAATTCATACTGACCTCAAGGTGCCCTACGTTAAAGATGTTATACACGACAACAATGCAACTCCAAGCAGAAGACGTCAACAAATTTATAAAAACTCTATATAAAATTTTAAGGTACGAATCAAGCATTGAGATACCACATTCTTAGGCAAAACAACTCGAAGACACTCGCCGGGGCAACAAACGTTATAAATAATGAAAATCTAACTCAGCAATCACACGCAAAATCTAAAAAGACTGAAAATTTGCACCATATACACTGCAGCTCTAACTGCTGTAAGTAGAGCCGCAATGAGACCAGGTAGCCAAAAAAAAGATACACCAGCATGGTAACTGAGGAGTTGTGATCTAAAATTTGGCCAGACGAACTAATTGATAATGGCAGGGCTACATAAATTCAATCCAAAAAAGAAGAATAGCAAATATAAAAAATGAATGAAAAATATTTTGCGTTACTTTAATAATTTCGTAGAGTCTGGCGTATGCCTATTTACAATTTACTTAACAAAAGAATGTAAGGAGTAAATATTACGCCAGTATGAGCTTGGGGGAAACCCATCCAACAATGTTATTCTAAGATTAATGCTGGTCAGCTCGGTGCATTAGGTCTTTTGGTCACGTTCGGCTTAATTTTCTAGAAATGGTGGTGTCGGAGTATAGGCATTCTAACAAAGTATTGTCACGTCCCGCGATAGTGAAATGATAGGCTATTGCTAGGCGATGGATGACGTCAGTTATATAAAAAAATTTCTAGATCTGTATGGTATGTCTGGTTTTGATATATACCCTTTCCAAGTTGGTCCGAATACAACTCTATAGAGAAGCAGCTTGTTGCCTAATAAGAGCTGAAATTGGCAGCCTATCAGCCAGTACTTTGCTTAAGCTTCAGATCAAGACAGTTTCTGATCTAGCTACAGCCCCAAGTACTTAACCTCTAACTTTATTGGGACAGCAGCGTTGTTAATCGTAACAGATGGGCAGACACTGAACTTATCTTTAGATGCAACCTGTACAGATTTAGCGGTATTTGTGCTAATTTTCCATTTATCAAACCATTCTTGGAGCGCCAGCGTGCCCTGTAGTTCAGGCAGGTGATTGTGGTGCTGACAGACACCGGCTTATTCCTGGGGTCCAGATGGCACAAATACAAATAAACAAGTAATGCAATAAGGAGGTGTGTCTGCTTGGAACTTGAAAAACGTTCTGAAATCCGCATTAAACGATGTACCACTCAGTATTATCCAATAAATATATTTTCAGCAAGACGGGGCACTAGCTCGCATTTCAATATCTAACAGAAAGTTTTGAAAAAATTTTACAGCAACTTATTATCTTATTCAGTTTCCATTATTTTTTATTTGGTTTATTGTAATTTTTAGTCTTTACTCTTTGAAATGAGCTTTTAAGTCGTGCAAATATTTTAATATTTAACTTTACTTGCTGCAATGTAAATTCATATATGATTTGCAGCTTTCATGGGTTTTCCCCTGCTTCTGCTAGTATTTTCCATGTCTGGGTTTTCAAAATACCGACATATTTGTTAATTATTTATGTTATATCTCTTAAGAGGTAAAACTAATTTTAACACCACCGAAATTACTGTAAGATGTTCAAAAATGTTCTTACGGTTTTAAAAATATTCATAAATATCCGAGTTATATAGCACTTTATCGACCAAAAATTACTTTTGGCTTGTATCTCCAAAACAGTTAGAGATATCGAGATGGTATTTTTGCCAATCATTTCTTTTTTAAATCGGTCGCATAATGCTTAATTTTTTCTAATTTCTACGGAAATAGTGTAACCCCCAAATTTCATTGAATCTGGGATACCCTGTATAGAGGTGACGTGAAGCTGCATGGAGCTACCGAAGCGCAGATACGAAAACTTAAATGTCACAGAAGTGTTTATTGCAGGTACTCAGATGTCATTTGGCTCGGACAGGTGCAAAGAACTAAAAAGAGAAGCTATCAACAAACAGATGGTAAAAGCATTCAACTCTTTGAAGAAGGGAATACCTACAAATAACTAGGACTATTGCAACATAATATAAAAGGATATATAAAAGATATATACATACAAAAACTTAAGCACAAAACTAAGGGCAATAATATACGTTTGGTATAATAAACTAGGCGCAGACAGATTTCCAACGTATTCAAATTAAAACGCAGACAGCCTTCACTAAATTTAAATAGATGATGCAAAGATCCTGCACAGGAAAGAGACTGGGGCCTTTCAGACATAGAACGATCATGCAGAAAGCAAAGATACCATACCTTCATCAAGCTACAGCAGCCGCAAATATTAAGTACACATTTTGAAACTTGCGGCAAATAAAGTCACTAAAATTGTAGGAACTTGTGGGAAAAAAATAAAATAATACATGGACACCATTCTCATAACCTAAGTTAAACTTATTTAAACAAAGTAGCATATAATAGAAGGCTGGCCCTTTTTGCTCTTCTTCTGGTTCTTCTCCTATCGAAGGTTGGAAACCATCATGACTATTTATGCCAAGATAGCCTATGCCTACCTACACTTTACTTTTCTCGAATTCTACATTATTAATTGCAGCAATGCGTACTTATGTTTCTTATTACCTGTCTCAGATATTCAAATTTCCTCTTGTTGATGGCTTTCAAGGACTTCTGGTTGATTTCCTACTCTTCTGTGGCGTCAAAGCAGCCAGTCTATTTAAATTTATTTATTTTAGTGTCCAAGCCTCTAAGTCATATATGAGAGAGGAAAGCACAAGGCATCGAAGTATTTTCAAACAAGGTGTCAGGCTTATATTACGGCAGCATAGGTATTTTCTAAGTTTGACAAATGACGTACGTGCCACCTCATCTTCTATGGTTTGATATAATGTTTGATGTTATCTATGTTCCCAAATACTTGTATGCATTCACTTTTTAATATCTATATCTTCAATATGATTACCATTTTTGGTTTAGTAATAACCATACATTTGGTTTTGTTTAAAGTCTTCAACCCATATTTGCATTACGTTCTGCAGATCATTGATATTGCTGTCAGTATTATTGTATCTTCTGCAATTTATTTATCCATAGACATACCTTTTATAAAATCTGATAGAGGATTTTAAAATATTGCTTCGCTATAGACATTAAAAGGTAACGGATATAGCATGCACCCCTAACGTCTCCTCTTTGAATTTCAATGTTCTCAGCAAATTGATTGTTAATTTTAACTTTAACAGTCTGATTCCAGTATAGATGAGAGATAGTTTCTATATTGCGGGTGTCTATATTCTTATTATTTAAGATTTTTTTTAGTTTGCCGCGTTGGACCCTGTCGAAGACCTTTTTAAAGCCGAAAGAGCACAAATAAATGTCATAAGGAACATCTGAGCTAGCATATTTAAACCAAATAAAGCCTCCCTCGTGCTCATACCATTCTTGAAACTAAATTGTGTGTCACTTTCCTCATTAAGGCTATTCTTTTGCGATCTGCACAAATTGTTTGAGGTTTATTGAAAAATTTAACCAAGACATCTAAACAGTCCTCTTATTAGTTCGATGGATACTTCATCCGGTTCTACTACGTTACCGTTCTTTATGTTTTTTATTATTTTTATTAAATTACCCCTTGCCGTAATATTGGTGGTCCTGTCTTCTTTAAGCTTTTTTATCCCAGAAACTGAAGGGTTTATCATGATGATGTAGGATCAGGTTATCCCTACTAAGAACTACCTAAAATATATGATCAAGGATAAAATTATACCCAATGACGCCTACGGCAGTCGCAAACATGTCTCAAAAGCTATTGAGCACATAACGGCTGGGTGGCAAATGCTTATTGCCACTGACTACTAGACATAACTAAGTAGAATATTGTACATGAACATCTTCTCTGCAAACTTGAAGTCTTGGGCAAACGCACTCAATACTACAAATATACACAAAAACCTGTTTTGAAAAACAGTTCATATTTACATTACAGACAGGACGGTAAGCGCTAACAGACCATATGTAATATTTACGCATAAAAAAGAAAATAAACATTTAATAGACATCTCTATTCTTAACACTAGCAGAAATACCCAGAGGAGATTAATAAGTACTTAGCTGGGGCCATAGGCCTTAAAATCTAACTTACAGAAGTTAAGTCTACATCTCAGCGTACAGATAGAACTACAAAAAGTTTTTAATCTCTCCTAACAGACTAAGATATTTGGTTTTCCCACCAAACGACAGAAACATGATATACACAACCGTCTTACAAAAGACGAGAGGCAGAAAAAAATAATAATAATTCCTAATTATATTTAAATAAATTAACATAAATTTTGTTACTGCTGTTTTTATCTTTATTTTCAACTTGTTTTATAACGATGAATTCGTTATTATCTAATTTATTTACAACATTGATAAGTTTTCTTTAAAATGTGTTTTTTATGTTTAGTTGGTGTTATTTATTTGTTATTAGTTCTAGGAAGAACAAAACACCATCTGGCTCCGCATAAAAAAATTCCGACAACGCCAATTACGGGAAAATTTGCTACGTAATGGTTGTAATTCCAGTTAATTTACATAACTATAATTATGACGGTTTATCATGCTCGAAAATATTCCGTTTATTTTTATCGCGGCTGTTGTTGAATCCATTATCGATTCACAAAAACAGAATTATGTCTCCTGAACTGGGATTTATGTCTAATGTTGGAGTCTGACTGCTCGCAACGGCTGGGGGCGAGCAGGTAATTTTTGTCTGAAATCTAACAAAGCCATTCTTAGGCTTCGGCCTCTTCAACGCTATGACCTGGGAGAAAATTTGGCAACTACCTGCTGCATTTTAGGACATTCCTGGTTTTATGTTCCTTGAAAATCCAAGTTTTTATAAATAACAACAGTTTTAAGGTTCAGTGCCTATAACTTTTTTTAAATTAAGTATATGTTATGTACATTAAGTAATAATTATAACGCAAATAAGATTAAGCTTGTTTCAGGAAATGGATAATGCAAAGGTTTGTCAGAAAAGGCATCGTTGTATTCCTATCGGTAGATTTAAAAATTAATTATGCCGCGAAAGCTATATAAATACAATTAATCGATTGAATCTTGACATGATTTCTTTTCTAAGAATCGCACTTGATGATTAGTCAAAATAATCGGCAACAACCACAACTCGTTTACATATCTGAAGAAGTAGAAGTCATAACAACGGCACGAGTATAAATTACACAGAATTCTGAAAAAATTGATATATTGGTATGTATGTACAAAGTGCTATGTAAAGTACGGTGGGGAGCAAAAAAACTCCAAACCTTACAATCAAGACCCGATTAAGGTTTTTAGTGACCTAAGCTGACAAATTTTCGCCCGTTTTTAATTTCGTTACATAGATACACTTCAATACAATGTTAACATACATTCACAAATCAATGAGGAAAAATAAAAACAAATCTCAACTTCACCCAAAAAATTTATTTAAAAAACATTTGTTTCCTTGGCAAACCACTGGATTAGATCATAAAGGAAACTGCAGAAACTTACTCTCAATAAATAAAAGTGCAAAACTCCAGAAATCTCGTAATTTCTATCTTTGCTTTCACCAAAAGGAACTCTTGGCCCTCTTTTTTAAGATCTGTTTTATAGACGTCAGTTTTACACATCAATTTTGGTTTGCTTTATAGCCTTGAAAACTCATCTTTGTTTCAAAGAGCGTCTACAAAAGCTTCTCAAGTACTATATAGCGAGAGTAATGTTTGTTATGTCTATACTTTCTGCTTGAAGCTTTTGACTTACTTCTCGAGACTTTACATGAACATTACTCCAGAAACGTACCTGTAATGTTATTTCTAGTCTGTTAAGTCTTTTCCAATATTAGCTTTACACGCTGCGACTTCAGTCTGATCACTATTATAGGTAACGTGTATCAGAGCATCAAGAACCTCCCAGTACGATTTATAAAATGCTTGACGGGTATCAGCACGGGCATCCAATTGGGTTGCCTATAAAGTTTTTAAAGACCAGAAAACCTTCTTAATATGAGACTGCAAGTTATCGCATGTTCTAGGTAAAGAGCTAAACAAGTTATAGATTGGATGTTCTAAAGAAAAAAATTTAACAGAGTACTTGATGCTCTCCGTAGCTGCAGAGCCAACTAGGCCAACTAAAGAGAGATAATTCACTTCTTTTATTCTAAACCTTTGTAGCATTCAATCCTATTGCAAAATCTACAGTCGCCATTATAGCATTCGCCATGTCTTCATCTTTATAGCCACAATTAGGAATAAATATCAAAAAGTATTGAATATCAAAAAGGATTGAATTTTGAAATTACTATTTCCTACAGCTGAAAATATTTTACCCTTAAATTTTTGCAAGTTGGGAACGTGCAACAATTTATTTATGAATGATAACAGTGGGATAAGTTGGTGAGACGACCTTTCAACAGTAAGATGTGCAAAACGGTCCTAAAGAGAGACAACCAAACGTACGCTCAGACTTCAGCCACGCCATATTTTATATCAGCTGTCTTAATTTACTTTCTGTTGAAATATATAGGCTGTCTTTGTTTACTTTCTGTTAAAATGTCTAGATAGATGAGTGTTACTGTAATGGTAATTTAATCCTGAATGGGAGATAGGAGAGGATTTAGATAGAAAATAGATTTTTAATGAAATAAACTAATGTATTATTGTCACATTACAGCTATATCTTTTTATACTTTTGGAACGCCTTTTTTCAAAATTAGATAGGATCTTACCATAAATGAATGCTCATTGTAGTACCACGGTTCATTTTCTACAGAATGTTTATTTCTAATGCAAATACTTAATAGCATATGACAACGTATGAGATATATCTAAAAAATTTCTTGAGTAGTATCAGAAAACAAACAAAACAGAAAATATATACAAATTACCTTTATCAGTCTTCAAAACAATTGCTAACCTTTACAACACACTTTTGGAAACTGTTCATAAAGATCAATTCTAGAACCGATGTCACGTTCTGGGATTGCCACCATGTCTGAAAAACGTGCGTTTTACAGGATTTTCAGGAGAGAAATGGGAAAAGTTTGCAAATTTTCTGCTCATAGCTTCCATCCCGTTTACTTGCATCAGTTTTATGCTCAATTGCACTGTGACCCTACCTTTTACACTGACTATTTCCGGCTGCTAGCAGAGGATTTACCGTTACGGTCACGTGTACTCCACATTAGGTTTGGTTTTTTAAATAACTGAGTAGCCATGTGCATGCGCACCACCTGTCTCACGTTGCCGTTGAGATATCTAATCATTCATTAAACTCTTTAGATTCGCATTGTATATATATCATCCAAACAGTGGACAAATTAAATTATCACACAGACTTTTTAAACATTATTAAGTAAAAGTATAAGCGATGAAATGGTAAGTGTCTTAAATGCTCTCATAGTGCATACATTTTTCTGAGATATATTGACGTTCTTTAAAAGTCTTCCCTTACTGAACTATGTCAAGAAAACTTAGTAAAGCTCTATGTAGTTTGAATGGTAATGACAATTTGAGACAGAAAGCCATAAGTTGATAAAATTTTAATTCACCTACTGTTAACATATTTCATAAAATATTTAAACTACAGACGAACTCCTCTCTTGGAAAAATGAGCTGCACGTCCTGCTGACTTACAATAAGGAGAAAATCAAGACCATAACGAAAAAGACCTTTATCACGAGCAGATGGAGATGGCCATGAACGCAAGAGGAAATCGAGAAACTTTCCGGAGTGTGCGAATGGCGATGGCTCTCGAGTCAAATTAGTGTTGGTGTACGGTATGAGCTCAAAAAAATTAAAGACTAGATAAATTGGGACTGCGGCATAAACTAAGGTAGACTCGGAGCCATTAGCGGTTTTGAGGCGCCGACCCTGACTTGGGTGTTTGTGGTTTTCCCGAGTCCTGTACTAAGGCGAATGCAAAAACAGGTAAATTTGCGACCACAATATATTCTAAGAAAGTGAGCTGTGAAATTTAAGTTTAGAGTGCTAGAATAATTATTGGGTTCATAGTAGTGCTGGTGTGGTGTCATAAGTTGGCGCATCAGTTAGTTTCTCAAGTTACTATACATATATTGAACCAATCAATTGTATGTGCAAAATGTGTAAATATATGTAAAATGTTGATTCGAATAGTGTTGTTTAATTTTAAAGTAGTTGTAGCAGGTAGATACTTCTTTATGATCCTGATCTACTTTAGGGTTTAACGATCCTACCTACACGAGCTCGTGATTTTTCCTGCTTCCTATTCTAAACGAATAAAGACAACTTTATCGTTACTATATCCTATCCAACTCACTAATTCGCCTATCCAGAGCAGTGTTTTAAGGCCACTGCCACTTTAATAATGAAAGACAAATCTTATTATTAGCCCTCAGTCTCCAATAACCAAGGCAGTGGTAAAAACGATGAAACCGCAGAATGTACGAAGAATACCTGGGTAAAGCCAGATTACCAAAAGGTAATGAATATTACGACGTACAATATCAGATCCATCTTTTATGTAAATAAACTGGATATCTCGGAAAAACACGCAGAACGAATGAAGTGGGCACTATGCTAGTCAACTTCATCAAACGTGAGTGCCTCTACAATACGAACACTTTAAAAAAGTACTTTGATAAGCTCTGGTGGAAGAACTAAAAATTAAATTGACCACACACTTTTTAAAGAAAAATACAGTAACATTGATGTTATTAAGTTTTAGTACTGCTAGGCCACAAACTAATTAGATTTGTCAAGAACAAATTAAGACAAGCCCGGAAAGCCAACAACTCAATTAAAATAATCACAAAAAGATAAAGAATGGTCTGGAATTTAAATTATATATGCAACCTAAGTAGAATAGCCTAAGATATGGATGTTAACGAAAGTAGAAGTGTTATAAACAAAAAGTATTATTTAAACATTAGTAAAGCGACTAAACAATACCAAATGCCAAAGTACACAAAACCCAAAAAGTTAAATAAAGAAACTAAGCAATTACTATGTCGAAGTGAATAAAATAACGAAAAATGAAAAGAAAGAAGATATCAGAAAATACAAAACAAATCTAGCACAAGAAGTATTAGTATACGATTAGGTTGTCCCGAAAGTCCTGGCTGCAAAAAATTAATTTTTATGCTTTTTTGTTTCTTTGTGCTTATAGTGTTGTGTATAACAACCTTCGTCTTTGTATTTCAGATGAATTTACAAGAAAATGAGTAGTTTTGATCTGCTGTTGCTGGAAATGGAAACTTTCAATAAGAGATACCATAAAAATGATTTGCGATGTTAAAGATGAAGGAACTGTAAGTCAGTGAAAAGCGTCAAGAAGGTTTGCCTGCGGCTGTCCGGCCATTAAAATTGGATCATGGTGACTTGCAAGCTACTTTGGACGCCGAACGTTCATGGAGCAAGAAGCCCCGCCAAAATCCGCACGAATTCACCGAAGCACAAGCTGCCAAAAGAATCGCGTTTTGCCGCCAACTGTTCAACAATCTACTGAACGACCGATTTTGAAAGCGAATTGTGACATCTGATGAAAAGTAGGTCTTTGTGATCAATCGCGATTAACAGAAGTTGGTTTCAAAAGACCAAAATCCTCCATCAGTTCCTGTAAAGATCGTTTTGGCAAGAAGGTCATGATTTGCGTGTGGTGGAACTTTGAGGGCGTGCTTCTTTTTGAATTGGTTCCGAACAAAAGTCAGGACTTTTGGGATAACCCAGTAGAAGAAGCTGAAAGTAATAGTACATAATAGTAACCTTTGGATTAAAAAATGTAGAACAATAAATACTAAAAATAAGTAATAAAAAAAAGTTAAAGGAACCTATACAGAGCTCAATCGATTGATAGTTTCAGAAAAAAAACAGATACTAACAAAATATATGAAGCATTACGACCAGAAGAAACTTGTTGATTAGAAAACTAAGCAAACAATAGCTGAGAGAAGACTGGAAAAATATTTCCTATAACGCTTATATTTCTAATGGCTTTAGGGTTGGTTGGTGCACACCACAATTAGTCTATGCCACATGAATTGGGTATTTGGTTTTTTTGACCTGTCGAAATTATAGGAAATATTTTCCTTTATTGTCTCCAAGATGGACAAGTTTCAATCCTTACCTGCGACCGGTTTATAAACGACAAAAGCAAGCAGTTAGCATTCAGTTGTTGTAAAAGGCACATCGGTTTGCACCAAGGTAGACCACGCCGAGTTCTAACCAGGTGCACGCCAGCCTATTGAAATTTTGTCGCTATCTATTTTTTTGACCGGCCTGCCACGGTACCGCGTACATACAATTCGCACATCTATTGCATTTATATTTACGATTCACCACTCTACTACCTATACAATCAATATCTACAGCAAGAGAATATTGCTGTAAACTGGACATATACCTTAATAATCCTAATTTACAAAAAAAAAGACACCGCAAACAACTATAGACCTATTAGATTCTTTTAGTAAACGTATGAGCTTTTTTCAAAAATATATAGTGAACCTGATCACAATAGATCTAGATTTATACCGACTGTTTGGTGCTCATCTCTAAACCCGCTTGTCCCGAATCCCAACTCTACCTGTAACCTTGATTGTACGCTAACCCAGCCTAGCCACAACAAAACGGGATTTTTACCGCCGCCCGGCGTTCCGATTAGAACCCTCGTGAGCGATGGAGTAGCCAGCCAGCTGACCAGGTGTTCTATTACGCTGTGTTTGCACGCTGTCGCTGCCTTTTGTACTTCCCGCCCCGTCTGTGGTGCCCCAGTACATCTGGCCAAGGAAAACCCAACCCCGGGTTGAAGCCGCCAACGAAGAGCACGCCAACATCTGCTGTCCAGGCTGCCAGAGACCGTTACGTGCGGTAAGTCTCGTTTTAGTTGTTCCGTCGTGCATTTGTTCCCAACAGCACTTTTTCCCGCAGTCTGGAGAATGCACAACCGACCTCCCGCCCACCATATCTGAAGTTATTTAATCATAGTTGTATTGTTTTTTTGTTTTATCAATTTATTTGTTTTGCTTAATTGTTACTTTGTGATTAATTTCTTTTTGCCCAATATATAGTTTACACAGCTCTGTTTTGTTTTATTTTCTGTTTTGTTTATTGAATTACTTTAACTATGCTTAAATATCAAACACCGACCAATAGAACATAATACGTGTAGAAAAGGTTAAGACATTTGCAGTATGTTGCCATTATAATAGAGAAAACAGAATATGAAATATCTATCTGGATATCATTTTTTGATTACAGGAAAGCGTTGAATATGATAGATACCTGAGCCTTAGAACAAGCCCTAAAACATAAATAAAATTAATAAAAATGTACAAGAAACTTGCAAAAATACAAATAAAATCAATATTACTACAGGAATTAATATTAATAGCGACTACACTACTTAAGGTTCGCTGATAGCATCCTGATTTTTGCACAATTAAGATTTAAATTATCTAACAAACGATGAAAAAGAAGCAACAAAAAATAAGCTTAAAATTATATCACCAAAGGACTAAGTTATGATAAATGAAACATGTAAAACAACAAATTATGATCGAAAACAAGCAAATTGAAAGAGTAAATAAATATAAATACAGTGCAACCTCTTTAATTCGAACACCTCACTAAACACCAAAGAGAACATTTTTCAACATATTATATATATATATAAATATGCAAGTAACAAGGGCGTTATTTATTGTCTTGTGGGGTGAAAAAATTCGTTCTTTAATTGCTTTTTATTTTTAATTGATGCTTCTTGGGCTTGGGCTTACAATTCTTGCAGAAGTATAAGTCTACGTTCAGGAACATTATTTTGGATTGCCCATTCGATACAAGTATTAAAGGCTAATACTGCATCACCATCCTTTACCGCACAGAGAATTCCAAGAACATCATCAGCCGGATTACTATCTGAATCAGTTAGAAATAATTTCTTGAATGATATCAATTTCACTTTGTAGTTCATCGCTTTATCATGTGTCACTCACTCTTCAATCTCTTAATTTGTCAAGCTTTTTTCCCAAGTTTGAAATTTCCTTCAGATTATTATCTCAACAGAGACTTACGTTGGAAGTATTATCAAGCAAACAGGTCCACAAAAATTGATAATTAACGCCCGCTAAGACCTATTGACGGTTAGTGCTTGATCTTCATCGTCTTGAAGAATTAGTTTGCACCAAGCAAGAACTTTTCCGAGTGTAACGGATTCCACTAGATTGTTTATTACTTTTTTCTATTTGCTTACAAAGTCTTTAAGCTAAAAAATTTCATTTATGAAGATGATTCTTTAGTTAAAATTTGGGAGAACTGTTTAAAAGCTTACAAACAAATTGGTATGAGCTCCTGTGTTAATGGGATCTTATAGGACGGAAGCTTATGTTTTTGCATAAAACTTGTTAAGTGGGGGTCTACGAAAGGCAATGTACTTGGTAACAAATCGAATAGTTTGTGGACACACACCATCACGAACAACGGTAATATTCTTGTTATACCGGACACTGTGACGATCAAGTATAGAGTTAACTCAAACTTTTAATGAGGCCGCGAATATAGCATTGCTTTGGTCGATTATGGTGATCGTAACTTTCACGCAACGAGCGGTACGTAAGAATTTTCATAATAGCCCTGAATAATTTCTAGTAGGCATTGTTGGTCCACAAATTTTTCTGTGAAATACAGCAAACCTTACTGACTATTTATGTCACTACAGATGTCAAAAAGGACGCAATATTGCAAGATATTTGTATCAAAAAATTCCTTATTAAGAATAACCGTTATGCTTACTCACTTTAGTCATGCTGGCAGTGCAATATTAATAAAGGAAACAATGGAACATTATGAACTATTGAGTTATGTAAAGGACTACATACAAGTCACACCGATTAAAGTCACAGCACTACCATATAACATAAAAATCCGGCATAATCAAAAAAAAAAAGAAAACTTTGCAGACTTCTTCGCAACTCTTGGTCCCAAATTTATATCCGGAGGTGATTATAATTTGAAGAACACCTTATGGGAATCAGTACTACAAAGGACAGAGAAATGGCCAAAGCAATACAAGAGAAAAGGTATTCATTTCTATCCACGAACACCCCAACCTATTAGCCGACAGACCATAACAAAATAACATATTTGCTGGACTTCTTTGTGACAAATGGTATTGTCCGCTCGTATATGGATATAGAATCGAATTAGAAACTGTCTTCGAATTACACGCCTGCAAGTGCAACAATTGCTACAACAGTAATAAATGTTAAAAAAATACCCAGACTGCACAACTCAATAATCGTTGGGAAGCCTACAAAACCAAAATCAATGAAACTATGAACCTAAAAGTGTCACTCAAGGATTTTATAGGATTAGAGGAAGTTACAAGCAAGCTAATTTTACTCCTATAAGGAGCAGTAAGCCATACTATACCGAAATTGAAAGTTTAAGAAAGATTTTCCAATATTTAATTAGAAATCAAGAAACTGATCACTGAGAAAAGAAAATCCAGGGTAAGGTGGCCTCCGTATCACTCACCAGTAGATAAAACTACCAATTAAGCAACAAGCAACAACGTAAGACAAGTAATTCTAAGAATTGTTACTAGTCTTAACCTTAAGCTAGAGATTGGGCTAGAAATAACAACACCTGGTTGAAGTAACTGGCCTTTAAAATGCTTTACCAACACAATAAATGATTACAGAGTTACAAAAGAAACTCCTTATCTCATAAAACTAATTACTCCCAAAGAAATTAAAAAGGAATCGCTCATCTAAATGTTAAAAAAAAAATGTTAAAAGAACTCCTTGGGAAAGGTATTGTACTTCTAACATATATATCCAATGAAATTCTCCGTCTTCACTACTGGCCTCTTCAGCTAAAGATTGCTGAAATAATTCTGATAGCCAAACCTGGCAAAAATTCACACAAAGTCTCCTCATACAGACCTATAATTTTTTATCTAATATTTTAAAGCTAATAGCAAAACTTCTACTTCATCGAATCAGTCAAGTCCTAGATATTATTTCTGACCATTAGTTTGGATTTCGACAATCATATTTAACAGTTTAACTGTACCATAGCGCCGTAAAACAATAAACAAATCCCTGAAAGACAAAAAATATTGCACATTTGTACTTTTAGATATAAGCTAGGCATTCGATAAGGTGAGACATGCTGGTCTCCTATACAAAATTAAACAAATCCTTTCATCCTATTTTCGACTCCTTATATAATATTACTACTTGGCTGATCGTCAATCCCAAACTAAAGTAAATGCCGATTATTTGAAAACTTTTCCAGTTCAGGCTGGGGTACCGCAGGGTAGTGTGTTGGGCTCTTTGCTTTATCTACTATATACATCAGATATATCCACTACACCCAATTACTGCAATCAGAATTTTTGCGGATGATAGTATGTGTATAAATAAGTTCCCAGCTTTAGATTTCACAGGACGCAAATCACCGTTTACATGTAACGTATCAGTCCGCCCTCTTGCGGTTTTAAAGCAATGACATTTGGTCTTTCGAAACATCATGCGATTTGGCGTTTGATGCACATAACCTCAATAATCAGCTGTGTTTACGATGGCAATCACAAAAGAGCATATTCGATTTTCTATCCACTTCGTGTTTCATCTTACGAAAAACGCTGCTGAAGCCACCGAAATGATTTGTGCTGCATATGGTGAGAACGCTGTAAGTCATGCGACGTGCAATAAGTGGTGCCAAAGATTTCGCGGAGGAGAGTTTAGTCTTGAAGATCAACCACGCGCTGGACGCCCTCAAACATTTGACACGGATGAGCTGCAGACATTACTGGATCAAAACAATGCGCAAACTGAAAAAGAGCTTGCAGAACAGCTTGGCGTCACTCAGCCAGTCATTTCCATACGTTTGCATGCAACGGGTAAGATACAAAAGGAAGGCAGATAGGTTCCGCATAAACTGTCCGAAGACAACAAAAATCGACGGCGTGACACCGCACTCTGTTTGATTTCAAGGAACCGAAAAAAGGATTTTCTGCATAAAATTATTACGGACGATGAAAAATGGATCTTGTACGACAATCCCAAGCGCAAAAAATCATGGGTAGACCCTGGCAAACCTTCGACATCGACTCCAAAGCCCAATATCCACGCCAAAAAGAATTTGCTCTGTATCTGGTGGGATTGGAAAGGTGTGCTGTAATATGAACTCTTGAAACTAGGTGAAACAGTTACGGCGGATCGCTACCAACAGCAACTCATCAATTTGAGCGACGCAATCGAAGAAAAGAGGCCATTTACTGGACAAGGCAGTGGCAAAGTCATCCTGCTCCATGATAATGCCTGACCACATGTTGCGAAGGCGACTCAAGAACACATCTTCGCGTTAGGCTGGGAATTTCTCCCACATGCGGCGTATAGCCCAGACATAGCCCCTTCCGATTATCATTTATTCCGGTCGTTACAGCATCACTTGGCTGATACGCACTTCAAAACAGAAGAAGAAGTCCGAAAGTGCATCGATAACTTTATCGTCTCGAGGCCGGTGAGCTTCTATCCGAAAGATGGCAAAAGGTCATCGATGCCAACGGAGAATACTTTGATACTTAAGCTTTTTTTGTTTGCTTTATTTATGGTGTTTATGCCCACTTTTTTATAAATTCTTATAACGATATTACGTGACCCTCTGATCTGTAATAGTGACTCATAGTAGACCTTTTGCTTTTTATCTTATAATTATAGCCGACATTTGAACAGTTCCTAATTTTCTAAACGATTAGAATATTATTCTTAAATGCTGTGTAGATGTAGAACTAGATGGACAAGTATCTTGGCTAGTTCTTGAAAATAATACTCTGAAGATTATTGTAGTAAATTAATATCCAATTTTCAGGCGACAAAATTATAAAATGCCAACTTTAAGGTTATAAAGTAATAACAGGATGAAAGGCCAATTTAGATATCAATTCATCTAACTACAAGAAACTCGAGGTATGCACTCTTTCTGCTCAAAAGATAGTGCAAAGTGGTTATAAATGGGCAACAGATAACAGTTAATCACCTTTGTGTGTAACAGCTAATATTGTAAATACCGAGAAATATAAAACTGTAACACTCCAATCTATAACAGGATAGCATTTCATTTGTGTCTATATTAAATATCCAAAATGTAAGATGACGTATCGTTTCAGAATTCTCAGAATCAATGACGTAGTTTGAAAAATAAGACGGAACAACTTTCTTAGAGCTTTATATTGAGTTTAGTTCCTTTTAATCGTTTCTACTAAAAATTTCTGGTATATAGAGTAACTGAACACTTTCCTCTCCTATTATATTAAATGTGACATAAGAAATTTGTGGAATTTTCACTAAAATGACAGAATATCAATTATTTACCCGTAGTGTCTACTCTTTTCTTGCTTTTAAAGAGAAATAAACATATCATTTTATAGGAAAGTGCTTCCAATAGGTGACTCTAAAGCATTTTATCATATAGTACGGAGCACACTTTTAAGGTCTATTTGATAATAGCCAATATGCTAAATAGTTCCAAAATTTACAATAAAATTATTTTGCTCTGGAAGCCTAGAATCGACAAAAATATATTTTAAGATTCTATAACCAAGAACTAATATATAAGAATACTGCCATTTCAATTTCCAACAACTTAATGTAACATATTTTATATGTTTTTCATTCCGAACTTCTCGTTTTCTTTCTGACTTTGATACTACATTGAATTCCTTAATTATGCAAAGCTACTACGAAAGAATCATCAGGTTTTAAAAGATATATTTTACAAAGTGTTCAGAATAGAATATTAAACGTGGGTTTACAAACTTCCCTTTAAACGGGTAACATTACAGACCCGATTTTTAAAATGCCAACAGTGGAGCAGTAAATGAAAACGTGAACCGTCACAATCTTCGGATATGAAACACATAAAATCCTCATACCGCTGGGATTCGCGAAAACCTAAAGTGTAGTCTCCAAAATAAAAGTACACGGAGCATTTTACTTCAGTGAAAAGACCGTGATGGGTACTACATACTTAGATATGTTGCAGTTATGTCCGATTTCGCAGCTGATATAGGATTCCAAGATTTCCAAGACGAGGCTCTACTTCATCGGTGTAATGAAGTAAGTGACTTCTTGATTGGGCTATGTGCTAGAGAGAATTTGGTATGTTCGTCTGGTTCTTCAGGTCTCCCGATTGGTTTGCAATTTTTCTTTGTAGATACATTAAAGAGCTGATTTTTTCGCTCAACCATTGCCAACAATATTGAAAGAGTTTTAAAAACCGCATTACGGTTGCTGTGAGGAGCATTAATGGTGTCACGTTACAGCAAATGTGGATTGAACTGAAGTTCCCTTTAAATGCGTGTCATGTGACGCGAGGTATGCACATCGGAGAATTGGAATGGGATGTATAAAAATTGGGGTGTTTTACCTTTCTTATCATATATGATACTTGTAATATTTTATAAAATGCATGTTTATAAAACCTTAGGATTCTTTTGCAGTAACCCTGTATAATGTTCTAAGTTGTGTGTTATTTTGGTATGAATTACGTCTTGTTTATTTTCCAAGTAGAATATTTTAACGTAAATTTTCTTTTGGATAGCAAAAAATGTTTTATTTTTACATTAGCTTTATTTAGAACATTTGGTAACTTTTTGAAGCGTCTTTTAATTTATAAATTCAAATTTTTATTTATATTTCTCTTGCAACAATAATTATGTATTTATTATTAGGGACTTGTAGTATTAATGTGTACTTTATTAGTCTAAACTATGGTTTCCCACAACCTCTATGAGATAGAAGAGGAGAGGAATCAAACTGAGTATCAAAGAATATCAAAATGTGTACGGACTATAAAGTTCTACAGTTTTTTGAAGTTTTAAGAATGCATATGTATAAGTGTGCTATTTTGTTACATTTAAGGTATGACATGTACATATAAATGAAGTTCTTTAAGGAAAAATAAGATATACAAAAAAGCTTCTCAAGCTTTTAGTGTTTTAGGAAGTCAAATCGAGAAATGACGCGGAACAGTTTTCACAGACTAAGATATTGAGCTGGTCAGTCACATCTTACTGTTGGAAGAGAGACTATTTAACCCATTTTAAACGATGTGAGGACACTAGTATTTGAACTAGCAGAAATAAGATATCCTATACTTATAACAAAAAAACCAGAACGGCTGATTAGGACACGAAGAACTATAGCTAGGAAACCTTGAAAAACATCATTAGCTAGTGCGAAAGCATAGCAATGGAGAAAAATTAGTCTCCGAAAATTTTTTTTCAAACAAGATAAAGTCTTTTAGAGCGCTATAGCCGCGAGGTAAAGGGTTCGACTTGCAACACTGGCGCGCTGCGGTCCTAGGTTCGATTCCCGGGTCAATACCAATGATAAACATTTAAATGCTCTCAGAGCGTCAAACAAACGTATTTGGCGGTCGTAAAGTACATTCTTCTTCTTCTAAATTAACGGGTTAACCACCTGTTCGGAGTACGCATAGTACCGCATTGTAGTGCAGTTAAGAACATGCTTACATAAAAGAAGAAGAAAAATGAGATAAAATGTTCTTCTAAGAATTTAAATTAAGCCTATAAACTCACAGCTCTTGGAAGAAAAAACAAATCGATTGCTTCCTTCTAAACGAGGAGCTGAAGATATATGAATCTAGCAAGCCAGCTTGTGTAGGAAAATAGAAAAATCCCTTACGGATAGATGTTTCTTCAGACTTTTTCTGTCATTTTCATGAACGTGATTTAATAACTTGATTAACTTGAATAAGATTGATTTTTATTTTGGTTTGAGAATTTTATCGAATTAGTCCCTTTATTTTTAAAAGGCTCATCGTTGAATGTCAAAAATTTAGAACGTTCAAAAATGTTGCTCATATTAGTCAGCTGGTCACTAATTACCAAACATTTTAATGCTACATTTTCTAAAGCTGTCGCTATGTAAACACCTATTAAAGGCTTTAAGGGCACTGGAATATATTTATTTAATCTAGATATAGCTTCTAACTACATGTTTGCTCTCCTAGAAACAACTAATAGACCTGCAACTCTCTGTAAACGACCTAAGTCAAGACACTACTGACAATGAGTTTAGCCAAAAAGAAAATTGAAACTCTCATAAAGCTCCTTCGCAGGTTAAAGACAAGAACGTTAACAAACCAAAGAATATTGAACCTCGGCCTTCTACATTTAAAGATCATTTAGCATTTTGAATATTTTCAAAAATAGAGATATCCTCCCTCCCCGCAAAAAAAAAATGATCCAATAAAAGATAAACAGAAGAATAAAAATAGAACTATTCTAAAATTTTTCTTCGTGTAAGTTGAATCTTAATAAAAAGTCGGAGAAAACAGCTAAAAAAGCTCCAAAAAGGAAACTTGTTAGCAATACAAAATAAAAATATAGCAAAAAGGAAAAACCCGAAGAATAAGACCGTTGATATCATAAGATCACATTACGAAAAAAAAACAACTCTGATGCTTGTCTATTTTTAAAATAAACTCCATTAAAGCTCCAAATTGAATGAAAAATAGATCTTGTGTATTTGATAAAATTTTTATGTTTGAATTTTTAACTTTAATTTCTATTATTAATTTAAAAGTTTGTCTTTTTATACGTTTTTTTCCAATTTTTTCCAACCTACAGATTAGGTATTGGAATTTTGTGAAAATAAATTAAATTACTGCAATAAATATTTGTAACTGAACTGAACTGAATATTAATCTGATTAATCTAATAGCAGAGAGAAAAAAATATTAATGACCTTCCTCGAAAGTTTAACCCACGCTTTCTGCTTAAGGATTAACGCAATGAACCACCAAGCCACAACGATCACCGTTTTTTAGCTATAGTCTCAGTAGAGAGTGAATCAGTAAGTTAATTCTCGTATACATTACTCCGTGAATGTGCAAGATCAGCTGCATTTGCATTGCTTATAATGAACTTTTAAGATTATTTTTACTACCGAGGTAAACACAACTTTTAACTTAACTATTAAATAACGTACTTAATTTTTCATTTAATTTGGTATTTCAAAAATTCTTTACATCCGAATTTTCCAAAAAACATTATGCGCTTATTTTATATAAATCATAAAAAATTTCAATTGGAAATTGTTTTAATCAATGTCTTTTTCATTACAGAAAAGTTACCCACCTTAAGTTCGGGCGAATCATGTTTAGTTAAGGACGAGATGCATTATATGGGCGACAAAACTCCCACCCTAACTTTAAAGAAAGGCTATGAAGCAAAAGGTGATGAAATGGTAGAGGGAGTGATTTTATTAGAGGCATCTAGTCGGAATTTTTGCCTAAGGGAATATATCGTACACAAATGAATAGAGAGATTTTTTTGTTGAAGTGCACATTGGAAACAATATTGTAACGGCATAAGAGTTTTTTGATCTTTGTTGTAGATGCCGTAAGACGTTCCATTTTGCAATCTTCTAGTCCTTAGTCTAGACCTTATTTTTGCCCACATAAGATGGTCCATGTACAGGAACGTGATTGGTAAAATCGTCTGGAAATGTGTAGGAACATCTTGGAAAGCGTAGCATATGATTTTTTACCGACAAAGCGCACTTTATATTTCGGGATGTTTTTGTAGTAACAGCAACTTACTAGATATCCACGAAAGGTCCTTCTACAGCAAATATGTTATTGTTTGATGTGCGGTGAGTGAAGATTAAGTTATTGGTCTTTAGTTTTTGAGTAGGGAGAGCACTGTGTTACTTTTATTTCCAATCGGTATGTGAAAATTAGTTGACAATTGGACCGAATCGTGATGCAAGCCAACTGGAAAACACTTGGTTCCAACAAGGTGGAGCCACAGCTCATAAAGTAAGTGCTGCGTGAGATGTTTTCTGGACATCTAATTTCTCAACGCGATGACGTCACTTGGTCAATTCGTTCATAGGAACTCGGCCCATGTGACTTTATTACTGGGACATTTAAGACAGGTTTATAGATATTGCTCTAGCACCCTCCAAGTCCTACAAAATTGAATACGTCAACAAATCATACGCATTCTTCAATATTTGTTGCAAAGAGCAATAAGGAGCTTCAAAATACTACTTCAACAGTGCATCAAAATAAAGGAAGCAATTTGGCTGATAATCTTTAAAAAAACATCGGTATAAAACTTCTAGTTTTGTAATTTTGTATACTTCTATCCTTTTTTATTTATTTAACCTAAAGAGAGGAGAAGTTTTGCTCCATTTAGTTACACCACGAAAATAATCATACTTAATCCAATTTGGTCGTTTTTATTTATTTTTTAATATTCTAAAGACCTTTATTATGTCACACAAAAGATTTTTTTATTACTATGATCAAAACTTTTCAGCCAATTTTATGTTTGACGATGGTTATAGCTAGATCAATGTTTGAAGTTTTTTACGAGAGGGGCCGAACTGTTAGTGAAGCGCTGCCTCCAGGGTCAAGTCTATAATAGCAAGGTAAAAAATACCATAATAAAATATGCTCTATAATTAAATTGTTTCTTTTACCATGTTATAATAGGTTTATTGGAAGGTTTGAGAAGTACTGGATGACAATTTCTCAAGAACGGACAGACCAGTCACTATGACAAGCTCGGGAGCTTTATGAACAAGATGTGAATGTGCGCTCTATGCACACCTTCCTCATCAAGAAATTAAATCTATTTCCGTATAAGATTCAAGAATTGCAAACGCCTCTGATCGATATCAATATTGGCAAAAGGTTCACTTTTGCAAAAGTGATCATGTAGATGGTACGGACTAAAAAGCACGTCCATTTCAGACGAGGCTGATTTTTAAGTAGATGGCTATGACAATAAACAAGATTACCGACATTGGGGTATCAAAAACCCACATTTGACCAAAGTTCATCAATTGCACCCAGAAGAATTGGCGGAATCATGTGGAATTTCTCACTATTGAATTGTCGGCCCACTGTTTCTTACAAAATATGTGAATGAACAAGTTTATCGCACAGAAATTTATTCCAATTGTGAGGGACAAAATACAAGTCAACCAATACTGGTTTCAGCAAGATAGAGCCACTGCCTATCGGCTTCGGGGCATTTTTGACTCACAGAAGTCTTTAGAAAGAGGATCATAAGTCTGTACGGCCCCCGTAAGATAGAAACTGGCATCGAGTTGGCTCCCATTCAAACACATGTGATTTCTTCATATAGGGTTATTTTAAAGATAAGGTTTGTCGGAACAAATCCCAGTTCATTGACGAATTCCAGAATCGTATCCCAGAAGAGGTTCTGTCCATTTCTGTGGACAGACAGAAAAGCCCCAATTGAGAGTTTCGGTGAAAGGGTTGAAATAACCATCTTTAGTGAAGGCAGTCATTTTGAAAACATAAAGCACTGAACTCTAATTTTTCGTCATCATAATAAAAAAAGAATTGGAATTTTATCTTGCGTAGTTTTTTTTAAAATGAATTTTTTATCGTTTGTGTCATATAATGAAGGCCCTGTATATAACAGTTTTAATTTTTATGATCTTTTATATTATTTTCTGCAATCTTCGAAATCACTTCAGCCAATTTTTCTTAGGTACCTGAGTACACTCGTTATTTTACGTCATCAGATCATCGGTTTTGAAAAGCCGTTTACCTTTTAGTCTGTTCTTCACGTTAGATTTATTCACTTGTTGGTGGCATAGGTGATGTTCTAAGAGGCGCATTCAAGTTGTAACACCCCCGATTTTTTTTCTCAGGACTGAGAACAGATAGAAACATGCGGTTTGTTCCAAAGTATGAACGCACTCTTTGTGAATGCGTACCAGAGATGGCAGCACTTCACGACACACAGAACTCTAGCGACAGCGGCGAGAGCGAGGACTGTTTTTGATACTTAAAATGGCGACGTTTTCATTACAAGAACAGAGTGTAATTATTAGTTTTCTCCATTTAGGTGGTATGACACTAATTTAAATTAATCGCTAGTTGAGTGAGACATGTGGTGATGGCGTTATGGATGTGCCTAATGTGCGTTTGTGGGTGCGACAGTTCAAAGAAGGCAAAACGTCGTGCGACAACAAACCAAGACAATCTCGGCCTCGCACCAGCCGGTCTGACGACATGATCAAACGAGTAAAGAAACTTGTTTTGGAAAATCGCCAAATAAGTGTGGAACACATCAAAAAAGTTGTCATTCAAAGTTGGCATTTCTGTGGGATCTGTAGAATCATGGTGTCAACGTTGTAAAAAATGTGTACGTAAAGAAGTGACACCCGTTTCACAGTTTTCGTGTGATTAGTTTGTATAAAGAAAATCGGATGTGTTATAATTTGAATGCATCTCGTATTTTTAATCTAATTAAGTAACGCTTCGTGTCATCTGATCGGTTAGGATATTGGGTTTCCAAAGGAAGCAAACAATGCTGACTTGAAGGTGATCGTGCAGAATGTTATGAATTGTTGGTGCAACAATGTGCAAAGTTTGTGTAAAAAGTATCGGGAAAAGTTTTCTAAAAAAAGATTTATTTGAGATATTGCTACAATATCTCAAAAGTCTTTAAAGTACATCCCTTGAGCGTCGACACGCTTTTACCAGTGGCTTTTATACGACTCGAAGGCTCCCTGGCAGGCGGATTCCGAAACGTCCTTAAGAGTACGCGTGCAAGCTTCTTTGGCGGCACTTAAAGTCCCGTGGTGGTGTCCTTTAAGGGAGAATTTTGGGAATAGAAAATAGTCTGCTGGTGCCCAGTTCAGACTATGAGGGGGTTGGCGATTTGTCTAAAAAGCTGGGGTCTTCTTCAACGCGTTGCAAAAGGTTTTCGCAAGCAGACACACGCCTCTGCTTTTGGTCGTCCGTCAAGACCTTCGGGACGAGTTTAGCGCAGATCTTTCGCATCGCCAAATTTTCAGCGATAATGCTGTGCACTGTCATCTTAGCAATGCCACGTTCATCTGCTACCTTGTACACACTTAACCGACGCTTTGAATTCAGCACGTTGTCATCGGTTCTTGAGGTCAACCGCCGTTTAGCGTGGGTCTCGTTCTCCACACTCTCTCGACCATCTTTTCAGAGTTTGTGTCACTTAAAAACTGCAGTTTGTAACATGCTTTCATCCTTGAACACTTGGCGAATCATGCCCAACGTCTCCGTACCCGATTTACCTAGTTCAACACAAAATTTGATGGCGTACTGCTGCTTAATCGTTCGCTGCACTTTCCGCTTGCATCGAGACACGATCTAGCCTGAACAAACGCTCGCAGGCCACTGGCGCTTGTCACGTCAGAAAAAAATTATTTGCGAATACTTTTTATACAAACCTTGTATAAACATAGTTCCCATATCTGTCGGATTCAAACAGTAATCTCTTCTAGAGAACAGGTGAGTATGGGCATCTTAATCTTGAAATTTTCTTTTTGAAACTCCCTGTACTATCTTAATATCATCGTACGAAGACAATCATCTTACACTACAGGAATTATTTCCTCAAACATCTTAATCTACAATTAAAATGTTTTCGTTTTACCCAATATGATCTCTTTTCACTGCCACAGAGATCGTTCTACTGGATGCAGTGTAGGTTTGAAGCTGTTTCAACATGTTTAAACTTGTTACGATGTGCAACGATCTCACAAAACTTTCTTAGTGCCTCATGTATAATATTTGTAGATAACTCTAATACTGAGAAATCGGAAACAAATATTTGCGCACATGTACAGATATATTTTGTCCCAAGACGACTTACGTGCGAATTTTGTCTTCTGGTATCTTTGGGGGCTTTAAATGTGAGTGATTATCACAACATAATTACTCACAACCGTTTAAAATTTTATCTTTTGTTATGTTATTTACATTACAATCGTTGACGCATTTGCCCTTTTTAATAGCTTTATCTTAAATGGACGATCACAGCAATAATGCAAATTTAATTATATTTTAATTAATTGGAGTAAAAATTAATTAGCAATGCTTAAAACTCATTTTATTAACCCAGTTACGACCTCTGTTTATTGTATTGATGTTAATAAACTTCATTTTTGTTGTAAGAACATTAAAGTGTCATCATTAGAAATGTTGATAGAAAGTTTCAAATCATTTCACATCAGCTTATTTGCTTAATTTGGTCCTAAAACTCAAAATAATTCGAGTTTGAAAGAAATCTCGTTCAAATAGAGAGATGATTAAGACTGTAAATGGTTATTTTGACAATCTTGGAGACCAACCGTTCCGCGAAGGAACTTCAACTGGAGCAACGTTGGAACACATGTGTTGTAGATTAAAAATAAAATAATTAAGTCAGATTCACCTTGTTTTATTGCTATTCCGAAAGCTAAAAAGTTTTTATGATCATTTGTTTCCTTGGATGTCTTCTATTTTAATCTCATGAATGTTAATTAATTAAATCACTATCAGAACTTCAATAAATTTTTGTCAATTATATAACTTTAACCTTAATTTACTACTAAACAGCGGAAATTATCGTAGGTTAATGTTCTGATATTTAATTAAGGCCATTTTTAAATGCTACAGGAATTCGTCCTGTCCTTTTCATTCCTACAAATTCTGTAGTCTTTTATGTTATTATGAACCACGCACTCATTAAGGACGGTTATTCTTAATTGCTTTTGTCTCACCCTTGCTTTTTTAAATTTGAATAAAATTGTGTATTCTTGCACTCTACATTGTTTTAATTTCATCATATTTATTTAGTACGTAATACTAAACTTTGCTTTTTGGGACCACAATTAACAATTTATTCTACGTTATTGGCACATCTAGTGCTGTCCAAACAATTTACTGCGTTGTAGTTTGCCTCGCTGTTCGCCAAGCGCTTCATTTACATGATTTAACATATCTTGGAGTCAACAAGTAATAAAGAAGCACCAGTTTATTCGTCTTCTGTGGCAAAAGGAAAACAAACACGTGCCCAAAGACCAATACCCGCGTTATAACCGAACGTTTAAATTTTGATTGCGCCATCCACTGCTCGATCCAGCATTCCTTTATTACCAACACAACAAAGGCTTCATAAATTGAAATTATAATGGGGGCTATTACCATAGCAAGTAAAATGTTTGAAATTGTTCAAATCTATAAAGCGCTGGACTTAGTTGCTGAACTGAGTTAAATTTCACTTAAAGGTATGCGATAATGCGAATTGAATAGCATTGTTGTATTATTAGGCTGGTGGGCATCTATCTTTATTAATAATCTAAATGCCACCGCCAACTTCTAGGTACTTCGATGATTTGTGTCTAGCGATGTTTACAGTACTACAGAACTACGTTCAGTGTCTTGTCAATATGTTGGTGAAAACAATCATTGCCAATTAAAATCTTTTTGGTTATGGCGCAACGTGGAATGATTTATACTGGTACTCTATTCTAACGGCCTTCTGTTTACTTAAAGGTTCTTCTAATTTGTCATTAGTAGCTACACTATATAATCAATGTCAATCGAAGGAAAATACAGAAGTAAAAAAGAGATGTTAAAAATAGAACATCTCAAAGACAAGATGTGACAAGGTCTATACCTATGTCAACTATAAGCTTTCTAATAATTTTTTTAGATTGCATTGTTTATATTATCTTAATACTCTAAAATGGGCCTTTAATTTCTTTGCCCTTAACTACAATCGGCATATTTATATTAAGTTATCTGTCATCAGATACTACACTTGTTGGGCTGACAGTTGTTTCCGCGAGGTTGTTAAGGAGTGAATTTATAACTAAGACTACAGTACTTAACGTTAAATTTACTAGATGCGGAATATGTTTATTGTTATCCAAATAGTTTTAAGACTAACCCTAGAGAACAAAAAAATATATCTGTCTGCTTAAAGTGCCCTACTTCAAAATATTTAATTTTTTCCTGACATCTGTAGAGAAATGTTACTGAAAAATGTCTAGTTCATCTTAGCTAAGTACAAATGTTACTCTTTATAGAGAATTTCCAAAGCTTTGTATAATTTTTTACATCAATTTATTTTAGATGTCCAGCATAGAAACATCGCACTACAGTAATTCTTAACTAGCAGCGCACTTTATAAAAAACGGCCTTGAGATTTTACGCCACAGAGAGCACACTATTATACATTCAGCGAATACATATAGCAATAAATCATCATGACACACCTCTGTGCCGCCCCTGAAACGCAGAAAGATGTGCGCCGAAGCAGGTTTACAATGTAGCATTTATAATAATATTTTATATTAACCCTTTGCGTTAAACAAAATTTAACAACTCACTTTTACAATACAGAGTATCATTAACAGTGAGGTAGAAATTATATTGCCACTTCTAACCGCAACAAGTTAGCCGCAGCATTAACACACGAGTGCCTAAAAATGTCGGTGTGTACCTGACTACTGAAATACCCGCTCCTTTTTAAACTGGTCAATAATGCATAGCTATTTAAAATGAGCAGGAATTTTTGACACTTTTATTACTATATGTATTCGTTGAACGAATTATAGTGGATTTGAGTCCTGCTGAAGTCGTGGCTGTACTTGGTTTATCGATTCTTAAAATGATTTAATCTTACATTATATTTATTTCTTATAACTGACCAAAGCTTGTAGTGGAAATAAATACTAATTTTTTAGCTTTTTGATTACCATTGCATGTCTAAAACTTACTCTATGTTTCCATTTAATTTTCTTGCGGCTTTTCCCCTTTTTCCGCACGGCATATGTACCAAAACTAGCGCAGCTGATCCACTGGCATCTGTATATCTTTTTAAGTATTTAAAATTTGTAATTTAGTCAACTAAAGTTACTTTTTTTGGGTTGATTTTTCCAAATGTTAATATTATGTTGCATTTTTTTTTTTTTTGGGCATCGAACGCAAATGACTGAATGATTATTGCAAGAAATCATTCAGTTTTTTGACCAACAAATATAATTACAACTGCCGAATTGATCTTGCACCGAATTTTAAGTTGTTCTGCTCTACTACTCTATAGAATTCAAGTCAGGCGAGTTCAGTACTAAACAAATTAGGAAAATTTCCTCTCCGATTCAAATCTAAACACCAAAATGTTGCTGGGTGTAAGATAACATATCCTCTAAAATATTATTATTACGATATACAATTTGATTTACTTTTAGCCCTTTGAAGATTTATAATCACATCAAATGGTCTTGTACATTAACGAGACAATTTTATATCAGTTTGATGATTGTAGGCCTGCTCAATTATAAAAATTGTTCCTGAAACAGCGACATAAATCTTAGTTGTCAACCTTTTTCTAGTCGTACAGGCTTATTTCATGTGTAACATAATATCCTGCTTGCAACTTACATAAGGTCACTTGAAAATCTTGCTTTGCTATGAAGCGGATCAATTTCGACATATGCGACATATGGCCCAATCTTGAATCCACATATCATTAAGTTTATTTCGTTGGTTTTATTAGAAAAAGTTGTTTAGCATCTCCCGATAGCGTACATCATTGACAGTAACAGAATTACCAGTTTCGTCCTCATAAAAGTACGGGTCAATGATTCCTGCAATCCGCAATGCATACTCGAACAGTGTATTTTAGTAGATACATTGATTTTCGTGAATAGCACGTGGATTTTCACTACTCCAGATTTAACGATTTTGACGATTTACTAAGCTTTTTAAAAAAATGGTTTTACCCACTCAATATGAGTTTTTTGCAAAAATCAGCATCAACTGCTGTGTTCTTGGTGTACTTTGTCATTATCAACGTTTAGGGAACCCAAACAGCTCACAATTCAAATCTGGATCACCCTATACATATTATAATTAATCTTGTGACCCTAAAATAATTTTATTACTACAAATTTGTAATTTCTGGTTAATCTGTTCTCGTACAAAATCATCCTTATAAATATTTTTGAAATTGTTGTAGTAATTATGCAATTTTTTATAAGAGAAATAAATAGAACTGTGTAAGCGAGACCAGCTGTGATCGAGTATTGTAAATTTTAGTTAATATTCAGCAGACTCTTCTTGGAGCTAAGAACGCCTAGATGTCCTTGCGAGTGTACAATTTAGCAAGGCACGTGGAAAACTACCGCGTAGTATTGTAACAGGAACTATCGTCACCGTGAAACGCCGATTTGTTCAAGCAATTTGTGCGTACTTACCTGCTTTATACCTCCTTTGCAAGCCAGCAACAGTTTGATAATTATATATTCTGCAGCAGACCGGCTTGTAGGTGGTATTTGCATTTCGAAATCCTGCAAACTTGTTTATTCGACGAGCATTGGTTTGTTGACATTAATAGGACACCTTGCAAGTATTTTTATCTTAAATTCATTTATACGTCCTGCATTAGCGTGTTTCGTGCAAAATTTATGGGTCGTCATAAAAGTAAGACAACCATTGATCGTAACTGTTTACCAAAACACTACGTCGCAAATTTTGGCCTCTATTGCCATACGTTCAAGGCTACACATTATTGACTAGCAGTGGTGACGACAATTAACATAAAACTCTTTTTATAGATTTAAGAATGCGCGAGTATGTGACGTAAAAAAATTTTAATAATATAATTTTCAGAAAAAATTTGTTTTTTGGGCCGTGCTCCGTCTTGCTGAAACTACTTTTTGTGGTTTAGTACTATATCGGTTGTTTTTTTCTGTAATATAAAGGGATAATGATTACAATTTGACATTTCAGTACATAATGTAAAAAATGTAGTCCAAAATCTTTACACATAATGAGACTTAATAATGAGCTTTATTATTCGTGATCTGCTAACAACTTAAGCCTTTGGTTTATTTATCTAATAGATATGCTACTATTTATTTATTGTAACAGTGTTTTATAGCGACTAAGAATTTTTTATATCAACTCCCATGTCCCAAGATAATTAAGGCGATGTTTCGGTTGTTTATTCATTCTTCTATTCTATAAAAGTTTTAATACATGCTTCTAATCATTCTTCTTTGTAGAAGTTTGCCTGATCATAACTTTCTTTACAAAAAAGTCAGTTTTACGGTCACACCTACCGATTCTCTTTTTTTGGCAAACAAGATATTTTGGTAAACATGATGACTTGTATCTGATTTTTCTCTATTTGCAATGACATATTCTTGGTTCTAATTTTGCGAAAACGTTCATTCTGTGTTGCCAGTCTTCCAGGAGGTCTAGCTCCGCCTACAGCCCTCTTGTGACAAAGATATCCTTAGTGAGCTGGAGACTACTGCCGTGTTGTTGGGTTAATGTTGTGGAAGGCATCGTTACCATGTCTCGGACGTAGATATTGAACAGCGTCGGGGACAGAAGAAAGATTTAGGGGACTTCAATTTTCAGTCATCTCTGCGATGATGTCACACCAGTAACTTAATTCGGAATTTTCTTTCGAAGAGAAAGGACCGGACATGCTAAACCATCGACAGTAGAATTGCGATGAAGCCCATGTTGTACTCTAGGCCGTTATGCCACACTTTATCGAAGGCCTTGACTACGTCAAGGAAAACTATATCCCCAGTTGAAAGTTTTCTATAGCTGTGCTCAGGCGCTTGTGCATCACAAATTCTACAAGTTTTTCCATAGCCGACAGCAGACTAATGGATCAATAGTCCTGGGAAAAGGTTCCTGATTTTTTAGGCTTGGAGAGCCGCCACATTCTAGGAGATCGGAAAGCGAGAGACGTGGGACAGCGTTGGTGATGGCCTTGCGTGGTTTGAGGCCCTGAATGAGCTGAAGCAGGCGATCGTGAGGCTTCTACTCCTGAAAACGACCTGCGATCGACATCGCCAACGTGATCTTGGTTGGTATTATCGTAACTGAGTCGCACTCACACTCCAGATTGTCAACCAAAACATCAGTTTTATTTTGAGTAGTATAGACTACGCTACGCTTGCCATGGATGGGTGGGGTCAGGAAGGACAGTTGCGTAGAACCTTGACTATTTTTCAGAAACTATTATCGGCTACTTCGACTGCTTTTAGATTGCTCGCCCACGTTGTGGTGCTCCGCGACGGTGCTGCACTCCTGCGGTACTCTTACATGTCCGCAAGATCTAAGCAGATGGATTCCTGAATAGGGACTTTAAGGTGGTGTACTGTCTCTTTCTAGTTTTTGCCAGAATAGATGATAGGTACATGTCCCATGATCTGTCTGAAACGGATGTTAAAGTCTGTTAAAAATGCAGGAGCGGAAAAAAACTTGCCTCCTCCGCCAGTGATTTCCAAAGTGAGGGAAACCGGGTTATGATTGGTATCCAGCTTGCTGACGCAATCTATCGTTTGCTGCATGGGGACGTCCTTGAATATGGCGATGTCAAGGTCGGCCAGGCGACCGGTAAAATCGTAGCAAGTGTGTTTCGGGGGTTCCACAACCATGAATTCGCGGGGTTGAATGTATCTATGAAGCGTCCTGTCGTTGGTGATGACTATTCGACTGTTCCACAAAGGATGCTTGGTACTTAAATCCTCTGCCAAGACCGCCGTGATGTTCTCCTAGAAAATGGTCCTGGAGGAAGAGAAGTCACTTATGCGAGGTTGATTATATGTGGAGATTAGCCATATAACTCTATAATCCCTTGTTCGGAGGCAGATGGCAGTGGTTTCCAGGCAGTCGGTGGACGGAAGCAGTACTGGATTTGACGTAGACTGCTGTTCCACTCTGACTAGTTGGTGTTCCATACGGTGGCAGGTAGAATTCGAAAGCGACTGCATTTCCGCTTTTGAGATGGGTTTCTTGGATCAGGATGACGTCTAAATTATGCTTGCATGCAAACTCCAAAAACTGGCCTTTCTTGTCCTTTAAGCCGTTCATGTTCCAGAAAACAAATTGGATATCGACAGGCCAGATGGACTGCCTACTCATAGAGTAACTTTAGTGGGATAGCGAATTCATCAGTGTGTCGTATCAAGCCTTTTTGACGCTAGTGGGGCACTTTTAGGATCAGTGTTGCTACGTCCAGCCTCTAAAGCAGCTTCTTCAACAGGTGCTGCTGAGTAATCGGCTTTTGTTGGTGATGCAGTTTAGCTTCAAACTATCTAAGCGTAGAAACGCCCTAATGTTCTTTGGATAGTAGAGGAACTTTCCTGAAACAGGAGCTGCAGCTTTGCTTGGTTGAGACTGCTTCAGGAAAATAGGGTATTCTCGGTAGCTGGCCGAGTGAACATCAGCATTTTGGGCATGGCGATTTATTAGTGTACAAACCTTAGTACAAACTCTGGAACTTAGTCCAAGAACCATACAGAAATATGACAAAAAATAATAAAATTGAATTTTGGATAAAATAGAAGGGGATATATACTTACTTTATAGATCAAAATTAATCTTCCAGGTGAAGCTGAAGATTTTGTATGTCACAGGATTAGTGGCAGCACACTCGTGTCATCAGTTATTACAGTACAAAAACTTTCTAGATATCCGATAAAAGTTTCAGAAGCGTCAGAAATCAACAAACAGTTTTTATTGAGGAGTTTAAATGCTTAGGTAAACTGAAAAAAATATCAACAAAGGTACTAACTAAATCAAAACAACAAATCTACATTATAGATATAACGTGCACTCAAGATCTGGTTTCAAAAGTACGATAGAATGAATTGTTTATACAAAAAAAAGTATAAGATAAAAGAACAGCGTAACAGAAAGAGGCAATAAGCAACATCAGAATAGATTAAAATTAATTAAAGTTAAAACGTAAGATGCCTTATAAAAGCAAATATAAACGTAAGTATAATTATATATGAAAAAACTAAAGGATCTAAGAGAAATATGTAAGAAAGTAATTTAAAAAAATTTAATACGGTTGTCTTTTATACTTATAAATAATCATTAATTACAATTTCCAGAAAATTTATTTTTAAAACACAAAACAGAAGAGTATAAGACGTAGAACAAACTTTGGTGAACTTACCAAAACATTTATAAGTGATAAGACAGAAAGATCCTAATGAAAAAAAAGAGCATAATGAAATAAGGCAAAGTAAAAGTTTCACATTTTCCATGCATTTAAGTGTTTTTTCTTTCACTACCTCCTTCCTCGCCCATATAAAGTACATCTTGTGTGTTATCATGTAATTGATGTAATACCAACAATAAACAACAGTTTAATTACACACCCACTAGTATGTAACAATTATTTCTAATAGATAATCTCCTTCAATGTGCATATATTAAAGCAGGACACCACACTAAAATTTAAAAAAAAATTGATTTTTTGGAAACACCTTTAAAAAATCATTTGAACCTTTAAAAATATATAATTTTATAGCTAAAAAAAAAATTTAAAAGATTTTCGAGCTATTTTCGAAGGGTGCTCCGAGCGCTGAAAAACGCCGTCGGCAATGCTACACTGGTAAGCGCAATAGTTTTCGACTCGTTTGAATTTATTATCTTTGGGGAAAAAGTTACAGACTGAAACAAGTTATATTTTTTACCGATAGTATGTTGTATTACGGAAAAAATTCAAAGGTTATTAACAAGTTATTGCTACCAAAAACTTTAAAGGCGTTTTTCTCAAAATCGTGTTTTTTAAATCGGCCCGCAGTATAACTCAAAGAATTTTTGTCCGATCCAATTGAAATTTTAACTGTAACTTTCCAGATCGATTTCGAAGAGAAGGACTTGAGCTTTTTTCGATTGATTGGGAATTGTAAAAAATATACCGCTTGTTATATGAAAATTATGGTCGAAAAATCGACCTTTTTTTGAACTCGTCTCTAATTTTTTTATTTTAGAATTTTTTAATTTGCTTTGGTACTTCTCTGCTAATATATTTAACAAAAATATTTTATTTTTTGTTCCAAGATCAAGTACATCACAGTTCTACTGCGTGCCGCGGAGGACTTCGGTGAAAACCAATCGTGCTACAGCGACTCGTGCGCCGCCATTTTTTTGGCAAATAATTGTTTTTATACACTTCACAACATTAATAATAGAGCCTATAAGTTTTTTCTCTATATACTTCACATTTTTCTCAAAAAAAAAATACAAAGTAAGCATTCAAAAATGGTCAGTCACCGTGGGTTCTCCTTTAATAATGTTGTCTTGGCACCATGCCTCATTTAGTTTAGATATTACCAATGCTAATTTGATTTATTAATTAGGTCATTGAACTTAAATATCTTTAAACCTTTCGCTTGGCCAGTGTCCTGATACCAATTTTTTGAGAGTACTTTTGTTCTAATACTATAATTTACAATAAAACACCTAATTTATTTCTTACAAAAATCTACTTATAAATTATTTGCACTTGTGGTCATCTGTCTGAGTCAGTTGTAAGCGGATATCTCTATTTAATTTGAGTTTTATATGCCTTGACTTTCGTCTACCTTGATTTTTTACGTAGACAATTTTGTAGTTATTATTAGATATTACAGGTTAAACATTTTTGCTAAATATTTTGCAACGTGTTTGCCTGTTTTTGTTACTTCTAACCCATTCATCATTCTTACTTTGATGGTAATGATATCTGTGGTCTTTTCATTTTCTGTTCATTTCCCACGGTAACTGTTCTGCTGTTTCTGTTGTAAAGATATTCTTTAACAATTTTTGTTTGTGTTAGTAGCTGCTTGAATTTCATTGATGCTATTCTTTTACTTCTTGATATTTGCCCATCTTTTTTAAGTTTTCTCTATTTTTTGTTTAATTAGCATAGTACACTTTTTTGGAAAGATACGTTGTTATGATTTGATGTCGCTGTCTACGTTGCATTTTGAATTTACTCTAAGATTGAGTTCTTCCGCCATTTTCAGACATATATTTAATTTGGTTAGTTTTCCACAAGTTATATAAACCTTTTAATTTGCTTATCTTGTGAATAGGATACGTGAAAGCAAACATTTATACTAAATTATTTACTTTATGATCTGGATAAACCATTACATTTTCAGACCTGTGTAATAAATTAAAATTAAAATGAAATAAATATATTTTTTGCAAAATTTGATATAATTTTAGCTTAACTTTCATATTTATTATATTATTTATTTATTTTGTATTTTTTAATTAAGAAACAAGACGCAAAACTTTTACCTAAGCCATATTTTATAACGCGAAAAATTTTATAACGCATGTGTTATCCTTCCAAGCCGCTGCAGCCGCTTTAGGATATCAGCTTAAAGAAGATAACAGCAGTTGAAGGTGTTGGGTCTTTTAAACCTGTTTTAGTGAAACATTACAAATAGCTTGACAGAAGATTCTATGAACTTATTCTAAAGACCTCTGCAGAACTTACTTGACTTTCGAAGCGTACAGACATGCTCCAGGCATAGGCGTGTAGTTAGACGTGATGTCAAGAGCACTTCCCGTTGATAATAAATTTACCTCTATTTTGTAAGTAAAATAACACTATTTACATAGAGATCCGAATTGATAATCTACGCTGACATTCGAAAGCGGGTGGAATAGCCAACGATATCCTTATGCTCAGCCTCAATACCTAAATAATTGGCCAATGAATATTCTTCAGATTACTTTCTCCGGTATGTTAATACAAAATGTTAACTTCTCAAACCAGACAATGCTTAAAATCCTAGTTTTATATAGTACCAACTCATGCTGTAACCTTAATACCAATAATTGTCATTTCTATCTTCTTAGTTACAATTAGCGCAACATTTATATAAAGACTACACTATCAGCTAACAGACAGTTAAAGAAAATAAACATAAAAATAAAATATTTAGTCCTTATCAAACGAAGAGCAACAACAAAACTATCAATAGAACCCCCTAGAAATAATTTAACAGAATCTGCTGTGTGGGCATCAATTTTATTATTAAATAAGTCTTTTTTTGAGAACACATGGTTAATTGTGGCAAAATGATAAATTGTTAACCACAGTAGCAGAAATAAAGCAACACGTTAAAATAAATACAAAACTAATTAAATACATTTTTGAAAATAATGTGACCATACAAAGTAGCCTAAAAAAATATTTTTCCTTTTACTCTAACTAAAGATATAACATTAGACCTATGACATACATTAAGAAACATAATCGTAAACATCAAATAAATATAAAAACTACTTCCAATATTCTTCACCTTGAACCAGTTGAAAAACAAAGAAATGTTTAATAATTTATTCCTGAAAAACATAGTCGTCAGTTTTGAACCTTACTCACCTCCCCCAAATATATAAATAGTCCAATGCACAAGATGTCAAAGTTATAGACATATACCAACATATTGTAGTGACGATACTAGGAATTGCACTAAGACTATGAACAATAAGCCTGCATGCGAGGAAGTACACTCAACCAACTATATATATAGTCTTCAGTTTACCAAGAATTGCAGCAAAAATATTAGCCAAATAATCAACCAACAACCAGAAAATGCTCTTCAATCAGCAGAATACGAATATTTCCAACAATCCCTTAACCAATTTAGTCTATTCCCCAGACCGAGATCTAACCCTTCGGCAATTTCTGGCCAATTTAACAACCTATTTAATCAACTGATTCACCAAAATGACCTAATTAATGGCTAACCTTCTTGGAATAGCTTTATCGGACTTTAAGGGATCGCAATATAAAAAACTAGAAATTGGAAGGTTTCTATATGTAAACAATATAATCAATTTTCTTATCTCAGAGAGTCAATACCCCAGTATCACACAGAACACCTCAATGATACGCTACGCGGTGGGTCCGCAAAATTTATCCACAGTTCCATTTTCCATTATGAACCACCAGAATACAAATAGGACTTATTGTAAGCAACGACAATTCAAGATAAAAAGCTCGCAACTCCAGTAATTATCTTATTACAGATAACAATTATAAGTTCCTATCTTATTGGTTGTCTCATTAAAGTTAAAGTCCGGACCAGTTACGACTATTCGTTACAAAAAGATTTTTATTAAATTTCTTTAACGTTATCTGCAATTATAAATTCATATCTGACCATTTCCTATTGATTTGCATTTGCTAAAGCACTGTTGGAAATTACCATCACATATTTCCATTTTATGAAGGCGAAGATGGTCCAAGTGACAAAAAAGATTATGGCAAGAATTTTTTGAAATCCAATAAAATTTTTAAAGAAGAGTGGCTTGCTGAGTCAAAATTGCCTTTTGTACCATAACGTCCCAGATTGCCCAGATTGCTGCAAAAGACTGTGGCTTTGATGACCTTGTCCATATACTCTACATTCCAGATTTAGCTTCTAGTGAGTGCTACCTATTTTCAAAACCGAAGCAAGACCTTCGAAGTAGAAAATTGAACAAAGATAAAAATTTGCAAGAGCATGTTTTACGGAATTTTGCCAATAAACCTTTAAGGTATTTTTTCCAGGGTATTTAAATAGTAATTTTGGGATTTAAAAATGTGCTGAACTACATGAAAACTACGACACTTTTGCTTTATTCCTATTACTTCTTGCATTGTTTTGGTACGTTATGTGTTTTGTAGATATTTTCACAAAACTCCAGATACATACAGTGCATCTCCTTCAAAATTTAATTTAAATAGTGTGCTCTGTATTCAATGAAGTGAATAACGCCTTAATTAGCGCAGCAAAGTTTTGAGAAATATATCAAAAGAAAAGGGATTTGAAGAGTCAACGCCCAAATAAATGTTTACCTCACAGGAGTTCTGCTTATATTTGATTTGGCCATGTATTATACTATTTCCGAAAACCCGAAAAGAAATCTAACACTGTCGATGATAATGTATCTTTACAAAATATTTACAAACATCTATCTCTGGAACTGACATTGGTGCTATCTATAAATTAAATAAAAACAAGATAAGAGACAACGTTGCTCGTATTGAGTTTAAATATTTATTTAATATTTAAAAAATTAGTAATTTAAGATATATATCTAATTTTATAAAACAGAGTTCCTCCACAGCCAATGATCTTAATTTCCAAGAACGAAGGAAAGAAATTAAAGGAACATTTGCTCAACGCTGAATTAATAGGTTTAAATACTACTATTAGACTTAAATCGCTTGTATGCAATAGTGTAGAATCTGCTGTTGAAGACTTGTTCTTGTCGAGTTTGGACAGCTGTGTGGGGTACTTTTTGAAATCCAATCCTTATTCAAACCTCAGAAGCAATTTCAGCAACTGATGTACAGAAGTCACCCTCGAGAAGACGGCGAACAATGCGAATATTCTCCCCAGTCACGCCGACCTTCGGATGACGTCGGTGACTTTTATTTTCAGCTTGATTTTATGCCACACATAAACTTGAGTCTTCTTAAGGGCGTTATATTCGAACTATTTTTTAAAGTTTTGGTGGATAATACACTCTTTATCGTAAGAAATTCAATAATAATAATGTGTTACGCAACGGACTTATTAAAGAAGTGGTAGTCCAAGGTATCCTATGAGAGGAATCCCTGACAATTTTATTGTTAGAATAACTGTTTAACTTTCTTGCTTGAAATAAACTTTGTACGTTCCATATTGCTATACTGACGCAATTGAAAACAATTCCCTTGATTAGCTGACGGGTGTTTTTAGTGCCGCCTGCCCTAGAATAATGGCCATCGGTATTGTGTTTTTCAGCCATATGAATCAGAATGTAATCGACGATAAGAAAATTCAGATCCAAACTCTTAAGGAAGTTATTTTTCGGCTGTCTTCGATTAGTAATGCAATAGCTGGTTGTTTTGCAGTTCTCAGATATTTTATTTTTCTAGTACCACCAACATCTGGGAGACATTTCTCTATTCGCCATCTGGGGAGGCAGTCTAACTAAGAACTCTACATTACACTGTGCAATTTTGTGGATTTTTATTTGCTTAAATTTAACAATGCTTTCCACTTACAGTGAATTTAAAAAAAACTTATAAGAAGTTTTAAAGGGTTTTCCAGTAGGGACGCAATAGATCGCAGACCTCAACTTGGCGAATTTGCGTCGGGACTTGCGCTTTCACCCGTAAGCTATTCAATTAATTCAGGAGCTGAAGGTAAACGACCATAAGCAGCGTTTGCTGACTCGGCTCTGGAGCAGTTGGAAGTGAATCCCAATTTCGGACGGAAAAGCATCTTCAGTGACAAGGGCTATTTTTATATGAATGGGTATGACAGCAAGCCAAATTGTCGCATTTAAGGAGGTAAAAATCTACATGAGACCCATCAGTTGCAAATGCATCTAGAAAAAGTCACTGTTTGGTGTAGATTTTGGTTCGGCGGATTCATTGGCCCGTACGTTTTCTAAAATGAAGCTGGTACCACCATAACTGTCATCGGCGAGAGGTACAGGTCGATAATAACCAATCTTTTTGGCCTAAATTGGAAGGTATGGATCTCAACGACATGTGGTTCCAACAAGACGGCGCTACGTGCCACACAGCGCATGCAACAATGAATCTTCTGCACGACGAATTCGACGGCACCGAGATCGTGTGATTTAACACCATTAAATTTTTCTTAAATCACGTGTCTGTGCGAATAAGCCGCAGACGATCGATGCCTTGAGAGTCAATATTGGCATCAATAATATCGAGCCCGATTTATGCGTCGAGTCATCATATTCCATACAAAATGTTCCGAACTCTCATTTAAATAAAAAAATAATGATATACAATTTTTTTTATTTAAATTTAAAGTTCAACCTCCCTTAATGGAAAACTCTGTTGTACCACATCTCACTTTATTTATCATTTTGTCTTTATAAGAAAAAAAACTGTAAATTTTTTATAATTCGTAAAATACTTCCTTTAAAATTATTTGCTGTGTAGTCTTTTAGAAGCGGTTAAATGGCATTTTACTATTTTAATGTAATGTTCATGCAGGCAATCTTAATAATAGTATTTAATTAAGCTTTTCAAATGTGTGGTTCCGCATTCTGAAGCAAACGATAAAGTATTCAACAATTGAATTTGCAATTTAATTTATAATGGTCTATAACTACAATGCTACAGCTTGATTATTATTAGGTATACTTGACGTTAAGCTTTTTTCAGTGTTTTATTTTAGTTCCCATATAAATTTTTTTCATATTAAAGCATAAAATAATAAGGTTTGACGAAAATATAATGAGACTATAACGTTGCTGCCTTTCTCTTCACACTGCATTTAGAATAACCCCTATCGTAGATTTAGTACGTGTTGCCACAGTTCCTACGTAATTATTAAGAGCGTCTGTGGCCTACAGTTGTGTTTGTGGGGTGCGTTTTAAATATAGACTGTCAAATGTTTAAGTAACATTGTGCTATCTAATTTTATGTAAAGCCTGGCGAATCCGCATTGTGACTTATGTCCAAGCCGCAAAGGGCCAAAAAAAGACAAGAACTTTATACCTCATAAACGGCCTATAATATGGAAAGAGTGAGAATTTTGTGATGTTAAATTCTCAATTAACATTGAGAACAATCAGTAATGAATGAAAATTGAAAAGGTTTGCCGTATATCAAATTTCAACAGGATTTTTTCAACAACGAATTTTTAACAGAATAAGGCTTCTATGGTAACTTACCTCTCCCTTGTCCCATTCACCAGATCTCAATCTCTGAATTTTTTTATTCTCCTAGCCGAAAAGTCACTCTAAAAGACACTATTGGTTGATAATATCCAAAAGCGGAAGCCTTTCGGAACTGCTACGAACGATGGAAAGAACGCCTCCATTGTTGTATAGTTCCTTAAGGTTCCACTTTGATGGAAATAATCTTAATTTAGAAAGAATAAAATGTAAAATTGTATATAGATTACTCACACAATTTAAGATATCTTTTTTTAAATAATTTCTACGCGATAATATACTTATTCATACATAGTCAGCCATTAGAGACGCACAAAAGTAAACGTAAATTTGACGCAAATGCCATGTTTTTTCAACTCAGCGTTATTTTTTTAGTTAAAGGTTTGCCATTTTTTGCTAAAGAGTTATATTTGATTGACTACCGTGTTAAACTAAATAAAAAACACTACAAAAATGGCGAAAAAGTATAAAAACTCCTATCGAACTCTCCGTGATTATTTTCGTCGTGATAACCGTCCAAATGAGACCGCCATCGGTCGTTTGGTGCGAAAATTCGAGGTCACTGGTTCTGTTGGTGATATGCCGAAGAGCTGATAACCCAAAAGTGTTTTCACTCTGTCAAATGTTGCTGCAGTAAAGAAGAGTGTAAAAGAGGACCCAACAGTCTTAATAAATAGCAGGAACTTGTCATTTTCGAGACCAATTTACGTCATATTATGTACAGATTTAAATTTACACGCTTAGAAGATCCAATTTACTCAATAACTCAAGCCAATTGACCGTTTCAACCGACGTGTCTTTTCTGATTAGCTGATCCAACATCTTGCAATTGATCCGAATTTTTCATCAAAAATCATCTTTAGCATTTCACATTAAATGGAACGTCGAACAAGCAACATCGTCACGTTTAGTCCAACGAGAATCCAAGAAAATATAAAGAACAACCAATGCATTCTCCAAAGTGACTGTTTGGTGTGGTTTGTGGTCAAAAGGTGTCATTGAACCATTTTTTTCGAAAATGCGATTAGCGTGAATTCTATTTCTTTCCGAAATCTAATCAAATCGACCTAAGTGAAGTTTATTTTTAACAAGACGGTGCAACATGCCACACGACACGTGTGAACATCGAGTTATTGCAGTCGAAGTACAGTGAATATTTAATTTCGAGAAATGGAAATGTCAATTGCTCGTTTGTACGATTTGACGCCTTTAGACTTTTTGTAGAGATATCTAAAGATCCACCATCCAAGACCTCAAGAATAACATAATTGCCTAGATCGACCATCCTATTGACGTCTGTAAAGCCAGTCGTGGTAAATATTTTAGTGGCATCATTTTTTATACATAAATGGCATGCATAAATGTTTAAAATAAAGTACCTTACTTAATTAATATTATTCAAATAAAGGATGTAATACATCTGTCATATGATAGAAATATCCCGTTAGATCTAATAAAAACTGTCGAAAATATTTAAAACATAACAAAGTAATAGAAAAGTAATCGAAAATTTGAGTCCGCTGCTGTTCAATCTGGTAATGGACGAGAACATCAAGAAAATCAAAACAAAAAGAGGGTACAGAATGAGAATAAGCAGCTAAAGATCAAAACAATAGTGGTCAGTAAGGAACCAATAAGATATAAGCTAGTAGTCGAAAATAAAATAAATGAAGTTGGGTATCTAGGCATCAACATGTCCAGTGAAGGCAAAATGAAAGAAGTGAAAAACAAATTAATAAAGTAAACAGGACAATCGCTTGTCTAAGTAACACTCTACAGAAAAACTTATCAACAGAAACCAAAACGAGTATATATAAAAGACATGACATACACATTTGAAACAAGACCCGACACCAGCACAACACAGAGACTATCAGAGACGACTGAGAGGAGAATACTTAAAAGAATTATAAATAAAATATTAAGAAATAGAGTAAGAAGTGCAGGTGTAAGGCGTGTAAGTAAGGTAGTGTTGATAATTGGGGACAAAAAGACAAAAAGAAAAACAGAATGGACGAACATGTAGAAAGAATTACTGATGAGTGCCGAGGGCAGCAAGCGAGAGAAAGATAGAAGACGAAATCCGAACTTTTTTTAAATTCTACGGTAGCAGTCCAATATGCTGGCATATTGACATGGTGTAAGCATCAATATCGCAGTTGCAAAGATGGTTTCATTTTTCGAGGAAAACATTGTTATGGTATGAGAGGTTACTAACTTGAGTGTGGCCATCAACCCACGACTTGTAAATTTGCGTAAAATCATCTTCAAACATTCACTGTTTAGACCAGAGGCTCCCAAACTTTTTTTCTCATAGACCACTTTGAAAGTTTTGCTGGTTCCGGTGGACCCCCTGCAGCTACATTTCTACCATATTCCCAAAACTCGAAAAAAATGTGAAGATTAGATCTAACTATGGAAATTTGCATTGCGGCTGAGTTATTGGTTAATTAATTAATTGATTGTACTGTGAGTGGATGTCAAAAAAGTAAAGTTAGCCAATCAAAAAAGTCATTCCATCCAACTTTGCTTCTTTGACATCTACCCACAACACAAGAAACCAATCAATTCTCACATATTTTATTTAGAAATCTCCCCATTCGGAGTGGTAAAAATAAAAAGAAAAATAGTATATTTCCTTGTGTTGTATTTATTCAAATATGTAATTATTACACTATTAATTATTATTGTTATCATATTACACTGTATTACATTGTAATATGATAACAGTCGTAATATAATTAAAATAAAATATTAATAACGTAACGTAACTTCTACAATGACAATCACAAAATAGTCATAATTTTAGTGGGAAGGATGTACTTGATGGATTGACAGCAAATTATCAATATTTGGATTCAGTTTTGTTAGGAATAACCGCAAATCTCCCCGTTCTGTGATATTCAATCTGCTCCTTTTTTTTGTTAAAAGGTTTGTAACGACACTAAAATTTTTCTCGACAAGATATGACGAGGGAAACGCTATCAAAAGCTTTCTCGCAATTCCCCACAGTCCAGGATATTTTTCGGGTATTTCTGCCTGCAGCCAAAATGTTTGATACCCTCTTTTAAATTTCACCTTCAGTTCCTCATTAGTGCTAAGCTCGAGTAGCTCCTCTTGTAATATCACATTCTCCACTTTCGTTTCATCAAGTGGATTTATGATCCATGGTGGTATTTCCATCGTCAGAAAATCTTCAAATCTGATCTTAAAGTCATCATGCAGGGCAATTAAATGTTGAACGTATGTGTGAATATCCTCATCAAGGCATTCTACCTATGACAAGTTTGAAAACTGGGAAAATTCGCGCCGACTAATATTTTGCTTCATAAATTTCAATTTTCCAAGAAAAGCTGAAATTACACCCTTTGTTTTTATTAAATTGAGGATGTTCCCTTGTAATTGTAAGTTAATGTCATTAAATTTTTTGAACAAATCTGTCAAATACGCGATGTTTGCTTTCAAATTGATCAGGTCTTCTTTTAAATCTAGATCTTTACTTTCCAGAAACTCTAAAACTGATTCAAAAAGTGAGAAAAATCTTGTTAAACATGCACCTTTCGACAACCAGCTTACTTCAGTATGTAAGAGCAATCGGAAGTCTTCATCATTTTCATCGCACAATTGTGCAAATAAACGCGTATTCAATGCATTGCTTCTTATTTTGTTAACTGCATTAATCACAAATTGAAGCGATTGTTGCAATTTAGCACCCAAATTTTTCGCTACTAGGTGTTGTCGGTGGATGACACAGTGAATTGCAGTTACCTCTGGTACAATTCTTTTAAGATGGCTAATAAACCCACGACATCGTCCGGCCATGGCAGGAGCTCCATCTGTTGCCACCGAAATAACGTTTGTGAATCGAATCGATTTTTCCTTAAAAAATTTCTTAAAATATTATCTGCCTACATTGTTAGGTGAACTCAAGCCAACATTTTAGTTCTTCACTATCGAAACCAGATAAATTTTCGTGGACCCCCGCTTACGAATTGTGAACCCCCATTTTTTTGTCACGCCAACGTAGACCCCCGTCGAGTCTCCCGTGGATCCCTGGGGGTCCACCTGGACCACTTTGAGAATCAATGGTTTAGACTGTTGTTTAGTTAAAATTTGATAATTTCTAAAATGGTTTTACTGATTCTATTTTTAAATTTTCACTACTTTACAAAAAAAACGTACCGATTTTTTTAATACCAAATAATCATTAAAATGATAAAGATCCGTCTTCCGTGAATACTCAAAGTCTCTTCAATCTTCTCAAATATATGTCGGTCTGCTAATACAAGTTTTCTTACTGGCTGAACATTTTTTCCAGTGATAGTGCGTGTGGGGTGCGTCATTTAATTTATAATTCTCTTTGCAAAAAATGCTAAATTAAAGACTTTGGTATATGAAAACGATGTTTTATGATACTACACATAAAATAAAATTCTGATTGAAATGATCTCATAAGTTATAATAAAGTAAAAATTACAGTTCTTGAAGAACTCTTTTTAATTGTCCATGCCGTTTCTGTTCCATTAAAAACATATTGCTCTGTAAATTTCAGCAAGGTGGGTTTGCCTACCATTTGCCTTCTAAGCAAAAGTTGGCCCAAACTTTTTAACGCAAAAATTCTGTGGTAATAAAATATAAATATATCGTTTGGCAGATTAGACTCACAAAGAAAGTTTAAAGGCAATTTTCAATTAAAAAGGTCTTGGTATTAAAATATAACCCTAAGGATTTCATAAACCCTGCAAATCCTTATGATAAAACCCTTAAATTTGTTTCATACGGATGCGCTACGTTTAAATAAAAATTTCTTAAAAACATAAAGCATTGTCCATAACTATAGACTAATTCAAAAAAAATTAATAATTTATTTATTAGCAACCAAAATACAAAGTACTCTATAAGCTAATCTACTAGACTACAATCTAAGTATTAAGTATTTAGTACCATAGAGCCTTAACTTTTGTTCTTAATATTTTGGACTGGCCTCTTTGAATTATTGCAACGTTAGATTTGCTGGCACAGCCTCACAGTTTATACCATAAATCCATATGGAATTCATAATTGACTTGCGTAACAATAATTTGTTTTCAATGGATAGCCGAACTTTCTTCCGATCAGCTGATATAGTTCTCTGTGTTTCAGTTTCATTTTCTTTTTTTATTTGCCTTCTTTAATTTAATTTAACATTTAAGTGCAGTTTCAGGTATTTTACTGTTACAATTTGTGATATTACGATGTTGTTTGGATATATAGGTGCACATGGATTTTTAAGGTAAATGTTATTTGAGCAGATTTTGTTTCATTTATTTTTACATTCCACTTTTTAAGCTAGTGTTCTATATCATACAGATATTTCTGTATTAGAGCGTGTGGTCGGAGAACTACATTGTGACTAGACTAGCCAGTACGACAGCATCATCAATAAATGTGCCTATGATGATGTTTGATAAACCTGGAAGTTCTGTGGAAATTAAGAGATAAAGTAGAGAGCCTAGAACAGCGCCTTGAGGTACCCCGGAGTTGATTTGGAAACCTCCTCTTACTTTTGTTCTAAAATGTCGATCAAATATTCTCTACCGTCGGGTTTTATATAGTCAGAAGAAGTGAGGAAGATATTAGCTAAACGAAGTATGAATTTGAAGGATAAGGAATGTTAATTGGGAAAGCCGGAGTTATGTGTAATAGACCGTTAATGAACCAATCAAGTAGCGCCGCTGCTTAATGGCCTATTATCCTTGATGTCAAGGAAATGTTAATAATTCCTTTGACTTATGGTACGAGCGACTAGAATTGCAGAAGAATTAAAAATGCAGATATATTTTCGATTAGTATTTATATTACGTGCACGTGTTGCAGTGATTTCCACGGTACCCGCCCTCCCCTGTCGAGATTAATTAAAATTATGAGGATTTTGTTTAAAGTCAATCGAAAATGAAGTTTCTATCATTTTTAATGCATAACACATTTTGCTGGCTTCCGGCTTAGGACTATACGCTGGTGCGTGTGCTTATCTGGTTATCGTGATCGAATTAAAATATAATAGTCTTTATCTACATCGCCATCTAGCGTCACGTAAGTTAGCTTTAATCTATCTATCGGTGGTTTCGCGCTCCCTGGCGTTTGCCACGAAGTTTTGTTCCATCTGAGCTTTCACATGGTTGATGGAGTATTTTTTTTGTTTGGCGTACCGGATGAATACACAAATAGTTGCTGTAAGATTGTTGAATGTCTGGAACTATTCACTAATTGCAACTTTCGAAATACTAATGAAGAATATGTACGAAACTAAATGATTTCTCTTTTATCGTACATGAGAATGCCAGAAGCGCCCTAGAACGTCAGAATGGTCAAAATTTCAGCTTCTGTTGTTTGCAGATTATCATTCCATGCAGATTTCTAGTGTTATCGTAAGCAGCACAAGGTGGTTCAAATATGACTGACTTTTTTTACAAAAAAATAATTTGCCAAACACTTACTTGCACATGTCAGTCTTCACTGCACTCCCTTCTGAAGTCAACACATTTTTCCAACATTCTGGAAGCATCCTAATGCCCTTTTCGAAAAAGCTTTTGGTTGACACCGTATCCACTGACGAACAGTTTGGATGACGACGTCACTGTTCCGAACAGGTAGAAATCACTTGGGGCCAAATCGAGATTGTACGGTGGATATGGCAGAAGATTCCATTTCAATTTTCGGAGGGTTTCCATTGTTGTTTTGGCTGTATAAGGGCCTACATTGTCTTGAAAGAAAGCTACCAGCTTTCCAGCTGCCTTCCGCTTGAATCGAATTTTTTCCTTTACGTCTGTTACCAGGAATTCTGGCGTCCATCAGAAAGTTTACACGGATAAACGTTGCCATCACTTCTCCTACCGAACGGCTCCTCCGCGGTTTCTTGGGTTTGGAAGAACTAGCATGGCGCCACTCGCGTGATGACTGCTTGGACTCAGAAATAAAGTAGTGCACCCACGTTTCATCGGTGATTACTATAGACTTCAAAAATGCATCATTTTCGTCTTCAAACTGATGTAGGAGACGACTGACAACTTGCATGCGCACCATTTTGTTTACTTGGTACCCACTGATAGTGCAGGTGATTTTTTATTATGTCTTCTACACTACTAACATTAAGAGCAGTTCTTCAAGTTTCTTGAACCTGCTGCACCTGTTCTTACCAATAAGCGCGCCTGCGCTATCTATGTTCGTCGACGATCATGCCTTCTCTGAATCTCTTACTCTACTCAAAGAAACGCGTCCATGCGGGACAATTTTCCCCATACTATTGTTGGAGTCTCTGGTCCAGCAGACAGGACATTTTCTCAATGAGTAATTTGATCACAATACGTTATTTCACGTTTCGCGGTACCTTCTATTCACTCATCATTCTAACAACTCTTAAATAGGACTGAACTGGTTCTAACTCGATCAGAAAGGAAGGTAGGAGTTTCCTTAATTTGGGGTAGGGGGTGGGGGAAGCGACGATATTACTGTTTCCAGAGACGTGGTAAATGTCTCTCTAAAGCTGACTAATCTATTATTACATTACAATTTTTGGTCTTAGGCTGCTTACCTGAAAAAAAACAAAAGGCTAGCTACCATTGTTGACCTTTTCAACCTCCTATAAAAGTTTAAAATGCTCAAAAATTGGCATAGTTATTTGGTTTTTGTAGGCCGTGATACCTAATGTATCTATAAATTTTCTTTGGCAAAAGGTGAATAATAATGGATTGCCCTCCTCAGCAAATGGGATTTGATTGAATGTTTTCACCAGTTAGAGAGAGGACAATATGTTGTGTTTTTTCGACTAGAGTCTAAGCAAGGTCCTGGACGTGTTGGTCTGAGTAGCGATCAGGTTCAAACCGACGATAATCACCGCCTAATCTCCATTAGTTACTTTGCTTTGACACTACATGTGGTGGGGATGACCAGCAACTTTGTAAGAGCCTAGCGATCCTAAGTTTCAACATATCATCGAATGTCTCTTTTGGTCAGAAGCTCGTGGAATACGTTGAAGTCTGCGTTAATCTTCATATTACAGCTGTCATAGTTAACTGGTTTTCCACTAGCAACAAGAGTATAACTAGTTGTTTTGCCAAGTCAACAGGAAGGTTATAACATGAAAAAAATCGACACCAATTTCAGATTTTGTTAGTGGCAATGAATCTCTACGTGAAATCTTTGCTCAAATTCAAGTTGTAAATAACGGTGCTGTATATCACATTCGAAGTTATATTAGTCACAGAAAGCTCATAAATGGACTCTTGTGTAGTGTTTTGAAAAAAGCGATAGAAAACACAAAGACCTACGCGTATTCACCAAAAAGTTAATATTCACAGAAGTGTATGTATTTAGAGCATTGAAAAAAACAGAAAATATTTTAAGAACCAGAAAACATATCTTGCTGAATTCTTTTTCATGAATGGCACATCTTTGTTTCTCAGGTATGATTTTCGTTACCCTTTTAGGTGCTTGAATCTTTTTGATTATATCTTTGTTAGGTAAGATTGTGCCTACTGTAGATCTGTTGAAGCCATACTGCCTAGTAACATCAAACATTTTCTGCCCATTCTCTGTCTTGATTATTATTATGCTTGGTTTCTCTGGTGGGCATAGTTCTTGACACCTCACTATTTTTAGGCTCTATAATATTATCTGGAAACACATCTTAGCCGTCGAAAAAGAAAACAACTTGATCACAAGTTTAGAAAAAAATCACAAAGTGCAATTAAAACACCATGATAGATTAAGAGTCCATCCAAACCACTTAGTGGTAAACCTATCAGACAATAGAAATAAAAAAGATTTAAACCTCTGAACTAAATAAATAGATTTAATGTGGATTAATTAATAGTCTAAGTTCTGTAAATTGTACGTATACCAATGAGATAAGCCTCTATAAATAATTATCATATAGAAACTGTTGAATGTCTATTGGCCAGATTATATATATATATATATATATATATATATATATATAGAGAGAGAGAGAGAGAGAGAGAGAGAAATTAATAAAAACTGTTAAAGTTTTGTTCATAAATTACAGTAAAATATAATTCTACAAATGTATTGTAAGGTGTTTGTTATCCAAACATGTTTTTGTTGTTCGAGCATAAAAAGTCTTCTAGTATTCAAATGGGACTGCCTTCCATACATTCATAGAAAGACGGAGTGAAAGCGGCCCCAATCTATTTCTACTAATACAACAAAGCTCTCTCAATAATCGTACACTATAATTAGACCGCAACTATTTTTATTATGTTGCTAAAAATGTTTCTTAGCACATATATTGTTTACAAGATTTATAAAACTATAAGAGCATTCTAGAAAGCTGTCGCATTGTAACGCATAAATCATTAAGTAGATATACGTTCTTGTATTTGTTTTTATTTCTTAAATGCGTTGTGATGTACCCTTCAGTAGATAGTATTCAAGCAAATGAGCAACATGCAAAGAGTTAGTTTTGTAACTTAAGTCAGAAGAATCATGTAGAGGACGCGCCACTTCTTGTAATTATTCTTAAACTCAGTATTAAGTTGGAGACGGCAGTGCAGGCTACTTTTACTATACTTTACTTTTATTTATGCATACTGAACGACGTCTAAGATTCACTCACCTCTATTTTGACAATGGCGAATATTAGCATTTTAAACAGCTGTCGCCCCCCCCCCCCCCCACACTTCATTTTCATTGTAGTTTCTTTAAAAGTTTACTGTAATAGACATTTAAAATTTTATAATTCTATTGAATTTAAATTCGCCGCAGCAGAGAAAGTACAAACTAAAATATCTGCCAATAAAGGTTTTGTTAGAATCAGGACAAAGATTGTAAATTGTATTGTATTTAAAATAAATAATCAAACCAAGTAAATGGATTTTATTGACAGAACAAGTCATCAATTTCCTTCTTGTTTAGACCATATTGCTGGTGGGGGTCTAATTAAAAGTCAACTTTTTAAATGACTTTGGCGACAATGCTCAGTACCTCGAAGTGCTATGGTTGTTGATTGCAATTATTACTGTAAATTGGCCAGAAAAAAATGTTGATTGTATATAACCCACACCACCTAACCATTTAAAATGATTGAACTGATTTGACGGTTTTGTCTGACGTTGATGATATCTATGGGACAGCATATCTATGGGAAAGTTACAACCTGTTACTACAAATGACATCAAAAAACCTTTGAAATAATTCCAGATTTAACTAAAAAAATGTTTACTCTATGTGTTGGTTAACCTTGCCCTCTTTTTTGCATAACTGATATCTAGTATTACTTAAATCACCTTCCATTGCTTTTTTTTTGTTTTTATTATTGCCATTTTTATTACGTTTTATTTGTCTTTGTCTTTTAGTATATATCTTTCACTTGTATTATTTTACCTTAAATACCCGAATAATGTATATGCTGGCATTCATCGTAATTTGCATATGTACCTATTCTTTCTAAAAATAGGATTAAATGGAATTTTCTATACTTTTTGCTAATACAGTCTTTTGGCACATTTATAATCCTTTTTATGGTATCTTCTTCCTTGTACCACTATTTATTTTAAAACTTTCTAGTAAATATTCCATGAGACTGAACCACTCTGTGGTTTATTTTCTTTGAAGTAATTGCAATTTACTTTATTCAATTTTAATATCATTTTATTACATCATTTTTATAATTTCTATCAATATTTTGAAAATTAAATAATACCAGTATCTTTCTGTTACAATTTTGCAACTTTACTTTTCTTGTAAACTCTTATTATTGATTTTATCTTTTGAGCAGCATTAGGGCGGATCACTTTTCTTTAAAACAGTACTATATAAACTTGTTTAGTAGGTGCAACGATTTTTAAATTTTTCTTTTCCTAACTTAGATTTCTAGTAATTTTTCATAGTTTTAGAAGTTTTCCATTCTTTATTCATTTGCAAGTTGGAGAAAAGGGCACAATAAAATATCATATTTAGACATTTAAAGGGGTGAGAAGACCTCAACCTTCGCAGAGTCGATTCGGGTCAACCTCTTATCGCGCCGCGATAATACGCAAACCAATTGGGTTAGGCCTTATATATGTTTAATTTGATTTTTAGAAAATTATTTTTGATTTTTTTAATTTAATTTAAATTATTGGAAACACTAATAGTTACGATGCGGGAGCTATTAGAAGAAATAAAAGTTAAATTAGGTAAAATGAAGGTGAGGAACAAACGAATGGATAAAAAAATAGATTATTTTAAAAGAGGCTTAATTGAAATTAAGGTTAAAAACAAGCAACCCAGAAAGGGAATCAAATACTGAATCAAAATATACTAAAGCAAAGTAGAAGAATGAAAGAAATGGAAAGAGAGATAAGAAAAAGAAACATAACAATACATGGAGTTGAGTAACGAAAGGATGAGAGCGATCTGCAATTAAAAGGAAAAGTAAAGGTAATTATAGAAGATACGGAAGTAACAATGAGAATGGAAGATGAGATAAATGAGATCTGAAGAATTGGGAAGCAGCAGGTGGGAAACACAGACTAATTATGATGGAATTAAAAAATGGAATAAGCAACGAAGAAATTAAAGACAACCAAATTTACATGGAGAAAAATTATTCGAGATAAATACAAAAGCAAAGGAAATAATTGGTAAAACATATAAAACTAATTAGATCAAAAGAAAATTTGGCTGTCACGAAGTACAATAAATAATACAATAATAAATGGTGTGGCATATTAGCTGGAGCAATTAAAAGCATCTGAAAACTATGAACCCGAACAATTAAGGGTAATAGAAATAAGGGAGCAGAAAAGGAGAAGAAAACTTAGGATGGAATAAAGAATTAATAGAAAAAGTACAAACAACAAATAACATTATTCATACGTACATAAAGACAGGACATAACACAAAAAAGGCAGGAAAGTTGATCAAATATCCTGAGAAAACCAAAAAATAGAAGAGGGCATAATAAAGGAGAAATTGCTAAATATTAAGGGATTAAAGAAATAAAAAAACTAACGATGCATAGCAGGGGCCTGAATTTAATAACGACAATGGTGAATAAAAAGGATCAATAGAATAAAGGCGAAGCAAAATTACGATAGATATTATTTAGAAAAGAAAAATAAAAGAAAAAAGAGAAAGCAGAAAAACAAAGAAGAAAAAATAGATAATAATAAGTAAATGGGTGTTTTCTTGGGTTTTAATATTTTGATCGTTTTTTCAATACGACAAGTTCATCTTCATTTTATTTATTTGCTATTACATTATTTTCAATAGTTTCTTCTTATGTTAGGGCTTGTTCACATAATCCGCAGATTTTAAGAGTCGGACAAGGCACACATGAGAGAGAATTTATATTAACTTATCGGCATTTATGCAGTATTAACAATGGAAGCGGAGAAAGCATTTGATGCGCTCTATTGCTATCGCTTCCAAGATTGCTCATTAGCAGCTGGAAGAGAACCGTGATCCGTGTGGATTGATAAGACTCGACTAAAGTCACACACTGCCCACTTATTTAAATAGTGTGTTTATTGCTGCTGCACTTTTCCAATGTATATTACATTATCTGCTGTTGATTTTCCGCAGAATATATGAACAAACCGTTGAGCAACGCAGTAGAATTTTGATCGAGTAAAACTAATTCGCTATAAAGTTTATGAACGGTTTAAAGAGTTCTTCAATTTTCTTCTAGGGTTATGACACCATAAGTTAACTTAATGCAAATGACTATTCTGACTCATTAGAATGTGAAAAAAAATTCTTGCACAAAAAGTGTTCGTATGTCCTATTAATCAAAACTAAAACAAAGAACCACTCCACTTTTCCTTAATTAACCTACTTTAAAACTAAAATATTGCCTTAAGATCCTCTTAAACCCTTTGCTGATGTTCCTTAGGTGACTAGTTTTAGAAAAGGTAAGAAATGTCAGAGACGTCAGCAGGAATTGTAAATTCTTAACTCGTTAACAGACAGACGCGTCAAAAAATACGGTCTGTGAAGGCGCCATCTCGGCCCGTTATGTAAACATATGGCAATTACGTGCAAATTCTTAGGTGTAGCGACGGATTATAATAACGGCGCTCTGGCGGCAGCTGCAATAAAACTCTTCTGATTTTACGTTTTTTTGCACATAGTTCCTAAAGAAGTTTTGTTTTTCATGTGGTGCTGGCTAACTCTCTTCCTGGAAGTAACAACTTTCATTTCCTCAATACACTACATCGATTTTTACATAATCATGAAATTGTTGAATAAATTAGATTTTCAACTAAATTTTTTTCTCTTTTACAGGAGTTGGAGATTAACAGCATGTTTAATGCAATGTGCAACTTATCGCAGATATAATTTATAGGTTCAATAATTTTGGCAACTTGACATCTTAAAGCACATATAAAATAATAAAATAATTCATTTAAATCACTTGTATTAGTTATGTTACAGTTATACCGAAAATATTCAAATTAACTCGTGGACATATTTAAATATTGAAAAACAATATTTTATATCATTGCAAAGTACTGAAGGCGTTTTTGAAAACTTTTAATAGTGATTTTGTCAGCCTGCATGCTTTTGAAAATTCTAACAGAATGAATCAGCAGCCTCAATTTAAATGGTATGGATCAAGAATAATCCTTGTTTGACGCCTCTGTAGACTAGTTTAGAAATAAGTTTTCTGTAAAAGCCGCTGACAACAATTGGACATATACCACCATCCTTCTTTGACAAGGCGTAAAATGAAGCTATATAGAAAATTGGAACAACTTCCAGCAAACTAAACCGTCTAGTTAAAGATGAAATCAATTTTAAAGAGGCAAGGAGCACAAATCTATTATGTGTTGCGATCGAGTCCCATTCATGCCTCCTGCTGGTCCTTTTCAAAGTTGTAATGGCCAAGAAGATACCTTTATCGTAGAGAACAAGAGGTACGTCCGGAGAAGGGGCTGGACAGCCAGAAGTGTTTTTATTTGGTGAAGGATGTTTTTCGACCAAATTAAAGTAAGTGGCATCGTGTCTAGTTGCTAAAATATCCAAAGAAGAGAAAAGGCGAATATCTCCTTTGCTTTCAACTCTTCTAGATAAGCTTGTAGAGTAGGTGCCGGACTGAACCATAGGAATAGCTTTTGATTTAATGTTCTTCTTTATGTTGTACCACAAGGATTTACTATTTTTAATTAACACTTGAAAGCAATGAAAGGAGAAAGTGAGTGAAGTCCATGAAGAGACTTTATTTCGCTCCACAGATGCGTTGATGGTATCAGACAGGGAATATGCGGTGATAATTCGGGGCCCGTTGGGCATTATTCTCAAAATTTTAATGTTTGGTCAAGTTTTGGAACCGATTTTCGTTTATGTGACGGACAGCCGCCACCGGTTTATTTCAGCTCTAGTGTTTGCCAGCTGTTGGCATATTGCATTTACTAGCCTGTAAATTACACCACAATTAAAATTATAAAAAATGAGACATATTAAAATGTTATCCTAAGTTAGGTGTTAAAATTAGATGTGGGTGGGATGTTAGGGCTGGATTCTCTATGTTACTCGGGGCCAGCACGATCACGTCTTGCCCATACTGTGCGCATAAATTCAGAGTGCACTATTATGCTGCCGTTGATTACACAGTGGACAAGAGAGGTGATTTCCCTCTTATTTAATGGTATTACAGAGCTGAGGCTATTGTTGGCTGAAGTCCATGTCTCCCTCGCACCCACGACTAGCGCCGTGGTTGCTATGTCTTTGTTCGGGTATCTAACCCGCAGGACTTGCAACATCGATTGAGTATTATAGTACTCCACCTTCTGCACAAACGCGGACTCCAGCTATCGAGGGCCCTCCCAGGGGATGGTCACGTCACACACGACGGCTCGGTCACCCTTGATGAAAACGAGATCGGGTTTCCGAAGCTCGCCGTTGGACAAACGAAAACGTGGCTCCTCTTCTACTACCACCCCTTGCGGCGTGCCAGAATGCCTAGTCGCTTAGCGACACGGTCATGCCGTCTAATACGTGGCCAATGAGTTAAGGGGCAGCCTTGGAGCACATGAGAGAGACTCTCCATTCGGCTGCACCCCGCCCTACATCGTCGCGCATGTGGGGGGTTTGATGGTATACCCATTGTGGGCAGTAGGTTTCCCCTAAGCTGGACAGCTTTAACGTAATCGCCCCCGCTCCAAAAAGGGGGGTCGGTCTATCCAGCTTCCCGACATACTACTTTGCCCTGTAGCAGACCATTGCCTGAGTAGGATTTATCTAAAGCGTCGCCCCACACAGGCCCGATGTTATTGCCTCTTGTTCCATATTCGGTCGTCATGCGTAATATTCTCTGCCAGAGTCTTTCACCTTCTGGCAGAGAAAGAACGGCCGCGGTGGTAAGTTCACCCTTACTAAGTATGTTCAGAAAGCGGTTGTGGAGAATGGCTGGGATCTTGGCTCGTAAGGAAATAATGCCGAGCCCTCCCAGCCTTATGGGAGCGCGTATGTAGGCGTTCGCTGCATGTTCGGCCAGATGGAGGATTTTGCGGACAGATTTCCGGATTATTCTGTCTGCCGATTTCACTATCCCCAACGTTGTTATGGGGGAGGTGAGATATGCAAGATATTTCGGTATTAAATACTTCTTAATGAGCTGTATCTTTTGACTAGGTTTTAATGGCGCAGCAGCTACTAGTGCAATACGAGTGGTCAGCTCAGAAATAATAGGTGGAAGTAGGCCGGTACAAGAATATTTCTCCCCGAGATAGGCCATCATGCTATCCCCATGCAATTGGGTTAGCGGCTTACCTGATATAAAATCGATTTTTCTGGGAGGTGAATAAAATCTTCTTTCCGGGTACTACTCTCACTGCCAGGGCTACGCTTTTGTCTGCGTTGATAGAAAGTCCTCGGCGCGGACAGAACTCGACCACTCGTCTGAGCAGTTGCTGCGCTCCTTCATAGGATTCGCTCATCAGCAGTATATCATCGGCGTATGCTAGACACGCGACATGGACGTGCTCACTTAATGTGATGCCTTTTTGTGTAGCCTGCATGTCTTCTATCAGTTAATCGAGCGCCATATTAAATAGAATTGGCGACAGCGGATCTCCTTGTTTGACGCCTCTGTTCAGGTGAATTGGGGGGGTGATTTGGTCCCCATTTCTACCTGAGTCGAAGCATTGCTGTAGCCATTCATGATGAATTCCGATAGTTTGGAATCCACCGAGAACCTCTCCAGTGCTCTTGGAATGGAGTGATGCGATATTGAATCGAAGGCCTTGGAGAGGTCCTAGGCCAAAATATGGTAGGCCCTTTTTCGTGCTCGTTGATGTTTGATTAGTGTATGAACTGTAAGGTGGTTTAAAAGCACACCATCGACGGCTCGAAAGCCTCTTTGGTGTGGATGCAGCGGTAAGGCAGACAGGCGTTTGGCTAAGATCTTATGACATAACCGCACGATGCTGGAGCCAATGGTAATGGGTCTCCAGTTTTTGATATCTCTCGTCTCCCCTTTTTTATGAATTAAGATCGTGCGACTTTTGAAATGTTGTCAGGCAGACTGCCAGAGATGAGAATGGCATTCATGAGAAGTGTGGTCCGATGAATCGGTAAGCTCCGGAGGTGCTTTATTGTGAAGCCATCGGGCCCAGCGGAGCCAGAGCTGGTGGTCTCCAATGCCCACTTGACTTCCTCCTCCGCGATCGCCTTCCACAGAAGCTGGTCAGACATCTTGTGTCTATATATCGAGTGACGGTCGCTCGGAGACCTTGATTGAAAAAGATCTTGGTAGGAGCGATTTATCCTACAGAATACAAGGGGCCAGCCGCTTCTTGTCCTTAGAAAAGAGCGATAGAACCACCTTGTACCTGTGAGACCGACTCCTAATGGCTGAGTACTTAACGGTGATAGGGCGTTTCCTGGGGGGTTCAACGCGGAGGGTGGTTCGTGTCTGGCTTATCCATGCCGGAAGGAGGTTTACTAAGACCTCTTTATCCCCTGGTGTGACCGTAAAGATGGCATTTAACAGGTCAATGTCTATTGGCTCCCAAGTGCCTACGTGTTTCGTGTGGTAATCCATCACGAATTGCACGATGGGATCCGCAGCAGCCCTGGGAGGAGGTAAGGTGTCGTTGTATGGGTCGTCGGCCTTGGGCTCTGCCTTTACCTCAGAAGCAGCGCTTGTCCCGGGTTGAGGGGATGTGAAGTCTCCCTCATACCCCGCCGTACTAGATCTTCTGGGACCCACATCTTGATGGCGCCCCGCGCTTCTGAGAACCATTCTATGGTGGGTTTGAGGCCCGTTGCTAGAGGCCAGAATAAAGACCTCTGTTAGGGTAACGGAGACCTCTTCACCCTCTGTTGGCTGGTCACAGAGGGCTTCCTCCTCAATATCAATATTCTCAGGACGCTGCTTTTCCTTTAGGAGTTGGGAGATCAATTCTTTGTATAGGGAATCCTGCCGTTTGTCCTTGATGGCAGTTCTAGATCGTGTGGGCATGTTTTCAGCTAGGTGCATGTTAATGAACATCGGTCCAGCGGCTGGGGTCCACTATGGGATGGTCCGCCTGATCTTCCATTTCCATGTCGTATTCGGTTGGGTGAGTCTTGCGCAGATGTAAGCGCATTCCTCCATAACCCTTACACAGGCGGTTGCACACAGGGCAAATAACCTCTTTGTCAGGGTTGGGTCCTCGACAATAACGGCGCCTCAGGTGCTGTTTCAGGCCCGCCTCTGTGGCGAAGGTTTTTCCACATTGGCAGAGGACCATATCGAATTCCAGCAATGAAAAATGGATATGAGGCTAATAAATAGATAAAATGAGGGACGTTGGAGTGAGCAACGTAAAACTGCTGCTCACACACAGAAAAAAACGTTTAAAATCCAACGCCCCTAGATACTCCCCGAGAGGAGTTAAAAGCCGCTCAGGTCTACTTGTCGCGCGAAGAAGGTGCTATCTGTTCGTAGCACTACCCGAGTGCCCCGGAAATCAGGTGGTGTTTAATCTCTCGGTCTAAGCGGGCAGTACACGCGATAAGAGGTCCACCCAGCGTTCGCCGTAACCGAAGTTACGTTACCGACTCTCACCGCGTAGGAGGTGCTGATGTGGGCTTGAATTGAGAAGTTGGCACCTTTCACGAGAGTAACTTTCGCTTTTCTACAACGCTTTCTAACAAAAGTGCTAGAAACGTAGAAATCGCTACTCATCCGCTCTCACTACTCCGTGTGCACGCCTACTTTCCATCCGAATCGGAGAAAATAACTTGGGGTGATAAAAGCTGTCTCTTGTGCTTTCAGGAGCAATGTATTTTTATACCGGCCTTTTTTAAGGTTTTGCTACAATATTGACATTAGACTAGGTTTTTAGAAGAGTCATCAAGCTGAGATGCAGTCACTTGTTCACAGTCATGACGGGTTCTTAGGGCAGAACATTTTCCCTAAGCTATGACCTCTATATTAGAGAAAGAAGCGCATTCTGAGTGGAACTAGCAACAGCAATTGTTGCAAAATGTAGCGCTAATATATCCAAAAAACAAATAACATTGTCCACCAGGTGTAATAAACAAAAGTTTTAATTGAAAAGCACCACAGATTAAGTCCACTTTCGAAGTGGGTTAGATAAACTGGAACCACAGATTTAGACCCAAATTTAGGATGTTTAATTGGATTCGTTATTTGTTGTACTGAACATGCAAAATTAACTATAATAAGTAGAACTTGTAATATCAAGCTTCAAATTGACGTTTTCTATTCTTTTTTCCCTTCTTCATTCAAGTCTACCAATCTAAATCTTCCTTATTTTTTAAAGATAAAACTATTAATTCTTCTCAGAGGCTCAACAGGGCGACTTATCTGGCTCTTTACTATTTAGTCTTTCGGTTCAGCCAATGATTGATCCTTACATTCTGAATTCAATATTTGGTATTTGAACGATAGAACTTTGGCAAGAGATCCTGATGTAGTCCTACAATATTTTGAAAACCTATGTAATTTATTTTCATCACTCAGACTACAAATTAACCACTAACAAATGCTAGATATTCTTCTTGGGTAATGTTAAAGAATCATTTTTTTCCAGTTTCATAGAAGTTTCTCCTGGGGTCCAGCTTGTAGAGCTGCTTGGAGCTCCGGTTAACGACAGTAGAATAAAACCCAATTTTGATAATAAAATAATTGAGTTAAAAGACTTATTTTGAGACTGCCATTGATCAAATCTTACTTTGTTTTTTGTCTTCTTCAGTACTGTATTTTTATTTCTAATTTCATTTACCTCATTCAAACAATTCCACTAAGTAAGATTCTGGACTATCTAGAATATATCGAAGATCTCTTCAAGTCTGGCCTTGAATCTATTTTCAATATTTCCCTCAACGAAACACAATGGAGCCAAGTTTCCTTTCCTGTGAGATTCGGTGGTGCAGGGGTTCGAAAATCCTGGGAAATTACTATACTTTTAGTTTGGGCTAATTAAATAATACTCAAAGCCTTGTCAACTCAATTTTCCTTTTTTGAAGTCTTGGGTGAGAATCCATTTTACCTAAACCGATGTTTAGGAAAATAAACACAGGAAATTTTTTTTGGTCATCTTAACATCCAAAAAGAGTGGGGTAACATAAATCTTTCAAGTATGTTGAATTCTTTCACTTTAGATACAAATTTAGACAGGATTCGATTTGAGGCTTTTAAGTATCAAGAGGCTTCTCCTTGGCTAACCGTTTTCCCTTCTTTAGTATTGCATAGCTTTTTGCTTTCTGAATAGCAACTCCTTTCGCGTGAACAAGTTTGTAAACTCCATCAATACATTTGTAGTATGAAGGTGGAAAGCATTGAATACCATGGTATACACTCGAAAAAAAGTGCAAGATGTTACTACCATTATCACAAAATAAACAAAGTAATCAAACGCGTAATATCTTCTACCGATAGATCTTCAATTTTGGAACCTAACGGCTTAAGTCGAGATAACAGGAAACGCCTCGATCGAATGACACTTGTGCCATGGAGTAAGGGAAAAGTTCTTATTTGGGACTTAATTTGCTTTGATACAATGACCCTTCATATCTCGATATAGCTTTAAGAAACCAAACACTGTTTCCAAATTGGTTGCATCTAGGAAGTCTCTAAAGTACAAGAGTCTCAATGATAAGAGTTAGTTTTAGTTTTTTTTGCGGTAGGAACTTTTGGACCCTAGTGTGATGTCTATTAAAATGGATGTTATGGTGTTGCACTGTATCCATTTATCTACAAACCAATGTTTTCTAAGCTTCGTTGGTAACACTCTTGTGCTTTAGATCCAAAGAACTGACGACATCCTTGTACTTCCTGAAAGTTGGCAAAGCGACGTCCAGTCAAGAAGTAGTATTCCAATGATGCCAAACAAGGACTCTTAGGGTGGGGTTGACATGTCTTCACTTGACAATACCAGGGTATTGGTGTTCCAAAATAGTATTGAGCTGGTGACAACATAGCTCCGTGTTGATAGTTCGACCTTTGGGAACCAGTTCAGGAAGAAAAATGAATTCATAGAATAAATTTGGGCTTAAAAGTCTTTTTTTACAACAGATTCTGCAGCTTGACCTATACTTAATCGTTGATTTGATCTATCTAGATTACGAAGATAGATAGATAGACTTTTTGTCACTGGTAACAGTTCGGCGAAAGAATCAGAGATCCTGAGGAACCGGCAAGCAATTGGTTACACATTACCCTGATGTTCAGCTTTCTTTTGCATTAAATCGTGAAGAAACGATTTGGTCTAACTTATGCAAGTAAGGGCTTATTTTTTATCGAGATAACTTAAGCTTTTATAATGATAATTGTCGAGTGATTATAGCTGAAGTTGTTTTGGTTTTCTTTTGATGCAATTTAATTTCCAAAGTGGTTCATGCTGCCTTATCACTTTTGCTTTACGATTTCTTTGATTGATGTTATTGTATATAATCTACATTTCATCACCAGTCATCATTAGTTTCAAAAATAGTTCGTTTTTGTAGCGCTTGAGATGTAAATCGCAGATGTTGATACGCTACGTTAACCAATTTTTTTTCCATACACCAGGAGCCTAAATATCTAGCTTTCTGACGAATCAAAGCTTTTACAAAACATTTTCCCATCTTACATGTTGAAATATGACGATGCGATTCGAATAGGCCTTGATTTGCTCACCAACTTCAGTTAATTAACCGGAACGTTGATCTTTGAGTCAAAAAACACTGAGACGAAATTTGATAAACCAATCCTGGCAGGTGTGTTCTGTTAAGATATCAACACTATATACTTCACATCTGTTTGTGAACACCGGCAGCTTTCTTGGCTTTAAGGAAATAAAAAAGCAAAATGTGATGAAAATTTTGATTTTTGCACTCCATGTTAAAATCAGCACCAAACCAACAGCTGTAAATAAAATTACGCTTAATTTACTTATAAATCAAGCTAAAAGTGATAGCTAACAAATGCCAAAGGGAATAAATCATATTTTTTATGGAAATCATGCAAAAAGACGGCTAAAGTCATCTTTTATGAAGTTTTAAATTACTTTTGCAACAATACCATAATTAATTAGACACCCAAAAATAATTATTTTTAAATAACTTTGCGGTCAGAAAAGTGCATACTGTTAAATGAAATTACTTTAAAACGTTTAAACAAAAAACAAATAAAAATTAATAGAATTCAAAAATTTAGAAAATTTTGAAATTTGTTCATCTACTTAATAAATAACATAAAAATTAGTGACGTCACATAAAACCAATACAATGCATGTAGAAAAATAATTTTACTTTGTTTAACAGTAAAAAACCTGCTTTATGGGGCAAAAATCGTTTCTTAAACAATTATATATCAATAATTCGATAATATACCATCTAACAAAAATTTTCGATTATCTATAACCTTTAAAATGTCGATAGGCCTTGTATGCGTCATACCCATGGATGATTCCGACGACCGTGCCTAGCACCTGAAACGAATGCATCGTCACTCAGGAATTCGTTATGATTATGGCTCATAAGTGGTAATTTTATTATACTAGCCAAATAATAACACGGAAGATAGTTTTGTTGTGTTGTTATAGTAAAACTTTGTTAACAAAAAAGTGAGCGAGCGTCCATTTTATCCTGTTTTCAGTTCCGCATGACTAAGTTGTTGCTATCTACGTACCTGATTGTAACAATTACAGTGCACATATCTACCTGCTAGCACAATTTCAAATAAATAATGACTCAAGCACCTAATCATCATACTTAGTCAAATAATTTTTTTCCCAAAATTTTTTTATTTTTGAAAATTAAGAATCTTTAAATATATAACTAGTAATTACTGGGTTGTCCAAAAAATTTATGCCGATTATTAAACAAAATTTAAAGACAATATTTATGTGTTGATGTTCATTTATTTAATTACGATTCAGCATTTAGTTCAACAACCTTTCATGTAACTTGAACATTTTATCCTTCCAGAACTGCTCAGGTTTCTGGGCGAAAAACTTCTTAATGTAATTATCGAATGATTGTTTGCTAAGAGTTCATAATACAGGATTCTTTTCCTTAACCCCCAAATACAAACCATGACTTTTTTTGGATTAAAATCAGCGTTGGAGGTAGCTATTGGTGTTTAATTTTGCATATCCCAAGGCTTTTTTTGTTCAACATTATTGTAGGTGATCTATTGTCATCGCCCGTCGCTAGAAAACGGGGCGTTGTTGTTGGGTTTGTACAGCGTGTCTCAAATGAAAATGCGACCCATTTAATTTTTCTTGGTCAAATAATACGGGACCTAGCTTTACTAAATGCTTTTGGATAATGATTTTCAATATTTTTAATATCTCTGCTATATCTCGTGTCGTGTACCGTAGGTTGTTCTCGATCAGTGTCTTGATTTGCTTATCGTCAAGGGTGGAAGATCTACCCGAGAGTTGTTATTATTTTAGGTTGAAACCATAATCTCTAAACTTAGCAAACTATTTTCGAACAGCTTTTCAGGTAAAGAATTTTCTTCGTAAGCAGCACACGTTTTATTGTTGCTAGAGTGGCATTTTGCCTTTCCAGTAATAGAAGAACGTTAGGTGTGTAAAATGCACTTTGTATTCTTTCATTTTCGAAAGGGTACAAGGATGACACAAATCAATTTATTGCAAGGAATTTTTTTTAAAGATGTCACGTTTAGGAATACCTAACAAATCGCGCGCTTTCTATAAGCATCGATCAAATCTCATTTTTTTATCTTCTTCAGCGCTGTATTTTTATTCCTAAGTTGATTTACCTCTTTTGATGATCTCTTCAAGTCTGGTCTTAAAGCTATTTTTAATATTTTACTCAATGAAACACAATGGAGCCAAGCTTCCTCCGCTGTGCGATTCGGCGATCTAGAAATTTAAAAATCTCAGGACATTTTAGTCCCTGCCCTTTTGTATTGATTAAACAGTACTCAGAGCCTTGTCAACTCAATTTTTTCTTTTCTTCGAGACTTGGTTGAGAACCTATTTCACCTAGAGGCCGTTGATGGATCATCCGGATCATTCTAACGTCTAAAAAACATAAACCGTTTAAGGATCTTGGATTCTTTCACTTTAGATACAAATTCAACTTGAGGGCTTTAAGCATCAAAAGTCTTTTGCTTGATTAACCTTTCTTCCTTTTTTAAAATTGGATATCTTTTTGGACGACAACTCCTTTCCTGTGGCAATAGAATTTCGCCTGGGCCTTAAAGTCTGTAAACTCCATCAATGCGTTTGTGGCATGACCGTGGAAAGAAATGAATACCATGGTCTACATTGCAAAAAAGTGCAAAACGGCAGTATCGCCATCGCAAAATAAACGAAGCAATCAAACACGCAATATCTTCTACCGATACACTTTTAGATTTGGAACTTAACGGCTTATGTAGAGATTATGGGAAATGCTCCGATGGAATGGAGTAAGAAAAAAAATCTTATTTGGGACTTTAGTTGCTTTGATACAATGGCCCTGTTTCTAAATTGACTGCATGTAGGAAGTCTCTAAAGCAAAAGAGTCTCATTGACTAGGGTTTTTTCTAATTATTTTTACCGTAGAGACTTTTGGACCCTAGTGTGAGGAAGCTATTTCTCTTATCAGTAATATTGGCATTCACCTCAAATTTTTCTGGTGACTCTCGTTCCCGTTTTTATTTAGTTTAGAAATTCATCGCTCTAATGCTGGGGGACGTTCCCTCCAAATATCCGCAAGGATGAAATTTTTCTTTTACTCTAACTAAATGTTTTTTTAATTGTTAAAGATACCAGTAGCTCAATTGTAAATTAAAAAAATAGATCATTCGTTCTTGAATTAACAGTCTGGTGTAATTTTTTTTTAAATTTCTTAATATAATTTTTTTTATTTAATGGTTACAAAATTAAACGTTGAAATGTATGTTATTGTATTGTATAGTATAATCTACGTGCCAAAGTTTTCTAAGCCTCGTTGGTAACATTCTTGTGCTTTGGATCCAAAGAATCGACCACATTCTTTTACTGAAAATTGACAAAGCGAAGTCCAGCCAAAAAGTATTTATCTAATGATGCTACTAGGGTGGGATTGACATCTAACTTCAATTTACTATACCAGGGTATCGTTGTTCCGCGATAGTATATGTATTGTTAAGCCTTTTGACAGTATAGTCCGGTCTTGATGGTTTAAAACTCTTACTTTTTGCAACAGATTCTGCAGCTTGACTACATTTAACCGTTGATTTGATCTATTTAGATTATGAAGATAGAAATACTTTTCATCACTGGCAACTTTTGCGTTAAATCGTGAAAAAAAATTTTCATTCATTACTTTACCAGTTTAAGCAAGAGACGGCTTATTGCCTATCGGGATAGTTAAAGCTTGAAAGCTGTTTGGATCTAGACCTCATTTGAAAACTGATGTCACCGTTAACGTAGTTTTCAACCAATTTTGAGTCGTGCGATGTAATATCACATCCCAACATTCATTCTTGCGCACTATTCAGATGTCATCAGCAACACTTTATTTTTTCGTCCAGTAATGCCAGATTGACCAAAATATTAAGCGTGATACCTACCTTCACAAAAAAAACACCACTCTAATATTTAATAGAGACTTTGAAAATTTTTCTTTTTGTGCCGAATAGATAATCTAATCTCTTTAGATTAAACTAAACTGTGAGCCATAATATTATTGCAACTTTTCTCAACAACCTCCCGTTTAATTCCTATCCAAAAAGGCCACAAAACTAAGAAAATATTAACAAATCGCTTTGAAAATTACTCCCACATCCTCCTTGTTTAATCTGGCTGAAAACGAATATTATATGTTTCCTAAATTTAAAAACTCTGTAAGTGACGAGCTGTAAATTATTGGAATGTTGCAAAAGTACAATGAATGAACCTTTCTGAACTCCATAATTCCACCTTCATAGAACCCCTAGTTCCTGCCAACAAAAAATTTAATCAAGTGCGATTTTGCATGATCAGTTTGAAGGTTTTACCATTCAAAGAGTTTTGCATAGATATAAATAAATGATAATCTGATAGTGCAAGATTAGATGTGGTGGATGTGGTATCACTTCTCAACCGAGCTCCAATAATTTTTGACGAGTCACTAAAGTGTATGTGGTTTATAACTACTGTAATGAAGCACGATTTCTTTGCGAGTTGCCAATTCTAGACGTGTTTTTTGATTGCTTCATCCGGTTTCATCAATTGTTGACCCTACACAACTGAATTAGTCGTTTGGTTCCTCGAAAGCAGCTCAAAAGGCACAACTTTGTAACCCCTCCTAATTGACAGCATGATCCTCTTTTGATGCAATTTAGCTTTTGATGTGGTTTTGATTGATATAATTATAAAGAATGCATTTTTCCTCACCACTTACCATTAGTTTCAAAAATGGGTTGTTTTAATCGCAGGTGTTGATGTCTTGGGTTAAGTGAATTTTTTTCACTACATATGTAACCTAAATATCAAGCTTCTTAACGGATTAAAGCTTCTATAATGCATGTTAATAGTTTAAAAATTCAAATATGACGATCGGGTTCGATTATGGCTATGATTTGGTCATCATATACTTCATTTGACCAACCAAAACGTTGATCATCTTTGAAAAAAAAATTATCAGGACAAAATTTAATAAACCAATCTCGACAAGTGCGTTCTGCATCAACACTATAGACTTCACATCTAGTGCTACACAAATTCTCACTTCATCAGATAAACAAGTCGTTGAAAATTCGCCCACTTTTGAAAAGTTACTAGATAAGCACCTCACCCTCTAATAATACAAGTACTAGAGATTTCCCATCCCCAGATTCAAATGTTGAATCACTGTTTCCAATGATTAGGTTTTGTTAGCTATAAGATTTCTCAAAAAAAGCTTGAATGGAATCGGATCTCAACATATAATTGATTTCTGCTCCCCCCATGATAATCACAAAGATAAGTTAATAATTGTCTTAACAATTCTATGTAACTTCTTACTTTCGGGGAAAGTTTATTAAGAAATTATACCTATTCTATACGGAGCTTCTTTTTGTGCTCTTTCTAAGAAGAATGGAGAAATTAGACTTACTGTTATTAGAAGTTTGTTCATCTAAATTAGCCTGTAAATCTGTTTATTCTAATATGGAAGAATACTTACGTCCCTTACAATTGAGCTTTGCTGCTCGTGCGGGATGTGAAAAGCTTTGTGGATCATTATGCAGATTCAGAAAAAATTTCCCACAAAGTAGATGTTAAGAAAGCATTCAACTCTCTTGAAAGAAAGGATATGCTATTAACTGTCAACAAGAGCATGCCCCTTTGTTTACCAAGCTAACTGCAGAAATTCTATTCTCCTACATAGAGCACAATTTTTTTAATAGTTCTTATTGAGTCCAACAAGAAGATCCTGCAGAGTTTTTGCTCTCCAGTCTTTCGAACCATCTCATTATTCATCCATTGTCATCTGAACTAAACATTTAGTATTTTGGTGACGGGACATTTACTGGCGACTCTTCGACTCTTTTCAACGATTTCAGGTTTTTATCCGAAAAATTTGAATCCCTTGGACTCTCAATCAACTTCTCTAAATGTGAACTAATTTTTTGGTCCATTCAATTATCCTGTTGCTAATGATTTTCAAGGTTCTGCCATGGAATTAAATTTGTTCAAGATGATTTATCCCTCTTAGGAGCACCAAACATCAAAAGCGCCATAGACACTATCTTCGAGAAGAATTTACAAGAAATTAACCCCTTGATTTCTCATTTGTCTTCAATAAAATCACACTTTGCTTTATATTTACCTCCACACTGAACTCTTGCACTAAAATTGATGTACCTCCTTTGGTCTACTTCTGCATTCAAATTGCCTAACATTTTGGAAATGTTTGACTCACTTTTTAAAAACTGTTTAGAAGCAATTTTAAACATCTTCTTAAATGATAATCAATGGAGACAAGCTTCATCTTGTCAAATTTGATGGTCTGAGTATAAGGAAAATATTGAATATTGTGTTCCCTGCTCTTTTATTCAATTTACATTGCTCGCCTTTACTCAAGATTTGGCAAACTTTCAAATTTATAAGGAACCTTTGAATTTGTGGAAAGCAACGAATGGAAGAAATTCCCCTGCAACTAAAACTATCCAACGTTCTTGGAACTAAATTCATTAATCAAGATTAATAACTATTTTTATTTTAACTCAGAAGTCGGCCTTGTTAGATTTGAGTCGTGTAAAAATTATGAATCTTCTGCATGGTTATCTGTGTTGCCCTCCTTAGCTTTAGGTAATAACTCCGTATTTTCATCGGTTTTCGCTTAGGGCTGGACGTCTGTGAACCTCACTTGTGTCTTTGCAGATTGAAAGTTGATAGCCTGGGCCACCATAGTTTCCACTGCAAAAAAGTTCTGGTTTGCCGTGATGATGGCAAACGTGATGATGGTATGACCTTGGTATCCTGATCAAAAGGAAAAGCCCTATTATGGGACTTTACCCTCCTATTTTGCGCTTTTTCTTCAGAAGATTGGTTCAGTGGCGGAATTAGCGGCTTCGAAGAAGAAAAAACAAACAAAACTATTTTTAAACAAAGATATGCTTTAGTTCCTTTTGCAGTAGCAACATTTTGACCCTGGTTAATGATATCGGTTAATCTCTGGGGACCTTCACTCAACGCATAAGTTTAGAAATCCAACAAGGGAATGTAGCTTATGTTATGAGGCACTTCTCTCCTTCCATTCCTATGGATGAATTATTATATTTACATTGAATTATTTATAACGATTTGTGTTTTTTTGCAAAATGTTTACCTTAAACAAAATCCTGCACAACGCATATTCGTTTTACAGTGAGTGGCGGTAAAAAATCTTCTTTAGATGATACCAATTCAATTCTAACTCTAAATTTCTGAAAAAAAACTATAACCAAGAATAAACAAATTAAAAATATTTATTGCATACAAAAAATCGTTTATTAAACAATTAAATATCAATAATTCGATGATATACCATCTAACAATAATTTTCGATTATCTATAACCTTTAAAATGTCGATAGGCCTTGTATGCGTCATACCCATGGATGATTCCGACGACCGTGCCTAGCACCTGAAACGAATGCATCGTCACTCAGGAATTCGTTACGATTATACTTCATAAGTGGTAATTTTACTATGCTACATAAATAATAACACGGAGATAGTTTTGTTGTGTTGTTATAGTAAAAAGTTGTTAAGGAAAAAGTGAGCGAGGGCCTGCCCATTTAATCCTGTGTTCACTTCCGCGTGACTAAGTTGCTGCTATCTATGTACCTGATTGTAACAATTACAGTGCAAATTTCCACCTGCTAGTACAATTTCAAATAAGTAATGACTCAAGCACTTAAAATGTCATAATAATATCATCATATTTACTCAAATAATTTTTTGTAGGCAAAAATATTTTGTAGTTTTCATTTTTAATAGTTGAAGAGCTTTAAATATATACAATTTGTAATTATTGTGATTATAAGAGACAACATTTTTATGTTTCGATGTTTACTTATTTAATTACGTATTCAGCATTTTTTTCAACAACCTTACATTCCATCCTACCAGAACTTCTAGACTTCCAGGTTTCTAGACAAAAAACTTCTTGAGGTAATTTTTCTAGCTTCCAGAGAATTGAGGTTCTTGGCATTAAAAGAGTTTTGCAAAGACTTAAATAAAAAAAATCTGAAGGGTTAATATCCTGTGAATATAGCGGGTGGGGCAGCGCATCTCAGCAAAGCTTCAACATTTATCGGATAATCGCAAGGACACGGGGTCTAGCATTATGCCGATTTGTTTTCTCCTATTTTCAAATGGATACAAGAATGAATTGCGTCCTTTAAGAATATGTACACAATCGTGCGTTTTCTTTAACTGTGACGTATTCAGAAATTTTCGAATAGAGGCCCTTTCAGACAATCCAAAAAAACTTGCAACAAATCATATATATCAATTTTTTGTTTTGTAATAGTATAAATTAAGGCAACGTTATATCATACGTTTAAATATTTTAAATTGTTACTTTGCGATATAAAATCAACAAAATAATTAAAATAAATTAAAAACAGAAAGCAAAGCATTTGTTAAAAAATAATAAATGAAAAAATAGTTTTGAAGCTTAAGAGCAAGTTTCTTTATTAGACATTTATTAATACTTGGAATATATTGTATCCTATGAGACCGATAACACTCTTGTGATAACGTGACCAGACCCCCTTCCAATGGTGGGATCTCTAGCCGCTTCTTCAGCTACTAGCCAGTTCTTTAGTAATTTTACCATTGGTTTTTTAGCAATAATAGTAATATAGTATTTGCATAAATTTATATTTATATTACAATGTTTTGTCCTTCTCTTTTAGTAAATCTTCATTAGGGGTCTGGTTGAACATACACCAAGATGCATTAGTCAACATCAGGAGAATTTTGAACCGACTTCTTTATATAATAGTTACACAGGATTTACTAGCACATCCCCATAATTCTATTTCATACCTCCAGAGCAGGGCTATGATTGTCTTGTATAATAAAAGTTTATTTTCAAATTTTAGGTGAAACTGTAAACTGCATCTATTAGTTGGACAATTTTTAACTCCAAATGGGTTATTTGTTTCTTACTGTTGACTTATTGACATGAGCCGATAAACAAATTTAATGCACGATAAAAAAAGCATTGCCTTATTTTATCAAAACTTTGAGTGGCAACTTGCTCAAAGAAAATGTGAGAAATTAACATTAAGCTTTAAAAAGGGTGTGAACATAACAGTTCCATTAGATCTGTAAACATATCAATTCCATGTTTTGCTTTCTTAATGCATTAGATTAATGAAGAGGACATTTATAAGCTTTGCTTTTACGAATATTCTCACATCCTAAAATGCCATTTTTGAAAGTCTATGATCTTTAAAAAATTGTCAGTAAAACTGCATATTGCAAATATTCCTCACTTATTAATAATATATTTTTTGCAACGCGTTATTTCCTATAAATTTACCACAATATACGTTGTGTGGATAGACGTAACTACCACTCAGCATCTACATTCTCACCGTTGTCAATTCGTCGGTTGTGTTTTAGGATACGATGAAATAGATTCCCAGTTTGGTTAAAAAAGCATGTTTAGCAATGAAGCGTGAGTTTGTAAACAAACAAAATTAATGCATTAGGAGTTTGGAAAATCTTGTAACGAATAAAAAACAACTTTATCCCCAACGGGTCGCTGTTAGGTGTAGATTTTTGGACAAGTAGCATGCTAGCTATAATAACTATATCTTATTGAAAGACTGCCAATACAATTGAAACAACACTTGAAAGCCAACAGTTTTAGGTGGAGGAGCTTACATTTGAAAGGGCACTCCCTTGTTCTAACATTGAGAAACTAGTCCTACGAGAGTAATCCCAAAAATAAGGTCTCCAAGTCTCTAGGGCCGCAAGGAAACTTTACACGCGGCTATTGGCCACACTATTTTTGTATTTGCTGCTTCCATTCTTAAGTAAACCATCGTTTAGCTTGCGAAGATACTCAGTTTTGATTCGGCAGCCGTTCGCAATGGAGCTCCTGCTTGCCTCTACCAACAGGTACAAAGTTTGCGTAGTTATTCGGCTTTTGAACGCAAGAGACGTTAAACCAATCAAAATTCATCGCCAATTGATGGAAGTGTATGGAGAGTCATGGACAAAGATCAAAATCGTCCGCAAGTGGTGTGGGGAGTTTGCAGATGGTCAATTTTCCACCAGAGAGTTGCGAAGGTTGAACAAATCGTACTTAAAGATCGGAGGATCACTCTCGATGATCCCTGCACTTTGGTTCCTGAGGTTTCTCAAACCACCGTTCGTAGGACTTTAATTTGAACGTTGAAATATCAGAAGGTGTGTGCAAAATAGGCAAATGCTTACAGAAAACTACCAACGACAACACGTTGACCTTTGCCATGAATTTCTTCAACGCTATGCAGACGAAAATTACCCACCCGCCCTATAGGCTAGACTTGACACTTAGTGACTACCATTTGTTTCCTAAGTTGAAAGTGAAAGAAGTGACCCAACGCTTCCTCAACGACATGGCGACGAGCTAGTATGACATAAGTATACAAAAACTACCACAACACCCACAAAAATGCATCAACCGAAAGAGCGATTATGTAGAAAAATAGTAGAATATTCAAGCTTCAAAATAATTTATCAATTATTGAAACCAAACTTTTTTTTCTATTTTTAAAAACTAGACCTCACTTTTGGAATTGCTCTCATATATAAAGGTCAACGGCATTAGAATACAGATAACACCTAGAAACTACTGCAGTAAAGGTCCACATAGATAACTCTAGTATAAACATGGCAAAGTTCAAAACAAAATATTCCGAAGCTTTCTCCCATTCGGATCTCCGGGAAAGACTGTTGTGAACAATGTTGTAAGGAAGTATTTTATAAAACCAACTAAAAAACTTGTGTGCAGCAGGAAAATTAGCAAATGCTATAGCAGAAATGAATAGACTTAAACTGAGTGCACTTGGAATTAGTGATCTACAGTGGCCAGGACCAGAAAGGTGTATAAACGATAAAGATGTTTTATATTATAGAGTTGGAATTATCATACAAAAGGAAATAAACAAATCAGTAGTAAGTTTTTCTCCCCATTCTAAATGTGTAATAATGATACAACTAGACTCTAATAGAGGAAAAATCAATATAATCCAAGTACATGCACCAACGACAGACAGACAAGAGAAAGAGATTGAAACCTTCTATGAACAATTACAATATGTCTTAAAACCTACTTATAAAAGGGTGACTGCAATGCTAAAGTGGACAAAACAAAAACTGAAGGATGTAGTGGAGAATATGGGTTGGGAAAGAGAAATTATCGAAGAGAACGTCACACAGAATTTTATAAAAAGCAAAGAATTATCATTAATTAATGCGATGTTTAAGTTACCAAATAGAAGATTGTATTGGAGGTGGCCTAAGGACAATAAAGAGGAAACTATTGAATATTAAATAGGTTATATAATAATTAGAAACAAATTTTAAAATGCCATTACATCAGCAAAAACATAACCCAAAGCTTGAGATTAGATCAGATCACAATCTTGTGGTAGCAACATTAAATATTAAATTGAAGAAGTTAAAATTTAATTGTAATAGGCAAATGATAAATGTAAAGGCACTAAAAAAGAAACGTGCACACAATAACACAAAAGAAAAAGTTAATCGTCATCTCAGAAATGCTGAACAGAAAACGCAAATTAAAAGTGGAAAACACAAAGGCTGCTTTATTGAAAGTCAAGAGTTCCTAATTCCAGCTAGAGTTAAGAGAAAAGGTTGGATGACAAGAATTTTAGACTTGATGGGAGAAAGGCGGAACAACAAAGCTAAAAATAAACAAAAATATAAAGAAATTAATAAAGTAATTAAATTAAAAATTGAAAAAGCAAAAGTAACACAAATATGACTGCTTCAATATGCACAGGAAGATTGAAGAAGTAGCAAGTAATCAAAGAGCAAAACAATCCAGTATATTAAAAGGCGAGGATCAATCACTGGTATAAAATAAAAATTATAGACATGAAATAAAAGTCATAGAAGAACTGTTTAAGGACGACAGATCTGAACTAATGGAAAGCGAAACGGTAGAAACAGGGCCAGAAATATTAAGAAGTGAGATAGAATATGCTGTTAAAAATGCAGAAATCGGAAAGCTGTTGGCCCAGATGAAATTCCAGTAGAATTGTTAAGACATAAAATATGATACAATGGACATAACGATAGACCTTTTTAATAAAGAATTGTACGGAGCATAGAACTACAGCACTGATGAGTCATACATTGAGAGTCTTTCTTAAAGTTATTCATAAGAGAGTTTACAAGAAACTTGAGGAAGGCATCAACAATACACAAATGGGCTTTAGGAAGGGATGAAGAACCAAAGAGGCCTTATTTGGAATAATTGTATTAATACAGCGATGATTAGGCATAAATCAAGACCTTTTCGCATGCTTTATCGATTTTGAGAAAGTTTTAGGTAAAATCACACATTGTCAGACATAAAATATTGATAGTTATGACAAAAAAATAAAATAACAGAAAAAATTAAGATATGTCGAGGTGTCCACTAGAGCTATATTTTTTCTCCGACTTTGCTCAATATACCTATATATAGTAAAACTTTGTGCCAAGGGGCTTTAGAAAAAGAAAAATAGAAATGATTATAAACAGTGAAATTATAAACAATGTGCGATATGTTATCGTACGTTAATAATAGCAGATAATTTGAAAAACCTGCTGCGTTTAGTTGGAAACATAAACTTTCACAGTAATAACTACGGTCTGAAACTAAACCTTAACAAGACAAAGCTAATGATTATATCAAAGAAACTAAATTTTGACGATAATTTGACAATTTTTAATATACTAATTGAAAAGGTCAACTGCTGTAAATATCTAGGAGTGTAGATTGCAGAACTAGAGATAAACTAAAGAAATTAAAACAAGAATATCGAGAGCAAGACAAGTGTTTATAAAGTTGAAAAGATTCTTGTACTGATCCCTTAAATACGTATGTTAGGATGCTATGGTTTTTTCACATTGCTATACGGTTCAAAGACGTGAACATTAAAGTAAACAAATATTAAGAACCGTCAGGCTTTTGAAATGTAGTGCTACAGAAAAATACAAAGAACAACATGGGCAGACAAAGATAACTAACACAGAAGTATTACGTAAAACGAAAAAGGAGTGTGAAATAATATACACAATTAAAAAGATGTATTTAGACCACATATTAAAAAGTACTCATTGTTGAGGCGAATAATACAGGAAAAAATAAAAGGGGGGTAAGGCGAAGGACATCCTGGCTACAGAACTTAAGATAGTGGCATGGTTTTAGAACCAACAAATTATTTAAAGTTGCTGACAACATAATACAAGCCACCTTGTTGATTGCCAGCCTCTGATATGAGACAGTACTCTAAGAAGAAGAAAAGGCGTGATTGTCTCATAATCCTATGAAGATGATGCTGGAAATGCTCTAACTGTGTGTATTGCCGTTACATGAGAATCCAATTTTTTGACACAAACTAGGCGACACGGATGTGAAACGAATTTAATCTCAGCTGGATGACTCCACCTGCCATTTATCTAGAGTAATCACACCAACAATATACCGGTCGAGCAATTTCAAGGAATGCTTATATCTACGAGGGTGGTCCCATAAGTACCCGGCCTGACCTAGAAATGGCGGTATATGTTTGAAAAATATCACTGTATTAGAACGTACACAATCTATAAAGCATATGTTTCAAGTTTGAAGACGCCACGTTGTTTAGTATTTGTTTGGCAGCCATCAATAGTGAACGCTTTCAGTGAATTTGTGAAAATGGAGAAAATTGGTCATCGTTATGTGATACAATACTTTTATTTGAAAGGCCTCAGCCCAACCAATGTAAAAGCTGAACTGGATTCTACTCTGGGTGAGTCTGCTCCTTCATTTATAACAGTAAAATATTGGGTATAAGAGTTTAAATGAAGCCGTACGAACTGCCAAGACGAGCATCGCAGTGGTCGACCAAATGAGTTGACGACTACAGAAATGGCGAGAAAATCCACAAAACGGTACTGGATGATCGTCGACTGAAAGTGCGCCAGCTAGCAGACATAGTAGGCATTTCAAAAAGTGCGGTACATCGCATATTATCTGAAAATTTGGACATGAGAAAGCTGTGTGCAAGATGAGTGCCGCGTTTGCTCACACTTGAGCAAAAACAGTGTCGTGAAGATGTTTCAATTGAGTGTTTAGCGAAGTTTCACAGCAACAAAGCAGAATTTTTGCGGTGTTTCATAACATGGGTCCATCACTTCACAGCCGAGGCAAAAGAACAATCACAACAATGGACTCAAAAGAGAGAACCGGCTCCAAAGAAGACCGTTGCATCTGCAGGCAAGGTCATGGCGTCGGTTTTATGGATGCGCGCGGGATAATTTTCATTGACTACCTTGAAAAAGGGAAACTTACAACGGCGAGTATTATGCGAACTTATTGCAACATTTGAGCGAAGAAATCAAGCAAGATCGGCTGCATTAGTCTAAGAAGAAAGTGTTGTTTCATCAAGGCAATCCACCAGCTCACAAATCCGTTATTGCAATGGTCAAAATTAATGAATTAAAGTTTGAATTGCTACATCATGCACCCTATTCGCCAGATTTAGCCCCCTCGGATTATTTTCTGTTCACAAACTTGAAAAAATGGCTCATTGGTCAAAGATTTTCCAACTATGAAGAAGTGATGTCAGCAGTTAATGGCTATTTTGAGGAGCAAGACAGTTCTTATTATAAAAAGGGTATCGAACTTATTGAACATCGCTGGGAAAAATGTATAGAGCTGAAATATAAATATATTTGAAAAATATTGAAAAATAAATATATTTTTTTGCAAAATTTTTGTGTTGTCTTTGTTGGTTTGGGTACTTCTGGGACCACCCTCGTATTGGTCAGCAAGATCTTGTGATTTACCACCGTGCGATTTCTTTTTGTGGGATTATCTGAAATCCAGGGTCTACGTCAGCAATCCACAAACAGAAGACCCAAAAACGAAATTCGACGCGGTATCGTTAAAATTGATCAGATTATGTGCGAAATTCTAACGGAAAATTTGGTGAAAAAGCAATGTTTCCAATCCCAGCGAAATGACTATTTGTCAGACATAATTTTCTCTATTTAATCGGAGAATATGTACTTTAATACTCAGTACAAATCCAGTCACGAAATCAATTCGACGTCGTTTTATTTATATTTTAAATTTGACTTTCAATTTATTATTATTTAGAATACACATGCTACGACAATTAAAGCTTATTATTTAATGAAAAAAATCGAAGAATACAACAAGGAACAATATGAAAAACATGGTAAGATTAAGATAAGGGGATTTAGTTAAGAAAACATTAAAAATTCTACAACAGCAGCAAACAATACGCAGTAATTCTTATCTAAATTAAATTATCTGTCTTCTAGAGCCTTTAAACCTTTTAGGCAAGAATCAAAAGAAACTTGTCAACTATACCAAACGTTATTTTTGAAAACCTATTATAATAAGAGTGGCACTCTATCCAGAATTTACTAGATTATTCTGTGCACTTCTGAGCAAAATTCACTCCAATTAATTTTGTTTGCGTTATAATTTGTTACACTTGAGTTGTAATGTTATATATTGACAAAATAGGCTCGTTATGTTTAATAATACGGTTGAATCGTTCATTTTCTTATCTCGCGTCAGCAAGAATGCAGCGGCACCAGATAAGCACCAGCATGACATTCGCAATCAACAATTCGCTGATAAGGTGCTGTGTGCCGTACTTACATACGCGGCTGTCATGGCCGGATACACCTGAAAGAACGGCGTGATAATGTACAGGGGGTACAGAAAGGTGTTGACGGCGAAGCCCAGATACGCGCACGAGCTGATGTAGCTGCAGCACGCCACCGCGTTGAACGCCGTTTCCTGCAATTAAAACGAGATTAGGGCTTCCGGCGCGACGGCCAAATTACTTACAAAGAGCGACTGCCTAACGAGGCCAAACGATTTGTCCGAGAAAACGTAGCAGAAGAGCAGCAGCGAGGTGGTCATCAAGCTCCAGGACGCTGTAGTCAGGAAGCTGTGGTATGATGAGCCTATGACGCCTGCGTAGCCCATGCCGAAGTTGAGGGCCAGGCTTTGGCAGAACAAGCCCAGTATCTGTAATCGACATTATAATTATTTTTATTCCAATAATCAATAAATTAGTCAATAATTAAAAAACAAATTGAATCCATTCAAGAAATTAAAATCAAACATTTATTACGAGGGCAATTCGGAATAGCGACTTTTGCCCTGTGGCTCTGTACTCAATAGATCTGTAGGCAGTGCAGGGATGAAGAAGAAGGTTGTGTTACAATTTATTCGCCCGCTAGATCAATTCAATCAAATTCAGCCAAATGTGAAGTGTGTGCACAAATACAATTTTTGTGTGCTTACAAACCAAACGTGATGAGTATGTCGTACATCAATGGGCGCCCATCTATAGTCAGCGATAAACTTGCGCAAGTAATTGGCAAAAGGTCCGCTGTGCACATGAAACAATGGCTTGAGTCGCACCGCTTTGACGATGAGAGTGAGCTTTAAGATGCTTTTACAAGGTGGCTTCCCAAGCGGAAATGTGTTTTTAGAAGAAATTTTAAAGCTTGTAAGACGTTACGACAAGTGCTCAATTTGCATGGTGATTAAGCCGAAAGATGATATCTAATGTGTATAATAAAGGTTCTCTGTATCTACGCGTGTCTTACATTAATAATCAAACGGAGCTTTCCTTCCACATTTATCAAAACATAAACTTTCTTTCAGATGTTTATGATCTTTTTCAAATATCTTTCGTTTTAGTGAGGAGAAATCACAACAGTCTGGAATGTGGCGTTATCATCCAGAAATAAAGTTTGCTCCATTGGGTGGACCTGGTTACCCAAGAGTTCTCTATATACTTGCTGTGCTGTGGATACCATGATGTAACACCCCAGACTATAATAGAGCCGCTACCATGTTTGACAGTCGGACAAAGAAAGTTCTTATCATATGCTTCAGAGGGTGTTCGCCAGGCAAACGCTCGTCCAGTGATGGGAAAGAGGGTAAATAAAAACGACACGATGATAATCTTCCAACGTCCAATTTTCATGGCCATTGCACTATGCACCTCGCCTTTGAGCATTCCTTGTCTGTTATTAGGGGCTTGGCAATAGCAACACACCTATGGATATTCATTTTATGCAGTTCTCGTCTTACTGTTTTGAATGACTCTAGGCTGTTTAGGTGCTGATTAAGTTCTATATTCTTTTTCTCGGCCGTTGTTTTCTTCTGTGACGTCACAATACGCACTTCGCCGGTCTTATTTTACCGTACACTGTATACCGATTATTACTTTCGAGACCGTGCCTTGTGTTTACACCACATAACATAGCCATTTTTGCTCTTAGATACTCAGCGAAACGGGCACCAACAATTAGACCTCTTTAAAATTGCACAATCACACTGCCTCACTCTACTATTAGTGAGACGAAAGATGGTTGGTTTACGCAATGTACTGTATTACCAAGCACAGTAAAATATATCCCAATTTTGACAAGAACTTGCATTATTTTATCCAGTACCTGTACATCTACTGTTTTTCCTACTCGCAATTCTGAAAATAGTTAGCAAGGCTGAAGTGTTTGTGCAACAACTTGTTCAAGTTTTTCAGCCGTACACTAATTGTATGCTTCAGTTGAGTAATTAATTTTAAATGCACCTTTTCAACACTACACCCAGTGTAAATTTTAATTTAAAACAACGAGAATGAAATAAGACATAAATAAGAAAAAAGCTCCGGAGTATAAGTTAATACTACTTAACTCCATTCTTAGTCTAATCTATTGGACAACTCAGCTTAAGTACGCCTGCATCACTTTAATATTAAAACTAGGAAAACCACCGACAGATATGACCTTCTATCGGTCTATTGACCTGTTATCGGTAATCTTTAAGTTTTTGGAAAAGCTGATACTCAAAAAAGTAAGTTTGGTTTTTGATATAGCCATTCAACCATCCGATGTACCACCAAATTTTCAATGTAATATATAAAGCCTCCGAAGTAAAAGAGTTTTACTCGGGGATCTTTTTGGACATCAAAAAGCATATGACTAAGTATGGTACAAATGTCTCTGTTTAAATCAAGCAAAAACTACTTTCTTCTTATTATCTAGATAATACCAAGTCAAATACGATAAAGAAACATTTATTGCTCAGGTGTTTCACAAGGTAGTGTGTTTGATCAGGTTTTCCCTGTTTAATCGAACACAATCGACCTACCCGTAACCCCAAATACCGTAATTGAAACATTCACAGACGATACAGCCACAAATGAAGACCCAAGCTACTGCTTCAGATTACACATCACGGAATCATATAAATCTGCTTCAAAATGTTTTAGTAAATGGAGAATGAAAGTAAATGAAGCAACTCTGTACGTGTGTTTTTCACAAAAAAGACAAAGATGTCTATTTAACCATCTCAATAACATTGAAATGCTACATGCTACAGAAGTTTGTTACCTGAGACTACATCTAGATAGCAATTTCACACGGAAGCTTATATAATAAAGAAAATAAATATAAATGGACCAGAAACCAAAAATTATGTGTTAATTGGTTGTATAAACCTCCCCCCCCTTTCTTTGAACAACATGGTTGTCGCCTAAAAAACTATAATTAGACCAATTTGGACGTATGGTTTGAAACTGTGAGACTGTTTAGTATAATTTTAAGGTTTAAATCTAAAGTCTTAAGACAAATAACTATTCAAACACTTGATACCTACCTAAAAATCATTTTCATAAAGAGGTGATTTATCAACGCTCAATAAAACATCGTAATAATCTAAAAGCACATCTCAATCCATCTGTAAAAATGACTTACGAAAGATGGCCTTGAGATGTGATCAGAGAAAATGTTAATCATGTCGATTTTTCATATTTTTAGAGGCCCGTTTCTGTAAAAGTCCACTAAATAATCAGGAAACATTTTTTTATTAATATATTGTAACGTTTTCGCCCTTTACCTTGATAAATAAGACGTGAGAGTTTACTAAAACTATCGTACTTATTTATTTTACTTATAGGCGATCAGAATCACTTGAACACTATTTATATACACAACACACGCAATAGATAACGTAAAATTACACTGTATTTATCTGTAATTATGTCTTGAATTGCTGCTGCCACTTCGAATTCCTTGCGTTCTCCCCGCTGCGCGATATTTATATCTATTTGGTGCCTACCAGAAGGGACTCAAAAACGTCTCAAAACGCCACGCCTAGAATGTTCGCCTGATTTGAATTCTTGCGCGTATGCGCAGCTGGATTCCTGGAAGACATTATGTCCACCGCCGAGCGTGACGGTGTGCAACAAAAAAGAATCCTCGGCTATATATGTCTACGCGATGCTGCTCTTACGGGACGCATATGAAAATTTGTTACAATGTGATAAAAACTCTTGCGGTTCATATAGATAACCCTTTTTCAATCATGTCTTAAAATTAGATCAGGAAAAGACTGGGATTTTGAGTAAACGAGATGAGAATTGTTGCAATTTCTTAATTCAAATTATGTGGCCTCTATTTGCTTAACTTGCAACTGGGCAAGATTTTTATAGGTCACTTTCTCATAATTCAAAAATCGGAATTGTTTTTCAGCAGTGCCTGCCCATTTATTTTTAAAACTTGGTTGAAAGAGCGCGAGAGTATGACATGCAATTTTCTTTCTTTTACTAAATCATTCCCAACGCTTTTGCTTTGATTAAAAACTCAACATTTCAAATCTTTTTTGATTTGAGTAAAAAAACAGCATACTAGGGGACATAAAACGGTCATACTCATTTTTTCGAATTATCTCGGTACCGATTGTATCAATAAACTTTGTAATTTTTTTATTTGGCATGTGATGTTACTACGGGGAGTATAATTGACAATTTTTGAAAACAACCACCACAATTTTACAAAATTTTTGTGAGATAACCGCCGACGTAGACCGTCTTGCACCTCTTCGTTTTTTACATTTATTTCGCAATATTAAAAGATTTTTGTCTCTTTTTTTATTGTTTGCTTGTGCTAAAGCCATCATTTAATAGAGATCTTTATTTGCCTTATTAAAGAAGATCAGTAGAGTAAGACACTTTCCAATCAGGCATTTCTGGAGTTTTGCATCATATAGCTATCAATGACAAGATTGCTGAGAAGTACAATCGGGGTAACCTCGAAAGACTTTTCGCCTATTTCACAGAATTATTCTTTTCCCCTCTCTAACTAACTCTTGTCTACTGTCGTTAACATTTCGACCGAACTAGCCACATTTCATCGCTTAGTTAACACTTTTAAATGATGCTTATGTGCTGCTGGTCTACCTGCTAAGTGTTTTGTAAATAAACTAGTGATTTTTTAGGAACAAAGATTTAAAGTTCAAGCTCTTTATATAAGATCCAATGAACTAATCAGACGTCCTTTAAGAAATTATTAAATATAAATTATAGAGGTAGGTTGGTGCTGCGGGGACATTTAAGAGAAGTAGCGTTTAGGTTCTCCTTCTAATTGAAAGGATAACGGCTAAGAACAATCTTCAGAACTCCATGCTTCCTTATGGAAGATTTGAAAAGAATGCTGTGTAGGAACATGATAATGTTCAAATTTGGAAATATCCCGATTTAAACCCGTTTGAGCATCCGTGGAAAAATATTCCTAGGTTTGAAGAAGAATAAGGCCGAAAATCGGCCGAAAAAATTTAATTAACCAAAGGAGCGCATTCCGATAAGTATTATCATAATCTAATCATTTTGTTAAGCAACACTTGACTCTTGAGTGTGCCATTAAGTATCGTGCTAACAGCATTTTTGGCAAATATTGTTATTTTTCCGCATATTTTTATTGTTGCCATCATTACTTGTCTTTACTGTACATGTGCAAGTTGAATAAATTATATTGATATTTAAGTTTTCTATTTTTAATATCTTATTATTTTTAATAATAATAAAGTCGATCAAGATCAAGTAAATGATTTTAGTTTAGCACAGAAACACGTGATAGATCCTCACTGTACCACCCTTTGTGCAAAACACTCTCATAGTAGCATACCACAACTTCCTTTCCTACCGTATTTTTTAAATGAGAGAAATAGTTGTCAGATTTTCTTATTACATTTTTTAAATAGTTGTAGGTAGTTATAACATAAAATAAATCAATATTAGCGTTCCAAAAGTTTTACGAGCCAGAATTTTAATTTTACACTTAATATTTCTTAATTTCTTATGTAATCAAACAAACACTAAATTAAATTGAATCTACATGACATCAGATAATCCGCTGTTTCACGCAGTCTCTCTATAATCATTCAATGCTCTTGACTTTAGCACCACCATCCACCTTTTCTAATCTACTGTCATTTCCCCACGGCAGACCATAGAGAGAAAACTACCTTCTTCTTATTTCTCTTTTTGCACGCACAATACTGTTTGCGTCGCAAAATTACCTGTTGTGATTTTAAGAACATCGACATTCGTTCCAACATTTCAACCGCTAATATTCCTTTCCAAATAAAAATAAGGGTGAACCAAAATAAAGGGTCTTTAGTCTATATTGACATAAACCCAAACGTCATTTTTAAAAAATATTCATCTACCATTGCATTCTTTTCTTCGGCTAGCACTTGATGAATAGATCAGTTTTATTAAATTTTGGCGCTGAATGTGTTTTTGTATTGCAGTTCGCATTATTGGTGAAATACAAAAATTGGAATATTTTTGAAACGGCCGATATGGTAAGGTATCACCAAAAAATGGAGTAATCAAAATTTCTTTGAATACCAAAAAGGGTTTCTGGTCAGATTTTTGAACAATACTTTGAAGTGAATGATTGTTTGCGTAGACACTGATATGTACATCAATTTGTCTCTGTTGTAATAAGATTCGATTTAACTTTGATAGTACCTTCAAAATTGAATTTGGGGGAGCATAAAATTTTTATCACATGCCATTTTTTATTTTGCAACATATTTTCATTCTAGGTCACTTTAGAATCGGTGGGAATCTAAACCAGAGTGTTCAATATTTTCTTCTAATGCCTTGTCAGGATCATCAATTACTTTATCACTTTTCACATCATGATCCATTGCAAAAGAGAGCAAAAAAATGATTAATCGATGTAAAAGAAACTACTAGACGTACATGCTTAAAAGTGACTTGTTTTAAAATTCCCAACATTTTTATTCAGTTAACTCGTTATAAATATTACAGTTTACGAAAGAAAACCTGGAAAAGTGATGGATCAAATAAACTTGGGAGTACTGAAAATATAAAATGAGGTGTACCCATTTACGTTACACAGGGATGAAACTATAAGTTTCTATAGAGCAGAAACATTTGGAACGGAGAAAAAAACGAAGAAGTTGGATAGGTCGAAATAACTTGGTCTTGTCAGAATTTGCTAGCTCAGAGATTATTTTACAAAGAATATTTTTATTCCATCTTTGGAGTTAATAAAAACTTATACGTGCTGTGTCAACTCTTAAAGAAGAACCAAAAACTAGTTTTCTATCAAATATCACAATCCAGTTACTTATATTATGCTTTATCAAATTTTTGAAATCCGTGACTGTGTTTTAAGTAAATTTTCGCGGTGTTTATAATAAAGAATCTTTTAAATACTTATCCAAAAAACCTAAAGATTGTTTAGGCTCCTAACATTTCTCATATTAACATACACGACCTATTTAAAATTCTAGTATTTTTTGTTCTACGAAATCACAACTTCATGTAAATTTTTATATCTACACTTTGGGCTATTTTTAAATAAATAAAGTTTTTTCTTCTATATATTCTCCTCCAAAACTAGAGATTCAGTTCCAATCTGATTTAGAAGCTGAACAATCAAGGAGTTACTAACACGGGAAATGTCATCGCCGGACTGATGCTCCACACCGACGATTTTCTACCCTGCCTAATCCACTTTGATAGATAGGCAGTTCATCCAGCTTAAAGCGTAGGAAAAACCAGCTGTTGGAGTTCACCTACAGGTATAATTTGAATATTGTATTGAACTAGGAGACCCATCTAAAGGGCGGAAATGAGGTCAGACTTCCAAATTATACCGGCCATCACACCGATCGAAGACTAGTAAAAAATTTCATCAGATTATGCCTGAAGCAGTATCCAGTATAGCTTCCTGCCGCTAGCCATCGGCTACCTGAAGGCCACTGCCATTTATTTTCAAACAAAGGATGATAGAGTTACCAGGTTAGTCTCCGCCCTGTAAGTCCCCGTTGCACACGGAAGAAACCGCGATTGTCTCGGCACAAAAACTTAAATAACAAGCAATGGCAGGACGTTACATACATTCATCCAGGCCTGCAACTTTTAGTGGTGGGAGTCCCAGAGTTTTTATCTTCTTTAAACGGGGCTAAGACGTTTTCACAAACGTTCATATTGTGCCAAACGCCCATTTTTACTTCTTTTGTAACAAGTGTAAGCACAAAACAGGTTTAAATTTGCACTGCAACTAGAAGAACGTTTTTTTGGAGTTAGCTGTTCCTGAACTCTGAAAGGAGCTGTTTATGTTCTCTTGGTCAAAAACGGAATACCGGAAAATATATCACAAATTGAGTATTGATTAGTGTCTATAAAAATTTGTCCTGTGTTAGGAGACTATATTCAGGTAATATCGGGAGCTCAAGAGAGAAAATTTCACTCTAGAAAACGCCCTAACTTAGTATCTACGTTCATATTCGTCTGTCGCGTAGAAGAGCATCACTGCTGTCAGAAAGATTCTAGAGTTCATCATGTAAGAGAGTGTTTAAACAGAAACTCATATTATTTTGCGGTTTGTTTCGAAATGGAATATTTTGCTATGTCCAAAGCATCGTAGCAGGTCACGAAACCTGGGTTTATTTTTATGATGTAAATTAAAACGACGAAGGCTTTATTAACCTTTATTTTGTAATTTACCGAAAACCCATACTAGGAAGTCTGATCATATATAGATTTTTGGTAATCTTGCAGTACTTTAATATCAAATCCCATAATTTCAAATCTTAAAAATTAAAAAAGAAAGGATTTATCTTAGTACCGTGTATTTTCATTGATTCTGAGAGTACAGACAGATGTGTGTTTAGACTGTCAGTCCAAATATTGAGAGTAACATTTTATTTAAGTTTTTTTTAAATTATTTATTAGCAATCAGAATATTAGAATACATTCTATAAACTAATTTTATGATTATTTAATTCTTGGGCGTGAAGGGGATGACACCCAGTGGACCTACTAGGGCGATAAGATTGAATTGCGTTTGGGGGCTTACCAGGTTTAGGAATCTGGGCAAACTTTAATAGCATTGGCCAGCATGTAAGACGTAAGATTCCATTGAATAATATTCGAAGAAACTGGAGGCCGTTACCTGGTAGTTGTTTTAGTAATATTGCTGTGATTAGGTCGTATCCTGGAGATTTATTGTTATTGTTATTCTTCTCGAATTTCATTAATGGTGAATTTACGAATAGGGAGTGACATTTGCAATGGAGTACTAAGGTATTCTTCAACTTCATCGTCAGTTTCTTCCGAGTTTGGAGTAAAGACGGTCTCTAAGTGTTGTGCAAAAACATCTGCTTTTTCCCTGTCAATTCTCTTTCATGTTCCCGTGGGATCTTGTAGTGGAGGAATATGCGCTGTAGGTTGCTTGAGACCCTTAGCAGCTTTCTATATTGTATTGTCTTGTGCGGATAACGAGTTCATGTATAGCTGAAAAGTTTCATTTCTAATTTTTGCTAACGTTCTTCTTAATTTTATTCTTCGATCATTTATGTTTTGGCTGCGATGCCACTTAGCTCTTGCCTTTCGCTTTTCTTTAACCAACTCCATTACTTCATTGGGAATATTAGGTGAGCTTATTTTTAAGTTTTGTGGTACTGGTGTAGCGTTCCATCCTGCTTCTTGAATGATAGTAATAAAATCTTTTGTGGCATTTTCTAGGTCCTCGTTAGTTTGTACTCGTACATTTAAATTAATGTTTGCATTCAAGTATTCTTTAAATTCCTCCCAATCGGTTCTGCTATTACAGAGCGAGGGTTTTGGTATTCTATGTATTATTGTGGCACTGATAGTTGCAATTACTGAAGAATGATCTGACATAATGTCATAATTATGTGTGACGTCTAAGTAATTAGAAGATAGGCCTTTTATGACATAGAAATCAAGCACATCGGGGATCTTGTCAGGGAGTACCGGTTATAGTTCATATCATTTGTGAGCTTAAGTAGTTCCCTTCCTCTGGTTGTTATTAATCGTGAGCCCCAGTACGTATGTTTAGCGTTGTAGTCGCCACCTACAACAAACCTTTGTCCCATAGATTCAAAGAAGGGTTGCAGCATTTGTTTAGTCATGTTGTGCCTTGGAGGACAATACACAGCTGATACGGTTAACGGCATAGCCAATTTGTCTACTTGAATAGATGCAGCTTGCAAAAAATTAGTTTTATACTGTGAAAGTTCATGATGAGCAATAAATGATCTAATTAGCACTGCTGCACCACCATGAGCAGTTTCGTCGGGATGTTCCGTGTGGTATATAGAGTAATAAGGTATTTTGAAATGATTTCTTGCTGTAAAATGGGTTTCGGAAAGTAACATTACATCTATGTTGTGTAGATTTAAGAATGTTCCTAGTTCTAGCTTTTTTTGTTGTAAACCGTTGGCATTCCATAAGGCAATTCGCAGAAACTGAGCCATTATTGTACTACTTTATTAATGACGGTGATTAGCATATTCATAATCATGGTATTCTGTTGTAATAATTGATTGAAGAGATTCTGAAACTCATTAAGAAATTGGTAGAGATTTATGTCTTGAGGATTTGAAGGGTCATTTTTAAGTGCCTGTGAGTAGGACTTGTAAGTTGGTGCTGTGTTGTTTAAAGGAGTTTGAACTTTCTGTTGCGTTGGGAGGAGAGGGAATTTTGAGGATGTGGGTTTTATTAGGGGAGGTTTGTTTGGTTGATATTTTCTCTGGAGATCTTGATATACACTACAGCCTTTATAGTTTGCCGGATGCGCTCCACCACATAGTATGCAAGTAGCGGCGGTGTCTCTAGTCTTCTTGCAAATTTTGGTGTCATGTTGCCCTCCGCATTTAACACAGGCATATGGCCTGTTGCAGTATTTTTTAGTGTGGTTATAGTTTTGACACCTAGTGCACTGGACAATGTCATGAGTTGTTCTTGGAGGTTCAAATAGAATACTTTTATTGTGTAAATACCGCACATTATAGATTTCTTTATGATTATCGGCGGGCTCAAGATCTATAAAAAATGTTGTTGTTTTATGTCGTAAATTTATTATATTACGCACCCGGTGTCCCTTTTCCGCTAGAGCTTGTTTGATTTCTTCAATAGGTGTAGAATGATGTATATGTTTCAGTACTACTCGGTAAGGCCGATCTTGTTTCATTTGGTATGTATGATGTATGATATTTTTATCCATCTTGTGTCTAATTAATTTTCGATATACATCCGGATCTTTTGTGTTAACCTTAGCAACATTATTTAATAAACATTTTGTTGTATTGTTCTTCTTCGGGGATTTCTAGAAATTCCTCAGTCATTCTTTGATAGTTGATGACTCCGTGAACAAAAATAGGAGGCGGTTTGGGTATTACTGTAGACTCAGATCGCATGTTTGTCTGCATGGTATCGTCATCTCCTTGTGATAACGTTGAGAAGCGATTGGATAGTACCGGGGTTGATTTACTATTGCTAACTGGTTTCTCTACTCGTCTTCTTTTGTTGCTTTTAACAAGAAGCCAGCCGTTGGTAGGATTATTTTCAACTTCCTCATCGCTTTCCGAATCGTCTACCGACATTTGTTCTATTGGTTTTTCTTGTTGAAGCATGTGAAGTTGTAGTTGGCTAGTTAACTGATTAGGAGGAAAATATTGAGGATTGAATGTTTGGTGCGGGATAGACTCCGTGGGGGTTAGTTGATTAAATGGATACTGGGAATGTGTTAAGAAGGGAATTTGTTGCAGGAAAGCATGCGCTCCATTTGTTTGGAATTGATTATTTTGATATATTTGTTGAACGTCGTTAGAGCATGTTTTTGTTTAAGCTGCTTATGCAACGTAGATATTGTGATTATAGAAGAGTGTGAATTAATTATTGTTCACTGACGGTATTAAATTGTTAAATAAGTAAATAAATAAATACGCCTGATCTTAAAGACTGCGGCTCGGCGCGGCGACATCGCAGGTAAAATTGGCCCGCACACGTCCACTCTGCTTCAATGTACGGACCGGAATTTTTTTATTTAAGTGAAAGAAATAAAATTTGCTCATCTATTTAACACACAATAAAGATAACTGATAGAAGATAACGCAATTTTGCTTTAAGATAACCCGAAGTAACATCAGTTAAAAGATTAAAGAAAACGTGAAAAAAGTTAAAATTAGCCAAACTCTAAACTGGACTTCTAATAACTTTGATAAGATTATTTAAAGCGACTTTCTCAGCAGAATGACACAGTTTCTAATGTTGTGCCTGAATAGGGCGTGAAACCGAGTTTTTGTGTACTCACTAAGCGTCTTTGGTTTATTTATGCTTCTTTCTATAATTTTGTAAAAATAGCGAAAACATTCTTAGTTTGATAACCATACCATTGTTTTGCCCACGCAAATCTTTCTAAAGAAGTTTTAATAACCACACTGGAAATAGGTGTGATGTTTTTACGAATCATTAAAAGTTTAACTTCTGTGAATAATAAAGTGAAAGTATTTCAAGGTGTACCTTTTAAACCTAAAATTTTACATAACACCACCATTGAAATAGTATAATAAGTTAAAGCGTGTTTTCACTACTTTTCCTCCCATATCAAAAAGTACTCTCTTATTTCTCTCTAGGCATCTTGAGGGTACGGCCATCAAAGAGTTTTTAGGATAAGCTGAAGAAAGACTATCAACAAGCCAAAACAAACATTGTCTAATTAAATTTGAAGATTCCTTCAGATATGAAGATCGTCGCAAAACTACGTGTTCATTTTTTAAAGGATCAATTAAAGTTGTGAGACTCAATATTTAAGCTACAGAAAGGATAATAGAGCTTTTCCCTTCATAAATAGAAAAAGAATTTTTCACTTTCTGTGAGCTTGTGACAACCCCATCGAGTTAACAGGTATATAGCATGTATTTTCTTCGGCTTTACCTTCAGAAATTTTGAAGTGCTATATAATGATTCCTCAAAATCATCTCGGTTTTTGCCCACTACTGGAGTAATATGACAAAGGTGAGATATTTTAAAGAAAAAATTAGTTAAACCCTAGTGAATCTTGAACTCGGTAGAAGCAACCATAAAGAACTTAACAGTCTTTGAAGTCTAGTTCTATAGAAAAATGTTAAAATTTCGTGGATGGACCATGTAGCTAATAAAAAAAGTTATTCGAAAGATACTGAAATAATACTTACGGTAAAATAGGAAAGCTCGAATATTTGGAATACACGATGAGAAACGAAAAAATAATTCTAACCAATATCACAAGGATAGATGCTAGGAACAGAAGAATTTCCTGGCTAAAAAATCTGAGAACATGGTTATTCACACCAACAACTGGACTTATCCGTTTCGAAGTAAATAAAGTAATAGTAACCACAATGATCTCTACATCCAGAACAAATAGGCACTACAAAAAGAAGAAGAATAATTAACTTAATCCTTTTCAAATTCCTCATTTGCTGCAGTAGGGACAACCGAGCAAAAGATTAAAAATTTGTTTTTAAGCTTTGCAGTGCTCCAGTAATATACCAGATCTAATTAAGAAATTATATTTTAATTAAAATAGTACAATTTTGTTTATAGTTCTGATTAATCACACAAAAATTGTAATATTACAAGATCCTGTTATAACTAAAATTGTAACTTACATGTATTATGTGTTTTATTATCTGTTTATCTATATATAGCATAAATTTTGCTTTGTGAGCTTGTGTAATTTATTTATATAAATAAGTTTACAAGTATCTTAAACTATTACTTTAATAGTGGTTTTTATGTTATAGTAAGTGTCCATTGACATTATCAACAAAAACATACCGTGTAACAATTTTTGTATTTGGGTGTATTAGAAAAGGCGTATTAGAACATATTTGAAAGTGGTTAAGTACATCTATTTAAGAAATAGGCTGACGCAACAAATTCTTTGATAATAATAATTAGAGTTGAGTAAAAACATAAATGTAAGATGTCCAAGAACTAGCAATACTTATGACAGATATACTCAAATAACCAAAGGACTTTAATTGAATGAAAATGCAATATTGGCTCAAAAATCGCCTCAGGAATGTTATAAGATCGCGTACTGACCAATTTTCCCACCAACCTCGAAGAATATCATCAACATAGTGTTAGTCATCTGGATAATATTATTCTTTTCTAAATAATATCCTATTAGCTGCACTCAAAGAACAAATAAATATTTTAAAAAATGGCCATTGCTTTTTAAATTTGTTTTCAAACTGTCAGAAATAGTTTTGGTCATTTGCCATATGACAATGCGATGCTTATCACATACCCCGTATTAAAAATAATGCGCGACAACAGCGATGAGAATGGAGAGATATGAGCTTTGATCTTCCATTTTTAAGACACACTCCTTTGGTAAGTAAAAAGAATCACCTACATCATTATTATAAATGTATTTTATTATAAGAGTTGAACATTAAAGAAATAGTCTAATTACTGCAATTAATAAATGTAGTTATAATTTAAAAATTTCGTTTAATTTTATGTTTTCTGGGCATCGATTTCAATTTTGGCATTTCTTGTCGCGTGCTGTAGTTATTTAAGGGATTTGAGGTGTCTTTAAAATCATAAATTGCTAATACTACTTCCTTGTGTTCTTGTAACTTTGCCAACTTTTGAAAACTTTAGAGTTACACAAGCTATCTAAAAATATGCCGCACTTTTACCCAAGGAAAATGCTACAAGAGCTTTTCTGGCATTTTTTAATTTATTTAAGGTAACTTTTCTCTACAGCAGTTGAATATTCACAACGGGCAATAAGAATTTCGCAGCTCCTATTTTGGGACTGTTTTAAATGGAACCATTACGCGACTTTTATTTTTAGAATATTGTGACGAGTTATTTTTATTGGAATTTTAAGCTTAAGAAACAAAAAATAAGCGTAGAGCAAATATTGTAGATAATGGGTACAGAGAAAGTGGAAAAAAGATCTTATTGTTCACATAATCACATAAAATTATGTGAAAAGAATTGTTCGGAACTTGTAGATCTTAGATTGTCATTTTAGAGGTCATATTCGATTCTCGATTATTAGAAGGCGTTTTTAAACGATTATTTACTTACAATCACAACACGTGAATCAAAAACTACATAAAGCAAAATCGAGAAATACAAAGTACAAAAACATCGAAATACACACCTATAAAAGTAAATATGCTGGCAAAGAAATTTCATCCAGAACATTAACCATAAAAAACAAGACTGGAAAAGATACTAGAACAAAGTTTATAGTAATGCTACAATCTAACACACAGAAAAATATAAATAGCCAGAAAGAACACGAACCAAGCATTTTAACAGAAGAAATATAAGCTGCATTTAAAAACAAGGAAACGTGAGTATATCAGATACCGACCTAAGAAACAAACGTAGATTTGTATAATAAATTGTGGTAAAAAGGACACTAGCCGAGAGATAGGACAAAATCAATAGTTATGCCAAACAGAAAAGGCTTCACGGAAATTGTCGGATCATTTCTATGGTCTCCCATGTTAGTAAAATATTTCGCAGAATAATAGACCAAAGACTGCAAAGTACAACCACAAATATCTCTGCGACAACCGAAATTTGTGGAAGGTAAGGAAACTAGGGATCAAATTTTTAAGATCATGAAAACATATACATGTTATTATCTTTTATCGACTACAAAAGAACATTCGACTGTGTTCAATGGTAACGACTGTTGGAACTCCTTAAAGTAATTGATATCACCAATAAGAAATCTATACGAGGCAATTGGAGGAGTGGTAAAATCGAATAACGACACATCACATGCATTTACGGTGCAACGATATAGACGATCATCAAAAACATTTAATGCAGATGGGAAAAACGTAATAAGAAGCTTTGATGATTTTAATGGAATACTGTCAATGATAAGTAATCAAGGAAGATGCAAGCAAAAAATTAAAAAGGGCAATGATAAAATTAAATAAAATTTGGAAAACCAAACAACTCACAACAAGCACTAAAGTTATCCTATTTAAAATCCTTACAATTTCAACTTTCCTAAACGGAATAGAATATAAATCAAAACATCCAATAGAAAGAAGATTAGTGCGTTCGAAATGTGGTACCGAAAGAGAAAAAAAGAACCAATAAGCCCATATTAATCCAATAAATTTCTTCAAAGTTAATCTGTTGTAAGCGCACAGTCTACTGTTACTTAAAAGTACATGAATTCTAATTTCGTTCTAACTAAATTGACGACAAGTGATTTGATCATCAGTAATAAAAGCATCAAAAAAACATTTGGTAAAAATAATATGAGATGCAAAAAAACCCATGATCCAAATACTTAAGTCATGAGTCACGTCTCTTCAAAAGTAGTAATGCGTTTTTCTTTGTTTCAAATGTTTTTAGAATTTTTGTCGTTTTTCTGAGTTTCTGGCAGGTCCCAGTATTCACGCAAGACGAATTCTGAAATGAGTAGCGGTTTTTCAGTACTTCCTAATGCAAAAGAACGCCAAATGCATCATACCTTAAAAATAGTACTTAGAATGATACACGCCAAAATCTACAGGCGATATGAGGAATACATGTGCAATGATCAGTTTATATTAGGTTGTCCCAAAAGTCCTGACTCAGCTGCGAAAAATTCATTTTATGCATTTTTTGTTTGTTTCCTCGTGCTTATAGTGTTGTAACAATTTTCATATTTGTATTCCAGATGAGTTTTCAAGAGAGTGACCTTTGAGTTTGATCCGCTATTGCTGGAAACGGGAACTTCCAAAAAGGGTTAACGATGATTGGAGTAAAGGAACTGTAAGTCAGTCAAAAGTTTCAAGCTGGTCCAGGCGCTTTAAATCCAATAAACTCAGCCTTGAAGATTTGCTTCGTTCCGGCCGGCCATTAAAGTTGGATGCTGGTGACTTGCAAGCTGCTTTGGACGCCAAACCTTCACCAACTTGGAGTTGACAAATCAACGATTCATTGGCACGTTCAGCGACTTAATTTTCTCCACAAGAAGCCTCGCAAAATCCATGAATTCACCGAAGCACAAGCCGCCAAAAGCCGAGATTTGCCACCGACTGCTCAACAAACCGTTGAACGACCGATTTTGGAAGAGAATTGTAACGTCAGTGAACAGAAGAAGTTGGTCTCAAAAGGCCGGAATTGTGCAAGGAATGCAAGTTTTTATCAAAATCCAATAACTGTGATGTAACAAAAAACTAAATCTACAACTCAAAATGTGTCTAACACGTTCTTTTATATTTTCCATTTTATTATACATCTTCATGACATAGACACCCAATAAAGTAAAATCACAAATGTTGAAATTTTCTAAAATGTAGATTATGATCAAGATTCCTTGGATCCATCAAGTACGGAGCTCCAGAACTGCTTGGTGTGTTAGGCAAAGAACCAAAATTATTACTATATATCAAAAGAAAAAACTACAACATCTAGGGCATTTACTTTGGGGTGAGATGTAGTATTCCACAAGCCATAACCCAAGGCAAAATTAAGAGTAAAAGAGTGTTGGTCGCAAAATTATAGCACATAGTTGTTTCATTCAGCGACTATTAAAGTGAAAGATGCAGTAATGATGACCAACGTATTTCAAGGAAGACACAAAAAAAGAAAAAGCAACAACTAATATAATTCTCAAGTAAAAAACTTTTAAGGTACGCCCAACATGACTTATATCAGGTCCGTCGCGAAGAAGGAGCAGAAGGAATAGAATTTTCCGGGCCCACAGTTTTTAGCGGCACGGACACGTTCTGCTATATTGTTCTTTGTATTAATAGAACTGCTATTTTCTTAAATAATTCTATGCAAATTCAACGCAAAGTTTTTTCCTTTTCTTATATTTTCACGAGCGAAAAAAATCTGAAATAACACTCTAGGTGAAATTCTAAACTAACTCTGGAAATACTTACACAAATAATACAAAAATTATAATTATAATAAAAAATAATTTATATAATTAGTAAAAATCGCATACATTTCAAGAAACGTCTTTTGTGGCCTCAATTCTCTTTAAAGTATCTTGGAATTACATACACTTTTAATGAAACAATCGCATTTTTGTACCAAGATGTCCATCCAGGTTTTACCGTGTTTAGTATCTTTTTGGAGAAATCTGGTTCAATTGTAACAATCAGAAGCAAATCATTAGCTGTTGTTGTGGTAGTAATGACCACAGAATAAATTTTTTTGTGCAAAATTTGATCTTCCGTCAAAATTTTGCATAGTTTAGGTTTTGGAGATTTTTTACTTTTTAGTTCTCGGATTGTCACTCATCAAGACTTATTTATTGATTTTCCGATATTCTGGTCGTTGCTGATGTACCAAAATACAGAATATTTTTGACAAAATTGAATCATTTAGACCATGCGTTTATTTATCCTGCACTCATTGTATCGTTTCCGAAAGTTTCTGAATCATCCGAATAATTTCTGTGGATCAAAAAACCTCGCAGTCATTGCTCAGTTAGAGACTCGGCCAGTGAAGTCGTTCTCATTTGCCCATGTGTATTATAGTCCACTTATATAGGCTACCAGGTCATCATATCAATATTGGCTCGCTATTTTCGAGACAAGTGTTGCCTCTATTTATAACATTTCGAAATATCCTGTGTTGGAATTGCAAATGACTGTTTCTTTGCATTTGTCCGAATTTTTTTTTTAAAATGTGATTTAAGTCTTAGGAACAGCCAAAAATCCCAGGATGCCAACTGTACACTAAACACATCTTTTAGTTCTCGGGCTGCCAATTTTTCCGATTTTCTATTTGTTGCTGGTTTTCTAGACCATCTCTAAATCTTTTGCACTAAGCCTTCATTTGTATAGCATTTATTGCATCGTCCCCAAAAGCCTTCTCACTCATTCGGCTAATTTTTACAGCTTAATGTTCTAGCTCTACATAAAAGTTTATGCAATCATTCACGCGCGCGCATTACAGTCCAATCTCATCGGCTTCCAGTTTATAATACGGCAACGCAAACTTTCCTCATATATTAACATTAGTTGGATGTTTACCACCTACGTATTTGCATGCAAAAGCGCAGGGCGTCAGCAATCGAAATTGGTTTATTATATAAGTTGCAAAACTTAAAAAGTGGCTTCGAGTTCTAGTATAATATTATATAAGAATTGTTTTTATATTAATAACTCATAATAATATATAAAAATGACATTTTAAGGGTCCGGTAAAAAACGTTTCCCTGAACCAGACAATGACTCTCGACGCTCCTGGCTAACAGTGTGGTTAGAGAGAGACTGTAGCCTATAAAAGTAAAAAAATAAGACCAAGGACATTGCAACTGTCGTAGTCAGGAAAACTTCAAAAATCTAAAACCCAAAGAAAGAATCACAGAAACTGCAATCGATTTCAAAATAAAAAAAAGTAAAAACCCAATGACCACTTTTGAAAGAACCGCTTAACAGCTATGGCAAGGAGGTAGGGAAAATATTTTGAAAATTCAGTATTTGCTTAAATAAATATTTGACGTGGATACGGTGTATTTTGTGGTGTTACTAGATGGTCAATAAGTTCGAAAATAGAACATGTCGCTGTGAAACATCGTTTCGGGTAAAAAAACTGAATTTATTTTATGGCTTAAAAAACAAGATCGGTTTTCCACCGACTTTCTAATTGGGTGGGATGATGAATATGCTCAAATCTCTAAAAAAATGTGGAAAAGTTGATTCGACGGCTGCTATGGAACGATGAAGTGTAGTAGAAACTTATTTTTCTCCTTAATTAACTTCTATATCACGCATTTATCTTGAGTGAGAAGTTCCCGACTGTCAATATGATTCATCATTAATAAACAGATATTTTTCCTGCTGGTAAGAAGCTTAAATTCAACATCAATCGTGAATATTTAAGTTTAATTTGTTTTTAGTCTTCTGTATTATTTTTCATTCAGCTAAATTCGACGGTTTTTAAATCAACTGCAGTATTTACGAATATAAAGGGTCCGCCAATAGGAATGCAGGAAAGTAAACATAAATTTGACACAGACCCTATATATTTTTTTTTGGTTAACCAAAGTTTTTTAGTTTACGGTTTACCATTTTTTACTGTAGAGTTATACAATATTGAAAACCGCGTTAAAGTGATTAGAGAATACTACAAAAATGGTAAAAAATAAAAAACACCTATCGAGCTTTCCATGATTATTTTGGTCGTCATAATCATCCAAATGAGACCACTGTCGGTCGTTTGGTGCGAAAATTGGAAACCAAACATTCTGTTGGTGATATGCCAAAGTGTTGGCGCCTCAAAACTGTTCGTACACCGGCAAATATCGCCGCGGTGAAGAAGAGTGTGAAAGAGGACCCAAAACTCTCAATAACTCGTCGATCGCAGGAACTACGCATTTCGGAGACCAGCTTACACAGTATTACGCACAAAGATTTGAATTTACGCGCTTACAAGATCCAATTGACTCAAGAACTCAAGCCAATTGGCCATTTCAACCGACGCGTGTTCTCTGATTGGCTCCTCCAACATCGTGTGATTGATCCAAATTTTTCAAGGAAAATCATCTTCAGCGATGAGGCGCATTTCACATTCAATGGGATGGCGAACAAGCAAAACTGTCGCATTTGGGCCAACGAGAATCCAAGGAAATTTCGAGAACAACCAGCGCATTCTCAAAAAGTGACTGTTTGGTGTGCTTTATGGTCAGAAAATGTTATTGGACCATTTTTTTCGAAAATGAGGCTGGAAATGCGATTAGTGTGAATTCGCAGCATGATTAATGTCTATTTCTTTTCGAAATTGAATCAAACTGACATAAATGGTGTTTATTTTTAACAAGATGGTGTAACATGGCACCCGACACGTGCGAATATCGAGTTACTGTAGTCGAAATTTAGCGTACGTTTAATTTCGAAAATAGAAATGTCAATCGGCCTGCTAGTTCGTGCGATTTCACACCTTTAGACTTTTTTGTGGGGATATCTGAAAAGTAAAGTCTACGTCGGTAAACCGGCTAGCATCTAAGACCTCAAGAACAACAAAATTGTCGAAATAAATGGCAATGAAGTGACTACGTAAAAATTCCATCAAAAATTTCGACCATCGTATCGACGTCTATAAAGTCAGTCCCGGTGAACATTTGAATAATATCATTTTTCATACATAAATGTTTATTATAAAATGCCCTAATTGATTATACAATCATTATTGTAGTTTCAATAATCGTTTGCTTTCCTGCTCCTGAATTGGCAGGCCCTATAACAAGAATTATTATAAAACTTTCTAAAAAAATTGATTTTGTTAATGTTTCTCTAAAATTGCATTACTGAAGCTCCATCTGGTAGCACACCTGATACTTCGGTAAGTTCAAACACGTGCGTTTCACGTGTTGTCATGTTTAAGTCCTGAAATAAACTATTTTGCGGTAGATTCTAACCAATGATTTATTGCAAAGGAAAAATCGATTCGTCAGATTAGATATAGTGACCGTGTACCACTTAAAATCAGTCACTTAACGCAGCAATGTCGTTTTAGAGTGCCCCTCGAGCGCTCATGGTTATCAAATCAATTTTTTGGGCAAAAACGTACCCGCTTGATCTCCGCTATTCGGTGTTGAAACGAAACTACTTACGGTTTCGAAGAGCTTCAGCACCCCCGGCTCGCTCTTCAGGAACTGCCAGTTCACGCAAGTGCAGCACTGGCAGCAGCAGCACTTCACTCCCTTTTGGCCCGCCGCCGGCCTGTACATCGTCACCACCGTAGGGCCCCTGCTTCCCATTTTCCAACTCGCGCTCTTCGGCTCTTCGCGGCCGCGCGGCTCTTAAAAATAAGCTGAATGAGCACCCAAACAGCGGGAGCAACGCTTCGTGGGGTTCCGGTGGTCTATTTTGGGCTTTGGAATAGTAAAGTAATTGGCGTTTCCGCAAAGGCAAGGACAGCCACAATATTTACATAAAACTTAATGGACGGGATAAAAAAGATCCCAAGTCGAGGAGGTTGAAGGAAGAGTAGCCAGGTATAAATTTAATTAAAAAGGTAGAAAAAATACTATAAATCGAATGAAGGGGGAGAAAGCTTCATCGGCTGTTCGTACATAAATACATAAATTTATTCGAGTCTGACAAATACATGCAACATATGGCACTGAAATATTAAAAATGGCTAAAAAATCACCGTACTATAAAACTCCTTAATCTAAAGTTTATTGTTTAGGATCGACTAAAAAAATATATTTGAATAAACAACAAAACTTTTTTACAGTGTTAATAGTAGGAAAACAACACCTAACGGACGTTTACATACATTTAGGCAACCAATTTTAGTAATGATTAAGTACATGTAATATAGAAGTGGAGTATTACAACACTTAAGGCATACAGTTAAGGCACTTTGGCCAAAATGCAGCAGCGTAGCTCTACAAATGACTGTGAGAACTATTTAAGCGCGCTTGTGTGTTTCCTGTACTATGGAAGAGTGTTTGGAGTACAATTTCCAAAAACTTACGACTAGTACATGTATAAAAATAAAATATAAATAAAGGACTATCCAAAGTTGCTTTATAAGGAAGCGACGATTAACGCGGTAACTTATTAGTACACATCGATGAGGTGACAGATTCTTTACAGCCCCTTGTAGCTACGGTAGGCGAAGACCGTGCTGAGCACATACAGGACGGCGAGTACAATGCCAATTACCTGCAATAACAGAATTAATAATATATATCGTTATCAACTTAATCCCTTACAGCAGCGGCGAAGAATTCGTCATAAGGGACCCATCTACTGCTGTGGTTTTGGTTGACTTCCACCAGCAACGTCAAGGCCGCAGCTAGATACAGTATAAAGGCAAATCCGTGGTATATGACTTCCTGGAACGATATGCTCGATCAAACAGGATATCTGGGGAACCGCAGTTGTTGGCACTTACGTATATGGTTTTGGAGATAATCGAGGCCGTTGATATGGACAAAAGGCATGAGAGCAGCAACAGAAACGTTCCTATCAGGAACGTTACCGCGATTAGGAGGAAGAAGGTTACTGGAGTGATTTGGTTCGAGTAGAGTCTGTAATAGTAGCTCACCAAGCCCACGTTGACTATCCCTAAAATCTGGAAGGAAAACGAATGGCTTATTTTTATTTAGAAACTTTAAATAACTTACAAACAACAGCAACAGAAATTTTTTTTCAGAACTTGAAAACATCTAAAATATTTCCGATTTTGCCCATACGCAAGAAGATAACAAAATAGTTTCGACAAATGGTACGAAGTACTTTGAAAAAAGTTGATAATATTTAGGTCTTCATCTTTCAACACAGCATAAATTTAAATATGGCTAAAGGCTTGCCCTCGCAAGCGTTTCGTGCAACTGTGCCATTGCTGTGACCCATTATTTTGTTGTCGTATTTTTTGTGATCCCTAGGGACTACATTATAAATTGAAATGTGTCAAGGCATGAAAACTATGCTTTTCGATTATTCCTGGCGTCGAAAAGTTTGAACTTAATAAAATTATTTACAGTTATTCCAGAACCCCCCACCACTCCCCGTGATATATCGCGACATTCTTCACTTTTTACTATTTCAGTATTAATTAAGCGATCATGCACTTTCAGGAAACGGCGGATGGTCTTCATCATTCAAATCAGTGTAGCAAATTTTAACCAAGGCTTTGGATGTGAAGCAAATGGGCGTGAAATTTGTTCCATGCACAAATTCGCGTAACAAATCCGAAATTATTTAAAGTCTATACTGAAGGATGAACTGCAAGATCGTCAGAATCAAAATTATCACAAAGAAAATTCCTTGGGACTAAAACAGTTACCAATAAGAAGGTGACATCAGCATTGGAAATTCTGGTTTATTAAAAACGAAAGACGACGAATAAGACAACACCTAATTTACTGTTATACAATTAATGATAAATCATAAAAACCCAATTATCAAATGGGTCATCAGCAATCAAACGAAACGTGTTCGTTAACTTTTTCACAAGTAACATACAACAGCTGCATTTAAATACAGACGATGCATCATCTTAACTAGTACAACCTTGCGTTTCCCATATACGGTTCAATTACAACTCGTTAAAGAGGCATCTAGGTCAATGATAACGACTTTGTTGTAAAACTTATTCTTCACCATACACTACTCACCTTGTAAGTGACGTCATATCTCTTGAATAAGTGTGACTAACGAACATATGACGTGTGGCGAATTTACACGTAACGTGAAAAATTTCTCAAAGCATCAAATTTCCGGTCAAACAGATCGACTATTAGCAGGCCAAAACAAGGCGTGAGTCACCTTCTGCAGTAAATCACGGATTATAAGCGTGCCTGACGCAATGGGCTAATTTAAGCGGGTTAGATTCCTGCAGAATTGCATTCGGAGGCCTAGGGCGGTGGTTCCTTACCAACTGGAAGAGCTTGAAGATGCCTCCCCAGGTTTTCAAATAGCCGCTGTTTATGATTATGGCAGAGGTGGTCGTGGTGGTCATCGTCCTGGTGACTGTCACGGAGTGAGACATTTTGGCGCACTTTTGGGAGGCTCTGAAATAGAAGAAAAATCAGAATGAAACTTATCCTCTTGGTGCAATTGCGCGCCGAATGCACCCACTTCTGACTATATATAGAAACGCGTCTTGGGCCGACCTGGAGTCGCGACTACTCAGAGAGCCCGCCTTACGAGATCAATATTCGCCGCGGTTGCGGATTCATTCACCTGCCGCCGTGAAAAAATCGCGAAATAGTTCACGCCCTGTCATTACCTGTTTGATTTGTTTATAGCTGGCTGAAGCCGCGCACGTCTAACCGAAGGAGCAACGAAAAACACCGAGCCTGCTCATGCAGCGTACTGAAGGTTCAAACCACGCCGCGCCCCATTTTGCTATCGCAACGACGCCTACGAAAGTGGGACAACTGCATGTAGGCTAAACGATTATGATAATAATCCTACAGCTCAATTTTCTAAAATATCCTAATTAAAAAGATGAATTAGAAAATTAAAGAAATGCATAATTACCTTCAGGTAGTACAATATATTCAATATTAATTAAAAGTAGGCAACCAAGATTACATCAAAACCCTGAAGTATATACAAAGTGAGCTAGAAAAGTGTAACAGTAAAATAGACTCTAAAATAACTTTATTCATAAAATTTTGCTTAAGCATAATTTTCGCTTGGCTTGCTTAGATCGTCACAAATATAAACAATTATTTAAACTACATAAAAACCAAAATATAAAGAATCTTTTTAAACAACCATGTCTATTCACCAAAGAAGAAAAAGACCAAACTTCCCCTAATATAACAACCAAAACAACAAACACCAAAACAGGACAAAAATAAGACAAAACAAGAACAAACACCCTCTAACAAATACATGAAACTAAACATAACAATTACAAACGTAAGAAGTAGAAGAAGCACCCAAAGAAATAAAACAGGACATCATAAGACTATCCGAAAAAGAAGAACTGGCGAAAAAATCTTATTCTACCATTTTGGACAGAGAAAAGGGCAAGCCAAGACTAAATTCTATATACATATAAATATGATGACAAAAGTGATGCCCAGAATGAGCAGTCATATTAAAATTTCAACTAACAAAATTAAACAAAAAAAATTCTGCAAGCACAGGCTCCCATAGAAAACAACTCGGAAAAAGAAAATGACAAATTTTATGATCTACTAGTTTACATAGATGAGATAATTAGAACAACAAATTAAAATTATTAACTGTTTTTGCATAATACCTTCAGGGTTTATTAAATGGTTACTAATAAGTATAATTACAACAATTTATTCAAAATGGCCACCCTTAGCCTCTATACAAACTTAATGCGTCCGGACTACTCGTCTGTAGCAGCACGTACTACATCAATTGGAAAAGTTTTGACTGTAGTCGCCAGGATTCGCTTCAAAAAATCAACTCTAGGGTGTCTTTTTAGAAACTATACCCTCTAAAACCAGTCGCAATTTATAATCCAATGGATTGAGATCTGGTCTACCAGAAGAGGCCATTGCTCCTTTGTTAGAAGATAAGGCACGTTGTTGCTTAGCTAAGTTTGAACTGACCATGTTCTGTGGATGGTTAAGAAGTTTTTCAATACTTTTCAAACAGCGACTGAAGTTGTGACTCCATTATAACTAATGCTCTGGAGAAAAAAGCCTACTGCAAAGCCATTCTGCTCGACGTTAGCCAAGTCTTTGATAAAATGTGACAGAAAGGCCTCATACGCAAAATACAGCAAATATTACCACCTCAATTCCATAAACCATTAGTATCCTACTTAACTAACCGCCAATTTACAACGCGAATCCAAGACAAAGTCTCAGAACTACGCCCAATCTACTCAGGAGTACCCCAGAAAGCGGCTTAGAACCTTTCCTACATCTACTATATACTTCTGACCTACCAACAACACTAGGTGCTTTTGCCGACATAATCATACTTGCGAGTTATAACGACCCAAATATTGCATCACATAGTGTCCAAAACCACCTTAATCAACTTGAAGATTAGCTTAAGTTATAGAAAACAAAAGTAAATGAATCCAAATCAAGACATGCAACATTCACTTTGCGTGAAGAACGGTTCCCCTAATATACGTAAACAACATTGAGATACCTCAATCCACCACATCCAGATAATAAACTCACCTGGCGGGAACACATCAACAAGAGGAAAAAAACAAAAATTAAGATTTAAAAATCCCTATCGGCTACTTGTACAAACGTCGCCGCTACCACTGGACAACAAACTACTAATCTACAAAACCATCATCAAGCCCATTTTAGGCTGCGCCAGCAAGTCCAACCTTGGGATCATACAAATACAAAATTCGCTAATAATAACAGTTACATATGACAGAACAACAAAACAAGTCGAAAAATTTCCTGCGCACAGCAAGCTTCTACACCACCAGGTCATCAAAAGACTCAAAAGGCCTTAACTCACTGTGATCTACACTAAAGAGAACTTATCAATGGAGGGGCCCTCATCACGGTATTTTAAGTCATCACATTAGCTTATAGATATATAGATTCTGATTGCTGATTACATCCAAATAAAAAAAATACTCTATTATAACACACTTTTTACCAAACTATTAGAGCTACTGGATCATGGCCTCTCCGAACCTTTGGAACTAACTGAGATGCTTTTTTGGCCGACCTAGTATCATTTTGTTTGTTAAAACATTCCTCTATTGTATTTTTAATTTGTAAACAAAACTTTTCTGTGTCTGTCAGTCAACAATTTCTTTGCTACCTTCCTTTAAAGCATATGTCAGGCAAATCTTTCTTATGTCTTTTGAAAACATCTTACACTTACGTAGAAGATTTCATTTAATTCGACCACTTACGGCTTTGATTGCCTGAACAGTCCGAACTGAACGTGGTCTTCCAGAACTCGGACAATCCTCGACACCTCCAGTTTCATTAAATAACGGCTAATACCGAGAGAGTACAGGATCTCAAAGATTACACTTTTTTCAGTCCTACACTTACAACAATAAGGTTCTTTGTCACCCCATTTCATTGGTAAATAACCAAACTTGACAAAAACACAGTATAATTTACAACTTTAAGACTTGACAATTGCAACCGTATGTTAAAATTGCGGGTATTCCTATGCTGCGCAAAGCAAAGATAGGTTTGATTTCGTAAAAATGTTTATGGAAATACTAGGTATACACTAACACAACATATGCATAAGTACAAAAATCTTATAGTTATGGGAGAATTCAATAGAAAGATTGGTTCTTTCGAAAAAAGAGAAATAGAAATAGTGAAGGATAGAAACTATAAAATTGTGCCACTAGAAAACAACTAACAAGTACAAACACGTTTTTTTAAATAAAACAAAAAATTATAGACTTGGTTGTCTCTTGGCCTTAAAAGATTCTACAATAAGCAATAACCGCAGGTGATCCAAAACTTCAACTAGGCTGACATACGTTTTAAAAGTGTATTATGAATCCAGCAAAACAAACATGAAAAATAACCACAAGAATAAAAGAAAAGTAAACTTAAAAGATACCCAAGAAATGGTCAAGAAATACTGAAAGCAAGCCTCATACAACAAATACCAAAAGAATCAAAGTGTACCAAAGAACTATGTGAAACTTCATCAGGTGGAAAAATTAATACCAAAACTAATAAATTCAATAAACAACACTGTAGAACATAGTAAAGCTCTCGCAAATAACAATCAAGAACTATATTCCATATTACATTAACAAGAAGAAAATGAGGTAATAGATAATGCAACATTATCCCTACAATACCAAAATCACAAATAAGAAGAGCAATAAAACAATTCAAAAATCACAAACTCTAGGAAAAGACAGAATCACAAACGAGATAATAAATTGGAACAACTACAAATAATATTTAATAAAACCCAAGTCCATACCAAAATAGTAGGCAAGCACAGAAATAATTTTACTCTATAAAAAAGAACAAACCGAAAAAATCGATAACTACAGACCCATTAGTTTGATATCAAACATTTAGAAAGTGCATGCAACAATACTTCTCGACAGACTAAAAAAAACTCTAGATAAACACAACTCCAAGAGCAAGCCGGTTTCATAGCCTGTTCTACAATAGATCAACTACATGCGGTTACGAGATCAGAAAGTCACACAGCGAATACATTTTACCCTTGTTTGTATGAGAGTTAAGCACCAGTGTTGCCGCACGGTTAAGGCGCATGACTGCAGAGCGGACAGACTCGGATTTAGACTCAGAAGCCTGCCGGGTGGCCCACTCAGGAAGGCAGTGAGGGTAGACATATAAGACCCTCAGATCTTAAGTTAGAAAAGCAGTGCTCCAGGCGGAGCGTTATAGCTTTGCCATTATTATTATTCTTCAGAGAGTTCAAGTGGGAAAATCAGAGACAAAACATAAATGGAAAGCACTTGTCGAACCTTAGATTTGCTGATGATGTTATACTATTAACAAACTACAAGAACGCTCTAGAAATAAATGATAAATGAACTAAACATAATCAGTAATAAAATAGGATTAAAAAAATTCAAAAATATATTAACTAATACAATGGAACGAATCATAATAACCGTACAAGAAACAAGTGTAATAACAGAGACAATTTACCTACATAAGTCAAAAAATATCATTTTACAAAAACAAAGGAAAATAAATATAACGAATAATAAATATGATGCGGAAAAAGAAGATCGATGATATGAGAGAAACAGCTGGACTACATTAAATGACAAGAGCAAAAGATCAACCACTTTGGAAAATTTGCCCAACAATAGGAATTAGAATAGGCTCTTATTAATCAACGAAAATTGCAAAAATATTTTAAATCTATGTTAATTTTATTAGTGATAATATTAAAAAACTACATTTATGAAAACCACGCATGTAGGAAATTTTTAGAAACATTTTGTTATAGGAAAAGATTATTGTAAGAAACCCTAAAAGTAATACGTCTTCTGTTTCTTCTTCTTCTTCTCCTTCTTCTTTGTTTTCCATGTCTGTCTATCCTCTCAATCTGGTCCCTGCAAACCTTTTTTTCCATAGCCATTATAAATGTTTCCCAAAAAGGAACTTCCACTTTGGAGAACACTTTGTCAATTTCTTTGGCCATCTGTCGTCTGGAATTCGTTTCATTATATGTCCATTTCATTGGAGAGCTATATTTTCTAATGTTTTCGTCGTTGATCAAGGGAGATTTATTCTTCCACAATCTTCCTCAGTTCTGAGTTTATTCCGTCTTTTAACTTCTCATATGATCTAAGTCTACTGTTCTAATTTGTTGTTTTTGTCTATATAATATTATATTTTCCACCACACAATATCCTCTCCCGTGATAATCCCTTCGAAGTGAGTCCAAATATTTGAGTGTTGCACAGGTTTTGATCTCTTTATCTTCTACTCTGATATACTGTGCCGCTCTACCTATACAGAGATATTGCTTTTCTTTGCTAAGCAAGTTTCTAACCACACTTCTCAAATTCTTCATTCATTTCTATCCCACACTTCAAAAGTTATAATTGAAAATTTTAAAATGCACTTTGTTATTTAGATAGAACTAAATCAAACAGCGTTTTCTTTCTTATACGTTTATTTTTTCGGTGGTCCAAAAGATGAAACAAAGTGAAAACTTCATTATGGTTAAAAGACCTTAAACTAAATTTAACTCTCTCCGACTACGTGGTTGCAGCTATTAGAGAATTCTTTAAAGTTTTTTGATTAAATAAATAACGAGAAACCACAACCTAGAATGAACACGAAACTAAGTTTATAAAATTAATTTAAAAAAGTAAAATACATAGACGGCCAGATTTTTTTTATAATGAAAGGTTTTATTAGCAATCAGAATTAACAATCCTATGAGCTAATGTGCTCGCTTAAGTACTAAATATTTACAGTACTATGACATGATAATGGTACTTCCAGCGAAGTGTCCTGTTCAACCGTCAATTAGGTCTATTGGCCAGCTTCTTCTCAAACGTCTGTCAGAACGGTCTTCAAGTATGTAGCAAAATGCTGCTGTGGCTTTCCAATTTGTCATGGTGGCGGATGCTTCGTTCTTTGATGACGTCTGTGGCGTAAGGTACTTTTAAATCATCATGGAGTGTCTGGTTAGTGACGTACCAAGGTGCATTTGCAATCATTCGTAGAACTTTCGATTGGTACCTTTGGATTATGGTAATGTTACTTTTGCTCCGTATAGCCATACAGGTGAGAGGGCAGTTTGTTCTCTAGGGACAAACATGAGTTTCTTCCAATCAGCCAGTGCATATTTTCTGTTTTGTAAGTCAAGATGTTTGCGCTTTTTAGTTATGTGTTCTTTCCAATTAAGTTTACTGTTCAAGTGAAGTCCTAAGTACCTGGCCGTATGGGACTGCGGTATATTTACGCCATTGATGTTGACTGGTGGGCATTTATCTTTCCTTAGCGTAAAAGTGATATGCACTGACTTGTTTTCATTAATTTTTATTTTCCATTTTGTTAACCATCTTTGCAGCTCGTCCAGATGGTTTTGTAATTTAGTGGCGGCTGTTTGTGGGTTTTGGTCCCTGGCTAGGATTACTGTGTCGTCTTCGAACATTCCGGTTGTAGTATTGACAGTTGTTGGTAAGTCACATGTATAAAGCACATACAAAACTGGCCCGAGTACGCTTCCCCGTGGAATACCTGCTTTTATTTCATATAGTTCAGATACCGCTTGATTCACTCTTGTTTTAAAAACACGATTAGTTAAATACGATTTGAGTATTAGGAAGTAACTTGGAGGCAAGTAGCGTTTGATTTTAAATAATAGGCCTTCATGCCAGACCTTATCAAAGGCCTGGCTAACGTCCAGAAAGATTGCTGTGCAGAATTCCTTGTTTTCTAGTGCTTCATTGATGTCCCGTATAATTCGATGGGTCTGTTACACAGTCGAATGACCACTTTTAAATCCAAATTGATGGAGCGGTGTCCAGTCGTCTGGAGCTAAATCTTGATTTAATCGTCGAAGTAATAGCCGCTCTAAGACCTTAGATTGGTCGATATGAAGATGCTAGTTTTGGATCTTTTCCTGGTTTTGCTATTAATATGACTTCAGCTGCTTTAAATTGGTTAGGCCAGTAGTTGAGTCTTAGTATTGCATTGTATATGTACATTAAAAGTATAATTTCCTTCCTTGAGAGTTCTTTTATCATTTTTGGTGTCAGTTGATCCATACCAAACGCTTTTTTGACATTTAAAAGCTTTATTTCTTCTCTGACTTCCTTTGCGGTAAATATTCGGATCGATTGAAAATTCTCTGGGGGGATAGTGATGTCCTGTTCTGTTTCTAAATCAGATTGATTGTCATGTGGTGTAAATACAGTGCTTAGGTGTTTTGTAAACAATTTTGCTTTTTCCGCATCACTAAGTGCCCATTGTCCTGTGATAAGACCATTTTCATTTCGCAGAGGTGGTACAGGCGTTTTAGGTTTCTTTATCGATTTTATTGGCCTCCATATACTGTTGTCGAATCGATTTAGACCCGTTAGGTATTCTTGAAATGAATGATCTTTTAGGTCTTTAAGTTTTGCTTTAAGTTTGTTACTAGCTAGACGGGCAGATGCGAAGGTTTTAACGGTCAATGTTATGGTGCATATTGTGGTTGAAATTCAGAAATTCTTGTCGTTTTGTCCACATCTTCCAAAGAAATTTTTCTAAAAGTTAAGTGTCTATCCCGTACGTTTTTGCTTTTTTTAATACTTGATTGTATATGCGAGTACGATAGGAATGGTCTTGGGGGGGAGGCGTTGTTGACGTCACCAGGATGATAGATAACGTGACCGGGCTAGCTGCGACGTCAGTTGGGTCGTTGCAGGTAATATTTTGGCATTTTCTGACATCACTCGCTCTTTCACCGTATTACGGTCTGTTCTTTGCCCCTTGAGAGCAATACACCAAGATTTAGGTAGATGGAAACCGCCGTCCCTGTTAAAATTATTTTTATGTTTAGAAATCCCCACCGCCTCTTTATATAATTTCAGGTTATATAATACCTACAATTGGATAAAACATGTTTGTCCGAATTCTAGCTCGTGGTTAGGATTTTCTAAAGCATGTTCAGCATCTGCTGATTTATTGGGTCGATTAAAGCGTAGATGACATTTATGTTCCTTTATCCTAGTGGTAATCGTTCGGCCCGTAGTCCCAATGTAGACTTGCTTATATGCGCAAGGTATGCAGTATACCTTTGGTGAATTCTGTGGGTTTCTTGTATCTTTGGCTGGTCTAAGCAAATCCGTATTTTGGTGGTGGTAGTATAGTTTCCACCTTATGTTTATTGAGAATTTTTTCTATTCGGTCCGTAATCCCGTTGATGTAGCCGATTTTGGTTGTGTTTTTTGTGCACATTTGTTAGATTTGATTGCTCTATTTATCTCTGACCTCTAGTAGCCATTCCCTTGTAAGGCTTGTTCCAGATTTTTTAGATATTTATCCAAAAACTGTGGTTGACATGTAGGTCGTGCTCGATCTAACAATGTTTTCAAAACCGTTCTTATTTAACTTGAGTGGTGATTCGACTGCTTATAAAGGTATCTGTTCGTATGCTTGGATTTTCTGTACACTGTGTGTTGTAAATGTCCATTCTCTGATCTCAACACCTGTAGGTCTAAAAAGTCATCATGTCTTTCGATTCCAGTTCAATGGTAAACTATATGCTTGGGTTTATAGCATTCAAGTGAATAATAAATTGTGGTAGGGTCTCCTTTTCGGGTCTCCATATCACAAAAGTGTCATTGACATATCTTAGCCATATCGCGTATTTTAAAGGTGCTGCATTAATAGCAACCTCTTCAAATTTCTCCATGTAGTGATTGATGATTACAAGGCTAAGTGACCCATTGCTACTCCGTATTTTTGTTTGTAATATACGCCCTACTAAACAAAGTAACTGAACATAAGGCACTACTGAAATAGCTGTAAGATATCGTTAAGAACATTTTCTTTAGGTAATCAGGGCTTCTTGAATCAGCACTTTGGTAAACCGAAAAGTTACATCGAAGCTGACCATTAGATTTTCCTCTTGTAGCTAGATGTCTTGAAGATGGTTGACAAAATGTGCGGAGTCCTTGATGTAACTACTGGTATGTCCAATGTACGGTTATAACAGACTCGATAAGTATTTGGCCAACTTGTAGGTAGCACCACCGATAGCACTGACAATGGATCGCAGCGGTACATTACCCTTGTATATTTTGGGGAGCCCGTATAAATACACAAGGATGATGAAAAAAAATGAAATTGAAACTTCTCATCTAGTTCTTAGGGCTTAAACACAGCTTGAAACACGGATAAATAGGACGTTTTGCAAATACGGCGCTTCTTGACAAATACTTCTTCCCAAAAAAGTACAGATTGGTCTTTAACATGCAAAAAATCAAAATTAAATGATTCAGACCACCAGTCGAAAATAAAATTTTTTAAATAAACTGTATGTTTCTATAGTCTTTCAAAATTTTCTCCACCACACCCTTTATGCACTTCTACGACCTTCAAAACCAATCGTTTAACCAACCCTTCCAACATTTTCATTTTCATGGACAGGAATTTTCGCAGATATAAAATAAGTTTTATCATCCGTTAGGATGCCGTTGACATAGCAAAATGTTCCGCTTTCAAGCTTCTTGAGTATCTAGCGGCACTACAAACCGCGCTATGCTATCTAATCGTCGGTTAAGGCCTCACTTGAAAGTGGTTATGCATAATAGTAGAAAATTACTAGTATAGGAATATTTAAACACTCATCTTTCTGTAAACCGTATGCCTGTCAAGCTCAACGGTTTTATTCCTTTCTGTGACAAACTAAGATAAGTGTCCTAATCTTAAACCACATGAACCAAGACAGATTAAGATGGGGAAGTCCTCGACCCCAACACGGCCCACTAGCTAATAAGGAACATCCTGCAGACATAGAGCAACACTTATACCATTACTGAATCAAGTTTTGTGAAAAACAACTACGTAACAGGCTTGATTTTATAAAGTTACATGAGGCAACTTCAACCGGCTGTGATACTACAGTATGGAAAGCAACGAAAAACTATTGTCCTATCCATTTATTTCCCAAAACAATCATTACATTTATAATTAAAAATCAAGAAAAGATGAACGTTAATCCGAAGCATTCCTGAAGTAGAAAACCCAATATTGATAATATTTTGGATTGCCTTGTTATGAAATCTTTGGAATATCTCCAGATATACTATTAGCCTGTCCCCATACTTGAATTCTATGAGGTTATTTAATTTTAAATTGTTAACTACTGATTTTATTACAACTATTCTATTTAATTTTTTTTTCTACAGTCAAAATAGGTTCTTCGACTGATTGATAAATCAATCTTTATTCTTCAACAAAATATATTGAGGAGTAAGGCTGAAAACGCCTCGTAAGTGATTGACGAAGGCAATTAATTTCCCAACAAAAGTTGTTGCCCAGCTCTTGTTGGGTATTCTAATATGCGGAACAATCAGCTGAGATCTTTTGAGCTTTTTCGTGGCTTTTCATAGAGAACAGCTGGGGTCTTCACTAGACGACAGTTTTAACAGGCAATCGTACATCGAGACGTCAGAAAAAAGTAACAGTTCATGATCTTCTGCGAGATTGCCGTCTTTTGCGAATAATGACTGCAAACTAAGATGTGGACACCATAATCTCAAAACAGCTCTTCTATCATATTTATAACTATTCTCCAGTCAAGGCCGTCCAATCCGGCAAGTTTCAGTATTAACAGGTTCCAAATATTTTCATTCAACAGATAACCGCGTAGCTTCGTCAGCGTTTCTCACAATGCTTTTTTAATTTTTCTACTAAACTAAATATAACTCGAAATACACTGAGGATTTCCTTGGATATCTTCAAATCACGCGTCACACAAATACGTAGACATGTGTTCTAGGATAACTTATTAGGCAGTTTCCATTCGGTCGAAGGTCGAAAAAGCATTATAAAGCCCAAATGGCATTACCATGAATTGCTATAGCCCAAATCCAATAGAAAAAGCTGTCTTTTCTTTGTTTTTAGGCTCCATTTTGATTCACCCATAACCATTTGAATCTGGCCAGAGTGCCCAACATGTCATCAATGCATGGTGGTAAGTAACTATTTTTCTTTGTGACATCGCTGGTCTGGCAAACTTGTCCTTCTTAACTAGCACCATGGGCGAAGTCATCTATGTATTTATCAAAGGATAGTCATGTCGTCCTTTTCTATATACGAAATTATCTTCTCCCTTCTTTTCGTTTGGCTAGTAGCAATCGTCTGCTACCTTGTCGTATAGGAGTGGCGTTGGCGGTGTTTATTTTGTGACACAATATTGGCCCTGCCTTTTGAACCCTTGTCGTATTGAAATATGTCTTGATTCCGATGCAACAGATCTTTAATTTTTGTCTGTTGATTAGGACTCAAACTGCTTCAGGTTGCTTAGACTAAATGAACAACTAAAAAAGCTAAACACTATGGCCGAGAATTGCACCTTCTTTCAGAATCTAAGAATACCCATTAACATTCATTATGCAGACCAATACCACGCTGCCAATTTCGACCGATGCCTTTCCAACTACTATCTCTGTACTGGTCTTCTTCTCGTTGTTACTCCTCAATCTAAAACTGCATCCACCACCAATTTACTGTGTTCTGAAAGAATGGACTCATGGAATTGCTTTCACTAGGGCTATAACTCCATTTCTACCATGTTCCGAGTTAATTCTGCATTCATAAGTTTTCAAAATGTCTATTCCGCAAGTTGTGCTGTTTTCAATGTCAGTTACCAGTAAACTATGTTTAAACGTAGCATTTCCAATGGTTACTTGAACTTCTATCTCTCCCTAAACTTTTTGCTGAAGTCCTAGCTACCGGCCGAAGTTTTCGTTTGGTTAGCAGAAAACGTCTGGATGTTTCGATAACATTGGGTTTCGCAATAGTTTTGGTCGTCCTGTATTCAATGGGAGAGCATGCAATTTCCCATTTATTCGACCATCGACATAAACACTATTAGGATTATGCTTGAGAATCGCAATCTGGATTTTAGCGGCTGAAGCTTCACCGTTATTAATTGATAGTCGCCCCTTTTCATCAATCCGTTTTAGAATCTCTTTGTGACTTCTTACGCTGTCTTCTGATAAGGCTTATCTCACAACAATTTCATCAGCGTAATCACCTAGATCTTTTTCCCAGTAGCTTAGCAACCTTCTTCGCTAAGTCCTCCACGGGTGCCTTATTCAGTTCATCGGTATTTGCTGACATTTTTCTTATATTGTTATGTCTCTTGGATTCTTGTGTAGCAGTTTCAAATTACAGTCCGTGGTTTTTAGTCTAACCAACTTCATTACTTGTTGGGTTTTCCGATCTTTAATTCCACTAACAAATATTTACACAGTTAATAGATGCAAGAAGCCACCTGGGGCTATTAGATATGAAACGCAAATAAGACGAGTTTGGCCCGGTTTTGGTACTCAATTTTGAAGCTTTGTGCAGTAAACTACTTCTAGATAAGCATGTCTATAACGTATTTCCAAGCGTTTGACAATCTGGCTTTAATTTCCTGACTTTACGACAATCCATTCACTCTAGCATCCGCCTCAAACTGTTTTTGATAATTTGTTCAAGAAAACTTACTGTCAAACGTTGGGGGCTGAACTTTGGTTTTCATCATATTGGCGCACGATAATAGTCTATGAGCTTACTGTCGTTTTTGAATACTCTCGATAGTAAAAGTAACCTTAGTCGGGGCACTGAGCCTACATTTTTCATTTTCTCTTCAAGTGACTTCAGTAATTTCGACCGTGACGGCTGGGTAGCGCTACGGGGGTGGTTCGAGAATTCGTTAAAGAACCTTAACTCGTATATTCCTTGCTAGCTTATTCAGTTAATGTATCTATGAAGGGTTTTAAATTGCTGTTTTTCTCTTCAGAAAGTATTCGATATTCTTTAGAAGTTTCTGGTGTATTTAGCCAACAGTCCAGCTTTTTTGTGTTGTTTCACGTGATTATTCTCAATTGCATCTTTTCTGTCTTGAGTTTTAATATTAATTTACAATGGTGTTTTAATTTTTCTTGTTGGATATTTCGGAACACGGAGCACAATAGCACTTACGGCAACTTTTAAGAAATTAGCAAAACCATTTTTAGGTAACCCTAAAGAAAAATCTGACAGATAGTCAATTTGAACGCGTCAAATTTTCCAAAGTAGATTCTATATAGATCATTGCCTATTCTGTTTGAACACAACATTGACATCTTGTTTCCAAAAGTGTAATAGTAAAAAAAATTCTTTTCTTGTAATTGTCTCCTCTGACTCCCTGAATTTCTTTATTGGCGTTCTCAAAAAATAATATTATAAAGTAGCCTACATCTCCAAGTACTCTATTCACTGGGAGCGAAATACGATTCTTCTTTACAGTCTAAATTGTTGCCGCTGGTTAGAGAGCTCAGTGGAAAAAGAGAGAAGCCAATATTTTTGGCCATGATTTTTGATACTCTTATTCCTGTCTCTTATAACGCGGCAAATTCTAATCATTTGGTGACGATTTTTCAGAACGGAGCGGAGATTATCCGGTTAGTTTATTTATTAATGGATGTACCGCGAATTTTCAATCCATGACTTGTAAAATTAGTTGTAATAACTCGTACCGTTAGTGATGTCGTTTGTCTACGAAATTCTCATAATTCGTCGGTACAGCCACATTTCGAATGCTTCAAGTTTCTTGCAAGAGGCTTCTGTCGATGCATACGCTTCATTTCCATATAGCAGCACCGGAAAGACCTAACACTTCAATAATCTGATTTTTAGCGGTAAGGATAAATCATCACATCTAAATATTTTCGACACCTTCAGAAATGTAGCTTTAGTTTTCTCTATTCAGCACCTGACCTCAAGTGAGTGATCCCAAGCTTCTTTGTTCTTCCCAAATATAGATACATGTTATTAAATAATATTGTTATCCGCCTAATGATATCTTTGTCTAATAATTTAAATAATTTAATGGGTGTATGATCTGGGTCAGCTAATTTTCCGTCTTTTAGTCGTGACATTGCATTTCTTACTTCATCTATTGTAATTTGTAAACTGTCTAAGCGCTTTAGTACTGGGGGAGTGTTCCGATCTGTTGTCCTCAAAATGGTCATTTATATATTCTTTCCAGATGTTTCTTCTTGGACGTTTTCTTCATGACTTTCTTGAGCTTAATTCTAAATCTGCCAACTAGTGGGCAGTGGTCCGACGAAATATCAGCACCCGGATGTGTCTTAACTGACAAGCAACCATTGCGGAATCGCTTGTTAACGAGCATGTAGTCGATCTGGTTCCTCACTATATTTCTATCTCGATATTGTGGTGTAATCCAAGTACAGGGCCAACGTGGGGAAGTTTGAAAAATGTATTTAATATTACGAGTTCTTCTTCTTTTGTAAATTTTATGTCTGTCGCCTCATTCGTTTCTTGTACCCAAAACATATTCACCAACAATTTCACCATGCTTTCCTCTCTCTATGATAATTTTATATACTTGAATAGCTTCTCCCCAATTGTATTATTTTTAAGTCCACTAATTACTGTCTATATATAATATTAATATTACAAATCTAAATAAGCTTTAATTTTACCTCTTCTCAAAAAACGCCTACAGCAAACAGTAACGCTCTCGTTCTTAGCTGAATTTATCAACTTTCCAGCTGGAGGGTGAGTTTCAAAAGAGCATGTTTGCGCTACAGATATTTTAAGATCTTTGTTTAGTTATTTTTATGCAGTGCCGTCTAACATCTAACATCTAAGCTGCTTGGCGTCCGCTAAAAACGCTCTAATTAATATCGTGTCAGGCTGAACAGATTCTTCTGCTGCTTTGTACTGAAAATTGATTTTTACGGTCTTGACTGGGTTGCGATTACATTTTGCATCATGAGAACGAATGTTTGTCAAAGCTTTTTTAAAACAGAAACAAATACTTATCATATTTGTATTAGAATCTACGATTAAAATTGTTTGAGTTATGACTTATTGCGTCATGCATAACAAAGGCGCTATTGGGATGTTGGTTGCAGTAAATGTAGTCAAAAATCACGCTAAAATTCAATGAATATGACTATGACATCAGACAAGTAGAGCAGATAGCTCAGGATCTCCTGCTATAAGGGCAGTTAGCCCCAAGAAATTTGGGCGAAGACGTAAAAGTTCATATGATGGTCAACAGAAAAGTAAACAAGTCACACGGAGAAAACAAATACATAAGACATTAATATAGCCACATTGGAATGCCTGAGGTTTAACATGCGAATTCACAGAAGTACTCGAAGAACTAAAGAGATATAATACAGAACATGGTTGTACTTACCAAGACTAAAAAGGAAGGCAGGGGAACAAGACTATTTGCACATATATTGGTGTTCCTAAGAATAAAAGAACTAATCGAAAAGCTTCCTTGTTGTTAAGAAAATCTCGCAAAAGAAATTTGAAAAGTTTAATTATTTAAATTAAATCCCAATTATATATAAGGAGGTATTATATAATAATAATCGAAGTGTATACACCCAGCGAAGATGCTAGTTACGCTATCTTTGTAGATCCTGGGCCATCGGATCTTTCAACAAGACGAAGCCCCTGTCCACAAAGCGGAGATCGTCCAGAAGTGGTGTCAGGCCAATCTTCCCGAATTTATCTCAGGCATAATGACCTGCCTCCTCCTCCGACCTCAACACCCTCGACTACGCCGTTAGGGAATATTTGGAGGAGAAGGCCTGCGCTCGTCCCCATCCCAATCTTGAGTCGTTCAAGACGTCCCTTTGCAAGATCGATTTCGACTATCTCCGTGCTATGATGGACGCGTTTCCTCGTCGTCTCCGTGATGTCATCAAGAATTGAGGAGGCAGAATCGAAAAGTGATCACATTCATTGATTGTTAATTATTTGTGAAAAATAAATTATACATTTCGTGCAGTTGCGATCCTTTTTGAGAAAGATATTCGGAATTTTCTCATTACTTTTAGAGCACTCTGTATTGTAGATACTTCAGCACCGTTGTGTGTGTATTCTAAATTATAATTTGGAAATCACTTTATTTCGGTCTAACATATCTAGTGCTGTAGTGTTACATAAGAGCGTTTTGCATAAGTGTTCCAAAGGGTATTTTTGGAAAATTAAATCCGTCATGTTTGCTAAAAAGGGTGATTTAGAGACTACTTTGGGTTCATTTAAAGTTGTAATGTTACGCGAGATACCCAAAAAGTATTTTGAACAATGTAACCCTAGCCATAAGTACTTCACGGGTAGCCACTTTAACAACATCGTATATGTTCTGAATAGTGATCTACCTCGGTTAGGTTTATCGTATCCAGTCTTAATATCATGTGTGACCTTGAAAGACTATTTTAGAAGCTCCAAATTCTTTAAACAATATTTTGGACACTCTAGCACTACGTGTGCTCTATAGTAACATGAGCTATTTTGGGTTAGAGTATCATATTCAGTGTTATAGTGGAGCAAGAGATTTAAAAGAGCATTTTGGATACCTCAATCTCACGGTGAGTACACTAAAGAAGATTTTTAACATTCCAACGATATCGCACGTGCCCTCAAGGGTGCATTACTTTGATTGCATTTATCATATTCAATATTAGGGTGTTTAAAAGTTTAAAAGGGTATATTGGAAGCTGCGGCCTTACCATGAATGCTCTGAAGAATATTTTTGACACTCCAGCTCCATAATCTGTGCTCTGAAGTGTAATTAAGAAACTAATTCGGTTAGTTTTTAGCGTATCCAGTGTTGTAGTGTTACGCGGGCGCTCCGAAAATAATTTTATACATACTGACCCTGCCATGAGTGCTTTGAAGGGTATTTTGGGCACCTCACCACGTTGAATGAGTTCTGGAAAGTGATATGGAAACTACTACGCTTTTCATCATATGCAGTATTGTAGTGCTACGTGAGCGCTTCTAAAAATGTTTTGGACTCCGCCATGTGTGCTTCAAAGAGATTTTTGATATTTTCCATCATCGTGAGTCCTGAAGAGTTATTTTGAAACTACTTCGGTTCGACTTATTGTGTCTTTAATGATATAAGATGTTTGCAGATTAATTTGGTCACTCTTATTTCACTGTGAGTGCTCTGAATTTTTGATATTATGGTGCTATCGTGTGTGCTTCGAAGAATGATTTAGAAGCTAGCTTGGTTTCGTTTTAATATATTTGGTATTCTAGTGTTACGAGAGAGCTCGAAAAACCCTGCTTTTTGTTCTCTGAATAGTCTTTTGTATACCATACCTAGTTTTAGATATAGTGTTGTAACTGCATTAGTTCGCCGTGTTTGTTGCGTTTAAGTTTTGCTTTACCCCATCCTACAAAACTCTTTTTGATGACTTGAATTGATGACTTGAATTAGTAGTTTTATTTTTGTTAAAAACATCTTACTTAGAAAATAGTAAACCACTTACAACATAATTTTATCACTTTCAATTTTAATTTAAGAGAAATAATAAGATTTTTGCTTTAATTTCATTAAGATAAAAATTATGAGGATTATATTTTTTAAAAAAATAATTAGGTACAAATTTAGATACTAATAACCCATAAAAATAATTTTCAGAAAGGATTATTTATTGCATTCAAAAGCTGCATTGTAATAAAATGAAAATAGACAAATAATAAATAAAAATTTTCAATACTTTTATGTTTCAAAAATGTATACTAACAGCAGGCCCTTCATAATCATTTAAATTTTTTAACTGTCATTAAAGAGGAAACGGAATGTTCAAAATGAGAATTAAAACTACAGATTCGCGCTGAGCCAACGTATGTTCTACTTCCAAGGTGTTCTGTGTGATTTACTTGTTATTATTGAGGCAGTTGTTAATGACAGTCCGTAGCATATTTCAAAATTATGTTATTTTAGTTGCGAAGTTGACTAAATAGGTTTTTAAATTTGTCAAGAAATTATTGGAGGGTCAAGTCTTGGTTCGGGGAGAAATAATTTCACACTTTTGAAATTGAATGTTTAAAGAGTTGTCGCAAATTGTGTTGGCGATGTAAGTATGATAATGTTGTTTTGTTGGTTGAAGCTGAGGAATGTTCTGGCTGTTAGTTGTATATTTTGCTGATACAGTTAGCGGGGTATGCTCGTTTGCACAGTGCACACGTGTCCCTTTAACTGTTGGTGTGCTAGGGCTGTGGGGTTCTCCGCATTTTCTCACGCATATAGTCTATTACAGGGTACTGGTGTATGACCATGATTTTGACATTTTGTGGACTGTACTAACTTTTTTTTGAGGTTCAAAACTGGAAGCCATTTTTCCAAGGCTTGATTATTAAATATTGCTTTGCTATTCTCAGAAGGTAAAAAACTGATAAAAAACATTAAAGTAATTTTGTGTTCGTTTTCTTTTTTTCTTACCAGGTCTTCAGAAATTTTTGTTATTTCTTCTGTTGGAGAAGAATGATTAATGTTTCGAACACTACCTCGTATGGTCGATTTTTTATGATTTGATGGGAGAGTGGTATATTATATATACCGAAAGCGCACTAATGCTTAAAAGGTAGTTAATGAGGTTACAATACCGTCTGTGAGCGTCTGTTATCACAATAACTCAAAAGCTAAAGCTCTGATTGACACCAAATTTGATACACAAGTACGTCAGACCAAAATAAAGAATGAGTTTCAGCCAAATCGGGTAATTTTTTCCCATCGTGTCAGTTAAAGCTTTTGCAAATTTGGGTTTACATCCTTCTCGTTAATTTTCTATATGTGTCATATATTTCTGTATTTATTTTAACTATGGTATTAGTTGGGCTCTTTGTCGCGCATTGTATTATATTTGGTACTGCAGTCAGACTATCTATCAACATATCATAACTAACCATGCCTTGCACAAACGTGGATGGTTTATTTATTAAAGAAGTTGAAGCCTGCACATTAGATATTATTGAATTATTTGTGGGAGGTTTTGCTAACATTGAGAATCTATCTGTAAGTAAATTTGTTGTTGCTCTTTTGGTAAGGACAATGTATTTGATTGTTTCCATCTTTTACGTTTCTGTCCTTTATCTGTTTGCCAGGTGATAGTATAGTCGATTGTATGGCTTTCACTGCTCATCTACATCAATATATTATCTTTGTTTTTCGTGATTTGTTGATTGTTGTGAGTGTTGCGTTAATTGTAATCGAAAAGTAGTAGTGACTGTTGTTACTAAGTTGGTGGTATTATGTAATTGGGTATTGGGGGTTCGAATACAGTGTTGGTATACTAATACCCAGTAAAGTGGTTTAAAACATATTTATTGGTGAATTATTTAATTATTTTTGTTGAGTATAAGGATATTGATGCTTGCTATTAAAATATGGATTAGCAATTTGTTTCTCTATGTAAATAAGTTTGTTATTTTGCTTACAGGATAGCGATACGTTTATTTTCAATGGGGTGATTTAACCTCACGTCTAATACACGATAACATATCACTTAATCCTCTTATACCTGAAGCATGTCTTTAGGCTTCAAAAGTAAAATGCAAAATTGCAAATTAGATCTTTGCCACTTTGTTCTCCACGTATTTTGATTTTTAAAGACAGCTGATCAATTGCTAGCCACTTATAATTAAAAGCAGACTCATCAGCATTGGAAATATTTTCTGAATCATCGCTACCCTCACTTCCAATTGAATTACATAAAGGTTTTCAGATATTTGCCTAAAGTGAGTGATGCTTTTGCGATTGGCAGGCTTTGAATAGTCTTTTTGTTGTTAGAACAAAAAGGCACTCATATGATACTTCAGAGCCTCGTCTGTTGTTACGTCCTAATGTTAGAAAAAGTTAGAAAATTGTTTGCTTTTTTTATTTTACTTATACAATTATATTCTGAACAGTATGAAATTAAAGGTAATTTTGTTTTCGTAAGTCTAATTGCTTTTCGTTGACCTATTATAAGCACAAGTTAGTACCAACATCACGTGTTACGCATTTTAGACGATTAATTAACAAAATCAAGCTTCAGTTAAGTTTTCAGATAACAGTTTTTGTTAATAATTTTGTCATACTATATTTATGCTTCTTTATACCCCATATTTCACTTTATACATTTTTAGACTACAGCATGCAGATTATCTTTGTATTTTCGTTATAAAATTTGACATTACAATTAGGTAAATGCTACGGAATTTGTGTCTTCTAGCAAAAATTTTTCTATATGCCATGTTTAGTATTTATTTTTTGAATTAGATTTCTTCTTAATTTTAACTGTTATTTTGTTTTCTAATTTTTCTTTTTATTGCTTTTATGGTTAGTTCAGAATGGGCAGGATATAAAATGACAGAGTTGTGTACTGTGATTAATTATTTACTATTATAGAATTTATAAGACAGCCTGAACGTCTTGAGAAAATGAAATACTACAAAAATATCTTTGTCTTGCTTCGACTGTGCGACTAATTACAATACAACGCAAATCTCGACCGTAAGATATCTGAAAAGTAATTTAGACTTCTAGTGTGCTGTGAGAGATCCCAAAGTAATTTATATAATCCCATCCCGTCCTGTTTGCCCCGAAGTTAGTTTTGGATGCTTCAACACCGTCGTGTGCGTTTTGAAGGATGACTTGGGAACTACTCTGCTTTGGTTTATCGTATCCAGTGTTGTAATATTATGCAAGAGCTCCTAAGAATATTTTAGACATTCCTACCTTGCCAAAGTGCTCCGAAGTGTATTTTGGACACTCCAGCGCCATCACGTGTACGTTGAAAAGTGTTTTGCGAATTACTTGGGTTGGGTTTATTGTATCCAGTGTAGCAGTGTTTTGCAAGATCTCCGAAATGTATTTTTACTTCTGTTGTAAGTACTCCAAAATGTACTGTGAATACTTCGGCACCGTTGTGTGTTATATTCTGAATTATGATTTGGGAATTACTTTATTTCGCTTTGTTGCGTCTAGCACTGTAGGGTTAAGTAAGTGCGTTTTGGTTACTTCAACATTACATAAGTGCTCTGAAAGGTATTTTTGGAAATCTAAAACCATCGTGTTTGCTCCAAAGTGTGATTTGGAAACCACTTTGGGTTAGTTTAACTTAACTAAGTTGTAATGTCAGGCGATGTGTCCTTCGCGGGATATTCTAGATACTCCAGCAACATCGTGTATGTTCTGAATAGTGATTTGAGATCTACTTTGGTTGGATCTATCGTCGAGTCGAAGCTTCAAATGCTTTAAACGTATCTTGGATACTCCAGCACCATCGTGTGTGCTCTAAAGTGTAAGATGAGAGCTATTTTGAGTTATAGTATCGTATTTAGTGTTATAGTGGTGAAAGAGCTTTGAAAGAGTATTTTGAATACTCTAACCTCGCAGTGAGTAAGGATATTTGATTGACGTCCTATTATAGTATTTACTCTTAGGGTGTTATGTAAAAGTTCCAAAGATTCCATTGGGCATTCCGATCCTACCATGAATAGTCCAAGAATATTTTTGACCCTCCAGCTCCATTATGCGTGCTATGAAGTGTGATTAAGGAACTACTTTGATGCAGTTTTAGCGTATCCAGTGTTGTAGTGTTACGCTAGAGCTCCAAAAAGTATTTTGGGCGTACCGACTCTGCTATGAGTGCTTCTGGGCTATTTTGAACACGTCCAGCACGTCGAATGTGTACTGGGAAGTGATATGGAAACTATTTCGCTTTAATTTATTGTATCTAGTGTTATAGTGCTATGCAAGAACTACTACGAGTGCTCCAAAAAAAAATTTTACATTCTAACATGAGTTCCGAAGAGAGATTTAAAAAATTAATTTGTGTTGATTCATCGAAAGATATTTTTGACATTTTCAATCATCGTATGTTCTGAAGAGTACTTTGATAGCTACTTTGGTTCGACTTATTGTATCTAGTATCGCAATATAGCGTGAGATGTTCGAAGATTAATTTGGGCATTCTTATCACACTGTGTGCTTTGAACGGTATTTTTGATACTCTGGTGCCATATATACTCCGAAGAGTGATTTGGGAGCTACCTTGGTTTAGTTCTAATATATTCAATATTGTAGTATTACAAAAGAGCTCCGAAGACTATTTATGTGCTCTGAAAAATCTTTTGTATATCATACTCAATTTTAAGTGTCGTGTTGTAACTGTATTAGTTCGTCGTGTTTGTTACATCTATGCCTTGGCATACTCCACTCTACAAAATTTTTGTTTAACGACTTGAGTTTATAAAGAAAGATTTTCAAAAGATTACATTTATTTATTGTATTCAAATTCCGCATTATAATAAAATAAAAATAGAAAAGTGAGGAAGAATTTGCAATACTTGTATATTTAAAATAATGTATACTTCATTACTTAGCATATAATAAATTACTCAATAACCAAAACTGACCCCAAATTCTTCGTGGCCATTTAACCTGTAATTTTACAAAATGAGAAATAGAATAACATGTGCTGAATCAACGGATGTCATACCACTAGGGTGTTCTGTGTGATTCACAAATTAGTGGAGGATTTGTATCAATATGAATTATGAAATGTAAGACATTTTCAATTACCAATTCTACAAAGGGATTTAAAAAAGTTAGCCATTATTGAGTTGGTTTTTTAATTATAGTATTTAGCATATGAAAAATTATGTTATTTTAGCGAAGAAGTTGATTTTAAATTTGTCGTGGAATTGTTGAAGGGTCAAGTCTTGGTTTAGGAAGACGTGGCTTGATAGTTTTTGTGAGCAGATTTAATTAGGATGCAGTTGGGTAACGGTTATTGAAAATTTTGATGACGATGTAAGTATAGAGAGTTGCGTGCTGTTGGTTGAAGCTGAGGGGGTTTTCTGGCTGCTGGTAGGCTATTTCGGCACTATTATGTTAGCAGGATATGTCTCTCCGCATAGTGCGCACGCAACTTTAGTGTATGCTCATAATTGTGACATGTTATGCATTAGACTATATTGGGGGGGGGGGGGGGGGGTTAAAACTGACAACTATGATTTCCAAGGATCGATTGTTAATTTTTTTTGTTATCCTCAGCCAATTCTGTGTTTGTTTGGTTCTTATATTTGTAAATTTTGTTTATAGGTCTTTAAGAGTTTTTGTTATTTCTTCCATTTGAGTGAAATGAAGGACGTGCTTTGTGCTGACTTTGTTGGCTGATTTTATCTGATAAGGGCAGTGTACAATATTATTTTTACACATATATCTTCTTCGTTACATGTATATAACAAAGGTTTTTGATTTCATTTTAAGCACATTACCAGTTAGGCTTTTTATCGTGTATTGCCTATTTCTGCCATTGCGACTCTACCTTCTATCATTTTGTCATAATAAACTACTCCTTGCAGAATTAATGCTTTCAGATCAAAACATGTTGAAATATCTGTAGAAGTATATTTCTTGGTAAAGTTTGTCGTTCTTTTAGTGAAGACGGATATTTAACTGTCTGCCAGTTAATAATATAGCCGTTTGTATGATTTTAGTGGTTGTCACTTTCATCAAGTTAGATTTTGTATTCTGGGAAAAAAGTAGTTAAGAAAATTCATTCCTGGATTAATTAGGTATTGTTCCCGAGTGTAAGATTGTTGCCTATTACCGTCATTATTCAACTAGCAACTGGATAGCTTATTAATTTGCCTCTCTATGTAAATAAGTTTGTTACTTTACAGAATAGAGGTACATTTATTATCAATTAAACTCGCATCTAACAAACCATAACTTATCACTCAATTCTTGTATGCCTGGAGCTTGTTTTCAGGATTCATGACCCAACTTCGAAAACTGCAAATGAAAAATACCTCAACATGTTTCTCCACTCGTTGCACAAGTAATCATTTGGGATATAAATTATCCTCTGGCCAACATCATGAACTTGTTAAACGTAATCAAGATTTGATTGTGCAATTTGCCATTTAGCGGAACTAATGGAGTAGAATGATTAGTTTGCGTTCTCTGTCACATTTTTTCTATGAAGACAACTGATCAATTGCCAGTCACTTATAATTAAAAGCAGACTGATCAGCATCGAAAATATTTCCCGAATCATCACTATCCTCACGTCCACTGAATGACAAAAAGTTTCAAATACTTGGCTAAAATGCGTGATGATTTGGCAAATACCAGCATTAAATAGTTTTTATTTTTAGAACAAAGAACCAAAGATAAATTTATAAACTCATTTATTGTTACGTCCGGAAGGTTACAAAAAGTTCTTGAAAAGTTGTTAGAATTTTTTCCATTTTGCTTACAGAATTATATTCTAATTAACTCGAAATTACAGTTTTTTATAGTAATTATAATTGGATCTTATCAACCTACCATGACGTCGTAAGTACAAGTTGTGATCAACAACGTTCTAAAAAAAACCATATTTTTCAGTGTCTTTGCATTAGCCGTTTTTATTAATAATTTTTTCATACTGGGTTTCTACTTTTTTATACTCCACTTTATACATTTTTTGACTACATCCAGATTTCATTTGTACTTTCGTTATAAAATTTGATTTACAGTTAGATGCTACAGAATTCGTCTTTTAGCAATGTTTTTCTTTTTATAGTCTGTGGTTGGTTCAGAATGAGCAGGATTTTCTACCACTTGATTTTTGTTCTTAATTATTACCTCTTTATATTTATAGTGAGGTACTCTAAAGAATTTCACTGAACAATATAAAATTACAGACTTGTGTACTCCTTTGTTGCGCACCTCCACGTTGTGGTTTAATTATTTACTGCTGCAGGAATTCATGCGGCCGCGTTTGCGTCTTGAGAAAATGAAACGCTGCAAAAATATCTCTATAATCATTAAATTTGCTTCGGCTGCGTGACTAATTGCGGAACGACGCGAATCTCATTAAAGACGCCGCATAATAAAGCGATCTGGTACTACATCCTGTTTTAGGCATGAGATTTCAGTTGTTCTGTGCGTAGAAACTAAAAATCCAGATTAAGGCAAATAAACAAATAAAAAAAGGCACATTAGAAAGTCCTTCATTAGGAACGAGACCACTAGGCAGGGTTTCGTGCTAAAGGCTCTAAGGCAGCGCCGGCTTTCGCTTACTTTAGCTGCGTTCCTAAAGAATGCCAATTGAACTATTATAATCGGTTTCATTTCTATTAATAAAGTTCCGCGCTATCTTCGATAATGCGATTCTTGTCTCCGCCCTTGGCAATATCGAAATAAAACGCCGTTTGTATAAAAACAGTTACACGTTTATTCTGAAATAAAACATAATATATTAATAGTACGTTATCTGATAAAATTTAAAAACTTAATACGTAAAGTGAGTTACTCTTACGGTAGATGCGTAACGGCTAAACTATGGTAGGTTCAATTTACGTGACATACAAAAGGCGCCAGGGCTATGGCGTTGCGACCATGCGATGCAGATTCACAATTGTTATGACGACATGGGCGGGATGATTATAAGATTACATAACAAATAAATATGACTCCAAGTCACTCGATGCGTTTCTTGTACACAGGTGGTGCCTAAATTAAGTTCTCTTCGATTCTATGTACAGCAGGTACGCCCCAAAGCCGTAGAGCAGCGTTTGGAAAATGCCGAGCACCTGAAATTTGTCTGGTTAATTTTCTTGGGGCCACGCTGAAGGAGGCACTTACGCCAGCTATTAAATTAGCTGTCTTTGTGGGGTAAGGGGCCGGCGCCCAGACGCACAGCTGGACGATGAAGGCGGTGAAGTAGCAAACTGCACATATTGCAGTGTTCAGCAGTTCCTGAAACAATCGCGTTGCAGCAGACTATTAGATAATCGCCTATTTATGAATAATGAGTGCATTCTAGGCTACTACTTGTAACAACTCGCACAAACAAAACTACCAGTCATCTAATGCAGTCTAAAGGCCAGCACTGTTAGACCTTCCGTGATAATCAACTTAAAATAGAAATGAGTTGTGGCAATTACGTTTCCCTGTAAACAAGGTAGAACGCACAGCACTTACAGTGAGAATCCAATTGATTGGATAGTTCGCCGTGGCCTCCCTCACGCCCAGGAAGTAGACGATGATCCATAGCAAGGTGCCGATGAAGCTGACTGTGGCTACCAGGACGAACCAGTGCGTGGCCCCAATGTAGTACGTCGACGCCAGGGACATGCAGAAGATGCCCAGGACCTGAAAAATCGGCCAATTAGATCCGGAAGAGGCGCTACACAATGGAGCCGACGGTAATGTTGCTTGAATAACAACAGCGAAAGTCAAATTGCGCTCTATATACCTCGGAGCGTTGCAGAGACAAAAGGAAAATGGATCGCAATCGCTCCAAGTAACTGTAACAGAACCGCCGAGCGGAGTTTTCAGTAAGCGTTAAATCGACGTGACTTTCTTTGTCTCGGCTACACATTTAATTCCCCAATACATCACTTGCTAGAGTTCAGAGTTAAGCAGTGAAAGCTAGACAAGGACGACATGTATGTAACAGGAGATTCTTAAAAAGAGGATTCTCGTTAATTTTTCCCAAAACAGAACGAGGGTGAACTAAACAAAAAAGCACCTCGGAAGCGCCTTCTGCGATCACAACTGTTAATAACTATCTATCCATCTGGCGCAAATTAAGTCGCCGCATTCTATGAACGCACCGGTACTTTAATACGAGCTGAATTTTCATGAGTTACATCAGGCACTTGCGGATTCTTAACATCCATTACCGAGCAGGCATGGTGGTGCACAGCTTAAGGAGGATTAATGATTAAAAGGCTTGAAGCTGCAATTTCAAAATGAATATTTGGCCAATTTAACAGTTAAGATACGATTTTTAAGTAGCATATTCCAAAATATTAGCATTATATAATGCAATTTAAAAGAGTAGGAAACGATTAGCATTGCAAAGTTGAGTTGCATCACAGATTTATTTCCCTAGCTAGAAATAGTATACTAATAAATATTTTAAACATAAAATAGACAAGAACATAACAAAATTTGAATTATAATGAAGTAAAAACAATAAAAAACAAGAATTTGATGTTACATCAGTGGCAAGGCATATACTGCCATCTTTATCTTTCTTATATTTTCTTAAACGAGCCGTTTCTGTTTACCAAAGTTTTGATATATCTGTTCAATCATATTAAATCTAATTGTAACAACAAATACATTAAGGACAAAGGTTTATTTATATCAAACTCTTGTTGCAGTCTACTTTTTATCAAGCCAGAAAGGGAATGGTAGGAAAACATGTGTCTTTATTTCCTTTCATCTTTAGAGCTCTAAAAAAAAGCTCCATACACATTAATATATTCAGCATTAACAAAGAAAGATTAATAATGCGTTATGATGTGCCAGAAATTTATGTTTGTTTCTCTAGGAATTTTTTTCATAAAATTACGTTTAAACATCTGACTTGTTTTTTTAAGCCCACAAAAGTTCCACCTCTTCTTCTCAAAGAGATGTAGAACCATAGAGTGGTGTTCTAATATAGGACGATGCTAATAGGTAGATCATCTTCAAATTCAGTAAAGAAAAAGAAAATTATGGATTATCATATGCTAACGATTGTCCATTCTCTTGTACATAAACATCGTTAGGTACAAAATCAACTACAGATATTTAGAAAAAGTTGTTGTAAAGCTAGTTAAGCAAAACCTACACAAAACGTAAATGTTAAATATTCTTCATCTCAATAATGGTGTGTTTATACGTTTCTGTCGACTGGTAAATCTTCTCTTTAGTAAATGTTTCTTGCAAAGACCTGTTAAAATGGCTCTTTATTTAGACGAAGACAAAAAAAAGAAATGGTTAGTAGACAGTATGAATTTACGAGGAATCGAATCACAAACATTTGTCGTAGTTTCGTCATTCATGTGAGTCTTACGTTTAGCCACAATAGGCGTAAACATAGAGGACAAGTGCGTCATAATCCCACACTTTAGCTGGAAGAACGTGTTTAACAAGACACTGAAAATGGCCCGAAGCCAAGCAACTGTGTTGAGTATTCTGTTTCTATCACTTGCAACATGTGCATAGATTGATACAAGCAGATTTTCCTTTAAGAGAAAAGTTTTACCTTTGATTTTTGTAACAGATAGGTGCCATTATGAGAGTTTTACAATTAAAGTAACGTTTTTTTAACCTACACGTCAGCCATCTGCGAGAGAGGCGAAACCACTCTACAATGATTGAAATTTATCATCAGCAACAAACTGATATCAATATTTGGGTTGGGGTCACTTAATTGTGTCAGCCGTTCCTTCACAACGCCTCATTCCTTGAGTGTATCAGCAGTTTTGAAGACAACTGGCTTTATTACTTATATAACCGTTATTAACGTTTGCTAGTATCTGAATAACAGATCGATTAGAACCACTTGAAGAAGGTCATTTATACTGCACCACACTTAAACAACATATTATTGCAGCTTGTGACGTGATTAGAATACAGTTGAGGCTTATGGAAAGAAGGAATTACTTAAAGCAACTACCCGAATGTTTTCAGAAATAACATGGACCTGGGTAGACTTATTTCGATCATCCTAGTCAGAAAAAAATCTATTTCAAATAAAAAACCTAAACAAAAACAAATTTCAGTACAATGTATTACCAATATTTTATCTTTTCTCTTTGGTGTTTCTTTTTAAAGAAGCAGTAAGTATCTATACCTCATAATCATCAGAGAAATAAAATAAATGCTAATAATAACCCTCAAACAGAAGATATGGGTCTGTATTGTCGACTAAGAATAAATAAGAGCCGTGTCGGCGCTAGTGCTTCTAGCACAAATTGTTTGGATTTTTAAATTGTTAAATGCCAACATTTAATTCAAGTTTTGTGCTTGTAACCGTAATTTTGGGCAAATTATTTATAAAAGTACTAAAGAAGGCTAAAGATGAATCTTCGACTGAAAAGTTTCTTTTCTTAGATTATGCCATTGCAATAAATATAGTAATCTATTTGTCCATAAATTCTTAATAATGAAGTCTACTACTCAAAAAATATATTAATTAGAAGCAACTGCCTCTCTTAAATGAAATTATATTTCCCCCTAACGGCATTTTGAAACCTTAGGTTGCCACAATAGCAATTTTGAGGAATGGGATTGTGTTGCTATTACATGTACCCAACTATTTTATATCGTAAATTGTGAAAGAAACCTCATAATTAGAGTTGGCAGAAAATTAAGTGTGTTCTACGTGATTAAAACTGTCATTGTATAGATGCAAAACCGTAGTGATAGAACAGCTGATGTTGGCGCTCAACCGAACTAAGGATGTCGTTCACTGATATTAATAAAAATATTTTTTCTTTAAAAAACTTAAGTTCTTAAGGGAGCAGCAATATCAAATACATTATTCGAATGCGGTCCCCCAACAAAAAAGTTAATGAATTCGGAAGAAAATCCTTTTTGCACAAACATTTTGTAATCCCAAAAACGGAAAAACATTTGTAAGGGTTCACACCATCATCTTCCAGAGTGTCTGATATCTTTTTCTGAACTATATAAAAATAAAACATTTTATATATAATAAATGGAGACGAGCAGTACGTAATTCCTCTTATCAAACTTTTTCGGCACTCTTGAAGAGTCCTTTAACAATGCCATAAGAAATGCTGGCGACTTTCGGCGAGTATTTGGTTGAAAAGCCTTCTTCACCCAAGAGGATTTGTTATTTTTGCCATCGAAATACTTAGGATTGGCCAAACGTCTTCAGAAATGATCTGGGCCATTGAAATGTTTCATTTCTCATTACTACACAACTTCATAGGAAGAAAACCGTCAATCATATCTCTATCGTTGGCAAAACTTGGCAAATGCTAAATTTTCTTCACCACCAACCTTATCTATATTGAAAAACAAAACACTTGCCTCCACAGTTAACAGAGGAGATTTGAAAGAACCACCAAGTGCAATTCGCGTAGTAATTTTTGCTTCCTTATGACTAGCAAAAACGCCAAAGACTTTCCCAAAATTAAACTCACTATCGGGACTCTACTCATCTACAGACAAATCTCCAATAAGTTTTCACTAAATAGTAGCGGTGTTAGTATCTATGTAACAAGGCAACTGTTTTATGGAATATTTTGAGTCGGCATCAGTTTTAATACAAAATTAGTGCGTATGTTACGAAGAAATAAAAGTGCCTAATTGATAATTTGTCTCTGGACCAAAATCTAAAACCGCAAATACAAAAAGTGCAAAACGAGTACGCTATCAGTAAAAAAAGCATCAAAGGTAAGCTGAACATTAGCACTTTGGTTATGATTAGAAGAAGGTTTCAACTGGAAGGACCAAATATGTTGGGGAAACATATAGGTCCACGATTAATAATACAACAAATATCTATTGTTGTATAATGCTAAACACAATGCAGAAAATACGTCAACAAATACTTTTCCTTGCGGTTACAAATATATTTATCTACGGTAGAGATGTAATACTCCAATTGGTGTTTTTTACGAAATGTTTCTCTAGAAGATTGAATTTGCGTGGTAGCAAAAATCCCTGGATGACGAGCACTGATCAAGCCTCCCCAAGGTGATAAGCAATTTCCACATTCCTGCAATGTCATCGAGGACCTTGCCGAACGATTTAACATGTCGGCTGAGAGTTTTGTAATGTCCATGATGGCAGGCCTGCAATTAACAATTGACGTCGATGTTTTTCCAGTAGGATGATGGATCATGGCGATAAAGTCCACCTGAAGGTGGAGCAAAGACTACTTGCGTTGTAAGTGCAATTGAACATTTTAATTACCGTTTAGTCAAACGTACAATGGGATAATTATCTCTGCGATGAAAACCTTAAAGTCCTTAAAGAATTATGATTTCTGGAAAACAAAAAATGTCACTGACTATAGTAACGAACAGGCATTTTAATTAGTACTTGGTAAATTCTATCTAGAAAGGCAAACAATAAAGCCTTATTTATTGGTAGCCAAGCCCACTTGGAAGACAACAAATATTTCAAAATGCCGAATAAACGTGTGATGATAATGAATTTAGCAACTAACGGTGATGTCCCTGTAAAAAAACAAACGTGTAAATTCTGAAAAAAAATCCACGGCACCGAAATTTTATAGGCCCATCATCGGACAGCATAGTGATCGTTGATACTCTTCAAGGTGGTCTCCTGCACCGTGGAAATTATAAACCATCAAATAGGCTCATTTTTGATTACCCAGGAAAATATCACCATCAAATTTTAATTTAAGCACTCCAACACTATTCTAGTACAAGCAGCCTTCTCTCGTTTTCAAAGTTTTTATCGTCTCGTAGAAAGACATCACTGCTAAAGACTAAGTAGTCTTTGCTCATTCTCCGAATTAATATTTCAGCTGTAAAATTATTACAAAGCTTAACTGTCTATAAAGGTATCACTGTAAATCACTAATTACGTGTTTGTCATAGGGAGAACCTTTATCACATACTATAAAAATTGTACCAACGCTTCATTATCCATATTTGACACTAATTAAAACTTTGTAGCCGTAAAAATCGTTACTCATACTGAAGGTCATCGCTCCAGAAGAAAATGGAACCTCCTCGATGCACAATCATTGCCCGTCCTCAAGAAAAACATTCATGGCTGTGGTGGAAACACCAATGCTCGATCGAAAGAGGCGAAAGAGGCGAAAGAACCTGATAGAAACTCTCATTGTTGAAAAGGTCTTTAAAGAAATGTTCTAACTCTTCGTCATTGGTCTTCAGAGCATTATTACAAGAAACGATCGATAACATTGAAGTACATTTTTATTCTTTATTTGCAGGAGATGGCGCCGCCATGGCAAGTTACAAACGAAAAATAATCTTTTATTTGTATATCACATTGTGTTGTTTTGCATTTTATTACTTAAGTACGCTCTTATCATTTTGCAAAGTTTCTGAATAAACTCTAGACATGATGGAAGACTTGAGGTTTGTTTTAGAATTGCCACTTCACCCAAGTTATTTAAGGTAAAAAAGATTATTAAGTAATATTTTTGCAACTTACAAAATGTCTTGTTTCATCTGTAATTTTGTTGAATAAAAAAACCTGTTTCTAACGATGGTTTGAGGATTATCCCATAGAACTTTAATTTCCTTTAAGCGATACCATCTAACTTGTAATTAGAAGAGCCTAGACAATAGCTGATAAGGTTTCGAACGTGCAGTTGTGTCGCCGTCCCATTAACCATTCAACCCAGAAACGTCTTCTGCTCACGGCACAGGACGCGGCCGTCGTCAGAAGCGGCTCGAGTCCTTTTCTTTTCGCCTAACTGCACGGTACGTGCACCAAGAGCCGCACTCCGCTGCTTCCGCTACGCTTACGGTTTGGCACCAACAATGGGCCACTTCCGGCTAGCTTGCGTAACGGCGGTTGCACCGCCGCACCTGCAGGCACGTCAAGGGTCATCTACCTAGTGGTGCCATATCCTTCCATAAGTCCCGTTCGGAGCAGCAGATGGCCGTTCGAACGTGGACGTGACCTCTATCAATCAAGGAGGCTCGAACAATGGGCAGATACGATGCTAGCATTCTTCGGGCTAATTGGAGACTACACGAGCCATGGGATATAAGGACAGTGGACCAAGCCACCTAACGGGATGGGATGAGTTCAAGGTCACGCGTCCGCCGCGATAATTCCAGTTTGAATATTCAAACAAGCGCCGAAGAAAATCGATTGGTCGCCTGCGTTGTGCCATGCAGGAACAGGAAGCCCATAAACTCAAAGCCAAACTAATGGCGGAGCCAACCGATTTTTTCGATCTCGAACAATGCGACTGGTTGATAAGGTAGTAAATTATACCTCTACAGGTTTATGCTCAAGCTTCATTTTATCTATTTTCGAATGAAGGCCACGCCGTTCTCACAATCCGAAATTTCCAGTATCTAGAATTTATGCAAACCAGCAAAGTCTAACCTAAGAATTTTTAATTTATTTTATTGAGCGGGCGCCGTTGGCGCCCCATAAAATATGTACCACCTTATCGATTTCAATTAGAGGTTCCAACCGTTACCTCAAGGCTGAAACCTCACTGATAGCTTATCTTGGACATTTTTGTGCGTTGCGCGTGGTGTCTCCATCGTGTTGAAACCCCGCCAGTGGTAATAAATCAAAATTATAAGCTTGCCAGGGGCACGTGACACAGAATCCGAAACGAGGAAGGCAAATAAAAAGGCAGCGTGTGGCCCACATTCGAGTCGCGTTTTGCGACTGGAATTTATAAGCCCATAACGGGTTTTTAAGTGGCTCGGTTAAGTGTGAACGCATCTATTTGTAGGTAGCATGCGGAGTCGAGCACTAACGGTGGCGATCGCCTCCTTTGGTTTTCTATAAGCTTGCGGGTTTGGCTAACGCTAACGGTAGGTGGCTGACGCCAGTGCCAACCTTTTGAGCTTAATTAAGTCTACGGGGTTAACCAAAGTAATTATTATGGCGTTAACCGCAAGCCGTATAAAGGCGGTATACAACAGTAGACTGTAAATGAAGTCTCTTTGAAGAATGAATATTTCTTCAAGAATCAAAATGCCGTTTTTCATTTTTGGTACCTCGTCAAAAAAAACCTACATAAACATCCACGTTGTTCTCGAAGCCATAACACCGATTACTTAAGCAAAACCGTGGCCTACTACAAGCCATTGAACAAATGTGCTGCTGGCGAGTGGGTGTTCAGTGGGAAGGAGGACGCGGTGGTTTAACGCGAGAAATGGCTCGAATAAGGCAGTGTTGCGTCACGCCGCCCACCGCTGCAAATCTCGGCCTGTTGGATCACCATCTCCCCTTATGGGAAGATGCCCATCGACTTTCACAGATCGGCGTTATCTTAAGCGGCACCATCACTCTTGCTTGCTCTTGATTTATGGGTTGAACAAGAAGATTTATATGCAAAAGCTTGCGCAGCTTGTAGGCAAGTGTAACTCTACTACGTTACGTTACTCAAGTTGGTATTCCAGAAAATGATATAAAAAAATTATTAGATCTTCTTTGCTAAATGCTTGCTGTCCTCTTCGGTAATTTTGTATGTATTACCTGTATATAAATAGATGGATTGGTTAAATATAAAAAAGTGCAACAGAAGATGTTTATACACAACACGCATACTCAATGTAGCATTAAAAGGGTTCTCCATAACATAAGCATATTTTTCAAAAACCAAGATAATAGAATAACAATTGCGGATTAATAGATTTTTGATGTAAAAAGAAATAACTAATTCTGATTCACCTATTCCCTTACATATTACTTTTTTTTCAACAAATTACATGGTATGGCATATTCAATTGAAGTTTACCAACAACATATGTCTTTTGTAAAATAATAGAATTATTAGTAAATTTATGTGAGTACAAAAGAAAATCAAGACGTCCAAACTGGAAGTTTATGCTGCAACTAATTCCAATTGAATTCTAATCTGACGTCTTTGTACTTCCATTCCTTTATCCAACATCTAATAACACATGATATCTCAAAAAATGTCCTCGCTCTTTAAATGACAATAAATGGAGTGTTTATTGATTTACAAGGATAGCACGCACTTTGAACCGCAGATTTTGCTGAACTGTTGAGGGAGAAAGTATTGCCCTGGAAGTGCCCAATGCTACTCGGAGACGATGTGCAACCCACCCAGCGGTTTCGAGAAATCGCAACATTAAACACATCGTATGAATACCATCCATCAAGCGCGGTGGTGAGTAGACTAGATGCAGTTGCTGAGAGATCACTTGTTCATATCTTATGTTTATTCTTTGATTGTTTTCTTTTTTTCTGTTGCTATTATAAATAAAGCTTGCAAATAAATTTCGTCTATGCATTTTCCCATATACCATTCGCAGAATTCAACTCGCCTGTCAGGATCATCTTCATTTAGAACAAGGAACTTGCTTCAAAATACGATGGGAGGTTGATTTTGAAATTCCTGTCTCACGTGCCATTTGTCGAAAAGATTTTTGTGGGGGTTAGAAGGGTTTTCAGCGTATGTGACCATGGTCTTCATGAATATTGCTTATAGACGCTGCGAACAGTCCCATCTGCGTCAAACTTATCGCAATGGTTGCCTTTGCAATTCTTTGAGTTGTGTGTTTCTGGTAACACTTTCGAAACGTGCTACACGCATATCTCTAAGAGATGTAAAGCTAAATATATACATGGAGGGCAGAACAAAATCAACAAATGTAGACAAAAAAGAAAAAAGACTAAAGAACTATACAAGGTAGCATAGAAAAGTACGACAAGAATCCTTATTACTCTACCAGGCCTAGAAGCATTCACCAATGAAATGGATTAATGACTTCAAGATGACAACGACTAAAGTTGGAAATAAATTAGGGAATATAGAAGGCGTGTGCAAAAGTGAATTTAATTACATTTAATCAGCAAAGAAAAAGAGAAAAAGTGAAAACTTAGGAAGCAATGTAATTGTTAATATCAAATTATTTTGTAAATACAGCTGTTTGAGAGTTAATATTTCTGTTATTTTTAATTTTTATCTAGAGGCGCTCTTCAAAGAATAAATTTTTTTGGTTCAAAAGAAGACGAAACAGTTACTTGAATTTTTCAAAGAATATCGCAGAGAAATTGCTGTTATCTTTTTTAAATGTGAAATACTAACAATAAAGAAGAACAAAAAGCGTTTAGATAAGTTTTACGGCAATACCAAAGCATATTAGAAAAAATGATCACTAAATAAAGATCTGTAGGATCCAAATAAGAAAGATAAGATACAGTAAAAGTCCTAAAGGCTGATGAAAATACAGAAATAGATTGACAAAACATTAGTTTTGTTTTTAAAGAAAGAAAATTAGAGGAGTTAGAAACTGTATTTGTTTAAATATGAATGAGTGCTTGACAAAACGACAGATATCAATATTAAAATGTGCGAGTCTTCAGTTGTAAATTATTGTAAGACGCCTGTGCACTTCTGCTTCAAACACTCCGTTTTTAATTCAGAGAAAAAAACATTGGGCGACATTAGACCAATTATTTCATTTCATTTATTTTATTACAATCATTTATTTTAAGACAGATAAAAAATTTCACCATATATTTTGACAAGTTTGGTACCAAACCACGGCAATGTGCTCCTCTTGAAACAGCAAACTTTGTAATATAGAAACTAGTGCATAGAATTTCTAGAATGGATAGAAAAGATAAGCAAAAATTAGAAACGATGGGATTGCAGAAGGGGATACTTCATTAGGAAATGGTTAGCACCAACCTCAACTCATCACCATATATCATCTAGTATAATGGTGTCCAGATTTGTTCAATTTGCACAATTGTTTTTTTTTGGCATTATATTAGGATCGTTCTGAGATCATAACCGACACCCGAGTATCAATTGGGAAATGCTTTGTTTGGATTTGGAGATCATTCTTCAAGAAAAACACAGTTTTCAAGTGGTACACCCCCAAATCGGGCGACAGTCTGTTTCAACATAACAAGCGTTCAGGACGATTGATGATTTACAGAATTCCCATAAGTGAGTTCATTTAAGTCAAAAATGTAAAAATGTTCACCAAGACAGAACTTACCGCCAAAAACATTTGAAGGTTTATTATCCAGTCTGAGTAATTGAAACATTTCATTGCATCACACTATCTGGGTTCTTCGGATTGCTCGCAGCAATTACATATTCAACGCGAGAAACCCTTTTGAATCGATAATTAGAAAGCAAAGATACGCAATAACGTCCTTTCACAACGCATTACCATGCAGCTTACGTCTAAATATCGCGAAAATCCCGTTCCGAGCTAATTAAAGCCATTATTTTCAGCTAATTAACTTTAATTGCTGCCATAAGCGGTAAACGCTCAAAACAAAGTAGCTGTTGCAAACTCGACACCTCGCCCGCTGAAAGTAAATCCTTGCGTGGAAAGGCTTTGTCGGGCTAACTGCCGGCGAGCAGGTGAGGTAACTGTAACGCTTATCCCACGCATAATTTCAGTTCACAACCTGCTAGAAATACACTACAGTTCAATGTTAACGTGCCCGTTCAATTACCAGGAACGTTTATTGTGCAGAAGCGCGGTCGCTCGGCTTCGAGCTGCGGTGGTTACTATGAAATTAAACAATCTGTCGACAAAAATGGGGCTTCCTTTCGCCCAAAAATCTCCCTTATTGGTTAACTGACAATCCACACAGGTTAAAGAAAAAAAACAGAATTGTTAAACAGTTCTATAAAAAATTGTGGTATAAAATCCAGAAATACATTCCGCAACTCCTGCAGCCCTTGTTACAACCTTTTGAAGTTTTTAAATGTCTAGCAAATTTGGGCACTGTTTTGCAAGAATTATTTTGGGGTAAATTTCTCCTGTTTGATTCTAGTAACCTATGTAACCCGTCTACAACGTGTTTACACGTTTTAAAGTCGCGCATTCTGCAACGTATTTTAACAGACGACAACCTGGCGGACACTTGGAGTGAATTTATCAAAACGGGGGTGTAAAAAACACTAGAAGGATGGTAGATGAGTGTTATAAGCAAATTATAGCGCATTGCACGAATTTAAAATAACGAAAACAAAACTTCCAACAAAGTTGCACTTCAAAGGGTTATAATAAGGGGTGTAGGGATTGTAGACGAGTTCAATACGTTTGTTGAGACTGTGCCCAAAACATTTTTTTACAATTACCGAAGAAACATAATTACCCAAAAAAAATTAAAATAATTTCAGTCTTCTGATGTATAAGTAACTTTGTATCATTTTTATTTAAATACTACTATGAACTACAAAAGTATATTTGTATAAGATAGATAAATTGTAACCTGTAGATTTAAAGGTCAACGGCCAAGATAAAACATCCAGTTTTAAATAATTCTGATTATGTCTGGTGATATTTGACTACTTTCTATCGCTATTCAAGATATCGAGTTTTTATCATACAGCAGGCAGCTACTGATGAATTTCTTGTACTAATTTTGACTATGCAAAATGCTATGTCTACTTTCTAGTTATCTAATTTTTAGGTCATCAAGCTGTCCTAAGATATGCAGAAAGTGCAAATGTCTGTATGAAGAGGCTACGCATGTGGGCTTGGCGGGTTTGAGGATCAACACCACTCCTTACATTTATGGTCTTCTTGAACACTCTAAGCACGTATTTTCATATTGCCTAAACTGCGTTTTCTAGAATGTTCGGTCCTGGAAGTTTTTTATTTCGTATTTTATTACGCATCCTTCTCAACCTTCAGTTTTACCGCCAGGGTTTCTAGGATGAACGTATTTATCTTTTTATTATTTTGTCTCTATCTCTCGTAAAATATTTGCTTGTAAATGGCGACCTAAATTGAACGCCGGCTTTAAACTTCGCGCCTCTAATACTTTGGCAGATGTCATCCAGGAGTCTTCCGATCAGTATACATAGAACGTTATACGACGAAAGAACTGCTAGAAAAATTGGTGACAACCAAATCAACCGCTAGAAAATTGATTACAAAATTTGACGAAACTAATGGATGCAAGCCTCGTACCAGCATAGAGTAAGCTCGTATGAGAATATTGCCATAGTTAGTTAAAGTGTCGCTGCAAATATGAAGACCTTTCACCTTCATGCGTTCAAAATTCAACTGATGCAAGAGCTTAAGTTTGCCGACTATTCTCACAATTCGTCAATTGGCTTTTAGGATATCTCGGATTTGATTTTTAGTTTAGGGTTTATAAACACACAAAAGTTTTGACCTCGGAAAATCGCGTAACTCATAAAAATTCACTTCTTCCAAGATGATGGAAATGCTACATCTCTAAATAACAACCGCCGTTACATGATAACCAAAATTTTTGGCAGTAACTTAGCAGCGTAGTTCTGGAACAAATGTGGTTTCAGCACTACGGCGCCACTCGTCGTACAACTCACGCAATAGACTGTTTACTGCACCAACAATTCATAAAATGCCGACACCAACTGGCCAACAAGATCTTGTTTAACACTGTGCGACTTTTTTGTGGGGTTACCTGAAATCTAAGATCTATGGCAGCAATCCACAAACAGTTGATAACCCCAAGAACGAAATCCGACGATGAAATTGATCACAACATATGCGAAATGGTAACTGAAAATTGTGTGAAAATAACCAAGATTTACAGCCAAAGCCAAGGTGGCCATTTTCAGGCATAATTTTCCATATTTAATTGGAGATTGTGCACTTATTCTTAGAGCGCTTGTGTACTTAGGTACTCAAAATCCATATAATCAATTCCAAAGTTGTTTTATTTAAAATTTAGGTCCGGTTTTCAATTTGAGGACTTTTTATTTTAGGGAATTATTTTCATGTCGTTACCCTTGCTGTTCTTTGCTCTTTTGATCATTAAGATAAGTTTCTTTAAATAAGTATCTTCTAATACAACAATACTTCCACTTATCACCACATTATATATATATATATATATATATATATATATATATATATATATATATATATATATATATTACACGATAATGAGTATTTAACTCTTTCAGAAAACACCTATGTTGAAGGTTGAAATTCTTCTGTATTAATTTTTTATCTAACGCTTGACTGCTACCACACCCTAACGCTTCACTTTTACTGCGTAAAAATAACGTTATTTGTCCGTTTTGGTGCACTAATTATATCCATGGCTATGTACAACCTTCATGGTGTATATCAGACACTAGTAGGTCTGTTATTCATGTATCTAGTGCCAAAGTTTTGCTGGGTAGTATCAAATACAAATGTTTAAACATCTTAAAAATTTTGCCCTTCCTTGCCCTATGAAGTATAGCCATGTAATTTTCACAGTAGTCTTATAGCATAGTGGAAGCTAACGTAAACGTTCCCCTCACCTTTTGAACGTAACTGGTTAGGAGTCACAAAATGCACAAAGAGTACCAAACGTAAATGGTACACAATTGTACCACTGGAAAGAAAATTTTGAATCCAAAAAAGATTTCTTTGTTAAAAATTCTTAAATCGAGCCATTATTGTTAAATAAAAAACCTTTAGCGCATATGAAACTTTTTCACTTCTTGGTCTCATCACTGATCTTTCTAAAATAACGATTACAGCTCGTCTTTCATCTATAAAAAAAGAGTACATAAATAGGATCCACAAATTTCATTCAAAATATAGAGCAAGATAAACCAGCCGCCGATTCAAAGTCATTTTTATTCAAGATTATAAAATGCAGAGAGGGTGTGTGCCATTACGTATATTCATGTATTTACGAATTTAACTTTCTGAGACAAACCATCGACTATGAGTTATCGTTTATCCTTAAAAACTATAGAGAACGCGTGGGTATTTTATTTCAATAAACAAATTAATTGGAAATTTTAAATAATTGTAAATTGGCATATTTAAGCACAAACGTTAGAGTAATTAATATTTAAAGACACAAACTTACAACGACAAACTGCAAACTGAAGATTGGTGTCCATCGATAAAAAATATTAAGAGCTTTCAGAATCTCGTTTCCATAAAATGGAGTAGCTGAAAATTTTAGATAATTTCTAGTAATTTTGGTATAAAAGTTTGATGGCCTTTTTCCATCCATATTGGTCCTTTTAAAATTTATAAATTTATATAGACTACTCTTGTTCCCTTCTCCTTAAAGTTTGTGATTCAAATGGCTGTTGTGGTTTTGGAAACTGGAACTTGAAAAATTTCCGCGATAAACAACCCAACTATCTTCTCAAATCTTTCAATCATGAATTTTGGTCTTTCGATTTATTGCCAAAACACCACATGTCCTAGGCTTGGTGTTTTCCTTTCTTTGAAGGTGTTCGGCATTTCTCTTTGTTTATTCATTCAAATTGGAATTTCGTAATTGGTTTCTCTTTATATTCATGAATTATGTAGCATTCATCTAAGTGCTTTTAGAAAGCATTTTAATCTTTTTTCGGTGATTGGAGCTGACGTCCAGCTTTCGTATCCGTATGGCGTAAAATGGGGTAAGTATAGCATCTAATAATAAAAGTTTTGAGTTCCAAATTGAGGTCTGATCTAGTGGAAAGAGTTTTCACACCTAAGAACGTTCTCGTAACCTATTCTATTTCTTATATTATTTTTTTAAATTAACCCTGACTATTGATATTAGCATTTCAAGAAGGCTACTTTGGCCTTGGACACGTTCAATTGCAGACCAACTCTTTCACTACGTTTAAAACAATTATTTGTCGCGTCTTATAATTTTAAGATGTTGGTTGCCATTATTACAGTGTCATCGGCGTATCTGATGTTGATTTTACTGCCCCGCATCTTAATACCAACTATGTCTCCTTCTAGTGTTTTTTTCAAAATTGTTTCCTAATAAAATTGAAATGTGGCGAGAAAAGTACGTATCCTTTGCCCTATATATATATATATATATATATATTTATTAACATATATTTTGTTTTCTTGCTCTAATTTGTCTTTCGCTATTTGACAGTAGTAAGGTTCAGTAATAATGCATATAAGCCTTCTTCGCCAATTGCTTCCAATCTTAGAATATCCAACATTTTTTTGTGTCTTACACAATCAAAACCTTGCGGTAATCGATGAAGCAGACGTATACATTTACATTGCTATCTCTATATCTCTTTGTGAATACATTAAGAGTAAAAAGTGCTTCTCGTGTTTCGAAGCCATTTCGAAACCCAAATTGTGTTGCCGTTCTGGTCTATTTTGAGTACATGGGACATGAAATTTATGCGGTAATTATCGCAGTGGGAGCTTGCTTTTTCGGAATCGTATAAATGTTAAGTTCAGCTAGTCTGATGGTATATTGCCTATCTTATATGCAAGACAGTCAAAAAGTATCTGTTTTTTCGCCAAACACATCTTTAGGTTTGTCACACAGCCTTCTGTGCGTGTATTTTTGAGTTGATACTACTATGGTCACGTTATTGAAATTTGACCTTGATAGCGTCATGTGTAAGCTTAGCCGCTTCCACAGCAATATGTACTGAGGAAGAAAGAGCAGTGATCCGATTTCTCTGGTTGAAAGGTATGCCTGAAAATGAGCAGATAGAGAAGTTTAAAAGTTAGATACAACGTCTACCATTGACGAGAAGATTCGGCAAGCTCAAGCAGACCGGCGAGTCATCATCGACAACGTAGCGTATTCTTTACAAATTGGTCATGGTTCTGTCTATCAAATCGTCCATGACAAACTCGACTTCCATAAAGTCTGTGCGGAATGGCTGCTAAAAGAGCTTACAGTGGAGCATAAGCACAAAAGCTTGCTCGACTGCTAACACAATAAAGAAGAAGATTGATGAGCAGAATAGTCACAAGAGATGACACCTGGGGCAATCACTATGATCCAGAACCAAAAAGCAAAGTATGGAATAGAAAACCTTCTTAGAGGAAATACGGAAGCTTGTAGACCAGGGGGGGTCAATTTATAACTGCTACAAGATTTAGGCCTTTATTTTCATTATTTGCCATTACTTTAAAGATTTCAACATAGATTTTCTCAGAGCCGGTAGCTAATGTATATGTATTGTATTACTTCATTTTTAGAAAGTTCATCTCCTTTCTCGTTTATTGTTCTTTCTTCGAAAGGTCTGTTGCAGCACAATTATGGTCGCTGTTGATGTCACCACCAGGGTACACTTTTACATATTTTATTTGCTTTATGAATTCCAAATTCAATGAAATTAAATAAATTTCGTTCCTTACTATTCATTCTTGTCACTGACAGTTTTCAAGTTCATAATTTTTTAGAAAAAGGTATTGCCGACAAGATTACTTTTAATACAAAAATAAACGAGCCAGTCTGCTCTAGTATTCCCTAAGCCAAGATCATGTGCTCCTATTAACATGGTGATTAGGTATTACTTTCTCTATTTTGTGAAGAATTTTTCTGTTATATTTTATCTGCACTCCATGTTCTTGGTCAGCCCTCCAGAATAATATATATCATACTTATGTTCATTCTTTTTATTTCTGCTTCTACATTTGCTGTTTTGCCTAAAACAAGTAACAGGCTGTTGTGTTTTAATTTTGGGTTTGTTTCCAAGATTATTGTTGTTATATCTTAAAATAATTCTCTCCCCACTTAAAAGGTGCCATAGACTGAGGATTATTATTTTGTTCATCGACTGTAGCCACCTGCCTTCAATTTGGGATAATTAAGAGGAAATATGGAGACAATTTTAAGAAAATAAAGATTTTGTTGGTTTCTTGCGCATATGGAGATTAGGTTGCAGCAAGATGACGTGAATGTAAGTATAAGATAATATTAAATTTGCGAATTGTAACGTAAACCAAATTTTTCTGAATTGAGATAATAACTTTACAAAAACAAATCACTAACTATAAAATTGTATGGAGGATAGATAATTTTGAGAACGTGCATGTTAGCAGAATTAAACTATTTATTATTTTATTCATTATTTTTTTAAAAATGTAAACATTTATGCAAACAAACCAATTGCAAAATTTTATCGCATATATGCAAGCTTAGTTTTAATTCTAGATTACTAAATATTAGTTGCCTAGTGTCAACAGCATTTTTGTCGACTTCTTTTTCGAAAAATTTTGCAACACAAAAATATTTTGTAGTGCCAAAAAAATATTATCTAATAATCAAGAAAGCCATCGTATATAGGGTGAACCAAATTGGACGTCTTGGATGTCTTTCGTGAATAAAACACAAAATACTGGAACAACCCGTATACTCTTCTTATGAGTGTAAAGTACAGATTTAGTAGTTATGCCTGAAATATGATGTCGGGCAATTATCATCCAAGATTCCGCCGACATGAGACCATTTTTTAGTTTTCCATAACATTTACCCATAAATAGGACTCTATTTCAGCAACTACACATCTGATGTTCTCTTTTAGCCCTGCAATCGCAGCAGCTTTGTTGACATAAACCCTATCCTTCAAATAGCCCCAGAGGAACAAGTTTAATGGGGTTAGATTGCAAGGCCGCGGTGGCGAATCGATGCAACCACATATGTGTATATATATATAATAAAAGCTATTTAGCATCTCCGATAGCGTACACAATTGGCAGTAACAGCGTTGCCAGCGTCGTCTTCAAAAAAGCATGCATTTTTGTATTATAGATGCATTGCTTTTTCGTGAATAGCACGTGGATTTTCACTACTCCAGATGCAACAATTCTGACAATACACAAAGCCATTTAAAGAAAAATGAGTGCCATAGTTCAATGAGTTTTTTGTTACAAGAATCAGCATCAACTGCTCTGTTCTCTAAAATACAGTTCACGTGTACGGCATGATGGTCTTTAATAGATTTTGCCATGCGTTTAGACACCAGCAAACTTCCAACGTTCACAGAAAGCAAACGGCGCGCAATTCAAATTCTAAAATTCAATTTGCATCTCCCTATAAAATAATTTAACTTATCACTAAATAGCACACTACTTTGTGCTCTAAATTTAAGGATAAGGCTTTGCAAAGACCAATCAAAGCGATGTTAGGTGCAGTTATTTCGCTGCGCATATTTAAAAGGTGCCATGCTCGCCATGTGTACACATTAGTTCACGGAAGAGCACGCCCGTTAACTTAACAGTTTTTCTAAACGTATAATTGGCCGAACCACGTTTTAATCAGCTCGATTTAACTGCACGCTTTATGACGTAAATTAAAAATCTGTGACTGAATTTTACGCGATGTGTTTACAGTTACGGCCATAAAGTGTAAATTACGGAATGCATTGGAGGTGCTGCTTGGTCTAGTTGCTGAAGTGGAATGAAGCGTGATAAAATATAACAAAAACCTGAAACAATGCTAAAAAGGTTAGTCGCACTTGTGCTTCTCTCAGGTGGAAACTTCTTTGTAACCCTATAGAGCTATGTACATAGTATGTCCACAAATACTGTTACACACTAATTAGAACGACAAATAAAACGATTAGGTAACTGTCTTCACAAAATATTTTCAGGACTTATTAAATGCTTATTGGTAAGTATAATTATAATAGATTTATTTAAAATGGCCACCCTTAGCTTCTACACAAGCTTTAAGACGCCCGGGCCACCGTCTATGGCAGCACGCACTAAATCCATTGGAAAAGTGTTGACTGTAGCCGTTAGGGCTTGTTTCAAAGAATCAACATTAGGCTGTTTTTTGAGCAAACATGATTTGTAATCTAATGGATTGAGATCTAGACTACCAGAAGGCCAATCCTCTACTGTTAGAAAATGAGCCACATTGTTGCTCAGCCAGGTTTGAGTGGGCGGGTGCGAAGTGTTGTTGAAAGATCCAAAACTCACTTAGAAAAAGCGTATAATTCAGAGATTTCACTACACCTTCCAAAACATTCTGTTAATACACAGTAGCCGAAGTTTTGACTCTCTTTTCACAAAATGAATGCCAAGTTACATTATAGCACACTCCCTACCAAACCATTACCGCCTCTCTAAACTCTTGGCCAAGGCTGACATGCTTCCGTGGTCGACCTATCGTACACCCTGTCATTTTGTCCGTAGAAAAATTCCTCCGCCGTAAAAATTTTTTCATCCCCAAATAAAATTTTTCTGTGGTCATCATTTGCGTACTCTCCTTTGCTTTTCTCTCTAACTATCAATAAATGTCTTGCAAAATTTTTTTAACCAGTTAGTCCAAGATCTTGTTTAATAGTACGAAACATTGAAGTTTTGGGAATTTGCCTTTCCCGAGACATAATCTTTTGCTTACGAAGAGGATTTTGTTTAATTAGGGCACTTACAAGTTTTACTGCTTGAACAATCCGAACTAAACATAGTCTTCCAGTTCTTGGAAGACCGTCGGCACCTACAGTCCCATTAAACAATTTTATATTCCAAAATGTATGGCTAACACCGAGAGGATGCAGGATCTTAAATATTGCACTTTTTTGCAGTTTTTTTCTTTGTCACCCCACTATATCGCTAAATAAGGCAATGGTAACTGTAAGTCAGTGTCACAGATATCTTGATGCAATGTAAAGCAAGGGTAGGATTTATGGGAGTACTAGGTATACTTAAAGCAACTCAAAATTTGCCTCCTCAGTTGATAGTTTCAGTGATGATATATATTAATGCTCTATATTCTAGCTAGCTCTAGTTCTATTTTTACATTACTAACATGTTCCATTAATAAACATTTCAAAATTCTCAAGATTGATATTAAAATTCCTCTATTACGTCAACAAGGTTTTTATATTTACTAATGAGCTGTGAATGTTGTTTGAAGTTTATTTAAATTTCATCCAATTACATCACCAAGCTTACCTAACCATGCTTGCTGACAATTTTAATCAAATAACAATGAAAATCTAACAAAAACTATGTGCATGGTTGTACAGCATTAGCTCTTTCGCCATTTTCAATCCTAGCATCTCTACTGAAAAAGCCTTTGGTGGTAGTCAAGCCAGTTAGGAAATCCCGAAAAAAGACGCTCATGAACAAGCCCGGTCCTTAAGAGCAAGCGACAATAACCTCTTGCCGCAACCGAGAAAGTAAAAACGGCCATTAGGCATGTAAGACCGCACTTTCAATGTTAGCCGGAACTGCCGCAAAGCGCAACTTTCTCCCGGTGCTGGATAAGCGGCTCGTTACCACATGCGCCCAGCCCTCCCGGCATTTCCTTGAAATAGAATCCGGAAAAGCTGACGCGCGCTGTCCGAAATACCCGCCTGAATGAGCGCGGGAGTTTCGCAGCGCCGAAATAGCGGCCTGCGCCTGCGAATCGAAGGCCTTAGCTGCCGCCGACGGGCCTGCCGAAATGTAAATCGGGGAATTGTACTAAAACTATTTTGATTCCGGAGACAAACAGCTGGACGCGAGCCAGCGGCGGGAACGCTCGGGGTACAATTGCAGGAGATGTAGGATAGATTAACGCATCGGCAGCGCCTAAAAACAGCCTCTGGCTTCAAAACCGCTATCATTGAGGAAATCGTAACTTACATATTTATTTATATTGCTGAGGAAAATTGGGGGCGACAGACAACGATACCAATTGTATCGAGCTGAAAGTACTAAAGTACCAATCTAGGCACACCATAGAAGTAACAAAGAAAAAGCTAACCATTTCCTGCGGTCCTCAATTAGCTGTGGAGGAAGTTATATGATGTAGCGGGGGAAAAACTCGCAATAGGTAAAACCAAACCAAACGGGCAGGTTAAACCCAATCTACTGAGTAGGATAACCAATTTAAGATCTCTACAACAAACTATTATTTATTCTTATTATGTTTTTTTAATAATGGTGGCGCTCTAATGCCCTACATGGGAGTCTAGGCTGCGAACTGAGAAATAGAGGCTCTCATATGTCCGCCCTCACTACCCGGTCGTCGTGGATCACTTCTGATACGGGACGAAGTGGCAAACACCGTGTCTTGGACGACTACATTATTACCCCTTGTTCGAAATAAAAATAGAACAGCCCTCCATGCAGCCACATTAGCTCTGCTTTTCTATTCAAATAATCCAAATTGTATTTCATTGATTTGATGAAACTCCAAAAAAATCTGAACATTAGGTAATGCACTTTGTACACCTATATAGAACGCACCTTAAGTTATAAAAATTATATTCGTTCATAGGACACAAGTCAACCAAGTCCCTCTTAAAATTATTGCATTTAATGTGTGCCAGAAGAGAAAATTTGATTTACCAACTAAAACAGGATTTACCTTATTTGAATAAGGTTGCTGTATAGAAAAGAAAATCACAACAAGAACAAGAAAGTGGACAACAAGAGGAAAAAGAACTAGAAAGTAAAATAAAAGAAGAAGTAGAAGAAGCCATGGAAAAACTCTAACCAAAATATGCAACTTCGCACGGAAAACCACAAGAGTACTAAAAGAATGGGGAAAAACGTAATAATTCCTATTCATGCAAAAGGAAGAACACCAGAGTGCGCAAATTACCGATTAGTTAGTCTATCTCGACTAACATAGAAAAACCTACTCGAAAGTCATAGAAGAAAGAAGAAAATTACAAGAAAGCCAAATATTTGCACCAAAGATTTCCATACAAAAAAATTAGATAGAGGGAGAACACTATATCTTGGATTATCGGGCTTAAAATCGGATTTTGATACTCAATCAAAACTATGGAGAGCATTGGTAAAAGTAGGAGAATCTGACCAAATTCAGAAAAGGATAGAAAGGCTATACAAACAAACAAGAAAGGTGATAAGAATTAAAGGTGCAGAACCAAAAGAATTTTCTACGGAGATAACAATAGAACAGGGTGACATGGAATAGATAATACAAACACACGAAAACAGAACACCAAAGGTATATATAAAAGACTGGAATTAAAGTTTAACATATCTACAAAGTTTAGGTTTTGCAGACGGCATAGTGATAGTAACAACAAATCCAAGAGATATGCAACAATCCCTAGACACGTGAAAGTAAAATAACCAAAACAAACGTAAACGAAGAAGAGGGGCATAATTTCAGAATATATGGGATAGAACTAGAGTGTGCATAAGAAACTACGAATTCTTAAGGAAACAACAAGAAAAGATTGGCAGGACCAAACAACAAATGTGGGGCAGGATAAGAAAAACAAGTAAAGCATACTATGAGATAAACAAGGCAGCTATAAGCAAAATGGAAGTAAGCAGAACATCTAAACTGTAAGAATATATAAAAATATAACAATAGCATATAAGCAAAATAACTGCCATGAAGTTGAGATATCTAAGGAAGATGGCGAAGAAAACACGAAGAGACAGGGTGATACACAACACGCAATAAGAATGAATGAACGGAGCATACTACAAAGAATGTTAGAATCAAAGCCCCGAAATAAACGAAACCAGAGAAGGCCAAGAACGCAATGGATAGAAAGACCTCAGAGGAACAATGGCAAAGAATAGAGGAAATAACACCAAAGAACTAAGAAATGGCTTTGAACAGAGAAAGCTATCGCAAATGGGCGGATAACCCTATACCATATAGTAAGGAGTTAAAACGAGAAAGAACATCACTCCAAATAAAAAAAAAAGAAAAACGCTAAGAAAATGAAAAAAACAGTCTTTGCGGGGTTTTAGATGTTTGCTTTTTGCAGAAGTTGGAGGCTCTTTTTTTAAAAATAGTTGAAGTCTATATTAGCCAACTTACAGTGGGGAATACAAGGTTATTTTTGAATAAAATCAATGATTCCGTTCAAACAAAGTATCAATATAATAGTAACAATCTTTCTTCAGAAAAAATCCTCATAGGAAGTTCCAGAATGTAAGCGAAGTTATTTTATTAAAAAGGTACTTATAGTGACAATAGCTGTGTTCTCTTTTCTTGATTTTCTTAATAGGACTGTTTATCATTCTAAAACACTGATTAAAGCACTCGATTATCGTAGAGGTGTAAATGTTTTTTCTTGTTCTCTAAGAAAGCTTCATCTCTTTGAAAGTTATTTATTACTTGTACTTCATTATCAAAAATTTATAAAAAAAAGTTGTTCATCTATATCAGTTTTTATTGCCATGGAAGTATTTCAACGTACTATCGCTCGTTCTAAAAAAGATATTTATCTTAGCAGGAATATCGCGGCAAAAGTCGTCACTAGTCCTTTAGAAAAACTTCGCCGCTATGGCAGCCTTCCAACGCGCCATCGCTCCTCTTCTGACGGACTTTGGAACGTCGGAAACTGCCCACTACTACTCCTTATTTAGAGTATCACGGCAGAAGTCGCATTGGCATTCGGGGAATATCGCCGTCATAATTAAAATAATCCTCCAGAGGTTTGGTTATTCATCTTTCCTTGCGTTTAACATCAGGCGGCAGCACACTGCAATGTTTGTTTATGTATTGGATTGCTTTATAGTTTACTCATTTATCCCCGGAAAATTCCTAAATTAGCTGCGGAAGCGATTGAAAAGCCCCACTTCCTGGGAACTGCCGCTCATCCGAGCATCTTTAAAGGAACGGGGTTACCTAAAGCAAATATTTATTAATACGTTATTTCTTTTACTTTACCAAATTTGTAATTTTATTTCTTTAGTGACTCATTATTTCATATAGTAAATGGAAGAAATGTAGTGAAGTTTTATTTTTCACTAAAATGCAGGGAATCTTAATAATGGCAGAATATTGTCTTTCTGTGTGCTTGCGTCATCTTTCTGGGCTTTCAAAAGTAAATATATTCCAATTTTCTTCCACAATTTGTTCAGTCTCTGTTCGAAATAATATACCCGCCTACTATGGTTTTGTACTTTTTCTGGGAACTAACAAGTTCCACTTTGGAAAAAAGAGGATAGTATAAAGTGAATAAAGTCAACCAGACTTTCTCAATATCTTCGATAAAAGTACAGCGAGTGTCAGTCAGATAAATTTGCAGGAATCTGAATAGAGTTAATGTGATGAAATCTGTCACATACATCGTACATGACAAAAAAAATTCTTCTTGACTCTAGAGAGCAATATCATAGCGTCTACTGTTGTTCTCAATTGAGTTCGAAGGGAAGTCCAAAGGTTTTCCCTGTACATCCTTTCCAGCTTGTCTGGACCCTTACAAATAGCTAGGTATGTATTATAGCAATCTTCTTCTAAAATTTCTTCTAGCTCCTCTTCAAAATAATCCCCTCACTTTCTATGTATTTCTATCTTTCTAGGAACTGCCAAATTCCAATTAAAAATGTTTTGGTGTTAATAAAAGTCAACCAAACTTTCCTTTTCATCTTCGCTAAAATGTTGCAGAGATCTAAAGAAGTGATATTCCGAAGAGGTGAAGTCTGACAAGTAAGCCGAACGTCATAACAAATCTTTCTTTTTGAATCTGGAGAGTAACGACCTAGCAGTATCTTAGCATCTACTCTGTTTTCAGTGGTGAGTTCGTGGGAAATCCTACGGTCTTCCTTGTAAATCCTCTTCGGCTCGCCTAGACGCTTAGAAATAGCTCGGCATGTTACTTCAAGTTTCTTTGTGAGCTCTGACTGTACGCGACAACAATCTCTTCTAAAATGCATTTCATTTTCTCTGTGCTTGCACCGTCTTTCTGAAAATCGTCAAATTCAACTTCTAAAGAAAAGAGTAAGTTGGAGTTGATAAACTCAGACTTTTCTGGACATCCTCAACAAAAATGAAGAGGGTGGCAGTCAAGTTATTATTAAGGGATCTGAATAAACGATTATTTGAAGAGGTAAAATCTGTTAAATACGCCGAATGTGTGATAAAAAGAAACTAATGATACAACATCACCACAGCGTCTACTTTTGTTCTCAGCTACGGTCCGTGGGGAATTTAAAAGCCTTGATTTTTAATCTTCTTCACTAAACGCTTAGAAATGGCTGGGCGTGTTAGTCCAAATTTTTTGCGAGCTCTGACTATGTAATCGTTTCAGTTGCTCTTAAAAATAATGCCCCCCGCTTTCTATTTAGTTGTACTAGAGAGTTGCCAAATTCAATTCAGAAAAACAGATTTGAAGTTAATAAATTCAACCGCTATTCTCAACAGCTTCGATAAAAATAAAGCGGTGAACGTCGGATAATACAAAGGGTGAAATATGGCGAATACACCGAAAGGGATAAAAATATTCCCTTTTAAATTTGGAGAGCAGCAAACGTAGAGTCTACTGTTGTTCTCAGCTGCGAGTTCGTGCGAAACCCAACAGCCTGTATGCGACATCAAACTTCTTCCAAAATATGTGCCAATTCCTCTCCAAAATAATCCTCCGCGCTTTCTACACGTTTGCAGTATCTTTCTAAGATATGCAAAAACAGAAGTTTAGAGCTAGTAAACTCAACCAGGCTTTTCTCGATATCTTCGTCACGAATAATGCGAGTATCGGTCAACTAATGTTGTAGAGATTTTAAGAAGTGATATTTCGAAAGAGTGAAATCTGACAAACAATCGTGATAAAAGCAAATCTTTCTTCTTGAATCTGGAAAGCAACGACATAGCAATATCCTAGCGTCTAGTCTTGTTCTCAGCAGTGAGTTCGTAGGGAACTCACCGATCTTCCTCGTAAAGTCTTTCTAGCTCGACCAGACTCTTAGAAATGGCTCTGCGTGTTACTCCATTTTTTATGCGACAGTAATCTTCTTCCAAAATTTATTCCAGTTATTATTCATAATAACCCCCTGAGCTTTCTACACATTTACACTGTCTTTCTGGGGGTTGCTAAATTCCATTCTAAAAGGTTTGCTTGAGTTAGTAAACTGAACCAAATCTTCTCGCAGAAAAAATTCAGATGATGTTCTTCACATTCTTGTAGAAATGATCTGAAGTGAAACAAAAAAATTCTTGAATTTGAAGAGCAACAACGTAGCAATATCTTAATGTCTCCTCTTGTCCTCTAATGTAAATTTGTAGGCAAACCAAGCAAACTTCCTTATGAATCCTACCCAGCTTGTCTAAAAGCTTAGAAATGGCTGGGGTGAGTTACTCCAAATTTCTTTACAAACTCTGATAGTGTACCACAACAATCCTCTTCGAAAATTTGTTTCACTTCCTCTTCGAAATAATCCTGTGCGCTTTCTGTGTATTTGCAGCTGCCAAATTCTGCTTCTGGAGAAAGGACGGTTACAAATTCAACCAGGCTTTTCTCAACATCATCGAAAAAAGTGAAATGGGTGTTAATCAGATAATGTTACAGAGATTAGGAGAAGTGTGGCTGAAAAATATTTCTTCTTAAATTTGGAGAGCAAAGACACTTCTTGTTCTCAGTTGAGAGTTCGAGGAAATCCAATGGTCTTTCTTGTGAATCATCCCCAACTTCTCTGCAATCTTATAAATGGGTATTTTTGTAAGTTCTAATTACTTGTGAAGGCAATATTCAAAAGTTGTTTCAAATCTTCAACTTTGGCTTTTTGTGGTTGTCCAGAACATTCCGCATCATTCAAGTACCTCTTTTCCTAAAACTGCACAAATTATTTCCCGGACTTTACCAACACCTTTTTTAGTTTAAACGCAAAAAGGATGCAGTATTGCATATATATTTTGTCGCGTGGCATTACTTTAGCTCTAGTTTTTAAGTTATGTTAGTGGAACAGACGCCCTTTGTAGCGCGTTGTAAAGAGGACAGATGGCGTTTGATTATGACTAAACTTTAAAGAAGTTAACAAATCTTATACTTCCATTCCTGAAATTTGGAGTTTTGTAAAATATAAAAGGACCAGAAAAAACTTTAGGGGTTGTTTTCTTCGATTTCGACAAAAAAGAACTAAAACTTGTGTATTATACATCTTAGGAAATTTTTGCATTTTTGGGGCTAATTAAAACTATTAAGTCGTTTCAACATTAGTCCTATCTAAATCAAAATCTTTCACATTAAGAAACATATTATTATTTTAGAAACGGTTCTGTTTAAAAAAATTGATCTAAATTTGGTTTATTAGATGGAGAAGTTCAAAGTTATTTTATGATAATGGAATGTTTCCAGTGTAAGCTCTATATTTAATTTATATAGCCGAAAGCAGTGTTCTAATATTGTTTTAAGTTTCTAAACGAGAGAGAATTAGAACTTTGTTCGCCTTACTCTATTTTCATCATATCACATATTTTCAAAATTCAAAATATTAACGGCACGAGTGAATTAGTTTTGTTTAAACCAAAAACAAATATTTACGGATTCGTTAAATGCAAAAAGAGCAGTAAAATAGTTTCCAAAGTTTTTAGAACAATGGGGTAGTCACTTACAAGAAATGCAAAGGATTTACGGGTGGTATTTGGATACGTAACATTAATTGTTCGTGGACTGTTATGCCTTATTTGGTTTTGGCAATTTATGACATCACGAGAGGCGTTCTAAAATTAAGGTATTGTCTCACGCTCGTTAGCGATTATGCTCGCACGTGTTAGTTGGTGTTGACATCAGGAGATTGCTATTTAGATTTTTGTTGTGGCTCTACGTTTTTTGGCCTCTAAGGGCGACAAACCAAAATTTAGAATCCAACAGTTTGGAGAGAAATGAGAGATGTTCGATGAACCTTCTATCTATCCTTATTGCTTCATGTTCAAAATAGGTTCAAAGATCATGTGGGGCGCGTGGGATTAAAAATGGGACCATAACAGATTTAGCCAAAAAAAAGTAAAGAACATAAGTTTAAGACCAAAGGAAAACGCGAACTAGCAGTTACTACTTTAAATATATTAAAGAACGTAAGTATAGTGCAAAATAGATACGAAACAAACAAATCGAGATAAAATGGCTGCTAGAGAGAAAGCAAAATCAAGAAAATGACAGACTGGGAAAAACTGGATATAGCAAATTGGTTTTCTAATTAAGGAGAAGATTTAAAATAAGAAAAAACGAAAAAGTCTTTAGACCAGAACAAAGTAAAAAATCATGAGTCATATTATCAAATATTGTAGGCAATTTGTGTTCGTCTCAAATAAATAAAAATATAAATTAAAATAAATGAGGAACATTAAGTTCCTTAGTTCTTCGTAATGTATTCACATTCTACGTGCCACGGCACCCCTGACCCAATTGACCGAATTAGCGAAACGTCACCTAATTAACCTCGCTCCGTGCACGATGCACTGAAATTTAGAGCAATTAGATGCGTCCGTTAATGAGGAATTCGAGCGCGAGTTTTCGCGCGGTCCAACCTGTTGCGTCACCGGCGAGGATGAAAATGGTCAACACTCGCCGCTGAAACGGGAAGCCAGCGCGCGACTTTTACCCAGATGTAGGCATAAGAATGAAATATTTTGAAATGTGCCACTCTCAAGGCAAACCTGCTGTCAGCACGAATACGTGCGTAGGTACGGCGATAGTCGCACGAGCGGCCGCGTCGCTGCAGTCTGCAGGTTGATTGCCATCTTGCCGTGGACCAACTGGAATCTCAGCGGCACGCTGCTCAACCTCGTTTCGGCCCGTAGCATGTAAATCCGATCGCCTTTTTAGAAACCTCGCGTCATATGGTGCTCCCGCAGGTCGCGCTCGGCTGCCCAACGGGAACGCCAGCGTCTTTGGTGTTGAAAAAGCCCCCCGTTCTTCAGCAATTAAAAAAATCATTGAATATGGCTGGTAATGACTACGCTACTTCATATGCATGCGCGGCTTGTATAACAACATTCCGTTTGCCGCTGGAAGAAAGAATGCACTGTTAGAAAGTTGCAAACTCTAGAACGCTAGAAAATGCTAAACCAAACGATTAGTTTAGCATAAAATAAATGAGTATTAATACGAATACAAAAAGCGGCCACGGCAAGACGATGCGGAAAAGAATAAATTACGATCGCATACAAAATTATCTAGTATGGACAGCTAATAATGCACAAGAAATGAAATGACGTCTTTCATATACCAAAAAAAAGATTAATGTAGACCACCCATTTTCAAAAATAGAGTAGATAAACTTAGTATTGTATGCAGATGAAAATTTCGCTACGGGGTCCAAAGTGCAGACTTAGTAGCTCAACTACAGAATATCATGGACAAGATACCCCACAACCACAAAATCATGATAATTGGCGATCTTAACGCACAAGTAGGCGCTATATATTTCCAAAACTTCAAACAAAAATTAAATGATCAAGAGACCAACATCAATAACGATTTATTAACTACTTTCTGTACTTAAAACAATTTACCTATAAATGATACTTTTTTCGACCATAATCAAAATGGTCAAGGATACTCATCTGTAACGGACTATATAATAAGCAGACACCTCTGACCAACTGAGATTTTAGATGTGGGAACACTAATATAGCCAATATAGGCAACGACCAATCACTCATTTGATGCAAAATTTGAGTGAGGTGAGTCATACAACAATGAACTAACCAAAAACATATGAGAGCAGCAGACAACTATATGCTAACAGTTAAAATATTATCCAATAATTAAACAAGATGAAAATAAAAACTAACGTGACAGCAGTATATAAAAAATATATAAGAAATTTTAGAACGCAAGTACTATACAGGAAAAAAAAAAGAAAAGTAAGAAGCTTTTATGAGATGCGAAACAAAAGCAGAATACTAGAAGAGTTTCACAAAGAACTTGGGAAGTACCTTTATGGATCGCAGAAAACAATATGGCGTATGTTAAGGGATAGGAAGCTAAATTCAATAAATCCAGAACAATGGATACAATACTTCAGAAATTTGTAGATTAAAAAACTTATACAAATATAATACTAAATAAAAATAAAGATAAACCCGCGGATGTATTAGTGAGATATTGAAAAACGCACAAAACACTGAAAAACAAGAAGACACCGAATCTCGACGTAATATGGAAGAACTGTTAAAATATGAAGCGCAAAGATTAAATTAATGGCTTTAAAAATTATTTAATGTAATAATTAGAGAAACAAAAGTGTTAACCAATTGCAAGTAAGCACAACTACCCCAGTTTTTCAAAGGGGAAAAAGAATAACTCTGAGAACTATCGAAGAATAACTCTTCTAGAAGCTATTGACTAAACTATTAGTAGACAAGATGTATTTATATCAGCATATAAATGAAGAGCAGCATAGTTTCCGCCCTGATCAATCCACCACTATCAAAGACTATATTTATAATAGTTAAATATTAGTTAAGTCAAGCACACTAGCCTTTATGTGGTTTATGCATATAAGAAAGGCATTCGATCGGGTTAAGTTACAAGCCGTATTATTAATTAATAAAAGTTGTAAAAGACCTAAATAAAAATAAACTAAAAATTCAGACAGAAAATCAATTGAAAGAAAGCATAGAATTATCAGTAAAGTAAGATAATTCTTCGGGTACAAAATGGGGTAAAGAAGCATCTTTCAACTTCAGAATCTGAGGAGGACTTTCAGTGCCTTTTACATAAATTCGTGAGGAAAGCGAAGACATAATATGAAAGTCTCGGGTTATAAAACTGAATAGATGGTAATATCGAAAGTATTTACTTGATACAAGAGAAAAATAATATAACAATTCATGAGCTTTCATCAATATCCGGTGACCCGAAACGAAGTGAAACAACAAATTATGAAAGGTGCGCAAGTCTATTGTTATTTGAGAGTTGCAACCTGGAAAAAGAAGTATTTGAATGTTGGTAGTAAGATGAAAATCTGTAAGACTGTGGTCAGGTCAGTTATGGCCCATAGTGGAGATTCTGCGTATCACTGAAAAAACTAGGAACAAATATATCATCATGGATATAGGCCAATTTTTAAGAAGAAAAAGAAAGGAATAGGAAAATGAGGAGAAATTCACTAAAGTAACACGAAATAGTAAATCACACGGTAACAGCGGTAAGGTAGACCACGAAGAGAGAGACGCAACGTAATTAACACGTGAAGAAAAACAGGCTTGAACTTAATAAAATAACACGAAAGAAAGAAGTACAAAGATGAATAATTTTAATGTTATAGAGATAGTGACCACTACTATCCGGTTTCAGAACAAGATCAGAATTTGTCTCTGCAAAATTAAAAATTTTCTGCTTGTCTTATAAATGTATGTCTTACGTTATCACAATCAAAGCCAGATATCAAGTTTTATAACTATTAAGAAATAAAATTTATATCAGCATCATTTTCTGTAAACCATTGATAGATATTACTTACGAAGTTCCTTTAAGATCCCACGTGTATTTTATTATAAGTAATTGGCGTCCTTTCATAAATAAGAATTTTAAAATCACACCAAGAGCTTTGTTTGCTCCGTTTGCCTTATAATTCACTAACTACGACGTAGTTTATTAAAATGCCTAATTGTCAAATTGTGTTAGAAACTCAGGTTGATAAAATACTATAAGGTGGTTTCAGACTCTTGTAGTGGCACAAACTCAATTCAAAATCGTCGCCGGTTGATTAGGTCTTTATGGAAAGCGAGAGCCTGAGCTGGCACCAACTGTAAATAATAATGTGTATTTCAATCTAAATGAGTAAATATAGTGCTCGGAGGCTAATCGTCTTAATTTTGAGCAAAAAACAATGTTAGTCTTTGTGCTGAAGATACGTAAGGAAGTTACAATGTACAAAACAATTCAGTAGGCCTATACTCGCCAATTTCCATTTTGAAACCAAAGTTCGTTATATCCCTAGAACGGCGATTCCCAACCTAAGGGTTTCAAACAAGAATGGGTCATAAATAAATAGGAGTTCCAAAACATTCCCTTAAAATTGACTTTTTACTATCAAATTTAAAAAAAAACATGATTTGTCTAAGTAAAGTTAACTACAAGAGTTAGTAAAAAATATCAGGGAAGAATGTCGGCTATAATACTGTCGTAAGTAGCTTGCCTATCTAGAGCATCAAGATGCTCAGTTCCCAAACTGCATCCATGAAAAAAACTAATTCAAGAAAGTTGAAACATCTGTTACGCAATCTCCGTCTAGACGTACACATTTTAACAACGTCGCCACCAGGATTCCATAGTTCCCAAGAACATTTCTTTAGGGGTGTGTTTTGCCCACTGGAAAATCGGTGATGCAACAGCGGCTCGATTGGAAAATGAGTAATCAAGAAGAGTGTACTGAGACATTACCACCCGCGTAGCCTTATGTTCGTCGATCAGCATTTGTGGGATCCACCTTGAAGAAACTTTCAGCATTTCTATGTCATCATGCAAAATTAACTCCACAGATTCTACAAAAATGCCAAATTTAGAGGCAATATCACGCACACCTAATTGACGGTCTTCCACAACAATTTGCTCCACTCGCGCAGTCGTGGTTTTGGTCGGTCTGCTTCGTGGCCGAAGCTGCTTCGGTTCATTGTCACACAACTTTCGACCTTCTTTAAACTTTCGCATTTACGAATGCACATTTTTAATATCCATAACGCCTTCACCCCATGTCTCACTAAATTGGTGATAAATTTAGATAGGAGTTTCACCACGTAAGAGAAGAAAACGGAAACACGTTGTTCTTAAACATTAACGTCGCCATTTGAGTTATACAAAACAACACTCACTACAATAGCGGTAATTCAACCTGTGTGCATTGTATAGTGCTACCATCTATATTACAAATTTAGAAATATTTTCCACGTCTTTTAAAATTAACCGAATTTTTCTACGTACTCTTACTACCGTGCAAAAAATTTGGAAACCTTAGAACTTGAACGCACCTCGTAGAATGCTAGCTACGTCACATTAAAAGTCTCTGTTAAAGCTTTGATTACCTTCTATTAATTTTACAACATTCCAGTGTAAAAATTTTCTGTGATATTTCACTCAACAGACAAAAATGTAACGATCGACTCCCGAACGCCGGATCTCCCTGGAAGCAAATGCGGCGCACGTTCCACGAAAAGACAGTTGTCGGATATCGAAGAAGTTCTCTGTAATTCTGGCGCCGATCTCGAAGAAATCTCGCAATACTTTACTTAAAAGGCAATTTAAATAAATTACCAGACCGAAGCGAACCAAGTAGAAGTGGTGGAGATCGAAAGCGAATTAGAAAAGCGAGATTTAGAGAGGGCAGGAAAGATTGAGAATGGCTGTACTCGACGAAGGTAAAATACAGATATGAGTCTGTTTAGAACCATGAATAAGAAAAGAACCAGAAACTCACTACAACAGTTTTAAGAAGTTTGAGACCTTTGATCAGGACAAAAATCAAAAGTAGATACGAGAGATGATTTTAGAAGCTCCAAAATATTAATATTTGAGAACATGGATCAAAAAATTAAAAATGGCGTTACATTGAGCTAAAATAGATCTAAAACAATAATCTAGACATTTATATAGGGCATTGAAAGGGAAAGAAATAAAAAAAATGTGAAAGACATTTGAGAGAGAAACTAAAAATAAGAGATAAAAGAAATTTGAGAGAACCAAAAGCAAACGCAGAACATTTTGGAGGTTCTTTAAAAAGAGTTGAAGGAGAATACGGAAAAATATTCATAGAGTTTAAGAGTTAGAAATAAAATCAGATGCTTTGTTGGTTAATTTGTATTCGAATATTTACAGCAATTCATTTCAAGCAAAGAAAACGGTTTGTAAGGTGTAGAAAACTGTTGTGTTTAACGTTCGGTGGTTGCTGCAGAAACTTTAATAGAAATTAAGTGTCAAGGAGTGAAATCACACTAATAAAAAATCGACGTCATAAACCAAGTCATAAAAGCTTATTAGATACAATAGAATTCTCTGAATTTAGTGACCTCGAGAAAATGTCGGAAAACACTTTGGAATTAAGAAGGCGTTAAAAAAGGTCTAGTGGCGAACTGTAAAGAAGGTGGTAGAATGATGCCGGATGTGCGTTGGAAAATAGCTCCCTTAGGAAAAAAACATCATAAGGCAAACCAATGTAGAAAACTCAAGAAAAAGGATGAAAACATTTCTAATCTGTGCTCAGAAAAGTACACTCCCTGTGGATTATTTGGCCAATAGGTTCCAAACGTATGCAATACCAAATAAATAGTTCTACAATTAGAACTCCCCTGGTTCTTTCTACAAGTAACTTAGGCTATCACGGTTCTGGGACAGAACAGCCTAATGGAGAGAGGAGTACAACGGTAGACCCCAAAAAGACGGGTTTCCTCAAAAGGACTGCGGGTAAGTGCATTCCATGAACACACAACTACCGAAGATTTGAGACGATTCTTGGTAGTACTAGCGCCGGTTACGTAGAAATTGTCTACCAACATTCATAACGCGCTACCGTGAGAATTCTAAAAGTAGACATTGCAGAACGTTGGAGAGCTGCAGATGAAGTGAATGGTGGCAGAAATGCAATCGTTTATATTGGAAAACAGCCCTCTTAGGAATAGAAAAACACCACAAGGCAAATCAATCTAAAAAGTTCAAGAAAAAGAAAGACAGTTGACATTTCTAATCTATCTTCAGAGAAGAACAACGGCAACAAAAGTACCTTCGCTGTGGATTATTTTACCAATAGGCTTCTATCATCAGGACTTCCTAGTTCTTCTCATAAGTGGCCTATGCCATCGCGCTTTTGGGGCAGAACTGCCTTACGGGAAGAATACTACAGAGGATTCCAGGAAATCGAGCTTCTTTAAAAGGATTGAGACTAATCAAGCCAAGCATTCTACGAACGGACAGCTGCTAAAGGTTTGAGATGATTTTTGGTAGTTCTGAGACCAGTCACAAAGGAGTCTTCTACCGGTCTGTTCGGCGCATTAACGCGGGACCGCAAAAGTTCTGGAATTGAAGTGGGCAGGTATTGAAGTGTGTACGAGGACCCTTCAAGAAGAGAGTTGTAGTTAGGTACAGATTTCTTGGTGGCTTGTAGAAAAATAATTAGTGCGTCAGTTAATTAATTGTTAACCCACTATAGAAATAAATAACCATAATCATTGTTAAGTGGGTGTAGTAGAATGTTGGACGGCGATTCTATTGGACAACTGTAAAGAACGTGAGTGATGATGGAAGTGCGAATTGTTGCGATAGGAAATAGTTCCCTAGAAAGAGGAAAGCAATACAAGACAAACCGATGTAGAAAACCCAAGAAAAGAAGAAATAATCTATACCCAGAAACGGACAATGGTAAAAATACCATTGTTGCTATAAATTATTTTATCAATCGGTCTCAAGTCAAATCTATAGTTTCACAATCAGAACTTCGCAGTTCTTCCCACTAGTGGGCTAAGCCATTGCGGTTTTGGGACAGAAGAAATCGCGCCTATGCAGGGCTGCGAAGATTCTAGAACTAAGTGCGTAGGTATTTTACCGCATACGAAAAAGGGTTAAAAAGGCAGTTTTGGTTAGACACTATGCGTGGTGATTTAAAAACGGGAAAATAAATAATTAGTACGTCAATTGATTAGTTATTAATGCCTGCCTATTGCTATTTTTTAATATAGAAATAAATAAGCAAACCGACATATTGAGTTCGTTATGTTGCTATATAGATCAAATGGTTTGATTTTCTAATTTATATACACAAAAACTGGGGTCGCGGATGTAATGGAAAGAGTGACGAAATTGAAATGGGAATATGCAGGACATACAGCTCGGATCAAAGACAATAGGTGGAACGTTAAAATCCTCCAATGGAGACCATGGACAGGCAAGAGACAGCGTGGCAGGCCAATAATGAAATGGCAAGACAACATTAAGAGAGTAGCAGGACTGCCATGGATGAGAGTCGCACAGAATCGCGCTACATGGAAGAATTTGAGGGAGACCTATGCCCAATACTCGGCGCAATGAGGGTTAAAGAAGATACACAAAAAACTGCGGTTTCATTTTTAATAGCCCAAAAATAAAATAAAACAAAACCTTAGTGGTGCTTAAAGTAGTCTGAAATTTAATTTACTTTAAAATTAAATTTGGATGCAAAATAAAATCTAAAATCGGACCAGCACAAGTTGTCACAAGCCATTTACTGCTAAGAAGCCAAACAGAAAAGTGAAGCAAAGGTTTTCCTTCTATTTCTTTTTCCTTAGTTAAAAATGGTACAACTGTCATCCAAACTTTTCTCGTTTTTAAGAACAACTAATTTTTTTAAGTCGATGAAAATTGTATTTACCTTACCTATATGTTGTTCATTATAGTATATGCGTACCCAGCCCTTGCCTCGCCAAGATCACGGTCCGAGCAATCTTTTTTAATTATATATTTATTGCGAGATGTCGGTTTATTCTTCCGCAACTTAAATGCCAAGCCCTAATTCCATTCAGTTGTATTACCATTTGTTTTATTTTTTTCGAATCTGTCTAATGAATTATTTGAACAGTACGATACTAGTGACTAGTTTGTAATTATTGTAGTAAGTCAAATATTTTATTTTATATTTCTGCAAACGGGCTACAGTCATCTCTGACAGAGGGCGATGTGGTGAACACCTTCCAGACAGCCTCATTTTTAACCCTTATTCCAAGTGAACGCATATAATCAATTATTTTTATTAACTGGATAGGCCACCTGTCACGCGTCTGAGCCCAAGATCCCCTTGCATTCAGAAATAAAATTACATATCGTTGATTTGCATTAATTCTTCAATGTTACAAATCTCATTTTTTAAGCCAAGGTAATTATCAAAAATATTTGAATACATAAAGACGAGGGCTGGCCCGCAAAAAGATTATTTTGCGTCCTAGGCTGACAATTTTTCACCCGCCTTCCCTCAATTTTTACAACGTGGGAACATGCATTTTTAACTGGATTGGCTTTTTCCCTGGATCGGGAACGTGGAACAATTTTACTTACAATAGAAGCTCCGCTCGGCGGAAGCAAACCAAATGGCCGTGGAAAATGCACTTTTTGCGTTCGGCAATGATTGCGTGAACCACAAGAATGCGTACCCAGCTGACGTCCTCAAATATTTAATACTAATATCTAATGGACAACGATCACAAGCATCGACCCCATGACTCAGCCGCAACTCTAGATTCACCGCGGATCGACAGTTCATTCGGCAAGGAGCGAAAGCGACCCCGACGTGCCTGCACAAACACACGGACTTCCACTTGTAAATCAAGACTTCAGGCCACGCCACATTTCTTTGTTTATTTTCTGTTCAAATGTATAGATAGATAGAAGATGTGAATATGGATGAAAATGATTAACTCAATCACTCATCTAGTTTAGTTCATTAGTGCAAAGCCGTTGTATTATAATCATCATTATTATAATTCTGTTATTTATTACACAAAAAGAATTATTTAGGTATACACTCCGTAAAACTACATCATCTTTATCGTTTGCGTGAAGGCAGCACCGTTTAATTTAGCTGAAAAAATTTAAAAATTCTGGCCAAAAAATTACTATATCGTTACTGTTAATGACATCCAATAACACAACGCGTTTAGTACATTTTAGTTTTTAACATACCTTTTAACTTAACAAGGCCCTCGCATTAAAGCAGAAGGTCTACCAATCGAACAGATAAGTCATGCTGTCATCTAAGTCACGCAATGCACGAAAATCTAGAGGTCGCAATCACAAAGACGAGCAGGCAATTTTTCCGCACTCATAAAACATTTAACATGTGCTCGCAACCCACAAGCACGAACTCTGAATTAATTATCGCACAAATAAATCGTCGCTAACCTGAAAATCTCAAAAGCTACAATAAAAAACAGGCAACGGAAGGGTAGAAGAGTAGATAAAAAATGGACATAAAAAGACTTGACAGAATAAAAATTAAGGTCTCAAGTACTAAATAGGTAAATCTTGTCAAGTACCAGCTAGCAGCGTTGAGCATAGGGCTGAGTTCTGGCTCAACAAAAATTAATAAAAAAATAACAATAAGGTTGAGTCTGTAGGCTATTTTTATCAGATTATAATCCACGGTCGAACGACCTTAGGCATAAATAACTTTTTTTCGCATCGGGCAGCAGCCCGCTTGGGCGCGGCCCAATTCCGCCCGCTGAATTGGCCCGTGCGATTTCTCTCCATCACCGGGAGGACCGTAATCGCAGCACCACGTTCGATGCTAAAATGCGGGCTTTTCCTCGTTATTATTCTACCGGCACCAAGATCAAAGAGATTCGGTCTTCATTGGGATTTCCTTTGTGTAATGGTTGCAAATGCAAAATTACATGCGTGACTTTTCCTCTTTGTGTACTCACTTCCTCTTGTTCGTTTTTTCCTCTTAACGAACCAAAATTTTCCTTTCTTTATATTATACATGTCCTTCATCTTTTATCAGTTCTTTAATTTTTTAACTATATTTATCTTATTTTTTCCTATTTAAATGGTTCATTTTATTTTTTGTCCAACGACTCTTTCAACATGAAGGGTCTGTAATATACAAGGTAGTCCGAATTGAAGTTAGATTTAAGCTTCGCACTTTTGCTGTCGAAGTAATGCACCAAATAAGTCAATTGTCCCAAAATTGATTACAAATTTAGTGAAACTGAATCGGTACTGGATGCACAAGTAGATTCCGTGAATATTGGCATAGTCAAACAATCGCTACAACTCCGAAAACTTCGACTGGGCATCATGTACAACAATTGGGTATTTAAAAAAATTCCTTTTAGCTAATACTCACTAAAGACCTACGCCTTCATGCGTACAAAATTCAAATTATGCAAGAATTTTAGCTTGCTGGCCATTCACATCGTCGAAAATTCGTCAATTGGTTTTTAAAACAACGTGAAGTAGATTTTCAGTTTAGTGGTGAGGCGCACTTTCAACTCTACAGATTTGTAAACAAGCAAAGCCACCTCCAACGAGTCACTGCTTGATGTGGAATTTGGGCAAGTGGTGTGATAGGCCATACTTATTCGAAGATAATGTTTGAAATGTTGTAATTGTAAATGGCAATCGTTATTGTTATAAGAGAACCCGTTTTTGTATATCAACTGGACAACATGGATCTGAAAGGGCGTGGTTCTACCAGGACAGCACCGCCTCCCATATAGCTCAAGAAAGAGCCCATTTTTGTACCAAAAATTTTCTGGTAGTGTTTTTGTTGTGAAATTACCTGAAATTAAAGGTCTACCCCAGCAACAGTTTACAACATCAAAAACAGAATCCATCGTGCTACCAATGACACTGATTAGAACTTGTGCAAATTGTAATCGAAAATTTTGTGAAAATTTTCCATATTGTATACTTTAACACTTAATACAAGATGGTTCAAATATAACCAGGACTGATTTGTGTCTAAACAAGCCGCACTGTGTATCAGCTGTGCGATCTTGAGGGAGTGGAGCCGCAACCTTTACCCTCCCTCCTGCTCGGGTTAGAACCTATTTAGTCCTGTTTGGGAGTTGTTAGAAGGTACTGCGGAGAGTAGAACAACGCATTGTTTGAATTCCTCGTTGGAGAAAACGCCCCGCCCGCTGAAATTCACAACAGTATGAGTGTCTCGCACAGACCCGTGTGTTTGAGTAGTGTAAATGCTTCAAAAATGGCAGAAAGCGCGTGGAGAATAAACCGATTGTCGGCCTTGAACATTCGTCAACGAGCCAAACATTGATCGTGCAGATGCGCTTATTCTTGAGAATAGGCGCAGCACCATTAAGAAATTTGAATCAATGCTGACCATCAGTGGTGTTAGTGTGGAAAGCATCTTAAAAAACTACCTGCACTATGGCAAGGTAGATGCACGTTGGGTACCACGCACTTTGACGGAGGTGAACAAAATGGTGCGCATGCAAACTGCCAGTCGTCTCCTACAGCAGTTTGAAGACGACGGTGATGTATTTTTAAAGTCTATAGTGACCACAGATGAAACGTGGGTGAACTGCTTCATTCCCAAGTCCCAGTAGTCATCATGCAGTGACGGCATACCAGTTTATCCCAAACCCACGAGAGCGCATAATTGCCGTTGGGTAGGAATAGGCAATGCAGCTTATTACTCAAACCTCCTGGCAACAGACGTGAAGGAAAATATCCGATCCAATCGGAAGACAGGTGGAAAGCGGGTAGCCTTCCTTCAAGAGAATACACACCCTCATACGGCTAAAATAGCAATGATTTCTACCTGTTCAAAGGCTCAAATCAGACTTTCAAGGCATGCGGTCTGCGAACACCGACTTCCGGAGTGGATATGCGTCCAACCAAAAGTCTTTTTGAAAAGGACATCAGGATGCTTCCAGAACATTGGAAAAAATGTGTTGATTCTAAAGGGCAGTGCATTTTTGTAAAACTGTCTTACCAACCATTTTTAAAGATTCACACTTAATTTTCTTATTCTTGTTAATCTTATGCCTGCGAAACAAAGCTCATATCACAGACGTGCATTAAAACCTTTTTTCTTATTTTTGGTCATTTTAAGTATTTTCAATTGATATAACGCATACAGGGTGTATTTTTAGTAGTTATAGTGGTTTAAGATAAATATATTATGCTGTATTATATTAATTACTCAATTCAGGTCCTTTTTGACCATTACTGGCGTCGAAGTGAGTTTGACAGTGGCTGTGCTCTTTGGTTATTGCTTCGACTAGACTTCACTGCATACATCTTTTTGGAATACTACCCATTGTATTGTTTCAACTTGTTTTAGGTCGGTTTTTGGGCCTTTAACTTTTTCAAATTATTTTTATAAAGTTCTGTTCTTCCACCCTGATTAGATGGTCAAGCCAAGTCTATTCTCTTTTTTAACTTTCTTAGCTGCTCTGCCTCAGTAACGCCTCTTATTATACTTAAAAAAACCCTGTTGATGGCTTGCTTGAATTTTACTTCTTCGTAAGCGCCCAAGACCAACCACTGTAAGTAAGGCTGTGTTAATTAGTGATTTAAAAAGTCTTCTTTTTGTTAACCAATTAGTTGTACATTGCGTGGTACGGTATGTTAGGGGCATTATTCTGTAAACCATCTACTAGTCTATTTTCTCTTACTTCTACCATGATCTATTTCTTTCTTGGCAATTGCTATAAACCTAGTTTTATTTTGAGCGTATTTCAAAGCTCCTTTTTTTAAGTGTATTGTTCTACTGCACTAAATTATACTGTAGGACTTCCTTGCTTTTTGCGTCAATAACTTCTTCATCTACACGTCCCAGTTCATATTGTAGTGTTTTATCATTCTTAGTTTGGATTTAGCTTTCTTAATTGTCTCATCTAGTACCGACAAGTACAAGAAAGGGCTGTTCTAACCCCCCCCCCGCACCTTACTTCTAATCATGCCTAAAATAGTTGTATTACGGCCACACAATTCCTGTATATCCTATACAGACCCTGTATTCCTTTTATCAATCTTTTACTTACTTTTCTACTTTTTAGAGTTTCTCATATTACCTCCCTTTTTATTCAGTCGATTGCTTTAACCAAGTCATGTGGTTTTCTCTGTCAGTCATGCTTTAACTTGGTCTAAATGGTCTACTTGCATTCTTAGACTTTTTCTAGTATTCTGTCATAATTTTTTGGCACACTAAGTAATTATATTTATTTATTGTTCTCGTATTGTCTACTTTATTTTTCTGGTACACTTAGTAGGATCATCAGGCTGCTGTTTGTTTTTCTTGTTGCGATTTGTTTAAGATTTTAAGCAGCGGTTCCGCTACCACTTTGCCCATAAGTCTTGTTATTTCTACAGTGATTCTACCAATTTACATACTTCCCCAGTCTCCTATTCTAAATTGTTTCTTACATCTTTTGTTCTGATATTACATTCCTTGTAGGACTATATGCCCTTCAATAACTCATGAAATGTTGTCTACATCTATTCATAATTGTATATGTCCCTTTTCCTGTCCTCCGGTCGTTTGAATGGTTTTTCATCTAGTCTTGGGTTTCTTAAAATTTCTCCAGATTCTACTGATGACACTTGTTGTTTGAAATACCGATAATAGTATTCTTTTAAATTGATATCATAACCCTTGAAGCTTTCCTTACTCCATGACTTTTCTTTTTCTGTTTTTTAATACTGTTTACCTTTTAATTTAAACACTTTTTTCCCAGTATACCCATATATCATCTGCTCCTACCTTCTGCTATAACTCTCTGGTCTTCATCTCCATTTCTAATACTGCTGAGCAGCGATAACTCCCAACTTCTAGTCCTCATTTTACACTCGTATCCCTCGCAAAGTTTCACCACATGCTTGGAGCTATTAAATAATCGATAACGGTAGCAACACAAATATTGGTATACCAGATCTGTTACAAGAAACGGAATAATGCAATCATTAAAATACCAGGACTAACGGAAAGTAAGAAAGGTCTAGTCCAGTAAAATTGTTATGTTGAGAAATAGTAATTGAAACATCTAAGGTTGTACAGGCAGTTGCGAGGTTTTACGTCAAAATTAACAGTTACTGTGCTGCGGGAAGTTAAACCCAAGAGGTAAACCAAGTAAATTAATGTCGAGATTTGTCCTCAAGCACAAACGTGGGTAGAACTGAAAGATTTATGAAGACTCATAGTTGACCGAAATTGTTATTCCTTTTATTTAAAAAATTGCTTCCCATTCTTTACATATCACAACAACTCTTTTTCCGAAGAAAGAACAATGTGTATTATCATCACAAATTACTCGGAAAACGACCAAATACTTTTACACTAATTTTAGATTTCATAAAATTGGTTACATAATACTTTATTAGATGCTTTCTACACCTGGAAACATTTTATATATTTATAAATAGAAATCTACTTAATTTAACAAGCAAATTTGCTCACTGAGCTAATTAGCTTATAACATAAAAATAGTTAAATTCTTGTGACTATGAGATTATTAACTATTACTTAAAACTTGGAAAGTTCCCTGTACATTACGCTGACGTACATCGATCACCAACGACGCTAAAAAAATTTAATCTTACTGCACAATTTAAGTTGTCCAATTTGTTGCGGTTAAAGAGGGTTTGGTTAGGCCAAAATTGCTAGGATCATAGTGATCACAACACTAAGGTCCTATTTATACAATTACAACTGCAACAATAAATCATTAAGAACTTTAATTGGATTTCAAGCATCTCATTAAGGATGACCAAATCGGCGTACTACCAAATGATATTTAATTTATGCAATTAACCAGTTAATTAGAAAACTATTGTTTCGTTATTCAATTTGCAATCACGCCCTTAAGCGGCTGTTTCATTGCCTCTGCTTGGTTACTTATAATAAGACTTTTAATGTTGCAAACTATTTACTTATATCGGAGTCATAACCTTCATTGGCTAAGTGATAGCATATATAGGTTTGTTACTATTTTAAGGTGTTTTATCAGCAGTCCTAAATTAATTGGTAGAACCAACAACACAACAAATGGTTGTTAGTTACAAGTACAGCCGGTTGCGTCATAGCCTACAAAATGCCACAAATGTGGGCCGATAATGGAAGAAATCCACGTCATCTGCTGCAGAAACCTTGGACAATAAACGTAACGTGCGACACATAATAATGAGTAAATCTCGCGCGATGCACTAACAGCGCAGATTTAGCTTCGGCGGTCATTACATACCACTACTCATTAATTTGTTCTCGTTAATCTGGCAAAAGTTGTTTTTAGAGTGACATGTCACCTCACAAACCGCAAATGTATCGATAAGGAAAGCGAAGCAGGAAGTTCGAATGAGCTATGCGTGCTAATCGCAACCACCTCTAGCACGCCACAAAGCGAATTATTTATGAAACTTTCACGTTACGTATCTAATAATTAACAAAAAATGCACGGCTAGGAATGAATTATAAACAAAAGATTGCAGGCTTTCGCCAAAAAATATTGCAAGTGTAAATTACGCAATCCAAAAATAATTAACGAGCAGGAAGACCTCAGTTTTCCACAAATTTCCACTGCCGGTAACTGTCTTAAGAATCATATAATCGACTGTAGGGTACAGTTCTGTATGTTTCAAATTCTTCTGGGCTCTCAGCCCAACTTCCCTCATCGATTTGGGGCCAATTGCTGGATGTTGTGCCGTCACCATTTATCAGAGAAAATATGAACTCTTAAAGGAGCTATAAGTGATATTAGTAAGAGTAAGCAGCTTTACTTGGGTGGTACAGTTATTGATATTAAAGAAATTATCCTTTTAATCCTTCAGGGCCAAGTTATTCTAAAAAGTTTACATACAATACAAACAGTTAGAAAAAGGTTTGTACATTTAACATACAATAATTTAATGTAGTGAGCAGGTTATAGAGAGTGGGGTTAATCTCTCTCCCTCTTATTCAGGCTGAATAAAGAAAAAATGATAGATGTCCCAAATGTATTTTACAGGGTGAAACTACAAAAGTAAAAGTTTTAAAGACGGCAAGTGGTGTCCTTCATTTTCTATGCACTGTTAAAATCTTTATTACTCTTTCCAATATATGTCCAAGAATGCATCTGATTTCTTGACGTATTGCATTTCTTAGGGCTTGGAAGTACCAGGACAATGTTTTTAAACCTTAGGCTTAAAACGACGTCGCCGCGTTAAGAGATTAAACACCTAGAAAAGATCTGATTTAGCAATTTGAGCAAAGTTCTTGCTGTGTGGGCTATAGCTTCATTCTGTTAGAACCAAACGTTTTTACATTAAGGTGTATGCAAATTCGTGCGAGAAATTGTTGAATCATTTCCCTCCTCAAAAAGTAAGGATGAATGACCAAACTTTACCCACCGCACACCATGCAGTAACAAATTCACTATAGAGATGTCTTTTGTAAATATTTTACGGGTTGTTATCTCTCCGAGCGAAGCTCTTGCTGTGTGAACTATGGTTACATCCTACAGTAACACATTAGTTTTCTCCTATTTAAATTAGCTACCCTAATTTGACTCACTGCACACCAAATAGTGCTACGTTCGCTGTGGAGAGGCCGTCCACTAATATCTCATTTTTATTACTCCAATAATGTTTTGTTTATTATCGCATCCCGAAATGTGGAAATGCGCTTCTTCAGTATTTAATTTTCCCAACTACCTCTGTCCATCTTGCAGGGATAAAACGAAAATTTTGGCCTAAAATTCGCCATACTGTACGACTAAATAAATTGCTAAAAGATTGCAAAATGGAACGTTCTATTACGTCGAAGTTTTCCGATGTCCCCCATCCCCTTCTTACTACAGAATCAGTACTTCTAAAGTTCCATACTCACAAGAAAATCGATTTTCAATTGGAAACGCCGACCCGAAGGTTACAATTATTGCTCAGATTGTACTCTGTGGCAGCAAAATTATCCAATATATTGGCTAATAAGAGCCCCTTTAGGCAAAACTTTCCAACTACCCAAGTCTAACGAAATCACTTCGCTTTATGATCTTCCTTTAAAATTAATGAGAAAGTTTTACCAAACCGTATACCTCCAAATATTCAAAATAGTACACTAACAGCAGGAATCTGAAATAGCAGAGAATATGAACTCTTAAAAATCAGACTTTAATCCAGAAGTTAAACCGTATAAAAATACTAGACCATTGCCCCATAAAACACTGTTCAATAAGCTACGTGTTCTAGTTTATACAACTCCCACTTGCTTCCAAAATAATCTGGAAACACTAATTTAACCGCTAAAGAGGAAAAAATCCGCCTCAATTTTGGTTTCAATGTGTAAAGCGAAAGTGCTTGTAGGAATCCTACACTAACTATTTTAACATATGAATTAAATCATTTGAAGTTATCTACGGCAGCAAAAGCAAACTTCTAAGAAAGACATATGTGACCCGGTGAGACAGCAAGCGACTCTTAACCACCAAAAGCAAATTAGTTTTAAAATCGTTTAACGGTGATTTCAACTTGGAAATTGAGCCCTCTAGCCACCTAAGATTTATTTTTCTTAGTTGAATAAGAAAAGATACTCTTGGTTTGCATTTTGAACAGTTTAATACATCTCAAGATAGTTTTGGGCTCATAAAGTCACTGACTAAATTAAACATTTCGAAATAAACTACTGGCATCACCTCCGCAAAAGGTGTGAATTTTTAAAGAACTAAATGTGATGCTTAGTCACTCAAATAAAAAATCAAAATGCGTTTAAAAAATTTTTACTTGAAAATGAAAGCATGAATAGTGAAGAAAGCAAACCTTTACAGTCATAATAAACTGTACCTCTTCAGAAGACCTTTACGTCGAAGATATAAATTAGAGTTTTACTACTCTTGCAACATGAAACATATCCAGATACGATAATAATCACAAAAATAACAATAAATCATACAACTCCATGGAAAACAGAGAAAATAGAAAATAAAAGAAGAAACACATGATGAAGTTGTTCACAATGAGCAGTTTGTCTTCCAAATTAAATGATTGTGACAATTTCAAGTTCAGGGTTAAACCATCTAAAAACCTTTTACCTAATCTTCACAAAAAAATTAAAAAACGACATGGGATCTAGCCAGTCACAATAATTGTGATTTTTAAATTGGCAAATCGAAATTTGTTTTAAATACTGATATTTTTAAGTACTTTGAAGAATACTCTTTAATAGTCATCATAGAAAAAACTTACTTTGCCTCTATACCAACTCTTACAAGATGATCATAGTATTTTAAACTGACCCAGCCTAACCGTTTTAGCCATCTTAACCAATTTAATCAACCGTTACCATAACGCTATAGCTCCAAGCAACGTATTTAGTCGAGATTAGAAGTTTAAACATCCAACAAACGGTTTAAATGCGCTTCGCTTTGCAGAAGATGCAACCCCCAACATAACGTAATTGGTCTTTCACTGACGCAAAATAAAACTTTGATTTGTAAGACTAAGACGTCACAATAAGTGGGTTGCTTTGGTTTTAATTCCTATTCTCCTTCACAAGAGGTTGACAAAATTATTCCGTTGTAACTGAAAACTATGCCGCCTTTTCCTCATTTGTGCAAAATTTCTCAAATTTCTAGACACCTAGGAAATGTGGTAAATGGTAAATAGAGCAAAAGAGTATAGTCTTTTCTGACGTTTACATAGAAAAATCTTCACACTTTGATGTAGTTTTGTTTTACTTTTGTCTTGTTCTTCTTTTGGCTTCAGTTCCTTTTCCACTTGTTTGGTTTATTTGTTGGTTAGTCCTGTAAGCTTTACATTCACATTTATAATCTGCAAAATCACTGTTTTAGCGACGTAGATTATACTCGATCGCTTTAAAACGAAAAAATAAATTCTTGACGAAGTTATAGATCTACCGATAAGTGCATATGGTTGTACCATCATTACTTGCCATATTTTGTTAGTTGTTTTTTTTTTGACAAACTTAGTTTCATTGGTCTGTTATTATTTTTACTGAAACTGTGGACTGGAGTTATGAATCCTCTAGTCTATGAATACTATGTATAAGACAGCCATAGAGAATTATAGAAGATAGACAAAAGTAATGGTCCAAAACAGGAAATTTAAGAAACATGAATTGGTATAGTTGGTAAGATAAAAGGAATCTTCAAAGCAGATGACTGTAGAAAACATGAGGAAGAAGATATATAATATGTATACGTTTAAGAGTACTTGGAAAAAGCATCAAATGGTCCAAGCCACATGGTTTTTGACATGCTAAATATGAGATAAGTTCTGATCTTCATCATTTTCTTGATTTGAAAAAAAACTTCAGGTTTTTCTCTTTTTCACTTTTTAGGTCTACATTTCTTCTTATAGTGGGACCACCTGAAACTTCTCCAGTTTTCTTCCATCTCCTACATCACCATATGAAGTATGTTGGGCCACATTGAGCAGCTCCGCTGCTTGCCCCGGGCGCAGCTCCGGCGCTCAAACTTTCAGTCGTAGACAAAACCAAGCAAAAACCCGTTTCAGCCCATGGGCCCGCGAAGAAGCGTTCGCCGCAATTTCTACGACCTACATGCACACGAGCGGCGAGAAAGCAGGGCCGCGGCACCTTGCGCCTTTTCGCCTCGCATTGCGTTGCTGAAAGCATTTTTCACGCTGCGGTTCGCAGGCGGCGATTGTTTCAGTCACGCAGATTCAGCGAGCGTTCCTAGTTGAGCACGCCCGAGATGCGGGAAAGCCTCCGTGGCGACCTTCGCGTGCCGCTGACGTCGTTTTCAATAATTATGACAAAATGGCGATAGCGATGCAGGAATGCGCCGTTTTTCAGGTGCACCCACCAGCCGCTTAGCGCAATTAGCGGCGAGGCGCGAGAGTGATCGTGACATCAGCTTATCCGACTTTCTATCTGCGTTTTGTTGTCGGAGAGCCGCAACATCGCAATTATATTCAGCCTCATGTAACTGCACATTACATTGCTGAACAATGTTGAATTTACATTAGGACGGAGACGAGGAGAATGCCGTTCCGTCTCTTTTCCCATTGTCCTATTTAATCTTCATTATATAATCTTCAAGTTTATTACCAAGACACTCTTTTGGAAAGAGTTTCAATTGCATTAATCTTTGTTACAACCAAGGAAGTAAACATTAGTTTTACCATTAATTGGTACAATAGTATTCTAGAATTTTCAGGTACGCTCTTAAATTGAATTTAGACCAAGATGGGTTTTGTGGAAGATTCTTCAGTGAGCAGAAAAAACTGGAAAACCCGACGAAAGCGAGAACGCAGCTTTCTCCAGCATCCAGTCCAAATTCTGGCCCAACTGTCTGCTTATGCAGAATTAATTACGCGGCCGTGTAATTGATCTCGGTCAATTTCTCCAGCCGCCGGCGTTTCTCTCCACCTCCAGCAGTCGCGCCCTGGTAGCAGCCAAATGCTAAAGAGATCTATTTTCGCAAGGTTATAAATACGCGGCCGGCTCAACCACCGCTTGCTCATGAATAGCCGCTATCAGTTCCGAAATTGGAACTTATCGAACATCCGTCATTGCATCATTCGTGAATTGTTAGGAAAAATGAAGCGATAACCTACGGACCAAGCGAGCGAACAAAACTCGGCTCTTTAATATTCATCGCAGACCACTGACAGCAACTGCCACACCCCTGCATTACCAATTAATTTATAAATCATGAGGAAGTTAACCACCAGGAAATACAACTCATCGCCTAAAAGGGAGCGTCCGATCCACGCGACCAGGAAGTTCAAACGCCCGTAAAACATCCTCTAACGCACAGAACAGCAAAAATAGCGCGCAAAAAGCAAGGACGCGCGCGATTTTCCGCGATTAGTTCTAGTCTATCGATTGAGGAAGAACATTCTTGGGCCAAACAAAAATAGGGACCAATTTTCCAAAGAAAGTCGTTGGAGGCGCGGAAATTTTCAACTCACCAGCTGCAGGAGCTTGAGGATTCCGGGGAGGGTCTTGAAGTAATCCAAATTGATTTTGATCCAGTCGAGCCCGTGGCGCTCGCCCTGCTTGTTGGCGGCGTTGCTGTTGGGGGGTGCATCCTGCACGTTAACCACTGTTTCTGTCATCATCGGACAGCACCAAGAAGTCCGTCGCAAAGCACCTCGACTCCGTAAACACCTGTCGGCACGACACGCGGCGAAATGTCTAAAACAATTCTAAAGTCGCTGCGCGCTGCGCTCCGGGGGAGAGAGGCGAACCTATGCCACTTTGCCTTGACCAACGCGCGGGCTCGCGGCTCGGTGCTTCCCAGCCGTGTGGGAGCTGGTTAGTTCAACTCGACGGGGTAGTTCCTCCGAATCTAAATACCAACCCCCCCATTCTTGCTCCCAATATTAATCAGTTTATAAATACACACGTACCGGTGACAGAGCTATTGTTATTGGCGCTGTCGCTTATCACACCCGACAAGGTGTTTTTCAAGAGTTATCGCTACATCAAATTGTTGATATTTTCAGTTTTATCAGCCGCTCCGAAACAATCAAATTATTTACTCATAAAGTGTTATATTCCACAGGAATGGTGCCGTAACAACTTTGAACATATTTGCTATGTTGGTTGACTAATCGATGATTCACTTGAAAGTCGATAGCATACCAACATTTTTTAATGATGTTAATCTACTACAAAATGGTCAAATATGCAATCGCATATCCCAGTAGTTACAAGGTCATAAGGAACTACTTTACTTTTACTTTTATTTATTTATCAGAAAACTTAACCGTGAAAGTTTTCTAAGTCTTCGCCTGCGTATCTCTCTCCTTCTATCGTCCTGTGCCTTTTGTTTTACTTCATACCACTCAATGTTACGTTTTTCCGCTGCACTTTTCACGTCTTATATCCACGTTCTTCTAGATCTTCCTTTCTTCTTTTTATAAGGTTTTGGTTCGAATGCCTTTCTCTTCCCCTATCATTGCGTGTCCAAACCACCTTAGTTATCTTTTCTTTAGTGTATTTTCTATTAGTTTTGCGTTCAGGATTGCTCTAGTTCTGTGTTAGAGTCTTTGCCTCGGGCCAGTATGGATTGGAGTGGCCGCTTCTTAAAAATTTCTGTTTTTACTTTTTTCGGTATTTTTTCCAGACAGATGTTCTTCATTGAGTTGCTGTTCCTGTCCTTGCATCTATTTCTTCGTCTATTCTTCCGCTTTGTGATATTGTTGTCCCTAGGTACTTGTGTTGACTTGTTCCGATGTTGTTTCTTTTAATTTCATCCGGTATGTCTTCTTTTCCTCCTTGCAATCATCGTTTCTGTTTTTAGTATGTTGATCCTCATGTTCATTGATTTTCAGCTGCTATTATAAATGTTCAAGTTATTGTTCATTGTCCTTTCATCTTTTGCAATAATTTCTTCTAGCTTTCAATGTCCTACTTTACAATGTTTTACTTGTTTTTTTACCTTTTTGTAAAACAGTAAAGGACTTAGAAAGCATCCTTGTCTTACTTCTTTTGTAACTTCTTATGCTTGAATATGACAAAGTTTTTCTATTTTCTATTATTTGTTATGTACTTTTTTTCTTCCAGAATTCTCCTTGTATCTATCTTATTTATATTATCAACGGCTCTCTCAGAGTCGATAAACCAGAGGTAGATTTCTCCGTCTTCCCAATTACATTTTCAATTATTTGCTGTACTATAAATTTTCTTTTCTATTTTTTCTGAATTCCTCCCAATTTATTTGGTAATCTCATTTCTAGGATATATTTTTGCAACTACACTTAATAGGGTAATTTTTCTGTAATTATTACAGTCCCTTACATTGCCTATTTAGTCTTCTCCTGTATTCAATGTCTTATTCATGATTTTGTAAGGTTTCTATTATTTGGCCATTTTTGAAGAGCCTTTTCTATTTCTTCTATTCTTATGTCGTCTTCTTGCAGTTAGTTTTTATATTTATAAAGGTAGTATACATAAGTCTCCGCCGTTTCACAAAAGATGGCTCTACCAGTAAGTTATGGTTGAAATTGTCAGATGTAAAACGTCATATCGTAAGGTTGGACATCTGGCAACACCATAGCCTTAAGATATTAGCGATTTTGTATCAGCATCACGTAATTTTTTTAGTGCAAAAATATCGAGTTTTGAACCGAATAAACGTCATTTGCGGGAACTTTTGATTTACTTCTTTAATTTTAAGAAATCTGCAGCTGATGCGCGTCGATTGCTTGTAGAAGCGTACGGTGAGGCTGCTCTAAGTGAGAGAAGTTGTCGTGAGTGGTTTCATAAGTTTAAGAACGTAGCGGAAGGCCGAAAGTGTATGCAGACACGGAATTAAGAGTGACTCAACAAGCAATTTCACATCGTTTAAAATCGTTGGGAATGATTCAAAAGCAAGAAATTGGGTTCATATGAACTGAAGCCGAGAATGTTTTTTTTTATTAAGTAATATGCAGATTTACAATCTACTCATAGTCAGTATTGAGTATTAAGTAAATGTTCTGTTGGGTGATGTCGTGGGGGAAGCTGTAGCCATCGCTAGGCTCCCGGGGCTGCATTAGTGCAGGTTAGGATGCAGTTGTAGATCAAGTGGCCAGTGGCGCTTGAAACGTCTTGTGATGCGTTATTGAGTGGAGAACTGGTCGACAAGGTTGTTGCTGTGTCCTGTGAGGCGGTTGGTGTATGCAGTTGACAGTCTTTTGATTTCGCTGGCTATATACGGAATGTTCAAGTCGTTATGAAGGGTTTCGTTTGTGATATACCAAGGAGCATTAGCTATCATGCGGATGGTCTTTGACTGGAATCTTTGTAGAATCTTTGTGTGTGACGCCTTGGCACATCCCTATAGTTGGACCCCATAGGTCCATATAGGCTTAAGTATAGTTTTATAGATTAGAAGTTTGTTAGATAAAGAGAGCTGTGATCGAGTACTAAGTAGCCACATCATTTGTTTAAGTTTTAAGTCTAGTTGCTTTCTCTTAGCTTTTATGTGGGTGCTCCATGTGAGTGTTTGATCTAGATACGTCCCCAGGTTTTTTATTTCTGTTTTTATTGGGATAAGGACGTTGTTGATTCTGGCTTGTGGGCATGCGATACTTCGAGTGGTGAATGTTACATGCGCGGATTTATCGGTGTTAACTGTAATTTTCCATTTAGAAAACCAGTCCTGTAAAGAGTCCAGGTGGGCCTGTAGGTGTTCTGCTGCTATTTCAGGTGATTTGTTGATTAATAGGAGGGTTGTATCGTCGGCGAACGTGGCTATCACTGTATTTGGTGTAGTTGGAACATCTAAGGTAAATATTATGTTGTGGTGCTAATTTTCACTTGGTAAATTTGATCTGCTAGGTATTATTTAAGCAGTAGGTACACCTGACTTGGAAAATATAGTTTAATTTGATAGAGGAGTCCTTTATGCCAAACTCGGTCAAAAGCTTGTTTTATGTCCAGAAATGCTGCTGTGCATATAGTTCTTGTTTCTATACTTTCCAGTATGTGATTTATGATTCTATGGGTTTAATGGACGGTTGAGTGGGATTCTCTAAATCCGAATTGGTATTCTGGTATAAGTTGGTCGAGATCTACAACATCTTTGATTCGTTTAAGTAGGAGTAGTTCGAAGACTTTGGATAGGAGGGGTAGACGGCTTATTGGTCTGTAGGAGTGTGGTTCTATAAGTGGTTTACCAGGCTTAGCAATCACTATTATTTGGGCATATTTCCATGTAGTAGAGACATAGCAGAGTCGTAGGACCTAAAGTACCTGTAAATGAAGAAGTAAAAGTAAAGTAACAAACAATATAAAGGGGTAACAGGAAAAGAGGATAAGTGATATTTATTGGATTTTTATTGTTTCCTTTGTGGTGTAAATAATAACGTCATTCACAAAATAGAAAACACAACAGGTAGGTCACAATCACAATCACAAGTTGAACAATTGAAAACAAAGTAAGTAGGTACTTTTAATTAGATGCTCAAAAATTGAAAACATAAAGGTGTAGTTGCGTGACGTGTGACTCGAGAGAGAAAATCAAATTAAGTGTGAAACTCTTCTCCAGAGTAATCTGCACTGTTCTCTCTCTCTCTCTCATCTCATCTCACACACACACACTATCACACACACACTCCACTCCTTCATCACACACACCACACATATATCCACACACACACACACTACTATCTCATACCATATACACTAACACACTTTTATCATTCATCACTTTTTACTATTAATTTAACAACTACGTTACAACTAATTACACAATTCATCATTTCTCTCACACACACACACACATCACACATCTACACTTATTTACATACACATACACACACACCACACACATTCACACACACACACACACACACATTCACACACTCACACACACACACACACACACAGGTCACACACACACACACACACACACACACACCTTACACACAACACACACACACACACACACACACACACACACACACACACACACACACACACACACACACACACACACACACACACGTATACACACACTTAAAAACACACACACACACACACACACACACACACGTATCACACAGTACACACACACTATCCACACACACACACACACACACACGTATACACCATTCTCTCTCTTCCTTCTCCTCTCACTCATCTCTCCCTCCCCTCTTCTCATGACTCATGGACACCTAACCCTTTTGATCATTGCGATCAGCGTTTTGTCTATTAATTGTAGACAGACTGACGGTTGCAAGCTGAGATTACCAATTGCTCATGTTCTCTCCTACAGCGTTTCTAAATATTTTACTAATTTTTGCTTTCCTTATTTAATAACATTACTATGTAAATTGCGCTAAATTCAAGGAAAACTATTTTGAGGTAGTATTCTTTGGGGTCGTATAGATAAGTGGGGTTTAGGTTTCTATTCTCGGACATTTTTCGCTAAGACTTACCGTTTAAACAATTAACTCCTTTTCGCCATAAATATCGTTACATTCGGCTATGTTTTAAGAAAGATGATAAAGTATCTTGTACTTCATAAGGGATTCTAGCCTAAAATTCTGAAGGGGTTTGACAACTAAATTTATTTTCTTGAAGGTGGGCACCATAGCTATAAACGTCATTTTATCTAGTTTAAATAAAGATCAATTTCATCGCTGAATATAAATTTTTTTGCAAACATCAGTATCAACTGCTATATTCCCTAAGATCTAAGACGCAAATGTACGGCGTTTCTGGGGGTCTTTGGTGGGCTTTGCCATGTGTTTAGACACAAACCATACAAATGCACACTTTCAACTTTCAAAAAATGTAAGCAGCGCACAATTGAATTTTAAATTTTAATTTAGATCAGCCTACGTAATTCCTAACCGCCAGAGTGGTCCAGCCGTTGAGACGCGGATTGCGATGCGGAGGGACCCGTATTCCATTCCCGGAGCTCTCTGATGCCTGGCAGATGGCCTACTCACTCAAACAAGAGGAATAGTGGCGGTCGCCTAAGGCGCGGTGCTTGCCACGTCGTCCCGTATCAGAGATGGTACGCGACGACCGCGCAAAAGGAAACATATGAGAGCCTTAACCTCCCAGTTTGCAGGCTATGCTCCAACGCGGGGCCTAAAGTCTTATCATTACCATTACCATGTAATTCCTAATCACATTGATTATATCATACGTATCACCACATCCAAAACTAGCCACCAGTGTGGAAGAGTATGTTAGAAATTTGCAACTAAAGGGTCTTTCATTAAGCGCTTCCTATCTTTAAATTTAAATAAAACAAAGTGTGCGTGAGATATCATCGAAATTTTTTATTCGTTTGAAAGGCCTATCGATGCCATTATGTATGGAATATAACATCGTGCAAATGCCCTCCGCGGCTTCTCTGGGTGGTGCGCATCCGAAATGTCCAATTTTCCAAGACTCTGGCGCATAAATCAGGCCGAATTTGACCGATGGCATGGGTTATGTTGGCTTTGAGGGCCGCTGTGGTTTGTGGCTTATTCGCATAGACCTGCGACTTAAAAAACCCACAAGAAAAAGCCTAACAGGGTTAAATCGCACGATCTCGGTAGCCACTTCACATAACCTCCACGTGAGATGACCTTGCCCTCAAATCGCTCGTGCAGAATGTCCAATGTGGCATGAGCTGTATAGCACGTACCGCCGTCCTGTTGAAACTACATGTCGTTGGTGTCCATATCATGCAATTCAGGCCAAAAGAAGTTGGTAATCATCGACCTATAGCGCCCGCCTTTGACGGTGATGGCCTGGCCAACGTCGTTCTCAAAGAAATATGGACCGATGACGCCGCCAGCCCAAAATCCACACCAAACAGTGACTTTTCGGCATGCATTGGACGCTCTTGGATCTCATGTGGATTGGAATCGTCCCAAATTTGATAATTTTGTTTGTTGACGTATCCATTCATCCAGAAATCGGCCTCATTGCTGAGATGATTTTTCGATGAAAATTAGGGTCAGTTTCCAACTGCTACAGGGCCCATTCAGCAAACACACGTCGTTGTCCTTCAGCTCCTGGGTCAGTTAAATTTTGTACGGGTGCAGGGCCAAGTCACGACCCAAAATTCGCCAAGTTGTGGTCTACAAAAGGCCGAGTTTTCGTGAGCGACGCGAAATCGACTGCCTCGGATTCTCCTGCACACTCTCATGGACAGCGGCGATGTTTTCGGCAGATCTTGCGTTTAGTTGTCGTACGGATGTTGGTTGATTGTTTACTGAACGAGTGGACTCAAATATATCCACCACACTGCGAATAGCCCTCTCAGTAGGGCGATTATGGCGACCGTAAAATGGACGAAGCGCGGGGAACGTTGCCGGAACAGAACACCCATTTTGATAAAACAATGTTATCATTTGCACGTGTTGTTGAACGCTATATCCGTCCGTGGTGATTTGGCAAAACAGACTGAATAAATGACAGCCAATTCGACAGATGTAGCTTCAACAATATGGCCGCTATAAAAAATATTCGTAACGTCTTTGTTTGTTTTACATAACCAGCGGCAAGTAAAAGCTAAACGAAACAAATAGTTGCGCTCAACAGAATGTTGCCAGAATATGGCTAAAACCAAATTTAAAAACACTTCCTTCTTAATATTAGTCTGTTGTTAGGGAAACGCCTGTTATTAGGATATTGAACCTGAGCATTGAACTCTACAGTAAGTTTAAGAGAAAGAATTATTGCCTCAAATGAAGGGTTGAACTCCAGCGAAACACAAACATTGACCTTTGCTGGTTCCAGTAAAAATGATCGATACAGAGAAGTGCTAAATATTCATGGTGTACTGAATAATACAGTAATTTTAAGAAATTTACTGATGTCATTACGGTATCGTGATGGTTACACCACAAAAAAGTTGACAGAAATAAATATTTTAATTAAATAACACTTTCTTTGTGCATATAGTCTTAAAGGTATTATTGCAACTTTTGTATTTCTTTATTGCATTTAGACATGAAAGCTTTCAATTATTCCATGAAAGGAACTAAAAAACTTTCGTCGATAATCACAAATAATTGCATTTGCAAACAACCAAAATTAAAAAATTACAAGAGAGGTTGCATAAGTAACTTGGTTTGATATTAAGAAAAATGAAGAATTTTTAGCTTTTCTTTAAAATTGATATTTCGTTAGTCCATGGTTACATAACTTTATAAAAAACCGTTTTAATCTCTTGAAAACAATCGACTGATATTGGCATATAAATTAGATTTTTCCTCTAGACTTAATAGTTGCAATACTCATCTTGCTTAAATTTTTTCATATGAGATGCGTTCAAGTTCTGGAGTTTCCAAATTTTTCTCAGAAAGTGAGAGTAAGTAGAAAGATGCGGTTAATTTTAAGACTCGGGAAATACTTCTGAATTTGAAAAATAAATGGCAGCACCATATTTTACTGCTATTGCAGTGAGTGTTGTTTTGTATACTTCAAATGGCGACGTTTAGTGTTCAAAAACAACGTGTAATCATCCATTTTCCCATCTTGCGTAAAACGCCCATTGAATGAGACATACGGTGAAACCATTATAGATGTTAAAAATGTGCGTTTGTGGGTGCGAATTGTGTGACAATGAACCGAACCAGCCTCGGCCACAAACCACCCGGACCAAAACGATGATTGCGCGAATACATCAAATTGTTATGGAAGACCGTCTATTAGATGTGCGTGAAATCGCATCTAAACTTTTCTGTAGGATATGTGGAGTCCATTTTGCATGATGATCTTAAATGAGGGTAGACGATAAGAATTTAAATCTGGTGTGTTGTAGGAGACTGCTCCGATATTAAGTCCTATCTGGGCCCTATCGAGTGGAGAAAAAATACATAAAAGGGTTTAGGAGGTCAAAAGGATGGGTTAAGAAAACACAGGAAAAATCTAAATTAAAACATGGGGCCGGCGAAGAGATTGCTCTGTAAGCAATCCCAGAACGAACTTAAAAAAACCTCATCAAACCTCTCGTCATAGAATTTTTTCGACTTCATTTTCGAATTCAGCGTAAAATTTCCTATAAGAATCACATTTAAAATCGTAATGTCGAAAATGTTCCCGAAATTCGAAGTCGAATATCTCGAAAACTATTCGACATAGAATTTTTTCGATTTTATTATTGAAATCAGCGTAAAATTTTCTTTAAGAATTACTCATAAAATCGCAATGTCGAAATTTTCCCGAAATTCGAAGTCGAATATCTCGAAAACTATTCGTTGAATACACTAAAAAACAAAACTGTGAGTATAAAAATTCAATAATTAAATTAGAGGTTAAAAGTTTGTCAATAAAAGCAAAATTTGCATTTGGTAAAGTGATAAGAAGAGATAAATATACAGAGAGGAAACATTAAGTTATTGGTAAAAGAATAGGCAACACACCGCGCTGGGATTAACAGGCAGAGATCTTCCGAAGGGTTGACCTGTGGAATGTCTCTGGCGCCGGACGTGAAAGATAATGCCTGCACCACGATCTAAAGTATTAAGCAAAATTAGTGAGCAATTAACGGGTATAAAGTTGATATAAGAGCAGATATAAGGCGGAAATATTGGGATTTCAACAGAGAGAAGATAAACAGCTGCGAGAAACCAGCGCTATCTAAAGAACATATAAATAATTAAGCAATTTAAAAATTATTTTAAAGAAGGAACGAAAATACAAAATTTAGAAATACTATTACAGAAAATTAACAACAAGCTTGGAAGAATGGACACGCGTAATGAACGCGTAGAAAAAAAGATTGACACATTATATGCAGAATTGCAGGTAATAAAGTTAGAAAACGCCAACCTAAAAAAGGGAAATGAAATGCTGAAAAACAAAATACAGAACTTGAGGAACGAATGGAGAACATGGAAAAGGAAATACGGAAAAATAAAATAATTGTACAAGGAATTAAAGAAATGGAAAGTGAATCAGATCTAATTATTAAGGAAAATATATGTAGAACACTAAGGGAAATAAATATTGAAATAAATATGGAAAGTTAAACAAGAGAAGTTAGAAAATAGGAAAAAACTGCAAAATAGAGCCACACCAAGACCAATATTAATAGAGTTTGCATCAGGAAATAAGAAATTATAAGTACCAAAAGCCGCTAATAAGCTTAAAGAAAGTTATATACGGATAATGGAAGACTAGCAAGCAAGTACGGGAACAAAGGAAACAATTGCTCCCATACATGAAAGAAGTGCGGGCTGAAGGACGCAAAGCAAGTCTAAGATACAACAAACTCATAATAGATGACAAAAGTTACACAATCGAGCAAATAGAAAAACAAATTGGTGAAAACCAAGAACCTATGAGACAAAATAATTACAAAAATAACGGAAATATAGGGAACGAAGAAAGGAAGAAAAAAGGAAGAACGGTAATCGAGGGATCGCCGATAAATGGAAATAAAGAGGAAAAATGTAGGAACAAAGTGAAGAAGAGAAATGAGGAATATAATGAAACCAAAAAATGATAAATTTAGAAAAAGGGGATGGAGCAAAAGATGACGACAAACGCAAAGGAAAAAGGATAGGCAACGATGAATATAAAGCTAAAAAGGAAAGAGATACAAGCAAGAACATATATAGAAACAGGGAAAAAAGAATAGCAAATAAAAGAATCAGTACGGGGGTAAAAGAGATTAATATAGAAACCTGAAACGTAAGAAGCAGTATGGGGAAAGAAGAGGAACTCGCGGAGGAAATGATACAACAAAATATAGAAATACTTGGAATCATGGAAACAAGAAAGAAAGGAAAAGGTATAAAGAAAACACATAAAGGATACTGAATGTACTGGTCGGGAGTAGAGGAGAAAGAGAGCAAAGGAAGGAGTGGTTTGATAATCGCCCTAAATAAACTAAAGGGCATGATCCATGAAGAGTATGTCAATGAAAGAATATTAACGGTAAAAATAAAACTGATAGACGAAGAAATATGGACAATATTCACAGCATATGGAGTAAATGATGATGCAAGAAAAGAAGAAAAAGACAAGTTCTTCGGGAAGATATAAACCTAAATAGATAGTGGGGAAGAAAATTTAATGATAGTGGGTGATCTAAATGGTCGAGTCGGAAACAAGAACAGAGGAAACAACAACGGTGAAAGAATACTAGAAATGTGTATTGAAAACAACCTAATCATAACAAATACAAAATTTAAACACCAGGATATACACAAGTACACAAGAGTATTGGAGAGTAGAAGGGAGAAATCAATCACTTTCTAGTGAACAAAAATAACTGCAAAAAGTGAAGGACGTAAAAGTTAAAAGAGAACCAGAAATAGCAAGTGATCACGACCTAGTGATAATGAAAATTAGAATAATAAAGAAAGGAAATGTAGACAAAAGAAGGAGAAAAATAAATTAAAAATAAAATGTTCTAAACTAAGAGAGAAAAAATATCAAAAGAAATACGAAAAATTACTAGAGGAAAAACTGAAAAGAAATAAGCAAAACACAGGACTAGAAGAAAAATGGGAAAACTTTAAGAATAGTATATTGACAGCAGCGGAAAAAAGAAAATAGCAAACAACAACATGAGAAAAACTAAAGGTGGACAGAAGACACGGAAAATAGTAAAGAAGAAAAAAGAGGCATGGAAAAAATATTTAACCACCAAAAAAGCTGAAGACTACGAGATATACAAAGAAAAAAGGAAAGAAGTTAAAATATCAATCCAAGCGGCCAAAGAGAAATCATGGGAGGAAGTTGGATTCAAAATGACGGAAAACTATAGAGAGAACCAAAAATTATTCTACGGTACATTAGAACAACTCAGGGGCAAAAAGGAATATAACATGCTCAACATAAAAGATAAGGTCCGAAATATAATAACAAACGAAGACGCAATAATGGACCGTTGGAGAGAATATTATGAAGAGCTAACATACGCGGATAGACAAAACCAAGAAGATGACGATGAAGAAGGTAACGAGGAACAAGAGATGGAAATAGGAGAAGAAGAAATAGAGGAAGCAATAGGATAGTTAAAATTAGGCAAAGCAGCTGGTAAAGATGCAATCACACCAGAAATGATAAAGTTTATGGAAAGAGCGGGCACGAATAAATTAAGGAAAATAATGAACGATGTATTAAATTATATTTGTACATTATATTGCCAATATATAAGAAAGGCGACAAAAGAAATCGCAACAATTACAGAGGAATAACACTCTCCAGCATCCCAGGAAAAATATTCTCAAGAATAATAGAAAAAAGTAAGCAATCCCAGAACGAACTTAAAAGACCTTTCGATTTCGAATTTCGGGAAAATTCTAAATCGAATATCTCGAAAATTATTCGACATAGAATTTTTTCGACTTCATTTTCGAATTCAGCGTAAAATTTCCTATAAGAATCACATTTAAAATCGTAATGTCGAAAATTTTCCCGAAATTCGAAGTCGAATATCTCGAAAACTATTCGACATAGAATTTTTTCGATTTCATTATTGAAATCAGCGTAAAATTTTCTTTAAGAATTACTCATAAAATCGCAATGTCGAAGTTTTTCCGAAATTCGAAGTCGAATATCTCGAAAACTATTCGAGATAGAAACTTTTTGATTTCGATTTTGAAATCAGCGTAAAATTTCCTACAAGAATCCATTTTAAAATTTTAAAAAATCCATAATTTTGTGACAGCGACAGACAGACCGACAGACATAGAATTCAGTAACGAACTGTTTAAGTTCGTTGAAAATATTGGAGCACACGCAGTGTGGCTTCAGAAAAAAAAAGAAGCACACAGGATCTAATATTTATAATTAGACAAGTAAGCGAAAAATTAATAAACAAGAACAAGGAAATACACATATGCTTTGTAGACCTGGAAAAAGCTTTTGCCATGATACGAAGAGAAGATGTATGGGAAGTACTACAGAAAAGGAGAGTGAATAAAAGCACCATAGGAATCATAAAAAATATGTACAAAGATAATATAAACATAGTACGAACAAACAACGAAGAATCCAAAGAGTTTAAAACGGGACAATGAGTCAAGCAGGGCTGTATCCTAAGCTCACTGCTCTTCACAACGGTATTAGACGAGGCAATAAAAAAAGCCAAGAAGAAGAAGAAGAAACTACCACTGGGATACTGGAAAATGACACGTACACAACTGACAGAAATTATGTTCGTAGATGATATGGCCCTGATAGCAGATACGAAGGAGAACCTGCAATATAATATCAAAGTAATAAAGAAAGAATTAAAGAAAATAAACATGAAAATAAATATAGGAAAGACAAAAACAATGATAATATCAAAAACAGAGAAAACACATCAAATAAAATTGGACGTGCAAGAAATAGAACCGGTAAAAAATTTTAAATACTTAGTAATAGAAGAAAATGGTAAATTGGATAAACTATTAGATGATAGAATAAGAAAATAAGGAAAAGTATTCAATCTGATGAAGACAATCTTTCTGGGAAAAGGGAAAAACAACATAAAAACTCAAGCTGTAAAAAAAGTGGTAAGGCCATCAATCATCTATAGCAGCGAGACGTGGACTCTTACAGAAAAACAAAAGATACGTATTAACGCAATGGAAATGAGGTTTTTGAGAAAAATAGAAAATAAAACCAAGAAGGGTAGGATAAGAAATGAAACATTTAGACAAAATCTGAAAATAGAACCAATCAATAAAAAAATTATAGAAGGGCAGCTCAGATGGTGTGGAGATGTGTGCAGAATGTCGGACGATAGACTAACAAAAAGAGTGTACGAAATGCGAGTGCCAGGGAAAAATAAAAAAGGAAGACCGAGAACAAAATGGATTGACAATATAAGAAAAGAAGTAGTGAGAAAAGGCATGTCATGGGAGGGAATACATAATCTAACGCGAGATAGGAAGCAATGGAGACAGAAGTGCAAGACTCAACCCATCCAGCCTTACACCTAAAGGTAGAAAGGCCTACGACTAAGGAAGTAAGTATCTTAAATGAGGAAAGTTTCTTTAAGGTGGGTCTCACAAATGCCGACCTACGAACATAAGGCTGCGCGAGTGGCAATGTCTCAGGATATGTTGACACGTAATGCCTCAATGAATTTTTGACCATGGACACCCAGTCACCGCTCAATCGAACCGCTGTTGCACTAGCGATTTTCCAGTAAGCAAAATACACTCCCAAAGAAGTATTTTCAGCAGCTATGAAATCATGGAGACGACGTTGTAAAAAATGTGTATGTGTCTAGACGGAAAAAGAATAAGAAAACTTTATGATGGCATCTACAATTGTTGCCGCTTCCTATAAATATGCGAGCCAAATTACTAAACCAATCAATTACGTAATTTAAATAGATGGAAAAGTTGGTCAACTGGATTTTTCTGAAAAATGTTATTTTCGTAAGAACACTGTTGTCTAAGAGAACTTGAATGAAAAGTCATAACTATTGAACTATTGTTCTGATTTCACATGAAATAGCAAAGGCTTTTACTATCGGTGTCATGGTGCATCGTGTGGTTGGTTCTCTGGTTATAAAGTAGTAGTCGGAGTTCTGAAAATCTTAATGTTTCGTTCACAACTGCGGCGGACATCTTCAGAAGAAAAAGTTCTTAACGATTTTTCGGAAAGAAAATTTTTAGATTCAAAAGTTTCTGAACTCCGATCGCGGCCTTATAATCCGAGAACCAACCACACGATGATCTCACATGCATCTAAACTATTGACACAAATCGCATATAAAAGAATAGAAAGAGTAACAGAAGATCAGCTCACAGACAAGAAGTTTGGTTTCAGAAAAAGCTCAGGAACGAGAGAAGCCTTAAGTATCATAATTGAATAAAAAATAAAAAAGATCAAACCTACATTTATATCTTTCGTTGATTTGTAGAAAGCTTTTGATAATGTAAAAAGGTCTATAATAGCGGTTATAAGACAAGGTGATACTCAAAGAGAAGCGTTAGTACAGGAGTAAAAGAAGAATGTGCGTTGTCGCCACTCTTATTCAACCTTTATACAGGAGGAATAGTAAATATTTTAGGGGGTGGTAGTATAGACGAATTTCAATAAAAAATTCCATATAACGTGTCCAATTTGTAATGAGTCCAGAGATACAGCTGTTACATGAGGACGTTCAAAGTAGATTTTCAAAAATTCCACCATCAACTTCAATGCATTTTTCACTTCCCTTGATAACACTACGTGTAGCTCTTCGAAGGTCGTCTTGGCGTTCTTTGATAAGGGCTGCACCATGCATAATCTGAACGATCAAATCGTCTCTTGTGTTGTCTTTCGATTTGTAGACTTCGCCTTTCAACCATCCCCACAGGCAAAAATCCTTGGGTAACGTCCGGCGACCTTGGTGGTCATATCTACCGATCCATCTTTCGGGGAATGTTATTTTTAGATGTTGTCACCAGACCACTAGAATGTGCAGAAGCCTCGTCATGCTGGAAGAACATACGCATTCTTGTAGCCAAAGGAATCTCTTCCAATAATGCTGGAAGTTCATTTTCAAGAAAGTGTAGATAACGGGGTCCTGTAAGACGATGCGGTAACACAACAGGCCCAATCAACTGATTGTCTATCAAACCACACCACACATTTACAGAGAAGCGTTTTTGAAAATGTGTCTCTACAGTGGCATGTGGGTTTTCTTCAGACTAGTGATGTACATTACGAGTGTTATTGATGCCGTCACCAGTGAAAATGGCTTTATCAGTGAAGATTACAAACGGGATTACTTGGCGATAAAAGGGAAGCCTAATGAAATCGGTGCGGACGTCTGTCTGTCCGTCGCGACTTTCAACTTGAGAACTACTAAACCTAAAGATATAAGGGGAGTATTCTTCGAAAGCCTATGGCCTACCGGGTTCACCTCCGCGATCTGGTATAGGTGGGATGTCCTACAACAATGCAATAAGGGATTTTAGCGGACCCAGTTTCCAATACGTTATTCCTTATAACTTTTGATTAAGGCAGCTTCCAAGCTAGAAACCCGCTTCTATTTCTGTCATTTCCGACATCTGTCACGTCTTATAATTTTTGATCTGTGGTAGATAGAGACATAACGTTTTCAGTATTCAACTAAGGACCAAAAGTCAAGTCCAGACGCCAAAAATCTGGAGACCGGTTTGACCGAAAGTGGCGCAAATTTTTGTTTATGTATAGAAGCCCTGGACATTAGTGGAAAAGGAGCTCCACGACCGTACTTGCTGATTATATAAAGTAACTGCTTTTAATTCAATAAAACATTTAGTATATATTTTCCAGTTTTTTAAAAATCATCTTTAATGCAAAAGACCGGCTTGAAGGAGAACTGACAATAGTTGTGCTAGAGGTTTTACTTTAATCAGAGGTAAATCAAGCAGAGAAACTAAAAACAGTAAAATGGATTTATAATATACAATCAATTGTTCGATTAAAATACTTCAATCAGACATAATGGTGTGTATTTTAAACGCCTCACATCTAAACTGACAACAAATTATAACAAAGTACAGTGGTATATACATAAAAATAAAAAAAGATGCATCATAGTTCAGTCCATGAAACAAACAAAATGGGCAACCTTCAAAAAATTACGGTTTATTGCAATTTTAAAGATCGTTCGGACACTGCTACCACATTCACGATATGATAACCTTAGAATCTTAAAAGTTAATTGCTTTGCCAAAGTATGCCGCAAGGTTGGCCTCCCGCAAGGCTTCTGCACAAGTTGGGTGGGCGTGGCAGACTCGAGCTATATCTTCTGCAGATGCTCCATACTCTTGGGCCAAAACGGCTTCGTTGATTAGTTCTCCGGCAGTCGAGCCAATGATATGGGTTCCTAAAATGCGGTCGGTGTGCTTGTCAGACAGTACCTTCACAAAACCATCCTGATCATTATTGGTCTTTGCCCTCGAGTTGGCAAGGAAGGGAAATTTTCCAATCTTGTACTCTACACCCTCACTCTTTAAGTCCTCTTCTGTCTTGCCGACCCAGCCTACCTCTGGATGTGTATAAATGACAGAAGGTACACAGTTGTAGTCTATGTGGACTGGCCCACCTTTAATACCTTCCACACAGACAATGCCTGTAAAATTTAAATACATTTGTCATTTGCGTGATATGCATAAAACTTTATTATACCAACCTTCATCTTCAGCCTTATGAGCAAGCATAGGCCCATGAATGCAGTCACCGATGGCATAAATGTTTGGTATGACAGTTTGGAAAACTGAATTGACAGGAATCCGGCCACGCTGGTCTCTTTCAATACCCATAGCTTCTAAGCCAAGGTTTTCCGTGTACGGCCTGCGCCCAACGCATACCAAAAGCACATCGCATTCCAACTCTTCCTTTTTGTCTGGACTCTTAACATCTTCCACACTGACTTTGATTACACCACCAGATTTTGTGGCGCCCGTAACTTTTGTACCCAATTTAAACTGCAAACCTTGCTTTGCAAGGATTTTTTGGAATGATTTGGATACTTCACCATCTATGCCAACACCCCCAATGGTGGTTAAGAATTCAACGGCAGTGACTTGAGCTCCCAGTCGGGACCATACCGAGCCCTAAAATACACGTTGGACTTTTCAAATTTAAGAATGAGTTATGAACATACCAATTCCAATCCAATAACTCCTGCCCCTATAACAACAAGCTTCTTGGGCACCTGCTTCAGTGATAATGCACCAGTCGAAGACACTATCGTATCTTCATCTATCTGCAACATAAATTTACAAAATCATTTTTAAGACTACTTTTAATTTCCTACCTCAATTCCAGAAAAAGGAGTCACTTCAGATCCGGTAGCAATGAGAATATTCTTTGTGGTGACAATCTCTGTGGAACCATCTGCTTTTATCGCAGTGACTTGATTTACACCGGTGATCTTTCCATGACCGTTTATATGTGTAACTTTATTTTTCTTAAATAATCCGGCAATGCCTCCTGTTAGTGCTTTTACTGCATTCGTTTTTGAAGCCATAAGCTTCTCTAGGTCCAGTCGTACATTTTCGACTATAAAATATTAACTTACACATAGTTAACACAAGAATCATTACAGCTTTACCTATTACTCCTCTTGCTGCTAAGTCGCCAGAATGTGCCATGTGGTAGTAATGGGAATTATTAAGCAAAGCCTTTGACGGAATGCAGCCAACGTTTAGGCATGTTCCGCCCAACGTTGCATTCTTCTCAATACAAACTGTCTGCAAGGTTACAATCAAAATAGAGCCACAACGAGGCAACAGCAACTTACTTTCATTCCCAGCTGACTGGCTTTTATGGCGGCTACATACCCGCCAGGCCCCGAACCTATCACTACTATGTCAGCCTCATGGGTGGACGAGTACTTTCTGTGCTGCAAGGCCGAAAGGACACCTGCCTGGTAGCGCTTCAAGCAGGTGGGCTAAAACAGCGGTTTCATAATTCACATTTGACCTCTGCGGGGCGATATCAGACGGAATTATTTTAAGGTTATATTACGTAAACCCACTCACAGGGTCGAGTTAACATTGAATTTGCTAGGCGTCACGCCGGAAGTTTGGCAGAACATACCTTTACTGATGCGGCCACTAAATTCCAAATGTTAGATTGCATTTCTGCTAGCAACCCAACTTATTTAATGTAGCAACTGAATCTGTACGACCTACCAGCGACCGCATAGGCGTCCTTTATGCGCATGTCTGCTTCTACGGCACATATTACATATACTAGATAAATCACTTAAATGAGAGGAATAGCAATAAACCATTTGGTGGGAAACTTGGCTAAAACTTTCCCCTGCGAAATTTGTAGGGCGCTGTAGTTGAAAAATTCATTGGATGTTGACTTTACAAACTATGCGAACACACTTGCTTAAACAAGGAAAGATATATATTTACCTAATGTGAGCATAATTGTTACAGCGTTAACTATGCACCATTGTAGTTATAATTTTGTATCAGATACTTACACTGAAATTCCAAGCACAATCAGATACTTTGTGCTTGGAATTTCAGTGTTTTTGTGTCGTATAGGTTAAATAGTATAATATATAGTAATATATAGAATTCGTAGATAAGTTGTATTATAGAATTTATATTTATATGAGTATATTTATTCGTAAAATGCATTTAACCAAATCCTACTTAGAATAACTATTTTAGCGTTTTCACACATTTGCTGTTCAGGGATTATTCATTCAATTTTTTACTTATTAATAGTAAATTACCCTATCGTTTATGTATTATGTATTAATTTATCATAACTGATATATTGTAAATAATTACTAATAATTATAATAAAATATTTTTTTACATATTGTGTGTCGTGTAGTCATTTTCTATATTTTGAGAGAAAGTGTAATAATTGTTGCTTTAATAGTAACAATTATTTACAACTTTTCCTAAAGTAATACATATTAAAATATTTGAAAATAATTATAGCATATTTATATTAGTTTTCCTTGACGTCACCGAGAGCGTTGTTATCGGTGTTGTTACGGCAGTTTTTTATTTAACACGGACCGATTGGTATATTTCTTGGCTAAAACTTTCTCCTGCGTTCGTTGGGATCGCTGCTGGATTCTACAAACATGCTGATATGGTAGTTTCTTATCTGGAGTAGGTAATCTGTGCGTCCAAGGTAATAAAATTCTCGACGCCTGGAAACACCGATTATTATGAAGTGGTGTCGCGTACGTTATAGTGTTGAGTACCTGTATTTGTAAAGTTATAATTGAGCTTTTTTTCTAGATTATAGTAAGTAACAATACATTAATAGCCAGCTTTTTAAATATGCATGCGCACTTCCTTAATTATTTGTAACGCTTCCTGCAATAAAGTTCACTAATTCGGTGTTTGTAATGTTTGGTTTGGGTTAAAGGGTTATATCACTTTGGAGCCAAAAAAAGGCTTTTTTCAAGAATTTTTTTTGAGCATTCGTTTATAATAATCATGAACAACCAATACATCAATCGATTAAGCAACTCTTCATGAGTAAGAAAAAATTGTTTATTGAAAATTTGTTCCAAAATGGCGGCTGTAGGAGCGCATGAACAAAACTAAATTTTTCAAAGGTCCTCCGCGGCGAGCAGTAAAAGTCCCCTGAACCACCATCTGGAGGCATAAACATTTTTTTTCATAAACTGCATGAGTTAGGTAGTGAAGTACACACGATCATAACTTTAGGAATTTTTTGGCAAACTGGCGAGATCTTAAACAAAAAATTCGAATTTTCGGCAAAAAAATCGACTTTGATTGTTTATTAAAAAAATCCTGTTGACCAATTGTAAAAATCGTGCGTACTTCACTAGATAATCACACGATGAAGTTACAGTTCAATTTCTAAGTCGATCGGATGAAAACTCTTCAAGTTCTACTGGTCGCCGATTTTAAAAGCATGGTTTCGAGAAAAACGCGTTTGAAGTTTGGGAATGCTGTAACTTTTACTATGATTTTCGACCCAAGCCCACGTCTGCTCCCCTCCGATAACGGTACATCTTGTGAATGGTGTGTGAAACATGGTCATGAAATCAATGAAACGATACCCAAAAGACTCATTTACTTCTCTCTCACACTTATCACCATCAAGTTTGAGTTTCTTCGCCGACGCGCTCACGAACTCCGGAATAATTAATTTTACGGATATTTCCGAGTCTTTTTCATGCAAAAAAGTTTTTGATTATGAATCTAAGAATGCTTTAGCGTATTTTAAGCCAATAAAAAAAGAATTAAAATTTTTTTTGTTTTCAAAGTGATATAATCCCTTAAGAAACGTTGGGATCGTCTTCAGATTTGCCTGCATTGAGCCATCATACATTAGCCGCTGTATATCGCAAAATGGATCAGTTCTGGATGAGTTTGTGAAGGTGGCTTAGTTATGGGTACATCTATAATTAGTTCATGCAACTTAGCCACATTTGCATCTCATTGATCAAATTTCTTATCGAAAGGCAGCCATAAGGTGCTAAATTGTTAATTCCATCTGTACAAGAGTTCTTTCCTTCGAATTTGTGGGACTTTGAGAACAGAGTCGCTAGTAGTGCATGCCAAGCCTAAGTGTAGCTTTTTCTATCCTAGACGATCCAGAAATTTCCGCGTTTCTGTCAAGTAATTGTAGGCACTCACAACTAGTTGTCAGTTCAACGTTGCGTTTTTAGTATTATTAAAATGGATGCTTCCCGGTATAAGGATATGTACAAAAGCCGAGGCGCCCAGCCTAGTATGCGGGTACAGCAGCAATCAAAGGTGAGCAAGCAGCGCGAGAACTTGCGAAACACGACGATGATGGAGCGTCGCCAAATCGACGCCAACTGTCTGACGCCAGTGACACCACTGGCAGAGAAGCCGCAGGTAGAGGTGAAGGACGAACGGCTTGAGATGCTCCGTAAGTGGCAGAGGGAGAAGCAGCAGCGCCTACAACAGCAGAAGGCATCTGCCAACCCTCAGTTTAAAGTGTATCACTGCTCCCCCACAGACAGGAAAGATTTAACGAAAATATATGGTGAAATTAAGGGGAAACCCATCAGGACAAAGAAAAAACCGGTGCACAAGAAACTGGAACAGCCGCCCTTGGTTCCCTCTGAATCATATAAGTTCAAGCCTCCCCCAAATATAAAGGCGATAAACTTGAAAACCAGCCAAGCGGCAGAAGCGGCGCCTGCAAAAAGGTAGCCTATCATCAAAACTCAACCAACTACAAAGTCGCAGTCAACTTTGAAATCCCAACCAACTAGCGTCATGCGAGTCACACGTTCTCAATCAAAGAAACAGGCACACTCTGGTATAATTAGCTAGATTTTTGTTTGACGTAAGATGCAACAGGTGTGATTTTTGTTAGGCAATTTAAAAGGCCAGAAAATGGGAAACACGCCGATGAGGATGCAAAACAAAATAAGAAACTCGAATCAGACAGCAGATCTCAATCGAATATAAAGAACCATAATATTCCAGTTGAACCAAAACAGACTTGTACACCTACAAATAATCGAGAAAACTCTATTTTGAATGAGGTGGTCTACATTAGTCCTTTTGTGACGAAGTCACGAGGGAAAGAAAAACGCTCCGAAAGAGTTTCACTGGAGAAGCATGCGCGGCGGTAAGATAAGCAAAAGCAATATTCTCATAATTTAACACGCTTTCTTGTAGGATCTGACAATGATAAGAGCACAAGCCCAAAAACGGCGGATGTGTATTTTTATGGCTTGCTTGAAGACGAAACGGAGCGCCTCAAAATGATTGCAAGGAATGGAATGCATATAAGGTAGCTGGGCCTGTTTTTGTATTTATTTTGCATTTGTTGACATTTCAGAGCGAGAACGACCCGCCTGAAGAGGCATGCAACGTAATTAATGTTGCCATAGACCAGACTGATCTGCTCATGAACAAGAAGTTTCAACAGTTCCGGGGGTTAGTGGAGGCCTGTGAGACATGAAATTCCCAGAAGCCCATCACATGCTTAGACCTGCATGGATTTTGGGACATGGTCATGATTCAGGTGATTTAGTTTGTTTTATGTTATATTTTGGTCTTCAAAATAGTTGTACAGGGTGGGGCAAAACTTCCTAAATTTAAATGAAGATTACTTGGGTCTGTTTTCAATGGAGAATTGATTTTGCTGTGGGTAGGCAGGAAGATCTTAAAATGAGTGAAGTGTAAAGATGTTCCATTCTGTAATTGCTTTTCACTTTTCTTGTTAACTTGTATGAAGAATTTTGCAGCAAGACCTTTGTTTTCATACATACAAGATAGGTATTGTATAGAAATATTCCGAACGTGATTTCCAAATTCCCCCGAAAATGTGGGAAACGTCTTTGCAAATGTACCACATAATGCAGTTATTTTCTTTACTGATGAAACTTGTTGGGGTATGTCAGTAAACAAAACTTTAATTATTTGAGTACAACGACCCACGAGATATCTATGAAAAGCTTCTCCACAGCAAACTGTTTGGTATGTGATGAGTAATGTTGGGGTCATTGGCCCTAATTTGTTTGAGGGAAGTCAATGTGTTAGTCACTTCCAGTCAATATGTAGAAATGATTCAACCATTTTTCGCACGGAATTTTAACGCACTTCAATTGAAAAACGTTTGGTTACAATAAGATGGAGCCACAGCTTATACAGCAAGTCTTCCAAGTATTATGTGAGATGTTTTCATGGTTCCAATGCTTGGCCAGATCCTGCTCCATTCCAATAGGAATATCTCAAGATGGAAGTTACAAGCATTGCCCTAGGATGCTTCAAAAGCAATATATCAAGAAATTAGGTGTATTTCTTACCACATGTTGAAAAGAGTAATGAAGAACTTTAGGATGACTTCAATAGTGCATTGAAATTGAAGAATCTCATCTATAGAATAGGAAACAGTCCAAAGCCACTTGGAGCAAGACCTAGAGTATATGGTGGTTGGGTGAAAATTGTCATATGACATTCCATCTGATCTACAATAACTTCAATATGTCTAATCCTCAAATTATGACACAGATCTGTTTAAATATGGATCATTGTCATAGTTACGTGAAAGTTTGTAAAACTAATAAATTCCTGGGGGGGGGGGGAGTAGCAATTACATAGGTGACTTTGGCTATTTCTATTTAACTTAGTACAGGAAATTTGAAATAAAAACGGAAGGTGAATGACGTCCACTGCTTGTTACTACTAGTTTGGAACAGCAATGTATCCCTGAATTTCTTCTTTCGTTAGTTTCTTTTCCTTCCTCAATGGTGGAACACGCTTAATTTTGTGTTATGTGCAGGTAAAGAATCTGGATAAGCGATTTGAAAACCTTGAAAAGCTCAAGGAGAGTAACTGGGAGGAGTTGCTTCCAGTTGCAAATCCATCAGAACAAGCAAAGCCGAAGAAGAAGGCTGGAGCTAAACCTAAAACCAAAGCTTTCAGTACAACAGGCCTTCATGCTGCCATAAGAGGTAACCTCAATAATGCATGTCCACACGCCCATTTTTATAACCCCATTTTGGTTTTTAGAAGACCGCTTGAAGAAAGCCACCGCCACCGGAGCCGAAAACGAGGACGTCTGCATTTTTGCGCCGTCGAAGAAAACTTTCCAAGAACATCCTGCCAGGACCTCTCGCTACATCACACGTCTCAGCAGTAATATGGGCGCCGCGACGATTTCTAGAATTTCATCGCCAGGTCTGACCATGATGAAAGTCACGCAGGCAACGAAGTCTGCTGGGCGGCAGTCAAAGGTATGGCAATACCCTGGAAGTTTCTTTTTACTGACTTCCAGAAGTCTGCACCCATTACCAAAGAGCCTCAAACCACGCCCAAGAGTGTCTTGAAGAAGCAGGTCAAACCAGAGCTGCAGAAATTGAAAGTTGTCTTGTTCAATGAAAATTATGATACTGATGAAGAGAACGACATGAATTCGCCTAATTTGGTCTCATGCAGTCCTCTCAGTAAGTTTGATGTGGTGTGACCCTCTGTGTACTAACTTTGTTGTTTTTTTAGGGGAACACAGAAGGAGGTCAAAAAGAAATCTGGATTTTTAATATGTGAACTTTAATTGTTTTATTCTATAGAACAGTGGGTTGGCAGATGCCTTCTGCTGTTTCTCCCTCTGCCACCCAGCTACCTTGTGTGCATATCACTTTGAGGCGCTCCGTTTCATCTTCAAGCAAGCCATGAAAATACATAGCCGCCGTTTTTGGGCTTGTGCTCTTATCATTGTCAGATCCTACAAGAAAGAATGTTAAATTATGAGAATACTGCTTTTGCTCATCTTACTGTCACGTGGGCTTCTTCGGTGAAACTCTTTCCAAGCGTTTTCTTTCCCCCGTGACTTTGTCACAAAAGGACTAGTGTAATCCACCGGAATAGAGTTTTTTCAATTATTTGTAGGTGTGCAAGTCTGTTTTGGTTCAACTGGAATATTATGGTTCTTTATATTCGATTGTGATCTGCTATCTGCTTCGAGTTTCTTAATTTGTTTTGCATCCTCATCGGCATGTTTACTTTCCTTTTAAATTGCCTAACAAAAAAAACCTGTTGCATCTTACGACAAACAGCTTAGCTGATTTTCAAGTTTATTGCCTTTATATTTGGGGGAGGCTGGAACTTATATGATTCAGAGGGAACCAAAGTCTGTTTTGGTTCAAATTCAAATAGAAATAGACGAAGTCACCTACGTAATTGCTACTCCCCCCTGCAGTGATTTATTAGTTTTAGAAATTTTCGCGTAACTATGACAATCATCCATATTTAAACAGTTTTAGTTGTTTTAGTTGTCGGTGTCGGTGTCGACAATCCGACGCCTGAGAGAGCAGAAGGAAACGAGAAAGAAGTTGTTTTAGTTGTGTTTGTAAGACTACAAGGTGTCTTTAGCACTGTGCAATATTTGCATCATGCGCCTCTAGGTTTTATTGTGACGGTCCTAGCTGTAGTACCTAAAACTATTTTCTGGATTAGATTTGTACTAAAATTGCGACATGTATTTACTTATGAATGTGTGTAACTGTGGTTTGCAGATTATATTTGTTTGTAAAATAAAGATTGTTTGAAATATATTTCTGACTATTTGTATGTGCATTTGACTTAGCTTTGGGAAATTTATAATTTATTTAGTCGATCTCATCATACTTCTTCACTTAACTTATTGGGTCAATTAAGATCAAATGGTTGTTGACTTAAGAATTCTACTATTTTTCCGAGTTCTAATATAAGACTTTTAGGATTCAGTTATCAAGTGGCTGATCACAAACATATCAAAATTTTTCTCCATGAAGAAAACCTTTGTTTTCATCCTTTGAATGATTTACGATTGCTGAAAACAAATCAGAAAAATACCATTTCTCCAAGAAGTCGAGAATCTGAACAAGTACTGCATTTCAGAAGATTTATCACCAAAAACTTGATCTCTGATATCTTGAACCCAAATTTTTGTATTAGTAAATGAATCGACAACTGAAATGTGAACATAAATAAACATGAAATGTACAGACTCCTGTATCCTTTATATATATATATATATATATATATATATATATATATATATATATATATATATATATATATATATATATATATATATATATATATATATATATATATATATATTTGATTTTAATGACAGATTTAGTTCTGACCTCCAAAAGAAAATTCCATAATCGTAAATAAACTTTGTAATGCTGTCATGATCAAATATAAACTACTGGTAGTGACTGGCTTTATTGCCGAATGAAATGTGTTCATTCACCAACCGGATGGTTCCAACTCCCGTCATATCATTCAAAAATTACCATTAAAACCAAAAAATACAATAATCCTAAGCCCGAGGAGATGACTTAGAAGCACTGGTTGATTTCTTTTGAGCCCTTGAAAACTAAAATAAATAAATGGAAAATGTTGAGACACGACTCGCCTCTTTTAGGCGAATAGACTCGTCCAAAATAATTTCTGACGCTGCCCATTGCTGCGTATTTACCTATTATTACTCCATTGTACCTAATGACTCGCATTTTGAGAAAATGGAACTTGAGGAACAAGAATTTCTTACTTCTTAGGGCAGTAAATATAAGAATTAGCCAAAAGATGAATAGAAACCACAGACCATTATAAAAATCAATTTTTTGTTTTTGATCAATATAATTGTGAACCTATATAATGAGAAATTTATGGAATACTCTGTATATTCAATTTCGATTTATTTTTATTTAATGAATTAGTATTTTCTCATAATCACTTATTATTTCAACTGTGCTATTAGTTGCTGACATTATTAGAAAGAGTTGAGTGTCTATCTATTTAAAATTAATTGCATTCGTTCTGTTACTATTATTTTTGACAATGAATTTTACATTTCTTCATGTATTCATTACTTCAAAACATTTTGCAAGTTACATTAACTTGAATTTTACATTTTGTGTGAAAGTATAATGATTTTATTGTAAAGCTTTTCTCATGTGTAAAATTTTGTTACGATTATATTTTATATATGTGGATGTATGCGAAGTCCCTTTGAAGCATAGAGTTTGAATAAATACATCCTAAGGGTAGTATCAAAAGTTCACCCTGACCTTCCCCTTAAAATTAGTATGAAAATTAAACATTAGGATTAATGCCCACGCCTGCATTTTAGTTAGTAGAGGTTAGGTTCGCTTTCGGAACGTTTGAGCGTGAGAATTATTTAAAGATTAATTATGTCGAAGGCACACCCACCAGAATTAAAAAAGTAAGTTTTACCGAAGCACTGGATGTTGTCCCTCAGTTTACCGCAACTTCTTTTCAGATTCATGGACAAGAAACTGTCCCTGAAGCTTAACGGCGGCCGGCAGGTTATCGGCATTCTGCGGGGGTTCGATCCCTTCATGAATCTGGTGGTTGACGAAACGGTGGAGCAGTTGAAGGAGGGGAAGAAGAACAACATCGGCATGGTGGTAAGCATTGAAGCTAAAACTTCTGGGATGGAAGTCGCGAGGTTGTGTTTCTGTTCAAAGGTGATCCGCGGCAACAGCATTGTCATGTTGGAAGCCCTCGATAGAGTCGGATAGTAGTCTTAAATGGTTATACTAGCTTGTAAGTTTAATTTAAGGTTTATAATCGAGTATTAAATAAAATGTGTAAATTACAGCTTTAATTTGTTTTTGTATGTAAAATTCTGCGAGGTTATTAAAATGTGACCACAAAAATTTCGTAGAAAACGCTGTTGGCGGACTGATTGCTGATAATATAACTAATACTGGGTAATTTTGCTAGTACCCTGTAGTATTTAAATATAGTATATTATAGTTCAGGAAAAAACGATGCCACTAGGCGAAATAAATTATGTCTATAGGATGCTTCCAAATGTATTTTAAATTTAAGTTATTGGGCAAAATAATGGAGACATTTGTCAAAAGTGGGACATAATTTCACTGGGCACTACTTAAATCAACAGTCATTTGTATATTGTAGGTAGTATGGACCGTGTACTAGTAGTAGAGTGGGGCACTGTAATTGTGGACGTTGTGCAGGTGTGATCAGTATGTCCAACATGATGGTTGCAAAGAGGTCTAATTGTCGGTGCCCGTCTAGCTGGAGCAGCAATGTTATACGGTGTAACACCAGGCACGGTCTCCAAAGTCATGATCGCATATGCAGTGCATGGTAAAGCATAATAGTGGTCAAAAAACGAAACTGCAAGATAGGAGCCGCTAGGCCTTGAAGCGTATTGTGACTTCACAGAAGGAAACAAAAAGTGACTACAGAACTTAATTGGCACCTAAACATACCAGACAGGTGGGAACTGCATAAAATGAGTATCTATGGGTGTGTTGCTAGTGCCAAGCCCCTAATAACAGATATGAATGCTCAAATGCAACAAGCATTATGTAATGCCCTCAAAAATTGGATGTTTGAGGACTGGCAACGTGTTGTTTGGTCGGACAAGTCAACCTTTACCCTCTTCGCCACCCCTGGATGTGTGTTTGTCTGGCAAACAACATCCCAAGCATACAATATAAATGTTTTTGCCTGACTGTCAAACATTGTGGCAGCTCTATTATGGTCTGGGGTGCTATATCATGATATTCGGCAGCTGATCTTGTCACATATAGTCAGGTTACAGCAATAGTGTATAGAGAACTCTTTGAGTAACCAGGTCAGCCCAATACTGCAAACTTTATTTCCAAACAGGAGTGGCGTATTCCAGGATGCCTCTATTCATACCGCTAGCCCTGTTCAAGAGTGGTTTTAAAAGTATGCTGATGAGGTTCAATATATTGCCTGGTCTGCCCAGTCTCTAGACCTGTATATAGTCGAGCCTCTGTGGACTGTTTTGGAAAACAGGGTTTTGCTGTAGGCTGTGTTGCATGAAGAATGGCTTCAAATTCCACTCATCCCTATTCAGGACTTCTATTGGTCTATTCCGTTCAGAATTTCAGTTGTACTGCGTGTTAAAGGTGGACCAACACTGTATTAATACAAGATGTTACGACTTCTACAAGTGTATTCATTGTTTTATCCAATACCTATATGTACACATTTATGTGTCATTTTAAAACATTGTCGGTTAACCATCTAAAAGAAATTACAAATTTAGTATGTTGAAATATAACAGTACAATAGTACCATGGTTTTTAACTGTGAAGTTTCTCCGTTGTACTAAAGGTAATGATATCGTTCATTGTTTGTATTTGGCAAGTTTTATATGGCATGTTTGAAACTAGTACTTTGTGTGCTCAATACCTTTAAGTTTGCCAGAGAATATTGTAGTTTATATAGTCCTAGTTTGACTTTTTCTCTAATAACATAAAGTGGAAGGAGATCCAGAAGAACATCTATTGCAGCAGCAGGCATTATTTTCACTATCCCCATTATAGCAAGGTAAACAAATCTGTTTTAGTTTAATGCTCTCTTGTTTAATCTTGGGCCACCCCATCAGGACTGCATATGTCATTTGCATAGCCGAGGGGTGAGCTAAGAATTCTCTTCAGTCCATTCATGACAAGGTTCTACAGGAGAGGTGAAAGAACTCACTGAATTGACACCTGGATTGACAGTGTTTTATTTGATGGTAATGTATGTGCCACCATTGCTCATAACATGCAATCAATCCATTAGTAGAAATATTTTTTATTCCTAAGCTTTATAGGCGTACTAGTTTTGATACAGAGCACTATTTACCAATGCGTTATCTCGCGCGCGCCTGACGAGCAGTTTCTCCATCGCCTTAAGTATTTCACATAAGATTGATGGGGGAGCAGCTTTTTCTTACAAGCATTTGGTATAATATCTAGTTAGTCACCATATTTTTGGTAAATAATTAAGAGTCATGTTTACTTTTAGAACCAAACATATTCTTCTAAGTAGAAGAGTTGATTTCTTTTGTAGAATGACTGAAAGGATCTCATCCATACTGTATCAAATGGGGTCATTACCCATTTAATTTTAGATAGTTACTGCCTTCCTGACAGTTTACTAGTCTGATTTTGTTGCTTTGTATCCACATATATCGGAACCTAGATTTTATCGATCAAAGGGTGAAACTCCATAATGATCTCCGAGCCCTTCTCACTGATTTGTTGTATTCAGTTTTAGATTATAATAAGTCTTAAGACTCACTGATACAGATGCTTTTGTGTATTATAGGTGTATAAATAAGTTCTCAGCTTTTTTCTGCAAAATTAAAGTTTTATTTAAAAACAAACAAAAAGAGCTTAAGTATCAAAGTATTCTCCGTTGGCATCGATGACCTTTTGCCATATTTCGGGTAGCTTGCGAATTCCCTGGTGATAGAAGCTCACCGGCTTCGAGACGATAAAGTCATCGATGCATTTTCGGACTTCTTCTGTTTTGAAGTGCGTATCAGCCAAGTGATGCTGTAACGACCAGAATAAATGATAATCGGAAGGGGCTATGTCTGGGCTATACGCCGCATGTGGGAGAAGTTCCCAGCCTAACGCGTCTGCAGCTCATCCGTGTCAAATGTTTGAGGGCGTCCAGCGCGTGGTTGATCTTATCTTCAAGAATTTCGGTGGCTTCAGCAGCGTTTTTCTTAAGATGAAACGCGAAGTGGATAGGAAATCGAATATGCTCTTTTGTGATTGCCATCGTGAATACAGCTGATTATTGAGGTTATGTGCATCAAACGCCAAATCGCATGATTCGAAAGACCAAATGTCATTGCTTTAAAACCGCAAGAGCGCGGACTAATAGGTTACATGTAAACGGTGATTTGCGTCCTGTGAAATCTAAAGCTGAGAACTTATTCATACATCTATATATTAGTGGTCTGAACAATTATCTTTACTAGAGACATGTAAATTTTTAATCTTCTCGCTGTCTCAAGTTGGAGTGTGGGTCCCAGTCCTTTTTTACTATTTTCTTCCAGGTTTTCTTATCCTTTGCTAATATTCTCATTTCTTCTATTGTTTTCCCTTTCATTTTTTAAACTCCTCTATCTGGTCTGACTATTTTCTTCTTGGTCTACCTCTTCTTTTCTTGTCCAGTTATCTCATTTACATTATTCTTTTTGTAAATTTTTCTTTGCTCATTTTGGCCGCGTGTCCATACTAGATTAGTTTTTTCTTTAATTCTTCTTATCTTCTCCTAGACGTTTTATCTTATTGCTTTCTCTGTTTTTATTTGTTTCATCGCTTCTTCTGAGATACATCATACTTCTGTGCCCCACCTTTTCTCGTTTTTATTTCTTGTTATGGTTCTGAATTTTTCTTCGTAAAACTCTTTCCAAGTTTCCAATATTTTCTTGGTTTCCACTTCCAGTTCCTTATTCTTATTTTTTATTGTTTTTACATCTATGCCTTTTGATCCTCTGTCTTTTCACTGTTGACCAAAACTTTTTTATATTTACTTTGTATTAATATTGATTTGCTGTCAAAACTTCTGGCTTTTTTCCGCATTTATAACGGATTGTTTTAATTTGTTTCTTTTTTCTTTATAATCTTCTCTATCTTCTTATGATTTCGTTTGTATATACTTCTTCCATGTCCGTTTTCTCTTTTACTATTCGTTTTATTTCTTTATTGTACCATTTTGTTCTCTTTAAGTGTATTCTTCTTCCACATACTTCTTCTGCTGTATTTAGGATAGTTTCTTTGAAGGCTGTCCATTTCGTCTCCACATTTTTTCCTTGTTTTCATTTATTAGTTTACGGAATTTTTTGTTTGTCGTATCTTGATATTTTTCTTGATTTTCTGCAATTTTTAGTTTATATGTTATTTATTCTATTTGGCTAATTCTGGTTCGGATTTTTGCCACTACTAATTTGTGGTTCGATCCTATTTCTGCTCGTTTCTTCTTTTTAACTCTTATATTATCTCTCTGATGCTTTTTATATAGACTATGTAATCTATTACGCTTTTTGCTTTGCGTTGTTCCGCCACAAAGATATATTTATCTTCTATTTATTGTCTCCATAAAGTGTTCTTTTGGTAGAATTCAATCATCTTTTGTTCCATATTTGTTTAATACTTGCACCCCATATTTTCCCATGCATTTCATGCCTCTGTTTTGGTCTTTTCCTACTCTTATATTCTAATATCCCATTCTGATGGATGCTTCTATTTCTTCCCTTGCTTCGTCTAAAATTTCTTGTAGGTTGTTATAGAGTTCCTTTACTTTTTCCTTGGATAATGTTAACTCTTTGTTCGAGTTGAATAGATATTAATAATATTCTTGGATTTAACGCTTTATATTGTATGATTTACTTGTGTACTTCGTCTGTCATCATTATCCTTCATTTGCTCTTTTCTGTGTTTTCTCTTGAATAATATATTACGTGTTTGTTACTCTCATGACTTCTTTTTCATTTTTTTTGTTTTATTTAAACCCATTATTTGTATTTTATTATTTTCCATTTCTCTCATTATTTCTATCTCTTTGCCTTTCATGGGTTTTACATTCCATGTCCGTATACCTATTTCTTCTCTTTGTTCTGTAATGTTTGTACTTTTTCCTTGTTCTTTTACCTTTGCCTTCGTTTTTCTTTTTGTCCTTTTGTTTTGCTTATTGTCGTCACTGTTTAAAGTATTTTGCTTTCTCCCTGTCTTTGTAATGTTTCTGAGGGTTGCATTTAATTGCATTTTTATCTCTTCCTTTTCCGTAAGGTGCTAATATTTTTTAATTCCTCCTTTGTCTTTCGCTTCATCTGTGTATTTGTAGCTTTTCTTTCTTTCCTCCTTATTTTTCTTGATCTTCCTTGTGTATACTACTTCTTCATTTCTCCTGTCTGATACATGGAAATCTTTCTCTTTTCACTCTTCACCATTTATTATTAGTTTATTTCTTATGATCGTTGCTCTCATTCCCTTTTTTCTAGCCTTTGTCATGTGGGGTATTAGTCTTTTCTTAGTTTCTCTTGTTTTCCTATCCATATCTTTGCTTATTCCTATTTTGTACCCTTTAAGCCTATTAGATTTCTTAATATTTCCAGTTTATTGGTACGAGGGTTGCGACAGTGTAGTGTCTCAAACTTAAGTCTGGGATTGTTGTGCAGACAACTGATATATACGCTTTTATGTATTATATTAGTGATCCGAACAATTATCCTTACCAGAGACAGGTAAATTTTTAATTAAGCTACTTATGTATGGAGTGTTTATTGCTAACTCAATTACTTTCTGCCTTCGACTTGTTACCAAGCTAGGCTTTTATTTTTATTAAACATGTCTAAATTGTTTGTCATAATGAATTGCATTTTTCAAGATCATTCTGTGAATATTAGCATTTCAGCCGGTAATTGAGATTAATTGTTTCTACAACTACGCACTAGCTATTTTATAACCTCCGTGGGTGGCGGCTTAAGGCCATTATATTGGAGACAGACCTATCTAAGTATAATTTTTTTGCCCCCTTCTTTTTGAAGCGAATTTAATTGCCGCCAATTTATATGAAGTGAAGTCTGTCTGGTAGTATTTTAACAGTTCCTTTGGCTATTGTACAGGCCCTAGGTCTATTTAGGTAGATTTACGGTAAATTATTTCTCCGCTGCTTTCGTCCTTACTATATATGATTGTAAAAAATAATTTATTCATCAAACCGAAGTTACCCCTTACGCGAAAGCTTACCACCAATGAATAAAGTAATTTTTTTAATGAAGTTTATCGAACTTTTTTAATATTAAACTTTTTTAAATTTTTAAATTTAATTCATCGGATAATATTGTGAATAAACTTTTTCATTTTGAATTTAAATTATGTAAATATTGTAACTACTAGGATATTAATTGGATCAAATGTCTTCATTAATGTATGGCTCAATTCTATTGAATTTAGTTGTACAGTTATTGGTAAGTTTGCTTCTATTTTTTCCTCTATTGCACCAAACGTGTCGGATCAAAAAGGTATTTGTTGAATTTGTTCTAATAGACCAACTGTGTCAAACAAGCGTTTTTCACTGTTTTCTGAAAAATTTTGTATTATTGTACATTTCATCCAAGTGGAATGCTAATGGCATATTTTACCAAGGAATTTCAATGAATTGGATTCAATATTCTGTAAAAGCCATCAGAATGTTTTTATTTTATTGTATAAAATTTTGTGTTTGATAAATGCTTATAATACAAATTGAATTGATAAGATCTTTTATGACAATTTCCTTTTAAAAGTCTCAATTTTTATTAAATCTTCTATGTTATTTTACAGTTGGATTTTGTTCTATTGAAATAAATCTCTCCGGCATTTTTCTTTCTAATAGAAAACCTTCTGCCGAAATATTTTTTTGTTGAATCGCGGTCAATTGAATCAGCTATAACTAATTGATCCATAGGGTATTCATATAATAAGTAAATGCTTCGTTTTAGAATAAATTTGAAAATACACACGAGGGGACAGGTCTTGCAGCTGTGCTACGACTACAAGGCTTATAGGGAAATTGATGAAGTGTTGGTTTGACTGTGTAGAAGTAAAGTGTCAAGATAGGTACAAAGTGGTTCAAATATGATAGGGATTTGTGTGTAAACAAGCTGCACTGCGTAGCAGCTATGCGACCTTGAGAGAGTGGAGCCACAACATCTACCCTCCCTCCTGCTCGGGTTAGAACCTGTTTAGTCCTGTGAAGTTACGGCGGAGCGTGGAACAACGCATTGTGATCAAATTCCTCGTTGGAGAAAATGTTCCTTCTTCTTCTTTGCTCTATCCCACTTTAAGTAGGGTCGGCACTCTATCATCTACCTAAACATTTTTTCGTGCAGACGTGCTTATTGAACTGTTAAACTTTCAAGAAACTAGGAGCTGTCCATCAGTGTTGGTAATATAGAAGACATTGTAAAAAACTACCTGCACTATCGCGAGGCGAATAGACGGTGGGTAGTACGCACCTTGACAGACGTGAACAAAATGGTCCGCATGCAAGCTGTTATTCGTTTGCTACAGCAGTTTGAAGACGAAGGTAACACATTTCTGAAGTCTATAGTGACCATCGATAAACCGTGGATGCACTACTAGCACTACTACAGTTCTCCCAAACCCACGAGAGCATGGATGAGCTGTTTGACAAGAAAAGTGATGGCAACATTTTTTTGGGATTGGCAGAGGGTTATCCATGTACATTTTGGCAACAGACGTGAAGGAAAAGATCCGATCCAAGCGGAAGACAGGTAAAACCCTCTGGAAATTGAAATGGAACCTTCTGCCATATTCGCCGTACAAGCCCAATTTCGCCCGACTGATTTCTGTTCGGAAGGTTCAAAATCAGATTTGCAAGGCATGTGGATTGCGGACAATGACGTCGTTATCCAGTGGATTGCGTATCCACCAAAAGCCAACTGAGTCTTTTTTGAAAAGGGCATCAGGATGCTTTCAAAAGGTTGGAAAAAATGCGTTGACTCCCGAGGGGAGTACGTTGAAGACTGACATGTGTAAGTAAGTGTTTGGCAATTCATAATGCAATTTTTTTCGTGAAAACTTAGAATCAAACAAACTAAAATCTATTTAATATATATCATACTTCTTCTTTCGCCCCTTCCTTTTACTCTCTTGGGTGTCGGATTTGAGTTAGTTGTCCGTTCACTTCGTCTTGGATGCTGCGGTTACCTTGAACTCCTCTAGTGTTTTTTCCATTTTTCCTCGCGTCTGTTATTTGCTGTATCTATTCTTTCTTGGTCTTCCTCTTTTTTTGTGATTTTTTTCTCTCACGTTCTTTTTATAAACTTATTATGGTTCATTCTTGTCAAGTGACGGTGCTGATTTAGTTGTCTCCTTTTTATTTTATTCATTATTGGTTCTTGTTTGATCATTTCCCTTATTAATTTGTTGGTGACAATCCCATCTCGTCTTACTAGCAATTTTCCTTAGATGTTTCGTTGCATCTGTCTTTCTTCGGTATCGTCCAATTTTCAATTAAATTACTAAATTTGTATTTTTTCCTTTTTTTTACTTTTACAAATATTTTTATATGATCCAACTTTTAAAAAATATGTATATTGAGGGGAGTTTGTAGCTTTTTGTTTCCATACTATTGTCTTCTTGTGTGTTATGTTAAACTTATTATAATCGCTGGATTGGTTTTTCAGCTCTGTATTGTTATTAGCAGGTCGAAAAGACATTTTATTTCTTTTACTACTTGCCATTCGCTCGAACTTATTTGGAGTTGGTTATCATTTTAGATTTTGATTTCTGATTATTGGAATTCCACGGTAATTGATGCAATGATTGTGAGGTGTTATATCGGAATAGACTGATATAAGTCCTGACTAGTGGTGAGTAGAATTTGAAGCCATTCTTTATGTAGCACAAACTCCAGCTTAGGTAGAGACGAAGGAGGTGAAAATGACGCCAAACCCTGTTTTCCAAAACAGCCCACAGAAGCTCGATGATATTCAGGTCTGGGAACTGGGCAGACCAGGGAAAATGTTGAATCTCATCAGCATGCTCGTGAAGCCACTCTTGAACAGGGAAAGTGGTGTGAATTGGAGCATTATAATTCTGGCATTCCCGTCTGGAAATAAAGTTTGCACCATTGAGTGGCCCTGGTTACCGAAGAGTTCTCTATACATTGCTGCTGTGCCCGAGCGTGTAACATGACAAGAGAAGCTGCCGAATACCATGTTCTAGCGCCCCAGACCATAATACAGCCGCCACCATCTTTGAGAGTCGGACAAAGACAGTTCACATCATATGCTTCAGAGGGTGTTAACCAGACAAACACGCGTCAGTGGGTAAATGGTGACTCGTCCGATTAAACGACACGTTGCCAGTCCTCCAACGTCTAGTTTTTGTGGACATTCCATCATGCACGTTGCCTTTGAGCATTCGTGTCTGTCATTAGGGGCTTGGTAATAGCAACACGTCCATGGATACCCACTTTATGCAGTTCCCGCCTCACTGTTTTGGATCACACTGGGGTGTTTAGGGGCTGATTAAGTCCTATAGTCACTTTCTCGGTTGTTGTTTTGTTCTGCGACGTCACAATATGCTTTAAGGCCCGGCGGTTCCTATTCTGCATATTCGTCTTTCGACAACTATTATGCTTTGCCAACCCTCTTTTACTGTGTACTGTGCATGCGGTCATGAGTTTCGAGACATAACGTCGCTGTTTTGCCCACAGAAGCTTCAGCTAGACGGGGATCAAAAATTAGCCACTTTGAAACTCCATCAGGTCGGACGTACTGGTGACAGACCACACCTGCACAACGTCCACAACCACACTGCCTCACTTAATTATTAGTGTACGGTCCATACTACCTGCAAGAAAAAAAGAGACTGTTGATTTACGCAGTGCTTTGTGTTAGCAGAGACAGTGAAAATACGAGGGTTATTTTTTTTCAAGGTCCGATTGGTCGCTAAATGAAAATCACAGTCAGAATCAAGAAAATTATAAGGAACAATGTGATACAACATTAAGATACTTTTCGACGTAATCGCCGTTCCGATCCATACATTTGTCGTAGCGTGGTACCAATTTTCGAATACCTTCATCATAGAAAGCAGTTGCCTGTGTATTAACCCAATTCTGTACGCTGGGCTGCAGCTCGTTGTCTGTGGCGAAAGTTTGTCCTCCTAGCCAACGTTTCACGTGGGCAAAGAGATGAAAATCTGAGGGAGCCAAGCCAGGACTGTATGGTGGGTGATCAAAAACTTCCCATCCAAAACGCTGCAGGATGATCGTTGTTGCAACTGTAGTGTGCGGCCGCGCATTGTCATGAAGAAGGACAATGCCCGACGACAACATTACGCTTTTCTTGTTCTGAATTGCCCTTTGAAGACGTTGAAGAGTCTTGCTGTACGAAGCTGCAGTGATGGTTGTGCCACGTGGCATGAATTCTACCAAGAGAACACCTTTACGGTTCCAAAACACTGTAGCCATACACTTTTTGGTTCACTGGTTTACGACTAGGGGAGTGTGAATGCATCCACTGTTTGGATTGCTCTTTCGTTTCTTCAGTTTCGTAATGGACCCATATATCATCTCCTGTAACAATTTTGTCCAAAAAAACTCATCTTCGTCGTAATGGTAGCGCTGGAGGAAGGTTAATGCGGTGCCCATTCACTAAGTTTTGTGATGGTCAGACAGCATCTTGAAAATCCATATCGCGCAAAGTTTGCGGTACTCGAGTCTTTCACTCACAATGGTATAGAGAGTCGACCGTGAAATTTCCGGAAACAAATCACTCAACCTAGAAATTGTGAACCGACGATTTCCGCGAATCGCCTGATCCCCGCGCTGAACAAGATCATCGGTTGACACGGGCTTCCTTCCCTGGCCGCCTGCATCATGAACATCTGTGCGTCCACCTGCACTATTTCCGCACTTTGCTGTCACCCATGAACGTTTCTCCGTACACTTTACTCATTCGTCTATGAATTTCAGCTGCATTGCTTCCTTCGGCATGCAGAAATCGAATGACTGAACGCAATTTACATTCGGCGGGAGACTTTATTTTTCGAAGCATGTTTATGTGCTCCTTACGTACTCAGAAATGACAACCGTGAATCGACGCGTTCCCCAGGCCAACTACAGACACAGCGCAAGACGTCTGAGCACAGACCTAGCGGATTTTCCCCGAAGCTTTCCTTTAGCGACCAATCGGACCTTGAAAAAAAAATAGCCCTCGTATCTACTACTTTAACAAGTGTTTCTATTATTTTGTCCAATACCTGTATATGCGGCGAATAATTTTAACTTGATGTTGGTTGCTTACGTGGATCAGTGCATGGCATTACTGGTTGCGTACATTAACTTTGTTGAGTAATAGGAATTTGTTGTTGAAATGAATGCACCTTTAAAATAAATCAAATGAACTCATAAGATAACGCGGGTCATTGCCAATTACGTGAACGTGTAGATATCACGTGTGCGACAGATACACATCTATCTTTCTATGAGGTCAGCGTTAAACTCATGAGATTATTCTACACAATGTCCGATACTTTAAGAATAACAGGTCATCTCGCGCGAGTTCTTAATTTATAAGAAAATATTTTTATTATGCAATTTTTTGTTAGTGACTGAAAACTTTCGCCTGCCCATTGAAATACTGTATAATAAAAAAAAAGAAAAACAAATGGGCCAAGCACAAAAGAAACGGATTATGGGACTAACGTGGGAAGTCATTTTAAAAACTGCAATGTCATAAAATGTTCTGCTGGCTTCTTATAAGTATTAGGAGTTTACGATGACGTGGAAAAATTCCATTTAGTTTAGTTTCTTATGAGTGTCCATAAAAGAAATAATTGCTCTTTAGCACGCAGTTTTACTTGTATTTAAAATTCAAACTTAAGAATTATCGTTTAGAAGTTTAAAGGACCTTATTTCCTTATGATGGAAAATGTTCATACGGTGTAGGAGGAGGTAGGAAAAACATTGGCACATTTAAAAGGAAAATAAGAAACATTTTCTAGAGCCCAAAAGTTGGGTCAAAGAGTCACCAAGAAAAGAAATAGCATCACATCATTGGTATTCAATATTATAAAAATGAAATACAAAGACACAACGGATAAGAAGTGCAAATGCTGTAATAGTAGAGATAAAAAATTTAGAAAAATATTGCTGTAGTGTGAATAAAATCTATAGAACAATACTAAGATTAACTCAGGCTTTGTCCTCTAGCCGGCGCGCGCGAGTTCGGGTCTCGCTCAACCCATGGGGGTGTGTGAATGTCCTAGCATTTAAGTTCATGTTAGTGGGCACAATAAGCCTTTGAGGCTGAAGTGCCTGTAAGTGCGCGCAAAAAAAAAGATTATCTCAATCGATCAAACAAAAAGTAAGGAGTGTACTGTAAACATTTGGATCATACTGAATCCATATTTGACCCTGTACAAATGTAAAAACGTTTCTTAAATTTCTTTCCTCAATGTTAAAAGTTTCGGAAGTATACGTACAGCAAAAAAGCGTCAGATAGTCAGTCATATTTATTGTGGATTTTCTAATATAAAATGTTGTACAACTCTTGGTGTACCTTTAACTCCACGTAAAAGCGGCTACTTAGCTTATTTAAAAACAGTTTTTCAGTGACTTAAACTACACACATAGAACGCGCTTTGTACAACTAAATCACAAGTCAAAAGATATCTAGAACTCCAACCGTCATTTTCCATTCTCTATGAATTTCGCGGGATTGAAATTCGACCACTTCAAGGAAGCGTGGCCGTTGTGTGCATGGCCGTAGTTCTTGTGTCGATTAGAACAGCCGTTCAGCAGAGGGATGTACTGCGTTTCACCTTTGTGGTTTCTTTTCAGAGGCTTTCTGGAATCGTTCTTGTCGGGCGAGCCGCTGGGTGTTGTGGCGGGAGTATCCACCGATTGCAAGCTTTGCGTTTTGTGCAAGGACAATCTTAAAGGCTTCTTTGGGGGAGTGGGCCTAGGCTTTATGTTGTCCGGGTAAGGGGGCTGATAATGGTGTTGCTTGTCAGAGTGCAGATCAATGGGCTCTGAGGTGTAGTCGATCCGGGAAGGATTGTTTGAGTCGCTATCGAAGTCTGCGGATTTCACACTTCTGGACTCAACCCTCCGGTGTTGGTGCACATGTTTTCCCCGCAGCTTGTCGTTCTCCGCTGTGGCGTCGGAGCGATCCGAGCTGCGCGACTCGGGGTACTTCGAGCGGAAGTCCATGACGCTCGCCGATTTCCTCGAATTGTAATGCTTCAACAAGTTGGAGTTGTACTTCTCCGAAGCCACGATGCATTTTTGCCGGTGCTTCTCGTACACGCTCTCGCAGCTGCTCTCTTTTGCTTTCGTGAGATCATGAACTATCATCGATGCTTTTTTGTAGCTTTGATCCATGAGGGCTGCTTTGGATGTGTAGTCCAAGCTTCTTCTGCTGTGGTGATGCTCGTTGCCGGAAGCTTCCGAGTAGTATTCCTTGTTGTTGTCGTGCCCGTAGTGGTGGTGGTGGATTTTGTAAGACGACTTACTGTGCTGGTCTGTCTGTTCTTCATGAGAACTCTTAGTTCTGTGGCGCGAATGGCGGTGGGTTTTATGGCATTGATAATTATCGCTGGGCTGGGGACTTGGGGCTGGAATATGGGTGTTGGACACATTGGAGAGGCTGCTTTTAGATCGCACGGGGAGAGACGTGTGCGATTCTTTGGAAACGTCTAAGCCCGGAAGATTTGCTACAAGCGCCGTGACTTGCGGGCCCTTTTGGAAGATCTGAAGATCGCTTGCGCTGGAACCGTTTGACGAGGCTGATTGTGGCTGCGAACTGATGTTGATGTTAGTGACGTTCTGGCTGGTTTTAACTGTTGATGTGATGACAGGGCTTTTGGACAGGATGCGCACATCCGGCTGGTCAGAGTTCTTGCGAGCTAGAAGCTCTGACACCTAGAAAAAATCGAAATAGTTTTACAGTGGAAAAGTTTTCTGCATCTGACCCAAACCTGCTCTTCCAAGTATGAGATCCTGTGGGTGAGGCGTATGTTATCGGAAACTAAACCGTCCTTGGCTTTCTGGGTTTCCTCGGCTCGCTCCCTGACCACCCCCAGCTCGCTTCTTAGCGCCGCCACTTCCTCTGAAGCGTTGGGAGAAACGTGGAACGTAGCAGTTTCCTTGGGACTGGCGGCGTCGGGGCACTTCCTTAACAGGACTAGCTGGGCTGGGTCGGGCGCAGCAGCCAGCAGCCGCGTCAAGTCTTCGCGCGTCTTGTTCAGGACGATTTTGCCGTTCACTTCGATCAACCTGCGATTAAGATTTCTGTTACGGTTTTAAAGATTTGGAGGACTGCTGGCGACTCGTTCCGCTTCTGTGGTGGAAGGTATTAAGGAACGGCCGTCGCGGAGGCTTAATAAATTGCTTCGCCAGGGAACAGCGGAAACGCTGACAATGGGAACGCACTCAGCCATGGTGACCTTCCACCCATGTATCCGGTACATAATAACACCTGTAGCGCTGGTAAAAAGTCGAGGCTTGCTGGCGAGTCTATTTTAGTTAACTTCAACTGATTAACATTCTGTTTTTTTGAAAAAAATACTAAAAACCTGCACGTATTTTTTTGCAATTGAAAGCAAAACATAATTATGTTTGGACTCGGAATCTGAAAGGATTTATTATAAATGCGATCGTATATCGTTAAGTCACTCTTAGGTAACGATAAATGATTAAATTAAAGAGAAAATTATAGGACAACCTATTGTTTCGGTTACGCTGCTTCGAAGCCGCTTCAACAATGTAGCGCAAACGGGTTTCAATTAGTGGATATGTGTGAGCACAGGCCTGCCAACTTGTTTATTTTGTGCTAATCTGATTATTGTTATTTTTATTAATTAGCACAGGCAACAATGGCTTTTTACTATCCAGATGTGCCTCCGGAGCTAGTGAAGATGTTTGAACTTGACAAGAGTCTCTTGTTAAGAGTCAAGCGCGGAATTTACTAATCATCTTGTCAGCAAAACTGTTTATCACTGCTACAAAAAAACGCGCGTACACAATTAGCAGTGACCGTTAAAGAGTAAACGCGGAGCGATCGTTGAAGCATGGGAAAATTTCACAATTACAAGGAAATTGCACAAAATTACGGTCGCGCCTATCATCAAAGTGTGCCGCGTTCGCACTTTATAATGGGGAGTGCTGAAAACCTCTGAGGTTTTCACACGGCCAGGAAGCGAGCAATTCACGTAGCTTGCGCAACCCGTCCAATTTTTGCCTTACCTGTCCCCTTTGCACAAGCCCGTATCTTCTAGCGCCCAGTCCACCCACAGGCCCGGACTCGAGTCCTTGACTCCGGCTCCGAATCGGGGGCTCTTGGCATCGTACACGATGTCTACCACATGCAGGTTTGCATTGCCGCAGCTTTTTACGCAACTAAAAAATTGTTTGGGATTAGAATTAGAAGGGTTTGTCGTCTATTTTATCATTAAAGTCTCCACCTAGGTAAATATTTAATAAATTTAGTTAGCTGCTTAATTAGTCTGCTTCGCAAGAAAATGATTGCGGATTGAAGATTGCGCTATTTGCATACCTGTAAAGCGTGTGAGACTCGGATGAATTTTTCAAAGACTCATCCAGGCAAACCTGAAGCGCTCTGGTCTCTTCCAGGAGCGTCAGCAAGTTCAGTTCCTCCCTCCCGAGCTGGTACTCCAGTTCTGCTTGTTGAATTCTGACGTCGATGTTGCTGCATTGAACAGAGCAGACTTTTAGTAAATGAGGAAAGCGGCGGCTAAAGTTGCCTTACTCGGTTATATCTAGCCTCTCCAGAGCCATTTTCAGGTTCTTGATGGTGAGCCTCTTGTTGTCCGTTTCGGTCTTGAGCTTGGCCAGCCTCTCCTCGGCCTGCTTCTTTTCCACTTCGGACAGCTCGCGGTTGGCGGTGCCGTTGAGCCCGTTGGGCCGGATGTGCGAGATGTGGAGCCCGGGGATCCCCAGCTGGCCGCGGAGGCTCTGGATGATATTCTCCTTGTCCCGAAGGGCGTTGCGGAGGCTCTCCAGCTCCTTCAGCGCCATCTCCTTGGGCACCGAGCGCAGCGACGAGCCCAGGCTAATGCTGCCCATGTTGGCGTTTTTCTTCCTGCGGGGTGTGCTTGAGAGGGACACCTCTATGCTGGCCATCTGAAACAGGCAACGCGAGGAAGGTGAAAGATGCGCGCTGCATTCCTGCGTGGAAGAAATGAATGGGTGCTGTGTACGTCCTCGGAGGTTAAGCACTCCAACTCCGATATATGTGGTGTCACTGGTAATGGCGGTGCTTTGGGATTCTACACATGTTATGACAAAGCTGCGAGCCGAGGTCGTTATAATGTAATTACGCGCTACGTGTTGGTGTAATCTCTTAGTGCCAATAATTTAGAGTTAGGTGTTCTGAAGAACATCGTGGGGAAATAATCAGGATGCTGAAAAAACTCTTTAACTGCCAAAAAATTATATTAATTTGATTGTAGTCAATTTTGTGTTCTAAATAAATCAAAAATTCACTGAAGGAAATGTCAATGTTCAATCAAAACGCCTTCCAAGCTACAGAGCTTTATCTTGGATGCTTAGATTGTGCAAATACATGTAATAAACTCATATGAAACTAATGATATGATGGTCATAAACATTTCAGCGGCAATGCCTTAGATAGTACATGGCTGTGTTGTGCTCACCTTGGCCTCCAAAGTTTCCAGTTGAGCCATCCTGGGTTGTATAACCGCCGACTGCAGCGTAGTCTAGAAGCAAAGAGTGAACTTTAGAGTCGATTAATTATTGCAGAAGCGAATCCGATTTTTTGCCCCGTTTCGCGCGGGCGCCCGTGAGTAATGGGCCGCTCAAAGCTCGACATTTGCAGGATTACGCGATGCGGAGCGCGGCTTTCGGCCTCTGCAGTAGGTCAGCTGATCAGGTGTTCCAAAGCTGCCGTCTTTCTGGAAAACGGCGCGGCAGGGCTGACTCAGCGGCGCTGAAATATTGCCCAAGCGTCCTCGCGCAATGCGAACAACCGGCCGGCCATTAAGGTGTAAATGAGAAGAATCGTGGAAGGAGAGCGTAGATGAAAATGCGTAGCACGTAAATGCAGTTGCCGCTGCAGGACACATAATCGGCTGTTAGTTATTCTCGGGCAGTACCGAAGTGCAACTACAATGGATGCCTTCGCCTCCTGGGTCTTGTTCTTCTTCATCTCCTCGTGCTTTATGTATTACCACTGGAGCCAGAAAAAGCTCCGCAAGCTCGCGGCTTGCATTCCGGGACCGCCTGCCTATCCGATCGTCGGGAGCGGGTATTTGTTTATGAACTTCGCAGGTAACGGAGATTTGATTATTGGTCTTTGGGTTTGTTGGGTTACAATTGTCTCTTAACCGAAAAATGATTTTTTGGGCATTTTGTAATTATTGTAAGTTGATATGAAGCTAACAATATGGTTCCAGTTTTTGTAAAAAATAATAAAATTGTAATGATTAACGGCTGTGTGGAGAGCTTTTTTGGGCGCTAGCAGCAGAAATAAAGATAAGAGACCTTTTATTGCAGGCTCTAAATTTAATTAATCAAAAACAGCAGATAACCAGAGCTTAAGGAAATATTTTATCAAAGCGAACTTAGTAACAGCAGTTATGCTTTTATAATGTTGTATCACGTATCTTCATCGAAAAAGGAATGATGGATGGCGTGTCGGAGTTATAACATGCATCTGTACCTTGTCAATCGGTTTCGGTATAATTGCGGACAGTTTCAGATTATTTGTTTATCAGTAAATCAGAATAAGTTACAGGTAATCAAAAATGTACATTGATTTTATTGCGTTTAATTAATTTTTCAATGAAAATGTAAATATAAAAAACAAAATAAGAAATGTAACTTTTGGTATTTCTGATAATAATAGTCAGACTCTAGACCCTGCTTTTCGAACTGAGAGGTTAAGGCTCTCGTATGCGTGGGGCACACCGCAAGCAAACGCTTCAACCTTATGGCTAACATAATCTCTGCAAGTCATTTTAATCTCTTATTTATGGATCATCCTACTGTAACATAATAAACATTTCAAATATTTCTCAAAATTATTCAGACGGTTGCACAACAGCTTTGCCGCTAGGTCTTGTGGCAGTGACCAGGAAAAAAGCACGGGAGGTTGCTGCTTTTGCTGTCGTTTCTCATACGAGCATTGCTCTGAAAGAACAAGAAAACTACCTTAACGATACATGCGAAAGACGTGTACAGCTAAGAGATTGTTAGGGTCGGCTTAGAAGCGCCCGGTATCGCATGCTGCCACATTAATTATTTATGTCTTAAGTAGCCGGTGTGCTTGCACAGCGACAGGGGAGCGCATTCGCCTTGGCGATAGCCAAAATGTAACGAAGATTCGAAGTACAAGTGAGCGCGCCGTTTCGGCTAATTTATATGCCATTAGGAGAGTCGGCAAATAAGATTAAGCATCCAGTAGCATTCCGAATAATTTTGCGTAAGTGCTCGGTTTAAGCGACTTGTCAAGGAGCTGCAAAGGTTGCTACGGAAGCGAAACTAATTTAGTTCATAATACTGAGCAATACAAACCAGCTCATTACTGTGCAGCAGGAAAGAGACTTATTAATCAATTTATCTTAAACATAATTATAAAGTAATTGCATTGTAAAAAAGCACGAATAATTATTACCTGTTATGTATACGCTTTACGTCTTTGAGAGACTAGAATTTTCCGTGCAAAAAAATTTCTAAATTTGGTCATTATCTTGGTTAATCTTTTACTTCTTTGCTTCTTCTAGCCACAACACATAATTACCAATTGTTTATAAGTCTTTAAGTACAGGATCGTTAAGGTACAACCGGAATTTCATTATATAACAATGGGCTGGCAGAAATTATTGGGTAGTTTGGCTACCAAAAGACCAAAGCTTACGATGCAGTCAAGAAGTACAAGAGGAGGTAATTCGCAGCAAGCGATCTGATCGTAAGAAAAGTAATGAATTTTCCCGAGAATAGAACGAGAAGATCGGTCAGGATCCTGAGCGGAGCATGAAAAACCTGACATAAGAAATGTGGCGAGGTCGACAAAATCTTTTATCTTGAGGAACCGCCATCAAAGCGGACAAAGTTAAAGGCTCAAACACTGCTCACATAGGACAGTACTGACTCCCTGAGATTCTTTTAGGGCTAAAAGAACTTCACATAAGTCAGGAAAGTGCATCTAAAGTGTGTACCACTGTGTATACAAAGTTTTTCGCCTCTATAATGCTGCGGGAGCATGTGAACATCGAGGAGAATATCATGGCACCCCACTAGTTTGATGAAGGCTTGAAGGTAACTGTCGACAGCTATATCAACGTGCTGGAGACAATTGTCAAATTCTAGATATAGGAGGTGGCTGATGGACGGAAGTACGAGTTTCAGCAACATTCCACTCCAGCCTATAAGGCAAAGAATAGCCAGCCATGGCTATACAACAATTTGTATTCCCCCCCTCGAATTGTGGCTACGTTCAGTCACGACTGCAATCCCCTTCATTACTACATGTAGGATGGGCTCAAAACGAAAGTCAATGAGAGGCATTATAATACAAAGGATAACTTAAAGACCTCCACTATAGAGGCAATGACACTTATGGACAAGAAGAAAGTTTAGTTGGCCTGTAGCAGAACTAATATGATTTTCAATATTATTTACTTTAATTTTGGGTGGTTATTTATATGAATAAGAAAGTAAATAAGGAGTTTCAGAATTTAATTAATGAAATCATATATTTTAGATATTGCTGAAAACGGATATAAAATCATCCAGAAATACGGTTCAACCGTGAAGCTGTGGATATTCAGCGTTCTGATCGTGATCATCACGAAGCCACGCCATCTCCAGATAGTCCTAAACCACCCTAAATGCCTAGAGAAGGACAAGCGCTACGACTTCTCCAAAGAAGCTTTTGGGGAAGGATTGCTGACGGCTAAAGGTTCTATGGAAAGTCTCCCCAAGCCCAATTTGCACATTTTGCTTTCAGCCAGCATCTGGAAGAACCACCGCAAGATCATCAACCCGACCTTCAACCAGAGGATCCTCGACTCGTTCATGGACGTGTTCGTGGCACAGGGCCTGGTCCTGGTGAGGCAGCTGGAGAAGGAGCTGGGCGCGGGCGAGTTCGATGTCCACGACTATCTCTCCAGGTGCTCCATGGACATAATCTGCGGTGAGTTCCGCCCCGAACAGATCATTCAGGTTATTTATGGGCGACACAGTTTCGCGACATTAGCGCCGTTTACGGCGGCTCATTTACATAAGTTGCTGTAACAGCATAATCGCTTACGCACAATTCACCGCAGAGACGGCCATGGGGTTCAGGGGGAAGCGCAGATAAGACCGTCGAGGTTTCTCCACGCCACCAGAAGGTAAAATAGCAATCTGATTAGCAGCCTATAACCAGTTTTTCGGCAGAGCCGCTCAGCTCATAGTGGAAAGGGCGGTGCGCGTTTGGCTGCACCCCAAATTCATTTTCCAGTACAGCCAGCGGGGGAGGGAATTTTACGAGTCTCTAGAGTTCGCTCGCGAATATATAGAAAAGGTAATGAGCTGGTGTAAGTTAGAATAAAAATGTATTTACACCTTTTAGCTTGTTGCGAAACGCTACGAAGAGTACCACAGCAAAAAAGAGCAGCAACTTGAAATCGATGGTATGCAGTATTTTAAAAAAATAACTTTTACATCATCTACTTTTGTAGAGAGTGCTAAAAAGCCTTTTTTGGAACACCTGCTAACTTTTGGAAACAAGCTCACGCAGCAAGAGTTGATTAATGAAGTCGCGGTTTTCATAACGGCGGTACTAATAGCTGCAATTGTTGCAAAGTGGTGGTCATGTAAAATGTGCTTTTAGGGCACGGATACCATTACTACAACAACAGGATACGTTCTGGTTTGTCTCGGGATGCATAATGAGGTGCAGGTAAGTTAAATTAAATACAGCGAGATTTAATCACCGCGTAAATAGCAAAAATCTAGAGACTTCAATGCTACATGAGGACACATACATAGTAAATAATTTGTATGTTTACTAAAAATCTGTTGATTCGTTCCGGACGTGCAGGTGAGCGTGAGCAAATTGACGGTTGCTGCGTAATCACCTGTTATCCAAAAATTACCCGAAATGGGGTACAATTGCGGAAGCACGCACCGGCGCCCGTCCTGCGAAGGTAATCGTGAGTTACTCAACGGAATGCCATTAAATGCAGTCATAACCCTTTTAGAGCCGTGTTGCGTTGTTTACATGCATTTTATTTGCCCATATTGCGCAGCCAATTACGTAAATGCGTCTAAGTAGCACTGAACTGGTCTATTTATCATTCGAATGGTGCTCATTTCAAATATTCACCGACTTCTTCGCCTTGAAACGCTCGGTCGAAGCTAGCGCAAATACCAAAGTCATTATTAAGCATTAATTAATTATTAATACAGTTGGACTGATGTCAGAAAAATCCTTCAAGCACTTTTTAAGCTGCTTTACAAAAAATCTGCAGTTAGCTCTTATAAAACGGTAAATTTATCTTCTTTTCGATTAAATCACGTCCAATTAAGCCTGCAACTGCCACCAAACTGCAAACCTCCGTCCTGTTTTTTGCGGCATGAACATTTGCATACGGCTTAAAAGTAGCTCCTAAAAAGTGCGTCCTAATCAGCTGTTCACACATCCGCCCAGCCTTGTTATCTCAGTGTGAGATTCGAGCAGCAGCCAGTCGTTGCGGATCAGCTCTTTCCCAGCCGCCTTAATTGAGCGGCCGAAAGATAAATTTCCGCATTAATTTTCGGCAGCGCGCCGCGCTCAGCAGTAATCTACATTTTGAGGCGTTCTAAATATTGTTTTGGAAAGGAGGGCTTACAATTAAGACAAGTTTGGCGTTTGCAGGTTTCAGTTGGGAATCTGAGCAGTTTGTAGGAGTCTTATGGCCAGAATAACCATCGTTTAAGATAAACGCTAATAATTAAGCTCTTATAAATTAAATGGCGAGTACATATAAGGAAGTACAAAGGTCGCGCTGGAACTAATGGGCAGTTAAGTACTACTAGGCGTAATAAATAAAAGTCTACCTATTATTCCCATCAATCCTGATTAGAACGACAAAATAAAACGATTAACTGTTTTTGCATATGTTTTTAGAATTTATTGAATGGTTATTGGTAAGTATAATTACAACGGATTTAAAATAACCACCCTTAGTTCCTACACAAGATTTAAGGCGTCTATGGCAGCGCGCACTACATCCATTGGAAAAGCGTTGACTGCTTCAGGCCTTCTAGAATTGCCCATAATTTGGATTGAGATCTAGGTTATCAGAAGGCCAATCTTCCAATGTTAGAAAATAAGGCACCTCTTGTTGCCCAGACAAGTTTGAGCTAACCGTGTTTTGCGGGAGGGTGCGAACTTTTGCTGAAAGGTTCCAAGACCACCTCGAAAAAGCGTGTGATTCAGAGGTTTCACTGCACCTTCCAAAGTATTCTGTTGATACATAGCGGCCGAAATTTGGTTCTTTTTACAAAAATGAATATCGGTTACTCCATTGTAACACACTCTCCATAAAACCGCTAGAGCTGCTAGATGATGGACTTTCTGAATCCTTGGTACTAGCTAAGATGCTGTTATTTTGTTTGTTGAAAGATTTCTCCACTGTAAACATTTTTTCATCCTTAAAAATTTTTTGTTGTGGCCATCATGCGCGTCCTAAGTCAAGAACTTCTTTGCTTTTTCTTCCCCCTTTCTTTAAAGCATCTGTCAGCAAATGTTTTATATGTTTTTTGTAAGCAGGTAGTCCAAGGTCTTGCTTAATGATACGATATATCGAAGTTTTGATAATTTGCATCTCCCGGACATAATCTTCTACTTAGGAAAAGGATTTCGTTTAATTCGGGCACTTATATCTTTTATTTTATGGCCCGCTACACAAACATACGGTTAATGCCGAGAGGATGCAGGGTCTTAAGGTTAAATTTTTTCAGTTCCATACTTACACTAATGCTTAAGGAAGTATGGATACCTCATTAAAATTTAGTTATGCAGTGAACAATTATACTTTTCCTAATAAATTTCGTTTTGTTTAACCCTTCACCATCTTCTTAGACAATACTGTTTTAAATGAAAACAATTAGTCGCTTGGAGATTTTTTTATAAACATTTGTTGGATCGAATACTAGAAAAAATACGTTTTTACTGCCTTGAACTGGCAGTCAACACTTGGAATCTTTGTTTCTGTCCCTATTCCTTGTTTTAGATGTTCGTTTACATTAAAAAAAAAACTGCGAGCCGTCCGGAGCTTCGAGTTCCGATCTCGCCAGTTTATCATCAGATCTTGTGTCGCTTATTTGGGTTTCTTTATATCTTGCTTATAATTTTTGCATTCAACGCCCAGTGGTAAGTCTCCTTTCATAGAAACTTATTCATCCATTTCTCTTACACCAAGAAAAGCTATCAATGTGTAACATTGCGGAAACATTAAGGGTTTGTGCTTCCATGGTGAATCTTACATTACGACGCTATAGAGAGGCGGGAAGTCTTATGGATCGCCATCGCCCTGGGTCATGACGAGTAACATCTGATGCAGAAAATCAGTTAATGAGATTGACGAGAAAGCGATACAGAAGAATAACTACCATAGAACTTACTGCGGAGTTTAAGTGAGGACGTGATAAAATAATATCAGGAGGGTAACATTCATGGTCATATTGCGACCAAAAAACCGTCGTTACGGAGTGGCAATAAGGCTAAACGGCTTCGGTGGGCCCAAAATCAAGTGAACAGTGAAACGCATTAGGGACTGATTTCTAACTTGAAATTTTCAGTCAGAAACGTAGATTCTTTGTGCGTCGGTCTAAGACTGAAAAGATGATCCAGGATTGTATTGTCTGTTTTAGTGCGGGGGTGCTTTTCTTTGGTTGGTGGGGGTAAAAGCCAATGGAATTATGAACAAAGAATATTATAAACATTTTTAACGGAAAATGGCATGCCATCTGGATTGCGATTAATCGCCAAAATGATGGCATGACCACTACGGAGTCCAGATCTCAACCCTATAGAGGTGCTATGGGATGAGCTGGTCAGAACAATAAGCAAGGAGCGTCCCACGCCAAAAAATAATTTTTGGAATATTTTTTTTATTTACCAATTCAGAAATTAATCGAAAGAACACCTAGTCACAGTATTAAATGAAACAAATGTTTAATATTCAAGTTAATTTTTTTCTAGTGTTCATGATGACCTTTTTCTTTTTTTTCCTGTTACATTAAAATGTATAAATTTATTTTTTATTTAATGTTCATACATCCATGAGCGGTAGTGTATGTAATTGTTTTTTTGTCATTCCACTCCATTGGTAAATAACCAACCTTGACGAGATACACAGTGTATCTTACAACTTTAAGACTTGACACTTATAATCGTATGTCACTGTCATAGATATTTTGAACTGTGTAAAACAATGGTTTGATTTTGTAACAGCATTTAAGGGAAAATATATATAATTTTTTAGAAGCAAAAATATATAATCGATTAAGATGCAATTGCAGTTGATTTTATGTGGAAGTAGTTTGCACTTAAGGAATTACTTGTATCCGCTGAAAGACTTGCACTTCTACGTAATCTTTACATTATTGAGTCGGTTTATTGCTAAAAAATAACTCAGATGAGCTTGCTGCACACTTATAAGTATGCACGGCAGCTGCTCGTCCAGCGACTCTTATTAGGAGCTAGTGCGTGTAGCAAATTAACTCGACGTGTCCTTTACGAGTATTTAATTTCAAGATAAATGGAAATCCTATACGTGATTGCTTTGTGTCTGACAGGAGGCTCTTTTTTCAGGAGAGAGTGGTGGAAGAGCTGGACGAAATTTTCGGCAAGACGGGGCGGCCTGTCGCGCTGAGCGACCTGCCCAAATTGGCGTACCTGGAGCGCGTCATCAAGGAAACCATGCGGCTGTACCCCCCGGCGCCGCTGATAGCAAGGAGCGTCGGCGAGGATGTTGATTTAGGTCGTTATTCCCGCAGATTCCATAAAATCGCAATTTACTGCATTAGCATGCAGCCGCACCCAATCGATTTGTTCTTCGTCTACGTACCGTACGCCGCTATTACTAATCTCGGTTTTCTCCCCAGGAGAACTGACCTTACCGGCAGGCTGCGCTGCGGTCATTGGGATCATCGGAACCCACAGGGACCCTGAAATCTGGCCGGACCCGATGAAGTTCGACCCCGACCGGTTCCTTCCAGAGGAAGCCGCCAAGCGGCACCCCTACAGCTACGTACCTTTCAGCGCCGGCCCCAGGAACTGCATCGGTACTAAAGTGGACTTAATGACCTTCCTTTTTAATTGTCCTTATAGGAATTAGGTTCGCGATGATGTCCATGAAGGTGCTGCTCTCGACTATCCTCAGGTCCTACCAGGTGGGCACCAGCCTGCGGCCGGAGCAGATAAAGCTCAGCGTGGAGATCGTCTCCAAGATCATCGGCGGGAGCCGCGTCAGCCTCTCGAGGCGGTGAAGGAGCCGCGCCGTTACTGTAGCCGCCAATTTTTCGCCCAATTAAACCGATAATTGCATACAATGGGAGCGTTTTTATTCCGGGCCGATTTGCATTCGAGGCCGCGGCCCGGAGCGTGGCGCCGAGTCTGTGGGCCGTGCGCTATGCGCGGCGGCGGCAATTTGTCATTGTTGCGGGAAGATATTCACGGTACAATAACCGCGCCGGTACACGATATCGTGGTCTTCATTTGAGCTGCGCGATTTATGCGTCCAGATCGGACTGTTTAGATTTCTAGCGGCTTGAAATATAACGCCATAAATACGGCGAGATAATGCGCCGCGCGAATAAAGGCCGCACTTCTGCAAATAAGAGAACCCGCGACTTTATAACTTAATATGTGCTGCACGAAGCGAACCTTGTATACACCGCGGAGTGCGTTTTTATGGGGGCCGACGCAAAGCTCCAAGGTGAAGTGGAAACTCCTGGCGAGCTTTCGACTCTCCGCTGCATTCTTCCTTGCCCTACTTGCGTCCAATTGCTGAGGGGCGTTCAAAGTTGGACTTCATTGTCATATTGTGCCAATATTGTCAATAGTTGAGTTGTCCAGAGTCAAAATGAACAATATTACTCTGTTTAAAATGAAGATCACGTATAACATTAATAACCAACATGATAACTTAAAAAAAGCTAATAAAATTTGGTCCACCATATCACTCACAAAAGTTAAAAGTAATTTGACCAAAAAAAATTTTAAAGGGTAATCAATAGAAGCAATTTTAAAGTCTTAAATAGTATTTATAAATAATCACTCAAAAGTTGAATATCAATAAAAAAAAATGAAAAACAAAAAATTAACAGATGTGATGAGGAACAAATATAGAAAAAAATTTACTTTTAAGGGGCGCTACTATGGAACCATAACATCAAAAGCTAAAAGATCAAGAAACTTGTAAAAATCATTCAAAATGTAAAGAGGAAGTCAAAGCCAAAATTGGCAGGAAAAGAAGATTAACTGTTTACTTTATGGGATGATTTACATTGAACTTTTTAGCAGGTTTGTTGACATAAATAACCCCAGAGGAAAAAGTCTAATTGGGTTATACCGCAATATTGCAGTGGCCAATCGATGTGTCTGCGAGATAGCACGACCAGGAAATTTGGTTTAAGTAAAGTGAGAGTTTCATCTGCTGTGTGACTCTATCTTGTTGAAACCACATGTCGTTCAAGTTCAAATCGTTGATTTTACTGGAGAAAAAGTTGCTTTCCCGACAGCTTGCACCATTGACAGTAATGGCGTTACCAGCTTTGTTTTCAAAAAACTAAGGGCCAATGATTCGTCCAGCCCATAAGGCATACCAAGCAGTACATTGGTTCGTCATGAATAGCATCTGGATTTTCGATGACTTACAAAGCCTTTGAATAGAAACGAGCTTAATCGCTCAATATAAGTTTTTTTTTTGCAAAAAGCAGCAACAATTACTGTGTTCTCTGAAAACCAGTTTACAAATGTTTGTTATTTCTGGTAGATACCGGTGACGTCAACCAGTTTCCTCAAATAGCCAGGAATCTATGCATAATTTTTCGAAGGAAACCATTCGAAATATTACTGTGAAACTTTCGAATCCGTTCCCTCAAGTCTTTCAATGTGCGAGGCTTTGTTCTGTACACCTCCTCCTTTACATATCCCCACGGGAAAAATAGCATGGCGTGAGATTAGGATTTCTTGGAGGTGCGCGTCATCCCAGCCAACGCCCTGGAAAATCTTAGTATAACCACGCACGCACACTAAGAGCAAAATGGGGTGGCGCACCATTCTGCATGAAAATAAGGTCGTCAGTGTCATCTTAGCTCGGCAAGTAATTACTAGTGGGGTTCGATATTTTTGAAAAAATTTTATCGAACTCCAGAAAAAAGAAAAACTCATATTATTAGTTTTGCTTTTTATTTTTACTCTTAAAAATACTATAATAGGTATTTGTTCTTAAAAATTAAGGCGAGAAATTACATTAGCGGTTTTGAGCCGGTTTTTTATAGCTAGGTTCTCACGAAGAGTGTCTTTAAGGTGGCCGTCCGTTAACCTTGAACGATATTTATTTTTAAAAAATTCTCTTTTTAGGAAGATGTTTCACATATATACAAACATAGCAGACAGGTTAATAGGCAATTTTTATCTCAAAATTTTTCAGTGGGTGCAGTTTTGTACATTTACAAAGAAATATTTTTTATTCCACTTAAAGGCTTTGAAAGTCTGAACAACTTCGCAGCCACCTCAGTCCATTCTGCCGCTGAAGAAATTTCATAAGGCAATTTTAAGAATTGCAACAGCTTCCCTATTTGCAAAATCTTGAAATCTTGCTGCAAATTTATTTCAAAGGTCTGACATAAAACTTAAAAACATTGCAGTGTCTGTTTTGAAATTATTTTTATATTCAAGAATTGTTGGAAAATGAAGAAATTCTCAATTTCCAATGTCTTTTTCAAAGATATTTAGCTTGTGACAGAAAGCAGACAAACTTTCTACCAGATCACATATTAACTTCCCGTAACTCGGTTTTGAGGGCATTTAAATATTTTAAAATGTTTTTCAGGAAAGCTACACCTGCATATTGCACTCGTTTGCTAGGAACTCCAAGTATTTTCTTGCTTCTTGCGTATTTGCTTTATTTTCCAATAATCATTTACTTAGCCAACGAACATTGTTGTTTCAGTAAGTCAGAATACACCAAATAATATTTAGACAGAAACTCCTTGAACTATCTGTGCTGAAGAGCAGAATGAGACCTCATAAAATTGATCAACTGGACCAGGCTGTCCATTACGCCTTTTAGTGTAGCACTGAGTTTGCCACAAAGGAGTGAATTATGCACTGAGATAGTAACCCAGAATTCTTATCTCTGATTCTCTTTATCAATCCCTTTCTTTGTCTACCATTGCCGAGACACCATCACTTGAAAGAGACACTATTTTATCATAACCAATGGTTGATTTTGTCTTGAAGTCATCAAATGTCTTGCCTCTAAACGGTAATATTTCTAGCAATTCATCCCTAAATACTTTACTTTTAATGTCAAAAAATCGCACAAAAACGGACATTTGTTCATCATTTGTTGGAGTAAGCTGCTTTTGTTATCAGCAGCCAAAATTTCTGTTCTTCTTGTATTGGACAATGGAGAATGTCTTGAATAGCGGCGACTATATCTTTCTTCTCTTCAAAAAGTGCCGTGGCCACTTTCAACATACATTCTTTTACTATCTCAGAGCCTCAAAATGGCTTCTGGTGCTTATTAAGCGTCCAGCACACACGACACACTACTTCTGCAGATTTTTCTGGCTCGCTCATGCATAGAGATTTTTTTGGCGGTCCAGTTTACTACCTTCCGCGGTCCGCCAGTTGCCGACTCTTGTCTTAGCTAGATATCGTAGGCCTCATGTAACATTTAAGGATATGAATGTAGTAATCTGCGTTTATGGTGTTATGCGTAAGATATGGGACGACGAATCTTGTTTCCGCCATTCTGTACCACAGGGGTGATTTTAGTTGAGTTTTCACTATTTCAATTGACTCTGGGAACTGTTGCCACCATTCACAGGATTAGCGACTGGGTCGTACTAGAGAATGTCAATACATCGGACCACAGAGTTATACGATATAGCGTGGAGAAGAAAATGTACGGTTCACAACCAATGCCAGAATACAAAATCGATTTTTCTAGCAACAAACTAGACGAAATCCAAGGCAAACTGGATGAGCTAAACAACAGCCTTATGGAGAAGTTTCCTGTGCTTTCTACAGAGTTTTTATGATGGCCTCAATAATAGACTCCGAAAAATATATCTGACCAAAAAGAAAATTCTCTATACAAACAAAAACCCGGGACTTGCTGAGCCCCTTGCAAAAGACGTAAAAGCTGCAGAAATCAAGGGAAAAGAGCTGGTCAAAATTTGTTGAAAACAACTTGGGCTCTAATCCGTGGGGTGTAGCATATAAGCTGGCATCAGAAAAGTTTAACAAAATGGGGGTGATGGCAGCTTTCAGAGAGGAGGGAGTAACATGTCTTACCAAATCGGAAGCAGCAAATTTCCTAGTAAATAAACTACTGCCAGATGGTAACCTAGATTTGGAAGACGCGATCCATAAAATATGGCGTCAGGATTTTGTTGCCCTAAACACGTCTATACCAATGAAACTGAGGAAGTAACCGAGGAAGAGCTACGTCGACTGATTTCGTCTCTAAATCCCAAGAAGTCTCCCGGGCGGATCTCCTAAGGGGTACATACTCAAAATTCTGCACCCTAGTATAACGCCGTTTATACTGCACCTATACAATTCGTGCTTAAGAACAGCATACTTCCCAAAGACCTGGAAGGAAGGCACATTGAAGATACTGATAAAGGACCCCTCTGGGGATCACAGCAGTCCTAAAAACTATAGACCGATCACGCTGTTGTCTGACTATGGCAAAATTTTTGAAAAGATTATCCGAAGGAGCCTCTTCGGCGCGCGTGAATGCTTCCATAATCCAAAGCAGTATGGTGGAACTTCAAAAATATCAAGAGGCCATAGAAGTAAGTAGAGAAAAATGTAGCCTCGTTATTCGTCGCCATGAATGGGGCTTTTGACAATGTGTAATCAAGAGTCTACAAGAGAAGGCAGTTCCACATCATCTTGTATCCATTGTTAAAAGCTACCTTACCGACAGAAGCGTTACCTGCAAATTGAGCGGTACAGACATAATTAAAGCATGTACCAAGGGTTGCCCGCAGGGCTCAGTTCTCGGGCCGACGCTTCTAGAATTCGGTCCTTGACATGTTCCTGGCAGAAGAGCTGCCGATTAGTTCGGAGACAATTACATACGCAGATGGCTATAGTGGTCAAAGCTGAAACCAGACAGGATTTTAGGACTAAAATCCAGGAATGTTTTAATCGTCTAACAGCTTGGGTTGGAGGGTATAAGCTTGTTATATCGAGCACTAAAACCAAGGTAATGGTGAACAAGTCTCCACCGCGCGTCCATCACAGAGACATCAGAATAAGGCTAGATGGAAACACAATTGGAATTGTAGACGAGATAAAATACCTGGGCATTGTAGTCGATAAGAGCTTCAATTTCAACGCCCATGTGAAATACATTTGTAACAAAGCTAAAAAGATTACACTCGCACTAAGGAAGATAATTTATGTGGCCTGGAATGTCTCCACTGGACAATCACTTCAAGTGATATATAAATGTGCGATTTTGCCAATTCTAACCTACGCCTCCGAAATATGGGCCCATCGACTGCAAACTTTTAGAGCTCGAAGGGAGATTCTATCACTGCAAGGAGCCATATGCAAGTTGATCTGCCCATAGCTAATGAGGCAGCGAGCGTCATAACAGGTCTCCCCACTCTGGACCTTGAGATAGCTAGGATAACATGTCAGAAAGTACTAGGGAGGGCTCCTTCGGTGGTCTTTTTGATTAACTACTGCTGAGAAGAAATTTTGACACCTTTCAGCACCTCAAAGAGTACATGAACCGCAAGATTCTGGATGTCTGGCAGAGTAGGTGAGAGCACTCCGATAAGGCTCCTGCTACCCATCGGTTACTTCCAAGCGTCCCAGAGGAGCCTAGAATTTATTTTACTCGGGCCATCTGCTATCTGGTCATGGTAATTTCGTATCTCATCTGTATAGAATAGGGAAATCTGAGACCGATAATTGCCCAAGTTGCGGTGTGAGGGATGATTCTATACACAGGCTGCATGATTGTGTCCTATTCGCTGAGGAACGAGCATTATTAGAACAAGCCCTGGGTGGACCAATTGTGATCGAGACGCTGCCTGATGCCGGTCTGGAACATCTCGAGGCCTTCGTCCGGAACACCACTGCCCTACCCGCTGGCAACCAGTTGGCTTAAGTGTGGATGTGACATGGCGAGTGACATGGCCTGTCAGTGTACCTAAATAAGCTTAGGTTGTGCGGTTGCGTGCGTACTGTTAAATATAACCCGTCAGTTTTTCTAACCGTCTGCTAATGTGTCATGGCAAACTTCAAGCTCCCTGTGGTGGGGCGGGTGCCAAAATAGCCTCTCGCACACCACATATCCAACTAAAACATCATCTTATTTTCTCCATACATGTTCTTATTATGCTTTTGTGCCAAATTGTCCTACGAATCTATTGTTAATACGTGCTTGAAATAGTTATAGTACATATTCATATCTGTCAATTTTTGCTAGTAAATATCCGGATGAGCACACATACTGCCTAAGTTCTTGTTATATTCGATGTTGATAAATAGTTGTAAGGGCTTTGTGTGCTTTGTCGGTGCTGGGGAGATGTCAACCTAGCCTATGGTAGGGTGTGTTATAGCTGTAAAAACTGATGGACTAATCTTCTACTACTAAAGATTAATTATGCAAATGTTAAACCGTAGTTTTATGTCCTTGTGTACTCTACGTGTGTATTTTCTGACATTGTTTCTGAAACCAATTTGTAGCAACGCCCAATTTGGCGTTTTCTTACTCAATAAAGTGCCCTTGGGCACCTTTTTTTATTTCAATCGCTATTTTGGAACCAAATATGGAGGTTATGACAATTGACGAAACCGCCAATATGGGATACGACCTTGTCACCCTAGAGGATGTTAAATAATTTAGGGCAATATTTATACCAATCCAGCATTAACTCTCCATATTCCATTCTTCTGTCACAGAAATATGAAAATCTATTCACTATCGTCTGTTTAGAGACCCTTTTCAGTGGTATTGTAAGTTCTATAGCCAATTTTCAGTACGTAGTTACTTTTCTTCACCCTGTAGTAATTTGAAATAATTTAAATTCAAATTATAAACGATTAAGTCTAACAACTTAGAAAAATGCTGATACTGTATTAAGCAATACATAAAAAGTAACCAAACCTACTTATCGGAAGGACACCATAAAATACATGCATTTTTTAAATAAAAATTGTTAAATTGCAATTTGTGAATAGAGATGGCAGCTATCGTTTACCAATTTTCATTGTCTCTTATACTTAAAAAAATCTTTATGGTAAAGTTAGTAAGAGACTGGTGAATTTCACTTTGATATAAATGAAACTAAAATTGAGTACATATTTATAATCATATTTTTCCTCCCCTTTCTTTAAGTACCTTTAATTTTTGACTGTACCTACATATTTCCATATTTTCCATATTAAATTTCAAGAAGTTAGTACTTACTAGGATTTTTAATCTACTTATTCCCTAAGAGAGTAATAGGAGACTGAATTTCTGCATGTTCTATTTTATTCTATTATATTCTATTTATAGAATCCGAAGTGAAAGTTTGATGAATAATGCACTAGATTGGTAAAAGCTTGCTTGTTTGAAAGAGACCGCGGATAATTAATGATATTCAAATAATAGCAAACGTTGACTATTATCTGGAGTATTGCAGAATTGCAGGGGTTCTTCAATTTCAATTGCTTCAAAATGATTTTGTTGGTAAGATAGGAAGTAGAAGCATATATTTTTCATTTGAAAAAGTTAAATTTATGATCGGTTTCTTTATTACGTTGCCTCTCCGTTCGGCTATAGAATGCTCGTATATGCGGTTTGATGTTTGTAGGTTCTTTTACAAACATTACGAAAAAACCAGTCTCCTTCTATGACTGATAGTTCTTCTTGGGAAGTACACAGATTGAGAAGAATCAGCTTCAACCTCTTTTGATATTGGCATCAAAGTGGATGTCAAGGCAACAAGAATTTTTTAAATCTCGACGCGGTTTAACCCGCGAAGTTAAACAATTGAATAACTTAGTTCAGGGACTGAACCACGTAGTATTTGAAATAAACCTCGGGATTTCGACATTAGTTTTGATCAGCTGATGTTAGAGATTATCTCTTCGCTTGGGGGATTTTAATTGCCTACTCCTCAAGGAGAGTTATGACCCTTTGAAAAAGATTGGCGTCTTATGTTTTTAAAGTTTTGTGGAAGATACGTTGGGTTGGTAAAAATTTGTTGGTTTGGAGGTGTTGCGTATTTGATGGTGTGGTGTAATGCAAAATGTCTCAGAATATCAACAATACATAAAAGGGTTAAAGTTATTACACACATTATAACACACTATAAAATATTAATTACGATCAAACCAGCCAAAATTGTTTCAGTGTGTCAATTTTTATCGTTTCTAGATTTTGGTGCTCTGTTGTTGTCTGGAAATCTCCAAGAAGAAACCCCCTGGAATCAAACTAGTATTTCGTGTGCTTTAACCTTTTTAAGGTGGTGGAGGAGGATCGCTGTTGACGTCAACATACTAGCTGGTGACGTCAATCGGCTCTTTGTAGGTAACGTCTCCTCGGCATTTGCTGACGTCACTAGTTGCTCTGGATTTTTAACTTATGATGCTTTATGTTTTGCCTATTAAGACAAACAAACTAAGATATGTCGAAAAATGTATAGCAACGGCAAATTTTTGAACCGGTTGAAGTATAGATGACCGTGATGGTTTTTTATTTTGACGATAATCCTTAGTTTTACTTGTATAGACTTGCTTGTGCTAGTGTGGTGTATTTTATGATTTGCTTCTGTTCTTGGCTGATCAAATTATGTATTTTTGTTGTAGCGGTTTCCGTTTTGTGTCTGTCTCCTCCCTATACGATAGTAATTATACCTATATAATTTTATTTTCATTTTTGAACGAGTATTCATTTGCAATGCGTATTCCAGACGTTTAAACCCAACGTACAAATATTTTCATAATTGTTATTTTTTATTTTAATAACTATTTGACCACTTGTGACGGCAAGTGTGTTTTTTTGTACTCAGTGTGTTGTAGATATCCGTCATTTGATCTCAATACTAGTACGTCTATAAAAGCAGCTCTATAGTTAACTGTAAGTTTGGATGTATCAAATTGAGCTGTTTAAGAAACAGCAGTGCCTTCTTGATGTCTCTTTATGGCACAAACGTGCCGTTAACATCTTACAATTAGTCACACAGCAGGTTTTAATTTCTCCTTGTAGTAATTACATGGCTGAATGAGCTTGCGATATTTATACGCGCAATATCATACACAATAGCTGGATGTAAGGCACTGTCGGAAGAGGTACAAAATATTAGAGAAAACTTGTTATTGAAACTTTGGCAACTAATGACGTCACATCAAAATTAACCATTAGATTTCTATTCCACAGTTGAATGTTTTGAAGTTGGATTCGTCCATATAATTGCTTGTATGTCCAATATGTTACTGTGATAAACTAGTCAAGTATTTAGTCTGTTTGTCAATAGGGCCATAACAGTAGATTGTAGTAGTACACTTTACTTGTGGATATTGGAATGTCTGAGTTCTTTTGGGGACAGCGTCTCTAATGTTGTTATTGTATTTGCCTATATCAGCAGCAGTTATTTACCACTTTTTCTATTATGAGCGTACGAATTTAAAAGCTAGAGTGCAGCAGAAAGTAGTTTAATTGTCATGAAGATGTCTGCTGCAGCTGTGGGTAAAATGTTTCCAAACTCCACAAACGGTGTAACAAGTTGAGAGTAGACAACACGATGTGTAAAACCTTTGATTGTCAAATTTAGATTTATTCAATCCAAATTTAAGAAATGCACTTTATAATTATTAAACTACATAAAGCAAACATTAATTGACACCTCCATTTTTCTTTTTGAAAAATAAAACAATTACACATTGAAGTGAACTCAGCCCCAACATTAGATCGAGGGTTTTTCCAGGAGTAAATTGGTGAAGTTTATTGCAGCATAAGAGTGAGTCGTTGTAACCTTCGCAAGTTTTAATAGGACTACATATCATAATATATGGTTTACTACACCACACAAAATGCAGCAAATGCATATAAATGACTGCACGTGTGACTCTAAAATTTTTTTTAAACAAATTGTATAATATATGTAGTACTATTTTGTTCTATGAAGTATAAAAATATTTTTATTTATTTTTCTTTGGTATAATTAAGTGATTACTGCTATCAAAGGATCAACGTCCAAGAGTAACCAAAACATATCGATTTGCAGTCTACCCAAACTAGAAGCCAATTAGGTTGGTCCAACCAAAATGGGTTCAAATACAGACCAATTAGCGATGAGCGTGCTTTGAACGCTCGACAGAAGAATGGAAACAACACGTTCACATATTATTCCCGTTTGAATTTTCGACGAGTAAAGATCGTTCGCTATAATTCAGTTTTTGGGGTCGTTATTGGATGTGTGGGGATGCGATCTCCTGGTATCTTGTAGGCCTTAGCACTAAACGAATATGGAACGCTACAGGCTATTTGGAGGTCACTACCTTCAAATGTTGTGCAAAAAAAGTCCATTTTTTCTACATTTGATGCTCTGTTGGGTATGATGGTCGAAACTATGGTATGCACGGGTTTCCCCTATCTAAGCGCGCTAGAACTATGATCGGATGTGCCATGTCTCGCCTTGTGGGAGCTGACGCCTTTGATCGCCCGCATTTAGAACATTTTTTTGAACTTTTGTTTTTGGGTTAATTAGCTTTTTTAAAATGTTATCGGCTCTGTTGTTTGGAATTGGTATTTCGAGGCCGGTGTCAAGTACCAATAATACACTTATAACTCGGGAGCGCATGTATCTTGAGGAGGGGAGGGGGCATGCTTAACACAGTTTGCATTCTTGGTCGCTGGTCTATTTAACGCATCTAAAAGATAATGAATTTATGCCTCAAATGTAACCGTCCGGCCTATGTTAGTAAAAAGTGCAGATATCAATTTGAGGGTCAACACTCCGAATTTTGAAAAAATTCAGAATTACTTTTTACCTACTTTAGTGTTATTTTTATAATAGTTGAGATAATGGCCCGCTTCCTACAAGCTTTTGGGCATTATCTTGTAAGTACGTAAAATTGAGACTTCAAAACTTAATGACTGTAGTGGAAATCTCAAAAAACTTCATAAGGGAAAAGCAAATTCTAAATGGTTACACTTATAAATAAATCTCCCGCTGCCTTCATGATACATTTGGTTTAATCGCACCTGCTTCAGAACTTCTCGATTAAACATAAAATTTCTCAAGTTCCCCAAACTCGGTACTTAGTAGACGTGACTCGTTATAACATCTTCTGAAGTTGAGTACGTTTCTGAAAAGGCTCAACTTGAAGTAAAAAAGTAACCGATTTTATCTATTTCCATGTAGGCTTTACAAACGTGTTTATCTCAACAAGTGATTGTACAAAAAACTTGAAAATAAATTTAAAAATGGAAGGTTTTTTCAACAAAGTAGTCATTTTGTAATACAGTATGTGAGATAAAGCGGAATCGGTTTGAATCCCGCCTATTAAGTGTGCTCTTGGGCAATACTGCAAGTTGAAGTGTATCGTTAATGTTAACGACACGAAACTCGAGATAAAAAAGATTTATGGCCCACTAAGTTACCTCACTGCTGCTAATAGTTTTTGGGTCATAAACTGACTCTAACAGATGGATTTTGCTGCTGCAAACTACATTAATTTAACACGGAGATTCGCAAAACCCGGTAGCGAGAAACTGCGAAATACACAAATTTGTTGCCATAAACATTCCCGTGCTTAGGAATGTTGAAGAACAATGATGCACGTGATTACAATATTTGTGTATGCAGGCATAAAAATCCAATAAATTTTATCTCATAAAAGATCTGTATAACTTTGCAACTATCTCTCCCAGTTGCTGTCATCTCATGGCGATAGGTTTGGAGATTAGACAAACTAAAAAGGGTCTTAACAGCATGAATGCAGTTTTGGACAACTTATACTGAATGGGCGCCGTCAATAATTCTGTGCTACCAGAGATAATCAGAGATAATCACAAGAGATTGTTTTTTATACTATGACGTATCATCTAGGCAATCTATCACTCAATAATAGTTAGTCTAATAGCTCTGCATATTAAAATAATCGCCCGTGTTTAAAAATAAACTTAAATTTCGTATTATAAACGATGCATTGTCATTGCTCAGCCATATAGGACGCTATCTTCCGACATAACTGCATATAAGGTGCCGATGGTTGAGTATCAATAGAAGATGAAGAAAGGGACGTTCAAAATGCTTATTGTAAGTCGCTAGTATCGACATTGCATATTTATGGATAATAAAAAGAGACCGTTGAGTATATTCGCACTTGGTGATCATTCTGAGCCTTCCGGGGTGTTTCTAGTGGTATGTGTTCCCTTATGATTTAGTGTACCACAGTACTTTTTGATATTTACTCCACAATTCTGGACACAGCTCTGGCTTACAACCGGTACTCAGATTGTAGTGTGTCAATTTTAATGGTGGTGAGTGTATCACAGGTCTAGAAAAGTGAACCAGACATTATCTGGAACATTCTGAGCTAGTTTTTAAATGAAAATACTAAAGTTTGACCAAATTTAACTCCTTGCTATAGTCGCATGGTCTAAAATTTTGTGGTATCTGACACCTACTGTGTACCAGTGATGTTAGGCTTGAAGTACACTATTTTAAAATAAACTTTTAAGGTAAATATAGAGGCATTACGCTTCCTTTTTATCTCCGTTTGTTATATTATAAGAACTGTTAAGATAATAAGAAAAAATTGAAAAAAGCTAATTTTAACACTAAGGGTTAATATCGCTAGGAGAAATTATTAGAACTAATTCTTTCATAAAAGCCAAATCTCATAGTTAAATTTTGTTCATGTCCTTTCATATATTATTTCATGTTTTTGAGGTCATGTTACTATTTTTCTTCTTTTTAAATTATTTGTTTATGCAGATGGTGTTGTATGATATTGCGGATTTTTAATCAGTTGTGTTTACGAGAAGACGTATTTATCTGTGTTAAAAAGACAAGCCTTATTTTTTGTGGGGGGGGGGTTGGGTAAATGCTAGTTCTAAGGATATATAAACCAAGCTTATCTAGTATCAAAAAAGAGTTATACTAACAAAAATTAAATTTTTTCTACAATCTATTGTTTTCTTCAGTTTGGATGAAGATTTTAAAAGCAATTAAAAGGTTTATAAGACGGTCAAACAGTTTTAAAGTTTTGTTACGAATATTTATCATTATTATTATATAAAGGATCTAATTCTGAACACAACGCAAGTTGAATCGTATGAATCGTATTAAAAACTAAACTTTTTAGATATCTGTATCTTCATCATTTTTTACCTCTAAAAGGTCATCAAATTCAAATGTGAGTTTCATACTGCCAGCATTATGTCTCGCATAGGCAAGATACTATAGAATCTGCGAAACACGAAATAGTCTTGATGTCATGTTTTGTAATTGCAATGCCAAGTAATTGTATTCTTTAGAATGTTCCACTGGATCGTATATTATATAACATAGGCATTTTGTATTTTGACTACGTCTTGACTGTACCTTGAAATAGACCTGTTGCCGTCTTAAGTTTAAATCCTTCCACAACAGATAGATCAGTAGGTGTTGGTGGAGCTTTTTAGAATAAAATGTCTTTAGAAGTTTTATTGTGTCTTTCATGTAATCTTTTTCCAGTGATAGCGTGCATGCGCCTAAATCAAGTTTGTTTTTAGCAGATCTAAAGGTGTATGAAGGTTTTGTTTTACAAGCAGATTATATAGATCATCGTGCCACTTCAATCATTGTCGAATCGCATCTACCACTTTTTATTCTTTCACGGTTTTTTTTTGTACTACGCAACACCGGTTTTCGCATCAATGATAGCATTCTTCAGTCTTCAATCATCATGCGTTGAAGAAAGCTTCAGTAGCATATCTATTGTCACAAAACTGATAAGCTGGCATAAGCTGGCAAGAAATTCACTATAAAGACCACAAATTGCTGGCTTTCAAGATATGGTTTGACATCTCAAAAGCCCTGGTCGTAAATGAATGCATCATATGTTTAGAAGTTCATTTGATGCCGACTTTTCTGTGTACACATATGTTGGACTGGCGCACGCAATGAGACAGTCACTCGAAATAAGGGAACGAGTAGCGTTAGAGGTATGTTCCAGGTATAGTTCGTGACCAATCTTGGTAGGTGTGCTGTGCAACGGCTTGACTTTCTGAAAACAGTAGTAGATTTTGAGAAAGTGATTCCAGAGGGCAAGTCTTGATTTGTTCTACCTTTTACATTCTTAGGATACAACATGAAAAGTGAGCTCTGTGAAGCACAGCAATTTGTTGTGTAGTCATAGTAGTTTTGTATTTTAATTCTCCATCAACATATCTTTGAGCATAAAGTTGTTTTAATTCGTAAAAATATTCGTCACTTTGGCTAGTTTATCTGCTGCAAGTCATTACAATTACATCCAGTAACAAAATGGAATCGAATACTATCTGTCATTAAACAGTTTACTACTGATTTCTATATTAGCATTTTCAGCTATTTTCCAATTGACAAAGTGATTTTTTCAAATTTTAGATTTAAAGGCCAGGTCTCAATCATCAACTAAACATGTAAACTATCAGGAATTTTGCCTTCGAGAACTCTGTCACTGTCTTATCATCTGGCTTTGATGTTCTGGGGTCGCTTTTTGCCATGGATAATGTGGTCTTTGTAGTATATCAATTTTTTTAAATCACTGACTGAACTAGTTAAAGATGATGAATTTGTGTTATTGGGTATTAACTAATGTATAAATAAATTATTAGCAAGTGAAATAATATTTTTTTTGCAAAAAGTAGGATGTTATTGTGTTAATGAGTGATAGAATGCAAATACATTGAAAGACAACTAACTCAAGCACATTTATATGCTAGCTGATTATCGGATACCTTGGTATTCGAAAGGATGTTTCTTGGTTTTTGAATACTAGACGCGTGCACTGTTGCTCACATAATTTTTTCCCATTAATTTATATATTTCACGAGGTTGGCCACTAAAAAATGTGTCTTACATATAATTAAAATCTGCATTGATTGCTCAACAACCCTGTTCATTCGCCTAAAACCTTCGAAAACTAAACTAAGTAGGCATTCAAAATTTTTTCTGATTTTGGATTGTTTATTTTTCTCTTACAGAAATGTTCTCTATAAGAAATAATATTCCAGTACTTTTTCTTTTGAATTCAAATAAAGATTAAACGCATCAGCAGCGGTAAAAGAAATTAGTCTTGTGTCGAATGTGGATATTTGCGAGGAATAACTAAAACGTTGGTATTCAATTTTAGGGGAAGAAATTTTATTTGAATGAAATTCATCGACTACAGTTCACTACCTAGTAAATAGTTTTGACGTGCTCAAAGCAAACCCTAAGTTGGCATATTTATAATAACAAAAAGTCAAGAAAACTTGATAGAGGTATATGATTAGAGTTGGCCTCTTCCTTATTGTTTAGGCCTAACAAAAATCTTTTTTGAACAAAATTGTGATTTCTGACAAAAAATTGATCATGTATGATAATCTTATGCAATGTGAACTATGGTTGGGCCGCGAAAGATCCTCATCATCCATAATTTCTTCTTCCAACCTTCTACAATAATCATAACAGCGTCTTGATGCAAACAATTAGGCATTATGCATGAGAAATTGTGTTTAAAACAGTCGTATCTAGTCAATAGTCGTGGGCCGATAGTTTTTTATGACAATGTAAGATTTCACGTAGCACAACCGACGTTTCCAAAATTGCCTACCTTTCAACAAAAAAATCTTCATCTTTCCCAAAACCTGGGAATCATATGCCAAACTAACATTGTGTTAACTGAGTCCTTTAGGCATTTAAAAACTCCTTTCAGAATCAAATTCAGAATTTTCAAAATGCAATTCTTGCGCCACCTGGCGGCTAGAAATAGAGTCGATCTTAAACGGTTAAATTTTTTAAACTCGGCTTGGAACAACAATTTTTCGCCAGTCAACTATAAATTTATAATTGCCGCTACGTCTTGTAATAAATGAATTTTAGAAGGATCATATAACGTTGCGTTCGGTTATCCATTTTTTGGTCTCCCACCATTCAGGCATAGCTTAATGTGGGAGCGCGCTGATTTGCATTAATGGCAAATACTAATTAACTATGCATGCCGTAAGTGTAATTAAATTACTCTGCTCCTTCTCAGAGCAGCTCGGCGCGATGTGTAAATGCGTAACTGAAAAATAAGAAATTTCAATTAAAGCAGAAATTTATGGCGAACAAGAAACTGCATAAAACATGCTTGCAGCAATTCTACCAAGAGCAGTTTTGGATTTCCTACTGTGTCTAGCTTTAATTGCTACTTTAACGTTGTTAAGTCGCGTGGATCTGAATGTAATAAATCTCATATTTTGCAGTTGGCAAACAGGGTTATTTATTGCAGTTAATTAACAAATTTTTATTTTAAGAATTGCCTTGTACAGAAGATGGCGATAGATACAGTTTTTTTTAGAAAAGAAGCAATTTGATATTTTTCCAGAATTTATTACAAATTTTATGCATTAGATAAATTCTATATATCAACTTTGGTGACAAGTAAAGCAAAATATAAGCAAAATATAAAAGATATAGAAAGGAAAATACTAAATGTAAATTCAGAAGACATTCCTGATATTGAAATATACGAAATAGAAAAAGCTTTAAGACAGACAAAAAGAAATAAGGCACCAGGCGAAGATGAGATACTCCCAGAAATGCTAAAAGAAGGGGGACAGCCGATATTACAAGAACTAAAAGTACTATTAAACCAATGCCTGCAAGAAGGGAAAATACCTAAAGAATGGGATAACGCAGTTGTAATATTACTATTCAAAAAAGGCGACAAACATAGATTGGAAAATTATAGACCAATCAGTCTATTACCACAAATGTATAAAATGCTGACAAAGATCATTACGAATAGACTGGTTAACAAATTAGACAACTACCAACCACCAGAACAAGCAGGATTTCGTAGCGGCTATAGTACCCAAGACCATCTACAAGTTATTCGAAATTTAATAGAAAAATTAAAAGAATATAACTTACCATTATGTTTTGCCTTCATAGATTTTGAAAAGGCATTCGATTCGGTTGAACACTGGGCCATAATACAATCTCTACAGAACAGCCGCGTAGATTACAGATACACGGAATTAATAAAATATATATATACAAACGCTACCTGTACAATCAAATTGCAAAGTACTACCAATCCGATAAATGTAGAACGAGGAGTAAGACAGGGAGACACTATCTCTCCAAAATTATTTACCCTATGTTTAGAAGATGTGTTTAAAAATGCGCTTGGGAAAATAAAGGAATAAGAGTAGATGGGAAAAGATTGAACCATCTACGATTTGCTGATGACGTCGTGCTCATATCGGACAATGTAGAAGAATTAGAAGAAATGATAACAGACCTAAACGAAAAGGCCAAAGACATAGGATTAAAAATGAACAGAGGGAAAACTAAAATAATGATAAACGATCTAGTAGATGAGATAGTTGATATACAGATTGACGGGGAAACTTTAGAACAAGTAGGAAGTTATATATACCTTGGACAATACATCTCACTACAATCGGATAATCAAACAAAAGAAATAGAAAGGCGAATAAAACTTGGTTGGGCCGCATTCGGTAGATGGAAAGAAATATTTAAAAGTAACATAGACCAAACACTAAAGACTAAGTTATACAACCAGAATATACTCCCTGTTTTAACCTACGCAGCAGAGACATGGACGTTAACGATAAAAAAATATGCAAAAACTGAGGGTAGCGCAGAGAGGAATGGAGCGGGCAATGCTGGGAATCAGTCTAAGAGATAGGATGACAAATATATGGATTCGAAATAAAACAAAAGTAAAAGATGTAATAAAACATATATTTAAAGGGAAATGGTAGTGGGCCGGACATATTGCCAGACTAGAAGATAAAAGATGAACGAAGAGCATGCTGCAGTGGAGACCAAGAATAGGCAAAAGGCAGGCCCCCCTCAGGTGGACTGACGACATCAAAAGAGTAGCAGATTACAATTGGATGCAGAAGGCGAAAAACAGGGACCAATGGAAGATGCTTGGAGAGGCCTACGTCCAACAAAGGACTGAATTGGGCAGATGATGATGATGATGAAAGCAAAATTCAAGAATCTGCCTGGAAAACAACTGAAAATTAAAAGATTTTAATTTAAAATTACAGAAATTGCTCTAGAAAAAATAGAGCATCTTAAATTGTTAAAAAATTGATAAGTCACCACATATTTCTTGAAAAAAGGGAACAGTGTAGATTAATCAAGCAGAGATACAAAAAAAGAAAATGGAGACTGGGTAGGAGACGAATATGAGAAAGAAAAAACATTTGCATGCCATTTGGTAAAGGTTTTTGTGCCGTTTATTGAAAGTTACTACTTCCAAAAAAAAGGTTCTGTAGAAATAAATAAAGAGTTAGTTTCTTAGATACTTGAATAATTTTAAATAAGATACCATGCCGAAGTAAATTAAATAGAACAAACTAAAAATGACGGAGATGAAAAATTTAAATTGAAAAGGGAATACAAGAAATATATGAAAGAAAATTCTAGAAATTCCAGAAAACAATTACAGATAAATACGTTAGAATTTTCCATAAGTTTGATTGGAGAATTAAAAAAAAGTTATATAAAGCAAAGAGGGGCGTAGAAAACGTTTTAACAGAGCGCGAAGAGTTTTTAGAAATAAAGACGAATGTGAAAGAATATTTTCAAAGCTTAAGAGAATAATTAAAAGCCCCAAAAGAACATGTTGGAAGTTTTGGTGAAAAGTTAAAAATAAAATTTTAACAACCTGGAAAAAGCACTGCAAATCAATTGCAAGGGATTTAGAAAGAAGTTGAATACGCACAGGAGAACATTTGTAAAGTTCAAACAGAAAATAAGAACAGTTAGAGGTAGAAGCAAATGTTTTGTTGATAAAGTCCTATCCAAAGACCTGCAAATGCGATCAGAGGAAAATACTAGTGAGTTGCGGAAAACTGGTGTATTTGACGATTGATGGTTGTCGTAATAACTACAACGAGTGCAGAAATTAAGTGAGGTGCTGGAATGGAAGTTCTAAAGGAAAAGGCCCCGGTAAGGAGATGTAGGTTTATTAGACAAAACAGAATTTTTGAAGTTAGAAAATGGTTATCTAAGAAACAAAACGTTGACGCTTGATGGAGCGTTAGGAAGACATTTTGGGGTTCAAAAAATGTTGCAGAAGGTTGTGAAACGATTTTATTAAACAAAATGTAAAGAATAATCGAAGCAATGAGATAATCTCATGTGGAAATTTCAAGGAAAATAACTGATTTAGTTTTTCCTTAGTAACAAATAACAATGGAGATTTCAACTAAAGAGTCATCTACAGTCTCCTGCTATTTCTGCCTCTGGAACATGTGCATCTCATGGGTACTATTACGATTTCTCCACAAATTACATAAATAATTACATTTTTGCCCTTCTGAAGGGAGCCGAGTCTGTCTGCTAGAAATGCGGGTAAGTGAAAAAATTCAGTAATTTTCTGAGCAACGCATAGTTGCAAATTTCAGATCGAGATGGCAGAAACCTTCTTTAGGGCTATCAGCCTATAAGTCTCTCGCTGATCGTGGAAAAGCTTGTCGAGCAAGTGATGCATAAGCATTCGAGGACGGTTCTAAAAGACCTCTAACTGATTCCGGAGAGTTACTTTGAATTAATTTCTGACCACCCACTGCCCTTCAGCTTCTCAGGATAGTTGAATTCATCACCAAAGGTTATATCAAAAAGCAGACTAGAGGTGCAGCTTTTTGAAAGTGGCTAAGGTTTTCGACATAATGTGGGACAATGGATTAGTGTTTAAGAAAATGTACATCGTAATCCCACTGCCGATGCTTTGGTTTGTCTGGTGCTTCCTATCCGGAAGAAAGATTATGTTAAATTTCGGCATCGGGGCGGCGATTCTTTACGTCTGACATGTTGACGACATCCTCCACTATACTGGTCTAGTACATAAGCGACACGGGTGATGAGATTATTCTGTATGAATGCAAGAGGAACCAAACCTCTTAAAAGATTGGTGCGACAGGAGGAGAATGGGAATTCATTCGGAGAAGAACATCTCTGTTCTCTACCAGAAAACCACCTTGCTGATGAGATCATCTTAGGATCTTCAAAGGAAGAAACCTTGAAAAGGAGAAGATAACCTCAAGGTAATTCTGGATAGAAAATTGACTTGGAAGCATATATTAATATAGCAGTAATCAAAGGTCCCCCTTCAACTCCGGAAACCGATTATCCGCTTTATCATGATATACGATTCCAGTTTGGGGCTAGGCTGCTAAGGCACATATCGATAAACTCGAGATTATCCAAAATTGGGTTTTAAGATCCGCCTTGAGAAATTACGAACTCGGTGCTCTGATGTCGGTAGAGTGGCCCTTCATAAGCACCTTAAGATCTTGTTTTTCTTGTTTCATGAGGTTGGACGAATGTGACTTATATAACCCACCACCATTTCCGTCATATAATATCAAGGAGACTGAGGTTAGGACCTGCCCCTAGAAAGCTTTGATTTTACTAAAGAAGTAATCGACAGCGTTAAGTCAAGAGTTCTATTACAGTGGGGCATAGTTTGCGTGTTTATTTAAGTAAATAAATAGAGTCTGTACATTGTAAAGAACTGTTAAATGAAAATAAATAAAACCATAAAGTCGGGTTCGTTACACTGCCACCCTGTGCAATGAAAGGTAGTTAAAACCAACCTAATCTCAAAACCAAATTAACTAATAAGTATTTTAATAAATATTATTGGCTGTTTAAAGGTAACTCATATCCTTTAGTTAAAATCAAACTCCAAGATTATAATTGAATTCCATTTTAATCAAAATGCAATGCTACCGAACAAAAATGGCAAAGCAATAACAGATGCACAATGGTCTGGTAGTAAATTACGTAGTTTATGAAGATACCCAAGTAAAAATAACAGAATGCCAGGAAGGTATTACAATCTACACCAACACCTTGTCACTGGAATGGTAACACACCTTGAATTTTAACATGCTTAAGCTTCATTTCAATTTTAAATAGTTAATTGTTTATTTACTCTGGTTGAAATTATTTTTTTATTTTTTGAAACGTAACGTAATTACGAAAGAACATTAAAATAAGAAATGGCACTTTTGGATAATCGCGACTTTCTAGGTGGTGATAAATGATGATTTTGATCGGTTGGCGTTGATGCGTTGACACATTGACAGTAATAATACCTTAGCCATAGACAGATTAATGCTGCTGTATAATTGATGGACTTATAAATGCATTTGATTATATAATTACGCAAACTGGACAAGTTAATTGAATTTCTTGTCTCGCGCTAGAAATAAAATTTTATGATTGTTCTGCAAGTTAGTGCAGTTAGTGAATATGAAAACGTGAAGAATATCTGTAACAAACAGCGAGTAAGAAATTATGTTCTGTCTATGAAAGTGCTGTCCTCGATAAGAGTACAGTTGGACACTGGGATAGACACTAGAATGTCAAAACGAGGAGAAGCGGGCCATCTATCCGCAGCCACTAACCTATCTACGCTGTAGCGGGTAGATGATATTACTGGTCAAAACAGATGTATCACTGTTTAAATGTCACTATGAGAACTGCTAGTTAACGCTAGAAGAGCAATAACAATGATTGAAATGATGGGTTCTTTTGAAGTACTACGATATCTCGCAGGTGAAAAACCTTGAAGCTGTCGGGGTGGTACGACGCCAAAGGGGAGTGTTTCCTTATATGGATCGTCATAGATAACCAGACTTGAGTTTACCATGATTTTGCAAGAAAAATTGGGCTGGTCGTGTTTTAAGATACCAAGTTGTTCTTGTGGATGTGCTGCCACAAGATGCTTATCTCAGCGCCCTCCACAGATTTCATAAAACATCTTGCTTTCCCACAAACATGTCCATCCACATATGTAAGTCTAAGGTCGGTGGAGGCGACCTCCAAACATAGACTGCACTCTCTCATCCATCTCATAAATCAGATTTGAATTTGTTCTCTTTAATAAAGAACGTACTGCGTGGAACCTGTTTTGAAGAGGACAAAAGCGTTATTAAGAGTTGGAAATAAGATGATGCAAGAACGGCATAAGCGTCCTCGTTTTATGATTATACTTTATTCAAGTAAAGTAGTTTAAAAAAATATTACCTCTTAAACAGCTCTAGTAGGCCAAACAGCAAAAAATAAAGTCGTTAAAGTAGGAGACTTTGTCACAGTCAACTAAAGATATATTAGAGATGAAGATACTTTGATTTTTAGTAAATGAATTTAACGCTCATTTAAAACTAATTTCAAAGTTTGAAGACCAAAAATAGACTGAAGTTTAAGCTTAGCCGGGACAGAAATATTTTAGAGGTCAAGGGTAGTTCAAAATGGAAAATTCGTTGAGGTTACAACTCACTAAAGGTGGAAGTTGGTCGAGATTCAAAAGGATTACTAAACTTAAAAACTGAACTAGAAGACTAATGTTAACAATTAATTGTAAAAAATTCGAGCTAACCATTCATGGAAATAGTTGCTGACGGTTGGCAGCTGTTAAGAGTTTATATAATCCTAGTGCTGAACGAGGTGTAGCTAAGAGTAGCAGACAAATAATTAAAAGTGATCTCAAGTTTATAGAAATTAAAGGTTTTAAAATTTATCTGGGAGAGAAGAGAGAGAGAGTGAAATAAGAAGAGAAAGATGAAGAGAGATATAGAGGGGGTAGAGAGAGAAACAGATGGTTAGAGTGGGTTAGGGGTTAAGAGGAGTAAGAGAGGAAAGAGAGAGAACGTTAAAGTTTGTTGTAGTTCACAAAAGAATAAAATAAAATAAACTGAATCTAATAAATTATTGAGAGCAATAACTATGCGTAAGTCAATTAATTTAACATTTAGTTTTTAAATTTGTTCTATTTGGTAGTGTACTTTTAGTTAAATATTATTTATTCACTGTAAATTTCTATGTTTCTAATTCATTATCTTGTTTTTAACAATTGAGTTAAAGTTTGCTCGTTACATTTGGTACAACCTAAATATTGCTGTAGTCATACAATATACAAACCATATTTAAGAGTATCTGCATCAACTTTAGAAATGCAATAGTAAAAGACGATTTTGGTCTTAATATTTACAAAATAGTATTCATTTCACATACTGCACATCAATGCTTTCTGTTATTGTGCATTTTGAGCTAAAGTGATTTGCACTTGTTATTAAAGAATTTGTAGAACCAACGCGTTTTGACAGATTTTCCAACTCAAAAGCGATGTGACAAAGCAAACGTGATTTTGACGTTAGCTTGACAACATTTTAAATTTAGTTACCGACCATATAGTTATAAGTGTTGAAATAATACGTAGCCAAACGTTACCTTAGTATTTACCAAATTAAACTTATATTATTGGTAATATTGAGGTGCAACTACAAAGTTTTTCTGCCGAGTATCCCGCCAGCCGGCTGCTGCGCTGCGGCTATCGCCCGGTGCGGCGATTTTTCGAGCATTTTTGAATATTAAATGGGCACTATTATTATTAACACTCACATCGGGGCGTTTTTCTTAATTGGTGGCTGCCAATTGCCCCTAATAAACTCGTAAGCTCGTGCGGTATTTATCTTAGTGTTGCTGGTGAGAGCATGACGCACGTGGGTTACATTTTTGACCTCGCCTCTGCCATTTGAATACCTGCTTTCGAATCTTGCTAATTTGCGGAAGGGTAGAGTTTCGATTAAATTTGACTTATCTAAGTAGTGGGTGGAGTTTACTTGAAGTACTCTTTACGAAGTGACTATACAACGGATCGTTGTGATCCTGAGTGTTTTGTTTATTTCTTACATCATAAACTATAATTTATATAATTTCTTCAGCAAATTTGATATGTGTTTATATCTTTACTGCTGTCTCAGTTTTTTGAATAATCAATCTATTTCAAGGTGTGTAAGTATATTTTTCTTTATTTTTCCCGCATACCATTAGATTAGTCTGTAATCAGTAAAATATATATTATTAAAAAACAAAGTGCTTTTACTTTATGAAAAAGTTACTTTACTTAAAAAAAACTGTATATTGCATCCTGGCAAAATACTAAAATCATATTTTCTCAAAAATCGTTCTCCGATATGCAAATCATGCAAAGTCTATTTGTTATTGTGCTAAATTTTCATTCTAAACATACACTCCAGCAACCTTTGTGGTGTGTTAAAAGCGCGCCCAGGACAGTTGCTACCAACATCAAACATTTTTTGTGACAACATTAACAAGTTTGCGTACCCAACATGTTAAATCCATTTGAAATTATGTAAATAAGTTTCTTTTTGGTTATCTCTGAATCAGTATGTAAATAATCCGCTATGAAAAGAGCAAATGCACGCTCTTAATCCGGTTGATACGTAAACGCGGTTGCTAATAAATAAATCATCACCGAGCGACGAGCGCTCTGTGTTTTGCTAATATTCAAACATACGAAGCAACGGCTTCTCGTTAATGGTAGAGTTATTACATACGAAACGTGCGTCTTTTTTGAAAACTTCCCTCATACATGCATGTTTATGGCGGCTTTTTCATCCGAGTGTGCTATTTCAGCAACTACACTCATTTAGCCTTTATTGAACGCGTTTTTTCTTTAAAAATCGCCGACTAAAATGTGTCAAAATAAAACTGGATAGTTTTACAATGATTTTATAAATCTATAGCAGAATTAAGCATCAGTTGAAGAAGAACGGGAGGTCTATTTTTGGTATTTGTTTGGTACCTTGACTCATTTAACTTCGGTTTTTCAACTTTTGTTAAATATTTAAATGGACCGGTGCATTGTGCTAGTGAAATGATACTTTTCTCCTGATCATTTTGGGACATTTCCTCGAATTGCTGCGTAATATTGTTCATGACAGTTTTATTTATTTCTCTCTAATTAATCTTCCGTTTTCTTCCATGATGTGGCGTTGGGTAGTTTGTAGGCGAATCACGGTTTTATTAGCACCCAAGTTTTTACTCCATGTATAAGAATTGGTTTATTATGTTCACTTTAACGTAAATTATATGTGTATTGGTATTAATTAATATATATTTTAGCCTACTGAATGCTATCGGCGCTAATTTAATCCTTCTATTGATGTTTGTTCTGGATTTTGTACCACTTCTGGTTTTGTTCCGTCTAAAATTAATATTTTTTAATTACATTATATAACCTTGTTCAATATTGACTCTTCAATCGCCAGTAAAAACTTTTGGTTACAAAGTTTTTATTCAGACAGACTATAAGTACAATGTTTGGAGGAGCATGAAAGGCAAAGGTGTTTAGCAAATAGGTCGTAATTTCTTCACAAGCAAAGGCAGTCTCAATTTATAAAAAATATTTAATTAGGTAAGATATTGCTTGTTCTTAAATTATTAACATTACTTTTCTCAGTGATTAGAGTAATTTTTTAAATTATTAGAAAAAAACCTGTCATATAAGGAGGTAATAGTCATGTGGTCATACTAGTCAAATATGATCAGCCTTTATCTATTACTAAACTGTTAAAAAGTTCATAATTACAATTTTAGAAAGCATATTCAGATGAATTTGTAAAAGATTGGAGTAGACTGGCATATTTAATTTAACAGAAAGGGTGATAAGTATCAACCCTTACAAGATCAACTTCAGATTTTTAATGCAATTCCATCACTATCACCATTAATATAGCTAAATTTTAAGCCAAGGTTATTATTTGATACATTGAAATGTTGTTAAATTGTTAAAAGTTTAAAAATCAAGAAAAGAGCTCACAACAACTGAGCAGAAACTTGATTTAGGTCTGGAGTCTTGGCAAGTCATCCAAAGGAAGGAATTTTGCAGTAGGATCACAATATGAGATGTACTCTTCACCAGTTGATGATGGAAATGCTATACTGTCCAAATAATCAAAGAGAAAAATCCAAATTCAATGCACAAGGAAATAGATTGAGATATAACCACAGAGGTTAAGAATTTCTTCCGAACACCGACCAAAACGCCACCTCCTGATATTTTAATACTATTGTTGCTAGAGCCATCTAATCAAAACATGTTAAAATACAAGAATTATCCATGCTATCACATACGTTAGTTTCAGTGAAGACGACAGTGACATGATTATGAATTGGAATGATGGAACCTAAGTCATCCAGTTTAATACTAAGATTCCTAACAGTTTATTAATGTAAATGTGTTATACGTTTATCTAATCAATGATCTATTTATAAACCAGTTTCCAGATTACTCAAATCGTTGTGCTATTATTGTAACTCATATTTGAAAGATCAATGAAAGCTTTACTTCTTGAAATAAAGAGCGAACTAGTTCAATTAAAAAAAATCATACCGTTCCGAGTGTAAATACTACAAACTGTATGGATGAGAGAGGTTCTTTCAGAAATTATTAAGCGTCGGTATAGATCTTGTAGTTTTATATTATTCAATGTGTTAAACTCTTCTGTAGAACTGGCCAAGTATAGAACTGCACAGGATAATAAGGTTATAGATGGTTGGACCTTGTCTTTTGGTACTGTATCCGATAAGTTGTTTTTTTTATTGTCAGATTATTACTATTTACAATCTACTCATAGGGCAATAAGTAAATAATTAAATAAAAGTAATGTGTGTGACAGTGGAAGCAGATGTTCATCAACATCGCTTCAGTCACAACCAATGCGTATAAATGTTTACAAAAAGAACATAAAACAGTCTACAGAGCTTAAACTAAACTCTAAACAGCAAGTCAAGAGTGTACTGCCTTTTAAGTCTCTGATTGTGGACGCTGTTGTCCAATAAGTTTAGTGCTAGACTGTTAGGGTGTTATTCTAGCTTGGCGATGTAACTTTCGCTACTTTTCACTGTTTTTTCTTTCGCAGAATGCCCTTTGAGGTCACGGTAAATGTCTGCGTTGCTTATATAGTACGGTGCGTTGAGGATGGTTTGAAAGGTTTTTGTTTGGAATCTTTCTTAACTTCTTAGCTTTATAGCTAGGTTAGTGGATTATGCAGTCCCCCAGAGTTGGATTCCGTAAAGCCATATCGGATTGAAGATTACTTTGTAAATGAGGAGTTTGTTGTAGAAGCAAAGTTGAAAATGCCTGTCCAGTAACCAATAGTGCTTGCTGAACTTCAGGTTAAGTTGCTTGCGTTTGGTCTATATGTGGGTCCTTCAGGTTAGGCTTCTATCAAGGATACATAGGTATTTTACATTGTTAAACTGTGGTATTATTGTTCCGTTGATAGCGATAGGTGGACAAGTTTCTCCTCTTTGTAAAGGTGACGTGTACGGACTTGGTTTTCGCTATTTCTGAAACCGGTCATGGATAACATCGAGATGGGTTTGTAGTTCGGTGGAGTCGCTTACTGGATTTTTGTCTGTAGCCAGTAGCGCAGTATCGTCAGCAAATCTTGCGATTGAGACGTCCGCGCAGGTTAGTGGGTCTGCTGTTTACAATAGTTGTATCTATTGTACACAGCAGACTTGTTCTAAAATAGTCTCTTGGGGTACTCCAAAACCTATGGGAATCAAGTAGGTGAGCTCTTCGTATTTAATTTGGAAGAGTGTGTCCTGTAGATAAGAGTGTAATGTGCGGTAGAGGTACGCGGTGGCTCAGCAGGTTCAAGCAGTTGCCTCTGTTTTCTAGGCGGCGCGCGCAAGTCCTACAATAAGTGCAGGTTAGTGGGCATAATAAGCCCTTAAAACTGCAGTGCCTGTAAGTGCGCAAAAAAAACTGAGATAGAGGTTATCAGGTAACTACTTTTTTAACTCTGATAAGTCGTGATAGATTATATCCAAAAAGGTAATTCCTGAAAAGGTTGTGTCTCAAAGTTGAAAAGAAAAACAAATACAAAAAACGCAGGTAAGGGCTTGTTTTAACTTCATGTTCCATGCAATGCTTGTAAACTGGTGAATGGCAACTGTCGCATTCAAAACGAGTCTTCTAGTTAGGAATGCACGCATAACACTTACAGATTTTTATTTTTTGAGTCATTAGGTATTTTAAATATTTATAACATTTGAAATTATTAAAATAATAAACTAAAAGTGACTAACCGTGACGTTTGTTGTTGGCAACATGTGCTAGACTAAGGCTAAAAGAATAACCCTTGTACAATTTGCATAAGAATGTTATATTAGGGTGCTGCCTTCTTTTTATTTACATTTACCAACGGCACAAGGTATTAAAATTCATTAAAAGATATCCTTATAATCAATTAAAAATAATTTTTTTATTATTGCACTTCTCTAATTTCCTTTGCAGCACTTTTTCAGTATTTTCGTCTCTTGTACCAATCTGTGCAAGTCTTTTCTTGGATAGTTGCTGAATTTTCTGGATCCATTATTAGATTTCCATAAATAGCTTGTCTCCTGTGAGTTAAAGCCTCACACTTATACAATACGTGGATGGTGGTCTCTGGTTTCCTATTACATTGCCTAAAGCTCAGGTTTCCATTGTAAAACACTATTTTGTTAAGGTATCCTCTAAGAAAACAATGCTCTAGAAGGTTGTTCTGATACATTTTTCCAGTATTTTTTATGTTGCTTTCTGACTCATTTTCTCATCCGGCTTCGTATTGGGCTTTTAGGTACTTCAATAGCTGGTTTGAAAGCTATATCTGAAGCTAATGGTCCTTCTGCAATTCCGGTATGTTCTGGTACACAAAACAGAGTTAATTTGTTGTAGTGGCGTTTCCACATCAGTCGTGATGTTATATTTGGATTCTTCAATATCTTCAGGGATGCCTGACCGTCAGTAAGTGTATTGATTTGCCTATTTCTCAAGGTATATTGCTTAGCACACTGCAGTATAGCAAATATATCCGCTTGTATATTTTTCTAGCGCTCCTGTTGCAGGTCCCATCTTTGATATACCAGATAATTTTTCCAAATCCGTCCCTGCTGCTTATTTTGCTTGTATATTCATTTCTATTGATAATATAAACTTTAAAATTCATGTTTAATCTGAATTTTGACGTCGTATGGTCTCTAATTTTCAGATGTCTCACTTCCATACTTTCTCTGTAAATATGTACTTCGTGAAATATAAAAAAAGTCACTCCTGGCTCTTCCATGATTTTAAAATGAATAAGAGGGAAGTTACCAGTGTTTCTATTAGAGCTATCGGTGCTGTTTTTATCACATCCGTTATTCTCGGACAAGCAAGTCTCTGTATTTTACTTAATACAGTTATAGAGGTTCTTTGCGTAAATTTTGTCCACCATACCAAATTTGCACATGTTTTCATTAGCTTAAGCACCATGCTGCATATCTAATACATCATTTTTGTTTTTTTAAATGTTTTTTCGTGAATTCGTTTAAGCTAACTCTACTGTCGCCTCCGCCTTCTTTTTACTTTTAAAGGCGTTGAATTCGGGAGAATTTTGAGTCTAAGATCACTCCGAGATATTTTATCTCATCTGATAATTTCATTTCTACACCTCGAAGCCTAAGAGGTCTCAGTCTAATTTTACTATTTTTGTAGCTACTATGGTAGAGGGAGTTGCATTTAGTCCCTCTGCATCTGCCAAGTTTGTAACGCTTGCATACACTCCCCAACAGTATTGTTAAATATTTTCTGGTATAGTATCACCAAGTCATCTCAAATGCCAGTGTTCTGTACACGTACCCTTCCAATATCTTTAACAGCTCAATTATTACTTTAGTCTAGCCATCTGCAGTTTGTTTTATCGACTTCTTTACTCCTCAATGCTAAAGTAACTAAATTTAGGGATGTATCATCATACTTTAAAAGGACCTCTTTCTTTTCTGTAGTAATGTCCACTTTGGTAACAAAGAGATGCAATGCTGTTTTGTATATACTCTTATCTTGATGTAGATACTATCTCTAGTATGCCTGTCAAACAGTTTTTCTAGCGTTTTCAGTACAAGAGATATCAAACTCACGAGTGTTAGAGTCTTAATTTGATCCTGTCTTATTTGTCTAGATTTTCGCGTACAACTAACTCTAATTAGTCTCCAGGATTTCGGTGTATACTCCACAACAAGGTCTGCCCTAAGTATATTGCACATCTTATGGTACAGGAGGCTACTAGAACAAAATGGAATAAATGTAATTAGATACTAGTGATTTATAGGGTTGGAAGGAGTTAATTTTCCACTTTATTTCATTTACATCTATCACTTTTTTGTGTCCTGGCAGTTCTCCCCTTTCGGGGCTCCATTTCTGAATTTTACCAGTCACTGGAAGATATATTAGCAACCTACGATCCTGGAAAGTGTATTGTCTCTCATTGTTTCGTTTCCAGTGTTGCTATAAATTAAAGAAATTACTTGCTATAAATCCAAACGTTATACAATTTAGATAATTCAAAAGCATTAAACCTTTCTCCCAATCGGCTCGGCTTATCCGCGGCCCGGTGCTTGTAGGTTTTGTTGTGTTGGCGCCTCGGGAGCAATAATATTTCATAATAGTAGGCTTCGCCGATGACTAAATCGTAAGTTACTCTTCGGCCACAGCCTGGCATAAAACCAGTAATTATTCAGTCGGGCCCGGAGGCTTAAGACGCTGCTTATTACCTCCACTCGCTCCTCGGACATTAGCTTCCCAATGCACCGAGAATCCCATACATCTGTGCGAGTATTAGTCAAATCAATCCTATTAGTTTAACCACTGCCTATACCGGCGATTTACTGCAGATAGCGCGGCGCGTCAAGAAAAATGGCCGCGCCTCATTAAACAAATGGTCGCATACTCCACTTCTCCGTGCAGGGAAGCAAATGACACTTACAATGCGGATGCAATTAGATCTGCTTCCAAGTATCTTATAACGGTGTATATAAAGTAAAACAAATAATAGGCGGCCCCAGCCTCAAAAAGCATTATGTGAGTCTTCATGGTAAAGTGAAAAGCGCAGCTTTGTTGCATTATAAAAGTTGAACATAATTATTATTTTGTGTATGAGACAATCAGTTAAATTCAAGGTAAGTACAACTGTACAGTTAAATAAGTAGGAGTCAGAGGTGATATTTAGAAGAAAGTAGCCAGGATTTCATATATTTGTGGTTACTTTTATGTCAGTAGGCTAGCAGTGGAAGTAAATATAGATATATCTACCATGTAGCGTTTTCTGAATAGGAAGAGATTTGAGGTGCTGCTGAATTAGATAAAGATAATTATTTTTACAAGATTTATAACTTTTACAAAATCCTTACATTAAGTTCCTGATAGGCTGTTTTATGGGGGAGGTACAAAACGTATGGCTTCATCGCATAGGCATTTTTCCATGCAATTCCTTGCACTTCAAAATTTTTACTCAATTTGCATTCGAACGCAGCAAAACCTTTCTTAAAAAATTCCTCGGCGAATTATATTCCGAGAAATTATGTTTTGAAATAGAAATACAGTCAAGAATACTTCCGGCCTTCGTCTCTTTAATGCATTTTTGGTAACTAACATTTCTAGTAATTTGGATAGTTGAGACTCTCATATGTTGACCTCACTGATGTGTTATATCATGGTATTTGGTGGCTCCCCTTGTCACATTTCACGGTCTGATCACAGCAGCAGTGTATAAAAAACTCTTGGGTAACAAGGTCCACTCTATGGTGCAAACTTTATTTCCAGACAGAAATGCCACGTTATAGAATGATAATTTCCCCATTCACACTGCTGGAGTGGGTTCAAGAACATGCTGATAAGGTTCAACAGTTTCCCTGGCGTGTCCAGTTCCCAGACCCGAACAGATTAGACCCACTGTGAACTGTGTTTTGGAAAACAGGGTTTACGTCGACTTCCACCTCCTTCGTCTCTACTTTGGTTGGAGGCTTTGCTGCATGAAGAGTGGGTTCAAATTATACTAACTTTGGGATTTGTATTGGTCTATTCCGTTTAGAATTAAAGCTGTATTGCGTGCTAAAAGCAGACAAACACCGTATTAATACAAGGTGTTTCGACTTTCACAAGTGTTTCCATTATCTGTATGTATATACAATTTTTTTGGCATTTGGAAATTGTGGTCATAATTTAGCTTGCTGAAGAGTAAAGTAATGAACTAACATATTATCTATTACCGTTAAATAATTAACAAAAATTTTTGGAATCTTGTCTAGGTATGACTAAGTCGAATGCAGAAGAAATAATATGAATAGAAATTTTATGTTGATCCAAATTTATCATTAGAGAGTTCTACCATCTTACCTACAAGCTCAGTATTCAAACGGCTGTTTTATTTTACTCCATTTATACGTTCAATGTTCTCTTAAGTTGTTGGGAAATTGGGCCGATCTTTTGCATGTAGAAAGTCGTTGTACCACAGGTGGACAACGAGACCAAATTTTATCATTTGGTAGAAAGTAGCAACATCTTCAAACATTCAAACTAGGTCTTAATGTGTACGTTGTAGAGAATTTTTTTTAAAGTATTTAATTGGCACATAAAGCTCAATTTTCTTCACTTTTAAAAATATTATTGAAAATTGAAATTTATAATACTAAAACTGTTGGCAAATTATTTGACAATAAGATAAGAAAGTGGCGCTAAGGATAATATACGAGGGTCAATCAGATATAAACCATAATTATTTTTTTAATTTACCAGAGCATCATAAAAATAAAAACATACATACATACAAGTAGTTTTACGATCCTGCTATTGTAAAATAATAATGGTCATGACACCACCCAACCCTGGACGATCGCTTCGTCAGCAAATAGTCATCAAATCTGTCTTCCAAGTGTAGGGCAAAGCATCCATTTTTTTGTCTATTTTAAGCAGCTGTATAGAGCCGGGCGTTATAGAAATCCAAAATAGTCACTAATGATTACCTAAGTACTGACGTAACTTATTCCAATTTTAAAATCAATTTCAGCAACCGCTAATTTAGAAGCCAAAGAACCATATGAATATTCTCTCTACTCACGCTGGTCCTTGGGAATGTCAGTGACCTTTATTTTCAACTGTTTCTTATTCTCTAAAAAAATGTTTACGCCACATATATACTTAAGTCTTCGTAAAAATGTTATCTTCAAACAATGCATTAAGTCTTTAAAATTCTAGGCGGCTTTGCGCCCTCTGATCTGAGAAACTTAATAATAAACCGTTCCATGACAATTTAAGCATTTCTACCTACAACTCTCTCTGTCCGTCTGACAGCGCGTAAAAAAGTAGTTAATATTTGATTTACAAAACCGCTCATGTAAGACATAGTAATCAATGTGCAATTTTGTCATGAATAAAGATGTAAAGAACTCTATAATGATGTTATTTTCAATTATATCATAATTTTGCAATGTGTTCGATTTAATGCGCTTTTTATAAAATAAAGAGGTGTTACTTCTGGTTATACAGAGCCAGATAATAACCACAAGCGAGTTATTACTAAAATTTTTGGAAGACTTATTTTTTTTTACAAAACCACCTTGATTTTTATACGATCCTGTGTAACATTAAATGGAACAGGACTTCTTTATTTGGTGGAAAGTACAATGAACTAACCGCAATAAAAAACTGCAAATTAATCAAACTCATTGCTGTTCGGTATTTTTTATATAAATAGATGTGCATACAGTTCCATGTAAAATGGAATACCAAGTTACGAAGAGGAGTTCTTTACTAAACACAAGATATCACTACTTTCCTAGCAATTCATATAACCTAAACTGAATAGATAATGACTGGAGTACTACATTGTATATCAATTATACTACAACACCAAGGTCATATTAAAAGAAATCCTAGGTGAGTAAATCCAAAATTGCAGAACCTTATTAAGGAATTCCGAAAAAATAGACGCGTACATTAAGGCCACGAAAACATCTATCACACTATATATCTATATACCTACAGCGAACGTTATAAATAAAAGTTCTAAACATTACGTATTTTATATATGCGTAATTCATTTAAAAATGGGGAAATGAAAGATTTTTTGTTGAATGCTTACGTCAGCAGCTTAAGCAGATACGATAACACCGAAATGCACTGTACCTTTAACCCAAAAAACTTCAGCAATAGTAGATCCGTGGGTTAAGAGCTACATGAAAAAAGCCACTCTGTTTGCTGAACATCTAGCTGGCAAACACGACCAAGAAGCTGGCCACTATTTAACAACCCCAGTGACAATACCAACTACATTTATTGAGAATGTAGGAGATATAAAAAAACTACCCTCAAAAAGCATTTGGAGCTGATTTCATAACACAAAATGCTACATGAACTACCCAGAAAAGGAACAGTATATTTGCAAAGTTTATTCAACGCCATTCTACGAATAGGATATTGGTCTGATTCGTAGAAACTCAGAAAAATAATTCTGATACTTCCTGTAATTTCTAAGTTACTTGAAAGGATAATACTAAGTAGACTCAATAACAAACTACCCCCACAAAACTGGATACCGAATCACCAATTTGATTTTCGATAAGCTCACTTCACCATATAAAAAAACTGTAAAATAACACAGAAAATAAATACAGAAATGGAAGATAAGCAATACTGAACAGTAGCTGTCCTGTAAAGAACCTTTAGCTGTGGCCTTCTTAATTTAAGGAGTTCTGCAGCTCTATTTTAGCAAGGTCCCTATTGAAATTATGAATTGAAATTATGTCCTGGTCGATTCTTCCAGTACATTCGATGATGAGTGCGTGTCCTCTCCTTAATAAAGCAGCACTTCGTAAAATTTCTAAAGCAGGTTCTGGGCCTATATAAGCCTCACTAGATTCCTGCCTAGCCAATTCATCGGCTTTCTCATTGCCATAGATACCGCAAAGCCCAGGTGCCCATAACAGTTTCACCGTGTTGTGTTTTCCCAGTGCATTGAGTTCATTGATGCATTTCCATACCAGTCTAGATGATGCTTTAGTGCTTGATAAAGCCTTTAAAGCTGCCTGGCTGTCTGATATAATATAGATCCGCTTGCTCCTGTAAGCCCTCTTACCATTTTCACGCACACGTTGTAGTATAGCTTTCCCCCCTGTCTGAAAGGGGGGGAAGCTTAGCTCTGGTACCCACTTCGGTTTTAGAGCCATCTGTGTATCAGGTGCAATTGCCTGAAATCGTACTTAAGTAAAGTTTTAAACAAAGTTTAACAGCAAGGTGCCTTTTCTATATTTACTGTACACAATGGACTTATCAACGTCCGATAACAACATCAAAGCAACCTTTGCTGAGATTATCGTCGCTAAGAATCAAGACCCAGAAACAGCCTATCTCGCTTACAAAATCACTTAAACTCGCTGCAGGACTGTCTTCAGAAATAGCGCACTAAAATCTATGGAAGGAAATTCAAGCATATAACATTTATTATGAAAAACAAACACTTTACCGAGTAGTTTACATAAATAACGAGGAACTCCCAGAGACAAATGAAGTGAAATACCTTGGCTGAACTCTGGACAGTAAGCTCAATTGTAAATCTCACATTGTAAAAAAAGGAAACAAATCAACCAAAAAATGAAAGAGCTCAATTGGCTAATCGGTAGGTCAAAATTATCGATAAATAACAACACAATACTAATGCCTACATGGATATATGAGATAGAATTATGGGGCTGCGTAAGCAAGCCAAATGTGGCTATAGTAAAATGATGCCAGTCAAAAATTCTACGGACTACTACTAATGTTCTGTGGTACGTTTCAAACCTCACCCTCCACACGGACGTCAAGGTGCCATTCGTGCAAGAAGTTATGCGTGAGAAATACTCCACGATAAACTAGAACTGCATCGCATCTCAACCCCCTACTGCAACTACTAACAGAAGACTGTAGTAAAATATAAAGTGATGGTAAAAAGCTTTGTCAGATCTTACGAAAATGAAACAAGACACAACAGAAAATTAATACAATACACAAAAGAGCATAATATAAACCATCACATATATCAAATAAAGCAAAAAAATTCCTACAAAGTAGTCTTATTTATCATACAACTGCTTAAAAAGTAAAAGCATTTAAAAATATAACAAGGAACTGTTGCATATATTCTTTATGGATCTAAAATCCTTTCGAAAACAACAAAGAGATTTGTACTGTTCGATTCTTAGATAATAAATGCATTGCTTCTGAATTTCTAAGAATCCCTCCGAATTAGTACAACCTGCTAAATAAAATCAATCACAATAAAGCGCCCCCAATTCGCAAACCTTTTCAATTAACAGGATAAAATTTTTTGTTGTTACCAAATCAATGAAATAGTCATAAGTTACCCAACCAGTTTATTTAGTTTATTGATTATAATTATTTGTGCAAATTTCCAGGAGATCAGGAAATATGCTAGTCTGAGGATACTATTATAAATTAAGTCCTTTTCTGGGTAGTTGTTTTAAGATCTGACCAGTAATCAGATTAAAGCCAGGTGCTTTGTGATTGTTGCATCTTGAAATCATCCCTTTAACTTCTTTTGGAGTGAAGAATTTAATTGGCAGCATCATCGGGCAAGGAGCGTCCAATGAGTTTCTAAAGAGGTCGTCATCATTATTATTATTATGTTCAGGTGCACTAAACACTTGTGAAAGATGTTCACCAAACGTTGAAGCTTTTTCCTGTTCTGTTTTTCCCCAGCTTCCGTCGTCTTTCCTTAAAGGTGGAGTGTGCTTAATAGGTCTTCCAGATACTGTGATCGTCTGCTGATAACTTAGTAATGTACGATTCGAATGTGGCATTTCTGGTTTCGTGCAGAACTATTTTTAGTTGTCGTGTTAATCTATTATATTCATTTTTGTCTCTAAGGTTGCGGCTTCCTTGCCATATACGCTGTGCTCTTCTTTTTTGGGCGACAAGGTGTTTTATATGCACAGGTATGTTATTCTCTGGTTTCTGTCTCAGTTTCAGGGGGTGTGGCTATACATGCTGCTGCCTGTATGGTTTGTGTGAGCTGATGTATTGCGTTATCAATATCTTCCGGTTGTTGTAAGCGAATATTCAGATTTAGGTTGTTATCTACATAGTTTTTAAATATATGCCAGTTGGTTTTTGATGATGTTAACTTTGGAACTTTAGGACGGTTTATTATGTGAGTACTAAGTGTGGCGATTATTGGTGAATGATTAGTGGAAAGATCCCAGGATGCTTCTATAGTGATATAATTAGGTGCTATACCTCGAAGAACAAAAAAATCAAGCAGGTCTGGAATTTTATTTGCGTTTGTTGGCCAATAGGTGGGTTTCCCTATAGATAGATAAGAACAGTTTAAGTTTGTTATAGCTTGTCTTACGTTTCCTCTTTTTGTCGTACATAATCTTGAACCCCAGTGTGTATGCTTAGCATTCCACTCTCCTCCAATGATGAATTTACTTGCTAATTGCCTGAAGAATTCTTCATATTCAAGTATGCTTATTCCGTACCTTGGTGGGCTGTACATTGCAGCGATGTTAAAGGACCATGGTTGAGCAGTAATATGGATTACTGTAGCTTGTATCTTGTCAGTTTGAAGGTTTGTTTCCTCGTGGTGTGGTATAGTATTACGAACTATTATGGCCGAGCCACCATGAGACGTTCCATCAGGGTGGTTGGTACAGTATAAGGAATAATGTGGAATATTGAACATTGTTCTGCCGGGAAGTGTGTTTCCGATATAAGAAGTACATCTACTTTGTTTTGTTGTAGAAAAGTTATTAATTCTGCTTTATGGTTGGCTAAGCCATTTGCATTCCACTCAGCAATTCGAATTGATTTAACGTCTATTACTGAATTTATTTAGTACAGTGGAGAGCATGCTTAAGATCATGCTGTTTTGATTTATGAGCTGTAAGAACATTGATTTGAATTCATTCAGGAAAACACTTATTTGAGCTCCTAACTCTGTAGTTTGATTGTTTGGATTTTCACCAATTACTTTTTGAGTGTAGGGCACATGATTTAATGTTTATGTATGTGAGTTATTCCCTGATGTATTTTGTTTTTGAAATGGTTGTGGATTATTTGAGGTATGCAGTGTCTGCCCTCTTGCTTTGTTTTTTGCATTGAGTAAGTCCCTGTAGACCGTACATCCTTTATAATTAGCGGTATGGTCTCCATTACAGAGTGCATACTTAGCAGCTGTGTCTAGGTTTTTTGCAATCGGGTGTTCTATGATTTCCTTCGCATTTAATGCATTGATATGGCCTGGTGCAATATGTCTTAGAGTGCCCATATAATTGACACCTAGTACATCGAATTATATTTATTTTTTATGTGGTGGTTCTATAACTATTTTCATGTTATTCAAAAGCTGGATTTCGTATACTTGTTTGTTATTTTGTTTTGGTTCGAGGTCTACATAGAACATCATTAGAGGTTGTTTAGTTACCCTATGTCTAATGTTTATTATGTTACGCACCGTGGGTACGTGCTTTTGTAGTTCTTCGATAATTTCTTGGGTTGGGACTGAGTAATGTATATTACGTATCACCACTCTGTATGCCTTATCCTGTTTCATTTGATAAGTGTGGTGGACTATTTTATTGTCATTTAGATGTCGTACAAGTTTTCTGTAAGTTTCGGGGTTTTGAGTGTTTATTTTTATTGTATTGTTTTGTAATGCGGTGGATTGGTAAGTTTCGGATTCTGTCGCATCTGTTAGATTTTTGATCATTTTATTATAATCAGTGACACCATAAACAAACATCGGTGGTATTGTTGGCGTTTTGTTATTGGATGCGGTATTATTTTGTATGTTATTGTCTTTTTGTAAAACGCTAAATTTATTGCTAGTACTCACCTGTTGAGTAGGTGGGATAATTGTTGGAGAGTTTGGATTTCTTTTCCGTTTTTTGAGTGGTCTGACAGTTTGCCACTTATGCATTTCTGATGCTTCTGTGTCGCTATTTTCCATTGCGGACTCATCACTTAGTGGCAGAGACGCTAAGGTGATTGAATGTGGGGATTCGTTTTGTAGGTGAGGTTGTGGCGGATTTATGTTAAAATTGTGTTGAGTGTTTGGAAATGTTTGTATAATTGGCTGATATTGATTAGGAGGCAAGTTATTTGATACATTTTGTGAAAGTGGCAGTGGATTTAGTTGGGAATATGCATTTGAGATTGACGCTGGTATTGTTGTTGTTGTTGGTAAGGGTATTGGTATTGAGGGGGTAAAGGCTGACCATTGTAATTATTAATTCCGGTGCTCAAATTATAGGATTGTGAATTATTCATTTCGAGCGGTGAAATAGATTATTTAACACGCAGCTGAAGTGTTAAAAATGTTTCTATTAAATGTACACACACAATATCGCAGGCGCGATAAGAGCCAGACCTTGCGGCCGAACTAATCACCACTTTGCTTCAGCTAGAACCGATACCATGTTTACAAGCCGAAAGTCAAATGACGACTCAATTATGAAATTAAAAACAAATAATTTTCCTTACTAATTTACCAATATTTCATTTACAAAGTATAATTATTAGAAAATTGCGCCGGAGCATACCTTAAAAAGACTCAAAATGTAAGCTTAGTTTAGCGAGATAGAACTTCTTCACAAATATTTTTACATGTGGTCAGCCATTGCGTTAACAATAGCTGCACTACCGAAAATTCCTGGCGTAACTTGCCTTACGAAACGGACAGACGTCTGGCTCTGGCGAAGCAATAAATCTAAATCACTTATTTCAACACGAGGGTTGCTCCCACGTGGCTCACGCCCAGGTATTGATACATTCCCGATAATTCAATCGAAACGGTTTGAAACGCACGAGTCCATTTCGCTTCATAGAAGCATTAAGGTTAAAACTTATAAATTGTGTTATTGCTGGACTAAATTGTTGGTTAAAATATTTGCAAAATTTAAATCCATTCAATTTTTGGTTGCGCTTTCAACCAGTTTATTTGTGCAATGCACATCACTTATATGTTTAGAATTGTTTATTGCCGTTAATTTTCAATTAAAAATGTACAAGTTGAATGTGCGGCCTTTATTCTGAATTTCATATCAAGGAACTTATTATGCAACTGAAATTTTATACTTGGCTGTACAATGACTTATGCATTTACGATTTTGTAGTTAATTGACAACATCAAATATTTATAAAGCAATGAAAAGTAAATAGAAACAAAAAAATAATCAAACATGAGATGGATTAATGTTTAATTAAATTGAAATATATAAGAATTAAAAAAAAATTCAATAGCTATAAGCAATAATAAACAGGACAAGAAAATTATATAATGCAATATACCAGGTTTTACAATGATATAATAATAGTAATGTTATTTTTGTTGTATTTAAAAGATTCAAAGCTTTTATAGAATAGACTATAGTTTCACTTTATGTTTTACATATATTTATAGTTCCTTTAAATAATACAAATTAAACATTTATAGTACTTCGTTTTCTCTTTTTGACGAAGTTAGTTAAAGTAAGAAATCTGGATTACCATATATACAGTATAGGCATGTAGTCGTAATTGTAATATTAAGTCATCTTTCGGCAACCTTTACTTATACACTTTCTGTCTTAAAAATAATAGGGATGGGTGAAATTATTGGTGCCATCTGTCATTGGGAAGTTGATTTATGAAGTGTCAATTTTTTTGAATGATTTATAAAACTTTTATGACATTCAGTTCAGTAGAAGCCAAGATACGACACAATAAGTGACTGACTTGTATAGATCGATCAAAAATGAATAAAAAACAAAGAATAAACATTGAGTTCTGTAACGGTAAAAACGGTAAAGTGCTTCAAATGCTTAAAATGGATTATGGAAATAATTATTTATCAGAAACAAGCTTTTTGGGTGGTGTCGACGATTTAGAGAAGGTAGAGAGGATACGGATAATGATGAACGCTCAGTCCGGCCATTTTAAACAATGATCGAAGAAAGTATCAAAAAATCGTTAATGAGATTTGTGGAAATAAAGCTTGGAATAGCAAAGGCCATAATTTATCACATTTTAACCAAAATTATCTGTGAAAGGTAAATTTAAAGCTTTGTTTCATATCTATTAATTATACCGCATCAATAAAGAAGCTCGAAGAGACCATGAGACATGGTGTTTTTAATACGATCTAGGAATCAAGCATCAAAGCATAGAATAACGGTCATCAAATGAAAGAAAAATAATTTTTACAATTTCAAATAATTCATTCCTAGTAATACAACAGTTAATGCTCAGTACTATTTTGATGTATTATAGAGTTTGGTAGGACATATTTCCAGCAGTTGACGATTGCTGCATAATTTTCTCAGTGTTCGTCAATTCACTGATCACTAATCACTGATTTTCTACCTAAATTTTTTTTTTTCAGAATTTTTCATATCACCTGATTTGGGTCTATATGACTATTTTCCATGTTCTGTACTGCTTTTGGCGATAAACAAACCGTTCTGCATCGATTGAAGACATTGAAAGCTCAACGACGAACAATCTCAACGCATTTGATGCACTTCTTGAAGTGAAAGTCGTTGTATTTCTCCGAGGGAGAACATTTTGAGTAAATAAAAGGTTTTTGTAACAATTGTTTTTTATTTTTAAAGCATTTCGGTTATTTTTAAAGCAGGGGGGAACCTACCACACCCTAATAATGATCGAAATACACTACTTTCCCTACTATTAGATTTGTCTATTCCATAACGGAATATTTGGCTCTCTATGTATATCTTTTATGCCATTATTGATCTTCCTTGCTTTGTTTTGTCCTGGATTGTCTACAGGTGTTTTGTGGTATCATTATTGTTTTTTTAGTGTGTGCTCTAACCATCTCAATTTATTTTTTTTATTCGTAATAATTGGTTTTAGTCTGGCCATTTCCCATTCATTTTCGTTTGGAATAGTATCAGACCAATAAATTTCAAGGATTTTCTTTAAACATTTATGTGCGGATATACGTATTTTTTGAGCTTTCTTATTGTCGCCCCATGATTCAGTCATATGGTCGTGTAATTATGCCATTTAATTAAAGATGCAGATTTTAATTGTAATTGAAATTTGTTTTGCTTTCCATATCTTTTAAGTTGGTTAAAGGCAATTTGGGCTCTTATTTTTTAGATCTTTCACCACTTTGTGGCTTTCTCAAGAATACTGCCAAAACATATTATTTCATTGTATTTTATACGACATTCACTTCTATTTTATTGATTTTTAGACTACCTTCTTTCGGATTTGTCATTAGTTGCAATTATTTGTTTGCATATGTTATAAGATACACATCGTCAGTAAATTCTAGATGTTACAATACATCCACTGCGTAGCCTAAATTTGCATTCAAGTTATAACACCTCCTATTTTTTTCTCACAAACTAATCATACGAAAACTGTGAAACTTGTATCACATCTCGACGTAATCTCCCTATAGCCATTTTCACAACGTAGACGTCATGATTCCATGGCCGCAGCGAACACTTATTTAGGAGTCTTCTTTGACCACTGGAAATTCGCTGATGTAATAGAGGCACGACTAGTCAATTTGCGACCACGAATAGTGTCTTTCATCGTTGAACACAGCCAAAAGTCGGTAGGAACCAGGTTAGGTGAGTAGGGAGAGAAATCACTTCAAAGTTGTCAGCATTCGTGGCACCCACCTGGAGGACACTTTTTGCATTCTCAGGTCTTCATGCAGGATTGTGTGCTCAGATCCCATGGAAATGCCAACTTTGGAGGCGATGTGTTCCACACTCATTCGGGGATCCTCCAAAACAAGTTTCTTTACTCGCTTGATCATGTCGTCAGACCGGCTGGTGCGAGGCCGAGATTGTCTTGGTTTGTTGTCACACGACATTCTGCCTTCTTTGAACTGTCGCACTCACAAACGCACATTAGACACATCCATAACACCATCACCACATGTCTCACTGAACTGGCGATGAATTTCAGTCGGTGATACAGCACGTAAATAGAGAAAACGAATGATTACACGCTATTCTTGTAATGAAAACGTCGCCATTTTAAGTATCAAAAACAATCCTCACTCTCACTGCTGCCGCTAGAGTTCGGTGTGCAGTGCAGTGCTACCATCTGTGTCACGCATTCACGAAGAGTACGCACGTATTTTGAAGGAACCCGCATGCTTTTATCTGTTTCCAGCCCCGAGAAAAAAATTCAGAGGTGTTATAACATGAATACACCTTGTATTAGGTTTTAATTTTTTCGATTATTATATGTGTTAAAATTTTACTAGTTGTATTTAGCAGAGTAATTAATAGGTCTCAAGTTGTTGTATTTTATATTTTTTCTTCAGAATTGTTATAATTTTTCCCTCTTCATTCAATTGGTATTTTTTTTATTTTATTCAGCTGACAGTAGATCAGTTTCCCAGCGACTTTGCTTTCCACTTTTCTCAAATCTGTTAGAATATTACCTTTGACTACTACTTGTCCGTTCTTCAAATTTTTTATGGTCTTTTTACTCTTCTTTTAATGAATTGTTTGGTGTTTATGTCCAGTTCTTAGTGATCTTAATTTTTTGAAAATGCTCAGGTTTACTTCCTTGTTGTTTATTCAAAACTGCAAGATGTAACATTTAAGCTTTTGTTCGATCTTCGTTGCTTTATGTTGCTCTTACAGTTAATAGTCTATTTTTGTCTACATCTGCATGGTTAATAACTTTACAATTATTTCTATATTGCGCAGAAGTTTATAAAAAGTTATTCATTTTTATTAAAGTTTCTAACAGCTTTTTCCGTAATTCTCTCTTTTTCTATATTGTCATAACCTACTTTCATACTGTCACCAATTATGATTTTGTACAATATCTTTTGTGTATTTGTGATTAAATTCTTTAAATTGTTTGTAAAACTATTCCTTGTTGTTTATATCACTTGTATTATTTGAGCATACATATGAATGATTTAGTTTAGTTAGTTGTGTACTGTTCATGTATTTGAGCTGCCGACACAGAATTTGTTACGCATATTTAATTTCTGTAATTACCTTTCTTTTATAATCTTCTCATTGTACCTTGTTTCACAGCCGTTGTCGCCGTTCTGTTTTCCTGTTGTCAAGGTTTTTTTGTTTTTTTTTAATTTAGCAGTATTTGTGACCTCCTCTCTGTGTTTTAATACCTTTCCATTTTCGCTTTAATTTAGGCTCTCATTTTTTAACCTTGACTTGCAAATTCTTGTTTTTTTCTTGTTTCTAGTCACCTACTTCTTTGGGTGGTTTTCATTGTTCTAAACATATATTAGTGTTCTTTAGCTGTTTAGAAGCCAATAAAATTTTTATTCTTTGCTCATATGTGCAACTTCTACAAGTAGTTGCCCCGATTTTTCAGTTTGAAGTTTTTCCTCACTATGTATATTTCAAGTTTCTTCGTTAGTTAACTCTTTTTTAAGTAAATTCCTAACGTTTCCTCTCCATATTTTTTCTTTATCTTCTTTCCAATAATTTAATACGCAAGCCTTGCTTGTTGAGTTATATTCCTAGCACTATCACACCAACACGATAACATTAAAAACTAAAACAACACCGGCTAAGCAAATAATAAAACAGAAACCAAAAAAACTTTGAAATCACCACCCGTCTTCATAGATGGCGTCAAGTATATCAAACCTTTAACAGATATATTGGAAAACATAGCTGAAAATAATTACAACTTTAAAGTCCCGTGAAATAAACAAATTACAATCAATATTTACATGTCTATTACCAAAGTCCTAATAAAAAAACATACCGAATTTCATACCTATTAGGTTAAGTCTTTTAGAGTAGTTTTATGCAACATGCGCTCCTCAACGGACCTAACGCTATTAAAGAATGAATTAAAAAGTCGTGGACGTATCGTAATATATATGAATAACATTCCCCAATAACGAATCAATCTATCTCTTCCTCTATTCCAAGTTGAACTAACACAAAGCTCCAACAACATATTTGGCATATCACAAAACTCTTAAATACGAAATTCCGCATACTAGGAGCTTCATAGCACATTGCGTAAAATGCCAGAGAACAAGCACACTCAAAGATACTGTTATAATGGACAGGTAATTACGAAATCAAAGCATGCGAAAGAAAAGTACCCAGTAATAATGTCAAATGCGTTGGAAATTAAACAATTGTCTGAAAAGAGACAAAAAAAATAATAAAGAGTTTATACCTACAAGTAAATACCACACATTTATAAAAATACAACAATAATCTACAACCTTGTCCCATTAAAAATCTTAAAACCTATCCTTCCCTTTTCCAAACAACAGTCGGCAACCAATATTTTGAAAAACGCTATTGGTTTAGCTAAAAATATTGAAGAAATAAAATACATGCTAATAAACCAATATATTGACGTAATATTTATTTTAGGAACTCGCTTCAAAGTTTCTGGTTATAAAATTTATGATTCAAATCATTTAATGCCAGAGATAGTAGCGCTATAGTTATTAAGAATAATGTAAAACGTTCTAAAGTGTCAAAGTATTCTTACCTCATTTGCAAACAACCAGCAAAGTAGTTGAAGATAACGATGGTAAGATCACATTGTCTGCTCTACACTGTCTACCAGAATAGATAGTCGACGAAGATCGGTTTCCAAACTGTTTTATATCTTTAGACAATCGTTTCATATCTGTAAGAGATACAACAAACATAAACTGGGGATCAAGATTGGTCTTCCCATAAGGACACTAGATGTTGCTATGCAAAAAACGCCAGCATATTAGCCCTTTAGATAGATAAAAAATACTTGACTTATTAAACTTTTGGGTATAGCTTAAAATCGCATGGTGGCCAAACTTTGTCTAGACTTTTCCTCTGATCATAGCCCAATATTAATTACTCTACTTACAAGTAAGCAAAAGCCAAAATCAGTAATGTTAAATAATAAGCAAGTTAGCTGGGAATTATTCAAAGAACTGATAAAGTCTAAACTTGTCTTATCTCCCATTGAAAAGTGAATATGAATTAGACGAATACAATATTTAACAGCTTCAATCCAAGAAGCCGCCAAGAAAGCAACTTCTGAAACAGAAAGTCTTGGAATTTAAGAACAGCACTTAAAGTACTGATAATTTGAAGATTTGTCAAGGATAAAACAGATACAACAGAGCTATCAAAGAATGAAAAAAATACTACAAAAATACAAAAAAAATGTAACAATTTTCATTGAACACTAAGAGGTAATAAAGAGAAGGCGAACATATTTGCGTATCACCTGATGAATATCTTCACACACCTCCAGACATTGTAGTAGAGCAGGAAGATTTTGTCTAGGACTTTTTCGAATTCCCATATCAGATGGGTTTAGAAATTAAAAGATTTCAAACAAATTCCTCTCAAATGACAAACATTAAAAAATCTCCCGACTTCGACTTAATCTATAAAAATTCCCTAAAAGAACTTTCAGATGAAGAGATTAAACTAGGAACAATTTTCAATGCAGTTTTAAGCTTTGAGTTATTATGTAGCTTAGGAGAAGGTGGCCTAAGTTATTCCAATTCTAAAATCCCATAACCCACCCAACTGACGTAGCTTTATAAAAGCCTATTAGCCTGCTATCAATATTATTAAAAATGTTCGAATTTTTTTTAGGAATTATCCTTCTACTCGTCGACTAAGCCTTGCCAAGAACTGTGTGGTTCTAAGTGTGTTTCTTCCATACTTACACCTTGTTTCAGTCGCAGCTGTTGATTTACTGTAGTTTTCAGTTGTATCACACATTTGTACACCACTTTGATTTACATAAAATAGCTGGCTCTGAATTGTAATTTTTCATTTATGAAAAATGTGAAAAATCTACAAAAATAACGTTAACTGATGTACGAATTACCTCTCTTGTATAAAATGAAAGCCAGGAAAATCATGAAATATTAGACCATACCATAAGCAAGAGTTTGCGCTTAGAGTACCCGCAACTGCAGCAAAGTTATGGCGCACTCGTTTTAAACTGCTTATACAGGGAACCCATTTATAAGGGAAAAGCGGGCAAATAACTCAAATCGACCCGAGCCCGCAACAATATATTAGCTGGAAAACCGATGCAATACAATTAGTATCAGTTATTAATAGCGGGCTGCGGCTGCGGCGCTGCGCTACCGCGGGTTTATTATGCAAGCAACCGCCGTTATTAATGGGATAATCTGCGGATTGCAGTTAATTAGCATTGCGAGATGGCGGCGCTGGGAAAAACCGCGGATAAGCACGGGGAAGTCGCGCGGTCGTGATAAATAGCCCGTAATCAGGTTAGCGCAAGTAGGAAGCAAGGCCCAAGAGCCGCAAAGGGCCCTCGAACAACGGGCGGATCTGCATGGAACGTCGTTATAAGCAGGGCATTAGTCACGCGCTGCCAGAAACTCTTACGAGGCAGATTATTAAAAATCAAGGCCTCCATGCGGGTGGCGGCGATGAGCAGACGGCGGTCGGAGGCCGCGACAGTACCCGAGCAGGACTCGAGAAACGCTTGCTCCTGCGTGGATGGAATTGTATTAATTATGCATTTGCATACATCTACATACATTATCTCACCGTCCCGTCGTTTTGAATATTAAAGTTTATAGCCGCTCTAAATCTCTATGCAATAACAAATTGTGCAAAAAACTGCTTATTGTAATGTAAATTAAAAAACTTTTTTTATGTGTGAAGAGCTATGCCATGTGTCATTGAAGATATTAAAACTGCCTATAATTAAAACTGATTAAAATGATAAAAAGTAATTAAATTATAACGGCACACTAGTAATTGCTACATTAAGCACAACAATAACAAACATTAAAGACACTCAAAACACAAAAACCGATTGCGACAAATATAGAAATAAAATTACGGAACCATAAACTTAAAAGTCAGTTTTAAAAACCATGATCGGACTGAAGTCACTAGAAAATTAATTTATTCTCTACAGCAAGCGATCAATCACGCTACCCCAAACGAGACATCTACAAAGGTATCGCAACCATGCCTTTAGAGATTAAAAAACTGATTGGTGAAAAAGGAAAGCCAGCTCATGATGGCAGCGGAGTCTATTTACAATCAAGTAGCTAACTTAAATCCAAATTAAAATAGGTTTGCAGCAATTCGTTCCACGACTATATCTATAACCTCAACAGATATGATAATTCTATTTGGCGTCCGATCAAAGCAAACCTAAAACCAGTGCAAACTAATCCCCCGATCAACAGGAAAACTCTTACACCCGGCCCATAAGCATGCAGCAGTAAAGGAAAGACTGACCTCCTTTCCTAAGAACGTACCAAAGTTTTTAGTCCAAACGATACCGTACCAGACCAAGAAATTTATGAATATCTTTAGTAACTCCTAAAAAAATCAAAGATGAAATCAATCGTCTAAACGTCGGAAAATCGCCTGGACCTGACCGAACAGCAAAAATATTGAATAAACTTCCAAGCAACGGTATGATAATACTAACCTACTTATTCAATGCTATATTTGCGTCTCCATTACAGATCTCAGTTCCATTACAGAGAGCGCAAGTAATAATGATAGCTAAATCTGACAAAGATCCAAACTATGTATCGTTTTACAAGGCTACAAGCCTATTATCGACTACATCTAAGGCTAATAATGCATCGTGATCAGTCCTATTCTTGGTGCAATTGCTGACCTGTCATCGCGTCGCCCACACAATAAACAAATCATTCGAAGATAAAAATTCTATGGTTCTGTATTTTTGGACATCGGTATGGTACTTGATAAGATATGGTTTAAAAGTCTGTTCTATACGTATATATGTCTATCTTTTTAAATCACGCCGTAACTAATACTATAATTACGACCTTTGCCAGCAACAATCATCCTTGGAAACTAAAAAATCGACAAATGCATCCTTATACATTTAAGATCACCTAAATTTCATATATGCATGGGTTAATGAGTAAAAATTCAAGATTAATGAAACTAATTATCCAGATAACCTTTGCACTAAGGAAGAGCTTCGTCTTTAAGTTTCTATCAACAGCACAATTATTTCTGTATCGCCATCAGTGAGTTATCTAGAATTGCACACGAATAAAAAACTCAATTGGAAGAAAAGGAGACAAACAAGTAAATGCTTGTAAAAAGATCTCAACTGTCTCTCAAAATTGAAATGTATGGAACGTATGAAAGTATGGAATTGAACTATGGGGTTCCACAAGGAAGTCCAATATAGCATTGCTCCAAAAGCCAATCTAAGGTTCTTCGTGCAATAGATAACCCATCAACCGCTTCACGTTGCCTTCGGTATCCCATTTGTGAAAGGTGTCATTCAAAAACGCAGTAACAAGCATAAAGCTAGACTATAATACCACAGTAATTCTCTAGTGGCACCATTAATGCAACAAAAAAACAGTAAATTAAGAATATGTTAGCTAACCAACTTCAAATGTTAAACAACTAACCTTCTGGAACAGTTCTCATCCTGCTAAAAAGACCTGTAGCTTATAGAATGTAAAATTCTAATTGCTGTTTAATAAAGTTTTAAAGAAATCATACTAGGCATCTAAGGAAAAACTAGTAGGCATAGAATGGGTTTGCCGAATGGCAATGTGTTATTTCTAACATCTTGAAATTAGACTGTATCTCAACATCGTTCTGGTAGATTAAACAGATAGCACTGCTCGGCCTTTTTACTGGTTATTCGGTCAGGAATTCAACTGCTGGAATGTTACTATTGATAATAGTATTTTTTGAATGGTTTCTTCAATGGCATCGACTTATAGGCCCAGTATGGTGCAAAACATGGCACATCGTTATGGGTCTCAGCACTTTTTATTGGTATCGCTGTATTCTTGCAAGGTTGGAGTAGTTAGCTACAATCCACATTTGGACTCCTAAATCCATGGTTTTATAGAAATCTTACAGACTAATACCTTATTTTTTAAAAGAACTGAAGGCAACATCCAATTTTCCAACAGATTTTTTTAAAGGTATGGCTCATCTGTAGTCTTTTATCCATCTTTAAATTTAGTGTAAATTCTGCTGAAAGTATCTTGAGGCTACTGGATTGTGATGAAAGACCATTATAGCGCTATCACCAGTGAAGGTTACAAATGCTGTGCTGTTAGTAGTCGATAGATTAGCAATATATATTAAGTACAGAACTGGTCCGAGGATACTGCTTCAAAGAGCTCCTGATTGTTAGGTAAGAAATGAGTTGTAAAAGTCTAATATCTAACTGAAAAATATCTATTGCTAGGTATGTTCTGATTATAATATAAAAGGTGTGCAACAAGCAGAGTTTGATTATATATAATAAGCCTATCAGTCACATTTTGTCGAAGGTCTGAGCCGTATCGGTCACGTTTAATTATGGTAGTAACCCTATATACTTGCTCAATCGTGTTATGTTGTCTGCGGAAACCAGACTGACTCTTAGATTAGATTAGTCCAAAATTTGTACTTATAAAAGGGGCCCAAAACTCAAATTATGGAAGTGTATCGAGTTGGGTGAACCTTTTGCCTAAGATGAATCCAAGATATTATGATTTTGTAGATACGTGTACGTAGTCAATTGTTACATGTGGACTGATTTCGCTTGATTTACCTTCGTTTTCCTTCGATTATACCATTCAATATGGAGATCTAGGTGAGTTGGTAAATTTTTTGAAACCGTTATTGGATTTTTATTTACGCATAACAAAAATATGTCATCAACAAACAATTTAATTGGAGTATTATTTGTTTCGGGTGTGTCAAAAACATTATCTTGGGTGACACCAGATTTGATAGAATGGAAATTATATTGGCATTGCGCATGTCTTACTAAGAAGGTTATCAGTTAAATAATCTGGAGCAAAGTTGACGATATATTGTTGAAAATTGTTATTCTGAGTTTCTTTTAATTCTCTAGACAGTCTATTGTGGTGGTTTCAAGTTGAAATTCGTAGAATGTTGGATTTAGTTTTCCAATAACTGTAGTTAACAGGTTTATTGTTACACTATTTCGATTTAGTATCTGGAAGAACATGTCTTTAAATTTGTTTAGAAATGTCGTTAGTTGTTCATCTATCGTGGATGTTTGCTGAATTTTGGTGAGGTTATCTCTATTAGCAATGTGTGTAGATGTTTGTCGAGTATGTAAATATTGTATGACATACTAATGTTAGTTAAAAAAAATATCGGTTGTTTGTGTATTTATTTGGATCCATTCGTTGTTGTTAATTTTAGTAATTTACTCTACCAGGTGTATTTCTTGTTGCCACTATGTTTCTATAGATGACACATCCTTTGTAGTTAGCGGGATGACGTTCTTCACACAATGCACATTTTTCTGAAGAATTTTACCACATTTTACACAATTAAAAAGTTTGGCGCAATAAGACTTTGAATAACCATAGGCTTGGCAGCTCATACATTGGATTATGTCGCGTTTTTTTCTGGAAGATTCCACACAAATCTTGGTATTGAATAAGAATTCTTGATTAAATCTTTGTTGTTTGGCTGAGGTTCTAAGTCGACGAAAAATAATGATAACATATCTTCAACCTATGTTTGAAATTCATTATGTTGCAAACTTTGTGCATCTTTAAAATCATGTTTCATATCTTCAGTTTGTATGGAGATATATAATTACTATTCTTATATGATCTGATATGTATGGTGTATGAAGTTTTTTTCCTTTAGGTTCTTCAAAGATTTTTATGTGTTTTAATTGTGCGTGTAATAATTCTGACAGTTTTGTTAATTCGGTTTTGGTGTAATAGATTTCCTTCTCTGTTAATCGGGAAAGGCTGCTATCATGCCTTTAAAGTTTTTTACACCATATATAAATATGGGAATGGTTTTAAGATTACTTCAGTTTGAAATTGTTAATCCCTGTTTTCCGTTTTGGTTGATTTATCTTGATTTGTGGTAGATAACAAGCTGCAATGCTTTTGGATTTTTGCATGGTGGATGTTGGGGGTGCCTGATTCATTGTTTCCTTTACGATCTGCCATAAATGTCTTTTATCTATTTCCGTTTCTTCATCGCTAGTGTTTATTTCTATGTGTTCTACAGGCGTATTGTGTGAGTTGGAGATTGTGAATTTTGTTATGTATTATAGTGAATTGACTAGAAGGTTAATACACTAATAAGCAGTTAGTGGGAAAAGAGAAAATTGTTGTTGTGGTGGCTTAAAACTGTGCTTTTTCTGTTTGAGTGTTTGGATACGGGCACCATAAAGGCTGATTTTGTTGTTGCAATGTATGGAGCATACCCCCTATATTTATTTAACTTAAATCTAAGTGCTTACTTAATATCATATACTTGTCGCACCTATAAATTTAAAAATGTTAAAAATAATTAAATAAATTGTGTCATAGCCTTGCGTGTATTTCTTAACCGCATTACCACTTAACATTTTTACTTTTAGAACAGTAATTAGCACTTCCTTTTTCTACGAAAATCAAATGAAAACTGTTGTGTTTATTAAAGTTTAAAATTAAGTTTTCCAATGATGAGGATCTTCTAATGGTATGGAATTATCAGTTTCAAAAGGCCCCAATCTTATTTTTTACAATAAGTTTTAGTAGATGATATTAGCCTTTCCGTAGTACATGACCAAAAGGGCTGTATTGGAGCATTTTATTGCGTTTATTAGTTCGAATTAGGTACTTTCTGTAAGACTTTGATGTTTATAACCCCCTGAAATTCACGATACACCTAATATTTAGCTACATCTTGAAAGCCTCAACGCGGTTTATTGTTGTTATTTTGTACGTTCACGCTTCCATGTTATATATATAAATCATTAAACACCCCAGCTATTTGAAGTCATTTACGCTTTCAATTTGCTTGCCATTAAGATTGAGGATTGTAGCATTATAAGTTTGACGGTTGAATACCGTGAAATTTGTTCTTGTAATATTTATATTTAAGGCTAGCTGTTGTCCAATTACAGCGATGCGGTTTACAAGTGTTAAAAGATTATCGATAGTTTTATCAAGGGTAACGCTATCATCTATTACTTTAAACACTACTAATTTTTTACCTAAATTTAATTCGCACAGAGCATCTTAAAAAATTATGTCCATATATAAGTTACATAATAGGAAAGAAATAGATTTTGATTTCTAGATCTAACGGACTTCGATGTGTTGCTTCCAGTATAGATTTTTTATAATTCTAATGTTCTTTCCGTCCACGCCAACCACTTAAAATAGAGGTGTAAAGCTAGTTCGTCTTCTTGTGGTGCACCCTGAATAAAGCTAAAAACTAGCACATACTGGCAGTCAGATAATCTTAGTATCTTCTGACCATAAGACACATTTAAAATACTGGGTTATAAACTGCTGGAAGCTACGTACCATCAATCATATGGCGTAGCAGCGTATGTTAAGACAAGATATAGAAAACACTTCACTTGTCTCCACGTATACTGATGATGAAATCCATAACGTTGTCATAAAAATCGGAAGCACCACCGTCTCCAACACCTATAAGCCGCCAGCCGTATCCTGGCCAGTACAGGTCATCCCAACACACCCCATCCTACTGTACGTGGGTGATTACAATAGTTATCACGAGCAATGGAAGTATATAGACTGTGACCCAAATGGCAACACAATAGTATAATGGGCAGAAGATAAACACTTTACTTTTGTGTTTGATGCTAAAGACCGATACACATTTAAATCAGCAGCTTGAAAACGCAAATACAATCCTGATCTATGTTTTGTCTCAACTGACAACAAAGGCCAGTTCATAGGAGTATCGCGAAACGTTCTTTCTTTTTCGCACAGTCAGCACCACCCAGTCATAGTAGAGGTAGGAATACAAATCCCTCTAATCACCTGTATTCCTCGCCTAAGGTGGAATTTCAAAAATGCCAACAACAGGTTCGTCGGCGCCGTAATGAGCAGCGCCAAAAAGTGTATACCAAGAGGCTACCGCAAAGACTACATCTCCGGGTGGTCCCAAAACAGTAACGAGATGTACCAAAATTTCCTTGAAACTGGTGATCAGGAAATAGCATACAAGCTAATTCATAGCCTAGACGCGGCGAGACGGGAAAAGTGGACAGAAACTGTAAAAATCTTGAACTTCCAGACATCGAGCAGACAAGCATGGGCACTGTTAAGAAACTAGGAAGCGGAGCTCTCGCACAAAGACAAAAGACAACTGTCCGCCCAAACGACATTACTTCACACATAGTAGCGACATTCAGAGCACCAAAGGATAAGAAACATACAATTGAGGTGAAACGGAAACTTAAAACTCAAAACTTAAGCCACAGAAACAGAATATTGTCGCCCCTACACTTGAGAAGAAGTTTGAAATACTCTTAAGGTTGTCAAGTCATTAAAAGTCCCAGGGTTTGACAATATCCATCTTGAATTCCTAATAAACTGAGGCAAGTACGCAAAAACTGTATTTATGGACCTACTGGCGGTCTACGACACAGTGTGGGAGAAAGCATGATATACAAGTTCCTTCGTGTAATCCTCTGCAAGCTAACAGCCCGACTGGTAGACAGCATGTTAAACGAACGAGTGTTTCAAGTAGCTATGGGACCCAACATCAGCTCTCCAAGGAAACTAAAGAACGTGTTACCACAGGGGTCAGTCCTTGCGCCACTCCTCTTTAGCCTATATATTGCAGACATGCCAGAAATAAGATCAAGAAAGTTTGGCTACGCTGGTAACTGGGTACTTACAACAAGGTGCAGTTCTATCGAACAGTCAGAAGAAACCCTAAAGACAAATATAAAAATAGTAGGAACGTATTTCTGCAAGTGGAGGCTCCAATCTGACGCCACCAAAACAGAAGTGAGCTGCTTTCATATAAATAATAAACTTGTCAGAAGAAAACTCAACATAAGATTTGAAAACACCATATGTACCGATAATAAAACACCAAAATACCTGGGCATAACCCCTGATAAAACACTATCTTTCAGAGAGCATCCAACGAGAACTGCTGGAAAACTAAAAACAAGAAACAATATAATTTAAAAACTATGTGGCACAACTTGAGGAGCATCGGCCTCCACTCTGAGCTCTTCTTCTCTGGGTCTTGTCTTTTCAACTGTAGAATACTGCGTTTCAGCTTGTTTAAACAGCCTACATGTACAGCAAATATACGCACAGCTAAATAACACCTTGGGAATGATAGCTGGTGTCATCAAATAAACTCAGAAGCGCATATAAAAAGATCATAGACAATAGAAATTTACCCATCCATCAAGATATCGAAGATGCCAACCATAGCCGACTTCACTCTAGACTACCACCAACAAAAACGACAAGGACGACTGCAGAAGCCGAGCTCAATCTTACGAACGTATGGACTCAAGAATGAACTGCATAACAAAACAATAACATGCCACCGGGTTTCGACTTGGTCCACAGAATCAGAACCCAACATGGCAGATGTACATACCCTTTACACAAATGGTAACCATCACCTCGCTGTGATTGCGGAGAAACCCAATACATTAGACACATAACAGAAGAATGTCCTGTACGATCATATAATGGTAGGCTCGAAAACTTCCTGACAGCGACCCCAGCGTCGACAGATTACATAGATAGACTAGTTGTTCGTCTGTAATGTCTTAAAGTATGTTTTATATTATTTTATATCCTAAATTGTGTGGTATACATATGTATTGTATTACATATTCTAGTAATGTTATATATTTTAAGTTTTTAATATGTCTAATAACCATACGATAAATAAAACTTAAAATAATTCAACTAATTTGGTATGTTGTACTCTATAAAGTGCTTTTTCATAATCAACAAAGCATGCGAACATATCTATTTGTTGATCACAGAATTTGAGGTGTATTGCAAATTTTCTTAGTGTTTTAAATATTATCGTTTATTTTTCACATAAAACAAAAGTCTGTATGCACAAATTGCAACTGAACATAAAACGCTGCGTGCAAAACCTAGTTTTCTGGAACTACAATTATAACTGTATTAAAAACAGTTTATTATGTACGTCGTGCATTGTAACAGCAGCTATACTTGAGTTGTTTTAATTTAGTAGAACCAGTCAAACGAGAGGATATTACAAGGCATTTTTTAGGCAATATAAATGAAAATACAAATAGAGGGGCATGGATTCGCGTCTTATTAGCGTCACGCGTTCACTGAATTACCACACGCAAACAATTTCCCTAATTGCCTCGCGCTTAGGCGCGGCAGCTTACCTTTTGACCCGCAAAATGGTAGTGTACTGATGATTCAGCCACGTAGCATATTTCTGTAATTATTTAATTATACGATTGCATAACTGCGCATGCACACAATGTAGCCTTCGCATCTCTGGAGTACGACAGATGCTTCCGCCTAAAACCAAAATTTGCATGCGCGAGTAGGTCTTTGGTTACACTGCGTACCTTGAGCATGCTAATTATTGGAAAACGGCTCCCGTAAACATTGGCGCGGATTGCGCCAGAGACGACATCGATCACGTCATTTTCAATGGGTGCTTCACAAAAAATGGTAGTTAGCATACAATCGCATCCTGAAAATTTAAATAGTGTTTTGAGTGGGAACGTGCGAAAACGGTGGCCCAAATATGCGTTCTTCACTAAAATTGCAAAACTTTAAAGCAAATATATAAGACTATGTTATATAAAGCGTTGCTTGCTTAAGGATCTATAGCCTGTAGCCCATTTATGAACTCAAAATGGGCCTTTTATGCAAATTCGTTTTTGTGGAGTAAAGATCACACGGAACTGGATTCTGATAAGAAGATTTAGTATTTTCTCAAAGCCTGCTGTGCTGGCGGGTTATCTTGGTGAAGAATCAATGAATCGTTTTTCTACTTATCTTTTCTTTATCCTTTTATGGAGGTGTATGACCTTTAAATATGCAATTTTTGAATTTTAACTTCTTTTGTTGGCATATATTAATAAGTTCCACTGAAAATTATAAGTTTTATCAAAAATTATTGCATTTGTTGTTTTCAAATTTTTATATTTGAATAAATGTTTACACAAGTTCCGGTTCTAGCGTTACCTGTAAGAATGTTGTGTAAGGTTTTGTTCAGTCACCTTCTATCGATGTTATTTATTTTAACAATTGCTTGAATGCAGTGATTCGGATCATTTTTGAACAAGCTAACGTTTTTAACTCATTCCGGCTCAGCGTGCTTGTTGCAAAACAAGTATTTTGAGGTGTTTGAGGACCGCAGATGTTGGGTAAAATATAATAGCGACGATTAAAATTTTTGTTTTGTAGAATTCAGCATGTGTATATGGTTTGAAGTTCCCAAAAATAACGTGTTATTTGGTAAGAGTAATTCAATATCTGGCTCAGGAAGCGAGTTTTCATGTAATAACTTTATTTCTACTGATGGAACACAAATGCATGTCACAGTGATGCACTTTTAATATAATTTAAAGAGTTTGTTCATTCCTTTGTAAAGAAGGTTTTTGGTCGCCTGCACTTGTTGCTAAACCTCACCATCCGAGTTGAATTTCTAACCGTGCAAAGTCTCTTTTAAGGGGCTAAATATGTGGTAATCAGACGGCACTAGATCAAAGCATCCACCCTCCGGATATGTTAGTCCATAGGTGATGTCAACATGCGACCGGGTTGGCTTCACTCCTTAACGCGTTTTATCCACTCGTAGAACTTTGGTTGATGTATGGTACGTGCTCCATACTGTCAACATCCGGCGATCGATTTCTGCAGATTTAATTCCTTCTGTCCACAGAAAATGGACAGTACCGCATTATTCCTCAATGGTGTAATCTTTGAGTGGAACGTCCATAATTATACCCTCGTTGTTCTCTGCTGTATAATTAAATATTATTGCACGCCAGCACTAGTTTCTTGTTTTTACCGTGAAATTTTAAAATTGCCTTTAGTTTCTGATTCACTCGTCCAGTATTAAATTATGACTTACACGCAGATAGATTAAGCATATGACAGAACTTCAGTATGGTGCTTAAATATATAATGTAATTTGGTATTAAATGAAGTAAAATTATGTTTTCAATGATGGAATTTAGACGTAATAATGATTACATTTTGTAATATCTAGGAGTAAAAAGTTTGTATCATATCGTAAAGTGTTATAACAGTATCGTTAATATGGACGTAAAATTAAAAACAAGCATCAGTCCAGATATGGTTCAAAAAATAAATTCCATGATTTTATTGCAATACTCGGCAAAGCGTGAGAAAAATAGTTAAAATCTTGCACATTTCAGACTGGAGTGTTTGTCAGATAATGGAAAATTAATATATCTTAAGCTCTATAAGGTGCAAAAAGGTCCATTATTTTACTCTAAAGCAAATAAGAAATGCAAAGAACAAATAAATTATTGCACGTTATTTTTAGGGCGATCTTTTCAAAAATAGTTTTTGCCATAAAAAATACAAAACAGTTGTGTTAAGCCAAAAGAAAAGTCGTCAGAAAATCTGAGTACATGTTTAACTATAAGATACAAAGGCCTGCTCAAGTTATAGTATGTAGTAACAGCTGATGGTTTATCTATTCGTTTTCATAAACCATTGGTTTTTAAACTTTCCTAAAGCGAGATCCTTTATTTATAAAAATTTTGTTGGCCATCTCCTACCTGCTGCTTTTACCGTACTTAACTTCAATTCTAATAAAACGGCGATTACATGGAGAAATGTCTGGGAATTTTCTTTACCAAGTTAGTTCAATTGGTTTATTTGTTGCTAGCATTATCTATCACTAAGCAATGATTAGAAAAAAAACGAACTATTGTAGTAATTTACTTTAAAAAACACCAGTTGAAATCAAGTGTGTTCGATAAAAGTCACTTAGAAGAATATAAAAATACCGAGTTTCTTCCGTGGTGTTGGTCAGTAAGAAGCCCAAAAGTCGTAAATTTTAATCTTTGGTAGTGGTCAGTCGTACTTCTAATTTACTTGTAACCTATACTAAGCAATTTGAATTGACAAAGGCTTTGTGTTGAGTACACTATCAGGTGGGTGAGTGCCTCCTGCAGATCACTTTGGTTGAAATCCAAAACACAAATCGGCACACATTGGGTATTCTGTACGACCCGAGATATGTTTGATAGTGATAATGATAAAATTAATGTAAAGGCAGCTGTTGCAATGGGGTAAATAATAGTTAGAAAATATTAAAAAGTGCTAGTACTTCTCACTACAGATGGACGAATCTACAAATATTTCTGATTGTACCCAATTAACAGCATTTGTAAGACATAGAGTGCGTGATAATTACCCAGACAAACGCGTTTGTATACCCTTCAGCACGTAAATATCAATTAGTAATGATGATGCAACATTAAGATACAAGAAGTTGGGACTCACAAGAACATGTGTGGTTGAGGCCGACAAGTCACTGTTTCTACGTTGATCATAGAGAGATCAAGAGGAACTCTCAATAATCCATGCGCCAACTCGCTCAGGACTTTGGTATGAGCAATGATATCGGTCAATCAATTGTCTAATCAACCCTGAGGCTTTACCCTTACCGTACGATCAAGGTCTAGTGACTGACTCACAAGTAAAAAGCGACTAGGAAAAATTTGGCCAAGGATTTGCTGACCCAATTATATTCGGCACGCTGGTACGACGGCGTTTGGGCAGACGAAAAGATTTTTATTGTCCAGGCAGTTGCGAACAATCAAAACACAAAGAGTACTTGACCGATACTCTGAAGAAGCCAATGTCAAAAATAGGACTACTGAGTAGTAGTATCCTCTCATCCTGCAAGCGTTATGGTCTTTAGAGGTATTAGGGCTGATAAAAAAAGCCTCTTCTTTTATTGATTAACACGTCGAGATCAATGTGAAAGCATCTAAAAGGATATCTGGGAGCCCATCTGCCTCAACTGGGCCCTCAAACACTTTGGGTGTCGTCACTGGGTCTGGCATTAGGATGGGAGTTTAGGTCACTACGCCAAGACCAAGCAAAACTGGCTGTGCACCCACACCCCCCTTGCTCCTTTGATTGTAATACAATGAACTTCCCTGTCTGGGCGTAGTTGGAGGGGAAGACCTGCTCTACTTCCACTCATCTGTGGAATCTCTGAAGCGATCTTAAGGACTGAGACGAACTCTCCATCGAGTACTCGCGCACCACCGTCGATGCCGTTCCCAAAAGACTTCGCTCTCCGTACAAATAGAAATCGGTTGAGAAATAGTTGTTGTTATGTCATACTGAAACCGATAAAGTATTACTGTTATAGTTCGGTATGTATTGCTTTTGGAATAAGAGAATATCGGTGCAAAATCTTTGTCCGAATAATGATTTCGCACCCTGTGAGATAAGAAAAATACTATTACAAAAGATATTTTATTTTGTACACCACTATAAGCCATTATGGTCGGAAAATGTTTGATATATTTTGTACTAATCGTACATTTGTCGTATTAATAATTACGACATTGACTGAACGAAATATGTTATGTACCGATAGTGCTAAGACTTTACCTTTTGAAATGGATTGTAAATGTAATAAAGCTTAAAGAAAAAAATTTACTGTTGCGTTTTATGTCTTTTAGCCGTTTGATCAAGTGTGGCATGCGGGATTGCTGTTATCTAGAAATTAGTAGCCGATTCTTAAATTGAATTTATCAAACCGTTAATATTCTAATCACAATAAGCTGTCTAATATTACGGTTTCCCTCAGGGGTGTTTTAGACTCTTTTTTCTTTATTTATACTACTGCTATTGCACCCGATAATCCTCAACGCAATTTAAAAACAGAAAATTATAAGAAACGACTCAAAATCTACTCAAGTAATATTTGTTACTACAAGAACTAGTATCTGTCCACTAGTTTGCATTAATGGTACGCCGATGCCTGAAAAACAAACATTAAATATCTGAATACATCTCGACCGGACTTAAATGGCACATAAACATTCATGCTACATTCAAACAGTTAAAAGTTAAAATTTGTAAAATATAGTTTATGTTATCTATCAACAATTATTTATAACTTTGCAAAACCGTGCTTAAACTAATTTGCACTTCCTCTTCAGATCACGGTTGTATTGTACAATGTAAAAATAAACTACAGTGCTATGTGATGACACCAAACGGGGTTTTTGGAACGCACCAAAGAAAAGATTGTAGACAAAGCAAAAAACCACGAAATCAGTTATAGGTAACAATTAGCCTTGTATTTTTTTTTGGAAGGACGGACTATTTAAGTAAGACATCTACATGAGGTTAACAGCTGTCCGAAATTGCAGTACATAGTTTTAGAATTACTATATATGTCCTAGGTTGAGCTGTGGTGGTTTAGTGGATAGGTCTCTAGACTACGAAACCAAGAGTTGCAGGTTCGAATCCCGCCCTCGCCAATTCAATCGCTGGCATTTTTACGGCCTAGCTCGACTCAGGCTGCAATAAGTGAGTACTTGGAGGTCAAACTCTGGGGTCGGTACGTAGCGCTAGTCACGTTACTACCCTTGTGTACCGTAGATTGTAGCAGATCTATCCTGTTACGACCCCAAAGGGCCTTCAAGGCCTGTTACGGGGAACTATTATTATTATATATTTCCTAGATATCGGAATTCACAAACGGCAAGAACTGTGCTGGAAAAGATAAAAAAGACAGGCGTTTGACAAAATGTAGTAATCACAAACAAGCTTAGCGTTACTATTAATTGAAACAAAATCAAAAATTAAAGAAGAATTACACATCATGATGTTTTTAGTGAACATTACACTACAACAACCCCCTCCTTCTGAAAAGTAAATTATTGCATTAACTCGTGTAAAAATAAAAGAAATCAAACTACCTTGTCATCAAAGTATTTGTTCTGGTAGTCTTTCCAGCAGCTAGTAAGTTAAGAATTTGACCGCGATGTTGTGATAAACTTTTTGAAACCTAGAATTCTTGTTTTATAAAGCTTATTCTTTTCAAAGAATGACCTCAAAAAATCTGGAATTTCTACTTCGAAAATATTTCCTCTAAAATGTCTCAAGATTTTTTAGCAAATTCAACTAGGTATGGCAAAACTGCAAATAAAGTTTTTCTTTCTAAGAGAAATTGGAACATTTAAATATTTCCCTAAAAGCCTTGAGTTGTCATATTAAATGTACTACAAGAAATCCGTTAATTCGTTACTTTACAAAAAGAGCACGGGCCCTTCGGGCCATCGATTTTGCTGGAATTTGTAAATGAAGCTACTCTCAAGCGTTTTAAAGAAATTGCGAGTCAAGTTATGCGTTCAGTATTAATAGTAATATATCAAAACATTCAGCAGTGAGCTCCGTTTGAGCTTGTTTGCATCTTACTCTTGGCCTTTTCTTTATTTTTTTTGTAGCTATTATAAATAAAACTTGTAAAATGCATAATGATGCACAAATAAATTTATAAAATAATTTTTTTAGTAAATAAACAAAATGATGCAATCTTTTTTGAATGTCAGGGTAGACATTTTAATTCTAAAACATACATTTGAAATATATCAAGAATAAATTCCTTCATACTTATCTGACGTCATGATAATAAAATATGGAAAGCACTAATACAAATGTCTCCACCGATTAGCACGAATACAGGAACAAATGGTGATAAAATGGTTGAAAATTTCAAACCAGGATCTAATAAATAAAAATTGCCTGATCAAGGAATAAAATTCTTACAACTTATATTTAAAAGGATCCTGGAACTTACATACCGGCCGTTGTAATTCAAATGTACACAAATAACGCTGATCGTCCAACCCGGAAAACTCCCCAGTGACATTAACTTTATCGTACTATTATCCTATTCCCTAGAGTATTCAAGTTGCTTGAGAAACTAATCCTGTGAACTCTATGCAAGCAACATGACTGCTTAACTATCAATTTGGATTTAGGCAGCAACACAACTGTACAACTATGCCGCCGTCTAATAAACATCGTCTAAGCACAGTGCAAAACACAACATTATGCACTGGTGCCTTTCTAGGAGTCAGACAGGCATTTAACTAGGTGTGACACAGGATTACAGTATAAAATATCAAATACGGTTTATTTCGTCAATTATCTTCTATTACAGTCGTGTCTTATAAACAGAATCTTTCAAACATTGATTAACCAAGATGCTTTTCAAATTAAAGAGATAAGAGCAGGGGTAGCAGGGCAGCATCATGGGGCTAATGGTAGATCTTCTATTTACCTCTAACTTACTCATAACGGAATCCACTGAAATAGGTAGATTCGTTGACGACGCGACGGTGCTTGCGTGCAACATCAGCAGAATTACATATTTGTTTAAATCAAATTGAAGGTTGGTTATCTAAGCGGAGAACTAAAGTCGACAGGATTAACTCAACACATGTTACGTTTACAACAAAGCATCAAAAAGGGCACTACCATCCCTTAGTTCAATAAAGGGATTAAACGTTGACAAAAGATTTACATAGAAAACCCGCATTAATAAGAAACGGACGCAAATGTACTGATTTATCGTAAAAAACTCCCCATTATTTTTGAAGAATAAAATAATGTTACACAAGGCTATTACCAGACCTATTAAGACTTACGGCTGACGGTTTTAGAATTGAGCAAGTCGATCTAATGTTGAAGTCATTCAGCAGTTCCAATCTAAAACCATCCGTACTATGGCAGCCGCATCTTGGTATATGTCAATCCAGACCTTATGTGAAAAACCAAATAGTATAATATTAAACAGGGCTTGATTTAGATTTTTGACGCTCTAGGCTGACAATTTGTCACCTGCCTCTTCTCAAATATTTGAATGTTTGAGATGGTATCAAAAAATTATAAAGAAGTTGTTTAGACAAAATATTTATTTTATTTTTTAATTTTTGTTACATACATACACTTCAATACGATGTTTACATACATTCACACATCAGCGAGGAAAAATTAAAAACAAATTACCGTTTCATCTAAAAATTTTTATTTAAAAAAATATTTCTTCTCCTGGCTTTAGAATTAGCAAACCTCTACGCTAAGTCATCAGAAGAAAAACGTTTTTCGTTTTCTTAAGAGCTAAAAAGAACTGTTCTCCAGTGCAGTTAGTAATTCTTAGAACGATGGCAGTGTTGGGAAAATTAGACTGCGTTCTGTGAGTCCAATAATGCTAATTGGGTTTTTTGGTTTGATGTTGTTATTTTTTTCTAAATTTAATTCTTTGTTATGTTTATATATTTTCCTTAAAGCCCTTCACTTATCGTTTGAGACCCTCCACGAAAATTGTCTTAGAAACATAACATTAATGCCATTTCAAGACTTCCAAGTTTTTTCAATACTACGTTCGCTTTATACTCTGCGTTTTTAGTCTGATTATTATTATGGGTAATGTATGTTAGAGCACCAAGAATGTCCCGATACTATTCGTATAATGTTCGACTCCTATTAGAAAGGGCACTGCGTGGGGTTTTTAAAGTTAAGAAGTAAGGTGAGAGTGAAAGACCTCCAATCTTTCTTTATTAAAGTTATAGATTTGTTGTTCTACAGAAAAAAATTACCAGAGTACTTGTTGCTCTCCTCAACTAACTAGTTGTAAACAGTGGCCCGCGAAAGGGATGTATGTGTCCGGAGGATGTATAATACTTCTTTTCTCCTAACCTAAACACCTTTGTAGCACCCGGACATATTACTGACATTGTCGTAACTCTGTTCTTTACACTCATTTAGATCAAAATCTACAAAACCTACAATTGACATTAGAGCATTCGCCATTTCTTCACGTTTGTGGTCGCAGTTTAGTAGGAGTTCTTGTGGGTGGCACCGTTCTACAAAACTTTGTTGGTTGTTGTGTGACATAAAATTGAGTCTCCAATTATGGAATAAGACTAATTTAGTGTCTTTTGGACAATATTTGCCTTGATCCGTTAACTACCTAATAGATTTATTAACAGTTGAACTTGATAACCATAAAGAAATATTTATTGCTTTATCTAAAATAATCGAATTATTAAATTAGTTTTACACAGCCAAGAAAAAGCCTAATATTTTACTATCGCCATAAATTGGTAGTTTACGAGAAGCTCACAACTTCAGTAACTCTTAAGTAAACATTTCACCGATATATAAAGCTTATTCCTTATACTGTTCTGCTATTTTAAAATCTACTCTGCGAAACTCGACTTCTATTAAAAAAATTTAAAATTTACTTTTTCTGTTTAGAGTTGTTGTTTATTAGTTGCTAGCAACGTTGTTCCTGGATAGAATTTGCACGCCGCACAAAATACTCGTCCGACTGATTTTGAATAAACAAATCAAGTTTGTCTTGATACGTTCTCTAATCATTGATCATTAATCATTTGCAAAATCTTCTTTGAGTGGCTTACTGTCTTTTAGATTTTTTAAATTTAAAACCATTATTTGGTTGAATGCCATTGTAGGCCATCAATTTGCGAAGCTCATCATTAGCGCACTATAACCGGGCTATCTATATAATTGAGCCTACCTCTTTGAGTATTTTAGAGCTCTATGAATTTAGGTTTGGAGACATTGAAGTCGATGGCGACGATTGTAAATACTGTACACTATGTGAGAAAAGAGATACGATAAAAATTAGTTGGACAAATAGGGTTACTAATGACGAAATACTCAAAAGGGCTGAAGAAGAGAATGTGGAAACAACAACAGACTAGACTATCAAATTTGACACATTGTTTGTCAGAAAGGAGTTATGAAAATAATTATAGAACGAAAAAGAAGAAGGGGGCGTTTACGCAACCAATACATCAAATAAATTATGGACAATGTAGATGCGAATTAATTATGAAGAAATGAAGAAAAAGGCGGTGAGCAGACAAAATTGTCTGACTTAATTTTTTTTAACAAATTTCGACCATCTTTCTTACTTATTGTTCAGCCTTTATAATAAATAAAATTTAATTAAAACAACGATTTAGTTCAAAATTAAATATTATTATTCATAAGGGCTGCACTGCTGTGTAATAATTATAAATTATAAAATTATTAACGCAACGGCCAACGATTACTACAATAATACTAATTATTTGCTCTATTATCGTTCTTTGTATGTCCTACTTCGTATTATAAGCAAGCGCGCGGTTCTAGAACGAATCAGAAGATTCGGGAATTTAAACTCAAGGGCGCCACTAGACATGGTGTGGGCAGTGATTGACGTTCTAGAAAGTCCATGAACAATTTCTTTGTGATATATTATTTATGTAACAAAATAAATGTTTTTAAAAATTTATTATATGTTGATGAATAATGAATGCATGACTTTAAAGTTTAATAGTTATAACATAGTTTTTTTTTATTTAAAGTTTGTATATTTACAATCAACTCAATTTGAGTAGTGAGCAAATGATTTGATATTATAACATGAGTGGGGGCCAGCCAGTGCTGGTATCCCAGATAATTACACTAAATAAGATCGTGTAGCCAATGGCGCTTAAGTCTTCTGGTCGCTGGAACGTTGGCGAACTGTACTAATTCATTGTGATGGTCAGCTAGTTTTTGATGGTATGCACTTGAGAGTCTCTGTATTTCTTCAGCAACGCAAGGTATGTTTAGGTCTGTGTGGAGTGTGTCGTTGATAACATACCAAGGAGTGTTTGTTAGATTTCGTAACGTTTTTGATTGGAACCTCTAAAGCATCTTGGTGTGCGAAGCCTTGGCGCAATCCCAGAGCTGAATTCCGTAGGTCCAGATGGGTTTGAGTATCACCTTGTACAGGATCAGCTTGTTAGATAATGAAAGTTGGGAATGCCTGCCGATTAACCAGTCTATTTGTTTTGTTTTGAAGTCAAGTTGTTTGCGTTTGGTCGTAATATGTGTTTTCCAGGCAAGTCGATGGTCGAGATGCAACCCAAGGTATTTGACTTTGGTCCTTACTGGTAATGGGTTGTTGTTGGCTGGCAGACTGTGCGTATGTTGGTAAAAGTCACTTGAGTTGATTTGCCATGATTAACGGTAATTCTCCACTTCTTGAACCAGTCGTCTAGTAGATCGAGGTGTCTCTGTAACTGGTACGCTGCTACATCTGCATTATTATTAACTGCCAAGACAACTGTGTCGTCAGCGAACGTTGCTATTAATGTATTTGGTGTATTTGGAGCGTCTACTGCATAGATGAGGTATAGGAGTGGACCCAACACACTGCCCTGTGGCACCTCTGAGTTGATTTGGCAATATTTTGATACATAGTTGTTCAGTTTGACTTGGAAAAACCGTTCACTGAGATATGACTTTAGGTTTAAGTAGAATACCTAAATAGAATACCCAGACAGGGGTAAGTGTTGTTTTATTTTATAAAGAAGGCCCGTATGCCATATCTTATCGGAGGCCTGTTGTATGTCCAAAAACGCCGCTGCACAAACTCTTTTTGTCTCAAAACTTTCCATGATTTTGATAACTATCCGATGGCTTTGTTGAACTGTTGAATGGCCTTCTCGAAAACCAAATTGAGAGGGAGGAAGTATGTTATTTAGATCGACTGTTTCATGAATTCGCTTAAGGAGTAGTTTCTCAAAGATTTTGGATAGCAGAGGAAAAAGGCTTATTGGTCTATAAGATGAGCTTTGTGAGGGAGGCTTCCCAGGCTTAGCTAGCATAATGATCTGGGCAAACTTCCATTGCAGGGGAAAGTAGCATAATCGCAAGATGCTGTTATATATGGTAGTTAGAAAAACCACTGATTTTCTGGGAAGATGTTTAAGTATGTTTCCAACTATAAGGTCATAGCCTGGGGCTTTACAATTATTAATTAGTTGTATTTGGTTCCAGACTTCAGTTGGTAAAAACGGTTTCAGTAGAAGTGAGAGTTGGCACGACGCGTCGAGGAAAACTACAATATCGGTGTCATCATTATTGGGTTGGGGTGGTGTAGTAGTAAAAACGTTTTCAAGGTACGTAGCGAATATATCTGTTTTTTCTTTATCCGATCTAGCCTAACTACCATCCGGTTTTTTAATTGAGGGAATTGTTATGGTTGGTCGTTTTAATTTTTTTGTCACTTTCCACACAGAGTGGTCAGTAGGAGAAAGCTTAGTGATTTTTGCGTAAAGGTTTTGTTACGCACGTCGCGTAGTGTTGTATGTAACCGATGAGTAAGACGATTATACACAGTTTTGTCTTGTGCGTTTCTGGTTCTTTGCCATGTTGTCCTAGCTCGACGTTTTGCAATAACAAGTTCTCGTACGTGCAATGGTATATTGCTAATTTCGGGTGGAGCCGGAGCTGGAGTTGGTGTAGCCTTCCATGCAATATTCTGTACCAAAGTTGTAAAGTAATGAATTGTTTCATCCAGATCATGCTTGGTTTTAATTCGAATAGCAAGATTAATCGTCTGCTCTAGTTGAGTTTGAAAATAGTCCCAATCAGATAACTGCAAAGTCGAGTAAGTCTGGTAATCCATTTTGGTCACTTGGCCAGTAAGTGGGCATTCCTGTAGAGAGATAGTCAAGATTGCTACGATCTTGATCCCCATACTCTGTGTTTCGCGTTCCAGTCTCTCCCTACTATAAATTTGTTCCCGAGGGATTGCAAGAAGTCTTCGTATTCTTCAGTTGTAATGGAATATCTTGGTGGGCTGTATACCGCAGCAATTATAAATAGATACAGCTGAGTTTGCACTTTTATGCTGGCGCTGTGAATTTTATCTGTTCGGTAAGATTGGAGCTCATAGTCTGTAACTGAGTTTTTCACGATGACAGCAGCTCTGCCTTGAGCGGTATCATTTGGGTGATTACCAAAGTATACAGAGTAGTGTGGTATTTTAATTGCGGTTTTTGATGTTGCTTGGGATTCTAATATAAGTAAGATGTCTATTTTTTCTAACTGTAGGAATGTTATTATCTCCTGCACGTGGCTGGCAAGACCATTAGCGTTCCACAGTGCGATTCTTAATGATGAAGCCATTTTTAAGCCAATTTATTGATGACCGAAGAGAGTAGATTAAGAATCATGCTATTCTGGTTCATGATTTGCGTAAACATTGTTTTGAACTCTACGAGGAAGTTAGATGTTCAAATGTTGCTCGTTAGATGTGACATTGTGTCTCTCTGTAACCACTTGCGAAAACGTTGGCTTGTTCCGTTGTAGACCTGCAGTTCCATTACTGGAGGTAGTTATTTGCTGTGGGAGTGGAGGATAGTCGTTTGCATTTAAGTTGATTTGTTGCTCAGATATTTTTATTATTGTTTTAGTTACGTCTTTATATGGCCCGTTTCTGGATTTTTGCAGGTCTTTATAAACTACACAGCCTTTATAGTTAGCTGGGTGGTTCCTGTCACAAAGGACACACTTGTCAGGTGTATTTGGCGTTTTTTTTTACGAAGGATGGTGTTATGTCCTTCACCACATTTGACACTTTGAAAAGGTCTGTTGCAATATTTTTTTGGGTGTCCATATTGCTGACAACGGATGATATTTTTCTTTCTAGGAGGTTCAGTTGAAACCTTTTGGTTTCCCAAATAATTAACATTGTATATTGTTTTATTATTTGATTTGGGCTCTAGATCTACCATGAACAATGGCAGAGGTTATTTGATTACCCTATGGCGTACGTTAAAAATGTTTCCTACTGTATGCCCCAGATTGACAAGCTCTTCTTTAATGTCGTCTGTTGGTGTGGAATGGTGGACATTTCGAATGAAAACTCTGTATGATCGATCTTCTTTGAGTTGATATGTATGGAATACAATCGCTTCATCTTTGAGGTGTCTAGTTAGCTTCCTATATGAATTTGAAGTTAAAGTATTAATTTTAATTGTCACCGGCCATTGTCTTAGTGTAAAATTGTTCTTTTTCTAAGACATTGGAAATATTTTCTACCATTTGATTGTAGTTATTAACACCGTATATGTACACCGGTGGAGGCTTTGGAATTTTTAGTTGTTGATTGTTGAATATTTGTTCTTGTTCTTGGTTAATATTTTCCGTTTGGGATAAGATTTCATATCTGTTGAATGTACTCTTTTGATTGACTTTAGATGTGCTAGGAGCAGGTTGTGTATCGTTTTTTTCCCTTTTTTGATGGTTTGCCATTTGTGTTTATTTTCATTAATAAGGTCACAGGAACTTTCGTGATCCATGTCTGTTAAATTTGCGTCAGAATCCTCATTTATTTGTATATCGTCTCGATTGATACTGTTTATAGATCTCTTAGACTGCTTATTATAATTAAGCTGCTTAGCCTGGTGAGGCGGGGTTGTTTGAGGGTGTATTAATCGAGGTGGGGAAAGTATGGGTTGATTTTGGGGCGCATATTGAGTTTGTGAGTTAAATTGGGTTTGAGTCGGTGCGTATTGGTATTGCTGAGAAACTGGATTATAGGTAAGACCCGTGTTTATTGAAGTATTTGGATTATTTATTATTGCGGATGTTTCGGGAAGCGTAAACCCAATGCCGCCTCCGATTTTAACCATGATTTAAATTTACTACATATACGACTAGTAATATTGTAGTACATACGGTTTCAGTTAAGCGAAATTTAAGCTTGACCTCTGATTACAGTTATCGACAGAACAAGATATAGAAAATGACTCGTAATTCTAATATTAGAAGAAAATACAGGCCTGATCTTAATAGCAGGTAGATCGTTTTGGGGCACTTATATATCGAAGCGCAGCACTCGACCGTCAGCTTCGAAATACAAGCGCGGAATGAAAACATAGTTAAAGAGCAAATAATATAAATACAAACGAAAATTTTAAGACAACTTTAGTTGACAAAGAAAGTATTGTAAATTCTGATATAAATCATATAAATCATTGTAACAAATCTATAAAAACATTTACAATCAAATCGTCGTCTCACATGGTTCCATGCCGCAAGCAAGAGGCTAATCAAAGCATAGACAGTTATAGATTGTAGCAGCTGTAGGTCACTTACAAGAGGACATCTTGCATATTTAAAACTAACTCTTACTGTTGGATCGAAGAATTAAAGAGATAAACAACCAACTAGATGTTTCAAAGCCGGTATATAAAAGCAAATGAATATTTGAGAGAAAGCTTAAAAAAAGTACTACTGAAGCACATGTTAAGAATTATGTGACAAATAACATGACGAAGTCAGAAAAATATCTGTTATGTTTTACTTCAAACAGCAAGGGTGTTTTTGAAAGTTTTAAAAATGGAATAAATAAAAAACTCGAAGTCATGATGAATGTAAATTTCTAACCCCATAATGTTATTGACATATTGTTTCTTCATACGACCAATAAATCAGAAACGAACTTAATAAGATTTGAACCTTTTTAAATTTTTAAATATGATAAATTAATAGATTGTTAATTAAAAATAATAATGTAACTGCACTCTCACTTATGAATACTGGCTTAATGGAAGTGAACTTCAAATGTATGTCATCAACAATTTTTAATTGGCGGGTGCTTTTTGTAAGTAAAATGGTTATGGAAGATGCATGCTTTACATAAATGCATTAATGATATGTTTAGAATTATTTGCTGTCTATTTAAAAAGTCTAGACAGTGCCTTAATAAGATTATATAAAACTCCCGAAAGTGCCTACTAAAAATGTATAGATAAATTGATCGACGCTTTTTTAGTTACTAGTTACACATGAAATAAGTAATAAACTGTTTATCTTAGGAGGATGTAATCTCAACATTTTTGATGAATATAATAGTCAAGTTTAGATGGGTTATGTTGATGTGACAGAAGAGACCAGGTATCACAGTAACATTTTTTTATAATGCTGGAGAATACCTTACAAACTTAAATATATCTTTTAGCTCGGCCCCAATTCAATTTGGGGAAATTTTTTACAAAACATTCAATAGAATTTGCAAAATAAATTTAGAGTCGAAATATACCATTAAAAATAAAATTAAGCCTAATAAACTAAACTTGATTTATTGTTTAATTTTTGCATGGACAAAAGAAGGAAATACAAAATAAAGACATTTTCAAATATAAAACGATATACAATACAATCAGACGCAAAATAAGACTGTCGAAAAAACCTTTTAATAGTTGAAAGATGTACAGAGATAGAGGAGTTAGAAAAAATATGGCAGTTTTAACTTGCATAAAAAGATAAAACAAGTCACCGGTAATACAAAAATTAGAGAATTGAGTATATTAAAGCATGATTAGTGAAGCTAAACTTATAGCAACAATACATAACCAAATTATTTTAGGACTAAAGATCAGATCAATATAATGCTATCAAATCAAAAGACGCACTGAAAATTACAAGGGAAGAAATGGAACATCCCAAAAAAATGCAATTACTGTTATAGTACAATTGTTCAATACCATCTATAGAACAGGGCAGATTCCTCAGGAATCGTCCCTCTCTACCTTTGTTTCCATACCACAACAACCTCGAACTAAGTGCGATCAACACAGACTTATAAGTCTAATGAGTCATGTTTTGAAAGCTTCCTTAAGGGTCATATACACTAGAATCCACATTAGATGCAGAATTTCGGTTTTTTAACGGGATGGGTATCAGAGAGGCCATTTTTGCTTTGAATGTCCTATCACAGAGATGTCTAGATTTTAACCAAGATTTGTACATTTGTTTTATTGATTTCAGCAAGGCTATCGACAACATGAAGCATGAAAAACTTCTGAATATACCACAAAGTATAAACATTAACTACACGGCATGCAGATAATAGCAAATCTTTACTGGGGACAAAATGTCAAAGTCAAATATGATAACAACATAACAGATAAAATCAGCATTTAAAAAGGAGTTAGGCAAGGTTGTGTTCTTTCTTCAATGCTATTCAGCGTCTATTTGGAATTGATATTTTGAGAAGCATTGTAGACTAAATCAGTAGTTCAATTAACATTAGGTCCTGATTGTGGGTGGTCTGGAAGATATGCAGAAACTGGTAAGTACAGTAACAACAGTTGGCAAAGAATATGGGCTACCTACCAATATTAATAAAACGAAAATGATGGCGATTTCAAAAAGAAATAACAATGCTGGCAACCTAACCATTGGTAATAGAACGGTGGAAAATGTTCAGCATTTTAAGTACCTCAGCACTATGATTAATCAAAATATCACACATAAGACGGATAAATTGTCAAGAATTGAGCAAACATTCATTAAACTGAGAAAACTACTAACAGCTCAGAATCTTTCACTGGCCTTGAGAGAAAGAATGGATAAATGCTATGTGTTCCCAGTACTATTGTACTGTCTTAAAGGATAGACTTTCAACAAAGAAACCACAAAGAGGCTAGAATTCTTTGAGCTCTGGGTATATAGACGTATGCTGAAAATTTCCTGAAAAGATCGCATTACAAACCAACGGGTCTTAGACAGAATGAATAAGGATTGAAGGTTCTAGTCACCATCAAGAAAAGAAAGAGTTCCTCAGCCACATTTTACGCAACGCTAAATACGGAATTCTGCAGCTTGTCCTGCAGGGCAAAATAATTGGACGAAGAAGTGTCGAACGACAAAGGATTTCCTGATTGCGCGATTGGTTCGGGCTTTCATCCGTACAGTTATTCCATAGAACCCTTTCAAAATAAGAAGAATCTTAGTAACAAGTTTGTATGTTTGGGACAGTAGAGATATCGGTCTGTAATTGCCAAGGTTTGTTTTATTTCATTTTTTGAGCTTTTTCGTTTACTCAACTCAAAATTTTTCGCCTTCCCAAATCTTGATGCTCTAAACTACAGCTTATGCCGCCAGAGGTTAATCAGGCTCTGAATATAAATAAAAAAAGTAATAGTTACAACTTTATAAACAGACACAAAAATTATTCACTAGCTTTTGTGATTGGTGACTCGTGAAGCTGTTAGATCCATCATCTGGTCCAGCTGGCCCTGAACATTAATTTATACGGGAGCAGCGTGCCCGGCGTCTTAGCTCTTCTTTTACGGTTTTGCATGTCATTGGCCCTGATCTTGAACTGCACGGGATTTGACTGGACCTAATCCATTGTGACCAAAACGGGTTCCACCAGTCCGCTGCAGCCGCTGCAGGAATCCGGCCCGCGAATCCGAGATGCGCGCTTACGCAACGCGGCACGCATTTTTCCGCGACTAATTTATTCCGGCCGAAAAAACAGTCGTCCAGTTACAAAAGTTCTGTTACGGCAGAGCGCAATTAAGGTGACTGATTGAGACATCGCTGCCCCTTTTCGAGACGGAGCGGATGCGCACAGTTATCTACTCCATTTCAGGCGAATGGGACGCGCGCGGCTTCCTGGTGCGCCTGCAATCTGCCCGCCGACGTTACCGGCGCGCTGTCCGCGTTATGCAATGGCTGCAGGACCCGCAGGAGCGGCCCAGCCGGAAAGCTCCTGCTCTGAAGACATCATCACTTTCGCCGCGCGATTTCGACTTAATTGATTTCGGCCCGGTTTGAAAGGATGCAATAGCCGTGAAATAGAACTCCGAGGCACTGGCCAACGCGCGACAAGATAAAGGCGTTGCTTAATAATTACCATAACACTTTTTTCGATGTTCAATTTCTATTTACGTGCTGCACCAACAACGGACAGTTATTCGGTGAAAATGGCCAATAAACAAACAAGTCAGCAGGCGATTGTGGGCGTATTACAAGGTTTAGTTCTGCGAGCGCCTTCATTCTTCATTCAAGCCCACATATTTCAGGCCTAATTGATTTTAAATGGACGAAAACATGGCCAAAAACAAATTAGAAGAAAGCACAATAAAAAACTACAACGTTGTAATGTTGTAATTATGCAATAACTGGTATTGTGTGCAACTATTAAATTAGACCTTTAAGGCAATGTTAAAACAGTTGCAGAATAAGCTGGAATACATAAAAGGATGATGCAATTTATTTTTTTAATACAAATTGCTTTTAATGGTATACATAACTTTATATTTTTTATTGCCTTATTTATTATTGAGTAAATATATAGTTTGGCGTGAACTTGGAAATAGGATGATTAAATTTACAATCTTTTAGTCTCTAACACGGTGTGGCATTGACTGTTTTTTTAAGTTTATACCTTTAAATAATTAATTATACAGTTAAGGTATTTGAAAAATATCTTGCATCATCCACAAAGGTTTTGATAGCCATCCGCTTGAACACTAAATTTTTATTATTTTCTTTTTTCAATATATCGTACAAGAAGCTTTTCCTTTAGTGAACATAGCAATTTATCGTATCTGTGCACTAATCCCTAAACTTCAGTTTTGTTTTTTATGTGAACAAGGCACTGATTGGTTAAGATGCAAGATGCCATCTAGACACGTAGTAGTCTGCACACTTTAGATCGAGTTCGAACCAGGTGTTCAAAGTATCGATAGAGTATCAGGTTTTATTGCACACGCATGTCAAGTTAAAGATCGAAAAATGTTAGAATATATCATCACGTGGTTGCAGTCCTAGAATGCCTATTTTAGCCGTTAAATTACAGCGCGAGCTAGCAAAGGTTCAGCTGCAGTTCTGTTTGAAGGATGGCTATGAAATTTTAGAACTATTTCATCAGCTACAAACTCAATTAGGTCATTTTCCATATTTATGTACTTCAAGTTTAATCGTTCTTGTTTTCTTGTTCCTAAATCATAGTAATATTTTTTTCAACTTCGGTGTGCTGCTTTCAAAAATAACAACAAAAATCGCGTCTTGGCACTTGAAGTACCGTGTTAAGCTTCATTAGGTTAGATTATATTCAAACCAAACTCAAAAAGGTTGTATACTAAAATCACTACCTAGCAACACCGAGAAATTTTACTCTCGCTTTCTGCTGGCACTTGCGAGGAAAAACTGGTACGATTACTGCTTCGGAAATATCATACAGCTTAGAAGAGCTTGAAGTGACTTAATTATAGCTATGGGTTAGTAGATACTTGAAGGTTTAATACAAGCCCCGAATTGAGGAAAACTTGATTGAGGGACACCTCAAGAATAATGGTAAACGAAAATGGTTAAATAACATTAAAAATTGCGACATAGAATACACAAAGTATAGCTACAAAAAACAAGAAATATGTAATACAATTTAAGAAAATGTATCATCATTATGGTATTAACAGAAACAAACAGAAAACAAAGCAACAGCTGATATAAATAAAAACCTCATTATATAAAGAAAAGTTGCTCAAAAACAGAAAGCAAGTACTGGCGTAGCACTTATATTATAATAATGGAAAGACGCCCCACGGAAGAATAAATATATAAATAAAAGAATCTGAATTAAAAACAAAAAGAAGACAATTGACTGTTATAGAACTGTTTTCTTAAAAAAGAAACATCAATAATAAGTAAGAGTTTTAGTTCGATTGATTATGTGCTAGTGAACAAAATTGGTAATTATAGAAGCCCTGACAACTATGTAGTAGTTAATAAAATAACTAATCTAAAATTATGGGTTAAAAATTAAAGCAAAATATAATAAACACAAATATATAAGAAACTTATAAAGCCCATCTATTATAAATAATAATAACGGTGTTAAACATCTGTACCAAATGCGATTAACGAACTATCTATCCCAAGAAGAAACAAAAAAGTTGTAGAGTTATAGAAACGGTTATACAAAAAGCCGCAGTAGAAGCTTTAAGCAAAAACAAACAAACAAAAGAACTATAGAAGAAAAAACCTAAATCACGGAATAACAAACTACAACAATTAGTAAATTATAAACACAGAGCATACAAATACTTGGCAATATTGTAAAGAACAAAGTGTAAAAGTGTATAGTAATAGGTGAGATAATTACATATATTAGTATAGAAAGTACAATAAAAAGGAAAAATAGACTACAATTATAATAGTAATGGTAAGGCTCTACGCCCCGCGTGGGAGCACGGCCTGCGAACTCTCATACGTTCGCTCTTTCTGCCCGGTCGTCGCGCACCATCTCTGATGCGGGGCGATGTGGCAAGCACGCGCCTAGACGACTGCCATTAGTCCGTCCCTCAACCACAGGACCACGCTGGCACAACTACAATTATAGACATAATAAAAACAAAAAATGGGAACAACATTATAAAAAACTGTGGGTTAACCTTAAAGCAGAAAAGGACAAATCTAGAAATAGCGAAAAGAAGAAGAAAGCTACAGAAATTGATAAAACCAATACAGAGCTTTTCAAGTATAGAGGTATGTTCCTGAAGTTAAGATTACTGCATCTCTGTAATATGTGGTGGATTTCTCAAGAGTGGACTATAGCTAAGAAATAATCGTTAATTAAAAAGAGCAATAGAGCAGACTGTCATAATTACAGAGATAGAATTTTGTTAAATTCAAGAATACAAACAATCGCAGATCTGATCCTGGAAAAATAGCTAAATATTGAAGAACGCATTCCTTACCTTGAAGTTAATCATAGATAAACGTAGTGAACCAAACTTGGAAGCACATACATCATTTCTCGACTTCACTAAGGCCTTTCACCACGTGACAGCGCCAAAATTATGGTCAACATTGTAGCACAAAATTGATTTCCTTTTCGTTTAGTCAAAGCAACAAAAGTTTGTATAAAAACACTAAAATTAGAATAGAAAATAATGACGGCGGCAAATGCTTAATATATATAAACTGAGATCTAACCAAAAGAGTTGATAGAATTCCGCAGCACTGCATGTACTCGCGTTTAAGATGAATTTTTCCGCTCAGTTCTTGATGTATTGATCGATGGGTATGATGCCGAGTTCTTCGTGTAGTTGGGTATTTCTAACATACCACGGTGCGTTGACTGTGATTCTTAGGACTTTGTTTTGGAGGCGTTCTATTTTCTGTATGTTGGTATTTGAGGTGTTGCACCAGATCGGTGATGCATATAGAACGAGAGGTCGAATTAGGGCTTTGTAGAGTAGCGTTGCTCATTCAATTTTTTAGCGAGGATTTTCGGTTGATAAGTGGATATAATTGTTGTAGTCTAGTGTAGCTTTGGGTAAGCTTCTGGTTTATGTGGTACCCCAACTTAATCGAGTGCCAAGATATAATCCAAGTATTTGATAGCACTGCTATTGGGGTTCCAAGGTATTTCATTGTCTTCAATTTGTATGCAAGGATGATTGTTAAGTTTTCTTAGTGTAAAAATTTTGGTTTGGCATTTGTAAGGATTTCTTCTGATATTCCAGGTTTTAAACCAAGTTAAAAGTTTGTCAGTAGCAATCTGTAATTTGGAGATTGCTTCATTGAGGTTATCGGCTTGCGTGAACATAGAAGTGTCGTCTGCGATGGTAGCTATTGTAGCACCAGGCTCTGCTAAATCAAACGTATATATGTTGAAGAAAGTTGGCCCCAGGATGCTGCCCTGGGGAACTCCAGCTCGGATTTTGATGATTGCGGACAGGGTTGTGTTGATTTTGACAGAAAATGTTCTGTTGTCTAGAAATGAGAATATGAAATGAGTTATGACTCTTTGGTAGATTGGTTTACTAAAATTTTTGTGAAGAACTATGTCTAGAGTATCAGGCTAGTGGTCAGCGCGATACGGGAAATAGGTGTATTCGTTAGGTGCCAAAATTTGGAAAGAGTTATTTGCGGCCAGGTTTTCAAGTTTGTTGCCTTCGGGGTTTGAAGCTCTACAACCCCACAGGGTGTTTTTGGCATTTAGGTCTCCAAGAACCAGCGTTGGTTTGGGCGTATCAAAAACTCTAGTAATATCTTCTTCGATAAGCTTAATGTTGGGCTGCCTGTAAGCACTGATTATTGTGATGTTGCTACGATCATCGAGTTTGGCTTTAATTGCAATCAACTCGATTTTTAAGTTGGGAATTTCGGGGAGTAGAGAACGCACGTATTTGTTTTGATAGTACGCCATCCAACCAAAGAACTCAGAAAACCAGGTAAACATAAACATATTTGTCGCAATGCTGTTTGCAAACGATTAGGTTTATAATCGTTAATTCAAAAGAGCAAACGAGCAATTTGCAGGCCAAACAATTTTTCAGAAAATCACAACTGTCAAGATCTAAAATTATTATAAATGACAATAACCTAGAGAAAACACAAATTTGCGATGTCTCATACAATTATGACCAGAAAATCAATAAAAAGTATCTGCATTTAGTTTGTGACACTATAAGAAGAGCATAAAAGAACAAAACAAGAAATAAGTTGTAGATAAAATGTTGTTTGGCATTGAAGGTGCCCATTTTGGTGGCAGAGCGATACATTGATCTGCAAGAAAGCCTTGCTGAATTAATCAAGGAGTGAGATTCCTCAGAAGAGCTAAATGATGCATCCGATTGGAATGATTTACTAACAAACACATCGGAAATGATCTACTCACAGCTTTAACACATTGGTAATCAAATTCTTGACAAGATAGTAAGGTCATGTACCTGAATGATTTTAGAAAGCCTTAAAGCTATTCTATACTATCGAAGAGGAACTAGAAATATAGAATGAACTCGGAAACGACAACGTATTCAACTTGTACAGGCCACAAGGTCTAATTCGACAACGACCACGAAAAGAAGGTAGTTAATTGTCTGTACTTTAGTTAGGTAGGTGATCAAAATAATCTTTGAGCTTTCATTCCTGTGTAACGTTTGTATACCTAGAAGCTTGTGTCTATGTTATTTGTCATGTCAAATGCCTAAAGCATAATAATGGCAAAGAGAAAAAAGAACTTTACGTTAAATGTGCATTAAAAGTTATTTTGATTATTAGAATATTGAAACCATCGATGAAAAAACTATATATTCTTCCATTGAACCATTGTGAAAATACGGAAACTTTATTTTCATTAATTTAAGCAGCTAAGCACAATCCTTAGAAGAAGTTTTTTCCCACAATGCCGCACAGCTGAAATAGCCATAAAATACTTTCCAATATGTTTATAGCATTCTGTCTTTAAGTGGCAAATATAGTTTTTACAGTTACTAAAGAATGAAAATACGTTTTGTGGTCTTTTTTTAAACAAGAAAAATATTTTATTGCCTTTATTCTAATTAAAACTCAGCCTCACAGATATTTCCTAAAATCGAAAAAGTGTCATCTACCAGTGCCTCCTGGAATTTGTTTTTCACAAGATAGATGCGAAACTAAAAAAATATTTAGTTATTGACCTACAAATTAGGACAGTTATAGAAGACGGTCATTTTACCGAACAGAAGACAAAAAGTAATGTGGTCTTTAAAATATAAATAAACTAAAAATTACAGTTTAGAAAAGAAATATATACAATATAATATCCAACCAGCGATCTGCAGATCAAACCAATTTTATTGGAGAAAGCACTGAATTATGTGGATTATGCGCATTTCCACATTTTTTAAACTAAAATTGGATTCCTTTCAAAGGTTCTTGACACCGTTAATGATAAACACGGGGAGAGATTCCTTAAAAAAATTGACCTCAACATATGCCAACTGCTAGTGAACCAGTAACAGGGAAATTACAAGAGCCTTACAAACGAAAATCTCATAAAGTTACAATGACACTGTAATTACATATAATCTGTTCTGGAAGGAACGTCCTTATTAAGTGAATGCATGCAAAAATGTCGCATATACGAAAACAGGAACCAACAAAATTATTGCACTGGTGGCTTCGTGTTCAAACTAGCAAAATTCATTATTTTTGCGAGTTTTATTCAAAAACGAGAAAATAAATTTAATACCTAATTTTTTAGGGTATCTATGGGCGATTCAAAATACTTAGTATACTTTTTTCCTTTACAACTCTCTGCTAATTTCTTTTTAAATAAACTCATATTGTATAAAAAATAGAATATTTATTGATTACTTAATGACCTCAATCACACATTCAGGTTTGCTGATGAATTTGATCAGCTGCTGTTTGCGACCGTCCTGATTAATTCTGATTGTTGTTATTCTTATTCTGTTTAATTTTTAAATGAACTTATTTTTTCGATGAGAATTCACTTGCAGTTTTATTTTTCTTGAAGACTAAACTTTTTTTAATATACATTTATTGCTAGATCAAAAATTATTTGTTATACATGGCCTAGGTAAAAGATTATGTGACATATTATAACTTAGAATATAAATATTTTGTGACATAGTGCGACAAAATAATAAGCGCGGTGAATTCACATTTGGTGAATTTTGTCTATGGTTTGCTATAACTAGGTCCTGTGGTAATTTGCGTTTAAGCCTGGTGTGAATATTAGTTTTATTTAAAGTGTTGATAGAATTCCGCACCACTGCATGCACTCGCGTTTGAGATGAATTTTTCCGTACAGTTCTTGATGTATTGATCGATGGGTATGATGCAGAGTTCTTCGTGTAGTTGGGTATTTCTAACGTACCACGGTTTGTTGACTATGATTTTTAATATTTTGTTTTGGAGGCGTTGTATTTTCTGTATGTTGGTATTTGAGGTGTTGCACCAGACCGGTGATCCATATAGAACGAGAGGTCGAATTAGGGCTTTGTAGAGTAGCGTTGCTCATTAAATTTTTAGCGAGGATTTTCGGTTGATAAGTGGATATAATTGTTGTAGTCTAGTGTAGCTTTGGGTAAGCTTCTGGTTTATGTGGTACCCCCAGCTTAATCGAGTGCCAAGATATAATCCCAAGTATTTGATAGCACTGCTATTAGGGTTCCAAGGTATTTCATTGTCTTCAATTTGTATGCAAGGAGGATTGTTAAGTTTTCTTAGCGTAAAAATGTTGGTTTGGCATTTGTCAGGATTTATTCTGATGTTCCAGGTTTTAAACCAAGTTAAAAGTTTGTCAGTAGCAGTCTGTAATTTGGAGATTGGTTCATTGAGGTTATCGGCTTGCGTGAACATAGAAGTGTCGTCTGCGAAGGTGGCTATTGTAGCACCAGGCTCTGGTAAATCAGACGTATATGTTGAAGAAAGTTGGCCCCAGGATACTGCCCTGGGGGACTCCAGCTCGGATTTTGATGATTTCGGACAGGGTTGTGTTGATTTTGACAGCAAGTGTTCTGTTGTCTAGAAATGAGAATATGAAATGAGTTATGACTCTTTGGTATATTGGTTTACTAAAATTTTTGTGAAGGACTATGTCTAGAGTATCAGGCTAGTGGTCAGCGCGATACGGGAAATAGGTGTATTCGTTAGGTGCCAAAATTTGGAAAGAGTTATTTGTGGCCAGGTTTTCAAGTTTGTTGCCTTCGGGGTTTGAAGCTCTACAACCCCACAGGGTGTTTTTGGCATTTAGGTCTCCAAGAATCAGCGTTGGTTCGGGCGTATCAAAAGCTCTAGTGATATCTTCCTCGATAAGCTTAATGTTGGGCTGCCTGTAAGCACTGATTATTGTGATGTTGCTATGATCATCGAGTTTGGCTTTAATTGCAATCAACTCAATTTTTAAGTTGCGGATTTCGGGGAGTAGAGAATGCACGTATTTGTTTTTGATGAGTATCGCCACTCCACCAGCAGCTACTCTGGAGTTTCGATCTTTACGTTGTGTGTTATAACCTGGTATTTGGAATTTGATGGCCTGATCTAGATGTGTTTCCGTTATGCAAGCGATGTCTACGTTGTAGCTTGTTAGGAAGCTAATAAATAGTGAGCGTTGGTTGATTATGACATTAGCGTTCCAGTTAAGTATGGTTAAGTTATGTATCGTTTTCCTACGATTATGGTCCATAAATGAGCATTGGTAGGAGAGTGTTGGTAATGAATGTTTTGATTTGACTGAGATATGGCGTAATGAGATCAAGTAGAGTTTGGATAATGTTGTTTGGTATTGAGGTATGTAGTGTAGGGTAGGGTAGGTTAGGAGTTAGGTTACTCTTGAATCTGTCTGCAAAAGCCTGCGTGCTGTTTACATACGAGTTAGTTGGTTGGGTTCTTTTACATTGTTTTAACAGCTCAATGTGACGAGGACAGCCGCGATAATTTGCGCTATGATCGCCTCCACAGTTAACACATTTGTGTGTATCACTGGGTTTCTTGACAGTCAGTATGGAGGTGGTTTCCTGCACATTTTACGTATTGAGGTGTTAAACTACAGTAGTTTTTCGTATGGCCATACTGCTGGGTCTTCTTCTGGCCTCTACTGTTACAATGAAGTGGAACATTGATTTTAACGAGTAAATTATTTTTTCTTGTTCGTTATTGGTTAATTCTAATGCACAAACTGGCAGGGAATTTCTATCTTTTGTGTACAGGCGTGTTACTTTAGTTATTGGTACTTGACTGATTAACTCCTTTTTTATTTCATCATCAGTGAGGGATAATGGAACGGTTTTAATAACTATAGCCATTGGTTTATCATTGGGATTTTAGTAGGTGTGATATTGAATTTTGTTTTCTGTGAAGTATTTTGTTAATATTCGAAGGTCTTCTATTTTTGTTAGATTGATGCGTAGTGTAGTTGTATTATATGTAGTAGTAAAAGCCCCCGTTGCTTTGCTTTTTATATCTTCAATTAGGGCTATGTGGTTTATGGAATTCGCTAAGTAGATTGGTGGAATTTTTGCGTTAGATGTTGTCGTTTCTGATTGTGTATTTTCTTGTACTTCTAATGCGTTGTTGTTGGAGGATTCGATATCGTTAGTTTATTTTCCAGGCTTGTTGGTAGATAATATTTGTTGTTGGCTAATAAGTCTTGAGAAGACCATGCGTAACGCTTTTGAACGTCATTAATTGGCGGTGAGAGATGATCATAATTGCGCTTAGCAGGCGCACGATGATTCATTTTGGTTTAATCGATGGGAATGTTTATGTTGACGATAAGTAAAATAAATTTTACTTACAATATTCGCTACGGACAGCCTTGAAAGTCAAACTTATCGCACCGGTAACAGACAGGCCAAGAACGTCTGCACCGTATCGCTGCTCGTACTCGACTACTAAACTTTTAATGAGCTCTACTTTTTTGTATATCATGCCAGAAGTCCTTCCCTAAGTGAGGATAGTAATTTTATATTATCTGTACACTAATTTCTAAATCTTGGGTTTTGTTATGTAAACAAGGCATTGATTGGTTAAGATGCAAGATGTTATCTAGACGCGTATTAGTCTGCACAAGGATCATCGAGTTCGAACCAGCTGTTCAAAGTATCGATAGAGTGACAGGTTTTATTGCACACCCATGTCAAGTTGAAGCTCGAAAAATGTCAGAATATGTCATCACATGGTTTGCAGTTATACGATGCCTATTTTAGTTGTTAAATTACAGCACACACTAACAAAAGTTCAGTTGCAGACGCATCTGTTTGAAAGATTGTAATTATGTTTTCAAATTCAGCCACAGCAGCGTCAAACTCAATTAAGCCATTTGCGGTATCGATGTACCTCAAGTCTAATCGCACTTGTCTTTTTTTGTTCTTAAACGATTGTACCAAGTTCGGTGTGCTTTTTTAAGCCTCTTAGTTCTTATATTTGAGGTATTGAGTTAGCTTTTATTAGGTTAAATTATATTAAAACACCAACAAGTTCTATTCTCAGGTTCACGCTCATACCCCTCAGTAACGTTAACGGTAGCACAAAGGAGAGTTGCTGGTGCTTTAAAACTCACATGATTGGCTAAGACATACTGTCAGATAAAAATCAGACAGGTTAGAAGACCTTGAACTGGCATCTCTATAACTTATTTTACTTGTTATTTTACACTATAGGGAAATTTTAAAGATACTAGAAACTGCAACAGAAGTCTCGGATCGGGCGGAAACTTGCTTGACGGACGCCAGAAAGATAATGGTAAACCAACACAGATTAATAAACATATTAAAAATTTCAACTCGATAAATACAAAGCATGGGCACAAAAAAAATATGTAATATATTATCGAAAAGAAAACTTAAACATATGGAGCAAAGTTGATTAAAAACAAAGAGAAAATTCCGACGTAGCACTTATAATAGACAAATAATAGAAAAAATCTTAACAATTAAAATTGAAAAAAGTGGCACTGAATGTCACAGGATTCTATGCCCCAAAAGAAGAACAACAAAAAATAAATTCAAAAATTCTACAAAACTCTACAGAACACCGCCAATAAAATATAATCAAATAACTACATAGTACTAGCAGAAGAAAGAGAAAAACATCCAAATTCAAAACATATTCGGCAATACGGGGTAGAAGTAATAAACAACAATAAAATTAAATTACCAGTTTACAACATACACTTGAAAATAACAAACACTTTTCTGAAAAAAAGACATCAACAAATATATATGGTTAGTAAGGTCTTAGAAATCTGATTGACCACTATCTAGTAATCAATAAAATTACTATACTAAAACTATAGATGAAAACCAAAAGAAAGCATAAAAACTGCAGAAGAAACCTATAAAAAGCACCTATTACATGACGGTATTAAACACCTACACCAAATACACTTAAAAAGCTACCCATGCTAACAAAAAAAAATACAGACAAAAAATGGGAAGTTATATAAACAGTTATACACAAAGCAGCAGCAGAAGATTTAGGGAAAAGATGAAGAACTACAGTAGAAAGGGGCCTAAAATAAAGTATAACAAACTATAACAATTAGAAATGACAAACGCAAAATATACTAGCAATACCTAATATCAAGGACAAAAATACAAATAAGATTACAAGGAACGAAGTGTGAAGCTAGAACCGCTATAAAAGAAGCATATTGCAATAGATGGGACAACTGTGTTACCAATATAGAGATAATGTACGCGGACGACAAGAAACGGTCTATAAAATTATAAAGCACCTCAACAAAGAGGCAAATAATACTGCAACTATAAACATAATAGAAACTGAAAAATAGCTTAATCCTGAAGCTAAAAATAGAAAAACGAATCCAACAGTAAATGATATAACTATGCAAGAACTAAAAAATGCAATAAAGAAATAGAAAAGCTATAAGAACAGATAAAATTGATACAGAGCTTTTCCAGTATACAGGTACGTTCCTGAAATTGAGATTACTAGATCTCTTCAACAAGTGCTGTAAATAAAGTAGAATTGATTATAAGCTAAGACACAATCGCTGATTAAAATAAGCTACAGATCAGATTGCCATAGGTACAGGAGTACCATTTTATTAAATTCAAGTATAAAATTATATTCAAAAATATAAACAATTGTAAGTGTGATCTGAGAAGAAACTCAAAATGATTTTAGAAAAGGGTCATTCTACGCAGTCCTTATCTTGAAGCTGATCATAGAAAAACGCAGAGAACGGAACTTGGGAAACACATTTGTATAACACTTATCGACTTCAACAAAATGACAAGATATGGCCAGTTATAAAAGAAAATGTGCCCTCTGATCTAATAAAAGAATGAGAATTCTTTACCAAAGTACTAAAATTAGTATAGGAAAAATGGCGACGACAAATGCTTGATATACATAAATCAAGGCGTAAGACAGGAGTGTGATAATAAAGATATGGAAAAGAAAGCTCCTAAGAGAATCCAGATAAACATAAACAAGTATATTAACAGTGCTGTTCGCAGACAACTACGGTATAATCGCAAATCTAAAAAACAATCTACAAGTTAAACAACATATCAAAAAAATAAAATGCTGAATATCAACATTTAAAAAAATAATGGTCTTTAGGGACAAACAACCAGTGAGATCTGAATTATGTCTCCATACGATTATAACCAGGGCTTTGAAAAAATGAGTCCACATTGCAAAGGATGCGCAGCACTATAAGAAAAGCTTAAGAAACAAAACAGAAAAGGCGGCGCACTTAAAATTTACATTGACTAGAAAGTATTATACGAAAATCCAATCCGCGAGGATCAGGTTCCTAAGAGAAATCAAAGAACGCAGTTGGTTAGATAAGTTTATCAACGAACACATCAGAGACGAGCTACAAGTACTATAAATAAAAAACAAAATAGAAAAAAACAGACAGAATAAGCCTAGAAAGACTCCAAAAGCTCGCTGTACAATACCAAAGAAACTCAAGACATGGGAAAACCTCGGCAATTATGACATATTGTACAGAGAGGCTTAATCTGATGTCGAAAAAAGGCTTACGTTAATTGTCTGTGCTTCGGTTTTAAGATAGGTGTACCTAAGGGAATGGTAAAATTGGGATCTCGCATCTGTGCCATTTGTCAAGTGGATGGCTTGTGCTACATTAAGTGTCTAAGGAATGATAATAGAAAAAGAAAAAAACGTGTACTCCAACTTAACATTAGTTCTACGCCATTGAGGATTGGACCATGGATGAAGAAGTTACGTATTCTTCCGTTGAACCAGCTCGAGAACATGGAAACTTTACTGTTGTTAATTCAGCAGCTAAGCGCAACCCTCAGGAGTAACACTTTTTTATTAAAGCTTTAAAAATAATACTGAAGTATGCGTTTTCTCACAATAAAAATTGCCCCCAGTAGTGCATGTTGCATAGATGAAAAAGACGTACAATATCTTCAAGTATATTCTATAATGTATATGGCACTTTATTCTTGGATAGCAGGTAAAGTTTCATACTTTTTTAAGTAAAATAGTCAAAGTAAAGCAATTTAAACTAGTCAACATCATCCGCTTCTGAACAAAAAAATATCTTGTTACCTTCACTCTATACAAAATTCAGTTTTACAAAGGTTTCGTAAAAGCTCTACATCGAAATAATATCACTTACTAATTATAAAGAGCCGCAATTTTATCCAAAAAAGCCGAAAGTAGTATGGTATTTTATTAAAAATAGAAACGGACTCAAAATTACAGTTTAGAAACAATTACGGGGATATCAAATTCTATTATCCAAAAAGCGATGTAAAATCAGCAGAAAAAACAATTTTCTTGAAGAAAGCTGTGACTTATGTGGTAATGGATGCGCATTTCCAAAACAGGCTATCATATGTTTTTGAACTGCCCCATGGAATTTCTCCCACATGCTCTTTGCACTATAATGGTATACATGGAGAGATTCCACCAACAAATTGCTTATAACAAAATTTTAGTAAGCTAATCAACTACTATTAAACCAGTAACAGGGAAATCAGAAAAACCATACAAACAAAAGTCTCATAAAATGGACCCATGGCACTTTAATCGCATATAACCTGTACCGGAAGGAACGTTCTTATTAAGCGAATGTAAGCACGTAAAATGTCGTATATTACAAAAACAAGAATTAACATAATAGTTCTATGGGTGGTCTCGTGTTCACCATAGCCAAATTCATTAAATTTGGCGATTTTTATTCAAAAGCGAGACAATAAATTATTTTTTGTTGACCAATGTTAAATTGGTTAATTTTAACAGTAGAATTTAATACTTAAAAAGACTCACTAAATTCTTTTAGGATAACTACTAGCTGATCCAAAATGCTTTTTTTCACTCCTCCCTTTAATTTTCAATTTATTTGAGAGAAGATACAATGTTTATTGATTACTAAATGACTTCACTGACAAATCGAGAGTCTACATGTTAGTTTGGTTGCTTGTCATCCAGATCAATTTTGATTTTTGTTGTGAATTCTACAACGTGCATAATCTTCTTGCCCTGTTCAAATACACAAAGGACAGATACATAGAGAAACCTAGAAAAACAATACACAAGTTTTAGCAGGGTGTTTAAAGAAGAATTTCTAGAAAGCAAAGTGGAAAAACATTCCAAAAACCTAAAAGAACAATTGAAAGAAGAAATTAAAAAAGCACAGACGACATTTACAACCAAAGGAGAAGATCTGTAAGTAGTAAACAACTAGTTTTTGGTGAATAGAGACACAAAGGCTACAGCGCGAGCAGGAGCTTAATTTCGAAATGAAAATTAGTGTTGGAATTGAAGCCCCAACGAGAGAACAATCATGCAGAAAGATCGCGAGTGATTCGATGAGGTAAGTTTTAAAGAAGACATGAAGCAATGGGGCCAACAAACTGGGTTCATGGCACTTCAAATATTTCTGAAAATCAGATTAATCAAGGTAAGGCAGGAAATTTCTTTAACAAAATTAAACTAAAACAATTAATAAAGCATTTTCAGAGTCATTGAAATCCTCTTTTCTTCTATTTTCGATTTCTTCAAAGATTAAAAAGTCCAAGACTCGAAAAATTGACATAAAACCAAAAACTAGATAGCCTTGAGTCCTAGTAAAGGCAACAAAAATCTCGAAAATTAGAATCTTGACCTTTCAACTTGCAAAATGAAAAACAGAAGCTTGATTGCACTTCAGACGAGAACATGGAATTAGAAAACGAAATCGAAATAGGTCAACTCAACAGTTACATTTACAGCTTTTTTCCTCACTATTAGCACTGCCGTTGTAACGGCCCAGTGTTAAAAGCCAATTAATTTACAATTAATTCCAAGAATTACACATACGACATTCCAAACACCCATAGTTTAAACGGAAGTCGAAGATAATCAAACTAATTGCTTACGGCCAGGCCAGGGCTTAAAAAAAAGCTTTGAGAGGTAGAGAACAGGGCATTTTGCAGTATTTATAAAAATATAAGTCTTTGTCACAAATAAACATGATTAAAAGTCTTATTATACATTTCAAGAACATATTTCCGCATATTTTCTTTTTGAGATTTATAAAAGAGTATGAAAACAGACAAACACTACGATATCAAATCAACACACGATATCAAAAGCGTTGAGTGACAAGTGTTCAGAAAAAACACAATAATCTTACATATTTGCAACAAAAACAAACAACATGTGTGATATAAGTATTAATAAAAAGTACAGGATCATTTAATTTGCTATATGGCGTTCGACATAAACAAAAAAAATCTAAATCATTCGACTAGTTTCTAGGGACAAATTGGTAAAATGGTACACTTTTGCCGCCTGTGCAAACTATTGGTTTGATTTTTTCGGGCCAGACCTAGTATATAACACACAAATACAACATTTTTATCTTTTTATTTCAGCTGCACGCTAGAAGGTACTATAAACAAGAATCTATCAATAGAAAATATTGTCAAGAAGAACTAAGGAAAAACATTAGTTTAATAATGACTCTCAGAAAGTAGCAACCGTAAAAAAGTTTAATTAGGCACTTTAAAACAACTATTTTGTACTAAAAAACTAGTGTCTCTTCTGTGCAGCAGTCTTAGCTTAGTAGTAGAGAGTAGAATAAATCTTTTTAAAAAATTTAAAAGATAATTGTTAAGAAAAATATTTTATGTTACCTATGAGAAAGCTAAGCCAGCATGGTCCCGTGGTTGACTCGGGTTCAATTCCCGGTGCTCTCTGATGCCTGGCGGGTGGCCTACTCAGTCACTAAAAATAATTGAGTACCTGCGTTCACTTCGAACAAGGGGTAATAATGGCAGTCGTCTTAGGCGCGGTGCTTGCCACATTGCCCTGCATCAGAGTTGGCGCGCGACGACCGGGCAGAGAGAGAGCGAACGTATGAGAGCCTTAACCTCTTAGTTCGCAGGCCGTGCTCCCACGCGGGGCGTAGAGCCTTCCCATTATTATTATTATTATGAGAAAGCTATTTATAGATGACCTAGAAATAGGTAAACTTATAAGGAGAAGCATTACAATATCAGGACCAGAAAGAGTCAGCAACGAGGGATGACGTGCAAAAACATATCATAGTAAATGAGTAGCATGGAAAAATTGGAAGATATTGTAAAAATATCGATCCACTCAAAACAAGAAATTCTTATTAGAACTGGTACACAAATTACAAACTTTGTATTTTTAATTATATTAATTGGTAATTTATATAATAGTCTTTCACATATTAATAAGTAGTCTTAAATTCCCATTTATTCTACACCCTCAAGAGTAAAAGGAGGATGAAAGAAGAAGAAGCAAAAATTCCCATTTCTTCACGTCACGCCATGAAGAAAGGAGAAAAGTTTTGAAATTCGTTGTCGAGTTGAAGCAAAAGCCAGTTTTAAAATATAAAGCTATGAAATGTGAGTCGCTATTTCTTATGACTAATTCCTTTTGTATTATATTTACTGCATATTCTTTCTATCAAATGAAAACTGGTAAGGACTGTTGACAAAAGACATCGTTTTTTCTAGTAGGGCTTACATTAACCCTCGGTGGTCACCTGTGGTCAATTCGACACCAAAAAATTTTCAATGCTCAATGTGAACAAGTATACATTTGAAATTCGCGCCAGCCCGCCGTATACATATATTTGACGATGCCCTCTGTAGGATAGAACAGCGAAAATAAATTCAGCTGCGTCAGTCTTCTCGCAGAATTTGAGTGAAGTGGACACTAAATTTTTCTGGGGCCATTTCGACCCCATACGACCAGCGTGTGATTATTACGAAATGTGACCACCGAGGGTTAAACACATATCTAATCTTATATTTAACTGCTATATAAGAATGTTGAATAAATTTCACGATTTTGAAGTAATTTTCCCATTTAAATTCCTAAATTTTTTAATTCCTTGTTTTTTGTGAGTTAGCATAAGCTTTGTTGTCCTGAATTTATATGGTACATAATTACTATGCTGTTTTTCCTTGAATTTCGTAAACAGACAATAACTAGATTTATCTTATGTGTGCGACGTGACTTCCTGTCAAAATTCAGTTTTCTTTATATCTGTAATTTTTAGACTAATCATAATCTATGGAAACTATTATAATGCTTTCCTTAATGTTAACTAGCTATTTGACTAGCCAGTGTTGGTTGGTTAGTCTCTATAGTTGTTACTTGCGTATTCCGTTCACGCTTAGTTCATACCTCAAGGTAAGCGTGCACTAAAGCTCTACAAATAAGTTATACGTAGCACTTTAATTGCCTAGGTTGCTTAACCAAAGATAATAAATAAATACAAAGGAAGCTAACTTGCGTGAACGTCCTTTTTAAAAAGTTCACTGATGTTCCTTAATATATAACTATAGTAATAGATCTATTATATCTTAACAAAAAACGCGTTAACGTATGTATGCTTTATACAAAAAGTAACTTAACAAGTTAAGATTTGATCTTGTGATAATTTTACAAGGTTCAAAAGAAAAGTTTTAGGTAGTTACGTAAGCTTCAAAACTATTCTAATACATAATACATGATTATCCATTTTTTAAGAGTGATACATAGTTTCATATTTTTAAATTGCACACCCTGTATTTTTTATATTTTATTGAGTGTTTCCATTTTAGCAACACTCCTAACCTAACTAACCTAAAAGTCAAGTTTCTGTTCCTGTTCTGCTGATTATCTATAATCTGCTTTTGTTTCTAACCTTCCTAAATCTTTTTTTAAATTTCCGGAATATTCTTCTGCGTTTTCTTTAATTTTTTTTAAACTTACAAATCTTTTTCTTCCAAGTCCTATTCCAATGCTCAATCTTTTGGATTGTCTTTTTGTGTTACTCTTGCTTTTCCAATCAAAGTTCTAGAGTATTTTTCTTTGTTAGTTTTTTTATTCTTCTATTGGTATTCTAAAATTTTCTTTTATGTTTATGTCATTTCTTGAAATTTTCTTCTCAATTTTTCTTTAAAATTTTTAGAATATTCTTTTGAGTTTATTTTCAAGTCTTATATATTTCCTTTTTTTCTTCTTACTCTAATTCTTTCCTTAAAGTTCTGGAGACAGAAGTAACAGAATTGTCCGCAAATTATTTTCAAACATCCGTGCTACTGATGTTGGCATCGACTATAAACCATGTTGTAGTTTTATGTAATACGACACGGTTAAGGCAAAAAGTGGAATATAAAACTAGCGTCGGTAGTATATAAACTTAATTAGCTGAACTTATTACTAGTTTGATGTCTAGACATCTAGCAGCTAGGGGCAAAGTAACAAAATGGATACCTAAATTTTACACAAACTTAGCGAACACCAGTAAACGTAAAGTCCAGAAACACACATTGCTTCTCAAAAATGTAAGGCTAGTACTCGTATTTTGCTTATAACACCAGAGAGCAAACGGTGCAGTGGTTCAATACAGGAAAGCCACAGAAACAAATGTTCAAACCAGATTTGCACCTACAGAAAGTTGTGGTTTTTTATATGGGGAGTTATTGAAATTGTGGTACATTGAGTTTGTCTGCGTAGCCATTAGTCAAAACTGACGTGTACACTATCAGTTGAGTGCATGTCGCCAGAAATTATACAACAAGCAACCATCGTTTGTTGATCTTTTGCGTCCCATATTCTTCCATGGTAAATCACGTTTAAAAGTAAAAAATCAACGTTATAGAGTATAAATTTTATCCCGTTTATTCACTAAACACGCCCCCCCTTCAGACTTTTATATATTTTGCCATTGTAGACATTTCTTGAATTATTTATACCGTTAGCGATTTCTTAGGTCTTTGTAGTCCTAGCTTTTGCTACAGGCCCGTTAAATAGGTGGGGGAAAGGAGGTAGAATTTTCTAGTCCCATAGTTCTGAGGCCCGAGAAACCTCCTGTATATTATTTATAATAAAAAAAATTTAATTTTTAAAAAATGTTCCATGAATTTGATTCTGTGCAAATTCAAAAAGCTGCATCATATTTCATTACATTGCAGCAGAAGAATAAACCGTTAAAATGATAGTTAAGACGAAATACGTGGTGTGTTTCGAAAGTATGGAGGTATACAATAAAAAAATTACAATTACAATAACAAAAAATAATAAATAATTAATACGAGATACAAGACACATCATACATAAACCTTCAAAGTAAGCCTCTTGAGATTTTATACACTTTTTCGGAGGTGCCAGATCGAGAAACTTCTGTTTCCGAATTTTAGATAGTTATGATCCAGTTATAATATTTTTGAGAGATTTGGTTATACTTGTTTCTAGAAATTTGGTTCAATGGTAGTAGCCTGAAATAAGTCGTTAGCCACGAAACGGTGCCGTTATGTGTTTCATATTAAAGCACCCCGAAAAAATTTTACAGACTTCAAATTTTGGAATGTCCAACCCATCTTCTAGTTTTCAGACTGTCAGTCGTTAATCTTTGCCGATTGTACACTGTAAAAGTTCAGCATTTTTTGATAGTCTCCTGGTTATTAGTCTTTCAAAAATAGATTCCCATCCAACTCTAAATCGATTGTATCATGTACCATGAGTTGTAAAAATAACTTTGATTTTTAGTGCAATATTATTTAACTATTGATTATTAGCATATTAATATAATATTTTGGGGAGACCGATAAAAATCTTTTTCTCCGTTCAGCGTTATTTTTCAATTACTCTGGCTACTGTGGAGGGAAAATAGTTTTCTAAAGAAATGTATTTCTTTGTTTAAAGTCTTCAAAAACATATGCAGCAACAAAATCTCTCAGATGTGCTTACTTGTGCATAGTTCTAAAGCCGAGATGTACTTTGGAGCTTTTTAACAAAAGTGGTAATTTATAGTTTAAAAAAATAGCCTCAATTTGATTAAAATTTTTATTTTTCTCAATTTCTGACAACATTAATTTTAAGTAATCAATGTTATTATGCAGAAAAGTTGTTAGTTCGCTGTTTGAAGCATATGCGATAAAGTGTAAAATGGAAACACATACTTTTTTGCTATCGTCAACACACTTTTTTATAATTATGTAATGTAACATAATCAAGCTCTCTAATTTTGTAGGGAGTTAAATTGTAGATCTTAAAATCTATCTGGTAGAACCAATCGCATAAGGCGCTTTCATCTTTAATATTGGTGATATTGGGGTGCACTTGAAGACTATTACTGAGTTTGATGATTTCAACTTGTATTATAGTTGTATTTGTACCACTGAATGCAAGAAAATACCTTGGAAAATTTGTGGCTATCTTAAATACTTTTGAATGGAAAATTTGGATATTATCAATGTTAGTGTTTCTAACCGAACCCCACGGCTGTAGTTTGTCTATGAGGACTTTTATTTACTGAGATTATTGTAGCATGTTGTTTGTGACGGGTGGACAGGTGCTATTAATGCTTTTAATACTTTAACTACTCTTCTAGTTTATGAAATTGTATTTGGAGGCTTGTAGAAGCTGTCCTTGAATCTGGAAGAGATTCTATTAGGGCTTTATTCTCTTCAAATGCCACAATAATATTATGCATCGTGGGGGTAAGCCTGCTGTGTAGATAAAATATAAGAGGAGTTCAAGAATACTTCCTTGAAGCCCACCTGATCTTACGTGATAAAGTGTGGGTTCCGGTATTTGGTGGTAAAATATCTGTTTGTGAGATACAATCCTAGAAAATTTTTGCTCTTTGTTTCACATTTTTTAAGCTTAATGATTATTTTAAATTGTATATTAAAATCAATATTTGTAGTTTCTACCCTGCAACTCATAATTCACTTGAACGTTTTTTAAAAGTTCTTTCGAATTTTAAGTTAATCTTCTTAAATAAATTTTTACACATTAATATGAATTATTCACTATGTTTGTTTATGCAAAATATTGCATGCACTGATAAAAATGTGCAAGAAGCTCTAGAAATACCGATATAGTTCTAAGAATGTTTTGTGCAGAACAAAGCAGATCATGTTACGTTTGTTTCTTAGAAGTAGTGTATGAATAAGTTTAGTTTACTTACTGTTAAAGCTGTAAAAAATTTAATACCAAAATTATTGCTTTTTCAATATTGCGAGCATTGAACACATGGTTCGCTTAATATAATAACTAAATCTGTAGATTTTAATAAACAAAAGTGCAAAAATGTAATGGAATGTGTTATATTACAGTAAGGTAAGAGTTTAGTATAGAATGATGTTTTAGTACACCTCAAAAGCAAAATTACTCTACAAATATGCTAGATTTTTATATCCAAGTAGAATAAGCTAGGTAGAATGTGTGGTTACCAACAGGATGATGCCATGGTCCAATCAGCACACACAACATAGAAATTGGCTTACAGTGCTGATTTAGGTCAATAATATGCGTTAACAAATCAGGAACTCTACATAATTGCTCTCTATAAGAAATTTATAATTTATTAGACTGCACTTTCTTACTTAATGTCCTTAAGGAATCTTTTAAAATATATAAACTAATGGAGCAATAAGAAATAACACTCGATGTAATAATCGCCTACTCTAAATTATTGTTTTTATGTTTAAGTAAATTATTTATAAAACTTTGGTCAATATAAAACTCTTAATTACCAAAAAATATTGAGTTTGCAATGTTACAATCAAACACCATATAGTACGTATGCATTTAGAAAAGCCGCAGCAGTAATTTTTTCATTATCTTTAGTGGCCCGCCGAAGCCATAAATCTCACCAAAATAAGGTCGGTTGCGTAAATTCCCAAATTTCGCCCGGACCTCGGGCTAGAATTACTGCTAGCTTTCGATTTCCAACACCGAGGATTTCCTCTCCCACACGCCGCGGCGCGGGGCTGCTATAAATCACTCTTTTAAGATAAATTACAAATCAGATCGGAGCGATCTAGACAGCTCTAATGGTCTAAGAGTCGCACTGATCAAGCCTTGTCGAGCAACAAAGGGTAGGTCCGCGTGCTGCCCGTTGCCTTATTTTCGTCTGCGCGCCGTTCGCCGTAGGCGTAGACCGATCGTACTCATTAAACGAGGAGGCCCTATAATTTCGGAAGAATTTCGGTTAGCCTTTCAGGGGCGTTTGACTGCAGCCTCGCCAGATTTTGCTCAACTGTACGGATTTTTAGCCAAAGGGCGTTGTTCCTTTTGGAACATTCTTGTATTTCTTTGTTGTTTTTAATTCATAACGTGAAACATTCCATTTTCCAAAGAACTAAAAAAGCTCTACTTTCAATGTATCTAAGGAGTAAGAAAAGACTGAAAACATATTATAAGTAAAAGTTCTTAGGTTTTTTGTATTATATTTGTTGTTTTTTGTTTTTATATGGGACTTGACTAAAGAGTTACTTCAAATTGGTGATTAAAAAATTGGCAAACATGTTTGCCTGTTTCACTATTTTGCTTTTAAATACTAACTACTTGGGTAAGAAATACTGGAAAGTATATCATAAAAGTTTCTAACAAACCTACAAAGGCCCCACAAAAATGCGTTCACTCTACAGCTTTACATAGTGGCTAACGAAATGCAAAGACTGAAAAATAATCAGATAAAAAGCAGCGCCACTTAAACAAGTGCAAAGGGTTAGTTAAGTGTCCACTAGCACTAGAATACAAACCAAAAACACACACAGAAGTCAACAAACTTTACTTAAGCAGTCAGTGAGAAATTAGATAACAATAGCAATAAAAATCTTTGACATCAAAAACCATCTATTGATTCTAGTCTTCAAAAATTCTGGAGGAGTCAAATAAAATGGGTAAGTATTTTTCTAAATTAGAATGCCAAGCTCAAAAGTGGCGATTAAGCGAGTTAGTTGAGAATTATTAAACGTAATGCCAATGGTGTTGAAACAACAACAGCTGTTCTTGATATAGTAAAAATTGAAAAGTGAGATCCACTTCTCAAAAGAGTACAATATCATCCATTATAAATTTTTTATCCATCAAATAATGGGTTACTACAGTGAAGAAATACAGACTACAACTGTTACCGTCAAGAAAAATGAGTACATAAGCTTTTTGAGTAGTCAAAGATACATGTTTATTATTAAAAGCCGAAATTTTAGAATGGCAACAACTAAAGGAAAAGAATCGGTTAAAAGCTAACTTACTGGCCTATTGATCTTGACAAATCACCTGACTTTACAGACTTTTTTGTGGTTATAAATGTTTATACAAATTATCCACACGTTGATGAGGCACGGGATCATTTTTTTTATTCTTTGAACAAATATTTCTGTAATGCCTCTATTGTTATGAAATTTCTAAACAATCCAAAACCATAGCAAAATGGATTTATATAGAATATACTGATATAAATCGAAAAACGAAGAGATACATGTATATATAAAACATACTAAGCATATCAAATGTTTGTTTTGTAAAACGGTATACCATAATGCTGTAATGATAGAACTCTATCTTGAAAATGTATATATTTCTATTTTCTACTCCAAATAACGTTTTAAGTTGACTGTAAAAAATAAAAAATATATTTAAAAAGTATGTTATTTTATACATTATTTCTCTTTCTATATTAAAATAGAAAATGGGAAACATTTTGCATTACTACGCGATGATATGGGCTTATTAAACAGAATTCTCTAGAGCAGCGAAAATTAGGTTGTATAGAACAGCAGTAAGTCCAGTGATAGTGTACAGATGGCATGGGTTTTAATAGAAAAGAATAAAATGAAATCAAAGGTATAGGAGAGGAAGATACTAAGGAAAGCCAAAAGTAGATATATGGAGATGAAAAACAAATTAAGAGATAAAAGAATTATATGGACACAGTAACATAGTTCAATACGTTAAAGCCCAAAGATTAAGATGGTTAGTGCAGACAGCAAGGGACTATTAGAGGAAGGATAAGAGATAAAAGAAAAGAGGAAAGCCGAGTAAAAACAGATGCGATGACGTCAGCCATGAGAAGTACAGGTGTAAGAGAGTGGAAAGCAGCGACACAGAATAGACCTCCAATGGAGAATTATTGCTAAAAAAAAGAAGGGAATAGCCGTTAAAATATATCAGTCATGGGCCTTAAAAGCCTGTAGTACTTACTGACATGTATCTAAGCGATAGTATAAGCCGTCTAAAATAGTAATAATAAAAAAAATAACACAAATGCATGCGAAACAAAGAATATAATTTAGAACAAAGAAAATTAAGCGTTAAAAAACATAAGGTGTCATATAGAAAGGAAAAGTATTTTATTTTTTAAGTTCTTAATCTTGTTTATTAGTAATTCAAAGTCTTGAATAATGGCAGTCTACAAATTAAAAATGTTGTGCCTAGGGCTATGCAGTATTTACTTTTATTATTTATATGCAGAAAGAAAGAAAAAGTGCTAAATTTTGCTTAAACAATATTTTCGTGGCGCATATTATAAGTTTCTTACGACTCTTTATACTACGTCTGCCAATAATTTAGAGAAATACAAAAATTTAAAGCAGCAAAATCTGCACTAAAGACAAAAATTAAATCTGCAATTCCATGTAGCTCATCTTAACATCGAAACCATGTCAAATTTTGAACCCAAAGAAATAAAAAATAAGTAAAACCTAATTTTAATATTCCCTTTGCTTGTTTTCAATTTCATAGCTTAATATTTTATTAATATGTTTGCTACACTCTAATGCAATAGCTTTATTGTAGCTATTTTATATTTCTTAGATTATTGCGGTTTTTGGACCATAATGTTATACAACTTACGTAATATGATACCAAAGTTATAAGGTTTAATATAATAGAAATTTAAAGGAAAATTGCTAGCTATTCAAACAACTCTTTTCTTTAATGACAAAAATAAACCCAACAGTTGAATTCATCACTCTCTATCATTGCCCCAAGAGTATTTTTAACGTCACGACATAGATTAAGAGACAAAAATATAATTTTTTAGCTGATAAACTTCAGTTCAATTAAAATTATTGCTTCAAGTTGTGAGACACAAGCAGGCTCAGTTAAGACAGAAAAATTGTTTCCTGGTGTGCTCATTTATAAAAAATAACAGAATTCCTGTTTAAATAGATAATAATTGGTCATTTGGTTTTACGGCTTTATCTGATAGAGGCAGTAATAATAAATAATCTTGTATTTCAGTAATCATTATTAAGTAGATATGCGCGCTGCCACCATTTGTTGCATGTACTTAATACATTTTATAACTTTGATTATTTTGGTATGTAAACATTATCATAGATAGTTCTCAGTTTTCAAGCCACAAAAAGTTTAATAATTAATTATTAAATTAATAAATCAATAAATAATTAATTAAGTATTTATTATTTAGTTGTTAGCTTCCCAATTAAGGAAGTGACTAATTTTCTTTTAGCACCTGTTAATTTCCAAAAAGCGACTAAAAAGTAATTAAAAAAGAACGAATTTTGACTAATAGTCATTATAAAAATTAAACAACTTCAAATTGTTTTGTCTTTATTACTTTAAAAATTTTTGAAACCACCAAGTTTAATATATTAAACTCTACTGTCTCAAGAAAATTGACATGGATTCCTAATAAACCCCGTGATTACTAACAGCAACTTCAAACTGTTTTAGAAACAGAAAATATTGATGTATTTCTAACATTAATTTACTAACTTTTATTGTTATATTTTTTCATGCCATCTATGCTGATAACGATGCCAAAGCAGAAAGTACAGTGCTAATTAAATATACAATAACATGAAAAACTTAACAAAGAACACACATGTGACGTCAGTTAGAATAGAAACGAAAAGATAAATAATATGACCTATTTAACCATCTAGAAAACAGATTTGTTGTTGGAGGAGATTTTAAGTACCTATTGGAAATTTAGAATCATAACTAAGGGTCAGGGAACTTCTAAAAACAACCATTGAACATGAAGGTATAACTATAACTAAGGGAAAGTCAAGCTACTAGCCAACACACCCTAATAAGATTAACTTTTTGACAGTGGTTCTATACCAAAGTCTGTCAAAACAAAACTGTATTGATTAATCTTACCTAATAATTAAAAAAGAAATTTATGAATCAATACTTCATCCTTAACAAATTTGACTAACGATAGTGGTATAGATGATTTTCTATGAAAATTAATAAAAATAATAAAAAAAACATTATGCAGATTCTATCAACAAAAAATAAAGCGAAATGTTTTGCTGCTTACCTGAAAAACCATTTTTAACCCTATAACCTGTAAACGGAAGAAATTATAGAAGAAACTATTCTGCAGGATAAGAAAAGTATCACAGGAGTCGCCAGATTTAATAACTTTGTGTTTATATATCCTTAAATTATGGAAAGTGACGGAAAGAGTTGTGGTCCTAAAACCAGGAAACCTGCCAAATGTAGCTTCCTCTTATCTATCAAATAGTTTTTGGTCTCGTGCTCTACCTTCTTTGTACATGTGCCAGAATATAGTACTACAGCTATCTTTACCAATGACACCGCCACACCACAATTGGCAAAAAATCATAGAACCAGCCAACAAACTTCAACGCCAAGTACGGCTTTGATTGGTCAATTCTAGAGACGAAACAGGAGTTAGGTATCAGGTATAAAGTAATGTACTTGGCTCCTGGAAAGAAACTCAGCCTTGTCAGTACGTATTCTGCCCAAGAAAATATTATAATTGGCGTATGGAATATAACTTTAAAGTTGTACCAGAAAGTCACGTATTAAAATTACATAAACATTGCAAAATAAAGTGCCAAGGAACATAGTGAATGCGTTTTGTCATGTTAGAAACGAAGATCTTCTTGGAGATTTTGGAGTCAAATACGTGTGATAAGGAATCCAAACAGTTTCAAGAAGTCATAAAGAAAAATAACATGCAAATATCGAGGTTATCCAGCTCTTCGATAACTGCAATCAATGTCTTCAATGGGTTCTTTTAGTTACTAAGTTGATGATTAATCGTTTGTCCGTCTAATCGTTTGTACCCTATTTATTTATTAAATATTTCAAAATTATTTAGTTAAGTAATTAGTTGTCTGAACATTTTACTAATTTAGTTATAGATGGGTGCTTAAATTAAGAAATAATTTTCAGAATGATATCAATGTTGATATTTCTTTAAGCTAAACATCAAAACATCAAACAGTATGTTTGTTTTGAAATTATTTGCTATAAAATACTTTTGTTATTGGCTCAAACAATTTGCAACCCTCCTATTTTCTCAAGTTATTACTGTCTGAAAATAGAATAAGAGAAATGTAAACTGACATTAATGTACATATGAATAAAATAAAAAATTGTGAGATTTTGAAGAAATAGAAAAATCTTGAAATGAACCAAAGATTTATCGAAAGAACATTAAAAGTGTATAGAAAAGCAGGAACCATCAAATACAAGAAAAAGAAGAATTTTGAAGAACAGTGCGGACTAAAAGCATATTAAAATTGGAATAAAACAAATTATACGATTCTGTATTCATTCATAATTAGAATTAGAAATCAACAGAGAAACCATGGGTAAAGTGTAAAAATTAATGTAAAACTTAAGCCCCACAAAAAGAAAAACACTCAAATAAATAGAATTGTCGAAAAATATCAAATTTTATCTTCTTTATAATTTTTTGATTTACTGTATAACGAGTCACATTGCCGCTTCTTTCCAGAAGCTAAAAAATGGTTTGAAAATAATGAATTCGTGATTCAGTTCCAGTACAAGTAAATCTAGTACAGAGTAGTAGAATAATAATTTCATTGTGGGCCGGTTTTATAAAATCTGGTTAACAATAAATCAGATTTAAATCGAGTTTTAGTGATAGTTGTGTTTGCATAAATTTTCATCACCTACCAAATGCAGCGTAAACCTCAGATTTTGACAGTTTAACTCCGGTTCAACTATAGCATAGTAATCTACAGAGTTGAGTTTTTTGTCTAGCACAACGTGGGTAACAGATCATAGAGCTATTACAAGGTGGGTTAGAATCAATTTAATTTTAAGTGATCACAGCGTTTGCTTAAAGTGAAAATTATTGTGATTCCCGAAGTGATAGAATTGTATTGCAAATCCCCAATGTGTCGTATTATACAGCAGTTTGAATAACGGCCTAATATTTGACACTGTTTGATCGTCCAACATCTAGACAGCAGATAGTCTATTCTGTCACATGATGCAAAGTGTTCTGAAACATTACTGATAGCAACTATCGGCGGTAGATTGTGATCGTTGGGTGGAGCTTGGAGAGGTCATACTATCTTGGTATCTTGACCAGCCTCAGTTGTTTCATAACAACCTTAGGAGCGGCGAAGCAAAAGATCCCGGTGCTGCTGTTGAAAATATGCAAAATCGGACCAAGGTTACAATGTGTTCTCTATTAGAGTCACAATGGATTCAAAGCCTTACTTAAGAGTGCTTCAAGGACACATGCTGTTTATTATCTTTATTTGGGATAAGTTTAATGACTTTGTAGCACGCACTGTTCGAGATTGGTTCGACATCCAATTAAAAAATTAAAAAAACCTTTGGCTGGGTTGTCCTGGTTCATGTGAATGACTAATAAGAAACCCTAACATCATATCATACGACTTTTTACCGTAGGGGTGGGAAAAAGTAGACGAATATTGGACTAAGCCAAAAAATTTTTTTAGTTGAAAGCTGAAGTCAGTCGAGGATGTTCCCAAAAAACTGAAAAATTTGTTAATAACGATGGTAGCATGTGAAATTTTCATGTTTATGCATGCATAAACCTTTAGTATTGCGATAAAATTGTATTTGCTGCTGTAAGGTTAAAAATTAACATTTTTGCTGCGCATATATTTCTACAGTCAATAATACAAATTAGGAAAAAAATAATCCCTTTTGTGCACACAGAAAAAGAAGTAAATACTTAGCAGCGAAAGGTGCATTTTGTTGTAATTTTTTAATAAAAAATTTTTAATTTTTTATATTTACTAGTAAGTAATAATCAATTATAGTTGTTTGGCATTTTATAATTTAATTAAAATTCTCTAGGCTTTGCATGTCAAAACAAATTCAAAAGAACAAGCAAAAACTAAAGTTATATTACTAAAAACCAAAATTAAAATTTTAGATCGTCTTTATAATAATAAAAGTAATAGAGAGAACCTATTCAGTTTTTTTCTGTAGCAACACTGCAGGTGATCAGAATAGATATTGTCTAAGTTTAAACTATAACATCACAAATACTCAATATACGTCTCTGTTGTCACACGACGAACATCTATGTACAATTTATTCAACATGAGCAATAGCATTTTCCTACTGATGGATCTCAACGCGGGGTAATGCGGTTTCGGAGTTCATCCAATGTGGTTGATAATAGCGACACACAAGCAGAGTTTTTAACATGGCAGTTGTTTTCAAATGGCAAATGAACACTAAACAGTATATTGTTGTGCTAGAAACAATTATGTACCTATATTTTGCAAATAGGCAACATTAAATTTCAGCGAGATAATGCGTCCTCCCACAATCTGAAAACAGAATGCACCTGGCTGGTTACAAGAATAGTTTTTGTGGCCATTGTCTTTTCAGTCTTCTGGTAACAGTCGGCTGGTTACTGAGCCTACTAATGAAATCATTTGCATGCCCTGGCAACTTGTTGATGTATTGTTTCGTAAGTCTCTGGATTTCGTTGGCTATATATGGTATGCCTAGATCGTTGTGTAGAGTTTTGTTTGTAACATACCACAGAGCATTTGTTAATGATACAAGAATCTTCGATTGGCATCTTTGTAGTAGTTTGTTATGGAAGGCTTTTGCGCAGTTACACAGTTGGATCCCAAATGTCCAAATAGGTTTAATAATGACTTTATACAAGCGTAATATGTTAAACAAAGATAGTTGGAATCGTCTACCGACTAGACAATTTATATGGCTTTATTGGCTTTGATGTGTGCACTCCATGTTAGTTTCTAGCCCAGATGCAGTCCGAGATACTTGATTTCCGTCTTCTTGTGTATTAGAGTATCGTTAACTCTGACTTGTGGGCAAACAGTACGCCTGTTGGTGAACGTGACGTGCAGATTTGTCACTATTTACTGCTATTCGCCACTTGTGTAACCAATCTGCAGAGTATCTAGGTAGACTTGTAAATGAGCTCTCGCTATTTTTGGTCTTTCGTTAGCTAAGAGGATAGCTGTGTCACCAGCTAACATAGTTATTGAATTATTAGTATGATTTTAGGATTAGGTTTAACTGGCTTCAAAAGTGCAGTTTAAACTCGTATTGCAGGCCCTCATGCCATGTCTCATCGGAAGCTTCTTTAATATATAAAAACGCGGCTATACATAGGTGTTTTGCTTTTAAACTCTCAATGATATGAGTAACAATCCTATGGCTTTGGTGAGTTGCTGAATGATGTTGTCGGAAACCGAATTAATAGGATAAATCAAAGTTTACAGTTGATTGATTTTTTTAAAGCAGCTTTTTAAAAATCTTGGACAGTAAGGGCGGAAGACTTATTCGTTTATAGGAGGAAAGTTGTGTGAGTGGTTTACCAGGCTTAGCACTCATGATGATCTGGGAGTATTTCTAATGTGCAGGTAAGTAGCATAATTGTAGAATACTATTGTAAATGATGGTAAGCAATACTAAAGCTTTACTAAGAATCTTTTGTAACACTTCACCACTAAAAAAGCAAAAATAAGCAGGTACAATGGGAGATAATGGAATGCTGTTAGTCTTGAAGAATGTCAAAAATTAGGAGTGCCCTAAAGGATAGCTGCCATTATTAAGTCTAAGGGTAGACCAACAAAACATTGAATACCTACCAATAACTTTAGAAGTGAGTCAGTAAGGCGAGCATTGCTCTCCCCTAGACAGCTCAATCAAAAATCCTAAAGGCAATCACAAAAGCACCGTGATATGTGTCGTATGACATACTCAATAACGGTATTAGTATACCATTCATTCAAGGGTAACATAAAAGCGAGGCAAAAAACACCACCAAAAACTAGAAGGATATCCAAATTCTTCCTTACAACGACTCCTTAATCAATTAGACAGTCGAATAAAAAGATTACCAATCGATTTTAAGTGAAGTGCGGCTTTAGTGGAAGAATCCTCACCACGTTATTTGCTGGACTAAAATACTGTTGTCAGTTCACTAGCAAATTAGCTTATAAAATTATTTATTTTGATTTCTGTTAAAGTGTAAAAATATTTATAGTTTTCGTAAACCAAAATAAGATCTTGGTAAATATTTTTTGTTTACTGATTTTGGACAAACAATTATTTTTAGACAAGTTATTTGTTTCCAATAAACTCATCTACTATATAAAACTGCAAAAACGTAACTGTGTAACTAACATTACAACTCCTCTTACAGTTATGAACCGATTTCAAAGGTCAATACCCCATTCGAACCGGTTTGTCGGCAAATCTCGCATAAAGGTTTTAGATTTTCATTTAGGTTACAGGTAAAAACATAAATTATCTTAAAGTAGTTAGACAGTTTGCGCCACCTATAGGTGTTTCATATACTACGTGGCCAATTCTTGCCGTTAGCAGGCGCAAGCGGCACAACTTTGATTTTTACTAGTATTCTATAACTCTGTAAGTATCTAATCTGGTTGAAATCTTAGACAATCATTTTCATGTCTCTACACTTTCATTTCGGTGGCGGAAACAAAGAGACACTCAAGTAACCCTTTGCTTCATAGTTAAATTAAAGGTAAAAATTGTTGATTCTACTAAAAACTCGAAAAACCTATAATTTTAACTTAAAAATTTGAAAACTTTCGTTTAAGCATAAATAATTCAATGCAAATTCAAGCGTAAGGCAGCGAGAAAATTTGCAGATATTTAAAAAGCGGCAGTCTCTGGTAGTTCCTACAATAAAAGACTTGTCCAGACAGCTGCTGCTGGATTTACATGGAAATGGCTTGGGCTGCTCCGGATCCTCGTGGACTGCGGTCGAGCCGCGGGTACGCAAACAAGGCTGCGAGCACTCACCAAAGAAACGGACCTCTGGCCCAGACTGGGCGAGTCCGTGGGGTCCTCGGGCTCCGGCGGGCAGTCGGAATGAAGGTGCGAGGGGGGCCGCGTAGGGCGCCGACCCCCAGCCTGGCTGCGAGACCGAGGACTCCGCGGGGCCGGGGAGTTCATCTCATCCTCCGTGGCCGAGGAGGCGACCGAAATCCGGCCCGGCCCGGTCCTGGAACAAACGGATTGCTCAATCTCGATCAGATGCCGGGCACCGTTAGGCTGCGTCTCTAGCCGCTTTTTGTGGGCCTGGGATTATAATTAAGACGGGACGCGGAGGCTGCGCCGGCCAATTTGTAGAGTTTGCCTCGAAATCGCCGGCTCTTCGCGCTCGCCGCGGAGCGCCTGGAATGCCTAGGATTTTTCGAATATGCCCGAGCGGTGTCCATTAGCTGCTCCGGACTAATTTTATTCAAATTATGCCGCGGCAAACAACACATTCCACCTAATCGGTTTACAATTTTATTAGGTTGACCAAAGCTTTCTCCCGGTTGGTATCAATAAACAGAACCGGAAATTAGAACCTGCTCAATCGCTTTATATTCATTTGACAAGCCAACACCTTTATGGGCAAGTTGCAAAAAATTGGAATGGTTGTTTACGGGACATTTATAGTAACGTATAACTCCAAGAATCGGAAAATGAGATGTCTATTAGCTACGCGACTCAAATTTATATTTTGCTCTTTTCTTCCACCCGAAAAATCAGTGTATTTATCTAGTTATATAGCCTGTATGATAAGAAATTGACTAGAGGAGAATAGTTCACGTCACAACAACAAAGAAGGATAAAGCAGTCTTGTGTCATTTTGAAAACACTGCGCTGCACCAAAAAGAAACTTTGCAAGAAAGGAAGTCAAGTCTGTTTAAATGAGATTTGCAGTTGTTTGCGTGAAAAAAAAACGTTCTTTTTCGATCAATCTTAAAGAAACCTTTATTGTCAGAAAAGCACGTGGAAAACGACTGAACTAGGATTTGGGAAAATGTTACCTTTATAGATGAGTCTTCTTTCTCAACACAGTCTTTCTTATCGAAAGCTTGATCGGCGAAGAAAATAGGAAAGTGTATGTTTGAGGATGCTTCTGTAAATAAGGTTCCGGTTGCTTTTTTCTATTTATTGTCAATTAAACGACAAGAAAATGTACATCATATACCAGAAATACTTGCTGAAGTCTGCTGAAAAGTTTTTTGGTTCTGAAAGACAACAAAATAACATCACTGCGATGGAGTATCTGGCAATGTCCTCAGATATTAATTCTATTGAAAATGTCATTTCAAATTAAGGAGATATGGCGGTCTCTGCCAAATGATTATGCAGAAAATCTCGTCGAAAATATAGAAAAATAATGGAGATGCTTGGACTAGATATTAAGAAATTGTGCAATAGTTTATAATGTATACTTCAAGAAATAAAGAATAATTATCTACATTTTTATGTTTTTCAATATTACTACCAAGGGCGGATCCAGGGGGGTGTGATTGGGGTCATGACCTCTCTCTAGGCTGGGTTTAAGTCGACTAGCGATAATTTTTTAAATATCATCGATAAATTTAATAAAATAAATACTTTGTATGATGGCAAACACTTACGAATGACACGCATAATATGACTATGTGCTGTTACTATATAACTCGTTTTGCGGGAAGACAAAACAAAAAATTGATTTTGTTGTTTGATTAAAATTATTATAACAATAAAACACAATTTTTTAAAATTAGATTTATTATTGTAATCGAATTGGAGCCTGTCCTGACTAGACCTCGACTGTATGACCCCCCTAACTTGAAAGCTCCTTGATTATAACCAAACTGAAGAGAGTAGGAACATGGATCCTGGGAAAATTGGAAAGACAAAACTATAAATGGAAGAAAACAGATTGGACATAATAGGATTAAGCGAACTCAGATGGCTAAATAAAGGTGATACATAGAGCACAGACTTTCGAATAATTAACACCGCAGCTGAGAAAGGAAAGGCGGGAGTAGCAATAGTAATAAAAAAGCAGATAGAACCAAAAATAAAAGGATACATATTATACAATAAAAAAAATAACAGCAAAAATAACCATTTTTCCAAAAGACACAATCATAACACAGGTGTATATGCACACATCAAAATACAGTGATGAAGACGTAGAATAAATCAATGAAGATTTGGAGGAGGTAATAAAATATTTGAGATGAGAAGAAAATCTCATTATTCTAGGAGAAGGTGCAAAAAAATTGTCGGGAAATACGGCCTTGAAAGAAAAGAGGATATTGACTGGTCGAGTTTTGAGCACAACATGACTTAGAGATTGCAAATACATTATTGCAACATCACCTTAGCAGAAGATACGCATGGACGATGGCTGTTAACATAACAAAGGTTTAGAAACCAAATTAAAAAATGTAGAAGTTACTCAGATGCCGATTGTGACAACGACCACAACATGGTTATGATGACACGTGATCTAAAATTTAAAAAACTAAAAAGGAAAAAGAGACAAGTTTGGCAACTAGGGATGATACAAAAAGAAAATGTGAGATAGAAGGTGGAAGAAAAGCTAGAACAAAAAAAAACAAGAGAGGATAATGCAACAAGCAATATAAATCAGCCGTAGAATAACATTACAACACATTTAATTGAATCTGCAGAAGAAGTGATACCAGAAACAAGAAAGTAAGATAGGAAAACCTTTGATTACAGAACAAATAATAGAGTTCGATAGAAAGAAATTCAAGAACGGTAAATCAGAAGATGGGCAAAAGCACTACAAACAAATAAGAAATAGAATTAACAGGGAGCCAAAAAAAGCAAAAGCACATGCAAGATAAATTCCAAGAAGTAGAGGAATTATTTAAAGCCGGACAGATCGGCTTACCAAGTTCTCAAAACTTTTTTCGAGGACCTAAAAGACGTACTAATGGTGTGAAGAATGAAAATGAAAAAATATTAATAGATTATGACAAAATTGTGAAAAAATGAAAACATTATTTAGAACAACTATACTGTGAGATAAACAAAGTAGATTGAGAGGATGTGAATACAGAAAATCTTAAAGAACACATGATCCAACGGGAGTACGATAAGGCCATAGAAGAACTTAAAACAAATAAAGGAGTGGGAACAGACGAATAAAAGATATCGCTAGATCAACACATAAAAACTACATCAACTAATAAAACAGGAATAATACCAGGAGATTTCAGCAGGAGCATAATATTGCCAATTCCAAAGAAAGAAAAACGGATAGATGCAAAAACCACCGTGCAATTAGTTTGATCTCATACGCATCTAAAATATTGACGAAAACCGTACATAAAAGAATTGAAAGAGTATTAGAAGACCAACTCAGAGACGATCAGTTTAGTTTCAGAAAAGACCCAGAAATAATAAAAGCAATTTTAGTTTTAAGAACCATAATTGAAAAAAGAATACGAAAGAGCAAACTTACATTTATAGCTTTTGTTGGTTTGGACAAAGCTTTTGATAGGGTAAAATAGTTTACAATGTTTAACATACTATGGGATGTAGAAATAAAACGCAAAGACACAAAGAAAAATTATAAACTCCTTATACCACGGGCAGAAAGCAGTTATAAGACAAAAAGATTTCCAAAGAGAAGCGTCAGTGTGCATTGTCGGTACTCTTAGTCAGTATTTATATACAAGATGTATTCAGTACAATCAGAGAATCAATATACACGGGTAGAAAATATATATGATACGATACGCTGATGCTACAACAATTATTGAATGAAATCGATTTGGCTATAAAATAATACAATAGAAAAATAAATTTTCTTAAAACAAAAAAAATAGTGTAAGGAGATACAAGAGACGGGAATATATAAGCAACACTGAATGGAAAACGAATAGAGGAGGCTGAAGAGTTGTTATCTAGGCAGCGTCATAACTAAAGACAGAAGAAGCAAAAGAGTAATCATTCGTAAATAATCGAAAGTAATGTTTCGCAAGGAAAAATTAAATACTAACATCTACTAAAATTTCTTTGGGTAGGAGAAAACACACACCTTTGTATGGAGTGTTGCATTATACGGGGCCGAACTTGGACAATTGCAAAGAGTGAAGAAAGAAGAAGACATGCTTTTGAGTTATGGTGCTATAGGAAAATTTTAAAGGCAAAATGGGTTAAGAGAATATTAAATAGGGAGATATTATAAAGAATAGAAGAAGATAAAAAACTAATGAAAAAGAAACATATAGATGAGACATACATTTACGATATGCGGGTCTACTAAGTAATAATAGAAGGTGCGACGGATGCGAGGAACACACAAGGCAGACTCAGATTACAGTATATGCTCCAAATAATAAAAGACGTAGGTCAACAGTTACCAACAAACAAGAAGACTCGTAAAGGACCGAAAAAAATGGAGAAAAACAGTGTTGAAAAAACCAATCAGTAAGATTGTCCATCTAGAAGATGTATCTTTATTATTATAGATTGTATGTATAAAAAGTGCGATAAAAGATTTAACGTTTATTTTGAATATTATAGTGCTCATGGATAAACAGTTGCCCAAGACCTTGAAATTGTTAAAAAATATCAAGATTTTTAATTTATGGTGAGCAACAATATTCACAATATGTCGTGTAGTAGAGAAAATCAAACCTCTTTTATTTTAAGGCGCAAAAGTTATGCGGAAATTAAAAATTATACAGTTGTTATAAGAAAAAGATGTCAAGAGAATCTAAGTTTATTGGTTTTACAACATTTTCAAAATTCGTCACTCTATGCTTGTGAAGAAAAATTTATGCATGGTGAAAACGTAGCTTTTTATCTTTAAATAATTAAGCACCCAACAGCAAAATCCTGCCGACCATCGTATCGCTGATAATTTACTAAAAAATGATTTACAACAAAAATATCACTTTTGGAAGGACAACTTTGTTAATAAGCAATTTTTTTAGTTAGTGGAGAAATCTTGTAAAAAGAGTTTAACTCGATTAAACTACTTAAAACTGTGACCATAATCAAAAAGTGCAGGATTGGAGCTTTAATCTCAATTCTATCCAATTAAGCATTTTTATCTATGATCTTTGTGGTACGAAGAGCGGACGAGTTGTCTTGTTGAAGAAAAGCTCGTTTGCGGTTGATAAAAATAGAACACTTTTATTTTAAGACTTCGCAAGCATTCCTAGTTGGTCGCTATATAGCTTGGTATTTTTGGCTTTATCCATTTTGAAGCTAGTTCTAAGTGCACAACTGGCGACAGATTTTGCTTCCAAGAAACCTGGCACTTAGAATGATTACGATTAATAAGGTAAGCCCACTTTCCAACACGAGTTTGCGACAAATCTCGTCTCGTTCGTCGGTTTGTACTTCAGTAAGTTAATTAAGATTTTTCATTTGGGTTTTTGTATACAAAGTTGAGTTGACTTCTTTATTCAAAGCAGACGATTGACCGAAACATAATTGAACTGTAGCTTTTAGAAACAGTCACAGTCACAGAGGTAGTTTCATGTCTTGGTATTGCAAATCCCCTTTGCAGTATTTCGTTTGCAGCAATAGCCGATTAAAACTCAAAGTTCAATTTTGTCAACTGATATCTGAAATCCAAAGACAAAAATTGTTACTACAACACAAACACGAGTTTTTAGTGTTGGTAGTTGGAAAACCGAAGCTATCGCTTTATTGAAATCGAAGTTTATGGATAATATTATTTTGAAAATTGTTTTGTCTCCTGACCTCTTAGATTAAATGTTTTTTGTATTCCAACAAACCACAAATTGCCGAAGACCTTAACGTAAGTGTTACTCATATTACTGATGGAATTTAACATGATCTAAGTACTAGAATCATCAAAGACCACCAAACGCAACCGCTGGGCTCTATAAATTGCATAATAACTGTCTGATTATATAGTGCATATCGTTCTGTTTGAATTTAAAATTCTAATTCGAAAGTGTTTTATATAGTTTAGCTAAACATTAAGGATAGTAAAAAGCAATGGTGGAGTCAATTTTACAATCAAATTCTATATAAACATTACTATTAGAGGTAGGTAACCACCAACTGCACATTTTAAACCCCGTAATTACAGAATAAGTCAGACTTTCTTTTAAAGGTCTCAAGTTCTTTTTTCACAAGCTCTGCAGGGCGTAGTGGTCAAACCGCGCTAACATTAGACTGCAAAGTAAACGAGGTCCAAACTACTCAATCTAGACAGAGGTATGATATCAGGTTGCTATAGCGGACCAAAAAATATTCTAACGTTATTTGGCCATTTTGGTTTTGAAATGGTTACAACTTTTTCATTATTAGCAATAAAGCACATACCCTAAATGGTATAGGCAGAAATATCTAAATCAAAATGTAGGTACCTACTTGAGGTACAGGTAAAATAATTTAGTCTTCTTGAATCTTCTCAAGTAATAAGGCGATCTTTAGTGCAATATCCGTTTGTTTTTTAATGTGGAAGACATAGAACAATAACAATTAGCCACTAGCAGATAAAATATCTTTTAAGAGGTTAATCTAGTCTTAACTTGCTACGCTAGTCAGATAAGTTGACAAGTACAAGTAAAATAATACAAAAAGGTACAAAAGTGCCGGAATGGGTGGGATCAAGATTGGGACACGATCTTTTCTGGTACTAAGAGGTAGGAAAAACTCTGAGTTTGCGTGAGTAGGGATGCGTCTGAGATAAATCTGTTTTTTAGTGAGATTTCAGAGAAGTATTTACTCGCTACCTTAAATATATATGATAAATGTAAAAAATACATTAAGGCAATGAAGCGGTTTAAAACACATCTTTCTAACATATATGGTTTATTCTAAAACAACAATTACAAAGCCGAGATGTAAAATCGCGGTCAGTGAGTGTAAACTAATGCGTATGTAAATGAGTAACGATCTTAATTACTGCGTTCTGGAAGATCAGCAACAATCAAAATATTAGAAAAATATTAAAATGCACGGGCTGCAATCAACAAAAATCTGTGACTAACAGTCCCAGAACTAGAAGATAAGTTGAGAGGCCCAAAAACTAAACTATGTGTAATTTAAACGAAAATCTTGGTACGAAACGTGTCGATGCAAAGTTAGCTCCAAGACCACTATTATCAAAGCAGAAAAATATATTACTGTAGTTGGTAGTGACTTACATCAAACTGGTATCAATAAAGCACAATTTTTCGAAAGCATAGATTTACAACCGAAGATAAAACGTGGGTTCACAGCTGCAATCTGAAAAAGTCCCCCGGTAGGTAAAAATCATGTTAACTAAATTGCTGCTACGTACAATGTTTCTTCTGTCTTGTACTATTTTTATTAAGTATCTGAATTTTTTCTTATTGTAAACCTATTTTTTTTATTACAGGGTGTTTCGGACAAACTACATGTAGGTAAAGAGTAAAAGAAGTTTTTTTACTATCATTTATGTAGAAAAATTACAAAGCTGTTTTGTTTGATTGTTGTGCATAGATAGACAGGCATTATTATGTTCTCCAATCTTAGCTTTTTAAAAATAAAAAAAATACTGCTTTGCGGTATGTCTTGTCATTGCATAGGGCTTTGATAAGGTCTGGCATGAAGGCTTACTGTTCAAAAAAAATGTGTTAATATCAGATCTTTACCAAATAGTGAAGACATATTTAATCAAGAAACACTTTCTAGTCAAAGTACAAGGCGACTTCACAACCTTATTCCGAGTCGATTCTAGAGTGCCTCAAGGGAGGGTTTTAGGACTGCGGTTATACTTGCTCTATACGGCAGACCTACCCTCAACCAGACTAACAACAATCGCTACTTATGCTGATGACGCAGCCATTTTGTCATCCCATCAAATCTCATCGTAACGTCCTACCAATTGTAAACTCACCTCAACAAACTGCAAACTTGGTTAAGAAAATGGCGTGTTAAAGCTAATGAAACTAAATCTACAAGTGATCTTTAAGTTGAAGCGAGAAACTTGCCCTCCAGTAATTCTCAACGAACAACAACTTCCTCAACACCACACAGCTAAGTATCTAGGGATGCACTTAGACAGATGTCTCACTTGGAAGCAACATATTCGAGGCAAACGTAAACAATTAGGACTCAAATATAGAAACATATATTGGTTGCTAGATAGAAGTTCACAGTTATCAAAAGTCAACAAAACACTTCTTTACGAAACAATTCTGCGACCAATCTGGGCGTATGGCTTGTAGTTATGGGATGCAGCAGCCAACTCTTCTATAGACAAAATCAGAAGATTCCAAGCTAAAGCGCTACATCAAATAGTAAGTGCCCCGTGGTATGTCCCAAACGAGGTTATAAGTCGCGATCTTGGAATAAGTTCGGTCAGTGAAATAATCACAAAGTTGAGGGCGTCCGATTCAGTGTGCATCCAAACAATTTAGCCAGTGACCTATTAAATATTCGTGTAGTGCGACGACTTAAGAGGTTCAAACCCTTGGACCTGTCAAACAGATTTGCCTAAATACTTCCAATCATTAATTAAAGTTAAACCACGTCATCATTAGTTTTAGCTAATTAAAGTATCTTTAGTATACAGGTATCTAGCAACCAAACGCCTAACAACTTTAGGGTAATTAAGGAAAATTGCTAATTAGGAAATAACTCACAAGACAGCAATAACATTTACCGAATAAGAGGAATAATAAAAAAAATGATCTTAGCTTTTAGATAAGACGTATTTTCAGATACGCAACCTTCAAGAAATTATCTTAAAACACAAAATTCTTAAAATGCTTTGTTTTATGTTAGTCTCCTACAATTAGTCTCCATAGTTATTTTTCGACGTTTAGTTAGTCTCCTAGTTAGTACTGTTAGCTGCGTTGTTATGCTATAAAATTGTAAGTTTATTTTAAGTATTTAAATAAAAACTAAAGGAACTAACTTGTAACCTAACTGAACACCTTTTTTAAAAGACCGTTGGGTTTGATTGAAGTATAATTAAAAAGCGAAATTTTATAGCAAAAATGTTTGCAAACAATAAATAAAAATAAAAATGCTCCCTTAGTTCCTGCTTCAGTATTCTGTTTTTTAAAATCTAGTAAAGAGTGTTCTTTATTTAAATCGCAAAGAAGAAATAAATGTGTTTAGATATTTGTAAAAAAATGCACTAACATTTAAAGAACAGATAAAGAATTATTTATTTAGCTAAAGATAGTATAATTATTTGTTATGCAAACTCTGGGTATTTTTGTCGACATTCTTAATTGCAATATATCTGAATCAATATTTATTTTATCACTAGTAATGTCAGAAGTGTAAGTGTTATATATAGAAAACCAAAATAGCCGAAATGAAATTGAAATATTCTACTTTGCTAATATTATACAAGGAATTGTTTGATTTTGGTGTACTTTTATAGTAGTGGTGGTGGGTGAAATTAGTTTTATTATGCTGATGCTACTTACATTTCTCCAATTTATTATTTTGTCGATCTCCAACCAACATAAAATTGGTTAATCAAATACGCATTGATTGGAGAACAAGAAATTGCACATGGTAACTTGATACGTTCTATACCAAGCGGTTAGATCATGTCACAACCATTTGCCTAGCCTGCTTATTTGGATAAGAGTATAAGGGTAACTGACGATGGTCTTGTAGAAACTCTCTAGTCGTGGTAAATTATGAAATCAAACAAACGTGGCAAAAATATTTTCAAGAACTTTTAGGAAGTGTCAAAAATAGAGTGAATGCACGCCATCAGAACGACCTGAACAACAACGAGCCTCTAGAGCCATTCACATTAGAGGAATTGGTTGAAACTCTCTTAGCTTAGAAAAACAACAAATCACCTGGATTTGATGACATTCCGGTGGAATTATGCGAAACAGCAGACCATAAACTTGACGAACAACTACATGCACTGATAGTAAAAATCTGGAACGAAAAGAACATCCCAGAGGACTGGACAGGAGGTATAATTATTCCTATCTATAAAAAAGGCGATAAGTTAACATGCAAAAATTATCGAGAGATCTCATTCCTATGTACCGCATACAAAATATTTACTTGGACACTAAGTAAAAGGACGCAAAAGTATTTGGAAAACCTGTTCGGCGAACATCAAGCAGGGTTCAGGTAGATCCACCATCGATCAATTATTTAGTGACAAGGAGTTGTTGAAGCGCATATGGAAGTGTAATATAAAGGTAAATTAAATATTTTTTAACTTTTGCCATCAAAAGAGAGAAACTCTATGAAATAATAAACAAATTTGAGATACCAGAAAGATTAGTCAAAACAACAATGACAGAGATGGTAGCGTACTTAAGAATACATAATCAGATGACAGAATCATTCCAAATAACACAGTGCGACGGACTGGCCCCACTACTTTTCAATATTAGCTTTGGGCATGTCACAAAAAAAATGACAATCAACCTGATGAACAGACTGAGCAACAAAACCTCCCAATTAGCAGTATACGCAGATGACATCAACATAACGGGACCGTAAAAGATATATACATACTCAGATCCCGTAATGTACACCCAAAGAATAAGATTTGAATTTATAAGAGCACCAAAGCAAGAAGATGGAGCGTGGAGATCAAGATAAAACCACGAGATATAAGAAAAATATAAAGAGATCTCCATATCTGAATTTGCCAGAATCCAAAGACTACGGTAGGCCGGTTGTGTAGTTAGAATGGAGGAGCAGAGAATGCCAAGGAATGTCCTCGAATCGAGAGTGAAGGGGCGCAGACCGGTAGGAAGACCCGGAAAAGCTGGCAGGAAGAAGTCGCAGAGGGCGCAAAAAAACATCCTAAACGTCTGCAACTGGAAGAGAGCTGGCATAGATCGAGATGGACGGGGAAGAAAACTGAGGGAGGCCAAGGCACGAAGCGGGCTGTAGGGCCATTAGGGAAAGAGAGAGAAATGTGGTACATTTTAACAAAAAATATTTATCTTCAAATTATTTGAGCTAATTATGGCAAGTCTGTTGACTATGTCCTCAACAAACACTTTAGGGATGAAGCCTTGAGAGTTCATTGCAATGTGACTATTTTTAAAGTTATTTTGCGGATAGTTAAATATTGCCAAATTTTCTGACAAATCAATTTCCACACAAATAAAAAATTATTGATTTTACTAAACATTTTACAGTTTTCGCAGATGAGTTAACTTATGTCCAATATTGTAGTTTAGTAGTTACCAAAATTATTTTTTAAAGAATCATGTGATAGAAAAACTACTTATTTGTTATTCTGGTATCAGATAAGCTATTTTAAAATTAGTTTGCGCCCAATACTTCTCAGTCTATCGCAAAACTGAAATATTTGGTCCTAATAGCAGTTTCAAATTGAATTTTTATCACTGCATGCGTTCAATCAAACCTTCCATTGCGTAATCGTGTCAAACGCAGCGTACAAAACGCAAATGCGGCGTTGCAGCATCCCCTTTCCCGCATACGTTGTCCTCTATAAGGAGAGATTCATTAAGAGAGCGCACACGAAAGACATCTACAGCCTTTCTAAGATTTTATTTGCCGTAAAGGTTACATTCACAGGACAGCTGCAACTGTTGAACAATGGATGATTACCACAATGATAAACAGATATGGCGTTTAAATGAATTTAACTTACAAATCGCACGGAGTGAATTATTAATAGCTTTGGAACGCACAGCCACAGTTCTAGCCGCACTTTTTGATGCGATGTGTGTCAAGCTTTACTGAAACTGACACGAAAGGCGTTTTTAGATGTTTCTGCTGTCTTTTGATTGTACTTATATGTATTATATGTGCTTTACTATATGTATATATGTATATATTTTTCTTTTCTTTGGTCCATTTTATGCCTATTATGTTTGGCATTTTTCTCTTTTTGTTTCCCAATTGAAAGTGCCAATATTGCTGAAAATACCTCCTTAAGAAATAAGCAGACCAATACCTAAAATTAGCAGCATTACATTTTAATTTTCGATTTAAACACCTAAATTATTTAAAGAAACTTCACATATCTTAAGAATACCTGCGGATATGATCTAGAATCTTGCGACTCCACGTTGAAGTACTGAATAGATTACAAAACCTTTCATTACGATGCGTGAAGAATTTTATAGATGTTACGCGTTGTTCTGCTTCTAGGCTTGCCCGCAGCCCTTTTCTAGGATCGTTGCACTATTTTTAGTATATTTTAAGCCGAAGTCCCTAACTTATAATTAAAAAGTATAGGAATATTAATTCTCTTTAGAAATTAATTAGTAAAAAGTAAAAAAATAATTTAATTTTGATATAAAAGTACAGTATAATGCAAAACTAACATTTATTTATATTAGTGATTAATGTACATTAACCAAAACACTTAATGTATCAATTAGGTAAATGAAGCTGACTAGCAATGATCCTTCCGAGGTCCCTTTGGATCAAATCGAAAGTGTCATAAATAGTCACCTGAAGGGTATAGTGCATAGTTTTAAACTCTCGCAAAAACCAGCAACGAACTCTCATTACAGAAGGGATTTACCTCTGGCGGCAGAGTTTTTAAATGGTGGGAATATTCTTATGAAACCTTTTTCCTTGCTACAAAGTTCATGTTCTGCGATAAGCAGTGCACATTTGAATTAAAAAATGAATTTTTGTAATATTTTACGCTTTACATTTTTACAACTTTGTATAAGATAATTTTTTATCAACATTAACAATTTTATTCTTTTGCTAGTAAAAACAAATTCTACCCATACATCTTCTCTAAAGATTCCACTTTAAAAACTGTTATCCGCCATAAATTTTTAAATACAAAAATCAATTACATTTCTCTTTTTAATTTGGTATCAATCACTTTTGAAAAAAAATTGTCACTATTAGCATAATTGCAATAACAATACATTTTTTATATTAACTTAGGTAATAACCGATTTTACTATTTTGTAAATACTTTTTCTTTATATATTTACTATTTACACTCTATACTATCAGTACAATAAGCAAATATAATGTGTATATAGAATTGACATGAATTTACAGGAGAGCAAGGTACAAAACCTTAACCCTAAGATTTCTTAAAAGCTAAGCACGTCTTAACTATTTCCTAAATAATACATGTTATAACTAATTTAAAATTTATCGGGTAAGTCCATGTATTTATATCTTTTTAAGCGTTGAATGTTCATACTGTTATCAAGGAGGTTAATGGTATTACTGTGATGTTCCAATGTAAATACTAAATCAAAATAGTAAAATCGGTTTTTACTTACATTACTACAAAAAATATATAAAACCCGTATGGGGTCCCCCATCGGGCGCCTGTCCAGGTGGCGAATAGAAGAAAGCTCACCAGATTTGGTAGGTATCGAAAAAATAAAATATCCGGGGCGGGCCAAAACAAGTTGGCATTGGGCAGCAACAATGTCAGTACTGGGTCAAGTTGAAGAAGAAGTACTTCGATACAGCTTGATACTAGGAAGTCAGAGGCGCCTGCCGTGTAAGGAAGAAACGGCTCTGTTACTGCGATGAGAAAGGCAAGGGGAAACCATCTCATCATATCTCCCAAGAATATTCAAAATTAAACGGGTAACATTTTTGAAATAAAAACTGATCTTGGAAATTCATGGAATTCAAGATCCGACAGAAAGAGATCTAAGATCTAAGCAAAATTCCTGCAAAATAACATTTAAAGTTTGCAGGAAAGTTATAAAAATATGTGCATAGAATGCAAAATCAATGAACCAAGCAGGAAAAGTCAACAATGCTATTCAAGAGATGAACATACTAAGAATTGACATAATGGGCATTAGCGAAATGTGGGGGGCTGGTACAGGGCAGTGCATAATTGTAAAACATAAGATTTATTAGTCGGGTAATGAGGACAATCAACATTACATGGAATAATAATGGTGCTACCTCAAAATTACAAAAATACGTCATTAATTTTATACCCATACTAGTCATACAATTAAAAAGTGCTTCAGTTAGATTAAATATTCTTCAAATATATGCCCCTACTGCTGACAGCGAAAAATGAAGTAGAACAAGTTTCATAAGGCAGTGATAAACATTTAAAAAAAATTTAATAAATATAACAAGTCACGAAACACTTGAACGCTAAGCTAGGGAAGGAAGCCACGGTGAAACTGTTGGTAAACGCAATTTTGATGCAAGGAACAAACAAGCCGATAGTTATAGAATTTGCACTCGTAATATTAAATACATTTTTTAAACTTTCCCTACGACGGCTATATAGGTTGATTTCACCACAAGATTAATATAGAAATATAGTGAGAAACCAAATCAACTACATGCTTATCAACACACGATTCCGCAATACTTGCTTGTCAGTTAAGACGTAGCCGAGCGCGAATATTTTGTCGGTCTACTGCCCACTAGTTGGAAGACTTAGAATTATATTTAAGGAAGCTATGAAGAAAATGTCGAAGAGGCGGTGGGACATAAAGAAGTTGAAAGAAGGAGAAACAAGGAAAATGGTGATGAAACTACTGGTAGAAAAATGCAAAGCAATAGAAACAACGAACGGTACAGAGGAAATACATTAATAAAAGGAAATATAATACAATTGCTTAATGAAATTAGCGACGAACAACTACTTGATAAAACCGAAAAAAAAGTTGGATAGCAGACAATATATTGAAATTTATGGAAAAAAGATGGAAAACGAAAGATAGGTACAAAAAAATTAAAAACAAATAAGAAATGAAATAAGAATAGCAAAAAAACGGTGGTACAAAAAAGAATGCAAAGAAATCCAAACACTAGAACAAAAATATGATCTGTTTAATATGCATAAAAAAGTTAGACAGTAGCTGGAATATATAAATCCAACACAACTGAAATATTACATAACAAAGATGGAAAAATCATCAAGGATGACAGAGAAAGAATGAATATCTGGAAAAAATATATAAATGACCTTTTTGAGGACAACAGATCGGAATACTCCTTAGTACTGAACCGCTTAGACAGTTTACCAATTACAATAGACGAAGTGAGAAATGCGACTAAAAGATGGAAAATCAGCTGACTTAGATCATATACATGTTGAACTACTTAAATTAATGGACATAGATGCCATTAGACAGATAACAATAATATTGAATAACATATATTCTACAGGAGTGATACTAAAGACATGGTTAAAGTCAACATTCATACCACTACCTAAGAAACAAAAAGATTAATACTGCAATGATTACCTCGTTAAAACTTTTCTTAAAGATAACGCATCAGAGAAATTTTAGACAAGACGAGGAACATATTAGCCGCTCACAGTTTGGATTTTGAAATGCGTTAGGCACATGGAATGGGCTCTTTAGTCTTCAGGTTCTTATCCAACGCTGCAGAGATGTTAGTTGAGATATTTTTGCGTGTTTATTGATTAGTAAAAGGTATTTGATAATGTAAAGCATAATAAACTTATTGAGATACTTAATAAGATTGGAGTGAATGAGCAAGATATTAAGATAATCATTAATTTATACTGAAACTAAACATCAACCATACGCATTTAAGGAGAGAATTCTAAAGATATTTATATTAAAAAAGAAGTTAGACGGGATTGGGTATTATCACCATCGTTGTTCAATATACTATACTCAAAGAAAATTTTCCAAGAAGCTCTGGAAAAGACTAAGAAGATTTTAAAAGTAATAGTAAGTATATTAATAACACCAGATATGCAGGTGGCGCAGTATTAGTTTCGGACTGTCTCAAAAGTCTGCAAGAAATAATGCTAAGGGTAGTGGAGGTTCAAATTATATGATAATGCCAAAGAATAACAACCAGGCTAGGTAACTCTTTATAAATAACCAACAAATACAAAAAGTGCAGACATTTAGGAACAACACTTAACAAAGCTTTTGATTGCTTGAAGATGTCGAAAATATTTGTATGTCATGATCTATCTTTACCGCCGAAAATCAGATTATTGAACTGTTATATCTTCCCGGTGCTGCTGTATGGAGTTGAAACTTTGGACCCCGACAGAAGCCCCTTGCAAGAAACTGGAAGCATTCGAAATGTGGTTGTATCGGCAAATGCTAAGAATTTCGTGGACAGACCACATCACTAATCTGTTCTAGAAAGAAGTGGGAAAGAAAAAGAATTGCTTTCGACAATAAAGTCAGAAAAACTAGCATATTATACATATAAGGGAAGGTGAAAGGTAGGAGAAGCCCAGGAAGGAGAAAAATATTGTGGCTGAAAAAATTACGTGTATTGTACAACATAACAGCGGTGGGACTTTTCTGAGCTGTAGTTGATAAGGCTCGCGTTACCATGATGATCGCTAACATTCGAAACGGATAGGTACCCTGAGAAAAAGAAGAAATACTAAAATTGGTACTTTTATCGGGTAGATCAGTTGTGGGACTATAATTTTAGTTTGTGCTTAGATGGATCGTTAAATTTTTTTCCAATATGAAGCGGTTTATAGTGAATTTCACCATCGGAAAATACAGATCCTATAATTTTGAGTTCTTTAGTTATCATCATCGCTGTCTTTGCATATGTGTATTTAAGTGCTGGTATATATTGACAAGCTTTTTTATGTGAAAAAATAGAAAAGAGACTATATAAAACTACCTTCTTCTTTTTACAAAACTTTCTAGTTTTACTAAAATGAAAGTAAGAGACCTTTGGTGACTTTGGTGTGGACCACAAAAAATCGTTGAATCAGCGAAATTTAGGTAATGCTTGCCTCGCTTTAATTATTCAAGTATGTGTGCTAACGTAACAAAATACAACATACATCACTTCGTCACTTCTGGTTCAGTTATAAGCGAAGTAATATAATGCAGTTGTGAATGCATTCATCATTGAATGGAAATGAGATTTAACAATTCACTTTCAATAACCATAACTAAATCGTCCAGGATAATTCAACTTTGTCATTCAGCAACAAATAAACTATCTAATACCACACTTGAAATCTATTTAAAATAATAAAACCTACTTATTCGGTAACCTTAAAAAGTTTGTTAACGCAAAACAGTGTTTTTAAATTAATTTGAGGTGTGAAGTAGTAACAAATATTGGCATATAAATATTTGAGTTTTTTAAATTGCTTTTTAAAAAATTGAAATTTATTAACGTCTTAAAATATTTGATCTAAATAAGTACCTTTAATTTCTATTCTTTTAGCGTTTGCATTGCTATTTTAGATGCAGGTAATTAACACATTAGCTAACAATAAGTTTTATATAAAAGTAGTCAAACAATATCCCCTTCTAACAAACATTGTTAAATTTATTCTTCTTATTATTATTCCCAAGAATAAGCGCGCCTGCACGATTAATGTTTGGCTCAGTGACGGATGCTTACGGCTGACGATTATGCGGTACATTCTCTACGCGTCCGTGAGAGACACTCTTTCCTATACTATTGTTGGGGTCTGTAATAAATTTTAGCGGACTAGATGTTTTCTCCAACAAGAATTTTGACCACAATGCGGTGTACCATGCTCCGCGATACCTTCTGTTCGCTTATCACTCTAACAACTCCCAAATAGGACTGATCAGGTTCTAACCCAAGCAAGAGGGAGAGTAAAGTTATGGCTCTATTCTCTCAAGGTTGCACAGTTCAGTTTGTTTACACACAAATCAGTCCCGGTCACATTTAAACCATATTGTATAATACTATAATGGACAATGATTTATATTTTTTATACTATCTAAAATTGAAAGAATGGTTAATGCTTATTGAAATTCTAAAATAGCCTCCAATTAATAAAATTAACAACTAATGTGAATGTTTGTGAGAAACTTTATTTAAATTATCACTAGTAATTTTGCGATATTTGTGAGGCTTTAGATTTGTTATGCTAGTAGATTTTGGTGAAAGAACAAGCGTGGCTGCTCATTCGCTAGTTATTGTGCGGCATTACTCACGTATTTACTCAATTTTTATTTTTCAATAATAGAAATAGAATTTAAACAAAAAACATCTCACTAAATAAAAAAAATTGATGGACCATATAATTACCTTGAACAAGAATTGACAATAAATTAAATGTATACTACCTCAATTTTCGAAAATAAAACTATTTACTTTATATATGTATTCAAATGACATTGAAGAAGTGACCCACTGTGAGACTAAATTAAAAAAATTTAGACATTCTAACATTCAAGGTCTTTAAAGAACATTATGGCTGTTTTTAACGGAATATTTAGCTTTATGAGCTTTTTTCAGTTTTTATTTAATATTTGTCCGTTTTCTCTTTTCACTATTGAACTTCTCCAGCGATTAGATTCCAGATGTTCTCATTTTTTCTGTTAAAACTTATAATACATTTTTTTGCTGTATTGATTTTTTTATCCTTTTCAAATTGTCTAACGCACCCTCCTTGTTATACCATCTGTCACTAATCAAACTAGAAATTGTGTGTCATAAAAGAGTTCAATTTTTAATTCAAAATTTTGGTAAATATTTTAGGGTAAAAGTGAAATATACAATAATTTAGTCAGTTAATATTATATAACATTTTATGTATCATCTTACTGCAAAAAAACTAAAACGTTGTATGTAAAAATTTGATTTTACGCAACTGCCCATAAGTTCTTAAAATTAGAGTGTACGTCGTACTTTTTTGATGCCAGGTACTTAGAATTAAGCAATGTAATTGTTTGACCACTGAATAAGTAAGCAATATATCTGTGGACCCATGCAGAAATACTTTTATGGACCTAGGTAATTGCTTATAAAAATTCAATAGCAACGTTAGGCGGGATTTGATAAAATTGTACTAATCCACATACAAACATGCAGATAAACAAATTACCATTATTTAATAATTTAAAAATAAAAATATAAATGTGATTTATTTTAATTTGTCTCCATAAAAAGGCCAAAGATTTCGGTTAAAGGTAAAACAAAGATTTTGTTAAATATTTTAATATTAGACAGAGCTAAGAGAACCTCAATAGATATTTTAATAGTAATTAAACTATATCATCATTGATAACTATGGAAAAATTACCATGACCAAAGCTGGAATTTGCTAATATAGAATTAGATGATGATAGAAAAGTTTTTCAGTTATCAGTCCCCAGATGTGAGCTGTAATTCTTTGTTTACTTAAATTTTAATAGTTCAACTTATAAGTTGTAAACAAAGTTCCTTAATCCTTACTAAAATGTCGGTTTTTGTGAATTTTTTATTTATGGTTTAGTAACAAGGTTTAGTCGACAAGGTAATCGAGATTTGTTGCCAATTGCTCAAAAAATTGTCTCCGCCAAGCTTGTCACTATACCATAAACACAAAAAAATCAAATATTTGCCAGTGTTAAGGAAGTAAACGGTTACTGACGTATATAAGCGTTGGAAATTATTTCTACACGTGTTTTTTGCAATAATGAGCAAAAAGTTAAAAGTTCGAAAATCCTCTTCCTTTTCAGATAATCCAAACTAATGTTCAGATATAACATTTTCCAAACGTTTTGAGATATTAAGCAACAACTTTGCACAAGATCCAAGCATAATTTTCAAAAAATTTAGCGTGCTAGAAGTGGAATTACTTGGTTTCCATATGTACTAGATCTGGATTTTCGTGATTATTTTTATGAAGATTTTTAAAAGAAGGGCGTCCAAGATAACCTAAAAGAACTTGATTTTGTTTAAAAAAGTAATCGAAATTGTTGTTCAATCTGCAAATAAGACATTTCTGAACTTAATAGATAGTTTCAAGAATCACCTTACTGGAAAGTAAATATTTTGAACTATATTATCATTAACCAATTAAATAAAGTTGTAATATTTAACTGTACAATAGTTTAATTGGTTATTGATGATCTATAAATAACGAAAATTGATTAAATTACATAGTTCTAAGTCTCAGTAGTCTAATACACATTCAAATAAAAATACTACAGAGTAGAGAATTTAGGCAGCTGCTATCACACTCGGAATAACTATGTCAATTTTTTATGCGCTACAAATTTGAACTTAATTGAACATTTTCAAAGTTTTATCATTCCTTGTGAGATAATTTGAGCATAAAAAAAATTGTAATCAAAGATAAGAATGATGTAGGTATTTGGTAGATTTCATAAATATGCACTACCTATTGCAGAATTCTTTATATTCGAAAACATTTTTTGGCTAAAAATACCGAAAGGCGACAATTACTTAGTACTGGCCAAATATAATAAAGAAACAGATTATAAAATTAATTTTTCCAAATCAAAAGACTCAAGTTTATTTCCCATGCCACCAGCAGAATCATTCGCGGGGCAATTGAAAATAGAGAAAATCCCTCAGTGTAGCATTTACCTCATTACATAGCTAGTTCAAACAGTTTTTTTCGCAAACTAGCGCATTTCTCACCAAACATTAACTTATAACTCAATAAATAGAAAAAAAGCATGTGGCAGGCCAGTCTTCTTTTACGATTTACAGTCCTTCTTAAGGAGTAATGAGATTTAGATCTTCGGTAAAGAACGAATTTCAAACTTTGATAATGGCAGCAAAGTGGATACTGAAACGTTGGAAATTCTTTAAACACCAATGTGGTATCTTAGGTACCTAGGTGCAGTCCAAAAATATAGGGAATTGGAAAAGAAGGTAAGAAAATGGGACTATAAATTTTTGATTATTACGCTTAACTTAAATTCTGATTTGATTTGCGTCAAAAACTATAAGAAAAAATCTACTTGATCCTTCAGGGCTCTGCCAAAACGGAAGTTTCTAAACTTTGGTTTCAAAATTTTACAAAAATTATTTTTAACAGTTTCTAACACATCAAACTATATCACCCCGACAATATCAGATAAAACCAAATGTAAATTCGGTTCTCTTCTGTTAAGATTTTCTATTTTAGCATTCTGCTGCATGTTGGCGTATTGCAACAGCAGACATTTTTTTAGTTTGCGTAAAGCGTAATATACCAGAACTAAAACTTGTCAAATACAAACGCTTTAAATTTTAGCCTTTTGTCATTGCTTTCATTATTTACAATTTTTGAAACCACCGGTTCTTCCAAATAGTCGTATTTAATTCTCTTTGTGTATTGTGAGGATTCATAAATTATAGGGTTAGACTATAATTATATTATAACAATTAAAATTGAATAAATCTTTCTAAAATTCCGAATAGTTATTAGCATACACTAAATCGCTATTTTATCAGACGATAACAGGAGTAGAATTGAGTTGGCCAAGGTGTGGTTAATGCTTTCGTTGAATGGGATATGGTAAGAACCACTTTTTTTAGTAAACTACAAAGAAACCATTTTCCTAACAAGTAAAGACTGTTTAAACAATTTAACAATAAACTATAAAAAATATAAAGAAAAAATGATACCTCTTATACTATTAGTGATTTTATAGTAAACATAAAAATTTAAAGATTGCTGATCATAAAGTATAAAACAACCATCACACTGTTCCGACTTCAAACCTATCGTTGAAAATCTAAATAACCTTCTGGCTGTTCTAGTAAATATGTGAACATTTTGAGCAAAACCTTTCAATGTTGTTTTTGGTTCTGCTTTTCCTTTCGAATAGCGAGTATGTCAATTTAAACGTAACCATTTTGCACATTAATTAATAAAAAGTGTACATGTCTCTAAAATTTGTTAGTTGGTATCGCAGTATATAGATTTCTACCAAAATAGTAATAAACTATATGTATATATATACTATTCAACTTTCTGCAGGTAAAAATTATTAATTATTAGTTTTTGGTCTTTCAGAAAATTGTTCTTATTAACATTATTTTCGTATTTATAAATTTCTGCAGTCATTATCAACATATTTGTATTTTTTTCGAAATATTTTCCTTCTTTTGTAAAATTAGTCCCTGGATGGCTTCTATTAGTTATTGTACTTTTTTCGTTTATTATACATGCCCATAACTACTTATTTTACTTACTTGTATTAAAAAATTTTTATTCTTTAAACTATCTTCTTCGCTCGCAGGGGTTTATACTGCTTTCGCTTCTGTGGTCCTCGTCTTCATTGCATCTACCGGTATTTGATTCATTAACCTCACCAGGTAAATTCTTTAACTTTATTATCTGTAAAGCACGTCCTGCCATGATAAAAAAGAGGTATAATATAATAAAAAATATTAACAAAATCCTTTAATAGCATTATCGTACAAATGTCTATCTGAAGTACATGAAGAGCATAAAACAGCAAATGTCTGTATAGCCAATAATTCACTCAAATTTGAATTTATGTGGCATCGAAGGTGTGCTAGATTCGCACATTCGCAGTGTTGTGCAGTGACCTGGGGTTAAGTACTAGATACTTCATCAAAAGCATGCCTATTGTTTGACAGTAAAATATTATTTTATAGCGCGTATATTTTCTACCGTATTATTTATGACCATTTGTAGTACGCCTATTAATAGTTATTTGTAATCTGTATTAAATATAAGAACTTTTTTACATACTTTTGATATTCGTAGGTAGTTTTCAACTTGAATTTTCCTTAGTTTTGATAACCCGTCACATACGAAATATAAAAATGGGATTACCTTTAAGTTTTTACCTAAAAGCTTATTACCAATTGACCATCTTGCATTGTCTCTAAATTTTACATAATTTTGTAATTATCTATCTTAATTTTTTTGTCTAAAAATATGGTAAATTAGTTTTAGAATTATTTTTGGTAATTCTTAAAATTAAGAATATTAGGGTTTTACAAATTGCAGTTTTATTGTATCCACTATGATAAATAGTCTGTTTATTGACTATGCATCATCCTTTTGCAGCAGAATTTTGTTTGTAGTTTAATAATATATTTTTAAAAAAATTGCACCACGGTATGGATTACAATCATACCTATATGGGTAATAAGTGTATTATTTGAATGGCATATTCAGTTACTAAGCTTTCCAATTTGAGTCCATTAGGGTTAGACGCTTAACAGTCCTACATTGTATTTTTACAGATTGGATCTTCGGACTAATGTTAGTCCATTTGAGTTAAAAAATGTTTGAATATTACTTTTTAATATTTTAATGGTTTTTATATTGGCCTGTTACATTTTTCGGTTATTGATAAATAGACACCTTAACAAACTTAAAACAAAGCTTAACTAGCGGTCGACATAGGAGTATAAATATACAAATATATGGTTTTTTGAATTTTACTTTCCTACTATAAAATTTTTTTCAATTATATGTAACTCCCCCTTTTAATATTGCTTTTTCTATTTAGTAATCAATCACACATGGATTTGTAGCAAGAAATAGCTAAACAAACAATAAATTATGATTGTTATATGGTTTAATTTTTTTTCTGGTTTACTTTTCAAACAAATTGTATATAACAAATTGGTCCACTCTGTATTTCGTTTTGACAAATTCCCTAACCTAAAGGTAGAAAATTTGACAAAACAAACGTCATTTTGACGTTTCAAAAGTTCTCTAACCTAAAGTGAGAAAATTTGACAAAATAAACGTCATTTTGACGTTTCATGTTGGTCTGACATTGCAGATGTCATTTTCAACTTTTAGTTACCAACCGCATATAATTATGCATTAAAAAAATATTAGTGACCAATCATACAAAATTATAGACTGAAAAGTCACTAAGTAAAAATTTATATTATAATTTTTTTTTTACTTTTGAAACAACTTATTTATATATTTACAAAGTTAAATTCGTATTATCGGCGAAGTCAAGATGCATTTACAAAACGTTAATTGCTTCCCCGTAGATTTCGGCATGTGACCGCCGCGGCAGGGCCTGCAGGGCCCAGGGCCCGCAGCGTCCCGGGTCATCCGGAACTTGACTCGCGAATACTGACGGAACGAATAATCGTAGGAACGTGATTTTTGGCACACGAGTGCTTTATTGTCCGATCTCAATTATGGATCAAACGAAAGTTTTTTAACGTTTGCGGTTCCGGAAATATAATACCTCGGCTGCGCCTGCCGCCGGTTTAGAAATTTGTCCTTCGGGAGCGCTAGGGGCCGCGCGGAAAGGCACAAACGATTTTTGCTATATATTTTCTAAATTATATTTCCGTTTTTAATATTGCTTTTTCTATTTACTTATTATTCACACATGGATTTGCATTAAGTAATTGCTAAACAAACTAAAGTCATTAAGTAAAATTTTGATTTATTGTTATTTTCTCTTTTTACTTTTCAAACAATCTGTATACGACAAATTGGTCCGCTTTGACAAATTCTCTAACCTAAAATGTTAAAATTGACAAAGCAAATGTCATTTTGACGTTGTAAACGTTGGTTTGACATTGCAGATATCATCTAGAATTTTAGTTACCGACCACATATAATTAACATTAAAAAAACATTCGTAACCAACCACGCAAAATTATGGACTGTAAAGTCACTAAGTAAAATTTTAATTTTTTATTATTTTCTCTTTTTACTTTTGAAACAACCTGTATATCACAAATTGGTTCACTCTGTATTTCGTTTTGACAAATTCTCTAACCTAAAATGTTAAATTTGACACAGCAAAGGTGATTTTGACGTTGTAAATGTTGGTCTGACATTGCAGATGTCATTTTGATTTTTAGTTACCAACCACATATAATTATGCATTAAAAAAAACTAATAAATTACTTCCAAGATGATATTAGAAAATATTGAAATAATTATTCCTATAATACAATATGCAGCGGAACTGCTTGCTGCAACCAGCTGGCACCATCGAAATTTTTCTTGGGCCGGTAGGGATCGGCCAGCAGGGATCGGCCAGCAAAGATCGGCCAGCAGGGACGGCAGCTTCCCGGGGCGGACGAAACTAACTCCTGAATACTGACTGAACGAATAATCGTAGGAACGTAATTTTTGGCACACGAGTGCTTTAGTACCCGCTTTCAATTATGGCGCAAACAAAAAATTTTTTTATCTCTTCCGGTTCTTGTGATATAATACTTCGAATGCGCCTGCCGCCGGCCTGGAATTTGTTATTCGGAGGCGTTCAGGGACGTTCGGAGCCGCGCGGAAATACACGAACGATTTTTGCTATACATTTCGTAATGTCAACATAACGTCAACGCATATTTCATCAATGTGTCGGAGCGAGACGGAATTAGGTGACGCGCAAACGAAATTATCGCGGACACCGTCGAATTTTCCCTTCTTTTGGCTGGACGGCGGGGTCCCCGGGAATGTCAAAATTAAAACGCGAATTCTGACCGAAGGAATAATCGCAGAATTATGATTTTCGGTATACGCATGCATTACGGTCGGCTTTCAATTTTAAAGCAAACGAAAAATTTTTATCGCATCCGGTTCCGGAAATGTCAAATTTCGGCGCCCCCGTACGAGCTGCGTGAAAAAGTCTCCAACAAAAAAAGGACCCCCTTTTAGGCTACGTAACTTGGTAAAGGAGCCGTCTTCGTATCTCCTGTCGTTTCGGAGATGTAAGCGAAAAAGTGATTTTTCCCAACTTTGGGGCCGTTTTTGGGCAGGAAGGGGGCGAGCAAGGGCAGGGGTTCTTAAGCGTTTTTTGAAGCCACTTGCTGGTTCTATAACATAGTCTTTACGGCAAGTCGATATCTGCAAAAAAACGTTTTTTCTTTCGGCCCCCATAGCGCCTTTAAATCGTCATAAATGTTTTTTAAAATTTGGCTAGAGAAACCCTATTAGGGGTTCTATAAGCTCCCGAAGACTCCCAGAGGGTTCCTCATCTGTGAGCGGCTCGCCAGAGGAAACAATTTCAGGGTGTTTTTGGAACGCGTTTTTGGCACATCTCGTATTATTGTGCGCTCGCATCGATAACGTCGTCTTAGTATAATTGAATCGAACTAAAGAACGGCAAAAACAGCGTCCCGCTATCTCTTGCCGTTTCCGAGATCTGAAAAAATTTTTTTAAACTTTGACCATTCTTTTCACCAGGAAGACGTCGAGATGGCTATGTCATACACTATGTAATTAATATTTTTTATTTCCATCAACAGTAAATTAATATAAAGAAACAAGAACAAACAATAAAAAAGTAAATTTTAAACACAATAAAATTAGCGACCAATCATCACCCTCATTTTAAGATTAGGAGTATAATTTCGATCCATAAGGGTGCGGTTCGAAAGAAAAGTTTGTTGAAAAGGGGGTGTAACTCATTTGTATATTAGTACTCCTAAAGTACTCCTAAATTAACGAAACAGACAACACGACCTTTCATAATCATGTATCCACTCTCAATCGATTCGGTAATTTTATCTAGCGACCAGTAAAAGCAATGATAGCTGCAGAAAAACCTAATTTATTCGCTAAACATCTCTCTGAAGTTTTTACTCTAAATGATGATGGACTTGATCAAAATATTAAAGATTGTTTATATAGTGAGACTTACTGCTAACAAAATCAGTAAAGCTCATTACACCAACAGAAATTAGAGACAAAATATCTCAATTAAACAAGGCATCCCCTAGATTTAATCAAATCACTAAAATGCTGAATGAACTCCCAAAAAGACATTGTGATGCTAATCTATATCTTCAGTGCTGTTTTGGGATTTTATTATTAGTCAAAACATTTTAAAATAGCTGAAATTCTCTTAGTGCCTAAACCAGGTAAAAAACTAATCTTGTAGAGCAATTAGTCTTAAAACATCGGTCCATATTAAATAAAATTCTTGACCATCGGTTTGGATTTTGTTGGTTACATTCAACTACCCAATAATACCACCGAATAATTCATGTAATAAGTCAATCGATAGAAAAACAAGAAATATTGTCCTCGATATAAGGCAAGCCTTTGACAAGGTTTAGCATGATGACCTTTACAAAGTTAAACATTTAATTCCATCAATTTTTAACTTAAAATCAATAAACGGCCGCTAATTTAGAAGCGATGTTAAAGGTGAAACGTCAACCTTCTTTCCAATCAAATCAGGTTCAATACTTTATCTCTTGTATAAGTGAGACCTACCAATAACTCCTAATACAGTAAATAACTGGTATTTTTCCGCTGATACGGATATAATTGCAAGCCATGAAAACCCAGATATTGCATCCATTCACCTACAGCCTCATTTGAATTTACTATATGATTGGACAAGAAAGTGGAAGATAAAAATTAAAAAATCAAAGTCTACACAAATAAGAAAAGTTCGTTGTCTCTCTCATTTTCAATCGATAACAACAATTAAGCGTCTGAGACTACATTTAGATAATAAAATTACTTGGAAGCAAAATGTAGTAAAGAAGAGAAAACAAACTGATTTGAGATTCAAAGTATTTTGGAAGATCCCCTTATTTTTAAAAAACAACCTATTAGTGTACAAAACTGCAATAATACCAGAATCGAATTTTGAGGATGAGTCAGTAAGTGAAGCACTGATAAAAAGCGATAATAAAAGCAAGGTAAAAACACCCCCAAAGACTAGGACATCCGAATTCTGTCTTACAACCACTCCTGTTCCAACCAGACAGTTGAAGACTAAAACAAAAATTACCAATTGACAAGTGAAGTTCCGGAGGCCTCTTTAGGGGAGAATTTCCCTGATTAAACTACTGTTGCAACTTTAGCCTATTACTAAAAAATTGATTCTGATTGCTGAGTAGTGTAAATAAAAATATTAGGCGTGGTAATTTTTTTAGGGTTTTATTTGTTTAGGGTCCATTAGAAGGCAAAGGAAGGGGGATGGGTGGGATAAAGGTTTCTAAATTGTTAGAAGAAGACAAAAAATCAACAACTAATTTGATGAAGGTGCTTGACATTGATGATTTTATTTTATTGCTGCTTGATTCGGTGGATAATTGTGATGTGTTAATACGAGTAGGATTAAGAAACGAAGGGTTGAATGGGTTGGCTCATGTTTGTGATGCATTTGGATTCTCGCTCCATACATTTACTGTTTATATTTAATCCTTGATTGTTAGATAAATTTTCAAGAGTCTTTGCGTTAATTTAATATAGCGATTGCGTCCCTTATAACTTGCGACATGATCTTTGTTGCAATTGACATTTATGTGTGAGAGTTATTGTCAACACTCTTGATGCATCTTTAACTAATATAGAATAAGTGTACTTGTATTCGACAGTATTAAAGTATATGGGTAGGCTTTTCCTTATTTCTAGATCACATTAAAGTAGAATAATTTGCTCAGCGAAAAAATTTATTTGTAGTATCAAAATTAGTTAATTCTACATTTTAAGTAGTGGGATTTTTGGCTTTGGTTCTGTTATACTTGGTATGTTATTTATCTCGTTTACTTAGCTATTAAACAGGTTGGTTTTCAAATTCCACCTACGGTGGAAAATATTTATTTTGTGCCACTTATTAGCGGCTCGACTTTTGTGACCTGAGCCAATTTTTTTTTTGTTGTCAACCAGCAATGGCTAATGCAAATCAGTCTCAACCATACGCGCAGACACTTTTCAATATCAAATGAGAACTATATTCAAACATTGCAACGTCAGTCACAAATAATACAACTTCACAGTGTATATTCCCTTCATATACTTAGCAAATGAGTTAAAGTCCACTGAATCAGTATGCATTACCGAACAGACAGTATCAACAGCCACGTTATCAATCAGCTTAACGTAGACAACTAAAAATAGAAATTCCGTTGATCTTGATAAGCCCTACGTGAGACCAAAAGTAACAAATAAAAACCTGTCTGCTATCAACGTTCGCAACAAATTTCATGCACTATCCGAACAGGATGACGAACCTGCGATGGGCGCGAATAATAACGCTACAGCCGAAGAAGCAAAACCTCTGTCAGTTATTATTTTGGATATGGTGAACACCAAATCGTTGACAAATAAATTAAATAATATCGCCACTAAACAGCTTCTACCCATGTAATTTATTGATATAACTCCAAACGAGTCCTAAAAAAATCTATAAAATTCAATACCTATAGCACGGAAACCATCTAACCAACCCTCAGGCTAGGCTCGTTAAGTTCGGCAACACACACGTACAAAAAATTTCCGCAAGAAACTAAAAATTGTCCTGGATAGTTTGCTCAACGAATGAATTACTAGGGTTGTAAGATTCACAAAAAAATATTAAAAAGAAGATTTTTACTGCTACCCCCCAAACAACTATGACTAACCCAATTAGAACCAATAACAAGATTTCTATCTGCTCCACCGACAGCAAACATACATCAAGTGCTCTCTTAACCCACACAACCTATGACAACCAACATGAACAAATTATAAAATCCGTTGCTCGAATGAGATGAACATATAAAAATAATGATAACTCTTCTAGCAACCATAGTCCCCAAGCTGCCATAATGCCCCAAATCCTTAAGACGGCAGTCTGGAACGTCAACGGCTTGACCAATAATCGCGGTCAAGAGCTTTAAGCATTTATTGCCTGTCACATGTACCTGAAACTCACATTACCAATTGAAGCTACCTTAGAATTCCGAGGCTCACTGATGTAACAGGGCACGATGGTTCATTAAAAGTTTTATAATACATACAAGTGACCAATGTTGCAATCCAAGATTGTATAAGCCCAATTACAATATCAGCACTGTACTGTTCCCCACATATCAATACGCACACTTCTGCGGTACTCTTGGAGAATATTTTGTCATTGGCAGAGACTACAACGCTAAGTACCAGCAATGGGGTTCTAGGTTAACCACTCCTAGAGGGGGGGAACTGCTACACTCTTTGAACACGAATAATATAAACTATCTCTTTATGGGATAACCTACTTATTGGACCACGGTCAGAAGGAAAATTTCGAACTTGGTTGATATTCGTATCACACCATGATAGAACGATGCTTAGACCTTTCGTTGAACTACTTGACATTTTTAATCACGTTAATTACTACGATATTCTATAATAGAGAGTTATCCTACTTTTTACAACATGGGAACGGGCTGAAATTTGTTTAAAGAATTAAAAAGTGACAGAACTAACTTAAATATACCCCTTAAATCCGAAGAAAACATTGTTAAAGTCGTAGACATCCAAATCGCACCATACAATATGCAGCTTGGGAAACAACACCCGAATTACCTAGAAGAAGAAATCTAACATGGCTTATTAATAAATATTAAATCAAATATTTCTGAACCCGTCACCGAGTAGTGTGAGACTTAAAAAATATGCTTTATAATTTAAAAATCAGACATTTTAAGCTTACGTGAAAAGTCTTGCTTTTTTTTTAAACAGCAAATTATTTTCTATAGCATGCCACTAAGCACATAAAGCATCCTCAACAGAGCAGGAAAAATTACGGTCGCTGGGACAGAGCATCAACGAGAAAGCTGTTACCATATTTGTTAATACCAGAGGAAGAAAATCGGATCCAGAAACCCCAACCAATAAAGAGGTTTAAAATGGGTGAAATAAAATTTACGATCAAAGATAACTTGGACTGAAAGAAAGATCTAAGATATGACTTCATTAGGAGTAAGATCCTGAAAGAACTCCCAGATGAAGGTTTTAAACTAGTGACAGATATTTGCAACGCTATAATACAAATTCCCACTTCCCATTACAAAGGAAAGTGGTACAAATTATTCTTATAGTAAAGTTGTGAAAATTAGCTAAAAAAGTGAAATTCTATCGCCCCATTAGTTTGTTACCATTAGCGTCAAAAATATTTGAAAAACTCCTATTCAGGATACTAAAACCCCCAATTCAAAAACACGAACTTATTCCAGGTTACTACTTCGGATTTCGAGACACAAATGCTACAACCAAACAGGTACAATAAGTCGTCAAACAAATCATCTTGGATTTGAATCAAAACAATACTCTTTTGCATCTTTTCTTGATGTAGCCCAAGCTTTTGTTAAAATCTGACACCCTTGACTACTGAAGGTTAAATAGATGCTTCCATATAAGTAATATCAACTGTTCAAATCTTATCTATCAGATCAAGTTAGTTAACAAATTTATATGCTGGTATTATCTATTTATTGTAAACCTCAAATATACTTACTACACAACAAACCTTGGTAACCACATTCTCGGACGACACCGCTATCTTAGCCCTACATGAAAATGCAGCGGCCGCATCTAATAACCTTCGAGCTGCTACAAATTGAAACAAAATTCGCCTATGTTACCTTTGCTCTCAGGACAGACATATGTCTACTTGCAACCCTAGATAAGGTGCAGCTACCCCAATAGGAGATGTAAAATATCTAAGTATTCTTTTGAATAGAAGGCAAACAATTGATTTTAAAATTTACGAAACTTCAACTGCTAACTGGAAAGAAGTCTAGAACTCACTCTTCACCTATAAAGTAATACTGAAACCCGTATGGACGTGCGGTATTCAATTATGGGGTACAGCGAGCACCTCAAATTTTGAAGTTTTGCAGCGCATCCAATTAAGAACTCTACAAACTGTAAAAGAAGAAGTGAAGTGCAACCGTTAACACTATTAATATTGCCTTATACTCTAACCACACCGTTGGCAGTAAATCTCCTGCACAGCAAACTTGAACAATTTTGTCCTCTAGACTTATCTAAACGATTTTAGTTTCTGTTATAGTCTGAAATATTAGATTAAGTGTAATTAGAGAGAGTTTCTCACAGGAAAGATAATAGGTGTGCAAGTAGAAACTCACCTCTGAAGTTAGTTGCATTAAAAAAAACTCGGACGCAACCAATTCGCTCGATATTTTGGACATATGCATCTTAGTCATTGCTGTTTTTATGACAAAAGTTTTAGTTATTTACAAGCTGCCATTCCGGGTGTATCAAGTTTATAAGAGATGAATGTCAATAAGCAACATTTACGCCATTGCACTCTATTCTAATTTCAAATGAAAAAAAATGGTGGTCGCGTTATGGAACTGATTAATTCAACTTTGGGTAAACATTCTGTAAATCATTCAACAGTAAAAGAGTGGTTTGCAAGATTTTGTGATGGAAATTTTAATCTTGACCAGGTGCAGTAAAAAAAATTGGAGACAAAGAACTTCAAGTTTTACTTGAAAATCTATGTTAAACTTAAGGAAAGCAATATCACATTGATTTCATGCAATGAAAAGATACAGAAGGAAGGGAAATGGGTTCCTCATAAACTAACGGAAGAAAACAAAAACTCATAGTTGATTTGAATGAATTTGCTTTCTCGGTACAAAAATAAATTTTTAGACAAAGTCATTACGGATAATGTAAAGTGGATTTTGTTTGACAATCCTAAACGCAGAAAAGCATGGGTTGATCCAGGCCAGCCATCAATATCAGTTGCAAATACGAATATCCATGCCAAGAAAGTGTTACTGTGTGTCTGGTGGGATTGGAAAGGAGTCATTTACTACGAGCTTTTGGAACCTGATCATCTAAACGTTATCAGGTCCAATTGATCAATTTAAGTGTACCTCTGGAGCAAAAAAGGCCATTTACGCGTCAAGGAAGGCGAAAAGTGATATTGCTGCATAATAATGCTTGTCCACATATAGCAAAACTAACCCAGGAACTCATCTTTTCCTTAGCCTGGCAAGTTCTCCAGCATGCGGCGTATTCTCTAAAGTTAACTCCTTCTGACTACCACTTATTCAGATCGATGTCGTCATATTTGAAAGACCAGGGGTTTACGAAGTTGAAGATGTGCGAAAATGGCTCGACGACTATTTTGCTTCGAAACTATCAAGTTTCTATTGCGAAGACATTCATCATCTACCCGATAAATGGCAAAAGACCATAGATGGCGAATATTTCGATTATAAATCTTTGTAACAAGTATCTTTTTAATAAAGTTGAATTTGAGTAAACAAATCCGAGTTTCTACTTGAACACCTATTATTTCCAAATGCCATTCATCAAGACCAATCAATTCACTTATTGTTCTTCCAAACAGATTGTAAATATTACTTTAGTAATCAAATACAAAAAAAGTGTCAATAAATTTAATGAAGGTTACATGTTTTTGCACTTTGTCAGCTGACGATGTTAAGACATCCCAATTGCCCTTACTCAGCATTTTATATTCCATTTATATTATTATTGGTTGTAATGATAAGATTAGTGCTTACACTTTATTGTTTTTTCTGCCTGTTTATGATATGATAATCAGCCATTTGGGTGTTGGGCCACTCACAAGTTTTTAACTCGCTGCATTCCACGCGGCGATAAACATTTCTATGCGCATTAAAAGTCAAACCCAAAGCCTCAAGCCGGTCGTAAAATACTTTAAAGATATAACTTATAAGACTTTTGAAACTACATTTTTCCTATTTATTTAATTTTTGTTTCTTAAACACACGCGTAAAAATAACAATTATATAGTTATTTTGATATTGTCCCCTTTAAAAAGCGTTAATATATTGTGATAGTATTTATAGGTTAGTTTTCTTGTTCTGTTTTGATTTAAATAGCTTCAATCGTTAAGATAATATTGATGAATTATTCAGTGATAATGGAAACAAAAATTAATTAATAAATCATTCTCTGAAATCATTACTGAAATTGGTTGATGAAGTAAATATTCATAAACTGGTAGACCTATTCAATACTATGGTATATATGCAACAGGGATACTATCAAATAACTGGTTAATATCAACTTTCGTAACTCTTCCTAAAAAGCTAAATGCTATATTATGTACAGATTATCACACAAGTCTCATGAACTACACTTTGGAGACATTTTTAAAAATAATACACCTTAGAATCCACAAATAATTAAAAGACAGTGTCTTCAGAGACGGATTGGGTACAAGAGAAGCGCTGTTTTTATTAATGTATATCTTTGCTTCATTGAATATAACAAAGCTTTTGACAATCTCCCCGTGATCAATTAATTCAACTATTGAAAGATAAAGTCTAGATGCAAACGACATTTACATCATTACCAATCTATATTACGGCCAGAGAGCAGTCCTACAAATAAAAGATAACATCACTGACAAAATTGAAATATGGAGGAGAGTCAGGCAAGGATCAGTGCTGTCACCAGCCCTCTTTAATATGTATTTCAAAAAAATAATTAATAACACGTTAAGCGACAAAAATAGAAGAGTTAAAGTGAACGGAATATCGATAAATAATATAAAATATGTGGATGACGCAACGTTAATAGCTACCAGGCTTGAAGATTTACAGACTCAATGAAGTACTAGAAGCAAATGAAGAATATGGACTATCTAAATAAGAAAGTTATTTGTGGCAAGGATCTTAAATTAGAATTAAGGATAAGATTATTAAGATGTTACGTGATTATATTACAGAATGAAAACATGGACGCCAAACAAACAAATATCAACAAAACTGGAAGCATTTGAATTATGGCTATACAAAAGGATATTGAGAATACCGTGGGTTGATCGAGTAACAAATATAGAAGTATCGAGAAGAATAAAAAAGAAAATGAAAAGAAATTATAATCACTATTAAGAAAAGAAAATTATAATATTTAGGTCAAATACTGAGAGGAGAAAAATAGAAGATCTAAGGGAAGCAAAATGTAGGGAGAAGACGACAATCATGGTTAAATAATTTAAGAGACCGGTTCAATTATACGACAACCCAATTTTTTATATTAGCTATTTCAAAAGTAAGTATAACTATGATGATTGCCAATTTTCGGAACAGAGACGGCTCTTGAAGGAGAAGAACTTTAAGAGACATGTCTCTTGACTTTTTAAGTGTCGTTTGATGTAGAAATTTAAATATTTAATTTTAATAGAATGTTTTTAACTGATAATTTCAGTTTCTATCTGAAAATATGATACTTAAAAGATCTTCAGGTTTGAGGTTTGAGAAAAACAAACTGCAATTACGTACCGTAAGCTGGGGTGAGATTGACTCAAGCCTAGTGACTGGCCCAATTCCTAAAAATGTTCATTTCCGCTGATGCTGTTTAGCAGATACCTTTATTTAATCAGTCTTGGTAGCAAATGGTAGGTCCAAGTAACATTTAGGAGTGTTCGGTATTTAGTTCAGTTCGTATTTCAACTACGATCTACAGCGCCACTTAAGCAAAAATTTATTTTTGACGCGGAAAACGTAGTCTGCCAATTTTCATGTGCAGAGATGACCCTAAATTTTTCTAATTCACACTAAGTGTTTTTATATACTTATATGCCTATAGAACTTGTAAATAATGTAAAAAGTTAAAATTCTCCCACCTTGCTTGATTTTCCGGACGTTTAATGAGTTGGTATGACTTTGACCCACAATTTGGGGTAACGTTGGCCCAATCTCCAAATGCTTTTTTTTAATTCTAGCAAAAGTTGTGTGATTCCTTTAGTCACGCCACGAAGCCACCAAAAAATGCTTTACCCCTGTTCATATAAAAACTACAATCTGCAGATGTCTACAAGAATGCCTGGATAGTATTAGGTCTGAGCAACTGAGCTGCTGAAATAAAATACAAAATTGCAAAATTAACAATTAAAAACAAATTATGTGTCAAAGAAGAAGCTGCGTTTATTTAAAATCTATCGCTTTAGATTTTCGAATGATGGTTAAGCAATATCTCGACAAATGAAAAGCTGCAATTGCCAAATTTAGGGAAAATTATCCTAATTACGAGTGGCTGCAGGGTTTCTTTAAAAAGCATCCAGCCCTTTCAATCAGAACCAGTGCTGATATTAAGAAAGTGTCTGCTAAGAAGTGTCGTTCTACAGAATGTTCCACCATCTTGTATTTGGAACTGTGATAAAACCAATCTTAGCGATGACCCTGGAAATCGGAAGGTAGTTTGCAAGCGAAGCTCAAAGTACATCGAGAAAATTTGTAACGTCAGTAAGAGCTCTACTTTACTGATGTTCTGCAGGAACGCTGATGGCAAGTGTTTTCCATTGTACGTTGTCTATAAGGCCGATTATATGTGGACGACGTGGACTGAAATTGCATTAAAAGTGAATGGTTTGATGCAATAATTTTTAAAGACTGATTTCTAACGCTTCTTTTATACACTGTCAAAAATAAGCAAGAACCAGTGGTATTGATTGTATACAATTTATCGTCACATATTAACATTCAAGTTTTAGAACTATGTGAGCAGCATAACAAAAGGTTTGTGTGTTTACCACCTAACACTACACATCTTACACAACCTTTGGATGTGGCCTTTTTTGTCCCCATAAAGAGAATACAGCGTGGAATTCTAACAAAGTAGGAGGCAAAGAATGGTTCAAAATTTGCAACAATTCCTAAGAATGTCTTTCCTACGCTGTTAAACGAATTAATAAAGCAGTTTAAACCAAACGTGGATCAAAATTTAAAATCTGGTTTTATAAACTGCGGAATTTATCCGATTAATAGAAACATACTGCTTCAAATTTTAAACGAGTCGGATAAAAGTCTAGTTAGAGAAGCCTTTATGGAGCAATTGGAGAAACAACGGCCACATTTCCTAGGGACAGAAGGTGCTACAAAGACAAGGAAAAAATTACAGTAAAAGTATTAATCATTAGGACGTAGAAGTTTCCGAAGACACTGTTGGTCCTTTAAAACTCCAGCCCCCATCAAAAAGAAGAATGCTTTCATCCCTTTCCTCAAAAAAAGAGTCCGGAAAAGAAAATGTTGATGTGTCATTAGAGTCTAAGCAGAAAGGAAAAAGCGTTTATAATTTAGAAAAAGGTCCTGAAACTATCCTCACTGTATCATGACAATTACCACAAGAACTGCAAACTTTTGATTATGTGGTCAATGATTTTGTTGCCGCTATGTTCAATGGTGGAAAATACCCTGAAAGAATTATCAGTATCTCGGAGACAGGACCCACTGTTCTCAAATTTTGGAGATGGCCTAAAAGGAAGGATTCGATTCCTTATGATAGAAATAAAGTATTGTGCAAGATAAATTCTCTAAAACTGCTTAAACGGAATCAATTTGCTGTGCATCAGATCGACAATTCTGTATAAAATGTACTTACCTACTTATTTTTCTTTGTAAAATTATGAATAAAATAATATTGTCCATCGTATTTATATTTTATTGGCCTTTTTAATCTCAAAACACCAACATTAAAGCAAAATTATTAATTTAGAAAAAAATTCTACTTGTTTTCAATTTTGCAGTACATATTTTGGCGTGTTATTGACCCAAGATACGTTTTACATGTAATTTAGGAATAAAATCAGTCGAGTACGAGCAGTGATACAGTGCAGACGTTCTCGGCCTGTTTGTTTCTAAAATTTCTAAAACTCTAGTGTACAGATAATATAAAATTACTATCCTCACTAAGGGAAGGACTTCTGGTATAATATACAGTGATACAGTGCAGACGTTCTTAGCTTGTCTGTTATCGGTGCGATAGGCTTGACCTTTAAGGCTATCCGTAGCAAATATTGTAAGTAAAATTTATTTTACTTATCATCAACATAAACATTCCTGTCAATGAAACCAAAATGAATCATCGCGCGCCTGCTAAGCGCAATCATGATCATCTCTCGCCGTCAATTAATGGCGTTCACAAGCAACAAATATTATCTACCAGCAAGCCTGGAAAATAAACTAACCGATATCGAATCCTCCAACAACAACGCATTAGAAATAGAAGATAATACACAATCAGAAACAACAACATCTAACACAAAAATTCCACCAATCTACTTAGCGAATTCCATAAACCACATAGCCCTAATTGAAGATATAAAAAGCAAAACAACGGGGACTTTTACTACTACATATAATACAACTACACTACGCATCAATCTAACAAGAATAGAAGACTTTCGAATATTAACAAAATACTTCACAGAAAACTAAATTCAATATCACATCTACTAAAATCCCAATGATAAACCAATAGCTGTAGTTATTAAAACCGTTCCATTATCCCTCACTGATGATGAAATAAAAAAGGAGTTAATCAGTCAAGTACCAATAACTAAAGTAACACGCCTGTACACAAAAGATAGAAATCCTCTGCCAGTTTGTGCATTAGAATTAACCAATAACGAACAGGCAAAAAGAATTTACTCGTTAAAATCAATGTTCCACTCCATTGTAACAGTAGAGGCCAGAAGAAAACTCAAAAACATTCCCCAGTGCCATAGGTACCAGCAGTATGGCCGTACGAAAAACTACTGTAATTTAACACCACAATGCGTAAAATGCGCAGGGAACCACTTACATACCGACTGTTAGAAGAAACCAGTGATCCATCCAAATGCGTTAACTGTGGAGGTGATCATAGCGCAAATTATCGTGGCTGTCCTCGCCACATTGAGCTGTTAAAACAACGTAAAAGAATCCAACCAACTAACTCGTATGTAAACAGCACGTAGACTTTTGCAGACAAACTCAAAAGTAACCTAACTCCTAACACTACTCCTACTCCAATCACCCTAAATACACCCTCAATACCAAACAACATTATCCAAACTCTACTTGATTTCATTACGCCATATCTCAGTCAAATCAAAACTTTCGTTATTAACACTCTCCTACCAATGCTCATCAATGGACCATAATCGTAGGAAAATGATACAAAACTTAACCATCCTTAACTGGAACGCTAATGGCATCATCAACCAACGCTCACTACTTATTAGCTTCCTAGCACGATACAACGTAGACATCGCTTGCATAACGGAAACACATCGAGATCAGGCCATCAAATTCCAAATACCAGGTTACAACACACCTCGTAAAGATCGAAACTCCAGAGTAGCTGCTGGTGGAGTGGCGATACTCATCAAAAACAAATACGTGCATTCTCTACTCCCCGAAATTCGCAACTTAAAAATCGAGTTGATTGCAATTAAAGCCAAACTCGATGATCATAGCAACATCACAATAATCAGTGCTTACAGGCAGCCCAATATTAAGCTTATCGAGGAAGATATCATTAGAGTTTTTGATACGCCCAAACCAACGCTGGTTCTTGGAGAGCTAAATGCCAAAAACACCCTGTGGGGTTGTAGAGCTTCAAACCCCGAAGGCAACAAACTTGAAAACCTGGCCACAAATAACTCTTTCCAAATTTTGGCACCTAACGAATACACCTATTTCCCGTATCGCGCTGACCACCAGCCTGATACTCTAGACATAGTTCTTCAGAAAAATTTTAGTAAACCAATCTACCAAAGAGTCGTAACTGAACTAAATTCTGATCACCTCCCTGTTATTGTATCTTTCACGAACGCTTTAATCATCAAGCAACCCATCCCAAGACTAATCAATGGCAAAGTAGATTGGAAAATATTTAAAGATCAGATGAATAGTAAACCACACTGTCCAACAAGTATTCAAACTGAAAGAGACATTGATGTAGCCATAAGCCATCTTACCTCAACAATAGAGAAAACTATTAGACTTGCCACCACAACTCCTATACGAATTTATCAGACTGACTATAGTCCTCCTAGACACGTAATTGACCTAATTAAAACAAAAAGTCAACTTCGACGAGAATGGCAAAGAACCAGAGATCCTAAACTCAAAAACAGACTAAACAGCATAACTCACCGAATCAAACTAGAGTTAGACACCTTAAGAATCACAGCATACCAAAAGCACATAGCTGACTTTAGAACGGGAGACTGGGGCCTATGGAAAACTACAAGAAAAATACAGAACCAGAAAACAGAATTCCCCCCATTATCTTCCGAAAATAATAATATAAGCTATACCACAGATCTTGAAAAAGCGGCCGTTTTTGCCAATAATCTTGAAAGTAATTTCACTCCTGTAATCACCTGCACGCCCACCCACAAACTGCAAGTCATTAATGATATCGAAAGTAGAGTATCTATACCCGAGTGTATCCAACCAGCTTCACCCGATGAACTCTTTAGCATCATACAGAACCTTCCAGATAAAAAATCTTCCCGACATGACTTAATCACCAACAATATCCTCAAACACTTCACTAAGAAGACGTTAGCCTATCTAAGTTCAACACTCAACGCCTTTATGAGACTGGGCTACTTTCCACAAACCTGGAAGCATGCACATATCGTAATGATCCTAAAACTTCGCAAAAACTAAAAGAAATTGAACAGCTACAGACCCATTAGTCTACCGACATCATTTTCTAAGCTCTTCGAAAAAGTAAATCACAGTCGACCTAAACATCAATTTGGCTTCAGGAAAGGCCATTCTGCGAGTTACCAGCTTCAAAAAATAAGCGAGCTCATCGAATGGGGCTTCAACAGTAAACAATACACGGTAGCAATCTTCCTCGATGTCGCGTAGGCGCTAGACAGGGTATGGATAGAAGGCCTAAAAAAATAAAATCCTTCATATTACAATGCCTGCTTATCTCAAAGCAATCATATTCTCATTTCTAGACAACAGAACATTTGCTGTCAAAATCAACACAACCTTCTCCGAAATCATCAAAATCCGAGCTGGAGTTCCCCAGGGCAGCATCCTGGGGCCAATTTTCTTAAACATATATACGTCTGATTTACCTGTCGCAGACGACACTTCTATGTTTACGCAAGCCGATAACCTCAATGAAGCAATCTCCATCCTTCTTGCATACAAATTGAAGACACTAAAATACCCTGGAACCCCAATAACAGTGCTGTCAAATACTTGGGATTATATCTTGATACTCCATTAAGCTGGGGGTACCACATAAACCAGAAGCTTACCCAAAGCTGCACTAGACTACAACAATTATATCCACTTATCAACCGAAAATCCTCGCTAAAAATTGAATGCGCAACGCTACTCTACAAAGCGCTAATCCGACCTCTCGTTCTATATGGATCACCGGTCTGGTGCAACACCTCAAATACCAACATACAGAAAATACAACGCCTCCAAAACAAAGTCCTAAGAATCATAGTCAACGCACCGTGGTACGTTAGAAATACCCAACTACACGAAGAACTCGGCATCTTACCCATCGATCAATACATCAAGAACTGTGCGGAAAAATTCATCTCAAACGCGAGTGCATGTAGTGGTGCGGAATTCTATCAACTCTTTAAAACTAATATTCACACTAGGCTTAAACGCATATTACCACAGGACCTAGTTATAGCAAACCATAGACAAAATTAACCAAATGTGAATTCACCGCGCTTATTTTGTCGCGCTATGTCACAATATATTTATATTCTAAGTTATAATATGTCACAAAATCTTTTACATATGCTATGTATAACAAATTAATTGTTGATCTAGCAATAAATTTATAATTAAAAAAAAGTGAATAAAATCAAGTGTGGGTCAAATTCACTCCAACACCATGTAATTTTGTATCTAATTTTTAAAAAATTGGCCGATTTGGATAGTCAAAACATACTTTTTTTATTAAAACTGCTTCTTCATTCATTCTCTATATATAAAAAAATACTAGACATACTAATACATAATAGTCTCGCTAAAACTATACTAAATAAGTGAAAAGGCGTCTAACTTTGGGCCAATGTAACCCCCGTATTGTATCTTTTGTTCTAAAAATAATTTATTTTCCATGCATAACTTTCTTATTAAACCTTGTACGTCAGAGTTATAGTGGAAAAAACTGCGAACCTTAAAAGTATTATAACTTGTCGGCGCGCTGTCTCTTAAAAAGCTGGGCATAAAATATTAAGCCCGCACCTAACAAAGCGGCTTTGTGCGTTCCTCCAACCCCGCGGCCGAGCGGCTCCCCGCGGCACAGCAATGGCGCGCGTAAACTTATAAAGGCATCCACCGCAGGATCGGATATCGCACGGGACATTAAAGGCATTCAAATAAATTCCTGCGAGCACCTTGTCCGACGCCAACGCAGATGCAATCGCGCCTCTAAATCTCGGCGCGCGGGGCGGACTAGGGCGAGTTCGCTTAATTGCACGGGTCGCCGGTACACCCTGCGCGCCGGCGGCGCCCTATCAGCCGCATTAATTAGACTTCAGCGGCCAACTTCCCGTCATCAGGTGGACGAGCCCGGTGCTTTCTTCGGAAGCGGCGTCAGGCAGCCAGGTCGCGCCGAAGGCTTTCTCGGGCGGCAAAAAGCGCTAATTAATTGAAGAATATAATGGGACAGTTGCAAACAAACACACCCACAAAAACAGTGAAAGCATGTTCCGTGTTATAAAAGCTCTACTGCAATTAGTATTTTGTTGAGTAACTTGAGCGATTTTAATTGAGCTGTAAAGCAATAGCCTGTTAATGGAAGATAAAGGATGCCGAGCCGGCTTTTAACAGCTGATTGTAGGGGGACTGAAGTTGAACATCTGCTCTTCATGCTCTGTTAACTTTGGCCGTTGTGTAGTGTGGGGTGCATTGAAATTGTAGCAATAAAGCAATAGGGAACAATGCTCTTATTTAAAAACTCGACTGACGGAATTGTACACATCATTTGAATAATAAAAGAGTGAAGTACAAAAATTGGTTAAACATAATGGATGAAGAGATTGGAAAAAATTGATTATTTTTAAAAGTATATCTAGCACTTTTAATAACTTAAGAAATTTTGGCAGCATCTAATTTTATGATACCCAGTATTCCCATAAATACTGTTACAATAAAACCTACCCTTCATTTACATAGCATCAATATATTTACACACAGGAGATTTGCTGTCAGATGCTTTAAAAAAAGTTGAAAGAGAAAAAGCAAAGAGGTTGTTGTTGATTGAGTACGCGCATGATGATCATAGAAAAAAATTTTAAATAAAAAATGTTTCACATTGGAGGAATCAATTCAACAAACAAAACAACAGGGTATCCGCTAGGTTGTCCAAAAGCATCTCAACTAGTGTCAAGTGTCCAGCAGCTGTAATGACTTGGCGGGGAGTGTGTTATGTTAGAGTAATTAAAATTTATTTTTGTGAAAAGGGGCTCAAAACTGCAGTCGATATGTGTAGTCAAACCTCTGAATCACATGTTTTTCGAGGTGAGTCTTGGACCTTTCAGTAAGACTTCTCACCCACTCATAAAGCACAGTCAACACTTGGTTGAGCACCAATGTGCCTCATTTTTTAACAGTACAAGATTGGCTTCCTGGTAGCTCAGATCTCAATCCTTTAGATTACAAATTATGGTCACTTTTAAAGGTCATAGTTTGTTTAAAAAAACTACTTAATGTAGATATTTTTCCCACGAATGAAGTGCGTGCTGCTATAGATGAGAGACACGGACATATATAGAAGATAACGGTGGCCATTTTAAATAGATCTGTTATTATTATACTTACGAATAACTTAATAAATTCTAAAAGTATTATGCAAAAAGTTAATCGTTTTATTTTGTCGTTCTAAACAATGTGTAACAGTATTTATGGACATACAGTACTCTATTGATCACATAAAAATTACATCTAAAACAAATATGCTTTGCCTAAGGTCCCTATGCGTCTGAATTATGTTTGTAGATGAAAACTACTGTAATTTGTTATACAGACAGCTTGTGTTAAGAAACATCGACGGAGCTGGGCGGGAAGTACCAAAAAATTGCCAAAATCGGCGTTTTTCCACTTTCATCATTTTTTCCTTTTTAATGCTTTATTTTTTATTTGTTTCAAAAACATGCCACGCTGTCGAGGAAGCCGTAACATGACCGAACAAGAACAGAGAGCTATGTGGATAGACAGGCAAAGCGGGCTCACCATCGTAAAACTCGCCAAGCAGTTCAGCATCACCAAGCAAGCCGTATCCCAGATATTGCGCCGCTGGAGGATCAACGGAAGAGTCAAGAAGAGGTATATTCCTGGCAAAGCAAAGATCACCACTAGGCTGACCAATAGGAACATCCTCTCAAGAGACAACCCGTATTTGATCGCCACTTTTTTCCCTGCGAGTTAGAAGCTGTTGTAAGCCGTCTTCCTTCCACCCGCATTATCTGCCGTTGTCTCCAGTCCGCTGAATTTAATGCCCGCCGCCTCTGCAAGAAACCATGGGTTTCTACAAAGAATCTCCTGGACACGCACGCACTTAAACTGGACCCGTGCGGATTGGGATAGGATCATTTGGAACGATAAGTCGAAGTACACTATGTTTGGTACTAGTGTAATCACGTTTAACGTCCCGTAAGCTCCAGATTCGATCCTAAGTACAGGTGCTCACCCACAAGCACGGCGGAAGGTTGGTGTTCGTCTGAGGGTGTTTTTCTTCTGCTGGAATGAGCCCCATTGTTTGAATTCAAGACATAATAGATTTGTTTACAAGGATATTTTCAAAGACAACATTCTTTCACAAGCACGCTAGAAACATGAAAAGGGATTCACTTACCAGTAAGACCGGACCTCAACATCATCGAACACCTTTGTGATGAGTTGGAGCGTCGAATTGTGAGACAGAAGATTAATAACGCGGCGGAAAAATTCGCTCAGCTGAAGACTGCCTAGGAGAGCATCCCCTAATGGATTATGGACACTTAATGAATATCATGCCTTGGAGATGCCAAGGAGTAATTGATTCCAAGGGTCACATAACAAAGTATTAAGTTCATTTTTGTTGTTACATAGATTTCTTAGAGTATCTTTCATGATCATGTTCAATGGACGCGAAAAAATCTGTTGTGTTGAATTCAGAGTTTTGGAGCTAAAGTTGTATTTTTAATTATAAAACCTTATAGTTGATAAAATATTAAAGTGAAACCATTGTGTGTATTTATTTATTGTGCAATTTTACCACCAAATGTTTTTGTGGCTGTTTTTTACTTGCACCCTCAAAAAACGCGAAAAAATACCTGGTCAATAAACTGTTGCACATGTATAGTGCATATGAGCTTTCGTGGTTATACACCACAACCAATTGAAGAAAAAATGCAACTGCAGTTAATAAATAAAGTCTGAGTAAATTAAAAATAGATAAAAAGCGTAAAATAAAGCAATTCTTTTTTTAAATAGATGGGGCTATAAATAAACAGCAATTTTACCTGTCAATGTTTGGCGCGCAAAATGAAAAAGAAAGCGCTGGTAAGATAAATCGCTACATGGACGCCCGTTTCAAGTAGATAATGTTAAACCGAAGCATTAGCTGAATTTAATGAATAATTTACAATGCCAACGTCTGCCAAGGTTAGCATTCTAATTATAAAGTTATAAATAAACATTCGGATTTATTTTATCTATATGCTATTGCTTTTTTGGTCTAGTTATGATTAAATGTAGTAGTAAGTATTGTAGTTAGGCATTTACTTTGTAAATATACAGAGTGTGTCAATATTTTTTTGTTGGATGAACTTGTATCTTAGGTCATGTATTTTTAAGTATTTATCTCATTATTTTAACATTTAAAAAGTTGAACACAAAGTTATTACACGATAAAATGCAAAATTTGTAAAGAATTTTATCTTTACTCTGTTATTTACTTTTGTATATAAAAAAATTTTCTAATTTATACCAAACTGCAGTAGTCTCTGCTAACAAATTTCAAAAATAACTTAAAATTGCCTTATCAACGTTGTTAAACTATATAAAGCGGTTTAGAGAAAAATAAGTAATGGGAAAACACTAGATGATGGTATAACTAGTGAAGTGGCGTTGAAAATGGATGAAATAGTAATTAAGACATTTAAATTTAGAAACGAGGCAGCAAAAAATGTTATTATTATTATGCCCATAAAATAAAAAAAATATACTTACACTTAACAAAAATCAAATTAAATGTGGCTGCATACAATATATGTATAAGAAAAAATAAAACATTGAAGGAAAAAGTAAAAGAAAAAAATTGGGATATCACTGGAGTATCGGAAAAGGAGAAAGGTGTCTGAAACTAACATTTCAAACATTTTGTACTATAAAGAACAAAATGAAAAAAAAGATAATGAAGGAGGAATCGACTTCATCATAAATGAAGGGACAGTGCCATAATAATGCTATATAAACAACTATCAAAGGTCAAATATAAACAAATTGCAACCTAAAAATTATTCAACTGTACACGCCAACATTAACAACCAATGATTAAAATAAAAATGTTTTTGACAAATTAACAATGGCAATAGAAGATCATCTCTGTCAATATATTTTAAACTATAGAAGATTTCAATGCCAAAATTTTCAAAAAGAAAGAAACTTAGGAAGACAAAATATATTTCTTAAGATTGAGTGAAAGGAACACAGAGGACAAGATAACAAAGTATACATTACCATCCAATATCTCTTTTGTTGAATTTATATAAATGATTGACTAGAACAATAGTTCTTCTTCTTCTTTCTCCTGGCTATTATCTCAATTTATCTGGGATCAGCTTTCCTAGCATTTCTGTGCCACACCGTACGGCTGTGGGTTGTCTCTTTTGTTGTGTTGCTCGCTATTATGTCATTTTTTATTGTTCGCCTTCTATATTCAGGATTCTTTTAGTCATATGGCCTCATCACATGACCGTACCAGCGCAAGGGGTTTTCCCGAATTTTATCCTGTATCTTAGCGACTTTAAAAGTACCGTGAATATATTCGTTCCTTATTTTATCCATTTTCGAAACTCCACCAGACCAGCGAGCATCTTCATCTCTGTAGTGTGAATTTTCTGTTCATCCGTCTTCCTCATCGGCCAGCACTCAGATCCATATAGTAGGGCTGGTCTTACTGCCCTTTTGTATACATTGCCCTTGACTTTAATCGGCATACGGGAGTCGCATAGAACAACGACTAATCATTTCCTCGACTTAATAATAAATCAACCAATTGAACAAACAGGTTTCAGTCAGGTATAGAATACGGCAGACCACTTGTCAATCATAAGGACACGAATAGAAAAATCACATAATAAGTTTTAGAAACTACTAGAAGAAATTTAATAGAGAATGGCGGGCAGTAATAATTTCTAACATATATATAAAGGTAGGAATACAATTATATGACAATGCAAAACCCATATCAGCGAGCAGAGGAGACTCAATGAAATTAAAATTATTCATAACAACTTTGGGGGACATTTTTAAGAAATTACATTGAGACAAGAAATGTATTTAAATAAACAGAAATATATCCTATTGATGTCCTAGAATTTTGAACAATTACAGACAATGATCTGTCAGTTAGAATAACAGTTAAGCAAATAAACCCCAGAATTAATATGCAAAAAACAAATAACAAGAAAAAACAAACCATAAAACAGAATATGTTATATACACTTAAAAAAATGCAACCTTGTGGTATAGACATGTGGAACACAAATATGTACATTGACAAGACATATCATGAACAAGTTAACTAAAACACAAAGGTCCATGAAAAGGCATATGTTAAACATAAAATCAAAAGCTAAGAGATGAAAAAGTAAACTAAAAAAAAACACGAATTGAGGATAAACTGGACAAAGAGAGAAATAATAGGTGGAACAAAGAAATACAACAATGGAGACCATGTAGAACAAAAAGGAGAAAAGGATGCCCAAATATGAGACGGTTGGGTCATTTAGAAAGGAACTGGAAAAACACTGGTTACATCTATATCTGTTATTTAAAGAAAGGGGTTAACATTGATAGGTAGATATGTACCATCAGTACTAATTATTTTTTTATTATAAAGAGAAGACCTTTTACTGAAAAAACCTAGATAAGAAAATTAACAAAGTTGATAACAAAATCCAAACTGATGTTTCCCCCCCTAATATTAACAGCTTTATTTTTTTAATAAAAGATTTTCAAAAACCCTCGATTACACTAGAAATAAACTCATAAGCTTATACTAAATAACTTTTTCTTTGAGTTTTTCTGGTTTTACTATAGTATTAAGATAATGTTGGCTACCTTTTATTGATCAAGGTGGCGCACTGTTACAATAGCATTGAATAAGTAAGTGATAAATCTAAAGTATTTTTTTAGCATTTCTTTTAGAAGCTTGCCTGCAATTAATTCAATGTAATACTTATTATCATAATAAAACATTAAGGCTTGAAGTACAGAAATCTAAAAAAAATTATAAATTCCAAAACAACCTTTAATCCACCCACAAAAGTTTAATGCTAAGAGAGGTTCATTAAAATGTTTTTAGGTAGCTAATTCAAAACTGAGTATCTGACTATAGATCAACTTCTTTGGAGCTAAGAAAGGTTAAGCTTTGTTTTAAATTCACACCCTTTTAGCATCTTTACGAAACAAAACAGACGAGACTAATATAAACATAAACATTAAAAAACAAATACAATTTATAAGGTTAATATACTGGTTATAAATAAATATTGTTACAAAATCTGATACATACACTTGACTCACTACCATAGATGGTAATCATGTAACGGGTTATAAAGGAAAACTCATTGTAGTAATTGTATTTTGAAAAGTTATTATAGAGAAAAGTAAGATTTCAGGACATTAGAAATGTTTAGAATTTTTTCTTTTATCACATGATTGGTTGTTTCAATCAAACATTGCGGAATAATAAGACACTTGTCAAGAGCACTCTAGAATCATTAGAGGCAATTAAAAGGGTTCAAAGACATCATCAACCCACATCAATCATGGTTATACTAGGGAAACTAAACGTTATCTGCAAAAAGGGAGTAAAAGTTTCAGTTAAAGTGTATCAAAACCATTCTTGAAATTTTAAAATGTGCAAATTTTCAATTTTTTTTGCTTTTATTTTATTTGCACTTTTTTGACTTCCCAATTTCAGAATATATTTATTTGAGTTTTTTCTGTAGTATTCAATTTTTCTTGCATTTTTCCCAACATGTTTTTCTTTTTAATTTGACAAACTTTGCGTTAATTTAATTTATTCCACTTTTCTTTAATTTCTGACCTTGAAAGACGAATGAGGTTACATCCCAAACATTCAGTCTGGTTTTCAGACTAAGTGAAAAAATAATCGGAACCATTTATTACACCTTTTTGGCCTGTATAAGTATTTACACACAAAAAATAACGTGCAAAAAGCAAGCAATTATAAACTACTTTTGGTAACATTAAACCTGACGGGCATCTTTGCAATTTACGCAATTACGGCGAATTAGACCGCGTCCATAATTGAAACGTTTGACGTTCCGGTGCCGGGTTAATGGTAATCTTTGGGAAAAGTTTGACGTAATTCTCTTCAAGGTCTGATATAATCTCTTAAAATAAGCAAGGCAAGTTTACCGAAGCATAGCTTAACTCAGATTTTAAAATAATCCTAATAGCGTCTCCTAAGCCTGCACAGATTAACCTTCAGTTTCAACAAATGGAAAAATCAACAGGAGGGAGACAATTATGATATATATTTGGTTTGAAATACGTTAATTAATAAAAAAAAGCTAATAAAAAATATGAAATCTCTATTTAAACGGCCTAACTTAAAAATCCTGATAAGTTCTACAATGGAAAAAACAACAGTCACAGTAACAACGCAAATAGGCAATACGGAAGAATTTAAAACAAATCAGGGATTAAGGCAAGGAGATGTATTATCGACAACGTTGTTCATCTTAGCCCTGAAACATGCGTTGCAAAAATTAGATAAATGAACAATAAAAACAAAAGGACAAATAGTAACATATGCCGATGCTCTTATCATTAGAAACCGCAACATAATGGAAGAAATGTTAAAGTAGATAGTATTAGAGGGACGTGTAATAAGCCTCAGGATAAATAAGAATAAAACCAAATTAATGAAAATAGACAAACAATTAACAGACCGTCCCACAAAAATAAAACTCGGAGAGTTGAAATTTAAAGAAGTAGACAAATTTAGATAAGAGTGATGATAATGCGCCAGATAATACACTAAACACTTTAGTTCCTTACACTACAACCCCTCAGCTTGCGCCCTGAACGGCATCAGGATAATATGGGTTTCAGTTCCGCAGAGATATGTTACATAAATTCAAGTCATTTTTGCTAGGATTACAAAAATATTTTTGAATTGTACAGTCAATTAGCAGAATTGAAACTGTTTCTGAAGTCATTCCTATATTCCATATCCCAATGTACCAGTGAATAAATTTATTGAAAGAAGAAGAAAATGAAATTGATGAAAATGCTTTCTACGGGAAATACTACAAATAAAAATGCAACGTAGCATAATCATTACAAAAAGCTTTTGGAATATTTCAAACATCTAGGCAGTTAAATAGGAGCGTGTTTGGGTTAATGTGGAAAAAAATATTTAAAAACATTTTCGTATACATGAATACGTTGTAATTCACCAGAACAAAGATGATATTGTGTATCAATAATGTGTCCAGTCACCACCTGGCATCTTCGAGACATGTTTTTGACCAAATTAATAGCGTATTCATCCGACAAGGACCTCCAAATGCGACGAACTTCTCGTGTTAACTGCTTCAAAGTAAATACTTTTCTTCCACGAAACTTGTGCTTGATATATGCCCACAAATTCTAAATCGGATTTGCATTGGACGACTGCGACGGCCAATCAAGTGTAACTATGCCAGACTGCAAAGCTTACTGCGGTGTTTAGGGTAGTTGTCACACTGGAGGTTCCAGTATTTGTTTTTCTTAATGGACCAACTGTTAGCAACAAATATTTGTTATAAATCTTATAAACGAATGCTACGTTCCAAAACCCAAAGATATACTTTTACTTGATATTTAACAGTTTCCTGTACCAACCTGTTAGTTGAGAGTGACCAGGTTTGTTGGACGATAACAAATCCCCAAACAAGTTTCGTCCGTAAAAATTACATTGCTCCAATCTCGATCCATACTATCCTTTGCCCAAGCGAGTCGCTTTGTCACATGAGGTATCTTTACTGAACTACGGCTTTTGATATCATGCGCACTACGTACGATAAGTCTATACTTTTTGTTTCAATTTTGCTGCTCCTTTACGTAATATTAAGTACAGGTTCCGTAAAAACAAATTCATAATATGTTTTTCGACACGTTCCGGCAAGTTATCGATCGTTTTTGTCTTCTTATATCGCTGCACCCACTTGTTTAGAAATGGTTTCGACTTGTTCATGTACCTTGCAGTCATTACATGAAACATTTTTGGACTTTTCGGGTGGGTACAGAGGAACACAGCCTCGTAACGCAACGCGTACGCGATACTCATCGGATTTTAGGTGTTTCTCGAGGACATATGTTCCCTCTGTCAACTCACGAAATAATTAGGGTGATACCTTTTACCAACTGCTAATTACGCCGAATACGATTTTACTTAATTGACTGTACCTATCAGAAAGATAGAATGGATTTGGTTTAACATGTGCAAATATAAGGGTAGATCAAACTTGAAACCATATTTGTTACTGAAACTAATCAAGCGTAATATCAAACTATGAGTAAAAAACGGCTGTTTACGTATACCATCTGAATGTAAATGAGAAAGAAGAGGCGCAGATAAATGGGGTTGTATGAGAAAAAGTAATACGCAAGTTTACCATTTCCACAAGAAAACCAGATGTTGTAATCGGTTTCCACAGATTCTTTACATCAGTAACTTTGATAAAAACATTACCATATTTAGAAATAGAAACTTGCATTAGTACACGGAAAAATCCACCAAAAAGTTTGGCAAAACTAGAAAAGCCAAATTGAATTTTTTTTTCAAATGATGGGGTAACTTTTAAAAATAGCTGTAGTTGATGAAATGTAAAAATTCGCAAAAAAAATATTTTTGAATGTTTCTAAACTGTTTTCTTGTACAACAAGCGTATGAAATGTGTTGATTTGACTGATTATTTTTATATTCTATATAGCATTTTTGTTGACAATGACACAATGCGTCATTATGTACTTCTGATTCAGCGGTTGTATTTCCAAGCAAGCGGACGTGTGCCGTACTCTGATATATCGATGCTTAAAACGTGCTGCTTGAGGTCAATTTCATACTTCAATATCGTGGCCTTATGGCCTACACACATAATTAAGTGCATTATGCACAACCCAATGAATCAAATAATCCGACACATACGAACTGCCAGCGGTATCTTCACCAGCATAGTCAGTAACAATGCAGCATCTGCAAAATAATATTACGTACTATACTCAGTCTCAATTTAAAATGCAATTATCTTATCCAATCAATCATAAACGACAAGTGACTTAAATAAAGCATGGTATTAACTAAATAAAACAAAAAAGTAGACTTCTCGATGAATGTAGTGCAACTAAAACACACGCATCAACATATGATTACCTCGATTATAACCACCAATAAAATCGATGTATTTTCAGATGGGCCAAACAGATAAAAAAAATAAACTCACTGGTTCAACTACTAAGCGAAAAAAATTTAACAAACCTAAACGGAACAGAAGTTTTATAGTGGTGCTTGAGAGTATCTGTACATGCATTATTGGACTTGAATGTCATTAAACAAAGTATAATAGAATGCGGTTACAAAGTCATAAATATATGTATCGTAAAGCATAATAAATTAACAAATCTTTACTTCTTATGTTCCGTAGATATAAAACCGAAGAATAGCAACAAAGACATCTATAAAATTAAACTACCTCCAAAGACCAGCGCCATATTTAAACTACCATACGTTAAAAATTCCCAAATGTATAAAATACCAACGTTTTTCAAGCTACTAGTAATTTTGGCAATGTACTGTCTATCTAAATATAATAAATAGAAAAACTTCGAACACTTCCTTGCCAACAGATTTATAGTTGGCAGTAATTTCAATACCAAAGACGTATAATAGAACGCCAGACTTACAACTAAGTTTACAGCGTTATTAGTTGTCATAGAAAGAAACAATATAAACTACATATCGATAAACTAACCAACTTACTGGCCCACTGATCAAAATGGGTTTCCAAATCTACTTAATGTCTGTATCATGTCTTGATTTAATCTCTGATCATACTTTAGTAATCATCAGCATGTATGAAAATACTCTGGAAAACTCGAAAGAACAATATTTATACATTAAGAAGTCTAAATGGCAACAATATCGCGATAAACAAATGCCTCAATATCAATCAAACAAAAACATTCGAAAAGCAAAAATCATTTGAGCTGACAACTTTGAACAGATGTTTAATAAATTAACAAAATAACTTACAAAAATGTCGGTAAAGATAAAAAACTAAATCTATTCGAGACTATCTTCGCAACATAACTCATACAGAAGCTATCGATTGTGTTTTATGAAAGGCGGTAAAAAATGGGAAAAGATTAAAGAAGAACTGGCTAGTAGTCCTACTAGTTGACTGAAGATCTCCTTACTGGAGTGGGGTTGAAAACGTCATTTTTAGAATACTTTAGCTCGTAATACAACACATTAGCCTATAGAATTTATTTTAATTCTGACTGTTAATAAAGAAGAAAAAAAATAAAGGCAATGATTATGATTTAATAACGAACAAAGTACTATTCTTGAAGGTTAGCAGATAATTCCGCAACTATGGCTTTTTAAATGGGTACAACACTACTGAGCAAGTTCACAGAGTGGTGAAGCGCATACGGAACAGCACGAAACAGAACTTTTACGACACGACAATCTATGCTACAAGTTAAAACTTGTATTGCCTTTTAAAACATTATAATACTGTCAAGAATTTCTTCAACAAAGTAAATTAGATCATGGGTATCCCAAGAAAGTATAATTAGGCCAATTTTATACTTGATCTTCCAATACCAAGGTTGACTACATATACAGATAACACGGCCATCTTGTTATCACACTTGAATGTTGCCTCTAGAAAATTACACACCAGCTTGAACCAGAATGACGATTTAAATTTAATGACACAAAATCAGTGCATGCCTTCCCTTAAAAAACATACCTGTTCTCTGGTAATAATAGCAAATATTAATTGGCCCAAGTAAAAGATAAAAAATATTTAAAGTATCCACCTAGATAGCAATTAGACTTTTAACTTAAGCAAATGTGTTAGTTGATTATCTCAGCTGACATTAGAAACTATCCTTATATAAATTAATATTAACACCCACACGTATATGTAGCATACTATTATGGCAGATGGGTAGTTTTTGCAATATTTAAATTGTGCACCGATTTTAAAACAAAGGATGCTTCCTGGTACCTGATAAATGAACGCTCAAAGAAAGTAACACGTGTTATTTGTTAGTTACCATGTTAGCCCAAAAGCATAAAGCAACTTATATTAAATAAAGTTTGAAATCAACAACATACCTTAGCACGTTATGAAGGTACGACCATTCCTTTTGGAAAGCTACAAAAAATCTTAAAAGGCAGCAGTTACATAGTCCACCTACAATATACCAAACATTCGCTAAACGTTTACTAAAAGTTTTTATTTATTTTTATACCAAAGCTAGGAAAACCATCGAAGGAGATAACTTCCACAAACCGCTAGTTTACTATCCGTAATATAAACTCTTAGAAAAATATATTTTTAGAAGAATTTTTCTACAACAGCAGTTTGATTTTAGGTACGAGTGCTGCACTATTCGACAATTCTATTAGATAGCAGATATAACAAATAAACCCGTGGATGACAAAAATGCTGCTATGCTATTTTCCTGGCAAGCATTTGCTAAATAAAGCATAGCTCCCAGGTCTACTATACAAGATTAAAAAAAATTTCCCACCAGTATTCTCTTCTTTTTAAATCCTACATTTCACGCTCGGTAGTAAAATGTTGGAAATTAAAAAATTCTGGTGTCCCACAAGGCAGTGTTATTGGGCTTCTTTTCTATTTGGTGTATATCGCAGATTTGCTTACTTTAGACAACAGTGTCATAGGAACTTTCGCGAACGATACTGCTCTCTTCTTTTGCCACAAAAGTCCATAAATAGCTATGTAGAAAAACATATAAACTCTATAAGCAACTGGATGACCAAATGGCGTGTAAAGGTTAATGAAACTAAATCTACTAAAGTCATGTTTACCTTGCGAAGGCAACACTGTCTATGTATTAGAAAATGGTATTAAAATACTTCAATCAAAAGATACGAGATATCTAGGATTACACAAACTGACAGCAGACTTAGGTGGAAAGCACATATCTGAAAAGAAAGCTAACAAATGGGTTTGAAATCTCGTTAAAACTATAGTGAGCCTAACAACTTTCTACAAAACATAAATAAGCAAAGTAAAAGAATTGGCATAAATGTTAGTGCGCACCCTGGAAGCGACGCAAATACGAAGGACGCGCCGAAGAAGACTATGTTAGGGCGTCCTCCCGAAGCGACGAACACCTGGACAAGAACACATGCTTGCAGGATAGGTTAAGACTAGCTACTTGGAACTTGACAGGTAGAGGTCAGGAGCTTAGTAACATTCTTAAACTACGTAACATCCAAATATGCTGTATCCGAGAAACAAAATGGCAAGGCTCTAAATTCAAAAACTTGGGCAACGAATACCAGCTAATATACTACGGAACGACCACTAAGCGCAATGGGGTGGGCATAATCTTAGACAGCAACTACAAAACCAGAGTTATAAGCATTACTAGAACCAGTGATCGCCTCATGGCTGTTAAGCTCGCAATGGACAAACAAAATATTCTAAATGTAATAACTGCTTATGCTCCTCAAAACTTGATGGTCAAGTGAAGAAAGGAGGAGTTTTGGAACGATTTTGATAATCTTCTTCTCACAGTACCATCTGGTGAGACTAAAATAATTGCAGGAGACTTTAATGGACATGTAGGTAGAACAAATACAACACACACAAATGCTCATGGTAGATATGGATATGGTGAAATAAACAGAACAGGAAAAGAAATCCTTGAATTTGCAAACCGTCATACTTTGTGCAGGCTATAAATCCCAAACAGATTTTGTGCTTTTATATTAAGCAATTAAAGGCAAATTTAAGGACTAGAAAGTCATACTCGGAGAAGCTCTCACATCACAGCATAGACTTCTCGTTGCTGTTTACAAATTGCCCAAACCTATAAAAAATGCTGTGAAAAGGGTAACGGCTAATAAATAAAATCAATTGGGTAGCCCAAAAGAGGAGATTTGATAAACACCTTAAGAAGCTACATAAAAGTAACCTAGCTAAAACATCTGATAACTCAAATGATATATGGTCTAAGTTTGATAAACACGCCAAAGAGGCAACAAAGAACATTTTAGGTGTAACTAAAGGTGGACCCTTAAGTGACAAATACCCTTCATGGTGGAGTGATGAAGTTAAGGACATCATCGGCATTAAGAAAGCTCTCTTCAAAATATGGCACCAAACTTAAAACAAAAAAAAACTACGTTAAATACAAAGAGGCCAAAAACGCGTCAAAAAAGGCAGTGGACAAAGAGCGAGCCGAATTTAATGAATGTTTTTACGATCAACTTAAAAAAGTCACAACGGATGCTGACATTTTCAAGATTGCAAAACAAAGAAATTGGTCCACGACTGACTTAAAAGTCAATAAATATATCAAGGATAAAAAAAACACCGTATTAACAACTGATCAACAAATAAGTATGCAATAGTGCGAATACTATAAGGAGCTTTTGAACGAAAAATTTCAACACCAGGCATTTACATTATTAGCACCGTCGCTGACCTTATTCTCAAAATAAGTCACGAAGAAGTGACATTAAAGATGAAGAACCATAAAGTAATGGGCTCTGATGAGATCCCAATCCAGCTATGGATAGCTTTAGGCCTTGTGGTAGTGGAATGCTTATGCGACTTTTAACACTGTTCTTGAAACAAAAATAATTCCGAATTTATTGTAGAGAAAGCATTTAATGATGTTTTACAAAAACAAAGGAAATGTTGCTCAATGCGAAACTACAGAAGCATAAAATTGACCTTCCATACACACAAATTTGGGAGCGAATCACTAACAAGTGGGAACTAGTGTGGCGAGCATTGCGTGATAAATTATTGCAGAACATTATGTCAGCCTAATACAAGATATGGACAGAGACACATGTACTAGAGTCAAGAACCTGGCAGTATGACTGATACATTTGAAGTGAGGTGGAGTTCACCAGGGCTCGGCCCTGAGCCCACTTCTCTTTCACCTGTCGATAGACTATCTTACCAGAGACTTTCCAAGTCCACTTCTATGGTGCGTATTATATGCTGATGATATAGTACTATCTGCAGAAGTGCCAAAGATCTGCAAAGTTCACTGAATACCTGGGTGGCTGCGCTTAAAAAATTTGACTTACGGGTAAGCAGAAATAAAACCGAATATCTAGAGTGCTACTATAGCGGATCGCGTCATATATAGTTAATTTATTATCTATAGACCAAAAAGTCTCTAAGTTCAAATACCTAGGCTCAAGATGCTAACGTAGATGAAGATGTGGCCCATAAAATAAATGTAGCCTTGTTAAAATGGAGATCTCTCACTGGTGTCTTCTATGACCCACAATGAATATAAAACTAAAGGGGAAGGTATATAAAACGGCAGTTAGATCTGCAACGCTGTATGGTAGCGAGTGCTGGGCAGTTAAGAAATCTCATGAACAGCATTTACATACTAACAAAATGAGGATGCTAAGATGGGCAGGAGGCGTGACGAGAATGGATAAAATTCGTAACGACCATATTAGAGAGGCACTTTTAAAGTGATCCCCATTGTCGAAAAATTGACTGAACGTTGTCTTTGCTGGTATGGACATGTAATGAGACGCGAAAATGACCACGTAGTTTGAATTGCCCTAACATACCCGAGAAGAATAAGAAAAGAGGCCGCCCACTTATGACTTGGTGGTCAAAAATCATTAAAGACCTAAAGGAAGCCCAAGTGCCAAAGTTGACTTGGGATAAGGGAATGAATAATAATAAAAAGATCATACCTTAATTATCAAACCTATTTGGACATATAGGATTGAAATCTGGGAGTGCACCAGTTCCTCCAATGTGGATATTTTGTAAATATTCTAGTCTAAAACCTTACTAAAACTATAATATCTATCAAATCGGACCCTACATAAGAATCTCAAGATACCATATATCAAAGAAATTATAGACCAATATATGTCCAATTACGCACAAACTTCAATCTCATCCAAACTCAAGTACCCGCTTTTATTAGATAATACTCATCAATGACGCATTAGTTTAGTTATATTTACAGATAGCACATGTATTAATCATATGTTATGTTCCATTTCTCTTAGCTATTAAAATTTCTTGAAAATATTTCCACAGGGTGTTATTTTTAGTGTGACACGTACATACACATCAAATTAGCTGATAGAACTTGTAGTATGTAAGTAAATATGTTCAGATTGCTAATAAAAAAAGTCTCTAACATATAAAATATTTATACAATAAGTGAAAATAATTAAAAAAATGTACTTTTGGTTGTCGAACGGTATCTTTTTATCTGCACGAAAAACGTGATAACGAAGCTTAAAGCACATGAAAAGAAGACTCTGTAATACTAAAATGCATAGTAATTTCAGGGGACCGCCAAAAATGGTTAAATCCGATGACGCTGTAATAGAGTTCGATTGTAATTATTTACTGTGAACGCCTACGCATAACAAATAAAAACGTGCAAAGCTCAAGCATAATATACGACGTTAATAAAGACAAAGACTGCGAAAAGTTTTAATTTAAAAAGCGTATCTTGCACCACAACTACCTACAACTTCTGCAGGGCGTAGCTGTTGCAGGCGAAAGCATAAAGACGCTAATGTGTTAAGTAATTTGTGTGCAGTCTCGCTGATTTATAAAGAAAACCCGATTGCATCTGTGCGGATAAGGCAATAATTTGCTCTCTAACGTTTATTGATGTTTATTGCCTTCCGCTCCAGTAGATGTGAAAGACAGAGAAACGGTTTCCCTGCCCGGCTTGCGTCCGTATCGTTACGGATCGATCTGTTTTTGCTGGCAGTTAATTTCGCTTTTTCATATTTACCGACTCAAATCTCGTCGCTGCTTTAAATTGTTTTCGACATTTTGTTCTCTGTTTATTAGATTTGTCGATAAGTTTAGAATATTCAATTCGCTTTTTAAGGTTTCTTCTTAAATAATCAATTTGAAGGTTATATTGATGCAAAACTGATAAAACGACGATTTAATAAAATTTATTAAGTTAATTTGATAGTTATCAAAGAGGGAATGCCATATTATCACCTATGCGTTGAGTTATAAGGTCACACTTAGTGAGCATCGTGTGCATCTTAGTCGTCCCATAGTGCTGTTTAATGAGTTCTTATTCAGTTTAAATGGGTTTTTGTGTTTATGTAATTATTATGGGTGACGCAACTATTATAACTTTGTTCAAAGTTTGCTTTAATTTAAAAAGCAAATTAGCTCCTCAGGTAGACTATAATTATCATGTAAATCCTCTAAATGAAATTAGAATATTTAGCCTATTTAGCGGGTTAACTTTGCTCTTTCATTAATATTTATCAAAATTTGTTTATTCTATTTTGTCAGTTTATTTAGCATAGTTGAACAGGCATAAATTTCCTATAAAAGTTGCAAGAGGACATTGCTTTAATTTACATTTTATGTAATAAAATGTGAAGTAGATTAATATATGCAAAATATTTTGCAATGTAAATTCAGCTGTCACTATGCTTGGATTATTATATATTATAATATTTAAAATATATTGTGCGTTGCTAACAATTAAGCTCGGTTTCATATTATGTAATTTACACTGAGCTTATGAATGAGACGCCACAATAAGTGGAGGTTTAGCGAAACTTAAACTTACTAGCTTTACAACTTGGTTGAGTCAAGTCACACAGTTGGAGGTGTTACGGATCTGTGTCCGAATATCAGTGTTCTCATTTATATTAAATATTTTTTTAAACAGAGACAATTTTGAAGTAAGTTAGTTTGCATATGGTCCTTAGTTATGTGATTTTTTATTTATAAATAATTTTTTAATAACCAAGCTGATTAAATTTTCCTTAACTACAAAATAATTTGCTACCAACGTTTATTAAAAGCTAATTAAAGTATTTAGAGAAGGCGTAATGAACAAAGCCAAAATAATGTCAGCTCTTTAACGAGGAGACAAATGTGTAATAAATCACGTTGCAAAATTATCCTTTTCTAAAAATAAAATGGTTTTTGAACAGATTAGTGGTTTCTATCTACCAGTTTCTAATCAAAAAATGCAAAAATTATAGAGGCGTTGCGTGCAAAATAGTAACTAATCTAGATGAAACACAGAATGGCTTCAGGACATGAAAGGAAACAATAGATATTTTATATATAGAACAACAATCAAAGACAACAAAGTGGTATACACATATGTGCGTTTTAGATATAAAAAGCTTTTAATAAAGAAGGTATGAAATATACTAAACATGAATATTAGGGAAACAGTTAATAAAAAGTATAGAATCCCTCTATAAACATACATTTATTTATTTAAAAAACAGAACAACATAGAAATTTAAAATTAAATAACGTGTTGAGGAGAGGGGGCATATTAAGCCTTTATCTCTTTGTAATTGTAATATATCAAATAATATAACAATATAATAATAAAATAAAGAACACCACATGGAAATATTATAATATGGGGAAAGTTCATAGTTTAGCAACGGCCGACTTGCCTGTTTCGTGACAGCAGATCTACATAATATTAGTATTTACAATCAATAATTGTAGAAATGAAAGATAAAAATAAATAAAAATATAACAAAGATAATAATAACATCGAGAAGTATACAAAACATATGCTTAAAATTAAAACAGGACGAAATCAAACAAATTAGTCAGGTGTGATGGCAAAATAAAACCAAAACTGGACAGTCAAAACTATTCTAAACAGGTAAACATTTATCAAACAAAACCAATAACTAAAACAAAACTTAGGATTTATATTCGTTCTTTGTTCCAATAGTTACATATGGCTCATAATTATGGACTTTAAGCAAAATATAATAAACAAAAATATAGAGGAAAAAAGAAGATTTATGAGAGAATAAAAATATTAAAACCATAAAGTTAGAAATACAAAAAAATACAGATGATCAAAAAATGAATAAGGAAAAATGTTATGAAAGCATGGTGAAAATAAAGCAACGAGATTAACAAAAATATTATGAAAAATACGAAGAGCTAAAACGAAAATAAGGGAAGACAAAGAAAAAAGTGGAACGATGAAATAGAAATATGTTTAAAACAGAAAGGTTTGGACTTGACCGAGAAATAACAAATAGTAAGCAATAGAAAAAGATGCAAGGAAAATTAAAAATAATTTAAATGAAATACAAAACCCTAAACACCAGTGTTATTAATGTAAGAGAACAAACAGAAAAACATGTATAATAAAACGCAGTTACAGAAATATCTTTGTAGAGCCCAAATTTGGTGGTGTCTAACTGTTCTAAAATAAAAAGATTTTTTAACAAGTTAGTGGTTTTTAATTACCAGTCTATGGACTGGTACTAAACCAAAAAACCTTTTTGATACACAAAAAGTTTATTGTTGTTTAATATAGTATCCAAAGTAAAGTGAGATAGCATTATAAGTATAAATGGATAGTAAATTATTAACGAGACGATGCAACCTGATAAAAGCGATTGAGAAACGCGATGCAAAACTAAAAATGTAGTAAATAACTTACTTTTTAACAAGCCGCTGAAAAGATGTTTACCATTATAAACAAAGTACTCCTCAAACGCCCATTGAAAGCCTATGGTGACAATAGACGATTTTAGATTTTTTATAATTTCCCTGAGAGTAAGCCGACCTCATGACTTTCAGATCCGTTGGAAATGGCAGTAAGCTCATTATAAACATGTTATAGGTCATTTATATTTTTTCAAATATTCCGTTTGTCGCGCGGGAAGGAAGGGGGAAAAGAAGCGTGCTTGTATGCACTTTTTATGTTTTCGCGCATTTACCAGTATAACTCTAAGTGAAAAACAGTAAAACAAGTAAATTTGGCACTTATAACAGGGCTGGTAAATTTTAATAAAAAGGCTAGTTGCCAAACAGCATCATGAAAAGGAGACCATGTTACCATATTAAAAATATTTTTGGACCAAGAAATTATATTCACCAGGTGGTAGCGTCAGCACTAGACGACTCAGAATTTTACAAGACCATTTAAAGACTTTAAAAACGGGTTGATACTAGCAGCATGTTGTGTACTAGCGGCATCAACATTTTCGGTGTCCCTATTCTTAAGGCCAAAATGTCTGGTGCCAACATAGAAAAGCTATAACACATTTTTTGGGAAATTACAACAAAAAAATTAAAATCATTGTATATTATTAGCTTTCGCAATTCTTAAGAGTTGTTTTAAACAGTGTCTCATATTTAATTCTTGAAATAAGTTGAAGATAGAGAGAGGTGATTACAAGGAACTTAGCAGAGCTATATCTACGGTAGGTTTCGGCTGACAAACTTCAAGACAATTATAACAGTGGGACTGTAAACATCTTCAAAAATTGACATTCCATACAATAAATCCTTTGAACAGTAATGTAAATTTATTATTTAAAAAAGTTTTTATAATAAATGTGTCAACCACAATTCTACTAATAATAGTATTCCTACATCAATCTAACTCATATTAGTTTTTAGTCCTTGCACAACGGTTTATACCAAACAAATCACAATATATCAAGGCTATCTCAATAGTACAATTTCTATTTTATTCTGAAAAGCATATTATAAGAAATGAGACTCACAATTTTGTCTAAATGCCCAATAAGAGGAAGAGTGACTTTATGTTATGTATAAAAAATAGCCAATAACGTAGCAAAAAACTTTTGGTGAGCCAAACGACGTTTCTCAAAAATTATCATCATTTGATACTGTTTGCAAAAACCAATTTAACAAATGTTGGTAATGGAGCTTGTAAATGTCGTAACTATTTCAATCTAAAAAATAAAAAAACTTTTAAATAATTAATGCTCAACACCCTTTATTTGACCTTCCATTAATCTCCCATTGATCTTCTATTAATTTGACCCATTCTCATGATCCTCAAAATTGGGCTATTATAAACAAAATTGCCCTGTACATAGACTCTTCTTCAACTACACAAACACATATAAAATGGCTAATGGCTTTTTGTCTTTCTCTACCTCTCTCTTACCCAGCTGTTATTTTATATCAAAAGGTAATTATAATAAATATAAATATTTAAATATAAAGCGAAATGTAAACATATAAAGCTATTTTTCTACATAATCTGACTTGAGACATATTTTTTCTAATGGAGAGGTAGTTTTTAGATTCGCCTTCGGAAGATGGTTATAACACCAGCTAATCGCGCAATTTTCCTTTAAATGTGTCTTTAGCGGTTTAAACCAATAAAAATCCTTGAATGATAATCCCAAACTGTAAAGAGTGTGTTCTAGTATAGCCCAGAAGAAATCCTCGATAGTTTTGTAGAGTTTTAGAGCAACTATATGAGGCTGGAAAAGAAACTCTTCTTACAGACTTTTCGTATTAAACGCTTAAACACTATCGGAACCCAATTTTACCTCAAAATCAATTTTAGCAACTGTTACTCGGCGATTATCGTGAAGAGTGCGAATATTCTCCTCAGTCACATTGATCCTCAAGGATGTCGGCGGCCTTCATTTTAAATTGCGTATGGTCCTCTCAAAATTGCTTACGCATACACTTGAGACTTTTTAAAACTATTGTTCTCAAAATGTGCCTTAAGTCTTTTCATTATTTTAGATGGTTTCATACCTTTTGTTGTAAAAAAAACTTAATAATAATTTGTTACTCAACGGTCGAGGGTACTTCTTGCTTTGACTTTATGATATTGGCTAAAGAAGCGTTAGTCTGAGGTACTTTACAGGAAAATTCTTTTTTGGTAACTCTATTTACTAAGCCCAAAATCAATGCTATTGAGAGTGTTTTTACTTTCTAGACATGATGAGATAATGCCGTTGTTCTTAAAATAAAAGGTATAAAAATGAATAAGTTATTTTTAAATAATCTTCAAGATTTTTTTTATATCCCCTTTTATTTGTACAATCAGTCTCGGTGGAGACTATAAATACAATTTATGTGTGCTTAGTCTAAGACTATTCTAGGAATAACATGTCATGTAGAGTAATGTCCCAGTGGACATCCTCTGTAGTATTTTAGAGATATGACAATTTAGTTCTAGGCAAGTGACTAAAATTTGGTGGGAACATCAGAAGGTTTGAATCGTTTAAGTCGTCTTGGCTCGTCTTCTTCTTGCAACAGGTTGTTTGCTAGCTCATTGGGGTGAAAGGTCAGCTTCTTTCTATAATTAGTGCTGAATTGAGTGATTTCTTCACGAACTGTAGGCAGTTTTAAGTCAGCATGGAGTAAGGCATTTGGCACGTACCATGGGGTGTTGACAATAGATCTAAGGACTTTATTTTGGAAGCGCTGGAGAATCTCTATATTTGAGGTGCAGGCGGAGTCCCAAATAGGGATCTCGTATGTCAAAATGGGTTTTAGGATAATTTTGTACAATAAGAGTTTATTTTCGATGGATAAGTTCGATTTCCTTCCAAGCATCCAGTACATTTGATGAAATTTAGAACCCAGTTGTTTTCTCTTAGTTAAAATGTGAGTACGCCAAGTTAATCTTCGATCTAAATGTAGTCCGAGGTATTTGACTACATCATTTTGGGGTATGGGAGTTCCATTAAGTGTAACTGCAGGGCAGGTTTCTTTGCGAAGGGTGAAAGTGATATGAGTAGATTTAGTTGCATTAGCTTCCATTCTCCATTTTTTTAACCAGTTTTCAAATAGATTCAGATGGCTTTGCAGATTTCTAGATGCAGAAATAGGGTCCTGATGTAATGATAAAAGAGTCGTGTCATCTGCATATGTAGCCGTGATTGTATAATTTGTTTGAGGTAGGTCTGCTGTGTACAGTGAGTAAAGTGTGGGTCCTAAAATACTTCCTTGAGGAACTCCGGATTGTACAGGATAGAGATCCGTGTAGGCTTCTTGATACTTTGCTTGAAATGTTCTGTCGGAAAGGTAGGATGGTAGGAGTGAGTAGTACGGATGTGGGAGCAAGAGTTTAAGTTTGTATTTTAGTCCGAGGTGCCAAATTTTATCAAATGCCTGGCTTATATCAACAAAGCCTGCCGAGCAGTACCGGCGGTCTTCCATATCAGTACGGATTTGCCTAGTTATTCGATGGACTTGTTCCGTAATTCCGTGTTGTGCTCTAAAGCCAAACTGGTGTGGGGGTATAAGTTCATGTTCTTCTATGATGTCGGTCAGTTGTTTAAGTATGAGTTTTTCGAGTACTTTGGAGAGGACTGGAAGAGGACTTATTGGTCGGTAGGACGTCACTTCATTTGGATTTTTACCAGGCTTAAGGATCATTATGACTTGAGCTGGCATGGGAAGTACTCAAGTCTGAGAACAGCATTAAATATTTGTACTAATACTTTAATACATTTTTCGGATAGCTTTTTAACAATTTCACCAGTAATGAGATCATACCCGGGTGTCTTTTTAGTGCTAACCTCACTGTGTGAAACTTTAGGAACAGGCAGAGACATCTGAAAGGGAGCATCGAACTGGTTCAGTAACTCTTTTTCTTCAGCAGCAGTTAACTAAGATGGATATGGTTGAAAAACTAAGGCAAGGTGTTCAGCAAAAACAGTGGCCTTTTCCTGATCCGTTCTTGCTAATGTGTTATGATTGGTTCGTATTGGAGGTAGAAGATGTTGGTGGTACTTTAGTTTACGAGTGAGTTGCCACAAAGAGTAATCGGTTGCGTTTGTTGGTGTTAGTTCTTTAAGATAATTTTGTATGGAATCATTGCGTATCCTACACAGTAGTTTTTTGAGGTCTTTTGCTAGGGTATTATACCGTTGTCTGTCTGCCAGGGCTTTCGTAATCTGCCATCGTTTACGAGCTTTTCGTTTCTCGGAGATTTTTTGCTGCAGTAGTACTGGGGGTTCTTCTCGAATTCGTTCTTCGTTTATGTCTGGGGTCGCTTGCCACGCTGCACTTTGTATTGCTTGTGTGATGTCTGCCACAGCTTTTTCTACGTCGAGGTGAGTTTTCGAAGGCAGTTCAAGAGTTATTTGTTCGTCCAGTTTTTCTTTGAAATAATCCCAGTCTGCCCGTTTAATCTTCTAGATTAAGCATTTTAGTAGACATTTTACGTTCAATGATCAAAAGTTAAATATTTCTCCAAGCCAATAATTTCTTGTTTTCCTAATTTTTACTTTTTATATGATTATCGAGGAAATGTGTATTTATCTTAGATAGATTTTAAATATATTTCAAAAAAAGGACTTTGCCACACATTATATTGTAAGTGTTATTAGGTTTACTATGCTAAAGAGGAACATAAATAAATTCGTAACACTTCAAATAATTCTTTGAAATCTGGTTATCTAATAAAATATTTATAATTGTAAGGAATGTAGTTTTTGGCTATCATAACTGGATAAGAAAATATATTAAAAAAGAGAACATATAAAAGAAATTAAAATTCAATTTATTTGGCCAAAAGTTATATCATCACGACCACTAATAAACTGACAGTCATTTACAAAACGAGCACGTACATAGAATCAAAGAATCATAAATATAACTATAAGCCATCGATATTTGTATAGAAACTATTGACTTATCTGCAGAGACTATATAAAAGTGTCTCTTTCGGATTTTTACAGAACTGTAAAACGCAGTAGACTTAAGAGAATAAAATTGTCAGTTCATGCCAATAAAAGCAAATTTTTCTAATGAAACTAAAAATCAAAAAAGAAAATCAAGAAAAAACTCATTATTTTGTGATTCTATTAAGACTTCTTTTATAATAACTAAAGAGATTTTACAATCATGCGTTTTGTAGAAACTACACAGAGTTATAAATACTTTATTTATCATATAAAAAATAAAATAATATTTATTCTTATATATGCCTTTTAAATACATGAAAAGCGCTTTCAGATACTATGATAAATTGTAATGTCCCAAAAGTTTTTGAGTTTATCTGTTCTGAAGGAAAGGTTTGCTGTCTAGTTTTAAATGTTTACTTCCTTTCTTTCCTTCTCTATAATTAATTACCCTGCGCGTGTCGGATTAATTGTTTAAATTCTAATCAATTTCATTTCAATGGGGTGAATACCAAATCAAAGAGTAAAGTTATTGGGGATTTATTAATTTATGTTAAATTATTGGTCCTTTTATTATTTTCTGCATTGTTTCGCATATTTTAGCTTTTATTATATTTACTATTTTGGCTTTAATATTTAACAGCATTGTTTTATAATTTCAGTTAGTTTTAATTTAATTTTTTTAAACCACAACATAAGTGAGCTGCTTAATTAACGGGAGCAGCATTAAAAAACTGCTTTATACTTTTTAAAAATTTTTATAAGCAATAGTTCTTTAAAACAAAACACAAATATACCGTTTGCTAAATTGCTGGTGGTTGAAAGTTGTTTTAGGTATACAAACACTGTTATCAGCTAATTTTATATGAAGGTCTGATATCGTTTTAAAATATTGCGCCGAGCGAAGGTTCCAGGTCTATCTATGGAGCTATAGGACGATGTCCTTCTGATAATAAAGATGGATCATGTAAATTTTATCAAGAAGACAATAAAGTTCTATATTTTACAAAGTAATGGTCTTAATAAACTATGAAAACAAATAACTATAGAGATGCTCATACTCATAGATTTAATAAAAATCTTTTATTAGATTTTACAGTGATGCAGATGTAATTACGCGACCGAGAAATTATTAGCGCGGTAAATCAATGATTGAACGAGTTGTCCAGTTGGTGCTAAAGAACTTGGTTTATCATGTGACTATAAAGTAGCCATTTACAGTTACGGTATTTCCAGAAGCATCTTTGAAGTAGTAGTAACTAGTTTGCGTTTCGTTAATTTCGGAAAAAATTTAGAAATCCAAAAGTAAAAATTTTGTTCATTTATAAACTGGTTGTGTTGAAAATAAGCCTCACCATTAAAGATAATTTTTCCACTAAGTAAAAGAATTTATTTCATGATGCTGAACATCTAAATAAAGGATTGTCGATGGTAAGAATGATCAGCTAGTTTCAAGCTCTTGCGTCAGTTGAATTATAGATATGAAAGTACTTTAGTGAGTATTTGCTGTTTTGAATATGCAGCGACAATTTTAGCTAACTATGGCGATATTCCCACGAGGATTTGCATCTATTACCGATCCAATTTCAACAAATTTTGTAATAAATTCACGGAATTTCAGTACCGTCTCCGGATAATTTTCACTAAATTTGCAATGCACTTTAACATTAATACAATTAATAATTCGCCGTTTCTTCTAGAATTCAATATTTGGTAACTAGGAGAGCAATAAGTAACATCTGTCAAAGTATCAGAGTTACTGATGGCAAAACAAAAAAAGGAGCAATTTGAGCCACTTTTAAATGCAAATACCCATCAAATCCGCGAGATGTTTGGTTTTTGTATAATTCAAATGCTTCTTTCTGAACTTTATCAGAAGCTCTGATCAGTATAATTTTCTTTTTGGTAATCTACTTGCACATTAATTTTTTACTTTTAAATTTTTCTAAATTCTAGAGGAGGTTTATATTGGCATCAATATTTTTTAAATTAAATATATTTGTTATTTTTTATTATGTAAAAAATTTAACTAATTGTAACAGTGGTGTGATAAATTTAAAGAAATCTTTAATAAATCTATTAATAAACATAATTCTTACCTGGAATTTTAGAAGTTACAATTGTGAATATTTATTATATTTTTCTTGTTCTTGTTCTTCATAATTAACTTGAAGTTTTTACATATTTTCAAGCACTTTGATGTTACCATACGTTATGTATGAAGTGCAGTTCACCTCGTGCATCGGAATAATACAGATGTGTTTACGAGCTGGCTATACCCGCGTTATCATCGCAGGAGCGGCCGGAGCCTTGCTTGTCAGCCACATTTACTTATTAATTTTAATTTTATTGCTAACTAAAAGCGCAAAGACGCGGTAACCGACACTTTAAGTGCAAGACCGCGATAGAGTTATCGTCCACGACAAATGCGAGGTCGCATAGCAAATAACATTATTATTATTATTAATTTAAAAATCTCAAATAGCACTTGATAGACTATATTATAAATAACGGGATGACAAACGTTTAAATTTTTTAATAAAGAATTTTGCACAATCATAATCTATAGTATATTATGGATAAAGTTTGCCGGAAAATGCACTCACGATCAATAGAATGAGAGGCAGTTATTTCATATGTAAAACGCACTTGGTTATACAATTATCAACATATAAAACATTAAACGTCGTATTGCTCCTCTGGCTACGTGCATACCTACAAACTAAAATAATAATGAGATTTAACGTAAAACAATTATATGATTCTGTATTTCAATTTAAAAGAATTGCCATTCACGTCAAGAAGAAAGTCCCGCAGTGTGTAAAATGGCAAGGATTCGGATAGACCAAGAATTTTTGCTGCCGACCACTAAGATGTGCTAAATGCGGAAAAAGCTACTTAACCACTAGGTGTCTCAGAAAGCTGCCTAGTTCTTAAACAGCTACGATAAAATGTTTACCCAACACTGCAAGATAAATCTACGAAGTTCATGCAACATAAAATATCCTATTCCCTAAAATGAAATCTCAAAACTAACATAACTAGTCAAATCAGCATTTCACTACAACCAAATAACATTAGCGAGTTTAAAGGTATGGTCAAAACAAACCATGCCAAATCTGCTAGTCACTATTATTACGAAGCTGTCCTAGCGGCTGAGTTACACCAAACTAGCCATACGAAACACCAACGGTTTGTGTCAGCACGCATAAAGAAAAACACACAGTTTTACCCAGTTTTATAAAAATCCCAAAATGTTCCATTTTCAATACCAAACATTTTTACAAGCCACTAATGTAGCCATTGAAAAGCTGCTCGGGGACTTTAACGTATTTGCATATACACATATATACTGTAGAACAAATTTATATCTGGGAAGAGCTACCACGCTTAAAGCCAATAAAAACAAAAGAAAAATTGCTTAACAGCAATAAAGAGCAAAAATTGGCAACACTAATCAATAGCGAAACCTATATACCGGCCAAATAATCATAAGAGAATTTGTTATTTAGAAGAAAAAGCAACCAACACATTTTAGCAAAAAAATTATTTAAGCTACATTCAGAAAGCTATTAAATGACGACATAGAACTAAGCACACATTTGATAACAGAAAGTGAGTTATATGTTTGATCAATTTACTGATCATACAGAAAGCTTGGCAAGGAATTTCTGTTAGGAATATAATACAAATTAAGAAAATATGCGCGGTAATAAAAAAAGATATGCAATAAACAAGATCGAAAATTGACCAACACAAAGTGAATGAGGCAACTAAAGATCTCAAAGAGCGTATGTTTAAAAGTAAAACAAATCTGTTCAAGAGTATCTAGATAATCTTTTGGTGACACCGGCTACTTGCTCTAAAAAGCTACAAGATAAATCAAAAGACTACAACACCTACTAAATATGATATAAACAAATGATCAAGCAACGGCCAAGAAAAGCTTGTATCTTTGCAAAACATCTTAAACATATTTTTAAAACATATCTAACAATAATGACAATCCAGGAGGTTGATGCATATTTTTCAGACTTGTCCATCAAATATAAAAAGAAAAAAGTTAAACTAACCAAAATAAATCCAGAAAGCGCGTAGACTTGACGCAACTTCTGATATGGTGCTACAAAAAATCACTTACAATGTTTGCCCTTAACATCATTTTGAGTCTCAATCAATTTTTCATGCAATAAAAAATAGATCGAGTCATAAAGATAGCCAAAACGCATAGAAATTAACATAAAATCTTCTTCTATTAGTATCCATGCCTATTTGAAATTGGTGTTAGATAAAAAATGCACAAAATTATCAATTGGAGTATCGAAAACAACACGGGACGAGCGAACAAATTATCAACGGTTTCGAATACAAAAGATTATTCCGCTGCATTTTCAAATTTGTAAAGCATTCGTTAAGGTGTGACGTAAGGAATTCCTATATAAACTAAAAAATAATCTGCTGCACCATTGCTACCAAGTGTTAAAGTCGTATTTAAAAGGTCGTTAGCTTTTTCCAACACAAAGAAGTATTCTAAAATGTATTACGTTAAGTTTGGTGTAGCCCAGGTCCCATGACGCTACTCTGACCTACCAACTACTAGACTTAAGAACAACTATCAATAACCACTAATGTAATAAAACATTTACTTATTGACAGTTACTGCATTACTGCATTTCTTAAGTTATCCCTCATGCTGCTCTAAAATCTGACTAAATATCAGTGAGGTGTATAATTATTCACTTGCTGCTCTGTCCTATACAAGTTGATCAAAATTGTCACTTGTAATATGTCCCACAAATTATCAATATCTTTAGCAGCCAATTGACAATAATTTATATACACAATTTCTTATAAATGAAAATGTATCCTTCAAAATGGTGTCATGTAATAGCAATCGCATCAGGAGCCTGCATGGCGCAAAGAAAAATTAGGGACTGTACTGGCAAAAAAATTAGTGATAGGATGATAATTAAAACAAAACAGACATTAACTGTAAATTATTAGAACTGTCAGAATCCATAAATCCCCATAAGGGTCAAACACAAAATTCAAACCCCCGCCAATTCTGCATTTGATGTCAAAATAATTGAACCTTTGATATAGTTCTTAGAATCCATACCCAAAATTAATACAAAATTAATTATAAAAACCTTAGATAAGTGTACAATCATAATTAATGCTTTAGTAGATAAAAATGCCGAATTAAACAAAGACAACAGGAATGCTTCTTTAGAGTAGTTACCAAAGGCCTACACTCAAGTACCGATATAGATAAAATAAATAATGAACTTAAGAAACAATTACTACTCTTTTTTGTAATCATACTCACCAAGTAGTAAAAATTAATCCCCCCCCCCAAATAAAATATCAACTGTCTCAGTACTTTGGTCATCCGAAAAACTACTATACCAGGAGCTCAAGATGCATTAAATGTACCGCTAATCGCTTAATTTCTCAGCGCCAACATAAAAAAACCTAATGAAAAGGAAATAAGGCATGTTCTTCCGTTACGAAAAAGCAGACCGCAGTTGCAACTCAGGATTTAACGCAAGCAATTCTTACATATGTTTTGGAAGAACCCACATTGGTACGGGTGTAATCGTTAAAAAGCGATCAAGCATTTTGTGCTTCCAAGCACTAGTGCATCTTCGAGCAACTTTGGCCGTTATTGAAAATTGAACAGGGTCGCTATAAACATTAATTCAATAGAATAAAATTTAGGTATCTAGCAGTTGGTGATTATAATGTTAAAAATATTGTATGAGGATCCATAAAGGCGAAACTACATACCAGCTTTACTTGGCTTTTGTATAGTTAAAGAAAGTACCCTAAACTACTTGAAGATTGAGTCCTGCTTAGATCTGTCAGCTAACTATTCACAGACTATTATAATAGTAAAAGCCAGTACAATAACTTGTTAAAAAACACCCCCTTTGTATAATAAACACACCAACTAGGTAACCCCCACTTTCTAGGCAAGAAGAGGACAAAGACTGTCACAAAGGATAAGAATAGACAAATACAATAAAACAGCAGATAGAAAAATGAGCAGAATATTAAAAAAATAATAATAAATAGAGACGCTAGAATCGAGAGAGAAGAATTCCTATAATTTAAGTAAATGTTGACCTGCCTTCAAAAAATGTTAAAAGCCACCAAGCAAATAAAGAGAAGAAGAGCACCTGGCGTTGATAAAATTACAGCAGACATGTTAAGCATAGATATTGAGATGACAGCAGAAATTTTCATCTCAGTTATAAATGAAGTATAGAAAGAGAAAAGATTACAAGATTAGAAAGAAGGGTTGATATGCAAATTTTCAAAGAAAGGGGACCACAAGAAATATGAGCACGGGGGAATTATTTTGTTTAGTTCTGTAAAGAAGATATTTTATATGATTATTATTATATCAGATTTTTCTGTATTTTGAAAAAGCCATTGACTCCTTCTCTATGGGACGTTATTAAAAGTTCGGTACAAGAAGAGACAGAGAAAGTAGACGTAACAATAAGTATAAAGATAACCAAAGCAATGTACATAAATATAGAAACATCAAGGAAATCAACTTTAAAAAGTAAAATAATAAAAAATATTAGCAAATTTACCTGGGTAGTGGTGTGGCCGCGAAAAACGTGTGGTTGAAAGATGTGGTAGCTGGAATAAAAAAACAAAGAGTTTATACAGCTATCTAGTGTCTGAAAGGCAAATAACATTTTAATTAAAACTGAAAGGTGTTCAGTAAATATCACAGTTAAAGTAGTGCTCTTATATATTATCGAAAGGTAGTTGGTCACAAATATAATGAATAAAGTTGCAAACTTTTACAAACAGCTGCCTACGGTCTATTTTAAAAATTTGTGGGTCAGAGAAGGGGCAGATTGATGTAAACGAGGAAATTGGAAAGAAGGAAGTATGAATGGTTAGGAAATACCTAAGAAAACAAAGAATGGAATATATTGGAGAACCCTGGAATGGAATCTGCAAAGGAGACAAAAGAGAGGCACAATTTGGACCACTAGCGACAGACAAGAAAAAATGGAAAGGATATATAATTTTCCCAAGTGCATTACTACTACTACACTCTGGGTGGATATTGCTCTTAAAACTGAAGATAATTGGATAGTAGTAACAGAATATTTCGATAAACTATACAACAACCTTTCTGGCAGAAAACACGGCTTATTACTAACTCTCAGTGCTCTACACTAGTAAAACAGGATATTGCTAAAAAGCAAAAATTTCGTAAAAGATGAAAAGTTAAAAGGCAATCAACTGAAAAGCAACATCTGAAATCAAAATTCTTTTTTTTTAAGTTAAAAACTATTCTGCAAAGAGAGACCTCAAATCTCTATTGAGTATTCAGTCTCGGAAAGCAACCAACATAAAACACCTCTTCACACTGATAACAGTAACTGGGCCAAGCAGACCAAAAGAAAGCTATAGCTTTTGCAAATCATTTAACGGAGGCATTCCAAACATTTCCTTCTGAAATTACACATAAAGAAAAAACAAACTTAACCAGTGTCTTAAAGCCTTGTCTATAAAGCAGTTTATTAACTGAAATTTTAACTAAAATTGTTCCACAATTTAAATTTACACAAGGCACCCTATTGTGATTTGATCGTAAAGTAAGATCTTTAAAGAGCGTTCCGGTAGGGATTTTAGTTTTATAGCCTACCTACTTTTGATAAAGTTTGATATTGAACCTTGCCATAGAAACTATATATTTATCAAATTATATCCTACTAAAAGACATTTTCTAGTAAAATTTGGTGAATATCAAACTGCTATATTTCCTTTCAGCTCTAGTGTTTCTCAAGGTAGTAGTATGAGGTCAATAACATAGATCCGTACATAGCAGATCTTTCTACCCTCAGAAGTACAGTGATTGCAACCTATTTAGCATTCCATCTTGAGTTGCAAACAACAACGTAAAATCATCTACTTTACCTCAATACTCTTTAAAGATAGTTCAAGGAATGACGCTATAAGTTAATGGTACTGCCCGCCAAGATACTTGTACAGCTGTTACAATAAACAGTCAAGCTGGTGGTGTCTGGTGTCTGGTTTAAAGATAAGCAACTAGAAGATGTGAATCGTAACATGCACTGCTTGGTCACAAATTCTAGATGTATTTTGAAAACAAAATTTTGCTCTACATGGTCAGCCCCAAACAAATGTGAACCTATAGTATATAATTGTGAGAAACAGACAGTAACTCTAACATCAACATCCTAAGCCGTTTCCAAGCTAAGAGTCATAGTTAACGCCACCTAGTATGTACCGAATAAAGTAATACGATGCCAATATTGAAATCTCTACAATTAAGAAAATAAAACACGGGCTGCGTTATCATAATTAACTTGCTGCTCACACAAATCGCTTAAGCGCCTTTTAGAAAGCGATGAAAATAAGCTTAGTCATTTCATGTGATTTAGAACGTGATAAAGAATTTGTTACTGAACAGTTTTCCTCAAGTTGAGCTAGTTCAATGTTATACGACTTACTAATATATAATAATAATAGCAGAGTTTGATTAAAGTTTTTGGTATTCTAAGCAGACACTTTTGCACGTTTAGAGTGTTATCAAAAATTTATAAACAAATTGATTGTTTAGATAAAACATTGATTTTTTAAATTTTTGTTACATATTTAGGTACAATGTTTACATACATTGACACATTAATGAGCAAAAACAGAAACAAATATATATTTTATCTAAACATTTATTTTTCTGGCTTTAGAATTAGCAAACGTTTGGAATGTGTCATCAGAAGATAAACTCTGTAGAAACTCACTCTATGAATAAAACTAGAAGACCCGTGATTTTTTCTTGTTCTAGCATGATCCCAAAGCGTTTTTCACCTTTTTAAGAACTGGAAAGGATCGTTCCCAGTACACTTAGTAACTACCATAATTTTTAGGACAATAGCGGTATTGAGAAAACAGATTCTTCGTATTGACTTCAACAGTGCTAGTTCTAATTATGTTTTTTCCAATAGCTGATTTTCCTTCTGTCGTATTTTGTCATTTTCCATTTGAGTGATTTTCTATAGAAATTCAAAATTTGTATGTATTTATGTATAGATTGTTCATTTTTGTACTAACTTGAGCTTCAGAGAATCAATCATATGTTTTCATCATGAAAGACGGTCATCCAAAACACTCATAATTTCCGTCTTTGCTTTTACCAAGAAACTTTTGGTTTTCTCTTTCTTGTAATGTTTGTTTCGTAGGCATCAGTTGCACACGTAAATTTTGCTTTTTAGCCTTGAAAACCATCTTCTTTGGAGGAGTGTTCATAAAAGCTTTGATGTGTCTGTACTTTCTCTTTACATTTTAAGACTTTACATTGTTCCAGAAGCATACTATTAATGCCATTTTAAGGGCTTAAGTGTTTTTAATATTACATTTGCTTCATATTTTGCATCCTTAGTCTAATTACGGTCGAAACATGGATAATGTGTGTCAGGGTATCAAGAAAAAGTACTGCGGTTTATATAATACTTTACTGGTGCCAGTACAGGCACTCCATCGGGTTGTCTAAGCAGGTTAAAAAATAAAAAAACAATTTAACAGTAATTATTACTCTCCACAGCTGCAAGACCAAGTAGTTGTAAAGAGATGTATGTGGCTGACATTAAGTTGGCTGGGATTAAGTCCACAATTATAAACTAATAGTTGATATTTACAATTTCTTGGAGAATCTATACTTAATTTGGTTCGCTAGTTCAATGAATTCACTGACAGTTATACATGATAAAGTACGAGGAAACATTATTTCCCAATTTTGCTGTATGTTCGGCCCTAAAAGGATCGAATTTTAAATCAATTTTACAGAACCATTTCTTATTTTGAATACACCAACCAATTTCGACTGACCCACTTTCTATTTATTAACTTTTTATAAAACAGCTAATTGGTAGAAAATTTTTATTGAGTAGCATATTGTCTTTTAGATTTGTTAAAATTAGGGTGATCGTTTTGATGAATGCCATTGAAGGTCACCAACTCACGAAGTTTATCATTTACGCACCACTATGCCGGGCCATCGAGTGATGTAATTGAGTCTACCAATTTGCGAGCATTTTCAGAAGCTCTGTGGGCTCGAAGTCTTTTTACGAAGTACACCAGATCAACATTTTATAATGTTATGTATGTTATTAAATATTAACACGGGGAAATAAGTTGCTCTGACTTAACTATCGTTGAAGTTTAATTTGAATCTACCAAATCTTGCGGAAGTTAGTCATATGCTGCCCGCGCAGTTGTTGGACGATTGCATTGTTGCTACATTTTAAATTCTTGATAAAGTATTTGTCAATTTTTTAACGAACTCTTTGATACTATCTATGACAAGTACTTTTATTACGAATTTGCTCGTTTGTAACAAACCACAGGGAGTTGATAGCTACATGTAGAACATGTAGCCTTATTATATTTATTTTTATATATATTAAGATTGGTCTAAAAAGTGATTGGTACACTAAAATACCACATGGGGAACTTCTGCTAATTAAAGGAAATAAATGTTTAAATTTTTCATAAGCAAAAATTTAAATTAAATATTTATATGCTAGCTCCATGTCAATCTTACATCTATATGTACTCCTAGATATTTACTTGCTCCATTTTTTGAATCCCAAGGTATGTCAGCTCTAGATATTTACAATGCCAGATGATTCATTATTCATTCGTTTTAAAGTGAATATTTTAATGACGCATATTGAGGGATTTCATGAGATGCACCATTTATTAAGACAATGACTTAAGGCTGATTGAAGTACATTAATAGCAAGGATAATTGCTGTCTTCTCAGCAAATAATGCAAGTTCATTCATATTAGAAATTGGAATATCATGAATGAATAAATTGAATTGAGTAGGTCCCAGATTACTATTTCCGGCATAAATCTCATAGGCATTAGAGATGGAAATCTTTGATTCTCCAGAAACCAAATAACGTAGAATTTGTGTTTTTGAAATTTTAAATTGAAGTGTTTCAATCTAGACCTTGTCGAATGCCTAGATTATGTCTAAAAAGACTGCAACGGAAAATTGTTTTCATACCCTTGCTCCAATAGTTCAGTAAATTTTTTTTAATTGTTGAGAGGTAGAGTGTTCTCTTCTAAATACAAATTGAATGGATGAAATCATCCAAGAATACATTCAATCGATTATAACTTATTCGCTCTAGCAGTTTTGACAATGTTGGTAAAAGACTTACAGGCCGATAGCTACTGGAACCGTGTTTGCTCTTCTCTGGTTTGCAAAGCATGATTATGCGGGCACACTTTATTTGGGAAATATCCAATCCTCATAGACGTGTGGAGGAAAAAGTCAGCCTTTTTTGTTAGATATTTTAAAGCTACGTTAGGGATGAGATGATAGTCTGGTGATTTTTTATTTGGCAATGCTTTAATGTAGAATTCACTTTTTTTGGAGATGGTGACTGGTTAAAATCGGCAGGTATTGAAAAATGTGTTTTATTATAGGTATTAATTATTCGTACAGTGGATCGGTTATTATCTGATATTAATGGAGTAAATACAGTTTGAAGAGGTTTCGAAAAAAGATTACATTTTTCTTCCTTGGAGAAATAGAAAATATTATGGCTTATTAAAGTAGGGATAATGTCAATTTGTCGAGTCAATGTCTTGGTTGCTTTCCGTAAATCTGTGCTATTTGGTTCTTGTTTTTTAATATGCTTGCTGTAATTGTAAATTCAATATTTGTCAATTTCATGTTTTATGTTATGTGATAAGTTCTCTTTTATTATCAATCCGTAGATTGGTTTGCAGGACTCCATCTGATTCTGTCGCTGATCATTTGCTTTATATTCCTATAGTTATAGGTGCCAGCATATAAATTGAAAGTGTGCTCTTTCTCTTCCTGGTCTCTCTCGCCTTTGTCCTTTTATTACATTTATGATAAATTGATTGTGCTTGCATACATGGCCTATCCATTTGTGCTTTCTTTCTTGTATTAGATTTCACAGTAGTCGATCTTCTTCAATTCGCTCCAGCACTTCAGCATCTGTTATTCGGTCTGTCCATGGTATTTTTGACGTTCTTCTCCAACACCACATCTCAAGTGCGTCTATAGTTTTTTTATTAGATTGACATATATTTATATTTGCCTCTGAGTATGCCTTTCTTTGTGTTACTTGAGGATGTTGTATTCTCTTTACAATAATAAAATAAAATTGGGATCTTTCTGTCTCCGTGTTTAACCCACGTGCGCCTTCTTAATGGTTGTTTAAAAGTGTATTTTTTATGACTAATTTTTTTCTCACAGAAGTTTATTAATCTCCTCCCTCTTTTGTTTATTTTTTACCAAGTCCATATTTTCCAGTTACGATGTTTTCTTTTTCATCTCCCATTACTGCATTCCAATCACCCAGTATAATTAAATTATCTTTTTCTATTTGCTCGTATACATCTTTTATCAGAATATCTCGATGTTCGCAAATGCGAGGTGTAATAAAAAATACAGTGCATAATTTTATTACGAACAAAGTAATAAGCATACATCAAATTTTAATTAATCTCCTTCAAAATACCCTCATTAGCTAGCGATGCACTACAACGTTGGTTCCATAATTCGTAACATTTCTAGAAGGCTTTTTTTGGAAGGCCCTTCAAATGTTTCGTCGCGGCCCTTTCAGTGTCGGAAATGGTGTCAAAACGATTTCCTTTTAGCACGGTTCTTATTTTTGGAAACAGCCAGAAGTCCCATGGTGCTAAATTTGATTTTTCTTCTGTTCATCAGTCAAAATTGGCATTCATGTCATTCATGTCGCATTGTGTTATTTGCAAATTTTCGGTTAAAATACTTTGCATGGACCTGTATGAGATATTCAGTTTTTCGGGAAGCTATCGAATAGTTAATTTCCTACTTTATCAAACCATTTTTGTCGCGTATTGCACGTTTTCGTCTATTTTTGAGGACAAAGGACGTCCCGACCATTGCTCTCTTTAACCAGTTCATTTCCAGTTTTAAATCGCTCATACCACGTGTAAACAGTCTTTAGAGTCACCACATTATCGCCATACGCTGATTTTAACATTTCATGAGCTTCTTTGGCACTTCTGTGCAACTTAAAACAAAACTTAATGTTAACGCACTGTTCGAAATCTATGATACGTGACAGACATGGTAAACATGATCTCACTCTTCCGGCTCTGGAACACCACTGACAAGTCACAATTTGTTCAAAGTTGGCACTGACTACTTCGGTGGATTACGTTATTGGATTTATTACTTTAAATTAATGTAGCGTAATAGTTAGTGCTATAAACATTTATTCACAGTATTCTTTGATTACATCTTGTATATCTGTACAATTACTAAATCTCCATTGTTCAGTCGCATTATTATTAACATTATTCCATTATTGTATAGCCAGTAGCTTTTTACTCTTCTATCCCGTTTCTTTCCTAGTACAATTCCTAGTCTTGTTATTCCATCACAGTGCCCTGAATAAATTATTCTATAGTTCCTTCTCCAAAAGTCACCTTCATCCTGCCATTTAATTTTGCTTGTTCCGAGTATGTCATAATCTAGTCTTTTCATTCCAAGTTGTACATTTTTTAATTTTCCACATATTTTTAGGGGTCTTAAATTCCATGTTGCAATTTTTAATAATTGCTTTTCATTATTATTAGGCATTTGACTTGTCTTTTGAAAATAATCTTTTACGAACCCTTCTAATATATTTTCCACACGGAGATTCAATTGTAGGGATATTTTACCTCCGGAGAATTTTGTTTTAGAAGCCATCATTAAATTAGCTGCGCTTGAGAAAATCATATAATGGTTCCTCCTTTCCTTCCATATCGCAGTACAGCAGTTATATTAATGTTTGCCATAAACGCCTGCTGAAATCTGATACGTAGCTGTACCAACATAACCTTGTTTTCACCTACAACCATTACTACCATAGCTGCTGCTCTATGGTATAAGTGATTCTTCTGCTCTTCAAGCCGTTGGAGTTATACTCTCATTCGTCCCTGTAGCCACTGACCTTGTTTCATAGGCCCTATCCTCTTAAAGGGTGTTATTAATCGCTCCAGTTAAATCCTGATTAAATTCCTGGTTACATCATCTTTTCTGTGATAAGTTTTTAACCATATTTTTAAGATGAGGTTCTCTTGTTTATATACGTATTGTGTTTAGTTTGTGTAGTGGCTTTATTGAATATTCGACAGCTTTTTTAATTGATTTAGGAAGAATGTCTGAGTTAACTAGGATTACTGATTAACTAGAATTAGTGAAAACAGAATTGAGGTATTCTTAGTATTTTTGCCAGTCTATAGGAATTTTATTAGTTGTGGTGGTGAAAAATTTTTATAAGGAGTAAAACTGAACGCTTTTAAAGCAGGAAAATGACCAGTATCGAGTTCAAAAATTACTGTTTGTTGGACAGGTAAATTTTTAGTCAGCTTAATATTACGAATGTCTGGTTAGTAATCTGTCCGATAAGGATAATATGTGTATTTTTCAGCCGCATTATTTGCAATTGATGTTTCACAGCAATGTCATTTAGTTTATTTCCATTTGGATTATTTACCCGACAACTCCAAAAGGTGCATTTGGTGTTTAGATCGGAAATAATTAATGATGGTTTAGTCTTGCGTAATAATTTGGTTTATCTATCTTACTGAGAATCTTATTAGGTTGTTTATGAACGGTAGCAATTTTTAGTGTACTGTTATTGTGTTGAAATATTTTTGATGTTGATGTTATCTGAAATAATGGCTGTGTCATGATGTAATTATTTCCTAATAATAATTGCTACTCCTCCCCAAGCTGCAGAAGCTCTTTTAGCGTTGCAAAAGACATGATATTCACTAATTATAAAATGTTTACCTTATGATAAATTAATTCAATTATGCATGTAATGTGGACATCGTCTCTTACCAGAAATGATATAAATACCGATCTTTGGGATTTAATTGTATTGGCGTTCCAGTTGAGAGTTGTTATGTTTTGCAGATTATTGCGAAAATTTTACATTGAAAATGCGTGGTAAGATCTGAGATGTAATAAAAGATTTCATTAGAGATAAATGGGGTATTATGAGTTATTAAATAAATTGCAGAATGAAATCCAAGATGGATGATAATTGTTCTGGGTTAGGTTTGTTGGTTATTTTAAAATTAAAATTAGAAGTAAGAGTTGCGGCTTGATTGCCCTGAGAGCTGTTTGATAATACATAGATTGTTTACAATTGAATATCGTTGTTTTAAATGTTGTTGATGATAAGGACATCATCTATAACTAGTTGGGTGCTTTTTGGGACAGCTAATAGAAATAGGAGGTCCTTCGGGAGTTGCACGCATTAAGAAGATGGTCTTTGTTGCATTTAACACAGAGAGGCTTAGCTGCACAGTAGTTTTTGGTTAGGCCTTATCCTTAAAATTTATGACATTGTGGAATTATCACAAGCTGATTTATTTGCTAATAGTATTACTACGCATATGGGAATTGTTTTTTATCTTTATTTAACGCAAGAGTTAATGGTTACTATAACAATACTAATTTACTTGCACCTCTGTTGTTCGTTGCATGGTTTCTCCTATTCGACTGCCATAAATGCCCATCCGCTCCGCCTTATATTAAAACGCGCAGTTCTAGAGCGAATGAGAAAGTTCTGGAATTTGAACTCAAGGGTGCCCCTAGAAATAACACGGATGGTGATCGATCGATCTGGAAAGTTTCTGAACAATTTCTTTGTGGTACGTGATTTGTTACAATATAAATGCCTTCAAAAATGTATTATGTCAATATAATAAATCAAAATTTAATAGTTCTTCCCTGATCGAGTTTACTTTTATGTTTAGTCAAATCAAAATTTTTGTGCTTTAGGATGTATGTAGCTTACTCAGCTTGTGGGTTAATCAGGCCCTGATTATATGGCAGATTGAGGTCTTTCAAAATGAAAAAAAAACATTATTCTCTAGATAGCCCACTGGACCTTTCTAACAATTGAAGAAAAAATAGACACCGTTAATTTTTTTACCTTTGATCAACAAAAAATGAGCGGCTACAGCACAAACCAAGTGGGATTAATGTTATCTGTCGATTCCAATTTAAGCTATGCCGCGCAGTCCACGACAGCAAAAATCACCTGCGCCTGTCGCGAGTTATAAACGGAATTCGCCGAGATAACATTACACGTGTAATTTATACTTGTGAGAGTGCCGCATACTTCGGACATTATCTCGAGCTGTGAAGAGGAATGATTCATTTTACGCTCCGGCCGCTAACGCAGGCCGTCGTTCAGGCTTTTCAGCGGGAACGCGGCGCAAATGCGGGGTCGGCCGGCGCGATTAGCATAATCCGCGTCAAATGCTTGCGAGCTGACGTTGCGCCGATTCTGTTTACCCGCTCTGTGACCGTTCGGCACCTTGCATATGAGCATTAGATGTGGTTAAGTCGCAGCACACGTACCGATGTGGGTGTGAGCTGCAAAAGCCAGCCGGAACAGATTGGCCTGGCTATTTTTTAACATCAAACGCAGCTCTACGTTCTCACCATCAAGTTTTTGTTCGGCGAATAACACTAACTCTCACCATGCTTACAAGTTTCACTCGAATTTTGGGGTCGCCTTTAATTTTTGCCAGCCGAAATTGCTTGCTCAGATTTCACTCTTGCCGGCATCTCATGCACGATTGATCCATAGTTGCTCAATTTGTATAATTCAAGTGAATGCTGTCATCACTTTCAAACTACTCTTGTGTGTTGTTACCTTTTGAGAGTTTTGATTCCTACAAATTACCTTAACTTTTTTTAATTAATGTAATATATATTTTATAGTTTTGTATATTAATTTATTTTCTATAATAAAAATAAAGGAAGATAATTTTTTTCAAATTTCAGAGCACAGCTCATGCCGGAACTGCAATATTAATAAAGTAGACTATGAATTAGATTATGAATTAAAATAGATTATGAATTCCAAGGATATGCAAAGAACCTCCCGAAAGCCACAGTAATTAAAGTCAAAACTCTACCATACGACTTAACAATCTCCTTGGTATGCTGTTCACCTTGTCATAGCTGAAGATATGAGAACTTTGAGGATTTTTTCTAAATATTGGAGCAAGGAAGCGACTACAAAGCTAAAAACATTTTATGGGGTTAAGTACTGGTCGTTAGATTCAGCAGAAACACCAGACTTACTGGATGTCTTCTTCATCAGTGGAATTTCTGAATCGTGACAAATATTAAAAAGGCATCCAAACCGCACAACTAAAAAACCGATTGGACGAATATAAAAAAGATCGAAACTAAATCGAAAAGATGAACAGGTTGAAGAAGCCACTAAGCAATTTGTTTGTTTACAATATGTCACACTTAACCCTATCCCAACTACAGACCTACTGAAGTATAAAAACCATATCTGCACCTGGTTCACGGGCACGCAACAACAAAGAAAAGGCTGGGTTTTCTGCCGAATATTTTGTTGAAATTTTTAAAATAAACTATGCCGTACCAGACCAAGAAATGTCTAAATGTCTGAACAAATCTTCAACTACCACTTATTCCACAAAATCGAACACAAAACCAATCACCCAAAAGTCATAAAATTGTCTGGAACCTGAGTAAGGAACACCAAAAATGCTGAAGGAACTTCCAAAGAAAAACTTATTTATTTTTTGCTATTTTGCGTCTCCATTACTGACCCTAAAATTTAATAATGATTATTAAACTTAGCAAAACTCCAAACTATATATCCTCTTACAGGCCTATAAGTCTTTTACTTAACATAACTAAACTTCTTGAAAGGCTAATAATCTACTGTATCAGTTCCATCCTAGATGCAGTGCCTGACCACCAGTTTGGATTCCGCGAACACCACTAAACAGTCCAATGGTGTCATCGCATCGTCCATACAATACATAATTCTTCAAACCTAAAAAATTCTGTACTTCTGTATTTTTGGACATTAGTATGGCATAAAGGTTTTCTCTATAAAATTAAATTATTTTTTCTATCATATTTTAACCTTTTTAAATCGTACTTAAGCGATCACAAATTCAAAACCAAAGACAGAGCCGACTACTCGAACACTTTTAAAATTAAAGCTGAAATTTCTCAAGGTATTCTATTAGGCCCATTATATACTCACATACTATATAATTCTGACCTATTCACTCTAATTGAGACCTTTGCTGTCGACACAGTCATTCTGACATGCCATGAAAATCCGACAAATGCATCTTCATACGTACAAGAACTAAATCTCTTACAAGGATGGGTGAGTAAGTAAAAAATCAAGATTAACGAAACTAAGTTAATGCAGATAACCTTTGGACTAAGGAAGGGTTTTTCTCCTTCAGTGTCTACCTACAATACTATCATTCCTATATCGTCAGCAGTGTACTATCTGGGATTACACTTAGATGAAGAACTTAATTGGAAGGAATATACATTTAAAAAAAGAAAATAAACAGACCTCTGATTCAACAAATTACACTGGTTATTTGTAAGAAGATCTTAAATATCCCCAGAAAATGAAATTCTGATCTGCTAGGCAGTTATCAAACCCATATGAACTATAACGTTATGCAAACAAGTCCAATAGAGAAGTCTTTTAAAGATCCAGGATACTTCGTGCAATAACCAATGCATCTTGTTATATATCTAACCAAACTCTTCACGTTGACCTCAGAATTTCGTTTGTGAAAAATGTAAGTAAAGAACGCAGAAATAAGCATTGTACCAGACTAGAACCTCACAGTAATCCTCTAGTAGCACCATTCATAAAACAACAAGAAAACAGAATATTAAAAATATGTTGGCCAATAGACCTTAAAGAAGTAGACTCCTCTCTGGAAGAGTTAACATGCTGTCCAGAAGATCCCGTAACGCTTAAAATCCTATGCTGTTATATTAACTTATAAAATTCTGACTGCTGATCAATAATTTAAAAAAATCATAAATAAGAAACTAATGGCCCTTGTTTAAGATTCTGTATATAATCATAAATTACATAATTGTGGTATGTGCTTTTCTACTTTAATCACAATTGGAGCAAGGGCAAATAATGCGCAAATACGAAAATATTCAGCTGTAAATCACAATTTCTATTTTTAAAAAGTGCGTTGGGTACACTTTTTTAAGCCACGCGAAATTTAACGACCAAAAAAGTTATCGATTGAGTGTTGTTAAGTTAATTGGTTAGCTAGGTAGGACACATTAATCATTTGGCAACTCTTGGTAGACTAATAAAGATCTGCTGGCTCTTGCAGCAAATGTGACACCAATTGTATAAAAACGAAAGATAATTTATATTTAGTGTTGTTATAAGTATATAGTGCTATATTAACTGCAACGTTTATAACATTAAAAATTTAATTTAACCACTCCTTAATTTGATATGAAATTTACCATAAATATTCTTGTCAAATTAAATGCACTCATTCATTATTAGAAGGATATAAAATAATTTTAGTTTTTTCTTTCTTTCTGCTTCCGCCCATTTGCCTTCGAAAACATCTCAGCTTTGAAGGCTTATTGTGCTTACTCGGATACTCACATAAAATGCGTGTAACACTGAGTGTTAAACAATTGCCCGAGTATGCGTTATCGTTTTTTAGCTAATAAATTACAGCTACCTAAAATTATGCGCAATAACTTCTGGTTGCTTACTAAAGTTTTGCAGTTTAGATCTCTATTACATTTCCAGAATTTTTACAGATGTTCTTTAACAATCGAGTGTTCTGTTATATGTTCCTTATTTAAGGATAGTCCTTCTGATGATTTATTTTTGCTGAGTAGTTTTATAAACGCCTTTTATGATTGATTCTAGTTTCCAGTTGATTCTTGACTAGTTCTAGTCCATAAGGATGGTTAGTTGATTCCTGCTGTGAGTTCGTTAGGTTTTTCGTTAGTATCGATTCAATGATAATCCAGAACCCGAAGCAGTCTTTCCTGACCCTGCTTGTTAGATCACTCACAAACTAGTCTAGGTATGGATTTTAAACTTTTAGAAGCACCTAGTTGTCGGGTACAATAAAAATGCGTTTATTTTTTCACATCTTTTTATTATTCTTTCGCAAACACTAAAATACTGCATGTTTCCTTAGAGAAAAAACAAACTTATTTTTTAATTTTTCGTCATAAAGTTCTGGTCTGGCACCTGTCTCCTATTTTGGGGCCTTTTGTGCTAGAGCAGATTAACAAGGGTGTCAGCCACTTTTTTCAGCTCAAAGAGGTACAACACTGCTGCCTATCTTTAAAAGACCCAAAATCATAATTATATCAAAACCTGGAAAATTAAATACAGATATCGTTAGTTATAGACCCGTATGACTTTTTCGTTTTCGACCAAACCAAAGCATATAAAAAGTATGGATAATATAAATATTATACTGACTAATCAAGGTAACATCTTGTATTGAATTCTATAATCTAATGTATAACTTGTTGCAGGGTAGACTGTTTAGAAAGGTTGTGTCCAAATTTAGCCAAGACGGAAGTAACAACTTTCCACTTAAACAACAAAGGAACAAAGGCTGAACTTTCTATCACATTTAATGGAACAAAGCTAAAGCACAACTTTAAAAAATTTAAAAATTTGGGACAGATCATTAACCTCTACACAGCATTTATAAGAAACTACTGCCAAGATTATAACACGAAATAACATTATACAGAAGCTTGCTAACATCATATGAGTTACTTCTGATAATTCACTGTGAACAAACGGGCTCGAATTAGCATATTCAGTAGCGGAATATTGCTGTCCAATCTGGATAGACAACTCTCATGTAAATAAGGTAGTAGATGTACAATTTAATAATACAATGATAGGATCTGTGTGATAGATTTCTACAGAATGAACCCGATATTAATATAATCCCACTAAAACTGCGATGTGCTCAGGCTTTATAGAAACTAAAATAAAAGTTACAAACTAATAACACGCTCCAGACAACTAACATTTGAGGCATATATCGGTAGCAAGATTAAGATCAAGAAGATCGCTTTTATCGTCTTCTGTAAAATATCTGAATGTTTAAGAAGCACAAAGAGAATAATGGCAAGAGTCACCTTTAGGAATAAATGTAAGACAAATTACACCCTCGAACAGTTGCCGTATCTTTTACCTACTCCGACATTTATGAACTAAGTTAAATAGGATACGTACAAGACATTGAAGATGTAAAAGTCTGATATATGTAAAAACTATATGCATGTAGCAAAAGAATAAATTATGACTTAAATTGTTACCAATGTCCAATATACTGTTACAATAGAAACTTCAACGTTATATATATTTATTAACTCCAAAGACAAAATATTGGTCCCTTAACTTAAATATTAAAATATAATCATAGTTACAATGCTACTTATGTTAATATTAATTTTAGTTTTAATTCAAAGAAGATTATTTAATAATTTTATTGAGTGTAATGGTGTTTCATACGAAATATACGTATGTCCGTCCTCATTTTCAAAATGGTTCTCTTTAAAATACTCACTAACCTTGTGCACTCTGTATCTGTTCTTAATTTGTACAGGGAATTTTATGGTCTAGATAGTCTTAGTCTAGCTCTTACCGTGCTCATAACAACAAGGCAACCGAGTTTTGCTTACGTTTGTTTAACATTAGGACACCCGGGGTTGCATATGTCAGGGTTAATATGACCACCCTAATATGCATTTAGTGTACTGTCTTTAAGCTTAGATCTAATGACTTGTCACAAGTTTGTTTAATTATCGCCAGGGTAATTTTTTATGACTCTGTTTATAACTTAGTTGCAGAAAACTTTGGAATCTAAGATAACCCCTAGATACTTTATCTTACTTGACGAATTTTCTGATAAAGTATATTCACCTCTTTGCATAAATAGTGTTCTTTCGAGAGTTAACTTTAAGGCGTTCTTCAGTCCGCTGAACTACCACGTTTAGAAACCTTTAATTCTCCACGTAGGTTCTCTAAATGTGTTAATGAATTTTCCTTCTTCAAGGATGGCTAAGTTATTCACGTAGCTCAGAAGTGAAAACATTACGTTGTTAAGAATTCTCATCAGCCCATATTCATGAAAAGTACTATAGAAGAGGTGAAACAATTTCTTTCGGTGGGCATCTTCTTGCCACTCGGAATACCAGTACATTGTCCAATAGTGATGCTTGTACCACCACTTCTTTTAATATGTAGTCGATCCATTTATAGCAAGTATTCACCACTATCAGCATGTTAAAATTTTAGGTAATTGAATTAAAAACCCCTTTATATCCAAAAAGATACCTAAAATAATGCGGTGTCTGTTTTAATTAACTTTTTGTATTAGATTTGCCGTGTAGTTTCTATAAATTTATTGTAAGCATTTGTAATATTTAAGAAATGCGACAATTTTAGTTTCTTTTATCAAGTTTTGTAATATATAACACTTAAAGCTATAATTAAAATTTTTTTTGTTTATTAAATTGCAACCTTTTGTGTTTTCATCATTTTGCAACCATTTTTTAGGAACTTAACTAACATATAAAACATTTGTGTTTATTCTAGTGTTTACAGCTTCTCCTTGTTTTTGTGAAAAGTGTCATGTATTTTTTAAATAATTTTTTTTTAATTTTGATTGGGCCTACTTTATTATTGTTATTATCTACCAGCAATTGTAAGGTTTCATATTACCAAATTATACGTCATAGTATTAGTATATAACATTGTAGTTTGTAGGTATACAAGGAATATGATTTACTCCAAACTGTTACAAAATTTTTGAGGTTTGTGTTCTATTCCCGCGGTGAAATCTCAAAACAATTAAATTATATTATTTTAATTATTCCCAAATTTTTAATTATAAGTCATTAATTTTTGACTAATATGCTAAAAAATATAAGGTAACAATTTACTAATTAGAATTTTAGTCATTTTTACTTAGCGAATCATTTTATATTCGAAGTCTGATGTTATCAGTGAAATAAATTTAAGATCACGTTTGAGCACAGTGCTTTATTTTTTTTGCAGAGTTGTTGTTTATATCTATGTTATCTCAGCGTGATTACAAAAATATATAAAGTACTGCTAAGATCTGATGGCAAAAGTATAGCTGAAAAAAATCAAAAGTTACATTAAATCAAATTTAAGTTTCAAGTTACTTATTTAATGGTTAGTAGAAAATTGAAATAGAATTTATGTTATTAATTTTATTTCATATGATTTGTACTTACTAGGACATACTCTATGAAAACGCAAATACATTAAAAAATAATAAAACATGGAGGAAAAGCAACGAAACGCTTAAGTTACACTTATTGAAATATACACTAATGCTCATAATTATGCGAACGCTGCCTGTATTAGTAATTATGTTTATAAAAATTGCCTACTAACTTTAGGAACTATTAAAAATATTCAAAACAAAAGTTGTTTAATTATTTTAAATGCATTTCACCCAGATTCACTAATCATTTTAATAAAATGAAAAACTAAAACCAACTTTGAGTTAATTATTTTTAAATGTTATTGAACTTATTTAAAAAGCAATGTGCTGGTTTGTGTTTGTTGACAGTGTCAAAAAGAGCTTCTACGATTTAACAAAAAATATTTTAAAGGATATTATAAATTTAAATTTAGAATTGCATTTGAACACTCTATTGTGAAATTCGGTCTCTTATAAAATTACTTTGGTATCTTGCAAAGTTATTATAGCTAAGAAACGCAAGTTAATTATGGAAATAAGAGTTAGTATTTACACTCTATATCAGAAAAAATATTTTATACGTCCTATTGCGAAAAAAAATCAAAGTTTTTCCTTAAACGGGAGGTTATTAACAATTTGTTATTGTTAACAAGGTGCAAAATGGAAGGAAACATAAAACATGAACAAAGAAATATGTTACATAATTGATTATCAACTTCACTGGTAAAATAAAGAAAACATGCTGCATAAAGGAATTGGTGTAAAAGACTTTTAAAAAAGTAAAACAAAGTCAAAAGGTTGATATGGCCGAAAATGTACCAAAACTGAACAAAATTGCAATGAAATCAAGTTTTATAGACTAAAAAATCGAAATTTAAACTTTTGGTTCTAAAGAAGGCAGAACATAATGGAGATAATGTGATGTTTTGGTGACATCAAACTTGCCATTTAATGCAAATAAAAGGAAAAATAATAAATTAAAATTAAAACATTCCTGAAACCAGTACCATGCCATTTAGTAAAAAGATTATTTGGGATGGTTTTGCCTTCCAAGAAGGCAATGACTTCAAACATTTCTTTAAACTGTGTCCCCGATTTATCCCCTAAAGAACTACTGTAGGATAAATTGGGCAAAAATGTTCGAAAACTAATATTAACAAGCTAAATTGATCTTTTTAACAAATTATAACAACGGCAGCATATTGGAGCAAATGCACTACAAAAACTGCTTCGCAGAATTTTTCAATTTTTAAAAAGTGCTAAAAAAGGATATATTAAAAAAGTAGCAATTTAATAAATAAATAATAATTTTTATCAATAATGTATCCGGATTTAATAAAGTTAGTTTTTTATATGCCTTTCTTTGATAGAGTAGAAATTCTAAACTAAAGTTTTTGGGTATGTGTCGTATCGTTGCATTAATGTCTTTTATGTGTTTATAATTATAACAATACTTTTTTTAGTACTTGCGATTTTTATTTATCGCATTTTAAATTTTTATGTAAATATGTGCAAAGTGAGGTAAAACTTCATCCCTATTTCAAGTTGAATAAAATATAACGAGGGCAAATATAAAAATTTCATATTTACAAAGTACAGGACGGGAAGATTTATTTTGATGTGTTTTAAACGATATGGACCAAGTGATGTTTGTTCATTTTCGATAAACTAATGAAGTCGTATTTTAATGTTCTTTATTTATATGCATTTTGTAGAGTCTTGAGGTATCTCTATATGAAGTTACATGTGGTGAGATCCGGTGATCGGGCTGACCAAGCGATGTCACCGTTAGGAGATTAGGCACCCAGGAAACATTTCATCCAGTATTTGAAACTCTTATTACATGGAATGCGGCTATATTTTGTGAAAGCCAAACGTTTTTAAGTCGCAGTGTGTGTCGCGCGTTGCCTATCATTCACTGTCGCAGCGTGGTGGTTGGTTCTCGGTTGACGTCACCAGGATGACGTGTCGAGTTCAGAAACTGCCTTACAGTCACGCACCAATATCTGATCCTAATACTCAGGCAAGTAAAATATGCCCTAAAAGCACATTCAGCATAATTTAGAATATTCTTCTGAAGCTGTCTGTTCAGTTCGTGGACGAACAGGTTAAGTGTTTCTGAACTTTTCGCCTATCTGAGCAACCAACCCCTATGATATCTAACATACAAACTTTGTTGTTTTAATCGACTTTCAGATTGATGTTTTTAACACATTAGTATCTTGATTTTAATTATACTCAATCTAGATCAGAACTATCTCAGATTTTCACGAACTTAACATTCGTTACTGACTTCAAATAACTGTCGGTCTGTAAATGTCTGTCTGTCTGTCGCCACAAATTATGGATTTTTAAAATTTTAGAACATGGCCACAAGTCAGAAATTTTCCCAAAGCATTTCAAATCGAAATCAGAAGTTTCTACTCGAATAGTTTTCGAGCATATTCGACTTATTGTTCGTTTCGACATTGCAACAGGTTAAGTTCTAAAGAAAATTTACGACTGATTTCAATAATGAAACAAAATTCTATGATGAATATTATTAAAGATATTCGACTTTGTTGTTTGACATTTCGACTTTTGTCTTAGATTGATGTTGTTTTTTAATCACTATTTGTATCTTGATTTTAATTAATCGAATTATACTTTAAGTCTACGGAGCGTGCTAAGTAATGCAATTTTTATTCTGTTTTCAATATCGGTTGAGATACTACATGTTATGAATATTATTTGGTTGCTTTCCCGCTTCTCTGTCGCAAGTTACAACACTCTGCCGCTAGAGGACTCAGAATTATAACGTGTAACATGGCGCTGTGTAACGTAACTATGTCGGTGCGTGAGAAACAGCTTGCTGTAATCGAGTTTCTAACCGCAGAAAACGTGCCTCCAATTAAAATCCATAGAAGAATGAAAGCTGTGTACAGCGACGATTGTATCGACATTAGTAATGTGCGACGTTGGGTTGTTCGTGCTCGAAGAAAACGGTGGTGCTAACCTCAACGTCTGTGACGAGACTCATCGGAATTGGGTTGATAAACTCAGCAGAGAAAATTATCGGATAACACAGACACAGCTCTCAGGTAAGTGTGGCATATCACGAGAGCGTGATTGCAGAACTGCGGTACAGAAAACTGTGTTTACGATGGGTGCCTCGAATGCTCACTCCTAACATGAAACAGAGGAGATTGGATATCTGTCAACAATTTTTTTTGCGTTTTGAGCGTGAAGGTGATGGGTTTCTTAACAACATTGTGACAGGTGATGAAAGCTGGGTTTACTATTTTAACCCTGAAAACAAGAGAGTTCCACCACAAAGGATCACCGACGCCAAAAAAGTTCAAGACCATGCCATCAGCAGGAATTCATGCTCAGTGTTCTGGGATGTTTAAGGTGTGGTGCTTTTGGAATGCATGCCTAAATGCACCACCATAAACTCTGTAAGGTACTGCGAGACCCTCAGAAACTTGAAAGTACGAATTCGAAGAGTTCGTCCACACATGGAGCACCCTCTTCTTCAGCATAACAATACTATACCACACACGAGTGCTGCGTCATTGGCAGCAATCCGATGCCTTGGATTCACTGTCATCGATCATCCTCCATACAGTCTCGACTTGGCCCCATCCGATTTTCATCTGTTTTCAAAACTTAAAGAACACCTTCGAGTAGTTTACTTTGATAGTGATGAAGCGGCGCAAGCAGAGGTGAGATTGTGACTCCGCCAACAAACTCAAATATTTTATAGTGACATCAACAAATTGGTTTCTCGTTGTGAAAAATGTGTTCGTCGCCAGGGTGCCTATGTTGAGAAATAAATAGGTAAACATGAAGAATAAAGATGTAGAATGTTAATAAGGTTCGTTTTATTTAAAAAGCTTTTAAAAGTTTTCACACAAAAAGTTTGAAGGTATTACTTTTCAGTACATCCTCGTATCATATGTGTTTTTTAAATTTTATCTAAATAAGCTAATTGTAAAAAAATTACATTTAATTTGACTTTATGGTATAATATTGTCCATAGAAATGTGGCAAAGACTATAATTATAGTTCAATAAAGTTCTACAGCTTGTTAAAATAACGAGTTAAATGCATAACCGTATTTTTGTGTCAACTGAAGTCTGCCCAGATAAGTTTATTGATCCGTCGCAATCTCGGCTCGCAATGAGTTCAACCATAATTCATGCGGTTTAACTGCGGCTTTTAAGAGTATATCAACACATAATCAAGGAACAATTTATTAGCTAATTTTATATATGCATTATACGAGAATTGATAATTATGGCAATTGCAGTCGCATTTCTCTTCCTATTTAGATTAAGTAAAAGTCCTCTTATTGTGATTTAAAGTTGCATTCAGGAATAACATATGCGATTTTAGAATATTTTAAATCTTTTAAGCTTTAAAAAATTATATTACAGAATTTTTAGAAGGGTGTGATAAGACTAAGAAATATATTTGAGGATTGTTTAACAAAAAATTATTATATTAATATTAATAGCAGCCTCTATCGCTGAAAATTGTCTTACAAAAAATTTATTTGCATGAATAATAGTTTTAAAATTAAGAGAAGTTTTCAAAAAGCACAAGTTTGTGGGTGACACAAGTTTAACGATCGTTCAAGATAAAAACCATGCGTTGTTAGCATGAAAAAAGAGCGGTAAATTTCTTTATTAACCTCTGCTGAGGGACATTCAGCAGTAATAATGGTTTCCTGTATGCGTGCTCCAGGGCATTAAGTTTCCCCATTCTCTCGAAAGAATATGAACCGCCAGTTTATAAAAGGGGCTCCAGGCACGATTGGTATCGGCCGAACATCTTCTGTTCGAACACTTTGTGGAAAAAGTAAATGATTCGCAGCAATCTCCAGTGCTGCTTATGTTGGATGGGAATTTCAGCAAGTTTGTAATCTTAACTTTTTAATCTGTCACTGCACACGCGCTGGTATTTAGACAAAACCTTAATAAAACAACAACTTTTTTACTCACAAGGACTTATAAAACGACGGAGTTCTTTAGCGAAGCTTAATTAAAAATGCAAACGGAAGATATTGCTGTCAGTAATTTCAAGATCGCAAAGATACTGATTGTATGGCGAAACAGGAAATATTGCAGTTTTAATTTGAGACAAAACTATAATAACAACTAGGATAAACTTGGGACGTCCGCCACTTCGGCCTCCATACTTCGAGAAACTCAGTTATTCTTTAAAAATGTGAGTCCATACAAACTACTCCTTTTTCTTTAAACAAAAGAAAGAAAAGCATCATAAGTCGTAAAGCAACAGGATTATGTGTTATAACAAATTAATTAACTATGTTTGTAGAAGGGGTGGTCTGCTAATAAATGTTCCAAGCATAAGAAAGAGTCCGCAAGAAAGAGATTGAATTTTGAAGAAAAGGTAAAATTAACAAAAAGTTAAGAACTGTAGCTCAAAAAGGAAAAGAACGAAAGAAAAACTTTATCAAAATATAGTTCCAAAGACTAACTAACAGTTAATGGATTAAGTGAGTTGAAATTAACTGTAGGTTAAACCAAACCAAATGATCACAACGCCTCTTGCATTTTGTGTAACATTTAAGAACAAGATGAGTTTGTTGGAGCTAATAAGAGCAATTACATTTGCGGTTTTTGTAAATAAATTCAATAAACTATATTCTATCTTTTTAACTCGGTATTTTGGAATCTAGGAAAGGAAATAATCATTGTATGTGGATAATAAACTTATCCGATCTATTTTTACTCTTTTATTGACTTTTTCACGATGCATTAGCTTAACCCAGACTTCAAAAATTGGCCGCTTTGACATTATTTCTATTTGATCATTAATCAAAATGATTTTAAAAAATAGCTTTCAATTTATTGATTACATCAATTTTCACAAGTTTTTCTCGAATGTGATTTGACGTAGAAATAAAAAATAAAGTAGTTGCTAAATTTGGACTTTCTCTATTTTTCTTGCGTCCAATTTTTTATACACTCTATTTTTAATAATAAAATTAATATCAGTACAGTTAAAAAATACCCAAATCCAAAGTTTTACAAAGTTTTTCTTAACAAAAAGTACTTGCATTTGCAGTTTTTGGCAACTTATCCATTTCTCACGTTAAAATTTATTTTAATTATCTACACCGGACATCAAGAACTAATTTTTTTGTATCCTAATAATAGTGCTTCTATAAAACTGATTTGTGGTACAAAAAAAGCATTACAGTTCTGTTTGAAGTTGTAAGGTTACAGCTTACAGCCATGTAAAAGTCTTGCCAAACATTGATTGTTTTTAATTGCTCTTAAAAATCTGTTTTTGAAGTAATCCGAGGGTAGACAACTACAACACTTAGTACACAATTCTTGGGCAACAGTATAAAACATTGTGATTGAGCTTTCTTTCTCTGTTTCTGTCGATGGAGGTCCGCTTACTGGACTGATGAGGGGCATTGCCAAATTTTCAACTGAGAGTTTTGTTTGACACATACGATAAAATGGGTCTGCCATTATTCTAAAAGTTTTCGGCTGGTTTTTTATTTGTGGGTTTGGCAGAATCACAGAACTCAATGTCACTCGTCCACATGGGTTTGAGAATTGCTTTTTATATGTTTGGTTTGCTTTTCAAAAACACCTGTGACTTTCGATTGATGGGCTGGTTGGTTTTTCTTACTTTTGTAGTTTTTTGGTTAAAAGAGAGACCAAGATATAACTTTTATTTTACATTTGGTCAGTTAGTTTTGTAATAAATTGAGATAGTTTTGGAGTTTCTCTGAATTTTTCTAAATTTCGATTAGCTGATAAGAGTACTGTGTCATCTGCAAACTTACGTGTCTCAGTTGTATATCCATCGTATAAATCTAATAAAGGCCCCAAAATATTTTCTTGGAAACTCTAGATTTTATGAAGTTGTAACTGTCTGTGTTTTCGGTTGTTTCGAAGTCAAAATATTTATCAGTTAGGTAAGACTTTAACAATAAATATAGATAGACTCCCTAATGCCATATTTTGTCAACCGCCTATTTTGCCTTTAGAAAGACACAAACACATTTTTTCAACTTTCAAGCTTTATTTGATTAAGTTTTTTTATATCTTAACCCCTTTATTTACAATCTGTCCTAATTATACTATGGACAATAAGTAGTTGGTGTGTATATATTATAAGCAATGAGCAAAAACATGCTCATGGACATGCAGGGTCAGGCTTCAGTAAGCCCCCCTTTACACTATTCTATACTGCTAGCGAATGATTTGAATTGAAGGTACTTTAAGTAATTAACTAATATATAAACTAATGGAATGGCACTGGAATAGCTTAAAGTTCAAGAACAGCATTGAAACGCGTTGGTAGTTAATTTGGTTTAAAACGCTTTAGGCGTTTTGGGCGATCTGGTTCATTCATTAGAGAATGTACAAGGTCGTTAGGTCGTGCTGTTAATCGGTCTTTGTATTTTTGGGCAATTTTCCTTATTTCTTCTTTAATGGTTGGAACACTTAAGTCACTTAAAATCACTTTGTTCGGCACATACCACGGCACGTTAACTACAGCCCGAAGCACTTTATTCTGGAACCTCTCGATGGTGGCCAGGTTGGTGTTGCTAGCAGTTCCCCAAAGTGAAAGACCGTAGGTCCATATTGGTTTTAGAATCACCTTATAGAGCAATAGCTTATTTTCTAGCGAGAGTACAGAGTTTCTTCCAATCATCCAGTATAGTTTCCTGTATTGTATCCCTAGCTGTTTGGGTTTATTAAATATGTGGGTTTTCCTGGTCAAGCGTCGATCTAGATGGAGTCCTGAATATTTTGCGGAGTCTGCGAGTTTTATTTGTTGTCCGTTAAGTGAGATCGGTGGACAGTTATCACGGTTCATGGTGAACGTTACATGTTGGAATTTGGTTTCGTTTACCGAGATTCTCCATACCTTGAGCCATTGCTGCGATTTATTCAGAGCGGTTTTCAGATTGGAAGTTGCAGTATTTGGATTTAGGTGCGAAGCTAGAATTGCCGTATCGTCAGCAAAAGTGGCGGTTGTAGTTAGGCTTGTAGTTGGTAAGTCAGCTGTGAAGAGTAAGTAGAGGATAAGTCCTAGCACGCTGCCTTGGGGGACTCCCTATAGTATTGGATGAAGGTTTGTGTGTTCATCTTGATAATTAACCAAGTAATGTAGATCCGTTAAGTAAGACTTTAGTATTTCATAGTATTGGTATGGTAGATATTTTTTTAATTTATAGAAGAGGCCCAAGTGCCGTACTTTATCGAACGCTTGTGAAATATCTAGAAACGCAGCGGAGCAATATCGATATTCATCTAGGTCGGTATGAATTTGATCTACAAGTCGATGTATTTGTTCGACAGTTGCATGTGAGTGTCGAAAACCGAACTGGTGCTTGGGTATCAATTCTAAATCATCTAGGATTGGTTGAAGGCGTTTTAAGAACAATTCTTCAAAGACTTTTGATAGGATAGGTAGGAGGCTGATGGGACGATAGGAAGCAGGATCAATGGATGGCTTTCCAGGTTTCTGAATCATTGTAACCTGTGCTACTTTCCAAGCGCTTGGATAGTATCTGTTGGAGAGGATAGCATTGTATAGTTGAGTGATTGCTCGTAGTGCGGTTTCAGGTAGCTGCTGGAGAATTTTTCCAGTGATAAGGTCAAAGCCTGGTGCTTTCTTGATGTTGATTTCTTTTCTAATTACTTCTTGTACTTCCCACCGCTTGAATGGTTTCATCGGTAGGCTCATTTGGAATGGAGATTACAAAAAGTTGTTTATTTTAGTATCTTCCCCCGGACACTGGCTAGGGTATGGTTGGAATGCGTTGACTAGGTGGTCAGCAAACGTTTCAGCTTTATCCTTTCTAGTACGAGCTAATTGGCCGTTTGATTTGGTGATAGGTGGTATGTGAGCTATTGGCTTTTTGAGTTTTCTAACTGTTTTCCACAGAGAATAGTCGGTAGTTTCAGTGGCTGTAAGGTTCGCAAGGTAGTGTTGTATGCCTTCGTTTTTAAGTTGTTGTTGAAGTTTCTTTAGTTTCTTTGTTGCCCGGTTTAGTGCTTGTTTGTCTGCTTCTAGACGGGTAATTTGTCAGCGTTTTCTGAGACGTCTTTTTCCATTATCTTGTCTTTTTATATTGTTGGGCAGCTGATGGTATAAGTAGTTTTCATCACAGGGGTGGCTTTCCATGCTGCTTGTTGGATTGTACTAGTTAATTGTAGTACAGCTTCTTCAATATCATATTTGGTTTTCAACGGAACTCCCAGGTTCAATTGTTCAGTTATTATTGTTTGGAATAGGTCCCAGTCCGTTTTAGTGTTGTGAAGGACTGGTCGTGTTTGTATTTGTGTTAGTTCTGAGTGGAGTGTAATTAGAATGGAGGAGTGATCAGCTGCAAGTTCAAAGCAAGATTTGATTGTAAATTGTCTTGTATTTAGCCCTTTAGTTATACAGAAGTCAATTAAGTCTGGAATCTTTCGGCGATCTGTTGGCCAATAGGTTGGCTCGCCAGTAGATAGGTATTGTAGATTGTTTGCATTTATAGCTGCCAGTAGCTCGCGTCCGTCAGTTCTTGTAATACGAGATCCCCAGTCTTGATGTTTCGCATTAAAGTCGCCGGCTGCGAAGAATCTGTTTCCAAGACTTTGGAAGAAATGTGAGTAAGTGTCTTTTTTTGTTGAGTGTTTGGGGGGTCTATAGACGGCAGAAATTTTTAGGATTGCTGTTTTGTCTTCTACTTGGATGGTAGTAGCCTGGAGTTGTTCTGTTTAATATTTAGCCAATTCATGATGTTTTATGTTAAACTTTATGATAACTGCCGTTCCACCGTGGGCGGTTCCATCGGGATGGTTAGTGTTATATATGCAGTAGCTTGGAAATTTAATATAGCTTTTGCTGGTAAAATGTGTTTCTGTTATGAGCAGTATGTCGATTTGATTAAGTTCAAGGAAGAGTTTGACCTCTTGGGTGTGCAGGCTAAGCCCGTTGGCATTCCAAACTGCTGTTGAATATTTTGTCTTGCTTGTTCAGCGTATGTGACCCCAGGGATTCTATAATTTTGAGTAGGCTTCCGGGTTTGTGTAACTGCGCTTCTTAATCTTGGGAAGAGTTTTTCTTGGAGCTGCTTATATACTATGCATCTACGATAGTTAGCAGGATGACTCTCGCCACAGTTTATACATTTAACTTGATCATCTTTAGTTATTCTCGGACATTCTTTGGTAGGATAATTTCCTATACATTTGACACAACGAGATGTTTGTTGGCAATAGTTCTTGGTATGTCCTAACCTTTGGCATTTGGCACACTGTGGCAGTGTTCTTTTAGAATGTGGCGGTGATTCTTGTGTTCATGAATAGCATGGTTTTATAAATTTCTTTGTTGTTGTCTTTTTGTTTCATTTCAACAATAAACATGGGGAGAGGGGTTTTGTTTAATTGTTGTTTAATATTCCAAATATTAACTATTTTGTGACCAAGATTTTCTAGGTTCTGTTTTATTTCTGCGATGGATATTATTGATTACTACTCTGAATGTTCGTTCTTGCTTTGGTTTGTAAGTATGAAATTTTGTGCTTTTATCTAAAATGCGTTTAATAACAGTTGTATAGATTTTACTTGTGTTGCTTTGGATTTTGACTTGTTCGTTGGCAAGTGCTTTTAATGTGTAATTGTTTTTGGCGATTTCATTCAGTAGTGTCGTTAGCGGATTAATGTTTTTGACATCGGATACGTAGATAGGTGGAGGTTTGTGGTGTTTGTTTGGTTGTCGTCTATTTCAATATTTAGTGGGTCATATCTATTAGAAGTTTCAATTGGGTTGTCTACCAACATTGTTTTTTTTCTCTTGCCTTTGATTATTTGTAGTTTCTTCAGGGCTCCTGGGTCTTTTTTTTGTAATTGATAGTGTGTCATTCATTGCCTGTCACATTACTAGCTAAGAGGCTCGTAGAGGGTTGATGCTGATTTATCGGGTACATATTTGTCATCGGTCCATGGTAAGGATTTGGTTGGTACATGGGAGGTTGGGATTGTATAGGAAAAGTTTGTTGTTGTGATGTATTATAGGTTTGATATTGAAATTGCTGTTGTAGATTGGTTTGGTTTGGATATGAATTACAGTTAGGTTGTGAATAGGACATATTTCATAATTTAAATATTTGCGAGGTTATTGGCGTTCAATTTAAATTAATTTGTTTATAAAATAACAAATAGTGAATGATACCTGTGGTATCAGTGACCTTGCGGTCAATGATAACGGTTAACACTCATATTACAACCGACACTTATCGCTGACGTTCTTTACGCTTCGAAAGTCAAGCGCGAACAAATTAGGATCTGTAATTTGGAATATGTATAAAATGACTCGTAATTATAATTATGATAGAAATTGTCCTGACCTTAGCCGTAGGCAGAGAGTTTTGGGGCACTTATTATCGGAGCGTGGCACTCGACCGTCCGCTCCGAAGCACAAGCGCGGAAATACTTGATTAAGTTGATAATGCTGTGATATTGTTGGATCGTGGAGTGTTCTCTTAAACCAAATTGGCGTTGAGGTATACTATTTTCTTGAAAGAATGGTTCTTTTAATATCTTTAGTAGAAGTCTTAAATGTTTTTGGTACAATGCAAATGAGACTTATTGGTCGATATGTTGGAAATTCAGTGAACTATTTTTAGGTTTAATAACCATTATAATTTGAACGTACTTCTACCGAATAGAATTATGGCATAAGAGTACCATACTGTTGTAATGGTTGTTAGCAGTACTAAAGCGTTTGTAGGGAAATGTTTTAATACCTCAACAACTGTTAAGTCATTTCTGGAGGTTTTCTAAAAATTTATCTCATTTGCAACTTTTGCAAGAGAAAGATTTTACAGGCGGCGATAGTTGCCAAAAGTAAACCAAAAAAATGTTTGCTAAAATGCTAGACAAAAGCTTGTGCATTTTCTTCATTAAATCTGCCCCTGCTACGAGTAGCTTGTTTTATTCAAAAATTAATGTTGCAAGCCTTCTAATTTTTTTATTGACTTCCCACAATCTACATTCGTCATATTCTTATATAGTTATGTAAATTCGATGTGCGAGCCTGTTGAGCTTGTTTTTGTGATTTTTAGTTCTTCGCCATATTTGCAGTGCCCTACTTTTTTTCTGCTGATAGTTTTGTAATCTAAAAGGTACATTTTTGAAGTTCTTCTTGTCGTTTTGTGATAACGTTGTAACAATGCAATTATTGTATTGATTCTTCAATTTTTTGTAAAATTATGTTCTCACATTTAGGTTTATAGTTTTGTTGATAATTTTTTGAAAATAATTTTAATTTGTGTGCGTTCTCTATAACCTTGGTTTGGGTTTCCTTTATATAATTTTGATGTTTTAAGTATTTATAATATTTAGATCAAAGCAGGATTTTATATTGGAACGAGTGCCTGGTATTCTTTTTGTGATTTAAAAATCTAATAGACTTTGTTTTTGTCGATCAAGAAGTAAGCCAGTTCGATGATTAAAACTTTGCCCTTGAATTATCTTGAAAATATGTTATCTTTCAGTGTAAGAAGTCGTGAGATAGTGTGTTCTGTATTTTATTCTTCTGCATCGAGACAATGGGCTCTTTATATTCTCCAATAGTAATATGATCGGCTAGATTGTAAAATTTGGCTGATTTTAGTTTCAGTGTGGTACATTGCATTTTATTTATATAACGCCTGAGATTGCTTTTATCATCTAGATGGTTAATATAGTACATAAAATAATTTGAAATTTCAACAACAGTTTTCTCTATAATATATCTTTCTAATATTAAAAGTATATTTATTTTATTGAGTTTTAATAGATAATAATGTCGTGTATATAATTTAGTGGCCCGTTTGAGTTCCAGGCTGCTAGTCTTGCAGATTTAATTATTAGCGAGTAATTTTATTAATATCCATTGTAAATAACGGTGGCGGTGGGGGTATGCCTGAAAGATTAAAGCTCATATATGTTTGAGCTTAGCGCTCAGTCTTTGCGGGTCATCTCATTATTATCCCATGCTCAAAGTGGACCCAGGGTTAAATCCAGGTCTGTCTGCACCGCAACCAAGCGTCTCAACTGCTTGGACACACTGGCATCTGATAACCAATCTAAGAGTGTTTAAAATCATGATGATTTTATTCAATCACTGATTAAAATTTTTACAAAAAGTTTTCAATGCTTCTAACTTAAAAAAAACTATTTGTGTCTAGATTTGTTCTAAATTTTGTCGGAAAATGTGTTCTGGGTTTTGTTGATTGAGTATAAAATTTATATTTAGCTGTTGTATTTGTTATTTCTATTTTGTGTATTTAAAAAGCATTTGTAAACTGTGTATTCTTGGTAGTCGAATGGATGGCTGCCTTGAAAAAGAGCACATGCTGCTAGAATCGGATCAGGCTTTTCATATACTTAGAGTCTCATCCATATTTCACACAGGTATATGGCTTACAACAATAGATCTTTGAGTGACCAAAACACTGACATCTTATGTATCGGAGTAACATTCGTTTGTTCTTGAAGGATTTATAAATTCCATATCATAATATATCTCTTTACTATTAGCTTTAGGTTCTAGATCGATGAAGAATAGAGGTAATAGATATTTGGTTTTCCTTTACCTTATATTTATTTTTTGTATAACTTATTAACTGTTCCTTTATAGTTCGTGTTTTATTTCTTTGGTTGGTGTTGAGTGATGAATGTCTCCTATTATAATCTCTTTCTTTCTTTAATTGTCAGATCTAATGGATGACGTTCTGTAGAAAGTTCTCTTCTTGTCATTATAAATGTAAATTGGAAGCAATTTAAACGCTTCTCTTTTTACTTTCTGCTATTATTATAAGTATCTATTGATAGATTCAATGGTTGGAATATATTGCTTGTACTCATTTTGTTCAAAAGGATTATCGCTAAGTTTGTTATTGGTTTGTGTCCTCAAATCTATTATTGTTGATTGAAAATCAAACACTTGTAGGATTGGCATTTTGCAATAATTTTAACACATACATAGATTAAGAGTATTAATTGCAGGCTGTCCCAGTGTTGCATGTTTGAATAACCCTGAACGGGTTGGCTCGAGCACATATATGAATGATCTTCTATACCGATAGGAGAATTTATATTTATATTCGGGTGATACTGTTGTTTGACCCAGGACAGCTGCCGGCGCCAGCCTTTTATCGCGCTTTTAAAATGTTATTTCTTTTATTTGCACTGACACTTTTTACAACATGATACGGACTCCGTATTACATAAAAACTCAGACGAGGGCTCGAGGTTAAATTAACATAAATAAATTTTAATTTATAAAGGAATAAGTAATATTATTATTTATATGATTCTCCAATCACTGCGGCACTCTCATCACACGAGTCTTTTAATATAAACTTAGTAATGCTGGTAATATCAGCTTAAATATTTATACGATTCGTTATTTATTTATGTTTTAGGAATCTATTAAAATTTTTATAGGTCTTATTTATACTAAGAAAATATAATTTACATAATCTTTGCAACACTACAAAACTAGAAGTTCTGTCAAAAGTTCCGTTGGGTAAATAATAAAGCGGCAAACCATTTCTTAATTTTAATTGCTCGCAAAAATAGTTGTTTTAGGCCACCTAATAAAAATCTAGAAATTATTAGTACCCCACCATTTTACGTCATTTAATTTCTCAAATTAGAAGTTTTTTTAGTTTTTACAACAAATGGTAGTTTTCAGATGGTAGATCAGGCGGATAGGAAGGAATGTAAGCATAATTTCAATTTAATTAGTTTAAAACTCCCTTACTTTAAGGAGTAACTTGTGGAGTAATATTTTGTTCAATTTACATGATAGGAAAATGACCATCATTATTTGGCAATGAGACACCGCAATGCAATCTATGTTAAATCGTTTAAATCTTTATTCGTGCTCTTTTGTGCGTTATATCGCCACATTGTGTTGATGTCAGCGAATTCATTATCTTTATAATGAGTATAAAATTCGCGAAGCGATACAAGGCAGTGGTTTTACTAAATCAAGCGAGAAGGCCGAAAATGATGCCCAAAGCAGCTGCAAGATATATGCGAAAGTCGAAGGTATTCCTTAAGAAGTGGGTAACGTGATATTTGGAGGTTGGGAACTTAGACGATCTGTTGAAGAGGGTAATAACTCGCGTCACCACGACAAAGAAGGATAAAGCAATCTTGCGTCTCTTTAAAGACAAGCTAGGCGTTTCTCTGCACTGTGCTCTGAATACTAAAAAAACTCTCTGAAGAAATCTGTGTTATTAGAAAATCATGTGGAGAAGCAATTGGCGTGGACAAAGAAAAATTTGAATCGAGATTGGAATAGTATTATCTTCACTGACAAATATTTTTCCGTATGAAAAGCGTGGTTAGTGAAGAGTAATAGGATTCTTCAACGCGCAGTAAAATACCCTACAAAGGAGTATGTTTGGGGTTTCTATTTATGATCAATTTAAATGTTGAAAAAACATCATCTACCAGAAATTCTTGTTGAAGTCTGTTGAAACGTTTTTTGGTTCTGACAAAACAAACTGGGTGTTGCAAGAAGACAATGAGCTTATACAAGTCAGCAAACTGTAGTGCATAGAAACAACTAAATAACGATAGAACCTAATTAAAAATGTGTAGTCAGACATGAAAATTAAGTTTGAAGAGCAGCAAAAGTAGTTATCATTTCAAATTACGAAAATATAACGGTCTTTAGCAAATGATTTTGTAGGAAACCTCGTCAAATGCATAGTAAAAAGGTGTGAAGTTATAATTCGTAATGGAAGTAATTGGATACATATTGGTAGTTTCACAATAGCTCATAATACATTCTTCAACAAAAGGAGATAAACTATATACATTCTTATTTTGTAAGGCTACACAACGGCTGCTTTATTATTGAATAGACTATAATAGTCGAGTTAAATACGAAAACCACGTTTTTATTCTTTACGAAAATAAATCATCATAATAACCTAACTGTTCTTAAAGTCAACAAGCTGAAACCTTCCTCTTCTAATGATAGCGCAGAACGTCATGAGTTTGCAAGATATCAATTCCTAAACGTGTACTAACTGCCAGGTAGTTAATCTTGTTACTCTTCAATAGCGTTGTTATGCAATTTACGGTCTGCTACTACAAAGATCATCTGGAGTTCTTTTGCCACCTTTAAATCGATTTACCAAACAAACCTGCAAACTCGCTAAACATCCCACGTAACTTTTAAATAATTTTGAATATTTTAACACATTCTTTCCATAGAAAGTAAATAATACTTCTAACTCTTTAGGAATTTACAGCGTCTTCTATAGCTGCACGATGAATACTGAAAATACACCTCTGTATTCACCAATCATACTGTTCAGCATTCATTAACATCGCTGGGAAAACCTGTCAGGATCTATCTGCTTTCGAAAGCACTCTTTACCTACCCTACATTATACAGCTGGTTCGCATTTCTCAGAAATAGAGAAATGATCTAACAAGAAATGAAAAAATAGAAAGTATTAACATTTCCGTAAATGTAACAGTTAAGGGTTGTAGATCTTTCTAGGCAGCCGTATAAATTAGTTTTTTTAGAATAACTACATATGGTCATTAAATCTTATTTTAGGAAGATTTAGGAAATAATACGAAATTTGTATACGTCACTTTCCATTTCTTAGTACAACAGAGCGAGAATGTGTAACACAACTTGCAAGAAAAGCCAACAAAAGGCACTATAAGAGTCCGAGTGATGTATGTAAGGCTATAAACCCAATTAGAAAAAATAAAAACAGCAATTTTAATGCCCGAGTAAAAAAAGCAATTACGGCTTCCGCTGCAGAAGTGCCAGTATGTGGATAGCAGCCAGAAGCCAACGATAAATCCGCCTTTAAATGACAACGCTGAACTACAAATATTCTTTGCACGTTTTTCCAGCGCACTACCGCAGGCAGAATGCGGGATTAATTAGCCCTCAGCTCCGTGACACCGAAACAAAGGAGGCGAAACACGCAAAATCACACGAGATGGTCAGACAATCGGCCAAACTGCTCTGCTAACTGCCTTGCGCCGCAATTAAGCCGAAAATGGCCGAATTTCCATACAATGAGCCGGGTCCCACGCGATCCCTTAATGCGCTTAACGGCACTATAGCCGGCCGATACACGGATGCAGGAGTCTAATTTCGATAATCGGCCGCGCTTTCAGCGCTGCGCGGGCGGGCGTTATTGGGGTTTCACATTTTCCGCGAGAGCTTTCCCTTTCGATTAAGCTCGCTCGATCGAACGCGCCGCGGAGGTCAACGAATGGCGGCGCGCATTTACATCAAATATTTGGCCGAAATTGTGCCACGTCCGGCTATTTTTAGCGCACGCCAACGCTGCAAATAAAAATTTATGGTTTGTTTGGTATTTGCCGGGTTCCGCTGCATAATGCATTCATAGATGCGTGTATAATTAAGGTAATTAATGTTATTGCCGCTTTCCTTATTTGGAGTTGGCTAAAATACACTACTCACTAATGCCAGTGTTGATATATCCAAGGTGTTTGCTGATTCACACCTGCTAATAAAGCTTGAAACTGATTTGCATGAAATATTTCGAGGATAACGAATTACGTATTTAAAGAAATTAGTTTTCTTTGTTGAATTTATTTTGCAATATTTCAGGATTATTTGTAAAAGGGGGAATTACATAAAGAATTAAACAATACAAACATAAATTATTTAAAGATTATAGCGTAAGTTGTCTCAGATAAATATTTAAATTGATTTTATAATTGGAGTTTTATTGGGTATTATAGTACACAATCTCCAATTAATTGTGGGAAATTATAGCCTACAAATGACGCTATCTTGGTCAGCTAATATCGGTATTTCATAAAATTGTGTGACCAGAAAATTGTTTGTTCAATAAATTGACTATTGCTTGAACTGTATGGTAAGTGGCGCCGTTCTGTTAGAACACATTTGTTTAAAATCTATGTTATCCACAACGGTAACGGGTTTTTACAAGTACAGGATTCCTAGCATCAACTTCCGAGAAGTAGGGGGCCTGTTACGACACCTGTCTAAAATATACACCAAACAATGATTAGTTGGGGTGCATTTTCTTTTCATGAGTTATGCAAACCCCAAATACGACAATTTGATTTGTTTACGAACATATTGAGTTGAAAGTGTCCCTCATTGTTATATATGATGTTTAAACCAAACTGAGAATCTACTTCGCAATGTTTTAAAATCCAATCTTGTGTCAGTTGAATTTTGCACTTCAATTTTTAATGAGCAATTGAGGGCAGCTTGCAGCAATACTTTGACTAACTATGACAATATTCTCACAGCACCTTACTCTATGCTAATACTAAAAAGTTTCATCAATTTTTATGATCAATCTTTGGACAGTTGATTCATTTGACGCATTTTTACCACATTTGTATAGCAAATGTTGCCAAAAGAGTAAGCATGGCTTTTTCTAGCAATCGTACGTTGAAGCACGTTATGAGGAGTATTTGTGCAAGAATCCTTTAAAGTGTTCTTTTAAACATCGTCTTATACTCATTACCTTCTCATTATAAATTATTTTATATATACATCTAAACACAGCAGAAAATAAAAATACAACTGAACTTTTACATTACATAATTATAGTATTGGATTTCAAAATTTCCGCCCAATCTTCTAATTTCAAATGTGTTAGAAGTTGCTGATTTACGTCGCATTTTATCTTAACTCATACGGTTGTGATTAACAACTTCGACATTATTATTAATTTCGGCTTACAAATGAATATTTATGATTATTATGTCTTACATAGTTTTCTTTGTAACCAAAAATTTGACTTATACTTTCTGATTTAAAAAGTTGCTATTTCTTCACAATTCTATTTCCGCAAGTTTTATTGCGGCTAGCAACCAATTCGTTCGCTATTACTTTGTAGGAACTAATTTTCCCAGAGCCGTTTTTGTTTCTCAGGGTTGGATAATACTTTACTAAGATCTTATATAACGTTAGCAGGTTTCGTTTAAATTGACACATAAAAGTTATCTTTTTAAATAAACGTCAACCTGTTTCCTTTAATGAGGTAATTGTAAGAATGGATTAATAATTGTAGCCGCATATCTCAATGTACGCCATAATTGCCCTCCTATAATGAGCTGCTCCAAGTAAGTGGTTATTACCTTAACGATTATGTGATCACATTAAGAAAGCGTCAGTTAATTCCAGCATGCACAAGGAACGACTGAAAAGTTTTCAAAATATTAATTTTTAACCCTTTCGTCTTTTTCCATTTAATTCTTTTCTAGACAGGAATTTATTAAGCGCTCGCAATAAATACATTTTTTCTGTTACTAGCCATTAATCGTTCTTCCTTTCCTAGAAGATTAATCAGCAAAATTGCGTTAACGTCATTATCTAGCAGAAATATTTTTGTTAACTAATCTGCTACAGACTTGTAGTCTACTGATTTTTTATTTTTTTAATTTGTTAATTTACAATCTACTCTACAAAAATATGAGAGTATTAAGGAATTGTGATGTTAATTTTGTCATGTAGGAGTCCTCATTCAGCTGATGACGAGCCAATGAATAGTTATCTTCATCACTTAAGATCTATGGTTTCTTCTTGTTGACCATGGACTCTAGAGTTGTCCGATAATTTGGATCCCTAATTATTTTTTCAATTATTTGGCCACTAACTTTTGTATTTCTTGTACCAATAGTACATTAAGGGTATTATGTATTGTTCTATTGTTAAAAAACTGAGTTTTATTAACTGCAGCTCTGAATATTATAAATTGAGCTCTTGTGTAATGTTCATCCCCGTCTTCTTGACACAACTTTAAGTAAGTCTAAAGTAGAGTTAAATATTGTCTTGTACGATAAAGCTGTATTGTATTGTGAGTTTTTATTTTAGTATAAAAAAATAAGACATTTGTTTAAATGTTAAATACATTTTGGCGTTTTGGTGTCAAACTGTCTAGCAAAATGGAGTTTAAGATACTTTGTTTCTTTAAGAACGAGAATTAATTTGCCCTTTACTGTTACCGGAGGACACGTGGTGGTTTTTGTCGTAAGTACTACTTATATAAGCTTACATTTGTCTATTGTAATTTTTCAAATACTAGTTCATTGTCTTAGTTTGTTTAGCTGAACATATAGGCACTGTAACGCTATAGTATCGTCATTGTAAACGGATAATATTGTGTAATCGTTGGCGAATGTAGTTATGGAGTTGTATCTTGTTTCAAGAATGTCAAAGGTATGTAGGAGAAATAGAAAGAGTCCTAAGACAGCGCCTTGTGGTTCTCCTGCTTCTATTAATTGATATGTTTACATCTGGCTATTGTGTTTTACAGTAAAATAACGGTCGGTTAAGTATGACTTTATCAGTAGATAGCAGATATTTGGAAGTAGTTGCTTTAATTTGTATAGGAAGCCAAAATGTTTTATCAAAAGCCTGCTTAACGTCTAAGAACGGTACAGTCTTTTTCTTAGGCTTCTGGACTATTTGGTTAATAATTCAGTACGATTGTCGAATCGTAGAGTGAACTTCTCAAAACTAAATTAATGGAGTTATTCAAACAGCTTACCAGTGGTAACAAACCAATCTTCATAAAAAAGGTATCTTGCCTGAATTTGGTACTATGGTAACTTGTGCATGTTTCAAATGTTTGAGAAAGTACGACACGTTTGACGTCTGATTGAATGTACTGGTTACTAAAGCTTTGTTCGGGAGTTTCTAAGTATTAGCGCGGTTACTAAAGTTTGTGGATTTATGGCGCTTTAATACTAAAACTTACAACAACAGGAGTGAAATGGGAATAGGAGATTACATCCGACATGTAATAAAAAAGTTTTTTCTTTTGTTAGTGTTTATATTAGGTAACTAATTGCAAATATTTAAAAATATATATTATCAGTATTGAAAGTAATTATGACCAAGGAGTAATGTGCGGAAATTCCTGCAGTTATGAAAAAGTCTAGCAAATATGGGATCTTCTAAGAATCAAAGAGTTAATAAGTGCACTTACTTGTTAAGAGATGTATATAGTTTTTATCTCTTGTTGTACGTAACATATTACACCCTTTAGTGGTGACTAATCAGGAGCCCCAGTGCATGTGCTTTAGATTTAATTCACATCTAGCAAAAAATTTGCAAGGTAAAAGGCAGAGCTTGATAATTAAATGGTGCCGTTTAATATCTAGTTTTCAGATTTCAGTGCATTTTAAATTTTATTATAGAGAGAAAAGTGCTCAGTTGATTTAAAATACTTTAAAGTAGATTTGTAAAAATTTATAATAACACAATCGAAAGATTCAGACCCTACACTGTTTGGACGCTATAATGAATTTGTTATCCCATTACCCATAATAGTGTTTAAAAGTTCCTTTAATTGTATGTGAAATCAATGATCTAGAGGACTAAATTTCCGATTTATATGACTGCAATACTTAACTGCGCGACTTTGTGAGCGCTACAGTATAAAATTTCTATAAGGCAGATGTAATATTTTAAAAAGACGCCGAGTAAACGAAAAAGTATGTAATTGCGACCCTCACGTCTTCATTGATTAAAAAACAGAGTAAATATAAAGACGATTTGAAGAGTTGATGAATTTTCTTAATTTGAAGTTATAGATCTGCAAAATAAAGAGGAGGAGATAGCTTTGCTCTTGGAAAAAACAACGTTATATCAGGCCGCAATTTCATAGCTTCTTCCAAAAAAGCGCCGTTCTAGCTCGTACATGTGCAGAAAGGTATTACCATAATTCTGTCAAGCCAAAACAAAACTAACATTTGAAAATAACAGAAAATTTGTATAAAGCACTTTGAAATGCAAAATTGTAAGTAAATCAATCAAGGTTTGGAAGCAAACAAAGCACTGGAAGTGGGTATGGAACTAAACATTAAATACAATAAAACAAAATAATAGCTTATAAAAACCATTTAATTGAAGCTGTTACCAAAATATACAGGAGAAAATTACTAGAAGACTTTATTAAATCGCTTTTTTCGCAAAAGGCTGGAATAATAAATAAGACAACAATTTTAAGTATTTTGTTCTTTTTAGAGCTATGACTGCTATTGCAATCAAAAAGTATTTTTTATACGTTCCTCCTCGTTACATTGGACTAACAAAACTTTTTATAACCATGGAATGTGTTTACTAAGAAGCTAAGACTTTAGGTTAAAAAAACTTATAGCATATAAGGACGGATATCATTGGGTATATGGGGTTGAAGTAGGTGGTATCAATAAGATTTTATAAACAAATTTTTATTCAATTAGACTGGTATGCATTGGCTTAAGTTATATTAGTAGGCTTGTAATTAAGACAACTTTGGTTTCAAAAGGTGACACTTTTGAGAAAATGCTTTAAAGGCTTCAATATAAATATCTCCAATAACCTTCTAAGATCCTTAAATACAGATATACTCCAGGTTTGCCTAGTTTCAAAACAATATTTATATTTTTATGGATGGTCAGAAATTGCAAACAGAATACTATAAATGACTAAAATAGTTAAAAATGGTGTCAAATAACTGTTGTCGATGCTTCAACATGTGTACTAGCTTAATTTTTTTCCAAGTTGAGATGATAATGGTAAAGCTGGCGTAGAATGCATAAAATCAATAAGCCCATCATGAAAACTAGAAAATTGCAATTTGGTAAGACCAACGTTTTCAACCAAGTCAATATTAGCGTTTTTTAAAACCTACGTTAACTCACTCGAAAGTTTCAAATTCATTTTCTTCACTAACGTAGATTAAACTAGCACGTAATTGAGAGAGCAAAAATCATTGCAATATATAGAAAATGAGAAAATGTGGCAGCTGATCGTAGAATAGTACTTGATATGTTTTTCCGAGGAGCAGATTTTTGGATAAGACACATCTAGGTAGTGTAGGTATTTGAAAGGGATTCTCCATCTTTTTTGAAGCACACAAAACAGTCGCGTTGGATAACCATCAGAGTCATATAAGCACAAAAACCTTTAATTATAAAAAAGGCGGCATTCATATGTTTTTCCCACAAGCTTTAACTTCTCGATGTAGTTTTTAAAATTTACGTAGTCATTGTTGTCTAAGTGAATGTAAAATCATCCATTCGTTTGCTCATTTTTCATAAAATTTTATTTCTGCTCATACTCCAGTATTTGGCTTTTGAACTAGTTGGTCTTTTCAGAAGAATATATATAGCTGTGATTAACAAACCTTCAAACATTCAAGTGTCTTGTTCTGAACCTAGACCACAAGATCGCAGAAACTGCTCCTCAGATTGAGGGCTGCGATGCTGCCTCAGAAACTATTAAAGCAAATATTATTCTGGACAATTCACACAAAAAGATTTTGAAACTACATAAGTTGGAAAACTACCGATTTTGACTGATATTGAGAAGAAAAAGACAAATAATAGGCAAAAAATAAAATAATTAACTAATATATACTAGCTTTCCATACAAAAAAAGAAAAGGAAGCTCTTAACTATAATCCAACCAAAGGAACCTATTTTTGAAGTCCAAATTGTTTTTAAATCTGAAAATGAGAAGAAAGATGATCTGAAAACACTAAAATATATAAAAATTTCATGTTTATTGAATGAGCTACAATTTGTTGATTATATTTTTTCTATGTGTACTGTAACAAATAAAATAACCATACAAAAATGGTGACCACTTACAAAATTAAACTAAGACAATGATAAGCAAACAGACCGCCATCTCGTTCATAAAGACTAGATTCTTTAAAACATGTATAATTAAAAATGTAGCTACCATTTAAGGTGTATGTAGTTCATTTTAATGATTTAATTGATTAACTAAGTGATGAAATAATTAATTATGCCAAGATAACTTTCTTGGCAATTTTAAAAATAATATAGGACGAAAAACAAGAACAACCAAAACACATAACAAAGTTAAATATAGAATTATAGTAAAAAAGATTAAAAGAAAAAATCTACAGTAACTATACAACAAACGACAATGCTAGCAACTAAGTATAAAAAACACTAAATATAAAAATAAAAAGAAAGTGTATAAACTTGAGAAATAAAGATAGTAGCTAGTGGATTGGCAGTTAATGGCTAACGCGCATAACTAAGTGTTATTTATTCTGTAGCTTTTAAATCTTTAAAGAACGCCAATGTTTTTTTTTAAAACGGCCGTTTATCTCAATTAATATTTGATAGAATTTATATCAATTTGAATACAATAAAAAGGTAATGCACTAGGATGTATGGCGTCAATTTCAGACCAAAAGCAGTTTTATTCGCCTTTAAAATGTAAACCTAGAAAGTTAACTCACAAAGTCATAAAAAAGATTTCTTGAATATGCGCCAAGTCGAGGTCAAGCAATAAAAGATTACCCCAAAGATTGCATATGAAGATTTGGGGAAAATGGTTACGAAAGGTAAACTTTATACTATAAAAGCGTTGCGCTTCCCAAACTGTACAGAAAGCATCTTGTCAATAAAAGATCAGAGGATGTGGTATAATTAGTCAAAGCTTATATTAGAGTGGAACATTTGATACCGGAAGTACAAAAATTGTTACACTAAAGACAGCAAAATTGTGAACTTGTATTTGTAAGACAAAAAAATTCGATTGCTAACTCGTGGTGGTCATTTGGAGAAGAAAACTCTTAGGACTTGTTTGAACAACATAAAAAATGAAAATTAATCACTTTGTCAAAGAAATATTGAAACCTCTGGTGGAAGATGTAATTAAAGTCCAAACTACAGGACTGATCGAAGAACATGTTGCTAAATCTTCTCAGTCCAGTCCTACCGATCTTTTTGGTTTCGGCCAGCTGAAATAGCATATGTTTCACCATTGCGTTACTACATTGAATTGCCTTTGAATAACCTTAAAAAAAGTGAACAGTCTTTCTCTTGATATAACCATAAAAGTTTTTCAAATCTTGACGCGCCGATTCAGAGAGATAATGAAATAGGTCAATCATATTTGTTGTTATAGTTTTTTAAATTAAATAAAAGAGTTTCTACTCTGGTTGTAACCAATAGTGTTATAGAAACATTAGAAACTAAAAATATTAAGATTGTTGCAAATAAAAGGACAAGCCGTAGTTTATCGAGAATATCAAGTTACTACCCGTGGAAAAAATAAAATAAAGGCTAATATTACAGCAACAATGGAACATGGGAGCAAAAAGCTCTAAGTCGAAAAAAGCTCACCAATAAATATATACACACCACCCTGTTTAGAAGAACAAATATATCTTTTAAAAGATAGCACAAAACAAGTATATAAGAGCCTATTAATAAAGAATTAATAAAGAAAATGAAAGCTCGCATACCGAGATAAATATTTTAAAATTTCCCTAAAACTAATAGCGACAATAAAGATACTTAAGAACAAAAAAGGATCTGGCACTGACTTAATTATAGAGGAGTATACCATATAAAGATTGTGAAAACCGATGACAAAAGTTTTGTCAAATATAGATAAAGCTCGACCATATTTCTTATTTCAAATGTTTGGAAATGCAATCGAATTTAACAAATTGTTGTTGATAATATTTTTAGCACATGTACCCTTTTATAGTTTACAATATTTTTCTTGTTATATCTTCTCAATAGTGAAATAGTGATTGCTTTTCCTTTGGTGGTTGTTTTTTACCATTTTTGTCCGCCATACTTAATAATTAAGTCGAGATCTGGTGATTTTTATTTCCAAGTATTTTTATTGCCACTATTATTATTTAGAGAAATTTAAAGATTACTGATCACAGCGTGCAAGTTTTTATTTTCTTTCTCTTGTTTTATTAATAAGCTTTTCTATACCTGATTCATGCCATATCTACTTTTGTATTCAAGTTGATCGGTACATATTTTTTCGATTCTATAATTTCATATTTTTTGCTCTTTGCAAAGCTCATGTAGTAATTTTGCTGTAATATTAACTTAATATAACTTTTTTATCAACTTTGTTTAAAAATGTATCTTAATTTTTTTAGTTTTGCACCTACGATTTTCCAAGCTAAGAATTTGATGTTCTCGATAAACCATGGCTTGTTCTTTTATTTAAAATAATTTTTAGTAGTGTTTTTGTAGCACTAGTGTATTATTATGATGGAGGGGGGTAAGGCATAAACATTTTTAATTAATCAAAAATTACAAGCGAACTTTTGCAATGCTAAATATGTTCGTCCTATTTGACTAATTCATCACAATAGCGTTTTCATTTTGAAAAATTTTAATGGTTATTTTAGGAGAACTGTTCCGCTCTTTCTATAAAATTTTTAAAGATTATCTTACGTGCATCGTAACACTGAAACATATCTTTGACTAGAAAAATATTAAAAAATCTCTCAGGAAACTCACTCAGAATCTCACTATTGTATAGGTATTAGTGTAACACATCCATGTGCGAAACACATATTTTAATGTACGCGATATCTTGTCAAGAGAGCCAAAATAGTTAATGGCAAACTTAAGCAGGCAGACGTGCACTTGGCTACGGCTCGCCGCGATTTACCCTGGAGCACGCAGATGTGCGACTTGCAACGGCTGCATGTTAACTCAACTATTTTTTGTCGTTTGTAAAGGTTGAAAGTAAGGGTCTTGAAGACAATGGAGAAAAATATTTTCTATAATTTTGGCCGGTAAAAAAAAACAAATGTTGAATTAATTGCAGTCTGCACCGACCGACCTTAAAGCAAGCAAAAATATGACCTCCCTGGAAAATATTTTTTTGATTATTTGCTCCTTTACAATTGCTTATAAACTCTAAATTGCCACTTTCATGACCTCTGCAGCGTGTCTCTGTCAGTTTTCCAGTATGAGTCTTAGAAGCATCATGATGAATGAATGCTTTCTCTTTCTCCCCAGGATGAAGTTCTGGAATTCCTAGTTTCATTAAAGCCTTTGAATCTTCTTTGGCAATTAATATCGACCATATCATAAATTAGGAACCAATTATCTCCTTTGTTTAGCATATTCAAGTTATAAATATGATTTTACTATCCTTAATAGAGCAAATCTTAGGATTTCTGTTATAATAGTTTACTTCGAGTCAAATTTTATCCAGTGCTACAACATATTCCGATTTTTGACCAGCAAGACAACTACCGTACAGTGTCTTGTATTTGCGAAGTGTCATGCTTTTAGTGTATGAACTTTACTTTTCTTTTTGAATTTTTTTCGATAAATTTTTCCATACCACATTTTAAGGCTTTTGGCTCGTCTTGAATGGCTTGATCAATTAGCGTTGACTTGTCGCACTTTCTAAAATTTTTCTTTCTAGGTTTTTGTTTCAAAAGCGGATAAGAAATGCTTTCAGTCTGAAATTGACGCGATACACTTTTATAGTGGATCGCATTTCGTATTGCCCAAGGCAATATAAAATCCATTGCATTTTTTCAGAATAACTTTGCTGCAGAAAAGTTTTTACAATATTTTCTGTTTCCAATGATAACACTAGTATTTGTTGGTTGATAACTTAGAAAAAATTGTCCCATTACTGCGGTATCTATCTTTAGTCCTAATGTTTTTTTTATGGTTAGTCGGTAGCATCCGTTTCTATTATGCATTTACTCTTTTTTAAATGTTTTTGTCTACAAATATGTTTTCGCTGTTCAGGTCTTATTTCTTTCATTTCCATCTTTAAATTGTAGAACGACTTTGTCCAAAAATGGGGTTTTTTTAGTCCCGCGGCCGTTTTTTTCATTTTGTGTTCCAGATATTCTTTCTTGCGTTGGATTGCAGTTAATGGCCCCTTTCTTTAATCTTCTTTCTCGACGTTGACCAAATTTGAAATTCTTCAGGCATTGGTAGTTCCATAGATTTTTATGTTTAAATTATCCGGAATTAGCAAAATTTTATTTAGCAATTTGTAGGGTAGGGACGTCGACTTCTATTTGGGAAGCAGTAGCTCAAGTTTAGGGCATTGAATATTTTAATTCAGTCACAGCTAGTAACTGAAAATATCCTTATAGAAAAACGAACTGATTCAGGAACAAAATATCAGATTAAAGCCAGAAATTATATTTTTTGGAAAAAGGCTAATACGAATGGTAATTACCGATTTGGATAGTTTCGCGTTCATTCAGACAATTTTAACATAAAGTAAGCTTTGAAGGCTCAAAAATTTTATAATTAATGACTCCGATGGTTTTCCATCATTATTAACGCTACCTTTCTATTTGTTATAAGACGGTATAAGAAGACTAATCTTTAGGAAGCTCTAACTCATAAATTAGGTTGGAAAAAATTTGTTTGTTTGTAAGAGTTGTATAACAGATAACGTGGTATAATTAACGGTTTCCAAATAATGGGTCTCTATCGTCCAGAGTATTGAGGCCTTGGAGGCGTTTTTCCAATTCAATTGACCTACAAATGATTCTACTAGTAGGATGAGAAATGGAAGCGATCGTTTTTGGTTTTTGTATGTTACCTTTCAACTGAAATTACAAACATCGATTTCAACCTTTACAACCTTGATATGTCCAACCGCTAAATCATTAACCTGTGGGTTGCTATTAAGCAATTTTTTATTTAATTTCCAATCTTAATACCCACTTCCTTTATAGTAATTGCAATTATTACCATCAATCTATATCAAATTTTAATTATAGCACGCGTAAATAACAACAGGACCATTAATAAGGAGCCACCCACCTCTTGGCATTAGGAAACTAATAATAATCTTAGCACACTCGAAATGCAAGCGATAAAAATCTAATTGTGTTCTGCTGTTATTGGGCTTGGGCAATAAAATGCAGGGTCCGCTTGGGACTGAAACCATTTTTCATCTGCAACAAGAACCTTAATCGAGCATAATTAAGTAATGTGTTCGAAAAAGTGTATAACTGGTCTGGTAGGACCCTGGCCACCTTTTTGTTTCATTTTTAATTGCGCCTGAGGAAATTGCGCCATTAATCATCCTTAAAATGATTAAAAAAATTTAAAAACAGTAAAATGTTGTTGCCGAGATCGCTAAATACGCTTTACATTTTTGTAAACTTGAGCTAAATGTTTCTACATGTAATGTTTGAACAATCATTTAAATATTTTTCAAAAATGTTAAAACTGAAGAACGTAATTCGGAAAAATTAAGTATAAACATACTATGGCATATAGAAACTACGGATATAATAAAACACTAGTGTAGTGCATTTGACTGTTGTACAAAATCTATGACTGTAATCAGGGCTGGTACTTTAAATTTTTATAGTTTAGCAAATTTATTTTTATTTATCATTCTCTACTATTTTATATTAAGGTCAATGTCGCTCAAAAGTATTACACCCCGAGACAACTGTTTTGTCGGCTCTGCAGAAGTGCCGCTTAGTAAAAGTCTCAAATTTGTTCATGGTGGTATTGATAATGTTGATTTCCTCGTGGATGAGAGGGGTTAATAAGGAGCGGTTTGTTAAAACTTGGACTGTCTTCCAGATAAAATTGATGTTTACATTGAGAATTTCTGACAATGTCGACTTTGACGGCCGATTCTTTATAATCTTGTTATTGACTAAGTTGAAAAGATTGCTACGCGCACTATCGCTTTATTTTAACTCTAAGTGATAGGGAAGGTAATTTCCTTTTCCACTGCAAACGAAGTTGTTAGAAAGTGTGAATGGTGGCTCTACTAAATCTTTGCCTACATAGATAATAGAGATGTGTAATTCTCAATATAGTTGTAATGATGATTTAACAGCGATTACACTATTAATTGCCTTTTTCATGTAAACTTGTTTAGTAATAAAAAATTCCATAAGATGTAATATCTATCGGTCCAATTCATCTCTAACAGCATAATGATTTGTACGCGCATTTTGTGCACGTAACTTAAATTTTACTTAACAGACCATTATTAAATGCCTGCAGTTCTGTAAAATGTAAATATCACAGTAAATTTTTGCAAAAGGTTTGGTAAGGAGTAAAAGTTGCTTCTAGCTAGTAGCCCATCTACACAGTGTCTTTACATTTTCATGGCTGGGAAGCGAATCTGCACAAGAATGTTATTTTTGCTCTTTGATGATCGTAAAATTTTCTTTCAAATATCATAAACTAGCTAAAAATTCCTTCTTTAAATTTGGGTTTTTCCAGCAAAGACTTTGGTATCATTAGCATAATGCCGCGGCGATCATTTATCACCACTGTTATTTTCTGTAATTTAAAATTCCAATTTTACACGCGTTATCTTGATTGTATATAGCGCATTTAGCTTTGAAAAAGATAATGAATTAACTGGAGTATTGTTTCATACTTGAAAATATTATAAATAATTTGAGCTGTAAGTTATTGTCGCCTAGACAAAAATATGGAAATTTGTAGCCGATTGCTGGTAGCAAAAGATTTTAACGTCATGGCACATGGCAAGTCTGTGCACCATTCTCTACTAATTTTAAATTATTATTATGCTGAGCTTCTAAAAGTCGCTTAGGCGCCAGCAGTGTTATCAGTAGTACACTACAGTACGAACTTGTAGGCACTACCAAATAGTGTAGCTTCCAAAATTCCTAAATAAGTTTTCTTTTAGAAACAAGCTACATAGCTACATCTATATCTTGTTTAAGAAATGAAAAATTTCAATAAACCGAAGATATATCACATAAAGATATTTTTTAATAATAAAAAATAAATGGGTTATGATACATATATTCTGTCTAGCCTCACTTCCGCACCCCACTCTGTGATACTAAAGTCACTCTGTCTTGATCACGCCCCATTATTTTATCTGTCATAGATTTGTTAAGACAAAATAGAACTGAGAACTACGGTGACATTATTGCTAAAAGCAATCATAAAGAGAAGATAACAAATTTCATCTTTTTTAAAAGCTTATTATGTAAATTTTTGCATAAATTAGAGCTTTCTGTCAACGAGATACAAAAAAGCAAAGCTTCATGCACATCGTCATAATGCTGTGTAAAAATTAGAACGTCCCGTCAATAGCAATAAGCCAAGTTACTGCTGTTAGTTACTGGATGCCAATGCACATCCCAAAACATTGGACTACTCATTATTCTCCGACAGAGCAAAGCTGTGGTTAAGTAGTACATCACTTATTTACAACATGCATAAAGATATATGCTTATAATAAAAAATATGGGTCATAATGGCCAAGTCGCAGCGCCGCACTATTGGTCCCATCTGTTTTCATGGTACCGAAGTTCCTATTTTTTGACTAAAACCTCTTTTCTATCTGTCATATATTTTAAAACTAAAAAGACCTAAAGGCTATGGAAGCATTGTTAAATGTCCATACAATCGACATTCAAAAGTGTTAGGCTACTGATCTCCCTATAGAAGATTTTATATAAACTTTGTAAAGAAATGGCATTTTACAGTTTTAAAAAAGTAGAGCTTTATGCAAGAATTCAAACCTCTTAATAAATAAATGAGTTTTTATTTATCTTTATGTCTGTCACATTTGTATTAAACAAAATTGTGTTTTCGAAAATGAGAGTTATCAGATTTGAGACTTTTACTAGTTTAACAATAACTTTAAATATTTTTAAAGCTTACTTTGTATAAGATACAAGTTAAGACAAGTTAATCTGCTAAATAAGATAACTGCATTAGAGAAGGTGACAGTTTATCAGTAGTTTCTGCATAGATATATCATTACCTAGTCTCAAAGTTTGTGAAAGTAAAATATGCAGCAAACAGATTGTGCTCATCATCAATAAATAAATACTCTAGTACTTGTGTGAATCATATATAAACCGGAATTATTTTTTAAAATGCATTAAAATATATTTAAAATACAAACATTGAAAGTTATTTTTTCACATAATCTTACGGTTTAGAAACGTTTTGATTCTGTTATTGTGAAATTAAGGTAATTGTAACACCATCTAATTCCATTTAAAAAATTTGATAACATTCTTGTCCCACAAGCGCTTTTTTGGTCCGAACAGAGCGGAGGGAATTCCAGTGTAATCTAAAATAAATCCTCAATTTTTGGCAAATTTGGACGACGTCCCAAATTGGAAATTCGTAGAATATCTTTACGTTTTCTCTTGTCAACAAGTTGACAAAATTACAATCAATTACCGGTTATCCTCTAGCATGCAGTGAATAACGCAAATATTCTCTTCAATCACACTAATCTTCGAAGACGCCGGTAACCTTCATTTTAACTTCTTTTTGCTCCTCCAAAAATTGTTTATACAAGGTACATTTCAGTCTGTTAAAGGGCGTTATCTCTGAACCAAACCGTGCCTTAAGTTTTCTTAAAATTTCCTATTGTATTACGCCCTCTGTTTTAAACAACTTGCTAATAATTCGTTGCTCAACTGTCGAGGATACTTGACATTAAGGAAGTGGCAGTGCCAGGTACCCTACAAAAAATAGCCTTTTTTTAAACATCCCTATCTCCAATATTCAAACCATTAACTTTACGGCACTATAAAAATTCAGTTTACATTTGCTTCACCCACGTAACAGCAGACATTAAAAACCAACCACAAATAATTATATTTAATGTATAAGAAATTGAATATGAAATTCAGAAGTAGAGGATGGTCTAAAACAATGGGGTACAACAATTATAAGAGACAATAACAAAACAAAAAAAATAAAGAACTACATTCCACCTGTGTTCCCTGCATCGACTTAACAAAATAAGTAGATAGCAGATAAAAAATACAAAGCTAATAATTCATAAAACTAAAAAAAAAAAACATTAAAGAAGATCAGGAGGCGAAACGGTAATATAACAGTTGGGCTGAAAAGTTCGTAGGCTGACACATAAGCGGCGCTAGTAGTATTAAATCCATGTGCTTTTTAGTTAACCCTAACCTTCAAAAGACTCGTGTATAAATTTGACAACTGTCGGACTACTAGTTTAGGAGATATCGTATTTTGAGTGAAGCAACTATTGTTAATTTTAAAAAAATGGATAAAAAGGAATTTCGAGTATTAATAAAACACTGCTTTTTGGCAAAAAAAATACCGTTGAAACCAAGGCTTGGCTTGATAAGCATTATTTAAACTGTGCACCAGGAAAATCAACCGTTGAGAAGTGGTTTTCCAAGTTTAAACGAGGCGAGATGAGCTCTGATGACGATGCACGCAGTGGACGCCCGAAAGAGGCTGTAACGGACGAAAACATAAAAAGTTTACAAAATGATTATGAATGACCGTAAATTGAAGTTAAGCGAGATAGCTGAGACTCTGAAGATATCAAAATACAGTGTTGGACATATCTTGCATGAATATTTGGACATGCAAAACTGTGTGCAAAGTGAGTGCGCGCGAGCTCACAATCCAGCAAAAGTTTCAACGTGTCGTTGATTCAGAACAATGTTCAGCGATATTCAACGGTAATAATAACGAATTTTTCGTTGATATGTGACAACGGATGAAACATGGCTTCATCACTACACTCCAGAGTCAAATCGACAGTCAGCCGAGTGGACTGCACGCGATGAACCGAATCCAAAGATGGAAAGACGCAATAATCGGCTAGCAAGGTTTATGGCATCAGTATTTATTGATCACCTTGAAAAGGGCCAGACCATCAATAGCGATTATTACAAAGCGTTGTTGGAGCGTTTGAAGGACGAAATCACGAAAAACGGCCCCATTTCAAGAAGAAAAAGTGCTGTTTCATCAAGACAATGCAACGTGCCACAAGTCAATGAAAATGATGGCAAAATTGCATGAATTAGGCTACGAATTGCTTCCGCATCCACCGTATTCTCCAGATCTGGCCACCAGCGACTTTTTCCTGTTCTCAGACCTCAAGAGAATGCTCGCTGGAAAGAAATTTAGCGCCGATGAAGAGGTAATTGCCGAAACAGAAGCTTATTTTGAGGCTAAAGACAAAATATATTTTAAAAATGGTATAGAAAAATTGTATGATCGCTATAATCGGTGTATCGCCCTCGAAGGCAATTATATTGAATAATAAAATCCAATTTTATCAAAAAAAAAATTTTTTCTATGTTAGCCTACGAACTTTTCAGCCCAACTGTTATACAAATGTTGAAACTCATAAACGCCTTGGAAACTCAAACTTAGACCAACCAATCAACTATGAACTCAGCACTCTATATATTATCGTTCATGAGATATGTCACTTTAAAATAAAAAAAGCGGGAACCCCTTAGGGCTGTTTCAATGGGTCGGGTTTATGAGACATTTCTATTCTACTTTTTAATGAGGAGTTCAAAAAAGGTAGTCAGAAGTTTCAACCTAATTGTACAATTGATCACTATACTCAATTGTATATATTACCTCTAATTACCTCTAACTACAAATACACAGAAAACTTAGAACTAAATGAGAATCAGCATTCAAACATTATAGATGATTTGTTTACTACAAAGGCAATTGCCAAAGGGATAATTGCTTTAGAAAACTTAGGAAGGCTAGTGTTTAACACAAACAGCAGTGTCGTTAAAAAAACGATTACAGTGTTTGAAACTTTATTTTCGTTTTGAACTGCGACTTAACCAAATATTTTAATTTGTACCAAAAAAAGTTTTAAAAATAAAAATCTTTTTGAATGTTAGTAATGTAATGTTTTGAGTATAACTTAAGTTTTACGAAAAACACGGAACGTTCCAATCAGTACAAAATTTTTAGTATACATAGCATAAAACCAAAGGTAAACATTAGCTTACCCTTAGCCAGGTACGCCACAAGGTTTCAAGCTGAAATATTTGCGATAATGCAATGCATAATAGAGAATACTAGACGCGGATACACTCAACAACGGATTAGTATCCTAACTGACAGCCAAGCTGCCCTGAAAGCGCTGGAGTCACCTCATATCAACTCTAAGCTCGTAAAAGACTGCCTAGCCCATCTGGTCACCCTATCTGAGGACAACAAGGTCAACCTCATCTGGAAGAAGAGTGGAAATGGCAGACGTATTCGCAAAAAGCGGCGCTAACACTCCTTTTACAGAACCGGAACCTGTTCTAGGCATACCCAAATACAGCATACGATCGGCGATAAAGAAGTGGATGCAAGGACAACACTTATCTCGCTGGGATGCCACACAAGGACAAAGACTAGGTAAGCAACTAATTGGAAAACCTTCCAGTAGACTAAGTGGTGACAGATTATGTGAAGAAGAGGAAGAAACGTTCTCACACATAATATTTGACTGCCCAGCACTACACCGCAGAAGGTAAATCTCCGTGGCAATTTACCCAATCACGAGAACCTCATAAAGAACATCCTAAAATTAGATGAAGGCAAAAATCTTTCATAATTTAGGAAAAGGGGCGCCCAAAAAGCGTGGTGATAAAGTCGACTCGTAACCTACAATTAACCCCAATAATAATCAATCAACCAGTCAATCAAATACTTTAATTTGTACTGAAATAATAGTTTTAAAAATAAAAAACTTTTTGAATGTTAGTAATGTAACGTTTTGAACACAACTTAAATTTTACGGAAAACAAGGAATGTTCTAATCATAAGAATTTTGGTATTTTGATTTAAAAAGCTACGAATTTGGATGTCAAATAAAAAATGGGTGAAACAAAAACGGCATTTGAGAATATTACAAAAAAATATTTCTAAAATGATTCATACAAACGAACACGCTATGATTATCAATAAAATCTGCAAGTTTAAAATGAGGAGAGGTCATTAAATGATTAAAAGAAATTAAAAAAGAGAAGACGCTAATTGCATAAATAGCAAACATAGACGCTTTACCATAAAGTTATATAAATATAGTTGAGTAACATTTATAACAAATAAAATTCATTAACAGAAATAAAAGTTCGAATAGAAAGAGCGCGAACAGCTTTTGTAAGGATGAGGCATGTTCTGTACAGTTACGACTTAAATTTGAACATTCAAATAAGTACTTTTCTTGTTCTTTAATACTGTATGAAGGTATGGACGCTCACTAAAGGAATATTTACACGTGTAGTGCATTTAAAATAATTGAAAAGGTAAAGCAAGAAGTTGAGATGTACATGATAGAATGACTAAAAAAATATAAAAGACGTAAACTTAAATATCCTGGACATACAGTGCAACATCCTGAAAAAATGATATGACAACAGCAAACAAGGTCATGGGAAAAGAAGAACGCCTTGGCTTACAAATCTACAGCATTGCTATAGCAAGAAATTATTCCGTGCAGCAGTCAATAAAATTATGATTAACGATATGATAGCTAACGCAGCACTATGATAAGTAGCTGTTGTTGTAAAGGAAATCATAAAAAATACTCTTAGCTTCCAATCAGACGATAAAGTACTGATATACTTAGTCTTAATTTTTATAAATTTGTAGTTTGCTAACACTACTACAGTTATTAATTTTTCTTTTTATCGCTTAGTTTGACGTGCAATTATTAGTAGCTCTTTTTTGCTATTAGATTTCTAAGTTGTGGATTTATTTACTTTCCTCAGATTACCTTCCTTGTTATCCAATCTTTATTCTTTCCTTCCTATATATAATTTGTTAAACCCGTTTTTGTTGTTTTCCATTATCCATTCCTTTCTTTGCAAAAGACTTGATTTCTTTTATATGTTGCTGTTCTTTTTAGATAAATCATTCTAGATGAATATCATTTCTTCTATTATAGTTTTTAGTTTATTTTTATTCTGCATTACTGTTTTTTTATTTGATTTGTTGAATCAAAACGTTTTATTATCTAGTTTACTCCAAATTTTAAGTTCAGCTGTCTTTCCATGAAAGTTTCTAATGCATATTTTAATTTTTCTGGGTTGCTTGCGTCTCCTGTTATCCTTTATAACACAATGTTTGTGTTTTAGACGTTTTGCTATTCTCGCGTTTTCTTGATCTCTGCAGACATTTCCTTTATTTTTGTCCTATTAATTATGTCGTATTAATGATCACTTTTATGTTTTATCTTAGTTTTCTTTGGCTCTTTCTGTGGTATCCCTGCTTTCCTGATTTTCCTAAAAGCCCCTTACTTAATGTAATCATCTTTTTCTATATAACTTTCTCTCTTCTTAGTATTTTCTCGTGTTTACTTTACATTTTAACATAATTTATTTTTTATGACACAATCAAGCATGGAAAAAATATATAGATACCAAAAGTCAAGAGGACAAAGAAGATTATATAAGAAAAAGAAACAAAGCCAAAATAGACATAAGAAAAGCAAAGACTCAATGCTGGGAAGAATTTGGACGGGAACTAGATGAACTATACATTAAAAACAACAAACATTTTTGGGGAATAGTAAAAAAGTTAAGACGTAATAAAGGAAAAGAAGTAAGAGGAATAAGAAACAAAAACAATGAATTAAAAACGGAAACAACAGAAATACTACATGTATGGAAGGAATATTACGAGGAAAAATTTGAGGAAAACCGAAACCAACAGGAAGAACAAGATGAATACGAAGATACGGATGAAGAACAACAAGAAAACGCAATAGAAATCGAAATGAAGGATGTAGAAGAGGTAATTAATACACTTAAACTTGGCAAGGCAGGGGGAGCAGATGGTGTCGAGGCAGAGATGATAAAAGTCATGGGCCCTGAAGGAAAGATATGGATACATGAAATATTTAAGAGAGCATGGAAAGAAGAACGGATACCGGAGGATTGGGAAAACAATATAATTATACCAATCTACAAAAAAGGAGAAACAGGAAAATGTGAAAATTATAGAGCCATCTGCCTTTCCTCTACATTATTCAAAATGTATACGAAGATTCTGCAAAAAAAAACTCATACACTACATAGGACGCAAGCTAGCCGATGAACAAGCAGCATATAGACAAGGAAAACAAACAACAGACAACAGGCACATAATAAGAAATATAATGGAGAGAACAATAGAAAGAGGAGGAGAGCTGTTTGTGACACTCATAGATTTAAAAGCAGCGTTTGACAATATAAAGAGAAGTCACATATAGAGGTATTTGGCAGAATTACAAACACCAAAAAAACTCATCAGAAATATCAGAAACATGTACCAGAATGTCAAAGGGAAAGTCCAGATGAACGGAGAATCTTCAGACACGTTCCTCGTGACAAAAGGAATAAAACAAGGAGATAGCCTTAGTCCACTGCTATTTATAACACTGATGGACAAAATCTTATTAAACACAAGAACAAAAACACAGCATCTGCAAACACAAATAGGACATTACCAACTAAGGCCAATCAAAGTAGATAATTTAATGTACGCAGATGACATAATACTCATAGCAGACACCCACAATAAAATGAAGGGACTGGTTAAAATATGGAGCGAAGAAATAGAGAACATGGGTATGGAAGTAAACACTAACAAAACAAAAATGATGATTATAAATAACAAAAAATCAGAGATGGTAAGAAGAATAGAAATAAACGGGAATACAATAGAAGTAGTCACAGCAGTAGAATATCTTGGCTCCGTAATAACAGATGACGGAAGAATAGAAGTCGACATAGCAAATAAATTAAAAAGACGAGGAACATATACTACGCAATAAACAAACCAATATTACAAAAACAAGAAATAGACAAGCAAGTGAAATTGAAAGTTTACAACACAATAGCAAGACCAACATTAACATATGGTAATGAGACATGGACCATAAACAAAAAGCACGAAAGCAAGATCAATGCTGGTGAAATGCAGTTCTAAGAAGAATCGAGGGAAAACCAAATGGGATAGAGAGACGACGAAAGAATCAGACACACTCTAAGACAAGAAGGAATAATGGACTTTACAGAAAGAAAGCAACTAAGATGGTATGGCCACATAATAAGAAAAGATGAACAATCGCTACTAAAAAAGATCACAGAGTCAACAGGAGAACGAAAGAGGAAAAGGGGTAGACCCAGAAAGAGGTGGACACAAAGGATCGAAGAAATCGGTATCAAGAGGGGCAAAACATTGGCAGATATGAAAAGAATGGCAAAGAACCGGAAGGAGTGGAAGGACTGGACCTCATATCCGACACCCTGAAGGGGTATAAGGAAAAGAAGAAGAGGAAGAAGATGACACAATCACAATAAGTTAAAAGCCTTAACAAATTAAAAAAAAACAAGTGGAGTCAGTAAAGTTTACTCCCGATATGTTGTGATGCAAAAGGCGATTACTTTTAACAGATGCTCCTCATTCACCAAGACACGTTCGGGTTTCATAAAGTTACAACTATTATATTGAAAGTTATGCTCAAGTTTCCAGATGAGATCATAGTCCCGTCTCAGTTTGGGATAAGCATCAGCACAAGATTATAGACGAGTCTCTGTATCATCCCAAAAACTCATATAGCACATATAACGTCTTCCTAAGTGCAAATCTTTAGGTTCCGACTTGATTAACAACAAAATACTAAAACACCTATCCAATAAAGCATTAGTATACCTAACTTTAATTTTCAAATGCTGTATGAGACCCAAATATTCTCCATCATCATGGAAATCCGCGAACGTACTCTCAATCTATAAATTTGAAAAGGACAAAAACCTGACAGCTATAGGACCATTAGCTTATTACCCACTTTATCCAAACTCTTAGAAAAAGTAATTCTCACTCGACTACAAGATTTCCTACCCGTCTCACCAGTTTGGGTTCTGACCAGTACACTCAACCACCCAACTTCTGAAAACAATAAAACTAATGGAGAAGGAGTACAAAGATAAGAGATACACTGCAGCAATATTTCTGGATTTCGAAAGGGCCTTCGAAAGAGCCTTGGACAAGGTCTGATTGGAAAGACTCTTATATGAGTTACATATCCCGATCTACTTAATTGAAGTCGTAAATTTCTTCTTGAGTAACAGAACATTCAGAGTGAGGATTAACGTTACGTTATCCAGTATGGAAACAACAAAAGCGAGAGTTCCTCAAGGGAGCATACAACATATGTGTCCATGATGTGCCTGTAGTTATTAATTTAACTCTTGCAGTGTATGTAATGACACTTAAATTTTTACTCAATGTATAACAATAGAAACAGAAATAGAACATTTACAAAACGCAAGAAGCATAGCTTGTGAATGGTTCCAAAATGGAAAAATAAACAATGACATCGTGTCTTGCAATCACAAGGATACTGCAGTAAAATACTTAGGTGTCTATCTCGATAGAAAACTTAACAAATGTCATACTAAACTTAACATATTGTACTCATTAATCAACTGAAGATCCCAGCCCACTATTAATTTATAAGGCGAGACTCAGAACTTTAACTTACGCATATCCGGTATGGAGCAGTGCACACAAAACAACACCCACAAAACTGCAAATTACACAGAACAAAGTACTTAGTGTTGCAATTAACTGTTCCTGGTTTGTACTAATTACACAAATACATCAAGACCTGCTTCTCTTACAACAGACTACATAAAAAATTTAATAATATTGTGCTTTGTACCAACGCACCTTAACTATATTTCGGCCAAAAAAACTTTCATATAAAACTAAAACGAAAGTTTTCCCAAGACCTACTAGATATACCTTAACTTTATAATAGAACTAAACTACTATTAGACAGAGGTGCGAATGTATTCACTTACCCTCTCTCTATAGCTATAACTTCAACATTGCATAATGTAACTAAGCCGGGTAATGCAATAAGATTGTACAGGACGCTAAATAAATTAAAAAAGAAAGTTTGGGACAAATTTGCAACTCAAATTCACTCCACCGGTCAAATTCAGAAGATCAAATTAACTACCATTAAAATAAACGCCACATTTAAGGTTTCATGCAAAAAGTGTCGAGCAATGCAATAATCAATTAATGTTTACTAAGTGATATCGTATAGCAGAACCAACTTCCATTTACTTACATGATAGCTTCAATCAATATCTGTTGCATTACTAAAGCCCGTTTTGATTGCTGTTACTTAACCTCGTAAATAACTTTGCAGTCCCCGCAAAGCTATCGCATAAACATCGATATCTAGTGGAAATGTCAGCGCTTTTTGCATTTCGCGGACAGCTTCATCAGTCCGGATTTTTAGCGAATCGCACCTCTCGGCCGACCCGGTGCCGCGGCGGCCTTCTTTCACTCCCCGGAGTCCTCGAAACGTCAGTGATAAATGAAGCGGCGCAAAGCGCAATTTACCCGCGCGCTTTCCGAGCGGCATGGAAATCACCGTAAATCTGCCACAGCGGCGCCTGCGGCGCAACGCCGCGCGTATATCATTCCGAGACAATTTCCCCTGCCGTCGCCGCGGGCCCGGGCTGTGGCGGTGAGGAATGGCCCGGGCAAGGAAAAATTAAATTTGATTAGCCGCGACGCCGCGGCGGAGGCGAGGAAGTCACGACAGCCCGTCAGCCCGCCTGTCATCCGCGGAAGGCGTGTAACGTTGCCCGAAAATGCGCTAAAAGCTTCCTGCTGCGATGACTTGCTGGATGTCAAGGGCGGAGGCGACTCGGCTTCTGATGGCGTGCCAGTTTTTGCCTAGCGATCGACACTGGAGTCAACTGCGTTATGTTACCGCATTCGAACAGACCGACTGAGTTGGAGCTTACAATAATGTTTTGACTTTCTTTCGAAGAGAAGCTAACATAATTAATTTGTTGGGTTTTTTAATCTTCCATTCTCTTTGTTTGTTTTCGAGCAATTATCAAAACTGCAATACATACTGTGTGCTTTATTTTAAAGCAGAATTTTAATTTCGGGGTTTGGATAGACTTTCAGCTAAGTCATACAGTTTTCACTTAGAAATACTGGCACGCGACAGAGTTTAGTAAGCTATAATTGCCGTCTATTAAAGTCACTGGACAAAATGGCAAGCTTGTATTTGTTTGCCTAGTCATAAGTTCAAGATTATTCTAATTTTTTGCGATGTTTTAATCCTAATGATATCTAGAAGGTGCAATCATTATTATGGCCGTTATTTTTTTTAAATTATACATTGTAATGCTTGGAGCTCTGTTAGTACCTTCTCGGAAGCCACCACATTCAAGCCGCTGTTCTGCGGTATAAAAACTGTCACCCTGGTCCAAGAACACCACAAACGACACGGCGGTGGTGTCCAGCTCGCTAAACTCATCACTTACGACAAGAAGACTTCAAAACCATCTCGACGAGATAAAAGAAAATGGGAATCAACCCAGAGAAGAGCACGACAATCCTGTTCTCCACCAGGAAAAGACTTCATTGGCGAAATCGGCAAACCTCAGGATCTTTGTAAGGGAGATCCGATGGAAGGAAGAAACATCCTACCTCGGGGTGATTTGGAACGAAAGCTGACCTGGAGATCACAAATAGAAAAACCAGTCACTAAAGCGAAGAATGCAAGAGCAGCACTCAGCTCTCTACACTGTCTAAAGAGCCGACTATCAACATACTACAAGTTGCTCTTGTGCAAAAGAGTAATTCGGCCAATAATACTTTAGTTTAGGGCTGGGCCGCAAAAACACATTAAAAACTCCAGTCTTTAGCGTCCAGTAGTTCGCGAGAAACCTTGATTTACACTCACACATCTCTAACCGCTCAAAAACTATAAGAGTTAGTACAAGGCTACGAAAATCTACTATTCGGGACCTTTACAACTACTAAATAGATAAAGACGCCCGACAGAAGCGCCCAAACATTCTGATTGCTCCATAGACCACTATGGAGACGACCTTTACGACCATCCACGCCAGGTCATGACGTGAAAAGGACGGAGGTTATGGGCTCGACTCAGAGACCTCTGATGTTAACGTCAAGAACGCCACCAAAACTCTGAACATCTTTACAAAAACGTTTAAGTGCACCGGCCTGTACAACTCTGAGGTTGATAGAGGCACTAGAAGATCCTGATTCCCCATAACACGGCATGGGAGCGTCCAAACATCGGCCAATCAAACTTTCATGTGAGGTCACCTAAGAGAGCGAATGTTAGGGCCCAGTTCCAGGAACCTCTGATTACGCCATGAAATCTGAGTCAAAGTCAAAAATGCACAGTTGAGCTGTGTATATGGTAGCGTTTCAAGCCATGTACGCAGTAGAGGTGTGTGATATCCGCATTGGTTTCAGATTGTGCGATGTTCAACAAATATCTGACGATCTACGATGGGAGTGACATTGAGGATCCGGACGAGCAGCTGGCAGAAATGCTCGCCGCCGACTCATACCAATGCAGTCTCTGGCGCTTCTTGTTGCAGCGCTATTTGAATGTTTCTGGAAGTATGTTTGTATTACAAGTTAACAAAGAACCATTCACAGAGAAGTAAATCGACCACCTCTGCAGTCACTCCATCCATCTCAGATGCCTTGGCCGCCTCAACATCCTAGGCCGCCCAGTTGCCCCGAGTTACCTGAGCTGCTCTCATCCCCTCAACGAGTACTGCTGCTTTGCAATCGCTTCCTCCCTCCTCCCTAGAGAGCGACTAGAACCCCATCAGCCCATCCAAGGAGAGCCCCAGCGCTGAGCCATCATCTGCCGCGGCGAAAGTAGCAATCACCACCGCCGCCACTAGCATTAATGCCGTCGAGGTGACGTTTCCTCTTGAAAATAGATTTATTCCGTGATCTTCCAAAGAGGCCTAGCCGTTCGTACGCAAAGCCATCCAAGGGCGCCAAATCGGCTTCCATCAAGGCGAAGAATGTGGCGCCACTTCTGACGACTAGCAATGCTTGAGAGGCGTCCTTAAGGAAGTGAAGCTCAAGAACCATTTGTATCTCCTTAAGGACCTCCCCACCCCCCGGGCTGTAATTCGAGGCGTCCAGTATACGTATCCGAGGAGGTACTTAAGCAAGAGCTTCTAAACCATGATATCCCCATATTTATGGTGCGAAGGAAGAGGAACCGCTCATGTTTATGAAGCTCGAATGAAGAAGCAAAAGAAAATTTGTGTTCTATTTGTGAGGTTTCTTCGATATGGCTGTTACGATGGAGTGGGCACTCAAGAAGAAGCAACCGTAGTAGCTCTCTTCCAAAACGTCAACCCCTATGCGTTCTTGGAGTCTATAAACAACATCGTGGCAACCACACAAAACGTCACGAATATCGTTAAGGTGGTGGCAGGGCTGGTGTCCTGCAGACTCAACACCACCCCTGTCCTAGTCATGATTGACTAGTAGCAAATATGTCTGGGACACTAATGAGCTTCTACCATCTAAAAAATACCTTAAGGACACACCAAATTCTAAAGCCAAAAAGGTTGGGGGTTTGAACCCAAGTACCTTGACAGTCAACGTCAACTTCGAAAACGGCAGTACTAAAAGTACTAAAATTTGGCCTAACTCGCAGCTCTTTTTTTGGGAACATGATCAAAGGACTCTTGCGTGGTACGTCTTAACTATAAAGGGAATTCTAAGAGTGCTGGACACACGGTAATAAAAGTTTTCCTTGCGTGGCAATCCTATCCGGGATTTTGGGCCCTTCTCTAGGTCCCGCAGTTACTCAGTTAGGGTCTGTCAGCAGCTTTCCTTCTCGGCGACACTGACTAGCACTGGTGGAGCTACCCTTGCGTGGCAATACCATTCGGGAGCGTAGAATATATACAAACGGCACTTTCGAACTCAAATTGTTAATGAAGGAATTGCGAACGTACGTAAAAATTACGTGCGCAGAAGTTATGTTGTTTTTACTCTTCGCATTTCCTTTGCTGGGAAAATTATTTATACAACATCCATCTATACCATACCTTCTTACAGCAATACACTAGCAGAAGTAAAATATAAAGTTAGTAAATTAAAGCCCTATACATCTGTAGGCTATGGTTTAATCACTGGTCAAGTACTACAATATGTTACCGAAAAAAACAGCTATTCTTGTAACTACAATATTTAATCACAAGTTTTATACTACCCCTTAGTTTATAAATACACACAAATAGTTAAAAAGAAAAAATTATACAGACCTATCAATCCACTTCTCCAACTAACTCAGATTTTCGAAAGATTATTACTACAAATACTTTATAAAGACGTAGATCTGCAGTTAAAATTATCTAATAAGTTAGTTAAGATTCCACAAAAAACATTCAACGATCAATTGCCGCAATTCGAAGAACTTTTAAAATAAATTATCATACCGATATAAGTTAAGTTGTTGGAACTAAAAAGTTGATTAGCAGAGTGAGCCATAGAGACAACAGAGAAGATCGAGACATAACCTGACAGGAGAAAGTGAGAAACTAAACACTTATCTGCTTCAAAACTATAAATCTAGATGCGTTAATGTAAAACACAAGAAAGAAATTAAAAAATTTCTTAGAAACTAAGGAAAGAATTGGAAAAAATCCCAGAACTTTAAAAGATGATTAAAAAAACTTACGAAAATGGAAAATGATTGCAAAAAAATTCCCCAAAAATTTTGAATAAGGATATAAAAAGGAATTACAAGAAATAAAGTTAGATGTAAAGAAAAAAGTTTAAGAGAAGAGTTGATTTACAAATTAAAATAAAAATTACAAGAAACAAAGGACGTGGAAGATCAATCAAAATTTAAAAAGAGAAATGAAAATAAACGCAGAAAATATTCAAAAAAAATTGAAGAAAAATAAAAAGCTAACCCAAAAGAATATTTTACTAATTTGAGAAAAGAATTGAAGGTACATGCAAAACAACAATTTGGAGGTTTTACAGAAGTGAACATAGAAAAAGTTGCGGAAAGTTTAAAAGAGGAATTAGAAGAATTAAAAACAAACTAAATGTTTTGTTGTTAAAGCTGTTTGAAAATCATTTACAACTAGAGGAAAAGTTTAACGATAGATGTTCGCTACAGCGAGAGCAGGTACTTGACTTGAAATTAAGAGTTATACTAGAATGGAACGTCTAAGGGCTAGACCATAATGAAAAGAAAATAGGCTCTCTGAACCTGTTAGTAAAGGTTTATTAGGCACAATAGGATTTTTAAAGTTAAAATATAGTCTTCTGGAGAACACCTTTGAGAGCATTGATGATGCTAAATCCAGATCGCGGTTATTAGTGATAAAAAGCCGAATGTCGGAGACCATGTTAGGACGACACTTACGTATTAAAAAGACTGCAGAAGATTGTAAAGAAAACGCATAAAATGATACCGAAAGTGCAAATCATGTGCGGCAGCAAATAGTTCGTTTAAAAAAGGAAAATCAGCTATACAGCAACAAAACGTAGAAAACTTTAGATAAAAGAAGAAAAAACATTTTTGTCGTAATGATCTTCAAAAGGCAGATATCCTAGTTACTGTGTTTTATCAATGTGTTTTAAAGAGTACGTGTTACCGAGTCAAGAGTTATCCACGGTTCACTGAAGCTTCTACTGTCAAAAACATATATAACTCCAAGATGATGTGGCATTTTCTCCACAATCCTTTTATAGCTTCAAATTCTAGAATAAATTATCAAGAGGCGAGCCTTTCTGCAAAGATTGAGGGGTAGAAAGAACTTCCTCTGGAAAATTGGTGATGATTCCCATGAGCTCGACACAAACACGAAGACAAATTCTCAAATTATGTGCGGATCAGATAAATGCAAATTTGTATGGTGATTAATTACACTGAAGATCAGAAATTAACGTAGTAGAATTTTGATTCAAAGAAAATCCCATATCTTAAAATAGAAAAATTGTGATGCATTTCTTAGTTTTGATTTTCAAATTATTACATTTTATATTGTTTTAATCAGCATTATTTGTCAAAAATGATTCGATAGGGCGCATATTACCACTTATTGATTTGAAATTGGATTTAAATACAAAACATTTAATCCATGTTCTGGCTTGCCTTAGTCTGGATTTTATATCTTCCTCTGATGTTCTTTGTTTTGTTATTATGCTCCCCAAACATTTAAATCTGGCTATTTCCTTAATTTTTGTGCCTTTATTCACTTCCAATGCCTCGTGTCTCTGTTCGTACGTTGTTAAATATTCGAATTCGTCAAAATTAACTTCTAATTTCGCTCTGGTATATTCTTCCTTAAGCTTCCTAACCATGAAGGTAAGGTCTTCTTTCACTTGATCATCTGCAAATCTTAGGGTATATAAATAATCCTTCCGTACTGGGACCCCTATACTTTCGAATATTTATTTTCATCTCTTCAGAGGATGTTCTAGGTATATTTTAAACAATGTGGGCGGTGGAGCAGCCTTGTAAGAGATATATAGTTTTAAATTCGTTGCTCAGCATTTGCCCTGCTTTGACTTTTATCCTGTTATTCTCGTAAAGTGCTTTTAGTAAGGCGTCTCTCTATTTTTAACTCGTTCATTGCTTCCATAGTCTACTTCTGGGTTCCAAATAATAAACTTTCTTTACGTCACTAAATGTTAGATGGATCACTCCATTTTTTGCTTTTTTCTTCCTTATAAGTTGTTTTATTGTGTATATACTAGAGATGGGCGATCCGCTCATGTGTTACTTCAAAGAACCAGTTCTTGGTAGAGAGTGGGTAAGTTATGATTCACAAAATAAGAGCGGTAGCTCTTGATTCACTCCCGAAACTTGATCTCGACTCGTTTCTGATTCCGATAACTCCTCAGTTTTTTGCGACTTTGCTTATTCTATCTATCAGTCTTCGCCTTTATACAGCTTGGTATGTAATATTTTCTGTAGCATCTATAATATAATACTTAAGCTATTTATGTTATTTATAATGCTTTGTTGTTATTTTAGAACGAAATTTCGGTGGAGCTGGTAGGTTGTCGGGTGATATTTGGTACTATTTCACCAAAGAAGGAAAAGAAAAATGCCGCTATTGTTGGGGAAAGATAAAATTTAAATAAAATTAATTGAATTAAACAGTTAATTACAATTGCTTTTATAATGATAGCAGTAATAGCCTAACTGATATAGCCAGTAAGCATAAATGTAGCAGAAAAATAAGTTATGAGTGAGTGATCTGGATCTGATCTCAGAGATGAGTCACTTTACCCATCTCTAGTATATACGCATTCAGTGTGTATTCAGATTTACAATTGAAATTTTATACAATAAGTTTTTATTGAAATTTAAATATAATTTTAAAGATGATCATCTATTACGAAAACTGCTCATTAGTGCTGAATGCTGAATGTTGCCCTTCCTTATTTTGTATTTATCCAATTTGTAAATTTATCTCAGCACTTCTGTTCAATGGCCTTTTCAGTACTTTTTCTTAATATACGACCGACGTAATTATGATTTAAACTCATGCATAAAACATTCTTTGAATTGTAAGGCGACTGGTTTTCTTTAAAAGTGAAATAATTATTTTGCGAATTGGGTCAGCAATCATACTTACAAATGTTAGTTATGCTACACTACTGTTCTGTAACTCGTTGCTTGATCTAAGCGGTCGCCGTTCCAGCGATCGAGAGACTGCGACGTAATTTGCCGCAAAAAATGTAGGCCGCCTTTGCAGGAACCTTGCAATTATAGAAATTTAAATAATTAGCGCCGCTTTTGTTTTGTGGTAATAAAAGAATAAAAATTATTTATTCAGAGCAATTCACAAGTCCCTCCAGTAGCATAATAACCATGACAGGCTTAGCAAAAAGGTTCGTTTCGGTAGAAAGAAAACGTCCTCCTTTCAGTTGCTTGATATGTGCACTTGTGGTGATGCGTAAACATCAAATCTGTATTGAATTTCCTGTCAAACAGGTAGATACGAGCGACCGCATGCTGATTTTTCTTAGAGCTGTGCTGAATCACTTGGAAGAACGGTTACGAATACACAATCCTTCATGAATTTAAGAGCTTAGACCACCTAGTCGTGAAGGCTACTAAAAATAAAAGAGGCATTATAAGAAAAACCAAAACTACTAAAAAGTTCTAATAAAAACGTAGCGGTGCCCCAATCTTTTAAAAAATAAAATTCTTGCTGTTTTTCTGTAATTGTAGCATTAACCACCGTTACAATGTATTTAGGTACATCGTACCAGTAACAGTCAAAATATTTATTACCGGTTACTATCTAGGATACCAGGATATCCCACCCTGCAATACCGAAGAATCGGCGCGAATGGAAGTTTTCCCTCTCAAAAGATTATTATCACAGAGACCTCAGGTCATTTTAAAAGGTTTGTTTTAATTATAATAATATTCTCAGTCCCTCTATTCCAGAGTTCCTTCAACCAATCGGCGACGTATGAGTTAATTTTTTCTATATGTTCACAATTTGACCGAGTACAGAACAGATGTGTTTCCTGTGTTCCGAACGTTATATTTACAATCAGTTAAGTAAAAGCGTCTTTGAGGTCGTTGACCTCCTGCAGAATCCAGTCCTCCTTTTTCTTGATTAACCAACGTTTGGCGGTCGGTAATAAATATTTCTTATAAATCTCGAGCATTTTTGGAGCATTTAGGTTGTACGTAAACAGATGAAACGTTCCGAAACCCACTTGTTAGAAGCAACCTTAGATTTTACTGGGTGTTTAATGGTCTGCTGTACCAACCTGTTAGTTGAGGTTGACCAGGCTCATGTGGGGCGATAACATATCCTCAAACAGAAGCTTCGTCCGTAAAAATTACATTGCTCCAATCTTGGTCAATATTGTCCTTTGCTTAAGCGAGTCACTTCGTTAAATGATTTTCACCTAACAAAGATTTCTTTACTGAACTACGGCATTTGATATCATGCGCGCGGATATGGGTTTGGATAGCTACGTACGATATATCTACACCTTTCTGTTTCAATTTTGCTTTTCCTTGACGCAATGTTAAGCCCGGGTTCGCAAAAATAAGTTTACGATCTGTTCTTCGATTTTAAAAGACACTTTTAAGTGATCGACCGTTTTTGTCTCTTTATACCGCTGCACCCACTTGCTGATGAGTGCTTTCGACTTATTCATGTACTTAGCAGCCGTTTCATGAGACATTTTTGGACCTTTCAGGTGAGTATAGAGGAACACAGTCTCGTAGTGCGACGCGTGCGTGGCACTCATAGTAGTTTACACGTTTTTCTAGAAAGAATTTACTGGCAACTGAATCTTTTGTGACAAAACATTCAGGATAAAGATTTTCTCTATCAACTCACAAAAGAATTAGGGCGATGCCTTTTACTAACTGCTAATTATGTTGAACAGGCTCTTACTTAACTGACTCTATAGTACACAGATACTGTTCAAATCTAAAAATAAAACTAAGCGGATTAAAATGTTATTTAACAGCTCCATATAACACTATTAGATAACAACATACCTCATAGAGATTTATTGCATTATTATCTATGTGTAATGAATGTGCATGAATTAAAATGTATTTCTGCATGAAAAATAGTTGATATCCACCGATTGTTTGCCAGACTGACAAGAAAAAAAAATAAAGTGCACCGAGAGTAGAAAAAGAAAGTTTTTTATTTTGTTAGAACTTTTTGGAAATTTTAAATGCATTTAGAGCTAACAATTCAAATGCAAACTGCATATTTAATTTGTTGGAAGACAATTCCTACTGATTCCATCGAGTCACAAAACTAAATAAATATTGCAACATAAGATTTGCCCGCTTTAGTGATTCTAATGCAAGAAAACAGCGTTTGGAGAAAAGTATGGGTGTCTTGAGAAACTTTCGAACATGTACAGATTAACATAACATTCAGCAATGGATTTATTTTCCTATAGACGTAGAACGTATTTTACTTAATACACCTTCTCGAAACCCGATAACTCAAATTAAAAATGATTACTCTCTTACTGGCCAAATTTACACGAGAAACTCAGCAACGTGACGGGAAGGCAATCAAGGAAGACAAGTTGCAAAACAGTTGGCTGCTCCAATCAAAGTATTTGGATGAATCGTACATCATTTTCACACCTCTCTTTTTAACATTTTATTTCTTAGAATCTTAAAATCTAACTATTGTTAGAAACTAAAATAAAGAAAAGGAATATTTTAGCAATAAATACAGAGCTAAAATCTTGAGCTATCAACTCATCATTATTCGGTTTCCAAGACAAAGTAGCAATGTGCTATGTACCATAAAAAATAACATCCTTAATGAATCACGACAATGCAACGTCTAAACCTAAAAAAGATGATTTACTTCTACCATAAACTAAATCTTACGTAGACGTTATGGACAAACTACTTTGAAGATATGTGAGAAAGCTGACAAACAGATTCCCGCTTGCCTCTTTTACAATAAAAGGAAACAAATTATCATCTAATATTTTGCAACAATTAGGAAAGAGGCTCTGCCCATAAGTTTAGCGATTGAGAGAATATTAATGCCGCCTTTTCCTCTGTATCTGAGTCTTATTCGTACTTTATTTTAATGCAACTCTCCATAATCGGAAAAGAAAACTTGAAGCAAGCACTCACTACCAGAACCCTATTTTGAGAAAAATCCGACTATGTTATTATTACATAACAAATTATGTATATTTCTGCTGACTTGTGTTTTGTTTTTGGAAATGTTCTCTTATGGAGATAATAAGATGTTTTAACTTAATTGAAATTTGCTTCATTTTTATGTTCTCATTAAAAATGCCCATTGAACCGTCACAAATGACTCAGAATTAGGAATTTTAAGACACATAAGCTCTTTGTTTACCAGTGACCGTCTTCTAGTGATTACATTTAAATGGTTTTCCAATAAGAATAATATGATTTTAAAATAAAATAAAATAAAACTATTGCATCTGAAGAAATTAAATCGCAACTTCCTGGAGGCCAACTAACAGTTGCATTTTTTAAAATGATCCTTTCTCCAAACGTTTCTTACAATACATCAATAGTGGCGTTAGCACTGTGACATGTGGCACCGTTTTGGTGGAACCACATCATTTTGGAAAAATAACGGTCCAATGATGCCTCCATCACATAAACCACATCATACAGAGACAGTTTGCAGATGCAAGGGCTTCTAGTGAATTTTTTGTGGATTGCTTTCACACCAAAAACGGCAATTTTGTTTGTTAACATATCCAGTTAACCAGAAATTAGTTTTATCTGAGAAGATACTTTTTGGACAAAATTATGATCTGTTTCAAGTTGCTCTAAAGCCCAAGCAGTAAAGACATGGTGTTTACGATGATCCAGTGGGTTTAGTTCTTAAGACAACACAATCTCATACGGGTCTAAACCCAAATGTTTTCGCAAAATGCGCCAAGTTGTTGTTCTTCTAAGCCCTAATTTTTGACGATAAATTGACAAATTTGGAGCCTCTGCAACATTATTTCTTACAACAGAAATATTCTTTATATTTCTGGAATTTCGATCTCTTGTTGGTATTTTCGCATAGTGAAGAGTAAAACTCTTTTCCAATTTTTCAACAGTTTGACGAATAGCAACCGTACAAGGGTGATTATGTGGACCATAAGTTTCTCGAAGAGTTCGTAGATTATTCACAAGAGAAAATTTATTTTATTTCTTGGAAATCCATGCTTAAATATAAAACAAAATCCTAATCCTAAAGTCTTAGTACCTTCAACAGTCTACATGAAAATGTTTGTGTAATGAGACATCTTTAATTTCTAATCTAAAATTTCGGAGCATTTTTTTCCACACCAGTAACCACTCGAATGAATTGTTTTGTCCCTAAATTTAAATTTTTATAGAAAATTTCTGTTGAACCGCTACAAATAAAGCAGATTTAAAAAATTCTAAGACGCAGAAATCCTCTGATTATTAGTGAATGCTTTACATATTGCAACTGTCTGCTTGTGATTAGATCTACGTGCATATAATTTCGCCTTTTATAAATGTAAACTTAAAAAACTTGTGTAAACCACAATTATCTAGAATTACTCTTGTACAACAAAAAATTTTATGTATATTTCCAAATTTTTCAGTAATTAACCAAAGCATGCTTCCTTTATTATAAAAACAAAATTTGTAACTCGCAAAGGTTTCCACTCTCCCGGTAATTAGCAGATTCAGCGAGCTGCGCTGAGGTGCACCCGACAAATTAACTAAAATAGACAAAATTCATGCAGCTAACGTCTTTTTTCCTTTTAAACGCCCAAGCTACATCGGTTTGGTTTTCTGCTTTAATGTAATGCAGTGAACGATTGTGGAAATTAGCAGTGGCTGCAAGCCCGGCCGATCTTAAAACCGAAGTCCGAATTGCAATTCTAATGCGCGAATAAAAATATGTTTTGCAATGATTTCAATTTCAAGGCGAAACCGTAAGCGGCGGTTGGTATTTATAAGTGATAATCCGTGTTCTGCGGCCTCATGTTTTTGGTAATATGCTGCATCGTTATGCAACAGTATAAAGCAACCGTGGCAAATCAGTCATTTCCTAAACACGCCGCGGTCGGAAGCCTTTGGTCGCGGCGAACTCTCTTTTGCTTAAAGGCAACGGTTAGCTGTGGCCTAGAATCGAAAATTTTAATATTACCACAGAAAGGGACGGAAAACAATTTGAAGATTCTTACAGGGGATAATGTTCTTTTCTGAAAAAATATTTTTATCTTTTATATTGCTTTTTAACCAACCTTAACTTTTTGGATGAAGTTTTGGAACATTTATGACTATCTCACCAAAATTAATTTTTAAGTGTACCTGGAAACAATAAACAGGATTACAGGATATCTAATTTTAAAACAGAAAGCTAGCTACAGTTATTACGAACTACCCCGTATTATGTAAGAAAATATGTGTCACTTCTTCTTTTTCTTAAGGTTCCTATCCGGTCCGGATATTGGCAACCATCCTGGCCACTAATACTTTGTTCTATGGCTCTGAGCAATTCTGTGTGTTCTTGCCGAACCATGCTGTCAAATCCTTTAGCCATGATGTCCCTTTCTGCCCGGGGTTCTCCTTAAATACCTCTTCTTGCAATATATTCTGATTGAAGCTGATATCTGTTGGCGTTTCTCATAATATGGTTTATATATTCAAGTTTTCGAGCTTTTGTATTAAATATTTCTGTCTTCTTTGCTTCTTTTGAGAATCTGTATTTGTAAGGTGCTATATCCAGAAAATTCTTAAAATCCTCCGATAGAGCCACATCTAGAAGACTTCCAGTTTATTACTTGAGGCGTTTGTCAGAGTCCATGTTTCTACTTTATATAGTAGTATAAAAAACACATAACAACGTAATAATCATATCTTTGTGACAATAGTCAAATTATGACTTTTAAATATTAAGTACATACTGTTTATTCGCGCCAATCTCCAATTATTTTATTTAGATTTTAAATTAGGGCCGGCCGTCGTTTGGCTTTCTGTATATGTGCTTTAGTTTTGATTTGAAATAGCGGCGGCCAATTTGCTCGCTTGCGCGGTGCGCCGATATATAAGCGATATATATAGGCGATATATTCGCTCGCTTCGTTTTTGAATTTTAGTTGTGATGGTTCAGAAAGCGCGCGACCGGCTTAAAATTTTCCGTGTCCCAGGCCGTTTTGACCGAGAGTTCGCCAGCGTGTTTTGTTTGGCAGCAAAAGTTTCCACATCCTGGTGGCCGTTTGTTGAAGGCTGATTTTCCGGGGTCGTTTTGTTGGCCGATTGTATTTCGGGAGTCAAAATTTTGCCGTTGGAAAGACTCTGTTCGGTTTTCTTGTATCTGACCCGGAAAGGAACGAAGAAAAACCTAGCCGCAAACTTCGGATACAACTAGCTGAAGGCTCCACATCAGCAAAGACGCTTCCGATCGGCCTCGCACCGAAAATTGGGGTAACTTGTTCTTTTTCCACCCTCACCTTTTTTTCTTTTTCCAGGAGTACAGCACGGGGAGCCGATTTCTGCAGCAGAGCGTCCGATTGCCAAAGGTAAGTTTTCCAGCTTTGGCTTTTGATTGAAATTACTTTGTTTAAAAATAAAAATACGATACAGTTCACTTTTGGTCGAACGACTATTATATGTTGCAAACCCAACATTTAATATGTAACTATATAGTATAATCAACAGATAGATCAAATACATAAGAAAATAATAAAAAAAATGGGTTACGTGATAATTGTATTTCAATCTAATGCAGGTTACATCAGACGATCCAAATACTTGACCACATCAAAAGACAAATTAACAGTGGGAGAAAGCAAGCATCTTCTAGGTCGCGTCCATAAAATCAAAGCCACGATCGTATATTAGTTTTGTTAGTATGACTGAAATTCCAAGAAAAGAGCTATCAAGTGTTACTCCCACGTAATCGATTTCCCAAAAATGCTCGTAACATTCAGTAACGGCTCTGAATCCCGTCACATCTACACCACTGTCAAGACCACAAAATCAGTTTCCAACGGTTTGAGTACATATTTGTGCGTATACTCGCAGTCATTACACAGACACGTAAAAAGGTCTATGAATAAACAATTTGTAGCCAACAGGGCATGCATTCAAACTTACAACAAACTTGTTGTCAAATTAATTTTTTAACCCCATGTAGTTTTAAGTAAAGTTTTGTTTGATTGCAAGTTTAATTTTTTAAGTTTTTATGAAGTGCTGGTCTACCCGCAAAATAACCAGTCAAAGAGCCAGCAACTGTGATGTAATATTTATAAAAACTGTGATAGGTGTATCACAATTGTTATCACTGTTTTTTATTTGAAGTAACTAATAGTTTTTAGAAAAAATTTAAATACACATATGTCATATAAAATAATGCTAGAGCCGCCTATATATAACAAGCGAAACTTGATAGTACATTGCAGTAGGGAGTAATATGGCCATCAAATAGTTCATGGAGAAAAAGAATGGCATTCTTTGTCTCTACAGCAAACATCCACACAGTAAAAAATTTGCACAGCTCATAAACGGCAAAAAGGTTTTTCTAAAAGTGAATTTAATATGTGCGTACCATCAGATACCAGTTACGTTTGAGGGTGCCAAATTATCATTATTACATCACACTTCTATGTGTTTGAACTAACAAATAATCCTACCAAAAATTAAAAAGTTAAATTTTGTATACGCACTTATTGAAGACTTTTTAATTGCATCTGAAGTTAAGCATCAAAGAAAGCGATGTTAGCTCACTCAATTCCGAGAATCTCAATTGGCATCATCGTTGATAAGTCTAATTTCGTGATGAGATATATTTTTCTTTTAGCAAATTATGGACGACAAGAAGCAACCACTAATTGCGAGTCTCTATCAAGAACATTAACTTCTGTGTAGCAAAAATATAGGACTCATGATCTCAAGCTGCTAGCTATTTACTGCACTGCCAAACACTTTAAATATGCCGTGGAAAAAGGACAATTTATCAGTTTTATGAATTGCAGGCCTTTGAACTTTGCGTTTTCACAATACCTAAAAAAGTGTACCTCGGGCCAATTCTAACATCTCAACTACATTAGCCAAGTCACGATTAGTATTAGCTTCGTAATAAATATCAACAATATGGTAGCTTATCTTGTATTCGAACAGTTTCTCAAGCAGTTGACCACAAGAATCTTGAAAATTCGGGCTCATTAAAATTAACAAAAAAATTTTTTTAAATTTTAATATTAATCTTTAATGCGACATAACTAAAGATATTATATGACCTTATATACAAAACCTTGGAGGTAAAATATTTTTAACTTGCTACATAGGCTACTATATCTCGATATGTTAATTATCAAACACTTCGCACGGCTATCCTTCACCAAAGACAACAAAGAATAGACAAGATGTATCTTCAGTCAGGGATGCAAACTAATAAAACACATTACCAGGTCCAAAGACCCAAGGTGATTCCGTGCGGATTTTTTTCAGGCTACAGACTTAGATGAGATGCGCTCAAACGCAGTAATTTAATTCCCAAATTTTCAAAAAAAATTTCTACAGAAAAAGTTATATGGGGTAATTAAATAAAGTTTTAATCAACACACTCAAGCATGCGTTTATTTTAGCTGAAGACAGTGATAATACAGCTAAGATACGCGTAAAAGGCGTTGACATTATGTTGACATTACGAAATATATAGCAACGGTCGTTCGTGTATTTGCGCGTAGCCCGAACGCCTTTTTCTAGCAACCAATGCTTCTCACACGGCCAGGCACCGGGAACATCGGCATTATGCTTTAAAGAAATTTGATTAATCATAAAGACAAAAATGTTACCCATGTAGAGCATTAAAGTAAAAGAACTCTGCGAATGGCAAGTGGGTACAGTAGCAGTAAGAACGACTATTACTGTCAAACATCAAATTTAAAACTTGTGACAACTGGAAACGAATGACAATGAATTATATTGAAATAAAAGTGAATAGCGGCAAATATTTAGTGGCTGGAACCAAAAACTTTGCGGCTACTTTCGGTCAAACCGGTCTTGAAATTTTCCGATCAGGGTTATTTTGGCGTCTGGACTTGACCTATGGTCCTTAGTTGAATACTGAAAACGTTATGTCTATATATATTCATAGGTCAAAAATTATAAGGCGTGACAGATGTCAGAAATGATAGAAATAGAAGCTGGAAAACTGCCTTACAGGCAAGCTACCTAGCAGGGATCCTCTAAAAATTATACAGTAAGCAGTTTAACATAAATTTGCTATAAAAATCTTTTAATAAAATTAAAGAAAGATATGATGGTAAGGAAATAATTTATAAAAGATTATTAAATTAAAAAAAAATTGGTGGAGGATGTACTGAAACTTGGAGAATGGTTACAAACTCTAATACTAGAAAAATATCTTCTAAAGTGTTTCACACAAACAATAAAAAATCACAACAAACAACTGCTTAAGAAAATCAGTAATAGTTTTTATCATTCAATCTCAAAGTAGGAAAAGCGCAGATAAATGAAAAAAGAACATCAAGAAAGTTATTACAAAATAAAAAGGGAAAATCTTGTAGACACATAAAAATGTGTTAGAATACTAACGCATCTATTTGTTGAACAACTTAATGGTCAAAATTTTTAAGGAATAGAATATAACTTATATATCAACGATATATAAGAAGAGCGACTAAAACTTATTACTACAATTATAGGGACACTTCTGTAATCAGTTCGAATGGTACATCACTTGATAGAATATAGAATGAATTAGTAGATACTAAATATTAAACGATTTTTTACCGATGAAGTAACAGAAGAAAGAACAGTATTCGGCCTAAAAGCCCATGTATTTTTGAAATATCTACTGAAACTATGAAAAACTCTGTAATGTACATATAAAAATTAAATTGCCAGACAAAATCATAGTCACTCACATATAGATTTTAAATGCCTTTATTAACAGGATCAAAATTATTTATTTCTTTTCGCTGTAATATCTTTCATGCTTATTACCTTTTGCAAAATTGTGGAAACCCCGTACACCATCAGCGCGTCAATTTCTATTGCCTAAGGCACGGATAATTGCACTTCTGGTGTTGTAACGGTTTCCTCGCAGTAATTTTTTATTTTGGCAGAAACATTGCAACCATACAGATAGCAGAAAAAAAAAGCTAAATTGTGTGACTGTTAAAATGGGGATGCCCTGAATGAGCTAGTTCTGAATCACATCCTTGCTTTCATAAAACACTTTCACCTATCATGTACGCATGGCAACGCTACTTCAGGCAGTTCTATACACGGTTACCTTTTGAAACTAAAATTTTTATGTAGGAGTGTTGTTCTAATTCAACACTAGTTGCTATATCTCGTCTCATAATCTATTAGTAGATCCATAAAAATTACAGGCTTATATTAGTCATGTCATAACTGCATTGTTATTACTTCTTCTGCTTTCTTTCTAAATGACTCTGAAGTTGATTAAAATTTATCAAACATGAAGCCTCATAATACACATACAGAAAACTAAATATTTAAATATTGAAAATAATATTGATAATGTGCGAATAAGTCACTCAGCAGAGATTAATAACTTACACCCACACGTACACATATAAACTGTCACAAAAAGACATATCCACATAGACAGGAGAGAGAAAAGAAAGAACGTTGAAGAAAGGGGGCGAAGAGGAAAAAGAGAAAGAGAGAGGACAAGAAAAGGAGAAGAGAAAAAAAGAACAAATGTACATACACAGACACACATATACATGCATATATACACAGTTATATACAAACACATAGACACTCACTTTCTTGCACTTAATGTAGAGTTTATCTTTATGTATGAGTTAAAGAATGTAATGTAAAAAGAAACTATCAAGTATTAAAAGAATTAAATACACAAAAAATTTAATGAAGGTCCCGATACTTTTACAATGACAATTAAAATAAAGAGTTCTACTATAGGATCAACTCCAGCGGTTTTCAAAGTTTTAAGCAGTTAAGGAAAAATCATTAAACAACCATTTAGAAACTACAAGTTTCTTTCATGAATATAATGCGTACTAAAGAAAGAAATTTGGCCACTCAGAAAACGGCACAAGGAAGCATTAAAAATAATATTTTAGGGTAAATAAAATGGATAAAAAACTGTAAATGCGGCTAATTGGTTTTTTAATCAATGCCTTCCAAGCTTCTATTCTATACAGTTAAAAAAATAACAGAAGATTTCACAGTAATAGCATACTTGGTTATAAAAGTTGTAAGTGTCGAGGTGGATAGGAGGCTTAAAGAATTTATTTGAACTAGAAAATTGGAGACAAAGTATGATTAAAATCAAAAGAAAGCAACCTAAAAACTCGTCGCGTAAATGCGATAAATAAGAATAAGCAAATCTATAAAAATACAATTTGTTTTTTTTAAATTTACTTACATTTTAATAGAAATCTGAATAAATAATTCTATAAGCTAATCTACTAGTAATATATTAAAATAAGACTAGTATTTTAGTCCAAGAAGTGACGTCATGAAGTCCCTTCTACTGAAGAGATCTCTGCATTTCACTTGAAGTTGATTAGTAATGTTCTTTTTAGTCTTCTACTATCTAGTTGATGCAGGAAAAGTTGTAAGGAAGGATTCGGATGTCCTTCCACTTTTTGTGGTGTTTTTTCTTAAATGAATGACAGACCACCATCGTTATGGAGTGTGTCATTCGACATATATCACGGTGCGTTTGTGGTTGCTCTTAGGATATTTTATTGAGCTCTTTATAGGGCAATGTTTGAGTTGCTGGTTCATTTCTAAAGTTTGAGTCTGTAACATTAATACTGATTTTATTATAATTTTATACACTAACAGCTTTTTCTAAGAATAAGGGGGATCTTCCTTCAAGAAGTCAGTATAATTATTTTTCTTCTTTCTAATGTACATTGCTTCCAGGTAAGTTTGTAATTTCAGTCTAGTCCCAGATATGTAGTTGCAGATTCCGGTATTATATTATTGATGGAAACTGGGAGATAACAGTCTTTTTTAAGAAAAAGGTCATTTGTGTAAATTTTGATTCGTTAATTTTTTTCCACTTTTTGTCCAATTAAGTTCTGCTTAGGTGATTGGATGATATATATGTTATATATCAGTTACTGTATTAAAAAAAGTTTTTGATAGATTTGATTGGAAAGAAGGTAGACGTTTCACTTTTAACTCTGATTCTAAATTGGTAGTTGCTTTGATATGACTCAAGTAGCTTAAAAATTAATCAAATAGAATGTTTAACTTTGTAAAGCTGGCTATCATGCCAAAACTTGTCAAACGCTTGGTTTATACCGAGGAATACTGAGGGAGAATTTTTCTTGCCTTCTGGCGATTGATTTATTAGATGAATTATTTGATGGAATTGTTAGGTGGTTGAATGTAACCGATAAAACCCAAATTGATGGTCAAGAATTTTATTTTAAAGTGGACTGATGTTTTGTAACAGGAGAAGTTCAATACGTTTTGAAATAGTAGATGGGAAATTAATTGGTTTTTAAAATGTTACATGTTTGGGATTTTTATTTGGTTTGGGCACTAAGATAATCTCAGCTATTTTAAAATGTTTTGGGTAATAACAAGGTTCAGAACGGCATTAAAGATATAGATTAGCATGGCAATGAGTTATTTAATGAATCCAGATTTCTTTTGATGTGATGAATTTTTCTAGTTCGGTTAGTCATTGTCTAAGAAGTCCTAATTATTTGGTTAATTCTGTCATACTTTAAAGACATATTCAGTAATATAAAAAATTATAATATAGTCAAAGCAAAATTGAACTCTAGAAGATTCAACTATAAAACCATTTTGATACAAAATCGACAGATTAAAGTTAATGTCAACTCAAATGAAGAATATAGGAAACTAACGGCACTTATGATAACAAAATATCTAGACCCATTAAGCTTACAGTCAAAAATTTCCATCCATCAACTAGCACAGAACAAATTAGCATAGAATTAAAAGAAAGAACAATAAAGTTGAATACATTAATCTACCAATATATATGTTAGTGTTTGAAAATATTGAGAATGTTAACAAATGAGAGAAAATGCTAGAAGATAACTACCTTTTAAGATATGCAGTAGTACATGAAAAGAAGAGAGATAAGGAAGGAGTGGGAATTATAGTAACAACAGAAATAAACCAAAGAGTAACACAGTGGGAAGATATAAACTCAAGAATAATGTATATAATCCTAGAAATAAATAGAACGATAGGGATTATACAAATATACGCACTTACAGAAGATGCACATGCAGAAGACAAAGAAGAGTTTTATAGAATGCTACAAACCACAGTCGACAGAGTTATGAGGAAAACAAAACAGATAATAATTGTAGGTAATCGAACGCAAGAATAGGTAACGATCCAACACAAGGACTAGGCACAATGAGCATGTGTGGTAGCAAAAGAACAAGAAATGATAAGGGAGAGAGAATGATAACTTTCTGTAGTAATAATCAACTAGTAATAGGAAATACCTTCTTTAAACACAAAACAATACATCAAATAACATTTTTAGCAGAAGAAAGAAACGTAAAGAGTACGATAGATTACATAACATACTCCAAGGAAATAAGATTGAACGTGATGGATGTAAAAGCAATAAGAGGGGCTGAATTAAACACTAAACACCGACTGGTAGATACTACTATATGAAGAAAAAATAGCTCACAAGCTGACAAATAAACAAGAAGAACTAGAAACCCAATTATGGGACCTAAATAAGAGATGGAAAGTTTTGAAGGAAATAATTCTTAATGCAGCCAAGGAAGTGTGTGGTCTAAAAAGAATAAATACTACCAGTAGAATGAAAAGAACAAGATGGTGGAATGAAGAGGTAAACGGAAAGGTGAAAGAAAAGAAAGATGCCTGGCGAAGATATATCAATCAAAAAAATGAAGAAAACAAACAAGAATATAATAGAAAAAGAGATGAAGCAAAACAGATTGTAAAGCAGGACAAAAGAAGAACATGGGAGGAATTTGGAGCACAACTACATGAGAATTACAGAAATAATAACAGGAAATTCTGGCAAACCATCAAAGGTCTAAGACCAGTCCGGAACATCAAAGATGAAAATAATAAGCTACAAACAGATACAGGAAATATACTAAGGACTTGGAAAAACTTCCATGAAAGAAAATTTAGAAAAGAAGGACAAGAAGATGAATAAACAGAAATAAATAGAGACCAAGAGGAAGAAGAAAAAATAAACTTTATAACAGAGATAGAGATGAAAAATGCTATACGAAAGATAAACATAGGAAAGGCAGCTGGAAAAGATGAAATAGCTCTTGAATTAATTAAATACGGTAGAGAAGTATTAGGAAATTGGCTATTAAAAATATACAATCAGGCATGGAAATAAAAGACAATCCCAGATGAATGGCAGCAAAATATAATTGTCCCGATCCACAAAAAAGGAAGTACAACAGATCCTAATAATTACAGAGCCATATGTCTAGCATCAGTAGCTCTAAAAGCATATACAAGAATACTGGAAAGTAAACTACGAGATCTAATAGATGACAAACTAGAAGAGGAACAAGCGGCTTTTAGGAAGAACAGACAAACACAAGATCAAATATTCATACTAAGAATAATAATAGATAAACTCTTAGAAGTGAACAAACCTATATATCTAGCCTTCCTCGACCTAACACAGGTTTTCGACACGGTCCCGAGACAAAGTATATGGAAAGCACTAAAGAAATTAAACACCCAGAGAACTTATCGAAGCCATTAAAGGAGTCTTTAAGAAAGTGAAAGTAGAAGTAAGACTAAATGGGCAATCATCGGACACTTTCCTCATAGACAGAGGAATAAAACAAGGGGATAGCCTCAGTCCTCTACTTTTCAACGTAATGAATACAGTAATAAAAGAGAGTAAAAGAAGAACAAAAACAACTAAAATCGGAAACTGGAAAATGAGACCTGTGAAAGTCCATTCTCTGATTTATGCAATGATATTGTCCTAATCGCAGACGAGAAACGAAAACTACAAGAATCAATCAATATGCGGAACAATCTCATAAAGAAACAGGGTATAACAATAAACGAAGAGAAGAGTAAGATAATGTATATAAGTAAAGATGACTAAGAAAATATACAATGTAATGGAAAAATACTAGAAGAAGTAAATAAATTCGACTACCTAGGCACAATAATAAGTCAAGATGGCAAGATAGATAATGAAATAAATAATAGAATCACGAAATCAAATAACGTATATTACCAACTAAATGAAACAATATTAGGGAAAAGAGAAATTGAAAAGAAGACCAAAATAAATATATATAAACAAGTCTTTATACCTACTTTAACATAGGCATCAGAGAGCTGGGCAATCAATGAAAGAAACAAGAGCAAGATTCAAGCAACAGAAATGAGGTACCTTAGAAAAGTAGTAGGAAAAACAAGGAGAGACCGGATAATAAACACAAGAATTAGAGATACATTGGATATCACACCACTAGAAAAACTAATAGCGCAAAAACAGCTACAATAGTTTGGACATGTCTACAGGATGGACGAAACAAGAATAACAAAACAAGTTATGGAGGCAAGACCAGAAGGGAAAAAAGGAAGGGGACGACCACGTATGCAATGGATGGATTATATCTATAAACTTGGAAGAAATAGAGGAAAGACGGAGCAAGAATTAAGGAAACTGACCACCAACAAACCAGAATACAAGAAATGGCTACAAAACCCAACGCCATAAGGCACAAAGGGTTATGATTAAAGATTAAATAAACAAAATTGATAATATTTAGTTCATCAACTATATGAGAATTAAAATCAAAGCTGTAAAAAGCAGCACGCTTATACCACAGGGTAAACGATGTCAAAGACACGGTTACACACAAAAATTTTGTAACAGAAAACGATCTCGTGTTAAATGTGCCGCTAATCATCTGACAGCGAGATGCACTAAAACTAGAAGTACACCTACAAAGTACAATAATTGTAATAAAGAACGTCTTGCTAATTATAGAAGATGCGCCATAGTTATTGACCTACAAAAAAGAAGAGATAATGCCCCTAAAGACAAGAAAATAGTTGCTCAACCAAGAACGATAGCACCAAATATAGTTAGAACTGCAATACCATACTTGCAAGCAACCCAAAATAATTCAGCAGAACCAATACACATGTCAATAGATTTACCTATCATGCAAAGTATGACAAAAAATCTTAAACGGGCTCATGAAAGGACTTGACAAATTAAAAGTCAGAAATACTGCAGCAGTACCTAAAAACAAATAATTGTTATGAATTTAAAATATTTAAGAATTGATACATGGAATGCAAATGGTATCCTATAAAAAAGCATGACCTAAAAGCTTTCCTTAATATTCATGATATAGATATATATTTAATTTCTGAAAGACATGTGACTAACCAGTAATGCATTAGATTAAAAAGCTACAAAATATATCTCGTCTATCCAGGCAATCAAGCCTAAAGTGGTAGTCAATAAATCACTTTGAAGAATGCTATCTACAACGAGTAGACATACAACTCATAATGGTAAGGATTAAATCTACCAAACAACTACTGCGAATAGGTGCCATTTATAGTCCACCCAGACAAAATCTGAATCTAATTATCCTGCAAGATCCAGATGAAATATTTATTATTGGGGGTGATTTTAATACCAAGACTGAGGATCTAGACTAACTACTAAAAAAGTAGGGAACTAAGAAAAGCTGTAAGAGTAATAAACTCGAATTATCATTCATCAAGTAAGACTACATACTGACTATCAGACCCCAACAAAATATCAGATGAACTTGATTTTTTATTTCGAAAAAAGTTTTTCTAACTTTATTGATGTTGAAGAAAACCTTGATTTAAACTCTGATTACTCAGTCGACATATTAATTCTGAGCAAAACAATAATTAAAAAAGCAGCCAGTTCTATTCTTGTCAACAAAATTACTGAATGGGAAAATTTTCGGATTGAGCTTTACAGTAGTACCAACTTAAATACACAACTGAGAACAACTGAAAATATTGAGGTAGAAACTAAAAACTTTATTAAGTTTGTTCGAAAAGCTGTATATAACAATACCAAAGAACTTATTCATCTAATAAAAGGTGTTAATTATCCTACTAAAATAAAATAACTTTTCAAAGAAAAATAAGAGCAAGGAGAAGTTGGCAGCAGTCTCAAAATACTACACGTAAGACTATATTAAACAACAAGATACAAAAACTAAGAAGAGAAATAAAAAAGCTAAAGAAAAAATATATTATTTCCCACTTGCAAAACCTCTGAGCTAATGCAGTGTGACTAATTATTTCCCCTGGAAAGTTACCAGAAATATTAGAAGACCCATTATCACTATTTCTTCTACTATAAATGGTAGAGGAGCGTGGGCTAGATATAATAAACAGAAAGCAGATTTGTTTGCAAAACATTTAGCAGACACCTTCACCCTTAACCAGATAGAACATAAAAATAATTTACCCATAATATAAAACCACAAAATAGAAAGCATCCCTCTTGTTACTCCAAAAGTAGTAAAGAATAACCTCAACCCCTAAAAGTGCTAGACTTTTATTTACTTAAAATTTATTAAAAATGATTATCGAAGAGATTAAAACTAACAAACTAATCCCATATTATCAATTTGGTTTTAGACTACAACACCCAACAATAGACCAAGTACGCCAAATTACAGACATAATTAAACGTGCACTCGAAGAAATACGATAAGGTCCGACATAGAGGACTAATATTTAAGTTAAATAAAATTCCCTCGAAGTAGTACTTAGAAATTCTAACATCTTACATTACAGACAAATTATTTAGAATAAATAAAGACAAAACTCCGATCAAAAAGAAATAAAATTAAGCGTGACCTAGAGTAGCGTACTTGGTCCTTTGATATTTGCTCTATACTAGTGGTATGCAAGATGGTTTGCAAGAAATAACGGTAGCAACATTCCTAGATAATGCGGCGCTCTTATCAGTCGATAATAATTAAGAAAACTCTAATAGAAAACTACAAAAAACAAAAAATTTAGTTGTGAATTGGGCCAGAAGATGTAGGATTAAACTGAACGAAGTTAAATCAATCCATATTAATTTTACCAACAAGAAGCTAGCAAAACCATTACTTTTAAACAATTCGCGTGCGAGCAGTGAAACGGTGCGGGCACTACGTGAACGCTACACTATCTGTGCAACACAGCTAACTATAAAGCTTATAGCCCGTAAGTTACTTATAATATTAAAATAAGTTATAATACAATCGGAACTGATCTACCAAAAGAAATTCAAACGTTAAATAAACGCAAATCGAATGCCTTATCACCACCAATAAATGCAGTTCAGAAACGGTACATGTGGACACCACCACAATTATCACATAACAAATTCTATTTTCCATCTCATATAGAAAATAAATTAACGAAAAATGAAACAAACACAACTACTATAAATAAACCAGAAACCGCAGCATCAACAATTAAAATTCCGCCCATCTATTTGCAAAGCGATATCGACCATAAAGAGTTGATATCCGACTTCGAACAGATAACAATAGGCAAGTTCACAACATTTTGCAATGCAAATTCAATAAGAATAAATTTAACAAAGCAGGCAGATTACAGAAAAATGTCCGATCACCTAAAAGAAAATCAAATCAAGTTCCATACTTTTCAAAACTCAAACAGCAAGCCACTTAGTGTTGTAATTAAAAACGTGGCAATTTAGCTCACAATTCAGGAACTCGAACATGAACTTAAAATGCTACCAATAATTAAAATAACGCGATTATTTACCAAGGATAAGCAACTAAAAGTTGGGCTGAAAAGTTCGTAGGCTAACATAGAAAAAAAATTTTTTTTTGATAAAATTGGATTTTATTATTCAATATAATTGCCTTCGAGGGCGATACACCGATTATAGCGATCATACAATTTTTCTATACCATTTTTAAAATATATTTTGTCTTTAGCCTCAAAATAAGCTTCTGTTTCGGCAATTACCTCTTCATCGGCGCTAAATTTCTTTCCAGCGAGCATTCTCTTGAGGTCTGAGAACAGGAAAAAGTCGCTGGTGGCCAGATCTGGAGAATACGGTGGATGCGGAAGCAATTCGTAGCCTAATTCATGCAATTTTGCCATCGTTTTCATTGACTTGTGGCACGTTGCATTGTCTTGATGAAACAGCACTTTTCTTCTTCAAATGGGGCCGTTTTTTCGTGATTTCGTCCTTCAAACGCTCCAACAACGCGTTGTAATAATCGCTATTGATGGTCTGGCCCTTTCAAGGTGATCAATAAATAATCCAAAACCTTGCTAGCCGATTATTGCGTCTTTCCACTCTTTGGATTCGGTTCATCGCGTGCAGTCCACTCGGCTGACTGTCGATTTGACTCTGGAGTGTAGTGATGAAGCCATGTTTCATCCGTTGTCACATATCAACGAAAAATTCGTTATTATTACCGTTGAATATCGCTGAACATTGTTCTGAATCAACGACACGTTGAAACTTTTGCTGGATTGTGAGCTCGCGGCACTCACTTTGCACACAGTTTTTGCATGTCCAAATATTCATGCAAGATATGTCCAACACTGTATTTTGATATCTTCAGAGTCTCAGCTATCTCGCTTAACTTCAATTTACGGTCATTCATAATCATTTTGTAAACTTTTTATGTTTCGTCCGTTACAGCCTCTTTTGGCGTCCACTGCGTGCATCGTCATCAGTGCTCATCTCGCCTCGTTTAAACTTGGAAAACCACTTCCAACGGTTGATTTTCCTGGTGCACAGTCTAAATAATGCTTATCAAGCCGCCTTGGTTTCAACGGTATTTTTTTGCCAAAAAGCAGTGTTTTATTAATACTGAAATTCCTTTTTATCCATTTTTTTAAAATTAACAATAGTTGCTTCACTCAAAATACGATATCTCCTAAACTAATAGTCCGACAGTTGTCAAATTTATACACGAGTCTTTTGAAGGTTAGGGTTAACTAAAAAGCACATGGATTTAATACTACTAGCGCCGCTTATGTGTCAGCCTACGAACTCTTCAGCCCAACTGTTACTGTCCATATGTACAGTAGAGTTAACAGATAACAAAGACGCAAAAAAAATATTGAAACTAAAATCATTATGCCATTCAATAGTTACTGTTGAGATAAGAAAGAAACCAACAAATATTCCTCGATGCCACCGTTGCCAACAGTATTTTCACACTAAAAATTATTGCACCTTTGAACCCCGGTGCATGAAGTGTGCAGGAAAACATCAGTGTCCTAAAAAAGCACAAGATCCACCCACGTGCGCAAACTGTGGGCAAAATCACGCAGCTAGCTAGCGCGGATGCAAACATCATCCAGAGTTACTCCAAAAACGAACGGCAAACCGACTAAATCTTAATAGACTACACACAGAAACCCCTAAATCTATCACAAACCCAAACGCAACATAATAATCTCCCAAACATAAGCCACAATACATCCAATGCACCCCACCCTAAAGCACAACAACAAATCAACAACACAGAGCCAAACAACTTAATTAAAATCTTAATTGACTTCCTAACCCCGTTAATCCCTCAAATTAAAGCATTTATCACAAACATACTCCTCGTTCTCTTTTTCAATGGCCCATAATAAACAAAAAATAATAGAAAAACTAACAATCCGTAATTGGAACTCCATGGCATAAAAGCCCAACGATCACTATTAATTTCCTTCATGGCAAGGTACAATGTGTATATAGAATGTGTTACAGAAACCCACCTCTTATCAGAAGATAACCTCAAAATACCAGGCTACCAAATGCACAGAAAAGATCGAATATCAAAAAAGCAGCAGGAGGAGTAGCCATATTAGTCAAAAAGCAGGTCAAACACAACATCACACCCGATCCAGCTACACCAAACATTGAAACTGTTGGCATTAAGATAATACTAAAAAACACACTAATTAGCATGTATAAACAACCAAAAAAAGAAACTAAACTCAGCAGATCTGCTTGCAATATTTAACTCGTCCGAACCTACTCTTGCAATAGGCGATCCAAACTATAAGAATATGCTATGGGGCTGTAGAGCGACAAACCCGGAAGACATTAAACTTGAGAAAATCTTCACAGAGATTGGATTTCTAATTCTAACCTCACCTGACTATACCTATTATACAAATCGTAGAGATCACCAGCCCGACATCCTAGATGTGGTCTTCCTAAAAAACTTTTCAACTGAAATACATCAAACAGTCATCGACGAGCTCGATTCGGATCACCTTCCAGTACTCATAACACTCACAGCTGCTCCACATATAAACACACAGGCTCCTCGCCTAATAAACGGAGCAATAAACTGGGAAAAATTTCAAATAGTTCTAAATGATGATTTACAGTATTCCTGAATTGAAAGCCCCAGAAGGAATCGACGTTGCAATATTAAACTTTACAACTTCCATTGTAAATAGTGTACTTAAGGCAACATCGAAGAAAAAATTGTATCATAAACCCAGACACTACTACCACTTAAACTACATAACCGAACTTATTAAAAAAATGAGCCAAGCAAGACGTCAATGGCAATGAAGTCGACACCCATCTGATAAGCGATCGCTCATACCTAACACCAGCTAAAAAGAGTTAGACGAAATAAGAACCACCGCGTACCAAAGATATATTGAAAATCTTGAACCGAACGACCCTGGGATGTGGAAAGCAACAAAGGGAATTCTAAAACAGCACAACGATATTGCTACAATCACAAATGGTATCAACAACTACACCTGATGCAGAAAGCCACGGCATTCGCCAACCATCTGAAAGTGCTTTCAAAAAGTGCAGTTCAACAAAGCAGTTACAATTGATTACATCGAAAGAAACCTACCTGTCATCACCGAACATATAGAACCAACTTCGCCTAAGAACTACGCTTTTCCAAACTCCCCAAAAGAAAAGCCCCATTACGAATAAAATCGTGTTAACACTTAACTATGAACCATAACTTACCTAACATCAATATTTAATGCTTGCCTGAGGATGGGCCACTTCCAAAAGAATGGAAACACGCCATAATACTGCTATTCCTAAACCAGGAAAGGACAAAAAACGCCTAGAAAACTACATGCCTATAAGTCTATTAACATCTCTATCCAAGCTATTAGAAAAAGTTATGTACACTCGCCTCAATAAAGAAGTGACCTCACTTAACATACTACCCTCACATCAGTTTGGCTTCAGAAGAACCTACTCAACCACACAGCAACTCCAGAGAATAGTTGAAACAATCGAAACTGGATACGAAAACAAACAGTACGCAACAACCGTTTTCCTTGATGTAGTACAGGCTTTTGATAAAGTCTGGCTAGAGGGGCTGAAAAGGAAACTACTGAAACTAAGATTACCCAACTACCTAAAGGCAATACTATTCTCTTTTCTTGAGAACAGAAACTTCTCAGTGAAAATAAATGCCGAAGTCTCAGATACCAAAAGTATACGAGCTGAAGTCCCTCAGGGCAGTATACTGGGACCATTTTTATTTAACATCTACACGTCAGACATGCCAAATGTAGAGGCTACTTTAGCAAAATTCGCTGACGATACAGTCATAATCACACTAAGCAACGATGTAACAAACGCAGCACAACTACTAAGGCCGCTATAAATAAATTATGCAAGTGGTTTAGTGATTGGAATATTCAAATTTATTCGAGTAAATGCCAAGCAAAAATATTCACACTCAGGAGAATTCTCCACCTACCTAACATTTATGTCAACAACCAAATGATTGAATGGAATACCTCTGATAAAACAGTAAACTATCTAGGAGTACTTTTAGACACAAAACTCTCTTGGAAGCAGCATATTAACCATAAACTCAATCAGGGTTATGCAAGACTAGCACAGCTATACCCATTATTAAATCGGAAATCAAAACTAAAAGCCGAATGCGCAATCATGATGTACGCTTCCCTCATAAGACCATTAGCACTTTACGCAGTACCAATCTGGAGTACCACATCAAAAACAAACATAATCAAACTACAAAGGCTACAGAACAAAGTCCTAAGAATTACAGTAGACGCGCCGTGGTTCATTATAAATACTCAGTTACATTACGAACTAGGAGTTCCAACAATAGAAGCGTACATAAAACAAGCATCAAAAAATTTCTTAACAACATCAAGGCATGCGATGGAGCAGCTCACTATAACCTTGGCAAGCGGAACATTCTCTCCCGGCTAAAACGAAGACTCCCCCAAGACCAATTCTTATCAGACGGGAGATGTCCGAGGAATCAAGATACCTCATCAGTTAGATTAGTCACTTGTAACATATCTAACAATGCCATGTATAATACAAAAGTGTTGATCTGGCAAATAAACATTTTATTAAAAAAAACTTTTAAACATTAATGATATGAACTGAACGCAAAGTATCTTGGCATGAGTCTTAATGCTAAGCTAAAATAAAAAGAATCTGTGAAGAAGAAGAAGAGAGCTAAATTAGATCTCAAACATAAAGAACGCTATTGGATTACTGGCAGAGACTTTAGGCTCTCATTACACAATAAAATTCTAATCTATAGCTAAATCCTAAAACCGGTATGGCTTTAGAGCATCCAATTATGGGAATACACCAGTAAGTAACATTAAGGTAACTGAAACTTTTTAAAATCCCCCCTTTGGGCATTCCTACCGTTGTAGAAGAAACAAAAATATTTGCTGGCAAGCATAAAGCCAAGCTACACCTTCATGACAAACTAAAAGCCCTACAGCTGCTAGACAATCAACGTCACGTCCGAAGATTGAAGAGAACCAAATCGCTTGATCTTGTGTAGTGTGTTGTGCATAATATCAGAACACAGTGTGCGGGTGACGTATATAATTAACCGAATAATCTAACGGGCGTTATTGGATGTACCTTTAGTAGATAAGTAATTAGTTTTAAGCCGTTCTTAGAGTAAAACTTGAAGAGATGTTCAGCGAATAAGTTGGCTTTAACTTCATTACTTTTTACCCGCTGTAAGTGATTCTTTTCCAATTTGGTGGTTCGACTATAGTGACTTCGATAAAATTATTGAATCGATTGAATACATAGTCATAAAAGGTCTGATTGTATGTTTCCTTAAGTTTTGTTAATCGATTGAGTATTGTTTTATCCGTTGTATTATAGTTATGCTACGTTTTCTATTTTCTTTCATTAATTTTTCAATTTCCAGAAGAATAATCATTATGTTTGTTGGTTTTGTTAGTGGTGTAACTTGTTTTACCGCTTTTGGTAGAATTGTTGTTAGTGATTGTACCTTCGAATGGGTTTTTTGAGTCTTATGTTCAAGTTTATAATAGTATTTTTGTATTTCTTCAGTCAGTTTTGGAGAAGTGCAGTTTAGGTTATTGGTGAGTGGTCTGAGGATGACTTGAAATCTGATTCTGCTGCCACATATGATTTTGAAGTACTGCTGGTAACAAAGACGTTTAATAGATCGGACACTCTAGATGGATCTATAGGCCATAAAAATCTAAAGAAACATTTCTTAAATATAGAATTGTAAGACAAAGAAGAGGTTAAGATATCGTCATAGGTACAGTTTTGCAAACGAGTATTCATATTGAATTAGACGCTGAAAAAACTCAAGTAATGACACTATAATCTGCTAATACCTTAAAAAACAAAATCTAGAAAGTTTGAATAAAGACGGTGATATTAATCCTGAACTTTCAGATGATGACTGTAATTTGGCGGATCATTACGGTCCAAATCGGCGACTGCGCCGATGATTCACGTCTCGGCCAGCAACGCGCGCGCCTCTGAAAACAAACACAGCAGTTTCCTGCGTGAATCAGTGTAGGGCCGCAATTAGGCCAAACTTCACGCCCCCGCCTTTTTCTGCTCGCAGCGCCGCGAGTGCCATCGTCGTGCGGAACCTTGGAAGGGTCGATAACCGGGTGTGTTATGGTCGTGTGAACCGGCGGCGGTTCAGAGTTCAAGCCGCTCGCCGCGATTAAGGTTGGCCGCCCTCGTGACGCATTGTGCCGTCGGGCCCCCCGCGGGGGCAATTCCTGTCTTCGCTTTAATGAAAACTAATCGAGTGCAAATTAATGGAGCTGTCGCCCGCGCCGGGGCTGCGCCCAGCGGTTCCTGGCATTTTTCGCGGTGCTCGCCTTGGGCCGCTTCCGGCGCAGATAATGGCGATCGTGGTCTGGACCTTCTGGAGGGAGCCTTTGGCCTTCCTGAGAAAGTTAATTCCAGAAAGTAGTTTTGGGTTTTTAATTTCTGTATTTTTGTTTGTTTCTAATTTTTAATATAGACAAAGGCTTATTATTATTATTCATTGTTTAATGAGCTTTTTAACCTTAGAAAACTAAGCATCGAAAACCATATCTGGTGAAATATATATTTGTATGGTGCCTATTGGAAGAGACTTGGGTAGCTGTCTAATCTCAAACTAAAAAGAATTCTTTACGCTAAAACCAAAGATTAGGAACTACAAGATAGATCACTGAAAAAGGAAGATCAAAAGAGACGAAGATGAAAGACCACTCTTATTTAAAGGGACAAGATTGGAAGCAAATGGAATCATTCGTAGCAGCATGTACCCGCGTACATACGAGATTTATTCCTCTGTAGTGGTCCTAACAAACAGTGTTAGTTTAGACCTCACTGTGTTCACTGCTAACAATAACTCACCACGGGCGCATCACTTCTGCTCAGATTTAAAGGGAAAAACGCTTCAAGATCAACAAAGCGATATGCCAAAAGACAAACGATTCGACGCAAGTGATTCATCTTAATAGTTTCTAATCTTTGTTAAAACTACAAATACAGTATATTTATTTTATTTATTGTGCTTCTCTTATTTTCTTTACAGTAATTTTACAGTATCTTTGTTCCTCGTACCAGTCTGTATAAGTTCCTTGTTGGATAGTTACTGTATTCTTCCGGCTCGAATATTGGTTTTCCATAAATAGCTCGCCTTCTGTGACATAAAGCCTTACATTAGCATAAGATGTGGATGGCTGTTTCTGTTTCTCTGCCGCATTATCTGCAACTCAGGTTTCCCTTGTACATGCCTATTTTGTTAAAGTGTCCTGTAAGAAAACGATGTTTTGTAAAAATTTTGTGATTTGTAATAACAGTTCTTCAGTTGATTATAATAGTTTTTCCATGGCTTTGTCCCGGTACGTTTTTTCAGTGTTTTTTGCCCGGCTTTGTGGGTACTTTTAGATACTCCCACATCCAGTTGGAGGCCTGTATATTAAATTGATAGTCCTTTTTTTTGCTCTACCTTATCAGCGTTTTTATTTTTTGCAATTCCATAGTGCCTTAGTATCCACAATAGAGTTAATTTGTTATAGCTCGCCAAAGCACTGAGTTCTTCGCGACATTCCCATACTAGCTGGGGTATGACCTTTGGGTTCTTAAATGCTTTCAGTAATACTTGACTGTTCCTGAATATATTGATTCGTCATTAAATTATTTTGCTTGACACACTACAGTAAAGTAAATATCTCTTCTTGAAAAACGGATGGTGTATTTCTCTAATAAAAAGCTTAACTGCATAGTAATGGTCTGTCCCCGATTTTTGATCTGTCTGTGCACCAGATAATTTTTCCAGGTTTGTTTATGTTGCTTGTTTTCTTTGTACATTTATTTTGATCGATTAACTTTGAAATGTTGGCGTCATATGGTCCGTTCTTATGCCAAGTATGCCTTCATTTATATGTCAAATTTTCATAAGCTTCACTTCCATATAATATTTGTGGATGGGTGCATTGCTCAGTCTATTGAGATCCACCCCTTATTTTAAAATGAAGAGAAGGTCTAGCAGTGTCTCCATTGCCACTTTTAGTGTTGTTCTTACGACGCTCGTTATTCCTAGACAAGCAACTCTTTGCATCTCAGTATTGTTATATCAATTCTTTTTTCACCATACCAAAGCTGCGCATAACATCTTGGGTTGACCATTGTGGTGTATATGCAATACATCGCTTTTGGTTTTAAGCCAAATGTTTTTCCATGAGATCGTTTGGTTAACAGTAATTTTCTCATACATTATAAAAACAATCATTTAACAACGAATACTATTTATAATTTTAAAAAGCATGAAGTTACTTATGGAACAATGAGTAGAGAAAGATTTCAGTATTTGTTAGACTACTTAAGATTTAACGTCAAAACAAGAAAGCAATAAACGCTTTTGCCGTTGTTTGGAATATTTGGTATATACTTATTCAAAACTGCAAGAGCTCTTAATCTTACTATTGAAGAAAAACTAGTAGCTTTTACATAAAAATGTTTTTATTACATGTACATATACAATATACAGTATGATATTAAAATTGTAATAATTTGGGATAAATTTGAAAATATATGTTAAATGGAAGTCCGCATTTTGGAAAAATATAAGGCCTACTTTTAGTTGTGAATACGCAATTGGAATTTTTCCATGGATTCTCGCAATCCAATAAATTAATTCATTACCAAAAAACCCTACAAAATCATCGTGGTAGGTACCCAGCAATGTGTGTTCTATGTGAGCTTAAAAAGGGAGACGGATAGAGGAGTAATACTTCTTTAAAGACCATAGTCTGAGCCGGTTGATAGTGCCTTATAAGGGCCCCAGGTCAGGTTGCAAATGAAAACCGATCAATGTGGACGAGAATTTTTCCAACAGCGGAAGAAGCAATAGAACCAACAGCGTTTGACTTAGAGGGGGTGACTGAGCAAGGTTTTAACACTCTAACGTTGTAAAATTTAAAAAAGTGAAGAGTGTCAGGGTGAAACTATTGAAAACTATTGAAAAAAATCCCGACTGGAAATTCACACCTTGCATAGAGTGAGTCTTATTGGCTAGAAGGAGGCATATTCTGCTTAGAATTTTCAGGATCGCGATTTAAACCTTGACTGTAAACCTGTAAAACACCGGATTAGTAAAATAAGGAGAAACACATTAAAGATGTAAATGTAGAACGTATAGGGTTTGCCAATAAAAAAGAAAGAAGTAATAACGAAACTAGATAATATGAAGGTCTTAAAATATATAAAAATTACATTTATATATGAAGTGTAGTTGAAAAGGGTAAAGAGCAAAACGCGGGGCCTCAATACTCATTAAAAAGATAATAGTAATAGAGTAATAAGTAAGTTACACTTTTGGGAAGAGGTCAATAAACGTTTGTAAAAATTAAAATAAAACTACAAGGACAAAACATGACAATCGCGCATTTACTGTAAACGACGACACATAAGCAGATAAAAGAAAGAATTGAAAGGAAATAAAATAATACAAGAGTGGTAAGATGTAGAGAAGTGATGGACGACAAAGGAAGGCGACTGCTCTAGTTAGGTGGAGAAAATAAGTTGATGACCGTTAGTAGCTTATTTGAGCATAATCTAATTCACGATGGGTTTAGATAAAATATTGACGTAATCATTGTTTTTTTTATAAAATGTTTATTTGCCAGATCAACACTTTTGTATTATACATGGCATTGTTAGTATATGTTACAAGTGACTATTGTAACTGATGAGGTATCTTGATTCCTCTGACACCGCTGTGCAATTATTAGTCTTCGTCCGATAAGAATTGGTCTTGGGAGTCTTCGTTTTAGCCGGGAGTGAATGTTCCGCTTGCCAAGGTTGTAGTGATCTGCTCCATCGCATGCTTTGATGTTAAGAAATTCTTTGGTGCTTGTTTTTATGTACTCTTTTATTGTTGGAACTCCTAGTTCGTAATGTAACTGACTATTTCTGATGAACCACGGCGCGTCTATTGCAAATCTTAGAACTTTGTTCTGTAGCCTTTGTAGTTTGATTATGTTTGTCTTTGATGTGGTACTCCAGATTGGTACTGCGTAAAGTGCTAATGGTCTTATGAGGAAAGCGTACATCATGATTGCGCATTTGGCTTTTAGTTTTGATTTGCGATTTAATAATGGGTATAGCTGTGCTAGTCTTGCATAACCCTGATTGAGTTTATGGTTGATAAGCTGCTTCCAAGAGAGTTTTGTGTCTAAAAGTACTCGTAGATATTTTACTGTTTTATCAGAGGTATTCCATTCAATCATTTGGTTGTTGACATAAATGTTAGGTAGGTGGAGAATTCTCCTGGGTGTGAATATTTTTGCTTGGCATTTGCTCGAGTTAATTTGAATATTCCAGTCACTAAACCACTTGGATAATTTATTTATAGCGGCCTTAGTACTTGTGCTGCTTTTGTTAGATCGTTGCTTAGTGTAATTATGACTGTATCGTCAGCGAATGTTGCTAAAGTAGCTTCTACATTTGGCATGTGGTCCCAGTATACTGCCCTGAGGGACTTCAGCTCGTATACTTTTGGTATCTGAGACTTCGGCATTTATTTTCACTGCGAAGTTTCTGTTCTCAAGAAAAGAGAATAGTATTGCCTTTAGGTAGTTGGGTTATCTTAGTTTCAGTAGTTTTCTCTTCAGCCCCTCTAGCCAGACTTTATCAAAAGCCTGTGCTACATCAAGGAAAACGGCTGTTGCGTACTGTTTGTTTTCGTATCCAGTTTCGATTGTTTCAACTATTCTCTGGAGTTTGTGTGTGGTTGAGTAGGTTCTTCTGAAGCCAAACTGATGTGGGGGTGGTATGTTAAGTAAGGTTACTTCTTTATTGAGGCTAGAGTAGATAACTTTTTCTAATAGCTTGGATAGAGATGTTAATAGACTTATAGGTCTGTAGTTTTCTAAGCGTTTTTTGTCCTTTCCTGGTTTAGGGAATAGCAGTATTATGGCGTGTTTCCATTCTTTTGGGAAGTGGCCCATCCTCAGGCAAGCATTAAATATTGATGTTAGGTAAGCTATGGATTTCATAGTTAAGTGTGGTAACACGATATTTGGCATGAGGTCGTTAGGTTCAAACTCTTCAATGTATTTTTGGTACGCGGTTATTTTTACTTCGTCTCTCTTTTTTTAGATGATGTGTTAGGTAGTTGAGCGATCGCTTATCAGATGGGTGTCGACTTTGTTGCCATTGACGTCTTGCTTGGCTCATTTTTTTTAACATGTTCGGTTATGTAGTTTGAGTGGTAGTAGTGCCTGGGTTTATGATACAATTTTTTCTTCGATGTTGCCTTGAGTACACTATTTACAATGGAAGTTGTAAAATTTGATATTGCAACGTCGATTCCTTCTGGTGCTTTCAATTCAGGTGAATAATGTAAATCATCATTTAAAGCTATTTGAAATTTTTCCCAGTTTATTGCTCCGCTTATTAGGCGAGGAGCCTGTGTGTTTATGTGTGGAGCAGCTATGAGTGTTATCAGTACTGGAAGGTGATCCGAATCGAGTTCGCCGATGACTGTTTGATGAATTTCAGTTGGAAAGTTTTTAGTAGGAGCATATCTAAGATGTCGGGCTGATGATCTCTACGATTTGGGGTTAGAATTAGAAATCCAATCTCTGTGAAGATTTTCTCAAGTTTAACGTCTTCCGGGTTTGTCGCTCTGCAGCCCCATAGGGTGTTCTTACAGTTTGGGTCGCCTATTGCAAGAGCAGGTTCGGACGAGTTAAATATTGCAAACAGATCTGCTGAGTTTAGTTTCTTTTTTTGGTTGTTTATACATGCTAATTAGTGTGTTTTTTAGTATTATTTTAATGACAACAGTTTCAATGTTTGGTGTAGGTGGATCGGATGTTGTGTTTGACCTGCTTTTTAACTAATATGGCTACTCCTCCTGCTGCTTCTTCTGATATTCGATCTTTTTTGTGCATTTGGTAGCCTGGTATTTTGAGGTTATCTTCTGATGAGAAATGAGTTTCTGTAACACATGCTATGCACACATTGTACCTTGCCATGAAGGAAATTAATAGTGATCGTTGGGCTTTTATGCCATTGGAGTTCCAATTACGGATTGTTAGCTTTTCTATTATTTTTTGTTCATTATGGGCCATTGAAAAGGAGAGGGAGTAGTGTGTTTGTGATAAATGCTTTAATTTGAGGGATGAACGGGGTTAGGAAGTCGATTAGAATTTTAATTAATTTGTTTGGCTATGTGTTATTGATTTGTTGTTGTGCTTTAGGGTGGGGTATATTGGATGTTTTGTGGCTTATGTTTGAGGGATTATTATTTTGCGTTTGGGTTTGTGATAGGTTTAGGGGGGTGTTCCATGCGTTTTCTGTGTGTAGCCGTCTATTAAGATTTAGTCGGTTTGCCGTTCGTTTTTGGAGTAACTCTGGATGATGTTTGCATCCGCGGTAGCTCGCTGCGTGATTTTGCCCACAGTTTGCGCACGTGGGTGGATCTTGCGCTTTTTTAGGGCACTGATTGTAAAGATGTTTTACTGCACACTTCAAGCACCGGGGTTCAAAGGTGCAATAATTTTTAATGTAAAAATATTGTTGGCAACGGTGGCATTGATGAATACTTGTTGGTTTCCATCTTATCTCAACAGTAACTATTGAATGGCATAATGATTTTAGTTTCAATATTTTTTTGCGTCTTCGGTATCTGTTAACTCTACTACGCATACGGACAGTGGTTTCTTATCCTTGGTAAGTATCGCGTTATTTTAATTATTGGTAGCATTTTAAGTTCGTGCTCGAGTTCCTGAATTGTGAGCGAAATTGTCACGTTTTTAATTACAACACTAAGTGGCTTGCTGTTTGGGTTTTGAAAAGTATGGAACTTGATTTGATTTTTTTAGGTGATCAGATATTTTTCTGTAATCTGCCTACTTTGTTAAATTTATTCTTATTGAATTTGCATTGCAAAATGTTGTGATCTCGCCTGTTGTTATCTGTTCGAAGTCGGATATCAGCTCTTTATGGTCGATATCGCTTTGCAAATAGATGGGCGGAATTTTAATTGTTGATGCTGCGGTTTCTGGTTTATTTGTAGTAGTTGTGTCGGTTTGATTTTTCGTTAATTTATTTTCTATATGAGGTGGCAAATAGAATTTGTTTTGTGATAACTGTGATGGTGTCCACATGTACCGTTTCTGAACTGCATTTATCGGTGGTGATAAGGCATCCGATTTGCGTTTATTTAACGTTTGAATTTCTTTTGGTAGATCAGTTCCGATTGTATTATAATTTATTTTAATATTATAAGTAACTTACTAATTTAACTGCAGAAAGGCGGGCTATAAGATAGCTTTATAGTCAGCTGTGTTGCACAGATAGCGAAGCGTTCACGTAGTGCCCGCACCGTTTCACTCAATAATTCTTTTAATAAATTAAAAGATGAAACAAAATATGTAAGGGTACATAGACAGTTGGAGCACAGATCAGCACATTATATAATAATAGAAAATTTGTTTACACATCAAAAACAACAAGAGATCAGATGAAAGCATAACAAGTATATAACAAGATGCATTTAAAAATAAAGTTGAAATGAGGAAACAGTAGAAGAGATTCAAATGAAATACATAAAATCTAGTATACATACAGTAGTAAATGGGGCACTGAAAAAAACAAAGAGAAATAAAAGAAATGGCATTCTATATAAAACTAGCTAAATGTAGTATTGTTGTATCCATGATCCATAACAAACAAAAAGATAAAAGTTAAATATTTTAATCTAATTTTTTAAGACTTTTAATACACCTAGTGTTGCGCTTCTTAGAATGTATTTTAAACGACACGTTTTTTTTTAAATTTTTGACGGAAATTAATCTCTATATGCATTATAAAGATTCTCTTGGAAATATCGAGACAGCCAAAAGTGGAAGCTAATGAGAGTGAACTGTAACACGCATGCGTGCACAAAGATGATTTTACTGATCGAATTAGTGGGGAATTAGACGCCGGCGAATGAGCACATGTAATATTAGATTCTAGCATTTACAATGATTAAAATAGTAGAGCAAAGATTTTCATTATTTTTGTGCGAAGCTGGAACCTCAAAAACGCTGCATAAATAAAAGCATCATTATCATCAATCCATTTTTTGCGTCCACTGTTAGATATAGGTCTCCCTCATTTTAGTCCATTTCTCTCTACTTTAGGCTGCCTGAATTCAGTTGCCGGCCATTCTTCTGATATCATCCGTTCATCATGTGGGCGGTCTTCCTCTGCTTTTTCTATCGGGTCTCGGCCTCCACTCAAGCAGCCTCTTCGTCCAACTCCCGTCCGTCATCCGGATCATATTTATGGCCCAGCTCCACTTTAGCTTTGATATCTGTGTGGTTATACCAGTCACATATGTTCTTCAATGCAGACAGAAGAGTTTTTTTGTAAAAGGAATTTTAAACATTGTAAGACCCTATAACAAGTGACTCAATATGCATGGCAATTATGTCGAAAAGTAATGTACTGCTATAGGTTTCTAACGTGTATAATAAAGGTTTTGTCATTGATAACCAAATAGAAGTTCCACATTGCTCTCATACGTACAATAAATATTTGGCAGTTTATTATTACACCAGTAATATCTCTGCTCATTATCTTTTTTAGAGAATTAACTAAATTATAGCGTACATGTTGATTGTGTACATTCACTGTAAAACTAAGAAACCAATTACCTCTGCGAAAAACAAATATGCTTTTACCTGTAATAGAAAGTGGACCACAGAACAGTGGGAGAAGGTGGTATTTAGTGACGAATAATATGTTAGAAGAATATTCATATTACAACTAAATATCCAACTGCTGAATGAGAATTGTTGTCTATCTAAGAAGTTTTTTTGAAAAAGTACTTATCCAAGAAAATTGAAACTTCTGTTACTTCTCAACGTAATCTCCGTCTAGACGTAGAGGTACACGATCGTCGCCATGATGATAGTCGGCTGATGAGAACACTTCCTTAGGGGAGTGTTTTGCCTGCTGGAAAATCGTTGATGTAACAGCGGCTCGATTGGAAAATAAGCGGCCACGGAGAATGTTTTTCGTGGTCGGAAACTAATCGCGGCAGTACTTGTCATAATGTCCTGATATTTTGCGATCAGTATTTGTGAGACTTACCTTAAAGAAACTCTCTACATTTTTAGGTTATCATCCACAGATCCTACCGAAATACCAAGTTTAGAAGCGATATCACGCACACCTAATCAACTTGCTCCACTCGCGCAATCATGGTTTCAATCCGGTTGGTTCGTGGTCGAGGCTGTTTCGGTTTATTGATATACAACTCTCGAATTTATTTAAACTTTGGCATCCACGAACGCACATTTTCAACATCCATAACACCTTCACCACGTATCTCACTCAATTGGCGATAAATTTTGATGGGCGTTACACCACGCAAGAGGAGAAAACGTTGTTATTGAACACTAAACCTGTCTACATTGTATAGAAATATTTCTTGCGTCTTTTAAAATAAACCTCATCTTTATACTTACTCTCACTGCTAAGAAAAAATTTGGGTGCCTTAGAACTTGAACGCGCCTCGTATATGGCAAGTAAAAGATAATACGCAGTCTTACTGAAAACATTGCACTTTCCGAGACAAATTTTTTTTAACAACGCTGATAAAATAACAAGGCGTCAGAGTACCCTTTTTGAAGTGAATCTTTGGTTAGGTTACTTACTACTGAACAACCACTGCTAGGTTTTCAGAACATTGTCGGCCCCGATTTACGATCTCATTGCGAGCTGAATTTCCAGACTGCACGCGATACTGTAAGTCTTTAGCAAGAGTGTTGTAATTTATTGCGGTCGTTTTTCTGAATTGTAACACGGGAGATACATAAATATAAGCTGTGTACGTTGCCGTGATAAATATTTCGATTTTCTATATTTATGTCACCACTCTTCTTTGTTGTTTTGTATTCCTAAGATTTACGTATATTGTTTTCTCTTCAAGGTTGGTGATTAATTACAGTTATTTTGAGTAACAGACAAGAAAGAAATATTAGTAATATAGTTTAGGTTTTATTACTAACTGCCAAGAATATTCAAAAGTTGCCATGTATTTAAAACTTCCTTGAAATCTTCGTGCAACCGATGATTGGATTGACGTCTGTTCTACAAGGTCATTTGCGTGTTTTGTTAACTTATAGTTGCATGCCCTCGTAAGTACCTCAATTTCGCTAATTACATGTGGGATTCCCATATCTCTCTGATGTACAATGGCGCGTTTGTTAGCATGGGAGGGTCTTGAATTGGAACCGTTGCAGTATTTTGGTGTAAAATGCTTTTATACAATCAAATAGTTGGTTTACATAGGTCTACATGGGCTTTCATAGTACTTTTTATAATCGATTCCATGTAACCAATACATTGGATTGACTTTTATGCCTAGCAGTTTTTTTTTACTTTGATATGTGCGTTTTATGTGAGTCTATTAATGAGGTGCATTTCAAAGCATCTTATTTCTGTTTTCATCAGTAATAGGATTTTGTTGAATCTAGTTTACTGCTTGTCTGTTGGTAAAGGTTTTTCCTATGAATTTATTATTGTTACTTTATAATTGTTAGTTTAGGTCTATAATAAGTCAAGGTAGTGCTGTAGGTGTTCTGATGTTACTTGTGGTGTTTCACTAACTGCTAGGATAGCCGTATCATCTGCAAATGTAATGATGAAGGTGTTATCTGTGGTCGAGTAGAGATGTGGTCATTATAAAATTCCGAACGTTATTTCATGATAGCCCGATACCACATTATTGATCTTAACTTGAAAGAACCGGTCACAGAGGTAGAATTTTAGCAGAAGGTAGATCTAGATTAAACGGTATAGTATGAGTTTTTTTGTCATACCTTATCGAAGGCTTGTTTTACGTTTAGGAATACAGCGGTACATATCTTCCTTGTCTCAAGACTCCTCATTATTTAAATGATAATCCCGTGGTTTTGATTATCGTTTCCTTGATTTCTTTTAGTAGCATTCTTTGAAACGTCCTCAAACAGCCTATAGGATAAAGATTACGCAAGTCATTTTTCAGATTTGGCAATCATTATGAGTATACTTCTACTGTATCGGAAAGTCAGTTAATCTTAAAATATGCTATTGTGTACGGTAGTAAGAAGCATCAATGCCTTTCTCAAAAGGTGCCTGAAAAAGTATTTTACCTATAATAATAAAAATTCTGTTCAGTATCATGTCATTCTAGATTTAAATTCGTCTATAATGTGTGATAATATCTCGTAAATGTTTATATGTTAATCTCTATTTTGTAGATTGTTGTTTCTTCTTATCAATGTTTGAGAGTGGCTAGGTGCATTACGTGAAAATCGTTGGTATTCGTTGTTAGGGTTATTGACTCGATTCTAGAGAGAAGTAAAGTCATTTGTATTAGGAAGTACTTGTAGACGAATTTTTTTGCTATTCGTGCAGTTTTTTGTCTTTTCAAAGGTCTTGACAAATTTTCCGAGCAACTTTCACCACATAAATATTGGGATGTTTCTTGCACAAGTAAAAGGTTCAGTATGTTTCCGTATGTTCATAGTATTGACATTTCCAGAAAGATTACATTGAAACAATGTTGTTATGTTTTATGTCAAAATTTTTTATTCTTCCCGTTTGGTTTGAGGTCTACCATAAAGAAGAGGCTGCTTAGTTACTTTGTGGCAAATACTTATAATATTACGGATTTTACGACTTTATCTGATTAGTTCGATTTTGGTCTTACCTACTGAAATTGAATAATGTAAATTTTAAATGGGCACTCTATATGCTTTTTTATTTAAGCTGATATGTGTGTTAAATGATGTTTTTATCTTCGAGATATCGCATTAATTTTTGTGGAAATCTGTAGGTGGAGGATTGATTTTAACTGTATCGTTAAATATTATTGATGCACACATTACAATTTTTCAAGAATCTCAAGTAAGGCATTCATTTCCTCATAATTAGTTACACCGTGAATGTAAATTACTGGAAGTTTCTAGGTTTTTCTTGGCTGTCGTTACCGTTATTATTTCTTGTTGCAAGGCTTTTGTATCTGTCAGATGTGCTCAGTTAGTTTGGTTGGGTTGTGGTGAAATTTAATTTGGTCAGCATCATTGTCAATATTGTCTAGATCTGTATTAACAAATTTGTAATGTTGTTGGTGTGTGTTTCTGGGAGATTTTGTTAGCCTAAATTGGATTGCATTGACTGCAAGAATGGAACTGTGTTGGAATATAATATTAAAAAAAGTTACATTATTGTTGATTATCAGGTACAACTGGGAAAATTGGGTAATTTTGTTATTAAGCGTCAGAGATAGTGCACGGCTCTACGTGGGGCGTTACAGCTTTACCATTATTAATATCAGAGTTTTAATATAATTTTTTAATTTTATTGTATACATTTAAATGCATGTTTTCAAAAAAAGGCTATGATATTTACCCTTAAAACAAATAGTTTAAAAGCCGCTAAATTATTTAAAGCAAACAAAGCGAATGGCAAGTTTATTTTATAAATAAGTAATAACAAACTTTATAAAACATTTAAAATACATGGTGACTTTGTATTTTGAAGTGAAAGAGAGGCAGACGTGATTATTATTGGGTCATTTGTAAACAGAGGCCAAAACAAATATTTAATGTCTAACACTTCTTAGGTAAAAATAATATTGAACTAAGCTTTATAAGATAGGAAAATGATGGACAGAAATGTCTATTTCAGGCGCTACTAAATCTTGACTTAGCGTGGCGGTATAGGAAAAATCTAGAGTGGGATGCGACAATCACGCCAGGTGAGCACGTTAGATATGTTAAAACTACATGCTTTTGCGAACAAAAAAAATGTGATGTCTACTTTAAAGAAACCACAAGTAGCTTGGATTATTTAAGCGGGGTGGCAAGAAGTAAGGTCTCATTAGGTAATTTTACAATTAAAAGTACAGCCCACGATGAATAGAAGTGCGGGGTGATAAATCAATTTTCATCACTCCACATATGACCAATGGGGCTATTGAAATTACGTTCAAAAACAGCATAAGGTTTCATATAGTAGAATTGCGTTATATAAACCACTGACAAAGTTAACTGTGGAAATAAAATTATTTGGATCTATTGCTTGCACCGTAATTTTTCAGTTTTGTCATCTCTCAAAGGACGCATTCTACAAATGCTTATTAATAGCGATTTCTGTAACTTAAATAGGTCAAATCTATATAAACGCCAATAAATGTCTTTGTAGTCATACGAGGGAAGTGGAAATCTATCAAGGATAAGCCAAGTTCGCAGACTAAAGCGGCATTTTCCATCACCAGTTGATAGCAATCCGAAAGTGCCGTATATACATCGATTTGCACAGAGCATTTATTCTAAGAAGTATAAAAACACCGACATATTTGCAAGATCAGAACCTCGAGCAACGAGCGTTTAGACCAACTGGTTAAAGAAGCAGTGGCATGGCCAGGAGTACCGATATTTGAGACGGAGCCACGTAAAAAAATGTTATAAAGTAGAACAAGAGCAGGCAGTTGATAGAGCGATAGACTACTTTAACCGGCATACCGTTCAGCTTATCACTGGACACTCGTATTCTGACGGAAGAACCAAAACAAATATGCTTATGGAAAAGTTGGGGAGAAAGAGATCAGGGGCGAGCGGAGAGAGCTCTTATTACGAAGAGGTGGAAATATACACGAACGTAGAAGTAGCTTTTCGAATTGTGTGAGTAGTGGACAGCTCTTGCGGTATCGCGAGGGTTGGGCAAATTAGTGCTGGTGCGCGATGCTAACTTTAAGACTTTAAAATAGTATTGCAACAATTAAGAGGACTGTCTTGTTCCGAATTTCTAGAGTTTTTTACTAAGACAAATGTTGGGGCAGGTAAATTTGCGGCCACGGTAGATAGAAAGAACTTTAAGTATTACAGTAATGTGTAGAGTCCAAAAGTAATAAATACTTTTGCGGAAAAGCTGGTGTAGTGCCGTAAGACGGAACACCATCTGGAATGTATCCACATATTTTGATTAATAAATTAACAAATTCTTTCGTCTATACGTAAACTATACCATCTTCTTCTTCCATCGTAGGAGTCTTGTCAGAAGCGTCGTGACTAATGAAATACTTGTTTTGCATGCTTTTTTACGATTTTTTGTCATCGACTTCTGTTTCGGGCTATTCTTGTGGCCTGTTCGATAGTAAGACCGGTAACTTCTTTAATTTGGCCTGCCCACCTTTTTGGTGATTGTCGCCACGGTTTTTATCCCTGAGTTCTGTCCTGTGCAACTAATCTTTTTTTTGTTGAATATGGCCAACGTATCTTGTAATTTTTGTAATTTTGGATAACCTTGCAGTGTAAGAATTATTTAAGAGCTGTATTGTCGTGGTACAAACATCTTGAAGTATTAAAGGACTAATAAAAACAATAAGTTTGCTATATACTACATTAGTAATAATTAAGAGTCAGGAAGAACGACCTCCTCTTTTCGAAACACCAATAAAAAACATTATACATTCTGTTCAATGTTTTATTGTACCATCGCACAGAACAAAGCTTGCTATCTAATCATCAACTAGTTTTGAAGATGATATTATCCAAATATTTACCCACGTGAGCGATACACTTCTGCAACTTTACCTTAAAATTCTACATTAGTATCGCGTTGCAAATACCAACTTTTAATTTTGTTTAACCTTCAGGTGTTCCCAAAAGAAGAAATCGCAAGAAAATAGGTCTAATGACCTATCCGACCTTGGAATATCACCATATAATGAGATGAGGCGACTTACAAACATCTGTCTTACAGATTTTCGAGAAATTCTCACCGAGTGTGCGGTAGCGTCATCTTGTTGAAATCACAATGGTATATTTCTATGTTCGTCGAGTTTGAGCTCCAGGATACTGCGTAATATTGCAACATAGCGGGTAGATATGACAATCATTGCGTATCTTGTGTCTTCAAAAATACGGCCCTATAATTTCAAATTCCGTAAGTTATATCCTGACTGTGAAAATACAATACCAAAAATTCTGCTTATTGGCTCATCCTATAAATTACAATAAACTTTGTCACTATTGAGCACAAAGGCATCTGCAGCTTTAAGTTCCTAGACCACCATTAGTTTATATGGATGGAACATAATATCATAGTGTAAAATTCCCCGCACACCCCGGTCGAATATTACCAAAGTGAGAGCGTGCTTAGCTTGGGGCTATTTGACAACAGCCTGCCTTAGTGTTGCGATATTTTCGGGTGTCCGAACGGTAGGAAGTCTACCGGCTGATTTCCTATTTAATAATAAATCAGTTTGTCGTAATCCCTGCACCCACAACATTTTCTTGGTCAGAACTTTTTCTTGATGACCTACTAAAATTACTACGAAACGTCTGCTGCATTATAACAGAATCGCCATTTATAAAAGTCTCCTACACAAAAGCATGGTGTTCACCACTTCACGCCATGGTGGGCACTAAAATAGAGGGGAAATTATTTTAGCAAACTCTGCGTAACATGGATTTACAACTTCTGAATTAATTCCTAATTCCTAAAAATTTTCCTTATTTGTTAATGTAATAATCTAAATCATTTTGCACATTTCTGGACAATTAATCATAAACATTGCAGTAACTTAACTGTAGCCCAATTTTAACGGTGCATCGAAATGGAGTTTCCACTTAATTCCTAAAATCGGCGCACAATTAAGCTAACTGCTGTATACCTTTGCAGCCTACTTTTAAAGCGCGATCAGCCGCTTTTTGCCGGCTGCCAAGAGCGAGCCACAAAAGACGATGACGCGCGGTTTTCTTGTAAGCGCATGGTAGTTAGCAATAAATTACACCTTGTAGATAAATTATTTCAAATTGCGGCCGGCAAAATTGACAAACGGGACTGCTGGAGATTGCGGAGCCCGCCAGCTTAACCGTGGCTATTGGTTATAATTGCCATAAATACCAGTATTATAGTTCGGATCAATTTTTAGTAATATTAATTTCTGCTCATGATATCTATTAAAACTTTTATTGCAATAATAAAAGAGATTGTGGCACCCGAATGAAAACGAAAATTATTTAACAGCAGGAGCAAAAAATGCGTACGCCAATTTGCAGCCGCAATTGCCTTATCAATCAACGACGCATTGTGCATTGTTCAGCTACCTTCTCACATACTCATTAGTTCCAATTGTAAAATAATTTAGTGTCTACTGCACATTAAATGGTGGTATCTTCAACATCACGTGCACCTCAGGTAATACTGCTCACATCTATTGTCCAAAAATGACGCTCATAATTAGGAACAATTTATGGCTTGATAATTAATGGCTTCAGTAAAGGCGTGTGTTAGCGATACGTTCACTGCTTTTATTTGAAACTCCTTTGTTTGTTTATTGATTGGATGATACAATTCACACAAGGCTCAAGTAAGTAAGAGCATTTTGTACTTATGAAAGAAAAAACTTTGAGGGTTGCACACTATGCAATACAACATTAATTGTTAAATATAAAAATACTAACACTGAAAGTTAAAATATTTTGTTTCCAAAAAACGTACTAAGTAAAGTTACAATTGTTCTCATCATTCTGAAAGTTTACATATGTTTGTGCCTTTTAGCAATAGAATAAAAAAGATAAATCTTGTTGAAGGTTGAAAGAAAACCTTAAATATTGATGCAAGTTTTTCAAGATGTAGTTACCTACATTAGGATCAGATGCTATATTTAGAAATTTTCTTCTTCTTCTTTAATTCTTCATGCCCTTTCGAGCGTCGGATGATATTTAGAAATCAAAGAAATTTATTTCGCTTCTTTTCAATTTCGGTGTAACTACACACAAATTGATACAGTCAAACAAAAAAATAAAAATATAAATAAATATAAAAACAGAGAAAACACACAAGTGTGTAGAAACAAATTAGAACTTGCACTGCAGACCGTAGGGCGACCTCCTGAGTTGTGGCCGTGGAAAGAATCTGTAATGTCGTTTTGGCTGAAAACTGAATATCAAAATTTTTACTTAGAAATAAACGTTCATCAGTAATTGGAGGAAATGGTGTTGGGAGACGATTGTCCCCATTGTATAACAATATTCAGATTATATAAAAATTCAAAGGTCAGGACGTCCGTCCCTATTTGTCATTAAAGAGAACATCGTCGCCTTCAAGAAAATCATTAATGCGAATAGTGGTGTGACCTAGCACCAAATAAAAGTTTTTGGACGGTCTTGCACCAAAAATTCATATTATTTTGCACGGCTGTCTTTAAGCGAGAAAAGTTTGTCGTTTAATCGACGAACAGATGACAAGACGCGTTTTCCTTTTCGATGACGAACTTCTAATGTAAAATAACGAACATGCTTAAATTCGTGAGGAAACATAGAAGATTGGTTCGTCAACTGGTTTAGAAGCATATAGAAGTGTATAGCGTATGGTGTAAAGTATTTCTACTACTCTATACAAGACTAATAATAATTTTAATAATAAATTTGTTACATCGTTAAATTTGTAAAAAAAATTATAAAGATAATAAACGATTCACAATCTTTGGGAATCTTTAATTTCGGCATATAGGGCTAACGTTTATTAAGGATTAATAGAAAGAGATCCAAACGGAAATTCACATATTGTTACTATTATTGATAAAATTTTACCTAGCAATAAAGATAACAAAAAGCTTTGTAAAGCACTTTAAACACTATTTAAGATGTTAAAGTGCGCTAAGTTGGATACATCTAAGGTATAAGATCAATTAATATATTTTTTTATTAGCACCTGTATACTCTATTACGACAGGCTCATAAGATTAATGTCCCATGTAGTAAAAATATTCCTTAAATTAATACATACCAAAATACATAAAAAAATACGAAACAGACATCGGATATCGACAGTTTGGCTTTCATGGCTTCATTGTACTCATGCAAAAAGTGTAGAGACCAACAAAAAGAATTTCAATAAAGTTAAACACATAATTCTTATAGAATGTCTTATGAGAAAACGACATTAACATTATCAAAAAGCTGGAAGCAGAACGCGGTAGTGAAAACAAAAGTGAGCCTCGCTGAACAAGTCGAAATAAAGAGAGGGGTAAAACAAGGATATATTATCTGCCCGCTTTTGTTTAATTTGTACTTGGGAGAGATATTTTCTAAGACACTGAAAGATGCTCATCAAGGTGTCAAAATGTATGGTGAAATAGTGAACAACTTGAGGTACGCTGATGATACCGTGATAATTGCCAAGGGCGAAGAAAATCTGCAACAACTTCTGAATAAAGTTGTTAAAGGAAGAGACAAATACAATCTAAACTAACATAAAAAAGTGATAGTGTGCTCCAAGAAATTTAATGTTCAAGTAAATGTGACTATAAATGGACAAATACTGCAGCAAGTTAAGAAATTAAGTATCTAAAATAATCTGAACAAAGGAAATCGTGAATTAATCTTATATATCAAAAGGCAAAAAACAACTTATCTAGTCCACATACTGCGCAATAACAAATCAAATTGCCCCAACTAATAATCAAAAGACAAATATACACAGACGCGGCCCAGGAAGACAACAAACATCATGGATGAAATATATCTGAGAATGGGTTGGTTTGAAGGGCGAAACATAATCAGTGATGCAAAAAACAAAAAAACGCTATGGTTATGGCCAACCCCAGCTAGTAAGAAGGCACCTGAAGAGGAAGATACTCTATCAAATATATAATAGTAGGACAATAAATACAACTTGTAGTTGATCCAACACCTACGCGACAGCAAAACCAACAAGGAAAATATTTAAAGCTCGATTAAACGATAAAAAAATTTTGCTTTATATTTTATAGTAGATTACGATAAAATAACCCTAAAACTGTAAAATATCGATAGTTCGTACGCTAAGTGAATGCGTACAAATAACTGATAACCTGAATATGTTTAGTACAACATGAGATAAAGGGTCATACACAATACATTTGAAAAAACAAATTCTTAATTGGAGAATTACGCAAATAATCATAAAAATTCATTTATTGTAGGCATCGGAATATCATTATAATGGAGTGTACACTACAAATACATGAAAACTGTTGAGAATCGTCTGAGAATTCGACACATCTGTAGATCTGTTTCGATTACATGACAAAAGGACGAAAATTTAGGAAAAGACAATGTGCAATATTTTTATTTACTTTCAAAACTTCACCTTTTAGTAAAACTTAGTATTAAGATAATTAAGTTTAAATAATAATTGTTTGAGGAGAATATGTAAGACTTTATTTGTATTTGTAACTTTTTTGAAAAAAATATACTTTTTTATTTTTGAACTACATATTTACGTTTACATGTAAAGTGTACAAAACATTTTTTTAAATAACTGATTAACGAAAATGATGAACGACTACACAGAAGCCAAATGTCGATGTTTTATGTTTATAACATATATGACAAAAGCTATTAACATATTCAAATATTTTTTAACGATTACTTAAGACAAATCTTATTCTCATACCAATAAAAAAATACTTTGTTATTTTACATAAACTTTGTTAGAACTTTTAAAGGTTATGGTTGTTTTATCTTGGCTAAGTCAATGTATACGATATGGTAAAGAAACTGAAAAAGCTCTTGCTATGTACTAAACTAAAAGTAAATTAAACCCTTGTCTGTCTTACTTTTTATTTAGATTTTTTTATTCAAAGCTCTTGATACTCAAATCTCAATTATCTAATAAGTAATCGATTAGACTATGATTTGAGTTAAGAAATTGGCGTTCTTTCTTATCTGAACTCTACCTATAGTTGTGTATCATTTTACTTAATTCAGGACTTATACAATCTGCAACAAATACTACTAAAGAGAGCAAAACAATCGACTCATTGGCTACACGATCATTTTTGTATTTTCTTTTTGTCTAAAGAAAATGAAAATAAAAATATCAATGTGCAAGAAGTATCTTTATTATTGAGCTTTAAAAACTGTTGCTATTGCGTTAATCGGATGACGCATTCAAAAAATATGCATCACAAACGGGGTTTAAGGAATCTTGCTAAATGTAACGCACGTGCGCGACGGCTGTGATTGTCCTACAGTACGCTTGCAATTCGGTAATTCATTTCAGTCACTTATTCTTGTTGACATAAGTAAATGTGGATACCACAGTTACCGAAGCAGCTCAGGCAGTTGCATTGTTAAAAGAGGGCCTCAGTCAGAGGTCCCTGACGAATCGACTAAATCTGAGTCAATCAACTATGTCGAAAGTGTGGCGTCGGTACCGACAAACCGGTGACTACGCCCGCCGGCAAGGAGACGGCCGTAGGCGAGTGACAACAGAAAAAGATAATCGATTTTTCGTCTCAATATCCCTCAAAAATTGACATATGGCTGGCGTTGACTCAAGCAAAAGCTGAGTGCGGCCAGAGGTGTGGTCGCTAGCGCTTGGACAGTAAGAAAAAGACTGAAGGTAGCCAACCTGACCCCAAAAAATGCAGGTGTGTGTCCCAAGCTTACTGCAGTCCAAAAGCAAAGGGGACTGAAATTTGCTCGCAAACATCTCGATTGGGACCTCGGCTATTGGAGTCAGATATTCTTCACCAACGAATCCATAATGTGCTTACATCGCAACGACAGGAGACGTTGGGTCTATAGAAGGCCAGAGAAGCAATTTGCCCATTGCTGTATTTAAAAAACTGTAGCATATGGAGGTTGTTCTTGCATGTTGTAGGCGGGCATTTTCATGCACGAAAACTGAATTGGTTTTCGTGCCTAGTTGGGGACGTGGAGGAGGTTTAACAGCGGACCGCTACATCAGAGATATTCTGGAAGAACATGTTGTTCCGTTTGCGGGATTTGTTGATGAGGACTTTATGCAAATGCACGACAATGCGCGATGCTACACCGCGCGAGTGACTGCTATCTATCTGGCTGACATCGGTACACCGAAAATGGACTAGCCTTCGCGCAGGCCAGACTTGAATCCAATTGAGCATGTTTAGGGTCAGAAATCTTGCAACAGGAAGCGTGATGAAACTAAGAGCGGTGTTGATTGAAAAGTAGGGAGCAATCCCTCAAGACAACATAGAGAAAGTCATCCGATCCATGTGTAATCGCTTGGAAAGTGCAATTAGGAGTAGAGGTGCCAAAGCCATATATTGAAAAAAATATTTAAATTAATTTCAACATTGGATTTTATTCTATTTCCTTTCAAAATCACCTTTTCTCTTTCAACTCTTTTGTGTTACTTATATTCTTAGGCCCATAACTTTGTCAGAAACCACAGTTTTTAAGATTTCAACCAGTACTTTATTTAGAATGCTATCGAAGTGAATATACATTCTTTCAGAACGCTAGTATGTTGCTGAGTTGATTATTTTGATAATTACATGTAGAGCAACCCACCATTTTTTGTTTTCTGAAATTTCCAACCATAGTGTCCCTTTTGGTAAAATCTGTGTGTCTCTACTATAGTTAGCTTTTTAATATTTGCATTTTGCTTCTTTAACAAAACGAAAAAACATTTTTTGAACAGATTGGTTACTGAAAATTAAATAGGCCCAGCAGTAAAAAGTAGTTAACGGTCGCAAATCTTAATATTTGCTAAGCAAACCTTTTCCTTTGTTGACTATCTCCTTAACAGCAAAACTTCAAAATAAACTATTCTCGTTTTCGAGCAGAAATCTAATAACCGAAATTCAATTCACCCCCCTTCCCACAAATAAAGACAAAAAGATTAGCAAACTGTGGCCACTCTAGTAATGCATCTCATTTTTGTCCTGGGCACCTTATCTATCTTTGCAGCAAATTTCAATTGAAACCTCCATATAAGCCAGGAAGCCGCCTTGTTGAACGATGTACTGTTTCAATTCAACTGTAGTCCAACATGTCCAAGTAGATCATCTTACTGATAGTGGGCTCTTCTAAGAAAATAGTGCATAAAATATTTGCAGGTAATGCCTTTTGGAAATCTTCTCAAAACCGTTGTTGCACAGTTACAATAAACGAAAGTCTTGCCTACTCCCAAATATAAAATTACTGCTTACGTTTACTAAACGTTTTATTTACTAATTTCGCTTCCTAGCGACAAACCATGGCACATTTGGGCTAAATTTTTTAAAAAAATACTTAATGATTTTGGTTTCTATTGGGGTAAGAATTATCATGACCTGTTTCGTTTTACAGACTTGTGAATAACCCTGTATATAAGCATTTCTAAATAAAGTTATTTGCATGGAATGTGAAAGAATATTCTACAGAAATGTAGTAGTTTTAGTAACACAAGTTTAAAAAGAAATTTGTAATTTTTGGCCTACAAAATTTAGTGTTGGCAAGCACTGTAGCTGCAGCTCTAAACTATGAACAAAACATGTAATTCTTTAATAATGAAATAGTAAGTTACCAAAGTAAAAAATTAATGTTCAAAGTATTTAATTACATAGAAAAGCATTTCTTATGCTTAAGAATAAAAAGTTCCTAGGGCAAGACCAAAAACTGTAATTTTGTGGAGAAAATATATATCATAGAATAATAGGTGGAATATTTTGATATATTAAACGACAATATCAAAAATTATTAAATTTATCTGCAATACTTTAATATTGCAATTTGATTTAAAAACATGGTATTTACTTCACGGTACAAGGTAGGTTCAAACTATTTTTCTTTTTCTTCAAGTTGATTAAAAAAGAAATGAAAGAAGGTATCCAAATTTGTTTGTGTAAAATTGGAAATTTTATTTTAATATATTTTATTATTATTATATATTTCCTCCTCTGAGGAAACAACGGGCGAGAGAAGAAAACAATTGTAGGTGAAGGTAACAGTTTTGAAACTGCAACGGTAAATGGTAATGACAAGAAATTAAAGGTGTTAATAGAACTGGATTCTAAAATCAGATATGCTAGTGCTAATTTCTCAAATTAATAAGAATGATGTCCATCTTATTAGAAACTTGGGTATGCCCGATTGGATATTTAAGATGTTTATTAATGGCGTTTGAGTTCGACTATGAGCTTAAAAGCTTTAAAATACCTAAAAACCAAAGAAAAAAAGGTTATACTGCGTACAAAAAGACCAATGACTAATAATTAGTAATTAAAACTAAGTAAAAAAGCTTTCTCTTCATCCTACGCATAAATAAGGTAACAGAGATGGAATCTAAACGAATGAAGAAAGGCAAATCATATTCTTCTTTTAATTCTGATACATATTATATTTTTAGTGTAGTCAATGCGTCAATCAAGCAACACGATATATTCCTATGCTGGCGATTAATTTTTGCTTGAGAGCATTGGTGGCGTACGCTAGGAATGAGAATATGAATGCTCAATATGGAAATCTTAGGATTCTTCGAAAAACTATAATTAGTGTACATCAGAGTGCGGAACAGCTTAAGTTAGACATTTCTCTTAAATTTTTACCAAGCTCTCCACCCTCACCTGAAGAACCAACACCTGGTACTACTATCTGCACCATCACAACTTTGTAAAGCCGTGAAGCTCTAATAACTCAGAATTTATTTTTCAGTCCCCACTATACGATTGCAGTACATCAAGGACATCTCGGGCATTTATAGTAAGTCTGATTTTAAAATAAAAATGTTAAGTTTATTACATTTACAGTATAAAAGTATTATACATTTTCATAGTTGATAGTGTGCCTTATTAAAATTATTATTCGTCTCTTTTTCGTAATGTAATTGGAGTAACTACGAAAAAATGGGCAATATTAGACCCATTTTTAAATATATTTAAAACCCTACAATCTATGTTTGTACTAATTTTAATTCATACAGGTACAATGTCTCTGTCTATGTGCATGCTTGTCAAAAAACGCTTAGACTGTATTTAATTTTGGCAGGTAAGTCAAGTCTATAACCTTCTATATAAAGTTTATTATTTATTACGGTTTATTTTTATATAAATAACATTTTTAAATTAGCAGTTTAGACACTAATGGAAAAACAAATTTTTAAATACACAAATACCAGTCAGCCACAATTCAAAAGCATAAAAAAACATAATTGAAACTAAATAATAAATTAGCAAAACTTCCTATCAATCTTAGTTTGCACGTTTGTCTGTATGTACAAATTCCGGAAACATTCGAACTGTATTTGATTAAATTCGGAAGAATGGTTACCAAAACTGTAAATGTGTTAAATGTATCATTTTATTACACCTAAATTTAAGAACAGAATGCCCCTAAGAGACAAAGGTCGCGTAAGATTGCAATAAAACTTGCTTGAATTAATGGGCACTTTGTTAAGGCATGCAAGCTGTAAACCCATAGAAACCTTCTCGTCTATAAAAAAGGTGCAGAGCTATTAAATTTCAGCATATACAGCGAGAAATAGCGGATTATCTAATCAAACTTTAGCCCACATGCACTTTAACCGAGAAATAATTATGGCTGGCACTAAAGTTAATTCATTTTTAGTGTTCTAGCAAAGAAGCTTTTGAATACTACGGCTAGCCCAAAATAAACACAATGTTGTTGGTCTATATTTTAGTTATTCAAAATTGCTGCCGCTAATTCTTTTGTTGCTATTAAACCGCACATTATTCGTGTTATTTGGAATTTTAACATTTTTCGCATCAATCTGTAATTTAAAAATTGCGCAGAGATAATTTAAAACAAGAAAATATGAAGAAAATTTTGGACGCTGGAATTCTTAGAGATTTTGCGGAATAACACACAAAACAAATTAAATAAGACGTGGAACATCAATGCACAGTTAACGCACCAGATGAGATATTGCAATTTAAAAAAGACAAAGGGCGAATCATAAAGGTTATTATATATAAAGAAAGAAAGAAGAGAATAGAAAAATCTACTCACAAGTGATAGACAAGAAAAGTACCGAGGACTGAAAAAAATTTATAGAAAATGTGCCACTGCAAAAGAAAGATATATAGAGGAAACGTGTAAAGAAGCAAGTAATCTTTTCAAACCCTACAAAGTAATATAACATTTGTTTAAAAGGATAAAGGGAGTAGATCTAGGCGAATACACTAAAGCAGTCCAGGAACTAAAAATAATAACTTTTATTGGTAATTATTAGGAGTTTAAGAGAAAGAAACTATGACATACATTACCAGCTAACATAAAAAGGAAAAAATTTTCGAAAAAAAATTTCACGCTCAAGTAGCACATATCTCCAAAATTCCGGAAAAGGGAATAATGAAAGGAAACGTAAAGTGGCCAAAACTGTTTAAATTATTGAAAGATATTGATGTAAAGTTCAGAGATGATAAATTATTCTCAAAATATATGAGCAAATAGTAGTCGTAATAAACTTCGAAGAAGTAAAGAGGTAAAAATAAAAAACTATTAGACAAAACTATGTGCTATCACCACCACTATTTAATACAAATATACAATTGGCATTAAAGAAACTACAGAAAAAAGTCAAGACAGGTATTAAAATACAATGAGAAAGAATTACGATGCTTACATATGCACATAATATGGCCTTACTGGCGAGACTTAAAAGAAACATCCATGTAACACAAAAATAAACGATATGAAAACCAAAACCCTAGCGTCCAAAAAAAGCACAAACACAGCAAACAATAATTGTACTTGACCATTACAGTAGAGCACGTGGAAAAATTCGTATACTTAAGACGCAAAATAACAAAATATGGAAAAAGCAACAAGAAAATATAGGACAGAATACATCAAGCTACATTAGCATTTTCCAAGAAGATTGAGAATTGAGAGTAGCAAACAACTTCTGAAGACATTCATCTGGAGCATAGAACTCTGGAAGCGAATGAGAGCAAACAATGAAATGAAGTACTATAAAGAAAGAGTTGAACGAAAACGCCCCAAATTATAAAATATTGGAAATACTGGAAAACTATGATGTTAAATCAAGCCAATTAATAGATTGATACCGTGCGGAGCTATTACTTCTCTATGAGAGGGGGGAATTGATCAGATATGGTGGGTACTGGAGAAATAAAACACAAGGGGAAGACCAGAACCACTAGTAGCGTCTGGCCTAGAATTAGCGGCTAATATATAAAGTTCTCCAAATTGGCAGTTTTAGAGTTAAAGAGCTTAACATTTTAAGTCATGTAAAACAAAAAATAATAACACACAGCTGGAAATCCACACCTCACAAGGAGGAAGCCCCCATCTTATACGGAATCTTCAGAATTTCAAAATCCAGTTTATTTAAATTTCAACCAGAAAAAGGCAAAGAAAGACAGAAACATTACTATGCCAACACGTAATACACAAAGATGGAGAACAAGAGACAAAGAAATAATAGAAGGATTCAAAAGAATTAACTTAAACATTCTGATAATCATAGAAACGAAGAAGAAAAATAAATAAAATGGAACATTCACTGTTGTAATGGTGTTCTCAAGCATTAAAAAACCGTAGCAAAGATTGGAATATTAATAAAAAAGAAACATGAAAAGATTAATGGCTGGAAACCTATAAACGAAATAATTTACAAAATAGATTTATGGAACAGATATAAATATATTAGGAGTCTAAGGATCCACGGATAATAGTCTAGATATAGGAACAGAAAATTTCATAGATATGTTGCTGTATAAAATAGGAAAAATAAAAACAAGGTAAGAATTTGTAGTTTTAGGGAACTTAAATGGAAAAACAGGCAATAAGAATGTTGACACAGTGGAATGGTTTGGGGAAATAATTATATATATAAAAAAAATTAAGAGTGACTGCTGCTGCTGCTGCTGTCACACAGGTCAAAGGCCAAATCGTTCGTGGCTTTCCAACTTCCGAATGGACAAATCGGTCCGGCAGGCGCGACAGGTATAGATATGTTCCGAACCGCAAGCAATGGAAAATTTTCGTTTGAGAGCGGGTAAATAGCATTATATATATAAAAAGTTAAGAGTGCTGCTCAGCATGCTGCTGTCACACAGGTCAAAGGTTCAAATCTAACTGTATACGTAAAGCTTGTCCGTGGCAACGGCGTAGCGCCAATCCGTCAAAAGAGCTAATCGTGTATTTACTACTGGCGAAGGCGCGACTGTCGAGGTTGGACTATATTTCCGGAACCGCAAGCATATGGAAAATTTATCGTCTTGAGAGCTAAAGACACATCATATATAATGCGAAAGTTATGATTGCTGTCACCAGTGTCAAAGGTCAGAAGATTGCAACTTCTAAGCATTGTAGGTATACGATATAATGCGTTGTCATAACGGCGTATACAAATTATGTGCAACAGATGCTGCTGTACATCAGATAAGTTTTTATTTATTTTTAAAACTACTATTGCTGTCAATGAGGCTCATAGTATGTCGGAGTTGGACAATAAACTGAGTCATAATACTAAAAAAAATTATCCTGCTTATAAAGACACATCATATATAATTCGAAATTTGTTGATTACCCACCATGTGGTAAACCGAAAAGATTGCGGCTTCTAAGCATTGTAGGTAGAGATATTTAAAGAGGATTCCCCTCGTACAACATTAAATACAAAATAACGAATGGCACGTACTTATGTATAACTATACTTAAGTTCAAAACAGCATACTATTTAAATTAATAATCGACTACGTCATAATTAAAAAGAAAACTATAATAACAATAAAGGATGTGAGAGTGAAAACGCATGCGGAAATCCCCAGTATTGGTTAATTGTAAAAATGACATTTAAGTAGATAGCAAGAAGGGGAATAAAAAACCAGCGAAGCAAGGTATATTCGATAAGAAAATAAAAACGATTTAAGCTGTATCTCCTTCACGATAAGACAGTAAGACATTTATATCAAAACAAATTAGATACAAAATTATTTGAATTTAGATACGACAATATTAGGGAAATATATTCACATATAAAATGTAGTAAAACAAAGGAACTTTATGTGAGATTGTTAAATATTAAAATGGGAGACGATCAAACAAAATTATAAGCAGAAAAATAAAAAAGAAGAAAAACTAGCAAAAGACATATGCAAAAATAGAACAATATATTGACAAGACAAGAAACTCCGAGTTATTCGGAGTTATGAAAACCTTAAAGACAAATAGAAAAGAAAATATATGTACACCTTTTATAAAGAATGAGGAATAAAAGAGACAGTAGGAAGAACTCCTAACAAAAACTAAGTTTCAGTTCTTAAATACACACGAAGAACATACACAAAACGAAGAGAAAGGTGAGGTCCTTATCGTTTAGATATAAGTAACCAAAGCAACAAAATCTATTAAAAACAATAAATCGACGTAACCTAAAGGAATCTCACCTGAATTAATTATGTATCAATCTAGAAAACCTCACCATATGATAAAGTGAATGTTCCAGAAACTATAAATGGCAAAGAAATACCTCAAAACATCAATTTTAAAAAGTGTGATAATTGAAATGAACATCTTTATACATTGAGTTTTGCTGACAACCAGGTATTAATTGCGCGGGAGAAAGAACACTTAGAATATGCACTACAAAAACTTAAAAAGGAATACAAAAAAGGAAGACTAGAAATACTCCGCTAAGCCGATCCCAACCAAGGGCCTTTCCATTCAGAAGGTAGGAAAGGAGGAAGGATCGAGAAGTAAGCTCTTGCAAAAATCTAGGTTTGGCTGGTTCCGGCTGAAGACCCTTGTCCGGAGTTACAAATGAATTCTACAACGATGGAAAAGACGAAAAAAGATAATTGTAAATTCGGCGGACACGACGGAAGTGATTTTAGTGCTAATATAAAATAAATAGCAGTGTTTAACCCAAAGTTGGCGTTTGCATCTAGGAGACCGACCAAAAACAGAACTCGCTAACAACCCTGACCAGCGTAGAGTTTAATAGGCAAAACCCCTACTTCTACTACCAAATGTCAAATTTAAAGAGAACGGATCATACGGGTGGAACAACGGCTCTGACACTACTAAGGTAGTCTTTCCCACAGATTTTGGAGGGACCAAATATTTGGTATAAAATAAGAAAAAGATAAAATATACAACATTGCACATAGGAACGATAGAATACATTGACTAGAAGAAGAGCTGTCGAAAATAAAATAGAGCATAGTGGACCAGAAGTTAGAAGAAAAGTCATAAGACTGAATTCAGACAATGTGTTGCATCACTTAAATTGCAAGCAAAACCCAACAAGAGGCGTGGGTTTTATCCTATTCAACAACATCGCGGACAGCATAAAGACGTACAAATCTGGAGAGGCAGGAGTGTAAATAGCCGCTCTCGTGGTGCGGTGTGGGATAGTAGTACGGACTATTGAACGTCAACCGATAAGGCAAATCGTCCCTTAAACGGCCGTCGCGAAAGCAGATGGGGCGGTACCGATATCAACCAACGAGTATTGCCAAATCGCTCACCTGAATCGGCTACGGCTTCGTCGGCGATGGTTCCACGGTGGCACTGCTGCGCTGTCTTCTGTATGTTGCGGGTATTAAAACACACGACCGAATTGGCCGCGCTGCGATCGAGTATTGCGGGTTGATAAGAACCGAATTGGCCGCGCTGCGAGATGCGTATGTCGCCGGGCTTCGCGCCTGGCTTGGCGGTAGGTCTTTGCGGGCAATTTATTGACAGCACCTTTCATATCAAAGCGCCGAGCGTATGCAGACTTGTCGACTGAGCAAAAGCCCATATGCCGTTTTGTATGCGACGGCAAAACGTAGCAGCAGATATCCAAGGCCCGCATGCCGCCGCGATATAAAGCGGTTCAAGGGTGAAAAGGCCGCCACACCAAAATCAATGTGAGAAAGGGTTGCGTATGTTATAGCAAAGCTGAATAATAACATTTTCCTGCAAACAGTTCAGGTATATGCTCGATTTAACGGAATATAAAATAATTATAGCAGACTTTAATGCAAAGTTGGGCAACATAAGATATGAAGAAGAGCACAGAATGGGAGATTTCGGATATGGGATAAGAAATAAAGATGAAAACTTATTTGCAATAAATTCATTCTTTAAGAAAAAACCACAAAATAAATGGACATAAATCAGTCTAAAAAGCGATATCTAAAATAAAATCAATTATGTGTTAACAAGAAACGGAGAAATAGTCACATATATCAGTGTGCTAAATAACTGTACTACTGGTAGTCAGGTCAGGGCCAAATTACACATAAATATAAAACTAAAGAGAGCAAAAAGAATGAAGAGTAATACATTTAAAGTCAGTACTCAAACATCAAGAAAAAACTTTGACAAACATCAAAAAAGAATTAAAAAATCAGTTACAAGACACGGACTATACCAACATAAAAATTGACGAAGCTAATAATAACTTAAAAGAAACAATTATAAATTCAACCCAAAAAATAACCACAAAATAAATTTAAAAAATTAGAACACTGTCCCCCACGGTAAAACAAATGTCGAAGAGAAGAAGGGAACTAGCACAACAGAACAAACAAGAGACTGTAGAACTCGTTGAACTAAATAAATTATTAAGAACTATAAGACAAAATAAAATTACGAAACAAGTTATAGTAAAGAATCAAAATATGAAAGTATTAAGACCGAACATAGGCAAAAACCAAATAATAGCAATAAAAGATAAAGAAGGGAAAGAAGTAAGAGTTATCGACGAAATAAACTCTATAGTGAAAGTATTTTATGAGGAATTATATAAATCTCAAAAAGAACCTTACTTACAAAAAAAGAAAATAATGAACATAAACTCGGAGCACATGCCGAAAACAGAACAAGACGAAATAGCAAGCCCATTTAATTTAATGGGAAATCAAACCCCTCCCCCCCGGAAAAGAATACCTAACAAAATAATTAATGATTGAAGGAGGAGAAAAAACAATAAGAGCGTTGAAGATGTTGTCCAATAAATGTTTGTAAATTGGAAAAATAATGTTAGAGTGGAAACAATATTATTGTGCACAAAAGGTGGCCCATGACATTATTATCTCAACGATATAAACTTTTGTTGAGAATAATAACTAAAAGATTAAATAATAAAATAGAATTGTATCTATCTAATAAACTAGCCAACTGTCGTGAGGGGTTCAGTACAGCAGATCGCCTATTAACCCTTAAACTACTAATCAAAAAAGTAAATAAATACCACCTTCCTTTATACATATTATGGGAAATATTATGGATTATGGGAAAGCATTTAAACATTGGCAATACAACAAAGTCATGGAGTAGTGAGATAAACCACAGATACATGATGCCCATCAAAGATATCTACAAAAATACAACAATAACAGTTAACTTATTAGAAGAAACAAATCCAATTCAGATTTAAAGAAGAGATCATTAAGGCGATCCAATATCTCCTAATCTATTCATACTAGCACTTGAAGATGTTTTCAAAGGACTAAATTCAAAGGGAAAAAGCATGTAGAAGAATATACATATATAGGGCAAAGGTTGCACTTAATAAAAAAGACCAAAAAATAAAAATCGCAAAAAAACCAAATTGGAACACTCCGCCTTTAGTAGATTAAGTTATATATCGAAGAACAGAAAGTTACCCCAATATCTTAGGTCAAAAGTATTTGATAGGTGTATACTACCTGTTATGACTTATGAAGCTCAAATCCGGACTTTGGCAAAAAGAAATGTAGGCAAGCTCCAAAGAGCCACGGAGCGCCAAACAACTCTAAAAGCAAAAAACGTAACACAGGGAAAGAAAAGAAGACAAAAATTACAAATATAAGAGAGAGGGTAGCTAGACTCAAGTGGCAATTCGCAAAACACAATGCCCACCAAACAGATACCATGTCAAACGCACGACTGTTAGATTGGACACCATGGTTAGGCAAAAGAACCAGGGGATGACCGCAAACGCGATAGTTAGAGGATGTGAAGCGTCATGTTGATCTATCATAGAAAAGAATCGCCCAGAATAAAACAAGATGGAAGAAACAAGACGAGCATTGAAGACGTGCCATCGGCAAATGGATTGAAGCAGGTTACAGAAGAAAGAAAAAGAAGAAAACACAATGTGTAGCAACCGATAAAAACTTTTAGAACAAACAGGTAAAAGACGACTAAATTTTGTTTTGTGGGACAGACAACGAAAACAACCAAAACAAGAATATACAATACCATGATACGAGATGTAATGACTTATGAGACTGCAGCATGAATACAAAAATTAAGAACAAAACTACGCCAGTAGAATGGAGTATTGGAGGAGACGTGGAATAACACGAAGAGAGAATAACAAACCAAGAAATCAGAAAAAAATGAATGTAGGAAAAAATATAATTTATTTACATTGAAAAAAAAGGATTGATAAGAACATATAAAAGAAGAGAAGAAGAAGATGACAGATTGATAGAAAGAGTAAAAGAAAGAAACTTGCAAGACGGATAAGAAATAACCCAGATTCTGGTTGTTGTGGACATAAATCCCGACTGCTGCTTTCGAAATTTCGGAGTTGCGGCTTAACGGCGCCAAATTGGGCATGGGCGGCACTTCGGCGCGCGACTTCCGCGCCAGCTCGGTTTTGAAAACGGAAGCACGCTCGCTGCGGCTTTCCCGCAGGCCCTAGAAAGCGCCGCGGCGGCCGGCAGCGTGGCTCGCGTGCTCTTCCTGCCGGCTGTGGGAACGCCGCCCGAACCGCGATTGCCCGCATGCAACGTCGTGATTTCAGCGCCGCAAAAAATTTCACCTCAATTAATGCAGGAGGCAGCGCGCCGACCTTAGCGCGAGAGCTGGCCTCTGCGAATTCCGACGCCACCGCGCGGTTGCGCCACGTGCGCGTGGTTGGCGCCAGGAATTTCGCCCTGAGCGCTCCGGATGCGCCGAAGAAGCGGCGCGGAAAGCCCGGGCGCGGGCGGCGCGCCAACGAATGGCACAATTCGCTTTAATTGCGCGGTGGGCGTCCGCGCCAATTCAATCGCTTTAATTCCACTGCGCGCTGCGTGCATATCTGGCGTGTTCGGAGCCCACGAGTTGCCGGCGATACCGGTGTCGGTGTAAAGCACATACTTTGTAACACCTTACCCACTCGTGCATAATAGACCCTTGGATCGGCCGGTTCTAGAAAATCTACGGCAAACTTTGCTTACCCACAGCTTCAAATGCGCGATAGGGTCACAGGAGAATTTTTTAGCAAAATTGTTTTTCTATTTATTACTTCAAGCTTATGCCTTGAAAAGGATATTTATTTTACTTATTTCTAACTTGTTGAAGCCATGACTAAGGGCTTGTTCACATAATCCGTGAGTAATAAAACTCGGATAAGGCACAGATAAACCCCACGTGCGAGCAAATTTATGACTCATTGACATTTATGTAGTATTAACAATGGAGGCAGCATAAGCATGGGGTGAATTCTCTTGCTATTACTCAAACATTGCTCATTATTGCACTGAGAAGCTTGAGACATTAATAAGCTTCGGATTAAAACACACTTCTAGTGTCTGGACTTTCCTTTAAATAATAAATTCGTTATTTCTCAACGAACGAGCACTGACGGTATAACCATACAAACACAAGTGATGTAAAAACAGATACAAAGACTAGACTATACCCTATGCGTAAGACAATGCTGGACGTCACGCGAAAAGCAATAAGAAACCACCGCGTCGTAGCATTTTCCAAGAAGTCAAGACTCTATGATAAAATCTTCAAAAGTTAATTATTCCGAAGCCAAAATAATCCTCCGGGTGAAGACAGCAACTGAAGGTAAGAAGAGCAGGGGCAAAAAAATAAGAAACTTGTTGAAATGGGAAACTATAATTTATCATCATCGTATAGCCTTTATAGTTGTCCAATGTCAGCTTTTTCTATGTTGCGCTCTTGAGTACTCGTCTATTCAATTTCCTGTAATACATTTTCTATCATCACGTTGGAGGATCTCCTCTGCTTCTATACACATCCTGCCTTGACCGCCACTCTATTCTCTTAGTCCAACAGTTGCCCATTATCCGCGCAACACGTACAGCCCACTTAGATTTTGGAGAAATAATTTTTTCTGTTTTATCAGTGGTTTTAGTTGATATTCAAAGATATTCTCGACATAGATCGCCCTATAGCACGCTGCGCAACTTTTAGTGTGTTAACTAACTTCTTTGTTAGATCATAGGCAAGTACTGGGATCACACACTAATCGAACAGATTAAAGAAAATATATCTTATACTACTAAAGGCGGCCCAAAATAATCCGATTCTTCTCTCAGTCGCGCAAGTTTGATTGTCTCTGCCTATTTCCATCGCGTGATGTAAATATTAGATATGACTTGATAGACTTTTTGATTTTCTACTAGGATATTGTTGTTAGGCATAAGGTTCGTCACAAACTGTGTCTTAAAGGAGTTGATTTCAAGCCCAGCGTGATGTGAGGCTGATCATCATTTTGTGCGCATTGTGCCGGCTTTAGCCAGAAATAAACACCAGGTCATCGACAAAGTATAAATTATTTAGGTTTTCACCCATTTTATCTACCTCCATCAACCTTATCGTAAAAAGACAGCCATTTAGATTGAGGAAAATAAGGTGGCCACAAAGAAATGGAAAATGTAGCAACAACAAATTGAACCGCAGGAGTTGGAATAGTCATGTGCTAAGAGATAGGCAAGAGAGTGAAAGAATATATTCTATATAATACAATAATAGCAGCTCATCCAAAAGACGTCAAAATAATTCAAGTCATTTCCCAATTCACCATTGGGAAAATAATAAAATATTTAAAAGACAAAGAAACCCGATAACATCAAGATAAAAATTAGATGGGAAAATGGGTTAGGAAAAAAATTCAAAAAAAAATCGACTAGCCGAATTTAGTTATCGCCAATACATTTTTTAAACATCACATGAGGAACAATCAATTTGATTACGTCCTAATGAAATATCGATCCAAAAACTAAAAACGTGCGAATTAAAATTTCAAAAATTGGAGGAAAAGCGTAAAAGCTTCCGACAACTAGAAAAGCTAATAGAAAGTACGATAAGAGAAAATATAGAACAAAGCACAAGACTGCAGAAAGAGAAACATAGAAAACGTAGAACCATTATAAAAGGCAGTATTATAACAGCAGTAGATAAAATACTCAACAAATAAAAAATAAGAAAAAAGTAAATGAAATAATTGAATGAATAAAAAAAGAAATTTAAAAACTTCAGAATAGAAGGATGACAGCGCTGTAAAGAACTAAGTAGAATAAATGAATTCCTAGGAGATTTTTCAATTATATTTGTAAATAGAAATGATTATTATCGAATGTAAAAGCAAAAAACCCCCGAAAAGGTACGGCCTCCAAAAAAATAAGAATCAGACTGCTCTTTTATAGATACTTTAAAATCCTGGAACGGCCAAAAACCTTTTAATAGCTCGCAGTATGTCGTTCCACATTTTTCTTTATTTCCTAGTGTTTCCGCATGCGGCACCTTTGCGGAGGTGTCTTTTTTGCTTCTATACTCGATAATAATTATTTTCATGCAAAAATACTTAAAAATATTTCTGGTGGTATAGTATATGCTACCCAAAACAAATTAGACACAGTAAATAAAATAGTGCAACCTGTTTTCAAAGAATTCAGAAAAATAATGGAATTACGGACGTACAGGGAAAAATTCTACTGAAGCAAAGATGAGAGGTGGGAACAATACCTGGAGTGATAACAAAGACAGAAGAATAAGAGGAAGTAGAACTCAAAAAGAAAGGAAAGATAAGATGGGAAATGCAGCAATGTATACAGAATATGAGAAAGAACGATAACAGATTTGAAAACGAATAGGGCCGTAGACGTAAAGCGTATAACATGTGGGAGTAAATAATCATAAGGTATTATATCAAAATAATTACTAATAACATAATAATACAACAAATGTAAAAATTATGGGATAATCAGCCTAGTACTACAGACAACAAAAATTTTTTAAAAATGTTACAGACAAATAGAACAGATAATAGCACAACTCACAGAAGATTAAATTGAAGCGGTAACTAACACTAAGACTAACTTTAGGAAAGAATGGCAGTAAGAAAAAATAGAAGTATCCGATGTGTAAACATGGAAAAGCCTTGTGCAAAATAAAGTGGAAGGTTTTTTAAGGTGACGTACAGGACCAGTATTAAATACAGAGATAAAAAAGCTATAAAAATGTGCGCCCAACAGGAAAGGAATATAAATTTTAAAAACGCACAGAAAGTAGATTAAATTAATAGGGAGAAGAAGATAAAAGAAGGATGCACTTTATTGCAATTGCTCTTTAAAGCCTGTGCATAGAGAACGCACTAAATAAATTCGGAGAAGAAGAAATAGCAAAGGAAAAAAAGAAGCAAATAGGGAAAAAGAGAACTTAGAGTTCAAAATATCAAAAAAAAATAGAGATGCTAAGGTATACGGATGACTTGGTTATATGAGAAGGAAGTGCATAGCACCTTAAATTAGTTAATCAAAGTTATCATATACTAAGAAGAGGATATGGAATAAAGAAAAATTAATTACTAAAGCAATTAGACTAGATAGACATATAATACAGAAAGTAGAAACTGTCCGCTAGCTACAAATGGTGTAGGAGAGAAATTACACAAAATGCTATAAGTCAAAGTCATGTTTCTCAAGAAAAAAGAAGAATTAGGCAAAAACACTCAATAAAACCTTTTGTGCAGAATACAGCATTTTACGAGTGTGAGGCGTGGACTATCGCCCACAGCGAACGGAATTAAAGTTTTAAAATCTGGTGTTATATATTTTATGTTGGGGGGCGAGCTGAATAGCTAGGGTTGCATTACTCAGCAATAAGAGAAAGAATACAGGAAAAGCATACAAAACGAAGAGATGTTATGGGGCATATCCTAAGAAAAAAGGAACAATGAAGACTATTGCAGGAGCATGAGACAAATCAAGACTACAATATAAAGGATGTTCCATAAAATGCGCCAAATTTAAATATTTAATAAATCAGCCCGATTTTTATAAAATTGGTCATATTTAACATAACTGTGATTAATAAGATCTCCATTTAGATGTCCATCTGCACCGAGTCTGCATGCATGCATGCGTTCTCCCAAATGTCTGGGCTGATGTCTCCAATCACGCGTGTAATTTCTGGCTTTACTTCTAGATTATGCGTGGTTTAGTAGAATACACCTGTGATTTTACAAACCCATATAAAAAAAACACCCGGGTATCCTTGGGCTCCGTGCAAAGAACTCGTTGTAAACTACTCAATGTCAAAAACCAAAGCAAACTAATGTATGTACTAGAAAAACAACCAATGCTAAATTAATCGGAGTAATAATAGATAACAAAAATGATAAGAACTAGTCTACCAACTTCAAAACAAAAAGTATAGTTCTATTCAAATTCGGTGCTCTTTAAGGACCGCCTTTTACATTTTGGATCACACAAAACATGTAGTGCAGCAGTTACACTAAACTGAAAATAATATGGAAGTATGGAGTCAAACCAATAAAGAAGATTAATAACTAAAAACTCGTTCTGTTGCCCACATAATATGTAAACAAGTCCTGAAATGAGCCCTAATCTACATAAACCATACCGAACCTATGTACAGCAAGAGCAGGCAATAAAGAATTAATTAAAATTTCTAATTTGTAAAGATTCTACCAACCGTAATCGTAATAAAAGTAACCATATAAAAATATTTTTAAAAACTTTTTTAAAAGTAATAAAAAAATCCGGAAAAGCTCAAATGCATATGAAAATGTAGACGTAATATAAATTTGTTGAACATTTTTAAAGAGCAAGTAGCATCTGGACTACAGTAGAATTAAAAAGAGAATGATATATTCAATACTGAAATGTTTTTTGAACAAATTTAGCGACACAACAGACGCGAACAAAGATTTTCACACATATGACGCTAAAAAATTGTGCGAAGCAAATTAAATGAAAATTCACCGAATTCTTATAACTTTTAAGGACTTTAATAAATTAAAAAAAGAATAAGTAGAAAAATCGAAAATTAAGAACATTCAATTTCGAATTACAGACTTAATTTTAGTTAGTTGTAAAGAAATTCCTGCGCACTTAACCAACACATTTATATTGTATCCACCACAAATGGATGTAATTATTAAGCTGCCTTTTTCAAACCGTTAATTAAGTTACGTAGATTACCGTGAAGCTCAAGGTCAATCACAATGACTGAAACTATTTTAACATTTTTCTTGACAAATTCGAATAATGCTAATCTCGGTTTCGTTATTGCATTGTTTAGATGTACGTCAAAACAACAAAAAAGGGAATTTTGATAACGTTTCACAAAAACACAAAAGAAAAGACAAAATGGATCAGCTTTATACCGGCCCCCGGAGCAAAAACTCCGAGATCCTTGGCCCGGCGGCCCTTTTTTGTAGCTCGGGCGCGCAAGTGCTCGCGATTTACGGGTGCATTCCAGAAATTCGTAGGCAATTACCGACATCCATAGTTCAATTCTAATCGCCGGCCATTTAAAATCCAAATTTGGCGTTCGGTCTTGAGCGCAATTCCGCCTTACCTTGCGCCGCAACAAAAGGAGCCGCGCAGCAGGACGCGGCCGAGAATCCTGCGGCCTGGAGGACCGGGTCCAGGGCAGCCCACGCCAAAAGTACGATATCGTAGCACAACTCGCTGCGGGTCGCGGCTCGCACTCACCTGCGATAGCGGCACCGTTGCACTGGCCGACAGCTCGGCTTACGCGCGACTGTTTTCAAACGGAATTTAAAATCCGCTTCCCGGTGCGCACCCGCGCGGAAAGGAAGGGGGAGCTCGTGCTTTTTCAAAAATCAGCCTGAACATAAATTACCCTTTAGGTCTCAGTTGGATGCGAGAACAAAGGGTAATAAGCGGCCAATTTTGGTCATTTCCGCAGCAAGGCGCCACTATGGCAAAACCATCAACAAGAAGTTGATTAATAGCGAATGGCTAATGAGACAAGTTGTATTTACACCTTGCTAGGCTTTTGAAATGCCCCTATGGCCATTTATAATAAATTCAAACCCACTGGTCAATAAAGCTCGAAATTTATGGGAGAGTTCAACGTTGCGTTAGTAGCGAAACCTGCAAGTTTTCAGCTAGGAATTTAATGTCACACTTATCTGTCAACTTTTAGTCTTTTTTCACTGAAAACCTGCACGTGCACTTCATGGTGTACAATACTGTGATATTACAATAACTATTCTTACAAGTACATGCTGCATTAATCACTCTGCACAGTTTGTAACCTATAAAATTAGAAAAAGGTCCACATGCAAATCGTATAGGTACATAAATCCTTTTAAGTGCACAGAAAGCTAATAATTCTCAACAGTTCATTTAAACTAATAAGTAATTAGTTATAAACTGAATATGCAAACAAGCTGTGCAACCAATAATACGTTGCTTAACGAACTAATCAGCACTTACTCAAGCGCTCTGGTCCTGTCAGATTTCTTGTTCTGCGGTAGGATTCGCCCCGCATAATTTAAGCGCGCGTTGCCAAATTTGCTGAAACCCCAGTTGTAATTGGCGCAATTAATTAAGGCAGAACCCGCAACAGGAAAAGCGCAAGGTGACTAAAGCTTCAAACTTGAGAACGCTTCCGATTGTGCAGCAATTGTAACACGAAATTTTCTAGCTACTGGAACTTCTAGGTTAGCTTAATTTTTGCTGAAATACCTAGCAAGCGAGGTTGCTACTGCAATTAATTTAAATTGCGATTAGTTACTTTGGGTGTCGCAATAGGTAAAATATGTGTCTTCGCCAATTGTGATACGTGGTAGCAGGAGTAAATTCAAGCCAGTATTTAATATAAAGAACAATGAACTTCAATTACAATAGCAATTTAGTAAGAGCGAGACGCATAATAAACGGGTATTGAACAATGCCCAAAGTTAACACAAAAAGAAGTGCCATTTTATGCAAACAGCTGCGATTAATGTCATAATTAATGGCTAATCTGTTTGAAACAATTAAAGAAGCAACAAAATAATTAGTCAGATTTAACCCAAGTTCTTATTCTTGATTTTAGAAACTCTCATCGGGAAGTTTCCAATATTTTTATTCTATATTTTAATAACTTTTTTTAAGAACGCCCTAAGTGTCTGAAATTAATTATATGCAAATTTGAAGAGCTGCTGTTGCATCCATTGCGTAACATTGCACTCAAGACGAAATGTGTTCGCCACCTGTGCGTTCGGTTTGTGCATTCAAACACAACGCGTTGTGATTGTTATATCTGCGGCAGCAACCACAGTTTGGTTAAGATCGGTTATATTTGTGCTCATTTTTTTATTTTAGTTCCCGCTTGAGTTTCGTGGTTCAGAGACGTATTCGGTCTTCTGAATCACTAGAAATATTAAGTGTTACGTCCCAACTTGGACCGCCATATTATAACCAGAATGGATACTCTCAATACATGTTGCAGTCAGATGCCTTTATAAATTATTGCAAATGTAACCAAGCCTCAGATAAATATCACGTCTGCTGGAAATTCAACAACTTCGGCAACAGGCTGCACTTAATCAACAATAACATAATTCATATAAAATGGTAGATAAGAAACGCAACAGAACAGGCAAAGCTGTAAAGTTTCTAAAATAAATAAAGTGACTACGCCAAACAAATATGAAACTTTATCTGCATGCAATGCAAATGTTGCAACAGAAGTTCCCAAACCGCCACCAATATTCGTAGCAAATGTAAATGATATTGCGCTACTTACGCAACTGTGAAATGAAATAACAGGAAACGATTACGAAATTAAAACTTTTCAAAACGATTAGGTAAATTCAAGCAAAAGCTCCTGAAGTATACTCGATTATAATCAAAGCATTAAGAAAAAGGAAATATTATATTATACCTGTACACACAAACAAGGCCGTAATTTTAAATTAATATCGATAAGAATAAAAGCAGCTAGCATGATTCTTCGTTGAAATTGCAACAGATAACAACATCAATAAAGAAATTTATAATTTATTGTAATTAATAAACATAAAAATAACAATCACACAAACAAAATACGACAATGCATAAAGTATCAAAGATACGGCCATGCAGAGGGTTTTTGCAACAGGACCCACGCTGTGTAAGTGCATAAGTAATCAAAAAATAGGTAATTTCGAAGCGCAAGCTGTTTATAGAATTTGCCAAATTATACTTGGATTAAATCAGATTAAAGATAACCGGGAAACCGTCGCAATTACTGATTATGTGCAAAAGGCACTCTGAGATAGTGGATGATACGTGTTACCTTACTCTATGAATCAGAGGCTTATGTTAATTTCCAAACGTGTGCACGTTTTTGAAAGAAGAAAAACACAAACAACACATTTCTTAATAGTGTGACGACTTCAGGACGAACTAAACCACTAAGAAGACATTGAGGATTGGAAAATAACAATTAACCCTAAGAAGAGCACTGTTATTCTATTTCCTTTCAGAATAACTTACAAGCGTGAGATGGCTTTTCGATATACTTTGTGCAGCCTGTATAAACGAAGAATAAAGGTCGTCGTTTAACAATAAAAAACAATAAGTTAAAACTACAAAAGAGAGTCAAGATAGGTTTAGTAAGGTAGAACATAACTCAAAAGAAAAATAACGTGCACCACTTGGTCATAAAAAAATTTAATTTAGTAAACGCATACAGAAGAATTATGAGTTATGTGGTTCCAATCTACTATTGGTGACATAAAAAAGTGAATAAACTTAAATCATTTAAAAGCGAGCTTTAAGGTTTGTTTATCTGTAGTGTTCTGTGCTTTGTAAAAAACGCTCCTTCGATTGTGATGTTTAGCGCTTAGATCAAAACGATATTTGCTTTGGGAAGCATTTGGTTGCTTCAGATAATAAAATTCTAGTATGGCGTCAATTTTAATATGAAATCATAGGAAATGCTTGGGGGAAGTAAAGGTGAGTGGCCTAACTAAAAATTTCCAAGTACCAGCTTTGCTACTGTGGACTATAATGATAAAGAAGTAATTATAAAAAAAAACATTAGGACAAAATGCGTAATAATAATATCTTATCATTGTTTTTGAGTAGTAGGATTCAAATGGGCTAAATGTATTAAAAAATATCCTTAAAGAAATTACTCTGAAAAGTTGAATTAAATAAAGATAAAGAAATACATATAAAAATACAAAAAATAAGGAATATGAAAAAGTGGAACAATAACATAACTTTTATATCAATAAGAAAATAGAGGGTGCTATTTATTTCACTTCAACGGAACTGTGAGATTATCAAAAAAAAAGGTAAATTATAAGAAACACATAGAATTAATCAGTATTAAGTAAGCTGATTAATTTATAAGTATACAAAGAAAGAATCATAGATATTTCTTCTTCTTTTTCCAGGCGAAGGTAAGAAAAAATAAAATAACAATCCCAGCATGTTATACAAGACAGTACTTATTTTGAAATTATTTAAATTTTTTTTATAAACAATTATTGTGCAAGTCTTCTTGGCGGTTTTGTTTGATATATTTTTTTAATTTAAAATTTAGTGCCTAATATAAGTGTTAAAATGTCAACAGATTATAAGGTGTGAGAGTACAAAAAAATGTAAAAACCATAAAATATTAATATAATGAATAATTGTCCTTGATACAATCATTGGTGTGCAATAATGCCTTGCAGATAGCACACATTGGAGGCCTTGCAATATTTGTTCTAAAGATAAACCAAGGAATACCAGCAAAATTGTACAAATTAGAGACAACAATCTTTAATGTCCTTAATAATGTATCGTATCTGACCCTGTAATCAACATTTGCATTTGTTTATGCACCAACAACACTGGTATTTATGAAGAGATTTAAATCAAACCGTTCAAAAACTCATAGAGTGGATGTTGGTATGACACAACCTTCAATAGAGTCGCTTCTAAAGTGAATAAACTATTATTTATATTTGAAAAGGAGCGGTTAAAAGAACAAAACTACTTACTAGTCTTCCAATCGAACTAAAATACCAGCACTGTTAGAGTTCTTTTTAACTGAAGACGTAGTTGCAAATTACCCCAAAATTACATCATGCCTGGACTTATTCTCAAACTACACTCAGGTAATTGCACCTGTGAGTACCACAATCAGGAAGAACAACTTTGTTCAGTAATTTTATTGACTGGCATACTACACAAACATAATTCATAACCAACTTAAATTAAAAGTTTTCTTCACTAAAATAATCCAAGGATAAAAAGCATTTTCTGAAATTACTTGCAAAATACTGACGAAGTTTGCCTTCTTGGAGTAAAAACATCGTAAAAAAACGACGACTAAGAAGGGCCTGGTAAAATACAAGCTGGTCTTCGAGTAAAAGACGATAGAATCAAACATCGTTAGAGTTAAAAGCATTTATTAAAGATCTAAAAATAATAAATTCTAAGAATATTTTACAAATTTGAGCTCGACAGTTGACACAAATTATTTTGTGGAAAGCAACTAAAGGAATAAAAACTCAAAATCAACCAATCGCTTCTCTAGGAAAAGTAAATGGTTTATGAACTGGAACGGATTTGGAGAAAGCTTTATCTAGAAAAAAAACGGATTTACTTACTCTGTCCATAGAATTTTTTATAGCAAAAAAAATTAAATTTTTGAATAAAAACATTCTAAACCCTAAGAAAGCTTCAAGTTACGATTTAATTATGGGGAAATTAGTTAAAAAATTGCTACCTAAGGGCCTAGTAATACTCAATGCTATCCTAAGAGTGAGTTACTCCTCGACAGTGGAAGATGGTGCAGGTAATGTTGATTCTAAAATCTCTAAATAAACAGGTCGATTAGTTTACTGTCTCTATTAGGTTTGACATTTAGAGGTACCACTCCACTATATAACAAGTTTATAAAGCTGTAGACACCACTAATAAGACTTTTAAATAATTTCTACTTTACACATTCTATACTACCCTCAATCATATTTGAAGGAAAGATAATTCAAAGTAAAACTCGGAAGTCAAACAGGTCTCCATCCAACTAAATCAGGAATACCTTAGGTCAGTGCTCTTGGTACGATTTCAAACATCAGATATACGTACAAATCAGCACTCTATCATTGCTGATGTAAAAGTAATTATAGTGAAACATAAAGATCTAGTGTTAGCTGCAAGTCTTTTTCAACAAAGCTTGGATCAAGTAGTACAACGGACTGAAAGAACTGAAATCTCCTTACATTGGCTTTACCAATGCAAAAACAATTCATCATCAGCTTTTATGAACAACATAAATGACTGAGGTAAAATACTTTTGAGTTCCACATTGAAAAAAACGAAACAGCTTCGAATAATGTTTAGTTAATTATTGGCTGCTTTTGCAAAAAATCTCCCTTTTTAATAAACTTATTCATAGTACAGGCTTCAAACTCATCTGAACTTACGGCATCCAGCTATGAGGTACTTTGGATAATTTCAATCTGTAGATAATTGAAAGATTTCAATTGAAAGAGTTATTTTTTGCTTATTGTTGTAAATAGGTAATAAAAAATAATCAAAAAAATAAAAAATATATAAGTAGAACTACCTTAATACAAAAATTCCCAAAAAACAAAAATATTAAATGCTGATTAGCAACGTTATAATTTTATTCACCTCTTAAAAGCGTGTCACAATAAAAACAGCACGAATTTTGTAACTGCAGCTTAAATGTCAATAAACAAAGCAATTAACGTAATAAACCAAAAATTGTGATAATTATTAAAAATTAGTACATGTACATTCTAAAGCCCCTTATTAATTTACTAATGACACCCATTACTTGCGTTTGTTATTGATTTTTCAAAAAAATTGACGTTATTCAAATAAAAATGCTGTAAATGTCTTAATAACGCTCCCAAAATCATTTCGAATATATCATATATATTAATGCTACGATATGCTATTAACATTCTTGTTTTTATACTTATTAATGTATTTTGCATGCTTAATGAAAATATGAGTTTGGCCGAAAAAAATTATTTATGAAAATTGGGTACTAATAGTTTTAAGTTGGATATCTGTAAAGGTTAATAATTTTGTATTGCATTACGTTTTATTTTTTTACCTGGACTATTTCTTTATTAAACTAAAAATATAATTTATCTTGTAGTGTAATTTAAAATCACTTTTATTGTTTAGTTTTATTTATAAAATCATTTTTAATTTTCGTCGACTTATTTATTAGTTGCCTGTAGATTTTGTTTTTTGAATCTTATTTACTGCTTTATTTTAAAGTAACCTTTCTGTTGTTGTAACATAATTTATTTTAATTTTTTAAGGTTTTGTTAAACACTTTTCTAAAAGAGCAGTAGTTAAGCAAATACTAGTTTTGTCCCCCAATATATTGCATTCTAAGATTACCGCCTCAGTCCGTGTTCTTTAGATGAAAGTGACAGATGTCTCCTTGCTTTTCCTAACTCTGTGTTTGATTTGCAAGATCGATCTTTTTGTATTTTTGTTGGCCACCAAGATGCAAGCATTGCTGCACGTACCTCGCGCCTAGTAATTTGTTCGGCCTTTTTCTTTTAACTAAGAAGTCAAAAGTTTCCCCCTTTTTAATGCGAACGAAAGTTAATAGCAAGGCAAACGGAATTTCTGCTAGGTCTAAACCGGATTAAATGTTAATTAAATTTTTCATTCTGAACCAATTCAAAGTGCGCAATTCCGCCAACATTCCACCCAATAGAATTCACGAGTTTCTTGCCAAAACGACCTTATTGAGCAACTGGTGGACAAAGTTAACATCCGGCTTGGTACAACCAGGAATTATCACAAGTGACAATGTCTTTTAAAACTGGCCATTCAGCAAATTTTTAAGCAATTGACGTTCAATCTTTATTAGCTTGTCGAATTGTACTTCAGTCAATTAGTGAGAATCTTGTCTTGCTTTCTTGTACAAAGGCAAGTTGGCGCAAGCGATTCAGGTACTCATGTGCGAGAGGCCAAGTTCAGCCGACAAATCGCGAGTGCTTGACGAAGATTAGGCATTCAAAGCAACTTGCAAGTCTTTTCCATCTAAAACAGCTTAAAGTTATCAGAATCGAAACTTTTATTGACAGGTTCCATTTCCAGCAATTGGATCAAAACCCAAACTTCATTTTTATAACTTGCCATAAAGAACCAAAAGATTAAAATTGTTACTACATTATAAACACGAAAACAACAAAAACACTTGAAAATTATATTTTTAATAAATGTTAGGAGACCTTTTTAAAATCAAATATACCGCAATGACGACACACGCACCTGAATCACTTTTCCACCAATCCTATTGCTTTCCAGAAGTATGAGGGTTATTTTATTCATTTCGCTTATAGAAACCACTGATATTTCTGAATTTAAAAAGTTCCTTAACCAAATCATTACTGGAAACTATCATTATTTCTCATATAACAGTTTTGAAAAACTTTTTTATAAATAGTATGTAGATGTGGCAAGAAAAGTTTCTCTTATTTGTCAGCTGTGTTATCTCTTGGAAGTCAGCAAGTCAGATACTCATAAAGTTTAAAAGATGTTTTGCTAACAGAGATTTTTTTGTATTATTGTGTGTACCAAAAAATAATAGTTTAAAATGTAGTCTTATTGCGTATAAGGTTTGTGTGAATGCGGTGGACGTAGTTACCCTTGGCAATTGCATACAACACACTTAGTTTTATACAACTCAGAATTGTGGTGTTCCTAGTATTAATGATCTAATCTATACTGTGAAATTTTGTAACTCTAAGGACAAACAATGAAAACACTGTAAAATAGGATTACGATGTTTTGTTTCACATGTGTAACATCTCTATTGTACTGCTGAGATATTTTATGTAAAAATAAATTTTAATAATTATTATAGATTACTCTGCTACTAATAATGAGAGAAATCACCAAATGTGGTCTAATTCAAACTTCAGAATGTTGTTAGAAAATATGACTTTATTTAAAACAAATAATTTAATTAATTTGCAGAGGTTATTATTGAGGTATTCACTAAAAATGTACTTTAATATATCCATGTTCCTTGGAAAAAACTTTTATGTCATAATGTTTACAGCAAAGTGTCTTTATCAGTGATCTACCCAGACTGATCATCAGACTAAGACTAAGACAATATACTAATTATCTTATTAATCTCTTGCATAGAGTGATGGATTAATTTAATAGTTAGTTTCATATTTGAAAATTTGAAAATAGTTCAAATCACTTGTAAAAGATAGATTTTTGACCACTGATATTGCAAATAATCAAAACTTGATCCGGATCCAATGCTGACGACGCTAGCACCGTATTTCACTAATTTTAAATTAAGGCTAATGCCGTCCAAAAGCAGTAAGCCCTTCCAGAGTGTTTTGGAATTTAGAAGTTATTTTACTTACCTTTTATTTTAATACTTCAGATTTTTAGTTTTGTAAATTTATATACTTTATTGAAATATATTTTAACTTATTCATATATTTTATTTCTGTAGTTATTTCTTTAAACCTTTCTCTTATTTATTTCTCATCCACTATATAATACGCAATAAATGACATTTATAGTTCTTCTTCTTTTGTAGCTTTTATTTTCTCATAAATAATATATTTTATTTCTGATACTTTTGCACGTCTTTACTTTATCTATATCTTTATTATTTGTGATAAAGCTTACGCAAAGATTTAATGAGTTATTATTCTCTTATGATTTTAAAACAGGTATTAACACATATCACTTTTTTTGTGAATTACCTTTCTTTACTTTTTTGCTTTTCTAGTTGACAGATGTCAAATGTTACGCAATAATCAGATAGTTAGCGACTTCCAGGACAGTGATAAGCAAATTTTTAGTATTATTATTTAGCTCCGCTGATTAAACAACGTGGCAATTAATAATATATTATGTCATGTAATAAGTACCATCAAAAAATGTCTATCTACTGTGACCAAAATTCTCAAGTTCAATTTATGCGACAACAAACAGGGTCTGAGCTTCTGTAAGTCAGTTGGAATATAACCAATTTGCTATTATATTTACTCATAAAGCAGAATACAATCATTCCTAAAAATAATCAACAATGGAAACAGTAGAATACAAAAAGAGAGAAAAAAATAAAGATGAAGAAGAAATGAATACACATTAAAAAGTCCAAATAATAACCACGTAAAGATTTTGCTATCCGTAAACGTTAATAGCGAAATATAGCAAATGCCATACACACTAACAAACAAAATCAAACATTTTATAAAGTTATTCAATTGAACTAAACTTAATAAAGAGAGTCATTAAAAAATTATGACATGAAACTTAAAGTGCTGATATTAAACAAAGAAAAACAAATATAGCACTCCCAGTTTTTAATGCAAACTTAGCACTTAAGCCAGATAATGAAGAGGTTTATAATAGAACAAAACTACTGAATTCTGCCCTAAAAACCTCCAAGCTCTAAATGCAAACTGTTACAATGCCTTAAACGCCAGTACCTTGAATGTACCCAAAAATATTGCTATCGTGTGAAGTAAGTTGAGAATTGCGCCACGCAAAGGTAACTATAAAAAAAAACATCTTTTCCGACTAAGCGGAAGACACAACCGAATCCTTCAATCTAAAGTCTCTTTTGGTCGATGAGCAAGATCAAACAATTAGGAATTACAAAATCAAAATAACGCTACATAGATGCAAGCGTATGTCACTTTCCAAAAGCAATTAACTAATCTAGAAAATCTAATTACTAAAATGATTTGAGGATTGAAGTACTTGATATTTCTACTATTATAATCACAAAAATAAAGTACTGGATAATAACAAACTCAAGACACTTGTCTGGAATATTTATTACCTGATCAACCATGACCAGGAAGTAAAACTTTCCTTACTAAACACGAAATCTATATTAAGTTAATTTCAATGTCAGAAGCTACATAAAAACACCAAAATGCGCAATTTTAATATTTTAATTTTATCCAACACCTAGAGGGAGGGATATCAAAGGAAGCATAAGACACTATAAAGTCACCAAATAGGAATCATGCCTACTGCAAGCAAATACATAATATATTATAGCAGTAAAAGACAGTAATAGAACAATGCTACCCTCCAAATTTAGTAGTTAACAAAGATGCTTTCCAGAACTTCTTCAACTCCCTTGGTTTCAAATTGATAGTTAGAGGAAGCTTCAACGTCAAGCATCAGTACAAGGACTTAAAACTTACTACTCTCTATCTCGCTCCCTATGAAATAAAACTATATTGGACTATAATAAGCAATAATTTCTTACTTCTCTCATCTAAATAGCTAAACTTTTGATAAAATTGACTTTTGTATCATTAAACATGTCTCAATAAGACATCTAGAGATTGAGCTCCTTCTAAAACTGTTTTCGTACCAGACACCACTCCTAGTTACCCTAAACTATCAAATCAGAAGTAAAAATATATCACAATTCTTAGTTAACAAGAACACCGACTAGGATGCACTTCAAGGCATCATAGCAAGATATCTAATGAAAACGTTTTCCTTAAACAGATAAAATGCCTTACTAGAACTATACAACGCGCTGCTTGGACATTAAAAATCCTGTTTTATTAAAGAAAAAAGCGAAAAAACGTAAGAAAGTACAGAAAATCACTAGGAATCCTAAAAACAAAATAAACTACATTTAAGTCATCCAATAATTAAAAAAATAAAAGGTTCTATGAAACAGTTTTAGCCACCAACTCAGCTAAAAATTTCAAAGAGGTAAAGCAAGTTTGCAAATCCTCTTATTAAGAAGTTAAACGAGAATTTCACTACAAGCAACAAAGAAAATGCAAAAAGATTTGTCGAACGTCTCGGCAATTTCTTTAAAGTACTTCTAATGGAGGTTGACTCGCAGAAGAATTACACACTCATAAGATACATCTCGTAAGCAAGCCTCGAATCCCCAAAACTTACGGGTTACGACCTGATAACAGGAAAAATACTGAAACAGCTACTATATGAAGGTATACAAAGGATTATTGAAATCTTTAACACCGTATTAAGATGATGCAACTTCCTCTCCTTATAAAAAGTGGCAGAAATAATCGTAATACTTAAACCTGATCTTGCAGAAGCAGCTTCTTATTATCTAATAAGTCTCCCGCTTGTATTATCGAAGATATTGTAGAAACACTTCTTAGTCAAGTTAAAACCTATATAAAAAATTCAGGTTTCGTCAACAATATTCTACTATTGAACAAGTTCATCATGTTGTAAATATTGTAAAATCTGATCTAAAGAAAAGTAATGGGGTACTGCTGCCGTCCTTAATGTCTTTGATAACATTTGAAAAGATATGGAACATAAGGCTCATTAATAAAACCTAGTTAATTCCTTCTGCATGCTATTAGATAGACACTTTCTAGTCAAATATCTCCGTATCTCGCTAGGTTCCTATTCAATTTGAAGTCTCGCAGGAAAGCTTTTATAGACTTCCAAAATATTAGAAATACAGGAATCGCTAGTCGGAATTCTGCCCTTGTTTTTTAAATGCTACAAGAACATTGTAACAAACTATAAAAATAAACGGTGACATGCTTTGAAGTTATGTTAAATAATCAGAGGTGTCTGTCACGGCCCAAGCAAATACAAAAAGAAAAATTTCAGCTAAACTTATATTTTCTGAGATATACTGTGTATAAAACAGAAAAGTTACTTGAATCTAAAAAATAAGCTCCTTTTATGCAAAGGCATGATAAAGTCAGTCTGGATATGTGGTATCGCGCTATGGGATTTGGCTTGCAACTCTAACATCCAAAGGATACAATGCTTTCAGTCAAAACTGTTGCAATTCATTTGAAACGCACTCTGGGATGTTTTAAATCAGATCATACACATCACAAAAGGGAACGGGAGTTAAATAGCAGCACAGAATTGGACCAAGAACTCTGTAGAAAATTCAAGAAACTATTTTCAAATCTCCCTGTTAAAAATCACAGGATTATGAATACCAAAATGTCGGAAATAAGTGAGCTTAACAATGTTTGAAAGAGATGATGAAGGAATATAAAGGAAAACGCGAAAGCTAACATGGAGCTTGAGAGGATATAAGAAGAAGGAAGAATGTGGAGCTGGAAAAACGTTACCTAATTAAAAGCATAGGAATTGAAATCAGATCTATACACCAGAAAAGAATAGAAGGTAATGCAATATTGTAATAAAAGGTCGAATTCAAAGGATAAATCTAACAAGTCGCCATGGAGTTACAAGAAGAAAAATTACAGTTGAGGCCTAACCTAAAAATGTACATACCATAAGTGCAGCACTAAAATAGTGGAGATGGATTCTTGGAACGAATGAGGAAGTAATGTTAAATAAGAAATATTTGAAAGGGAAGATTTACATTGAAAACGATCAAACACAGTACGTAGAAGAATACTTGGAAATCAGGAAAATAGCAAGAGCGAATAGAGCAGAATTTAACCGTTAAATTTGGATACCAGAAGATAATAATACCTGATCTTGTTACAATAGCAGCTGATAGGGTTTAACCATAGAACGAGACTCTTCCTCAAAAACTAAGCACAGAAATATAAAAACAGACACTAAAATGACGAACAGAGCAAAGGTCACGGACACGAGTCGCTAACCGAATAATTAGGAAAGCAGGTAATATAAAAATAGGAACATGGAAACATTAAAAGTATAAACGGAAGGAGGAGGCACTCATAGAAGAAATGGAGAAACAAAAGCTGTTTTATGGGAATAAGATAGACAAAGACTATGCAAGTACATACGAGACTACACAAAGGAATATTGGACTTTAGACAGGAATAGAAGACTCTGACTAATTAATTAAGAAACACCTGGCAACAATGAACAAATTTAATTTAGTATTAAATGAAAGAATAATGGCATACTAAGTCAAACTAGGATTTACAAGAAACATGGCAAATGATTGGCCGTAGGACCTGATGTAGACGAAAAAGTGGAATAAAATACCAGTTCTTTGAGGAATTATAAAATGTAATAGTTACGAAGAAAGAATCGACTAATGGGGACTAAATGGAAGCGTAGGAAAGGATAATAGAGGCATAGATTTAGTATTAGGAATACAAGGAAGAGCACAAAAGTAATCGAAATATACAAAATTGTAGAGTTCTGCGTGGCAAATGCTTAAGTAATTCTACACAAAGTTCCGTACCTCAACATACACAAATAGTCATGGGAAAAACACAGCAGAAACGAGAAATCAATTATAGACTATTTTATAGTGAACGGAGAATTGCAAAAATTCAAAGATGTTAAGGTGAAGAAAGTACCGGAAATAGGCAGCGACCACTACCTACTCCAAGATGTTATGAGGGTGAGCCAAAAACAAGCGACAGAGAAATCATAGAAAATAACTAAGGAGAAAATTAAAAGCCACATGTTACAAGAAGAACACATCAGGAAGAAATACCAAGACATCCTAAAAAGGAGTACGAGACAAAAATATCAGAACAAATATAGAAGATAAATGGAAAACGATAAAACAATGCATGATAAAAGCAGCGCGCAAATGTTGCGGAGTGGCAAAGGTAACAAACACGGACTTTAAAAGAACGGCATGGTGGACAACTGACATAAAAACACTGGTAAAAAGGAAAAAAGAATGCTGGCGCAAATATCTACAAACAAAATTGGAAGAGGACTACAATCTATACAAAGAGAAAAGAACGCAGGTAAAAACAAGGTGAAGGAAGCAAAACAGAAAGCGTGGGAAGAATTCGGAAACAAAATGAAAAAGAATTTGACGACAACCAGAAACTATTTTACGGAACTTTAAAGCAACTGAGAAAAAAGAAAACTACACCCACAAAAAACATCAAGGATAAACAGAAATGTACTGACAAAGGAAAACGATATTATGGAAAGATGGAAACAATATTTCGAAGACTTTGTTGACAGCAGGGGAAGAACAGAGAGGATTGGAAAAAGAAGAGGGAGGGAAAATACCGACTTTGAAAAGACACGAACTTAACAGAGGAAGATAGCGCAGAAGGCAAAATAACAAAACAAGAATTGGATATAGCAATAAGGAAACTCAAACTAGCAAAAGCCCCAGGCATAGACGAAATTACCCCAGAGATGGTAAAATACATGGGAGAAACAGGCAAGGAAAGGTTACTAGAACTATACAACGACATCTTAGTAGCAGGAAAAGTACCGAAGGAATGGAAAATAGGAATCATAATACCCATATATAAGAAGGAGACCGAAGAGAATGCTGTAATTACAGAGGAATTTCCTTACTAAGTATCCCAGGGAAGGTATTCGCAAGGATTCTAGAAACTAGACTCAGAGACAAACTAGATAAGACAATAGAAGACACCCAGAGTGGGTTTAGAGAAGGACGGGGGACCATATATTTACAATCAGACAGCTAAGTGAAAAGGTCATAGAGAAAGGGGAAGAAATACATTTCTGTTTTATAGATCTGGAAAAGGCCTTCGACAGAATAGAAAGAGAGACAATATGGCAGTGTCTAGAAAAAGCAAACATAAATTACAGAGAAGTAGCAGCAATCAAAGCACTATACGAAAATAGCGGAAACATAATAAGAACGAGACACGAGCAGTCGGAGGAATTTAAGGCCAATATAGGCCTAAGACAGGGATGTGTACTCAGCCCGCTGCTATTTAATTTAGTATTAGATGAGGCAATAAAAGAATGCAAGAAAAAAATAAGAAGATACCATGTAGGAAGCTGGAATATGGAAAAATCTACATATCAGAATTACTTTTTGCTGATGATATGGTTATATTCGGAAAAGTGAGAAAGACCTACAAGAAAATATCAATGTATACAACTTAGAACTAAAAAGAAAACATGAAGATAAACGGAGATAAAACCAAAACAATGGTAATAGCACCAGACAAGAGAAGACATCGTATATATATATAGAGGAAGAAAATTGGAACAAGTAGAGAAGTTCAAATACCTAGGTGTATGGATACAGGAAAATGGAAAACTCGATGGCGAGATAAATGAAAGAGTAGGAATTACAGGACGACTATTTAACTCCATAAAGTCCTCTTTTCTAGGAAAAGAGGAAGTACCAAATGACGTAAAAGTAGAAGTATTCAAGAAGTTGTAACACCAATACTCATCTATGGCAGTGAATCATGGACAACAGTGAATAAACATAGGAGCAGGGTAGAAAGTACGGAGATGAGATTCCTGCGTAAAATAGAGGGCAAAACAAAGAGAGACCACATCAGGAGCACAACATTTAGAGAAAATTTAAAAACTAAAGCGGTAGCGGTATCAGTGCAAGAAAGACAGTTAGGGTGGTTGGGACATATAATAAGAATGGACAAAAACAGAACAGTGAAAAAAGTGTTTGAAGCAAGACCAAAAGGGAAAAATAGGATAGGAAGACCGAGAAAAACATGGAATGAGGAATTAAAAGAGGCAGCAGAATCAAGAAACATAAAGTGGGAAGAAATTCGCACAACAGCAAAGGATAGAAAAAAGTGGAGAGAACTGTGCAAGACAAGCCCGAATCCATAAAGCACAACTCAGCTCAATAGCCTTACACCGAAAGGTAGAAAGGTTTTGGATTAAGTAAGTAAGTAAGTAAGTAAGTAAGTATCATACACCGTAATTTAGAGGTACCAACTATCCAAGAAGACTAAGGGACCACCGAAATGTTTTCGATACAAACCTTCCCATTACGCCACGTGTTAAAAGACTGAAACGAGTTGGTTTTATGGGCCTACCCCTGCGAGTGTAACGTAGTGCATATCAAATCAATGTGGTCATAAAATAGTACTACAGATTGTAGATAATGTTAATTAAGTTAAAGAGGCTGACCATGGGGATGACTCATTTATTTTAATATTTTGTACAATACAATTACTTGTTGTCTTTCTAAAACGGATTGTAAATTATTTAGAGAGTTAATTTATTTGCTTTTTAATTGCTTTGGTTTGGTGTAGCCTTTTTCCTATTCTTGTTACACATAGCACTTTTATAAGGTTTAACCTTGTACGACAATTTTAGCCTTATTTGTGTACAAGAATACTTCGCTATACATGCTTAACTAATCAACTCGAGGTGACGGTTCATGCCGAGTCAGCTATCACCAGAAGTTTGCTTGCACATTTTAAACTGCTGTCTTACCAAATAAAAAAAATTAAAAATTTGACCACATCCACTGGCATTTTTGGCAAACTACTACACTTCAAGACATTCCATGGACGAAAAGATTAGGAAGACTTCTTTCGAACTCTGGGTAACAAGTTGCCAACGGAAACTGAAACGAAAAACACACAGTCTGGAGATCCAGACTAATTAATTCAAAACAAAGATACCTATTGCACACGACACAAATTTCTAATTTCAGTTACCTAACAACAGAGAAACAATCATACTAATCTATTGGATTTTACATTCATCAGTGCAATAGCCCAAACATACGTAAAAGTGAAATCCAATCAAATATATCCTTTCATCATTCACTAATGATTATAACAATTGGTACTACAGTTATTGGTAAGAAGAGCACCGCACTAAGCACACTGAAAATCATATTTAGAAGAAAATATCTAATTTAGTATTAGAATAAAACGACAAAGTGACCCAGTACCTTACCAAATTAATACAAAATGTAGCTTGGCAAGCCATACCTATAACCCTAAATAAATTGCCTGTACCAATTAACCTACCTCAACATGTATGACAACTAGTATCTGAAAAACTAAGGGCAAGGAGGCAAAACCAAAGGGTCAGAAGTATGCAAGATAAAACTAGCTGCAACAAATTCGCCCACCAGTTACACAAAGTACTCAGAGAGGCATGAAATGAAACCTTTATGTTAAGTAGATGCTTTTGCCGACACCTCAAGCGGGTATTCGCAATTCTTCAACCTAATGCTATAATGATGAAGTTGAAGCCTTCATCAACGCATCGTATCAGTTATCATTACCCGTAAAAGCCCTTTCATCAGCCGAAGTAAGAAAAGAAACAAGGCGTTCAAATATTTATAAAGTTCCTGGCTATCATTTGGTCGTAGTGAAATACTGAATCACCTTTCTAGAAAAGCCTTAATACTGTTAATAATTATCTGTAATAGCATATTAAGATTGTCCTACTTTCTTTTGCAGTAGAAGTATGCCCAAATCATTATGGTTGTTAAACCTCGAAAATCGGCAACAAAAACACAGTCGTACAGAATAATAGACTTACTGTTCTTTATGCCAAAGATTTTCTAAAAGTTGCTACTCAAAAGAATAAAGACTAGATAATTCCGTCATAGCAATTTGGCTTTAGAAAACATCATTCAACGATCCAACACCGAATTATCAATAAAATAATGGAAAGTCTGTAAACAAGGAGCGTATGTGCAGCAATATTTCTAGATATACAACAGATTTTTAATAAAGTATGGCACAACTCTCTGTTATATAAACTTAAACAAAGCTTACCAATCAAACTACCACAGCGTTTACTCCGGAGTCCCCCAGGGGAGCCTATAAAACAACTTTTACCCCTAATATACACATTTAATGCAGTTACAAAAAATACTACCATTGCCACCTTTGCCGACATCGCCATAGAGTCTTTTCGAGAATTATCTAAATTAGCACCACAAAATCTTCAAAATCACTTCAACCTATTTTAAGACAGGTTTAGGCAAATGGAAAGTGGCAGTAAACCATGATAAATCTACTCAAGTATCTTTTAGGAACAAACATGCCATATGTCCTCTAATCGTAATAAACATTAAATACCTTGTCTTACTCTTAGACCAAAACTTACCTGGAGTTTGCAAATTTAGGCAAAAAACCCCTAAAGTTAAACAAATGTCTTGGTTCTTCAGACGTCGCTTGCAGCTTTCTCTCACAAATAAGATTTTCATATACGAAGTCATACTAAAACCTGCATGATCTTATGGGCTACATCTTTAAGATTGTAAACCATAGAATACTAAAACACTACAAAAATTCTAATCGCAAACTCTTCGAATGATGTCATACGCACCATAGTACATCGACAATAAAGCCTTGCACAAAGACTTAAGAATAGAATATATAGTCAACAAAATTCAAAGAATTGCAACCACATATCCCAACAATTTCCTAGAATATCCAAAGTACCTAATAGAATAACGTCGGAACTAGCCAGCAGGCAAAAAATACAATGATCGTGAAATTTACTACGATAGATGATTCAGAACTAACTTCTACGTTTTAAAAAAATTATAATGGCTACATCTTTTTTGTGTTATATACAATACTATCAAATTTTCTTACTACTTTTTTTAGTTTGTTGTGTATATTACGACTTCTACGTGTATTTACATTTTTCACTAACTATTGCATATATTATTTTTCAAATGCCCCAGATATTATATTTAAGCATTTTGATATTCAAGTTAAATTATATTCAGTATTATCAAAAATAAGCTTGTAAACTAGATTACTTCAAAACAAAAAATAAACAAAAATAAACTTAATTGTAATAATGCTACACCGTCTATAGTAAACCTAAGCATTTTTATTTTTTAAAATTAATAAATATAAAAAATCAATTTGATTTAATCAACATAAAAATCATTTGGTACTCATTAATTAAAAAGTAGATTACAGTTTTCTTGTTTACTTTAAGGCGTTAATATAACCAATTATTTAATCTATGCAACATATATGAAATATTGCGATTTTCATTTTTGTTCTAATTATTATATTAAAGGTCAGGCTAATTAGACGTATATTAGCATATATAATTATCGATTCTGGGCGAACACCTGCTGGCAAATCAGTTGTCATGCTGCTGTAGGTTGATTTTTGCATTTTATTTATAGAAGTACAGCTGTATGTACAAGTAAATCACTGCGAGTACACGAGCGATTTAAATAATTTGTAAGGATCTAGAGGAACTTCGAGGCTTTCGGTGTTCTCCGCGCTTTCCGAGTTGAGCACGATGATGTGTTGGTAGATCCAGGGTAGGAACATTCGAACATTAGTGTAGACGTCGGGGTCGCCTATAGCGCAGGGCGAGCCCCAGGACACGATTCCCACTAGCTTTCCATTGGAAACCAAAGGTCCTCCTGAGTCACCCTAAAAATTTAAACGTACTGGATCGGATTTTTGCACCTGCCAATAAGAATTTTTTTAATGTTAGCAAAGTGAGTTGACAAGAAATGCACTTTGATGTTAGAAACTTGAGAGACAAACCTCGCTCTAAAGGCCTCTGTGCAGCTGTCATCCTACGACAAAAATCACAAATGTCTACCGGCGATGAATATACACATATAGAATACAAGTACCACCCACTACAAATCTGTAATTACTTTTTAAACTATTATATAATAATGTAAATCTGAAGACTAAAACCAAATGTCACTGCTGATTACTAATAACAATCTGTTAATTCAAAAGAGACGGTGATGTAACTCCAAATTTTGCACTTTCCATATTACGGCCTGCAAAATTTATATTTCCACATACGTTGTAGAATTTGGATTAATTATTTTTTTATTTTGACTCTCTGGAATAAATTAAAGATTTTTTAATACTCACAAAGCAAGTCCCCGCTTTAACAGGAGCATCCGTGCAAAGCTGGCGGTTGGAAATGACTCTAGCAGAAGCCATCATCCTGTTCCTGCACCGTTCTGGGCTAGCAACCCTGAGCTCCAGCTTTTGCAGCTTATAGCTTGGTAGGCCCAGATTTCCCAGGGACGTGGCGCCCCAACCGCTGGTTACTACTTGGTCCCCAGGGGCCAGAGGTGGGTCGCTGCTGCAGGGCAGCTTCACGGGCTGCACGTTGGGCCCAAACTGCACCTCGGATGCCGACTGCAAGTGCAACCAGTTCTAGTAAATTTGGGCCAAATGGGCTCCCACCCACCTTAACCAAGCCTATATCGTTTTCAGCGTCGTTGTAGTGCTGGTGGATGATGAAGTTTTCCACGTGGTAGATTTCGCCGCCCTTCTCCAGGAGGTTGCTGCCCACCCTGAACCACACCTCTTGCGGTTGCGTTCTATCGAGCGGTAAAAAAATATTGAAATAACACCATGAGAATGTTTTCTAATAATATTATTTGGCTTCAAAACAAACTATTGACGCAGATCAACTTATAATATAAACTTTGAATCGGACAAAATATTTGTCGCTAAGAAATAAAAATTGAGGATTTATACTTTAATCTAGAAACGCTACAATTACGCAAATGTTATGATAAAAATAGACTATTTGAACTATATGAAACAAAAATATAGAATAATTTACCAAATCAAAATACAAAACAACAATAAATATAGGAGAAATTGTATATAATGAAAAAGAGCAAATAATTACATTATGTTCACACACAACAACAAAGAATTGGCGCAGGTACGAAAGGAAACCTAGTTGTAGGTTTAGCATAGGATTACTCTCAGCTGATAAGATGAGGGCAATGTTTAGAAATTTCAAAAGCAATAAAATCCAACTACTAGTGGAATGTGATGCCAACGTGCACAATGAGGTATGGGAAAGCACTAAAAGCGACCAAGAGGTGAGTCACTTTTAAAATTTATTTTTTAGCTAAAATTTTGAAGTAGTAACGGTGGTAATAAACTGACCTTCGTAACTTCTTCAAGGGGGAAGTGTCTACGTTAGACACGTGTTCAAGCAGCCAACACACTTAGATCAAAAATACATTAAATCTGTCGTAGATTCAATTAGGTTTAAATCAATTATTCTACAAGAATTGCAGGCTATTTAAGTAAAACCTAGGACTAGAAGACTGTATACCAAAATCTAGAACATTATGAACGCGTCTGTCATTAAAATATGTCATTTAAAATAAAACAGCATATGAAAACAGTTTTCCGTTTAACGAAAAAAGAAAAATGGGAACTCTTAGTAGAACCATCAAATCTAAAAGCTTAGGACAACGGACTAAAAAGAACTGACTGAGGAAACAAATCCAATTTTTTGAAATACATTTACTCTCTAAAAAAAAGCGAAGAAAGCTTTTTAGAAACAATGAAAACATTAAAACTACAAAAATCTCTATTAAGAAAAATTAAGAGAAATTGAACTCTTAAGATGCCCAATGGAAATTACAAGGAAAAAGAAAAGAAACTCTCGAGCTTTTGTTAGATATATAGTTCCCAAACACTAAACAAATATTAAAATACAAATGCATTGGGAATACCCATGCCTCGAGAAATGAGAAAAGCCTAAAGATTAGCCGACAACATAATCAACGTAACACTACTTGCATGGGCAATCAAGTCATTTAAACTATACAAGTCTGCAGAGACAAGTGGAATCTCTCCTGCATTATTGATGCATGGTTTTATAGAGCTTTTTTTTACCACTATAAGCTCCCTTTAGGCTAAATCTGACACTTAGGTACGGCCAGCAATCAACAACTAAAAGATTGCTCTGGAAGTATTCCGAAATGTGGAAAGTGGCTTTGACTCAACAAAAGCACTAATTTTTTTAACGCGATGACTCAAAGCCTCGTTAGAAATAGGAGATACTATCAAGGTTATCGTCAGCAAACGATGTCTTTATAGGAGCGTACTTCCGGTTCTCCTTTGGAGTCTAATAATTGATAGCCTTCTTGAGCTGAATGTGAGATGGATTTATGCTCAAGAATATGCTGGTGATATTAATCATACTCAGACGGAAACATTAGGAAATTTTTTTGTTATAATTTCCCAAAGCTTATGAGGCAACCAGACCTGAAAATCGTGGGGAGGTGGTGTTCAAAAGAATGAGTTTTGGTTAATTTGATCAAGACTTTGGTTATCTTCTTTACACTTTGAAGAAAATAGAAATCTGTAAAAAGTCAATTCTATGGAGAAAAAAGTTAAATACTTGGGCGTCACCATATATACCAGGACGATTTTTAATCCTCTCTTGGAAAAAATTACTACAAACCTACACGATACTTATGTGTTTGCCTTTAAGTTCTCATAGCATATAACCAGAAATATGGTGGTAACCAACAAAGGCGATACCAGTTATGTCTACAGCCTTGATGTCAGTAATTCTCAAACTTCCCCAATTTCATTTAGTAATGAAGTTCCAAACATTCGCAGCAGTATGCAAACTGAAAGTAAGTGATGCGAGATTTTTGACATATTGGAAAAAATGCATCCGATAACGAGAGCCGATTCAGAAACGAACTATATAGATGGTTCAAAACCAGAATAGAGCTTTGGAGTAGGTGTGTTTGAGGCAAGAACAATGAACCGAACTAGTCTTCTATCTTAACAGACAACCAAGCATTGTCAAAGACTTTAGAATGTACCAAAATACACTTTTAAACTCGTGCTCCATTCTATAGAAACACCATTGGCGAGCCCACTAAGGTTTGCTTATAATTGGTGTTAGAACATCAAGATTATAAAAGTAGCGAAAGAGCTGACCAACTTGCAAAGTCAAACCTACTGAAAGAAAACCACAAAATTTACAGGTACTCTAAAGCGCTAATAATGTCTCCGTCTATAAATAGAATAAAGAAAATACTAAAACTAAACAGAAAACAACTAAGGACTGTTAGCAAGGCGCTGTAGTCTTAGAAAACAACTTAATAAAATGCTTATTGTTAATGTTTCAATTTGTAGGTTGTGCAAATAAAAAGAAAAAGAGTTGGCGCTATACATGCTATGTGAATGTCCAGCATTGGAGCAGGGCTCAACATATAGAATCCTATAAAATAGTGGTTGGACCCATCAACTGTAGTCTTAAACTGCTTTAACAATACAGGTCTGGTGAAGTAAATTACTTTATAGGGCACGCTAAGCCTAGAAATTCAATTCAGTAGGTGAAAACTACACCTAGTAAAAAAAATAATAAAAAACATAAGCTAAGTTTTCAAAACAATAATAGATAAGAAGAGCACACTTTAGGGGTACATTCTTTATTGTAGCATTGAAAGTTTATAACTTATTAGACATTAATAAAGTAATTTACATAAACATTTCAACATATCAAAGTTATTAGTTACAAAAGTAAACTAATTGTAAGTCCATGTGTTTATATGATAAAATAAAACAACAAAAATTCACTTTACATGAGACATTGTTTGCAGCGAAAATATTATGTTAAAGGATGACCAGCACTATTAACATTTAAACGTAAAATGTGAAAAGGAGAAGAATGTAGTAGATTTATTTAAATTAGACAAAGAGAACTAGAGGCAGGCGTTAAATAGCCTCTCGTGGTGCTGATACGTAGTACGGCCCTTGGAACGTCAACCGATAACCAATTGTTTAAACGGCCGTCGCGAAAGCAGATCTACCGATATCAACCAACGAGTATTGCCAAATGCTTACCTGAATCGGCTTCTTCGTCGGCGATGGTTCCACTAGTAGCCACTTGAACGTGTCTTCTTGTATGTTGCATTAAACACGACCGAACTAGCCGCGCTGTGGTGCTAAATTTCTTGCGGGTGTTAAAAACACTAATTGCTGCAAGTCATGCGTTGATAGAACGACAATAAACACAGTATTCCCGGGTTGTCTGGCACTTGTCTTGCGAAAATTTTCGACAGCACCTTTCATATTAAAGGTGCCCGCACTATTAACTTGTAACGTAAAATTTGTGCGACAAAACGAGAGCAGATATCAAAGGCATGCCGCCGCGATATTAAATTAAGACAAAAGAGCTACCCAGAAAGGTATTTTGCAATAAAATAGACAAAGTTGGAATTATCCAAGATTAAAATAAAAATAAAAAATAGAAAAGAAGAAAAAGGGCAAGATACAATAAAAACAGAGATACAAACAGCCAAGGGAATAAGACTATCTAAAAATATATATTAATGAAAAAGTAAAAAACGCCATTGTAAAATAAATTTAAAAAATATTAAATAAGGAACAAACTAAAATTTATATTATCTAAAACATAAAGATAAAGAGTATACAAAACATAAGATATTCAATTGTTTAAGTAAAACAATGTAAAAGTTTAAGTAGATAAATTTAACAATACTTCTAACAAACACTAACACAATGAAGCAAAATAACAAAATTTTATTTATAATTGAAATTAATAAGTTATATAATAAAATAAAAAAAGATAATAATTAATAAAAAAATAGTGTAACATATACAAAGCTTAAAAATTTACCTTGAACATATCATTTAATAATAAAAACCAAGTGTTATAAAAATAAAATTAAATTAAAGCAATAAAAATACGATTAATAAATAATAAAAGCAAAAGAGATAAATAAAGAGAAGAGAACAATGCACTTTTAAAATAGAGAAAATAGTGCGACGTGTAAATTACATAAAAGAATACAACAGTAATATCCGTAATGACTTAATCGTAATATATAAAAAACCAAAAAATTATTTGTCGAATAGTTATAAGATACATGTATGTAATAAAAAGTGTGGAAGGAATTAGTAAAGTAGCTAAGTGAACAGAATTGCAAATGAAATACAGAAACTGATATTTTAAAACAAATTATGTGTGACTACAGCTTTAAGAAAAAGAAATTAAAAAATAGGACATATTAAAGAAAAAGCATAAATATGAAGAGAAGATGTAATAGATAAATTGATCTTGCTTGAATTGTATTGAAAAAAATTATATTAAATCGTACGAACTATACAAGAAACTAGTAGTTAATGATTATTAAATCTAAAACATATAATGACTTGAACATCTAGAATAAAGTTAAAAAATGTGTCTAACATCAGAAGAGAGAATAAAAAATAAAAGATAGATTCAAAATAAAAAAAAGCAAAATGACACAAAACATTATCAAATAATATAAATTTGTATATTTGCAGAAAAATTTTTGACCGAGCAGAAATAAGTTTTCAAAAAAAATTTATATAAAGGCACAGAAAACTGTAAAGGTTCAAAAATAGTGCAACTATAATATACAAAAAACAATAATTTGGTACTACCTTCTAATTAAAAATAAACATAAAAAGTTTAATTAAAAAGATAACATAAAACTCAAGAAGAAATGCAAACAAAGCTAGGAAATTGCGCTAAATAATCAGGAGCTTCAGAAAAATCCTTAGCTACAATAAATTACAAAAATATAACATAAAAACAGACTGATAATTAAATTTACAAATAACCATAATAAATAAAATAGAAGTATCAAAAAGCGTAAAGGTGATACGATACAATACACAGATGACTTGATCATTGTTAATGTTTAAGATCTTGTTTAGACGTACACCTTCGCTAGTTTATTCCAATAATGCATATTAATAACTAATCCTATTCATAGTGTCTCAACTGTTTGTATTAAGTCATCCCTCCTTCAAATCTTAGATTTAACCAGATTTTTATGTTACCACAAGTTTTACAGCTTTATCTCCAATTTATCTCTAAACTATCTCCAATGTTTTCAATAACCTCCCTCGCATATGTGAGTGTGGGCAGAATATATTGGTCAAAAACTTTTGATATGATTTAAAAATGATTCTCAGTATTCTGAAAATCGCCCAGATCAATTTAATTCTTCTTTTTGCTTTTATCTAAAATGTTGTAATTATATATACCATTATGTCGTGCCTATCGTTAGTTTAATTTTAAACAACTTACGTAACTCAGGCTGTTTTAATCTGCTGGGTGGAACGGATACCTCAAAAACCATTGTTGCTAGTTTCAAACCCGTAAAAACTGAGAAAAGCCAAAACGTTTTTCAAAAAGAGACAGAAAATGCAACAAAAAGGAATTCTGGAAATAGGGGCGTAAATATTAAAAGAATTAGTAGACAATCCTGAATCTTGATATCCTCATAATAACATAATTAAAACATAAAGATATAAGGCCAACAAAGTACGGAAACTTCTTGTACATGTGATGTCTAGTGCCAAAACATGAACCAGCCAAGAGTTGTAGTAGTGCTTAGCACCTATACAAAAAGTGTATTACTATCATCACGATTAGAATGAAAATTAAAAAGCAACTTATAATAGCTTATTGCGATAAAATATAAGTAGGTTAACAAGAGCGATAAACTAATTAGTGTGTGAGATTTAAATGGAAGAATAAAAAAAGAGAGCCACAGAAAAGTTGGAGAAGAATTTGTGATGGATCATTAAAACGACTAATTATCCTATGCGGAGAGATTGATAATAACAAATTCGTCTTTCAAATAAAAGTATTTATATCATCAAATCAATTATTGATAATTGTTAACCATTAATGGCACATGATGTAAAAGTTTACAAAACCCGGATCAGACAAATATGTAGTAATAGGACCAATGAATCAAAGACCTCAAAAGAACAATTACGAAATGGAAGTGTTATAAAATGATATCTAAAAGTAAAACAAAATGTTTAAGTGATGATTAGAAACGGTAAAATAACAAGATAAAAAAATATTTAGTACAGAATTTGGGGAGAAATAAAACTTAAGAAAATGCTATTAAGCAAAGAGTCAAAAAATAAGCTAAAGATAAAAGTACAGGTTAAAGAAGAAAGAAATCAATACTTAGGGAACTAATTGCGTAAAAAGCTGTAATAAATACAAAAAAGTATAGACAATGGTTTTTAACTTAAGACAATAACGTGCAAGGGAGTGAATATAAGAAGAGCTACTTTTAAACAATTGATGGGAAATTATAAATTTCTTACAAAAACACAAACCAGTAAAAGCGCTAAAAATGTAACAAATAATTTAACTTAATACGAAAATGGTCACAAGATTTAAAAAAACAGAAAAAAGGAGAGAACCTTAAAAAAGATAAATATATTTATACCGTAATCACGGAGTTCGTATTAGTTAAGCAATTGTCGGTTTGTTTGAAAAAATAATAAAAAACAAAATCTAAATGTACAAAAAATTTAAGTAAGATTTGTAACGTCGTAAAGATGCAATAATTGCTCAGTAAAATTAGTGATGGAGAAAGAAATAACGAAGATATAGGTCGATGTGCAGAAATCCTATAACAGTACACCAAAATGCATGTGATGCAAAAATAAAAACAATGGTAAAATAGACCGGCATAATACAAAAGCGTTATATCATAGCAGAACAGCAAAATAATTTAACAAGTAGCATAATAAAAAAACAATATTATACATTCCCCTCTTGGAAGAATTGGTGATGAAATTATATTTACTCAGCAAGAAAAAGATATGAGGTATGTAGTGCGTAAACTGACGAAAAAGTATAAAGAATGGGGATTGAACATGAAGTTTGGTATATACATATGTGCGGAGGCACATTAAAAATATTTAGACTCAATCAAAAAAAAAGAAGAAACTACTAAAACACCGCACTTAAATTAATAAATATTAAAAATATTAAAGTACTTATAAAAAACTTAATATGTGGGGAATATAAATAATTAAAAATAAATTCTAAGATAGCAACAGCAAAGTGTGACTAAATGCGAAGACAATAAGAACTGAAAGAATATGGAAGCAAATCTAAAGTTCATCAGTTCTTTTTCTGCCTTGTTCGACAAGTGTCTTAAAAACGTCATCGAGCAGATTTTTAAAGAATTGTGGCTATGACACATATTGAATTTGAATTTTTTAGTATTTTTACTATCATTTCTAAATTTATGTGTATATTTGTTTCTTTTTGTATATTCCTATATTCAATTCTGTATCTTTTTGAAGCGTTTAAAAGGGCCCATTTTTGAAATATCAAACTGCACGAATAAAAATTAACGAAAAAATTTATGCACAACGAGCAGTAAAAAACGCATTTAATATCCAAAGTGCGATAATAAGCCTAATAATATCAAACCACAACTAGGTATACAATAAAAGTAAGAAACTAGGAACATAATTACAGCAATTAACTTAAAACTGAAAATAGTTACTAAATAGTTTTAGTATTTGCATACAAGACACCCGTAAAAGTACTTGATTCCAATAGATTTGGTACATAAAAACTGACTCATGCAATAACTGAAACCGTCTTTACAGAGCTTAATTCTGATCAACTGTCTCTTAGCTTCACTCTAAACCAATCAGTATATTCCCGAAATTAATAAGTGGCCTAGTCTACTGGAAACTATTCTAATCTTAGCTAATTTTCAGCTTCATTACCCAACTATCCTCAACTACACTGTTTTAACTTTTATGGACTTAATAACTAAGGCACAACAGTCATTCAACTTTTAAAAACAACATGCTATCAAAAATTCTCTGTTCGTACAACAAACCTCAGGTAAAATAATCGGTTACGAAGATTGTGGTGAACTACTCAAGACATATTGGTCAAAACATGTCTTAACAGTTTAATTAAAACTATACAAAAATTTAGGGTTGTTTAGAACTAATTTATGTAACTACTACCAAGAATCTCTCAATTCTAATTAGCTAATCAAAAAGATTCTCAGACACACTTCTACAAATTACTAGCACCTACTCTGACGATAACAACAAATGCAGAATACTTGCAGATCAATTAGAAGCCTTCACCACAATAGATGGTGAAAATAATACAGACAATACCCATGCGATAGAACAGCATGCCAACAGCATCGATGTTAATGACCAAAAGTGATGAACTTAGTTTCTCAAGTAAAACACCAAGCGTCTGAAAATGGAAAGACAGTAGGAACTGATTAAATGCCCAATATATTTTCTAACTTTCTTAACCTTCTAACGGCTGTATTTAACGCCTGCTTAAGAATTAGTTTTTTCCATCACATTGAAATATGCTGTAATTCTAATGTTTCCCAAATCTGGCAAGCACCATTAAAACTCCACCCACTACCAATCTATCAGCCTCCTCTTTTCTGGTTTGCAAATATGGCATTAGAGCCTTACACTAGACCAATTACCAAATCTTGAGAATTACTGAAACAATCAAAGAAGAGAGTGAAAATGAAATGCACACACTGGTAATATTTTTAGACGTTTGATTGTGTCTGGACAAATGGATTAATAGATGAATTGGTAACTACCGACATACCTTTTTGGCTTTAATTTATTAGATCATTCTTTACTGAACGAATTTCTTAAGTGCGAATAAATTCATACTTTTCTTTGTCTTGTCACATTAATTGGCGTTTTCCAAGAATTAATTTTGAACTCTATATTATTTAACATATTCATGTTGGACATTCCACATACTCCTAATGCGGACCTCTCCATGTATGCCGATGATACTGCTATACTAACACAAGGACATGATATTTACCGCGCACCATTTGAATCAAACATCTTTAACCTTTGTCAATCAGGCCATCCTCTATACTAACATATAAACAACAATACCATAGAATCCTCTAGACTGTACTCTACGCTACATTTGGATCAACTTAGATGGAAAGCTCACCTGAAGCTCTCGTATAAAAAAAAAACTCTCAGAGATATGTCAAATTGCTTTACCCAATTGTAAAAAAGTCACCACTAAAACCACAGTGAGGAGTACTATCTATAATATACACTTCTATAAATCCATATGGATTACACATATGGCGCGCTAAGTCTAAAACTAGAAGTTTTGCAAAAAAAGTTACTACGAATGTCAGGTCACATCCCCACCACATGGGAAAAGCCAAAGTGGTCCTGATTTTCAAGAAAACAAATAAGAAAAAAACTAATTTACATGTCGGGCAACGAATGCCCTTAATAATCATCAACCAAATAACAACAAAACTCAATTCATTTCAACCTCTCGAACAAAAGGCATTTAGATAGGGCTGCGGCAGAATTGACCATATTCACACTATAATAAAAATTATGGAAAAACTACATGAGTTCAAACAACATATGTTTATGCCCTTTATATATTATGAAAGTAACGCTCAGGCAGTAGAGCCGGATGATAAAACATAAATTAGGGGATTACATAAATATGAACGGTTAGAAAAATTAGATAAATTGTTGCATTATACTACAGGGTGTCTGGTGGCAGATTTATATTTTTAAATACGATTATTTCAAAAAGTAATAAACGGTACAGGGTGAGGGTGGCGCCGTTGGAATCACCGATCGTGCGGATTTGTCAGTCACGATGTCGCAGTGGTCGAGTGAGCATCGCGCGTTCGCTATAGAGACATTTTTTAAGAGTAATGATTCTTACGTAATTGCCCGTCGACAATTTTGTTCAAAGTTCGGTATTCGGCGAATACGTGATGGACCAAGTGTAAATTTAATTCGTTCGTGGGTGCAGATATTCCGCGCAACTGCCTCGGCTATGAATGCCCACGGCCAGCAGTCGATCTTCAAGGACTCCCGAAAACATTGAACTGGTTGAAAGCAGTTTACGTGAAAATCCGCGACTTTCAATACGGAAAAGAGCAGCCTTACTGGGACTTCCAAGAGCGATTATTCATGAAATTTTAAGAAAGGATCTGAAGTTCCATCCTTTTAAAATTCAAATCGTTCAAGAACTGAAAGAAAGTGACTTGATTTACGAAATTTTGTGAACGATGTTTTCGCACTGTAATCCCTTTGGAGCGACAGGCTCATTTTCACTAAACGGCCACGTCAACAAGCAAAACTGCTCGTACTGGTCTCCAAGAACCCGCAACCCGATTGAAACATCAAAACCATTGCATTGCTCCAGGGTAACTGTTTGCTGCCTTATCCACGCATGGGATAATTGGACCATTTGTTCCAAAATTTTCGAGGTCAGGCGACGAATGTCAATGGTGAAAATTATCGATGCATGATTACGGATTTCTTTTGCCAAACCTGCGACCTCATCCATCGTACTCTTCACACGTGGTTACAACAGGATGGGGCACTGCAACACAGCCAGAGCTTCGATGAATTTGCTTCAGAAAAATTTCCCAAAAACTGATCAGTCGCTTTGGGGACATCCTGGGCAACCGAGGTCGCCCGATCTAACTCCATGGATTTTATGGGGCTACCTCAAAGAGAGTTTATAATGACAATCCCCAATCTCTTGTGGCTTTAAAGGAAAATATTCGTCGAGAAATCAGCTCAATTGAACCAAGTTTACTGCAGCGTGTGGCGCAGAACACAAGGCTTCGTTTTGAACATGTGTGCAACTCGACGGAAGACATTTGGATGACATACTCTTTAAAAATGAAATCCGCATTTCATTCTATCGTTCAATGCTCTTAATAAAACTTTGTGTCAATTATTACGTTTTTTATTTAAGTTTGAAAATATAAATCTGCCACCAGACACCCTGTATATAACAAACAATTAGTCTGTACGTAGACAATAGAAACAATACAAAATAAGATATTAAAAAAAACAAAGGGTACGGGAAAGCATAAAATTAACGCGTGGGTAAGCGTAATAACTCTAGATGGTGCTTGAAGATTTTCAGTGCCATTGAAGCACATATACAAACATAACAACAGGATTCTTTAAAAAAACTCGATCTGAATTGGTGCACTTGCACGCTGAATGAAGTCATTTGATTCTGCTACCTAAAGTCAGTGACAGTGAAACTATGATTCAAAAAAAAGTAATTGAGCAACTAAATCACTGCCTTAAAAAATTAATTTATTTATATTTACATATGTAGATATAATACCATCAAAAACATAAAATTGTCCGCGTAATGAACTAATTAAAGACGACATGTTTACAAACAAGAGGTAATTTTGATTAATGACAATCATAATAAGCAAACAAAAATGAAATTAATCGTTTAACGCGTCTGACAACAAACAGCTCGACATCCGTAGGTAACAAGTGCTGAGGATTAAATTATTGTAATTGCGTTAAGACCTGCAATGATGCAACAGCTGGTGGACACTCGGCAAAAGGCAACGCTCGAAACAGTAGTCGAAAATGAGCAAGCAAAACGACCGATCGGCTTCGAGCTGACAGCGGGCAAAAAGCGTCTTATGTCAGGTCCAGGAATTTTAAGCTTAATCGTGTGATCAATTCTTGTGACGCCTACCTGATTTTCCAGTTCACTTATTATTCATCGCTGCTATAAATCATCCGGCCGCTGCTAATTGCGCGTCTCGGGCTGGAGCGCGCTTTCATTGGGGACTGCTCCCAAAAAGCAATGATTAACTGCCAGAAACTATTTTTGGAAATTTTTTATGGCACCCGCCGTAATCGTGTTCCACGCTTGTTATTTTCAATTAATAATTTAATTTGTGCATTTGCTTAAAAATGCAATCAGGAACTCACCCATGCAAGCAATGGCCTGCAGTCAGGACGAAAAACTTGCTGATGAGGCTGCTGCCGCACTCGAAGATGCTGCCCTTGTACAAGGCCACCTGGTGCGGAAACTCTCCAGGAAGAGCAACCTGCCCGCCGATTATCCTCTGCTCCACATCTTCGTTTTCGATATCTATGTTTCCCCTCTCCCGTCCAAACAGGAACTTCTTGCTGGATTCAGAATTGTAGCTTTCGTCCGCGTCCGAGCTGTTGCTGATGAATTCGATGATACCTCGCACCTGTACGCCTTGGGGTTCTGCGCTTGAGAAGTCAGACGGCCCAGAAGGGCGCCGGTAGCGCTTCTGAACGCAATTTAGTAAGCACTGCAAAACGGATTGTGCTAGCAATGTAACGGCGTTAAAACTAGGAGATTCTGCGGGACCCTCTGCAGCAAGACGAGCAAATAATAACTCCTTTAATAATGATGAAATAGAAACATGTGGAAGAACATGAGATAGAACCTTGACAAAAAGGCTTGCCAAATAACTACAGAGCGGATTGTGCTCTTTGGACTGCAGTCGCGTTGTGTTTGGAAAGAAAATAGGGTTTTGATCTATGCTGCTTATGGACAAATTTAAAAAGTCGGGTAAACGAGAGGAATTGTTTTAGTTTCAATATTCTCAATTTGAGAAACGGGGGGTGAATTGTTACTAGACGTCAAATTAAAAGATCCGTAAAGGAATTGTTTGACGAAGAAGAGAATTCGCCTATCTCTGATTCATTTTTGAAGATAGGTAATTTAGAACAGCAGTTATCTTCACCATTACACAAGCCGATGACTGAAAATGAATTCTAAATGAATTTGGCACAGCTGAACAGCAACACTTACCTGCCGGGGAAAAGAAGAGGAGCCAAACTGTCGCCAAGCGTACACCAACCATAGCGCCTGTCAGTCAAGTGGTGGCGAACCCGATGGTTCTTTTATATTTGGAAAGATAAAATCCAGAAAATTGAAATTATCTCGTTGCATCGAAGTGATTTATTAACTGGTGGGCTGGGCCCCAGTTGTTTATTGGGCTCATGCTCGTAATGAGCTTCGCCCGCGCCATCCGAACGATTTAGATGAGTTAATTGAAAGCAATCGCATCGGTACGTTCGGTGAATTAACAAGCAACGATATGTAAATTCGGCGGAGAATCGGCACCTCGTATTCTCGTCAGCGGATGTTTATTGCCAAAGTAATTTATTGCAATGTGATCTTTCATCATTTAAAGCTTCTGACTTATACATGTATTTATATATTTCTTTAAATTGTTATGTCTTTGCTACTTATTAATTTTTAATTTTTCTTGCAAATGCATTATTCTTCGGTTTTATTTTACCTAAAAATATATTTGGAGGGCTAAAAATGATGACGCTTTTCCTCAAAACTCAGATTGTGTAGTAGATTAAAATATAATATGTGCACAGTAGGTGTGTGCAGATAGCGATGCTAAAAGGCACAGTGCTGTGAGTGCAGTTGTTGACAAAGCGCCAAAATATAAAAGCAGAGAATTATAAGCAGTGATAGATAGCCTAGTTTCTTTGGAGGAAGGGAATGGCTACTTTGAAAATCCATAAAAGATTGATAGCTACATGTGCTAGATATCAAAGTTCATAGGAACTAAGCATAGGAAAAGCAGGTGGTATACGAGAAAATGCACGCAAATTATATATATTAATTAGTGCGATTTGCGATTTGTATTTCATCGTCTACTAGAACTTGAAAATGACAAAAGTCGGCGCAGAATGGGTTTCTTGTACTCTCACTCCTTATCAAAAGCAAATCTGTGTGAAGGTTTGCCAATAAGTTATTTAAGCGTGAAACTCCAGTAAAACATCAACACACTGGAAGCTCTCTTCCCAAGAAGCCACGTCAAGGATTGTTTATACCAAAATAAATGGAGATTGTTTTTAGAATCAGAAGGGGATGATCTTGATGGTGGATTGGTTACCTTCTTATGCGAATATTACTCTAAGTGGAACTGAGAATTACCAAAGTGGCTGTACCGACGTGCTTCACAACGTTGCCACAGCAAATGAAAACGCAGCATGTTGCTTCAACATGACGAAGTGAAATCATGTGGCTTTCACAGCCTCTTTAATACACCGTAATGTCTTAGAACCCTGTGCCCTTTTTGACACAATGAAAGAGCCAGCGCGCGGTAAGAAATTGTTCTCTAACAACGAGAATCAGTTGGCTGCCTACAGCAGCTTTATAGAAACCGCCGGAGTGATAACAAGAGTTCAAAAACATTAAAAGAAAATGCCTCCTCAACATTCTGTACTAACTTTTTTCTGATAAAATATTAGCAAATAAAAACAATGGTAGTGCAAATTATTTTTGAAAGCCCCAAGTATTTTGATCTCAGTTCTTATTTTCATTTCATAATTTTGATTAACCTTTCCTTGATTGCTTTTATTTAAATGTATTACAGTTATTTTAAGTTGTTGTTCATGTCAGTTTTCATTTTGCAAGCTGTGCTGTCACATGCCCTGTGTTAATCGAAAAAGTGCATAGATATTAAAAGGAAATATCTCTATAGAGATCTTCTTCCTAATAAAAAATCACTAATGTGGAAACGATTACAATGCCAATTATTTTTCTTTTTGCTTTTAGTATTTAAAAAGTTTTTAAAGTTATTGCTACAAATACTAAGACCAATTATAATAACATAATATAATCGTTCCCTATTAGTTAAGCTTTTAAAAACAATACTCCACGATTGAACAAATACATAGAATTACAGCCACCAGTAAACAAAATCTGTAAGCAGGTAGATATTGTTCTACAGCATTTCTAGATATTCTTCAAGCGTTTGACAAGGTATGGAACAAAGTCTTCTACTACAAAATTGAACAGCTACTATTTTATCAATACACCGTACAGTTAGAGTCTTACTTCAGGGTGAAGTAAAATTACTCGGTTGAAAATCAGAACGAACTTCTATATAAGTGAGAGTGAGAGGTTTTATCAAACAAGGCATGATTTGTAGGTAAATTTTTTTAGTTTTATAAACTCAGCTACATTATTTAAAATGCCCCACTTTTGAAATGCTGTATCGACATTTGCACGCATTGGCCTGGTCCATGTAGTTTGCAACCAAATTTGAGGGCTTTTCATTTGACACGCTGTCACTGTTATTCGTTTATCTTTCGGCTCTGTTGAGTGAATATTTGGACAAAGAAGTAATACAAACCCTACATGACTTGTGACCCAGTTTCAGACAGGCAAAAAACAGCCGCTTCTTTTTGATTATCTTGTTTACTGTCGTGCTCGTTTGTGAATCCCACTGTGGTCATTCTCGCATTACCTGCTCGCCTAACTTCGGATTTCCAGCTCAATTTTACTGCTTTTTATCTAGCCTTGACGTGACATCATTAGGGAAATACGAATCTATAGGGGAGGGGAGATTAGAACAAGTGACTCCTGACCATAATACACATTTAACATTTAACATTCTATCTTCAAGAGTAGATATGCTACCAGACAAAGTTAACGGTCCTTCTCAGGATTTCATGACCGAAACACTTGGACCTTCTGTTAGAATTTGTTACATAAATATAGAAAGCATAAGTTATTCAAAAGCCAGTATCTAATAAAACTTTTAAAATGCCAACATCGACCTAGTCGTTATACAAGAAACTTATTGTGAAACAGAAGAACAACTACGGAAAAGGAAAAATACCAGGCTATAAACTGCTAGGAGCTACGTACCACCGATGTATGTTAAACAAGATATAGAAAACGCCTCCCTTTTTGTCATAAAATCAGAAGCACCACCGTTTCCAACACCTACAAGCCACCAGCCGTATCGTGGCCAGCCCACGTCATCCAAACACACTCCCATTTTACTGTGTACGTGAATGTATTCAATAGTCATCACGAGCAATGAAAGTATAGAGACTGTAACCCAAATGGTAATACAATAGTAAAATGGGCAGAAGATGAACACTTACCCTTGTATTTGATGCTAAAGACTGTTACACACTTAATTTAGCAGCTTGATCTATGTTTTGTCTCGACTGACAACAGAGGTCAACCCATAGAAGTTTCGAGAAACGTTCTTCCCGACTTCCCGAACAGTCAGCACCGCCCAGTCGTAGCAGAGGTAGGAATACAAATCCCTCTAATCACCTCTATCCCTCGCCCAAGATGGAATTTAAAAAAGGCCCACTGGACAAAGCTCTCCACGGAACTAGACAAATGTTTAGTCTAGATACCCCCTACCAGTAGAAACTATAACTGGTTTGTCGGCGCCGTAGTGAGTAGTGCCAAAAACTGTATAGCAAAGGGTTACCGCAAGGAATACATTTGCGGATGGTTTCAAAACAGTGACAAAATGTACCAAAATTTCCTTGAAAATGGTAATCAGGAAATAGCTACTTCATAGCCTAGATGCGGCAAGACAGGAAAGACAGGAAAGCCTAAACTTTCAGGCGTCGAGCAGACAAGCGTGGGCGCTGTTAAGGAAACTAGAAAGCGGAGCACCCACATAAAGACAAAAGACAACTGTCCGCCCAAACAACGTTGTTTCACACATAGTAGCGACATCCAGAGCACCAAAAGGTAAAATGAAAACTTAAAACCCTAAAAGCACAACCCACAGAAACAGAACATTCTTGCCGCTACACTTGCGAAGATGTTTCAAATACTCTTAAGGATGTCAAAATAGGAAAAGCCCCAGGATTTGACAATATCTGCTCTGAATTTTTAGTAAACTGTGTGAAGTACGCAAAAGTCTGGATGGCTCACTTTCTTACAGATATCGTGCAAACTGGCAATATCCCGAAAGAATTTAAACGATCGAAAATAATCTCTATATTAAAGCTACAGACCAATAGCTCTGCTATCTGTGACTTATAAGCTACCAGAACAGCTTATTTATGACAGAATTAGCACAAGACTGCTTAAAGCAAATCAAGTTGAATAAGCAGGCTTTCGGTCAAAAAGAAACTGTGCAGACCAAGTTTTATCACTCATCACCCACATTGAGGCAGGATTTAAAAAAAAAAACTTCAACTTACCTATCAGCGGCCTACGGCACAGTGTGGAGAGAAGGCATGATATACAGGTTCTTTTGTGTAATCCCTAGCAAACTAACAGCCCGACCGGTAGACAGCATGCTAAACGATCGAGTGTTTCAAGTAGCTATGGGACCCGACATCAGCTCCCCAAGGAAACTAAAGAACGGACTACCACAGGAATCAGTTCTTGCTCCACTCTTCTTTAGCCTGTATATTGTAGACACGCTAGAAATAAGATCAAGAAAATTTGGATGTGCTGATAACTGGGTACTTACAACAAGGTGCAGTTCTATCGAACAGTCAGAAGAGACCTTAACGACAGATCTAAAATGCTTTTTGCAAGTGGACGCTCCAACCTAACGCCACCAAAACAGAAGTTATCTGTTTTCACTTAAATAATAAACTCGCCAGAAGAGAACCAACATAAGATTTGAAAACACCGTACTTACCCATAATAAAACACCAAAATACCTGGCCATAACCTTTGATAGAACACAATCCTTCAGAGAGAATCTAACGAGAACTGCTGAAAAACTAAAAACAAGAAACAATACAATTTAAAAACTATGTGGCACAACTTGAAGAGCATCGGCCTCCACTCTGCGCTCTTCTGCTTTAGGTCTTGTCTTTTCAACTGCAGAATACTGCGCTCCAGTTTGGTTAAACAGCCTACATGTACAGAAAAAGACGCACAGCTAAATAGCATCTTGAGAATGATTGCTGGTGTCATCAAATCAACTTATAAGCAAGTATAAAAAAATTTACCCGTCCATCAAGATATCGAAGAAGCCAACCATAGCCGACTTTAGTCTAGACCACCAACAAAAACGACAAGGACGACTGTGGAAGATGAGTTCAACCTTACGAACGCATGGACTCAAGAATAGACTGTAAAACATGGATCACGCTTAACAGAATCAGAACCCAATATGGCAGATGTGGATACTCTTTACACAAAGGAAGCAAGCAACCATCCCCTCTCTGTGATTGCGGAGAAACCTAAACCATTAGACACTTCACAGAAGAATGTCCTGTACGATCATATAATGATAGGCCCGAAGACTTCCTGATATTGGCCCCAGAGTCGACAGATTACATATATAAACTAGATGTTCGTCTGTAATATCTTAAAGTGTGTTTTATATTATTTTATGTCCCATATTGTGTGATATACATATGTATTGTATTCTATTAAGTGTACAAATAAGTTTCCGCCGTTTTTTTATAAACAATTAAGAATTTATTGTAAAAAAAGGTACAAATAATGTCATTCAAAATATTGCCCATCGCTTTCTACTACTTTTGACCATCTTTCGGACAGCAAGTGGATACCCCGTCTAAAAAATTGCTCGTCTTTTGAGGCGATCCACGAATCGACCCATTTCTTCAATTCCTCGTAAGAAGTGAAGTGCTGCTCAACCAGACCATGAGTCATCGACCGGAATAGGTGGTAATCTGAAGGAGCAATATCTGGTGAATACGGCGGGTGGGGTAGAACGTCCCAATTCAGTCCTTTCAACGTTTCCTTTACGATTTTTGCAACGTGTGGCCGAGCGTTGTCATGCTGAAAAATGACTTTATCATGCCTTTTGGCATATTGTGGACGTTTAATCTTCAATGCTCGGCTCAATTGCATCAGTTGTTGTTGGTAACGTTCCCCGGTGACGGTTTGATTAGGTTGGAGTAGTTCGTAATAGATTACTCCAAGCTGATCCCACCAAATGCACAGCATTAGCTTCTTGCCATGAATGTTTGGCTTGGCCATCGAAGTAGAGGCATGCCCGAACTTACCCATGACTTCTACGCTTTGGGTTGTCGTAGTGGATCCATTTTTCGTCTCCGTCACGATTCGATGCAGAAATCCTTTGCGATTTTGCCTTTTGAGCAATTGTTCGCAAGCGAATAAGCGACGCTCGACGTATCTTGGCTTCAGTTCGTAAGGAAACCAATTTCCTTGCTTTTGAACCATACCCAGGGCCTTGAGACGTTGTGAAATAGCTTGCTGAGTCACTCCTAACTCTTGTGCAAGTTCTTCTTGCGTTTGGCACGGATCTTCCTCCAGTAAAGCTTCCAATTCTGTGTCATCATACACTTTGGGCCTTCCACTACGTGTTTTGTCCTCCACGTCAAAATCACCACTTTTAAATTTCTGGAACCACTCCCGACAACTTCTCTCACTCAAATTAACATTACCGTATGCTTCTACGAGTACTTATGCGCCTCAGCTGCAGATTTCTTTAAATTAAAGAAGTAAATCAGCAATTCCCGCAAATGACGCTTATTTGGCTCAAAACTTGACATCTTAACACGATGAAAACTAAGTGATGCTAGCAAAAAGTCAGAGGTATTAAAAGGTTATACTGTTGCCAGATGTCAACATATACTATACGACTTTTTACAGCTGACAATTTCGATGTTATCTTATCGGTGGCGCCATCTTTTGAAAACGGCGGAAACTTATTTGTACACCCATTATATTCTATTCATGTTATATATTTCAAGTTTTTAATGCGTCTGTTAACCATACGATAAGTTAATATAAAGGTGGTATACAAAAAGAGATGAATTACAAATCTTGTCTTTAACGTAAATACTCACTAAAAGGTATCTCTAATCATTTTTCTCTTTCAAAACGTTTATTATCACATCTTTGTAGTGCGAAGATGTAAGGGAGTAATTTAACAATCCTATGCAGTTCTAATTCCGTTTTAATGCACTGTAGTACATCTGAGAGCCGAGATGTGCCTTGGAGTCTTTTGTTATGGTTGACCTTTAAAAAATGATTTTAGAAGGACAGCTTTCACTTCGGTAATTTCCACAGCAGTTATAGAGGCACTGATATCTAACATTGAATTTTCCGTTTTCTTTGAAATGTTATTAACTAGGATTCTTATATCTAGCCTGTTCTACGGCGTACTGCGGTGGTGTATTTTTCATCTTCTTTAAATATGTCTGGCAGGGTGAAGTGAGTTTATTATTTAAACATGCTAAACGAACTCTCTGATAAATTTATGCAGACTCGTCCTTTTCTAGTTTGTCCTCCAGTTTTTTCTTCATGTCGTCGTAACCTTTCTCCGCTACTTTTATCTTATTCGATTTATCTGTCTTGAAATATCTGACTAAACTGCACTTATGGGTACCATTTGGACTGCAGCAAACCAACTTTGACCTTATAATTTATGTTAGTTCACTTTGGTTGATTCTAAAACGTGTCCTCAAACGCGGACCTTTCGAATATCGGTTTAGAACGCTGTTCTATCAGGGGTACCAAAAATGTTTTAATAATAAACTTTTGTCTTCTAAAAAATCATCAGAGACTAGATTTTTTCTCTATAATCTCGATAACCAGTTGTGTAATCGCAGATACGTTTCTCTAATAAATAATTTGCTTTTTTATTTAATATAAACAGCATTTGCAATACACTTTTAATTGTTGCAATCTTTCGAAATGTTTTACCACACACCATGCATGTCTAGCTCCTTCAAAACCAGGTTCTATATTTCTTTAAAAATCCAGACACACTCGTCATTTTATGCTATTGAAAATTCCTCGTTGTAAAATATTGTTTTGAGATTTAGTAACCATGCTATTTATTACAACGTTACTGATATAGCAAAGTCTTTTATTTCCAAACTTATTAAATATCTCGTGGTACCACAAAACACGTTGTGCCTTCTGCTCGTCGATAAAGCATAGTGTATCAAAGGGGAAGGTAATCGCGCAGAACAATATAAACTGCGAGTGCAGCAATGTCCAAACACTTTTTATATGTGGCAGACAAGGACAAGTGTCTTGATATTCAGATCTTCTAGACTATAGTTTTTCTTGCGGAACTCTCGATACCGTCTAATATGGTCGTATGATAAGTACAATTATTTCCCTGCAATCATTGATCGTTACTCAAACCATTTTCAAAGTTGTAGAACAAAATAGTCAAATATTTTGTTGCTAGCTCAGCAACTAATACTCGAAAGTGACCCTGAAGACTGCAATGTGAGTATGAACCTCTCTCGATACATTTAAACTTGGCACGACCATTAGTTACACTAAATTACAATAATTTTTTAGTACTTTATAATTGGATTATAAATTTGTTAATTTTAAGATTGATTAATTATTACATTAATGCATTGTTTTAATAAGTACAGGATCTTAATAAATCTTGCTAAATAATTATATTCGTTTAAATAAAGTTTTTATCATATTATATTAGCGATATACTAAACACTAATAGAATTTTGCTTATAACATAAACTTTTCTAAAATACAATAAGTTAATTAATGAAATATATAGGTGTTATAAATAAGTTCTCAGCTTTAGATTTCACAGGACGCAAATCACCGTTTACATGTAACGTATTAGTCCGCCCTCTTGCGGTTTTAAAGCAATGACATTTGGTCTTTCGAAACATCGTGCGATTTGGCGTTTGATGCACATAAGCTCAATAATCAGCTGCGTTCACGATGGAAATCACAAAAGAGCATATTCGATTTTCTACCCACTTCGCGTTTCATCTTAAGAAAAACGCTGCGGAAGCCACCGAAATGATTTGTGCTGCATATGGTGAGAATGCTGTAAGTCATACAACGTGCAAAAAGTGGTACCAAATATTTTGCGGAGGAGAGTTTAGTCTTGAAGATCAACCACGCGCTGGACACCTTCAAACATTTGACACGGATGAGCTGCAGACATTGCTGGATCAAACAATGCGCAAACTGAAAAAGAGCTTGCAGAACAGCTTGGCGTCACTCAACCAGTCATTTCCATACGTTTGCATGCAATGGGTAAGATACAAAAGGAAGGCAGATGGGTTCCGCATAAACTGTACGAAGACAACAAAAATCGACGGCGTGACACCGTACTCCATTTGCTTTTAAGGAACCGAAAAAAAGGATTGTCTGCATAAAATTATTACGGGCGATGAAAAATGGATCTTGTACGACAATTCCAAACACAAAAAATCACGGGTAGACCCTGGAAAACCTTCGACATCGACTCCAAAGCCCAATATCCACGCCAAAAAGAATTTGCTCTGTATCTGGTGGGATTGGAAAGGTGCGCTGTACTATGAACTCTTGAAACCAGATGAAACAGTTAGGGCGGATCGCTACCAAAAACAACTCATCAATTTGAGCGACGCAATCAAAGAAAAGAGGCCATTTACTGGACAAGGAAGTCGCAAAGTTATCCTGCTCCATGGTAATGCCCGACCACATGTTGCGAAGGCGATGCAAGAACACATCTTCGCGTTAGGCTGGGAACTTCTCCCACATGCGGCGTATAGCCCAGACATGGCCCCTTCCGATTATCATTTATTCCGGTCGTTACAGCATCACTTGGCTGATACGCACTTCAAAACAGAAGAAGTCCGAAAATGCATCTATAACTTTATCGTCTCGAAGCCGGTGAGCTTCTATCACCAGGGAATTCGCAAGCTACCCGAAAGATGGCAAAAGGTCATCGATGCCAACGGAGAATACTTTGATACTTAAGCTTTTTTTGTTTGTTTTTAAATAAAACTTTAATTTTGCAGAAAAAAGCTGAGAACTTATTTATACACCTATTAGTATAAAACCAACGAGTTTTCTTTAATAAATAACCTAACGATTTTTAATTTTATCATTACGTCTACAAAAGCTTATAACTGATGTACGTTTAACCTTCGGCAGGGTAACGTCTTTACCAACAAATTTATACTGTCGGGCAAGAACAGACAAAAGCGCAAAACATCCTATTCAAAAAAACTGGGCTAATTTAGATCCCGAACGATGAGATGAGATAAGAAACCTTAAGCGCCGGAGCCGTCGTGGCACTCAAACTATCGAGTCATTCCCCTGACGCGCTGTTAGCAAGGCCTGTAATAAGAGGCGATGGCTTTAAAGCGGCAACCATCGCGTGGTGTTTTATAGATCCCATAAAATTCGATTAATACAATGGGGAAGGCTAAATCGGTCGTAAAGGTGCCTTTATCGTAGTGTCCTCAAATTGGGCTCAGTTTTTCAGCAGGTTGGATGAACCTACCAAACCATAAATAATAATGTTTAAGTTATTTTATCAGTGGTTGCATAAATGTACGGCAACAACAAAATATTACCAAAAATATACAAAGATTAATAATTTAATTATTTTAAAAGTTTTTTTGCATCTTCTGGTAAATTATTTGAATGTGTCATGAAAAAATCTAGAAAATATCTTAAAAGCAGCCAATCATAGTTAAGTCTGTTAACCAAATCTAACGGATAAAATCTTTTGAGTCTTTTATCATGCTGTCTTTTTGAAGTTCAACGGCTTTGGCGTGGGTGTCGAATTTTTCTTGGCAATTGGTGCTGGTACGTTATTTTTTTTTCTTTATCGTAAGGTATATATTGTTGGGGTAACTAATAGGGAACATACTTAGGAACATCGGTTGTTATCATTGTTCTTCAATAGAATTTATAGGTCCGTATTTTTTTAATATTTTTTATTATTTGCAATCTGTAATCTTACACTCAGCAAATTTTGTAATAAATTGTACATGTTGAAGAGTGCTCAATAGACATCTTCATATAGACAAGTTTTTTAGACCTTTAGTGAACTAGGGATAATATACTTAAAAAGTAAACCTTAATTCTAAAACTAACTTAACTTAAAAGTAATAAATCTATTTGGTAATTTATTGGGGGCATATCGTAGAAGTCTCTTATTGTTTTTTAGCTTATCTTATCGTTTGGGAATATGTTGTTCGGGTTTGATATTGCTTGCTGTTGTTGCCTATTTCCTCCTTCACTGTTGGGATTTGGAGATCATTCCGAATAACGGTGTTTGTCGCGTACCAGGGTGCGTTTTGACTGGAAACTATCTCTATATTGGAGTTGGAAGTGGTACCCCAGAGTTGGATCCCATAGCACCACATCGGTTTAATTATAGCTTTATAAACAAGAAGTTTGTTGTTGATGGTAAGTTTTGAGTTTAGACCAAATAGGTAGTATATTCTGATACGTTTGGTAAGTGTTAGACCTAATTGTTTCCTCTTCATAAATAGGTGCTTTCCTGTCTAGATGGAGTCTAAGATATTTTACTTTTTACTATTGTGGCAGTTCATTGTAGTTTAAGTTAACAGGAGGACAAGTTTCTTACTACAAGATTTTGTTTCATTAACTTTTATTTTTTACTTTTTTAGCCATAATTGTGTTGAATTTTTTTTGGCGCACTTACAGGCACTGCAGCCTCAAGGGCTTATTGTGCCCACTAACATGCACTCATTCTAGGACATTCACACACACCCATAGGTTGAGCGAGACTCGAACTCGCGCGCGCCGGCTAGAGGGCAGAGGCAATCGCACGAACCTGCTGAGCCACTTGTGTTGAAGTTAGAGTGGTTTGTAAAGTTTGTGTGGTGCTAACAGAATTATTAGTAGCGTCTAGGACGGCGGTATTATCCGCAAATGTTGCTACTAGAACTTCTGGTGTAGTTGAAAGGTCGGCCGTGTATATTAAGTATAGCAAAGATCCAAGGACACAACCTTGTGGTACTCTAGCATTTATCGCATAAAGTTCAGTTAGTTTAGTGCCAACTTTTACTAGGAAGTGTCAGTTTTGCAAATATGAAATAGAAGAAAATAGTTTAAAGAAAAGATTGATCGCAACTTATCAAAATTTTATCAACAACTAGGTGCATCGATCTAATACCAAACTGGTGGATGGGTATATTTTCGTTATACTCAAGCATGGTAGAGAGTCTAGGTTGTAGAATCTTTTCAAAGACTTTAGAGGTTATAGGTAGTTAGCTACCTCAGTTGTAGGTTTTCCTAGTTTTGGGATTAAGACGATTTATGCTCTCTTTTACTGATTTGGAAAGTACCCAATGTGCAGATTTGCATTAAATACTTGCACGAGATATTTTATTTCCTTGTATGGCAATTGTTTACGAATTTAGCTATTTATCAGATCGTACTCTGGTGCTGCTTTGGGGTATAATGTACAACGCTTTGAACTTCCGCGATTTTTATGCGTGAACTGATAGCTCGAGTTGGTAAAGAATTGAAAGTATCTATAGATCTTTTCTTATTTCGGTTATTTTCTGGTAGGTGTGGTTGGAAATCTTTAAAGAGGTGCTTTGCGAAATGTTTCTTGACGGATCCTGATTGATGGTGAGGCTTTTATGACCTGCTTAATCTTTTTAGTCGCTCTCTATCACGAGTAATCAGTATCTTCAGTAGGTGTAAGTTCGCTTTTATTGTTATTAAAGAGATCTTTTACTTCTTGGGTCTTAGTATCGAGCAGTATTTTGCTTTCAGCCGTTCTCAGTCTCTACTATTGTTTTCTAAGCCTTTTTTTCCAGGATTTTTGTTGAGTTGATGGGGGGCAATTTCAACTGATTCGAGCGTTGCGTTCTAGACCGCCTGTTGCTCTGTGTCATCGAAAAGTTTGACAGCTGCTTTAATGCCTTCTTCCGTTTTAAGAGGAACATTTAACTGTAGATTATTGTCGACAATTTGTCTAAGTTCGTCCCAGTTTGTTTTTTATTACTTTTTTGATATAAACTAATTTTATTAGCAATCAGAATAAGTACAGTAATTCTATAAGCTAATTTTATGCTATTAAACTGTTTCATAAAAGTCATGAGGAGAAAGCACCCACTGATGAATCTTCTACTTTAATTCACTAAGTCTATTGGTCACTTTTTCTTTAATCCTCTGGTTTCGAGTTCCTGGACTAGGACGTTGACTGTTATATTCGGGTGATTTTTAACAGTATAATGATGTTTTTAGCTTTTATTTTTATAAAATCGCCTACTAATGGGATGTTAAAATTGTTTTTGTGTTGCATTTAATACCAACCCGGGAGCATTGGATATCATCAGGGTCTTTGTTGGCGCATCCCAATAATTCACAGCCATAGATCCATATAGGACGAATTATGCTTTTGTAGATTAACAGTTTGTTATCTATGGCAAGTGCTGAGTTTCTCCCAAGCAGCCAATGCAATTTTTTTAGACGTAGATCCATTTCTTTTCGTTCTTTTCTTATATGAGATCTCCACGTCAAGCGTTTATCGAGATGCAGACCTAGATATCTGACTTTGTCTCCCCGAGGGATCGGTGTATTGTTTAGGTAGACTTGCGGACACGCCGAGTGTTTCGTTGTAAACGTGACTTGGACCGATTTATCCCTCGTTTACCCTTACTTTCCACTTGTTTAGCCGCTTTTCGAGCTGGTTTAAATGTTCTTGGAGTAGTTCGGTTGCTGTGTTCGAGTATTCATTGCACGACAGGATTGCTGTATCATATGCAAACGTCCCTGTACTTGTTTGCCATGTGATAGGAAGGTCACTTGTATATAACAGATACAAGAGAGGCCCAAGCACACTATACTGAGGGACACCCGCATAAATTCGATATATCTGGGAGGTATCGTTAGCGAGTTTGTTTGGAAGAATCGTTTGTCCAGGTAGGAGCGCAAAAGCAGATAGTAATGGTATGGGAGCAGTTTTTTTTATTTTGTACAATAAACCTCTGCGCCAAACCTTGTCAAATGCAGAACTCACATCTAAGAACACTGCACAACAGTAAGTGTTGTGTTCAAGTATACCGCGTATTATGTTTGTTAATCGATAGCATTGTTGAATGCTGGGATCGGAATCCAAACTGGTGATCTGGTAGCCATTCACTTTGAAGTTCACTTTCATTAATGCGTTTCAATCTTACTTTTTCTAGCAGCTTAGAGATTATCGGAAGTAAACTAATAGGTCGGTAGGATTTTATTTGGGCGGGAGGTTTACCCGGTTTAAGGATTAAGATAATTTGGGCAAATTTGAGTAATGATGGCCAGTATACAAGACATAGTATTTTACTGAACAGGATTTTGAGATAACCAAGTCCTTTCTCAGGTAAGTGGTTTAATATAATTTCTGTTATAAGGTCACGTCCTGGAGATTTTTTGTTAGGAAGTAATTTTATTTGGGCTTTAATTTCGTGGACAGTGAAACTCTTTATTTGGTAATAATTGCAATGGAGTTTCTAAATAATGTTCAATCTCCTGGTTTGGTTCATTAGAATTGGGTTTAAAGATATTTTGAAGGTGCAACGCGAAGGTTTCAGCCTTTTCTTTATCAGTTTTCGCCCATAATCCTGTTCCATCTTGTAGTGGTGATATGTGCTTTTGGGACGTTTAATTCCTCTAGTTGCCCTGCGTATTGACTGATCTTGTACAAAGAATGTATTTGTGTAAAGTTGGAAAGTTTCATAACAAATCTGTTGAAGTCTTCGTCTTAGTTATTCAGTTGGTTAAATATAGTTTTGTCTGAAATGTTGCGACTACGTTGTCAAGCTGCCCTTGCTCTTATTTTTTGTGGAAATTGTATATATTTTAAAGATCACAATTTTCACTTAATAGTTGAGTTCTGTTAACACAGTACTGGATCCGTATTAGCTTTAGAATTGTTTTATATAAGAGTATTCTGTTTTTTAATGACACCTGAAATATTTTTTTACGTTTTGCGAATTTTGAATTATTTTATTTAGTATGTGAGTCTTTCACGTTAAACTCCTATCTAGGTGAACTCCCAAGTACTTTACACTGTCCTGTTGGGGTACCGAAGTATTAATAAGCATATTTCCTTTCGAACAGTAAAAGTTTGCTTGAACCTATTTCGTTTCGTGCACATGCATTCGCTATAGGGCCAGCCATCTTCGACTTTTTGAGATTTCGCTGAAGTACCAGTGATACTGTTTGTGGATCACTGTGTGATGCCAGAACTGCACTATAATCAGCAATGTGACTCATAAGAAGTACTGCGCTACATTCTTTGATTTGAACAACAAATATCGTTTTGAATTCTTATATCTGAAAGGTCGGTCATCTTTAATAATATTCAACGTGTGACTAAGGGATGTTATTGTTGCATTACTTGAAGCTGATGTTGTTGGAAAGTTTATGATAGAAAATAGGTTAAAATTAACGTAGGGGCATGAAGGAACTTTAATGGATTTAATGATTTACAAGATTACTACACCTAGGGTTAGTAACGTCTCCAATCAAGAATGTTTTTAATAACAACTATTGTTTTTTACTTTAATATATTTTTTTAGATTGTGTATCAAACCGCTCAAGTTACCATCACAATTAAGTCTATTGATTGTGAGGTATACCACCTGTAAATTTTAGATTTTCAAAGGCATCCCTAGTAGCAAGGTAACGCATGTAATTGACATTGTCCGGGATAAATATTATCTCACTTAGTAGTATTCTTTCTAGAACTGAAGGCGTAATTATTTTCAGTAGTTTATCAACGTCTACTTAAAAAACGAATCAAAATCAATTATTCAATTAAACAAAAATCAATATCAAATATTTTTAACAAACATTAGTAATAAGTTTATTTTAAAACAAAAACTTTGCCTTTGTTACAACTGTGATTGTGTTAAACAAACTTTACTTTTCATCTTATAAGAATCAATAACTATGTAACTAACCGTAATTGTACGGTTTACAGGTAATGATACTGTTAAACATATGAAAGAAATGAATGGAGCTAGTATACCATCGCTTAACGCGAACTAGAACTCAAACAGAAATCTATGTACTCATGTAGCAACTTTCAATAGAAATAATTCTAGCTGAAAACCTTCTATTTCTCAAATATAATACTAGATGGCTCCAATATTATATCTAAGCACTTTTTATATTGACAAATCTACTTCCAAGCCAGTGCTAAGAGAGGCAAATATTGAATTCAAAGCTAAATTAGAAACATTTACAGTTACCGAGTTGTTAAGAATTTAATTAATATGCATACTACCATACTAAAGCATCTCCTATTAAGAGATGTCATTTTAAATTGTGCGCTATTTTTTATTTGTTAACGTTTGAGCTGTTATTCTTCGACATGTAAATAGTAAAAACTATACGGTTACAAAAAATGGAACGACACACGCTTACGCAGTGAAAATTTCGCTAAGGTACTTTATAAATAACGTACTTTTCGGTCTAAATCAAGTGCCTTGTCGCACAGCAATTGTAAAACTAATTGAAAATTCAAGCTTTTCGGTTAGGTTTCAGATGTAAGAAACTCAGTGGGCTAGCCAGATTTGTTGGGAATGTTTCTGCTGGAACTGAGAGTGTTGAAGATGATCCAATTTACCGATTTCAAGACGTTTGACACAATTGGACATCTCATAAATTAGTCTGCACCGTGTCTGGGTTTAAAGGCTCACAAATTCCAGCTGACAAAAATTTATGCCAATAGATTGTGAACATTGCCGTATAAATTTTCCTATTAAACAATAATTATGCGCTGCAATATATTGCATAAGAAGCTGTGCAACACAACTTCCATACGGTTTTATGGTCGCTTAACTCGATAATGTTAATTAAACTAAGGTAATTAGTAGCTATAAAGATGCTAATATTAAAATATACTAAAATACACAAGGCAATTAAAAAGGAATATTAAATTCACCAGTAAAGCAATAAAAATGAACTTTAATTAAACTGTACGGCGTATTCAGAGATGGTAGTGCAGACGCTTTTGTACATACCGCTGTAACTAACGGAACGGCTAAAACGCGCGTTAAATGTTATCTCAACAAAATTGCGAAAATTTATGTTGACTTCTTCTTCTTCAGCCTTCTGCCATCCACTCCTGAATGTAGGCCTCACCCATTTCTCTCCATCTGTGTCGGTCACTGGTTTGTTTTGTCCAGTTCCTACCAGCTATCTTCCCAATGTCGTCCACCCATCGTTTCTGAGGTCGACCTTTTTTTCGCTTAGTTTCACGGGGGCGCCATAATAGTGATTTCGTTGTCCATCTCTCATCCACCTGTCTCGCGATATGTCCGGCCCATCTCTATTTGAGGCTTGCTATGCGTTCTATGACGTCAGTTATTTTGGTTCTTCGTCGAATTTCTTCATTTCGGATTTTATCTCTTAATGATATCCCTAAGTTAGCACGCTCCATAGCTCTCTGCAGCACTCTCAATCTATTTGCATTCCGTTTTGTAAGAGCCATCGTTTCCATACCGTATGTAGTCACTGGTAGGATACAAGTATCGTGAACTTTACGTTTGAGGTTGATCAGTACATCTGGGTTCCTTAGGATATATGACAATTTGCCAAAGGCGGCCCATGTCAGAGATATTCGTCTTTTAATTTCAGTACCTTGGTTTTCTTTTCTTAGTTTGATGATGTGTCCTAATTATACATATTCTGTCACGTTCTCCAGCGTTTGGCCGTCTACTGTAATTTGCATATTGTATTGGCTCATGATTTTAGTCTTAGCAGGATTTATCTTCAGACCTGACTTTTCTGCTGCTTGTTTGAGTTCTTGCATCATGGTTTTTAGTTCCTCTGGGTCTTCAGACATAATCACCACATCATCAGCAAAGCGTAGGTGACTGAGGAAGCAACCGTCAATTTTTAAACCCTTCCTTGCATTGAAGTTTCTTAAAAACATCTTCTAAAACTAGCGTGAAAAGTTTTGGGGAGATAACGTCCCCCTGTCGTACGCCTCTCCTGATGTTTATTTTGTCCGTTTTTAGGGTCTTGATTTATTTTCACTTGCATTGTGGCCTTTTCGTAGATGTCTTTTATTATAGTAGTATATCTACTGTCGATTCTTGCGTTATTCATTGATTCTAATATATGAGCCGTACTTATAGAATCGAATGCCTTGTACAAATCTATGAAGGCTAGATGTATGGACACATTATACTCGGTCGTCTTCTCTATGATAGTGCGTAGAGTCTGTAGATGGTCAATAGTGCTATATCCTTTGCGGAAGCCCGCCTGCTCCACTGGTTGGTAGTAATCGAATTTCTTTGTCAGGCGGTTGGTAATAATTCTCGTCAACAGTTTATATAGTTGTGATAGTGAACTGATTGGGCGGTAGTTCTCTATGTTAGTAATCGCACCTTTTTGAACAGGAGTACTGTTTCCGCATTGTGCCATCTGTCAGGTATTCTTCCATCTCGTAGGCACTTGTTTAGTAAAATATGTATTGCACGTTTGAGATTTGTTCCTCCAAGTTTTATCATCTCTATTGTTACGCGATCTTCTTCGGGGCATCTATTGTTTTTCATTTGTTTCAGAGCTAGTCTAATTTCATCAATGGATATCTCTGGAATATCTTCAGAGCCTGCATTGAGTATATTTCTTTGTGTTTGTGATTCAATTTGCGGTGTATGTGCTGCATATAATTCGGTATAGAAGTGTTCAATTGCTTTGATGATGTCTTCCGGTTTTGTCATTTCTGTTCCCTCTTTGTTCTTTATTTTTGTCATCTTCTGCCGTCCGTTGGATATTTTTGATCTTAGTATTCTCATGTTGGCGTTGTCTTCAATAGTCATCAAAATTGTTCTTATTGCTTTCTTTACTTCTTTGTTTATTGATTTATATTCGTCTGTTCCTTTTTCCAATTTTCTCCTTTTTTCTATGAGTTTTATAGTGGTATTTTTGAGTTTCTGATCTGTTTGACCCTTTTTTCTTGAGCACAATTTCCTTGTCGTTATTTGGATAGTAGTTGTAATTCTGTCATTTATTTGGTTAATGTCCATGTCTGATAGTGTAGTTGAATCAAGTCTCGTTGAGAGTTCTTGTTTATATTCATCTTGCTTTTTCGTTATTTCTGAGTTAGTGGGAAAACGTTGTTGTCTAACTAATTTTTGTCTTTCTTGTTTAATTTTGATGCTTATCAGTGCTCGAACCATCCTGTGGTCGCTCCCAGTATTGAATCTGTTCAGAACTGATACGTCTCTACATATTTTTCGATTTCGGCAGAGGATGAAATCTATCTCATTTTTTATCTTGTCGGGGCTTCGCCATGTCCATTTTCTCTGTGGTGGTTTCTTAAAGAATGTGTTGAGCCAGTATAGCCGTTAGTTTTGAAGAAAGTTGGAAAGTGTATCCTCTCTGTTATTTCTAATACCTAGGCCATAATTACCTATAAATTCCATATCATTTTGTGTTTTCTTTCCTATTTTTGCATTAAAATTTCCGGTAATGACCAAGTAGTGATATATCTTCATAAAATTGCATAATTTCCTCGTCTTCCGCTGTACTTGTTGGAGCATATACATTTATGATTTGAAGTGTATAATGTATGTTTAGTCTAATTATTATGTATATGACGCGGTCCGATATGGCCTGGTATTTGATTATTCTATGTTTAATCTTTTTGTTCACTATGAAACCTACACCTCCTATGTAGTCTTTCGTATCAGAATTTTTGTTATAAAATGTATGGCCACTTTTCAGTTCAGTGGTTTTTTCTCCCGGTAGTCGTGTTTCTGCCAGTCCGACTACATCCCATTTTATAGATTTTAGTTCGTTTTGTAACTCCTCTATTTTTTCTTCTGATCTCATTGTTTGTATGTTATATGTGGCAATATATAAATTGTTTATAAACTTCTTTTTAGTTTTCAATTTTGCCCCAGAATCCATGGGGCTGACTGATATTTCAGTGTGAGACTTTGAGTTTTTAACTCTACTCACCTGGGGCCTATTTCCGTGGTTTTTGAAATTTGACATTTGGTTTGGTTTGGGTGGTTTTGGCAATTAAAACGCCTCGCTTGTCCTGCATGTTGGCAAGTTTTCCTTCACCGGCCGATACTCTGGAGACGCCGTTTGTAGCCGCCCAATATGGGTCAGACGCTGCTGCTAGTTTTGGTCCGCCCCGGGTATTTTATTTCTCCGGTAACCACCATATCTGGTGAGCATTCCCCTATCCGCCACCTGGGGAGGCGCCCGATGGGGGTCTAGCAACCCCACACGGGTTATGTTGACTATTACATATAATTAGTTGGCGGGGTGGTTTATATAATTAAAGCACAGCTTTCTAAACGGAATCTTTGGGTTTGGCGCTGTCCGGTTTCTCTCTAGATTCAGTCAAAATCTCCAAGTAGAACAAGTTGGGTATCATACATTTACTGGTTTAAATGGTCTACAAAAGCTAGCTAGACAACCTAGTCTTTATTGTACACAGATGGGAACTTCAGAATGTTTTTTGGTTTATAGATTAGTTGATTTTAGTGTTCCGCAAGGCATGAAAATAAACAAATATCTGGTTGTTGCTACCATAAAAATGAATGTTCATATTGCCTTCAAAGTGTTTATACAGAAAAAAATACATTTTTTTTAATTAACCTACTTATTTGTTTAAGTAATACAATAAGAAAACAATCATTTCTTATATTATTTTTGATCTACTGTTTTCAAAGAGCGAAAATGTTTTTTCACCTAATTTGAACTATAAAATATATATAAAGCGGGCACAGTTTTGATGACGTTGAATATCATTCTTAATGCACGTTTTTAGTACGGTATAAGCAAATTTTAAATTATAAATGTCTACGCTTTGCCCCAACACTGAGAGAATATAATTTATGAATAATAATAATAATTACATAAACATTCCAGTCGACTATCAAACCAAATTTCTAGTACTGTGTAAGAGTTGTTGTCGGCTACTATATCTTTCAATATAAACATGACTCACTGAGTCGTTTTCTTTATTCAACTTCAATTAGTTAATCTCAAACCAATTTGACATCGACTTGATATTTCATTCTACGTATTTCAGTATAAGACTGAGTTCTTATTGTTACCCAAAAGATTAGAACCGCTTGAAAATTTCCAGGTAGAAGCTTTATCGTTTATGCTTTTCTAATATCATTTACAAAAAATAAATAAATTCGGCCTGAGTATTGTACCCTGTGTTATCTCACATATAACCACACGTTCTTGTAAAATGCTATTAGACAGAAAGTACAAACATCCAATACATTAACTACATATACAATAAAATTTAAGTTCTCGAGCGAAAAGTTCATAGTCAACCATTGCTGAAGGGCTTACTAAGATCTAGACTAGCCACACTACAGTTCTCTAAAGATTCTTCCAAACAAGTCACCTGTACTTATAATTACTATTGTCTTGTAAACTTCCCGTTTTTCTCATCTTTTTTAGGGATTTTTAAACTTCATATATTCCTATTATTATTTATAATACTATGCATTTACTGCTTTTCCATGCATACATCTAACTTTTTAATTTTATTTTTACACTTAGAAATATTCATCTTGCAAAGATCCAATAGTAAATTGAGTTTTTCTTGCATTAGACTTATATATTTATTTACAAAATTTCCGTGCCTAGTAGTATTACTCGACACCAGTTCTATTTTGAAGTTTTTATCAGATATTTCGTAAAAAATCTTTTAAGAATATTGTAAGAAACATTCGCATCAGAGCAATCCAAATTAGCAAGCTTTAATTGAAATCAGTTACGTAGGTGTTTCTTCTTTATAGGCCTGATTACAACTAGGAACATTATGTGATCCTTGAAATGTAGACTTACAATTTAAGCTCTTTGACATTATGAAAAATGTTATCAATGCAAGCATTACTGTAATATCTAACCTCACCAGTCGCAAAAAATTTTAGTCGATATAACAATTCTAAACTCTAAAACTCGATTATTATATTTGCCGATTATATTTAGGTTATTTCATCTTATTTTTCTGCAAGTAACGAAACGTCGAATAATTTATCCGTGCACTTGAAGACTTCTATATCATTTTTGGATTACTAAAGCTTTTTCGACTTGATGAACAAAATTTATCTATATCTAATTTAGTTAAGACTCGAAGCAAAAGTTTGATCTTTGCAGAAGTAAATCTGCAAGGGAATATTAAATTGTCTATATGTGCTCTAAACGTTTGTGAAATTAATAATTGAGCGTAATCTAGCACGTCAGTCAAGCGCGATTGCTTAAATATTCTGTAGTAAACCTGTAAACTTTGTAAAAAATACTTATTTAAGCCATAAAACTTGCAGTTCTATGCGAAGATGCTTAATGATGCCAACAGACAACTTGCAAGAGCAACTTCGTTCAGGAGCCCGATATGCAAAGCTATTGGTGTTTATTTATAAATTTGAATAATCATATAGGCTATGCTCACGTCAGGGTTATGTATAAATATAAAGGGTATTTTTTCAACTCCTAGAATGTTGTGCTTTGGTAATATAGTAGTTGCGCAGTAGGATTTAATAATCAGTCTGCTACTATTGTCCTGTCGAGCTGATCATTACGTTTTACAATTTTCATATAACTATTGCTTAGGTGAATGCCAAATTAATTAATGTTCTTACTAAATTATTAATAACATAATTTCTTCAAACCGAAAGCGTATTAAACAAATGATATATACGATGTATAACTAAAGTGGGACTCTTTTTGACAAAAATTTTGTCGACGACTTCCTTCCCCTCATTTCTTACCGCACTCAATTTATAATAAAACGGAGACTATAATTTTGATGGCTTTTAAATATTACGCAAAGTCATATGGTGAATTAAAACATTTTGCAGTTTTAGGTGATCCTTCTCTATGACCTTGCGTGGTAGATGCAATAACAGAAATTTTATTATACTGTTTCGAGTGTTTTTTAACTCCATCGTTACCGATTGCAAGCTTGGATGAGAAAGGAGAGCTCCATGGGTCAGTACAGCACGGAGAAAACACCGAGAATGCTCATTGAACCAGCAAACAGGATGAAACTTCAGTCAAGGAAAGACAATCCCCGGATGGTAATTCACACCTCAAGTAGAGGAAGCCCCAAGGGATACGGGGAGGAAGGCAATTTTGTTTTCAACGAAAACAAGCACAGAGAAAGAAAAAATAAAGTTCGGGACATGGAACATTAGATCTTGGTTTCACAAAGAACGGGAAATGGCCATGGAATTAGAAAGAACTAAAATAGATATATGCATTATATCCGAGACAAAAAGAAAGGAAGAGTATCGTGCCATTATCAAACCTAAACACAGTCTAGAAGGAGTAAATATACTCATTAAGAAAGACTATGATGACGCTAGCGTGGACTGTAAATTCTCGCATTAACACTGAAGCTAAACAACAACAAGTTACATTATAAATTTTATAAATGTATATGCCTTGAAGAATGTAAACCTAAAAATAACAAAAAAGAATGTTACAGTAGATTTCAAGAACTAGACGAGATACCTTAAAACAATCCCATATTAATATTAGGAGACTTAAATGCCCGGACAGGAAATAACGTAGTCCCAGGGGTAAAGCAAAGATTTAACGAAAATATATGCAACTACAATGGAGGTATCCTTACGCACTTTTGCATAAAAATAACTTAAGAATAAGCAACAAATTATTCAATCGCAAGCTGCAATACAAATATACTTGGGACAACACCAGAAGCCAACGCTCAGTAATAGACTACATCATATCAAATAGGCAAATACATGTGTCACAAGTACTTGATGTTAGAACATTGTATTCCACAAATATCGGCAGTGATTACAAACTAATATTAGGCAACATAAGAATGAGAATACCAAGATCCACATTCAAATAATCGATCTACCAAAAAAAACTTAACATAGAACTACTTCAGGAAGAGAATATAAAACAGTTACATGAACAAAGACTGAAAAACATAATTATAATAACAAAATAATCCCAAATAAATGAACAAACTCTCAATGGTTAAAAATAGAAATGAATATAATAAAAGCATTGAAAGAAGGATCAGGAATAAGAAAAGTAAACATAGGCATTTCTAAAATATACGTAATACCCAACTAGCGTGGAGCAATATAAAAACGCAAATATAAAAATTAGAGAATAAAGGACAAATCCTAGGAAAGATATACTAGGTAGTTTAAAAGAGATCAATATGGGCAACAAAAACAGGTATGGGGAATGTTAAGAAACTAAAGGAATATGTACAAACAAATAAGTTATCCAATGAAACGTGGGTAAAGCACTTTAGGATATTTATACAACAGAGGAGCCCATAATACAAGACATAACAGTTAACATAGAGATACCAGTGAATGTGGATAAAGAAGAGATAAACAGAGTAATTAGAACACTAAGAATTAGTAAATCACCTGGAACCGACGGCATAAGATGCAATGAATAAAATATGGAGGTGACGTATTAGCAAAAGAATCAACCACTTTAGTGCAAAATGTACTTAATATATCAACAATACCAGAGGAGTAAAAATTGAGCATTACGATACTTTCATAAAGGGAAAAACAAACGCTTAACAACTAACTGGCATAAATTTACTGAATGAGGGTTTAAAAATCACAATAAAACTGATAACTGCAAAATTAGCAGAAATAATTGAACTAAGAGATAAGCAACAGAGATTTCAGAACAACAGGTAGTGTGGATGCAATATTTGTAATCCGACAAATAAAGGAAAAAGCCTTAAAATAAAACAAGCAAACCTATTTTTGCTTTGTTGGCATACAGAAGGAGATCGACAATGTACAATTTCAGAAAGTAATAAAGTGGACTGATTTCTCTCATACTGAATGTATATATATATAAAGCTAAATATACACAAATAAAGAATGGCAGTATGCTAATAGCAGAGAAAATTTACATAACCAAAGAAATCAGACAAGGAAACTCGCTCAGTCCACTATTATTTAACTTTGTGATGAACTAAATAATAAAAGCAACATTTCAGAGGTGTCTCCGCGAATTCAGAATGGGAAATCAGGAAATTAGGTTAATATGCTATGCAGACAACGCAACTCTTATTGCGGATAATGAAAATATCTTGCAGCGGCTGTTATTTGAATATAGTAAAAGCATGTGAGACGTTTGGGTTAAAAGTGTCGGACAAGAAAACCTAAGCAATAACAATCAGTACAGAACCGCTACGTTGCAAACTTGAACTATCTGGATCTCTGGTAGAGCAAGTAATGTTAATACAATATCTAAGTATCAAACCCACAAATAACGAAATATTGACAAGAGAGGTTAAATATCAGGCCCAGAAAGCATAAAAAATATCTGCATACCTAAATAACACCATATGGAACAACAAACATCTAAAAGAGAAGCCAAAGTCCGCAATCGAGACAAGGTCAGATACGGTAAAGACTAAACAAATACTAGAAATAACAGATGACACTATAAAAAGTTATAGGTGTATCTAAAGATGACTAAGTAAGAAGGAAATAAGATGAACCTGCGAAGTTTAGAGAGATTAACAAATGGGCCAAAAGAAGATCAGAATGAAATAACCATATATCTAAGACACCAAATACAATAAAACGAACTCAGTATCCCCAAAAGCGATAATAAAGAATTGCAATGATCAGTTTTATTAACGTTGAATATAATTCTTAATGCACGTCTTTAGTATGGTGTAGACAAATTTAAAATATGAATGTCTACGCTATGTCTAACACAATTGGCTTCTTTGTTACTTACTCAATCTCTCACCAAGCAGTGTTTCTATCTTTATGTTTTCGGTATTATTCGCCATATGCGCAAGAGTGCTAGAAGATATTGAAGTCTTCTAAAATTTTTAGTTTGACCTTATATAAGCAGTAAACTAAGATAAGACATCGTTTTCAACTTGTGCGTTGCGCTATTGGCTACTGAGTGCAATATTAAATATTTAATGATGTTACAAGCAACGTTCAATACTTTGTTAATTGTGGAAGAATTTTTACAAAGATCATTAAAAATATTTGCTTCTGAAAGTAACATGAATAAAATAAAATAAAATGTAGGGCGTAAATATGGTTTTAACACTATTTATTATTTCCAATAAACCATAACGTGGTAGAAGTCTGGTGAAAAAATATGAATCCATCAAAGCTGCTCTGACTTTTAAATAGCAAACATGCAAAAAAGGACAAGTCTGCAGAACTTTACGAATAAGGAATAAACCACTTGTACATTACTGCTAATGAAAAAACGTAACTAGCGAATTATTGCGGTACAATGCATATTGCAAAGATCAGTCAGCCACATACATTTGCTAAAGATTTCATTTTACTAGAAGTTGTTGAAATTGTGAAAATAGTGGTTAATGAAAATGAAATTAGTATTACGGAAGATATTTTATTTTGCAAGCTATTAGACACCAATACAATTGGAGAATATTATTTGACATTTAAAAACAATATTAAGGCCAATATTGGTCAGATACATTGTTACAATGATTTCAAAAACATGACAGGACTTAAAAGTATTATGAGGTATCATCTTGAAAAGAGTTTTACGAGTAAAAGCAGAACTTTTAATTTATTTGCAGAAATTGGACTGTGAGGATCTAGTTGCTAATTCATTCTGGATTCTCACGCTGGCTTTTCTTGTCCATATTTGGAAGGGTTTATAAAAACTTGACCTATGATCGACTTCAAATGAAAAAAAAAGTTTGATTAATTCCATTGCAACCACATCGAGGAGCTGTAATAGCTAGATGATCTGTCGTCTACGTGCGGCCAAATGTTGGTAGAAACAAAGATTCACAGCAGGACTATCTAGACCACTCATTGCTTGTATATGTGAAGATTACTAGCAGCTACAGCTAACGCAATGTATTTTTCGAATGTCTTCTTGTCCGAGCAAACAGTAAAAATGCTTACAGAGCCCAAATGCAGTAACACCCAGAACTGATAAACGAATTGTGTTTAATTTCATTTATAACATATTATGAGAGTTAAATTTTTATCTACGATGATAAGTTGCCTATCAAATACAAAACCCGGATTTGAAAAGACAAATCTATGAAAGAAGCTATAAAAATATAAACATACAGTTATTTTTTAGATAATTTTTTGACTTTGAACACTTTTTTAACGGATAGATAGTTTTTTAGTTTCATCATCATAAAATGAAGGCGATTGTGACACCAGCCAATCGTCCACAAACGCTTCTACAAATCCAAACAAATAACAAACGCAGATTGGTAAGTCTGAACTATCAAAAAGTATTTCAGTGTATTCGATAATAAATCCTCAATTCTTATCGAGTTTGGACAGCTATAAGGGATTGTTGCAAAGCAAAACAACGTTCAAAAAGCCATCAAACAATACGAATATTCGTCTTAGCCACGCTGATCAGTGAGCTTTATTTTCAACTGCTTTCGCCCTGAAAATAGTTTGGGTGTTGTCCCCGAACTGCGCCTTGAATCTTCTCAAAATTTTTCTGTAATAAGAAATTTAACAATAATCTGTTGCGTAATGGATGAAGGTACTTTTCCTCTGACATCTTCATGCTGACTAAAGACATCTCTTGCAGTCACTTTATTATAATAAAACTGCAAGAAAATTCTTGTGAAGAAAGGATAAAATTGTAGATAGCTATGGTAAAAATGTAAATATTCTTTGTTCCCAATGTTAATGACTGATACGTACAACTTATTTATCGATGTTTTTTTTCATTTTCCTTATACTTACGCATTAAGAAATTTGTAGTATTGGAACTTCACCGACTTAACCGATTACTATCATCATTTTTAATAAAATACATTATGCATTTTCAAATGGAAGCAGTAGTTATTAATTTCTAACTCAAGATGCGACTATCCTTTTTTAATTCATTAATACAAGAGCACTTTAAAAACTCTGGCGTCCTTGCTAATAGGTCTGGTAAGATTGTTTTGAGACATATAAAACATGGGGCATAATATGCTTTACCTTATTGATTATCAAGACATCCATTAACGTTTCCCTACTATAGTGACTAAAGCCACAAGTGCCATGAACATTCCATTGAAGCAATGTGTTGTTGTTAAGTTCCTAACCGCCGAATGTTGTAAATCGACGAATGAGTGTGAAAAAATGTAGCTACAACAAATCTGCACGATCAGGCTCGATATCATCAGTTCTTGACAGTCAAGGATAAACATCTTAAGTGTGTGTAGGCCAACTGATCGTGAAGTAGAAGGATATCGCTGGAACGATTGAAATTTTTTACAATCAGACGTCTGATTTGTTCTGCAATGGGGTGAAAAAGCTTTCTCAATGTTATGCGTGTGTGAAAGGGGTGGTGGTTACGCAGAAAATAATTTATGTTCCTTGAGGACTTTTCAAGCTTATAGAAAAATGTTTAACTTATTTGTTTACCTTATCTATTAACTGACATTTTGAAACATCCTTATGCAATTATATTACAAAACCATACTCAACATAATCAAATTACATAAAATTATGTACATTAAGTATTAAACTAGATTTTTTTGTTTAATTTATTTGTAAAATAAGCTTGAATAGTAATATAATTTTTGCAGTGGTTCAAAGAAACAAAAAATCAGAAACGTCGGCGTTCGTAAGAATAACTATGACACAGTCTGTCTCTTTAAAAATTTTGAGGGAGCAGATTGCTTTATTTTTCTTTTCTTACAAGGAATGTAATGGAGTTGTTCTGCTCCGCTCGTTATCAAATTTGGTATACAGTATGGTATGACTGAGGGATGAATACATGTTATTGCTTTTTGCTGTGTGACTCAAAACTTTAGAGATATGAAGTATGAAAGTTTACCGCTTAACAATAATGCATATGAGAGATATCATTAGTGTTAAATGCAAAAAAGTGTTGAACACAAAGATACATTTGACAACGAGCACATCTGATGAAGAATAATGCATTGCATCGCTGGCCCTCGATGTTCTTCTGACAATTTTCGAAGGTTCTTGAGAAACAAACAGTGGCAGGAGTTTCAAATCGGGTAGGTCTCTCTAGTATTTATCCTGCCTTCTTCTTCTTAAGGTTGGCTATTCTCACTTTTGATGCGGCTGCTCTAAACAGATCTAATGATGTGCATTTGTACCATTTTCTTAGATTGTCCAGCCACGAAATACTTCTTCTTCCCACTGATCTTTTGCCTTCGATTTTTCCTTGTATTATAATTTGCAGTATGTTGTATTTGGATCCTCTCATTGTGTGGCCAAAGTATTCTAACTTTCTCTTCTGTATCATGAAAACAACCTCTTTCTCTTTCCCCATCCTTTCAAGGACTTGGTCACTGGATATTCTGTCTCTCCATGATATTTTTAAGAGTCTGCAGTAAATCCATAACTCGAAAGCCTCAATTCTCTTAATATTATTTTTCTTTAAGGTCCATGCCTCTGCTCCATATAGTAATATGGAAAGTACATAACACTGCGCCATGCGGGTTCTTAATTTGAAATTAAATTTTTATTGGTAAGGAATGATTTCATTCATTTCTATCCGCTTATTTATTTCTACAGCCTGGTCGTGTTCCTGATTTAATGTTGTACCTAAATATTGATATCTATTTACTCTTTCTATATGTTGGTTTTTAATTATTATGGATTGTTGTACGTTAAACATTGCTTTATTAATTACCATATATTCAGTTTTATTAAGATTTATTTTAAGGCCATATATGTTAATATTTTTCATCATTAATTGTAAATCATTTACATTTGTAGCGATTATTACCGTATCATCGGCATAACGGATATTATTGATTACTTTTCCATTCACTATTACGCCGGTTGTGACCTCTGAAAGGGCTTCTTGGAAAATTTGTTCGGAGTATAAATTAAATAACATGGGTGACAGGACGCACCCTTGTCTCACTCCTTTACATATCTCAATTTCTTTTGATGTTTCCTGTTCTACTCGTATTGTTGCGTTCTGCCTCCAGTATAAATTTTCAATTAAGTTTATTGTGCGTTCCTAGATACCCTTTTGTTTTAGTATTGCTATTAGTTTTGTATAATTTACATTGTCGAACGCCTTAAAGAAGAAATATTTGATCATGTGAACATTTATGGGGTTGGACATCTTGATGAGATTAGAAGAACACTTGTTGGTAACACGAGAGAAAAAATAGTGATATGGACAATATACACACAACACAATGTATATCGTCATTTAGACCTTTCTTATCTCGTCTGTCTTGGGTCACACAGCAAAAAGCAATAACATGTATTCATCCCTCAGTCATATCATACTGTGTACTAAATTTGATAACGATCGGAGCAGAACAACTCCATGACATTCCTTGTTAATATTGAGGCCGGTTTTCACCGACTTTAATACTCATTGACTTTGACAAACCTACAAGAAGCAGCTTAACATCTTCATCCAAAATTCTATACGCAAAGGTAATGGAAAATTCGTCACAATAACCTGGCAAATAACACACGCCTCGTTTTATGAATATTTAAAATTTATAAGTAAAGAAAACTGCTATTTAATTCAATAATAGTATTGTCTAGCATATATGGAACCTCTTGGGGTGTTTGAAAATTTACTTAAGAGTTTTACTACTCGATTTGACAAGTATTATACAATTATATAAAAAGCAAGCCTGCTTTTTTATAACACCCTGTATATTACTATTAATTTACCTTTGATTTCCGACTATTAGGAACACAAGACCGCAAATATTTGGGTTGTCATGTGTTTTACGTTCTGATAACTGATTTCTATATATTTGTTTGCGCTGAATCCGACAATGATCTTCAGTTTTTCCATGAAGTGAAAATTTTTCACAAATCGCAAATTTCAAAATTTGTAAAAAAATTGCTAAAACATGAGACTTCAAAATAAATTTAAAATGTTTCTTTCTTATAATTTATTCATTTTTTTGACTATGCATTCTTATAGCTAAACAGTTGAGGGGTAGCATTGACTTCTTAATTTTTAATAAAAATTTCCACAAAATTAGCTTAAATTTCTATTTTAGTGCATTTTAAATCGATTTATTTTTATTTATTGAAATAATGTTTATAAGGTACGCCGCACCTTTGGATACCACACCCCCTTTTTACCCACCCTTAATGGCGAAGTATGTAAAATACTTACAATTTTGTTCCACGTGTCGAAGTTTCTTTGGACGGCTCATGCTCTGCTTCGCGCTTATCATTTTATGTTCTCTATGGAGTTCATCTCCTTCATTTCCTTGATACCTCCCTTCCATTTCTTTCATGTCTTGATGAAATCTCTTACCTATCTCTTCGCTCAAGGCACCCAGATTTCCAGGAAAATAGCCCAAATGTAAATGTGGGATGCGAACCTTCAAGCTCACAGAACAACCTAAATGTTTGTACTTTTGCAGCATATTATCAACGATTGATTTGAAAATCGGATCCTTCTTATTGTTTAGAAACTTAGTTATTATGTCTTTAAAGGTTCCCCAGGCTTCTTTTTCTAAAAATTACCATCTTTGAGAGGTTTTCTAATGTCGGGACCAATAAAGACACTCTTTTAGTTTGGCGGTTGATAAGGCTGGGAATTTGTTACAGATATATTTAAAACATTTACCTTCTTTTGGTAAGGCTTTGACAAATCGCTTCATCAAGCCTAATTTGATATGGAGAAATCGAAGGAGAACTTTATTTGGATTTATGAGAGATTTTTGGAACACATTTTTGGTTCCATGTGATAATGAAGCGCTTTTCAGCCAATCTTTCTTCATCTGCTGATTTTCTCTGTCTCTGCTATCCCATTCACACAAAAAAGAAGGAACTTTGCGTACCCTACTTGCTGTGCTAAGAGCATCTATATTATTTTAAGATCGCCTCACATAATTCACTTATTTAATTTTACGAGAACGAATTTCACATTTTTCTAACACTCTTTTAAATGGACAGAATCTCCGATGGATACAGACGCGTACGCTCTCACCGTCTTGTCATCTTCAACCTAAACAATATTGTAAATTCCCTAAAGGACATTTAAAGAAAAGTAAGGGGTTAAGGACCCAATGTACCTCTTAAAAATTAAAAGAAATAAACTTGCAAAGCTTGCAACGCATAGTGAAGTGGCGAAGCACTAACGCTGACCTTTGACCAATCAGTTTCAAAATCACTAGCAAACAAGCCTTTTTGGTCACCTGTCGATTGGTGACACAGAATTTGGAAATTCCCAGCCGTTCTCGAGTTTTTGCTCGGACGGACGGACGGATAACATGAAATTAGTAAGTGACTCCGCTTCGCTTCGCTACTTGATAATGAAAATAAATAAATAAAAAATGTAATAAATTAGAAAATTAGGTTCATTTATAGCAATTTTAATTAGAAAACTTAAAGAGTCAATAAACCCCCCCGACCCCTCAACCGACCGCTCAATGGTTTTGCTATAAGAATTTATAGTATAAGCCAAAAAAGTAAAGATATTATATTTATTTATTATAAAAAAAAACGTTTTATGTTTATTTTATAATATCAGATTTACTCAGTTTTTCAACGTTTCAACAATTTTGAAATTTGCGATTTTGTAAAAATCCTGACGTGATGGTAAAAATAAAGATCATTCAGCACTAAAAAATACAAAGGATCAATGATTAAAAACTAAAAAATTTAACCATCGGAGGCTTGTGAAATTAAATTAAAGTAAATTAAATGCAACGAACTTTTCTAAGTATAAGAGAGCAAAACAAAAGGAAACATATGAAAAAATATTTTATTTAGCTGTTTTGCTTGCGAATCCGCCTGTAATTATGCTTTCTACAAAACAACGAACTGTATTGTAAGTTGCCTAGATGTTGTCCATTATTATGTTCAAATGTTTCGTAATTTTAAAAAATATTTATTTTGTGCTTTAATAATAACAAATAAATAAAGAATTACACACAATTTTACGTTCAAAAAATGAAATTAAAAACATCAACTATTGACATACTTCAATTACATGTAAAGAAGTGTATAAATTACGTAAAGCAAAATTATATAAGTATAACAGATTAAAAAATTATTTTTTCTATAATTGTTGATGATGTATTTAAATTCAAATTAACAATCGTAGCGACTACTGTCTCTAAGATCAGCCTAACTTAGGAAGACTCAATATCAATAATTCGGAAACTATATCTTAAGGTGCTCAAGCCAACTCGACCACAAGTATACGGAAATTACTAGGTGAGTTTAGGATTTTTAAATTGCCAACTCATTGCACCTATAGAATCATACTGCATGATTTGACTCAAATACAAGCACAAAGAAGGTCTAAAGTATGCTCCCAATATTCTTCCAAATTCTGCTGATGATTACTTCACGTATAACGAAAAGTGAATCTTCTTTATTTTGGACGCTGTAACTAATAGCTACATTTAGGCCAAAAACCAAAATTTATTCCTAATGTAACAAATTTGATCAAAAAATTGATGTTACGCATTTGGTAAAAATGTTGACTTCGTACACTATAAATTTGCCCTTGATGGTTGTGGTATAACTGCAAATCTTTATTTTGCTAAAACGCATGTACCTCATTTTGACTTAATCCTATTCTGCCCTTGTAGGCAGAAAGCGAATTAATGTTACAAGACAACGCTCCTTTTCATAGAGCCTCAAAAAACAAAGAATAGAATCTGGAAACATTAATGCAATTGAACTTCTACTTTACCCTACATATAGCCTTAATTTTTTACTATCTAACTATTATATATTTCGATCAATGGTTCATTTTAGTAATGGTAGACAGTTTGAAACGTCGATAGAGTAAAGAGTGCAGCACGCAAACTTCTTACTTCTAACAAAGCCTATGAGAATTGACCCAAAGATTTATATAAGATAAACTATATATCATAAATTATTGTCATTATTTTTGTTTCTGTTTGATCAGTTAAATCTGTATAAAACCCGAATGGTGGGAAATATATGAAACATATAAAAATAGAAAAAAAGCAACAAATAAAAAATGTGTATTTTATTATATTTATACTATTAATCATTTTTAATCACACAGAAAACACAAATCGATATTAATACTTATTATTACAGAAGGCAGTAGAAAGAGCGTAATTCCGCCAAGAATCTAAAGTGTCTACCAGTTAGCCTAGCCTCGCGTTTCAGTACAATAACGTATTTGTACTAAACCTAACGATACGCTAATAATGGGGAGCTAACACAGAGAGAAGGTGCCTTAACGACAGCGGACTAGTTGTATATGTATTTGTCAAGGTCGCTCCAGCTGCAGGAATAGTCGATCTGCAAGTGGCCGTAGCTGCTTAACCCAAAGTTGTCTGGCTTAAACCTATTGAACCGTAGGTCGTCGTAGATGGGGGTCGGTCGTCCGGACTCCGACCTGTGGGTATCCTCGAGCCTGCTGTATATTGACTGGTAAGAATTGTATCTGGAACACGGACCGAATGCTCACCAGAACGCTGCACTTGGCGTAAGGGTTACTCACCCATAATCCCCGTAACTGTAGCTCATCCTTCGCTTTACGGCGACCATCGGCCGATGGTGCGCACTCTCGTAGAGCGTTGTGGGTGATCTTCGGTTGTTGTTAAGGATGTATGGGCTTTCTTCCACTTCTGAAAAATGAAATTGCATTACGGTGTTACTTATCTTTAATGGTTTGTTTAACAAAACCTTGTAGTTATTTTATGAATGCATAGTCATAACAAATTAGCTCTGAATCACAAAATAAACTAGTAAATAGACCAATAGTTATCAGTATTTTTATTAATCAATAAAACAATCTCAAGTTGACATGGTATAAATGTTGCCTTCAAATTCGAACGCATGTTCAAATTGCTCCCTGACCTTTTATAGACCCCGACGTCTACAGTAGTTGCCATATAGGCGCATCCTAAACTCTTCGGTAAATAATATCTGACTCCAATGGCCGAGGTTTCAATCGAGATGTTTACGAGCAAATTTCAGTTGCCTTTGCTTTTAAACTGGAGTCAGCTTGGGATCCATAGCTGGCTTTTTGATATCAGATTGGCTGTCTTCAGTCTTCTTCTCATTGTTCAAGCGCTGGCGATCATACGTCTGACCGCACTCAGCTCATAAGTTGATTTCTAAGAGATATTAAGACAAGAAATCGATCGTCTCTCTGCGTTGCTACACACTTACGGCCGCCTCCCTGCCGGCGGACGTAGCCACCGGTTTTCGGGACCGACGCTACACTTTCGACATAGCTAATCGACTCAGATTTAGTCGATTTGCCACGGCTCTCTGACTGAGACCCTCTAGCAACAATGCAATTGCCTAGGCTGCTTCAGCAGGTATGGTATCCATTTTATTGCAAATCATTCGAGCACTTACGTTACTTACTTACTTATGTTAACTTCGGATAAGTGACTGAGATGAATTACTTCATTGAAGGCCAATCACAGTCGTCGCGCATGTGCGTTTCAGTTAGCAAGATTTGTAAAACCCCGTTCGTGATGCATTTTTTTTTTTTGAATGCGTTATCCGATTAATGCAATAGCAACACTTTTTTAAAGCTCAATAATACAGAGAGACTGAAACAAGAGACAAAAATGTGTGTGCGTTAGTGCTCTTAAGTGTATTATCTGTTGCAGTTTGTGTAGATCCTGGATTAAGTAAAATTATACACAACTATAGGTAGAGCTTAGACATAAAAACGCCGAATTCTCATTCTTGATTCAAACAATAGTCTACTCGATTACTTAATAGATAATTGGGATTTGAATATCAAGAGCTTTGATCAAATAGACGAACATATACAGAGCTGGTGAAATATAACTGAGTTTTTTTAAATATTTTTGTCTAAAATAAAACAATAATTTTTTTGTGCATAATCTTTTATTTAGAGTGCAACGTTATTTATTGAATATAATACCTGATAAATTTTTGCATCTGGAGGCCGCACATAATCAGGCTCTTTCAGTTGCATTCTTCATTACTCTTTGATAGGCGCCAGAAGAGTTCGCCGTATGTTGTTTTTTTCAGTTTCTCAGTTGTGTTTGATTTGGTAGCGTAAATCTTATTTCAAGATACTCTCACAGGAATAAGTCAGAACAAGTTAAATCTTGTGATCTGGAATACCTAACGACATCACCAAAACAAGAAGTTAAATGTCCTCAAAATAATACTTTTAGCATACCCATAGTCTTCTTAAGTTAAGTTCTCTAATTTGAAAGATCAAGAAATTCTCTTTCTCTTGTTGGAATAATGCTCTGCAATTTAAATTTTGTCAAACTGTGTTATTCGTAGATAAAACAAGAGTTCCTTATTGACATACCCACGTAAGTCAAAATGAGTTTCGTCTCCCATTATGAGTTTTTCAAGAAACCGCTAAAATACCAATATTGCATTACTACACTGATGACGTCTTTGATGGTTCCTGGGTTGAAGTTTTTGAATTAAGTGGATCTTGTACGACTTTAGATGCAAGACGTTGTTTAATATTATTTCCAAAAATTATCGATGAGTGCCTCTTTCTTTTGAACGGCACCTAGTCGAGCCCTTTAAATATACACACATAGATAAAGAACAACGAATGTGTTTCGCTATAGTGGTAAATTTTTTCTATTATATTTCAAATTTAAGTCATACATTTCATTTTACCTCAATAAAATTTCATAAACATATATTTTATTTGGTTAAAAAATGATTCAAAATTACAGATAAAACGAAAAGATTTATTTATGCACTTTCTCGCATGTAGTAAATAAAAGATGACGAAATAGAAAAACAAGAAGGAAAGAGAGAAGCCCAAGGTTATAGTTAAGATAAATTTTGCAAAGAGAAAACGTATGTCTGAAAGAGACTAGATCAGTGCTCTTAAAGATAAAATCGATGCAGAAATAAACATTGTAAGATCCCAAAAAAATCTGAAACTAAAAAACCTTACTACGCTTAGAAGAAAAATAAACAAGAAAACCCAAGGTCTTCATTGACAAACCAAAGTATGAAATCATAAAACTCCCAACAGCTCCACCCTTTTCAATACGTTATAGGGTAAATTTCAAATAAAAAAGAAAGTTTTTGATAAGAAACGACCTAAAAGAATACACATATTAATAGATATTCGAAAATACTAGTATTTATGATGATGGTAGATCATTCATAAAAACGTTTCTCTCAGACGGAAAATGGACGTTTACTGTAAAGTACTGTTAAAATGGTTTATACCAAAAAATCTTCCCTCCCAGACAACAACTCAATCACAAAACATTTGTAGCAGTATTTCATCGTACTAGAGCGAAATGGCACCAGATACTCAAGATAGAAGATAAATGTGAATTTGATCAATAAAGTAACAAACATAACTAAATTAAGAGAAACTCGTAAAATACATTTTAATAATACATTACAATGTAATATGAAATGTGTAATAGTTCGATCTGTAAAAGGGTATTAGCATTATGTCTATTTTATTTAAATTTAGTAAATTAACTCTGGCTTATGATTTCAAAAACCATTCGCATCTGAAATAGCTACACGCAGTGTAATAGCCATTACGAAATTATTTTGGTTAATAGGTAAGGAAGAAGTTGTAGCAACTTTTATGATTTTTATACAGGATAAGTATTAGAGACAATCTTCGGAAGATTACTGAAGTTTCTCCTCATATTTAACTTATTTGGTATAAAAAGAGCGGAACCGTCGGGATTTTTATAATTTTATATTTATGATTTGTCTATAACGACTTTGCCTTCTTCTTATTTGTTCCTTTACTTAATAAGGGTCTCCACTTTGGAGTGTTGCTGGAATCTTAAAAAGTTTACACTTATTACAGTACTGATCTAATATTTAACAAATATGGTTTTTTCTTTGCACACTCTATTTTAACTACGACTTTATGCTTTTTTCCTTTTCTCTTGTTTTCCTGTGTCATCCTTTTCAATTCTTCCACCTTTGCAACTTCACGCACAAACGAGGCTTTTTGTTGTTTATATTTTGAAACAATTTTGTCACTAAAGAAAACGTATTTTATAAATGTTACACTACGACAAAAATTTAATGTATGATACATATCTCCAGAATTCTCCACTACAGTGGAACACGTTTTTACTCAATGATTATGTAGTCGTTCTATATTTATGTGTGCATGTAAATATATAAATTTATCTCCCGATTCTTTTATCATTATTTGTTTTGTATATTATAACAATTTAAGCTTTCAATTTTCTTTGGGCCGTTACCCCACTTTTGTTGTAATCACATAATATAAATAACTTGGATTGTAAATTTATATAAAGCAAGAGAATCAGAAACTAAAAGAAATATTAAAGCAACTGCCTTAAGCTTCGAGATATCTAGGTCAAAAAAGAAAGTTCTTTATAGGAGTGGAATTGTTATCTTTGGCATCAGCTGGGATCACTCATTAAACCACTTTATATTTTATATATTGTGCGTTTTTGTAAATTTCCGTTTTTTACTCATATCTGGTGAATACACTGCTTATATACTTGGTTTTTTATTGACATGAAAAACTGTGATTGTTGATATTCTTTGCAGATAGTTGTGGTCTTCTTTAAATAAACCTGTCGACTGTGTATTTTATTTTTTTTAACATTAACTAAAATGTTTTTGATTTAAGTGTTTTGGCTAGTCACAAATTTTGTTTTCAATCTCACCATGGAATAATTGTATTTCCCTTAATTTTTTCTCGGCGTCTGTTATTATAATTTTACCATGAAGCAACATTAACTAGTTGAATTTCTCTTCTGTTATTTTTGTTCCTTTACTGTTTCTAACCAAGCCTTTAAATACATCTTTTGTAAGAGAACGTGATCCTATGTTACTCATCTCTCAGTGGCATTCACAAAAAATTGTCCACAAGTTTTTTAATGTTACTGATTATCTAGCTTATATCATAACTGCGTGTTACAATTGAAACTAATGGATTTTCATAGTCAGGCCGTCTTCTTCTCTTAGAATGCCTTCTCTCTACGGAGGTTGGCAATCATCAAAACTATGCAGATCTTAGATGTTGTCGCTCTGAATAGATCTACTGAACTGCAATTGAATTACTGCAGGAGATTTCTCAGCCAAGAGATACGTCTTCTGCCTATAGATCTTTTTCCAATTATCTTCCCCTGTACAATTAGCTGCAATATCTCATACTTGGGACTTCTTATAATGTGTTTTAAGTACTCCAGTTTTCTTTTTTGTATAGTAAATACAAGCTCTGTTTTTGCAATTCGTTGCAGTACTTCACGATTAGTAATCTTGTCGGTCCATGGTATCTTTAAAATTAGTCGATATACCCATAGCTCAAACGACTCGGTGTTCTTTAGGTTTTTTTGTTTAATGTCCTGTCTCATTCCCATACTGCAACAATAGAAAGATCCAGCATCGTAATATACGTACTCTCAGCTCTATATTAAGGTTTTTATTTGATAATAGTGGTCTAATTTTTATAAACGCTGCTCTTGACAATCTCTATTCTGTCGAAAGCATTTTTGCAATCAATAAAGCATAAGTGTAGTCTAACATTTACATCTAGGTTTTTTTTTTATTAATATATTTATAGCGTATCTGCTTCCTATTCCATTTCTGAACCAAAACTGTGTTTCTCCAATGTTTTCTGTTGTGTACTATTTTTAATAACATCTCTAATGTGCTCATTGTTCGGTGTTCTAAACATTCCTTTGCGTTCTCTTCGAACTTCGAACGAAGCCATTCATTTGGTATGATACTTGTGTCGTAAATAGTGCTGTACAGATCTCCCAGTATGTTCAAATTTTGTTTTTTCTATTAATATTAACAATTCCACCGGTGTTTCATCTGATCCAGCTGCTTCATTTTTTTTGGAGTTCTTAATGGCATACTCAATTTGTTCAGTAGTAATTATTTGACCAGGTGATAATGGTTCTATTTGGTAGGTGTTGTCTCTTTTATCCGAGAACACTTCTTTGATATACTCTTCCCACCGTCTTAGTGTTGAGAGAATATCTAAGATTATGTTACCTTGTTGATCCTTTATGAATCGTTGATGTATTCTATTGCTGCTTCCGGTGAATGCCTTGATCTTCTTATGCATAGTGAACGTGTCATTCTTGCGATCTAATTCTTCTATTTCCTTGCATTGTTGTTCTATGAGTTTTTCTTTTAGTTTCGTTTATCTTATTTCTAATACTTGTATTGATAGCTCTGCGTTGAACTTCATCTTTCCCTTTTTGCTTTCTTCTCTTTTCCATGAGACTAAGAACTTCCTCACTCATCCATTCTTTTTTAGCATTCCGTCTTTCATGTTTTAGTTCCTTTTATCCTGGAGTCAGTATTGGTTGTTTTATAATCTTCCATTTCTCGTTAACATCCATATTTCTGTCACGTCTTCTATATTTTCTTTAATACTCTTCTTAACTTCGTTTCTAATGTTATCAATTTTCGACATTCTGGTGTCAATTTTTGGTTTTAGAACGCTTCGTTTGATTCTTCTCGACCTTATATTAATACTTGTTATTTTATTAAGCCGTCATCCACAATTTAAACATTTATGATGTAAATACTAAGTATTGTCAGCAGAAGTATAAATAAATAATCGGTAGACTATTGATCACTTAAATCGTCTAACTTTGAATAATGACAGGCGCTTTATCGTATAGCTGTTTGATAAGAAGATTTAGATACGACAAATGCTTGAGGAACGATACCTTTTGCATAACGAAATAGAAATTTAAATCCAAACGGATGTAGAAACATTTTGATCAATTTCATATTGTCTACTATAAGAAAATAAGCTAAAAACCCTGTATCAGAATAACAAAGCTTTGTGCCATAAATTAGTGTGTTAAATAATGGGTTGTGGGTAATACAATCAAAATTGACAAACTCCACTGAACATCTTTGGCTTCGTTCCAACGACTCACATCATAAAATGCTCTGGGTACAGCTCTTCAGAAAGACGTTCCCATATTTGATTGATAGTTTTACTGATCGTGTTAAAACCTCAAACCCAATTACTAAAAATGGTAACATAAGATAAATCTGATGACAGTTTATCCAGTTTATTTTGAACGGATAGTGGAAGTTCGGGTGATGTTCAGTTACTTTATTACATCAAAGGCCTTGCAAAAAGTCTACAAAAAAAATTATATTTATTGGCTTTTTCGGCTGTCAACTTTATTTACTGGAAAAATGGGGTTAACAGATACTTAAAAGTACTCAAAAAACGCGACGACTTCATTCATTCAGCAAAAGTTACCCAAACTGAGTGTTAAATTTGTTTGAAACTCGACATTTCTGGTTGTAAAAAATAAGCGCCGCTGTAAAAAGTTAATTCGAAAATTAAAACATTGGAAAAGGGCAAAACTAATTAAGGAGAAATTATGTTAATTATGCCACGTCATTATAAACTAAAATAATTTTATACTTCACAAAAATTTAAACCAATAGACTACTACTAAGCAAATGTTTGGTCTTATTACAACAATGTTAATATTAAAACCAAAACAAAAGTTGTGCACTTAAATAATATCTTTAACATACCCGAAAATAATTAGCAATGTTGTGACGGCTGGCATTGTTCTATTTTAAGTCAACAATGACGCTGACTAACAGGTACTGAACCTGAATATTAAACAAAGCATTCGCATAAACACCTTTTGTCGATTTTATGGCTTTTTAAATGCTAAATTAGCGCCTTACTCACAGGATATTAGCAATTATGGGTGCTGCTAATTACGTAATGCTCGTGAGACGAAGCAATACTTTCATCACACAAGTTTAAATCGGATGTAAGGAGCTGTCCTTTCACTGAGTGGGCCCACAAAGCCTGAAATATCGGTCGAACAATTCGATTTCTACAACCAAATTAAAATGAAGTGCGCATGCATTAACGGCTAACCAATTTGATGCAAGGGTTAAAATATTTTGTTAGAACATGCAAACAAAATTAATTAAAATTCTTACTGTTATCCTTTCCTACGCCTTCATATTTTTATTAAAATTTTCGCTGTAGGAAGTGTATTTGTTGTTTTTAGCTTTACCACATTTTTAGATGGGAATTGAGATCCGTTTGATATTGAAGAATAATATATATATTGCCTGCAGCAGAAAATAAGGGAGTCTTGTGGTAACACAAGTTTACCATACCATGCTGAGAGGTATTTTTAAGGCCACAGAAAATCTGTTCAAGAAAGTGTTCGTTTATTACAGATGGCAGCTACTCTCATTACGCTAGTGAGAGTGGACATTTTCCATACACCACAGCATTACTGTCATCACAATGGTGATAGTGGAATTTTATCACACAAGACAGCAACATTGCTAACATTCTAGAAATAGAGGTCATTTATCATACGCGTCAGCACTTCTATCACACTTGTGATAGAAATTAACAGTCACAGTCCTATTATACTAATGATAGTGGTCATTTATCATGCGCTATAGCAACACTTATCGCTCTAGTGATAACGTGCATTTATCTTGTATTACAGCCTCCCTGTCATCATACTAGTGATAGTGGGCATTTGTTATACATTACAGAAACACTACTATTGCACTTGCAATAGCTAGCATTTGTAATATTGGCACCTATACCTCCATTACATTAGAAATAGTGAGCATTTATTATAAATTATAGCAATATTGCTACCTCTAGTGATAACAGAAATTTATTATACATGATAGCTACTCTGCCATTACACTAGTGACAGCGATTATTTACCGTACACAATAGTACCATACTCGGCAACCACACTTCATCATACTGGGTAGATTCATTTTAAAAATAAATGACTTTTTAATAATTAGTTGTGTAGTATTTTGCATGAAATGTGTATTAGTAAAGAATTTTCTAATTCAGAAATTTTTACTAATTGCCTTAAGCAAATCTTTAATTTTAATGGCTCATTTTGCTTTAGATACTTTGTGGAACGGAAACGGAATGCAAAATTTCTCTGATTGCTTAAGTGCTAGATTGTTTGATTAAAAACTAGGTTATTGTTGAAGTTAATATGTTACGTAAATATTTCAGTTTTAAGCAAACACATTTTTGTTCAATTTCTTCATGGCGTCTAAAATCAAGGAGAGGCAATAATTCACCAAATGAAAGTTTGCGTGGTTTATTATAAATATTTAAAGAAATTAGTTTGAATCGAGCTTTTTTCATTCAATCCCTAACAGCTTTTTTAAGTGTTGATGCATTTTATTTTTGGAACAGTGTTTAGAACTTTCAAAAGTTGACACTTTTACTCAAAATTTCGAAATTACGATTGATTTATAGTTTGAAATGCGTACCCAGTGCGTGGGTGAAACAGACTATAATACCACATGGTACTACAAAAAGGTTACTAAACCATGCAAAGTAAGACATAGAGAGTTATTCATATAGTGCATCAAGTAGAATTATAGACAAGAGGGGAAAGAGAAAGGTAGCAATGTACGGCTGAGGAATTACTGCTTTGGATAGACATATGTAGTTAGTAATTGTATATAAAAACACATTACAATGTTGTATAACTGTGTTAATCTGGATAATAGAACTCAAAAGAAAATGCGCACAAGCCACACGTTTAGCGTGTGGCAAACAGGCAAACCACGTTTGACGCACTGGTGGATACAACGTGTTTGTCTCGTGGAACTTTGCACACCATTACCCATAAGTGCTTAAACAAGATAAAAGTTTATGTACGATGGGTTTCTCGTGCTCTCACGTCTCAGCAAAAACAAAAGTATGTGGAACAGTTACCATAGTTGTACTGCGTGGATTTTGATTTTGATTTTTGAGTGTTTGGTTACAGCAAACAAATCATGATTTCAACACGAGACGCCACAAAAGTATCAGCACATTAAAAATCCAATCGGAATTGTTCATTCCAAAACAAATGACAATCGTCTTCTGGAATAATCCTGGTGATGGATTGGCCACCCGCTTTACCAATGAAATGAAGGTGTGGCGTATTGTTTTAATATGGCTCTTAGGTATACCGTGCTCTTTTACTCCCCATTTTGTAGGAAATAGTACTGTAGTACCTCTAATAAAATGTGGATTAGTGAAAAAAAACTCAAAGCGCCGAGTCATTAATAGATTACTCTAATGTTACAAAAATGCGACAGCCAAGATATTGATTTACATAGAACACGATGTTCTGCATATTTTAGAGTAAGAGTCGTTGGCATTCTTTTGTTATTACACTTTATCATGCCGAAATATGTTACATGAATATAACCCATATGACCCTGATCTAAGCTCAAAATCCAAAAACCATATGAATGAGAAGTCAAAGTGCATAAGAAGCTTGGCTCATATACCAAAAATGTGGTTAAATTGGTTTTCAAAGTTTCCAAAGGGCTGCAAAAAACCTAATTTTTTACAAAACTCTTTTACACATGTAATCCTAGTATTCATATCTACTACCATATAAATTTTCATTCAGTTTGATGGTATACATTGAATCATAATTTTAGCGTATATTAAAAAAAAGGAGATGATAACATGGATACCGACAGAATACCGAAAGAAAGAAAGAGCTAAGAAATTATTGATTCAAGGTATAAGAAAATCAATTAGTGTAAGAGGATAAATGAAGAAAACTTCTGCAACAGAGAAGACTGGCGAATAAACATCAAACGACTACGCAAGACGTTTTAAAACCAAAATCAACTAAATACAACACATTCAAGAAAAACATTCAATGCAAATTCTTTTAGTAAATTTTCTTTTATATTTGTATTAGGTTTAAGAATTAGGATCTTGCAGTAGTTTATTTTATTTTAAATTTTTAAGTTGTTACGGAACGTCTATCAATTATTTCAGAATTTTAAATGAAATTCTTAAAGAATAATCTATAAAACTACACGAGCTTTTGTATTATAGATCAAAAATGATAATTTGGATTCTCGAGCAAATCTTCAATGAAATGTTGGGAAGTACTAAGTAAATAATTTTTAAAATTAATTAATCATTGCAGATGAATAAGTTTTATAAGTTGCAATGCAAACAGATTACGTTTGATTCACATTTATTTTTTAATAAAATGTTTCAACTGCATTTGTAGGTTTTTGAAAACTACTATAAAATACTTCTTTTTAGATACAATTCTGTCATCAATCGTAAATGTAGTCTTATTTGTTCCAAACATCTCGGCTATGTAGACTAAAAAAACAATCCTTCAATTAAAAGATGAGACTGGACCTAATTTAATATGTGAAGGATATCAAAAAGCAAAGTAGCAATGAGCCGGAAATAACAGAAATAAGATATTAACAGAACCCCTACGCGCTCAAATAAGAAAAACCCTTTGGTTATTGCTCTTATAATTCAGCTGTCTTAAAATTTGTAATTATCCTAGCTAATTCATTTTCGAAATGATAATATACGTTTTTCTAAAATTTGTACATTTATTCTTTTGTAAGCCTATTAGGATTAAATTTCGACATAAGCTACCCCTGTCAACAATTTGGAACCTCGACAAAATTAGTATTTTTATAATTTAAGAGTCTTTGGCACGATGGGGACAAAACCACTTGAAGTTGTAGTTATTACTCTTAACACCATTACAGTAATCCTTATGATTTTATTTATTTTTTCAAAAGTATCAACCTTTCCCCACTCACATTAATCGATGTTTTAGTTAAATTTGTAAAAATTGCTACTAAGCCTACATACATACATCATTAGACAGAAATTCGACTTATACTAATATACAGGTTATAAAAAAAACAAATTTACCTCTTAGAACTTTTTGATACAGAATCAGAGTAGGTTTGAAAAGTTAATTTGTAATTTATGCAAGTGTTATTTGTTATATGATAGTAAACTCTCACAGCAGCATATTTTCTTCAACTAGAATTTAAATATTATCCATTTAAAACCGATCATAACCAAGCAACACTAAATTTGTTTTCATAATACTACATAAATAACATAAAAGAAAGTACCATAAATGAATTTTGTTGTGAAATTAAAAAATTTGCATCCGAAATAAATACAATATTAAGGAAATTATATGGTGAGTAAGGATTATTACCTGAATGTTTTTCACTGATTGTGTCTACATATCACATGAAAGAGACTTAAATATTATAAGCCAGATAGCTGATTTGTGTTATTGGGTAATTGTTAAAAAAAAACAATACCTATGTGGATCATTAGTTTTATTCGCCAAACCTCGCTCCATGTGAATATTATCCTTTTTTAATTAAAGAACCCGATAAAAACAGCTCATTACACAGATATTACAGCTACTTCAGTTGCCGTAACCCAAATTTTCCGGGTAATTCTATAAGAGGAACTTCGATAACTAGCACATGGCTTACTTAAACATGTTCAGAGTTGTATACATGCCGAACAAAGTAAATAGTTTTGCTACCTAAACTTTGTCTTTCAGTTCTCCAAACGAAGTGTGTGTTTAATATTCTTTACATCTACTGCAGCAACCCAGCTTGTGATTTTCGTTATTTATTTTCAATTTTGAGTTTTGTGAGATAAAAATGCACTCTATGCCCAAGAGATCATAGATTTTAAGTGTTACTTAATAGATTAAGTAAATAAGTTAAGTAAGTCTATCATACAGTGAAATGTCGTTTCTACCAAACGACTACATCTCTCAAACGCTAACCCTTAGTGCTACAACGAAAATTAATATACCCATAAACTATTTCACACCAGTACTTTAAATACCATCAGTACAAGCAATCTCTGGTTACACGCCACAGCATTTACTCAAAATCTATCAATCGCACAAAACATAACTTCAGATTAGCAACCACCACAAAATGCATAAAAGCAAAAAATCGCAACAGAAAAGGACATAGTATATAAAAACCGTAAGATCGCTCAAGCAAAAAAAGTAATGATTATTGATTACATAAACCAACAACAACAAATAGATACTAAGTGTTATAATATGTTAATAAGACAATCATTGATACATCTTAGGTAATCCCTAAACAACCTTCAATATTCGCATTACTTTTGCACCTCTTACAGCCGATCCAGCTCACCGAGAAATAACTACCCAGTCAAAACAGTTAGGAGAAACAAGAATATCAATGTTTTAACTACAGTTGTATCAAAAATGACTTAATTACTTATCGAATTGAACGCCAATAGACTTTCCCAAACATGAATAAGAAGTAAATATTTGATATTCAAAAATAAGCTTAAAGTTTTATTTATAGCAGAAACTCATTTTCCTGAACTTTCTGCTTAAGAATACCAAACTATCCAATATATACTACATACCATCCTTATGGTATTACACAAGCAAGCTACGCTTTCATGAAACTTAATTTGACCATATACAAGCAACAAGCGTAAGCATAGAAAATTTAATTTGATCTTTAGCAATCATCTCGATGTATATGGTCTAAGAGACATCGTCAAATAGGAATGCCACGAACGCTTTTTCAATACCCTTAAAAGTAGATTAATCGTACCAGGTGACTACAATGCTAAACATCACTAAAAATCTAGGGTGATAAACCTAAACAAAAGAAACCGTTAAAAATAATGTACAAAAATAACCTCGTATACGCCTAACCAATCCACTGGTCCACTGATAAAAACATTTACATTTAAAAAATGTGACTCAAAATGTGTTAATCCTTTTCAAAATCAGCACCAAGAAATCCAAATATTAAAATTAATTATTTTAAGAGACATTTTAGCGTAAAAAACTTAAAAAGTTTAGTCTTACAGCGAAGAAGATAAAAAATGACAAAAGAAAAGAAGTAATGAAAGTGATGTTGATATAATTGTATGCTTTACATGATTGATAAAGCGTTCAAACTGACAAAGCTTCATTTATTTGTCAAAACTATTTTTGATCAGTCATAAAAATAGAATTCTCATTTTTTACTGTAATGATTAAAACTCCCATACGTTCGCCTTCACAGTCCGATGAAAACCGTATTACCTTTTGATGAAGTAAACATAAGTACTCGCTTACTCTTAGTGAGACATTCGAGTCCGTTTGCATAGAAATTAAGTGCTTTAACGGCTTGGCTGTAGATTAGTATTATACGGTACTACCTAAAAGATTACTGACCACATGAAAATTTCATCTAAAACAAATATGCTTTGTCCGAGGTTCCTATGTGTCTGAGTTATAGTTATAGATGAGAAGTACTATGATTTGGTGTGCTGTCCGCATGTGTTAGGAAACGTCGGCGGAGCTGGGCGAGAAATACTAAAAATCGCCAAAATCGGGGTTTTTCGACTTTCATGATTTTCTTGCATTACCATGCCTTTTTCTTTCTTTGCTGTTTTTTTATTGTATTTGTTGCTGAAACGACACGCTGTCGAGGAAGTCGCAAAATAACCGAACGAAAGCAGGCTATATGGAGAACCAGACAAAGCGGGCTCAACATCGTGTATCTCGCCAAGCAGTTCAGCAACACTAAGTAAGCCGTATCCCAGATATTGCGCCGCTTGGGGATCAACGGAGTAGTCATAAAGAAATATATTCCTCGTAGACCAAAAATCATTAAGCGTATCTTAAAGGACAGTCCGCGATTAAACTCCACTTATATTTCTCGCGAGTTATGAGCTTTTGTTTCTTTCCACCCGTACTATCTGCCGTCGCTTTCACTCCTCTAGATTGAATGCCCGCAGCCTTTGCAAAAAATTATGGGTATCTGCAAAGAATAGAGGACCAGCGTCTAATGGGCGCGCGCGTACTTGAATTGGTTTCGTGCAAATTGGGATAGGATAATTTTGAGCGATGAATCGATGTGAATTAATAGAGTCAAGGTCGTTTGACGTCTCATGGGCTCATCATTCGATCCTAAGTACGTGCTGCCTACCCACAAGCACGGCAAAGGATCGGTGTTCGCCCGAGGGTACTTCTCTTCTGCTAAAAATCGCCTTATCCTCCTAAATTAAGGCGTAATGGATATCCTTAATAACCATATGCTTCTAAGGCCAGAAACATAGACACTAACAAGATAATGATCCCAAACACAACAGTCAGATGGTCATGGACTGGTTCAAGAGTCATGGGATCGACTTGCTCGACTAGCTCAGCCAGAGTCCGGACCTCAACATCATCGAATACCTTCAGGATGAGCTGGAGCGTCGCTTGATGGAGTAGAAGGGCAGTAACGCGAAGAAAAAGTTCGATCAGCTGAAAACTGCATGGAAAAGCATACTCCAATCGATCATCGACACTTTGCTGGATTCCAAGCTTCGAAGATGCCAAGCAGTCATTGATTCCAAAGGCCATGTGACAAAGTTCCTTCATTGTTGTTACACAAATTTATTAGGCACAAAGGAACCGGTTGTGTTGAATTTAGTGTTTTGGGGCGAATGTTGTATTTTCAAATATAAAACGTTATAGTTGATAAAATATTGAAGTGAAACCACGTTGTTGAACGTTCGTAAATATTTTTTAATGCCAGACATGCAGCGGTATGCTGCTGGCATTGTTTACTATTTTAATTATTCTAGGAGTGTAGCGTCAGGCTGATTTCAATGCGCAAATAATCTCTCTAACATATCTCAAAATGGTTAATGAGGTTGCATTGTAATAATTGGCGTTGCTTTATTTTGAGTTAACCATGACAATGACTAACAAATACTAAATCTGAATATTAAGTGGAATAATCATATAATGTATTAAAGGTTTGAAAGCTCCTGTTTAATGTAAATTAAATTAGTCATAGAATATCAATTTAGCAGTGCTAATTTTTGTTTTTTTCTTGGTACATTTTGCTAATTACCCTTAATCCAAAATTTAATTTACAAGAGAGGATTCTAATATTGGTAACATGCCCACTAATAAATTAAATAAGACTCGACCGCATCAAGCGACCTTCAAGTCTGTTTTGGAAGAAGTGACACTGATTGATTGGGCCTTGCGTATCTGCTCAAAGCTAGAATCAGAATACAAAAGAATTAAATCGAGAAGTCAGTCTTTTTTATTTTGAAAACCAGAAGCTGCCACGACTAGCTACATCCGCGTTCAAATTCTAACGTGCAAGTAGTGAGAAGTATAGATATTTAGTAAATAAATTTAAATTTAATTCAAAAAAAATAAAAGAAAATTATTTAACAAAAAAAACATAAAATCATATAATGCCTTACAAAAGCATTTGTACAAAAGCAAGGAACTCTTCTGGAAAGAAATAGCAATAAAACTATTAATAAAATAAGTAAATAAAATCATTTTATCGCAAACCTTATAATGACGAAAAGATACACCTGGCATAATAAAAAAGGCCAAAAAGTATTCCAAATCATAAAGAAAAACAAAATAATATTTTATCATTTTGTCCTCATTATGGAGGGAAAGGTGTGTTGGGTGATTGTTAGAGGTAGCACCTCTACTTCCAGTACTGTCGGGCTATCCGGGTAACTGGGTAGTCGTACTGGGGTTTTGGCCCTCAACAATCACTCAACTCTCATTTATGGCTCCTAGTAGCTGTAAAGATAAAACAGCGGCCACACACCGGTAAACTGTATCGACATACAGGCTAAACTAAATGAGGGCAACCAGGGGCAACTTACAAGTATTGAATTTAATGGCCCTGGTTGAAATAACTTTTGAAGATGGAAACGGGTCTCTCAAAAAAAAAACTGTAAGTGAAGGTGGAAATCGAGGAGATTGGAACAGCTTCACTTATGGAACCTGATGGCGGCAGCGATGTACGCTACAACCGGCAATCAGTACCGCGATACAGAAGGCAACGGAAAACCACTGTATTATTGTTCCAAGAAAATTACATGGCAGCACGAAACTTAATTATGGCCCCAGTCCTCGGCAGGTTTTAAGTAACCAGGGGGTGCTAAGAATCCCGAGTGGAAAAATATTAATTCAACCATTAAAATAGGCACATGGAACGTCCGTAGCCTATATTCACCTGGAAAATTAGCAAATCTCATCCAGGAGATGAAAAGAATAAATTTACAAATTTTAGGAATCAGTGAAGTACGATGGCCTGATTCCGGAATTCTAAGATCTGATGACAAAATCATATATTACTCAGGAAACCAAGACAAACATACAAATGGAGTAGCAATTGTAATAGACAGTAAACTAAAGCAACATGTCCAAAATTTTATACCATACTCTGACAGAGTCATGCTCTTACAGTTGAAAGGCAATCCTGTCAACATAAATATCATTCAAGTATACGCTCCAACAACGGAAAGATCTAATGCTGAAGTTGAAGAATTTTACTGCAAATTAGAGACATGACACGTTTGACAAAAAACAAGATATAAACATCATAATGGGTGATCTGAACGCAAAATTGGAAGTGGGAAGTCAATGACATTGTAGGTAAATACAGCATAGGAGAAAGAAACGAACGAGGAGATCGGCTAATCCAATTCTGCCAAGAGGAAAATTACGTAATAAGCAACTCATGGTTCAAAATGCCAATTCGCAGACTATATACTTGGACTTCTCCTCAAAACAGGAAGGACAACATAGTTAGAAATCAAATCGACTATGTGCTTATAAATAAAAGATATCGAAGCAATATACTAAGTGCTAAGACATACCCGGCACAGACATTGGATCAGATCATAACCCCATAATCATCAAAATGCGAGTTAGACTGAAAATAATTATCAAGAAGAAGAAAACAAACAAAAACTAAACGTGGATAAACTCCGAAATGCAGAAACAAAAATACAAGTAAGAAATAATATAAATAAAGAAATAGCAAGTTTGATAAGTGATGGCTCACAACAACAGGGAGCACACAAGAAGATATTGAAGATTTATGGCAAAATTGAAAACAACGATACACACAGTTGGAAATGAAAGTCTGAAATTCAAAGGAGAAGAGAACTTTAAACAGAAGTGGATGACGAAAGAAATATTAGACCTAATGGATAGACGGAGAATTGTCAAAATAGCAATGAAACAGAATACAAACAAATAAATAGAATTATACAAATTAAAATTAAAGAAGCAAAAGAAAATGGATGTGCGACAGATGTACAGAAATAGAAAGCTTGAACGAACAACACAACATGTTTGGTCTATAAAAGAAAATAAAAGAAGTTGTTGGCACCAACAGAAAGAAAACACAAATGATGATAAGAGATGACAGCAACAAAATAATAATGGACGAAACTGAGAAAATAAGAATCTGGGAACGATATATAGAAAAATTGTTTGACGACGAGAGACCAGAAACAATTATACAAAACAGAGGAGAAGAACAAAAGGACCCACAATTCTAAAGCGAGAAGTAGAGAATGCAATACACCAAATAAAAATAGGAAAAACCCCAGGACCGGATAACATATATATGGAACTAATTAAACTAATAAACGAAGACAACCTAAAGATACTAGTTGATTTGTATAATAAAATATATGAAACGGTAACATTCCAAATGACTGGTTGGAATCAACATTTATTACTTTGCCTAAGAATGCAAATGCGAAATCTTGCAATGAGTACAGATTAATAAGTCTCATGAGCCATGCCCTTAAAATACTCTTGAAGATAATGCAAAACCGAATATATAGAAAATGTGAAGAAGTAGTGAGTGACAACCAATTCGGCTTCAGAAATGGATGGGAACGCGTGAAGCTCTCTTCTGCATACAAGTAATGATGCAGAAATGTAGAGATCAGAAAAAGATGTGTATCTGTGCTTTCTCGATTATGAGAAAGCATTTGATAAAGTAAGACACATCAAACTCATAGAATGTTTGGAAAACATTGGCTTAGACGAAAGAGACATAAAACTAATCAAAATCTTTATTGGAACCAACGTGCTAAAGTAATGGTAGAAGACACTGAAACAAACAACGTAGAAATTAAACGCGGGTACGTCAAGGCTGCATACTGTCCCCAATGTTATTTAATCTCTATTCGGAAGTAGTTTTCAGAACGCCTTACACAACTGCAATTTAGGAATAAAAATAAACGGGGAAACGATAAATAACATAAGATACGCGGATGACAGCGTACTAATTGCAGACAACCCTAGAGCATTACAACAGCTAATTAACAAAGTATAAGAAGCAAGTTTACAAATGGGCCTAACAATCAATACTAAGAAAACAAAAGTCATGCAAGTGAGTAAAAATCTAGGGGTATAAATTTTACAATTGATGGCAACGCTTTAGAAGAAGTTGGAAAATTCAAATATTTAGGTTGCTGGTTAAACTCAGATCTAAACTCAAATATAGAAATAAGGAGTAGAATAGAAATAGCTAGGCAAGGATTTATAAAATGAAAACACTCCTGACAAATAAAAATCTAAATTTACAAATCAGATGGAGAATGGTAAAGAGTTATATATGGTCAATATTGTTATATGGAACGGAAGTCTGGACACTAAATAAACACGAGATAGACAAACTGCAAGCCTTTGAAATGTGGTTGATGAGACGAATACTTAAAATCCCATGGACAGCCAGGATTACAAACCAAGAGGTATTACAAAGAATGAACTGTAATAGAGAAATTATAACTACCATAAAAAGAAGAAAACCGCCTACTTGGGACACCTAACTAAGAAATAAAAATATAACCTACCCCAACTTATCATACAGGGTAAGGTTGAAGGCAAACGCGGAAGGGGTAGAAGTAAAACTTGTTGGCTTAAGAATATAAGGCAGTGGACAGGCATGAATGTTCAACAAATATTTAGAGCAGCTCCAGAAAGAGAAACATTTGCCAATGTAATCGCCAACCTCTATTAAGAGAAGGCACGACAAGAAGAAGATGGAGGGAAACTTACAATTACTTATTTTAGTTGTCACCTAACGACTGAATAATTATAGGTACCACTAAAGTAAAAAATATCTATTGGGTATAAAAATACATAAACTGGATTATTTTTCAAAAAGAACAGATAACTAATAAAAATAATTGTAATGCCCTTAGTAACTACGCTAAACTATTATAAATTCCACGAACAATCAGGCCTTAGAATAAAATATTCAATATCGCACCTTTTCAATAAATAATTTCGATGAAAAATAAGAACATGTCATCGCTATTTATTTGTATGGTCGTACTGTATAGCGGATTTTGGATCCATATATCAGTCTTTATCCACTTAGGTTAGTTGTACGGGCAAAATCGCTTGAAAATTGGGAAATCATCTTAGACAGCGTATCACATGACGCACTAATAAAGAAACTTTTCATTACTGGAAAAATAAAAACCCACAACATATACATAAAAGTCTTCTTCACACTGTTAAGTGTACGGTAGCTAAAATAGATGTTATTGGCTTCTACTTATTTAAAAATAGAAGCCAATGTGTTATTGTCATGATGCGATAACAGAATGGGGCCCATAACCTACACAGCAAGAGCTTCTATCCAAGTGTTGCTTGAAATGTTTTCTAGGCGCTTAACCTTTCAACATGGCAATAATAATAATGTATGAATAAAATGCAGAATTAAGAAAATTGTAAAAGCATGAGTCTGTTTAGGCATTTTCTTAAACCCGGATAATAACAAAGAACAACATGAATTAGCTAGGTGTTTCCTCAATTAGACAAAATATCATGGTAATTCATACAGAATCATTGATTGTCAGTTAAAAGTTGTCTTAAGTCGAATACATTGCAATACTCGTAAACAAATCTAGAAGACAACTCAATTGTGAAAAATATAAATGCTAACAAGAAGAAGAGAAAAGACCATAAAAAAATTACTAAATTATTGAGATCTCTTTATCGTTAGAAATTTAAATAAAATCGTTTATCGAAAAGCTATTGTTCACAGGATGCTTCCAATTCAGTGCAAATTTACCTAAAATAAGAACAATTAAAAACCATTCTGGGTAATATAAATGCTATAAGTAGCCGTGTTTAACATTTAACATTATTATAGAATATTTGTTTACTTTTAATAAAAAAATATCAGTAATTGCAAAATATTTGAGACATTTAAAAATAATTGGCGCTTCTGTTCCCCTAAAACTCTAGAAATGTCGCAGGCTTAAATGTGCGCCTAGTGCTTGTATGAAGATTGCTATAGTGCTACGTGATATTATCAGATGACGCTGCTCGAACGGGTAATGCAGTGCTGTAAGTACAATTGCAGATAAAATTGTGGAAAACCATCAAAAACAAGCACAGGCAGAAATGCATGATGATCCCTTTAAAGGTAAGAAGTGACTACTTTTATCATCTATACTAAGGTTAGTAGACATGCATAGGAACACAGCACCGTGTCGCAGAACTATGTTTCGCCGGATATTAAAATTTAAAGACAACAAGTACCGCAATGAAAAAGGCAAAAGTAGCGAGCGTCCAACAAATGCACCCATATTCGATGTACCGGTGGATGGATACATACCCTGACCGGCCAATAAAAGCAGAAGCTTGTGAAAGTACGTTAACAGTTGCTACAACTGTATAGCGTTCTTTGAGTATTTTCTCACAGCATACGAATTATGTTTCTCCCGTAAAACGGCAAAAATACCAGTATATGGAATAATAACGTATTGGAAGCCCTTGCCTCCAAACCAAAAGGCGATTATATTTTGGAATCAGTAGGACTTTCTGCTAATGGATTAGCTACGGCCTCATGGGAGCATTAAGTGAGTAGTAAAACGGAAATGGAAACATAACGCGTTGCTTCAACATAATGCGTCGCCATTCCCAAGTTACCTTAAGACTCTCGGCATGCCGTGTTTCCTCACGTCCCATATTCGCCGGATCTTGCGCTAAACGATTACGTTCTTTTTTAAACAATAAAGAGATGGCACTTAATAAATTCTCCCCCAACGACAAGCTTCAGACAGCTGTCCACAACTACTGCCGTGCTGTACGCAAAGTATGGTTTGTAGCAGTTTTACGAAAACAAAAATGCTTAAACATCGAAGAGAAATGTTTCCATATAAATAAAACATGTACTCACTTCACGGAGGGAAAGCAATTATAGTGTAAATAATTTTTGAACGCCCCAAATTACAAATAGTCAAATACTTACAGAAAACACAAAAAATGGTAAAATGCAAGTGTAATGCAAACACAAAAATAATTTATATTAACTGACACTACAGGCACACAAAAATTAAATGCGAAATATGTCAATTAAAATCAACCTAAAAATATTTTTTAGATATGTAAGAAAGTTGGAGCGGAAGTCATTCCATATAATTAAGTTAAACTGGTCAGAACAAACGAGATTTTGCAAAAAATAGAAAGTAGAAATCAAAAATCCTTCCTCGAGTTTCTATCTTCCATATTCATATTTTAAATTGGATAATAACATAAATGTATTGTTTATTTTATCCAAAAACAAAAATTTAATATCATATTATAAATTATTTGTCAATTTGTATAGCGCCAGGTCCAAAAAGATTTTTTAATGCTTAAGGACGAAGCGTGGAATATATTGCCGCTACTGCCGGTCAGAATTTGAAAAGAGTTACACATTTTTCCATAATCCTAAGAGAGGTGTTTACGTAGAAAAAATTGCAATAAAGGGTACCGATCTACAAGAAAATAAGACTAACTTTTATAAAATATGTTAAAGTCTAATTTGTCCCTTGTGGACAATCAAGAACTAAATTAAAAGGTTTTTCTTAGAAAAATTAATATTAGTAGAATATTTAACAGTAAACTTCGAGGAATTATTCAATACATTTCAAAATTTACATATCTGTAAAGTTTGTTGTTTTGAAAAGAAAGATTGTCGTTTAACCAATTTATTCATTCTGCAAGAAATTTATTTGAAATTAAATTATTTAAGCTTGCGGTTGTAGAACAGTTTACATCAACAAGTAAACTGGATGGAGATGATAAGTAATATACCAAGAAGATTTATTATTTGGATATAAATCATACTCTTTTTGTTAATAAGTATCAACTAGAGAAGAATAATATAAATAACTTATGACGTTAAATGATATGACAAATTCATATATTAACAACATTTAAAGCAAATTTCAAGTATTCGTGAAAATAACATTTAAAACAAGAGAAAAATCTTGATACCACACTGCAATCTCCAATATATCAGTCAATTTTAGGTCTTTATCAATAAATACTATCCCCATCGCGTTTAACGTATTTGTACAAGTCTGAATGGCTATTATGGTGATGGGACACGTGCAAATCGCGCTCCGTAAATAAACTCAAATAGTGAGTCTTTACGAGTTAAAATTTTCACTTAAGTGATAATCAATAAGAAGTAGATTAGATAGAGATTTAAATTTAATTATAGAGTAGTAATTAGAAGGACAGATTAAGTAATAAACTAGAAATAGTAATAAGAAGAAATAAATACATAATATTATAAATTTCAACGTCAAGTATAAGGTTATCGCCTCTGAAAGGTCGACTTGGACTGATAACACTGTACGCTGTGTGAGACGTTCACATAGGCAAACCATATTGCAAAATACTGTTTAAATTAAGGCAAACAAAATTAAATAAAACTAAGGATGAATGAGATCGATAGAATTGAGAAAATGTTCCAAACAATAGAGGAAAACATGAAGGAAATTAATACTAAGTTAGATAAGGTAGTACTTGAAATGAAACAGGTGAAGGAGGAAAATAAAAAATTAAAATCCGTGATAGCGGAGCAGGAGATGAGAATAGATAGCCTTGAAAGAGAGGTGAGGAGTAAAAATATAATAATAAAGGGAGTGGTAGATGAGGAGAGGGAAAATGAGAACGAAATAAACGAAAAAATATTAACAGTACTGCATAAAATTGGTGTAAACATTGATAGGAACACGGAAATAGAACAAATAAGAAGATTAGGCAAGTACGAAGAAGAAAGAAAAAGGCCAATTTTTGTCAAATTAATTAGAGAAAATGTGAAAATATTAATACTACAAAATGCAAAAAAACTTAGGGGAACGGACATCTGGATAGATGAAGATTTTAACAAAGCAATACAGGAATAAAGAAAAGTATTAATACCTATTCTTAAAGAGGAGCGCAGAAAGGGAAACAGGGCAAATATAAGATTTAATAAGCTAATAAAATAAAAGAAGGGGTGGAGACGTTAGGAGAGGTGGTAAAGGAAAACAGTGTACAAAGTATTGCATTGAAAAGGACAGTAACGGAAAGATCTCCGGAGGGGAACAGTTTAGAGGAGCAGCTAAGAAAAATAACACGTACCTTCAGAAAAAACTAATAAATACAGATAGGTTGGCTGTTTTTGATAACAAAACTGGAAAAGGATATGGACATGAATTAAAGGATTACCAAGGTATAGGATATAAGAATAAAGGAAAGACAAATAAGAAAGACCAACAAGGTACAGAACAGCAGCAGCAAAACGTGAGAATTGGTACATGGAATGTACAGGGCATGTACGAAGAGGGCGCAGTATTAATGTTGGTGAATGAGCTACAGAAATACAACATAGAGATTGTAGGTATACAAGAAACACATTTAGCAGGGAACAACATACAAAACGTTAATAACTATACACTGTTTACAAGTGGAAACGAAAATAGGCGATTTGGTGTAAGCTTTCTGATAAAAGCAAATTTAGGGGAGGATGTTAAATATTTTGGAGACCAATCAAAAAGGTTATGCTATATAAGAATAAAGACTAAATACAATATGATGACAATAATTAACGCACACACACCAACTGAAGATAAGGACGATGAAATAAAAGACGAATTCTACGAATCCTTAGAAGAAATGGTCCAGAAAATCCCAAAGAAAGATCTTAAATTAGTAATTGGTGATATGAACGCAAAAGTAGGGAGAGAAGCGATGTATAGAGAGACTACAGGTGACGAAAGTAAACACGAAGGAAGTAATGAAAATGGGCTAATACTGATAACATTTGCCATAGAACAGAAGATGAAAATAATGAGCACGCACTTTAAATGAAAGGACATACACAAAGGAACATGGAAAATTCCAGGACGAAAGGAAACAAACCAAATTGATCATGTACTGGGAGAAGAAGTGGCTCAAAAAATTAAAAACGTTAGGATGTATAGAGGAGCTGACGCAAACTCAGACCACTTTCTCGTAATAGCGGAAATAAAATTAAGTAGAACAGTAAGAAAGAGGGGAAAACACAAAAGAAAAATAACGTATGATCTTAAAGCGCTACAGGATACTGAAGTAGCACGGAAGTATATTAATAGTATAGAGGAAGAATATAAGAACGACCATGAACAAAGTGGTGAGGTAGATCAAAAATGGAAAAAACTGGAGGAATCAATTGTAAATGCCATGAGGAAGAATATACCACTAAATAGGAAGATTAATAAGAATCACTGGATGGATGAAGCATGCAAAGAAGAGATAAACAAGAAAACGAAGATGTGGTTAAAGTTTTTACAAACACAAAATGATCAAGACAAAAATCTGTATGAAGAACAAAAATCAAAGTAAAGCAGATGTGTAGAGCAAATACAGGAGATACATGATGAAGAAATTAGGTAGCCTAGAAAGGACGAAATTAAAGAAGTAATATACAAAGATGTAAAATAACAAGAGCCCAGGGAAAGTGGAATAACAGAAAAACCTAAAATATGGAGGTGAAATTATATGTGATAAAGTAGTATGAATTAATAAAGACCATATGGGACACAGAGAAAGTATCACAACAGTGAGAGAAGTGGAAATACGGTTTTAAGGAGGAGATAAATATGTTTGGCAATGTAGAGAGAATTGCAATATCAATGATATAACAGTACAGGTGAATGCACAATAGTGATTAAAAAAAGATTAGAAGGGTATTTGGAGGGAGAATACCAAGAGGGATTTCGCAAGAATAGGTCTACTAATGATCAAATATTTACAGTTAAACAATTACTAACGGGGACGTACGAATGTAATATCCCTAAGCATATGCTTTTTATTGATTTCAAGACCGCCTACAACTCCATAATTAGAGTATGAAGCAATAAGAACACTAGGAATCCCAGAAAAATTAATAAGACTGATAAAGCTGACGTTAAAAGATACTAAATCCATGGTGAAAGTAAATGGAGAAATAACAAAGTTTTGAAGTTAAAAGGGGAGTAAGACAAGGGGATCCGCTATCTATACTATTATTTAACGCGGCACTGGAAACGACAATAAGGAAAAGTGGAATAAATAGGACAGGAACGATTATGAATAAGAGTCATCAGTGTCTCGCTTACGCGGATGACAATTTTAATAGCAAGGAGCAGAAAGGAGCTAACAGGAATGGCTGGAAAACTGCTGCAAGCTGCAAAACAAATAGGCATAAGAATAAACAAAAGTAAGATGAAATATATGGAATTAAAAAATAAACATGCAGCAAATGAACAAAACAAACTGAGACTACAAATGGGAGAAGAAGAAGTACTAGAATTTGAAGAGGTGGAGGAGTATATGTATTTGGGAGCATTAATAACCAATAAATGTAAAGAAGAGAGAGAAATAGAGTTAAGAATAGCTAAAGGGAGTAGATGTGCGGGGAGTATGATTAGCATAATAAGATCAAAGGATATCTCTAGAAACGCCAAAATTCGGATCTATAAGACCATATTGAGGCCGACAGTACAGTTTACCAGTGACAAAAAAAAAACAGTTTGGAAGTATGGGAAAGAAGAATGCTAAGAAGGATATATGGTGGGAAGAAAGTAGACGGAGTATGGGAGAGAAGAACAAATGCAGAATTATATAAATTATATAATGGTCCAAATATAATACACGTAATTAAAGCCGGAAGACTCCAGTGGTTAGGTCATATGGAAAGACTGCCTGATGACAGAATAGTAAAGGGGTTAAGATGGTGTATCCCAGAAGGACGGAGAAAAAGGGGGAGACCGAGGAAGAGATGGTGGGAAGCAGTGAAAGAAGACCTAAAAGAAAAAAAGGACACAACTGGAAAGAAATAGCCAAGGATAGAGTGAAATGGAAACTATTCACAAGGCAATGGGCCTAGAGAGGCCTGTGAACGCCATATATGTATATACAAATTATTAGTGATTTTTCAAAGCTCAACTAGGCTTTTCTCAATATCTCCAAGAGAAGTGAAGCAGATAGCAGCCAGGTAAAGTTATAGAAATCTAAAGAAGTAATAATTTAAAGAGGTAAAGTTTGACAATTACGTTGGTTGTAATAAAGTCTACAACTAAGTCGACAATCTTTAATATTATAATGCTTGCTCCTGTTCTTAGTTGTGAGTTTTTGAGAAGTACAACGGCCTTTTTTAATCCTCCCAGTTTGTGGAGACCTTTAGAAATATCTTAACATGTTACTTTTATTTAGTTTGCTAACTGTGACTATGTGCTACAACAGTCCTCTTTCTAAATTTTTTCACAATCAAATTTTGTTGGCTACTCAGAAAGTTCGGTATCACTCAGTTAAAATTTCCTTTTTTAACACTTCTTTTGGCTATTTCAGAAAATCAGTGGATTTTACTTCCAAGCTTTCAAGATAGAACAGACACCTCTTATAGTACCTTACAAATCTCACAGATGGTACTTCGTTATGGTTACACGGAGAGCTAATATAACACAAAACGGAGTAGTTAACAAACTCCACGTGAAATAAGTTTTACAGAGTGCGCTAGAAAAACATTGAAATTAAGTTGTCTTTTAGGTGCTGAACCTTCTCCTTTATAATCTTTTCATCCCAGAGAAGCCACGTACCGGTAAAATCGAATAGTTAATGACTTTCGGGTCAAACTCTCTAAAGCTCTCGTAGAAAAGTTTCACAAACTTAATGTTTGCCCAAGAAATCTCGTTCCAATATTGGATAACCCAATAAATTAACAAAAAAGTATTTTTTCTCAAAAAAGGTTCTAAGAATCAACGTAATTGCCATATATGGAGGCATATGAAATTAGGACCAAAGAAAGCAGACAATACGAAAATATTTTTTTTATAATGCAATATAGAACTTTGCGTAATTATATGGTATAATATTAAGTTACTTTTTGTAATTTTGTTATAACAAATTTTATTTTTATAAAATAAATTATTTAACGAGAGTCAGTTGGTGATGAATTAGTTAAAGCAAGACAACCGTGCAGTTAGAGTGAACATAAGAAATATCATATGGAATAATGATAAAGATAAAGGATAAGAACATAAGCGACTACAAAATATTTTCTGTCTCATATTTCTCAGTTATCGTTATATTGATAAAAAAAAAATAGAGCAATAGCTGCTCCATATGCAAAATAAAAGTGATAATAATGTAAAAAATAAAAGATGTCGCATTTTAAGAAAGACATATACAAGGGTGTGGAATAATACCAGCAAATAAAAATTTGGAGATACTAAATGAAGAAAGGCTATCATTTTGATATCTGTTTATAATTTTCTCGGTGGCAACCTGTTAGTTACGTTATGGCCGCGTCCAACTTTTTAATAGATGTCTTCCTGATGTAATAGTTTCCTGTTGCATTTGCAAAATCGAGCTGGGAAAATGGCAAAATTACGTAAGGATTCCATTTAAATTTAAATCTGTGTTATATCCGTACTCATTTTGCAGATATAAAGAAATAAAAATAACAGTTTCGAACATGATTAATGCATTAGTCACCTTCCTATGATAAATGTGTTCCTTAACGAAAAAAACAACGATAAATTAGAAAATAAACAGAATAAATTTAGTCAACTTTTTAAATGAATTGGTAACTACACATAAAGTAATAAAAATAATACGTTCCCTTTTCGATTGACAACTTTCCAACTTTTTATTATGTTGTCTAATACTTCACTTGTGGGCAGTTACTTTGGACGTGTTTTATTGTTTATTGTTTACACAAAACTTGAAAAACAACCAACAAGGGTATTTAACAAAATATTTTGTAGGTGCAAGACTGAACAATAAGTAGGTTAAAAACTAATAATAATAATCGGTGAATAAACAGAGCAGAACAATGACATTATGAAATGTAGAAGAAGCATTTATTTGATAGATTTACGGAAACTTCAATGAGAACGCTGGTATAATGACATAGCTAAGCCTGTCATAATGATTAATGGAAACAATAACACTTGTTCTTTATTTAAACTTATAAAACTTAAACTTTCTATCTACAAAAAAAAGTTTATATAATGGATGCAAACATCTATCCGAAATAGAGCAGAGCCATCTTAAACAATAAGCCAGTGTTTAGAGCTCTTGATAAAGCCTTTAGGGCTTTTTAAATAAAAAATCAAATATTTTTTTCCAAAAAGCCATTGTCAAATAAAAATGACTATTTCTGATGTCACTGCAATTATTGATGCAATGAGAAGACTCAAACCGAGCAGTTTTTGGAGATTTGAAGAGATACTAATGCAACTTTTTACCGCTGGATTGTTTTCTTCGTTGCAGTTACTATATCCAGAATATTCAGGCACTATAAATATGCTCTAAATTCTCTTAAGGACCTTGTTTAGTTTCTAACATAATTGAGTTCTGGTTTTCACTCGATCTCATCATTTGTGGTGCGACTTGAGTTTCAGAAGGATGAAATGGTGCACACGTTTACCAAAAATGCTTCCTTAAAATATATTTTGTAAATTCCAACTTAGTTATTTTACTGCAGACAAAAAGTGCTGTTTATTCAAGAAAGTGTTACCACCTCAAAGTAAATGAGTATTGCAGAGCCAACGCTTTTCTGTTCAAGTCTCCTGATTTTGGATTGAAGTATATAAAGCGATACCAGAATACAAAAGCTGTGAGTAAATTACCCAATTAGGAGAAACGACATGCATTTCGGAAATAAACTATCAAAGGGCAATAAAATTATATTAATAAAATCCACACTTAATATTTAAGCTCTGCTAAAACTTGTCAATTAAGATATTGAAGTAGGGCTCGTGACAATTAAGCGACGTTCAAAAGCCCATAACATTACATGACCACAAGTACCATCTTAAAATTGTACGTTTATGGGTACAAGAAAATTTAGAAAAGGAATGAAGTAACGCCGCATTTACTGACGGGGTGTCCTTTTGGACTTAATTTATCTAATGCTTTAATGAACATCCCATTAAGTTTTAGGGAATTTGGGAGATATAGCTCTCTTTCTCCTTTTAATTCTATAAATCCAGTACCAGTACACAATAACGTTGCCATGCGATACTTAATAAAAACTCTGAGTATGTTGTATTTCGTATTTCTCAATTCAATATTTTATTAATATCTACCGGCTGCTCTTGTGAGACTTACTATAGCTTTTAAAATCTAGGCATGATCTTTTGCTCGACCTAACATTGCACTTTTCGTGTCATTTTTGTTTTGCGGTTGGAATCTCAGATATCATCTACGATTTTACGATCAATAAATATGAAACGCTATATAAAGTAACAGCGAGTTATTATTGTTAAAACGCATCGCAAACTCAATGAAAATTTTGCAAAAACGGTAGAAAACTTCGTAGAATTTTGAATCAAAATAATGCGCTAAATAATTAGCAACTGATGCATGATCTTATAAGTATCGGCTTGAGATAAAGTCCTGTGAGAATTCTGCCATGTTCAAAGTGTGGATGCAAATCCGAAGAGATAGACTTGGCTTCGTGCACAACAATTAAACATTCCGACAAGCTTTCTCAGTGAATACTCACTAAAGGTAAGTACCTTTATGTGTATAAAATTCAACTGACGTAAAACCTTAGGCTTAACTATTCGAAAAGCGTCAATTGATTTTAGAACAGCAACAAAAAATCATCTTCAACGATGAAGCAAAAACAAACAAACAAAATTGTCGCATTTGGAGTTCAAAAAATCCAGCGTAACTTATGAAAAGCTAATCCACTCTCAAAGAGTCACTATTTGATGTGTATTTTGAGCAGGTGGCATAATAGGTCCGGACTTTTTCGAAAATAATGCTGGAAATAGTCTAATTGTGAATTGTGATCGTTAATGTTATAAAAGTCATTTGTTTTAGTACCTAAAGTAATATCAAACGAAAGCAATTCCATCAGAACAGTACCTCCTGCTGTATAATTTGAGCAAGATATAATTTTCGTAGAGTCGCTTGAAATCTACAATCTACGCCATTAATTCACACGCTCGTGGCAATCTTCAGAACAGATTAAAAAATGAAAAAATAACAAATTAACAAATAAACATAATTTGCGGTCCAAACCGGGGTGAGTCATTTCTCAGGCACAACTTTCCATATACTTTAGTGTTCAATTAAAATTCGAACACATGTTCAATCCAAAAACGGTTTTATTCAAAATTTAAATCGGACTTTAGACTTGGCCCACCCTTTACATGGAAAAATAATTGGATATCTAATGTTTAAAGAAGAATGCAAAAATTATTAAGACAAATGGAACACCTAAAAATTAGTGTTGCGTACTTATATAATGTAATGAAAAAATTATATTACTTTTAGATGCGAAGGCTTTCACGGTCGGTGTTACGGTGCGTCGTGTGGTGGGTTCTCGGGTTATAAGGCCGTGGTCGGAGTTCAGAAACTCTTGACGTTTCGTCCACAACTGCGGCAGACATCTTCAGAATAAAATCTTCTAAAAATTAAGTGACTGTCCCTTGCGTATTCGCTTTTATACACGTGCGAGTATGGTAGGGGTGGTGTTGGGGGAGCGTGGTTGACGTCACCGGGATGGTAGATGACGTGACGGGTCAGCTGCTGATGTCAATCGGGACGTTGCAGGTAGTATTTCTGACGTCACTCGCTCTTTTGCCGTATCGCGGTCTGTTTTTTTCTCCTTGAGAGCGATAAACCAAGCCCTAGGTAGATTCAATCCATGGAACTGGAATCGGAAGATAGGATTGCTTTCTTAGACGTACAGATGTTGAGATCGGAGATTGGACATTTCAACACACAGTGTACAGATACCTTCATAAGCAGTCGAATCACCATCCAAGTCAAAAAAGAACGGTTGTCTGATCGCGCACGACACATATGCCAACCACAGTTTTTGGATAAAGAACTCAAACATTTGGAACACGCTTTACAAGGGAATGGCTACTTGAGGACGAAGATAAACAGAGCAATCAATCCTAATAATTGTGCAAGAAAAACACTACCAAAATCGGCTATGGTAGGCAAAGCTTTTTTACTTTACATCAACAGGGTTACGGACCGGATAGGAAAAATCCTCAACAAACACAAGGTGGAAACCATCTATACTACCACCACCAAGATACGGGATTTGCTTAGACCAGCCAAAGATACAAGAAACCCACAGGATACACCAGGGATATACTACATACCTTGCTCGTGTAAGCAAGTCTACATTGGGACTACGTACCGAAGGATTACTACCAGGATAAAGGAACACAAACGTCATCTACATCTTAATCAGCCCGATAAATCAGCAGTTGCTGAACAAGCTTTGGAAAATCCTAACCACGAGGTGTAATTTGGGCAAACACAAGTTTTATCGAACTATAGGAATTACTATCCGAGATTATACAGAGAGGCGGTAGAAATTTATAAATATAAAAATAATTTTAACAGGAACGACGAATTCAATCTACCTATGTCTTGGTTTATCGCTCTCAAGGGGCAAAAAACAGACCACGATACGGCGAAAGAGCGAGTGACGTCAGAATTATTACCTGCAACGTCCCAATTGACGTCAGCAGCTAGCCCGACATGTCATCTACCATCCCGGTGACGTCAACCGCGCTCCCCCAACACCATCCCTACCATACTCGCACGAGTATAAAAGCGAAAACGCAAGGGACAGTCACTTAATTTTTAAAAGATTTTCTTCTGAACATGTCCACCGCAGTTGTGGACGAAACGTCAAGAGTTTCTGAACTCAGACCACGGCCTTATAACCCGAGAACCCACCACACGATGCACTATATTACTTTTGATTACTTTACGGCAAGTAAGGACGACGAAACAAGTAAAACAGAGGTGGAGTTAAAGAAGACTAATGTGATTAAAGCAAAATATAAATAGAACAACTTGAAAAAGATAAAAAACTTGATAAAGCGATAAGGAGCTTAAACATATTCCTACAATTTCTGAAATACTACAATCTAAGAAAATACCTAGTCATTAATATACTATAATTCCACTATTTAAAAAAAGAGATTAGGTAGCGAGAGAGCGAGAGAAAGGAGAGTGAAAAGAAATTGTAGAGAAGCCACGCTGCTAAGTATATTAGGAACAGTATTTGCATCAATCTTAAAAATAAAAAAATTAAAAAGAAATAAAAAACACTATTAGTGACGCAGAGTGAAGTCGAAAGAATAGAGAAAAACTAAACTAAGTATTGAAAAGAGACAAGTAAGCAAAAAAAGATAATTATGCGCCTTAGATTTAGTAAAGAGTGGAAAAGAAAAATATTTGAAAAATATTTAAAATTAGTTTCTTCATTAAAGTTGGAATACTTAAAGTGAATTTCAAAGCAATGTTATCTAACTTAAAAAAGTCTCATTATATTTTAAAAGCCAAAAGATAAAGTGAAACTAGAGCCAAGATTATATATTCCACTACACTTTTACGTATCAACTTTCATAATTTCGTTATAAATTCACAAGGGGAACAAAGTAGTCATTGAGCACTACCTAAATTGCATGTTCCATAAGCTATAATTACGTAACAGTAAGCAATAATTTGAAGAATTAATTTATAGCGTGAACTTAGGTAATAAGGTGTACTACACTCTGTTCACCATCGCAGCTAGTAATACGGCAATAAAAAATAATTTGAGAACAATTAAGTTTATCTAACACACGCAAAAATTCGGGTCCGGTAATTGGCCATTGTCTTCGCTACGAGCTGTAATAATGGATAATTAGCACCCAAGTGCATTCGGGCAAAAAGTTTTTGCGTTTTTGTTTGCCAAAAAGATTTACATGATTAAGGCTTTGTCTGTAAACCTTTAACTTTTTTAACAATTATTTAGTAATTTTACGTGATAACCAATTTCAGTTTCTTAGTTAATTATTTTTAATATTTTTTTCTTGCTTTTATCACCTTTTAAATTGATGTTGGATTTCTTTTTCTTCTTCTTCTTAGTATGTTTGACCTCATTACCGTTTCGGTGTCAATGTACCAATTCATGCACTATACACACGCACACACACATTGTACACGTCCAAGGCCATTCTTTTTGCGTCGTTTCATTGTGTAACTCTTTTATTAAAAATGACTGCAACTTATGTGTTCCAAGATAGTGGCGAACGACCTCTCGGCTTCTTTGCTTAGCTCTTTGTTCCCCACGCTGTGTTAACAAATATGCTACAATTTATTCTATATAGCTGTCATAGGCATCTTAGTTGGTTATTTTCTATGTTTTAATCTGTTTTTCTGTTTTTTTGTCCGTTCAATTTTCACAAGTGCAGCATTAGGTTGGAACATTATTTTCGTTATCTACGAAATTTTTTCTTGTTGATTATAGTCTTAATTGTGGACTAGCATAGCTTTGTTGTTGTATTAATTCGGTTGTCAAGCTTTCCAGTGCTTGTTTTTTAAGAATATTAAAACACTGCCTCTTCTTCAACCAATTGCTATCACCACGGTTTTTTCACGATTGGTTACTAAACCGTATTCTTCTAATTTTTCATTTAATTTGAGTTTTTCTTGTCATTGGCTCTCTGATTTTTTTATAATAACCATATCATCCACATACTTAAATTCTGATACCAAAAATTGGTTACAAGTTCCTATAACTTATAACAATTTGTTTTGTGGTAGTTCTACATTCTTGCAGTATTTTGTCCATTCGTATTCACCGCAACTGACTTTCCTCCTCTCCCAACGCCACTTACCAGTCCCCCTACTGAATACCAAGGAGTTCAGCCAAATGTTTCAGTCCCTCATCCCACATACGCAAGAAAAACTACCAACCCATCAAATCTTGACCATCCCACAAACATGCATGACAGTTCTCAAATTTTCTTCTCGAATTCAAAACAATGTTTCCAAACTCTTAAGCCAAAATACGATGATCTTAAACATGCTCTCTATAGTCATAAATAAAATAGATTAAAAATGACAAACCATGTTTCTGAAATTTCTACCTGTCTACAACTACAACACATAGATATAATGCTCATCTCAGAAACGCATGCAACAACAAGAACATTTCTAAAAATTCCTTACTATAGTATTTGTTATGCCAATCATGGCCTAGATGGAACGGCCCACGGAGGGCGACAGTAATTGTGAATAGTTCACGATGAATTACAACACTATCTAACAGAAAAAATTCAAAGCACAATCATATTTATTTGTTGTAGCAGAAGATTACAGTCCTCCACGACATTCCATCTCATTCGACGAATATGAAGAGTTCTTTAGATTGCTAAGAAACAAGTTCATAGCAAGAGGCGAGTGGAACGCAAAAAACAGCCTGTGGGTTGAGACTAATCAACCCATAAGAACGCAACCTTTTACGAACAATACAAAACAACAACTTTGGATACATCTCAACTGGAGAACCCACTTATTGGCCCAGTGATCCGAATAAACTCCCCGATTTACTAGATTACGCAGTCACAAACGGTATAGCACACACCTACACTAAGGCAGAATCAAATCAAGATTTATCTACTGAACCATTCTCCAGTCATCGTTACTCTTAGCACCACCATAATCGCTAAAGAACCGCCTCCAAGACTCTGCAGTAAATATACAGACTGGGATCAATTTACAAACTACCTAGATGAAAACCTCAACTTGGCTATTCGAATTCAGGACAGTCAGGATCTCGATGTCGCTACTCAGTACTTGACCACTATGCTCCAAACAACTGCCTGGCTAGCTACTCCTGCTCCTAAAACTACCAATCCTGAAGCAAATAACATTCCTCGTCATATCCGAGACCTTATAGTTAAAAAACGCAGAGCTCGAAAACAGTGGCAGCGAACACGAACCCGACAAGACAGAACCTCCTATAACAGACTTGTCCACCGCTTGCACAACGCCTTACTGAAGTTCGCAATGACTCATTCAACGATTACCTATCTAAACTCTCCCCAGATGACCAAACTCTATGGAAAACAACGAAGAAACTTAAACAACCGATAGTAGCACTACCACCCATCAAAAGATTCGACAATAGCTGGACCAGAACGATAAAGAGAAGGCAGATACATTTGGAGCATATCTAGCCGATGTATTTACGACTCTCCCCCCCCCCCCAAGGGAATGACGACAGCAACGAAATCGACTCGTCCCTGGACGCCCACTGCCAACTTCATTTACCCATCGCACCATTCTCTCTAGCTGAAGTCCGTCACGAGCTAATACACACCAACAAACGAAAAGTTCCCGGATACGACCTTATAGTAGGAGAACTATTACACCTCCCACGAAAGGCAATAGTACTTATCACCACCATCTATAATAGCACACTACGCTTAACCTACCTTCCGATGCAATGGAAGTTCGCGCAAATTATAATAATTGCTAAGCCTGGAAAACCATCTCACCAATCCTCTTCCTATCGATCAATAAATCTCCTTCCTCTCCTATCCAAGACATTTGAAATACTATTACTTAAACGAATCAAAGATACAGTTGACCTCGACCAGATCATACCTTCCTATCAATTCGGTTTCCGTGAGCACCACTCGACGATACATCAAGATCACCGAATCGTCACTCAAATAATGAAATGCCTTGAAACCAAAAAGGTCTGTACGACTGCACTCCTAGACATAAAGCAGGCGTTCGATAAGGTATGGTACCAGGGCTGTTATACAAAATTAAACTTTACTTTCCAAGCCAGCTCTATTTGCTATTAAAATCATACCTTGCTGACCGGCTATTCCAAGTCAAAATCAACAACACGGTCTCTGACTACCACCACATTACATCAGGAGTCCCGCAAGGCAGTGTACTGGGGCCACTCCTCTACTTACTTTATAGTTCCGATCTGCCAACCACAAACGACACAGTGATTGCCACATTCGCGGATACACGGCTATCCTAGCAGCTAGTGAAACACCGCAAGTTGCAACCGATCGCCTTCGGCACCATCTGGACCTACTACAGAACTGGACCAATCATTAGAGGGCATCAATTAATACTGAAAAATCCGCCCAAATAACTTTCACCACCAGACGAGCAATCTGCCCACAAGCCAGATTCAATGACACCCCCTTCCCCTGAAAACTGTAGTAAAATATTTAGGGCTACATCTCGACGCAAAACTCACTTGGAGCACCCATATTAAAGCCAAAAGAAAACAACTCGACCTAAAACTCAAGAAAATGTATTGGTTGCTGGTACCCCGCTCTCAACTTTCTTTCACAAACAAATTCTTTCTATATAAGACTATATTAAAGCCCATACGGACCTATGAAGTACAACTTTGGGGTTGCACAAAGGCCTTCCACACCAATTCTCCGCTTGATTACTAACGCGCCTTGGTACATTCGGAACGACACGCTCCACACAGATCTGAACATCCCAACTGTTGCATATGGAATCCGGAGACTCGCCACCACCCACTACTACATGCTCGTGCTTGTATGGCACGAAAACAACCTCATCGATCAGCTGTCCAATCCACCTGCAATTTTCCTCAAACTCCAGCGAAATTGGCCACAACCATAACATTAATTATTCGGGAGGATAGCACTGGCTATATCCCCCCACATGACATGTAAGATTCTACCATTTACTTATTACTCAATTAAAAAGTAGATTGTAAATAAGCATAAAATAAAATGAAAAAAAATATTACAAAAAGTAGGGGGCTTAATATTTCACCTAATCTCACATCTTCTATTGCGATAAAACTTTCAGATAGCTATATAGTTCCTAGTGGTTATATAAAAACTTGCATTTGCTAATAGTAAATTATTATCCACGCCAAAATTTTTCCCTTTACACCAAATCAAGAGATTCATACTTATAAATCAAACCAGCATTTCCTGATCATATCATTTTTCCTATTAGTTGCTTTAAAGTTGAGATCTTGCACTCCAAAACCTATTCTGAATCCTTTGTGGTTCATTAGGTCTTCGAGAAGGTACCGTTATAAAAGAGATTACCAGAAGATGGCCTTAGTTAAGTTCAGCACAATCTTCTTAAAATATTTGTAATTTAAAATGTTTTGGACTATTATGTCCAGAATATCTGGTTCGTAGTCTAATCTATATGGGTAGTATGTCAATTCTTCCAGGGTTATTATTTGAAGAGCTTGAGCGGTTGCAATTACTTCAAGTTTTGTTCCAGCTGGGTTACCTGCTCTACATCTTCATAGGGCATTTTTAGAGTTGAGATCGCCAATTAAAATTGTGGGTTCATTAGTGTTAAATATTTCGTATTTGTCGCTTTCAAGAAGCTGTCTAGTTGCCGATATACACTAATTATTTTAATATAATTGCCTTCTTGTGTTTTTATTTCAATTGCTGCTGTTTCTAAATTGGTAGTGTTGATTGTTGTATCTTCATGATAAATAATTTTTTGTTTTACAAAAATTGTTACTCCACCAGAGTATCATTGCGATAACAGGCATAACCAGGTATTTTGATGCTATCATTATTAGTTAAGTGAGTCTCCGATATACATGCTAGGTCTATGTTATATCTTGCTAGAAAAGTTGTGAATAATGTTTGTTGGGGTCTTTACCCCGTTGGTGTTCCAGTTCAGGATGTTTGAATGAATAAGAGTTTTGTTGTAATTATGATCCACTTAGGAGAAGTCGTAAAAGATTGGCTAGCAAGAACTGTTTTATTTGACCAAGAAATAGTTTAATCAGGTTTAGAAGAAATGTAAGGAGACATTGGTTATATGTTCAGTGTTTTAAAACTCATTTGTTGATTTCCGGGGTTGATTTTTATTATTCATATTTATGGAGTTTTTGTCAATCGGTGGAAAGTTGGTGAGGTTATTTTCTGGTGTTGGTTGAATGCTATTATTGGCTTGTTGTTTTTAGTGTGTATTCTACTTTTGAAGAATTTGGGATCCTGGAAGTATTTGCAACCTCTGAAGTTGGCTAGATTGTTATCTCCACAATTAACGCAGATTAGGGGAGTATTTCTGTCTTTATCGCAGTCAGCGTACATATGATTTCCTGACACTTTACACATTTGGATGGTAAGCGACAATAGTTCTTCGTGTGGCCGTAGCGTTTACACCTGTGGCATTGTGGCATATTATTAGATGTTTTCCGTGGTTGTACCCTGACTATCGTGTGATAGATATATTCGATTTTAAAAATATCATTTGCTTTTTCATTGACCGTTAGTCCTATTGCACATACAGGGATTCGTATTCTACCTCTGTTGTATAGACATGTGATGCTAACTATGGGAAGATAATATTGGGAGAGTTCCTCTGCTTTATCTTTTTCGATTATAGAGACTGGAACATTCTTAATAACAACTGAAAGTAGTCACCGGAATTTTAAAAAGAGTGGTAATCGTTGCCAGCCAAGAGTGTAATCTTCAGCGAAGTTCCAATGAGGGTGGTGAAATATTTATTTAACAATGTTTTTAATATATGCGATAACTATTTTGTGATCTACTACCCCATGTAAGAAAATCGAAGGAATTTTATTCTTGGTTTCTGTATTTGTTTCCGTACGTGTACCAGTGTTCCTCGACGATTTACCTTTGCCTGACGCTTGAAGGTACACGGGCAGATAAAATTTGTTTTTCTCTAATAACGATGTAGGTTTCCATTGATATTTCTTTTGCAATACATTTTTAAGAAGTGATAGGTCATCCCAGTTTCTTTGGTTTGGTAGCATTGCTTTACCCCCTCCCCTAAGTAAAAACAATTAGAATTACGATGTAGTCCAATGTACGTATAAAATATATCGCTAAATGGTAAATATAAGCGTAAATGTAACTTACACAGCTGATAGCTTATAAAGCGCCCGGGCTCTTGATACCGCTGCGGTCACTCACATGCACGACCATTCGGCAAGAGGTCTAAACTCTATTTCATTTAATAACTTTATGGAGCAAACATGCATGTTTTTGAAAATAATACCATCATAGAAAAATTACTTGCTTTGGGCACACCTGTTACATAGAAATTGGCAAAAAGACCACTACTTTGCTGGTTTTTCGTTAGATAAACAAATATTTAATTAGTATATTTGCCATTATTTCTTCACTATTATGCTGGATGGTAAGATCTATCATTTAATTGGCAAATATTTTTTCACGCGCATGTTGTATGGAAAAGTAAACCATTTATAGTTATTTCTTCGACAAATTGTTTTTTTCAATATTTCGTCTTCACTTCGGCTGAAAATTTACTTTTACAAACACTGTTCTAAGTTTATCAAGTTTTTGTTTACTTTTTGTATCGATTTCAAGGTCATCTAAATCGGTCTCTTTTCTTTTATAATAACGTACAAGCTTTTCTAGTTCAGCATCAGTTAAAACATTATTATTTGAAGCCATATTGCAGAACACAAAAGTTGCATCGAGAACGGCAACGTAAATCATATTTATTGCAAAAATTAAGAATTAAGCATTATCACACAGAAAATATGTATGCACCTAACAAGAACGAAATAAAATAATGGGTAACCTATCAGGTACGTCAGATTTAATTTTAAAATAAAACAGTAAATTATTATTTAATTGGGCTACTTTTATTGATTTATAAAGTAAACATGTTGAGATTAATTATGAAATATGATGTCGCCTAAATAGCTGCCGCGGCTGTGCTGGCGTACTTTAACCCTTTTGATCAAATTTTCTAAGACTTTTTCCAAGTCAGCTGGCCCAATTTCAGCAATAACGCGTTGGATTTCTGTTTTCAGTTCAGGAATTTTTGTGGCTTGTTAGCATAGACCTTGGACTTTACAAAACCCTGGAGAAAAATCGCTAGATCTGGGCGGCCAATTAGCGTCAGCATTTATGGAAATCACACGGCCCAAAAAACGTTAGTTAACAAATCAATGGTTTCTGTTGCTGTATGGCATCCTGTTAAAACCACATTTCTTCGAGGTCTATATCGCCCAATTGACTCTACAAAAAGTTCGATATCATGTAACGATATCGTTCTCAAAAAAGAACGGCCCAATTACACTTCCAGCCCATAATCTGCACCAAACAGTGACTCATTATGGGTACATCGGATTCTCATGACTAGCACGAGGATTTTTGTTGGCCAAATCCAACAATTCTGTTTCTTAGCACAATTATCCAAATGAAAATGAGTTTCATCGCCAAAGATAATGTTTAAGAAACTGTCATTTATTGTTTGTTTTTCATCACCCAATTGGTCTGGTGACTTAAGCTCCTGAGTTAGTTGAACTTTGTATGGGTGGAGATAAAGGTCGTTGTAAACCGCACAGGACGAGGACGCGGTAAAGTTTGTTTGTCCATAATCGAACCAGTTTCCTCAAATTTTTTAATTAATTTTCGAACGGTGGACTCATTAATTGAATTATAAACACTGCAAAACTTTCTGTAAATTTGTAACGTTTTTTAACAATAACAGTAAGTTGATTTTTTGGATAGCGATCAATTTTTAATAATCTTGACGACCTCAGATGACAAATGTCAAACAATAGGGTTGCCAACTTAATTCTGGTTAATGGGTAGATAGAATTACTTATGATGCCACGTTAGCATTCTAGGGTTAAGAATTGTATACATAATTTCGTTCTTCGAGAGCAATATATGTAAAAAGTGGCAGCTTATCGTAGATAAATATTTTTTACTTTGTTGAAAAGTCACTGTCATTATATACATGGCCAAAAGTATCGAATCCCAGAGAGCGAGAGACTAATGAAATTTGTATTAATCGGATGTCAATATATCTTTAGCATCACTAATAGTCGGCATTTATCTGGAAAAACTTCCCAACAGCTTTGCATATGTGTCTATGGAATTGCTTTCCATTCCTTTATGTTAGTTGAAGTCGCTGCAGATAACGAAGATGGACAAATTAGCCTGATAATCTGGATTTTAATTCTTTCCAAAGTTCGATGGGACTAAGACTAGAGCTCTGAAAAGACCAGTTTAGCTTTTCAACACCTATCTCTTCAAACCACGGTAAAATAACCTTTGCTGTAGACAGAACAGTTACACTGTTGATACAGAAAAGGTCCTCCCCTAAACTGTTGCAAGAGAATTTGAAAGTTGTTAAGAATATCGAGACACCTCTCAACGTTTATTTTTCTGATTCTAGGAATTAAGGAACCCAGGCTAAACCACAAAAAAATTGACTGTTGGCCCGATACACTCGGATAAGAAGCGTTCTTCTGGCACGTCGATCGGATTGCTGCAGCGAGTTCTATCACTCTACAGAACTTGTTTTTACTGTTTGACAGTCCAATGGTGGTGAGCTTTATACCATTACAAGAGACGTTTGGTATTCACTACTCTTATGTTAGACCTATGTTTTTCAACTTCTGATGAACATTCTTGGTGCTAGCGACGATGTTAATAGCACTTGTTGATTTAGGCACCTATAGCAAAATCGATATTCCACGAACCGATTTTTTGTAACGATAGCACCCAATCACTCAATTCTGACAACTTGCTCATTATCTGTCTACATGTTATACTACTATTTGCACTTTTGTCTTGTTCTATGACTTTTCAGTACGTATAAGTCAGACCCACCTCTTCAGAGGGATGTCCGAATATTTTTGCCCATATAATATAAAATACACGGTTGTTTATTAAAATTGAAATACTAATAAAAAATGGAAATTAGCAGTTAAAATTTGCAAACGTATTCAATACCGTAACATAAATAATTTTAAACATTTAGATTTGTTCAGAAATGCATGACCCTACATCTGGCTATTGTAAACTTTTCTATTCTTTATGGAATCAGCTAAACCACAAGCGAATGGTGCCTTAAGGGATTGCATTTTATGCATCATTGACACCCTTACATGATTGATTTAATTTTTTTAAAGATAACGTTTGATTTGCATACTGATATTCCATATGATTTCAATTACTGTAAAATTAGGTGATCGGACCAGCTCACTTTATTTATATAGAAAAATTTATGTTTTGTGACATTTCTATCACTAAAAAAACATTATGAGTTATATGGTCGTACCCACATAAGAAGTCAAACAAGATACATTTCATAAATTGCAAAATATTCTTACGCCCTGATTTAATCAGGCATATCCATGCGTTTACTGCTTAGTTTGTGCCACGGTATTTTAACGGAAGATCAAATCTACTAGTTTCATTTTCTTTCTAACTTATATATAATCCACTACAATGTGTGAGACGGTTATCTTTTGTGGTAGCCACGTTTCATTATCAGCTCCATACAAGTACTTGTAAAGAGATAAAACGTTCGAAATTTTCATTCACTGAAATAACACCGAGCATGCAGCTTTACTGAGTGCTGAAGTAGTCTATTTCCAACTGCAGATTAGAATCGTTTCAAAGAAGACCAAACTCAAACAGACGCCTCGCTAGTAAATACGACATTGCTCCAGTCTTTCTCTAAATCTTCTTTTATACACAGACATTCTTCCAGGCGCTTCTCGGCATGGTTTCATGATCGTATTTTGTTATGTGATATTGTGAGCTTCTAAACGTAGTCTAATTGTTTTGGGCGATCGCTTAATCGTCTTTTTCCGAAGTTGCTTGTCTCTTTTCTCGATTAGGAAATTTATTTATAGCGTACGTTTTCTAATATTATTTCATCCTCTTTAGCACTAAATTAGTAGACTTACGTTACTCCTGCGATAGTCATTTGCGGGGCTTTGGGGTCGTGATACAGGAATATTTCTTCAAAACTCTTTAAAAAACAGCACTAAATAGTACTGTACGCTTTACTTGCAGCAGAGGAACAAAGGAGCAAAGGGCATTAACGAGGATGTTAGAGTGCACTTTAAGAAATTTATTTATCTGAGATATGGGACCAATGATTTTGTGAGACCAACTATAGATTTGACTAATTTTTACTAGATCCATAGTTGACATTGCATTTTTGTAGGGATATGCAGTTTTTCTGCTCACTTTTTTACGTCGTTTATCGTTTTGGTGCACAAAAAAAATTGGATTTGTCAAAAAAATTTGTAGTAGACCTATCAAATTCCTTAACTTTCTGATAATATACCTCTTTATTGAGAACGAACCTGACTTACTCGAATATAACACATTAGTAAATGTTAACAGGACTAAAACAAAACAAAATTAATAAAAAACTTGAACTAATTATTTAATGCTTTGATATACATAATTAGTCTTGAGAATGCCATAAATAATTCACAATAAGTAATAAAATATTACAGAATAACAGCCAAATAATTCTCCAATGATATCAATAGCGACAATTCAGCGGATCTAATCTCTTTCTGGCCGAGAGCTTCTTCTTCTTCTTTCTCTTTGTCCCCATTTATACCTCACGGTGTTGGGTATTTTATCCATCTCTTGAAGGTGTTCCTTTCTCTTGCTATTCTCCGTATTTCAGTGATGTTTTTTCCTCTTTTCCTTGCCATTTCCTCTATTGATTCTTCCCACTGGATCCTTGGTCTTCCGCTTTTTCTTCTTCCTTCGGATCTCATATTTAACATTTTCTTGGGTATCCTTTCCTCCCCCATACGAACCAGGTGTCCATACCAGCTTAGTTGTTTTTCTTCTATTTCTTCTACTAGAGGTTTTACTTCTAGTTCGTCCCTTACACTTCTGTTACGTACCCTATCTCTTCTGGTTTTGCCTATTATCTTCCGGAGGTACCTCATTTCTGCAGCTGTTATTCTGGATTTATGCTTGTCCAGCATCGTCCACGTTTCTGATCCATAATTGAGTGTCGGTGTATAGATGGTTTTGTATAAGTGTAGCTTTGTTTTAGTGCTTAATTCCTTCTTTCCTACTAGAGTGTTGTTTATTTGGTAGTAGACTCTACTTGCTTTGGCTATTCTGTTTCGTATTTCTTGGTCGATCTTCCCGTCTTTATTTACCATTGTTCCTAAATATTCGTATGTTTCTAGTATCTCTAGTTGTTGTCCATCTATTCTTACGTCTATGTTTTCTTCTCTTTCTTCTTTTGTGATGTGTAGAATCTTACTCTTGTTCTTGTTTATTTCCATTCCTTTTTCTTGCAGGCAGGCATTCCATATTTGGATGTTTCTTTGTAAGACATTTACCTTGTCGGATATTAGAACAATATCGTCTGCGTAAATCAGGTCTTGTGTGTAAACTGGAATTAGGTTGTGGTACCCTAATCTTGTCGGTCTAGTTTGATTCTTGGTTCTTTTTATTATTGTATCCATGTAGGCTACGAAAAGAAGTGGACTTAAGCTGTCTCCTTGTTTAACTCCCTTTTTTATTCTAAACTCTTCTGATGTCTTTCCGTTTAGTCTAACTGTTCCCGTCACATTATTGTATATGCTTCGAATTACTCTTTGTAATTTTAAATTTGTTCCTATTTCCTCTAATGCGTTCCACATATGTTTTCTTGGTACTTGATCAAACGCTGCTTTTAGGTCCAGGAAAGCTAAGTATATGTTCTTGTTCCTGTCTAGTGATTTCTCTATTATAGATCTAAGAGTGTATATGTGATCTTACGTTTGTCTGTTTGGTCGGAAAGCTGTTTGCTCTTCTTCGAGTTTATTTTCAATCTGAGCTCTTAGACGCTTTTCTAAAATTTTTGAGTATACTTTGAGCGCGACAGGTGCTAAGCAGATCGCCCTGTAGTTATCGCAGTTAGTTGTATCTCCTTTCTTATGAATTGGTATGATTACATTTCTTTCCCATTCTTGGGGTATTGATTCTGTTGTCCATGCTTGTTTGAATATTTTCTGTAGCCATCTTTCTACTACGAATCCCCCCTTTTTTAGTAATTCCGGTGGTATGTTGTCTTCACCTGCTGCCTTTCCATTTCGGGTTTCTCTAAGGGCTCTTCTTACTTCTTCTACACTTATTTCTTCCTCTGCATTTTCCCCGCTGTCTTCTCGGTTTGTTTGGTTTTCTAAGGGTCTTTCTATATCTTCCTCATCTTCTCTCATTTTAAATTATGCTGCATAGTGGTCCTTCTATGTTTTCAGGATGTTTTCGCTGGTCGTTTGCAAATCTCCGTTTTGGTTCCTTATGTTTCGTACTTGTTTTGCACTGTTTCCTTTTAGCTTTTTGACTACATTCCAAAATTGTTTTTGGTTTTCCATATAATTCTCGTTTAACTTATTTTCGAATTCTTCCCAGGAGTCCTGTTTTGCTCTTTTTACGGCTTCCTTTCCCTCTTGTCTTTTCCTTCGGTATGTTTCTTGATCGTCGGCACTATTTGTTCTTTTGAACCTGCACCAGGCTTCTTTTTTCTGTTTGATCTTATTCTTAACCGTTTCGTTCCACCATTTGGTTCTTCTTTGGTTCTGGCCTGTTTTCACTCTTATTTTACCGCATATCTCGTTTGCTATCAGGATTATTGTTTCTTTGAACTTTTTCCATCTATCGTTGAGATTCCAATGTTCTTCTGTCCCTGCTTCTTGCTCTTCTAATCTATTTAATTTCCTGTTAAGTTCTCTTTCATATTCCTCCCTTTTTTCTTGGTTTTCCAGTTCTTCTAGTTTTAATCTTTCGTATATAATTAGTCTTGAGAATGCCATAAATAATTCACAATAAGTAATAAAATATTACAGAATAACAGCCAAATAATTCTCCAATGATATCAATAGCGACAATTCAGCGGATCTAATCCCTTTCTGGCCGAGAGCATCTGTTACAATTTCATTGAAGTGCAACTTTACGCAATGAACTCGTTGGAGCTAACAAACAGAGCGCCCAACTTCCTCAACCGCAATCGAATCGGCTTCATTGATGCAGCCCAAAACGAGTTAGCTAAAATAAATGTTATCTGGCTACGTGCGCCGAGAAAGCGCGAGGCAAATTAGCAATGTTCGTCGGTGAAAGCGGCGCATTTTTTCAGTCCGCTGGATGCGGCGGACTCACCGACGGAAAAAGTGGAGTATGTGCTGAAAGTGAATGTGAGCGCGGCTGTTGCCGGTCCATCCGCCGCTTGGAGGCGTGTTCTAGTGTAATTTTCGAATCTCTAAAAATTAAGGCCAAAGCAATGGAAGAGTTAATTAATTTATTTGAAAATCGAAAAGATGGAAGTGAAAAGTATAATAATTTACTACCGACTGAGAGATTATTTTAATTATTCTGTATCTGATAGACTAGTAGAGAAACTGCGTGCAATTTTTGTCTCGAAAAGGCCGTTGTACGTTATAAATTTATAAATAATCAAAGTAGCAGAAGCTAAAAGTTAAAATATGCAAGACATTAATCGAAAAAATTTTGATTTTAAACAAAATTACTATTCTTGTTGGACATATTAAGTAATTCTTCTGATAACAGATATATACTGCGAATTGTTTAGTAACTATCGATTGTACAAGGTCTTATTGTATGTCTATACACTTATTTAATTAATAAGTCTATTAGGTAAGTCCAACAGGCTAATTTGCTTCAGATTGGTAGGGTGTTACTATGTAATGGAAAGATCCTTTAGATCTTTATTTAGATATTTTGAACTACTGATTTAGGTCACTTTTTTGAAATAAGCTAATTCGGGGTACCAATAGATGTAGATAACATAAAATGTTCTTGATTAATCTAAGTGATAAGCGCCAAAAATTTCCGGTCTAGCTATGTTCCACTAATAATAAAGACAGCATAACGATAGCGTTAAATAGTGCCATCTGGTTGTCATTTTTAAAAATTTCAGAAGTCGATTTGTTCCTCGAGTAGCAATAGTCACTGAAGGATACCCAGCCGAGATTAAATTTTTCATTAAAGAAGCTCTTAGGTCAAAATTATATCAAACAATTCTTGGATGTACGATGAACCTTCACCTTCATATTCCACTTTAATAAAATGGGCAAAATAATTTCGTTTGGACCGAGAAGCCATCGATAACGATCAGTTAAAGTGCATCGGAAAGAAAACTTTGCCTTTGTCAAGTGTGAGATGCTACAATATAGGCCTTTAAAATTAAAAGAATTATCAACAAAATTGGGGCTTTTAATACAGTCGTGCCAGATCGGCACTTGAGTGTTGTCAGCGGTTCAAAACCAGCAGCATGTGACCTGTTGAGAACAATTTTGAAACTTCTACCGCAACAACAAAAAAGAAGTTGTTCGATCCATTGTTACGGGAAATTAAAACATAGTCCTGTGGCATGATCTAGCAAAAAGAAGATCCTTTTATGGAATGAGGCAGACTGGACTAAAAACGGCCAAGAAATGCAAAGGTGGCTCAATCGACAAAAGACAACCATGGCAATTTTGCTAATTTGAGTTTAAGAAAGGAACATAGTGCTAAACAGAAAGTATTACTGCATAAATTGTACGACGTAAGGCAAAGAAGAGTGGTATGCCTGGTCAAATTATCCACACGATAATACTCCCTTCCATTAGGCCGCCAATTGCCTAGGTTGTTGAGGGCTTTCTCGCCTACCCTACAGTCCAAAACCAGCCCCTACTGACTATGTATTTTCAAATCTGAAAAAATTCTTTCAATTTAGAAAATTTAATAAAAATAAAGAGTTGCAAGAGCTGCTTTAGAGAAGATAAAACCTCAGAATGTTTTTCCATTTATTTAGAAATAAATATGTTGAAATACATGGATCCCTGATGTTTTATTCCTGTAACTCCTGAAATATAGTTGGACTGAAAGCTTATGGCGCTTACTTGGTAAATATATATTTTTATTGGAACTTTCCCATGATTTCTACACTTGACGTACCTTTAGTTCCTACAATTCAATTTTAGACATCCAGTTTAACCTTGAGTCATTTTTATACACAAATACTGTGTTTTTATTGAGGATTGTAACTTTTGATTTATTAACACGTACGTTTTACTGATTAGTAGTCGACAGTTTAGTTGTTTTATTTTGTTCTATACATGTGTACACCAATTCTCCGATGTGTATAACGAAGAACTTCACAGAGTCAGCTAATATCTCGCTATTTAGAGTCTCGTAAAAGCCTGTTTCAGTTCTGTTTGTAAAGAGTATGTGCGCAGACTTTTTACTTAAAGCAGAAACTGCGAATTGTTGCAGAACACCAGTACAGCAATATCGTCTACATTTGTACTTGTAATTGTTTTCTTATTTATTGGAAAATCTGATGTACGTAACAAGTAGAGCACTGGTTCCATAACACTGTCTTGAGGCACTCCTAATTAAAACTGAATTCTGATTTCGTATTAGGTAAGTTCACTTTAAATCTTCATTTGATAAGCGTGCAACGTTATGGGTAAGACAGTAATTAATTGATTTTGCAGTAGAAATCTTTCTTGTCCTACCTTTCCAAACACCTGAGTTAAAACAGTTGTTCATATCTTCATGCAACCTAACAGATAAAGAACGATTAAATTATTTTATTACGATTAGCCTTTTAGGTTTTTAACAGTAATTTTAACTTTGAATATACTTTTAAGGCATTTAAAAATGTTTTTCTTTGCTGACCTTTTATTGGGGAGAAGTGAGCACAAATTTTATTAGAAATGTTTCTCTTTAATTCCTATACGCTGTTTCTACCATTCTGGCGGTTTTTGTAAAGCAGCTGTAAACCATACTTTTGGTGAAGAATAACAACACTTGTGGATAACCGATCAAAGTTTGTTGTTGAAAGAGAAGTTTGTAGCGTGCACTGCCTTTTTCATCGTGTCAACTCAAGGAAGCACGTTGTACCAAATTGTTACATATGTTAAAGTAACTCACCGCGTCCCCATTTTCTGTAGCTACGTTTTCGAAACTAACTCGTAATGGTTTCACAAGAGAAAAGTTTCATTGATCAGCATACTTTTCCCATTTAAAATGTAATTGCTATTTTTTTAAATAAATAATTCCTGAGATAAGGTCTGTTAGATTACTAGAACTATGATTCATCTAACTTAATCATATATTGAAAGAACGTTTCTAAATCCACGCTATATACTGCATCAGCCGTTTGCATATCTTCACATTCTTCTAATTCTGCTAAACAGTAAGAGTACGGAAAATCCCTTGTCATCCTCATGGATAATGCGATTCGCCTGTTTACCCTTATCAAGTAGGACACATACTGTGTAATGCGCACATTTGCTGGACGCTCACTGCGTTTGCCTTTCTTGGCACAGTCTTTGCTGTCTTTCAACTTCAATATTCAGCGACACATAGTTCTGTGACTTGATGTTCTTGCATGCTGCTACTAAGCTCGTATTAATATCATATTTCCTCATAACTGTTTCTATAGTTTTTTATAAAAATTTTCAGCACGGCGTAAATAACTCACTACATTTCTCATACGCATTCTAGCAATGACATATAATGGGACTATAGTCTATTATCAGACACTTTTGAGGAGTGCCAGTAAATTTTGAACGCGCTGTATAATTGGAAGAAGACTGATTGGTTTGCACAGCTCAAACTTGCAAGGGGGTTTATTTATATCAGCCTTCATTGAGCGTCCTAATAACCTATTCCTAACATAGCGATGAAAGTAACCGTAGTGAGAGTTACTACTCTAATTAAAAGTTCTTAAATACCTAGCGTGCAATTAAAGAAAAATTAGGTCTGTTTATGAAAGTTATATTCTTATTAACTGGGTGCAATACTTATTTAGGGAGAAAGCCAGAATTGTTAGTGACATCTGTGGAGAAGCTTCAAAAGATTGTCAAAATTGATGAATGCCCTGTAGTTTATTTTTAGGAAAATGTGACTTTGGACAGATGTTTGACAAATACTTAAGATTTTTCAATGTTAATTCTGTTCCAGGGCCTATTCGCCTTGTGAGTTGAAGAATTATGGCTTGAGATCGTTTAATCTTTTTTTACAGCAAATAATTTGTTTTGTTGGTTACTGAGACGCTTTGCAGATAAGTTTTTTAGTTTTGTTTTGCATTTTAAGTAGTTGGTGCGCCTGAAAATGCTTGTAAGTTTCTTCCTTTTGATTGTAGATTATTTGTAGCATTTTAGCATAATTTTTATGCTTTGGTTGGTGTGCTCTATTGCTCAATATATCTATCTTAAAGTGCTTAGAACGATTTGCGTAGTAAACTCTTCTCTAAAATATTCCCAACAATATGCTTATCATTATAGGTTTTGTTATTGTTCAAGTTTAGTTACAAGCAATGTAGAATACCAATAATAGCTCTTTATTAACCCCGTTCTTCATATTCTGATGTAATATATATTAAAACACATCTTGTTTAGTTCTAGAGAATAAAAGCATTTCTTTCTTTTAACTATATTAATTAAAGTTAATACTCGGCTGGAAATAAACCGCTACGAAATTGAAATTCATGTTCAATAACTAGTTGGCCATAGCATTTGCAACTAATAAAAGAGCACTGCATTCTATAACCGTTTTTAAAATTCGATACTAATATACCATAAGTAGAATAGGGTAACATACTCTATTTTATCATACCAGAATATCTTTCTTTCTCACGATTCAAAGTTCATTATCCATTCCTGGATATACACCTTCTCCACACTTTTCCACTTATTCCGGTTTTGAGCTGTTATCATCTAGTCCTTTCAGTTACCTCTTACCTTTAGTATTGTTATCTAATTTCGATGAATGTTTATCCTTTCTGAGTATTTGTATATTATATATTGTTAACGCAATTTTCCAAGAGAAGCCTGTTCTTGCTGGATGATTCTTAGCACCTACTACTTCTTTAGAATATTCGCTACCGTCAGTGTTTTAGCTTCAAGCTTCCAAGTACTGACAACGGTTGCTTTACTATTTTAATCACACGAAAAATAAGTTAATTTCAGGATTAAGGTTTGAACACGACTTTTTCCCGGTATTAAAAGGAAAAAAGTCAAGGCGGTTTCCACGGGCAGGAGTGCTTTCCTATAAAAGATTTATCCTCCACCAAATACCCTAAAGACCTTATAATTTAGAATGGGCAAACATAACTTTTTCCTAATTACCATTTAGCGTGACAGAATTATACCGAGATAATGGTAGACAAACAAAATTAACCTTATAATGTATCTCACAGACAATACAGCACACCGTAACTGGAGGCTATATATTACTTTAATTTGCTCCTAATTGCACAATCATTTTGTATGAGCTCGTGGCTTTGCGCTAAAAAGCCGTTATACACTCATTTGCTGAAAATTATACAAGGTGTTGCATAATATATTATATTATACAATGAGGCTTTTTAAATTTATTTTATTACCGACAGTTTGCAAAGCAAATTTAATTGGCATTTATGTTCCTATTAATACCTCATCAATTACTGCTGCTTTAAAGGGATTTAACAATATTTAATAGCTTAACCTTCAAATAATTTAAGCAACTTCTTGTTTTCAAACATCTACAAAAACAATGTTACATCACTTTAAATAACAAAAACGTTTGAAGTGCCATAAAATTATTTTTAGCCCTAATTGTCTAATTATATTTTCAAACTTATATTACAAAATTCTTATTAAGAAAATTTGTTGCAAGCTTTCAGAAATTAATTATAAACACAAAAGAAAACGTAAAGTAATCTGTACAATTGTAGAATACATTCGTCTAAAGCCAAATTACTGTTCAGAAATTAATTCGTTCTTTTCGCCCCTTGATGGGAATCTGTTTAGGAAAAATTTTTTCAAAAATCTTAAATACTAGAAAGACTTATTGACCAACAGCATTTTAAGTTAAGATTCCTTTTGGTTTTAAAGTAAAAATAATGTAAGCCATTTTTTAGTGGACAGAGAATTGCCTAACAGGAAGATCAGCACTGAAAAGTTGAATAAGATAATTTATTCCTATAAAAGGTAGTATACCACTACCTTTAATTTTAAGTTAAAAAAATATATCCAGTAGTTAAATTAGTTAATTTTCTTCTTCAAGCGAATTTTCTGAAGACAGTTCTAGTAAATGAAGACTTTGTGACTTGTTCTAATGTTTTAGTATTTCTCCAAAGAGAACAGTTGGTAACTGCAGTACAGAAATGTTAGTATACACTTATTTTCAAAGGTCTTGGAGAAGATCTTTAAATTTTTAGCTCGTTGTATGCGTATTTTCCTTCTGTTTTTTTAACGCATTATTAACTAAAAAGTTGTTTTTTCGCAAAGTTTCTTTGTTAACTTATTTCGAGAAATCGTAAATTTTGGAAGTTTCCACTTGTTTTGTAATATGCCATTAAAAAACATTTAGTTACTTTTTTATCTCTGCTCGTCTAAATTAATCCCAGTTTGTTTAGTGTTTAAGCTCGACTATTTTAACATGCTTTTCGTTTCAGTCTGATGATAACTGGAGCACAATCTAACAACAAGGAAAAACTCACTTTCTCTCACTGTAGTTATCAGTCTGCTGATTGAGTTAATTTAACACCCTCTTATGTTCACGATCAGCTTTTTAAACTCATTATAACTGCTACATTATAGGTCAAGTATAATGTGTGTCATACATTGTATTCGTGGTTTACAAGGTGAGTTTTTTATTCAACTTTTCTTTCTATGATTGTTTTAAAGAGTTTCTCATGATGACGTAGACTATATCCAATTAGTAGGTCTCTTTTTTTTATTTCTATCTAGTGCTTTTGTATTTGTTATTCTATCGATCCAGCCTATCCGCCTGAAATGCTTTGAGCTTTCTTTCATTGGTTGAACTCGTCCAACATTCACTTCCACAAAATGCTATGCTCCAGAAAAATGTTTTCTCAACTTGTTTTCTGTTCTCAATTGCTATATTATACGATATTAGAAGTTTTAGTTCTTAAAAAAGGCTAATTTAGCTTCATGTACTCTGTCTTGTATTTGTTTCTTGCTGCTTCTGAAGTTATTTTTATTTCTGCTGGTATTTTTCTACAGACTTTTTAGTTTCCTTAGCGTTTATGTTAATGTTGAGCCTTGCAAAATGCTATCAAGTTCTGCTTGTTTTTTGTTCCCTGTCAGTAGAGATATATCACCTGCATAAATAAGCATCGTATTTTTTTCTCCTTTTATTTTAATATTTAACTCGATTTTCTCCTGCAGGTTATTCAATGCCAATTTTATATATGTATTAATTAAATAGCAGTAGTCGTAGCGCACAGCTTCGACTAATCCTCTTCTATGTTCTTGACTGATTACTTACTGTGCCGACATTAGTTAGATTTGCCTGTCGGTTACATAGTGCTAGAATAATTTGTCTACCTCCGACATTTACGCCACTAGTTGCATTAATTTGAATAGTTTTGGCAACTCTATGCTATCAAAGATCTTTTTTAGGTCTATGAAAGCAATCGGCGATGGTTTTTCTTTCATTCATCATTCTCTTTTTTATAAGAATAAAAATAAAAGGTAGCTACAACAAAATCCTGATAAATACCTTTCGCGATACAAGAATCCTTTGAATAAGATAATTAATTAGCTAAATTGGCCAGTAAGTGACTTCTCGCATAGGTAAGTATTTTAAGGTATTTTCCTGGATTGTTTCAAATAATTCACCACATTTGGGCTCTCTAAATTTGGATCTCCTACTAGTGTATGTAGCGTTGTAATACCTTGCAGCAATAAATCATTACTGTGCATTTGTAGAGAATCTGGTAGGATCGACATTAGTGACTTACAGGAAGTATAATCGGTAACTACTCACTTAATTATTTTTAATTAAACTCTTAATTAGTGCCATTTGAATGATTTTCGAAATAAACTCAAGGAGTAATTAGGAATTTCCTTACAGTTATAAATTTTGTTTCCAATACCAACAGAATCTCAATATTACAATTTAAATCCATATGTTGCGACAAGCCATTGGCACACTACAAAGCGATTTGTAGTAGGTAATTTACTATTTTTTAAGTTTAGCGATCATAGTTGCAAAGAGATTTAGCGCAGTATCAATTTATTTATATTTCTTGCATGTCGATGAATTGCTGGTGAGGTCGATTAGGGTTTTGGATTTTAATGTGCTATTGAGGAGGTAAATTTATTTGCTAAATGAATCAATCCTGATTCAATTTATCGAGAAAAGTTGTATTGCTTTGAAAGAAGCAATAAAATTTCTTCGGTGCCTCTTTATCAACCATATAACCTTTACAATTTTTTGGACAACTTTTTCACATAAAATCTAGCAAACACCGCAAGATCTTGTTTTCTTGGGTATTGTTATATATAGTGTGATCGCTGGCGTATTTGGTGGTACAAATATTTACTATGCCCAAGTCAATTTGTCTTTTGATGATGTGTGATTTATATTTTATTTAGCACTGTTGTAAAGGGTCCACATTGTAAAAGTTTTTATTATTGGTTGCCGGTTTAATTCAACGAAGAATTTAAATGTTTATAACCATGTAACCTAACTTCTCAATTTCTGCTTTAATTTCCTCACACTTCATAGAATAATGCATAATTTTCAATACAGTTTTACACCTTCTTTCCTCTTTCAACTTAAATGCATAAATTTCGGTATCTTTATCGTTTGGATCTTTTATAATTGTTCCATAAAACCCAGCTTGTTTTGAATGACAGCTATGCCTGGCTTGTATTTCACATTATTGCTTAGCTGTCTCATCTAGCAGTTGAGCTCATTCATCTTTAAATGGCGCTTGTAGAATGTTAAAAATCCACGCTTTATTCAAGAATAACCAATGCATCTACAAAATTGTACTCTTTGGTGTGAATTGTGAGCCACGGGAATAATTGGCCCATGCTTTTTTGACGACAAAGCTGACAACGTTATTACTATCAATGGTATACGCTATTGGGAGATGCTAAATAATCGCTTTTCAATATGTGACTATGTCACACAACACGTAAAACACTCATTTTACCTTAAACCAAATTTCCTGCTTGTGATATCTCGCAGAAGGGTCATATCGATTGGCATCGTAATCTAGCGATCCAACCCCCATTAGAATTTTTATTTGGCGCTATTTGAACGATAGGGTCAACAAATCTGCTACAATTCTAGGGCTAAAAAGAACATTATACGTGTAATTGCTGATAAAAGCACTATTATATGGGAAAGGATTATGGAAAACTTAGCTAAGAAAATGATCGCATGTCAGCGGAGTTGTGGGGGTATTTGGACCATATCATATTTTTACATTTTACACTAATAGTAATAAAATTCAGATTGTTCCATTATTTTATGCGATTTAGAATAAACATTCCAAAGGTTAATTTTACAAAGAAATCTTTTAGATATATGCATAATTAAAAACAAAATTAATTGAGCCAAAAGTGAAATCCACCGCATGCCAAATTATCATATGTCAAAGTAGCTACAAAATAAGTGGTTTTAGGTTTTATAATAAAGGCTATCAGCATTTTAAACGTGTTGTAAAAGGAGAAATTCGCACTAAACTCATTTCTGTAAGATAATTCGTTAGATCGTTAAAATTATTTAAAACCACTAATATTTAAAAGGTTCTAATAAAGGGTAAAACGGTTTCCAGATGAAGTATGGATAGTAGAATGCATTTTCTAAGTGATAACGATATTTTATGTTAAATATAAGAAAATAATATACATTATAAAATTCTAGGGAAGTATATCGAATACGTACTGTAGTATAGACGATATAGTGCAACGGTCTATGACAAAATAAAATTATTTTTAAAATGGTTTCGGAGAAAGCAGATGCAGAATAAGTCTGCAAAATGAATGAGAAATATACTAACAAACAAATCTTTTGCACTTTTTACTGCAAAAACTGCTTACAGACTTAGAGATTTATGCATAATAAAAGTGATTAAAGTCTTTCATATTGTATGCTACACAAATTACAAAAAATGCTCAAAATTATCAAAAAATAAAGAAAAAATTTGACCTTTCAGGACGTGGTATTTATTATATCATTTTCAGGAGAATTTCTTACTGTTCGTGTATTGCTGCTGCCATTAACTCTTAAGCCTTTTGGTCATGTTTTGTTAAATAATGTACTACAAGTTTTTAACCTTTCCGGCAAATAAGTTTCTACCTCCATAAAAACAATATTGTTCTTAATCTTAATTATTCAGGCAAATTTTCAATGTATTTGGGGCCATATACAACAGCATTGTATAAAATGAAACATAATGTACCACTATACCAAATGACAACCTAAATCATACAAATTCTGGTGAAGAAATATATCATACAATTGATTGGATGAACGCTTCGATGCCCATATTCGACCACTTTCACTAAATTGGCAGTACCGGTTTTTGTTAGAAACACTAATGCCATACGTTCGGGAACGCTTCTTCGTTGCTTAATTCTGTCAACGGTTTTTTTGAAAAAATGTTAGTAATAGCTTCTTCATGACGACGTATTTGTAGAGTCTTACGATGTTCGTATTTTTTCTAACATTTGTGGCAGTTCCTTTTGCTAATTTTGGGAAATCTTTACTGTTTCTTTTCTGTTCGTTTTGAATGTTTTGGATGGCCGTTACTTGGCAGTACTGAGAATTTATCGCTTTTCTTTAGTTGAGTAACATCTCAGTTCACTGTTGACATATATTTTTTACCACCCAAGCCCTTTATTCGCTCTTTGGACTTTCTGTTGGTTTGTTAGTGTTTGATCTCTATATTGTAATCTTTTTCATCTATTTACTGTTTTTCATTCTTTATTATATTCACACCGTCATATTCTTTAAACCTTTATAATTTCGACAGTATGTTTTCCTTTTAATATCGTTTTTATTGGCGAGTTTATTATTTTTTCGCTTTTTGTGGTGTTAATCAAATTAAATGCTCTTTCTATAATTTTTTTATAATTTCAAATATTCTTAATTTCTCTTGTTCTACGTTTGTTACTCTCATAAATTCTACTTTAAATACAACCACTGGTCTAATGAGAGTTTTATATACTTTTACTTTAGCGTCTACTTATTTCATATTTTTTTATTTAGTCTTCTCTTTCCTTTTATTTATGTCATTAATTATGACAACCAAGTTTATAACATTTCAACTTTAAATAAACAGCCTTTTTCCTTATTAATTATATTTTATCTATTTTCTCTACTTATCTCCTGAGTGTTCTTTTTCTTGTTTTTTATCGATCTTTTATATGCACCTTTTTCGATTTCCTGGACTTTACCGCTAGATCATAAGAGTACACCGCTATTTGCTTCGACTTATTTATAGTTATTCCATTGAGTTTGCAGTTTTTAATGATTTCATCTAACGTTGTATTAAATAAGATTGATAACCTGCTCCCCTGTCTTACTTAGGTTGATTTTACAATCATAAATTTAACCCAAATTATCATTTTAAAATTTATACATACAAAATTATTTTTGTACATAGTCTGATTTAGAAACATATTTTTCCAACGAATATGTATTTATTAATTCCGTTATCATAAAATGAAGGTGGTTGTGACATCAGCGAATCGTGCACGAAAGCGAAATGGTTGTCAAATCTCTTCAAGTGCTTCTTTTATTAGTCCAAATAAATGGTCATTTCAGAGCTATAAATTGTAGAAAGCGTGTTCCACGAACTTTTCTCGGGTTTGAACGTGATACAGTTGCAAAACAGGATAATGTTGCATCTTTCCAGCGATATGCAAGTTTTCCGTTGTCCAAAAGTTGACAGAAACAATTCTAGTAGTCATTAATCAGTGGTCATTCTCAAAAAAGTGGCTAATAATGCGAATATTCTCCTCAGTAGCGCTGATCCTCGAAAATGTCCATAACTTTCATTTATGCCGCACGTATACTTGGAGAGGCAGGCGTGTAAATAGCCGCTCTCGTGGATGCGGTGTGGGATACGATACCGATGCGGCTCGTAAGGACCAAAAAATGAAGAGGCAGGCGTGTAAATAGCCGCTCTCGTGGTGCGGTGTGGAAACGTAGTACGGCCCGTAGTGGAAGGTCAGCCGATAAGGCCAAATCGTCCCTTAAACGGCCGTCGCGTTAGCGGATGGGGGCGGCTACCGATATCGACCAATGAATTGCCAAATCGTTCACCTGAATCGGCTTCGGCTTCGTCGGCGATTCCAAGGTGGCCACCTCTGCGATGCGGATCTGGTATCTGCGGGATGTTGAGACACGACCAAATTGGCCGAGCTGCGATGCGTGAATATTTGCGGGGATGCGAAATGCGAATTTATGCGGACTAAGACACGACCGAACTGGCCGCGTTGCGGGGCATGAATGCGAATTTATGCGGACTAAGACACGACCGAACTGGCCGCGCTGCGGGGCGTGAATATGAATGTATGCGGGGATGCGAATATGAATTTATGCGGACTAAGACACGACCGAACTGGCCGCGCTGCGGGGCGTGAAAGCTTGCGGGGCAAAAGCCCATGCCGTATGTGTGCGACGGCAAAACGTAGCTGATATCAAAGGCTCGCATGCCGCCGCGATATAAAGCGGTTCAAGGGCGAAAAGGCCGCCACACCATATACTTGTGTCCAAACTATATCTTATTTTCAAAATTTTGGTTGCAAAGGTACATCTCGCCCTGGCATAATAGCTAAAGAAACGGTAGTACTATGTATCTTATAGGATGACATTCTTTCAGAGATCCCCATTGCGCCTCTCTCCTTCAAGGTGCGTAAAAAATTTTGTGTTTACATTTATTCACGTAATCTACTACTCCTATAATACTGTATACCGACACACTTTTCTCAGCTTTAAATTTTAAATTCTAGAGTATATAAACTATGTAAAATTAAGAAAAACAAGAATAAACATTTTTAATATCCAAAATAAAAAATTATTAGCTTGATGTTAAATATTCTTCCTGCCAATTCTGTCTGTTGTGGCAAATCTAAGATTTCAATTTAGATGTTTTCCTAACTAATTACAACTACAAAAGAGCTCGTAAATTATTTCGGCCCATCTTCTCTTTCATATAATTGTATGAATTGTTAAATCTATAAATCACGCTAGAAAGTCATTTTAGATTCGCTTAGAATTAATTACCCTTAAAAACTTGTTAATTATACTATTTGCTAATCATTCTGTAAAGCCATAACTCTATTTATGTAGAACCACATCTGTGATTTATTCGTAACCGCAGAACTGTAGAAAACTTTAGAGAATGCTTCTATACACCACACTATAAATACAATTTTAAACTAAAAAAATTAATGGCATTTTTAGACTGAGGTTACAAATTTTTATTTTAGTTGAAATTTATATATCAAATATGATTATCGTAATAGTTCTAATTTGTTATTTTTTTAAATATCTTCTTCTACACGTTGAATTACATTTAGAAGGGCAAAATATGGCCTACCAAACTGCGGGAAAACTAAAATAGAGCATTGTTGCGGATAAAATTTGCGTAATTATTTCTGCCGTTAAACTTGCGATACTCTTTTTGAGCTTTAATTGTTTAAAGATTATTCCAAATTAATTTAAAATTAAAAGATGCAAAAAAGCTCCTCATAAGTAGCACTACCGAAAATATAATCGTAGTCTTAGAGGAGTTAGATCAAAAACAGTTTTCTAAGCCGAATAACTTCATGATCGGACCTCGTACGAGCCAATTCATTTTCTTTAAAAACAGGACGTCTCGATAATGGCGTCATAAATATTCTGTAATGGATCGCAATCGCAAAAGTGACGATAAAAACAGAATCCTTCATTCGTATTCATTATGCTGGACACGGCCGTTGCAAAAACCACTTCGTGCGCAATGCACCACTGCAGTTGCGGCTCAACCACATATGGCCAGGAATTACATAGCTGCAGCGAAACCACCTCCGGGCATTTCATGCATGAAATGATGTGCGGCCAGCGCAAGAACACCTGTAACGCAGTTTCCCCGAGAAAATGGGTCGCCGCTGAAATTCGATCTTCACTGAAGTTTGTTGCTAATTGTGTATAAAAACCCAGCAAGGCTTAGCAAATGCTTTGGATTCTCAATATAGCACACGTGAACTTTCTCTCTCACTGGCGCTAATTGTTACCTAATGTGTCATGCATATGAATTCGATTTCCTTTGCTGATCTGATTTCTCCCATCATGCATTCGGCACGGTTGGAGGATCAGCATAGGCAGAGGCGAGCTGCATTTTAGGCTAAGGAAAACGGCGAGCGGAAAATCAACACACAAAGCCGCCGTTGCCCAACGCTTCAACGCTAATTGTTCTTCAGCGCCTTAAACCGCGGCAATTACAACATTTGCAACTATTGTTGTTCCCTTATGCGTGAGAAAACGCGCGCGTTTTGCACAACGCTCATTTTCATTGTAGGGACGCCCGCCGGACTGCTAATGAGGAGTTGCCACAATGCGCGCGGAAAGAAAGGAAAAGCCGGGTTTCACCCGAAAAATGCGCGGCTGACCTGGAGGTCGATTAATTGCCGATTGCCGCAAAGTGGCGGGCTGCTTCGGTTGCGCCGATGCGCTAGTATGCAAACATTCCGTTGCTAAGCGGAAAGGAAAATTTCCGTTAACAATCGGCCGATGTGGAAATTCGATTCCGCAAATCGATATTTGCCTAAGCTGCGAGCATGAAGGCTAATTCTTTTCGCTTCCTTGTTATATAATCTGGCTGAAAGCAGTCATTCTGCTGTTCTACAATTACTCTGCGGAGCTGAACAAGTTTAGTGATACTCCAGTTTCCCCCCGAGAAACAATCGCTTGAGCAAATGCAATAAACCAACTACATTTTCAGCATATGAAGCCAATTTTAAAATCTTACTGGTAAAGTCGAATTTTCCAGAATTGTAATTATTCTCAAGGAATTATCCTGACAGATTATTAATTGATACTAATTAGGCACAACTATTTTGTCAATTGCATTAAATCAAAAAAATTTGTTGATACTTCTAAAAAGCTTAATTTTGAAAAATGAACATTGTTTTTCTTCTCCATTATAAAAACTACAATTACTAATAGAAAAATATAAAAACATCTACATAAGTTGTAAAAATTAATCATATATGTAATTACATCCCCTATTTAGTTGCTAGTCCCCCATTGGGCTTATACCGTCCCATAGAGTGACGATAGAAAAACAGTTCTTAGATAAGGGTGGTTTCTAGGAAATGAAATACGCAGGGGAGACGCAGGCAGAGTCTGACATCGCCTGTTATTTATGTTAGAAGAGGTTAAATTGAAGTTAGGAAGACAATGGAAAACCATCTTGCACGTAACCCGACGAGTTATGATTACGTGATAAATATAATGGTCTTGATAAATACAATGGTCTTGAATACAGTTTTTCCAATAAATGAAAGCAATATTTTAATAAGACACCTTATTAAATAAATTACAGCGGTCACAGTTGAAGTAGCAATAAATGGAGCTATTATTATTTCATCGTTCTGATCGTTAGTTTACCAAATTAGGTGTATCTTAAAAAACTTGGCTTTAGGTTTAATTTTGTGGAAATTAGAGCTTCATTCTCGTGATTTATGATGTAAAAACCTTGTCCAAGTATATCATAGGTATTCAAGAGCACATAAGTCTTATAGTCCAAAATTAAAGTCAATTCTAACTATTAGTGTAATTTGTTTTGGTCGAATTTTTCGTATGATTTTATCCCTATTTTTTTCTCTTAATAAGATACTTTTCGTGATATTACAGCATTCTACAACGCGTGGTGTCCTGAAATCATCCAGAAACTAGCCGAGAGGGATTGCCCACAGAATCTAATCTCATTAGCAAAAGGATAGAGCAAGTCAAAACGGGTAACGATATTGTGATGCATCAACCTACGAGAGGATGCTTCCAGGATTCGTTCTTTGGACCGGTTTAAAAGCCGGCACACAAAAATATATTAAGAGTTCAAGTAGTTCAAGAATTCAGGATTGTGGATTGTCCAGACGACACTCTGATAATAGTTCAGACTATGCAATTCAAAACCTTAAAATGGCGTAAAAATTAGGTACTCGAAGCGCTAAAAAGTGAGCAAACAACTTAAAATTAAAATGTAATGAGAAAAAGACCAAAACGGTGTTTTCTGGTATGCGACCTAAACAAGGATCATATCCGATACTTTAGAGTAAAGATTGATGGTCAGTTGTTGTGGAAGAATTATATATGTACAGGCGATTTCTGACAAGAAAACACAAATTTTCCATAGGATCGGAGCGGCGGCGCAAATAATGTGGGCATTCTAAGGAACAGTACAACCGGCTATGTTGTACGCAGTCGAGATATGGGCGAAAAAGTGCAAAGTCAGAGAATACTCATGGTTAAGGCGGCAGGTGCTTACAACACCGTAACCACCAAAACAGCGTTGATTATTGAAGCAGTTACCACCTTTGCATAGTATTTTGCAAGATATGGCAGATTGGAAGCGATTGATGACCGGGATAAAGCAACAATTTTAAGTTTACGTGGGGCTATGGGCAGACGGAGCGATCAAATAGGTCTATAGAGGAGACAGGACACCCAGCTGAGAGAGATGGCACCCCTTTCAGTGAGGAACAACATAAGTGACAAGTGTGCTGCTACGAGGGCGGATCGTGGACGGACCACGAAAAAGCAAGAGCGGCGTTTGGGGTTATGCAAGGAAATGAAACGATCCACCAAGAACGACCCAAGCTTACAGAGACGCAAATTTATAAAACGCTCTCGGGGATTGGGAAAATTAGTGCTAGTGCAAATGCAAACTCTTGGATATTAAAGACGAAACAGATAGAGACTGCGGCGTAGATTAAAGTAGACTAGTGTGTTTATGTAGAACTGCCAAATGTCAGGAGGACTTAGAGCCATCAGCGGTTTCTAATCGGGTATTTCCAAGTCCTACGCTAAGGCAAATGGCGAGACAAGTAAATTTGTGACTTTCCTTAAGGGCGAACTAAATGCAAAAAGATGACAAGGCAGAAATGGGCGCCTGTATATATACTTGGAAATCGCATGCAGATTTGCTCGAAATAGCAACTCGAAATCAAAATATGTATCAAGGGGAGCTATAGAAATTACATCGGTAAAACATATCCTGGTGCAGACGTATTAACTGACCACATATTCCTTGTAGCAAAATTAAGGTTGCAACTAACCAAAGGAGCATAAAAAACAAGAATAGATAAAGATAAAGTAAATGACAACAAAATATGAAAAAGTCATCCAAATTACTGAAAGGTAAATTAAGAGAACTAATAGAGAAGCAAGATAACATCGAAGTAATATAGAATAAATCCAAAACACGCTTAACAGAAAAGTTAAAAATATCCAAAGAAGCACCTAAAACTGGATGACAAAACATAATTTAAATCTTATTGATCAAAGGCACAGTTATAAATATAAAAACTAAGCAAAATGTTCCAGAATCCATAAAGAAATCGGGGGAAGGTTAAGAAACGCAAAAGTCAACTCGCATAGTCAAAAATAAGCAGAAAACACTGAATATAAATATTATTTATTCAATCTATATAAAAAGCTAAAAGAAGTAAGAAGACTGACATGGAAATATACTAACCGATCTTCTTCTTCTTTAGGTGCCGCCTCCGTTGCGAAGGCTGGCAATCATCATCGCTATTCGAATTTTTGACACTGCTGATCTAAATAACTGGCTGGTAGTACAGTTCAACCATTCTCTCAAGTTCTTCATCCACGAATGTCTTCTTCTTCCCACGCTTCTCCTCCCTTGAATTTTCCCCTGTATTATCTGGAGCAGATGGTATCTATCGCCTCTCATAACATGTCCAAGATATTGCAGTTTTCGTTTTTTAATGGTGAAGACAACTTCGGTTTCTTTTCCCATTCTTCTCATCACCTCTACGTTAGCTACATGTTCGGTCCACGATATTTTTAATGTTCTTCTATATAGCCATAACTCAAACGCCTCTAAATTTTTCACATCTGCTTTCTTCAGTGTCCATGTTTCCATCCCGTAAAATAGTACAGATAGGACGTAGCACTTTAGTAATCTTGTTTTTGTCTCTAGACTAAGGTCTCTTGCACAGAATACCTTTTTCATTTTAATAAAAGTTGCTCTTGCTTTCTCTATACTTGATTTTATTTCTTCTGAGCAATTGTTGTCTTTATTGATTATACTAACCGATGTACAACAATAATTACAAAGATACAAATTACAAGATACAACTTTTTGATGGCAGAACTTCTGGAGATGAATTGTACAGGATATATACCACCAATAACACAGGAAGATGTTTCTAGAGAAACTAACAACAAGCAGTAAACTATTGATGCACAGGAAACTAGTTTGAAATGTCGTATTTTAAAAAGGACTAGAAACAATAAAAACATTTTTTAGGATTCAAAAAGTGATTTAGGATGCCGGCATGTAAATTACGAGGTATGCATATGTAAAATTAATTTGAAAAGATATTAATAAAGTACAGCACGATAAGTAACTTAAAAATCTTAGAACAATCAGAATAGACAATTAAAATATTGGCACACTCAGAAACTTATACTGGCAACAAAAGGAAATCGTAGGAAACAGAAATTAAACATAGCGTGCAGCCTCACTGTTTAACTTAACATCATTTACAAATACCAGTAAAAAGCTATAGATACTAATAGATCGGCTTACAAGTTCGTACACACGTTATGGATTAAAACTAAATACAATAATAATAAATAAATAAAATATAACTCAAAATAATGGCATCGTAGAAAGTTATCTACTAATGTAACTTTTATGTCAAATGAAACCCTAAAAGCGCGAGTAGCTGTTATAAGATGATAAATACTCTCCAAATGAAGATAATCTAATTCTACGTTTTACCTGTTCTCTACAAAATAGAGATAAGAACGCTCACTTGCGCAATTTTTAAACGCGTTGAAAGAATAGAAATGTGTGTATATCGTCACTTAAAATTATTCGGAAAGATGTAGTCAGCAATTTAGGTCTCACCAGGCTGAATAAACATCAATAAATAATTACAAATGTAAAAAAACGTAAACCTAAATATTTTAGAGGTATAATGTGACTCCTGAAAAATACGACATGCTACAGTATTATTGAAGGACAAAGGAAGAACAAGTCCTGATTTAATAACCCACGACACTGGTATGAGAATTTTTTGCGGAATTATTCCGGATAGCAATCACCAAGACTATCATTATCAATATGATGGCACGGCGAAAAGAACAATGCAATTATATAAAAAAAAATACTTTTTAACAATTTTAAATCATTAGTACATTAAATATTTATCACCGGTTAACAGGACGGCATGACAAACTACCCATTTATTTAAAATATTTTGTTTTTAATGTTCACACTACAGGCAAAATTCCATAAACATTCCGTACCTCATTAAAAAGTCTCTTTAAGTGTTGTTAAATTTGTACATAACTTAGCACTCTTTACTTGTAGAAAGCGCGTTTCATCCTCATAAATGCGCATTGGTCGGGGAAATCATGTAAAACTGCACCTAGTGGTTGAAAGAATTGTAGATGCAATCATCTATCGAAATTGCACCAACGGTCTTCATAATATTGTAAAAAGCTACAGAAAAAAATGGCGAAATAAAGACATTATGTGTATAAATTAAATGCTACACGATTCTATTCATCCAGGCAAAAAAATATCATGACAATTCCAGATCTCCTATAGGATACTTTAGCTACCGCGTAAGAGTACTAAGAAGAGCCAAAGCGTAGGTCTGCAGAAAACAACATTAGTTTAACCCAAAGGAAAAAAAAAGTTTGGTAGCCTACACTGACAAACAACTTCAAATGACAGAAGAGGTACTTTAAATCTAAAGTTAACTCGGAACTCACACGTAAAGAGACTACAAATGTAAGTAAAATAATAATCACCACATGATAAAGATTTTGGATTCAAACCAAGCACAGTTGACGGATTTTACTCTTCTGTGGTAACACCTACAGCTATCTATAAATAATTACTAAAACAGAAGCAAACCAATCCACTTCAGTTACAGGGTACCAATAGTACGTTAACTGTAGCACAGAAACTCTATTATACCTGCTCCTACTTTATAGATTATAATGAATGCAGAAGTAAGTCTCTAGTCACACCTCAAAAAACTCTGCAATATGTGGTTAAGCAGATAAACTAATCTAACAAACTGAAAACCCCAAAACTAACAATGATGTTGAAGTCATAATTCAGGAGCAATCTAAAGCTGAAGATATCGAATCTATCTTCATAAACAATTTATATAAGTCTCACTAGATAATATTTTAAAACTTTCTTCTGTTTAAATTTTCTTGTTTATTTTGTTCTTGTTTGAATATAGCATGACGATATGTTATACAAATATAAATAACAAGCAAGTGCAGATTTTCATCAATAACTGAAAGTTAACTGGGAGTTCTGAGAATCCTCCTGCAAACTTGAAGCCCGTACAGTTTCTTCTTCTTCATTCTACTTCGACTAACTTTCTTTTGCCCACCAAATCAATTTTTTCTATCCCTCCCTTCTTCCAGTATTTAGCTGATAGTTTTCCTCCTCCTCCCCCACTTCTTTTTATTTTCCATTATTACTGTACATGCCCTTTATTCTTCTTTGCAAAAATTGGTCCTTCCCTTTTGCCGTCCAACATTCTCGATCTCCTTTTCATGACATCATTATAAAAAAAGAAACTTTACAAATGATTTTAGCAGCTCTTCCTACATCTCACCAAATTTCCTATAAAATTGTGTCGCACTCTTTATATATCTATATTTCAACAGTAACTTCGACGTCCTCCTCTTCAGGGATAGTTCTTTTTAATTTCTAATTTGCATTTTGGTATCAAAATTTTATTTTTCATTGTTGTAAATAGCATATTAACCTTCATTATCCGTTAAATTTCATTTTCAATAGTATCATATTTTTATGTTTTTTTAAATTTCTTAATTTAATTGAAAATAAATTTGTACGTTTCAGATATAAAAACTTAAGGCCTGGATATAAAATACAACTTCTGGTATCTTATTTTTTCACATACCGCTTTAGTACAATCTAAGCATATAGACCTGATTTAAATTAGCAATTACAATTGGCGAATTGATAAAGATGACTATATACTATAATTTTTTGATATCTCCTAGGTCTTGTTGCACATAAAGATATAAACGTGGTTTTGTTCTTAAATTCCGGATTTAGGATTTGCAACAGACCTACTAATAAATCAAATTTTTTGTATGGGACATTTATATTTGCAACCTGTAATATTTACAATAAGCAAAACTTATAATAGACTTTATATAAACAATGGCATGTTGTTGCATCTAATGATAAACAACGTAAAGGCCATATTGCATTTGCTTCACAACAAGACTGTGCAAATAAGAACATTTAAAATCTATATGCAATTTTAATTGTTTATGTCTATTTAATCTTTGTATATGAACACTAGTGTCTAATAAATTGAGAACCACGCATTCGAATAAGATTTTTGTTTACTTAAATAATTTGCAGTGTATTTAGTAATCACATTTTTTACTGATTCGACTTTTAGGTCACTAAGTATGCCCACGTAGGACTTTAGACTAAATATTTATATTATCTGTATGTTGGAGTTTGCCCTTTTGCCCCATATTTGGGCACCATCCGACCAACCTGGTTTGAACACTGTGTTGTAGATGAAAAATATATTAGAGAGGGATAAGTTGGAAGTTCCGCCAAGTAGCCAATAATATTTTCTAAACAATCACCAAAATGTTTCCTCTTTTTTAAAATGTGAGTCCTCTAAATACCAAGATATTTTACCTCCGTTACTTGTGTCAATGGAATATTATCAATAAATACGTATGGTAAAAGTTATGTGAAGACTTCGTTTCGTTTAATTTTACGTGCCATTTTTTTTGGCCCAGACTATGTTAAAGGAGATTTGCTGTTAACACCGAACCGGTGTTTGTTACTAAAAGTTGTAGTCAGAAAATGTTGATTGGTGATCATATCAGCGGTGTAGATTAGCTAGAGGAGCAACCAAAGACACTGCCCTGTGGTACTCTTGATTTAACTAAATGAAGTAGAGTTAAGTATTAACCAAATTTTACTTGGAAATAGCATTCTGGCAGGTATGACTCAGGATGATAAATGTACTAGAGGAGGTAACTCTTTCGTATGAAGAGCAGGCCTGTATACCACACTATATCAAACGCTTGACTCTCGTCGAGAAAAACGGCTGCACATTTATTTTCTTCAAAAGCTTGGTTGATAGCATCTACAACTCTATGAACTTGTTGTACAGCAGAATGGGTTGTTAGAAAGATTGTCCGGAATAGTAACTTTTCCCTCTATTAATGGCATTATTCGCTTAAGTAATAGTTTTCTAGTAATTTGCTTCATCTTCTTATCTTCTTATCCGCTCCCCCACTTTTTTTCCCATTGCCAGTTTTTTTAGCTCCGTGTCATGTGCTACCTCTTGCCCTTAATATATCACCTATTTCTTGGTTCCAGGTTCTCTTGGATCGTCCTCTCCCGTTCTTTTTATCCCATCCTGCTTCCCGTAATTCCTTTACTAAGATTTCATCTCCAATTCTAACTAAGTATCAGAAATATTCTAGTTGCCTTTCAACGGTCTTGTTTCACTCCTAGTCTATTTTTTATGGCCCTATTTTCCAGTTTGTCAAGCCTTGTGGCCCCTTCAATTTTCCTTAGTATCGTCATTTCCGCGGCCGTTATTTTTCCTTGTAATTTTTTGTTTAATACTCACGTCTCACAACCAAGTATTAACACGGACACTAAAAACGTATTGTAGATTTTCACTTCCGTCTTTTTACTGACTTCTCTTTTATTTATGAACACCGATTTTAAAGCGTTGTATAAACGTGTCGTGTTTTTAATTCGATTGTTAATGTTTGTTTCTATGTTCGCACTAAAATCTATAATTGATCTAAGGTATTTTATATTGTTCACTGGGTTAAACTCCTGACCGTCCAAATTAATATTAATATTAAGTGTTTGCACTCCTCTCGCTGTTACCATAAATTCAGTTTTCTGCACATTGATTTTCATTTCGTACTCGTCGAATAAAAATTTCCACCTATTAATTGCTTCTTGTAACTCTTTTTGACTGTTTGATACTAACACAGGTCGTCCACGTATAGAAACTCTCTCACTATTACTGGTTTCAGATGTCTAGTCCCCACTCTAAATCCTTTAACAACCTTTTTGGCTTTCCGGGCGATTTTACCCATCACTGTTATAAATAGAAGTTGGCTTAGTATTCCTCCTTGTCTCATTCCTTTGAAAGTGATAAATTCCTTGGTATTTTCATTTACAAACCTTACAGAATTTTTGGTATTGCTATATAGGCTTTTGATTGCTTTCACTAGTTCTTTGGGGACCCCGCGATTCCTTAGAGCGTCCCAGATCCGTTTTCTTGGTACAGTGTCAAACGCCTTTTCTAAGTCATTTGCATATATGTACACTAATTTGCTTAATATAGGAAGTAAAATAATTGGCTTGTAGAAAATGACATTTAGTGAGGATTTTCCATGGTTGGGGATCATGATGATCACTTGCACTTCCATTAAGCTGGAAAATAGTCCAAGCGTAAAACGGCATTATACAACATAGTCAACAGTAGAACAGCTTTGCTTGGAAGTTTGTTAATTAGTTTGCCTGTAATTGCATCACAACCAGGGCTTTTTTGGTGCTTAAATTAAATCAAATGAGAAAGCTCTCTCGATCTCCTTGTTTGTTCGAAAAAATTATGCTAGCTGATTAAGTCCTACCGCTTTTTGGTAAACGATGGTTAAAGCATAAAAACAATGATTAAAATACCAGAAGTCGCTAATAATACCTATGCAACAAATTTAAGTTTTAAATAATAATTTGTATTTCAATCCCAGCGGATACTTTCAGATAGTATTTTAATTTGTCCACGCGCGAGAACCACCTCAGCACTCCTACCACAAATACTATTACAAAATTTTAATTAAAGTAGCGAAAAATATTTTAATATCAGACAACATGGGATGGGAACACCTAAGGATTGGTGGCAAACGTAGCTCTGGAAACCGAATGTGCGCCGGTATAAGCAAACAAACCTGACTTCCGGGTCAGGATGGGCACCCTATTGTCCAGAGGGTGAGGAATCGCCCTCGAAGGCGGAGGAATCGATAAGATCAACGGCATTGGGATCAGGAAGGCAACGGAAAACCACCTGATTAGAGGCACAAAGTGCATTTCCAAGAAAAAATCAAGATGGCAAACAGTTGCAATAATACAACGAATACTAATCATGGTAATCGGAACCCAAGATTCGGCAGGAGAAGAAACACCAGCAAGGCTTCTCAGGTCGTCATCCAGCAAAACCCTTGCAAATACAAGACCAACAAAGGCTAAAATTGTCAAAGAGTCCAATCAAAATTGGAACTTGGAATGTCTCTACGATGGCCCAACAAGGAAAAATTAATAACGCAGTAGCTGAAATCAAAAGACTTCAACTGGACATAATGGGGGCAAGCGAGATGAGATGGCCAAACAATGGCCAATACTTAATAGACGAACACCACGTATACTATTCAAGAAACGAAAAAGGTCAATTTATAAATGGTGTCGGATTGATACTATCAAGCAAACTTCAAAAATATGTTACTAACTTCATACCTGTATCAGAGAGACTAATACTTATCCAACTAAGTGGAATAAACATAAATATAATACAGGTCTATGCCCCAACAGCCGAAGCGGAGGAAGACAAAATAGAAGAGTTCTACGAATCTCTTAAAAATACATTGAACCAACTAAAAAAGCAAGAACTAACTCTTATTATGGGAGATTTAAATGCTAAAATAGGCCAAGGTAGAAGCGGAGAGCATATCGGTGAATACGGACTGGGAGTACGAAATGAGCGGGGAGAGCGACTTAAAATGTTCGTAGAAGAAGAAGACTTTGTTATCCTTAATACATTATATAAGCTACCACCAAGAAGACTCTACACATGGACCGCCCCACCAACCCCGACGAACCCAAAGAGAGAGAGTACGAAACCACATCGACTATCTTCTAATAAACAAACGTTATCGCAATAGGTGTTTAGCCGCCAAAACATACCCTGGAGCGGACATTGCATCAGACCATTGCTTATTAGTAGGAAAATTCAGATTAAAACTAAAAAATGCTTGAGAAATATTGTAAAAAGAAATGGGACCTTAGGAAAATAAGTGATAGCCCGCAAACGCGTGGGAATATGACACAAGAACTAGGTGTAGCATGTGAACAGAGTATAAACAAAAACCAAACGGTAGAAGAAGCACTTCAAGACATGACAACATCCTTTGACAAAATCGGAGATAAGTATCTGACAGTACAAAACCGAAAGAAAAAAAGTGGATGACTGACGAAATCCTACAATTAATGGATGAAAGAAGAAAAGCAAAAATAACGACACCAGATACAAAGAAATCCAGAAATTAATAAAATACAAAATAAGGATGGCTAAAGAAACATGGCTAACAACACAATGCAAAGAAATTGAACAATTAGAACAAAAACAGGATGCATTTAACATGTATAAAAAAGTAAAAGAAACTGCAGGAATCTACAAAGTAAACAATACAACAAGGCTACTCAACAAGGACGGAAAAATAATTATAGAACCAGACGCAAAAATTTCTGCCTGGCAGAAATATGTTGAAGACCTTTTCGAAGACGTTGATAGATCAGATGAACCTCAAGAATATCCAGAAGTAGAGCCCTTACCCATCACCACCGACGAAGTGGAAAAATGCATAAAACAGTTAAAAATCGGAAAGGCTCCAGGTCCTGATCATATACATACCGAATTTTTAAAAATTATGGACGAAGCAGTGTAAAATGGCTAGCAAAATTTTAACATTATCTATACCACCGGAAAAATCCCTGAACCGTGGTTAAGATCAACATTTGTGACAATCCCCAAAAAACCAAATGCTAAATATTGCGAAGATTACCGAACCATCAGCCTTATGAGTCACCTCCTAAAATTATTTCTAAAAATTATACACCGCAGAATTTTTACAACGTGTGAAGCACAAATAAGTAGAGAACAGTTCGGATTCCGCAATGCCTTGGGAAGTCGCGAAGCTATTTTTAGCCTACAAGTTCTATTTCAAAGAGCCAGAGATGTAAATCATGACATATATGCTTGCTTAATCGATTATCAAAAAGCTTTCGATAAAGTCCAACATAATAAACTAATAGACATACTTCAAGAAATAGGCCTTGTTAATCGAGACATAAGAATAATAAGCAACCTTTATTTGAATCAAAAAGCAGCAGTGTAAACTGGCAATATGATATCAGAAGACATCAAGATAAAACGCGATCTCAGGCAAGGATGCGTACTTTCTCCTCTTCTGTTCAACGTGTATTCGGAACACATCTTTCAGCAAGCTCTGGGCAGCATAGATGATGGAATCAGAGTCAACGGAGAAATATTAAATAATTTTAGATATGCGGATGACACGATAGTGTTTACAAACGACATCACCAGTCTCCAACGAATTATGAACAGAATTACAGAAGTTAGCAAGCGGTTCGGACTGACCCTAAATACCAAAAGACCAAATATATGATAATTACAAAAAATCACATTGTTGACACCGGATTAACGATTGACAACAACAGGATCGAACGTGTGCGAAAATATACTTACCTTGGGACAACAATCAATGAAAACTGGGACCACTCACTGAAAATAAAGTGTAGAATTGAAAAGGCCAGAGCAGCGTTCGTAAAAATTGCCAAACTATTCAAGTGCCATGAATTATCTTTACCCATTAAATTAAGACTACTGAGATGTTATGTCTTCAGCGTATTGCTGTATGGAGCAGAGACGTGGACACTGACAGAGGCATCAAGACGAAAAATAGAGGCCTTCGAGATGTGGTTGTACCGCAGAATCCTCCGTATATCTTGGACAGAGCATGTAACCAACCACACCGTGCTGAGGAAAATGGGGAAACAAGAAACAGAACTCCTCACAACAATAAAAGTTCGTAAGCTGGAGTATCTAGGGCACATCATGCGCAACAATCAGAGATATGGGCTCCTACAATTGGTCCTCCAGGGTAAGATCGAAGGAAAAAGAAGCATTGGCAGAAGACGCATATCGTGGCTGAAAAACCTGCAAGTATGGTTCAATACAACAACAATTGGACTATTTCGTGCCGCTGTTGATAAAGTCCGTATTGCCATCATGGTTTCCAACATCCGAAACGGATCGGAACTTTAAGAAGAAGAATCAGACAACGTTACTTAAAATAAATTCATTTAGTTTATTCGCAATCACTAAGTTTCTATAAACTTTCGTTAATTGTACGAAGCAGTGTACTTACTGCCATTACCAAGAAGTATTTCAGATTGGCAAAATTATAGTTTTCTCTTTTAGATTGTAACTTAAAACACAAATGGCAATTTACCAACTAAAATAAGTCTTGCAAGATAAATAGAACGATAAACGCTGTTACGTTCCTCTCAAGACAAAAACTCCAATTTAAAACCTATAAAAAATCTTTACAAAACACTTAATTACCCTTTTTAGACTACGGCCTTTCAGTATTTTAGTTTTTTATGCAGGAATAAAATTTTTCCTGTTCACAGCGTTAAAACAAAACATCGTTAAATATTTGAAGGAGAGTCTGTTTTGTAGCTCGTAGTAAACTTGGCATACATCCTATTATTTCGGCACTTTAAAGCTATATTTTCTAAGTATTTAAATTCAGATCACTTCTAAATACGCAAAATATGGAAATTTACCGTCGTCATTGTTTGTTTTCGCTCAAAATTTATGCGCACTCAAGAACATCTCTGCTTTCACCACTACGACAGACATAAATAGCCATTGCTGTTTGTGCCGGTCATTCATAGTATGAACTGCTAAAGAGCAGAAACTTTAAAATTCCATCTTACAATTATTTCAACAACCATCAGCTTTCATAATTACATCTTTCTAAATAAAAGTGTTAGCGTCAAAAATAATAAAGATGTAACAGTAGCAAAGCTCTACACTTCGCGTGGAAGCGTGACCTACAAATTGGAAGGTTATTTTATTTCTTGGTCGTTGCACATCCCCTTAGGCAATTTTTAATATCCACGTTTTATTCGGATAATTTTCCACTTTTTATTAGTATACATACAAATATACTTTTCGTGAACAATATAGAGAAGATTATAACCTAATAAATTTAAATTGACCATAGGGGCATGTCTGAAAAACTGAAACTCGGATATCCCTACTGGCGTTTTGCAAAATAATTTTAAAATGTTATAGTAATTCTTTATAATAGCCCAGGTGTAACAAGCATACGTTAAAGCAGGCCAATAAGTCAAATTATATATATTTTTGTGTTTAGTTATTTTTCTACAAGTTTTAGTTGGTTTTGTCGTCCTAACATTATTAACAGTTCTGTAGAGTTGTTTGAGATAAGGACAAGATCATGGACATATAGAATTTGGTGTAATCTTTTACCATTTATTAAGATACTCTTGTTCTTAAAGTGCATCTGTTTAAAAACATTTTCAAAACTGTTAAATAGTTGAGAAGACAAAGAATCACATTGTTTAACGTCTCGTTCTATAAAAATGAGTTTGGTGCCTTTATGAATTGGTATAGTCCATATTACATAACCCTAACGTGCACCTAGCATTTATAAATTTTTACAAAGCTTTCGATGGTCTAGAATACTGAGCCACGCAAGACTGTAAATTAATAATTCCAATAATTTATAAGCACTATTTAGTCACGGCCTTGAAAACTAACAAATTAAAGATCAGTTTAAAAAATTAAATGTTTGTATAAGGATGTTGTCTAAATTTAACAAAAAAGTAAATTAACTCCGTTTCCTTATTTCAATTTTCCCACCAATATTCTTGTCGCAATTTGATACATGAATGTTGTTGTCATAATAAAACATTACGTAAAAATAATCGTGTACTTCCTTCACTTTAAATAAAATCGCAAATTAAAGCTTGCATACGACTCGTGACCTTAGTGGACGTTTTTTGTAAGGCATCTTATATAACAATTGCCAAAACGTGTTCTTCTGTTAATTTCTTAATTACAAGAATATTTCTGCAAGAACAAAACCCGCTAATGGATTTATAATTGCACAACTTCAATTAAAAGCGGAGAATACAAAAATTAAATCATGTTTTGGTTTAAATCCTAAAATGGCAAAAGAAGTGATTTTTTTAACTTTTTCATAGTCATAATTTTCCCGGGCAAAACATTCGCTCGTGTCTTTCGACATACAATTTTTGTAATAAAGATCAAGTCAAGCTTCTTCGAGTTTCGTCGCGCTCTTCCCATTTAATACAATTGTTGTTTTTATGCATCAATCTTATTTTGAGCCTATATCTGAATTCCTACGATTATTCCAAAGCAATATTAGGAGAAAGCGATTAAATTACATTTACTGTACTGTAGTCAATTTTCTAAAAAAATATATTTATAACATTTTTGTTGCCGGATAAAGCTTCATAACAACAAGTAATAGTTATTATAAGTTATTGGCAACCAACTAAGTTAATATTACTTTATCGGGCCTGAAATGCAGTTTCATCAAATAATTATTTAAAAATTCCTTTAGGATTTGTTGAATATTGTTTAATTTCCAAAATAATGAGACTGAAAATATCGTTCATATGCTTAATAAAAGTTTGAACTTGTTACTGTTGCTACGGGATTGTTAAGATCTGAAGTAAAGTTGTGTATGTAGAGTGCTCTAGGAAAATGGACTAACTTAAGTTAGAACACCGTTATGCTATTAACTTTTGTGTAAAACTTAGCGAATCTGCTGCTATTACTTATGAAACGCCACAAAGAATTTGTGGAGAACATTTTCTATTTAATATATAAATATTGAAATAGTACAAAGCATTTTAGAGAACGGAGAAGAAGTAAAAGCCAAACTTCGCCTGGAAGACCTTTTACAGCAAAAGAGGACGAATGTGAAAAAGTAAACTTAATAATGTTAGACCATTGAAACAGCACTTCAATGCCTCACTTGGAGAGTAGAGAAAACGCTGGACAACAAAGAGATCCTTCTATGTGCCTTCTTGGATATAGAAGAAACCTTCGACAATACATCTTTCAACTCTATAACCTAAGAGGGCGTGGCCTGGAGGAGACCTGCTGCAGGTGGATAGACTGCATACTTAAAGAAAGGATGGTTTATTCGTCAATGTATGACGAAACTATTATGGTCCAGGTGGCGGGGGGGTATCTTCAAGGAGAGTTGTCTCCCCCCTGCTATGGAACCTGGTAATAGATGGACTTTTAAAGATCTTAAAAGGCGAAGGATTGTCTTCTGTAGGCTACGCCGATAACCTAGTTGTCTTGGTGGAAAGGAAATTTGTAGAAATGATCAGGGAACGAATGCAGAGGGCTCTAAACGTGGTAACTGAATGGACCAAACAGGAAGGCCTCAAGGTCAGTCCTGTAAAAACCAAAATTATACCCTTCACGTGAAGGAAAAAATTAGAGTGGCTTACATCTCTTTTCCTTGGCGAAAAAGAAATCACTATATCGGGAGAAGTAAAGTATCTAGGAGTCGTTTTCGACTCTAAACTTACTTGGAACCGTCATATTGAGAAAGTGGTCGACAAATCGGTGACAACTCTAGCAGTTTTGAGACGCATGTACGACAAGTCGTGGGGGTGAAAACCAGGATTGGTGGACTGGTTGTACAGAGTGGCAATGGAGACTCTTCTATACCTCCCACCTTTGCACATAGTAATTCAGGGGGAGGCAAGATTAGGTCACTACAGACTGTATCATTCACTGTACAAAACATACACGGGTACAGGTCATACAAGAATAATTGACAGTCTGGGGAGTCTTCTGCTTGAAATGAGGACGGACCACATAACCTCAAAAATATGTGACGACTCTTTATTCCAGGTGATAATGCAGGATCGAAATAGGAGCAAGACTTTTAGACAGGCAATTGCACCTGGTAGCCTAATCTGGTACACAGATGGTTCTAAAATCTAGAGCTTCTAGAGCTAGTCAGCACGCTTCTGTCTTTCAGACAGAAATATACGCCATATTACAGTGTGTGCGTGAAAATGGTAAAAGGGCTTACAGGAGGCAAGCGGATCTATATTATATCAGGCAGCCGCCAGGCAGCTTTAAAGGCTTTATCAAGCACAAAAGCATAATTTAGACTACTATGGGAATGCATCAACAAACTCAATGCACTGGCAGAACATAATACGGTGAAACCAGTATGGACATCTGGGGATCGTGGTATCTATGGCAATGAGAAATCCAATAAATTGGCTAGGCAGGGATCTAGTGAGGCTTACATTCGCCCAAAACCTGCTTTAGGAATCTCACAAAGTGCTGCCTGAAGCTTTATTAAGGAGAGGACACGCACTCATCATCGAATGTACTAGAAGAACTGATCAAGACATTATTTCAGCAAAACCTTTAATAAGGGACCTTGCCAAAAGAGAGCTGCAGAACTCCTTAACCCAAGTAGGCCACAGCTAAAGATAATCATAGAGTTTCTTACAGAACATGCGACTGTAAAAAAACACCCCTGGAAAATTGGTAAATTTAATGGTGACCTTGCATCCAGACTTTGTAGCAAAGAACCAGAAATAGCCTTACACATCCTATGCAAGTGCGATGCGCTGTGCGGGAAAAGGCAACATATATTCGGGAAACCAATCCTGGAAACGGAAGATTTCCAGACACACCCTGCAAAGGACCTGCATCTGCTGATTCAGGGGACGGACATCAATTACAGATTGTTTGTGAATTTATTTAATTAGGGTAATCACAATAAGTCATAGACTGCAGCGAACATGGAACAAAAACCAGTAGCGACTTAAATTTGAATCAGTTTACGTCCATTTGATTTTAACACAGTATTTGGACATGAAAAATAGTTTACCAGCATTTCTCCCCCCCCCCCTTCCCGTTGAAGCAAAAGCCTTCTAGGATTACGGTTAGGTGGAAAAGTAGTAAGACTGACTATTAATGGAAATCTCTTGGTTGGTCATTTCAGACAATAAAGATGATGGGAATAATCCGTATAATAACTTCGAAAATATTACTTAATATTGGTGTTCACGATTAGTATCTGTGTTTGTATTAAAGACACACTACAAAGGTTGAACTGAAAAATTTTGATTCTCTAAACTTTTATATCTTTATATGGGCCTACTAGACGGTGTATGTTTAAAAGCACAAGTGTATAGATTGCAGAAAGGACTTTCAAATAATCAAATATAAAATAAAGGCCTCGTTCTTTCTCAGCTGTACAGTTATTGCATTATGAATAGCTTCTGTGTAGCTATAGTAGACTAGTTAAAAGCAATCATTGTTACAACAACCAGTTTTAAGTTTTCTAACAAAAATGTCGTTGTTTTTTGTACCATCATATGTATAGTGCGTTTTTTGTAAAAAATAAAAATTACTTTAGGTATTCTTTCTTCTACAAATTACTTCTCTACAATTCCAAATTACTATAATGTTTTCTGCAAGCAAGAGATCATTAATATATCAATACAAGCGGCGTTCGATAATAAACAATAATTAGGTGGTAAGTCTCTATCGGATTGCTTAACTTAACGACTTAGGCCACTGAAGTTCAATCCGCAAAACACGCTAAATTGTTTGATGCTGTCTTTGATAAAAAAATTTGTCTTTTATTTTTTGCAACTCAAATCATGTATTCTTTATCTGTTCGATAATTGCAGCCCAATCTATATTCTATACAAGTAAAGTTACGTGTATACTACTAATTATTGCATGTGCAAAATGGATACTATTTGTTACTATAATTTTACATGTTCTCATCACCAGACAATGTATTACCTCTTGATATTAGATTGTTATAGATATTACTTTTCGAATTTCGAGTATACCGAAGCGTGTACATATCTATAAATACAAAAATCTGCTGCTGTTCTGCTAATCGGGTACTGAAAATTTACTGCAGGTTACTAATTTATTATGTTGCCTACATTTACCAATTTTCCAAAAATCTTATTTAAAAAATGTAAATTTTAAAAGAAAACAATTTTTTCTACATTTTATGTAAGAAAATTATTCAAATGAGTAAAATTTTTGTAAACTATTTGAACTGCAAGTGTCAGTTCCTGAAATGTATTATTGGAATAAACAATAATTCAATAACAGAAGAATGAAATTAAATTAAATTAAAGATTCGCCATTGTATATTATGCAGTGATACTTGCAAAAACCTTTGTAATATGAAGCACTTCGTACACTAAAAATTAATTCAAGGCGGCAAATAGAAACTTTTTAATTAGGACTTAAACGATTTTGTTTGCCACATTTATTTCTATTTATATATTTTGTGTATATAAACAAAATAATTTTAACATATCTACACCATTACTGATATTTTCTACAAAAATGTACAGTGTAAGATGCTCCACCAATATTTTTTAATGTAGTATGTATACAGTATATAGATTTCTCTACAGAAAGCAGAATAAAGAAGAAAATTTTATCATTATACATATAAGAATATCAGATCTTCATTTAATCTCCTAGTACCGTTAACAACTTTATTTACCCATTTAAACCTATAGTAAACAAAAAAGGATTTCTATTTATAAGAGGTTTGGACCAATCACTACTTTAGTATATGAATTTTGATAATAACAAATTACTGGACTGTAGCCTCTAATCCAGCAAAACATACACAGCAAGACAATACTTTCACTATTTTTCATATTTAATAATCTTACGATAAATAATTTACACGGAAAAAGGCTTGACCGTACAAAAATTCTGTAGTGCATTTTTTGTATGAAAAATTTGGCTCATGTTTCAGGCCACCGATCAATCATTCCCACTATATGTTGCCAAAAAAGTTAGATAAAAAATTTTTGTAGATGTGTTTTTTCTTAAGAGCGAACTAGTTGAGAACTCCTTTGCAAACGATAATATAGCAAGCTCAATAAGACGTTCTGGAAAGATTCTTTCTTCAAATACAAAATATAACATTCTCCGAAATTTTATATAACGATCTACAAAAAAAGTTTTCTAAATAGATATTTAAAGTAAAGCTGAAGGTTAGCTTTTTATGATAAGTCTTAAGCCCATAAAATATCTTAGTTAAAAAACAGCCAAAAAAGCTACATTACAGGAACGGGACAGCTTTGTGATAATAAAGATAATATTTCAACGGTCTTTCGTTATATCAACTTTAAAGACTTTGTGTTTATGAACATACCATTAGGTTTGAGTGCCCCGTTTAATAGATAAGACCATGCTACACATTCTGATAAAAAACCATCATCATCAAAATAGAGGTGTATCCCTTAAACCTACCAGATTTTTAGGAAAAAAATTCTAATTTTTGACTAAGACTTATCAGTAACTGATCTTACGTAATCGACGTCGGTTATTTTTGAAGACGCTCAATTCCAGAGAAGAATACTAAATCAACTACAAATAATCCAACTGAATAATTTGATTTGGTAATTCTGTTTTAAAGATCAGCAATACAAAAACAACACCAAACGAAAAAAGAAATTCAAGATTCTTACAGATGTCCCTATATAAAAATAATATAAATAAATCATTTTCTGTAAATTCCATTTTCACAAACCTTACTGCTTTTGGTCGAATTGCTGTTTTATTTTTTAATGACGTGAATTTGAAGAAAATGGATATATTTAACTACAAAACAGAAGTGACCAAAGAAAATGTTTTACTTTCAAGTTAAAAAGAGAAACTTGGGTTACTGAAATTATTATTGCAATATGTAACATACAAGGTAGAACTCTAAAACTACATTAAAATTTTGTTTTTACAAAAGGAGGTCTTTGTTTGTAACTTTCTGGTATTAAAAACATGCGTAAAATTAAAAGTGCTGATAAAGTTCATCGCCCATCTGCTTAATATTCTGATAATTCATCGAAAGTTTTCAAAATAAGTTTTCTAAGATCCAAATTTTTCAACAGGCAATTTAAACCTCCCTACCCCAGGAATGCTTTCAACATTTGTCAAAGTTATTAATAAAAAACTTCTAAGACCACTTTATAAAAACAAAGGTCTTTTCAAATAACTTGTTTCGTAATATACCAACATTAATAATATAGTGACTTTTCCCTTATTATAATTTTTTAAATAAAAAAAGAATTGAGATGAGTTCCGTATATCCCTCTCTTTTCCTACTCATCTAATTACATTATTTGCTATTTTACGCACAGCAATATTCGTATTACCATAAATAATAAGGTTGATGTAGCAGACAGGTTGCTATATCACATGCTTAACTGGTCCGTAAGCCATTACTTTTTTAGAAAATTGAATACTTTAAAAATTACAAATAGAGTTAATAACTTTTAGCTTCATTTCAAATGATTATTATATGACAAGCTTGCGTTTACTAACTTTTTGTTTTAAGCAACGATCATTATTACTATATCTACCTTATAAATGTGATAAATAATAGGAAATCTAAGTATCTAAAAGACATCTAGACAAATTGTAAAATAGACACTTTTTTTGTATCTACACGTCTATAATAAATACATAGTCATAAATGTAATGCTCGGATATCAATACAATTACTTTGTTGACGAAATATGACGTTAACGGCATCCAAAAATGTACACCGTTATCTTGGTTTTCCCCAAAATTGGTTTAAGAAATAATAAATAATAATAATCAACATTGGAAATCCACTCTAGTTACCTCTACCAACAAGCGCGGTAACTATATCCACAAATTACAATCAATGATGCAATCAAAAGTCAAAAGTTAAGTATCTAGATATGAGTTTTAACTAGAAGCTTCCCGGCTTTAGTAAAAACTAAAAAAAATATTGTGGCTTTAAAGATAAACAAATGGGTTTGCTAAACGACAGGCATAAAAAATAGTATTCTTTTCTATAAAACATTCTGTTTTTATCTCTGAAAACGCAAAACCTCGAAGGCTTCAGCGGTTTCAACCCAAGATATTTTATATAATAAAAAACATCAACAACCAATCACTGCATTAAAATCTAGAAAATCCCTGTATATCCAACGAAATTTAAAGACTGGCATCTAATTATCACTCTTTTAGAGCATGGAAATTATCTAGTAAGTCAAATAGTCTACGAATTCTTAAACCAAGATAATTAAAATGCCAATATCAATGAATATAAAATTTTATTGGAATAATAATGTGAAGAACGAGAGTCTCTAATATTCTCACTTAAATCGGCCGATATTGCGACTAACTTTTCTAATTTGGCCTTATTGATTATATATTGCATTTTTTTTTTTCTTTGATAAACCAATTGCAAAGTTTATTACCAAGTACGATTTTGATATCCATAATTTCTCCAGAAAGAAAATAGAACTGAAATTTTGGAAACTTCGAATCTTTTAAAAAGAACCAAGCATTGGAGCCTTATTACGTCACAAAGCCCTCCTCAACTTCTACATCTTGTAAACTTTCGCCGTCCTTTACATCAATATAGTTTGTGATTTAATAAGAAACTTAAAAACCCTATATCAAATTATACCGGAAGATGATTTAAGTGACGCAACAAGGAAATTTCATTTCTCTAATGTTTTCGTGAAAAACTATTTAAATTTTTTAATTAAAAAATGCATTTTTAGAGTGTTGTTATCAACTTTCTGTTTTTATTCCACATAAGTCGATTCGAATTTTCCAATTCCTAAACAGAAAGCCGTAGAATTTTATAACGCTAATAATAAAGGACCCCTTTTGAAACGTTTATTACCGTTATTTCTGGCATTATCACAAAATATATTTATTCATTATTTAAAATGTTTCCTGCACAGTGGGAAATAGAAAGTATTAGGTGCTTTTATACCGGAAATACTTTCTGGCAAACCAAAAATGCTGAAATTTTGCTGTTATTTTGGCATCACGCGGAGGGGAAGATTGTTGCAAATCCGAAGTCTAGTTGAACTTAAATGTAAGAAACTATCGCTAAGAAACTAATTTGATTCATACATAACGCACTACAGTTTATCTAGTCATTGTACCAAGTAGGTTTTGAAGAACTAAACAATATCGACGTTAAGGTCTATGTAACTAATTTAAAGGCAATTTATTAAAAACTACACACGGTAATTAAGTTTAATGTTAACTGTCTGATTTGGTTCTATACAATCTAAACACAATCTAAGAATGAAAAAAAACTGAGTACTAAGTAAATAATACTTTGACATAGTACGTACAAATCAACTTGGTATTAGTATTTTAGATCCAAATTCAAAGGGATGTTGGATTTATCATAAATATTTCGTTGTCTTAGTGGCAAGGTATGACCCAAATCGAGATTTTGGTTTCCACTGTTGCAACTGTGCCATAAAACTCTTAACATTAATGCAACTTCTCAGAATGTTCCTGTAAATGTTTGTCCCAGTATAAGATTACCAAACAGTAATTTTAATAATAAATGTTTTATAACACCTTAACAAATAGAAAGGCAGCCTTCCATTATTAGTTTGGTAAATGAAAAACTAATGTTTCTTAATTTTATCAAAAAAAGAGATGAAAAATAATAACAGTGCCAGCAATAAATGCAGAATTTTTCTCTACAAAACATTTAAGTAGATTTTTTTCTAAAATATTCAAAGAAGCCAATAACTAAACGTTAACCTTGTCCCAATGGTTTCAAAAAATTCGTTTGTACCACATAAAATAAAAAATAATTTCCTAAAACTACGTATAGGTCTATAGGCACACTACTCGGATGTTCAAGTAACTAACAATAGTTCAGCACTAAGAATTCACCATAATTCACCGGCAGGTTACATACGTAAAAGAGTCATGCATTAGAAATCGCAGATACTCTATGAATTCAGAAATGCTGCTTATGTCCAAACTGATATCTTTGTTTAAAAGACTTCTTAGCGGAAAACACAACTCTCTTATATGTACTACAAATCTAGGGTCAAGATTCAGCAGTGAGCTAGCCGTTTGAGGCCTTGATCCTGGCCGTGCTCTAAAACCGAGCGGGTTCGACTCCTACTTATTTCATAGCGTTGCAGATTTAATCTAGAATTTAGTTATGCGATATAAATTAGTAGACACAATAGGTCCATTGCTAATAATGCGGGCTTGTAAACAATAGGCACTCCCAGCTCAAAATTCTTTTATTGCATTTTAAAAATTTTGGCACACATAAAAGTCTTTAAAACTATTTTTCTTATATAAATTATGTAAAACCATTTTGATGTTAGCTATCTATCCAAACTTATCTGGAAAAGTTGGAATTGTTTTAACATTTTAGTTGATTAATGAAGATAAATTGATAAATGAGGTTGGTATTAATGTGTACAAAAAAATGAAAGATGAAATTTTAGGTTACAACACTGTTAACAACAGAATGTTGACAGTGAAACTATAAGCAACATCTATTAAGTTAAAATGTAATACAGATATATGTGTCTACATCATCATCGATAGATAACTTTTACGACAAATTAAGAAAATCCATTAAAAATACCAAACAAACAATTTCTATGAAGAGAACGTACTCTACATAACTAACTATTATTTCAAATATCACAGTTGAAGATTTTATACATCAGGATCTACTGATAAAATTACTGGTAATCAAATAAACTACATCATACAACAGCAAGATGAAAATCATCGGTAAAAGATAAAAAGACTTGTCCCGAGATAGATCAAACCAAAGGACGCAACAATGTGTAACAAATAGATAAGATTTGAAAAACTATTTCACATATATAGGCTCGAGCAAATTTGAACTTAAAAGAAGTCACCCAGAGTTAGTGGTAAAATTTAAAGAAACATTTGAAAAAAATTTTAAACGTGCAGAGAATATAAATAAGTATAGACGTGGATCTCCTTTTCTACCAATGTCCGGAGTTTTCTATACATAAACAAAAATTTGTGGCCACTTCCGGTCTCAAAATTTTCCGATCAAGCTGATCTTTGGCGTCTGGACTTGACTTAAGGTCCTTAGTTGAATACTGAAAACGTTATGTCAGAAATGACAGAAATAGAAGCTGGTCTCCAGCTTGGAAGCTGCCTTGATCAAAAGTTATAAGGAATAACATATTAGAAGATGGTTCCGCTAAAAACTCTCATTGCATTGTTGTAGGTCATCCCACCTATGCCAGCTCGCGGATATGAACCATAGGCTTTCGAATGATAACTCCCTTATGTCTTTATGTTCAGTAGTTCTCGAGTTGAAAATAGCGACGTACAGACAGATGCCCGTACCGATTTCATTAGACTTCCTTTCAGGTATGGAAGCCTAAAATGTGAGCATAGAGTGGAAAAAATTAAGGCGAAGATCTGTTTTTGTAATACTTTATTAACCAGAAATACGGACTACGCCCTATGTCTATGCGGACACGGGCTTTCAATCGACGTGAACACTATCTTGTCAGAGATAAGAGTGCCTCACGCCTAGACGTCTGTCGCTCAGATAAGTCGCCGTACTGTCACCTACGTGCGGTTAATTACTGGCGAAACCGGACTTCCGGCCGACCGGAATTTTAGTACTCGAACGAGGAGTTTAAAACTGCAGCTATTCGAGCGAAGGTCATTCGTAGCTGTAATTAAAAAATGTGCTCTTCGTTCGAGCAAACAGTTAAATGCTTACAAAACCAAAATTAAAGCCATGCGTTTGGATAAAATAAACCTATTGGTAACACAACTATTTAACAAAAGCTATAAAAGAGCTGTGGAAAAAGATAAGGAGATATATACAACTTTACAAAACTAAAACAAAAGTGTGTTTCAAAAAGTTAAACTGCATAAGAGGAAATTCCTAGATAAACCTGATGTGCTTCTTAAGGGAATTAGACATAACGAAGTAATGAACAATCTACTGCGCTAATTTAACGAGTGATTAAAACATGATTTATTTAAATTGGGTACTAAAACATCCAAAACAAAATAAACCATCGATACCTAGAACTGAAGTAGAAGCAGATCTCAAAAACTGAAAAGCAGGAGATCTGCAAGTCAAGATTGAATTACTAAGATACTAAAGCAACCAGAAAAATTCTTCAAGTCTACAAAGATTATGGTTACACGAGAGTGTAACATAAAAAGACGTAAAAAAAAAATATAGAGCAATATCTTTACGCTTTACATAGTTCATGATTATTTGCAATCACATCACAAATTCAGAACGATCTGGTTTTGTTCCGGAAAGAGCAACTCATTAATATTCGACAACTAATTTAAATGTGCCACAAATGTAATGTACCAAGTGTTTTCCATTTCTTGGACTATTGGAAAGTGTTGTCATATAAAACGATCTATAAAAGTGAAAATAACAGTGTCAGAATACTTGACATACTAATCGTTATTGTATTATTCCAATAAATGTTCTTTAAATACACAATTATAAGTGGGCTTGGTTATGTTTACTTGTTCTAACTATTTGTTATAAATCTTGATTAATAAATCCCTATTAGGAAATTTTAGAAATTATTCTAATGGTAACTGTAGGAACTTTAATAAACTGTTGTCAAAATAAATAGACTTTCAATTATTCTCTTCTCACTATTTCACATTTTCTGTAAAAAACTATTTGTTTAAAGGCTGTCCTATGTAGTAATAAGAGGCTGGAATGCTTATAAGCTGTGGACTGTCACCTTCTTCGCTGTTTGAAAGTGTATACTTGAATCAATCTTGCAGCAACCGCTTCAGTTGTATCATGGTGAATTAACGCTGCTTCTCCACCCCAACATGAAGTTCTGGACTTCTTCCATTCCACCAAAGTCTTCAAAATTTCTTCAACATAGCGCTTTGCATTAGTTTTGATTTTTGATCACATTGAATCCAAAAGGCTTCTCTCCGAAATAATTCGACCATCACGGAAACTGAATCTATTCTTTGTTTTAAAATTTTTAAATTTTCTCCATAACAAATTGTTTCATGTTGCAATAGTCCAGTGATACTACACATTCCGATTCTTGCCTGGAAAATGTTTCTCTTACAACTTTCTTACATTTGTCTTGAAGTTTGCAAAATATGGTGCTTTTAGCACACAAACTTTACTTTATTGACCTTCCTGTTCTTCGAATCTTCATAGAAAGTTTTTGGGTCGACTCCCACCGTTTTGGTTATTGACATTAAATCGGCTGGTTTTCCTAGTATACTCTAAAAGCCTCCTTCTTTCCCAAATTTTTCAGCCTAAAATTGACACCGTACATGTTCTCATTGAACAACAGTTTGTATTGCACCTAACGTTTTATTAATTCTATTTTAATAACCTTAATGACTTTTATGAAATAACACCCTTGTTTTAGAAATTTGTTTCTTAAATTTTGCAAAGCGTGGTACTTTTCACACATTAATTACACTTTTCTAATCTTTTCTTTCCTCAAATACCCGTAACAGATTTTTTAAGTGAGTTTTGAGTCGCCTCCCATTGTTTTGGCTATTTGACAATGAGTCGGCTGATTTTCCTTTACATTTCTGCCCACTTTAGAAGCCTTCTCCTTGACGCCGCAAGTTCCTTCCCAGATTTTTGTTTTAAAGGCTTTTCAGCCTAGAATTAACACCGTAAAACAGTAGATAACAGTTTGTATTGCACACAAAATTTTATTAATTCTATTGCATTTTTAGTGGGCTTTGATGCCTTTTTAGAATAACTTTACTTGAAAAGAATTTTCACATGTTTAAGTTTAAAAAATTGGCAGGCGTAAAGTCAAAAGTATGAAATAATTATTTATGCGCTTTAGAAATAACGTGTCAATCTACTGCGTACTGCTGTATAGCAAATGTTTCCATTACTTAAGTCTCTAACTTCTCCAACTTATAGGAATTTTAAATAGACTTCAATCAGCTTCTTCTAACGATAATTCAACATAAAAAATAACGCTTCTTTCAGCGTATAAAAAAACTTAAAAACTGTGCATATAAAGGAAAAAAGGTCAATAACCTGTAAGATTCACAAACTAAATAAAAAGTCTAACCAATTTTTCGATGACTAAAATAATGGCAGAAGAGCTTGTATTTGCTAAAGGACATGGTACTGAGTGTTGTTTTCGCCAATTCATTTAATAATAAGCTATATGATTCCTTCAGTGATAATTATCGAATCGTGATAAAACCAAACCTTGAAGAGTAACTGCAACTTAGACAAGCTGTTGTTTCCAGACAAATGTGCTGCATCTCATCTCTAGGTCAGTTGACAACTATTACTTTCACTTCAAGTGTTACTTAACGCAGAGTGGGCCCAATAAAATTATTTTATGACTTATTTACAATCTTCCTGAAAGACAATTTTGGGTAGAAAGTCGTCACCGTTGATAACGAATGACATCAACTTCGGGACGTTGTGGTATGATACTGCACTTTAATGTAAGAATGTTATGAATTAACACAATACTTTGTTTTTAGCTTTATAAGTGCTAAAATCAGACAACTACAACGTGGTAGAGGCTTCGAAGGCCTGGAGCTCACATGGTTCGAGCACGGTGCAGGTGAATGACGCCGCAATTTCGCAAGCAACCTCGCAAACATAGAAGGCGCATCTCTGCAACTCATCGCGCGTTGCATAATATCGCCATTCTGGCACCGGTCCGGTGGGCGCACCCCACACGATTTTAATTACCGGGACAATTACTCACAAACCCCTCAATCGTCTACGCCCCGTCCAAACGTGCAGTTGCGAAGCAAGGCGCGTAATTACCCTCTTTTGTTCGAAGCTATGGAATTAGAATAGCTCGGTGGCCTTACAGATTACAATTAAGCGCATCCGGCGTAATAACGCCGTTATTACTCGCTTGAAGACGCAGCCTTCCAAGCAACCATAAAATACGCGCAGTCTGGACGCCAGTCAGGCCCCGCGATTGACAACTCGGTCACGAGCGCTCGCCTGTCCAAAACGAGCGTCTCGTTCTGCTGGCCTGCTCATTGACAGGAAAACTGCGGGCGCATTTCGCCGCTGGTTTCTTTTAATTAATCTTCGCAGCGATTGCGTCACTTCCAGCGGCTCGCGCTCGGAACGGCCATTTAATGTGTAAAACCAGGATCCAAGGACGATTTTGAAACCCGCCTGCATGAACATCCTAGCGCGGCCGTTCGCGCGTGACAGCAAATGCATTTATTATGTTATGCGATCGAACTAGAAAGCATGCAGCCTGCTCTTGACGACTGTTATTAAGCTTCATGCGCCGCTCTTCCTTTTCGAAGGCTTGCGGCGCTAAATGCGCCTAAGTAGGGCAAAGCGAGCTTCAAAGCGAGCGAAATGCCACTTTGCTGCAGCCGCGCGTTATCCAACGATCTAGGAAAAACGCGTAAAGCGGCGGGCAAGTCGCGCTGCACACTTGCATAATTTCAGCAATGCAACCGCGAATTCTTGCCAATTAAATTTGCCTACAAATCGATTTCCCGCAGCTCGCCCTGCTATTGCACGCGCGGCGGAGCTTTCTACGGGCAGCCCGCGGAAATGATGGTTTCGAGCTTTTTGTTTACTGTTCATTATTGAAAATCCAATTGCAAGTGTGCAGCGCCGCCAATTTTACTTTAATTACCACAATCATTAAGCCAATAAAAAGTCTGAGTGATTCATTGTGTTGTTTCTTGCCCACGATTAGGATTTTGCGAAATTAAGGCCAATGTTTACAGCTCGCTGTGTCGACACGTTAGATGTCTTGTTTAAAATAATGAAGGGGGTTATATTCCTTAAAAGGATCTTTACGCAGAGATGTACTTTAAATTATAAGAACGTTTTTTTATTAAGAATCATTGAATTATTTTTATTTAAATGTAGAGCACAAAATCTACAATTAGTAATGGATCTTCCAAATGGCCTTTTTGGTTCTTCTTACATAGGGCTATTCATCTGAGAAAATTTTTCATAATAGTTGCACTCAAATTCGGTTCGATTTTGCAAATTACAGCTTTGATATTAAATCGTTGTTGGAGTATTAATTTCAGCAAAAAAAAGAAAGTCTAATTATGTTAAACCGGTCTTAACTTCGAAAAATTACGCGCCCAGGAAACTTTGGCAAAGCGTATTTTGGTATATGTAGCGTCGTCCTGTTGGAACCAAAATCATCCTCGTCTATAGCATCTATCTCTGGCCAAAAAAGTAGCCAAGCATTTTACGATAACGCACGCTATTCACTGAAATGGTCTCATTAGACTTATTCTCGAGAAAATACCAACAAATAAAAACACCAAACCAAAAGTGCACGAATCTGTGACTGGTTAACGATGGTGAGGGGGGGGGGTCCCTACTATGTTTCTTGGATTTCTAGATTTCCAGGTGCAACAGTTTTACTTATACACATACTCAGCAAGGTGCAAATGCACTTCAACAATGAGGATGATTTTTTAAATAAAAAAGTCATTTTTTTATCTTAAACAGCCAATTAACGAATCTACGGTCTTGTTTATAATTTTCTGGCATAACCTTTTGTATCAGCTGGATGTGTAAGCCTTTAGGTCCAGATCTTTATGCAATGTATGGTGCAGGCTAAAAGCCTACCAAACAATAACTCATTGGGGATGAAAAGGCTTCTCGACTATTTCTCTCGGATTTTTAAACTTCCAAATGTGACAGTTTTACTTATTTACGTACGTACGTAGTCAAATAGGAATAGGCTTCAGTCAGAATAATTTTTTTGAAAAAATGATATATAAATATAAATTGTGTAAGGTGAACTTTATAAGTTTCTAGGCTCAAATCATTCTGGAATATACGGTGCCAGATAGTCCAATTGTTAAGAACGTCTTTAATCAATAATTACGATCTTCTGCAACACTTTTAGCTACAGATCTGGCTGGCCGAGCACGCTTTCATTATTTACATCCAAAACTTGACCGAAAAGCTCAAGTTTTTCAATTAGTTTCACAAGAGACTCCATTTTGACCAAAAAATGCACGATATTTACGCAAAATTTTTATAGCAAAATTGTGTGAGGACGTGTGGCTCCATTTTTATTAACTGCAGAGTTTTTACAACTTACATGTCAAAGAATGGCAGCTCCAGTCTTAGTAGATAAAAAGTAGCGCGAAATTTAAAATGGTACCTTTTAACGGAAGATCCCTTATGTTGGATGATGGCCATGAACAGCATGCATAGGTTTTCCAACGTAACAAAGTGAATCCGTAATTCAAACCAATTGTTATAAAATTGCTAATTTGGGTTTGACTAAATATACAAAAAGGAAATATTAAAATCAACTATCATAAATAATAAATTAAAAGGCCCTGATAAAATTAAAACCAAAAATTGCCCAACCGAAAAATTCACCCAAAAATTAATAAACGCAAGAAAAATCGATTTGTAAAAATTATGGTAATTAAAATTGTGTAAATATGTTAAAAAAATGTCGAATGAAATTAATTTCCCGTTATGTACAGTTAAATATGTCACCGAATTAAAATTTTGTGAAGGAGTAATTCAACTGCTCTCAAATTTGCAATGTTTAATTTATGTTCTAAAACCAGAATAACAAAAATTTTGAATAATAAGTTCTACATATCGTTATATTGCATTATTACTTAATTAACTTAATCTCAAAATCATATTTAACGTTTCAAAATTGCCTGTAATCATAGTTCTGTTGCTACAACTACTTCCTGCAGACACTTTCATTTGAATAATAAAAAATTATAACACTTTGCCTTACCTGACTCTATACCAAAGTTAACGATTCCGTAGAAATCCTCCGCCACGGAGCGTCTGGGAGCCTTCGGGTTGGCAAAGCTCCTTCGGGGAGCCTTCCCGTAGACGTCTTCTATTTCCGCGTACTTCGCCGAGCCGTAGTCGCCGTCCAACTTCGCAAGGCCCCCTTTTGCGACCGGCGAAAAAGATTTGGGCTGCACGGGCGCGTAATAGAGCGAAGAGTTGGCCTCGGCCGGCTCCTCCAAGCTGCTATGGTGCGAGCTCACCTCCGGAGAATCAAGGTGCTCTCGGATGTACGCGTAGTTCTCCAGATCCCAGGGGTCCACATAATGCCTAGGAAATGTGTTGGACATTGACTCGTCGCTCTCGAAATCGACGGAATTCCAGTATAACGCATCTGCAGGCATTGTCTCCTAACCAAACAAAACGATCTAGTAATAATGTTAACAGAAAGCATCATAGAAGGACCTACCCTTAGATGACAACAAGCATTACAACACAACGGTCACTGAAAGCTTCTGAAGCGGCAGGGCTTCGCGGCGGCCCCTGCTCGTTGCAGCCCTAGGGCTTATCTTCGACACGGCACTCACGCGCGCAATTCTTCCCGCTACTGCCGCACTTTCTACTTCATTCGCAAAAATCAGAACTAGTTTGCAGTTGACCCTTCACTTTCAGCAGAATTCTTCCCTGGTTCAAGCCGCCGAAAAACTAGGCGATCCCGCTGGTAGCTCCGCCGGCGAGACTTCAAACGCGTCTGCGGGAGAAAGTCCGCAGGAGCGGCCTTTATTAAACTCCATAGGCCAGTCAATAGGTAGATTGTTGTGACAAAAATCTTATTAGAAAGCCGCCTGTGCCATCATATAGGGGATATTACTAGTTTATTCCAGCACTTTTTTCTACTCGAAAATCGGTGTAGAACATTTTTTTATTAACATTTATAACAAAAAAAACGTAACTCTTTTTAGTTTTTTGTTAATAACATTAAAAGCATTGGCGCAATCTTAATGATAACCATAGCAAGGTTATAGAAAATTAAATTACAAAGAAAATCAGACGTTGCACGACTCGATCCGATAATTAGGAAAGGAGAAAACTCGGAAAAACAGGAAAATTCGTCGATTTTTCGAAAAAGTACAGTCGGCTTTCTAATAAGATTTTTGTCAAATATTACAATTACTATAGGCTACATTGCTTGGCCTACCATGCGATGTCTATTTGCCGGCCGACCCTGCTACATAATTAAACAATTTCTACCTTGAATTGACAATTTTCTCTAGCCGAGTGCCTCACGAAAATGTCTTCTCGCACAGTTAGGCTGTTTAAATTTCGCTGTTATAAGCCTAACCTGCAGAATAATAAATTCGACCGACACAAATAGCCAACACAATCCAACCAGATATCGGGAAGTAATTAGGTATTCAAAATTACGTTCTTGACTTACTTATTCACATTTGCAAAACAAATACGTGTCTTAGCACGGTCAAACATGTCACACAAGTAATATATTCTACAATAAACCGTAATCAACATAATCTTCTACAAAATATTTTCACTCATTAATTCACTTTTACTTTCATTTGCAAAAATTGCTGTTTATCTTTTATTATAAAATATATTTACTTCATTAACAGTACATAAAAGCATTTAAAACGTAATTTACCATTTTGTTTAAAATAATTAACAAAAACAATGCTACAATAGCCAATTTAAAGCGCAGTTTATTAAGTCGCTCGCGCCGAGCACTAATTTTAATGTTGAATTGTACAAATTTCATGCTTAATAATCGTGTGTGTAACATATAAAAAATTTAATTGCAACCAATTAATTTTTTAATTAAGCTAACAATTTCATGAATTGAGTAAAGCGCGCGGAGATTTCAACGTTAGATCAGGAGACGGTCTCGAACCTGCCCCACTTACAGCAACGCATGGCATCAAACCAGCCGCTAGAATGCAAGACATTAATTTCGTAAAAGCCACTGGCGAGAACCGGCGGCCGAAGCGTTTTCCAAATATGAACTGCCGCGTCCACCTTACGGAACCGGAACGATAAAATCGAAAGCGCGATGCAAATCGAACGCGGATCTCCCCGCACTTTCGCGCGCCTCAGCCGCCGCCGAGGAATAATGCGAGAATGCCGCCGGAATTTTGCGCGAATTAAGCTTTTGGGTCAGCAGACGGGCTCCTGCTGATCGTCGGAGGAGGCGGCGGTGCCGTCCTCGTTGGGCTTCCTGTCCGGGTCCGATGCCCAGGATGTCTTCCAGGAAGGTGCTAAAGTCGATTTCCTGCAACAAAAAATAAAACTAGTTTTTATGTAAAATAAAGCTTCTAAAACAGCACTGAGAAATGTAATCAACAGAACAAACACCTGTGAAGAAAAATATATATTAAATAATACATAAAGTTATACAAACAAGAGAAGTTATTAAAAGTAATAGAAGCAACAATTAAAAAACAAATCAACTTTCTAAAGTAAAAGCTCATCCTAAAGCATCTGTAAAATTTATGGAAATAAAAAAATCTATTTGAGTATAGCAAAATATAAATATTAATAAAATAAGAAAATGAAATAGATAAATAAATTAATAACACAAATTTTTATATAAACGCCTAAAACGCAGTATTATTTAAGGCAAAACGTGACAAACTAAACAAAAATAGCAATATTAGCATATTAACTAATTCCTTGTTTTTTTCACTATCTTTTTATTAAACAAATTAAACATAAACAAAAATTTGTTTTTAATTTATTTTACAAAATAAAGATTAATAAAATTAAACATAAATACGAAACAAATCACTAAAGCAAGAAAGAGCTATAAAAAATTGAAAAACGGAAAAACAGCAGGCAAAGACAATATTCCAGCAAATATAATAATAAGGAACAAGTAAATGGACAAGAAACCACAACAATGATAAAGAATATGTCTAGGATAGAAATAACAGAATACACTTTCCACTTTCTTCAACGAACGATACTGCCTCAACACATTTTAAGAAACCACACAGAATGGACATCGAGTTCTGAAAAACATGAGATAGATTTCATCCTCTGCCGATCGAAATATGTAGAGACGTATCAGTTCTGAACAGATTCATACTGGGAGCGACAGGATGGTTCGAGCACTGATAAGCATCAAAATTAAACAAGAAAGACATAAATTAGTTAGACAACAACGTTTTCCCACTAACACAGAAATAACGAAAAAGCAAGATGAATATAAACAAGAACTCTCAACGAGACTTGATACAACTATACTATCAGACATGGACATTAACCAAATAAATGACAGAATTACAACTACTATCCAAATAACGACAAAGGAATTGTGCTCAAGAAAAAAGGGTCAAACAGATCAAAAACTCAAAAATACCACTATAAAACTCATAGAAAAAGGAGAAAATTTGAAAAAAGGAACAGACGAATATAAATCAATAAACAAAGAAGTAAAGAAAGCAATAAGAAAAGAACAAAGAGAACAGAACTAGAACAATTTTGATGACTATTGAAGACAACGTCAACATGAGAATACTAATATCAAAAATATCCAACGGACGGCAGAAGATGACAAAAATAAAGAACAAAGAGAGAATAGAAGTGATAAACCGGAAGACATCATCAGAGCAATTGAACACTTCTATACCGAATTATATGCAGCACAATATACTCAATGCAGGCTCTGAAGATATTCCAGAGATATCCATTGATGGAATTAGACTAGCTCTGAAACAAATGAAAAACAATAGATGCCCCGGAGAAGATCGCGTAACAACAGAGTGATAAAACTCGAACGTGCAATACATATTTTACTAAACAAGTGCCTACGAGAAGGAAGAATACCTAACAGATGGCACAATGCAGAAACAATACTCCTCTTCAAAAAAGGTGCGATTACTAACATAGAGAACTACCGCCCAATCAGTTTACTATCACAACTATATAAACTGTTGACGAGAATTATTACCAACCGCCTGACAAACAAATTCGATTACTACCAACCAGTGGAGCAGGCGGGCTTCCGCAAAGGATATAGCATTATTGGCCATCTACAGACTCTACGCACTATCATAGAGAAGACGACCGAGTATAATGTGCCCATAAATCTAGCCTTCATAGATGTCTACAAGGCATTCGATTCTATAAGTACGGCTCATATATTAGAATCAATGAATAACGCAAGAATCGACAGTAGATATATTACTATAATAAAAGACATCTACGAAAAGGCAACAATGCACGTGAAAATAAATCAAGACCCTAAAAACGGACAAAATAAACATCAGGAGAGGTGTACGACAGGGGGATGTTATCTCCCCGAAACTTTTCACGCTAATTTTAGATGTTTTTAAGAAACTTCAATGGCAAGAAAAGGGTTCAAAAATTGACGGTTGCTTCCTCAGTCACCTACGCTTCGCTGATGATGTGTCAAGACCCAGAGGAACTAAAAATCATGATGCAAGAACTCAAACAAGCAGCAGAAAAGTCAGGTCTGAAGATAAATCCTGCTAAGACTAAAATCATGAGCCAATACAATATGCAAATTACAGTAGACGGCCAAACGCTGGAGAACGTGACAGGATATACATACTTAGGACGCATCATCAAATTAGGAAAAGAAAACCAAGGTACTGAAATTACAAGACGAATATCTCTGACATGGGCCTCCTTTGGCAAATTGTCATATATCCTAAGGAATCCAGATGTACCGATCAACCTCAAACGTAAAGTTCACGATACTTGTATCCTACCAGTGACTACATACGGTAATGAAACGATGGCTCTTACAAAACGGAATGCAAATAGATTGAGAGTGCTGCAGAAAGCTATAGAGCGTGCTATGCTGGGGATATCATTAAGAGATAAAATCGGAAATGAAGAAATCCGACGAAGAACCAAAATAACTGAGAGCAATGGGTGAGGCCTACATTCAGGAGTGGATGGCAGAAGGCTGAGGAAGAAGAAGTAAATATCTATAGAACCGGTGGAAGGGATAATAATAACAATTTCGAGGGTGCTAAAATTAGCATCCTATTATTCTTCCAAGTGTAACCGCTACAATTTCAACACATATAATAATGGAGAGAATTAAAGAACTAATAGATATCAGTTTAAAACATAATTCATTAGGATTTAACCCACGCTGTGGCTAAACTGAACTAAAATTATGTTCTGGTATAACTAATGATGTGTGCAATGATACATTACAAAAAAGTAAGTAACTACTTGAAAGAGAGTCATATACTGGTGGTCAAAGTCAAGTACGGAGTAATAAAAAAGATATGCCCACAGGCGAAACGATACAAAATAAGTACTACGTCAAGAGAAATCAAAAACCTTAAATAAGAAATATTACAAAGGATCTATCTTAGAAAAAAAGTGAAAAAGTAGAAAAATCATAAGATAAAATTTTAAATCATAAACTAAATAACATTAAAATTTACAAAAGTAATAGTACTATCATATTTATAGTACTGTTTAAAAATATAAAATAATTTTCCGAAAGTAGGCGAGTTTGCCAAGTAACTATGTAGTACTGTTAGTACTGTAGTAGATTTAAAGAGCTAGAGGAAAATGTACATTAAAATGTTATTTTAAACTTTTAAATCAAAAATAATAATTTGTATACATATTTCAGTAACAGTGAAAACGGCAAAAGCAAACAGACACTTCTAAAAGAATTGGTCTCTGTAAAACCCTGTAGTTAAGAAAACACTTTCTCCTTATATTAAATTGACAATAATTCTAAAATCATTAAGCTATCAATCAAATAAAAAAAATTTAAGCTGCTAATTTTAGTTCCAGTTGAGAGAAAAATTATTAAAAAATTTATAACAGAATTAAAAAAATAAAATCAGTACGCATAAAGGTATAAAAACATACCGAAATCCTTGAAAAAGAAATTCAAAGTTTTTAACTCTTTTATTATAAAATTTGCTCTATTTACAGGGGATAATAACAAGTGCAAACAGCATTTAAAAATTCCAATTGCTTATGGACATGTAGATTAGGGCTACAGTAAACCACTATTATAAATTTCACTAGTCTATAGCACAAGGTAGTATTTTAACATAAATTTAAGAGGAAGAAGTAAAACCTAAATTAATTATTAGAATTACTCTTAGGTTAAATTAAAATCATTTATTAAAACGCGTTGGAAGTTCAGTGGGTTTAAATCGTTTTAAGCGTTTTGTTGTTGATTGGGATATACTAATAGTCTTTCTTTATATCTTTGGTCAGTTCTTTCTATTTATGTTTCATAGTAAGAATACACAAATCACTTAAAATCACTTTATTTGGCACATACCAGGGGGCACTAAAGCACGTAGCACTTTATTTTGGAATCTCTCGATGATAGCCAGGTTGGAGATGCTTTCGATTCCTTATAAAAAAAAAACTATACGTCCAAATAGTTTTTAATGTTACTTTATAGAACAGCAATTTGTTTGCTAATAACAGTGCAAACTTTCTTTCGATCATCCAGTACATTTTTCTGTGTTGTAGCCCAAGCTGTTTGTTGATTATAGGGATTCTCCAAGTCAGACATCGATCTAGATGAAGCCCCAGATATTTTGCGGTGTCGCCATGTTTTAGTTGTTGTCCACCGAACAATTATGGCGGTTCATGGTGAAAGTGACTTGTTGGGATTTGCTTTCATTTACCTTAGTTTTCCATGCTTTGAGCCATTGCTGGATTTTATTAAAGGAGTCTTGCAAGTTGTGGGTTGCAGTGGTAGGATTAATATGTGAGGCCAGGACAGCCGTGTCTTCAGCGAAAGTGGTGGATGTGTTGGTAAGTCGGCTGTGAATAGTAAGTATAGCACACTGCCTTGGGAAATTCCAGGTACAGCGGGTTGGAGATTAGTGTATTCGCCTTGGTCGTCCACAAAGAAATGACGGTCTGATAGATAAGATTTAAGTATTTTATAGATTTGGTATGACAGAAACTTTTTAATTTATAGAATAGACCCAAGTGCCAAACCTTGTCAAAAGCCTGGAAAGTATTTAAAAACGCAGCGGAGCAATGTCTATGTTCATCAAAGGTCGTTATGGATTTGATCTACTAGACTATGAATTTGTTCTTCGGTTGCGTGTTGATATCAAAATTCAAATTGGTGATTGGGGATTAATCCTTGTTCCATCTAGACATGTCTAAGTCGTTTTAATAATAACTTTTCGAAACGGTTGGCAAAAGGCTAATGGGTCTATAGAATGTTGAATCAGTAGGTATCTTTCCATTGTTATCTGTGCCACTTTTCAGACACTTGGAAAGTACCTAATAGCGAAGATTGTATATTTGAGTGATCGCAAAAATGTGGAACGATTTACGATTGCAATGCTAATCTTCTCTGTATCGTTCCAATTTTAGTATATGTACCGCCAAAGCGAGTAAAAATTTAAATTAATGTGATATAATGACCAAAAAATTTACAAAGACATTCCTACTTGCGATGGCAACCCACCCATAAATATTCTGGTAAAACAGTCAAAATTTACAATAAAAAAAGGCTAATAAAATTATATGAAAAACCAAAATGACACAGCAGAAATAATGGACATAAGCGTTCTAGCCAAAATTGAAATACAAAAACAGCTGCTACAAGTCTGAAGAAACAATATAATAAAATTGTAGAGCAATAAATAAAACAAACAACAGATAAGCAATATCTCAAAGCTCATACGAATAATAAAAATAAAAAATAAAGAAGAACCCGTGAAACAAACAGATCAACCAGTGGGTAAAGAGAGGTGCCACAATAACTAAAACGAGAGGGATAAATGAGAGGGGGAGAGAAAAGTGTAAAAATAAAAGATAAACAGAGACGCAAAAGCATTAAAACTTGCAATATTTGTAAAAAAAAAATCTCTCCTAGGCCTCTTTTAAAAATTTTATTTTAAACAAAAAAAGTCCAGACGCCAAAAATCGGAAAATCTCGAGACCGGCTTGACCGGAAGTGGCCGCAAATTTTTGTTTATGTATAGAAGCCCCGGACATTGGTGAAACCGGAGTTCCACGTCGGTAATTTTCTATATTTTTTAACACAAGTATATATTTATATATATTCTACAACAATTGAAAATGCATGTTATAGTGTGCTATTTGATTATTATAGATATCAAAAATTACTACATCAAAACACGGAGTGTATTTTACAATTGAGAAGAATAAGAGCAAAGAGACAATTTAATGTATAACTAAAAATTCTTCGTGGTAATGATCTCTACAAAAATCTCAATAACACTTGGAGTATTGCGTTCTGCGACGTGTAATTGTAGAAGAAAGGTGGTCATATAGTGATAGTACCATCTAATAGCAAAAACACTTCTTGACAACCAACCTCATAGATTGACAATGTTTAAATTAAAAAAAAAATAATTCCATTCTAGACAGAAATGAAGCAAGTGTGAGAATCTACGTAATAGCAAACACTGTGCCATGGGTGAGAAAAAAAATCTTTCATCCTGCTACAATAATCATCCAACAAATTATAAGGGCTGCAAAATTTATAAAGAACTTCAACAAAGAAATTTTCCTAGTTAAAGACTTAAAATCCTACAATAGCAAACAAAAAGTAATAACTCCTCCTTTCTGATAAAGAAAAATTAGAAACGGTCAGACCAGTCACTGTGGCCATTTCTAAGACCGTAGAATAACCTCGGGAGCTTTATAAATAAGAGCCCACAACTTTGGCCTCTAAAGGCGCAGCTCAACTCGGTGTGAGTGCGAGCTTCATGCACACTATCCTCACCAGAAATTGAATCTATTTCTGTATAAGATTCAATTAAAAATGCTTCTGATCGAGGTCAATATTAGCAAAAGACTTACTTTCGCAAAAGCGATCATAAAGGTGGTTTTGACCAAAAGGTTGGACATAAAGTACGCCCGTTTCACGGATGAGGCCTACTTTCAAAAAGATGGCTATATCAACAAACAAAATTACTGTCATTGGGGTACCGAAAACCCATATATGACCGAACTTCGTCGATTATATCCAAAAAAAGTTAGTGTAGAATGTGCAGTTTTCCACTTTGGAATTTTCGACCCATTTTTTCTCACAAAATATATAAATGAAGAAGTTTATCGCACAATAGTTGTCGAGAAATTTATTCAAATAGCGAGAGACAAAAGACAAGTCAACCAATGCTGGTTTTAGAGAGATGGAGCCACCGCCTAATTTCAGGGCATCTTTGACATCCTCACAGAAGTCTTTGGAAAGAGCACATCCCCATAAGATAGAAGGTAGCATCAAGTAGCCCCCAAATATCCCCGTTTTAAACCCATGTTTTCTTATGGATAGGGTTTATCTGAACAGACCCCAGTCCATCGACAAACTCAAGAATCGCATCATAGAAGAGGTTCTTGCCATTTCTGCCAAAATTTACAGTTTCAGGGAAAGGGTTGAAATGACCATCTCTAGCTAAGGCAGCCATTTTGAAAACATAATGCACTAAACTCTATTTATTCATCATCATAATAAAAAAGGAATTGAGTAGCTTTTTAAAATGAGTTTTTTATCGTTTGTGTCACATAATGAAGGCCCTGTACGTGATACACTTTCAACAAAAGCACGCAACAATTTTTGAGAAAACAAGAAGCAATTGAAAATAAAAGTCACTGCCGGTACCCGAGGAGCAGCATTACTAAGAAAAATATTCTCATTGTTCGCCGCCTTACCGAGGTTCCTGAAATTGTTTCTGAGGGCAAAATAAGATGCGAGGGTACTCGGGGCATCACTTCTAACAATTCCGAGTTTTAAAACCTCCCAACACAACCACCCAAACCCCATAAAAATCCAAGAAATTTTGTACTGCAATTTGTACTACAATACCCCTTTCTACAGTTAGGACTTGTCTTCCTGCGATTATTATTTGGGTAGGTCACTCAAAGAAGCCATTAAAAACAAAGATTTAATAATGATGTTGCTATCGAAGCTGATGTCACAACTATCTTCATTTTAGGATAGCTGGATCAACCTATTCTTATCCATTGAAAAAGTGTTTTAATAAATTTAAAAAATAATAATTCTGGTTTTAATTTATTGACTCTAGTAGATATATCAATTTTTCGCCGGAAGACAGTTTTGATGTCTTAGAGCTGAAACAAACATCTACAATAAAACTTCTTAGAAGTTGTACATGAAGGCTTTGAGATATAAAGTAGTTAAAAAAATAAACAGTATAAACATTATAAAAACAGAAGTAAAACTAACAATTCATACAAAAATTAAACAAAGCAAATACAAAAACATAAAATAGATTCTTTTCATCGAATACAAGAAATATAACATCCATCTACTAATTATTTAGAACATTCCCATTTCACTTTTTTTTATGAATTTCATGGTTTCTAAGGTAATATTAACAATACAACTATTTTTGTATTTTCTTCTCTTTTATTCACTTAAAATAATAACAAACAAAAATTATTCGCATTTGTCAACTGGTCAACCAACTTACTGGTCAACTGACCTAACCAAACTTCCTGATTTGTTAAATTTCTTTGTCATCAACGGCGTTGCAACTAACTACCTTCATATTGCACCTAATTTGGACCTTTCATCGGGCCATTCCCCCGTTGTCCTTACCCTTAGTACCCATATTATTATAAAATCAAATTCACCCAAATTAGTCTCTTCAAAAACTGATTAGACTAGCTTCCAACAATACATCGAAGATAATTTAATCCTGAACATTAAACTAAAAGAACCTAGACATTGATATTGCTGTACAAAACTTTACTAATGCAATACAAGAAGCAGCCTGGGTAAGTACATCAACACCAATCACAAATAAACAAGAAGTTACTAACATACCGCTAGAGATTAGACAGCAGATTGCACAGAAAAGACGTGCAAGACGCACATGGCAAAGAACTCGCAATCCTATTGATAAAACTACATATAACAGGTATACAAGATTACTTAAAACTACACTACAAGATTTAAGAAATTCTACATTTAAAACATATATTACGTCTCTGTCGAGAGAAAACTCAAAAGACCTACTAATCACATACCACCATTAAGGAAGCAAGATGGAACCTGGGCAAGAACAGATCAAGAGAAAGCAAATGCTTTTGCAGCCCAAACTTTTAGTTCTCCAGAACTTAATCCTAACATAAATATTGAGAATATCAATAATTCCTTAGCTGCACCATGTCCAATGACCCTACCAATCAATCCGTTGACACCATCTGAAATAAAACATGAAATTAACAATTGTAAAACACAGAAAGCTCTTGGATTTGATCTTATAACTGGCCAGATTCTTAAGAAACTACCGAAGAAGGCAATAACAATATTAACTACTATTTACAATAGTGTGATAAGACTCACCCATTTCTCCATTTCTTGGAAATTTGCCCAGATCATATTAGTACCTAAACCTGGTAAACCACCTAATCCAACTTCTTCATATCGTCCTATAAGCTTACTTCCTCTGCTATCTAAAATATTTGAAAGATTACTACTAAAGAGACTGCAGACTGATATTAACCTGAACGAGATACTACCTAAACATCAATTCGGATTCAGAGAACGACACTCTACAATTCACCAGTGTCACAGAATCGTTAACGAAATCCTAAGAAGTCTGGAAGAAAAAAAGGATTGCGTCGCAGCATTTTTAGATATTGCTCAAGCTCTTGACCGTGTTTGGCATAAAGGTCTTTTATTTAAGCTAAAACAAATCCTTCCTACCTACTATTATCTCATACTAACGTCCTATCTCAGCGATCGCTTTTTCCAAACTAAATTTAATAATGTTGTTTCCACAATCCACCCAATCGAATCAGGAGTACCACAAGGTAGTGTCCTAGGACCATTCTTGTACCTTGTATTTACGGCGGACATACCAAGTACTAATAGCACAACCATTGCCACTTTTGCAGACGATACTGCGATCCTGTCAGTTGACAATGATCCTCAACTAGCTGCTGATTGTGTCCAAACTTGAAGAATGGCTTAGTTCCTGATGTATCAAAGTTAATGCCGCTAAGTCAACACAAATAAATTTCAAAACTAGACAAATCGACTGCCCAAATGTCTCCATTAACAATACCCAACTACCTGTTCAAAACGAGGTCAAATACCTAGGACTAATACTAGATTCTAAACTCACATGGCAGCCACACTTGATATCCAGAAAGAATCACATAAACAACAAGATTCGACAAATGTATTGGTTACTTGGTCGTAATTCTCAAATGAAAATAGAAAATAAAATACTTCTATATAAATGTATTATAAAACCCATCTGGACATATGGGATTCAGCTGTGGGGTTGCACGAAGGCCTCAAATTCAAAAATTATACAACGACTGCAGTCCAAAATCCTACGCATGATTCTAAATGCGCCTTGGTATATAAGCAATAAAACCATTCACGATGACTTAGCCATTCCTACAGTTGATGAAGAAATCCAAAGATTCAGCACCACTTATTTCCGCAATCTCCCAAGTCATCACAATGAGGAGGTTATCCACCTAATGAATGAACTAGCCGTACCTAGAAGACTGAAGAGGAAACGCCCCACTGATCTACAACACTAAATTACTTGAGTATCACTTATATTACCTTTGTCATACATAAATATAAATATACGGAGAGTGGTCGCTGGATCACTTCTCCCCTCATGTTGTACCTACTAATTATCCTATTTACTAAATGTTCTCATAGAACAGATTGTAAATTTCTAAATAAACAAAAAAAACTTAAAATAATTTCGTTTTCAGTAATACTCCTTGAAATTGATATTAGTTTTTTCGTCAAAAACTTTCCATCATAAAATTGACTAAATATTTAAACTATTCTAATAAATTTACAAAGTCATAGCACACACTAACCACCGTCGAGTAACATTTAAACAAAAGCATTTCAAATTATAAACTTTTACTTTCATTCACTTTAGAGAGCCTACTTTACTAAATTGCAACAAATCGTACTTTCCATCAATTAGCTATCTTTATGTTGATAAATGCCGTTGCATTATAGTTTTAAATTAAAGGTTGATTTTTGTAAGTATGGTAATTGTATTGGGGTAGATTTTGTTTGAATGACATCGTTTACAATGATAAAAAAAAATTTAAACTTTAATAATGAGAGAGCATTATTCAATTATACTATTTTCTTAGATTGAGATGCTAACTTCAATACTCTATGCTGTACAGTCATAATAATTGAGTACCTGTCTTTCTGTTTATCGCCCTGTATCAATGGTACGAAAAAATAATTATCGTTAGCTAACCATTATTACTATTATAATACTCCATTTATAAGAAATCATCATTTCATTTATCGTTATTAACAATTGCAATACAAAAAAAACTGTTAAAAGTATTTTTATACTTAAATGTATTAAGAAAATTTTTGATATTACAGCAGCAAGAAAATAAAATATCAAAATAACACGTTACAAATAGAGAATATAGAAAAATATCCGTTCGTATTATAAAATTCATTTTTTTTAATTTATTTATAATCAGCAATCAGAATATATGCACATCCTATGAGCTAATAGTATGCGTTTACGAGACTTGATGGGTAGACTCCCATTGGAGTCATCCCTTATTTAGACGGTTAAGTCTTTTGGCCATTTCTTCTGAAGACGTCGATTTTGCGGATTTACTGTCAATGGTGCCAGGGTTTCGTTTGGGTGATGTTCCAGTGTGGTTTGATGTTTGATGGCATATTCTTTGATTAAGTCTTCCACATAGGAGATGTCAAGGTCTGTGTGAAGTGTCTGGTTTGTCACATACCAGGGTGCGGCTACCATGCTGCGGATGGTATTCGACTGGAAACGTTGAATAATTTCGATATTGGATCAACTTGCACAACCGCAGAGCTGGTATCCACAGGTCCAGACTGGTCTGATGGTAGCCTTGTATAACAGCAGTTTATTCTCTAAGGATAGTATAGATTTTTTCCAATGAGCCAGTACATCTGCTTCATTTTTAAGTCCATTTGTTTCCGCTTTTTATTAATATGCGTTTTCCACGTAGCCCCAGATATTTAACTTCAGTGGACTGTGGGGGACCATTAAGTGTTACTGGCAGACATTCTTGGTGTTTTGTTGTAAATGTGACATGTACCGACTTAGTCTAATTTACTTTGATTCTCCACTTAAGTAACCATTCTTAGATTTGATGTAAATGGATTTGCAGTGCAGCGGATGGTTCTATTGAGTCTTCGTTACATGCGAGCACCGCCGTATCGTCTGCAAATGTGCCTATTTCAGTGGATTCCGATGTGGGTAGGTCAGATGTAAATAGTAGGTATAACAAAGGTCCCAGGACACTCCCCTGCAGCACATCTGCCTTTATTTCATTAATTTGAGAGACATCTTGACCAATTCTTGTTTGAAAGGTTCTGTATGTAAGACACAAGCGTAATAGTAGATAATAGAAGAAAAAGTTTTTTTGATTTTGTGTAATAATCCTCTGTACCATGCTCGATCGAACGCCTGTCTAACATCTAGGAAAGCAGCAGTACAGAATGTTTTATTTAGTAGTATAGTTTGTATGATGTTGGTAAGTTGGTGGCATTATTGAATAGTGGAGTGTTGGTGCCTGAACCCAAATTGGTAGTTAGGCAACCATTCTTCTTGCAATGCGTTTTCATCAGTACGCTTCAGAACTACTTTCTTAAGCAACTTGGATAATATAGGAAACAGGCTAATGGGGCGGTAGGAACTAATTTCGTTGAGAGGTTTACCGGGTTTTGGGATTAGAATGATTTGCGCGAATTTGAAATACAGCAGCAGTACGTAAGTCTTAGGATTCCATTAAATAAAATTTGTAATATTTTACTCCTTGTTCAGGTAATTGTTTGAACACGATTACTGTAATCAGATCTTGACCTGGTGCTTTTACATCTTTTAACCATTTTATCTCTTTCTTGATTTCTTTGGCTGTAAACTTTCGTATTGGTAAGGACATTTGTATTGGAGATTGTAATTCTTCTTCTATTTCAAGATCAATCTCAAAAGAGTTTGGTTGAAATATTTCAGCTAGATGGTCTGCAAACAATTCTGCCTTCTGTTTGCCTGATCTTAACCATGATCCCCTTTGGTTTCTTAATAGAGGAATATGAGTTTGTGGTTTTTTGATACCTTTAGCGGCTTTCCAAATTGAATTGTCATAGACATTTAAAGACTTCATGTAGGTTTGAATGGATTCATTCTTGATAGATATTAATTTGTGTTTAAGTTTGTTATTTAGTTGATTGTACATTTTTTGTCTTCAACATTGTGGGTGCGTTGCCATCTAGCTCTCGCTCGTCTCTTTTCTTTTACTATTTCCATGACCTCGTTTAGTATGTTGGGACTCATTATTATTATATTATCTGGATGCTGTGTGACTTTCCAACCCGCTTCCTGAATTGTAGTTATAAAGTGATTCGTTGCTAATTCTACTTTTTTGCGGTTTTTAGGCTAATACTTGTAGTAAAATTCTGCTCAAAATGAGCCTTGAAGATTTCCCAGTTAGTTTTTCTGTTACTCAGCGAGGGACTAGGTGTTTTGTAGATAATGGTACTGCTTATGTTGGCGATGATCGGTGAGTGGTCGGACATCAGATTATAATTGGAGATGACATTCATATAGTTGGATGAACAGCCGTTTGTTACGAAGAAGTCTAGAACGTCTGGAATTTTTTTAGTGTCTGATGGCCAATATGTTGGGCTACCGATGATAGAAAGTCATAGTTGTTATCTGTAATGAGTTTAAGTAATGCTCTACCTTTAGTTGTAGTCAAGCGCGAGCACCAGTGCGTGTTCTTGACGTTGAAATCCCCGCCGGTTATAAATTTTTGTCCTAGACTCTCAAAAAACGGCTGGAGAAGTTGTTGAGTTAGATTGTGTTGGGGAAGACAGTAAACATCCGAGATATTGAGTGAAGTTGCGAGTTTTTCAGTGACATGGATTGTTGTAGCCTGCAAATAATCAGTTCTATATTCTGGTTACTGGTAATGAGTAATAGAACTGCGGATGAGTATTGCTGATCCACCTGTGTGTCCGGTCTGGATGTTCCTATGCTAGACAGAATAGTGTAATTTTATCAGTAAAGTGTGTTTGACACAATGCAAAATGTCGATGTTATTTATATGTAAAGGTTTTCAATCTTCAGGCTATTGTATTGAAGCCCGTTGGTGTTCCATAAAGTTAGTCGAAGAAACTTAGCCATTAGTGAGCTATTTTATTAATGACTGTACTTAGCATATTTAGAATTATGCTGTTTTGTTGGAATAATTGATTAAATAAGGCTTTGAATTCGTCTAAAATTTTGGATATAATTCGTGATTGTGGTTTAACTGATTTGAGACTATTTGGGAATAGTAAGGTTAGATGGATAGTGGGAGTTGAGTGGTTTCTGATTATTTTGTTTCGATTTAGGATTGGAAAATTTTGTCTGTTAGGTTTTCTAACCTGGTTGGTGATTAGGTTGGTATTTTGTTGTAATTTTGATATACTGAGCACCTTGTATTGGCCGTGCGAATTTATGCCTTTACTATTCCATGGCCTTAGTTTTCTGGTTTTGCGACATGTTCTGGTGTCATGGGTCCACTGCACTTCAACTGCTTGGTCTATTACTTATGTTCGTGTATGTCCATAGTTCTGACAACGTGCATTGCACTATTTCTGCTTCTTGGTGTCAAAGTTGACAACTATGTTACTCAGGTATCGAATATTGTCTATTTCTTTGTTATTCTTGGTCGGTTAGAGGTCAATGAAGAATATTATATGGATCTTTCGTGGTTTGCTTCTTATGTTTATATTTCGTACTTTATGACCTAATTTGGCAAGGGCTTTTATGATTTCTTGCGTGCTGGGTGTGCACATGTTTTAATACTACTTTATATGGTCGATCCTGTTTCATCTAATACGAGGGCTGTATGATATTTTTTTTATATAAGTATTTTAGTAGCTTTCTGTAAGTGTCAGGTGTTTTCCATTTATTTTAACTACAGTTAGTTAAACACTTTGTGGTGTATTGCTCAATTTGTGCTATATCATTTAAGCTTTTTATCATTTCGTCATAGTTAACCACACCTTGTATAAAAATGGGGAGGGTCGTTTGTTTACTAATGAGGCTGAGGTTTGTTCATTATTATTTTTTGTTGATTAATTTGTAGGGTTTTCTGCTAGAGCTGAGTATCTGTTTGTATTTAAGTCTGATTGCTGTACATTTGTTGATATCGGGGAGTTTGATTTTTGAATTCTTTTACGTTTATGCCCTTTGACTATTTGCCAGCTGTTAGTGTTTTTAATTAGTTGGTCCTCCTCGTCATCGTCCTCGTCTATTTCAATGGCTTGGTTTGTCTTTTCGTCATTTTTTCTGTGATTCGAGTATTGCGCTAATTGTGATTATGATGTTAAAAATGTCTGTGACGCGGGTAAATGCTGAGACTGCATTGTTTGGTAGAATTGAGTATTTGGGTATTGCAGGTTGGGTATCTGGTAGGTTGTTTGATTTGGGAAATTAGGATTTTGTATTATAAAACCCAATGAACTGGCTTGAGGGGTGTTCGTAGGTGGGTTATTTAGGGATTGTTGCTGAGTAAACATGTATTGTTGTCCATTGTAGCCATTGCCGGCTGGCAGCATTACTGCCTTTAATTTTAATTAGATTCTTCTTATTGTATAAGTTTATATTACTTACAGTTCTTATTTGATGTTAAATATTAATAGCGGAAGGTGCTCTTGACCTCGTGTCTATCGCACATACGTTATCACTCGACACAATTATGCTTGATGCATAAGCTGTGAAAGTCAAGTGAATACTTTGAAGGTATTTAAACTTAATAATTTGAATAAGATCTTGTTGTCTTAAAAAAAATGTAAATGAATGTTGATGTTAGCGGTAATCGCTGTGAGCGGGCGTTGCTTCATTATTTTTTGTAGGCTTTGATTATTCATTACATTTTGTTGTTGATTATGTGACATGATAAGATATATAAATATGAGTGATTACATAACATATAATATAAAGTATACAGTAAACGATATAAAAGTAATAGGCGGTGCAGAATTAAATATAAGACATAGGCTAGTATTAGCAAATACAAATTGCAGAAAACCGGTTAAAGGCAGGCTAAAGATATATAAGAAAATCAAACTAAAAGTTCTTGATCAACACTCAAAAAAACTAAAAATAGTTGGAGATAACAAATGAGAGTCTAGAAGAAAAAAGGAAAAAGATGAAACGGAATTGACAATTAATGAGACAATGGATAAATTTAAGAATGCAGTACTATAAACAGCAAAACTGACTTGTGGACTAGAAGTAGTTAGACACAACCCAGAATAAGGTATAAGTGAATAAGAGTAGCTCAAAATAAATATTTATGGGAAAATAAAATAAAGGCCTATGTCCAACATTGGATGATAACAGAATAATGAAGTAAAGCATTCCATATTGCATTTAAAAACTCCAAATGGTAAGAAATGGAAAGAAAAGCAATCACTATTCCAGTATTGAGGAGATATAACAAGAAAAATATTATAAACTGTAGAGAGATATATATGCTAAAAAAATTGTGAACAACAATTTGTTAAATTCTTTTCTAACATTTAGAGTACTAAATGTGGCGTTAATAGTTGGTCTTTATCCTTATTTGACAAAACTTTTGTCATCGGTTTTCACAATCTTTGTAACATAAATTCACCTATATAGTTTTTAATATTTTTCTTCGTATATTTACTCAATATCGAAATGGAGATTTCTTTGTCTTCAGTGGTTGTGATTCACGGCAATCACTTTTCTTATAATTAAGTCAGTGCTTGATGCTTTTTTGTACTTAAGTATCTTTATTCTCTTGTACTTTTATGGGAATTTTAAAAACATTGCTCTCAGTGTGCGTGCTTTCATTTTCTTCATCTTGCTTTATTGATAAGCTTTTAAAAGATATATATGTTTTTGTAAATGCCGTGATTTGTATATATTTTTACTGATGAACTTTATGCGACTTACAGCTTTTTGCTCTCATGTTCCATTGTTGCTGTAATGTTAGCGTTTATTTTATTTTTTTCCACGGGTAGTAACTTGATATTCTCAATAAACAATGCCTTGTCCTTTTATTTGCAACAATCGTTAATATCTTTAGTTTCTAATGTTTCTATAGCAATATTGGTTATACCCAGAGTGTTTAATTTAAAAAACTGTAATAATAAATATGATTGTCCTATTTCACTATGTCCAGGTTCTTCGCGTCAAGATTTGAAAAACTTTTATGATTATATCAAGAGAAAGACTGTTCCACTCTTTTTTTAAGATTTTTCAAAGGCAATTCAATGTAGTAACGCAATGGTGGAACATATGCTGTTTCACCAGGCCGAAACCAAAAAAGATCCGTAGGACTGGACTGAGAAGATTTAGCGACATGTTCTTCGATCATTCCTGTAGTTTGGACTTTAGTTACATCTTCCACCAGGGCTTCTATCATTTGACAAAGTGATTAATTTTCATTTTGATGTTGTTCAAACATCTAGAAATGCGTGTTCGTTCCATTCCAATGTGTTTTTGCAATTCTTTTTTGTGTCCATATTATGTGATTGTGTTTCTTTTCTGCTATGTATATCAACGTTATACAGCAAAATTTGTAGAAGAAGAAAGGAGGATAAAAGCAAGAGAAGAATCTTAGATGACCAGTAAAACCAGCAAGAAATTGGAAAAATGGGGAAGTGAAAAAATAACAAAAGACATAATGGATTACTTGAAGAAAGCAAAAAATGGAATGGTGACTAGTAAGGATAGAGTAACTCCAGAAATCGTAACGTAATTAATTAATTAATTAACAATGAAGTAATACCTGATGAGTGGATAACATTATAATTCTAAAGAGAAATATAAAAAAATATATATTATAAGGTGAGATACAGAATAATATGTCTGCAAGAACTATCAAGAATAAAATAGGATCAAAAATTGAGCACAAGTTACAAGAAGATAGACAGAGAAAACAAACGCAAAACCACATTTCTACTATAAGAGCCCTAACTGAGAAAAGGCTAAAGAAAAATAAAGATTTATATCTGGTACGTAAAGACGTAAAAGTATCCTTTGATAGAGTATCACAAGGACATATATGGAAAGCACTGGATGAAATAGGAATGTTTGCAAAATAAAAAATATACTAAAAGCATAAATGCGAAAGTGACAGGAATGATAAGATTAAATAATGAAATATCGGATTTTGTATAAGAAAGAACATAAGACAAAGCAATTGTTATTTTCTCTTTGTCCTATTTTGCTTTTTACATCTTCTTGTACGTTTGCAATTTTTTTTTGAATGCCGTCTATCTGATACTAACAACTGTCCATATCCCCTCTTGTTGTTTTTGATGTTGGATTTTATACCTAATATGGATATTATTTTATTGCTTACAGCACAGCATTGTAATATAAATAATATGGTATCATGATCGCTTTCCAATTAGTGCATTCCTAATTGTTTTCAGGGAAGGAGACAGTGTTCTCTAATCTTGAAATGGCGTGTTCGTTCCTTTTCCAATGTGTTTTTTGCAATTCTTTTTGTGTCCATATTATGTGATTGTGTTTCTTTCTCTGCTATGTATATTAATATAATTCCTTGTCTGGATAAGGCCTTTGACGTTCCAGGTCCCTACTTCCGTTTTATTTCTTATGTCTAGACATTTTACCATCTCATCATTCAAATCGGAGTACGGCTAAAGATGGGGCGTAACTCTTTCTCCAGATCTATTCTTGATCGGAATTGTAGATGAGTGACTATTCACCACCTGTAAAACACTAAAAGGTGCCCTTATCAGTCCTACCCGACATGAAAATCTTGTACATGGGCCTAAGTTCTGTTAAACTTAAAATAAGAACTTCTGAAAGAGTGGTAGAGCTAATCATGTTCAAAATTAAATTTGTTATGGATATATTTATACAATTTTTGATTCCCCAGATTACGAAGTTTTAAGTTTCCCTGTAGATATAGATGAAGTTAGTTCAACAAACCACCACCCTAAACATCTGTTGCAAATAGATATCACAAGTGAAACTGATAAAAACATTTTTCCTGAAGAATTCTTTAAAACTAACGGATGTGAGAGCAAAAAGCTAACGACAGAATTAAACACAGCAGGTATAAAGTAATAAATTACTTACAATTATAAAATATTGCAACCTTAACCGGTATTATTAGGTATAAGTAGTGTGGGCCCCCGCAAACCAAATGGGAGGATGACCTGAAGATGGCAGCAGGTTTTGCATGAATAAGGGTAGCTCAAAATAAAGATTTATGGGAAAATAAAATAAAGGCCTATGCCCAACATTGGATGATAACAGAATAATGAAGTAAAGCATTCCATATTGCATTTCAAAACTCCAAATGGTAGTAAGAAATGGAAAGAAAAGCTATCACTATTCCAGTATTGAGGAGATATAACAAGAAAAATATTATAAACTGTAGAGAGATAAATATGTTAAAAATATTGCGAACAACAATTTGTTACATTCTTTTCATCAACATTTAGAGTATTAAATATGGCGTTAATAGTTGGTCTTTATCCTTATTTGACAAAACTTTTGTCATCGGTTTTCACAATCTTTGTAATATAAATTCACCTATATAGTTTTTAATATTTTTCTTCGTATATTTACTCAATATCGAAATGGAGATTGCTTTGTCTTCAGTGGTTGTGATTCACGGCAATCACTTTTCTTATAATTAAGTCAGTGCTTGATGCTTTTTTGTTCTTAAAGTATCTTTATTGCGCTAGTACTTTTATGGGAATTTTAAAAACATTGCTCTCAGTGTGGGTGCTTTCATTTTCTTCATCTTGCTTTATTGATAGGCTTTTAAAATATATATCTGTTTTTGTAAACGCGGTGATTTGTATATATTTTTACTGATGATCTTTATGCGATTTAGAGCTTTTTGCTCTCATGTTCCTTTGTTGCTGTAATATAGCCTTTATTTTATGTTTTCCACGGGTAGTAACTTGATATTCTCAATAAACCATACCTTGTCTTTTTATTTGCAACAATCGTTAATATCTTTAGTTCCTAATGTTTCTATAGCAATATTGGTTATACCTAGAGTGTTTAATTTAAAAAACTGTAATAATAAATATCCTATTTCACTTCACAGGTTCTTCGCGTCAATATTTGAAAAACTTTTATGGTTTATATCATGAGAAAGACTGTTCCACTCTTTTTTTAAGATTTTTCAAAAGCCATTCAATGTGGTAACGCGATGGTGGATCATATGCTGCTTCAGCTGGCCGAAACCAAAAAAGATCCATAGGACTGGACTGAGAAGATTTAGCGACATGTTCTTCGATCAGTCCTGTAGTTTAGACTTTAGTTACATCTTCCACCAGAGGCTTCAATACTTCTTCGACAAAGTGATTATTTTCACTTTTGATGTTGTTCAAACAAGTCCTAAGAATTTTCTTCTCCAAATGACCACCACGAGTTAGCAATCGAATTTTTTTGTCTTACAAATACAAGTTCACACTTTTGCTGTCTTTAGTGTAACAAATTTTGTACTTCCGGTATCAAATGTTCCACTATAGTATAAACTTTGACTAATGACACCACATCCTCTGATCTTTGATTGACAAGATGCTTTCTGCGCACTTTGTGTTTTGTTTGGGAAGCGCAATGATCTTATAGTATAAAGTTTACCTTTCGTAACCATTTTCCCCAAATCTTCAAATACGATCTTTGGGATCTTTTATTGCTTGACCTCGACTTGGCGCATATTCAAGAAATCTTTTTTATGACTTTGTGAGTTAACTTTCTAGGTTTACATTTTAAAGGCGAATAAAAATGCTTTTGGTCTGAAATTTACGCCATACATCCTAGTGCATCTTTTTAGTCTTTTTTATATTTAGTGCTTTTTATACTTAGTTGCTAGCATTGTCGTTTGTTGTATAGTTACTGTAGATTTTTTCTTTTAATCTTTTTGACTATAATTCTATATTTAACTTTGTTATGTATTTTGGTTGTTCTTGTTTTTCGTCCTAATATTATTTTTAAAATTGCAAAGAATGTTGTCTTGGCATAATTAATTATTTCATTACTTAGTTAATCAATTAAATCATTAAAATGAGCTACATATACTTTAAATGGTGCCTACATTTTTTAATTATACATTTTTTATAGAATCTACTCTTTACGAACGAGACGGCGGTCTGTTTGCTTATCATTGTCTTAGTTTAATTTTGTAAGTGGTCACCATTTTTGTATAGTTATTTAGTTACAGTACACATAGAAAAAATATAATCAGCAAATTTTAGCTCATTTAATAAACGTGAAATTTTTATACATTTCAGTGTTTTCAGATCATCTTTCTTCTCATTGCCAGATTTAAAAACAATTTGGACTTCAAAAATAAGTTTTCTTTGATTTTGTTTGAATTAATGTTCCTTTGGTTGAATTATAGTTAAGAGCTTCCTTTTCTTCTTTTGTCTGGAAAGCTAGTATATATTAATTAATTATTTTATATTTTGCCTATTTGTCTTTTTCTACTCAATATCAGGCAACATCGGTAATTTGCCAACTTATGTAGTTTCAAAATCTTTTTGTGTGAATTGTCCAGAATAATATTTGCTTTAATAGTTTCTGAGGCAAAGACGCAGCTCTCAATCTGAGGAGCAGTTTCTGCGATCTTGTGGTCTAGGTTTAGAACAAGACACTTGAATGTTTGAAGGCTTGTTAATCACAGCTGAATATATTCTTCTGAAAAGACCAACTAGTTCAGAAGCCAAATCCTAGAGTATGACCAGAAATAAAATTTTATGAAAAATAAGCAAACAAATAGATGATTTTACATCACTCAGACAACAATGACTACGTAAATTTTAAAAACTACATCGAGAAGTTAAAGCTTGTGGGAAAAACATATAAATGTCGCCTTTTTTTTTATAATTAATGGTTTTTGTGCTTATATGGCTCTGATGGTTATCCATCGCGAGTGTTTTGTGTGCTTCAAAAAATATGCAGAAGCCCTTTCAAATACCTACACTACCTAGATGAGTCTCATCCAAAAATCTGCTCCTCGGAAAAACATATCAAGTACTATTCTACGATCAGCTGCCACATCTTCTCATTTTCTATATATTGCAATGACTTTTGCTCTCTCTATTACGTGCTAGTTTAATCTACGTTAATGAAGAAAATGAATTTGAAACTTTCGAGTGAGTTAACATAGGTTTTAAAAACGCTAATATTGACTTGGTTGAGAACGTTGCTCTTACCAAATTGCAATCTTCTAGTTTTCATGATGGGCTTATTGATTGTCGCTTTACTGATTGTGTGCCTTTTATGCATTCTACGCCAGCTTTACCATTATCATCTCAACTTGGAAAAAAATTAAGCTAGTACACATATTGAAGCATCGACAACAGTTATTTGACACCATTTTTAACTATTTTAGTCATTTATAGTATTCTGTTTGTAATTTCTGACCATCCATACAAATACAAATAATGTTTAAATCAATAACGTTGAAATTAGACAAACCTGGACCATATCTACATTTAACGACCTAAAAGGTTATTACAAATACTCATATTAAATTCAGAGCATTTTATCAGAAGTGTTACATTTTGAAACCAAAGTTATCTTAATTACAAGCCTACAAATATAAATTAAGCCAATGCATACCAGTCTAATTAAATTAAAAACATATTGCTGCCAATTTCGATTTGTTTATAAAAAGTTACTGGTACTATCCACTGTAACCCCATATACATACTGATATCCGTCCTTATATGTTATACGCCTTTTTTAACCTGAAGCCTTAAAAATCAACTGTAGAAAAAATTAACAGTCCAATTGTCATCAATTTTGGTTTTTAATTATCTTTTGGTGTCCCAACGTCTTTACTAAATTTACTGAAAAAATAATTACAAAATATGTTTTCCACCAGGTCACATTTCTATTATATTGAACTACTTAGCTTCTTAGTAAGCACATTCCATGGCTATAAAAAGTTTTTTAATATAATGTAACAAGAAGAAACGTATCAAATACTTTCTGGTTGCAATAGCAGGCATCAACGTGCATAACATTAAAGAGAAGAACACACTTAAAAATCTTTCAGATTTGAGTAGAGGGTACACCCTATAATTAAATAAAATACAGCTGTAATTCATGAGCACGTCTAAAGTAAAAGTCAAGAAATGCTTCAGCAAATAGGAGGAATTGCAAAGCGATATTTTAATTCTTGCGTAATTATTAGCACGTTAGTTTCACATTCCTAAAACTAGCTTAATCCGCAATGTACAAGTACTTATATACATCACTTACATAATTAGTTTCTGCTTTAAAGCTTGTTTGTTGCATTATAGCATTAAAACTAAAAGCAAATACATTCCAACAATGTTATGTTTATTAGCAGTCAGAATATAATTATACATTATATGAGCTAATTGTGGAATTTATTTAATTAAATAATTGAAGGAAAGGACACCTAGCGGAGTCGCCGCTTTATTATTGAATGAGGTCCTTAGGCCATTTTTTCTTTAAGCATCGATTATTGAATTCCTCCATTCATGGATCTGTTTATTAAAAACTAGGAAATATTTCTGAACTTCAAATATCGACGGGAGCACCATACAATGTACAAATGTCGAATTACACCATTGCAGTGAGTGTTGTTTTGTATACTTCAAATTGCAACGTTTAATGTTCAAGAATAACGTTTTCTCATCTCGCGTTGTGAAACGCCTATCGAAATTCATCGCCAATTGAGTAAGACATGGGGTGAAACTTTAAAGAAAGTCGGGAGTAGTGTGACAACGAATTGAAGCAGCCTCGGCCGCGAATCAGCCAGACCGAAACTATGACTGCGCAAGTGGAGCAAGTTATAGAAGACCGTCGATTAGATGTGCGTGATATCGCCTCTAAACTTGGCATTTACCTAAGATCTGTGGAATTTATTTTGCATGATGATCTGAAAATGCTAAAAGTTTCTTCTACGAAGGCTAGCCGACGAACACAAGGCTGCGCGTGTGGTAATGTCTCAGAACATGTTAGCATGCAATGCCGCCATAAATTTTCGACCATGAAGTACACTCTCAGTGGCCGCTCATTTTCCAATTTTACCGCTGTTGTATCAACAATTTTCTAAATAAGTATTCTCAGCAGCCATCGAATCAAAGCGACAACGTTGTGAAAAATGTGTAAGCCTAAACGGAGATTTACGTTGAGAAGTAACAGAAGTTTCAACTTTCTTGGAACCTTAAAACTTGAAGCTTTTATAACAATAATGTATTATTTAAAGTGACCTGCAACCATTGAGTAATAAGCCGATTTATTTTTTTAGTTTTAGTGTGTTTCCCTTTTTTAATTTTAACTGCAGGTACGTGATAATTGCTACTTGATACTTTAATTGGTGATCATTTTGTTGCAAAGGTAATATAAACCGACTTAGCTTCGCAATTTTCAACGAACTTAAAAAGTTCGTTACTGAATTCTATATGTCTGTCGGTCTGTCGGTCTGTCGGTCTGTCTGTCGCTGTCACAAAATTATGGATTTTTTAAAATTTTAAAATGGATTCTTATAGGAAATTTTACGCTGATTTCAAAATCGAAATCAAAAAGTTTCTATCTCGAATAGTTTTCGAGATATTCGACTTCGAATTTCGGGAAAATTTCGACATTGCGATTTTATGAGTAATTCTTAAAGAAAATTTTACGCTGATTTCAATAATGAAATCGAAAAAATTCTATGTCGAATAGTTTTCGAGATATTCGACTTCGAATTTCGGGAAAATTTTCGACATTACGATTTTAAATGTGATTCTTATATGAAATTTTACGCTGAATTCGAAAATGAAGTCGAAACAATTCTATGTCGAATAATTTTCCAGATATTCGATTTCGAATTTTCCCGAAATTCGAAATCGAAATCGAAAGGTTTTTTTAAGTTCGTTCTGGGATTGCTTACAGAGCAATCTCTTCGACGGCCCCATGTTTAATCCTCCATTTCTTCAGTCATTGTTCTATTAATTCTGTGTTAATGCTTTTTCACAAATACTAAAAATGAATTTTTGTTGCAGATAATAATTGCACTAACATCAGTTATGATCCGTATCTATTATGGATGTGTATATATAATAAGTACATACTTTGATTGGTTTTATTTCAGAAATTTGATCTCCAAATTTTTTTGGAATTAGGGATTGCCTAGGCAAGATTAAAACAACAGGAAGTACTGATAAGGAAACTGCTTTTTTGTGTTGTATAATAGTCTGTGCCAGAAACCTCGGAAGTATATAAAAGATAACCAAGAAATAACTTTATTCAACAAAATATTCACCTTTGCAATGAATTATCATCCAGCAAGAAGAAAATTTATAAATTAAAATAATAAAACTTATTTAACTTACAAATCTATTTTTTTATTTTTAAAATATGTAGACGCCTCCAATGTAATTCTAGTTTATTATTAGATTATTTACCGTACATATTGTCCACAGAAAAAATAAATGATAATCCAAAGATATGTCTAGAGAATACAGGGGATGGAAGAGGATCCTCCACTCTAAACTCATTATTTTTTCTCTGCAATGTGTGGTCGGGCATTATCTTGAAAAAATAATTTTTTTTTAGGATCTAATAGTTCTGGTTGTTATTGTTGTTATCATCATGCACTCATTAGTGAGATTTCGACTAACTCGTAGAAATTTATGGTGAATAATTACTTCGAAATCAATCAAACACAGAGAAGAAGTTTTTGTGATACCAACTTTTCTTTAGACTTTGTAGCATAGGATCCCTTGATGATATAGATGAGTACGTTTACTGTTGAAATACATCAGTGGTCAAAGTTGATCCAAAAAGTTAACTGATTGTTTATCGTAAAATAAAAGAATTACAGATTGCAAGATGCACCAAACAAAAAAATGTTTCTAAAATTACTAGCATAAATGTTTAATTAAAAATAACTAAACAGCAACGTTAATGTTAAAAGAAACAAAAAATTCCAGTAAGAATACATAAATACGTAATTATTATTATCAGAATTGTACCTGAAATAATATACGCAATAAATTTGATTAAATTATAATTTTAATGTACTAGGTAAATTATAAAAAAAAACGACTAGCTAATTACATATACAATTTGCTTAGAAAATTCATCAAAGAGTTTTTGAAATGGCACAAAGGCAACACAATTATACAAAATGCCTGAAAGTACATTGCTGCCGCTACTTTGAGCATCCGCAACTCTCAAATGTTTGCGTAAGGCTTATGTGTATTATATGTATTTCTTATGGGCGCCATAGGCTTATGTCTATTATAATCAAAGCTCAGCTCGGTGGAAGCAAATCAAATTGCCGTGGTAGACGCGCTTTTTGTATTCGGCAATGATAATCGCCCTCCGGCTATTTGGCAAGGAGCGAGAGCAGCCCCGACGTGTATGCACAAACGCACAGACCTTCTAGTGTAAATTAAGCGCCCAGAGCTCGGCACGCCAAATTTCATGACAGCCGTCTTTGTTTACAACGTACGGACTTCCTCGTGTAAATCAAAGACCGAGAATCACCACATTTCCTTGTTTACTTTCTGTTAGATAGATATGTTGGAAAATCTTTAAGTCCTGTGATGAGATACAATATAAGTAATGCAACATTATACTGTTTATAATTACGGATAATTAAATAATAAAATCGTTCTCTATTATCTAGCATTGCATATTTTTTTATCTTAAAGCTTGCATTCTATCAACGTTTAACAATTCAACAAATTAATAAAAATACAGAATGTTCGATAAATTCGTGCATCATAATATTTTAAAATCTTCCTAAATTAAAAAACGAATAGTTATAACAAGATAAATAAAAATTTTAAGTTTATAAATAAAACAATACACGACCCACGTCTAAATTTAAAAGAGTCCTAGAAATCCCAGCATAATTATATACAAAGTTTTATAAAAGTAAATAACAAATATACTACTCTGTTCAAAAATAAGGTAATTTTTTAAAGTCGTAATTCAAAAAACCTTTTTTGTTATGTTATGTGTTGTTTGTTATGTAACAGAAAAGTGTCATTTGACTAAGAGAGCTTTCTAAAGATGTTGCGATATCAATAGATTCATCAATGAGAGCAATTATGAGTGATGTTTGGTCTTAAAACATTTGTCAGCAAACTCACAATCATTACTCGTGAGTTTTTTGCCAAACATTCAACAAGTATTATTCTATAAGCGCCGCGTTCTTCAGATATGTTGCAATGCAACTTTTTCTGTTTAGTTTGTTAAAGAGGCCTTGTTGAGGCGCCCGATTTGACTCTGATAAAATCGATAAAAAAAATCGAATGATATACTGATTTTAAAAAGTAAATATGGTAAATATGGTAAATATTCCCAAAATTCGATTAAACGTTGGAGTATGTGTATCGCAACGGAAGGGGATTACTTTAAAGAAGCCAAGATAAATTTGGACAAAAAGATAAATAGTTTAATGTTTTTCCTCTAAACAGTAGTGAATAACAAGCTACCCGCATTGACGGCATTATGTTCGTCGCTCGACCGTGACGACTCAGCGGCGACCCCGGTATTATCGGCGAACTTCTAAAACAACAGTACCTTTATGAGGGACGTTCGTAAATTCGTTAGAATAGTATGTGTCTTATTCAAACCATCTTCTTACTTTTTAATCAAAGCAATACATCATATTAGAGGAATACAAATATCACTTTTAAATTTAAAATAAGCTGGAATAAATTTTTAATATCAAAATCAAAATAAAATTATTTAAATTGAGTTAACATTGTTTTAAATGATATAAATCGACGTTTTCAAAATTAGATGACCAAGTGCCGAAACAATTTAATATGCCCCAAAGATTTAAATTAATCGACAAGTCATTACAAGCACGAAGAATATTTAATAGATGCGAAGGCTTTCACGGCCGGTGTTATGGTGCATCGTGTGGTTGGTTCTCGGGTTATATGCGTGGTCGGAGTTCAGAAATTCTTGACGTTTCGTCCACAACTGCGGCAGACGTCTTCAAAAGAAAATCTTCTAAAAATTAAATGACTGTCCCATGCGTTTTCACTTTTATACTCTTGCGAGTATGGTAGGGATGGTGTTGGGAGGGCGTGGTTGACGTCACCGGGATGGTAGATGACGTGATCGGGCTAGCTGTTGACGTCAATCGGGACGTTGCAGGTAATATTTCTGACGTCACTCGTTCCTTCGCCGTATCGCGGTCTGTTTTTTGCCCCTTGAGAGCGATAAACCAAGACCTAGGTAGATTGAATCCGTCGTCTCCGTTAAAATTATTTTTATATTTATAAATTTCCACCGCCTCTCTGTATTATCTCGGGTAGTAATTCCTATAGTTGGATAAAACTTGTGTTTGCCCGAATTCTATCTCGTGGTTAGGATTTTCCAAAGCATGTTCTGCAACTGCTGATTTATCGGGTTGATTGAGGCGTAGATGACGTTTATGTTCCTTAATCCTGGTAGTAATCGTTCGGCCCGTAGTCCCAATGTAGACTTGTTCACATGAGCAAGGTATGCAGTATATCCCTGGTTTATCATGTGGCTTTCTTGTATCTTTGGCTGGTCTAAGCAAATCCTGTATTTTGGTGGTGGTAGTGTAGATGGTTTCCACATTGCGTTTATTGAGAATTTTTCCTATCCGGTCCGTAACCCTGTTGATGTAAGGTAAAAAAGCTTTGCCTACCGTAGCCGATTTTGGTTGTGTTTTTCTTGCGCACTTCTTAGGTTTGATTGCTCTATTTATCTCCGTCCTCGAGTAGCTATTCTCTTGTAAAGCTTGTTCTAAATGTCTTAGTTCTTCATCCAAAAACTGTGGTTGGCATATACGTCGTGCTCGATCTAACAATATTTTCACAACCTTTCTTTTTTGGCTTGGGTGGTGATTAGACTGCTTATGAAGGTATCTGTCCGTATGCGTGGGTTGTAAATATTCATTCTCCGATCTCAACACCTGTACGTCTAAGAAAGCAACCCTATCTTCGGATTCTAGTTCCATGGTAAACTGTAGGGTGTATAGAATTCAAGTGCATAAGAAATTGTGGTAGGGTCTCCTTTCCGTGTCTCCATATTACAAAGGTGTCATCGACGTATCTTAGCCATATCGCGGATTTTAAAGGTGCTGTATTGATGGCGATCTCTTCAAATTTCTCTATGTAGTAATTGGAGATTACAGGGCTAAGTAGGCTACCCATTACTACTCCCTTTTTTTTATTCGTAATTTATGCCCTGCCAAACAAAATAACTGGACGTAAGGCATTGCTGAAATAGCTGTAAGATATCGTTAGGAAAAATTGTCTCCAGGTGACCTATGGCATCTTGAATCTTTATTTTGGTGAATAGGGAAGTTACATCAAAGTTAACTATTAGATCTCCCCCCTGTAATTGTATCTCTTGAAGCTGGTTGAAAAAATGTGCGGAGTCCTTGGTGTAACTACTGGTATGTCCAATGTACGGTTTAACAAACTGAATAAGTATTTGGCCAGTTTATAGGTAGGACCCCCGATGGCACTGACAATGGGTCGCAGCGGTACATCGTCCTTGTGTATTTTGGAGAGCCCGTATATTGTTGGCGGCAGCGCCTCTGATGTTATTACCCTCTTTTTGGTAATGTCATCCAGAGAAGAGCTTTTTATCAATTCGCTCGTATTGCGTAGTATCCATGATGTGGGATCACGTTTGAGCACGGTGTAAGTGTTCGCATTGGGCAGTTCGGTCATCTTCTTTGTGTGGTCCTCCTGTGCTAATACAACAGTAGCGTTACCTTTGTCTGCTGGTAAAACAATTATAATATAATCATTCTTGAGTTCACGTAGAGCCTTTAATTCCGCCTTGGATAAGTTCTTCTTAGGTGGATGCAGGATGTGTGAAGTCTCGACTCGTACTTTCTCTGCTTCGTCTGTTGGAAGGTTCCGTATGGCTGCTTCTACGTTAGCTATAATATCCTCAACGGAAATGGATTTGGGTGTTACGGCAAACTTTTCACTGATGGCTTCTTGGCTAAGTTTGAGTTTGGAAAGGTTTATTACAGTTTGCTTATAATCCAGTTGTGTGGGAGCACTTTTATTCTGCAAACGCTGAAACTTAGAAGATTATCTAAGGGTGGCGGCTCCTCCGTGTTTTTCCGCAGAATGGAAAGTGATGCGGTCTACAGTATGCCAGTGATCTTTGTGGATTCTGCTGGCCAAGCTGACATTGACTTGCTTCAGTTCTAGTGAACACAGAGCGAGGGTTTTTCTAGTAGCGCGCACTTGTTTTCTGACTAAGGCAGCTTCCGTTTTTCAATAAATTCGTTGGGCTTGAGGAGTGCGCAGGCGGTGTTTGACCTGTAAATACTTCGGGACTGCCTTTTGATCTCCCTACCATACACGCACGAGTATAAAAGCGAAAACGCATGGGACAATCACTTAATTTTTAGAAGATTTTCTTTTCAAGACGTCTGCCGCAGTTGTGGACGAAACGTCAAGAGTTTCTGAACTCCGACCACGACCTTATAACCCGAGAACCAACCACACGATGCACAAAGGATGTTTCATCGAAACTGCCCGATTTTTCCTCTAGGGATTCATAAAGACTAAATTTTATGTTGCAAAAATAAGAACAATTCCAGAATTAAAAGGAAAATTTCGAAAAGTTATCGATGAAATTGAGCTACAGTTATGCGAAAAAGTGAGAGAATTTTGTCAGAAGAATTCAAGAGTGTCAAATGAACCATGGAGGACATTTGTCAAATATTCATATTTAATGGCAATGTTTAATTTTTAGAATAATGTAATAACGTTATCATCTAATAAACCTGCAAAACTTGCAACGCATAGCGAAGTGGTGAAGCAGTCTCCCAAACTAACGCTAACCTTTGACCAATCAGTTTCAAAATCACTAGCAAACAAGCCTTTTTGGTCATCTGTCGATTGGTGAAAACATAATTTGGAAATTCCCAGCCGTTCTCGAGTTTTTGCTCGGACGGACGGACAGACAGACAGACGGACAACATGAAGTTAGTAAGTGACTCCGCTTCGCTTCGCCACTTAATAATAAATACAATGTTTTTTAACTAAATCCTTTAAAATACATTTTTCTTTTTCTTCTACAAGATATAAATAGTTTTATAAAAAACGATTTAAATATATTGATTATATAAAGCACTAGAAATGCAATTAAACTTAAGAATAAATATTTAATATAATCTAAAATTTTTATTTGTTTTTAATTGTGGCGAAGTGTACACTTTATAATTATTCCTACAGCATTAAGCATTCAGGCTAAAAACTTTCAAATACTTTGGCCTGAAATCCAGGATATCACTTCTGAAATCGAAGCGCCTTGCATTTATTTAGCTAATGGGCGGCGAATTGGGAATGCTGTTTCGTTCGTTGTTTTCAAAACTGGGGAAAACAGAGTGACCCCACTAATTCCTGAAGTTGAAAAAGCCGTTATGCAAGCCGCGCTATAGGCAACGTCTAGTGCTGTGAATAATGATAGTGCACTTGTTTAATGGAGCACACCTAGTATGTGCTAAAAACTACGGAAAGTCCATTACAGTCAATCTCAATCGTAGCTAAGGTGGCTGTGCAATTTCATTAGAGGTCGGCACGATAAATAAAGCGGCCGCTGTTTACGCAAACGCTAACCTGAAGCTAGAAGATTTAATACAGCAATGTAGTATTTGTTGCAAAATAAAACGCAATTTTACCTGCTGAAGTATGTTTAGGTAATATTAGAGTGTTCAGGTCGTTTTTTAGAGTGCTTCATTCTCAGCATTTTTCACTGAACTGTAATACTACTTTTAAAAAATCAACTACTTAACTGATTTTAAAATAATGTCCCTTGCTTTCTATGCATTTGTTTCATCTTTTGGAACGCTGTCGAATTCGTCGTTGAAAAAACAGGACGGCTTGCCGTTAATAAGCTCAACTAGATTTTTCTCGACACCTTCAATGGAATTGAAGCGGTATCAGCCAAGTGACATTGCAAGAATCTAAAGAGGTAATAATATGAAGGGGCGAATATGTCAGGGTGATAAAATCTCTGAACCCAGGTCGGTGATAATTAGCAATATTATAGCATCCATTCTTGTTCTGTGAGCTCGTGCGCGACGCAATAGTCTTCTTTGTAAATTCTCTCTTGCTCATATACACACTGAAATGACGAAATTTCTTGCAACTTTTGATTATGTACGACAGCAGTTCTCTATATTTACTCCAGTTTTTCACTTTCAAATTTCATTTGCTGCGCAGGGCGTTCGGTGGAATCATCCATGCAAAAATATGCGCTAAAACTGCTAAACCACAACGGGTATTGTAAAAAACATTGTCCTTTTCTAAAACTTTGTGGGTATCATTGTTATTTTCAGCATTATTTTGTTTAATGTCCTTTTGTCATTTTTACGAACTTGAAGGTTCCATCCTTACAGTACTTCTCGAGTTTCTGGGATGAAAACTCCTCAATGTGTTTTTTTATGGCTTCCTAAGAGATGAAGTTCTTACCGTTGAGTATTTTGCAAAAACATAAATAAATAAAAATCTGAAGGTGTTGTTTCTGGTAAATATGACTTCACATCCCAGCCTACTAAAAATGTTTGTCGAGTAATCCAAGAAACATGAGATCTAGCTTTATTCTGATAAAACAAGACGCCCTTTCTATCAGTTAATTTTTACCCTTTTTCCCGAATTGCTATCTTTAATTCGTACAGGTTCAAAGAATATTTATTTAAATTTATCGATTAGTCATTTAGTAGCAACTCATAATACAGGATTGCTTTCTAATCCCAATATACAAAGCATGATGCTCTTTGGGTAGAGACCAGTTTTGGTAGTAGCATATCTCTTTTGTTGTTTGTGTTGCATATTTCAAAAGAGTACAGTGGTAAGTAGATGCTAATCTGCTGATTTCGCTGGATACATATGGAATCCCCAGGTCTTCGTGGAAAGTTTGGTTATTAACATACCGAGGGGCGTCTGCCAATAGGCGAAGGATTTTGGACTGGAAACATTGCAGAATTTTAGTATTGGACAGTTCTGTGTTATAGTTGGATACCGAATGTCTAAATAGACTTTACGGTGGCTTTATAAAGGAGAATTTTATTTTCTAGGGACAGCTGGGATCACCTTCCAACTAACCAGCTTATTTGTTTGACTTTGAGATAAAAATGTTTTCTTTTAGTTTTTATGTGAGTCATCCAGGTGAGTCTCTGATCAAGGTGCACCCTTAGATATTTACCTTTGACTTAGATAGTATAATTGCTTTGTTGAGTCCGACTTCTGGACATACATCTCGCTTGTTGGTGAAGGTGACTTAAGTGGATTTTCGTGGTTAACTGAAATTCTCCACTTATTAAACCAATTCTGGAAGAAATACAAATGATTCTATAGATTTTCAGATGCCTCTAAGGGTTTATATTTGACCAATAGTCTTGTTTTATCGTCAACAAAAGTAGCTATCTCAGTATTGGCTGTATATGGAACGTCTGCAGTAAACACCAGGTCCAGCACGCTTCCTTGAGGTATCCAGCAGAAATGTGTTAACAGTCCGAAAAATCGTTGTTTATTCTGACTTGAAAATTCCTATCACACAGATAATATTTCAGTAACGCATCTATTTGACTTAAAAAGACTGACTTAAGTTTGAATGATAACACTGTATGCCACACTATATCGAATACTTGCTTAAGAAGGATGTAGTGCAGAATTTCTTGTTTCTAAGGATTCCATTATTTTTGTTACAATTCTGTGGGTCTGTTGTACTGTCGAGCGTCGTCTTCGAAAGCCACATGGGTGTGGGATTAATTTTTTGCAAGTCAATAGTTTCTTCTATTCTTTTTGGGAGCAATTTTTCAAATATTTTTGGAGACTGAATGGTTTCTATTATGAGGGTTCTGTTGGTGGTTTATCAGATTTTTTTGCTATCATTGTAAATGCAGTGTATTTTCACTGAAAGGGAAATCAGCACAATCGTAACATGCTGCTTCAGATGGTAATGAGAAGTTTAGCTGATTTACTTCAGCAGGAAAAAATGGTTTGATCGGTAGAGACAGTTGGCACGGCGCATAGATAAAATCTTCTATTTCTTCTTGATTGTTATTTACTCCTGGTGGTAAAGCTGTAAAATCTTGTGCGAGATGATTGGAAAATATGTTAGCTTTATCGGTGTCAGTTCTGGCCCAGGTTCTATCGGCTTTTTAGATTGGTGAAATGGCAGTTCTTGGTTTTTTAAGTCTCCTTGTAGTTGGTCGATGTATAATTTGAATGTTTCGTTTCGCGATTTTTTGAGCACTATTTTTATGCCATTTTGTCATACGTGTACTGATTAGATTCAGTTAGTGTAGTTTATTTTTTTTTTCTTTAAAAATATATACACAAATTGTGTGTTTTCCATAAGTGTGACGTGTCCAGACATTTTTCAATACCATTTAGTGGAAGTTAGCAAAAATTTTTCGGAAAACCCAATAAAAGGCTGTAAGAAATCCATTAGAAACTTCCGCTTTAAGCAATCGTCTGGAGGGTAAGGGGTGGCGCCAACATCCAGTCACCCAAATGTCAACCCCACCTGCACGTGGTACCCTCTGCTAGAAAACGAACGGGGCTCTGACGACACAGCATCGGGAGGTATAACCTGATACCAGTTGTCCCGAGGTAACGGGGCCCTCGTCGTCGGGCTAATCACCCATACGAGGTATACAGATTCAAAGAAACACAGAAAGCCTCGGACATGGACGGAAAGATGGAAAACGACCTAAGCGTGCACAAAGGACAAGAATTGGAATATGGAACGTGACAGGACTAAATGGGAAAGAGATAGAGTTAGTTGAAGAAATGGAGAGATATAAAGTTAAAATCCTAGGACTTTCAGAAATCAAAAGAAAGGAATCAAAGAACAAACACTCGAAAAAGGATACAAATTGTTCTACTCTGGAGTTCAGTTAGGAACAAGAGCAAAGGAGGGAGTAGGAGTGATAATTAGCGAAGACCTAACCGGAAAGGTGATAGGATGGAAAGGTATCAGTTCAAGAATAATGACTATAGATGTCAAGCTAGAAGAAAGAACTACATTCATACAGATTTATGCACCAACAGAAAATGACAACATACTGGAAAAAGAAGAGTTCTACATAAACCTACAACAGGTGCTCGACAAAGCTAGAGACAGAAGCAGACACACATTTATACTTGGAGACTGGAACGCCCGAGTGGGAAAGAACCCAGACAAAGGACATGGAGTTCTAGGAAGATACTGTACAGACAGAGTGTTAAACGACAATGGCAATAGGATGATTGACTTCTGCATAAGTAACGAAATGCTAATAGGAAATAGTTTCTTCAATCACAAACTAATACATAAAATAACTTTCATTGCAGAAAACAGAGAGGCCAAAAGTGAAATAGACTACTTCACATACACAAAGGGAGCAAACTACGCAGTATTAGACGTAAAGGTCATCCGAGGGGCAGAAATCCACTCAAATCACAAACTAGTAATAGCGGACACGAGATTCTATGTAAGAAAGGAAGTAGCGAAGAAAGGCTACGAGAAAATAAAAATAACTGAACTAAGAAAGCCCGAGAAAAAAACAGAATACGCACAAAAGTAGAGCGCAGATTACTAGAACACGAACAACAAGAGCACCATCAGGAGGTAGAATGGAACGTGGAAGCGAGATGTAATACTTGAGACAGCAACAACAATCTGTGGGAAAAGCAAAATATCACCTCGATACCAACGCACGAAATGGTGGAATGAGGAAGTAAAAAGGATAGTAATGGAAAAGAAAACAGCTTGGAAGAGATACCTACAGACCAAGAGAGAAGAAGACAGGTAACACTATATAACAAGGAGAAATGAGGCAAAAGAGGTAGTGAAGAGGGCCAAAGAGGAAGCTTGGGAAGAGTTTGGTAGAGAGATAGAGCAGAAATTCAAAGACAACAAAAACAACAAAAAGGACTTCTGGAAAACAGTTAAAGGCCTAAGGGGAACGCACAAACAAAAGGTGTGGAGCATTAGGAACGAAGAAGGAGAAGTCGTTACAGAACTGCAACAAATATTAGAAACATGGAAAAGACATTACAGCACAAAATTCAAAACACCAAACATACAAGAACAATACAACCCCATCAGAGTAGAGCAAGAAGAACAAGAAGATACAGAAAACGAAACAATAACTTTGGAAGAAACAGAAGAAGCAATAGCACACATGAAAGTAGGAAAATCTGCAGAAAAAGACGGAATAAGCCCTGAACTAATCAAATACGGAGGGGAGTGTATAAAGAAATGGATACACAAGATACGCCAGCAAGTATACGAAGGAGAAGGAATACCGAGGGATTGGGAAGAAAACATAATAGTACCAATCCACAAAAAAGGTAACACAAACGACTGTGGAAACTACAGAGCAATATGCCTGGCATCCTGCGCACAAAAGATCTACACCAGGATACTAGAAAAAAGATAAGGCATCACATAGAAGACGACCTATTAGAGGAACAAGCTGCATACAGAAAAGGCAGACAGACTCAAGACCACATATTTACGCTTCGCACAGTAATAGAAAAGACACTTGAAGGAAACAAAGAGCTACACCTGGCATTCATAGACCTCCTAGCAGCCTTCGACACGGTACCAAGAGCAACCCTGTGGAATTCAATGGAAAGAATTGACGTCCCGAGAAAACTTGTAGAAGCCACAAAACGACTATACGGAAGAACGAAAGGAACAGTAAGAATACAAGGACAAGAATCGGGGAAATTCTTGATGGAGAGGGGATAAAACAGGAGACTCCTCAGTCCACTACTATTCATTATCATGATGAATGAAATAGTTAAGAACAGCAGGAACCGAAACCTGAACACTAAACTAGGACACTGGAACATGGGGGCAATCAATATACAAAGCCTCGTCTTCGCAGATGATATACTACACATAGCCGATAGCCAAAGGAATCTACAACAAGCAATAAATAATTGGAACAACGAAATTAAAATAAAAGGAATGACAATAAATGCGAAGAAAAGCAAAATAATGAGAATAAGTAAGAACACAGATGAAGAACAAAGAAACCTGAACGTAAGATGTGAAGGAGAGCAATTGGAACAAGTGGAGAGCTATGAGTACCTTGGAGTAATAATAAGCCAAGACGGAACAGTAACAGATGAATTAAGGAACCGGACCTCCAAGGCGACTAGAGTATACTATCAGATCAACTCAACATTAATCAACAAGAAAGAGCTGAGCAAAGAGACTAAGCTCCACCTGTATAAAACAATATACTTACCTACATTAACATAAGGAATAGAAAGCATACCGCTACAAGACAAGAGCAAAAGTAAATTAACGGCTGCGGAAATGAAGTACCTGCGACGTATAGTCGAAAGAACAAAGAGGGACAGAGTGAGGAACATCACAACAAGAGAGGAGTTAGACCTAGAACTGCTAGTGGAAACACTACAGAAAAGACAACTAATGTGGTTTGGGCACGTGACACGAATGGGCGAAGAAAGGCTGCCAAGAAGGGTATTAGAGGCAAGAAGAGAAGGAAAAAGAGGAAGAGGAAGGCCAAGGCAAACATGGATGGAAACTATCAGGAAGGAAGTGGAAAGGAGGGGGAAAAGCATGGCAGAAGCTAAACAAATCGCTAGGGACAGGAAGAGATTTCGAAAATGGATAGAGGACCCGACACCTTAGGGTATAAGGGATGGACAAAGAAGAAGAAGAAGAAGAAGAAGAAGCAATCGTCTTAAGTATTTGCATATAAACAATCAGCAATATCACAAGTGATGATAAAATGATGTGTTACCAACAGCAAGTAAAAACAGTACTTAAACTGTTTCATTTATCTTCATGATGTCTAGTAGTGACTATGGGGAAACGCTATCCAACCGACAATAAGAATGGTTCAACGTTTTTAATTGAAAACATAATTAATGATCTATAGTTTAGGTCTGCTACGATTTTAATGTTTCATGTATGCAAAACACTTTTAAAAGCCATAAAAGATCACAATGCACTTAAAAATCATTCAAATTGATCCAGTGAAGTAGAATTTTTCTAAAAAATGTGACCGAAAGACTTAAAAAAATAACGTAGAGATGATTCACTTGGACACTATTTTATTACTTTTATTTTCTTTGTATATGTTCTGTTTAATTTTCTAAATTACATTACACACATCATGACTAAGATAAGAAACTAACGTCTAGAGGAACAACGTTACTGTCTAGCATGAGACAAAGGCATCTTTAAATATGTTTATATTTATTTAATTTGTTGCTTCAATATATATTACACTATTAGCTCTTAAAATACACAAAGTGGGCAAAACGCCCTTTTTCTGTATCAAATTGAATAAAAAAAAAGCATTATTAAAGTACGCAAAATTTATTTTTATTGGATAAAGCTTAAGACCGAAAGATTAATTTTAATGTGTTTTAAAGAAGATATCGATTACATTGCTAACTTCATTTTTTATGCACGGTTGAAGTCGTATTCTAAAATTCATCCTTATTCTTTCCGAATTTTGTTCATTCGTATAGTTTGAAAGATTTTAGGGGAAGACAAGACTGGTGGGCGAGCTGGCCAAGCGGAATTACCGCGTTAAAAGATCAGGAACATAAGATATATATCACACAGCACTTGGAGAGAAGCTCTTGCTGTCTAAGCTGTGGCTTCATCTTATTCAAGTCAAATGTTTTTCAGTTTAATAGCAACACATCGGCCTCCCTCGTCATAAAATTAAGAACCAATTATTTAAATTGTACTCATCACACGCCAAATAGTGACATGTTTGGTGTAAAAAGACCTTTCATGGATATCTCGTGAGTTATCTTTTCAAGTTTTCTTTATTAGCGCAACCCGAAAAGTGTAAATGCACTTCATCGTTAAAGGAAGCAATTGCGTCATGTGGTACGATTTCTACATTTCCAGACGTTCAGAATCCTTCGATGTTTTCTCCTGTTTGCGCAGTACTAAATCTTCGTCATCTTCTTCTCACTACAAAGCTAGTACTTCTAAAGTTTTCTATTCCAACAAAATCGATTTTTAATGAGAAAAAGAGGTTGCAGGCGCAAGTTGAAAGCACGTTATGTAGCCGCAACAGTCTCATTGTTCCGAATGTACGCCTCAACAGCAAAAACTCTCTGTCCGGTCCTCGATGATATGCTGGCTATTAAAAGGGCCTCTAGGCAAATCGCTTTCTCCATCCTCTGACTACCCTTGATTTCACAAGCTTCTCTTAAAAGTAAGTAAAGAGTACTATAGTTTGTATTCTGATTACCTATACCGCTCTCCGGGCAGATTCTTTTAAAAAAGTTACTTTTGCAACCAAAAATTAGAATTTTTTAAATATTAGTGTTTTGTTATAATTGGTGATATTTAATATTGACTCTGAGAGCATTTTAATTAGTAGATATTTTTTTGCTTTGGGATGATACTTCTTTTTCATTATGTTTTTATAATTTTAAAGAAACAAAAATAGATTTAGTTCTAGTAATCTAAATAACCATCTATAGGTGATAAAAACCTGTAAAAAAAGAGTTCCCACATCAAATGTACAAGTATATTTGCATTTGCATTATTGACAGGATAATTTTAACGATCTTCGATCATTTAAAAAGTCTGTATGTCTTGATTAAAGTACTCGCGTTACAATAGATTTTCTTTAATGCTGTCTTAATAATAATTAATGTACACTAGAGCCTCGATGACAAGACGTTATCTTCTGAGGCAGCCCTAGCCCCAACATAATTGCTCCATTGTATTTATCTTCATGTACACCTTCCAAATATAATTATTGTTGTTTGTGTAGAAGATGATTACGTAAAGTGGACTTTTTGGTGGGTACAGAGAAACATAGCCTCGTAGCACGACGCGTACGTAGCACTTATAGTGCTTTACATATTTCTCTGACATGAATCTAATACCAACTGAATCTTTTGTGACAAAAGCATCAATGATAAAAACTTCCTTTATCGACTCACAAAAGAATTAAGGCGACACCTTTTATCAACTGCTAATTATGACTAACTTAACTGACTGTACTAGAGTATCTTTATGTATTGTAAAGATAATATTAATTAACATAGAAATATTTAAGAATGGTATCATCAAATCTCTCATCAATCATAATATCCTTTACTTACTACTAAGCAATGATGTCAGTGTAAGGAAAATTGTAACATCTGAACAATTTTGTATAGACCGTGCAATGTTATCTATAAGTTATTGGATTTGGCAAAACGCTACTATTTTAGAAGAATAAGAAGGGGATCTAGAATGCAAAGATACACATCAGGTAGTCTAGGCTTACTAAAATAAGATTTTGCTGTTTGAAGGCCTAAAGGCCATTGATATCATCCAAAGTACTAATTTTTAAGGAGGAATCATGAAATTAGCTTGGTGATGATACTAAGTACAATCTATGCTAAGAAAATGTCCTTGTGCAATGAATTTATAAAATTATATAATAATAATTGTAAACTTGCGAACTAAGAGGTTAAGATTTTTATATGTTCACCACTGCGTCCAGTCGTCACGCACCATCTTTGATGCGAGGCGATGTGGCAATCACCGCGCCTTAAACGAACGCCATTATTACCTTTTGTACGAAGTGAATTCAGGTTTAATTTTTAGTGATTGGGTAGGCCACCCGCAAAATCATATACCATAACATACATTTTCATAGCTTAAAAGACAATTGTGAATATAGGAATGACCTATGCAGCCTCGCCCCTACATAACTTTTATAATAATCAGATTTGTCTTTTTACTTTGACAATTCTTGTCATATAAATAATTAAATATAATTTTAGAAGCAGCTAATCCAAATTGTAAAAAATTCTTTAATCATATGTAACAAGTGGGTAGAAAACAATTTTTAAAACGATATAAAACTGACTGAAAGTTGTTCTGTTATTGATATTAATTTTGCGCAGCACTTCTTTCGGAAAAACGGAAATACTTGGCAAATGTATAATTTCGTCAGCACTGCTGAAAATTTTCTGAAATAAAAATAAAAATATTCGCAAATCTTAAAGACGTCAGACTAAGGCTACAAATAATGTCTCTTTTATCTTGTACTGTTTTTACAAAATATATAATTTTTGTTATTGCAATTCTAATTTTTTATTACATATATCGCTTAATATTTGTGAGATGTATTACGTATTCTGTAGTCCTCCCCTCCATTTTGCATATTTGTCGTTCCATCTTTTATTGTTTTGATATTGAATAGACTTGATTATAATTGTTTTATATAAATTATTATTATATATAAATCTTTACATTTGCCATCTTTTCCAATAAAATTGGTAAAACGATAAAGTGATAAGCGGAAAAATTAGTATTTGAAGAAAAATTTCCATGCGCCACTTTTAGCTGACCTCTTGATACACACTTTTCAAAAAAAATGTAACTTTATTTTTTATTTAAAGTTCTCCCACTTTATCTCTAATAACATTATATGTACCCAAATTTTAACAATTGAATAACTTAAACTCCGTCTAATGCTTTGAAAATTGTTTCCTGAGACTGATCTTTCTATGTAAGGGCGATATGAAACCTATATGGGGGTTTATCCATAATGTGCGATTGACATTCAATATTGTTCACGTTTATTGTTTTATTGGTAACTGTTCAGTATCTTGACACACTTAAAGCGGCCATTTTATAAGAACGGTTATAGTACAAAAATATGTTTTGCCCCAAAGGAAACGCCATAACTCGTCTATAAGCACTGCACTTATTACAACCCTTTGGATGTCCTTAACAAGCTCACAAGTTGTTTTATACAAAAGATTTTGTGGTTAACTTCTTATACTTACTCTAATAACCTATACATTTTATCTACAACATATAGGATGATTGCAAAAGTTCATGCCCGATTTTATAGATTATGTTGCTTATAGGAAATAGCGCATTTGTTTTGATGTGTGTGAGTGTCATTCGATTTGTAAATGATATACAAACAATCACGCCCGTTTCTTGCAAAAAACGTTTTACAAAGTTTATGTGCTCGTGCAGTAGGTCCATGGAAATAGGAGACGAAAAAGTGCATTTGCGGCATGTGAAGTATGAATTCAGAAAGGGCCCGAGTGTTGGAAAGGCAAAGAAATATTCAGACTGTTTATTTAGACCGTCCTCCTGCTCTGAAGAACTATCAAAAAGTGGTTCGGACGGTTTCGGCAAGGTAATTTTTCAATGGAAGGTGAACCTCGCTCTGGTCGACCTTCTGGCCTTGATGACGACGTTGTGCGTACTCTAGTGAATTATGACTGAGGTGATAGCTGAGAGGCTAAACATTGACAAATCCACCGCGTTTCGCCATTTAAAAAAGCTTGATACCTGGGTACCGTACTGTTTAACGGAAAGGAACAAATTAGACCGGATAAACGTGGCTTTTTCACTTTAGGCACGGAACGAAAATGAGCCGTTTTTGGATCGACTGGTAACAGGCGATGAAAAGTGGGTCCTTTACAACAATGTGCAACGAAAACGCACATGGAAACAAACCGGCGAAGGTGCAGATCTTGTTGCAAAAGCTGGTCTGCATCCAATGAAGGTTTTGCTGTGTGTTTGGTGGGACTGCAGGGGATAATTCATTTTGAGCTTTTGAGGCGCGGAGAAACAATAACAGCAGACATCTAGTGTCAACAATTAGCCAGACTTGATGCTGCTATTAGTGAAAAACGTCCTGTTTTGGCCAATAGAAAGAGTGTCATCTTTCACCATGATAATGGTAGGCCTCATGTGGCTCAACAGACGCTAAAAAAACTGCAGGGGTTGAAATGGGAAGTCCTGCAGCATCCTCCATACTCGCACCTTCAGACTTTCATTTGTTTAAAACGACTTAGTTCTTAGTACAAGCTATCGAAAACCACCTTACAGACTTTTTTGACAACAAACTGACCTCATTCTATAAGAATGGTATAGAAAAACTTGTAAATAATTATAAAACCATCGTGGAAAAGAATGGCAATTATATAATTAATTGATAAAACCCTTTTATTTAAAATAAAGAATATGTAATAATTTATAAAATCCGGCAAGAATTTTTGCAATCATCCTATAGTTAAACCCTTCTAGCCCTTTTTTACACACTTTAAAACCGAACATTTAATAATTAATTTGGATAGAACACATCTTGGTTGGTGCATGCAAGATTGTTGTTTATCAAGTTACGTATAAAATGTGCACCACGACATGACTACAAAAGAAACTAAAAGGGTCGTAGATGAGTATCCAGAAACATTATCATAGAATAATTCACGGATGTACAAAAACATCAGAGTCTTATTTCAAAGAGTAGTAAGAAGGGGTAAATGGGTTGTATACAAGCTACAAACAGTCGAAATAAGTTCCCTAACTGATAACAAAGATACAATTATCCCTTCTTCTTATAGTGTTTCTGGATAATCATGGCAAAAATGAATGGATCATTTGCGTTCCTGCTGTAAAAACCCCTCAAAAACAAAATGACTTTAAATACCTGTTATATTCTAGCTCTTACTGTTAATAGCTTAGGATTTATCAACTTTCTAGCTGTATATCGCTACTCGTGTAACTAAGAACCTTAAATACAAATTTGTGGCCTTTACAACACACTTTGAATGTCTGTTTTAATGCACTTAATCCTTCCCCAAAGAATTATGAATGTAAAAAATATCAATTAATAAGACAAATGTGGCCACGTTTTCATTTGATGTACTATACATTTCTCTGTTCAAATGTGATCTAAACTATCCCTTTTCTTCAAAAACATTTTTCATTCAACAAATCACATCTACAATCAAATCTATCTTCAAATTGGTTTGACCCAAAAATAGTGTAACTTGTTGCTTAGGTCCACTGATTAAGGTTGGACACTAGCAAAAAAACAAAAATATAATACAATGCAGTGTTTGGATAACACAATTAGTAACAAACCATCTTTCAAGTTGCTAAAAAGTCAGATACAAGAAGAAAAGTAATAATATTTAAAATGCAAATCTTACAAAACAAAAATTAAAAACCAAACGTCTACTAAAAGTAAGATTCAATACATTATAAAATGTGTCTACCAAACACTGCATGTTTAATAACAACTTTGGAATACACTTACTTGAGGCATGAAATAAAAATCCTTTTCATTAGAATCGTCTGGCTGAGCATGCATCAACGTTGCTAGACAAGTATGAGCCTTACTTGTAGAAAATATTTCACCTGCGATTAAAAAAATTCTGAACTAAACTCTCATCACCCTGTAGAACAAACACAACCATTTTCGCAAATGTTCGTGACGAAATTGTTGGCCGTTATCGAAGTGGAGTTCGAGCTGTCCGCCGCTGCGCAAAGCGCCTCGAAGCTGTTCACCAGCTTCTCAATGGAAATCCCATGTGGCGGTCTATGGTTCACGTACAGCTTCACGAAGTCTTCAAAGGACACCTCTTCGTTTAACACCTTCGTCTCGTCATAATCGCGGTACCGTATGTCTATAATCATACTCTCAATCTAACAAAACATTGTTATCAATAACCCCAACGAATTTTAATTTTAGTACACCTCGTATTCCGTAGGGTAAAACCCACAAGCTCGCATCAGGTCAGGCAGCTCCGTGACGGGAATTTGGTCGCTGACCATGCGGGGCAATACGGTGTTTTCGCCTTGGTGCAGGATCTGCATGTAATAGAAGAGGTCCTGCATCTCTTTGAACAGCCAGCCGTTCATGCCCCCCTCGATTAGGCAGTAGTATGGCTCTAGCTCTATTCCCCCCAACTTGATCATAAGTTCCACTGAACTGTTTTACATAAAAATACATGTAATTATTTAATTTGACTGTATTAATATAAACAAAGTTAAAATTTTTAATGAAGATTAATTTGATAACATGTTCTTGGAAGTCAATGATCAAAACTATAAAATAAGTTGGCTTCAAGACATTTCGATTGGCAACTTTTTTACTTTTTTATTATTCTCTGTTTGTGCTCTCTTTCTCTCATATCTTTTATATCCTTCCAATGTTATCTTATATTTCCTCCTACCAGTCCACTATCTCAATATTACCATTATTTAAGTTATTCTTGTTCCCCTTATTATTTATTGAAACGTTTCTTCTAATTGTAGACTTTTTTGTAAGCCAAATATGGCTTTTGTGTTAATTGTTTCTCGGATAAAAAGAATTTTACATTTTCCTTACTAATTTTCTTTTCTGCAGCTCCTCGAGTAGTTTTTTAACTTTCTAATATATTTTCACTATTTCTTAACTTACCTTTACCAGCATTATGATTTCTACAAATAATATCTATTGCAAATTGCTTAGAAAAACCTTTTGAAATAAACTTTGCCATCACTCAATTGACAGACAAAACCTTTTCTTGCCCTAACGCTCTATTATGCATATGTTTCTAAATTTTATACACTTAAACTAGTAAAACAGTGGTACATAGGATATTTCTTTTTAATTACTCCTACAAAGTCTGCTCTGGCTACCAAGATAGGAAAACAGCTAAAGCTGCAGCTCGACTTATTTTATATGCTGTCAAGTACCCAAATTGAACGAAAAGGGCTACAAAACAAACTTAACCGTTCTATCGGCGAATGATAAAAACCAAAAGACTAACAATAGTTGTACTTTTAATAGAAGAAAACGGCAAAAGAATATAAATGAGTGTAACTAGGATAACAAACAACGGCAAAATCAGTACCAGGTAGAGACTTCAAAACAATATTGAATAATACTGATAATAGGACTCTTCTAAAAGTAAAGTAATTAAGGTGGTCCAGATATTAGAATTAAGGATGCCACCTAGCAAAAAAATTGCAGTAACAAACCAATATATGGAGAAAAAAGTGATAGAGGTACCATCAAGAGAATCAAAAAAAGACAAAAAAACAAGATGTAAAAAATAAAATAAAAATAACAATAGCAGCTGCCATCATTAAACATGATAGCAAGATTTACGCAGATCTGAAAGAGGTAGGAGGCAATTCATAGATTCCGCAAGCGGCTGTTAAACTATAAGAAAAACTAAAAAAGAAGATTGATATTAAAAACAAAGTTAAAAGGAAACAACAATACCATAAAAACGTTATTGAACAGTTAATAGAGAGGGCCACATTAGAAATTTCAGTAATAAAAAAAATGCGGAAAAAACTAGAATATCTACAAGAATAGAATAGAGAAAGGCAAAAGCCTACAAATTGGAGACCTTAGACCTAATTACGACAAGAAGCAAAACGCAACTATATCAAGTAGCAGTATATTGTCACACTTCCTCTTGAAACAGTGACGCATAAGGTGAAGGAGTAAATATAAAACAATACAAATATTAAATGCACGGGTATGAGACAACAAGACGTATGAACATATATGCGTAAACTGTGCAAGAGGAAGCTATCTTGCGAAACATGTAAAACACTACTTTATTGTTTCTTATACAAAAAAAAGGGCACGGTGCAAAGATCCTAATCCTCTGCAGAACATTGGAAACGCAAAGAATATTAAGAATAAAGAGAGAGGCATTTGTATTATAACGTGCTACCAAATAAATTAGTGAGTAATAAACATACTTCAAATTAACATCAACAAATCAGAATAGTCCACAATCTGTTGTAATGGACTATAGCAACTCAACAACTTGATATTGGGATAGTCATCCAACCCAATGTTAGAATTAGGCGATTCTGAATAGAGACAATGATGCAATTGTATTGCAAATATTGACTTAATTGTAAATTAATGAGTTGGTCATACATAAAGCCTTTAATGTAAAGTAAACTGGATTAGGGGCATGAAAAGGCAAATTTTGTTAGAACAAATAATACGAAATGAATTGAAACATAGAAACGGTGCTACCTGCACAAGAAGAAAAATTGGCTCCCATATTATTATCACGATAACCAGTTCAAACATAGCTAAGAAGGTAAAATATTGGACGGTTCTAGGTAAACAAGATTTCTCGAACCATTAGTACGAAATGTACGAATAGTAAAAAAAAGCAAAATATAGAACCAATAAATAGGAAAATAAAGAAATTCAGTGATCTAAAACAGAAAGAGATAACAAAAATATATATAAGAGAAAAGAAAGAAAGCAATGTTTGCAAAAGAAACGGGAGAAAACAAACAGCAAATAGAACGCCACCGAAGAAAAAGAAGCAAAGGCAAAAGAAATACACCAGAGTCTTGATAGCATTAAGAGTAAAATTAAAATGATCTAAAGCACCAACAAGTTACAAAAAAGCTAAGAACCAAGAAGAAAAGGAAGGCAGTTGGAATATGAGATGCCACACAAGATAAGTAATATTGACACTACGTATTTTACAAAAGGAAAAGTAATAAATATTAATAATAAGCTTAAAGACCTAATCACGTGTCAGAATAAGTATTAAAAGGCATTATAACCGAGAACACGTATAAAACTAGTAATTACAAAGAGGCCAATAAAAAATTACCTGGAAAGTCAAAATCAGCAAAACCGGTTTTTACTCTAAATAAGAAGAAGCAGGTCAGACAATTCACAAACTGTAGGCCATTTTATGCTAAATAGACATAACTGCATAATTTTTTGGCAGTTGATTTTGAATCACCTAAAGAAGAACATTGAATCTAATGAGAGATTAGTACCGTAGCAGTATAACTATAGAAGGAATAAATCAACCATTGAGTGGTTAATGTGGTACAAAAGTAGCAATCTAAGCAAATGTGGTGAACGAGCAAACTATGCGTGCTAGTGACTTTTGAAGTAATTCGAAAATCAAATTTAATTTTGTCCATTGTTTCCAAGATTATTAAAAACTTTGAGTGGTTTAAGTAACCAAAAAAATTCAATAGTAGTCTAAGTACCAAACTTTCTTTATAATTTCCTTTAAAATCCCAACCCAATTCAAATCTCAATCTTCTTCTCTTATATCTTATCTTCTCGATAACGTTTGCATAAATTTTTTTTGGCCGTAGCTATAGTTAATTTGATCTTACTATAGTTCTTACAAACCAGAACGTTTATATTACTTTTGATCTCACCGCACTTTTTCACTAACAAGGATCTCGACATTCTTCTTTTCTTTGGATAAAACCATGACAGATTAAGATTATAACAAGCTAAACATCGAACACTAATATCTAAAACTAATACTTAAAGATATACGACTCTAATTTCATGGAAAAAACTGGCACATAAAAATATTCAACACAAAAAAGTGCCAAAAGCTCAGTATGACTGCGCCAAACGATTCTGCATACGCGCTATGTTCAGAATTAAGCACAAGGGCCTGGTTTTGATTTCAAGTTACCTTCGACGGATAACATGTGAATTGGTCACACTCTTATCTAATATAATAATCAATAAATAATCTACTTATCAATAAGCTTATTATAAATGATTTTTGTTACTAGATATGACCGATGACTAGGTCGATATAACTGGCGTTTGCTGGTAATAGTCATATTCATGGATGGTGATGACTTTACATCACCTGACGACAATGCACCATCTAAGTCAGCAAGTGGTACACGCAATAATCTGCTTCCACACCAATTAATGATTCTGACTATATTCCATAGCCAAACACCTTTGGTCGTCCAGTACTCCTTTCATGTTTCATCGAACATTAATAGCGAGATTATAGCTATCTCGTTTTGGAAGATGACGAATCTTATGTATATAGAATCATTATCCAGAAGACCAATTACATCAATAAAACACTTTTTAGCGAAAGCAGATCGGGGCTGGTAGTGATGATAGAAACAAGAATCTAAGGCGAATGCGAAAGCTCGTATTTCAGAAATTCGTTGCAACTGCCCTTCAAGAGATTGTTATTCACGATACTAGCATATCTTAACCACACCATGTAGCATGCAGTCTGGAATGGTTCATGATTTTTGGTGCAAAAACCGCAGTTTTCATAGCTAAAAGCAAGCATGTCATTTGTAAAACTGCCAGCTTTAGTAAATAGTGAAAACGGAATGTCGTACGGTAGAGTACTTTGATCAGTTAGGAATTAACTACAAGAACTGGTAAACATATAATGACGTTTTGTAGTCACAAAGTCCAAAAAACTGAACAACCAATGAATTCAACGCCACGCAGTTATATTATCCTACCTGTTGTTAATGCGAATGGCGTATTCTTTAACAAGAGGCAAAAGAAATCTCAGATGATGTCCTACAAGCAAGCCTCTTAATTTAATTCTGTAACCAAGTCCGATATAATGACTCACACTATTTTTACCAATCTTTTGAATGTGATTTTGATGCAAAAATAATCTAAAACTGCAAAAGTGCTTCTCATGCTTCGGGATAAAAAAGTGGGATAGAAATAGCCAAAATGCCTCGGATCAAAGCGCCAGGTACTATCAGCTTCTTAATTTCTATGGTTTCCGACAAATAAGAGGATTTTTAAACAATTTCTGGTTTCTGATTAGAGCATGGAGGAGGAACTATGTCATATTTCAACAAAACCATAACTCGCGTCTAGTGTCTATAATATAGAATCAAGCTTTTTCCCTTACAATCTGTGTCTCGTGAAAATTTTCACTTTTAAGGCTGCCCACAAGCACCTGTAGCTTCCTGCCTGCGCATTGATCTAATAAAATGTGGTTATCCCAGTTGCCATAACGACTAGCATATAAGATAAACTTGGCAAGGATGCTATTATTGTATGAAACATTTTTTTACTGTACAAATTTTTTCCATGAACTTTACGATTTTAGATGAACTTTTTAGTTCAATGTTTAGCTCATTTTGATCTTTCAATCTATCAAAATCTCATCTCAAAAAGAGGGAAATCGCGTACAAGCCGCTTTTAAGTTTGAGTACCACTTATTTGTTTAACTTAACCACATCTTTAAGAGTTATCAGTCTTCCTGAGCTTGGAGTCGGTAGGTTGCCATCCTTCATTTGAGTGCTGTGTTTGATACCACTTTTTCCGATCTTTCCTATGCTTTTTGTTTCGCTGAATTTCCTGTAAATCTCTCTTCCATTCTGTCCTTATCTTGCTTGGTCTTCCTATTCTATTCTTTCCCTCTGGTCTTGCTTGAAATGCTTGTTTCGTCATTTTGTCCCGGCCATCCTATTTTTTTAACATTTACTGCCTTTACCCCTAACTGCTTTCCGTATGTTGTGTTCAGAATCTGGTCTTGCCTTGTTTTCCCTTCAATTTTTGCCCAAAACCTCATTTCTGTACTTGTCAGATTATCACATTTCTGTTATTTATCTGTGATCACCTCCGTGATCAGTTCCGTTAGTCATCATTGGATACACTATTTTTTCACAACTTCCACTTTCGTATCTTTTGGTATTTCAGCTTTTTTTATAAGGGTGTTTTTATAGCGATAAACGGCTATGCCTTTCTTTATTTCGTCGTCTATCCTTTCAATTCTACTGATATATGTTTCCAGATATTTCAATGTATTTACCTACTTCACTTCTTTCTTTTTGTTATGATTTAGTGCCTTCTTCATTTGTTGCTATAACCATCGCATTTACGCTGTGTTAATATACATGTTTGCTTTTTACATTTAGGTTGTGTTTTAATTCTACCTCCATTTCTCCTAAGATCACAATATCATCCGCATATAGTAATTGAGAGACTACATTTTTTACTTATTTTTTTCTTTCTTTTACTATTTCGTCTATGACTAATGTAAATAGTGTTGGGCTGAACATACACCCTTGTCTTAAACACTTCGTTGATTCAAAAGCATTGACATTTGTTGTCTTATTATATAATATTACAGCCAGACCTTTTTCAGGTCTATGTAGCATAAGTAAGATTTTCTTTCTTATTTCCATTTCTTTCCTGCCATACAATTTTCTTCCTTTCATGGAACAAAAATTATTTTCATATAATTTCGAAAAAAGCAAGCCTTTAAATTAAAATTCGACCAGTCTTCTATATCACACCAAACATTTGTCTTGTCTAAAACTTCATCATATTTATGTTTTCCGATTAAATTATTATTAAATGCTAATGCGTTTATCTATCAATTAACATAATCAGTAGAATACAATTGCAAGTGCTTTTAACTTACAAAATGTTTATGTGCCACATCAAAACGCAGTTGTCTGCTTCCCCAATGGTAAATAAAAATTTTCCACTGCAGCAGGTGCGAAAATTCAACAGCTACAACCAAGTTGCTCAGCAACAATGCAATTGTAAATAATGTTAAATTACTTTTACTGGATGCCCCATGGTTCCGACATATCTAAACGGGTTGCCATCAGCAGGCAGTTTTTGAACGCCGACGTAATTATCGTTCGCGAAAATCATGTAGCAATTATCATGTCCCGGTAAAATCTGTAAAACCAAATTCATTACTCAAGGATTTAATTTTGCATTTTATTACGTCATGTTATTTATAGGATGGTCCCTGTAGCACTCATACGCCGGCCCTAAAGCTAGTGACCGAACTAGGAAAGTTTTGTCGTGCACCAGCTTGTATTTGTACTGAAAAATAATTTCAGAACACATGAAGGACTACAACAACCCAGGTACCTACCTGGTTATCAGAGATAAGGAAATATCTATCGGGGACGTTTTTCTTCGCTGGGTAGTATGTAAAGAGAGCGGGATCGCGCTTTGTTCTATTCGTTCGCTGGCTGACACTACTAATTCACCGTAACCACTAACGTGACAATAAAAGAAAAGTTGAGTACAGGTTTTTTACAATTCAAATTATCAATTTTCAGATTATGTTTGTAGCGCCGTACCTACTTTCCAAATTGTACTCTACCAAATACCTATCTTCCCCAATAGTAAAGAGTCTAGGTGGCAAGTATGGCGAGAAAAGTACATCGTGAATAGGCTTGTAATGGGGTCTCAACTTTCCAACCATCTCCCATTCTCCCTTTGAGGATATAAACTTCAAAATCACTAGCGTGGAGTTTGTATCCTACAACAGTACGTGTTAAATTACAAGATAAGTAACCAACCAGCGTACATAATAAGCAAAGTATCTGGAATCCGGAGAAAAAACCATCTTCACAACTTCGCCTTTGCTGAGACAAAGCGATCCAGAGAACTTTATATGAAGGCAGACTGGATCTAGAAACCATATGCTGCCGTTGGTTCTGCCGCATACAAGGTGATACCCTGAGGTTAATCAAAAATGTATCTTATGTATGTTACTTATCTATTGCTAACCTTTCGGGGAGAACTTTATGGTTGTTACTAAAACTATCTTGCTAATATCGTACTCGTCAGTTTCTTCAGGCAGTGTTTGTTCAGCTATCAACTCTTGGTTCATATAATTGTACAAAGCGATGTCGCCATTCACGTAACTAACAACCAAATGTGGCCTAAAATGTGATTTATCATTAGTCAAATAATCAAATGAAGAGAATTCCAAGTAACTTTACTTTGAATAGTCTTATTATGACTATTATTATGATACTTGTAACATTTTTGTTTAATGCTGTAAAAACTGTAGAACGCAAATTTATTAAATGAATGAAACTACAAGCGATTTATTGTTCTTATTCAAAAAAAATGACGCAAATAAACAACTTGTATCTTCATACTCATTTTTTTTTAATTTCTTGTATGACAAAATTAATTTTCTTGCTTGCACTATGGTATATTCATCTTTCCTCTTTTTTCTTTTAAATTTGTCTCAATTTCTTTACAACGACAGCCTACTATTGTTTTCTTTCTCCTGTATCCTCCATTATTATGTTTTTTATTTCATCTCTTATTTACTGTCTCTGTTAAGTTTGCTGTATTTCCTTCAGATCTATTAATACTGCTTTTGTCCTAGGGTTTTTATTTGATCATCATTTTAATACGCAGATAGCATCGTTTTCTTAAGTTACACATTACACATTACTTTGTTTATTAATTTTCACGTTTAGAATATATAAATATAAAAATGGCAGAAGCTAAACAAATCGCTAGGGACAGGAAGAGATTTCGAAAATGGATAGAGGACCCGACACCTTAGGGTATAAGGGATGGACAAAGAAGAAGAAGAAGAAGAATATATAAATATAGATTAGTCACAAACGTTTTTGTCTATTTTAAAAATACTTTTTATCCGTTTTTCTAATAATTGCTCTTACTAATTATGTTTATCCACATATTATTGTTTCTCCCCATTAATTAATAATGATTTTATTTAACAGTTTGGATATACGTGAAACAAAAGATATCAAGGGATAGTTATTCAGTACGTTCAGTACTTTTATTGAGTAACATGAGTGTTGCGCATAAATTTGAATTATTTAATAGATTTCTCGTTTCCGCACATTTGCTAAATAACAATATTAATTTTTGTATTACAAAGTGCGTTCAAGTTCTAAAACCTACAAATTTTCTTCAAAAAAAGTATTTATCTAAGAAAGTTGCAACTCCTGTTACTTCTTAACGCAAAGACGTACACATTTTCTGTAACGCCGTCACCATGATTCCCCGGCTGCTGAGAACACTGCCCCTGGAAAATCGCTGGTGCAACAGCGGCTCGATTGGAAAATGAGCGGCTACAGAGAGTGTCTTTCACTCTACAGATCTTACCGAAATGCCGCATTTAGATGCGATATCACGCACACCTAATCGACCGTCTCCCATAACAGCTTGCTCTACTCGCGTAATCATGGTTTCGGTCCGGTTGGTTCGTGGCCGAGACTGCTTCGATTCATTATCGTACAACTCCCGACCTTCTTAAATTGTCGCACCCACATATTTTTAACATCCATCACGCATTCACCGCATGTTTCACTCAATTGGCGACAAATTTCGATGGATGTTCACTACGCAACAGAAGGAAACGGATAATTACACGTTGTTCTTGAACACTAAACGTCGCTTTGAAGTATAAAAACAACACTCACTGCAGTGGCGGTAATTCGACTTGTGTACTGGTGCTGCCATCTATATTACAATTTCAAAAATATTTCCCGCATCTTTCTACTTGCTCTCACTGCTGAAAAGAAAATTTAAAGACCTTAGAACTTGAACGCATTTAGTATTTAGTCTTTTCCCTTTTTCAATACATTTACCAACAGTCTATACATTCATGCTATTTTATTGCTTTTATGTAATTTAGTGTAGTTATATTTGTTTCTTTATTATGTATAGCATATTTTCTACATTAGCACTTAATTAAATATTACTTATTTTTTACAATTGCCTGGAAGACAATTTTTGTTTAAATAATTTTTAATAATACTTCCTTGTTGTCGTTTAAACTGTCGTTTGTTAATTTCACTTAACTTTTTACTGCTTTGGATTTGTTATTTATGTTTCCTACAATTTCCTCTATTTTTTCCTCAAACTTATTTTATTTTATCTTATTTTGTAGTTTTTTTAAAATTGCCATTAGTTTCTACGTTGGTTCCCTACACAACTTCAGCAATTTACTTTTCTTTTTTTGTAAAGAGGACCTCAGTTTTATCGATTCAGATTTCATTGTTACTACTTTTTGTTTTTAATTACATTAATGTTTTTATGCCCTGAAACTTACCTTTTATAATTTTTTATTTTATTTTAAATTTTTATTGATATTACACACTCACTGCACCCTATATATTCCTATATATCCTATTTATTATTTTGTTTAGCGATGAAGCTCACTTTTGTTTGAATGGATACGTCCATAAACAAAACTGCCGTATTTGGAGTGATGGTAATCCTCAAGTGTATGTTGAGACATCGTTACATCCAGAAAAACTGACTGTTTCGTGTGCTTTATGGGCTGGTGGAATCATTGATCCGTACTTCTTTAAAAACGATGCTGGTCAGAACGTTACAGTCAATGGTGACCGCTATAGAGCCATGATTACTGACTTTTCGTTCATCAATTGAACAACCATGATGTGCAGGAGCTGTGGTTTCAACAAGACGGCGCAACATGTCACACAGCTCGTGCCATAATTGATTTATTGAAGGAAACGTTTGGTAACCGCATAGTTTCACGTTTCGGACCGGTGAATTGGCCTCCAAGATCGTGCGATTTAACGCCGCTAGACTATTTTCTGTGGGAATACGTGAAGTCGCTAGTCTACGCCGATAAGCCCGAAACGATTGACCAGTTGGAGGACAACATTCGCGTTATTGCCGATATACGGCCACAAATGTTGGAAAAAGTCATCGAAAATTGGACCTCCAGATTAGACTACGTCCGAGCCAGCCGTGGCGGTCATATGCCAGAAGTCATATTTAAATTATAATGCCAGAAGATTATCTTCCGAATAAAGTGAATTTCATGTCAATTGAAAAAATTCATCTTTGTTTTATTCCATTTCAAAGTTCTATACCTCTATAAAAAACACACTTTACAAAGAGGGCAACCATTCCCCAGCACAGAGCCATTACATTTTATCTAAATACTGATCTACGTTCAAACTTACAGTTCAAAGTTATAGGGCAAAATTGTCTGATATTTCTTTTTTGACTGCACTCATAGAGAGAGAGCTCTTTTTACTATCATAGCTCAAAAGAAAACCAACAGCTAGGAGACTTGAACTTATAATGTGCCACCAATCCTTGTGCCATATTACAAAACTTTCCTAGTATGCTAAATATTTAAGTTGTATTATGTTGTCAGGCAATTATTTCCTTTGCATAAAGGCGTTTGATTTTATTTTTAAATACTTTTAGAAAAGTTCTAAATTTAACTTAATTAGAACATCCTATTTTAATGTTATTTATTTTATCGTGATTGTGCGTGCGGTAAATAATCCGATACGCCATAAAAATGTATCTTTATTGCCTCCACCTATGACTGCACTCTAGATCTCTGTAGAATTTGTACTCGGCGCGATCATTTCTATTTTTCTTGTGAAGTCGCTTCCAATATTCACCTTATTGACTGTTCTATATTTGGTTATCTTTGTTTTTATAGATAATGAGTAATGTATTTCATTTTTGCCTCCAAGTTTGTACTTATCCATGTCTTTTTCCTTCTGTAGGTTTTTCTATGGAAGTAAATATGCTGTAACGAATTTCCCCTCCGTAGCGACCGCTGTGTTGCGGATATAATGCCTTCTAGCAATACAGCTACCGTACACGTGCGATTATTTAAATAAGGCACAGGTTTCAGATGTTTCCGGTCCAGTATTTCAGATGTTTCGCCGCCCTTCTGGTAGATTCAAAGTAGGCATAAATATCGAGCAGTGAAGCGAGTTCAAGCGCGGGCACAACATAAATAGTGTGTAATTTTACGTTATTTATTGTATGCGTTGCATACAAGCGATTCTGATCGGCTGTAAATAAAAGAAATAATGATAGTAAATTTGCATGTCTTATTTGCCACTGTACAGAACAGAAACGTTACAACTCATTGGCTATAACTTTTATGGTTTCTACAAAACTATTAATGTGTTTTCGTTCATTTTTTGTTACGACACTGAATTTGCTAATTTTTTTACTTTTATTGAAATGGCCATTTCTTTTTGCATCAAAATCACCTATAATTAACATACACTGACAATGAGTCTTTATATATTTTTTATCAAATCCTACGTATACTTGAATAATTTTTGTTTTACAATTTTTATTATGTTCATTACGACAAACACACCATTGGTTAAAATTTAACACATAAATAATGTCAATGACTAAAAAACCTAAACAATAATAAAATAAATCACTTAATAACCATTATCCTTATATTACTTTACAGCGGACTTTGTTGTGATTGAATTATCGATTTAAAAAATGTTATTGTGTTTTTAAATGCAGTAGTTTTTTAAATAATTTCGTCTATAATTTTTTTTAATTTAAAAATAATAAATGTATCAATCAAAGTAAATAAGAAAACATTAATTTTCTAAATAGTCGCAAGCAAATTGATACATACACAGAGTTTATAAATTTTGACAAAAAACAAGTTACAACAAATTTTGGTCGAAATGTCATAGAAATTCGATATAAAACATAAACAAGAAATTACCTTCATCAAAAACTATAGCAACAGGTTGAGTACAACTGAAAAGGATGTAAATGTTACAAGGATCATGAGCACTATACTTAAACAAAGCAGAAGCGCTTCTCGTATTAGGCAACCAACTATACAGAAAGTTGCACAGGTAAATTATTGCAATAAAATTATTATATTTACTTTCTCATATATATTGCATTCAAAAACATTAAAATCAAATAAAAGTTCAAGTTTTCTTATATGTATACGACAAAATAAATAGATATAAAGTAAGCGTTTACACTATACGCGTCAATTTAATCGTCACACGACGTTTACTTTATATAAAATCGATGGGTTGTCTGAAAAATCACATGCGTACACAAAATAAATAATCTAGATAAGTAGCAAAGAAGCAGCATTATTGCTACTGCTACTATAAAATCAAGCTTTCAATAAGACGTTTTCATTAACATTTTCAAGTGCTTTGTAAGTACTTTAAAATTATTAATTACATAAAAAAAATAAATCATGTTCCTGACATTTGTCACCCAAAAACGGACTCTCGAACGGATCGGTCAGAAGAGGCAAAGCAGCTGAAATAATTTTCACCATTCACCATGCCCCGCACCGAAGGACTACCTAGCCCATCTAGGGCACCTCCAAATCAGCCCTCACGCCCGCTGGGATCTGCACCGCCTCCATTCTACTGAAAAGGATTGACAGCAGGAAAAAAAAGGAAGACCCATAAGCCTCAAAGGACCTACACGTTCCAAAGGAGAACCCTTATACTCCAAAGGAAGACCGTACGAAACCAGGACTCCTAGGGAAATCTTCCAACCTACCCAGAAGTGAGGATAATGGAAACAATAGATCAACAATAGAATCACAACCTGGTCCATCACATGGTAGAAGAGGAAGCACATCCAGTGCCAGTTTCAATACATCCTATTCTAATGCTGAAGACCTACTCGAGTAGAACAGAGATCAACGTTGGATATTCTGCGACGGTTGCAAAGAGTGGTTTGACATCATCGACACAGTTCTATCAATTAAAGATCATGATGAGTTAAAATCTAGCAAAGTTGACTGGTTTTGCAACAGCTGCCCTTCAAATTGCCGAAACCTAACTTCCCTCTCCAATGACGTCCTGATCACTTGGTCTAATTGTTCGAAGGGGTTCAGAAGTGGAAAGGATGCAATATTCACAGAATAAAAATACACAAGAAAGAAAAGAAATCTCGACCATCCACACTTACTCCCCAGGATAACCCAATTCAAAATTTCACTATCAAAATTACAAATTTCAAAAAAAAACTATCGCACTTTAAAGAGAATTCCGAAAGGAGCCAGATACCAAGTAGAAACAAAATTTAAACTCTTAATTGACGCATGCGTGGAACAAAATGACCAACTCTTGAGAGAATATCTTAACTTTTGCATTCGGGGCCTTTCAAATCCCAATCAAATCTAAATTATCCATGTACAACTCTGTCAAGAAAAACATTAATTCTCTAGAAGTTTTTGAAAACAATTCTGCCCTAGATAAGAATACCGATGACAAAAAACTATTTTTAAAAGGCAAGTGGAATCAAAAGTCTCCGAAGGAGACATTCGAGGAGCAATTAAATTATTATCCTCAGATGATAAACTTGCTATTATGGACAATAACACTCTCCAAAAATTGGAGGATAAATATCCTGCTCCATCAAGAACTCTATGTTTCTCTGATCCACCTCTCCAAGATTTTAATTATTTCACTATACTGAAAAGGAAATCTTAAAATCAGTTTTCTTCTTTCCAAATGGCTCTGCAGGGAGCATAGACGATTTTCGACCACAACATCTAAAGTAGATGCTTTCTCCATCTAATGGGTCAGCCGGTTCAAATCTCCCTTCTTCCCTCACAAATCTAATCAATTTGATGCTGAAAGGTCAAATATGCAGTAAAATATACGGTGCACCTTATGGGCCCCTTCTAAAAAAAAAAAGATGGAGAAATCCGTCCGATCGCAATAGGTTGCACACTTAGAAAACTAGCGGCAAAGATCGCTTGTCGCCACGTTGGAACTTCTATTGGAAACTACCTTCGGGTACTACAAGTCGGTGTACACTGTAAGGGAGGTTGTGGGGCAGCAGTGCACGCAACAAGAACTTTTACAGAAAATAATAGAAATACAAATTTTGTACTCCTCAAAATCGACTGCCGTAACGATTTTAATGCTCTTGAAAGAGATTCAATGCTTTCAAAAGTCAGAGAGTTGGTCCCCAGAACTCTACTCCCTTTTGTGACAATGTTATTCGGCACCATCTTTACTTTTCTTCGGAAAGGACACAATTGAATCTCAAGTCGGGGCTCAGCAAGGGGATCTCTGTGGCTCACTTATCTTCAGCCTAACGATACATAAAGTTTTATTATCTTTAAACTCAAGTTCAAATATCTGGTATCTCGATAAGAAACCTTAGAGGATTTCCTAAAAATCATTTCAAAATTTAAAGAGATCAGATTAATTATCAACCCAGAGAAATGTAAATTATTTTTTCTTAATGAAGGAATCCGTCAATTTTTCGAAATGTAATAATATTTTCCCTAGAATTAAAATAATTAAAGAACTTGACCTGGTAGGCTCACCATTAGACGACAGTGCTTTTACAAAATGTTTGTCAAAACGAGGAAGGAGCTAGAAAAACTATTCTATTCCTTTAAAGATATGAACTGCCACTTGTCTCGCGAATCCTAAACTCACATACTTTTTACGAACAGTCCCCTTATGGCGATAATCAAAAACATCAAATTTACTTTGGAAGAAATTATTAATAACTACCTCGATCATGATAGTTGGACTTTGTCTTCCCTTCCACTAAGATCGGGTGGTCTTGGAATTCGAAAGTAGCAAACATTGCTTTACCAGCATTCCTCAGTTCCGCAAACTCATTTACCAGACGAGACCTCGGTTGCTGATTATACCGAAGCAGAGAAATTATGGTTAAATCAGGATCAAATCCTCACAAAAAAAATTGGGACAACATCCAAATTTTCGAAAACCCAAATTTGAAAACCAGAATCACAGCATCTGATAAACCAGAATTACATCACTGGCTTAACGTACTCCTTTCTAAAAGCATTGGAACTTTACTGGATAACAACTCCTTCTGGTATTTCTGTCGCACTTCGTATTGGTACTAATGCATGTCATCCCCATCATCACGTCTGTAGTAAAACCGTGAATGGGAATGGGATCCATTATCTAAGCTGCTCAAAAAGTGATGGACGTCACTCCCGACACCAAGAACTGAACAATATTATCTGTCAAGCTCGATCCCATTTAATTTCTTGGGAAAAGAGGCAACTTTTTGTTCGGGACTCTACTTGTGCTGATACTGTTGCTCCTTCCTATTCTGACCTTAGCTTTAAGCGGCTGGTTTAGTGGCATCAAGAGCAGCTTTAAAAAAGATTACAGAGAAGTTGTGAGGAACAACCACATTTTTATCCCTTTCACAGTGGAAACTCTGGGTCCTTGGTGTAAGGAAGCCGTTGATTTCATTGACGCATTAGAATTGAGAATTTGAACAGTGACTGGAGAACCTAAATCTACCATATATCTGATACAGAGAATTAGCATCGCCATCCAAAAAAGAAATGCAACTTCAGTGATGAACACATTCCCATCTCAACATTCAATGAATGAAATTTTTTATATTTTATAATTCGAGTGTTATTTTAATGCAAGTGCCTAAATTATTAATTCTGTTATCAAATTTTCGAGTGAAATGTTAGATAATAAAGTTTACCTAAATTAATTACATATATTTTATAATGTTCATTTTAATACTACCTGTTATGACTTATGGAGCTCAGACCTAGAAATGTAGATAAACTCATAAAGACCCAAAGAGCTATGAAACGCCAAGTGTCACAAATAACTCTAAAAGGCAAAAAACAGAACACATGAATAAGAGAAAACAAACATTATAGATATAAGAAAAAGAATAGCTAAATTCAAGTGGAAATTTGCAAGTCACAACGTCCGCCAAACAGATACGGGATGGAACGCATGAGTTTTAAATTGGAGACCCTGGTTAGGCAAAAGAGCAAGGAAAAGACCACAAATGCGATGGTTAGACGATGTAAAGCGTCACGTCGATCTCGGGTGGATAAAAATCGCTCAGAATAGGACAAGATGGAAAGAATGAGAAAAGGCCTAAATCAGCAAATGGATTTAAGAAGGCGAAAGAAGAAGAAATTTTAAATAAACATAGCCTTACTTTTATATTAGGATATTCGCAGTTATTGTAGAAGTGACATTCATAAATTATACTACATTAACATAATTATCTGAGAGTATTTTGTAAAAATTGTTCCACGTAATTGAAAAATTATTTTTTCAAAGTAGTGTCCTGTAATACAATGTTCTCATTGTACTTTAAAATATCACAGTCCCAATCTTAAGCATTATGCTGTCAGATGGACCACTATTTCAACATTTATTCGTCCTTCCATAAACTTTTCCTTCATTGCCGCACCATTTACATTGGCATACTCGTAGGTTTATGAATTTTACCAGAAAATTTATTCTTAAAATAAATAACAGCAAGTACTTTATTGTCACTGAGCGTTCATGGCGGTAATTCTAAGTTTAATGAAAATTCTGCTCTGTAATAAAATTGTTGGAAGAAACTGTATATATGAGTACACTCGTCATCCCACACCATTAGACTCTTTCTTTTAGCTTGTTCTTTAACTGTTCTTTAAGGGAGTAACTAGAAGTTTTGACTATAAGAAGAATACTCCGACACCTTCAACCCAGAACCACAAATATTTGGTGCAGTCTTTATATTCATAACAAAATAAATTGTCGTGATGGTAAAACTATGTGTCTGCTTTTAAGCGTGAACAAATGTTTTGACAGTTTGAATGTCTTTGGGTAGACACTCTTGGTTTACCATTTTGCGGTAATTATCTTCTGTTTCCGGGAGATCTCCACAATCTCTCTGATGGTTAAAAAAACGATCACCGTTCTCTTCTTCACGAAACAGAATTTTCAAACAGACACGGGGTATTTTTATCTTCAAAAACCCAGACTATTAAACTATAATCAGTTTTGGTCAACTGTTATGATTATATTAGTACAATGAAATATTCCATTTTTAACTTATAGAGCATATTTTGGCACCACAAAACATCTATTTGACCATTAAGACATGGGCCTTACCAACTTTGATGATTGTATATAATGGTATAAATTGCCGCTGCAAGAATATTTAAACTGTCAAGCGATAAATCACTGTCGAACTATATCCGACTTGGGCATCCTTCTGAAACCAGTCATATTCTCCTCCATGACAAACAAAGCCTTGAAGCGTCTTCTAGAATCAAATTTTCTCTTTCAAATTTTCAATAAAAACTTCAGAACCACAGTTCAAGAATAACTAACATCCCAAGGTTTGAAACTGTGTCAACACGCTTGGACCTATCCCAACGTGCGTCATATTGTAAACCTTTCCTATATAAAAATGAAATGCATATATATTCAGTTTAAAAAATAGAAATATACGTGCGTTCCTTTTTAAAGCAGTTGTTTCTACATGCAAATTATAACAGAATTTTAATTTGGTACGTTAATTAAAATAAGTTATTTACAATTATTTTGAAAACTCTCTATGCAGTGTAACTAAACATTTTCCAATACATTTTTTCATCGTTCTTATGCATTCCATAGTTCAAAAGTTGAAATTGGCATTCTGAGATGAAAATGACTATTAAAAGCGCAAAGACAACTTACTGCTCGTCATGGGTATCAATGTCTGCCACCGCAGCAGCAGATTTTCGAAACAAGAAGGTGCTTGTATTGTGCATATAGTCAATCGCTGCAATTCTACCATCTTCGGTAGCTAAAAAAAAGTTTAAAAATACCACGTTACGTAATAAAAATAAATGTATGTGTTAATATAAAAATATGTTGGTTGTAAACCAATTAATCCAAAATTGTTTCTGTTCCTATCTTTAAAATTATAAAGCAGTAAAATTATTTACTTAAAACATATTGAGTCCTAAATCTTTCTTTTACTTAAATGAAGCGTTAGAATATCATTCAAGATAAACAGAATGCGACAAAATTCCAAAATAAAGAAAACACTATAGAAGGTATATAAAATGTACTTTTATAGAGTAAAACTACGAAACCGGTTTTATTTTATTGTAGTTTGAATAAAATATGTACCAAGGAGTATTTTTCATTTTCTATTCATTGTTGAAATCATAATCTAAAGTTCTTCATTACTCTTTTCAATATGTGTTTAGGAATACGTTATATTTGTTGATAAAGCAACGTCAGCGTGTTGAGAGATTAGGAACCCAGAAAACACCTCCCGCACCACTTGGACCAAAGTTCTTGCTCCATCCTGTTAGAATCAAACATTTTCCTGTTGAAGTGCTTTGAGATTCAACGCAAAAAATTGTCGCATCATTATCACATATTTATTGTGACACTCATCACACGAAAAAGTGAGAACTCTAAATTGACTCAGCGCACACCAAAGAGTGACAGATTCGCTGTAGAGAAATCCTTCATAGGCTTCTCGTGGGTTGTTACGCATTCCGACAAGTAAAAATGCACTTCATCAGTAAAGAAAACAACTAAGTCACCTGGTATGCTTTTCCAGGCAATTTTACCAATCATTTAAAAAAACTACTATACAACAACTAGCTCTTATGCATGAAAATGAAGGTATTGTTGGAAAATCCGCCGTACACCACAAACAGACAGGTGAAAAGCAACGGCATTTAGCGTGCAGATCGCCACAAAGACTGCAAAATGGAACGTTGTACTGCATTGAAATTTTCCGGTGTTTGAACTCTCTGAAGCCTTTTCACTACCCTTCCCATTACACAACCTGTACTTCTAAAGTTCTCTACTCATAACAAAAACGATCAGAAACGGAAGCTGATACAGCAAAAATTCTTTATTTATTTTCTCACGACATGCTGAAAGACCTCTGTAGTCAAAACTTCCCGACTACCTGCATCTAACGATATCGCTTCTCCCACTCTTAGACCATTTTTTGCTTCATAACCTTCTTTTGAGTTTAGAGCGGGACTTTTGTCTCACCCTGTGCAAAACATTTCGAATCAATCAACCTAAGATATATAATTAAGATAAATAATTACTAATATTGAAATATTTGAAAATCTATTAAAAAATATTGAATAGACATTTAACGACTAATAAGTATTATCTTAAAATTGCCAAATTATAATTTGGCAAAAAAGGAAAAGCAAAATTTATATTAAGCAACGTCTCTTGGGAGAGCCTGTAACCCGTAAAGGGCTCTCATAAACCAACAGGTACCAGCAGCATCCGTATAGTACCCATAGTAAACGACTCAAAAATAACTTTACAACCCGGTTGGCAAGTATGGAGCCGCAATCCTGCACCGGTTATCATCTGCAGTTTACTGATGATATTCATTTGATGTCGTAGAGTTTTTAAAAACTACGGACAATAATCTTTTGAGCTAGAGAAACAACAAAAGAAACCTAACAATGAACATGCAAAAACCAAAGTAATAAATATCCAAGAAAAAAATAAATATAAAAATACTCAATATGTAAATAAACATATATACTTGGGACAGATGCCAAATAGTAAAACAAATTGTAACAGGAAATATGAAAGACAAAATATAAAAATACCGTTACATTTAAGAAAAAGTCGAGTATAACCTTCCACTACAAACAGACTTTAAAAGGAAATATCATACACGAACCAATTAAAATACAAACGTCCAAAAAAAATTAAACGTTAAACAAAGTTAAAAAAATGACAAGAAATGAAAATATCAGATGAAGAAGTTTTGGTTGGATAAGAACAACCGTAGATCGAAACATTTAGAGACAACTTAGGAAGATCCATATCTTCTATTACATGAAAAGAGGCTAATATAAATAGATAGAATGCGAAAATCAGATTATTAAAATAAACATCAAATACACGAACTATAAAATGTAAAAATATTTTGCTTACCAACTACAAAATCCCTCACTACGAAAGGAACTCGTTGTAGCGTGAAGTCAGAGGGCACCAGCTGCGCAAAGAGATATTCGTACTCCTCAGACTTATCTTCATAGTCAAAGATACATTCCACAGTCACGTCTGTTTCTAAATAAAATATTTACCAAAGCGCAATTTCAGTCTTACAACAAACCTTTATCGAATTCCAACGGATCTTTCAACTTATAACGGCGCGGTTCCAAATTAAAGCCCATCGATGTAATAGGGGGCAATTTAAAATTTTGGCACCAGTACAAGATCTTCAACGTCTTATCATAGAACTTTACCTGACCTCTACTGTCTCCCATTGCAATTATTCTTCATAAAAAGCACAAAATATGAATTGTGTGATTTACAAAATACAAAGTTTACCCGTCAACTGATCGAACGCAGTTAATAGAAGCGGAAGTTATTCTAACTGCTTTGACAAATATTTTGCTGTTGCTCAAATGACCTGCCTCGAAAGGGAGTGTGTAAACAGTGCTTCCAAAGAAAAGTACGTAACCTTCGTTTGTAGAAGCTAAACAGTGATGACATTCGTTTATGTATGTACAGTCAGTGATCACGCCTATTTTCTTTATATTCTTTATCGCAGGTATTACAGGCGGAAGCAGTTTACTACTCTCTTTGTCCTGAAAGGTAATCAAATACTTTCCGATCATTAAAATGTACGGACTATACCCATTGAAAAAACGCAACATGCTTTTCAAAAGCAATCATAATATGCTCCTGTATATTTGGGTTGAAGCAAACTCTTACACAGCGTTTGACGCTTGCGTTGAGTGTGCAAGAATCTAAAAATAAATCTTAATAATAAAAAACTGTGAATTGTCTCCAATATTACCATCCGGTTGGTCCTTTCCGTACGTCCACAGCCAAAAGTTTACGACAGGCTTGCTTTCGTTTCCGACTGTTACCAAATACTTAGCATTTCCGCTTATACCGACCACGGAAGTTCCGCAATCAGGATGTGGGTTAAATATTGTGTGTATTGGCGTGCTGAGAACATAAAATGCTGTTATGATTGTTTGGTTTTTTAAGAAACCTAACTATTCTGTGCTATCCCATAAGATGACTGTATTTTCCACCCCTCTATCCGCAGAAACCAACCACCTTCCGCTGTTGTCTACGTCAATTGAGCTTATCATATTTTTCTAGAATAACAAACTCTTAAAAAAGAAATTGCACTTTTTCAGCAGCATACGTGGCCTTGCAGAAGATTCATTTCTTTGGTCACGTAATTATACAAAATGGGCACGTGCGAAGCGCTATAGAATACCAACGCCTTCTTCTTGGTGGTCAAATTTTGAATTGGAACAGCAGGATTTACCCCAAACGACCAGTGCAGGATCTGCATTAGTAAAAAGTAATTATACTTAGTAAACTATGAAATAGCGTACGTACAAAAGGCATCTCCTTTAACGCGGAATGTTTCGCCCACAACGTAGAATCGATGTTCGCTGAAGATGCAGCCAACTTGGGCAAAGCCCTTGGCCCATTGCTCTGAGAATCTTCGGCTTTAGCCGGCTCGGTTGCGTCAAAATCTTCGAAGTGCTGATTCAGATCTGAATTGTTGATGCGTTTTAGCGCATCGGACAGTCTGTATATTTCCCTCGCGTATAGCAGTTCATCTGATTGAGACTCAGCTGGGTTATCATCTTTGGTAGCTACCGGCAATGATTCGGCGGATGACAGAGACTTGTTTGAGCGCTCCAAAGATAACTGATCTTCAGCCGACATTTCCAAATGTTCTGACATTGTCACTATTAAATAAGCTGATACTGCTGACAAAATAAATCAACCTTACTTGTTAACCTATGGTATTGTGATGATAATAACTCGGTATTAAAATAAAACGTGACCCCAATTAAACTTTAAATAAAAATACTGAATTGTTCTTATGGTGGGACTTTTATTGAATATGAAAGTATGCAATCTCTATAAATATAAGAAGTTATGTCTGACAAAGGCAAACCTTGGTTCTTTTTACAAAATTTTTATTACAATTTTCCACATGGTCTAACAAATATAAACACATTGGAGGTCAGTCTTGAGACTATCACAAAAAAATCGCTAGATGTTAAATCACAATATTTTTTGGCTAGTTAAGGTCAGAATTTCGTAAAATTATGCGACCAAGAAATTGTTGATGCAATAAATCGATTGTCGCTCGAGTTGTATGGTAGATGGCGCTGTTCTGCTAGAACCGCATTTGTTCCAGATCCATTTTGAACAGGTGGTACAACATACTCATAGTTTTTCAAAGGTAATACCGGAAATGTAGGTATTACCTTTGAAAAACTATGAGTATGTTGCACCACCTGTTCAAAATGGAGTTCAATTTGGACAACCTTTATCTTCAATTCTATTTTGCAAAGTCTACACTCAACTGCAAATGTTTTGAATCGCTGCTATAAGACTTTAGAAATCCAAAATCGCAAATATTACGAATACAAAGTAATGTATTTAAATCTATTATAGTAGTATTCACAAGAACGGGAAATCTAGAGAGCCTGGAACCTCTTAAGCTACAAGATTTAAATTATTAGGTGGGGTGAAGTATCTTGGGGTTATTTTAAACTCAAAACTTACATGAACCCAACACATTCAAAAAGCAAATGTTGGACAGGCGAGCTCATAGAAAATCGTGGGGTCTAAAATCAAAAGTGATGTATTGGGTATACACCACGGTGTTTAAACCTATAATATTACATGCAGGTTTGAAGTGATAGACAAAGACCACGCTAAGAACCGCTATAACCGTACTGAGTAAGACAGAAAGACTTGCTTGTCTGTGAACAACGGGCGCCATAAAAAGAGCACTAACAATGTCAAGGAAAATATTGCTAGACCTCCCCTTTTTTTATTTTAAAATCATGGAAAAAGCAGGAGTGACTTAAATAAATTACGCGATACACCCATCCGCAAAGATTTATGGAAGTCTAAAAATTGGACATATGGGGGGGGGGCATATTGAGTATGAGAACAGACTACATGGCACCAAAATTTGCATTCTACATAAATTTCGAGATTAATATAGATCGAAATAAGCAACAGAAACAGACTCGAAAAATTCTCTGGATCAAAGACCGGATCTACAACTAGAAAAGGCATATACTGTAAAAACGGAAATTTGCAATTAAGCTTTTTACTGGAAAAATATATATTTGTCTTTCAAAGCAAAATCTCCAACTGCAGTGCGCTAGGCAAAATAGTTTGATGGCTTATTAAAATAGACGAATCAACATATTCGTGGACAGTCAGGCATCTCGAAGGCATTAAAAAACTCAAGGTTAACATCCAAGCTGTCATAGGAATGATGCAAAAAACTCAATGCTTTAGCAGACCACAGAAAGTTAACTCTATTGTGGGTACTAGGACTTCATAGAATTACAGGAAACGAAAAAGCTGATCATCCATATATAGGCCTCGAACCGTAGTAGTACTTAAAGGCACAGTACAAAACCGGGTGAGAGAATAGGTTAGGAAACAACATAAAAAATACTGAAAAAATGTATCGGGACAAAAACATGAAAAACCTTCATAAAAGAATTATTTCATAAACGAACTGAAGAACTGCTACTACAAAACAGGCATCAGCTACGTAGAATTATAGGTCTCCACGCGGGACATTATTTTCTCAGAGGACATCTTAACAAAATAAGGTTATACAACGGAGACCTAAGCTTCAGACAATGTGGTAGAGAAACAGAAACAGCCTTCCATATCTTGTACGAGTGTAAGACTTTAACTCACAGAAGACAAGCTATTTATGGAAAACCAATAATTGATCCAGAAGAATACAGCAACTATCCAGTAAGGGACTTGTACAAACTGGAACAAGGAACAAAAATACTGAAAACAGTAGTGAAGACAATAAGAGAAACAAAATAAGTCTCTGAGGCTGTAGGAGACATAGATCAAACGGATATAAAAAGAATGTAATTAAAGTTGAAAATATTTGGAACACATTGACTGGGTTTGCAAAGTTGGACATAATACAGCTAGATCATAATTTTATAGCTAATATATTTTTTGTTGTATTAAAGTAATAATGCGAATTAAGCAAGAAAAGCCTGCTATATGATAGCTCCATCGATCAGTGAACGGAGAGGTCTATGTACAGGGGTACTATTGTTGGCTGGTGAATTTTGCTCACCTTATACTTCGTGTCATAATTTCATTTATTGTTTTGCATTTTTTGCATTTTGATTTATCGGATGATTCGGCCTACAATGATGACGTAGACAACATGTCAACGGAATTTCTAAAATAAGACAAAATAAGAAACAACAAATATAAAATTATAAACAAGACGAAGGAGCCAATAGTAGCAACAACGGATATTTGACCAGTCAAAATGGTACAAAAGGGTTGTGTACAAATGTACAATAATGTGTTTGAACTAAATAGAAAAACAATATTAGTCCTTGCCAGGGGGGCAATTTGCTGGGAAGAAAGCCAAAATGATAACTAAATATTGAAAAATATTTACTACCGATAACGCACCGAGCGCATTAATAGTAATATTTAGAAATATTTGTCGATAAATCTTTTTAATACAAATCGCTTGAGGGGGTAGACCAGAGTGACGCTCGATTTTGGTACCGATATTCATGATTTTTTTTCAATAAAATAACAAACAAATTACAAAACTGACTTTAGACCTTTATTGCACACCCTTAAGATTATATTATGTATTTTTTTTAATAAAAAAGTTGCACCCAGAGAACACTACACGACATCAACCAAAGACCTAGGCGGAGTGCGGGGGCGGTTGGTGGGAGCTTTGAACGCCACAATTTTCAAGCTTGAACAAAATTTCAAGAACTGCCTTGAAACTGATGATATTGTCTAACGTAGTACGTAGGGATATTTTAAAAATACAGTTTTTAACAAAATGTCGGCACTCTGGAGTAAATATCAATTTTTTCGACAAAAAAATCATTATAAAAACGTCCATCAAAATTCGAAATTAAAATATATAGCAAAAATCCTACGTACTACAGTAGAAAAAACGCCACTCACAAGTTACGAAAAGGTATAATATAATTTCATGTATATTTCATGAGTTATAGCTCCCGCCAACTTGAAAATGTAGTTTTGAGGAAACAAGCGATTTACTTCGTATAAAAAACAAGTTAAACAGACGCGGGGCAACCACGTGCTTTCAGACTGTTTACCATAAACGAATCATGTTACTACTCTGTGATACTAACAGGACCCCCATCCGTCGGTAACTATCATAGTACATCGGTTGCATTCGAGCGCTCGGATGCGGCAACCCCCCATGCAGTGAATCACGGTTTTAACATATTTTAACATTTATGGCACACTTTATATAAATGAAATAATATATAATAAAAATAGACTCTCTATAGAACATTTTAAGCCAACAAAAAATTAGGCTCAAAAAAAATTTCTACCCTGGTCTACCCCCTTAAATCTAAAAGATTTATGCAAAACAAAATAGTGAAATTAAACGGTGAAAGAAGGCCAAAACAACAGCATACAAAGATTTTAAATTAGAAGTAGAACGAAGTTATAGAGAAAATAAAAAGATCTGGACAATAGTAAGTAGAAATTAAAGAAAAACACCTCAAATAAGACACATAAGGTATAAAATAATGAATTGTTAAAGAATAAAAAATAATAATTGCAACATAGAAGAAACATTAGAAAAAAAAGTTTCAGGATGATAAACTGCTAAAGAGAATAGAACAAAGCAAAATATGACAACTGACATAACAAACAAAAAATTAAAAACAGCCATTGATAGTTTAAAAAAGGAAAAGCCGTTGAAAATATAAAATAACATAAAGATTCACAAAGTAAGGTGGAGAACAAGTAAAAGAATCAATAAAATAAGTATGTAATAAAACATAGAAAAAAGAACCCGAAGGAACGTAAACAGAACATAGTAATACAATTACATAAAAACTTCTGAAAAGTAGTGAAAGAAAATTACGCCACTTATGTTTAACATCAGCTGCACTTAAAACATAAACAAATATTGTACAAAAGATATTACGATCAAAAGTCAGAAAAATATTAAAGGAAGAATAAGAAGCAGCTTTCAGGCTAGAAAAACAGGCACAAAATAATTTACATATTATAAGCATTTCGTTTGGGTGGTTTTGGCAATTAAAACGCCTCGCTTGCCCTGCGTATTGGCCAGTTTCCCTTCACCAGCCGATCCTCTGGATGCAGACGCCGTTTGCAGCCGCCCAATATGGGTCAGACGCTGCTGCTAGTTTTGGTCCGCCCCGGGTATTTTATTTCCCCGGTACCCACCATATCTGGTGAGCATTCCCCTATCCGCTACCTGGGGAGGCGCCCGATGGGGGACTAGCAACCCCACACGGGTATAAGCATTTACATATTTTATATGTCAAAAAGGGACATATAACAAAAATAGTAACATAAGAAGAAATGAGCTGTCAAAGCTTTTACTATAAATAAAGAAGTGAAACAATTTGAATCCGCTACTGTCGTTATAATTGCAAAATGTAATAAATATGAAAGAAGAACTAGAGGAAATAGAGTTAAAAGTAAACATAAACAAAAGTAAAGTGATAAAAGTAAGTAAGCAAATATAAGAAATAAAAATTGACAACGAGATCATTAAATAAGTGAAGAGCTATATGTATCTTAGAACGGTAATAATAAACAACGGAAAAAAATGGGAAAACACAAAATAGAGCCAGAAAAGCAACCTAAACATATTACGGGTTACAGAACACCTTAGTCGGAAAAAGATAAGTAAGCAATGAAACAAAATTGAGAATATAGAAAACGGTGTATCTCTCAACTCTAATGTTTGGTGTAGACAGCTGAGCAATGATACACAAGTACAAAACGACAATAACTCCGACAGAAATGAAGGAATCTAGTGCAAAATATAACAATAAGGGAAATACTAAAACAAAACCAATAGTAACTAAGAAATGGCAATTAAAATAAATAGGACATATATGGAGGATAGAAGAACGGTGATCAAGAAGAAGGTTGAGAAGAAATTGGAAAGGAAATATACAAGATGTAGTGAAAGGAAAGAGAAAACAACGGCTGAAATAAAAAGATGGCGAGAAACAAAAATGTAGAAGAAAGACCAACACCTAAGGGGATAAAAGAATAGATGAAAATAAGTAAAGAGCAACATTCTATTATGCTTCCTCTATGATGGAAATAAAGTCATTTGAGATACTTTCTAGATCTTTGTTTTCAGACTTGTGTTGAAACCTTAGGCATTTTGTATATTTTTGTGGCACTTATAGTTGGATGATCTAGGAGACCAGGGATTTTGTGCTATCAGTTAGTCAATAGAACCACATATAGAAAAATAATTGTACTTATTAACCCTTATGAGCTTAAGTAGTTTGTGATCCTCAGTATATATGTTGGGTGTTAAAGTTACCATCTAACAGAAACATTTGTCCTATAGATTTAGAAAAAGTTTATGACATCTGTTTTATAATGTTGGGATTGTGGGGGGGGGGAGTTATAAATAGCTGGCATAGCAAATTTATATACCCGAATCGACATTTGTTTTACCTAATAAGGAATGAATGTTCTGCTTAACACTTTTGTACCACCATGAACATTCCAAATGGTGTGTTCTGTATTATAGAGCCGTACAGTTCTTTCAATGAAATGAATTAGAGATATTAACATTATATCTAAATTGGGTCATTATTAAACAATCTTATAATAACGATAAATAGCATATCCATTATAGTTATATTCTAACACTTGTTAAAAAAATTTTTTAATTAATTGAAAAGTTGTCAGAAGTTTATATCTTCAGAATTTGGAGAGGATCATTTCTAGCGTCTGTAAATAAAATGGTAGCCTTTTGTTGAGTTGGAAAGAAAAGGAATTCTAGAGAATTTGTTGCAAAGAGTTAATTTACTATTATTATTTAACCTTGGTACTCTTTTTCTTTTATTTCCATTAGCAAGTTATCAAACGTTGGCAGAATTATCTTCGATTTCTTCATGGTCGTCATTAAAATACTCTTATGATTTTTGTGTTATTTGATCTACTGGCTTTACTTGTTGTTGGATTGCTAATCAGTTAGGAGCTATAATGTTTCTGTGGCATAGATTGATTAGAATTGTTGTAGGTTTGTTATTCGATTTGATCAAATTCATGTTAAAGTGTGATAAGAAGTTGTCGCTAAAAACCATATGTTACATTTGGTTGGGGTTGATTATTATACAGATAAATTTGTTGGGAGCTGCTACAGTCGTTATGCAGCATCAATGTTATATTTATAATAATATGATAATTATTGTTCACTTGCGGTATGAAAGTTACTTTAAGACAAAAGGCCGCTCAGAGTGCTCTACTCCATATCAGTCGCAAGACACATATCTGTACCGCTTGAATACTCGAATCCTTACACAGGTTTGCCGAGGTAAATCCGGAAAATAGTTAAACAATGAAAATGACATTTAAATAGAAGAAAAATTTATCTAAATAAACTTAACACAATTAAAGTAAATAATCATATTATTCAATGTAGTCTTCACAAACTTCCACGACTTCCTCGACCTGGGACATAAACCTACTACAGACATAACTTTCTCCTTGTCCATATGTGCCATTACCTCCATCATGGAGGTCATTAAGATGTTCTTGATGTTATGGTATCTCTCATTGACTTTCCTTTCGACCACTCTTTACACATAACAGTCAAAGAAATATCAATGACGCCACAAATGGGGGGGGTGCATTGATAATAAAAAATTTTGTATGACTATATCTAGGTCTTCTTTGCTTTGTGGGCTACAGCAAAGTCTGGATGGAACACGTACTCCCGACCAGCGGTCACCTCCTCTATCCAGGGTTCGACAATTGTTTCCAGCACCGTCAGGCCTTCATAAAAGCAGTGAGGCGCCGTACATCCTCTTCGCTGCTCACAGAAGAAGGAAATGTATGCGTGAAGTAGGTGTTTCAGAGACATCAGGGCAGATCCAACGGTCATTTTGGCGGTTCATCTTCCTGTTCTAGATGTTCTACTTGCCAAAAAAATCTCAGGAAGGCAGCGCTGTCGTGCTTGATATCGTTAGGACATTTGACTTTCTGTCTCTCTTATTTTTCTCTATCAACATTTTGCGTTTTTTAGGATAAAAGACTTGCTGCACTGCTAGTCTGATCGTTAACCTCACCACGACTATTTTTGTCGAGTCGCTTGCTGTAGGTTGGCCTGTCAACAATTCCCTCCTCTCGATGGTCAGATTCCCTGCACTTCTTGGCTACATCGTAAACTTGTGTCTTTTTGTAGCTAAACCACATAATAATCTCTGTCGATGGTTTTCTGGTGGGAAGGGATTCGAGTATAATAGCTTTGTGGCCGTATTTTCGGCTCAATTTGTCAATAATCGTAGATTGCTGATTATGTGAAGCTAACTTGTTACCTAATAAAGGATTACGCATATACATAAGACTTTTTGGCTTTCTAGCAATAAAACCTAAAAATATTTCGGATTAACCTCGATGATCCCGGTATATAAAAGCGATCAAATAGTCTCACACATTCTCACACACTTCTGGGGAAATTAGAGAAAACATGACGAAAATAATAGTCTGATAAAGACTGAAAATCTGTCCCTTGGAGCAAGTCAGTAGTACAATAAATCTTAATACTGTAGTGCTAGTGGTCCTCATTCACACTAAAAAATATCATTTTACCGTAATTTTATAATGTTAGGTGGACACATAAATGGATTAAGCTTTGAAACCTTAATTTCACATTGAAAACGCTTCTTTTTGGCGTCGAGTCAAACAATTAACGTATGTTGTCTTGATGGAGTGCATTCTATTTATTATCGAGACACCCCAATAATTCAGCCAATCCCTTCGGGGTCGCAAATATTGCTGTACTTTTCGTGATGTTCCAGACATTTTAAATTGGTAAAAGGTCATATAATCGAGCTAGCCAGGGAGTTTAATATGTTACGTGCCACATATGATCGAAAGATATTTTGTTAGGGCAACCTCTGAAAGAGAGGAAATTCCACGGGATGTAAGACCGTATCGATGTAGGTCTGACTGGTCATGTTGCCTGTAACTCTGACTAGGGGTGACCTGCTATCACAACTAATAGTTCCCTACATCATAACATAGTTGGTGTTGCAAGGACCTTACTATCGTTTCAGCTTCAAAATTTAGACTTATCAGAAAGACAAACGTATGCCACCCGTGTGTTCACAGACGTCTTTCCATTGCCCATTGTAACTTTCGTTTTCAGTGCAGATAAATCAGTAGTAGTTGCAAGAAAACGTGCTGTTAGTCCCATTGTCTATTGCTAGAATAGTAATTCAATATAATAATTTATTACTAATATTGCTACAATTTCAATAAACAGAAGTGTAATTTTTCTAATAACTGAAATTAAACATGAGCAGTTTTTTTAATAAACATAAAAAGTTAAGCTTTTTCTGTTACGAAATAAAAAAAAAGATAAACTAACTTTTCTATCACTGTATAGAGATTGAAAACCGCAGAACTGGATTAAAAGAGGAAAAAATATACCACTATAACTTATCCTACATCTATTTCATAAACTACTTAATGAACCTTTGTAATAGCTGTTATCTAAAATTAAAAATAAAAATTTTAATTTATTTTACTATTTTTAGTTTGATTTATTATATACATACATTATATACATATACACAATAAAAAGCCAAATCAAATTTTTAAATAATTTGTAATTTATTAAATTTTTTGTAACTTCTTTCAGATGCATTAATTCCAAGTATTATAATAGGTCTAGTAAAAAAAATCCATCATTTTTCCAATATATGGCTTTAACAAATTGTATCTCACGCTTTAGAAGTCCGATCGGTTTACACTAGATGGAATTAGAAAGCTGAGATTTCGTACTACAAAAACTTATTTAACAGTTTTGTGAATGGATGACTCAGTTTATTTGAGCTTACGTCAAGGATGTACACCAGCAAAGAGAAAATACGCTATATTTTACAATTTTGATTTCATCGATTCCATTCTGGTAATTTTGATGTCAAAGATGCACCACGCTCTGGAAGGCCAATTGTCGAAAATGTGGAAAAAATCATTGAAACGGCCGAGTCCGACCATCATATAAGCACTGTTTCTGTTGCCCAGGAGCTAAGCATTGCACGAAAAACCGTTTGAAACCATTTGGAAAAGGCTGGATACAAAAGGAAACTGGATGCATGGGTATCACACGAGTTGACTCAAAAAAACCTCATGGACCGAATCTCTATCTGTGAATCACAACAAAGTCGACCCATTTCTGAAGCGGATGGTGATTGGTGGTCGTGGCCGAAGCGCGGTGAGCTGGCGCAAACGGTGGCCAAGCCAGGATTAACGGCCAGGGAGGTTTTTCTGTGCATTTGGTGGGATTGGCAAGGAATCATATACTATGAGCTGCTCCTCTACGACCAAACTCTTAATTAGAACCTGTATTATGAACAATTAGACCGTCTGAAGGAAGCAATCACTCAGAAGCGGCCAACTTTGGCCAGTAGGACAGGAATTGTGTTTCATCAAGACAACGCCAGGACACACACATCGATAGCAACTCGCCAGAAGCTCCGGAGCTTGGTTGGGAGGTTCTTATGCGTCCACCTTTTAGTCAGGACCTGGTACCAAGTGATTACCACCTGTTCCTATCCATAGCGAACTGTTTTGCTGGTGAAAAAAAACACCCCAAGAGAGGCTTGTGAAAATCGACTGTCCCAGGTCCCTGTCAATAGGGACAAGGACTTCTATGAGAGAGGCATAATAGAATTACCTTCAAAATGGCAACAAATTATCGAACGAAACGGCGCATAGTTGACCTAAATCGGTTCATTCTAAGTATGTTAAATAAAACATTCAATTTCTTGAAAAAATTATGGATTGCAAAAATATTTATTAAAAAAATCCTATTGTCAAGTGTGCAGCCAGTGTTAAGCAACATCTAATTTAATTAATTCAATGTCATTTCGCTATTTTCAGTCACACTGGAATTTAAAAACTTACATCGTCACAAAATATTTAAATACGCTTACCCGTATTTGCATATTATCGTTTTGAATTGTCACTAAATTTTATTAGTTTAACACTTTGAGGTACGTCGCAAAAAAGTAAAAATCTCTTTGGATTGCTACTTCAACATATTTTCAACTTGTTGCTGTCGCTAAGATATTACTTAAATTATTAACAGATTGTTTAAGACTATCATAATCTGGTTTGTTTTTAAATCCTCTTTCTAAAACAAAATGAATATAACGTTACTATCACACTACAACAAATGTTTATAGAAATGCAATGCGGAAATTGATTTTCCATCACACAACCTTGTCATTGATTCCATAAAAACATTCCTATTAGTCACAAGTCGTATAGTCCCAAGAATAATATTTTCATTGAAGTTCCGCCAACCTCAAAAATTCCTCTCTACGGCGCCTTTAACCGCAATTACTCATTCAAGATGTTACACTGGCCTGGCGGATACAGTAATTAAACAGAGAGCTTCACAATAGTCAAGAACCTGTTCCCACTGACTGACAACATTCCTAGCTGCTACGGTGATAGATCGCAAATCTCAATGAACTCCCGCACCGAATCCAGAGCTGAGGTCACCAGCCATGCTAATGTGAAGCATTCATCAAATTAATATGTGCATCAAAAACTGTGCCAGCGCCGCTCATTGTTGTTACGTATTGTCTGGCGCCGCTGTGTAGACCGTGAGTTCGACGCCGAAAATGAAGTTGTGGCTGTTAGCGTTGTTGTCGCTTCCATGCATTGCGAGCCTGCCGATTTTATCGAAGAGAGCTGTGACAACCACAAAGATACCCAGCATAGAATCCGTAAGTCTACCGGTTAAATATAGTTAAAAAATAACTTCTCCCCCTTTAGTTCAACTTCATGAAACGCTTCGGCTACTTAGAAGAAGGGAATGGAGACTCGGAAGCGCTCTATAGTGAGCAAGCAATCTCAAACGCAATAAAAACGGTCCAAAAATTCGGAGCAATCCCCCAGACAGGATAATAGACAATGCTACTTTGGAAGTACTGAAAATATAGCGTACTATTACGGACAATACATCAAGCATTGTTTTAGCTGATGAAAGCGCGCCGTTGTGGAGTTCCTGATGTGATAAAAAATGGCAGGGCAAAACGATACGCTTTGGGACCTGCCAAATGGAAAAAACGCCACATTACATATTTGTAAGACGATGTCTTTATTTATATCAAATTCGTTTTGTAAACAAAACCGTTAGCTTAGCAAACTGGTCTCCCAAACTGGGCGAAGACACAACAGCTACGAAGATCCAACAAAGTTTGGATATCTGGGGAAGATACGGCAAACTAACTTTCTCCCGCGTAAACGACCCAAGCGGTGATATCGCCGTCGCTTTTGCTAGGGGGCCTCACGGTGATAGGTACTACTTATACTTGCCTAAAACAAACTGATACTTTTAATTGGCTTATTACAGCTTTCCCTTTGATGGACCGGGAGGCATCTTGGCTCACGCCTATTTCCCATACGACCACAGCACCCATGGCGGAGATGTACATTTCGATGAAGACGAGGACTGGAGCATTCACTCTGAAGAATCGCAACGAGGTAAAATGCAATTTAGTTTATAACGACTTTTCTCATGGTACAATTTAGGCACAGACTTCTTCATGGTAGCTATTCACGAATTGGGCCACTCGCTGGGGCTTTCGCATTCCCCCGAGCAGAGCTCAATTATGTTTCCTTATTACAAAGGTTTCAGCCCTGAATTCGCCCTGGGCTACGATGACATCCTTGGGATGTACGAATTGTACAGTAAGTGCTCTGAACTTTAAACCGCAATACCTACTAACGCGTAGACTAGTTAAGGGTAATCCGGGCGCTCTTCCCCCGCCTAGAGCTGAAACTACGACTGAGAAAGAGTTTGAGCACACAACTTATAGATATTCACAAGAGACTACATTTAATGGAAACAGAGACGAGTTTGAAGATAATTTTGATAAACATAAACATGTAGGTAGTTCCACAATTTCTTATGAGGGTGACTGGGAAAGTGTCGATGACCATAAAAATCATGAACCCAAACCTGGAGTACCTGCAACGCCTTCTAAGAACAATTCTGCAATACCTGATATCTGCGAAGGAAATTTTGATGCAGTAGCGACATTACGGGACGAATTATTCATTTTTAAGGGCCAAGTAACAAAATAAGGCACTGTACAATACATTAAATAAAATACAACATTTTTCAGTACATATGGAGATTAAAAGAAAAGTACATCGTTGAAAGTGGTTATCCAGTTAAGTTCCATCAAATGTTTCCAAAGCTTCCAAATGCCGTTAAAATGATAGATGCAGCATATCAAAGACCAGACGGCATGATCATTCTATTTACCGGTAGCTACATTATAATAATAATTACGTAGTGAAAGTCTGATATATTAATTTTTAGGTAATAAGTATTGGATCTACAACGGACAAGATTTCATCGATAACAGTCCTCGTCCTCTACAGGATCTTGGTCTACCAGAATATGTCGACAAAATTGACGCGGTGCAAACTTGGGGGAAAAATGGTATGCTCCACTGCTATGGATGTGACTGTTATAAAATTTAATCATAATTTTGTTTCAGGTAAGACGTATTTCTACAGAGACGACCGATTTTGGAGGTACAACGAAGCCACCCGGTCCATGGATCCGGAATATCCCAAGCACATGGAAATGTGGCGCGGCGTTCCCGATAATCTGGACGCGGCGACTACTTGGAAAGACGGTAACGCAGTCAATACGTAATATCCCTCTAATTAAAACAAAGGCGCGTTTTTAGGTTACACGTATTTCTTCAAAGATAAATTCTTCTGGAAATTCGATAACGACTGGATAATCGTGACCGAGTCTTCTCCCCTTCCGGCCCCGCAAATGTGGCTTGGGTGCCCGGAAAAAGAAGATCTTAGAAATTATTTCTCTCAACGGGGAAGCGACTAATTGAAGAATGATAATGTTTCTGAACTCAAAGTTAGAAATTAGTAAACTATTTTTACCATCCCTTAAATTATTTGCAATAGCTACTCTAATTTTTATATTTAAGACTTAAGCTCTCTATATAAGACTACTTACATCACTCAACCTATTTTTAATGTTCCTAAGAATTGTCTCAAATAACGGAAAAGTCACTATTTTGCATTGTAATAATGCAGCTTGTTTATTAAATTAATAATAATAAAAGCGATACATTAATCATAGCTTCACGATTAACATAAAATTGCTTGTTTCCCTTCTCTTTAATATCTGACCGTCGAAAGTGCACGAATCGCTCCTTTCTTTTTTGATAAGCTTGTTTACCTATAAAACCTCAAAAAGAAATTCACAATAATTTTAGAGGGCTTTCAATTAAAATTTTCTGCTAATAGCCTAGCGAATCTAATCATATGAATGATACCCTTAAAAAATTTTACTAGCCCGAACAGCCTATGGGAACACTACCAACACATCCAGATTTATTTAGGATTTATCGGAAGTATTCAAATTATGATAAAAATAAAAATGGTGAGTGTCGTCACTCCACCAGGGAGTATAACGCTAAAATTGGAAAGCCATGGTCAGTTATCGAGCATCATCTTTGATACAGGGCGATGTGGTAAGCACTGCGTTGCAGATACAAGTATTGATATTCTATATTTCAATTAAACACAGGTACCCACCCAATCTTTTTTAGTGACTGAGTAGACCATCCGCCAGGCATCTGATGCCTAGAGTCAAATCCGAGCCCATTAAGGTTATAGTAGGTATAAATAACAACAGAAAAATGTTTTATTTTAAATAAAATGGAGGACACATAATTCAAGAATGTAACGAAAAAGAGGCGCGCCCAACACCTGGCATTACAAGTCACAGTTGGAGATGTTTGGAATTCAAGCTGGTCTTATACAAAACAAAAAAAAATACAATATTATAATCTGATAAATAATGGTAAGGCTCTACGCCCCGCGTGGGAGCACAGCCTGCGCACTGAGAGGTTAAGGCTCTCATACGTTCGCTCTCTCTGCCCGGTCATCGCGTACCATCTCTGATACGGGGCGGTGTGGCAAGCACCGCGCCTAAGACGACCGCCTTTATTACCCTTGTTCGAATGAACGTAGATACTCAATTATTTTTAGTGACTGAGTAGGCCACCCGCCAGGCATCAGAGAGCACCGGGAATTGAACCCGGGTCCGTCAGCATCGCAGCCCGTCCCTCAACCACGGGACCACGCTGGCACATAATCTGATAAACCAATATATAAATTGACATGTAACAAACACAGTTAAAAAATCACATAATTAGTTCCTACTACTAAACTGTAGAGTAGAACATAATTTGGTAGACCATCAAGAACAAAGTCAATATAAACGTCTTTGCAACAGCTACATTAAAATCAACAATTTTAAACAAAAATATATTCAATCCACAAGCCTTTTTCTGTGTCGAATTAACAAGTGTAGTTGAGTACTCGTCTTTTTTATCATCAGATAGTACATTGACATCCTGAATATTCAAAGTATCTGGGTCTATATCCCTAACCTTTCTTCTCTGGGAAGCCCTGGGCTTAGAAGTTGGTGTGTTATTTCAAGCACTTCTAAGTAGAGGAAACTTAGGTGGCCCACGTGTTCAGAGACTCCTTAACATGCCAATGATGGCGGTAATATCGTTCTTGCAGGACATCTGCCCCGCGAGGGTGCCGTTCTACGTAGTCGCCACAATGTTGTTGAATGCTTCCAGGCTTGGTGTTCTGGCTGCGGTTGAACATTCTGTGGTGAGCGCCGTGGAGATGGCTGCGGTCTATGGCCAGCAGGAACGTCCCTATTAGTCGCTGCGGCATAACGTCGTCCGGTTGCGATAATCTCGCGGTGTGCCAGCTTGGGAAAAGCAGGACATTCACGCAAGATGATATGAAAACTTTGGAAGTTGTCACAGATCGGGGGCTCGTTCTACGTTTTTTTTTTTGCACTCCCCGGAGTGATGGTTCCACTGTAACAGCTACATCGAAAAGCCTGTTTCGTGAAAAATTGCCTTGCACTTGTCATTCTGCTCAACCTCCATGAACATAAGCGGCATTGAGCGATGCTTCTCGCCTTTCACATGTCATTTTTGAAGCTCCTGCTTCACCTCCTCCTCGGTAAAGTACTCCGAGACGCCCGCATTACGCTTCTGAGAACCTTGTCTCCTTCGAGTGAGTGAAAGAAAGCGAGTCAAGCACCAGTAGTTGTCAGTTGTAGCAGTATGGTGCGTCCGAGCAGAGACTGGAGACGGCAGGCATCTCGGTGGTGATGATTGTTGGCGGCAGATCCGGGAGAAATGGAGGAACAATAGCCACGGGTAGGCGTAAAATCCTGCTCCTCGCTGGCTGACCTGGGAATTGCTCTCCGACAGGGAAAGAGAAGGAAACTACGGGACGATAAAGCTGGGTGGAGCGACTAGAACAGCTGGGAAAACCGGAGTGTCGGGGTCCGCGTACTTTCCACGAACAACGCACCAAGAAGTTCTCTATGAGCTGACGTATCCCCACCCACACGCACCCCCGTATCCCGTATTCCAAGTATCGCTGCTGAAGTATCTGCTATAGCCCGATTAGCGACGAAGATTTCCGCTAGCCACACATCTAGACCATCATCGTCACTGTCTGGGTCAAACATCAAGGGATCAAAATCTTCGAGTGCTTTCGACGGGCGCCCCTGTCCATTTCGTACTCGTAGAGGATGATGGGGTTGGCGCCAAAGTTGGATCTGAGGGTCCGATTCTGTATCGCCTAGAGCTTATTGATGTGCGTCTTCGCACGATACTCCCAAGCAGGGCAGGCGTACCTCATGATCGGGCGGAGGATCGTCTTATAGATCGTTAATTAATTCCTGAAGGACATCCGGCTCTTGAGATGAAGGAGGGAGCCAAGGGTCTTCACCTTCAGGTAAGTTCCTCATCTAAGATCGTTCCCAAGTATCGTGCCTCTTCTCTCCAGGATATCTCCTAGTCGAAGATTCTGCGTTCGCCACGTCTGGTTACGATAAAGTCGTGTGTTCTTGAAGAACAAGACGGAGAAACTCTTCTCAGTATTCACTCCTATTCTCCACGTACTGCACCAGTCTTCGAGGAAATTCAGTTTCTCCTGGACTCGTTGAATCGTCGTTGTAAAAACATTCCACTGAACTGCACAGAATACAAGCAGCCGGCACAAGTGCCGACTGGAAATCAGACCGGCACACACAGCTGGGACGACTAACCACATGCACTGCTCGTTAACGAATTCTTGAAGTATTTGAAGAATTAGATGGTCTATCATACCATATAAATAATCAAATAAAAGAGACTAATGCCAAAGCAACTATCTTCAGCTCAAACACGAATAAGACTAGGTTAAAAAAACTTTGTGGTAATGAATCCACCTCTACCTTCTTAAATGCTAACAACACTTATCATAAACTTAACTTTAATTAAAACTAAGAAGAGTCGATATATCAAGAGGTGGCAAATAGAAAGCACTTGAGGGATTATTAGTATAATAATAATAATTCCCCGTAACAGGCCTTGAAGGCCCTTTGGGGTCGTAACAGCATAGATCTGCTACAATATAGAGCCTACGGTACACAAGGGTAGTAACGTGGCTAGCGCTACGTACCGACCGCCTATTGTTACCCCAGAGTTTGACCTCTAGGTACTCATTTATTACAGCCTGAGTCGAGCTGGGCCGTAAAAATGCCAGTGATCGAATTGGCAAGAGCGGGATGCGAACCTGCAACTCTTGGTTTCGTAGTCTAGCGATCCACTAAACCACCACGGCTATGAGAGATTATTACGATATAAAATTTGAACTCATCTACGATATTATCCAAAAAGAACCACAAAATTATAAAATTGTGCTCACTAAAAAAATATGTAATCCCCAAACCAGTTAATTAAATATATAAATTATAAACATCTCTTCAACTACAAAAAATTCAAATTTCAGACAGGCTGTTTCCTATACATTGCTGTACGGCGGAGTTAGCCGAGAAAAGAAAAATGTGACCATTGAGAGAAATACTATAATTCTCAAGACAAATATTCAAATAGGTAATAGAGAAAGGAAGAAACTAAAAGAGCATGTTAGAAATCCAAACGTTTATTCTATAAAACAAAAAAAGCATATTGTATTCGTCACTTCGTGACGAACTGGAAGATAACATCTCAGAACAAAAGATATCAGATAATAATTATCAGAAATTTTAAACTCCTATGCTTGCTTTTTAAAAAATTATTTTCTGGCACACTATTATATTATTAAGAGATAGAGATACTACTAGAGCACAACATACCGACATTTACCAAGATTAAACCACAGTGACACACAAAAATAAAATTAAAGCACCACAACCAACTTTCTGATACCACTAATTTAAAGATATATAAAAAAATCAATGCTTCCATATAGCATAAATGTTTATTTTGTGTACAATGTGCCTTTCTTCGGATAATTCATACTAAGGCGACTTTTTGGCCGGTCGATTTTGCCCACACTCCCAACTTATAAACTTTTGTTGCAGCCTTACTTCAAGCGCGGCAAGGTGGCGCAGTGGAAAGGTAAGTGATCTGAGTGCCAGAGGTAGTTGGTTCAAACTTCGGCCTAGCACTTTTGCTTTTATCCTATTTATGGAATGTGTTAATCAAATTTTTAATAGTGGGTGCCTCATTGTAAGCACTTCTTTTTATTTTTGGTGTTTGTGCTTTCTTGTTTTTGGTGAGTTTAGTTTTTAAAAAACCCTTAAGTCGCGATTCAGCGCTCATTAAGAGTCCCCTAGTGACAGCTGCTACCTCTGCTAATAAGAACAACAAGCAGACATGTTAAACTACGCCAGAGGATTTCTCGGGTACAAAGGTCTTCCTGCGTTTGTTGACCAGGATATACGGCTCAAAACCCGATCTGTCATCGACAAACATTGTACTCGGGACGATGACGAAAACACACGAGGACCATAGGGCGATAGAGAGGAAGTGGTTGGCATTATTAGATTACATTGTTTGGTTAGGGTTGATTAGGTTAAACAGCTATATTAGTGTAATACTTCTTTTTCAAAACTCAAGATATTTAACCCAAAAAACATTTTGTTGGAGATGAACAGACTCTGCAAAGTTTCATTTAGAAATATCCAACCGTCAGGCCAGGCAAGCAAGATAGATGGGGAGAGAGAGAGAGAGAGAGAGAGAGAGAGAGAGACAGAAAGAGAGAAGAACAAAGACGTTATTAACAACGCGTCAAAACTATCTAGCGCATGCAGAGGCTATGGATTACTGCAAATATTTGGACTATCAACTTTAGGATTCGGAAAGCAAGATACGTCTGACGACGATCCAAAGAGTGATGAGGAATTAGAGAATAGAAACAAGTAGGCATGGAGATGACTTTTTCTTCGAGCTTTGACAAAGCACTTGAGAACGGGGGTACTCAAGCTGAAGAGGTTAAAATGATTGATGAGGCAGTTGCCAATAAGTTTAGAAGCGCTAAGGAACAGAATCTGCAGGTGCGTGATCGTCACTTGAGAGCGTAGGCATACTAGAAAGGTCAAGAAATACAAAGTGAATTCAAAGCTTCAGATAAGTGGTTGCATCCTTTTAAGAAAGATCAGAGAATCAAGTTGCGCAAGGTAACGAAAGTAATGACAGCACACCACAACATTGAGTATGAGAAAGTAGCAAAATTCGCTAGTGATTAACGCCCGTGTATATGTAATTAACAGGATTCAATTATGAGTTTTCTTCCAAGCGCACTTTAGAAAGCTGACTATGTCTAGAATGTTTGCTGAGAAGCTATTTCTTGTATTGCAAAAAACAGTTATAAAACTCTGTGGAACAACCCAATGCCTAATCTTATTGTCAAATGCAGCTCTTCTGATAAGATGCCCAAAGAGTTGGTAAAGTTTTATATTGATTGCGTAACGCCATTAATGCTTCAGCAGTAGGTGCAAACTGTGAACTATACCGCCAAAGACAAGAACGTATGCTTCTTCAGGCAATATATGATTGTAGTTAAAGCAATGTATGATCATGTGATGCTCAACAATCTAGCTGCTGTACAACCACACAGAAGGCCCAACAAATTTACGAGGCAAGTATATAACCATCTACTGTCACCCATGTTTAAACCAATACTAAAATATCCTTGGATATCAAATCGAGGAAAAATAAAAATTTCAGAACATAAATGAAGTCTGGTTTCGAGATCCCAATGAAAAGTGTGATCACGACAACTGCGAAAGCTGTTGTTTTATAAAATGTGCCTATTGCCGTATCCCTCTGTGTTTCAATCGTGTATTAAATGCGAACAAACACATCTGCATCTTGAATAAAGTCTTACTTTTATCGAAAACTGTTACTTTTCTTCAAAAAAAAAAATGCTTGAAACGTGCCCAAATGCGCATAAAAATCATAAAATTCCAGCCGGTTAACTCCAACATCCGAATCCTATACTCTAAACCTTGCCTCTCTTGGAGTAGCAACACAACAAATGCCACCCCGTTCTTAGTTTGGGGTGTGGCTGAAAGTCCGACCGGCCAAAAAGTGCCCTCAGCATGTATTAACCAAAAAAAAAAAACTGCACACAGAAAATAATTATATAACCCAAATACAACAAACAATTTTTTATTAAAATCAAGGTTTCACACCTAGAAACCTTGCCTTGTAAGAAAATCGAGTTTTATGACCTCAAATTTGTAATAAAAAATTGATTTTATATTAATATGGAAATACGATATTACAATCAATAATATATGCTTACAATTAGTATAATGGCAAAAAAAATTCAATGGCAGATTAATAGGTTGCCTATATTAAAAATACAATTAACACACACATTTTAAGTAGACAACAAAACCCAAATATTAATATAACGTCATTTATTGCTTTTTGGTTTATAACTATAACTTAAAATTTAGACGCAATGAGTTACAAATATATATCAGTCTCAGTTATTCACCATGACAGTGGCTGTCCATCATATTGATAGAAACACCCGTTGTGCTTCTCTCCTAACACATGCATAAGTTTGATGATGCCAGATATGCTTTCGTTGATATCTAGGGGAGCATTGGGTCCTCCCATGTCGGTTTTGACCCAACCAGGATGCACACAAGTAACTAATATGCCATTGTTCTGCAAGTCCAAACTCATGGTTCTAGTAGCCATGTTTAAGGCAGCCTGAAAAGTTCATTTTAACAAACTTGAATTTTACCAGATGATTATCTATACCTTAGAGCAGCGGTATGGGAACAAACCACCGGTCTCGTTCATTTGAATAGAGCCCAGCACGGACGTCATGTTTATAACGGCGGCCCGTTTTACCCCTAGGGGCAACGCGCTGTTCTTTGAAGACGCCTTCTTCAAGAGCGGCAGCAAGGCCTTCGAAGCAGAACCAATCAATAATAAAACTATTAACTCCGTTTATTGCACTAACCTTCGTCAACATTACTGGCGCCACGGTGTTCACAGTGAACGAATCCATCATCTGGTTGACCTTAACGAGACCCAGCCGGGTGAATTTCGGTGAAACGCCGGCATTGTTGAAGAGAACGTTCAACCCATCGTTGCCTACTATATCGGAAACTTGCTCTGCGAGCTCCTCGTATTTGTCGAAGTTCCTCAGGTCTAATTAAAGAATACACGACATTGAAATAAAATTGATCATAAATAAAGGTACACTATCTGCCATAATGATTGTTTGTTAATTAACTAAAAGCAATTACTTAGCGGAATCGATATTCGGCTGCTTTAATATTATATTCAACTAAGCTTACAAACAAAACCGAGCGCTATGTTCGTGTGCAACAATATATATCTGTTCCGGCAAGTAATTTATGCAGTGGTGGTGTTCAGGCGTACAGTGGTCATAAAGAAGAAAAAGATGCTGTTCGATTCTTGCATTTTCCCTTGCGTGTCGAAAGGTAATGTCTTTGCGCAAACAAGCAGCAGGGCAGTCGTGCAGATTTTATGACACAAAATGTAATTACCAAACTGTAGCAATCGAATGTTTTTGTGACATTCGGCAATGCTGCAAAGTTCCTGTAAAGAGAGACGGAATTAGTTACCAAGATCATAAAATGCAATCGATAGCTTACAAGGTTATCTAATCTATGTGCTTCAACCGCTAATCTAATGTTCTATTTTTACCTAGCATATATATGGTATTTGTAGAATAGGAGATTGTAAAATATCAGTTTCAGAATGATTTGACTTAGTCACACCAATTTTTCTTCTAAAATTCACTTTTAATTTCATTTGTTAAGATGAAGAGCACTTAATACACCAAATATATTAACATTTCTTTTGGTGGCATCTATTTTTTTCATGTTATAACTTTACAATATTTCTCTTTTACGTCATTTCAATTTTTGTCTGTTCTGACTACTTTCGTCTCCTTCTCCATAAAAAAGAACCAAAAGGCTATTTTTAAATGGCACTAAATTTCCATCATATCCATTTCCTCGCGCGCTTGTTTTTAAACAATATTTTGAAATCACTTTTGTTGTAATTGTTTTATAACAAATAACAAGATGATAAAAGACCTCGTTAAAAAACTACAAGGTTAGGCAACCAAGTTTCCTCTGTGACATCAGAAATTGCATAATAATGATGGAATGACAACCAAGATTTTACTAAACAAACAATCAAAATTCTATAACTTTTTATTATATTATTAAATGCTAAGAATAACAGAAGCAAGGGATCGACAAAGAAATGGGCAAATAAATCAAATGAATGTATAACTATAAAAATAAAACATCAAGAGATATTTTGTTGTTGTTGCTTCATTATTCTCGGTAATAACCTAATTAACACAACAACAAAATCCACCATCTGTGTCCTAATCACGGATGTTATCTAAAAACTCTCTGCATGTTAACAAATTTGACGCTTAATCAACGTAGTGTGAAGTGGTTCCTAAACAGCTTTGATGTCTAAATTTAGCTTACATGATGATGCAAATTATAATATTCCTTAATGCGAGTCCTGTCGAAAAAATATATCCATTCATCGTCATGTATTATAACATTGTCCACAATTTCTACAAATAAACTTTTCCAAATTTTCATTCTGTAAGTTTTAAATTTTAAACTTTTTGGGAATGGTGCTCAATTCCCACCGTCCTCTTCCAAGAAGCTGTTTAATGAAAGTTAATGTTACTTTTTTATTTTAAAAATTTAGACCTTGTGTGCCCTTCATTTTTAGGCAGAGCTCTTATCATGCCCCGCAACGTTTTGTTTAAAATCCAACTTTTGCTAGATGGTTTGGGCAACTGTTATAAAACTTGGTGCAAAAATTCGGTATTATAAGAAAATTCTAAAAAAGAAACTTCGGCCTAGTATTAAGGAATGATGAACCTGCAATCATGTTCCCACTGTTATCATCACCCTCGACCTTCTTTAGCTTAATCTGCGTTCTTAAACGCCTAACCCCAAATTTTCGGAGGAGAATCGAATGTCTATACATCAACGTCTAATAGTTTTAAAAATTGCTGTAAGTTATGCTTATGGTTATGCTTCCATGTAGTTAAAACAACACAAACATACGTAATTTATTTAGAAATTACAAACTTGAAATATTCCTGACAACTGATAATAAATACAACAAATACAACATGAAACAAACCATTTCAATTACTAACATTGTCAAGCTAAAATAATACAATAATTATCGAAGCACTTGCCTTAATTACTCATATTCCAAGCTGTTTGACATAACCTCACGGCAACTGATATTTCTCGTCAATTGTATGACTCTCCGGACCCAAAATCACCTGTTTGTATTATCAGACGTCATCCGCAGCAAATTGGACTTGATGGACATCGACTAGTCAAGAAGCCGATAATTTCGGAGAAGAACGGAAAATTGCGTGTAGAGTGGGCGCAAGCACACAAGAACTGGGCGAGGAAAAAGTAGAAAAATGTGCTCTGAGCTAACGAAAATAAGTAGATATTGTTCAAAACGGACGGGATTCAATGGATTCGTCGTCTCCAAGGCACTCGTTTGGATCCCAAGTATCAGATTTCTACTATAAAGCACGGAGGCGAAAGAGTCATGGTCTGGACTTATGTCTCCCTCTTTGGCACGAGTCATTTCAACAGAATCCACGGCATTATGGATGGCTACCTGTATGAGGACATCCTCGAAAATACGATAAGTCTACAGGTCATGGAAAACATAAGCATAAGCTTCAATTTTCAACAGGACAATGACCCCAAACATCGTTCGAAGCATATCCAGGACTGGTTCGCTCGCCGTCGCGTGACCCTCCTCGACTGGTCTAACCGATCTTCCGACCTGAATATCATCGAGGGCCTCTGGGCATAGTTAGAGCGTCGTCTGGTTGGCAGAAATACCAAGTACCTCCAACTAGAGAAGGAATGAAAGAACACCCCCCCTCTCCTTCATCCATACTTTTTTGCACACCATGCCTCGTAGGTGTCAGGCCGTCATTGATACCAAGGATTATGCTACTAAGTATTAGACTGTTATTGTTCACATTTAGTTAATTCCCGGTAATTTAGAGTTGTCTTGGTGTCTTTATTTAATGTTAGTTTCGTTTTGATCATTTTTTGCTGAGCTAATAAGGTTTTTTTTTCAGTTTTGCTGTTTCGTTTTTTTTTTGAAAAATCAGTTGATGATCTCGAAAAATATTCCCTAAAAACTTCAGAGGAAAATATAAAAAAACAAAAAAGTTATGGCAAAAATACTAAAGGTTGATATATTTTTTACCGGTACTGTAATTCAGAAAATAAAGAAAAAACCAAAAATATCAAATAACAATTTCTTTAAGATCTGTAACGTACAATAGAAAGTTAAAACTGAAAAACTTAGTAAAACCAGTTTCTGTCAGTGTATTCATATTTTTTAATAATATACAAATGTTAAATACAAATAAATAAAAAATTAAATTAACCGTATGTTTTGCAATTCGATGAAGCAAGTGGTATGGTTTTACAAGGAGTGCGATTTTTGCAAAGAGATTTGAGCGGCTTCCTGTGTCACCAGCCAAAAGCCCCGTATTTCCTAAATAAGTGGACAAAGCGATGTCAGCAAAAAAAAGCTACAAATGAGTTTCTCAATCGAGAAAGAAGAAAAGCAACCTTGCAAAAAATGATCGAGATATTGTATGATTATTTTAAAAAATCTAAACTTCATCAAACTCGTCTAAAACTCAATAAAAAGATTATCAAAGTTTTAAAAACAAATGACGTTTAGAAGTCCACAATATTACACAGAAAGTACGGCCGTGAAATCATTGTTTACAGAAAAGCACCTGGAAAAAAACGTTCTTGGGCAAAAAAAAATTTGGAACGAGACTAAAGTAATATTTTTACTGACAAGGTGTCCTTTTGCGCTTGGTTTTTTTATATGTACCTAGCAAAAACTACTTACGTGCTTTATTAAACACCCCGTTAAGCTAGCTACATGTTTCAAATTATTTCAGTCAGTGAATTGGGATTTGGAACATTATGCCTTGTTCACAAAGGCGTTAAATCGAGAAAATATACTTAAAATATAAAAATAGTTTAATTTGGTCTATTCAAAAATGGAATGGAGTCGTTAATACAGCGTGGTTGTTATATAAACGTGAGAGACTCAACCATTAAGTGACTTAGAAACAAAAAAATGAACCAATAGATTGGCTTAACCGTTACAATTTCTCCTCGACAAACCAATAAAAAATGTCAGGTCCTATATCAAGACTAAACGGCAATCTTATATTAACTGTCTAAAATTATTACAACGGATTCGAGAAATACGGGCAATTCCCGCTTCTTACATTATAAACCTAGTCGTCAGTGTACATCTTTTAAAACACAACTAATGAATAGTTACATATGGTTGGTGGTAGTTCCGCAATTGTAAAAATAAATTTTGCATCACATTTGAAAGAATTGCAGAACAACCTTAATGGAATGTTGTCAAAGACCAACTGAATTTATCTCTGATGTCTATAAGAAATAAAAATTTAAGTGTAGTCTAAGTGGTCATTCTCTAGCTAAAATAATGTTTGACCGATGGCATTTGGATCTGCGCCAAAGGAATTGGAAGAAAAGCTAATTCTTTTGGCAAGCCGCCTTGCGGGTGGCTCTTTAATATTAATTTAACAAAACACTATTTCTAATTTGATGAAAGACATTTCAATGCAGATTTTTTTCTAATCTATTAAGACTTAACTGCCTACATATATTTAATCCTTGAAAACATCTAACTACCTCTTTTTCACTAAATGTGGCATTTAAATCTTTTAAACATATTTTTTTGATAGAGCATAAGGGACTGGTTATTAATAAACCCAAGTACTTAACGCGACGAGGAAGACAATGCTATTTAATCCGCTAATTCTAATTCGGAAGCGATCATAGTGATCAAACGTGTGGATTCAGTAATATACAAATCTTTGTTACTAAAGGATCAAGAAGTTAAATCGAGATTAGATTATTTTCTTTTTTAATGTGGATTTTAAAGTTAAACTTCCATAGACTGCGACACCTTAAGCAGTTCATTTGACTGTAACTTCAAAAACTGCATTTTTGAATTTGGTAGAAGTAATTTGAGCTAATTTCAATTCGGTGGCTTTTAACCGCCATTTTTAAGTACTCGCAAACGTGATTTAAGTTCTTTTACATTTTTCGGTACATCAGCTGCGTATGTAATACACAGAAGTAAACCCAGAGCATTTGCTTGGGGGACACCAAATTTTGTAAAGCACAATCTGAAATCTCTTTCCTTTACTTACATAAACCATTTTCCAAGCTCAGATTTGATAATCATTAACTCATATTCAATATTTTATCGAAAACGAATGGGCAACAAGCCTCGCTACATTTTAAACAACGAATAACTTGTATAATTTTTTTTAACGTTCCCACTGATATTTCTCTATAATCAACTATACTATTGTAGGTTTGTTTTCTCTACATTTTGAAAATTATATTGCACAAATAGCCCCCGTTTTCTTCTTCACAAACATTGATCCCTCGAGAATTTCTGTATGAACGTTCCTTAAACTGTTAAATCTTGTGCAGTTTATTGTCATAAGCACAATTTTTCGAATAACCCCGTAGAAGAAATCAGAAGCCGCCAAATTGGACGAACGTGAAATTAATCTTTTGCCAAAATGTCTCTTAGAAACTGCATGGACTTTCTTGGTGCATGAGCAGCTTCTTCATCTTATATCCACCATGTTCTTAACGACTTCATAATTAAAACTTTTTAATATTTGAGAGCGAGCTTCGTAACTGTGACAGCATTCTCCTCGTTGTCTTCAAAAAATAAGGTTCGATTGCCTTTCTAATGTTAATTCTGTGTAACTCTTGGGTTTTTGGTACGTCAAAATCGAGTGTCTTCTTCATTCACAAAGCCTTTAAGATAAAAATAGACTTCATCGCCCATCAGCAGTTTTTGAATAAATCTGTTATCAGTTCTGGCCATTTTCATAAATTCGAATTGCACAGTGCAGTCTTTGTTGAATGTCTAACAGCTTTATATATTAGAAAACATATATAATCCTTTTGTAATGTTTTTTTTGTGATGTTCTTGAAATTCCAAATTCTTGCTAAAGTCTTCTTCCTTACCCATCCCCTATTTTCTAGCGTGCACACAATACGTGGTCTGCTACTTCGTGGCAGGTGACCCACAAACCTTAAGGTCATCTAAGGTGCGGTGCTTGCCACATAATCCCGCACTAGAGATGGTGCGCGACGATCGGGCAGAGAGGGCAAACACACGGGAGCATCAACCTTTCAGTTCGTAAGCCATGCTCCTACACGGAGTGTTAGAGTCATATCACAACCATTTTTGACTTTTTAAACAGTTTCGCCCACCCAGTATATGGTAAAATATTGCATTCTAAATCTAAATTGATGATTTCTAAATCATCTTTTTGCAGTGATTTAACTTTAGAAAACGACGATAATAGACTTATGAATCTATATAAAATACCTATAGATTTCTTGTGTAATGTTCAACTTTTGAAAACAACTACCGATGTACCTCTCTCAAGAAAAACTCTTAGGGTTCTGTTGAAAATGAATGTAGGGCATAGCTTGGTACTTACGAGAGATGCTTTCCTGATCAATGTTTTACTTATTCAGTATGCATATTTAATGATTCAAGTAACCAAGTAAACAAAAAAGCTGCTAAAAAGTCATAATTTTCCAATTCACCGTTTGGAAAACACAATTTTTAGAAGAGATAAGTAGGTTCGTTTCTATGCTGCTTTTTTCAAAGATATTTGCTATTTTAACCTATAAAAACAACTAATAACTATTCAGAAAGTATTGTCATTTAATTATATCAATAGTTCTATGGTTAATTAACGTCAAAAACCTTGGCTTGATTTTTTCCAGTTAAAGTAGCTACTATAAAACTATAAAAATCCAAATAAATTAGGTGACCAGTGACTAGAATGATAGTGTTATCACATAACAAGTATATAGACGTCTTCTGAGAGTAATTAACCTGGACCCCTCCCCCAAAGGTATTTGGAGTTAAAATCGCTTTTTCAACCGTTACAGATATTTTTCAAACATACAAGGCAATTATAAGTCCTACTCAGTTAAGTACTGCTACATTAGAAGTTCTTTACAATAGGATCAAATCAGCTACATCGTAAATATTAGCAGAAAGGATAAATTTTCATTGGCTCTAGTACATTTGTTAGAATCTATTTCTTGTAAAAAATGGAAAAGTTTCCCAAATAGTTCAAATTCAAGAAAATAAGAAAATCCATTATGTGATTATCATGGTAGACGATCATATTCTTTGAAGAAGAAGGGAGCAAACAAAATTTGCGGATCGTAAGGAGTGGAGAATAGATTAAAAAAATCTGCCGTAATAAAAATATATTTCACGACACTAAGATGCTAAGTATCATAAATAAATTACTGGCAGAGAGCAGCATTCAATAAAATGTGCAAGGCAACTGCTCGTTCGTCCAGTAACGTGTGATCACGCATTTTACGAGCGTGGTCTGTGTTTACAGTTCAGTCAATGCCTTCGACAGCTGAGAAGTATTATCATTTGTTTTCTTCCGTCGCCGCTGTTACGTCGCTGTCTCGTTACCGACCTTCTTGTGAGTGGACCACTAGCAAGCCATATTAATTCAGTAAACTTTAGAGCAATGAAAAGGCATCAACAAGTTGGAGCTACAACAAGAGAACTGTAAAACTAAAAATTGTTAACCAAAGGTCTGAATAGATAAGCCAAAAATAGAAAAAGTGAGACAAAGTTGTTACTATGCGCTTTACACCAGAAGAACTCAAATTGAATAGGGATGTGTATCCCCAAATTTTACGATTTAGGAAGGCAAAAATAGCCCCTCACACACTATCAGACAAATTATTGCTGCTAAACTTTTGAAAAAGGTTAAACACTATTATCGCAGATGAAAGTTGGTGCTTCCAGTATGGCCCTCAAGCATAGGGCTCAAGTGTCGAACAGCGATATAATTATCTACTAGTCTTCAAAAAAAAATGAAGCGACAACCTCCAAAAGTGCAATTTTGTTGTTAGAAGTTTCGTGTACCAAGGAAGAACGAACAATAAACCAAAAATTTTACTCTAACGTACTGAAACGTTTATATCAAACAATTCGGCAGCGTCATTCTATTTTTTTTAACATTTGGGCAGCAGCTCGTTATTGCATGACAATGCAAAACTTTATGATGTTGTATCAGTCCCAAAATGTTTGGTGTAATCTCTTTGTTTTCTATGTGAAAATGCCACTGTAAGTGACATAAAGGTATTACAACAATCCAAACGATTGTGACAGATATGCTGAGACGCATCCCGGATGAAGCTTTCTCGGTAGCAGATATGTATAGATAGCTAAGTGGACTATATTGACAAGACCTAGGGCCATTAGTTTAGTAAGTTAAATAAATTATTTTTTACGCGCCCACTCTTACAGTTAGAACTTTTCTGACAAACGTTGTACACAAATATTAAATTGTCGACTGTAAAAAAATGATGAAGGGGGTTTTACTGTAACCTTAAGTGTCTTTTAAATGGAAAAAGTTATAATGCGAACATCTCAAAATAGCGTGCTGTCAAATGAAGGTCAAGAACGTTAAATAAGTAGCAATTATGGATGAAGTTTTAAGTAGAGGTTGTCGAGAAAATATATTGATTTCATACCAATTTTTTTTTTTAATAAAAATACTATGGAGCTAGTATCTTATCTCTAACTCCAAAAACAAAGTATGACCGAAATGATGGAATAACAAATACAATTTTTTGGATATTCTCAATTATATATTTTAATAATCAAGTGCTTCTGAGCAGTATTTTGCTGCAATAACATGTAGTATTCGGAAATGCTATGTGATGTCGGTAGTATTCGAAATTTTGTATATAAGAAATATTCAAAATATCAGTTCGAATAAGCTATAATTTTTTAATATTTTAAAATATTATATAATTAAATAGAATCATATATAACGCTGTAACCATACCTTATTTGAGGGTATTATGCCAAGACGCATGTGGAAAAACTTCAAGTGATCCAGAAGTTCATAAGAAAAACGTCCTACACCACAATGTGGTCGTGCCAACCATCCAGAAATACATTTTTAGTGTGCCCGCTGCAAGCGATCAAAGATTATTATTCTTTCATATGGTATGGGGAAGGCCAAGCAAAGTTATTCCACCACCCACTCCAGGTCATCAAAGAAAAAGAGGTTAAGAGTACTGAATCCAACCCCCAATGTCGACAACCAAGTCAACGTTAATGTAACAATACTGATACGTTTAAGACACTATGAGCTAACTTAAAGTTCCTATTCCCAACATTCTTGTTACACAAAAATTCGGGTAAAACAAAGAAGTGATGCAAAATCTAAACGAGTATTCTGAAAGCTTCTCGGCAAATTTGTCGAATTTTGAGAAAGCTATATCAAGATCCGTCTTTAATACCAAACATAATTAATCATCAAACCCGAAATTTTGTTATAATTTTTGAAATCCTTATTTATTCTTAAAAATCTATTTCATCGCCTTCGAAGTAATCCCCCTCAGCTGCAATGCACTTATGCCAGCGAATTTTCCACTCATCAAAACACTTTGAAAAGTCCTGTTTCGGTATGGCCTTCAGCACCTTCTTCGATTCGGCTTGAATCTCTTCTATCGTGTCAAAACGGTGTCCCCGGAGCGGTCTTTTCATTTTGCTAAATAGCCAGAAGCCATATGGAGCTAAATCAGACGAATACGGCTATTGCGGAACGATATGGGTGGAATTTTTAGCGAAATGGTCACGAATAAATTGAGGGTTTTTGGAACCAAACGAGATTTGACTTTTTTAAGGCACAAAACTTCCTTCAAAATGGTGTTGACTGATCCATTTGAAAGGCCAACGATGTTCAGCAAGCTCTCTAGTTGTCAATCGACGATTTTGGATCTCTAATTCCTTAATTTTCGCGGCGTGCTGTTCGTCAGTTGATGTTCTTGGACGTCTTTGATGTGGTTCGTCTTCAACGCCTTCACGACCCTCTTATGCCATTCGTATACTTGTGTTTTAGACATAGCCTGTTCACCGAAGGCTTTTTGTAACATTCTGAGCGTTTCCGCAGCAGAAATATCATTTCTAACACAAAATTTAATCGAACTTCTTTGTTGACTATTTTCTGACATGGTAAAAATCGAAAAAGTTAATTTTGGTTGTTTACGAAAACGAGCGTCACTCTTCAACTAATTAAGATATTAACCTAAAATTTGACACAGATGTCAGTAGCAGTCCTACCAACTTAAAACTAAAAAGGTTTGTGCCCAACGAAATGCCCGAGGAGTTTAAATTAAAAATTCCGGGTTATATTTGTAGACAGTAATACATATACAGGGTCCATCCCAAAAGAAATGAGCCTTTTTCAAAAAAAAATAGTTTTATTGAGCAGATCGCTACAACACCTCAAAATTCTTCAAAATAGGATCCTCCTGCATCAATGCACTTTTGGAGACGGGTCTTCCAAGTCCGGAAGGCTTCCTGGTAGGCCTCCTTAGGGATGTCCTTGAGGGCTGCTGTGACATTCTCTTGGATGTCCTCAACCGAGTCCCAGTGCTTGCCCTTTAGCACTCTTTTCAACCGCGGAAACAAAAAGAAGTCCGGGGGAGACAAGTCCGGGCTGTAGGGAGGCTGGGGAACCACGCCGAGTTGAATCCGGGCCAGGTACTTGGTCACGATGACCTCGGACCTCGGAAATGACTCGATGTACTGTCGATTTCGGAATGTTTAGGGCATCTGCTACTTGATAAACACTGAACCGACGATCGGCGTTCAAAAAATCGCGCACTCGCTGCACGTTCTCGTCGGTTCGGGAGGTTGACGGTCGTCCAGACCGAGGTTCGTCGGCCACCTCTTCCCGGCCCTCCTTAAATGCTTTGTGCCACTTTTTAACTTGCGAGTACGATAAACAATCATCCTTGAAGGCCTCCTGAAGCATTCCAAACGTTTCGGTAGCATTCTTGCCGAGTTTGAAGCAGAATTTAATTGCGTAGCGTTGATCGATTTTTGAATCCATCGCGCCGTGTCGAAAATTGAAAATAGACATTCACGGAAACACCCGTCCTGCCGCTCCGAGAGCTCAGAGCCGACTTGCACCGACCGCGTATGGAAGCTAAGACCCCCCACCACCTGCCCCAAGCGTCAGAGCACGCCGGAATGTACACTCGCGTCCGAAAAAAAATAAGGCTCATTTCTTTTGGGATGGACCTTGTACATACTTACATATATATTTATTTAACTAACATTTCTTATAGTAGAAAAGGGTCTATTAACTATGCTAACTTTGTAACTTATTGATATAATTATTCGACTTTTGTGTGGTAGGGAACTCGTTTTCGCGTGTGATGTAAATATTATTTAGAAAAAATCTCATTATTGCTAATACGGTTTGCAGTTTGCTCCAATTAAATCAATTTTTGATATCTTTAAGAAGCTGCGTTCTTTAGATAACGTTATACTAAATATAACTCAGCTTTTGAAACACAGCTAAATCCCAACCCGACAAAGAAAGATGCCACATATTCCTACTAAAATCAATATTTTTAAATTGAAAGAACGTAAGGAATCCAAAAAAAATCTAATAAGGAAATAATGTGATTTAAAGGAAACGACGAGCAAATTCTACACTTTTAGAATGACAACAAGAACGGTGTAATACCGTAAAGGAAACTTTCTACAGCGGTGCGATAAAATTAGGATAAAAACTTTTAAAAGGAATTAAGATGTTGATTAATGCCTCCATAATGATCAGCGTCAAAAATGCTGTTGAATGATATGCTGTGAGTATAATGAATTTTCGAAATCGTAACGGTCACTTCCGGTTGCCGTTAACCGATTTGGCTGAAAATCAATCCCTTGAAAGGTACTGACCTAAAATGTGTGTGTGCTAAGTTTGAAGTGAACCCATTGAATAGAACGGACGTTATAGTGTCTCCAGACACACAGACAGACAGACAGGATGATAATCTCATTAACTTCCTGTAAGCTCCGCTGTAGAAAGTTAATAAGCAGTTGAAAATAAAGGTCACCGTCTTCATTCAAGAATTAGCGCGACTAGAAAATACATTCACATTAACCGATTAACAATTTCTGAAATTGGTTCTGAGGTCTAAATACCCTACGACAATACTCGACCAATAATTATTAACAATCTTGGGTTTCGAAAACTATCCTCCAGGCAGATTCCTCGCCTCGCCGAAAATCAGATACAGCAGATAATACTCTCTTTAGAATCAAGCTTTAGCTTTCTGCAATTATTATTCGTTTGGACCCCTAAAATAAGCACTTGGAAAACGAAGATTTCGTGCGCGTTTAGTGGTGTCATAATAACACTCATTTTAAAATAGTACGATCAAGCAACTATCTACTCGTTTGAAAAAATACGTTTCTAATTTAAAAAAAAGATGTAGAAAAATAACTTTACATCTTTGTATTTTTATGGTGTTTAAATGGATTTTAAAAAATAATTAGTTTTTTACTTGATTCATCCGCGTAGTTACAATCGATTTGCCTATAAACGTAAATATTAAAATACATGAGAGGAAAAACTAGTGTAAACCAAACGCATAGTGTAAATTCTTGATATTAACCGAAACCGACTATTAGAGAAAACCACATCCTACATCGTTAAAAAATCACATTTCCCCTAAAGACTTCAAGGCTACGTAATAGTTATCCAACTTTCCTGTCTAAATTTCCTTCAATCAGCGAATCTAAAAATCTAAAATCTCCACTAAAAATGAAGTAATGTGTGCTCAAGTTCTTTAAGTCATCACGTCTCAATTGATGTAATCTCTGTCTTTTCACAAAACTCAAATTAATTTCCCAAAAATCATAACTTTAAAACACTCAAGAGGGGGGTGACAAACTGAAGATATAAATTTTCAAGGATCTTATTTGAATTTGTTGGGTCCATGGTTGCGTCGGAATATCCGAAGGTGCTGTGATGTGAAGGCCGCTACGGTTCCGACAAGTTAGTGACATTGTTGAACTTTAGCGAATAATTAAAATCACAGTATCAATGCTACTGTATTTAGAAATAAAAGGAAACAAATTAAAGAAATAAAAATACTCTCAATGTAGAACTGCAAGTTTAGTGAAAATTAAGGGCTATGGCAATAAAAAGTGAGGTAAAGGACAAATACTCATTCAAACTCCTCAAAAATATAAAAATTAATTTTATGTGCAAAAGTCAGAGCAATCAACAGAAGCCTAGAGCACACAGTGTTATAAATAAATTAAAATTTATAAAAATAAATGGTAGACAAGTAGCTCTTTGGAATTAGAGAAGTGTGAGTAAGAAATATAGGCCATATTACACAGGATAGACAAACTGAAAAATAATTTGAATGCAAAATTCAATAAGAAGAATTAAGAATGAATAGAAGAATTAAGAAAGGTTCAGAGGGGATTGAAAAAGAAAGGAAAACAATATAAAATTGAAAAACAAACATTTGAATGTTAAATAGGAAAACTCAAAATTAACCTAAATATTATGGAAAAAGGGATGAACTAAAAATAGTAATAAAAAGATTATATAATAATATAAAAGAAAGCATAGAATGATAAATAAACTACAAATTATACCGAAAATATCTCTAAAGTTGTAAAAGATGAAGAAAATGAAATAACTGTCGTAAACATAAACAACTAGAAAAATAAAATTAATATAAGAAAACCAAAAATAAAACAAAGAAAATGCAAAATAAAATAAATTACAAATAACGAGAGAAAAAAGGTAAGCATATCAGAATAACTTAGCACAGGTTAATAATAGAGAGCTAAGTTTGTATAAAGACTAAAAAACTGGGAAATTACAGAACATTCAAAAAGAAACTGCTATGCAAAGAATAGAAGAAAATAAACAGCAATAAAATGGTAAATTATAAAAACCCTAAAGACAAACAAAAAACTAATCAATAACAGAAGCTTGGAATGTAGGAATTTTATATTATGCAAAAAGTGCAATACGAGCAATAAATCAATCGGGAAATTATGAAATAGAAATTCTGAAAATAAGCGAAGTAAAATGGAACAATGCTTAAAAAATATTCTTGTATCAAAACGAAAAAATAAATGAGCAGCGAAATTTGGAAGAAGACAAAAAATTAAAACTAAAAGAATTAAATGTATAAAATAAAGAATTTAAAAAAAACATAAAATATAAATGTCAAGAATTAACAAGAACAATTAAGAAACATGTCATAAACACAACAGAAGGAGCTTAACAGGCAGCGATGACGCGAGATAATAAAACACTACGAGAAAATTAGAAAAATTAGATTTAAAACAACAACCCGGATAAACAAATAGAAAGAAAACATTAACCATTACAAAAAAAAATTGAAAAAGAGGGCAGAACATTTCCAAAAAGTAGACCACTGTAGAGAATTAGATACACAAAAGGAGTTTTGAATAATTTTATCTCCTTCGCGATAACTCTACTAGTAGATAAAGCATACAAATAAGCTGTATAATTCCTATTAACCTAAAATATCCTTCATCAAACAACGTCATTACTTTTCTACAAGATCACCATTCTACATAGCCAACGCTGAATCCCATTAAAGAAAAAATCAAACATTTGCTCATTCTAGAAAAATTTCAATAACAGTGTGTTACACCAACCGCTTATTATTTTCGTATTACAGGAAAACGTTACTACGTATCTTGATAATCATTGAGTTAATATACTTATTTTAAGTGTCTCGAAGTAATATTACCAAACCTACCGGCTACGACACAGAATTTTCAAACCACCCTCTTAAAAGAATTGACAGAAACAATAATGATCATGAAATAAGGCAAAACTCCTAGAAGTAATCAGATATCTACAGACATACTCAAAATAAAAACACAAATAACGTCAAGCTCTATTCATTAAAATCTGACAAGAAAAAAGTTTCCCGAGAGATTGAACAACCGGTGTAATAACGAAGGTATCTAATAAAGGATATTTAAGAAAATACAATAAATGAAGAAGTGTAATACTACACAGTGTGGCATAAAGTATTTTACAGAATTCGCATAGAGAACAAAATGGTTTTAGACCTGCATAGATATGATAAACGGACTAAAAATAACCATGGAATACTCAGTAGAACATCAATAACTTCTCTGTCTCTTGTTCGTAAACTTTGAAAAGACCTTCGATTCGATAGTGCATAATGGGGATAAACAATTGAACAATCAAAGAAATTAATAAAAGTTGGTAAAGAGGCGAAAATAAGAAACAAAGTTATCAGAAAAATTCAAAACGTAAACAAGGATTAAACAAGGATGTTTATTGTTCCCACTTCTATTTGCTATCGCGCTAGATATAATAAAAAACACAACAAAAGGTCAAAAAGGGGATAAGATGTGCGCTTATGAAGAATTTTATTTATATTTATAAGAATTACGTATAAGAAAAAATACATACTCTAAGAATAAAGTCAGAAAATGGGACCACAAACCAACACAAGCAAACCTAAACCAATAATTATAAATACCTAAAAAGCAAAACAGCTGTCAAAGTGTGAAAAGAAAACATGTAATTGGTAGAAGAATGTACATATTTGGGTGGTATGGTAATAGCTCAAAATGAAGTATAAAAACGTAATAAAGGGAATAGGTAAAAGGCAAAATGCATTCCTAAAACTCAGAAAAATATGCAAAATAAGAAATATGAAAGAAAACACGAAGAGCAAGGTACTAAATGCTTGGACTATAACTGAGAACATCAAAAAGAGATTACAAATCTTTATAAATAGCTGCTTAAAGCCTATACATTGAAGATGAAAAGAAGCTATAGAAACCGCAATAGATATACAGATCAAGAAAAAAATGAGATACCTGGGGATATTTTTGAAAAGAGAAAACAGAAATATAAAGAAGAGCATACAATAAAACCCTCAGAGAGGATGCCTAAAAGAGCCATGAAAGAAAAGCATACAGAGAGAAAGACATACGTCGTTTGCACAAATGGAGCAATTAGTACAGTACAGAAAACAGTGAAAACAATTTATTATCACCTTATTCTATAAAGAAACAATGCGAAGTTGTTAATAAAAAAATATATAACAATAACTGCGATAAAAATTTAGAGATATCTCAACCAGTCCATCGAGTTTGACAAATTTAACAAATGGCGCTGTTGATATTATAACCACGCCTGTACAAAAACCAGTATTTGCTCGAATAAATTTCGTATATGAAGCACTCGGTAACAGAAATTTGTTGTTTACAATTTAATAGTGTAATTATTGCATTATACACAAATTTTTCAGATTGACACATTAAAATTATAAGCAACGTCTTCTTTGTGGCCATTATTTCACTACAAAAACACGTAACCAACTTAAAATACAATATTTCTCTTAGAAGTGTCGCGTCAAATATAAATCAAAATTACTTTCTTGTAAGTAGAAGTGCCTAAAAAGAATTCTCCCCGCAGAAAGCTTCCCATTAGCGTTTTTTTACTCAGTGACAAAGTCAGAGCAAAATATACATTCGCCTGTTGTGCAACGGATTATTATCAAGTTTCTCATGACAGAAGTCATAAATCGTTCAAAATCTTGAGAAGACTTAAGGAACAGTTCCCTTAAAGGGAAAGAGGTTGGAGGTAAAAGGCATTAGCGTCGCCCGAGAATCTGGGTACTAAGGAGAATCGCATTATTCACAGCCTTCCCGAAAATTCCCTCCGATTAACTATTGCTGAAATTGCTTTTGTCAACTTTTGGAAGAAACAAAAGTTTCTTATTTTCGGAAAGACGCAAATTTACAATCCTGCTCCATGATAACGACCGGTCCGATACAGCTGCCCAAAATAAAAACAATAAATTGAAGATTTGTTTCAAATCTATACTGACCTCCCCCCTGCAGCCCTATGATTGTCAGTTCTTTTGGGAAAGTAAAAACCTAATACCTACACATCAATTCGGGTTTAGGAACAACCATTCAACGATCGATCAAGTCCACAGAATTACCGACATAATCGAGAAAGCCTATGAAGGGAAAAAGATATGCTCGGCCATATTTTTAGACATAGCCCAAGCATTCGACAAAGTTTGGTATGAAGGCTTAATATATAAACTTAAAAGTTATTACCTAAAAATTGCGGAAATACTAGAATCCTATATTTCAGGAAGAATGTTTCGGGTTAAACAAGAAGACGAATATTCCAGCATGAGAGAAATCAAAGCAGGGTACCCAAGGTAGCGTATTGGGACCAATTCTCTACCTGCTATATACCTACGACATCCCACAAACAGAAGACGTCACCATCGCCACATTTGCGGACGATACGGCGATATTAGCTATCGGCGACAACAGTGAAGAGGCAGCTAGGAAAATACAGCAAGCAAGTAACAGCATAAATACTTGGACTAAAAAGTGGCGAATAACAATCAATGAAAGTAAATCGGTACATGTTGATTTTGCTTATAAGCACCGTGAACATATACCAATAACAATAAACAATACCAATATACCATACAGCAATAATGCAAAGTACCTTGGGGTGACCCTGGACGCACAACTCCGGTGGAAGGAACACGTGAAAAGAAAAGAATAGAGCTTGACCTAAAATACAGGAAAATGTATTGGTTAATTGGAAGAAAATCCCAACTATCCATACATAACAAGATACTACTGTATAAACAAGTATTAAAGCCCATATGGACCTACGGGATCGAGCTTTGGGATGTGCCGCAAAAATCATATAAATAAAATACAAGTTTTTCAGAACAAAGTTCTCAGAAGCATCGTGGATGCACCATGGTACTTCCGGAATGACCATCTACATAGGGACTTACAAATCCCTACAGTCATGGATGAGATCAAAAAGTTTGCAGGAAAACATGAAGAGAGACTCCACTCACACGTGAACACCGAAGTACTGCAACTTCTGAACAATGCTGATCTGGAACGAAGGCTTAGAAGAATCAAGCCCTTCGAGCTCGTGCAGTGAAGTGAAAATAGTGCAAAAGCAGAGTAAAGTGCTAAAAACACGTGAAAATTGTGTAATCCTCTTAAGAGACTAAGTTAAGACCGAAGGGACTTTTTAGACAAGTATTTAGTTTTAAGCCACTGTAGAGAAAAATTGAAGGTTAGTCAGAAATGACTAGTGTCAATAAAATATATATTAAAAAAAAAAAAAAAAGTTCTTTTGGGCCACTAAAAGAAACACTTGGGAGACAAATATTTGACGACAATGTCTTGCTTCAGTAAATCTAAAAAATAAGCTTGGTTTGTCAATTTGAATCAGTCAAAAATTATAAGAACGAAAAGTTAACAATTATTCAACATCATCCAAAAATAAATTCTTATTTCTTTAACTAGAGCTCTCATTAAAATAAATAATAATAAAACCTAACCCAACCTAACTTAATTTAATCCAACCTAAACTAATTTTATTTTATTATTTCGTGAAGGACCTCTGGTGCCTGAATTACCATATGTTTACAAACCCGGAAAACCTGCCCTAGTCAAATTTCTCTCGAACCTTCTCCTCTTGAATAACACCCCCCCCCTGTTTTGAGGTTACTTCTCGCGTATGTTAAGTGGCTGTTAAATGTTCAACATTGTTTTCATTAATAAATATTGTTTTTCTACTTGTTTGTATTATACTTTGGGATATTCATTAAACAGCGTTGAACCTTTGCGCATTCAAGATTAGATAGGTTAGATTAGATTAGCTTAGGTTTAGAGACAGTCGAGGCGATCCGTCCACTCATGGCCGGGGCACCCTCTCTTATAGGGTACCGCAAGTGCTCACCGGCCACGGTGAGTACCCCCACCGGGTGGCCAGAAGGGAGCCCACTCTGGTCTGTCACGAGTGGGGTGTCTCCAGTTTTATGGACTGTAGACCCACACATCATCCGCGGGCTATTATTCCGTCGCGGGGGTCACTGTTGAATGCCAAGAGCAAGTCGGTGACTCCCCCCCCTCCATTCGATGATGAAGGATATCGCAGGGGTTTTTAGTTTGAGTAAACATCCCTCTTCTGGGGAAGAGAGCCCCACGAAATCCACCGCCTGACCTTTCATCTAAGGCGGCGGATATGCAATTTAATGTATTTTCCCCCTGCGGAAAAAAAGGTTCAGAGGACAAAAAATCTCAGAGTGGTTGATTCAAAAACACCTGTTCCTGTTAAATGACAGACGAATAACCTCTTTTATGGAAGATATAGCCAAACATCGTATTAGATATAACAATCGTAAATCAAAAAATTCTGACATACTGCGAAGCTGGGCAATCGAAGGCTAAAAAAAATTAGTTGACTCAAGAATATAACCTTCAACACAATAAAAATAATATAAACCTAAAACAAACAACCTAGACGCTAAATGAAAAAAACCGGAAAAACTTAAAAAGTAAATAGAAAAGAATAATTAGACAAATCTACAAAAATGATATAGAAAGTCTTTGAAAATATATTAAATACACCTGTGCGTCTGCAGAATACAAAAATCAATATATTGGTGTAATGACAACATGGTAATAAAAAAAAACTATGCCTGAAGAAAAAGGAAACTTGACACGATTAAACAATAGACAACATATATCGGAAAAACAGAAACTAAAGCAAAAACCAGTACTTTCAAATAAAAAGGAGTATGGAATAGAGATCTTAAAAGCTAAAACAAATAAATGGAAACAATTGATAAAAGAACCCGACAATCGATCCATGGGAATGGGATACAAAATAACTACAAAAAATTGATTAAGCCTCCCAAAAGTACATTGAACCATAAGGAAACAAGACCTACTTAACGAATTCTTCCTCAAAGATTCAAAGAATAAATAAAAGCGGCACAGCATAACAAAAATAAAAAATAAAAGTCACAAAAGAAGAAAACAAAGTAGCTATAAATATAACAAAATAAAAATCTTCCAGATAATGTCCAGATAGAATAACTAATGAAATAATACGGGTAAGTGTGTTAGCAGCAGTAAATCACGCTATATACAAAGAAATATTTCCCGATATTTGAAAAACAGCAAAACAGTGCGCGGCGAGTCCTAGGTTCGACTCCTCAGGTTAAACATCAAATGTTCCCCGACCGTCATACAAACACTTTGGCTGTCGTAAAGTGCATGCTTCTTCTAACGGGTTAGACTATATATATATGGCTCATAATACTACACGAAATATGTAGTTAGTGACAGGCTATAATACCCTATATATAAGAATAGAAGAAGAGAATAACATATAAAAATACAGATCAATATGCTTACTAAATATGTCAAGCAAAATTTTTGAAAGAATAATATACAATAACTAATTAACAAAATTAAAATTAGCCATCAAAAATAAACTTAAAGAAATACAAAAAAAACTGAGACTGTTTCATTCTTTCAACTACATAACAAAAAAGTTAGTAAATAATTAATAAATCTAATAAGTAGTTACCTCCAAAATAAATTTTTAATTATAAGAGAGAAAATAACATTGTAACGAATTTCCGGATGCCCCCTGTAGCGTGGCCGGTAGACATCCGCATCCCATCACGCTCAACAGCCGATACAATGCCTTCTAGAAATCCGGTTGCCGCACATGTGTGCGGTAGACATTCTTAGCCTTTCGATACCGGAATTTAAAGATGTTTTCGAGTCTCTTCTGGTATTCTGCCGCATAGGCATAAATATCGCGCGGCGGGACGGTCGGGGCATTCCGAACTGGGCACAATAAAGAGAAGCGAATTCAAGTGCAAAAGCTGTGCGCGTTGACATAAGCAGTATATAATTTTACATTAGCTATTGTATGAGTGATATATATAAATAATGTAATTCTAATCACTGTAAGTAGAATAAACAATCAACTTAAAGAAATTTTCACGTCTTATTCACCAATGAAAACAACAGAAACGTTACAATATAATATTTCATGCGGAGTCCCGCAAGGATCGATTCTTGGGCCACTACTCTATTACTACGATAAAATACTAATAATACAGCAATACCCATAACAGCAAAAACCACAAAAATAATCATGTGATGATAGTAATGAATAATACAGAAAAAGAAATAAAAGAGCCACCTTGAGTTAGCCATGGAAAAGACAGGTTTAAAAACCTTAAAATTAAATGACAAGATCGAAGCAAACCGGCAATTAAAATATCTAGGATTAGTTTTTGAGAGAAACTTCCAAATGAAAAAAACACATATATCACATCACAAATAAAGTAGGGAACAGTATTACGGCCCTATTGCGACTGATGTCTAAGGCGGCACAAAAGAAAAATCATAGTTCGGTGGCTTACTCAATAATTCTTTGTAGCGTAGTCATCTGGGAGAAAGCACTAAAATAAATATAAAAATATAATCCCTAATAGACTTACTAACAAAAGAAAAATCAAAATATTTAAAGCAAGCAAGGCGCAAAAAGAAGAAATAAAAACTAAATATTAGGAAAATATCAAAATCCAAACAGAAAGAGGGCATGGACCAAAACATTAATAGAAAAAACCTAAAAAATCAATAAAAATTCAGAGAAATGAACTACTATCGTATGATGTAGTTGATGCTTAGTTGTCATGGCAGTTTTGGGTTCTAGCAAAAGAAAGTGAAAAAAACAAAGTAGGAAACATGCATATACTGCAACTATATAAGAGACGATGAAGAACACACTTCCTGTTAATGTCCTGAATAGTCAGACATGAAAGATGCTACAAATATAAATATGAGAGTAGACGTAGACAAAGAAAATACTATTGAGATAACGCTATAGAAAATATAAAATAGAAAAAAATTACAAATATGATGAAACTTAATATCATATAAAAGTCAATAACTAATTACTACCCTGAAGTAATGCCTCATGGCAATTCCAGGACGGTAATAATACGGGAAATGGGGTTTAGTGGACAGATCGCGTTTATTGCGAATCCCACATTGATCTCAGCATTTGATACCCAAGCCAGCTGAAGCGTAATGCGCAACAAGCATTCCCCAAACTCAAATAAAAAAAGGTTAGGTTAGGTTTTGTCGTCTTTGACAATGTAAGGTTAGTTTTCAGCAAATTTTTTTCGTAATGTAGTTTCTATGACCATAGCATTGTCGGCCTTTTTGTCTAGTTTTGCCTCCGAAGTTTTCTAAAGTTGAGACGGGTGTCAATAGACTCAGTTTGTTGATACGATTGACACCAAAATCAGCCAATTTCATCACTTCCACTAAAGCCAAAAATTTCGATTTTTTTTAACATTCAAAAATCAAAAACGAAAAGAAGTAAAGAAAAGATATCAGGATAAAATAGAAAAGACTGATTGAGGCAGAGAGCGCAAAAAATGAGATTTCGAAAAAATATGAAAAATTTCCAAGACGACAGTAATTAATGTATCATTGAAATCATCCGGGAAAAGAGTAATAAACGAAAGGAGCAAGAGAACGGATTAGTGGAACAGGGACATGAAAAATAAAGTGAAGGAGAAGAAAGAAGCATAGAAGAAGTTCCAGTAAGGAAAGATGAAATATCAAGACTCAATTATTTAGAAAAAAGTAAGATAGTTAAAAACGCAGATAGAGAGCAAAAAGGAGTTGGAAAAAATCGGAGAAGAACTTAATTAACAATACAAAACAGATAAAAGCAGATTTTGGAACAGAATAAAGACAAAGATAAAGAAGGGATAGTAAAAATAAAGTACATATGGAGTTAATAGAAAAACTGAAAGTATGGAGAGGTTATTTTATAGAAAAATATAAGGAAAACAATGAAGAGATAATTACTGTACAAAAGCTCAGGAAGAAGTGCGAGAAAACATATCAATGGAAGAAATCAATCAAAATAGAAAAAGCGACAGGAAAAGATGAGATGGATCCTGAAATGGTACAATGGGTGGGGTGAAAAAGGAAAGGAATGGTTATGGAAGATTTGCAAGAAGGCATGGAGCAGTGAAAAGATACCTCAAGGTAGAAGGAAAACCCTAATAGTACCGATACATAAAAATGGGGAACAAAGTAACTATGAGAATTACAAACCAATCTGTCTCTCCTCAGTATGCTTTAAGATCTACACTAGAATAGTAAAAAATGGATTAAGACTGAAATTAGAGGAGACTTATAAGACAACAAGCTGCATTCACAGCAACAAGAAACACAAACGATAGCGTCCATACACTAAAAAGCATAATTTAGAGGAAACTGTGAAAAGGAGAGGAGTTAGATCTGATGTTTATAGACCTCAGGACAGCTATTGATACAATTAACAAAGAAATGTTATTGAAAACACTAAAGGAATATAGAATATCAAGAAAGGTAATAAATATAGTAAAATCAATATATAAGGAAGTCCTAGTAAAAATCCAGATAGAAAGAGAAAGATCGGAAATGTTCATCATGGAAAAAGGAATAAAATAGGTAACAGTACGAGTCCATTATTGTTTATAATAATAACGGATCTCTTGCTCAAGAACACAAGAAAGCAGTCTTGCTGTAGCCAAACAATAATTGCTCATGAGCATTTAGTACCTGTAAAAATAGATTCCCTTTTATATGGTGATGATATAGTACTAATTTTGGACTCGAGCAAAAAGATGCAGAATCTGGTAAATATATGACAAGAGGCGATCGACAAACTGAAAATGGTTATTAATGTAAACAAAACTAAATACATGACAATAAATCAAAAGATGGGAAGTAGTAAGACGAAATAGAACGAGTGACTTGCTATGAATACTTTGGAAACATAATAACGGAAGACGAACGAATGGAAGCAGATATAAATAGTAAGATTAGAAAAACAACGACAATCTATTACAGTATAAATAAAACCATACTAGGAATAAAGAAATAGACAAAGTTAAGCAGCAAGTATATGATAAGTTAATCATACCAATAATGACGTTTGGGTGCGAAACGTGGGTAATACAACAAAAACACGAATCGCCAATAAATGACATGGAAATGAAATATATGGGGAAAATAGCAGAAGTTACAAAACATGATAAGATGCAAAACGAAGAAATTAGAAGAACTTTAGAACAAGTGCCAATAATGAAGAAAATAGAAAATAAGCAGTTCAACTGATTTGGACGTCTAGTAAGGATGGAACAGAATAAGCTGATCAAAAGAACGATAGAAGCAGAAGTGGAAAGAAAGAGAAAACGAGAAAGACCGAGAAAGACATGGATGGAAAGGGTAAAGGAGTATAAAAGGGGAAAAACAATACAAAACATGAGAATAATAGCCAGAGATAGAAAAGAATAGAAAAATGGGTGAGAGATAGCACCCTTGAGGGTACCAGGGACTAGTGAAAGAAAGAAAAATCAAAAACTTTTTATGCACATGGAAAAAGTAAAACAAAACTTTACAAAAAAATTTGTGGTCAAAATTGTTAACAATGTTCTCAAATTTGGTGGCACTTACAAAACCCTTTCAGCTTCTTTTACAACCTTTTGCACCTGCACCTTTTGTAACGTATTTTAACAGACCACAATTCAGCAGACAGCTAAACTGTGTATACCGCTGTTTTCGCGCTTATAATACATAAAAACATAAATTTAATCATAAGTCCCATTATCTAATAGTCACACTTTGTATATCAAAATTCGTAGTAGTTACTACGATTCGCTTTTTTCAAAAAAATGTGGTGACATCTATGCTTTAATGTCTAATTCTAATCATCATAATGGCGCACGGCGAAAGACCGAATACGGCTAGTGATGAAAATTTACTGAAAATGGGGAAATAACGGTGATATTGTAATCGAGACGCCGTAATCAATCGAACGTCCGTAATAGCAAACCGAACGTTGGCCCATGAATAATTTGCGAGAACATTCGCGGGCACGCGCGTTTCCACATGGCCTGGTAATGGGGCGACATGAATTGCATATTCGTTTATCGCGCGAACTGATCTAAAACGCTTCGTCACAGCGGTTGCGACACACGCCCGCGGGGGGATGAGCGCTCCTTCGCGTTGCGTCATCGCGAGTCGGCAGATGGCGGCAGGCGGCGCTTTCCTTGATATAGCGCGCGGCCGGCTCCGTCGAGATACTAGGCGGTCGCACCCGGTAGCCTGCGAGGTCGCTGTCAGTAAGTGAGCGGCGCCCAATAAATCACTCGCAGCGCAACCGCACACGGAACCGGTGCTCGTGCGTCTCGCCCAACTCCCAGTTCGAAAGTGCCCAAATGGCTCCGACAGGTAAGCGCCCGTCTCCTAACCTGCCCGCGTCGCGTTACGTAGCGCCCGTAACGTCTTACCTCGGCCGCCTGCACGTCGCGGCAGGTCGCTATCAAGTGGACGGGGGGATTCGGCTCCTTGACCAAGTGCTGCAGCAGGCCCAAGCCCAGTCCGCGGTTGCAGCCGGTTATCAAGATTGAGTTCATGGCGGCCTCTACTGCGCTCTCGCTCAGATAAACCACTGTCGCTTCTTTCGCCGCGAAAGAGCGCGCTCGCGTCTGATAACGGCCGGAGCGATTCGCCCAAGGCCGACCTGCTAAATGGCGCTACTCGGGTTGTGCTTCCGCAGTGCCATTCGCCCCGGAAGCAGAGGGATCGCGGCCCGGCGAGCGTTCGTGCTGCAGAACGCGACCCTCAGGAGCTTCGCCTCGGCTAGCAGTTGTAAGTAGAACGGCGGGGCTGGCGCCCAGGCGACATCGGGTTCGACCTTCGCTGCAGATTCGGCCGCCACTCCTCGGTTCCCTTCGAAAGCGACGTCACGCTTTCTGAACGCCGACGGACACTTGCCGTCTAGATCAAACGCCGCCGCGCAATTAATTTCGGTTGCCGTACCCCTAACCTATACACACAGCTGTCAGCTTTTGCGAATATGTCATGCAGCTGGGTTAAAGTCTCTAACGAGGAAACACTGAACCTTCCAGGTGAAGCGCCGCAGTATGACTTGGTGGTGATCGGCGGGGGATCTGGCGGCCTGGCAGCTGCCAAGGAAGCCAGTGGTTTGGGCGCCAAGGTAGCCGTGCTCGACTACGTGACTCCGACGCCGAAAGGGACCAAATGGGGCCTGGGAGGCACGTGCGTGAACGTCGGCTGCATCCCTAAGAAGCTCATGCACCAAGCTGCGCTACTGGGCGAAGCCATCCACGTAAGTTACAAATAGTCCATGTGCGATCAGCAATAACGTAACCATTTTTAGGATGCGAAAGCCTACGGCTGGAAGTTGGAACCGGAGAAGATCAAGAATGACTGGTCATCTCTGCGGCAGGCAGTTCAGAATCATATCAAGTCTGTTAATTGGGTCACCCGGGTAGAATTGAGAGATAAGTAAGTAAAATACAATACATATTTTGATATTCACGTAAATTAATAAACCGAGAGAATTATCGAGGATAAATTGCTAGAATTTTTAGAAGTTTAATTCTTAACGGTGCTGATACATTGTTTTAAAGTGAATTGTTTAACAATCCTTTACAAACATTGCAAACAATTCATAATTATCAGTTATATATATTTTTATATTCTCTAATTGCCACTATTCTGATATTTAATTAACCTAATTAGATACTTATGTTTGCTTTTTGTAGAAATGTTATTTTGATGTCGACATTTATTTGTATAGAAGATTGACATTTTAAGTTTCGAAGAATTTAGTTTGCCCTCTGACCTTAATACTTTAGTTTTTTATTTTATTCTGAACTTAAATTAATTTTCTGCTTGTATATTAGTGTATTGGTTGTTTTTACAAGTTCTACCACTATTTAAGGATTATTTTACAAGCTCCACCCACTGCACTTTAGTTCCATCCATTATCTAATTAGCTCTCCCCCATACTACACATGCTTGCTCTTTATACTTGGTTGTGGGTCTTGTCACAGATTTACTATTGGTGACCGTCCTGAAGGACAATGTAGTTGCTGTGATTTTTGCCTTTGTCTCTCTTTTATCCGCAGTTTTTTTAGCAGACCCAGCCTTCAAACTGGAGATCAGCTTTACTTTTGTTTTGTCCGTTGTATGTCCCGCCTTACAACTTTTGATCATGGCAGCTATTTCTATCATTTCTGACATTTGTCAGGCCTTATAATTTTTGATCTGTGATAGAGACATAACGTTTTCAGTATTCAACTAAGAACCATAAGTCAAGTCCAGACGCCAAACATCAGCCTTATCGGAAAATCTCTGTGCCAGTTTGATCGAAAGTGGCCACAAATTTTTTGATTCCACCCACTATTCACTTTCTTTTGAATATGTCATTCGTTTCAACAAAATTTCGTTAAATTCTATAGTTTAGTTTCATGCTCTGCTTCATCTGTAAAGTAAATTTTCGCTTGTTTAAATGTCTTTCAAATACAAGCAAATCACATTAGGTAGTGATCATTTCCTTTTAGAGATAACGTTAAATGATAAAAAGGGAAAAAGTGTAGTGGAACAGTACAAAACTAGGAATCACTTTACAAAATAAGAATACATAAACCGAGACAAGTTGAATTTCAACAAAAATATAACAACCAAGTGGAACTAAAAAAAACTGCTTAACCGAACAAGATCAGAATTAAAGGAAAATAGAGGAATATTGGAATCTCTTTAAAGATATAATAATAAAAACAGGAGATATGTGGAACCACAAAATAAAAGTAAAAACACCATGGTGGAACCAAAAAGTTAAAGAAGAAAAAGATACCATGGAAAAAATTCTTAAGAAGACTCCAGAAAATGAGAGGTTGTATAAAGGACAAATTAAAAAACTAATCAGACAGTAATAGAAGCAAAAAAAGGAAGTTGGTAAAAATTTGGAAAAACTAGAGACTAATAGCAAAGAAAATGTTAAGATGTTTTGTAAAACAATTAAAAATCTAAGACACAAACAAGAATCTACACTAAAATAAATAAAAAGTAAAACAGGATTAATAGTAATACATAAAGAAGAAATTATTGAACGTTGGAAAGAACACTTTGAAGAAATAATATATGTAAAGGAAAATGAGAGAAGATACAATGATACAAGCCAATGACAAGAAAATATTAATCCGGAAGAATATAAAAAATAAAGAGAAAATGAGGAATATATAACTGATGAACAAGTAAAAACTTCAGGAAATGTACTTAGAGAAGCTGAAATTTGTAAGTAAAACAGTGATTACAGAACTAACCAACATTTAAAGTATGGGAAGAAGAGAAAATACCCAAAGATTGGAATAAAGCACTTATATAAAACAGGAGATCCAAAAATATGTGGTAACTACAGGGGAATATTTCTATATAGTATTGGTGCCGGCGACGTCATCACCTATCTGTCAGGTGTTAGCAGGCGCATGCTTTGATTTATTTTACTAGTATTCTTTTAAGTGCTTTTAATATTAGAGAAAAGGACTAAGAGACACACTTGAACCACAGCTGAAAGATCAACAAAGTGGCTTCCAACAAGAACATGGAATACAAGATTATATCTTTACATTACAACAAATAACAGAGAAAGCCATAGTAAAAAATAGAAAGGTGTACCTCTGTTTTGTAGACATTAAAAAGGCTTTTGACAAGATCAACATAGGGGAAATATGGAAAAGCCTAAGAAAAGGAATTACTAGAAAACTAATACTAGCGCTACAGAGCAAATACAACAAATATAGTCTGAACAAATAATAAGATATTGAAACTTTTCAGGACATACGGAGTAAGACATGGAAGGGTTCTGAACCCACTTCTATTTATATGTGCAGATGATGAGATTATCAAAGAAAGTAGTAAAAAATGAAGAAATATAAAGTGGGATGGTGCAACATGAGGAAAGTCAAGATAGAAATCTGGTCTTAGTGGCGAAAAACGAAGAACAATTAGAAGAAAACCTAGAAATATGAAACAATGAAGCAAAAAATATGGAAAAACTAAATGGTAATTATGACCAAGAAGAAACATTACATATCAAGGTAGATGATGAACCGACTGAACAAGTAGAAAATTACGAATACCTAGGAAGCATAATAAACCAACAAGGTGCGAACGAAGATGAAAATCAGCTGGAAAATTGTTTTACTCATTGAATAAAAGCTATAAACAATAAAGAATTCTCTAGAACAAAAGCTGTGGTGTATAAAACAATGTGCGCATCAATTTTTATATACAGATGTGAAAATTGGGTAGCAAACAAAAAAAAAGAGCCATATACAACCATGTGAATTGAAATTCTTACGCAGAATTGTTGGTGTTAAAATAGACCAAATAGGGAACATTGGCATAAGAAAACCAAATAAATACAATGCAACTGCTTGAAAAGATAAAAGAACAAAAACCAGGGTGGTTTGGACACATTAGCCATATGAACAACAGCCAACAAGTTAGACAGTATGGGAAGCCAGGACAATAGGTAAAAACAAAAGAGGAGGGCCCAAACAAACGTGAAATCAAAATGTTAAAAAGATACTAGGGAAAAAAAGAGAAAACATGGGCAGAGACTAAAGCAATAACTTCACCAAAATCAATGTAGAAGACATCTAGCATATCTTGCATTGTCATAAACAATCAGAAACTGTTCATGGGAATGGTAGATGGAATACTTCAAAATGATAACAAGGATTATTTCTTGTAAGTTACATTGCGAAGCACTAACCTTAATTAGACAAGGTCCTATAGAAAAGTGTATTATTTTATAACATCTGCTTGCTAGCTGTGGTAATTGTCATTTGATGTCAATTTTTACTATAAATAGAAATTTGGAATGTTACACATTACCCATTTATTATGGAAACATCTTTTTCTTTGTTTATAGCTGTCCCACACCATTCACATAAATTTAACTTTCTGGTTTTAACTGTTTGGTCTATTTCTTTTTAAATTTGGTTTAAAACTTTCTCGTTTATGTAGTCCACTCACTCTCAGTATACATCGGTATATTTGCATGTCAAAAGTTTCCATAGAACAGATTTGAAAGTCATCAGACTATTTTTAGTCACAACTTTACGTTTAGGTTGTGACTGTGCAGTATATACTTTAGAGTTAGGGACATATCTCATACTTTCCTAATGCAACTTTTGATTTCTAGTGAATCATTTCACTTGTTATTATACAAGGCGTTCATGTTGATCTTTTTTTACTCTTCAGCTAAATTCCATTGTCTTTTATTTGATGTTTACTTACGTTCATATATTTCTTTTGTTTTGTTTTTTCAACTGTTTAAGTTTAAGCTGCAACTCTTACATGCTTCTGTAACATGATTCATTGTCGTTAAGAATTCTAAACTATCTAAGTTGACAGACAAATGTGCTGTATCATCTGCATATTTTCAAATTGTTTACTATTATTCCTTTTATCTTTGTTAGAAAAATGCAGCCCTGTCTTATGCTTCTCATTATATCACATTCGTTTCTGGCTTCCTCTTCCACCTTAACTATTGCAGTCTGATTTCAGTACAAATTGTGTATATTTTTCAAAATCGAAAAAGTATCAAAATATATCAACATTATCATCTTGGCATATTTCCATTGGCACCTGTACCTATATAGAAAAGTGTCTCCCGAGTTCCTAAGCCAATTTTAAATCTGAACTGAGTTTTTTTCATGTGTATGTTGCCCATTGTATTATTCGCAACACTTTAAATACGTGACTTATCAAGCTAATTGTTTGGTTTTTCAGAATTATTATAGATGTAGATTTTAATCAGTCTGAGAGCATGGTGTTACATATTAAATTAATCAACAGTATCTTGTGGGGTCTGTAACGTTCCTAGTTCGTTACTTGATTATATTCTCAATTTTTTACTAATAACTATTAATTCTTCTTGGATCTTGCTTTGTTAAATGCTAATATGGACAATATCAATATAGTTGCTACTTTATCTGTTATGACATTGCCTTCTTGATCCTATAATTTAGCAACCTTTTTATTTTTTCAGCATTGTATATCCTTGACTCCTTTATGCAAATTAAAGTTGTTACATCTGTTATTGAGACGCTTGCCTAAGGTTAGAATAGACCTGGGTTTGATCTTAGGCTTCAATGCTTGGTGGATGGCTACTCACTCAGTCACTAAAAATAATTAAATAATTACGTTCATTTCGAACAAAAGGTAATAGTGCAGTCGTCTTAGGCAGATTTTTGCCACATTACTCCATGTCATAGATGACGTATGACAACAGAGTACCAAGGTCGAGCATATGAGAGCCTCAACTTCTCGGTTCAAAAGATCATGCTCTATTGTAATGTTACAGCTTTACCATTATTATGTCTATTTTTGTACTTCTCCATTTACCTACATTTTTTTTTGTAAGGTTTTCAGCTTTTGCTTTTCTTATTTTTATTCTTATTTTTTGTACTGTTTTTCCATTTTATGTTTATAATTTTGTCTTTTCTATTGATTGTAAAATATCTTCTGTCCACTTTTTATTTATTTATATATATATATATATATATATATATATATATATATTAATTGGTTTGAAATTTTTTTACTTGATTAATTATATTTTCAGAACTCTTCTATGTGCTTTCCACTTCCAGTCCTTTGTCAATACACAATTGGTTTAGTAGATTTTCTAATGAATTAGCTGTTCTTGTCTTCTTGGTTGCAGTTTAGTAATTGTTTTTTTATTTTTATTTTTTTAGTGCTTTTGGGCTTATTCATACTTTTATCAGTAGTAAATTACGGTCATATACAAGGTCTGTTCGGAAAGTAATGCGCCCGGTTTTGTTTTAAGAAATTTATTGAACCAATTCGTACAATTACTTAATGTTCTTCGAAATATATCTCTCTTGCTTCAACACACTTGTACCAACGAGATTTCCATGCTTTATATGCGTCCTGGAAGTCCTTCACTGAGATATCCTTTAGTAACCTCGTCGTAGTCGCCTTGATGTTCTCCAAGGTCCCCAAATGCTGTTCTTTGAGGGATCTTTTAATTTTCGGGAACAAAAAAGCCGGGCGGGGGCCACATCAGGACTGCAATAATTCTTAACACACTTCCATCGATTGTTCTTTTGGTCATCGGTGAGCCACTCTCGTGTGAAGTTTGTGGCACACCTTCCGCATTTGAAAGTTTTTCGTCACAATCTCGTGCACATTGCTTTTCGGAATGTCAAGTATTTCTGACATTAGGCGGACACTCATTCTTCGATCAGAGTTCAACAATTCGCGCACTTGATCGTTGTTCGTCGGCGACCTCCTCACGACCCTCCTTGAACATTTTATGCCACCTTTTGCACTGTGAATATGACATGCACTCCTCATCAAAAGCCTTCTGAAGCAACTAAAAAGTCTCCAACGGCGTCTTCTCAAGTTTGAAACAAAACTTTATCGCATATCGCTGCTCTATCTTTGTTTGTTCCATCTTAATTTCGACAGAGCATTCACACAAGAGTTCACTGAAGCAGGCACTGTGACGCTCCAGGAGCTCGGAGCTGACTAGCTCGGGTCGCGCTGTGTTCCCAAGACTCCCCCTACCTTCCGTACAAGCGGTAACGCAGAAAAAAATACGGCGCATTACTTTCCGGACAGACCTTGCAACTAAGTACATTTTGACAAATGTATTTCTAAATCTTTCTTTAACTGTAATACAGTTTATTTGATTATACATGATATGTTTAGATGTATGGGTAGCTACTGTCCATGTCTAAAGGCTTTGTTTGGCAGTTTGAAGAACGTGTTCATGATCACTAATTCATTTTTGCACAAAACTTACCGATTGTTCTGTTTTCCCCCATTTTGGCATTCAAATCTTCCATCAAAATGTTGCTCTCGTTCTCTTCCTTTTAATTAGCTTTGATGTAAAAATCTACCCCTTCATTATCATAGTCGGTTGATTTAGCATATACTTGAATAAGATATAGGTTAAAAGATTTAGCTTGTGTTTTTAGCTGATAATAGTGTAAAAGTCATTACTGCATAATCCAATTGTTTTTCTATTATTATACTCCCTCTAGTTTGCTGTTATGTATAATCGTATCCTGAATAATAAACAATAACAACTATAATACATTTGTCAGTATTTGAACATCTCATTTCAGTTATGCACTTTTTTTAGCTATTTTCGTTTTTTTAATCTTTAATCATACCAATGTGTTTAACCCTACTTACCACCTGTATTGAAAACTTGATTTTTGGGGTTAGGTCTTCTAGGAGGAGAGTTTAGCCACAACCATGATATCTTTACCAAGTTAAGATATAGGAATTATAAGTATTGGCGTGGGTGATAATTAGAGGTAGGACAGACATGATTTCCTCGTTTTTTAGAGGATACGTGAAACCATGAGCTTCTCAAGGTAGACTTATCCTTTAACAGGATCATAGAGAAGTATCTATCTGGTATTGGTTATTACAGATACATTTTTAAAAATGCTAAATTGTCGACTTACGTAGCAGAGGTGTTGAACTCGTTTTAATTTTCGCTATAACAGCAAAGTTTTAAACCACACATTCCAAAGTAAATTAGAAATCTAGAAAGCAACCAGGTTTCTTGCTACCAAGAGGAGAACGAACTGTTTGAACACCTAAAAATATTTAATTGGTGAGATATTAGCAGAGAATAGCCCATACTAGAGATATGCTCCTGCTCTGTACATGTTGTATAGGTTAATTCGAAGAATTTTTTATTTGGACCTAAATTGTTACTTTTATAAGATTATGATTGTCTAGAACTACAGCAAAATGGCTTCATAAAAAGAAGAAATTTTGCATCGTCTAGCAGAATTGCTGATACTGGTCTGCAAGAAATTTTAAACAGCTCCAGCAACGTTCCCTATACAGGCGTAATTGGCTCTTACTTTTTGAAATAGAGATGAACAATAACATTAAATTCACATGTTGCGGTATTATGCGATTTCCCACTGCTCGAGTTGCAAAGGCGTAACGTTAATCCTCGAACAATACAATTTCAACAAAATGAAGCAATTATCTGTATAACGAGAGAGTCAATGAACTCTACAATGTTCAGAGGCTGGTTCAATCACCTGACCTTCACCACAAGGCCACAAAGACGAGCAGCATTTTTTTGACATTGGCTGTTCTTTCCTTTCTTTTTTGTATCATTAAATGGCTTTTATTATAATTAATTTGTAGTAAGATGATTTCTTTACACTCTTGCAGTTATCTTAGTAGATTTTTGTGAAGTTCTTATTATGCAAACTAAGGCCTCTTTTATAGTATATATATATTTTCGATTACAAATTGTGTTGTTAGCCCATTATGCTAAAAATTAACATTCGTCTTGAGAACGTGTTCAAAATATTAAACTTATTTGGCGATTGCTTTGTATGGTAACCAATGTTATAGCAGACATGTCAGTGAGTCGTTTTAGAATAAAAATAAACTGATGTAGTGATGCTTCGCTTTGGAAGGTTTACTGAAAATCATACCAAGATAGTAAATATAGGAATTTGTTTCTTTATTTGGAACTGTAACCAATAACCACATGGGTTAATGAGTGTAAACCTGTTTATAAAAGCAATGAAGACGATGCATACATGCAGTGGGCTCCTAAAAAGTGCAATAAAAGAATACATTTAACAATTCCACCATTCATATTGAAGTTGCTAAAACCATAACCATATTTAAAAATCGAGTTTTTCTGTATGAATAATTGCAAACGAAAAAGCTCTGTGAAAGTTGAGTTCACATTTGGTAACTTTTGATTATTAGACATAAGCTTTGTAAGAAGAATAAAACCGATTTTGTGCATTAATTCATAACTATAGAAGAGACTTAGGTCCTCTACATCTACATATCTAATTGTTCTGCGCCAAAGAAGGACAAAATTGTTCCACTAGAAAAAGAGATCGTGGTATGGGTTTCTTGGAATCGAAAAGGAATTTTATTAATCATAAAAAAGATGAAACGGTAAAGATCTATTCTGATCTAAGAATTCTTTTAATATGTACCTGCTTACAAAGTTGTTTTGACAATAGCAAAATTGGTCCAATGGAAATACTATGTCTAAAATTTCTCACTGAATGAAGATGCGCATAGAGAAGCATTTTGTAAGTCTTCTAGAAACTGGTTTGAAGTTAAGGGAAATTATATTTATAAATAGAAGTAACTCCAATAGATTAAATCTTTTCCATCAATTTTTAGTTGCTAAACATTGTCTAAATAGTTTTGTAAGCAAATCTCAAATTGTAATTAATATCTAATGACGACTGTTTCTTCTCATTAGAGGAAGTTATATACTTTGAACACTAGATATGGTGTACTAACATATGAAGTTGATAGCTTTAATGAAAACATAGGAGAACAAAAGAGCTTAATTGTCGTTTATTTTAATGTAATTTTTAAACTTTGAGATCCTCTGCTAATGCAAAATTGAGTTTTTGAAAAACAAATTTTCAATTAAGATAAGCGTATGATGTATCTTGTATTTCTCAATTATCAAATAAACCCATCCTTTGACTGTTTACTCTTAATAACTGTATGGAGTGAAAAAATTACACATTTAAAGCCTCGTGGTTGTGTTTGTATTTTTGTTCACGTGGAAGTTATCATTTAAAAACAAATTTATTATGGTTGAGTTTGGTATATTGTTTTTAGATTTATTATCCCTGTTTTTTCACACGTTTTTATTCAATACGTCATACAAGATAGCGAGTCGTACTTATTGTTTTTCTTTTAATTAAGTTTTCGAAGACCTAGCCGAATAGCGTCAATGTGTCCAATGGCATAATGTTCAAGTCACTACACATCAGGGACTAGCTCAGCATGCAGGACGCTTTTCAAGTGGTTCCATAAGTAAAAATTGAGGAAGTATGTAGCTCTGTAGCAAGATCACCCTATCTGATCTATTTGTAGGGAGAGCTATTAAGATACTAGTGAATGTTAACATTGAAGTGAATTGAACCTTCATTTTGTATCAGCCACGTAACCCACTGTACTGCCAATGGCACGTCTTCATGCAATGAAGGGCGGGGTCCCTCAGGAATTGCACTGGGGTATTGAGCCATTGTGGAAGAGCCTCTGGTCCAACGATCCCAGCCTAAACCTCAATGCTAAACTAGCGATGATGAATTCCAACTATTTAATGGAGACAAATGTCTGTTGATGTCATCTTTATCAAAGGTTCTTATATGCCTGGAAGAAGATCAATTGAAATTCAATAATGTTATTGGCAACAACTAATAACGCTTGGAAGAAAATCTGCACACATTGCAAGTGATAAGAGATAGTAACATGTATAAGATTCCTAATACTTGTCATACACCACGTTAGTGAGCCACTTTCCTGCAGTTAGTTTTGTGATCATCTTTAATGTCTTGTAGAATACATTCTTCCAAACTAAGCATACAAATACAACGCGTTCAACCTCTGTGTTTACATTAGAATCTTCGGGTACTTAAGATTGGTGCTTTTATCCAACCCGTAGTTATGGAGCCCACATTATTAGTTTGCTATGGTTTTGACGCTGGAGAACGGCCGTTCTACGCTCTGGGAGATTATAAACTTTTGGATGGTTGGTATATCGGTGTCTTTGTGAAGTGTGCAGGGGTGAAAGTGTAAAATTTTGTTTCTTGTAAAAAATACTTTCTTTGGGTTTTTGAGTTCGTATAATTCAATTATAAATTTTGAGTTTTACGATTAACATTATGTCGAAAAAGGTCGATGATGGTGGGTCTATTTTTTATATCTTGTAGTTATCGAGATACCCTATTAAAAGATTAAAATTTTCCCACCCTTTACATAAGAATATAGTTACAATAGAGTATTCTATGGTCACAAATTATTCTGACACCAACTCAAACCTGCTTAAACCCAAGCGAAATAGGTAAAATTGGAATTTGTGATGTATTCGGTTCTTTTTTTGAAGAGAAAGTGCAGGATATCCGTGAAAGGACTTGGATAAACAAATTCAAGCTTTATAGAACATCGAGAGCGCACACGTCCTGGAGATCCGAAAACAGCTGTCATTCTAGATATCATCGGCAAAGTCCGTGGTATGGTTTTGGCCGGCAGACGAATGAAACTACGCATCACAGCAGAGGCTACGAGTATGTCGTTTGAATGAGTTCACTTCATTTTGCGTTTGAGTGAGATATAAAATGGATCGCGCTTGGTCTCTCTAGAGCAAAAATGAATTTGTGTGTATGAATATCAGACGACTGCAAGTTTTAAGAAGAATCCAATGGGTTCCTGATTGATTGGTAATTAAGGCGCTTGAATTCTGTGCAAATGGAAGACTCAAATTCAATCCTGGACTCCAGGTGGCTGACGGGTGGCCTACTCAGTCACTAAAAATAATTGAGCACCCGCGTTCACTTCGAACAAAGGGTAATGGCGCTTTGTCAGAGATGGTGCACAACGACGGGGTAATGAGGAGAACATATGGAAGCCTTAACCTTCTAGTTCGTAACCGATATTCCGCGAGGTGCAAGGTTTTGTTCCTTTTCAAAAAGAAATGATTCTGTAGGTTTTGGAATTTATTGAATTCAATTATTAAACGAAATTAAATGAGAAATATAGCCAAGTAAAATTTTTGATTTTGAAAAAGTCAGTTACGCGAATTCTTTTCAGTGTCTCATTATTTTTGGAGAATTTTGAGTCCCGTATTTTCTATTTAAATCAAAACAATTTATTTTGCTTTAGTAAATTTAAGCATGCATACCGTCAGCGCTTCTTAAGCGTGAAGTTTAGCGGTTTGTTTTTAATAATTTAACATATATATTGCCAGTTTTCTCATGTTTGGTAATGGAAACCATTTAAATTGTTGAGTCATTACCTACAATGATATGGCGACTTTAAAAGTGGTTACAATATTTTTATCTCTTATTTTTCGACCTTTAGTCACAACTACATCAACGTGCACATTTAGATTGTTGCTACAATTGTTGTAATTTAGGAATAGTTGATGTAACTATGTTACAAACTTATTTCATTAATTATAAAAATTCAATTTCCTCCTCTAACTAGGTCGCAAGCAGCATTGTTCCTTTGCGTGCGCTGTTGGCGGAAAATAATAAATTCGCCGTTCCATCCTTGATTAAGATATTTGAAAGCGTTCCCTTGTTCCGAGATTGTCGGTATTACTAATTCATTCACTAATGTTCTTTTTCACAACTCGATCGATAAAGTGGAACGGGGATTATGAGGTTGCCCCTTAATTTAGCGTATGCTGTTTCTTTCAGAACCGATGATTCACATTTTTATAAATATGTATATAAGCCTGTTATACAGATGATCTAACCTTGTAGTTAAAATTGCCTGCTAAACATTAAAAATTCCGAAGGTTACAGTACGAAATCGAATTTTTAATTTTTGTAGCCATCACATTTGCAAATGCTTCCGTATACAAGAGAATTTGTTAGTTCTGATGATAAGTACAAAAAATTGGCAAAGTTTAAAAAGCGACGGAAATTTCATATTTAAAAATATCAGGGTGATGCAATGAGTAATTTGGTTTGATATTAAAGATAATTTGAATTTTATAAAGTGTTTTGTTTTTCAGCATAGTTATCTCTTTGTTCGGGACACATTTTTATTTATCAGAAAAGTATAGAATTTTTGGATTTGTTTAGCGATACGGCTTGAGTGAGTCGATGTATTGTCGTAATAGAACAACACTTTTATGGTCATTCTAGTGGGTTTTTTTGCGACCGCTGCTTTTAATTTTCCTAAAATTGCCGTGTACTATTCACCAGTGATGGTTCCCCCCTTCTTAGGGCAGTTAATCGAGGGGTTCCTTTCGCGTTTCAAAGAACTGACACCGCCATCTTTTCGGGAATGATAAATTTTTCACCATTATTAAAGCTCGCCTCGTGCAATCTGTAGTTACAAAACTTCTCAAAAATTCATTAGATTCTTAAAACTCTCAGCCATCTAATGTTCATATGCCAGTTCAATTTTGCTCTGGAGTAAGCAAATATGGTATTATTTCGTATGTAAATTAGACCTAACTTATGTGAGGATAATGCAGAACATTCTCTTATGGTTACTGGAGAACGATGCCATAATATGATAGAAAGAGTTTTTGGTTCCTTATATTTAAGAACTTAACTTGAGAAACATGTGGGAACACTAAGTTGGTGTGTCATACTAGGAATAATGTTTCCAGAACATTTAATCTCCTATTTTGGTGATATACAGGGTCCATCCCAAAAGAAATGAGCCTTTTTCAAAAAAAAAATAGTTTTATTGAGCAGATCGCTACAACACCTCAAAATTCTTCAAAATAGGATCCTCCTGCATCAATGCACTTTTGGAGACGGGTCTTCCAAGTCCGGAAGGCTTCCTGGTAGGCCTCCTTAGGGATGTCCTTGAGGGCTGCTGTGACATTCTCTTGGATGTCCTCAACCGAGTCCCAGTGCTTGCCCTTTAGCACTCTTTTCAACCGCGGAAACAAAAAGAAGTCCGGGGGAGACAAGTCCGGGCTGTAGGGAGGCTGGGGAACCACGCCGAGTTGAATCCGGGCCAGGTACTTGGTCACGATGAACGCATCCGCATCGATAAATCCTCGGAAATGACTCGATGTACTGTCGATTTCGGAATGTTTAGGGCATCTGCTACTTGATAAACACTGAACCGACGATCGGCGTTCAAAAAATCGCGCACTCGCTGCACGTTCTCGTCGGTTCGGGAGGTTGACGGTCGTCCAGACCGAGGTTCGTCGGCCACCTCTTCCCGGCCCTCCTTAAATGCTTTGTGCCACTTTTTAACTTGCGAGTACGATAAACAATCATCCTTGAAGGCCTCCTGAAGCATTCCAAACGTTTCGGTAGCATTCTTGCCGAGTTTGAAGCAGAATTTAATTGCGTAGCGTTGATCGATTTTTGAATCCATCGCGCCGTGTCGAAAATTGAAAATAGACATTCACGGAAACACCCGTCCTGCCGCTCCGAGAGCTCAGAGCCGACTTGCACCGACCGCGTATGGAAGCTAAGACCCCCCACCACCTGCCCCAAGCGTCAGAGCACGCCGGAATGTACACTCGCGTCCGAAAAAAAATAAGGCTCATTTCTTTTGGGATGGACCTTGTAGTTTGGCCCCCAGATCACCAGATTTAGCTACCCCTGACTTTTGTGGGGGTATCTTAAGAGATAAAGTTTTCGTTACTAAACACAATTGAGAAACCAAAAAAAAACATGGAAAGCTACTTGAAGCATAACTCCCTTCCCTGGCTTTTATATACAAAAGTGATGAACAATTGAAAAGGGTTCGACTCTATGAGGTCTCCAAAGGTGGACATTTATCAGATATTACGTTCAAAACAAAATTTGATACTTTGGATAAACCATTAGGCATAAAAATATTGTTTTATTTTAGGCAAAACATATTTAAAAAATAAAACGTCTGTTATATCACCACGTTGGGTTGATTTTCTTGTTTTCACTATTTTATAGCGAAAATTGAAATTATTCAACTTATTTGTTATTGTTTTCTAGTAAATAGGCTTAGGTCAGTTAGAATATAAATGATTATATAAGGACATCCTATTCCATTAATACGATACTGATCGTTTCATTGTTTAAAATAGTTCTCATGATTTATCTACAAGTGTGTGCAAATCAAGTTGCTTATCAAACCATGTAAGTGGAGATAATTATGAAGAAAATTATTGTAATGTCTGCTTGTGAGTACAATAACTTCGCGCCACTTAAAGGAAATTTCAAGAACAATTAAAACCTCAATCGCAAACTGTTCAAGTTCCTTGAAGCCTGCTTAAGCAACAAAAGGATAACTGAATCAGTGCATGCAAGTAGTAATTTAAACTGGAAAAAATCACTTATATCTTCATCCATAAAATTCGTTAGGAGATTTCAACTGACGTCAGATGAGACGCTCCTTAACACGTTCACGCAAAAAGATTAGTTGGAACAAAACTAGAGCTGTACGCGATATGTAGCATTGATTTCTCATAGTTTGTCCTTTATCTGCCTTACCTTTAAATAAAGCTGGACATTAACAGCTCAGCTTCGCGTGTAATCGCTCGAGTTAGGCTGAATACATTTCAAAGGCTATAAAATCACATACATATGAAAAAAAAGGTAAGGAAAAGCGCACGAACTTATGGTTTGTCTAAAACGCACATTAAAAAACAATAAAATTAATTTTTATAGGTCATGTGTGAACTATATGCATTATGATATGGAAAATATACAATGGAAACAAGTTAAGACACCCTTAGAGAAAAGAATAGCTTTATAATGGGGTACACACTAAAACCTAGTCTTAAACATGAAGTATACCCACAGATGTTTCTGCTATCTGCTAGACTGCTTAAGGAATGCTTTTCTTTAAATTTTTACTGAAAAATTTGTTTACCAGCAACGACACCAAAATATCTCAAATATTGATAACAAAATGTGCATTGTAGTAATTTAGTTTACACATACATAGAGGGTACTAAAAACAACTGTGCATGTACCCAAAGTTTCCTTCTTGTAGATTACTAGAAACCAAATAGCAATCCAAACAGTGGTTTACACCAAGAGAACCAGTTTCGAATATGGCAAAAAGCTTACCATCCGCTGGAAAGGTGCTGGGATCTTTTTTTTATCTAAAAGGAATTTTCTTGATTGATTACTTTGAGAAGGGGAAACCATCACTGGCAAATATTATGCAGCATTTTTATAGAAATTATAAGCAACGATTAGGGAAAAACATCTTAAAATTGGAGTACTTTATGCAATTCAAATTATTTATAATTTTGAACTAAGATACTTCTCAAACCATCAAGTAAATACTATACAATATATATAAAGAACCTTTTAATGTGTACTTTTGATTCATTTCTGTTGCCTCAACAAAATGACGATGGAATTGCAAACAAATATGAAACACTGGGATTTGGATATGAGTGGGGGATTAAATCATTAAATTAGTCTAAAAGGGAAAATGATTATAGAAAAATCCAAATGAGATCCCTACAAAAAAATGACACTTCTTCTGGCTCTACTATGTTCTTGTTTATCTAGGCATGCTGATAGCCCTTCTAGAAAAATCTAATACTTAGTTACACATTGCTTGGGTTAGCCATCAGCATAATATTGACTTGATGAGAATATTGATGAACAACAGTACCAGTATCTTCTTTCATTCATTCTAAAGTCAAACAAACTTTTGTTTGATATTGGACGTCTTCTTGGTTGCTAACCTTCTCTCTAACTCCTGTTGTATCTGTTTGATAATACTAAAGTCCAAATGACAAATATCGAGGCGGTCATTATTTAACTGACGTGTGTTTTAAGTCGTCGTCCTAGAAGATAAACAACTAGCTATAGGCAATACACACATATGCTTTTTCTTAAAAATATCTATATATGTTTCCTTGATAAGGTGAGCTGAGCCACCATGACCAGACGAGCAGCTCTCTTCTAAGTATCCCATTATATATTTTGATTACCTTGTTGAGGTTCTGATCAAAAGAAATTACCTTTGTCTCGTTTGAGTACTTTCTGCCACTTTATGAAAGTCCATTGAAACTAACCTTTTTTTTTGAGAAATATGGCTTTTCTTCGCCAACTGTCTGTTAATTTTTTTCTGACCTCTACCGCATTCTCTTATAGTACATTAAAGTTTTTATTTTTGTGAACCATTACACTTTGTTTATGATCTTGCTGGATTGCTGTTTGTTACTTTTCGTTCAACAAATGCATATTACATGTTCTTTATTATGTACAAGAACAAAACAAAATTAAGTTTAAAATTTTTGAAAAGCATCGAGGCTAAAAAAGTTTAAATAAAAATAATCTTTATAAGGGCATTGTAATATTATATTTTATTAATTGAAACAATTACCTTTCAGGAAAGTTGAATACATTAATGGATTAGGAGTATTCAAAGACCCATACACAATCCATACAGCCACGAAGCAGGGCGAGCGCACTCTTACCTCAAAGTACTTCCTCATTGCGGTAGGGGGTCGACCCAGATATTCTAACATTCCTGGTGCTGTCGAGTATGGAATAACCAGTGACGACATCTTCAGCTTGGACAAAGATCCCGGAAAAACATTAGTTATTGGTGCTGGATGTATCCTTTGCTTTTGTCTATTAACTCTCATGTCTGTCATGATAAATATTACCTTATAAGTTGCTAGATATTGGTCTTGAGTGTGCCGGCTTTCTAAATGGGTTGGGATATGATGCAACTGTAATGGTGCGTTCTGTGGTGTTGCGTGAATTTGATCAGCAAATGGCTAAAATCATAACAGAGTCCATGCAAGAGAAGGGCGTCAAATTCCTATTTCAGTGAGTAGCTTAGTGTTATCATACTATGGTGGTGACTATTAAATTATTTTAGATGTCTGCCGCAATCTGTGGAAAAACTTCCGGATGAAAAGTTATTGGTGAAGTGGAAGAACAATTCTGGGGAGGAGTTTTCTGATACATTTGACACTGTACTTTTTGCGATTGGGAGAAGAGCCCTCACTCGAGAGTTGCACTTGGATAAAGCAGGTGTGCAGATAGCAGGGGAAGGTGAAAAAATCGATGTGACCAATGAGCAAACAAATGTTGAGCATATCTTTGCAGTTGGGGATGTTTTGTTTGTAAGTATTAACATAAATACAACTATTATTTATTGTACTTATAATATTCTTTTACAGAAAAAACCTGAACTCACACCTGTCGCCATTCATGCAGGGAAATTATTGGCACGCCGTCTCTTTGGAGGTTCCACTCAAACCATGGATTATGAAAATGTTGCTACTACCATATTTTCTCCTTTGGAATATGGGTGTGTAGGTAAGGATACCATTAAAATGTATGCAGTCACCTTTTTCACTAACATCAACCTAATTTTTAAGGCTTAAGTGAAGAGCTAGCGTTAAGCAGATACGGCCCCGACAATATTGAGATCTATCACGCCTATTACAAACCAACAGAGTTTTTCGTACCACAACGCTCCATTGCATACTGCTATTTGAAGGCCATCGCCTTACGAGAAGGAGACCAACAAATCCTTGGCTTACATTTTATCGGGCCGCAGGCTGGAGAGGTGATTCAAGGCTTTGCAGCTGCTATGAAGTATGCAATTTGGTGCAATTAAATTAGTATTCTTCTCACATTTTAAATATTGCAGGTGCAACATAACCATGGCTGCTTTGATGAACACAGTGGGCATCCACCCGACTGTTGCCGAGGAGTTCACCAGAATCAACATCACCAAGCGCTCAGGGAAAGACCCCAACCCACAGTCTTGCTGTAGTTAAAGATGCCCCTCACAACCACTTAGATGTGTCACAACCGTGCACACCTATTGCCAGTGCTGTCACTACTTAACAAATTATTTTTCCACCGTTTTTCACATTGATTGCTTTATTTATTACGGTTTAGTGAAGTTGATATTATGTACTATAGGAAATATTTTAATATTTTTACTAATTTTCAGGCTCTTTTACTGAGATATTCCCACATGAGTATTACGTAGCGATTATAGCTTTTAGTCTTTATGCATGCACTCCATTGTGCCTTATCAGTTCGTAAATGTGGGTGATTGTTCCGTATGAGATGTGGAATGTATGCATAATTCAATCGGTTTTCTGTATAGAACACTGTAATTTAGCTTTCTGTGTAAATAAATGCACATGAAGTATGTTTTTATTTACATAATGGAATGGTTTTGGATTGATGTGTAAAACTCAAATATTCTTTTTGAAAGCATATACTACAAAGTTTCAGGAGATGATAAAATAAACTTATTTTCACATCTGAAGCTTATAACATGGGAAGTTTTATCTCGTATGATTTGGAAAGTATTGGCCATGTGGTTTATGAAGTTTTGCATAAGTTTCAATCAACTGCTACGGTGTGCAGTGAATGATTGTGCAAATTGCCTCCGTTACGCCCACAACGTAATCAATTATCGGTTTGGAACTGTTTAGCAAGGGGGAATTTGGAATCTGATACGGAATATGCGCTAGATGGTGGCTGCAGGGTCATTTTGGCAGATCTAGGCTTCTAAAACAAAAGTGTACTGCTCATTTGTCCACATTATGTTTATGACTGAAATTTTTTGTAACGGAAACTTTCCACCCACCTGTAGACGCCATCTCCACTCTTTTATGACCTCTGTTCACTTCATAATACCCTATTGGAACTAATAATTCTGTGACTGGCAGTATCATCAAAATTCTAATCTATAGAACAAATTTTTAATGTTTAACTATTTGGTGCAATGTGATTAATAATTGATTAGATCTATTATCTTACTGAATCTTTTAACAGGAGCCTCTATTATAATATTTGAAGGAGTTCTAATAGTTATAAAGCTTTCAGTATGAGTAAATTTTTGCATGTTAATGTAAGTCTCCAAATGATGGATTCGTTTCAGCAACCATCATTAACTAGGAAGGTCTTTCGACAAAGAAAAAATAAACACAAAGTTGCTTTATGAATAGTATTTTCTTCATAAAACCCATCAAAAAGTCCTTACAAAAGTTGATCATACTATTATTAACAAAGTTAAAAGATTGAATGCAATATTTATATTTTATTCTAAAAAATTATAAAAAGTGAGTTATCCATTAAGGTGTTACTCGGTAAGGTTCCTCTAAGACTTGTGGTACTTTGTTGAATATATAATAAACTCTGATAAATAAAATGCTTTAATTGAATCAGATCTCCAGGTGTATAGTACTTTAAGGAAATGGTTTTCCGACTGCAGTCTTAAATTCAAGCTCTGGAAAAATTGAACAGTTCAAAATTTCCTAAGTTTTTTGAAGAATTAATTAGTAGTACTCGTTCTTTCGCCTATAACAAAAGGTCGCACCATTTGGATGATTTTTGGCGTCTCTTGAAAATGAATTTGAGAGGGGCAGGTTATTCAAGATGCCAATGAGCAATCGATCAGTTGATTTATTTCGTGGTAACAGTAGGTACTTTATTCAGAATATCTTCTATAGTTGCATTGTCCACATGCCAAATATTTAAAACCAGTTTCATTTATTGAATTGTTAAACTAAAAATTATTGGGTTACAAGAGTGTTTGCTAAGTTCTAATCTCCAAAATAAATAAGGTCACCATCAGAGTAGAGTATCAATGAATTTTCTCTGTACCATAACGGCTCTTTTAACGTAATCAAACGCGTTAGAAATATTTGTAGCGCAAGTTTGAAAGCATACACTCGCATACCCCCTTCTCTGTGGCAATTAATTTTTTCATTAATTTTATGCTACAGTATGTCGCATTGAAAGCATGTTTTTCAATTTCCGATTGTGTAACCTATCTTAAATACTGTTAATGTGTATTATCAATATGTAATATACATTCCAATATTTTTGATTCAGTGATAGTAATTGATAATTCTTCAAATTAAGAGGATCTTCAAATATTGGGGCTGATTTTAATGTTCATAGGTGAACTCATAGAAATGACTTAAATGGTTTAATAATTTGCTACACTAAAGCCGACAACCTTTAGTTATAAGCATATATTTATTGTTTAGGTTAGTTTGTCAGCAATAGAAAAACGAATTTCTTTTGTAATTCTTTGGAACGTTTGAGCACTGTTTACATACATCACTTTGTTTTATGGAAGTGGAAGAGTTAGATTTCTGTTGGGACATTTCTTCTTTAATTTTGGTCTTTTAAGTGTTTCTGTGGACGAGAATAAATACATCACACTTACCTGGGGGTGGGGGGTAACAAAAACATTGATCTTACTAAAGTAAATATGAGAAGTTTTTTCATTTTAGATAATCTTTCACCATTTCATCTGAAGCTTTCGTGGATTTTTCAAGAGATCCAGTATTGAATATTCTGCAAAACATCCTACATATATCTAATTCGCATTCAAAAACTTCTTGACAAACCAGAGAAACCTCATTCCTTCAAATCCACTTATTGAAGGGAGTGCGTGATATTCCAATTAAACTTGAAGCCATTTACAGTCGAAATCGGTGGTAATGGCAGGTTTTAATTAAGAAACTAATAATGAAATTCTCTCGTTTTCTAATACCAACTTAAGAATTACCTGATAAATCTCTAATTTAAAGATCAGCACTCTTGAAAGAAATTGGTAAGTACTATTACCAGCTGCCACTTCCTTGTATTATAATCAATCTGGTGTGACGCATTTTTATTCCTGCTCTCTTTGATTTTTTTAGATGAAGAGTTTTATAGGCATTATAAACCCCATCCAAATCTTCCAATTCATCTGATCGTTCTGACAGACTCGAATACTTAGAGGCTTTATCAGTTCATTCTGATACCTTTTTATCATTAGTGATTGTTCATGTCATAATCAGTTTTAGATTAATAGGTACTCTACATTATCTGTTTATGGGCTGCTTAACAAAATAGGGAATTAGTTTGCAAGAATAAAAAATGCACTGCAGAATACAACACTTTCTAAGTCTTAAGCATTCGGATGCGTATAGAGAAATTAAATCAAATCAGAAGTTAATACAAGAGGAAGTAAAATTGAAGTTTCAAAATTCATTCAGAATTGTTTATCATTTCATGGAATTAGCAATGTAAAAAATGCTTGGGTCAAATTGAACTAACTGGAGCAGTGTTGACAATATATTAATAGGCAACAATAAAATATCACCCTCTGTATATTCCTGGACACAGAGAAAGATGTTTGTGTATTTATTTCAAATGTTAAAATAGATGATTCGCCTGAGCTTTAAAAGAGAGTAGACTTAAGTGCAGTCGAATCCAAAGACCTCGCCAAGCATCTCAAAGCTTAGGATTTGTAGCAATAAAATTGCACTAAGTAAAGAGGAGTAAAAGTAAAAAATGTCCTATAACAATTTATTTCTACATAACGGCCCAATTACATCGCAAAACAACTAAGTAGTTTACAAGAAACGAAGATCAGCAGATTCAAGAGAGTAATATCAATACTATGGTATATACAATTTATCAGGGTGAATCATATGGACTTATTGATAGTTACTAATAAAAAATATTCAATTTCTTGCTACAAAAATTACTCAGATAACAAATATAAGTTTCAATATATCTATATCTATATACATTTGAACAGAGCCGTGGTGGCTTAGTGGATAGATTGCTAGACTACAAAAGAGTTGCGGGTTCGAATCCCGCTCTCGCCAATTCGATCACTGGCATTTTTACGGCCCAGCTCGACTCAGGCTGTAATAAATGAGTACCTGGAGGTCAAACTCTGGGGTAATAATAGGCGGTCGGTACGTAGCGCTAGCCACGTTACTACCCTTGTGTACCGTAGGCTCTAGATTGTAGCAGATCTATCCTGTTACGACCCCAAAGGGCCTTCAAGGCCTGTTACGGGGAATTATTATTATTATACATTTGAACAGAAAGTAAACGGAATAATGTGGCGTGCCCTAGGCTCTTGATTCACACGAAGAGGTCTGTGCGTTCGTGGACGCACGTCGGGGCTGCTCTCGCTCCTTGTTGAATGGCCGGGCAGCTAGATAGCCAAACGCCAAAAGCATGTCTGCCACGACCATTTGATTTGCTTCCTCCGAGCAAAGCTTTGATTGTAAGTTGCCGATCCAATTAAAAATTTGTACTTTCGCAGCTTGCGATAATTTTAGGAAAGGCGAGTAAAAATTTGTCAGCCTAGGACGCTAAAAATACCTTTTAGCGGACAACCCCTAGTAGAATTACATTTTATCCATGGAAAGTAGTCCAGTGCAGTTTGAAGAAAAATTTCACTGAACTAAAGGCTCATTTGTTGAGATCAATTTGGGCTCTTCCACATATATTTGCATCTGTTCAAAGAACAGGCTATGAAATTCATAAAATCGACTCTGATAATAAAGTAAAAAGAATCATTGACAAAGTTGTACATGTATGAATGTAGTCTAAATCGGTACAAAGTGGCTCATGTCGGCATACGGGGTTTGTCCGGAAATTATCGGGAATAATTCAACAAAAACCAAAATGTTGCCGGTAATAATGTATTTCTTTAAAATAGTTTCCTCCTGCATCTGCACAGCGTTTCCAGCGTGCCTGTCACACTTTGAAGGCTTTCTGGATTGTGGAAACTGAAATTCGGTTTATAGCCTTGGATCACAGCGGTTTGGACCCTCTTCACCGACCCAAGAACGGGTTTGTTTTAGGCTGGATTTGAGTTTTGGGAACAGAAAGAAATCGGGGGAGCCAAGTACGGGCTGTAAAGCAGCTGGAGCATTGATTTCATCTTTTACTTGCTTAAGCGGGCCTTTTTAGGGCGAGGAGATCCGGTTGTGTGCCACTCAGAACTTTGTCTTTAGATCTCGAGATCGTACTCGAACACCCTTGTTTCATCACCGGTTATCACCTTGTCTAAAAAGTCACCGCATAACGTTGCTTCAACCTACGTTGCACGTCGACTCCGTAACGCGTCACCAAAACACGGTTTGCGGAAACCGCCATCCCCACCCTCTTAAGGCTTGGAAGCAACTGAGTCGGGTCGTGCTCTTTACCTAAGCCCCACCTCCCGCCATTCATCCCGTCGAAAGCCACGTCCCTCTAGCTGTTCTAGATTGGTTAAAAAATTATTTTCGATACGACAAATCGTGTATATAAATTGGAAATGGATTAAAATGATACAAAGTGGCTCATGGAGGCGTATATTGATTGAAAATGTTTAAAAGTGGTTTAAATAGGTAGAAAATGGATCTAAATTGAAACAAAAAGGGTTATGATGGTATATACGAAATAAAAAGGAAATTTTCAATTATTATAAACAAATTTTTGAACTTATATTGCATTTACATAGCATTTATCCAAATTTGGAAAATTGGACTCCCAGTTCGACTCGTTATACAATTAACAATAATAAAATATATTTACAAGTTGAGAAAAAAGTGAAGATTGCAAAACTAACAGAATAAAATAAATAAAAGGGAATATGGACGCCCAGGAACAAGAAATAAATTTACAATTTAAATATAAACCTAACCTGACCTAAAAAATGTGGGCAAAACTGTTATTGTTGATTATCGTTGCACTGATGGCAGGAATGTGAAAGGATTTCATGGTTGCAAATTGGTTTATTAGTCTTTAGTGTTCTTCGGCCGTTTCAGACGAAGTGCGGGATTTTCCGTGTCAAATCGGATCATGACACCATTTGATGCCTGCCGGTGGAGCATTTTCAATTGCGAGTTGCTGTTGCCGAGAGAATTCTAAGTTGAATTTTAATTTTTTTGCTAGTTCACACACGGATTTTCGAACATCCTTCCGCTAGGTAGTTCGGGCCCTACGTTCAAGATGAGGTTGAACAAATTTGAGAAAGAATTGCTTTAGAGCAGTCCTTTTAAGAGATTGATTATTTTGAAGCCAGTGTGAGTGTTTCTCCTTATAGTTTCATGCTGTTATAGGCAGCAACGTCAGCTAGGAAGTAACCAATCTTCATGAGCCATCTGTGAGTTGCTCTCTGGCAGGAACGATCTCTTACGCTCTGGTTACCAATGTCAATCTCTCATTTAATGGTGTTCCTGCCGGATGGCTTTGACTCAATGTACAGTAAGCATTACGAGGACTACAACTTTCTTCTTGTGGGATGAGACGAGTGCCACACTCTCAGGCTCAGAAAAAAGGAACTTGGAAGAGTTTTCATCCTGTCCTCTCTTTGTTATCATCTCCTCCAGAATTTTCCGCCGTGACTTTCTAATCATGCCCACAATTGACAGTTGTCTATCCATAATATGTTTTGTAAGTCCCAAGCTTATAAAAAAAGTGTCACAACAGACCCATAGTAGGGTTTGACAAAATCCTTCACTAGTCTCATTCCTTGGCTCCTATCCGGTACTCCTTTCCTTCCAACGTACAAATGCATTTCTAAGATGTATTTTGATGCCGCATCTGCCACCATCCACACCCTTGAGCAATATTTTCCTGGCTTGGTCTTCAAAAAGACTTTCATGACGGCCTGCTCATGGAAGGTAATTAAAGTTTTGTAACAGTCAGATCCTTTCTAGGGTAATATAATTCCTCGTTAACGTCCTTTTGCAATTTTATGCTCGCTAGAAACGTGAACGCGAACATCGCCAACACTCTCTTTACAGCTTTCCACCTTGCAAAATGAGTCCAGTGTTTGGCTTCGCGTGCTTCAGCCACGGTCGATCAGAACACTAAATCTCATTAGACCGTCGTATGTAAATCTCACCTATGCGTATGTGAAGAAAACTGTAACGTCAAGAGGCACGCACGCAAAAAGAGTGCAGAAAAGCACTTGTTTCTGCCAAAATTCCAGCAGTTTTAGGACCGACTGGGTTACTTAGAAACGATGGGAATCGTCCTGACTATAATTCCTTGGCAGAATGGTAAATGCCTTTTGTAGGACGCCACGTGTTCAGAAACCCTTGCCCTTCCTACTTAAAAACGATTTCTAAAGAACCTATAATATTAGCCAACAACGCTGCCAACCGCAAGGGGAATAAATGCAGTTATCAACGATTATCATATTTTTGTGTCCTTCGTCGTCGAAAAAATGGGGCCATAGAGAAGGACGCCTTAGATTTCATAGACTTTTTGGGGGAAAAAATTCAAAAATAACAGGAGACCCCGTTCAAAATGCTTCCTGACTCAAAGAATTAGTATTACCATATAAAAAGGAAACTTATCATGCATAATGGGGACCATTTAACTTTCGGCCTCCATGGAAGAAATTTCTTATTTGTTACAGCTTTAATGTATAACTAGGAGTTGCCCGCCAAAAGATATTTTTGGCGTCCTAGACTAACAATTTTTCACCCGCCTTCCCTCAAATTTTTGCAAGGTGCGAACGTATAAATTTTTAATTAGACCGGCTTTTTCTCTGGATCAGAAACATGGAACAATTTAACGCCTATTCATGGTGGACGTAAGCATAAACCGCCCATAGGAAATACGTAATACGTAAAGTTGAATTAATGCAAAGCTTATGCGCTCGTTCATAATGCACTCCCGTAATTTTTACGTTTTACGTTCATTTGCAGTAATTTTTAATTTTTCTCTAGATTAATGTTGGCAACAGTAACAGAATGTTTGTTCAACGAACTTAAAAAGTTCGTTACTGAATTCTATATGTCTGTCGGCTGTCGGTCTGTCTGTCGCTGTCACAAAATTATGGATTTTTTAAAATTTTAAAATGGATTCGTATAGGATTCTAATAGGAATAATTCTTAAAGAAAATTTTACGCTGATTTCAATAATGAAATCGAAAAAATTCTATGTCGAATAGTTTTCGAGATATTCGACTTCGAATTTCGGGAAAATTTTCGACATTACGATTTTAAATGTGATTCTTATAGGAAATTTTACGCTGAATTCGAAAATGAAGAAAAATTCTATGTCGAATAATTTTCCAAGAAATCAAAAGGTTTTTTAAGTTCGTTCTGGGATTGCTTACAGAGCAATCTCTTCGCCGGCCCCATGTTTTTTTATAGATCATGAATTTTGTCCGTAGTAATCAAAATAGGTAAAGTTTCTCTGATACTCGATACTGGATTCTTTGGTATAAATAGCGTTTGGCCTTGATGTCTCTAGATTTCTTAATTAACATTGAACCCAACATTATTGATGAAAGAAATCTACTCCACACCACGGACCCAGTGTCTCAAATGCTATCACTTTGAAGATTCTATAGCTCCATGTTTCTCATGTTTGCGTTTACAAGTTTGAGCAAGATGTGTGGGCGAGGGTGTCTGCACAATTTACGTCCCAAACCATACGTTGGCCTTTTGTCCACGGCACTATAGTTACTCCTGTCGTCTCTGGATAGTCCAGTGGACTCTAAAGTGGCGTGTATATGTACTGAAACTAGTGCTCCTATTATTTGATTTAGTTCGCTGTGTCTACTAAATCTTCCTTCATTTTTGGAGCAGGATAAGCCATGTGTGCCAGTTTCGCTAACCAATACGTCATAGTTATGAGTCTTTTAAATTTAACATCCTAGTCTTAAGGCTACATATGTTTGGAAATCTTGGATATCCAGCAAGGTACTAACATTTGCGGGTGGCAATGCTTGTAACCACGCTCCCGATTCACGTCGTTGAAGAGCACCGAAACGTTCTTTCTCTTCCAACGAGATATAATCCAGAATGTCATTTATTATTTTTGTGATGTTAATAGGGTCCCGATGTTGTTGAGTATGAGAAATTGGTGCGAAAATGTCAAGGTGAAATTGAAAAGGAATGTATAGCAATTTTAATGTCCGTGGGAGAATTTGAGAGACGAGGTTGATACAACCATGAGTCGAGTCTGGGAATGCCGGTGGTGCTACATCTCTATAATTCTTCGTATCCTGAGTCCGCTAAACCTTATTGAAAGGCTAGCTTGCATCCACTTCAATGTAGGTATTGGAATGTTCAAAATATTTTCAAAACTACCATGTAAAAATGCACACATCTCCGACATAACGTTAGGGAATATAAAGAATGGGCTACTTCGTAAAAGGTAAGTCAACTTCGGGATGTAGAGGCAATTTTTTAAAAGGAAGTGTGCTGTGTGAGAATCCAGACTTTCCAATTATTTAATCATAAGCTGTAGTTGGTCTGTCTTCTTTTCAGCTTGTGTTTCAAATCCTTCCTCAAAGATCATTGCACCAAGTAGCTCTAACTTTTCTTTACTCACAACCCGGTGATAGTGAATCAAATAATTTGATTACCAAAACAGAAAAATAATTCGCACTTACTCGCGTTAAAATGTAATCCAATCTCTTAGCCATGCGGATTAATCTAGTAAAGTTTTCATGTACAATTTCACATCATCAACCACCATTGCGTCATCAAGCTAACATTCATTGGGCTCTGTAGTCATTGCTTCAACTGTGTATAGGATAAGCAGGCCTTCGATAAGATATGGCATACGGGCCTTCTTTATAAAATAAAACAACACTTCCCTAGTCAACTCTGCTTAACCCTAAAGTCATACTTCAGTAAACGGTTTTTCCAAGTTAAACTGAACCACTCTGTATCAAAATATTGCCACATCAACTCGGGAGTGCCACAGGGCAGTGTGTTGGGTCCACTCCTATACCTCATCTATACAGCAGATGCTCCAAATACACCGAATACATTAATAGCAACATTCGCTGACGACACAGCTGTCTTGGCAGTCAGTGATAACGCAGATGTAGCAGCATACCAGTTACAGGGACACCTCGATCTACTAGGCGACTGGTTTAGGAAGTGGAGAATTACCGTTAGCCAACAACAATTAACAACACCTCATTACCAGTAAGACCGAAGTCAAATATCTTGGGCTGCATCTCGACTATTGACTTACCTGGAAAACACATATTACGCCCAAACTTGACCTCAAAACAAAACAAATGGACTGGTTTATCGGCAGGCATTCCCAACTTTCAATATCTAACAAGCTGCTTCTGTACAAGGTGATACTCAAACCCATCTGGACCTATGCGATTGCGCCAAGGCTTCGCACACCAAGATACTTCACAGGTTCCAATCTAAAACTTTACGAAATCTAACAAATGCGCCTTGGTATGTAACCAACGCCACACTCCAGAGAGACCTAAACATACCTTATGTTGCTGAAGAAATACAGAGACTCTCAAGTGCATACCATCAAAAACTAGCTGACCATCACAATGAATTAGTACAACAGCTCGCCAACGTTCCAGCGACCAGAAGACTTAAGCGTCATTGGCCACACGATTTTATGTAGTGTAATTATCTGGGATACCAGCACTGGCTGGTCCCCACTCATATAACATGTTATAATATCAAATCATTTGCTCATTACTCAAATTGAGTAGATTGTAAATATGCAAACTTTAAATTAAAAAAAATGTATAGGATGAACAGTGAGGTTGAAGCAGATCAGTCCAAGGGGATCTTTTGTTAGGCGCTTGTCTCAGACGAAATTGTCTTTTCCCCAAAAAACAAATGTGTTGATTTTGAATGTGTTTTGAATGTGTTTTCATCAAAGGGGACGAGCTTGTCCTCAGAACAAAGTATTTTGATCTCACATTTGATGTCAAAATCATTAATTTTAGTTTTAATCCGTTTTTAGAACGACGCGTGGGTTACATTCTTTGGGTGACTTTTTTTGCTTAACTTTTGGTTAATAATTTTTCTTTCGAATTTCCGTCTTTATTGAGTTTTGTAGGCAAATGGAAGTAGATCTGTCCAAACCTTTATTGAATTCTCTTGAATGCACATATAACTTTAGACGAGTACCTTTAAGAATCCCGCGTATTGTCCTAGTGTCAGCTCTAGCACTAATTAGATTTTCAAACAATTCGCAGACTGTCATTTGTTTTGCACAGTTCAGATGGTTTTCAGAATCTAAGCTATGTTCCTTTTTTAGATGACGATCAAGTCTATTTTGGCCTTTGAGAATCTTTGAGGGAAAAAGGACAGGATAATCGTGTAGATTCTGTTTTGATATGAGTATTTGGATTGGAAAATGTTGTAATAGACTTTTGAGTGTAAAGCGTGGAAGGGGTAGAGATACAGGACTTGCAAGCTCTTGGCTTCTTTTTTGCTTGAGAGTGAGTCAAATCCACACATTTGGAATTGAACCATTCTTCACCATTATCATAGGTTCTCCATCGTCTGGTTTCTTACAAAAACGATATAGTTTTTGGACAGTATCTATAGTATTAGAATCCGCACCAGGAAATCCCTCGCCGGTTGAAGGCTCTTTTTGAGCAGCTTTAGCATTCATAGCTTCAAGTGCTTTTTATTCTTCTCGCCGCTTTTATTGGAGTGCCACATCTTCGTCCATTTTTCCTTTATCTTTCTTGGGGGCCTTTAAAGGTTTTTTTCCTCCTTCACGCCCTAACATTTTTTTTACAAAATGCCAAATATTTTAAGAGTTTTTAGATGCTAAACTATTTTTGATGATGTTACTTCACTTGGTGCAAAAAATTGAGTTAAAATGACGGAAACGTTTAAAAATTTCCAGATCTGAAAAAAAGATTAAAAGATAAGGATAAATAAATCTTCTACACCAAAAAAACTTAAGGAAATATTGAAGCTAAAAGCAAAATTGAAAAATGTATTAAAGCAGTTGAAATAGAAAAGCAATAGTTTGGGCATCCCTGCCCATTGGTGAAACGCATTTTTGCTAGATAGCACCACCTGCAGGCAGGTCGCTCGCGCAACGTCGCGATTCCTTCTTTTAGGTTGGTGTTATGCGGCTCAAACGTCAAATTGCGAAGAATGGCAGCCGCCGCCGACGAACTAGGTAGGTCCTTAGGCCCGCTCCGGGCCCGAACCGCCGCCCTAATTCGCCGAACGAAACCGCGACCGTGCGGCCGCCGGCCGGTGCAGGCCCGCGCTCGGCCGCACCGCGTGCGAATCGATATCGCTCCAGAATTCGCGACGTGAATTAGGGTGTGTATTTTTGTAACATCATCCTGGCATGAATTAAGTGCTGCGCGGCGCTGAGCGACCCTTTCTCGGCTTGCAGTGCTCCTGGAGAGGGTCTTCTTGCGGATCGGGTCAGCCGAGACCGACGAGCAGCTGCAGAATGCGGTGTCCAAGTTCCTGCCACCTGTGCTGCTTAAGCTGTCGTCGCAACAGGAGGGTGTTCGCAAAAAGGTGAGCCGACATCGACAGTATTTTTGGGATGGGGCGCCGCCTTAACAATGCTAAGGAAAGGGAGAAGATGCTCGTCATTATTTGTCTCTGCAGTGTCCTCCTGGAGTGGTTGTAAATAATAAAAAAAATTAATAGTCTGCAAGGCATATCTTTGGAGACCAGTGTTTACACCAGGTAGTTGAAGAGCAACAATATAAATCAAGATCTAATGTGAAATTTGACTTTTTAGATACTTACTATTGTAGAATACCCCTGATACTGTTCTGTCTGTTTGGATAATTTGAAACCAATTTAACAGATCACAAAGGGATTTTGTTCACAGGTACCTAGATGTTAAGAACGGCATGGAGTTTGAAGATGAGCCTTGTGTCTTAAGTTGTCTGAAATTGAAGTGGCTCAAATTGAACGCCCTATGCGCTTGTTCTGTTTTGCGGTCTTTGGTTGGGGCATGTATATTTACAAGTGTAATCTTTTGGTATTTTTCCCCGAGTTTCAAGTAGCAGATTCTGCTGTTTGTTATGGGTTTAAATGCAAGTATTTTATTACTGACCCAGTTCCTTTTTTTATAATGAAGCCTACTACTAATATTCTATTCTCTCTTCCACTACTAAAGTATATGTCCTTGTCTATTTCTATAATTTAATTTTCTTTTTGTTTTATTTCTTGCATCACTATTATTTCTGTTTTGTATCTCCTCATTTCCTGTAGAAACTGCTTTAGTAATCCTTCCTCGTAAGCTCCTCTTAGTTTGTCAGTTTTGTATATATTCTATTTTTTCCATTTATTTGCCATATTTCATTCCTTGTTTTCCTTCTCGTGTCGGGCTTGGTTACCTAATAGGTATTTGTAGTTTTATCACGGTTTTCGGATTGAGCATTTCACCTCCGCTCTTTTCTATTATTATATTGTTGTATCTGATTTTTAAATTTTTCTTTCTTTCTTCTGTAGCCTTGTTCCATATTCATTTCCGTTTTTCCCTTTCTGATGTTGTTAGATCAATATCTTTTCTGTTGTAATTTGTTTCAGCTTTGCTTGATTTTCCATAATCTTCCTTTTCTCGTTCTTATTCTATGAAAATTAGCCTTTCTTTAATATGCTATGTTAATTTTAACATTCATTTCCAGTTGACTTTTCATAAAGTTCCCAAATGCCTCCTTCAGTACTGCTGGTTCATTTCGATTTATTTTATATCTACTCAGTATGACATATTTTTTTTACAGATTCTAATTCCTTCTTGATTTCAATATTATCTTGCTTTGGTTGTTTCCTTTCCTTAAATTTCATTTTTTATTTTAACTTAATTTCTTCTACATTTGCTTCGAATTCCTGTCTCGGTTCATCTTGTGATTTTGATGGAAAGGATTAGAAATACAGAAATAAAAACTATTTTAGATGCAACCAAACTATATATTATTTTGAAGCGTGGTCTATTACATTATGTTTTGACTAAAACATCATTTAAATCTCTATGCACAAAAACAAATTCGATGTACCCAATTTTTGATGACTCTGCAATAACTCACGTCTAATGCCACGAATGTAGAGTTCAACATTCAATCTTAATGCATTGAGGGTTTGTGGTTTTTTTTTGCATAGACTATAGATTTCAAATAACCCTACAAAAAGTAATCTAGAGGAGTTAAATCATAACTTCTTGCAGGCCAACTTACAGTTGCATTTCTTGAAACTTTTCTTGTAGTACATCAATAGTGGCATTAGCAGTGTGACATGTAGCATTATCTTTTTGGAACCACATGACTTCCAGTCAGTTCTATCTAAATTTGGGCACAAAAAATTGTACCATTCACCAATCAGTAACTGCATGTCCTACGTCGTTTTGGAGAAAGAATGGTCTGATGATGCCACCATGCCATAAATCACATTAACCAGTAACCATTTGTGGATGTAAGGGCTTTTCGTGAATCTTTTGTAGATTGTTTTCATACCAAAAACGACAATTTTGTTTGTTAACATATCCACTTAACCAGAAATGTGTTTCATCCGAGAAGATAATTTTTTGTCCAAAATTATGATCCGTTTCAAGTTGTTCGAAATCCCAACCAGTACAGTCATGGCGCTTATGATGGTCTTCAATTCGTGGGTCAACATAATCCTATAGGGGTGCAAACCCGAATCTTTTCTCAAAATACGTCAGTTGTTCTTCTAAGCTGTAATTCTTGTGCACGGCTAGGAGGTTCTGCAATGCTATCTTTTACATCACCAACGTTCTCTACATTTCTTGCATTTCGACGTCTTGTTGGTATGTTCGCATCGAGAGGAGTAAAATCCCTTTAAATTTTTAACTATTCGACGAATAGCAAACGCAGAAGGGCTATTATGTGGACCATAGATTTCGGAGGAGCAGGTTGAGTGTTCACAAAAGAACATCTATTCTCACAAAATGTTTAGACAATAACCAAACAATCTTGAAGCGTGTATTTAACCATGATGAATTGTCAGAGTGTACTAAACACAAATGGTTGATATTTAATTTCAAAATCATATCATTCTTATTGGAAAACCCTTTATAAAGGACATCCCAGTATATAGAGGGTTGGATCCGGACACAAATCACTTACTCGTCATAAAAATGAAGGAAATACCGACAGAAAGGAACAGGAGAAAAATAGAAGGATGCAAGGAACACTAAGCAGAATAATAAAAGGCGAAGATCAAAAGATATACCAGGAAAAATTAAGTAACAATCTACAGTTAATAAAAAAAAATCGATATGGAGCAGTTGTGGTTGGAATTGAGCAAAGCAATAAAGCAGACTGCAGATAAACATTAAAGAAAAGATGCAAAAAATGGTTTGATGCAGAATATGAACTACGTAAGAGAAACATAAACAGAATTAAAAGACTTAAAACAAAAACAGACTAAACAAGAGAGGCAAGGACTAAACAAAGGAAGAAATACAAAAATATTTTGAGCCAAAAAATGCTAGTATGGAAAATAATTATTGGAATAACTTTTTTTTTGTTGTTCAAGGTTTACATTGCGATCTGTTACAGTATTAACAATAAGCATTTGCACGATCTGACTACATTGACATGGTTAGAGATATGTCCCAATAAACAATAGTCTCTATATGATAATTATTACAAATGTGTAATTAACAAAACTAAATTACAAGTTGATGTTCATCTATCACTAACCCTAAGTCCAATGGCGTTTTGCGCTTTAGTCTCTTTGACTGCTCGCTGTTATCAAGTAGGTTTATTGCCAGCACATTTCGTTGGTTTTCCAATCGATGAATGTAATTTACACTACACTGCGCGATCGTTTCATTCACTATGGGGACTTGGAGATCGTTGTAGATGTCTTTATTCGTAACAAACCAGGGAACATCCGTGATAGCGCGCACCACTTTAGACTGAAACCTTTCCACGATAGCAATATTTGATTTTGATGCTTCCCCCAAAGCTGCAATCCGTAAGTCTGTACTGACCTGAAGATCGGAATAATGAAATAAGAAATCCATGAGAACAACTGAAAGAAGCAAGGAAAGGATATATATCAACTAAAGTCAATATTTTATAAAAGCGGTAATGAAGAACTAGTAGGAGGACAAAAAGTGCTAAAGTTATGCAAAAGATATTTCATTCAACTACTGAACAGAGGACAAAAAGTAATCGAAGAAGACATTGGTATTGAAGATAACTACAACCAAGTAACGTAGAACCATCAACTATAAAAGAAATAATGATAAACAAACTCAGAAGTAACAAAAGTTCTGGGGATGATGATCTGTATGCAAAACTTTACAGACATGGCGAGAAACAATTGGGAACGTACATTTACCAACTGATGAAAGAAATATGGACGCAAGCAGAGCTCTTGCCGATTTATAAAAACGAAGATAAATCAGATTGTGCCAAAACAGATATAGCGCTCTTAAATGTGGCGTATAAAATCCTGGCCGCACATTTAAAGAGTATTTTAAAAACAAGAATAGAGACAGAGATTGGTGAATAGAAGGCTGGCTTCAGAAAAGAAAGATCAGTGACAGATCTAATATTCGAAAGCTATGGGAAAGAAACATATATAGTCTTTATAAAGGGAGTAAAAATAAGTTTCCGACATTTTTTTATCAAAGTTCGGACATTTATTGTGGAAGAACGGAACCTTATGTTTTATTCTAAATATTGTCCATCACTAGCCACTACTTTTTCCCATCTTTTTGGGAGCATACATATACCGCGTCGAAAGAACGCTTCATCTTTTGAGCCTATCCACGAATCGGCCCAATTTTTGGTATCTTCATATGATATGAAGTGCTGCTGAGACAGGCCATGTGCCATCGATCGGAAGGAACAATGTCTGGTGAATACGGCGGGTGAGGTAGAATTTCGCAATTGAGTTTCAAAGTAGGTTTTGACCGGCGCCGCAACATGTGGACGAGCATTATCATGTAGGAGAATAATTTTGTTGTGTCTGGAGTAGTAATAGGCGTGTTTTTCCTTGAGTGCTTGGCTCACTCTCATCAATAGTGTTCGGCAGAAAACCCCAGTAATGGTTTCGTTTGGTTTGAGCAATTCATAACACGACACCAAGCTGATCCCACCAAATATACAACATTAGTTTTTTTTCTCATGAATATTCGGCTTGGCTGTCGAGGTTGAAGCATGGCCACGTGGTCCCCATAATTTCCTCTTCTTTGGATTATCGTAGTGGATCCATTTTTCATCACCAGTGACTATACGATGCAAAAAAACCCTTTCGTTTATGCTTGCCAAGCAACATTTCACATGTGCAATCGATATGGAACCCAATTACCTGGCTTTTGAATCATTCCCAACGATTTTAAATAATGTGAAATTGCTTATTGAGTCACTTACACATCAATATAAGTGCGAGTTCTTCTTACGTTTGGCAGGAATCTTTCTCTAATAATGCTTCCAATCCCTTCTCTTCGTACACTTTCGGCCTTCCCCTACGTTCTTTGTCTTCGACATCAAACTCACTGTTATTAAACTTATAAAATCTCTCACAACAACTTCTATCACTTAAAGCAACTTTACCATATGCTTCTACGAGCAATCGACGCGTATCAGCTGCAGATTTCTTCAAATTAAAGAAGTAAATCAAAAGTTTCCGCAAATGATGCCTATTCGGCTCAAAACTCATTTTCGCACGAAAAAAATTATGTGATGCTGATACAAAATCGCTAATATTTTAAGGTTGTGGTGTTGCCAGATATCCAACCTTACGATATGACGTTTTATATCTGACAATTTCAACCATAACTTACTAGTGAGGGCCATTTTTTGTCAAACGCTGGAGACTTATTTGTACTCCCTTTAGATTTCAGCAAGCGTTTGACACTTAGTAGGAAGGAATTATATAAGCATTAGATGAACTTACAATTAGTATAAACAGGAAATTCTTAAAAATAATAAAATTAATTTTGAAGTAAATATACGGTAAGAATAGGAAATATGTCAGAAAAATTTAAGGTGTACGAGGTAATCCACTGGCACAGATACTTTTAAAGTAAACTAAGGACGAGTTTAATGTACCACAATTGGATTTACTGACAATTTGTTAGTTCTAACAAGGAGCAAGACAATGAGGCAAACAAATTAAGCATGAAGAAGAAGAAACATAGATTCTCGAAAAAGTAGATAAATTTATATATTTAGATACTGAGTTCTACAGAACGCCGAATTTGCGGAAAGAGATAGGTTATGGCGGGAAAACCGAGGCACACAAGCATTTAAAGGGTGTTTGTACAATAAAAATCTATTAAGAGGTCTCAAAATGAAAATCTACAAGACTATAACCAATAGAGACTAGTTAGTATAGGAGAGGAAAAAACTGGAGGAGAGTTTATGCAGTTAAAAAAGTGCAAAATAAGTAGAAAAGAAGAACAAACAAATAAATACAAGAATTATATAACGAACTAGATATATAGACATATAACAAGAATGAATGACAGCAGTATTCCGAAAAGAGTATTGGCGGAAAAAAAGAGAAAGGCCGAAATCGAGATGGAAAAAGAGAAGTATTGGAAGATACGAAGGTTGGGGCAAAAGTCGCGTCAACAATTTTTTAAATCAAAAATGAATGTCTCGAGCCGTGCATTCATAATGTGTGTCCACAACACAAGATGGCTCTGTGGCGATTTGTAATTGCATTGAGAGCAATGTTAAATCAGTTGTCAGTCAACCCATGCACCTTCATACTTGGAAAATTTAATTGACGAAATAGAATAAACTTGTTGTCTATTTTCACTGCCAACAATCTTAGTTTAGTAAAAAAAAATATCTTTAGCTGAGGCGGATTTTCAACTCGACAGGTTCATAAACAACAGAATAGTCTCATATGGGATTTGGAAAATCCTCATGTAACGTATGAAAAGTAAATGCATTCTCAATGAATCACTGCTTGGTATGCATTTTGGGCAGGTGCCGTGACAGATTCTTACTTGTTCAAAGATATTGCTAGAAATGTTATAACTGCAAATGACATTACTATACAATTGGTTTTTGACACCTATTGGACAAGATGGATCTAGGACGGTGCCACATGCCGTACACCTCGAGCAACAGCTGATTTGTTGCACCAGCAATTTCCTGTTCATGTAATTTTACGAAATGTCTATATCAACTGACAAACACGGTTTTCGCATTTAACATCGCACGACTTCTGTTTGTGGAGTGAACTGAAATCCAAGCAATCCACGAACTGTTGACGACCTCAAGACCGTAATCTGACTTATCGCGAAATTGTACTCGAAAATTTGTACTGAAGTCGAGTTGGCTGTTTGTCAGGCACAATTTCTAATATTTAATCGGAAATTGTGTACTTTAATACTCTATAAAAAACCAATCATAAAATTAATTTACAAGTCGTTTTATTTAAAATTTGAATCCGAATTTCAATTTGCGGCACTTTTTATTATTCCAGCTGATTACATTTTGTTTTGGGAAACCATTCACACTAATCATTCTTGCATTTCGGGGTCTTAAGCGACAGTCAAAGTTCTCGACATTTTATCTGCATCTTTTAAAGTGAAGCTACTGTTGGGTGCGCCTGTCAGTATACTAAACATTTGCTAATTTTTTGTGAGTTACGCTTCTCCGGTTTTTTATGATTATTAACGACCGCCTGTCATAAATAATTCAAAATGCAAAACACCTGAGTCATTCAATTTGCACATTTTGAGCAGTAGACATAAATTTTTATGTATGTTTGCCAATTATTTACGCGTGTTTATTGCACCAGTTCACATAAGTTACCAATAACTTAGAGGTACGTTTAAAGATAGAACGGCGTTTGGAAAAGGCAGGAAAGGAGCAAACTGGTCTCAGGACTGCTGGAGATGATGAGGCTGTGCTTGAGGGAGGAGGATATGGAGATAATCGATACATTTGACAAACTGGAAAAGAGATGTTAGGCAAATCTTACGTTTTATTTATCTTACTTGGTCAAAATCTAATTTCCTTCGATTGAATTTAGCAAATGAGAAACGAATCGTGCACATGAATCACAGTCTCATCGTGGTTATCTCTAAACAACTGTCATAAGCACCAAAGGCACAACTTACTTGTTAACCTTTTTATCTCTGTCCAGGGCAAAGATGTTCCCCTTTTTCATTGATGCTTTTCAATCTTTAGCTTCAGTCTTCCGATAGACTGTAGCAAAACTTTACTATTTCATCTACCGCCTACGCCTATTTGGCCGGCATTTTCTCGTAGCTGAAGTCGGGGTCCACATTCTGGTCTTGCTACATGGTCTGTCCAATTTCATTTTTGTTTTCGACGCCTCTCTTCAACATCTTTCCCTCCAGTTTTTCTCCTAATATTCTCTAAATTCAATTTATCAGTTATTTTTAGCTGTAATATTGATCTTTCCATGTTTGCTTGGGTTGTTCTTAGTTTCTATTATAATTGTTTCAGCTCTATATGTTAATGTTCGTACACATGTTGAACACCTTCCTCTTTATTTCTATAGACACCTTACTTTTTACTATTTTCTTTATCGACTAATATATCTTCCAGGCTGAATTTATTCTATGGTTGTACTTGTATTTCTATTTTGCATCAAAGGATGAAATTTGACCTAAATATACTGCTTCGTGTGGTTGGTTTTCGGGTTGTTAGGTCGTGGTCGGAGTTCGGAAACTCTTGATATTTCGTCCACAACTTTAAGTTATAACATTAAGTGAAAGCCTTCGCGTTTAAATATACTGCTTCTTGCATTACTTCCGGTTAATTTCTGTCTGCAATTACATTTTTTGATTACCATTAGTTAGCACTTCAGTTTTTTCTAGATTTTAGTCCGCCTTTCCATTTTCTAAGGTTAGTTCTTCAAACACCTTCATTAACGGTTTTCTGCTTTCTACTGGTATTATCACATCGTCACCAAAACCGAAGTATCTCAATCTGATTTCTTCTTTACCTATTCCTTTGTTCCCCATTTCATTTTCTGAATCCCTGTTTAGTATACAGTTGAACAGTTTTGGGGATAATGGATGCCTCCCTTACTTCTCTGTATTTTAAAATATTCTTTGTCTTGATTCAAGCTTTACCTTGTTTGTTGTAATCTCATATACTTTTGTGGGATCTTTTGTTCTATTATCATGTTCAAAATCTTTCTCGAAATTAGTTATTCCAATGTATAGTGTTTTGTTATAATCTTTATATTTTTCTAGGGTTGGTTTGTCGCCGTTATATGAAGTAAGGTCGAAAAACCGCTCCTGAAACCGCCTGTTCTACTGGCTGATTTTTGTCTGGTTGTGTTAATCTTTTTCTTAAAAATACCTTTATATATTGTTGGTAATATGCTTATACGTCTATAGTTCTTGTTTCATTTGTATTCCCTTTCTTGTATATTAATATTAACTTTGAAATTTTCCATCGCCCTGGAATTTTTTCGGTTTCTAAAATTTTGTTAGCTTTTTATTGGGTTGTCTAAAAATCTTCAAGCGTTTTACTTTTTTTATCAATTTATGTAATAATTTTGAACAAAAACAACTTACAACAACTAATCGAAGTATTCTCCGTCAACACTGATCACTTTCTCCCACCTTTCCGGCAGCTTCATGATCCCGCGACGGTAGAATTCGACATCTTTCGAGTCAAAGAATTCTTCAAGCGATTCTTTCACTTCACCAATGTTTTCAACACGTTTGCCTTTCAAAAAGTGTTGCAACGAATGGAACAAATGGAAGTCCGATGTCGCCAAATCAGGAGAGTACGTCGGATGGTTAACGCGGTCTTAACCAAGTTCGATGATCTTTGTATTTGTTAAGCGCGAGCGGTGAGGCTGTCATTCACCCGTTTCGTCTTTTGAGCAGCAGAAAACTCATGTGGAACCCAAACGCGTCTTCTTTCAGACCTTAGCGAACTCGTGAAGGATATTGTCAATAGTCTGAGGGCGGCAATCGAAATCATCGGCCAACATTCAGCATGTCAATGACGGATTCTCTTCAATGGCTTCAAGAACGGCTTGATGATCAACCTCTTTTGGACGTCCAGCTCTTTGTTCGAACCGTCGACTCTCCAACCGTACCTTCGCCCAATGTTTTATTGATTCTGCGAGCGGTTTCAGTAGCATTTGTTTTTAAACTCAACTTGTACGCGTGCAGCATTAACAATCTTTCTTGCTCGCGCGTAAGCTCCATACTAAAACAAATATACAAATATTATATATCAAAATGCGCGGGATATTGCGAACTTTCAAATGATACTAAAATCATGTAATAACAATGCAAAAAATATGAAGAAAAGTGAAAAAACGCTTGGCACTTTTTTGACAACCCAATAATTAGTTGTTTTGTTTCTAATGGTAACATCTTTATTATCTTATTTTAGGCTTCTATACATTAAAATGAGAAGCCTTATGTAAAGAGTAACGTCGTCTGTCTGTCCGTCCTTTTATTTTTCAACTTTTGATCAAGGCAGCTTCCAAGCTGGAGACAAGTTTCTATTTCTGTCATTTCTGACATCTGTTAAGCTTTATAATTTTTGATCTGTGGTAGAGAAATAACGTTTTCAGTATTCAACTAAGGACCGTAGGTCAAGTCCAGACGCCAAAAATCAGCCTGATGGGAAAATCTTGAGACCGGTTTGACCGGAAGTGGCCGCAAATTTTTTGTTTATTTATAGAAGCCCCGGACATCTGTGTAACCGGAGTTCCACGTCCATACTTGTTTTATATAGATAAATATTGGGGTGCTTTAAAATGATTGACACTCCCTTGAAACTTCTGTAGTGCTGCAGATTGAAAATCAAAATACGTGGTTTCAAGATTTCAGTCGGCATATCATTGCCACCTTTTAAGTTCTTAGGTGCACTGTACTATCTTACGTCTCTTGTTCGTCGGATTTTTTGCCGAACGACTACGTTCTATTTGACCCAATAAAAGACGGAGTGCATGGTAAGCAGCTTTAGTCGGCCGTCCACAAGTGAATTCTTATCCTACACACAAAGAGTGGTTTGCAGCAACTTTACAGAAACTTCCGGGGCTACGGTTCGCGTTCATAGCAATTGCAGAATTTGATTAAGTTAGTTTTTTTCTTCTTAATCTTCCTAATTTATCTGTAATCTGCAAATGCAAATATTTTTGCATTACCACTTTTTCGTTCACCCTAGGAGATAATTTGTCATAGTTAAATATAATACTTTAGTATAGTGGAAAACAAAACACATGTTAGTAATATCAATATGAATTTTAAATTCCGTCCGGAATTTACTTAAATCTTGTTTGCAAATCTGTTGATTTTTATAGCATTTTAATTTGACTTTTCACTCAAATATACTGTTCACTAAAGTTTGTGCTTTCACTTTTTACAAGTTTAATTTCTATATCGTGCCCTATAATATTGTTAACCTTATTAAGTTGAATTTCTAGTTGCTTTTTTTTGCTAAATATGTGACTCCAGTACAATCGACGATCTAGGTGAAGTCTTAGGTACTCTATTTTGTTACCTTTACTTTTACTGATGGACAGTTTTCTTTTTTTTTAGAGTAAACGTAACCTATACTTATACTTTTTGTGTCGTCCGCGTAGGTTGCTATTGTATGATTAGATGTAGGCAAGTATGCGTAAATACTGATGAAATGCCTGGAATATTGAGAGACCTAGAACAAATTTTCATAGACAAAGATCAAATAAAAGTGGAGTTAAGACGAAATAGGAAACATGCATGCTTTAACTATATGATCGTATTAATTGAAAGCAGACTTTAATGGATTAACGGGAAACGGCTTGAAATTAAGGACCACGGATATGTATAATTTGAAGTCGATACGGAAGCAGACGGACTTATCAGACGCTGAATTTACATTTATGTGTAGAGGGACTAAACACGCAACACCTAGAAAAGGTCATTTTAATAAGTTCATGATTGCACGCGTATTTTTAATTTATTATTTTTTTATTTACTCACCGTGCCCAAAAAAGGGCGACATCAAAAAATATAAATTGGATGAATTTGATTGAGTTGTGAAAAGTTCGAATATTTTGTAGAAAACAAAAAACGATCAACTAATCATTAGTGAGAGGAATCAGCAATAATAATGCATACATTGGGTCTGGATTTTCGACAAAAGAAAGGTGTTAATAGAATTTGGAGTAGGCTACAGTTATGGTTAGCGATGACTCCTAATTTCCTTCGATGGAATGTCGCGTATATCGTATATTGAACTACCTCGTATAATAGTACATTTAAGTTTTAAGGTCTCCAAATTTTTTTTCTGAAAAAGTACTTAGCCAAGAAAGTTGAAACTTCTGTTACTTCTCAACCCAATCTCCGTCTAAACGTACATGTCGTCGCCATGATTGCGTGGATGCTGAGAACACTTATTTAGGGGGTGTGTTTTGCCCACTGGAAAATCGCTGATGCAACGGCAGCTTAATTGGAAAATGAGCGGCCACGGAGAGTGTTATTTATAGTCGCAAATTCATGACGATATCACGAGTCAACATGTCTTGGAGACATTGCCACCCGCGCAGGCTTTTGTTCGTCGGTCAACATTCATGGGACCCATCTTAAAAATTTTCGCATTTCAGGTCATCATGCAAAGTGGGCTCCACAGATCCTACAGAAATTCCAAGTTTAGAGGCGATATCACGTACTTCTAATCGACGATCTTGCTCCACTTGCGCATTCATGGTTTCGGTCCGGCTGCTTCGGTTCATTGTCGCACAACTCTCGACTTTCTTTAAACTTTCGCACCCACGAGCGCACATTTGTAACACTCATAATGCCTTCACCGTATGTCTCACTCAATTGGCGATGAATTTCGATTAGCGTTTCACCACGCAAGTGGAGAAAACGGATGATTACACCTCGTTCTTCAACACTTAAGCGCAGCTATTTGAAGTATATAAAATAACACTCATTGCAATGGCGGTAATTCGATCTGTGTACATTATATGGTGCTGCCATCTATATTATTATAAATTTTCAGCGTCTTAAAATTAACTATATCTTTCTATTTACTCTTAGTAAGACCTTAGTAGACCTTAGAACTTGAAGGCACCTCACAATAAGGTTATCTATTGCACACACCTATGGATAACTCAGCCGTAGTTTTTATCGACGTCTTCAGAATCGAGAAAATTTGTTTTCAATTCTATCCGACAAGGTACCTAACGTTGGACCATATAAATGGGATTTTGAACATCGTATATTTGTTAAATTTAAACCTATTTTCATAACATAAAAACGTTTTTGTCTTAATATTAACGATTTTGTTTGTATGAGTAAACCATGAGCACACTTCGTGTAGTTCTAGTTTCTGAACAATCTGACTCAGTTGCAAATGTAGCTTTCCATCTGCAGTCGTTTAAACCGATATCTTGTACACGGCTAGTGGAAATGCATTCATACGGACAGGGCGGCACGAACCGAGCACGCTTAGTGCCATTATTGTTCCTTCAACCTCTCATCGCTTTGAAGTTAATATAGAACCAGTGCTACGGAATTTACGAGCCTGCAACTTGATCGCATAGGTTATTAACGGAGGACGATTACCGTGACGCGGCCTACTGAAGAAACTACTAGTGCAGGCGCGCTTGCAGAGCAAGAGTTGTCATGTTTGCAATGTACCTGCCGAGAGAAACTGCGGTGTTCGACAAATAGGGTAACTTAATTAAAATGCCTGAATTTCTGTTCTATTTTTGGAAAAATTAGGCGATGGAAATTAGTTGAGAATACGCAAGCTAACATTATCAAAATGAACTTGAGAAGCCACATTTGGCCATTTTATTTTAGTCTTATTATTCGATGAAATTATACAGCCACTGAAAAACAAAAATTTTGATTTATGGCATCCTCATGTTATTATGATGCTACGAGGGTCATTCAATAATTAAAGAGATAAATTGACCTGGAGAAAAAACTGTTTATTTCTATAAAATAAGACTTTTCCTACTTTTCAACATAATCTCCATCAACATTTATGCACTTGTCCCAACGGGTTACTAGCTTTTTTATACCGGCTGCAAAGAACTCTTTGTCTTGGTGTCGGAGCCAATTTCCCACAAATTTCTTGACATCTTCGTTATCCTGGAACCTTTTCCCACGTAATGCCTCCTTCAGTGGATCAAACAAATGAAAATCAGAGGGTGCTAAATCGGGGCTACAAGGGGATGAGGAAGTACCTCCCAGCCTATTTCATCAATGGTTTCACGGGTTAATTGAGCAACGTGAGGACGTGCGTTGTCTTGCTGGAGAATCACACCTCTCCTCTGAGATCCACGATGTTTCTCTCTTGGCTGGCTTCACCTTCTTCAAAAGCATATCTGAGTAGTGTTGGCTGTTAATTGTACTGTTCTTCGAGATAATCGCAATATACCGCACCTTCAATGTCCCAAAATATCATCAACATGACTTTCCCTGCTGATGCTTGAGTTTTGAATTTTTGCCATACTGATTCTCGACCACTTTTGAACTGTTCTACCCACTTGTAAAAATTTTCGCTGTTCATACAACTTTTACCATACACTTTAGTCATTCTAGAGTATACATTAGCTGGTTTTTCACCTTAACGAATCACAGAACGTTGTTCAACAAATGTGGAATTTTCAAGAAGACCCGACATCGTTTAACTTAATTTTGAGGTTATAAACAGAGCAATCCCAGTGAGGCCAACTTAAAATCTTAAATGTATCAAACTTGTACTACCAACAGTCTTTTCCCCACTCCAATTTGTCTCTTTAATTATTGAATGACCCTCGTAGTATGACCTACGTTGTATACGACCGCTTAACAGGTCTACGTGACCATCAATTTCATGAAGATAAGATCAATGTCATTCCGTTTTTCAGGAGACACTTTTACAACGACATTACGGAAAATGTGCACAGCAGTGTTGTAGTTGGAGAAGAAAGTTATCTGCAAGTATTATACTATTGTCAATGGTCCCGTTGAGCTGCTTTTTTTCTGATCCGTGCGTTGCAAATATTAACTGATCACTGTTGATAACATTGAAACGTAGTTAGTCTTTAGCAAACTAGATTTTGACAAAATTAAAACGTTCAAATGTTAAGGGGCAACACCACTCTAGAATTTCCAGAAAATCATTTTTTTTACTTGAAAGATACTGTGAATCTTCTAGAATAATGTAGAAAAAAGTGTTGTACGAGAAAAACATTTTTTAAAATATCCTAAAGGATATTCCTTATTCGCTCATAATGGAAGTTTTTATGTGTAAAATTGTGAACAACAAAATGAAAGTTCTTACAAGTAAAAATGGAAGGCAAAAAAGTGTACCATGATAAAAAAGGTACAAAAGAACTGTATCCAACATGGCATCGGCCAAAAACGGGCAGAAACGAAATCTTAAACAGTTAAATTTCTCATATTCAACGAACTTAAAAAGTTCGTTACTGAATTCTATATGTCTGTCGGTCTGTCTGTCTGTCTGTCGCTGTCACAAAATTATGGATTTTTTAAAATTTTAAAATGGATTCTTATAGGAAATTTTGCGCTGATTTCAAAATCGAAATCAAAAAGTTTCTATCTCGAATAGTTTTCGAGATATTCGACTTCGAATTTCGGGAAAATTTCGACATTGCGATTTTATGAGTAATTCTTATAGAAAATTTTACGCTGAATTCGAAAATGAAAAATTCTATGTCGAATAATTTTCGAGATATTCGATTTCGAATTTTCCCGAAATTCGAAATCGAAATCGAAAGGTTTTTTTAAGTTCGTTCTGGGATTGCTTACAGAGCAATCTCTTCGTCGGCCCCATGTTTTTATATGTAAACCTCTTTTCACAACTTTAAAGGCGTTTTTCTTAAAATGCCATTTTTCAAAATGGTACGCACCATAACTCGATCAATTTTTAATATTTTCATTTGAAATTTTAACCACATCTTTAGAACAACATTTCGAAGAGAAACGTGCGAAATTTTTGATAAATTAATTAGAATTTTTTTTATAATCAAATAACTGTCCTTTTTTCGTTAAAAATCGGACGCCAAACTTCAAATACTTACTAATTACAAAATATTTTTAAAATTCCGTACGTGTTTCTCTAGTTATATTCATGTGGATTAAATTTTTTTTATTTTGCTCCAAATTCAAATTTGCCCCAGTTGTAGTGTGTGCCGCGGAGCGCCTCTACGCCGACCTGCCTTGGGAGAATGACTTCAGAGCCGCCGTCATTTTTTTTTCTTTATACTTCAATATATGCCTACTAACATATTTAGGTGTATAAATAAGTTCTCGGCTTTAGATTTCACAGGACGCAAATCACCGTTTACATGTAACGTATTAGTCCGCCCTCTTGCGGTTTTAAAGCAATGACATTTCGTCTTTCAAAACATCATGCGATTTGGCTTTTGATGCACATAACCTCAATAATCAGCTGTGTTCACGATGGCAATCACAAAAGAGCATATTCGATTTTTTATCCACTTCGCGTTTCATCTTAAGAAAAACGCTGCTGAAGCCGCCGAAATGATTTGTGCTGCATACGGCGAGAATGCTGTCAGTCATGCAACGTGCAAAAAGTGGTACCAAAGATTTCGCAGAGGAGAGTTTAGTCTTGAAGATCAACCACGCTCTGGACGCCCTCAAACATTTGACACGAATGAGCTGCAGACGCGTTAGGGTGGGAACTTCTCCCACATGCGGCGTATAGTCCAGACATGGCCCCTTCCGATTATCATTTATTCCGGTCGTTACAGCATCACTTGTCTGATACGCACTTCAAAACAGAAGAAGTCCGAAAATGCATTGATAACTTTATCGCCTATGGATATGAAGCGATTAACGAGCTTGAATGAAATTTTTCTTGGCAGGTTAATCTTAAATTGAATGAGCTTGTCCGTTCTTGTCTCCTAAAGTAGGATTAGTATTATGAAGATTGATAATTTTAATATAAAAAGTTGTGATTAGTTCATGGGTCTAGAAGGTTATGAAGGTTTTACTCAAGTATAAATGATTGTATTAAAAATGCTACACTTCTTCAGTTTTAAATTAATGTTTTTGTTACCAGGTGATGGAACTACTAATCCACATCAACAAAAGGATCAAGTCGCGATCTCAGGTGCAGTTACCAGTTGAAGCTTTACTAGTTCAGTATCAAGATCCAGCAGCAAGCTCTTTCGTTATTGTAAGCTAACACAACTGCTAAGTAAATATGCAACACACACTTACCGTTGGCTTCTATAGAACTTCACTATTATCTACATAAAGATGGGCTTTCCACGGCTTCCCATTGAAAAGCAAGTAGAGCTGGTGCCATCAGTGTTGAACTCCATCGACTCGAAGCCGCAATCCCACCAGGACAGTCTGCTTCTGCTAATCATTCCTCTTCTAGGCAAAATTGATGTGCCACTTGATCCAGTCAAGAAGTCTTCACTGTTCGGCTTTAACGAGAAGCCACACATAGCAAAGCAGCTGCTAGGGCTTCTTCTCGACATGCTGCTATTACCTTACGGGTATAGAATTTGGTATTTACAAAAAACGTGATTACAACTTTGTTGTTGTAGGGCATTAACACAGAAATCAGGTGAAAATGAGCAAACGAGTGGGAATGAGGTCTCTCTTCCTATTCCTCCTGGTATGAGTGAGTACTCATTCAAAAGAGTCACAAATGATAATCCGTTACACCCTGAAGAACTTGAACAAGTAATTTCTGTAATATGCATCTTAATAACGATCAAATTTAATTTGTTTTGATCCAGATTAAACTAGGAGTAGTCAAATTTTTATCTAGTGGAATATTTCCGGATGAAGAAATTTTAATTCATTTGGTGGTAGCTGCAGCCGATACTAGATTTAGTGTAGCCAATCTGGCAGATTTAGAGCTGAAGAAGGTTGTGAGGTGAGTAATATGAATGGTAACAAATTCATAATTGTATTAAATTTGTGGTTTTTTGTGTAGCTGCGTTGACTGGACTTCTCCAGTTATACCGATGCCCCTATACTTACTATTTTTGGGCTCGCAGTCTCAGAACGTCAAGCCTAACATGAAAAAATTGCCAGCGAATACTCGCATTCGACTGAAGCTTCTTACACATATGTGTAGAATAACAAGCACAGGTTTTGTTCTACCTGCCAGCATACAAATAATTTTTGATTCACTTTACGGACTGAATACTAATTCAAAACTGAAGACGCTTGCATTGAATTTTGCTATGAATCTAGTTAGAACGTAAGTTTACTTGTTTATCAGGTAAAACATGTAGATATTAAAACCGGCATTGTAGAGCTGAAGAAACCCACTTAAGCAAAGTTGCGAGTGTTTTGCAAACAGGTTTGCAGAAACTGATCCGGGAGGGAGAACCAATTCATCAGGGTCAAGCTTTCTTAGTTCTTGGTGCTCTAGGTAGTCGCTTTCCACTAATTACGTACCATAATGCTGCTCTTTTGGAGATGTTTTTCAAGAACCTTGAATCAGCGAATCCTGAACTGCGCCTGCAAATTCGAGAAGGCTTCTTAAGTTTGATTCCAGCTTACAAGTATGATGTCAATCCTAAAGAGTTTGACAAGGATGGTCGAATCAACTTTTTATTTGCACTTGTGAAGTACTACCTATTCTCCGAAGAGCCAATGGTTCGGTTTGCTGCAGTACGCTCGATTGGCACTATTTTTCCTCCAGACCACGTGCCCTCCAAGTTTTTGCTTTTGTTGGCCACTGGAGACAGGTTTGTACACCCACTCACTTTGCTTTGTTACATCATTGATATTGCAGCAAAGATGAGGTGTCAATGGAGGCTTTTAAGTCACTATATGGAACATCGCGTAAAAGTGATGTTGATTTGGCAAAGTCAGGAAAAACTAAGGGTGCTCCTAAAGTGGTTCTTCCAGCTTTTGCCGAGATCACAAAGTATGTGTATGTAGAAGCTGAGATGAGGGTGAAGGATGGGTCTAAGAGGGTTAATGTAGGGAATCATGTATTGCCCTTCACCACTAACGTTTTTATAGAGGTATGTTCCAAATGTGTGTTCTTGATTCTTTTTTTTTTATTGGTTTACTCCTAGATTCTTATTTATTTGCGTCTCTGCTTAATACAACATTTGGATGTCCCACTTATAAGAGATATAATGAAGCATCCCTGTGAATTTACACCAATTGTTAGGCAGCAAATGCAGAGCCTCTACAATGAAAAAGAAACAGTCGACAAAAGCCCTCTTCTACAGTATGCTTCCTTAGTACGGCAATTGTTTGTGGCCAATCCAGGTACACGTGCACCTGCATTTAACATTTACATGTGTAATTTTATTTATTTTAGCAATCGAACCACTTTGTTGCATGGTGGAGGTTGTTGGATGTGTTCCTAAGCTCTCTACATCTTTGTTAAACAACTTGAATTGGATACGGGATTTGCTGAATTCAACTAAGGAAGAGGTTCGAGAATTTATCTCTCTCTTATACGCTATAGCGATTAATGAGGTTATGGATGACAAAGAATTTGAAACTGCAATCAATCATTTACTTATGCAAATCAATGGGAAAAGCTTGGAAGCACAGCATGGTGCAATTTTGGGTATTGCAAATGCACTGGAGCGAAAAATTATGATCAAGAAAAGTAGCTGCAGTGATTTCTCCAATTGGGAGTTGTTTAGGAATTCTGTTAAAGTTATTGGTAATTATAGCATTATTATTTTGTTGAGCTTATAAATTGTTACAAATTGTTTTAGTACCATTTTTGACCCATCAAAATGCTTTACTTACGTCTGCTGCCAATATAGCAGTTGGACAATTGGGAAAGTGCACAGCTTTGCCGCTAGACAATGGTAAAGCCCACGAAATGGTAGTCCCGACGCAAAACGTCCAGCTAATGGTAAAGTAACCAAAATCAGTCTAGCCAACCAGTTGTTGCAAAATATGAAGAATGTTAAACTACCCTCAAAAGTTAGAGAGCGAGCAGCAAAGTCTCTGGGACTAATTTGTGTTGGTGAGGAGTTTCCATACACCAAAGAGATCATTCAAGGATTTTTAGATACTGCCAAAGAAGTATGAATTATAGTTTTAATATTTTTTGTTACTAAATTTTTGTTATTTCAGACAAAAGATGTTGAGGTGCATTTTACAATAGGGGAATCACTAGTAATGTGCGTGCAGGGCATTTGGTCGCCAGAGGCCCGAGACCAGTGGGTTACACCAGCAGCAGACTTTGCACCAGCTAACACCATGTCAGAAGGGCCATCTGATGATAACCTCAACTGGCTGCTGGATGAGCTGCTGCGGTTTGTGGGCGACACTCATCCGCATTCCCGGCAGGCTTCTTGCATTTGGCTGCTAACACTTCTGAAGAACTGTGCGACTAGGGAGCCTATACAGTCTCGTTTGAAGGTGTTGCAGAATGCTTTCCTGGACTTCCTGGGCGAAAATAATGGTTGGTTCTGTGAGTATGTGGCAATAGTATCACTAACTGAGGACTCTTTAGAAATTGTACAAGATGTGGCTTCTAAAGGCCTGTGTCTGGTGTATGATAATTCCCAGTCTGAGGAGTTGCTGAACATCTTGATGGATCAACTCACGGCCGGCCGAAGGAAGGTTGCCAAGGTTGCAAGCAACACGAAGCTGTTTGAGGAAGGCGAATTGGGGAAAACACCAACTGGGTAAGTGTATGAAAGTAAATTTTTATATTACTTTTTTTAAAAATAAAAATATTACATGCTAACTAGGCAAGTAGTTTGATTTTTGAATTTAAGAGATATACTTGATGTCCCTGCGTACTTTATGCTTTTATATGATGGGAAATTGTGTAGCTTAGAATGCTATTCATGTAATTGTGTCTTTACAATTAATGAAAGTATGATTTTATCATTATCTGTAGGATTCAAAATTGTACATTTTCTTTTAATGTAAAAGTAGAAAAATGTATTCAGGTAAGGTCAAGCAAATAAGTTGACACCCTCACTTATGTTAGTTCTAGTCTAATTGTAGTTATTTTGCATAAAGTAAGTGATATTGGAAAAAGTAATGATTCTATGTTTGCTTTTTTTTTTGCTCCAATAGCAACCATCGAAGGGAATGATTCGATTAGAGCAAAAATGGATTTTTGGTATTTGCACCATTGATTGTGAACTTTAGTTTGACAGCGATTATTCATCCACAAAAAGGTTTTCCAATTTTGATGTATCATGTTGGTTCTTGGGTTGTTATACCATGGTCAAAGTTTGTAAATTTTTAATATTCTATCAACAATTGCAGGGATTTCATTTTTAGATATTGTGAATATGTTTGGTGCAGTTGTGGACGAAACGTTAAGTTTCCAAACTCGAACTATGACCTAAAAACCTGACAACCAACAACACGATTCATTAAAAGACTGGCTATGAAAGCCGTCACTTTTATTTGTTTTCTAATCTATTCTTAAACGATGAAAAAATGTTTTTGAATGTGCAGTCATTGTATTTGATTTTGAGCACTGCCAGACTAGAAGCTGCATATATTTTAAAAATATTGGAAAGAGAGTGAAACAAGATGGGACTTTGAGTCTAATCCTAGCTATTTATTAGTAAGTTGAGAGTTGATTAATTGAATACAGAATGCAAGAGAATAAAATATTTAAAGGGTTGTTTGTTAACAAAGTCTTATTGCTGGGTGCCAATGGAAAATATGTCATAATCTTTTTGGTTGAGTTCATATAAAGACACGAGTGAAGTTTTTATTAAAAGACAACTAATCCTTATTGAAAATAGTATACAAGTAGAATGAAGGGGCGTCAGAAAATAATTGTTGTTTCGGCAAGCTCTACAACACATCAAACTTAAAAGTGATGTAGTGCTTAATATAATCATCTTTTAATTTAAAGCTTTAGAACTTTTCTGAAAATAAAGTACAAAACGTTTTAAATTCTGATTTGTAGAATTTTGACAGAAATTATATTTCTTTTAAAATTATATTTACCAAATTTAGAAATTGACATGGGGAAAGCTGCAGCCAATTGCTAGTACATATAAAATTTTATCTTCTGCCTGTTTCATTGTAGTGTTTTTTTTCCACTCGGGATAGTATTACTATCAGTATTTTTTTGAGAGTACTAATATTTGTTTATGGTCACATTAATTCATCCTTTTGCTGTCTTATGCCTGTTATTTGTATGTGGAATTGTTGTAAGGGGTCTCATAATTTTAAGTCATAAACCAATATTTTGAGTAGAGAACAGTTAATTTTTAGCCCAACTGTTAATGGTCTCCACACGCTCGGTACCAATCCCAGAATTACAAGAAAATGTGCGATTTCCTGGATATTTCAATTGAAGAATTGTTGAATGTGCAAGCCCACTGGCCACATGTCTTCTGTTATTCTTTTCTACATTTGAAGCTTAATTTCCCATTATGCTTAAAGCGCTTCTTAATAAATTGTTTCATAGAAACTTTTCTGAAATAATAAATTTATATCAAAAATTATTTTCTTTGAAAGATAATAAATTTTATTTGTCTGTCTGAATCAAACATATGTGGACTTTTAGAGATCTGCTTAACAGAACAAAAAAGTTTCCGTAGCCAATAATTACTGTGCTAATATTCTATTGGTTCAGGTAAGTAAAATACAAATTGATGAGTGTTACAAAATTGATTGATATGGATCAACATAATTATTGTTGTATTGCAAGGAAAAGGTACAAATTATATAAAAAAGGAGCTAAGAAAAACGTTGACTGGTCATATCTTCTCTTCTTGTAAGGCTGTACTTTCTTATTAGAATTGAAGCTGCCTATGGGCTCTACAGACCATGTCAGTGTTAGTGGTATGTCACTCCACTTCACCTTATATTTTCCTGTTTTAGTTTGATGTGTTTTGTTACTTCGTCCATTTCCCAGGTTCTTTATATCTTTAATTACTTACTTATTCCATTGCAGCTTTGGTCTTGCTTGTGTTTTCCATTCTGTTATCCTCTAATTGCTGAATCTTCAATCGTTCTATGTGGCCATATTCTTTTTGTTTAATTATTTTGACTATATTCTCATATATTAGTATTTGGTTAGTCTCATGGTTTGTTAATGTTCTGTATTGATTTTCATTTACTTCCTAAGTCTCAAATATCGTTCTTATTATTTTTCTTTCAAAAGTCTTTAGTTTTCCTTCATCTCTTCTTGTAGGGCATATACTTTGCTGTGAATTTGTTGTCACTGGTCTTTTTTGCTTATCCTTTTGTTACACATTATCATTTTATATCTGTAGTAAGTTTTGTATCAAGATTGTACCTTTTGATGATGATCAATCTCTTCATTAGTATATATATTTTTTTCTTAGATATTTAAAACGTTCTGTTTTTTAATTTTGTAGTTGTTTATTTCTACGACTTTGATGATATTTATTTTCTTCTTAATATACTTGAACTAGTATTGATTTATTTTTAACTCTCTTTCATTTGCTTTTTTACTTATATTTTCTATTATATCTTCGAGGCTTCCTTTGTTCCTTGTTATTAGTGTAATGTCTGTGTAGGCCACCACCGAATATGTTTTTATATTATTGTTTTCTTTTCTATCACAATTCCTTATCCATCTCTTTGCCCTACTTCCTTATTTATATCAATTTTTTATGTTAATTCTTCATGTGCAAGTACTGCCAATTTAGAATCCTCCATAGCCATTACTATATTTTCATGTTTTTTTGGTGCTTATCTAAATTTCTTGCATTTCTTATAATGATACTTCTTTTTAATGCATCAAATACCTGTTTAAAATTTTTAAATATTATCTCTATTTCAATATCTTGTTCGTAGCATTGTTCTATTCAATTTGTTTCACTAGATGAATTGTGTTCATAGTTGAATTTTTCTTTTTTGAATCTATACTTCCCTATGACATTTTCTGTGATGTTTTCATTACATTATATCTCCTTTCTTTGGTATTGATATTACAATTTTGACTTCTCGTTGTTTTTGACATAGTTTTATTACTCAATTTTTGTTTTATTAGCTCACAATACTTTGTTTACATGTATTTTTTTCCTTTCTTATCAATTGACCATATATATTATCTGGTCCTGCTTCTTTCTTATGTTTTAGCTTTTGGATTATTTTATTGATTTCCTCTTTTGATGGATTCTTTATTTCTTTTCTGTCTGCTTTTTGTCTTCCTTGGTTCCTTTGTTTCTTTCATTTCTTTTATAATTTTCATATGCTTTCTTATCTATGTTGTTCAAGTAGTTCTTTTCTTTTTTTTGTTTCTTAATTTACAGATATAACTTCATATTATTCTTACTATCATTTTTTATTTTACCAATTATGTTATCTATTCTCGTTGTTTTTTTATTTTTGTTATTTATTTATTTATTTGTTTCAATTTTTTTAGTCATCTGTGTTACTAGATCATAGCCATTTTAGCCTAACTTCTTTTTTTTTAGTAATATCTTGCAGTGGTTGTCAATTTTTTTTTCTGTACTGTTGTTGTTTCCTTTATATATATATATATATATATATATATATATATATATATATATATATATATATTTTTTTTTTTTGTTTCTGTTATAATATATTTTATACTATTCCATTTTTTCGTTTTCTTTATATCATTTTCCCTTTTGTGTTCTCAACTATTCTCACACTTACTTTTGATATTACTGGCTGGTGATTAGTATCTACAATTGTACCTTGATATGATCATATGTCTTGTATCATTCTTTCTCTTTTTTTTTGACGTGAAACCATCTTTAGGTTCTGTATGAATGCTGAGTATCATTCCAAAATTACGACGCGCGGGGGAGACTTTACTACCTACTCATTTTTTGTTAGGATGTGGTTGATCTGCTTTCCTTCTATTTTTTCTGATATTAGCCATGTAATTTTGTACTCTTTGTGCTGAAACACTGTACTTGATATTATCTGGAGTTACATCATAGACAAATAGTACGTTTCCTTGCTATGTTATTTACGCATTTATCTTTTCCTATCTTTGCATTAAGATCTCCAGATAATATTGTTATGGTTTTTCTTTAAAAACATCTTCCAAACTTCACAAAACATTTCTTTTTCGTTATCTGTTGTTATATGTATTGGTGTATATGCATTTATGATTGTTAATATTGTCTACGCTGTTGCTTACCCTTAAGTATGATATTCTAGCATTTATTTGCTTGAACTCTATAATTCTCTTAAGCCATACCATTCTTTTCAGTTTTTTCTCTTTTATTAATTATTGACTATTATTTCTTTTTCTTTCCATCTTATTTCTTGCAATACCAGCATTCTATTTCCCAATATTGTTTTCATATTCCAAGTATTGAACCTTATTTTCACTTTTGTTTTTCTTGTATTTTACCTTTTTTTTTATTGCCTTTTTCATTGCCATGCTTTTACCCATCTTTATTTCTCTTGCTAATTGTTCTTTAATTTTTTGATAGCTCTTGTTTACGGGTGCCCCTTCTGAATTCTTCTCTTGGTATAATTATTTTTTGGTACTTAACCTTGACCTCTTTTCTTGTACTCTTTTTCTCATTAGTAACACGACACAATTGGGCCTGAACTTTTTCTCCTTTCTCTCAATATCCTTTCTGTTTTCTTAAGAATTCAATTCTGCAATAAATGTCTTCTGATTTTCTTTTCCCTATACATATTATCTACTTTTAAGTTTCATTTCAATGTTAAATATAACCTTTATTAGTTGTTGCACTCTTTTAATCTGATCTTCCTTTAATTCCTTCTCTTTTATTACTATATTATTTTTCTTTGCTTTCTCTAGCTTATTTTTAAATTACTGATCTACTTTTTGCCAATCTTTTGCTTTTCATTATCTTTTCACTTTTGCAGTTCTTCCCTCATCCTAGTAAATTTTGTTTTTGTATTCAAGTGTTCCTTGTTAAATTCGTTTTTCATCTAGTCCTTTATTTTATCCAATTTTTTTATAATCGCCCCATATTTTTTATTTTCTTTTCCATTTCTCAAATTCTTTGGAGTTTCCTTTTTATGAGTTCAAGTAAATTTGGAATGCTATTGAAACACTTGTTTTGTTTTCTATTCATGTATTGCTTCTTTCAGGCCTTTTTCACTTAATTCTCTGTTCACCGTAATTGGTGCTTTGCGTCAGGGTGCTTTACTTGACTTTGTTGCAAAGCATCATAATTAACTTTTTTAGAGTACTATAGTTGATTTTGGCACCAAGTATGATACTTGTTTTTGTTCTTATCACTTAACTTTTGTTAATGCTTTTATGTCTACCCTTAATTTGAGTAAAACCAATCTTTAAAACATTAGTACTTGTTTGAATCACTATCATTACGTTTTCCTTGAAAGTCATGTCTATTAGATATGCTCATGCAAATTAGCAACCATCTATCATTGCTCTTGATAGCACCAGGTGTACATTGTTGTTGAGTGGTACATAATATGGATGCACGGATGTACTTTTTTTTATTCTTTCAAGTGTCATATAAGTGGAGAGTGATACATTAACTTTGAGGAACTGCGAGCTGCAATTTAGTCCACCTGTGATGATAGAATTACATACACCCTCTTTTGGCATACTCTCAAAGTACTATTAAAATAAATGAGTATTTGTAACATTTTAGTTTTGTTTTTCTTTTATATTGAAATAAGTGATTATATATACATGTTTGAGTCATATAACATGTTATTTTATAATAGGTTGTATTTTTAAATGTTTAAAGAATATTCTTAAAAGCAATAAAAACTAATGCATGCATAAATATTGAGAATTTTAATTAAAATAAGTAAAAATCATTTGATTGAAAAATTACTCCCAGTAAAAAATATTCTTTCAGAATTTATTTTGTCTACAATCACTTCTTTTATTATAAAGTTCATGATTTTGTTTATACATCATCTAAAAGCAAATCTGATTGATTGTTGTTCTGATAATTGCAGTAATTCTGTAGGAACTATAGATCCATCTCATTTTTACTTGATGGTAAATGCTTCAAGTATTGTTTGACCTATAATTTTTCAAGGACATTTTGTACTTGATTTTACCAGCTTTTTTTGTCTAGCATTTCTTACATAAATATGACGAAAGTGAAAATTAGAACAAATTATAGTCTATTGAAACCAAGCACTTTACCTACTTGACCATGAATTGGCATGATATAGTAGACATCTACACCAAAAAAATATGCTTTACTGTCTTGTTCGAGGTTCTGGCAGTGTGTCAAGTGGCTCCATCTTGCTGGAAGCAGATTATCCTGTTGGAACTATAACATTACATGAGTTTAGGCTCTGACAATACTATTGACAATTGATAGTGTGATCATTGTAAATAAGGCTCAATAATAGTTTTTACACATTGCACGAGTTTTTAAAGTTATGCAGCGTTTGTTTACCTTAGCTCTTTATGATTTTTGGCTACTCTTAGGTGAAGATTTTCCGATGTTGCCAATATTCATTGTAATGTTGTAAATAATGTAAGAATGTTTTAGAAAATAGTTCTAATTTGTTTTTATATATAAGACCATTTAAACTAGTCTATAGTTGTACAAAAGAAACATACATTTTATATGTGATTGCTAAATATTTTTTCTTATCGGCTCTGCAAGTTCAAATTTTTGTTTTTAGTAAAATTTAAGATAAATAATTGGCAAGGAGATAGCAAAATTGGTACATAGCATCTTATGTTTAATTTAATAATTTTAATGCGTATATTTGCTGTTTTGGTTTATATGTTGATTTTTTAGAGGCAACTTGACTACTTACAAGGAATTGTGTTCACTCGCTTCAGACCTAAACAAGCCTGATTTGATATACCAGTTCATGCACCTTGCAAACCATAACGCGATTTGGAACTCAAAGAAAGGCGCCGCATTTGGCTTTTCGTCAATTGCAGAGAAATGTGGAGAGCGCCTACAGGATCATTTACCAAAAATTATCCCAAAGTTTTACCGTTACCAGTACGACCCGACACCGAACTTGCAGGCATCAATGCAAAACATTTGGCATGTCTTGGTTCCAGAAACCCAGAAGACGGTATAGGTTTACTCTAGAAGATTCAATTACATTTATTTACTGCAGCATTTAATTGCAGCTTGATCAGTACCACAATGAAATACTTGCAGATTTATTAGAAAATTTGACTTCCCCACAGTACCGCGTGCGACAATCTTGTTGCTTGGCACTACAAGACTTTTTGAAGGGCGCTGGCAATAGATCAATTCATGACTCTGCTGATCGCATCGAAGAACTGTGGACAAAACTATTTAGAGTTATGGATGATCACCATGAAGCCACACGCCTGATTGCTGTAAAGACTGCAAAAGTGTTGAGTAAGGTAAGTGATGAATATTTTATTTTGTGTGGACATTGACAGTTATTTGAGTGCAGCTGTGTGTTCGAGGCTGTGATGTCAGTCAAGGGAAAGCAGGGGTGAAAATGGTGCAGTCACTTTTGCCTGTTTTGCTAAATACTGGTATAACAAATTCCGTTGCGGAAGTTCGCTCTGTGAGGTAATATAACTAAGTAAACATAATTCTTAGTAAAGTGCCTTTTTTATAGTTTGCAGACTGTGTCAGAACTGGTAGGCGCTGCTGGTGATCAGCTGAAGCCCTTCTTGCCCCAACTTATTCCAGCACTGTTGCAAGCTACTGGCGAGTTGGAATCCACCAAGCTATCATATCTGAGCACAATGCTTAGCGCTCAAAGTCAGGCACAAGAAGCTCTTGATAGCATCAGGGCTTCATCTGCAAAGTCACATTTTACTACAGAGACAGTTGGCAAAGTAAGTTATATGTTTCATATAAAATATGACATTAACACGCTAAGTGTTGTTTTAGTGTTTGCAATATGCTGATGCGTCCATATTAGAGGAGCTAACACCAAAAGTAACTGAGCTGATGAAGGGCTCTGTTGGTCTTGGAACCAGGGTTGTGTGCGCACACTTCATTACCTTGCTAGTTGTGCAGCTAGGTCAAGATTTGCAGCCCTATACTGGTATGTTATTTTATTTTTTTAGTTAATGTTAATTATGATTTTCAAACTTTTGTAGTTTTTTATAACTTTTTCACAACCTAATCATTTTTATAGTTGCTTTACAGTCTTCTATTTATTAAATTGTTTTTTTTTTCTCGCTCAGGGTATGTCTTCCTTAATGGATCCATGTTCACTGCAACCTATGGCTTATTGTGATTACCCTAATTAAATAAATTCACAACCAATCTGTAATTGATGTCCCCTGAATCAGCAGATACAGGTCCTTTGCAGGATGTGTCTGGAAATCTTCCGTTTCTAGGATTGGTTTCCCGAATATATGTTGCCTTTTCCTGCACAGCGCATCGCACTTGCTTTGGATGTGTAAGGCTGTTTCTGGTTCCTTGCTACAATGTCCTGTAAGAAACCCTATGGTTATCTTTAGCTGTGGCCTACTTGGGTTAAGGAGTTCTGCAGCTTTCTTTTGCCAAGGTCCCTTATTAAAGGTTTTGCTGAAATAATGTCCTGATCAGTTCTTCCAGTACATTCGATGATTAGTGCGTGTCCTCTCCTTAATAAAGCTTGGCAGCACTTTGTGAGATTCCTAAAGCAGGTTTTGGGCGAATGTAAGCCTCACTAGATCCCTGCCTAGCCAATTTATTGGGTTTCTCATTGCCATAGATACCATGATGCCCAGATGTCCATAGTAGTTTCACCATATTATGTTCTGCCAGTGCATTGAGTTTGTTGATGCATTCCCATAGTAGTCTAAATGATGCTTTTGTGCTTGATAAAGCCTTTAAAGCTGCCTGGCTGTCTGATATAATAATATATCCTCTTGCTCCTGTAAGCTCTCTTACCATTTTCACGCACACACTGTAGTATGGCGTATATTTCTGTCTGAAAGACAGAAGCGTACTGACCCAGGGAAAAGCTTAGCTCTACCTTGGGAGCCTCTGCATATATTCCAGCTCCGGTACCCAGCTCGATTTTAGAACCATCTGTGTACCAGATTAGGCTACCAGGTGCAATTGCCTGTCTAAAAGTCTCTCTCCTATTTCGATCCTACATTATCACCTCGAATAGAGTCGTCACATATTTTTCAGGTCATGTGGTCCGTCCTCATTTCAAGCAGAAGGCTCCCCAGACTGTCAATTATTCTTGTATGACCTGTACCCATGTGTCTTGTACAGTGAATGATACAGCCTGTAGTGACCTAATCTTGCCTCCCCCTGAATTACTATGTGCAAAGGTGGGAGATCTAGAAGAGTCTCCATTGCTGCAGTGGGCGTGGTTCTCATCGCCCCTGTAATGTCCAAACAGGCAAGTCTTTCTACCTTGCCTAGTTTTAGTTTGGTGTTTTCTTGTGTTACTTTGGGCTACTAGACCAAAGCTGAGTATGTAAGAGAGGGTCTAACCATTCTGGTGTACAACCAGTGCACCATACCTGCTTTTAACCCCCACGACTTGTCGTACATGCGTCTAACAACTGCTAGAGTTGTCACCGATTTATCGACTATTTTCTCAATATGACGGTTCCAAGTAAGTTTAGAATCGAAAACGATTCCTAGATACTTTACTTCTTTCGATATGGTGATTTCTTTTTTGCCAAGGAAAAGAGCTGTAAGTCCCTCTAATTTTTTCTTTTGCGTGAAGGGTATAATTATGGTTTTTACAGGACTGACCTTGAGGCCTTCCTGTTTAGTTCATTCAGTTACCACGTTCAGGGCCCTCTGCATCCGTTCCCTGATTGTGCCTACAAATTTCCCTTCCACCAAGGCAACTAGGTCATCGGCGTAGCCTACAGAAGAGAATCCTTCGTCTTTAAAGTTGTTTAAAAGTCTATCTATTACCAGGTTCCATAGCAGGGGGGAGAGAACTCCTCCCTGAGGATATCCCCCCGCCACCTGGACCATAATAGTTTTGTCATACATTGACGAATAAGCCATTCTTCCTTTGAGCATGCACTCTATCCACCTGCAGCAGGTCTTCTCCAGGCCACTCCCTCTCAGCGCCGAGGTTATGAAGTTGCTAGATGTATTGTCGAAGGCTCCTATGTCCAAAAAGGCACATAGAAGGATCTCTTTGTTGTCCAGCGTTTTCTGTCTACTCTCCAAGTGAGGTAGTGAAGTGCTGTTTCAGTTGAGAGACCAGCTTGATAGGCAAATTGGTTCTCATATAGCGGATGGTGTATCAGTATACCTTCCCTAATGTGCTTATCAAGCAGTTTTTCCAACGTTTTAAGCAAAAAAGACTAGACTAATTGGTCTGTAACTCTGCTTGCAAATAATGGGCCTGACCAGGCTTTGCTATTAAATACCACTGTGGTAAGTCTCCATAATTTTGGCAAGTAGTTTAGAGCCAAACTGGCTCTGAGTACCATGCAGATCTTTATCATTAGAAGTTCCGAGCCCTTCTGTAGCATGGCAGGAATAATTCCGTCCGATCCCGGAGATTTATAGGCTTCAAATGAGTTTATAGCCCATTTGAGTTTATTGAAAGTTATCACTCTTCTTGCAGTCTCCTAGTCTTCCCTTGATGCTGTGTTGCCAAGATCAAGGGATACCTGGTTCTCCAGTCTGAGGGCAACTGTTGTATAATTACAGATCCAGGAAAATGTATCCGAGAAAATTGGTTCAGTGTTTATTTTCCTGTTTTAGTGTACTCTTCGGATTTAAATTCCAGAGTACCAATCAAATTGCAGTGAAAGTCTTTTGAGAGTACTTTACAGAGTCTGGTACATGCTGGAATATTTTCAATCTCCTCACAGTACCTCCTCCATGATTCTCTCTTGGCATCTCTCAATGCTTTATTATATTCAGTTAGGGATGCTCTATAGGTATCCTAGTCACCTGATGTTTTGGCCCTGTTAAACAGTTTTCTTACTTGCCTTCTCGTGGTTGCAAGGTCTTCATTCCACCAGGGGACGTTCTTGCTGGAAGCCTTTACAACTAAGGGACAGTTTTCATTGTATGGTGAAATGATTGCCTCAGTTAACTGATCCACAGCCATTTCAAGCTCAAGGTTATTGTGAACTTTCCTTATCGTACTCGCCAAGTTTTGGTCTAGGTCTACCTTATAGGCTTCCCAGTCCGTTTTACGAGGATTACGATAGTTTTCTATCACTCGCTGAATCCCAGCGATTTTCGAACTTAATGTATCTGTGGTCTGAACAACACTCCTCATCAGATACTTGAAAATTTCTTACAAAGTTACTTACGAAAGAAGTACCAAATGTTATATCAATTACTTCCCTTCTTCGTCTGATAATGAAGGTTGGTTATTCAATATGTCTAAATTATTTGCCCCAGTGAATTGTAAAATTAACTCACCTCTGATGTAGGTGTCGGTGGTACCCCATGAGGTGGTGTGCATTGGCGTCACAGCCAATGAGCATCTGAAGACCAATGTTTCTGCAGTGTCTCACAAGCTCATCCACTGCCCTAGGCAGTGGAGGATCCGGTTCATCAAGAGGGAGGTACACCGATCCTAGTATGATCTTCCTCGGTCCTCCTCCACCTGTTAGCATCATTGCTGCCATATCCTGAGAACAGAATTGCAGTAGCGACAGACATTTTATGTATTTTTTAACTAGAATGCAGGTTCTGGGTCTATTTGAGGATCTGCTATATATTAGTTCTCTTCCAATTCCCCCCAGACCTTTTACCTTGCCTTGAAGGGTCTAAGATTCCTGGATGAGGGCAACATCGCAACCCTCCATCATTTTACATAGGGCCGCCGAAGCAGCCCTACTGTGTTGGAGGTTTATCTGAAGTATGTTTTTGAAAGTAACAGCTCTCAGTCTATAATAGGCCTTGAACTGTTCACTTTCTAGGACCTTGAAAGAGGCATCATCGATGGAGTAGGCCAGGATAGCTCCTTCTGGCTAAGGAGTCGCCAGTCTTCCGTTTTTAACCCTGAGTTTTGAAGCCCAAGTCGGGTTCTGGCAATTTTCTCGTCGACTGGTCCGGGAAGCCAAACGAGAACTTTGGGCGCTTGGGTAGGTCCTTAGCCTCTACCACTGAAAGTTCAACCCCTTCTATCAGCGCTCCCCAATCTGAGATGGTTCTGCACAGCCAGTCTCTAGTTAGCTCTTTGGCACATGTGATCCATAAGACACCTTCCCTCGAGTTTTCAAACTGCGGTGGTAGTACTTCCCGAAGGAGTCTGGTCCAGAGCAGTAAAAAGTTTTTCCTGAATCAAGTCCGATTTTCCTTAATTCAGTAAAATCATCCTTAACCCTTTCATTGCGGCACTGTATTGACCAGTCTGCTCATCGCTTTTGGGCTTCTTTGCCGGTTGCTTGGATTTCGGGGTTGAAGTGTCTAAGCGGAGTCTCTTGTTATTCTTGCTTTCCTTCTTATCCCCCCCCTTTCTCTGTTTTTACAGGTCTGGGCTTCTCCTTCGTCCACGTGCCTTCCCTGATCTTGACTTTTTTCTAGGCCCTTCTCTTTTGGGCCCCAGAAAATCTCTTGGGGTGCAGTTCCTCGGTTTTCTTGCCTGCAACCTCCCAACCCTTGTCTGACGGTTCCGCCTCAGGTCTGACAGATGACTCTGTCTCCTGGATTGGTTCCACCTCCATGGGCTCAATATGTTTTGTCAGGGAGTCGCTATTAGAGTTCTCCTCTGACATAAGTAAAGGTTTAATATTGATTGTTTCTTCGGTGTCCATATTTAATCCCACGAGTTTGAAACATTATTAAAGTTAATGGCTATGTACAATGGGGGGCGCCCGGTGCCCAAGGGAGGATCCAGTGGGGGCTGATTTTCTATATAGCCATGCATACCTTTGGCCTGGTCTCACTACCGTGGTTTTTAGGATTTTTATTGAGGTTATCTCCTGTTGATCCAGGCGGTTAAGCCAAGATCCCCCACACAGATATCCCCCGTAATACATGTCTACAGCAGAGATACCCATGTATAGTATATCGACAATGACGTAACCTAGGGTTTGCCTCTTGCTGGCATTGTTAGCTCCAGTGCAGACCCTTAGCCACGACACGACAGCTGGGTTGGGGAATGTTTATCGACTTTCCAGTCTAGATTCGCAGGGTGCAGTTATAACAGGGCCACCACGAGAAGGATGCAATCTCTAGGATCGCATATCACTGTTCAAGTTAGTGATACCCAATGGTCTTCCTCGTTGTTAGGCAGTGAGTGCAAGGCCTAAGCAATTCGGCTGCACTACCTTGGCATGAGACTTCACAGCGTTTATAGCTGTTCAGTTCAGCTGGCAGTGTTCGTAAATTGTTACTACTAAAATGATATATTGATGGTTGATTGTGGGGTTAATTATAGAGTAGAATATGTGTTATAATTCTGGTATGTGATTATTAAAGTATAAGAATATGACTGTCTCTTAAAAAAAACAGTACATAAGGATTTCTAGCATGATACTAACAGCGGGATTATGAACTAAATTTTAAATAGTTATTTATAAAACCTTTTTGTACAAAGGGTGTACTTTATTGATTTACATTTTTGCTTTTTTGTGCAATTTATCATTTGGCTGCTTATGACTGATAGCCTATTTAGTGATTTATCATCTGATAGAAGCAATGAGATGGGAAGAGTGTAATACATATGCAATATAGCATACTTCTCTTGCTATGAGTGGACAACATGGAGAGCAATTAGAGATTACATTGGAGAAATTTGCAAGTGATTGTTGGTACTTCACAAAAAAATAGTGTACCATTGACTGTAAGACCAAAAAAGTGACTGCTCAACAATGAAGAAAGGGAGCTAGTTTTGAAAGTAAAATAACAGTATCATCTAGTATTGCCTAAACAGTAAACTACATTGAAGAACAGAAGCATCGCATTTTTAAAAATAAAACCAGCTGCGGAACTTAGCAGAAACATTTGCAGTAAATTGAGCATGACCATTATGAGATATTATGTGGGTTTTTAAATCTTTGACTTCAATACAAGTATAAGCATGTGAGCACAAAAGTAATGATTTGCGGTGGGCTTCGTGTCCAGATTCATGACCGGCAATCAAAGAATGGCTTTTGTTGACCAATGGGCTTTTCCTCTGTAGGCAATAAGACATAGCTTTATAATACAGTTGTAGTAGGTGGATTCTACAAAAATAATTGTAGAAGAGCCTTGGAGAAATTGCGATACCATAGAGATGAATGTTGACTATTTTAAAAAGGTGATCCTATTTATGGAATTGTAACTGATAATGTTGCTTCATGTTTATGCATAATATTACTTCCATTAATTCTCTTATCACACTTTATACTTATATTTTAGTCATCACTTTTATACTAGATGTATTACTTATTTTTGTAGTTTTTGTTGTCAGATGTACATGTTATTATTACATAGTAGAGCAAAATGTTATCAATAAGTATGATATACACACATGTGTGCACTTGCACTTTTAGATTGTCCTGTCTTTGTTCAAAAAATCAGACCTCAAAGATGAATAGTTTTGAGTTTCTAGGAATATAATTTTTTTGTCTTTTTTATACTTTTCTTGATGTTTAAATATACCCTGTCAGTATATAAGTAAATCTTTACTTTACTATTCAACAGTAGCATTACTGGACAGGGAAGACTGAACCATATGATATATCAAATAGCATGTATACTGATAGATTTACATAGAGATTACAGATAGAAAGAACCGTTAACATTAAAGTAAAGGAGCACTAAATGGCATTTGCGCCCCAACTGATGGAAGGAACCAGTTAACATGTTTTTCGGTGAATTCATATAACAAATTTACTTTGGAAAAATAATATGGGCAAACTGCAGGGACTACTATTGGATAACATATGAGACGACTAGGAATATTTATGTAATGTAAAAATTATTGGAAATGATATAGGTTTATGTAGACCTTGGACCCTTAGAGACCAAAAAAAAAGACCAGGCCAGCTAATGATAGCAACAGCATCTTACCACTATTCTTATTTCACATGTGCAAGAACAAAAAAAGTGTTTTTAATTTTATTTAATTTATTTTAGAAGATTCGTCTTTTGAAGATGTCCACTATACTTCTGAATAAAATGTCAAGTTCCTAAACTCTAAACTTTTATGCTCCTAAATAAATTACAAAGAAAAATTACTATTTGCATGAAATGACAAATGGTAAAACTTTTGTCTCTATTATGTTTCACAAGTAGTAATCAAGATTACAGTTGGGGTTAGAAGGAACAGGATGGGGCACAAGGCAGTAGAGCAGTAGTACAGATTGTTGTAAAGCCAGACTTGGGTAATCCTTGCCTTGCAAGCCAAAGTTGAATCTTACTAGAACATGCTTCCTCCTAGCACCTACCTTTTCTGTTCAGGTTTGCATGTGTTTTCAGCACATTATGTAGACGTCAATAGTTACATTCAGAGTCCTTTAAAAAAAATGTGGCATTTCCTTTGCTTCTCATGAACCCCATTACTACCACAGTGGTGGGAAATTTGGTACACATGGTGATTAGATTTCTTAAACTTTTTGGTTATATTTGTAAACTTGCTAAACATTGCAGTGATTTCTGATTTGAGTGTTCTCACTTTATGATTGCATTCAAAGCTTACTCTTATGCAAATGGCAGCTAATTGTGCAGGGGTTCTTTGTTGAATAATCTAATAGATGATCTCACAAGAATAATATTTCCTATCACCATGAATAATATAACCGATAGGATTAGATGCAATCTAATAGCAGCCCCCTATCATTATCTTTAATGCACATAAGAATGAAAAAGTGCTGCTAAATAGCAGTTTTTTATTTTATAAGATTTCGACATTTTAATGTTTGTACATTACATTTGCATGTATATAGAAATTTAGTTTTATTTAATCCTACTGTCATGATTCTTTGCAGGTAAATTCCTGGCAGCTCTAGTGAATGGCTTGACGGACAGGAACGCAGCAATTCGAAAGCATTATGCATCTACTATAGGTCATTTGGTATCAACAGCCAAAGAATCGAGTTTAGAGAAGCTGTTTGCCAAAATCCGACACTGGTATTTCGAGAGAGAAGGTTTATAAAGCACACAATTTTATTGATTACTTTTCTTAACCCATTTTTAACTTCCAGATGATTCCATCAGATCTGCATGTGCGCAAACAATCCAATCTATCGGAAACCACAATCAGGAAATTCTGAAGACGCATTCCGACGTTGTTTTGCCTTTGGTGTTTTTTGCGATGCATGGGGAAAAGACTCCCGACACCGAAGGCACTATTGAAATTTGGAACGAGATTTGGTCAGAGAATAGCCCTGGGACCGAATCGGGCATTCGGCAGAATATAGATGTCATATGTGATACTTTGAAAGTTGCTCTCGAGTCTCCTTCTTGGACAATGAAAGCACAAGTTCGTTTAATGATGAAATAGTAATCAAGACTTAAGCTTAAACCTGGTTTTGTAGGCTGCAAATTCTGTCTGCACAGTAGCAAATAAATTAGGTTCCTCATTAGAAGTTAAGCATAGAAACGCTTTATTAGAAATACTTCTGAGTGGCTTGAGTGGGCGAACTTGGAATGGAAAGGATAAACTTCTAAAAGCCTTGTCTAGTGTTTGTTCTGGCTGCAAGTTAGTATTCATGTCAATTTTTGCCAGTTGTAATTCCTAATAACTTGTTTACAATCAGGGAATCTTTAAAATCAGATAAAGATGTAGATTTAAATTCCATAATTGATGCCGTATTAAGAGAAAGTCGTAAAGAAGAAATCACATATAAAATCAATGCACTGAGAGTACTTGGGGAGATCTTATCCGCTTTACAGGTAGACAAGTTTGATGAAGTGTACAACATAGCGCAGCAGGTTCTGTCTGAAAATGGCGCGAATTCAAGTAAAGATGATGATGAGGACATGTCATCGGAAGAGTTATCGAAAAAGCGGGAGAATTCAATTAAAATGAAGGAGGTGGTGTATGAGACTTTAGGTAAATCTTGGCCGGAGAACAGCAAAATCACTCAAGAGAAGTACAGGGAGCTGTTTGTTGAACACTGCAGTGAATGTTTGCCGAACAACACCAGATCGGTTCAGGTTTGTGCAATAAGGGCACTGTGTGATTTTGTCGACAAGCTCCTGCTGCTTAAAGAAGACAAGTTGTTGCAAGCTGAAGAAGACAGCTTGGCAAAAATAGTGGATAGTATTATAAAAATTATTAGCTATGCGTTAGGTATGTAACTCCAGTTTTTATGAGAAATATTTGAATCTGCGATTATTTTTGCAGGTATATCAAAACATACTAGACTGCGCAAAGAGACTTTAAATGTTATATTTTCTTTGCTAACTAAATTGAAAGGTAAGGCAATTATGATTGTGTAGTAAGAATTGTAATTTTGATTTTTGACAGAAAAGGGTAGGCATGCAGAGTTTAATAAGATAAGCAAGACATTCAATGAAATTCTGATAGATCTGAACAAGGACACTCAGCCGGAAGTCAAATCGAGGGTGACTGATATCAAGAACTTGCTTAGTAAAGACTAAAGATCTATTTAACTCGCTAGTGCTATGTTAGAAACTTAGCCCTTGTGTATTTTAATTTAATGGGATGTAATTATAGATTTTAATATAACACACTTACCATTTTTTAACTTACCTATTGTATACTGTTTAATAAAATGGTAATAAATGGCATGAAAATCAATGTTATCCACCAGATATAGAAATATTGTATTCTATATCTCTATATCGGTTTAAACAGCTGAGATTAACTTTGAATTTTTTTTAGATACTATCAAAGAAATCTGTCTTTTGTAGATGGAAACAGTTGGAAGATGCAAAATACAAAAGGAAGTTTTCCATATCTAGAATTGAAAAAGTCCAGATACTGGTTTGATTTGATTGAAAATGGTACCCTGTTATCTGATGTTTTTAAAATTGGAAAAGTTTTTCAAATTTTGGCCGTCATTTTGATCATGAAGGAGTGAGGGTAGGGGTTGGACCAATGGAAATTACGTTTTACTTTCAGTTTGACTGTGAATTGATGGTGTGGCTGGAAAAAGGTTGTTGATAAGATTATATAATTTACTGGGTAATTAAAAATGATCTTGAAATTGGAATAAGAAAGTGGCATTTCTTCTAGATATATTTGAAGAAGAATCATGGTTTGTAATAATGAAATGATAAAGAATTTTTATCTTAAACTATAAGAATGTGTTAACAAGGAACTTGTACATGGTACCCCTCTTTTTCTGAATAACACATTGATAGATTGAAAGACTATGATGAACCAGATATGAAACAAGAATCGACCTCTAAAATCTTATAGTATTGAAGTCATACAACTTTGAAGATCATAAAAAAATAAATACAAATGAGTGATAAAGACAGTCATTGTCAACAGATGTCAAAGTTATATCCAATGACATTACATTTTTATCAATGTCTAATGAAAATCAGTCACAATGTGCTTGTTCATAAAAAATTACAATAAATAATGTATACTGTAGTAAACTTATGTTTCATGGTGTTTGTTGATGACAATCGTATCATTGATGATGATTGCATTGTATAATAAGTTTTTGATATTGTAACTATTTTGTTATTGGTGAGCATAATCGTTTGATACAGCCATCATAGGTCTCCGCCCACTAATTTTTATTCAATGTTTGGCTTTATTTGTCAGTTTTATTTTAAACTGCAATTTTTAGGGGTTGACTTTTCTTCTTCCGTTTCCAGCCATACTGATTTTTTGATTCATCAAAGGTTTCGTCCAAGAATGAAGCATATCACGTAAATGTCTCTCTTAAATGTAAGTTATGAATTTATAAGTGGTGCCAACCATTTTTATAACTAAAAGTTTTTAGCTGTTTTTTCAGATAACTTGTAATGTTTATTTTGCAGCCATTATGCCAGATCTCTGCCGAATATCGCAACCAGCCTAGATGTTTCTTGTGTGAATCATCAAGTTTCTCAACTTTGTAACTCATTACAGCATTGTATATAAGTGGTGGTACATATCAAGAGATGTTAATAATTTAGTTTTCCCGAAACATTGCACCCTAACACCAAATTGTTATCTAGACAATAAGAGCGTTGGTGCTGCTCGGTGAAGGCCACAAATTTATGAATGAGGTTTATAGACCCAGACTAGTCTACATATAATTGGTTTTCCACAGCCTTCTCATAGTAATTCTGATTTCATCAACTAGTCCAATAAAGATAGGGGTAATGTAAGAGATGCTATGGATAAATCACATGGACTTTCTGAAGATGATAAAAGTCGATTTTTAGCAAGATTTTCTAAATGATGATTATTTCCATACAACACATTGTGGAATAGTGAAATACAGACATTTTGACTGCTCAATAGCCTTTTTCTTTTGAGGTATGTCCTGTTCAAAACTTGGCACATGTAAGAGGCAAAACACTTTTTTACCAACTTGGTCTACTTCTATAAATATGAATGTTATTCTATGTACTTTTCCTTAACCAACGCATTACTAAAAGTCCTCGGTATCATCTACATCATTGTTTTCCAATAGTAACAAATATTTTCGTCTACCATATGGAGTTTTTGTTATCAGCAACTATACTTGTTTGAATGTGAATTGTTTCACTCTAAATTTTATTAGAAATTCTGGTTAACATGGGATGTCCTCGAGAACAAGTGGAACTATCATTGAAGTTGCTTTTGGCTTCAAATGGTTTATTTGCATGTTTTGGTTCTCTGCTTACATGGCTAGAAAGCATTTGTACAGAGATTTTTGGAGCAGTCTTCTGTAATGATAATGGAAAAAATCGCTAAAGGTGGTTTGTTAGGAAGTATATTATTTAAATTTTGATCAATGGCAAAGACGAATATTGAGACTTTCAACAAAGAATTGTTTATTTTTTGATGCACCCTAGATCAGCAATGACAAATACTTTCAATGATGTGAAAAAAAAAGAAAAATTTTTTGGAATTTGCGAGTCAATTGTTTGAATATTGGCATTTAAGAAATTTAATTTTTTAAATATACCATGGTAGTTCAGAGTAATTATAGAACTTCAGTTATACTTTTTGGGGATTAATTAACGTAAGTACTTTAAAATTATGTAATGGGTTTGCCATTCGTGTCCGAGGCCAGGTACAATGGTGTATTTGGTTGAATTTTTTCTCAAGACACGAAACTTTTGTATTAAAGAGAAGTAGATCAAATCTAAGAAGTTGCTGATAGTGAAACTCTTAGCTCTTTTTGACATCGTCATAAATAAATTGTTCAGACTGATGAATTAGTGGTGACAAAGAATCCTTGTTTGTGAAAGGATTTGATCTGTCGATTGTTACCATAGATGACAGAAGCGAAATATCCTAGAATCGTCGCGTACTACACTAGTAGGTCTACCATTCTCCACCAATATTAAATTAAGGCTGATGCCACTTCAAAGCTACACGCTCGAAGGCAACTATATCGTAACCTAGGCGTTAGCGCCGATGTATATGTATGATGATCATATACTATATGGCCAAAAATATTCAGACACCTTTCTGAAAAAATTGATTTGCTGTTAGCCGTGCTGAAATGTAATAGGTCATATACATGGGTTAGATAATAAGTCTGCAGAGTTGAGTGATTTTGAATGTGGCATGATTAGTGGGTGCCATTATTGCAACAAATCGGTTCAAGATATATCGGTCTTGACAAAGATTAGAAACCATAAGATGGATCAATGAGAAAGGAAGCTCAAAAGAGACGAAGATGAAAGACCACTCATTTAAAGGAACAGGATCGGAAACAGTTGGAAACGTTCGTGTTTCTTCGTTAATAAACAATGAGAATTCAAAATGGTAACCAATAAGATTGCAGCTTCTACCCGTCTACACACGAAATTGGTTTATTCCTCTGTAGTGGTCCTAACAAACTGTTAGTTTAGAATTCACTGTGTTTACTGCTAACAATAATTTACTACCAGAGCATTTCCATTCAAATGGAAGGAAGAAACGCTTCAAGGTCAAGAAAGCGATGTGTCAAAGAACGAAGGATTCGACACAAGTGATCCATCTTAATAGTTTCTAATTTTTGGCCTTGATAACAAACGTCTTAGATGTCGAACAGTTATGGAACGAAATGGTAGGCCTCGTAAGCTTAATCGCTATCATCAAACTCTAAAAAGAGTAATGATGAAACATCGAATGTTTTTGTTGGCAACGATTACTCGTAATTTTCAAAGTGCTTCTGACGTCATCATTAGTATTAGGACTGTTCGCCGGGGTTTTTACGGTCATGTGACCACTCATGATCAATGTCAAACAACGCTTGTAATGATGCAAAGCTTACCGCCTTGGACTGTGGAATAATGGAAACAAGTTTTGTGAAGTGATTAATCTCGCTACACGATTTGTGAATCTGATGGACACGTTTGGGTTTTGACGGATTCCAGAAGAACCCTTCTTGTCCGAGTGTATTGCACTAACAGTTAAGTTTGGTGGCAGTATCATACTTTGCGGTTATTCTTCATGGTTCAGCCTGAATCCTTTAGTTCTTGTAGTTGTAAAGATAAATATTGAGATGTATCTTGATATTCTTGACAATTCTGTGGTTCCACTATTTGGTAATAGTTCGGGGAAGGATCTTTCCTGTGACATCTGGATAACTGTTCTGCTTACATAGCAAAGTTTGAAGAGATGGGCGTTGAAAATTGGATTGGCCTTCACTCGTCTTAAGCTTATATAGTCTGTTCACTAATAAAATGACCACCGTGTGATTGTTTTTCAGGTTATTAGTTCGTGGTCTGAGTTCGAAAACTGTTGATGTTTCGCCCACAGTTGCGGCGGACATCTTTAGAAGAAAATTTTCTAAAAATAAGTGACTGTTCCGTTCGTTTTCGCTTTCATACTCGTATGAGTGTGGCAGGCATGGTGTTGGGGGGTCCTTGTTGACGTCACTGGGATGGTACATGACATGATCGGGCTAGCTGCTGACGTCAATCGGGTCGTTGCAGGTAATATTTCGGCATTTTCTGACGTCACTCGCTTTATCATTGTATAACGATTTGTTTTTTTGCGGTTTAAGAGCGATAAACCAAAATTTAGGTAGATTTAATCCCCTGTCCCTATTAAAATTATTTTTATATTTATAGATCTACACGCCTTCTCTATATAATCTTGGGTAATAATTCCTACAATTGGATAAACTTGTGTTTGCCTGAATTCTATTTCGTGGTCAGGATTTTCGGGTTGATTAAGGCATAGATAACGTTTGTGTTTCTTTATCCTAGTGGTAATCGTTCGGTCCTTAGTCCCAATGTAGACTTGCTCACATGAACACGGTATACAGTATACAAGAAATTCACAGTCTTTAAAAGATATTTTGCTCAGTGGGACCCATTTTGCCGACATTTTTTGAAATATTAACGTGTTTTTGATTATTAACTGGTTGCTACTATGAGCAACACTGGCTTTGCTACATATTTTGCTAATGTCACTTGACGACTGCCCTCAAAAAGTGTGCAAATTTGACGAGCGTTTGTCTTGGTGTTAGTGTGAGCACAACGTACGTGCGTTACATTATCTATTTTGTTTCGTTCAGTAGAGATTTTTATGCAATTTGAACATACAGCTTTTCGATGACATATATCTGCTATACTTTCAACGTAGTCTAGTCAGAACATATGTAGAGAGGCAGGTGTGTAAATAGCTGTGCCCTCGTAAAGCGGTGTGGGGAACAAATTACGGCCCGTCTCGTGGAAAGACGCTGAGGCCCAAATCGTCCTTAAACAGCCGGCGCGAAAGCGAATGGGGGCGATATCAAACCAACGAGTAAATTGCCAAATCGCTCATCTATAATTGGCTTCGGACTGTTGTTCACTGCGTTGACTTCCTGGTGGCCACCATATGTGCTGTTGCCTTCACGCCTGGCTTTGCGGGAAAATTATGATGCGACCGCACTTGCCGGATTGCGTTTCGAAAGGTGCCGCCGACGGCGCATGCAGGCTCGCAGGCCGAGCGAAAAAAGCCCATCTGCCGTTTTTAGTGTGCGATAGCAAAACGCCTGCCGGCAGACATCAGAGTCACCCACATCGCCTTGAAACACAGACGGTTCAAGGGCGAAAGGCCGCCACACGAATATGCTAATAATCTCTCTAATCGTTGCGTCCGAATTTTGTCATTATTGGCATTATTTTAACGTTTACTAGCTTCAAATATTGTATTGATTCTTATAGTTTTTATAAAATCTTTTTATTTTTTTAAATGTTTGCTCTTTTTACTTTTTAAAATGTTCTTATATTTTAACTTTCAGTGGTTATGTTTGTCGGCAAGGGACGGCACCACGGATTTTTTTTAAATCAAGACTGAACTCCTTCCAGACTGCTACCAACTTCTCAAATCATACCTTGCTGAGAGACACACTCTCATCAAGCAATATCATTTTTTATCAACTCTGGAGTTTACCAGGGTATTGTATTTGAGTTAATATTGTGTCTTTTACATACTTTTCATCTGTCAGTTGCCAGAAGAACAATGTCTGAGATGTTTGCAGTCCTCTTATCTAACGATATTAAAACATATCTGAGTATATTGCAACTATGATTTAAACAGTGATGTATTGAAATTAAGGAAACAAAATAACTACAAATTACCTTTATAACCAGAAGAGACACCCCCCCCTCCTTGTCTTACTAAACAACCGATAGGTTGCACAAACAGCCTCAAATATTGGAAATTCATCTGCATAGGCGACTAACGTGGAAAAAACATATCTGGACAAAACACAAACTACTGGATGAAGTATGTCAGAAAATGTACTGGCTTCTAGGTCACAAATCACAGTTACCTCTGGAGAATAAAATAGTGCTTTACAAGACTATCTTTAAACCGACTTGGACCTATGGTATTCAGCTTTGGAATACAGCAAGTAATTTTAACATAAAAATTTTGGGACGCTTTTAAGATCAGGTCTATGGTATGTGATCAGTGAGGCGATACACTGTAATTTTGGTCAGTTAATGAAGAAATACAGTGAAGTAAGTGATACAGTGTCAATATTTTTTTTAAATCTTCTAATCGAATGTTTATTGGAAAACAAAGACTAATCTTTTCAATAGATTTGAATTATTGAGAGAGTGTTGCATGAACAACTTATTTCTGGACAAACCCAAATAAATTGGACTTTGTTAATGAATTCTTTTCTTCACGATATGCATATGCACTGTTTATAATTTACTAAATGCCATTAAATAACAGACTGTAAAACTATTAATAAAATGAAAAAGTGAAAGACATTATTTCATTGTTTTTTTGTGTAATTTTGTAATTATTCTATTTGGATTGAAAATTTGATTAAGATTTAGTATTCTGAACTAAACGCGTAGTTTGCGCTTTTTAGCTTACCTTTCTTTCCTTTCTTCAGTAGGTGGATTTATGTCTTTGATTACTTTGTGCGTTCGACGTACACGTTAACAACCCTTCACGTAATGGAAACTCTACTTTCTCATTTTGCAACATGGGTTTGGGTTCGGTTGTGTCGGAGTTAACTACTTTTGTTTAATAGAACTTATAAATTGGTTAGCTACAAGGACTTTTATTGTAAAACTATTTCACGATAAAGCAATATATTATGTGTACAAATAAGGTTCCGCCGGTTTTTTATAAACAATTAAGAATTTATTGTAAAAAAAAGGTACAAATAATGTCATTCAAAATATTGCCCATCGCTTTCTACTACTTTTAACCATCTTTCGGGCAGCAAGTGGATACCCCGTCTAAAAAATTGCTCGTCTTTTGAGGCGATCCACGAATCGACCCATTTCTTCAATTCCTCGTAAGAAGTGAAGTGCTGCTCAGCCAGACCATGAGTCATCGACCGGAATAGGTGGTAATCTGAAGGAGCAATGTCTGGTGAATACGGCGGGTGGTAGGACGTCCCAATTCAGTCCTTCCAACGTTTCTTACGATTTTTGCAACGTGTGGCCGAGCGTTGTCATGCTGAAAATGACTTTATCATGCCTTTTGGCATATTGTGGACGTTTAATCTTCAATGCTCGGCTCAATTGCATCAGTTGTTGTTGGTAACGTTCCCCGGTGACGGTTTGATTAGGTTGGAGTAGTTCGTAATAGATTACTCCAAGCTGATGCCACCAAATGCACAGCATTAGCTTCTTGCCATGAATGTTTGGCTTGGCCATCGAAGTAGAGGCATGCCCGGCTTACCCCATGACTTCCTACGCTTTGGGTTGTCGTAGGATCCATTTTCGTCTCCCGTCACGATTCGATGCAGAAACTTTGCGATTTTGCCTTTTGAGCAATTTTTCGCAAGCGAATAAGCGACGCTCGACGTCTCTTGGCTTCAGTTCGTAAGGAACCCAATTTCCTTGCTTTTGAACCATACCCAGGGCCTTGAGACGTTGTGAAATAGCTTGCTGAGTCACTCCTAACTCTTGTGCAAGTTCTTCTTGCGTTTGGCACGGATCTTCCTCTAGTAAAGCTTCCAATTCTGTGTCATCATATACTTTGGACCTTCCACTACGTGTTTTGTCCTCCACGTCAAAATCACCACTTTTAAATTTCTGGAACCACTCCCTACAACTTCTCTCACTCAAATTAACATTACCGTATGCTTCTACGAGTAGCTTATGCGCTTCAGCTGCAGATTTCTTTAAATTAAAGAAGTAAATTAGCAATTCCCGCAAATGACGCTTATTTGGCTCAAAACTTGACATCTTAACACGATGAAAACTAAGTGATGCTAGCAAAAAGTCAGAGGTATTAAAAGGTTATACTGTTGCCAGATGTCAACATATACTATACGACTTTTTACAGCTGACAATTTCGATGTTATCTTATCGGTGGCGCCATCTTTTGAAAACGGCGGAAACTTATTTGTACACCCATTATGTGGCTCAACAGTATTTTTATGAATTGGGTTTTATAATTAATTTATTAGGAAATTTTTGTGAATATTGAATCTAAATTTATTTCAAAGCAATTAGTATTGTCTACATTGCATAATTGTTTTGCTATATTATCTATTTTAACAACTTTGGTTTAGCAGGTGCCTAATTTTTCTTATGTAACTTCTATAATTATATGTTTAGGTAGTCGCAATAACAGGCATTCACATTGTGCAAGGCTTAAGCATCCTGGGTTTCAAAATTCTGTTTTTGCTTTAAATGTTGCTGCGGTAATAACTATCATTGTGCTAAAACACGCCTCCTCATGGCCTGAGCTGTGTTGAAAGCCTCTGCTTGCTGAGCGTCCACACGTGAAACCAGCAAACCAGATTGGAACTGGTGTTAAAAATCCCGCACTATCATTCTCAACGGACTTTCTTCAACCTACTCTATTTCTTGTTGTATTGTAGGCCTGTCCTTTGCAATTAACAACGCCAGTAACGACATTGAAACGTTTCTAGCCCGATAAATAGCGAGCACTTTTTGAAATATTAACCATGACACCCTTACCCGCAGTAATTGAAGTGATAGGTCGATATAAAAAACTGCTAAAAGAAAGCAATAATTTATTTCTTAATTTAACTAGCTCTGTGACCATTATGTCAAGTATTAATTATCCTTAACATAGCAAGTTTAAAAATGTAGTTTTATTTTTATATATTACACAGATACGTATATACACGGGCGTTCTAAAAAGTACGGTGAATAGTTTGATACCTCAACAGTAACATGGGTCAGGTGCCCACGCACGCAGTTAGTTGTTTAAGAAAAATCCGAGAAGCGCCACTTAGTCGGTGTGCGACGTATGAAGTGCGTTCAAATTCTAGTTTCAAATTTTTTTTGAAAAAGTACTTAGCCAAGAAAGTTGAAATTTCTGTTCCTTTACAGCGTAATCTCCGTCTAAACGTACACATTTTTTACAACGTAGTCGCCATGGGAAAATGAGCAACTACAGGGTGTCCATGGTCGGAAATTCATGGTGGCATCCCGTGTCAACATGCGTGCAGTCTTGTGTTCGACCAGCATTCGTGGGGCCCATCTCGTAGAAACTTTTAGCATTTTCAAGTCATCGTGCAAAAATGGGCTACACAGATCCTACGGAAATGCCAAGTTTAGAGGCGATATTACACATGTAATGTACGGTCTTCCATAACAATTTGTTCCATAGCGCAGTCATGGTTTTGGTCCGAGGATGTTTTGTGGCCGAGGCTGCTACGGTTCACTGTCACACAACTGTCGATCGTCTTTAAACTTTCGCACCCACCAACGCACATTTTTAATATCTATAATGTCTCCACCACATTTCTCAATTGGCTTTTCACCACGCAAGTGGAGAAAGGATAATTACACATTGTTCTTCAACACTAAACGTCGCTATTTGAAGTATTCAAAACAACACTCACTGCAATGGGGGTAATTCGACCTGTGTGCAGTGTATGGTGCTGGCCGAGTCTTTTAAGCAGACTGGTGTTGGGCAAATAATTCAACCTTTTCTTTTTCTGACCTTTCCCATTAGTCATCACTTTGACGTATTGCTGCGATCTGTTAAATCTTTTGGTAGCTTTTCAGATATCATAATCATTCTTAAACAGGCTTTCTATGTAACACATCACTCAATAAGTTTGTAGGATGACTTAACAAAATAACAACTGTTAGGAAAAATTTGACTTTATTCATTAAGATGGTCTCCTTCAAGAGTGATACGTTCATTTCAACGCTTCTCTAACATTTTGGCGTTTTTTTTTGTAGAAAGTTTTATCTTTGGCCTCAAAATAAGCTTAAGTTTCGGCAATTACTTCTTCATTGGAGACAAATCTCTTTTTCTGGAGAATTCTTTTTAGGTTTGTAAACAGGTAGTAGTCGCTAGGAGCTAGATCCGGAGCATACGGTGGATGGGGAACCAATTTAAAGTGCGATTTGTGCAATTTTGCCATTGTTGCGATCGACTTGTGGCACGGCCCGTTGTCTTGGTGAAAGAACACTTTTTTTCTTCATTTGGGGTCTTGTTTTCACAATTTCTTCCTTAAAACGCAGCATTAACGCCATATAATATTTGTTATTGATGATTCTGCCTTTCTCAAGGTAATCGATAAATAAAATAACTGTGCGCATCCCAAAATACGGGGCCAATACCTTACCAGCTGACATTTTCGTTTTTGGCCGTTGTGAGCGGCTTTCGCCCTTTGCTGTCCATTCAGCTGACTGCTAATTTGACTCTAGAGTATAATGATAGATCCATGTTTTATCTATTGCCACATACCGCATGCAAAAATCCTTTTTATTGCGCTAAAACAGATCCAAACAGCGCTCTGAATCGTCGACGCATTGTTGTTTTTGATCGACTGTGAGCAAACGCGCTACCCATTTTGAACCGAGCTTTCTCATGGACAACTGTGCATGCAAAGTAAAAAATATGCTGCCTTCTGATATTTTTCAGATGTCAGCTATCTCACGAAACTTGAATTTACGATCGACCAAAACTATTTTGTGGACTTTTTTATGTTTTCTGGAATAACTGCCGAATTTGGGTGACCAGAGCGTTTAACATTATCGGTGTTTGTACAGTCGCGTTAAAATCAGCAAACAGAGTTTCGATGACACTTGTCAAGCCATTGCTTTGCTTTAACGGTATTTTTTCCCACTAAAAAGCAATGTTTTATCAACACACCAAATTCAGATTTTTCCATTGTTTTGAAAATCACAAAAGTAACGTCACTAAAACCACTGCAACTTGTGAACTAAATGTCAGATTGTCATGAATTTTGACACGTATCGTTTAAAGGTTAATACTTACTAAAACTCATATGGACTTGTCAATAGTGACGCCATATAACAGTCATCTTAAGAACTTATTGAGTGATGTGTTAGTTCTGAAAAGTTTTATTCTCTACTTTCATCATTTTTTCCGTAAGCTTGTTGGTAAGTTGGTTGTAGTTAGTTTTATCATGTATATTGCGTGTGCTATTACACTACTCCGGCTTTTCGTTTTTATTTTACCAGTTTAATTATTTCTTTCGAAACATTAATGGACTGGTTTTTGCTCAAGTCTTCGGGTAGTACTCCTCGCTGCCTCGTGGAATGTTATTTTATACTGTTTTACTGGACCCTCTGGGCTTTTTGGTGTTTTTAAATTTACGTTAGCATTTATTTGTTCATGCATTGTTTCTAGTCAGTTCATCTATTAGAGAGTATTAGTTTGGGTAGTTTATTGATAATTGTAGTAGCAAATATGAGGCTATAGTCGGAAGGTAGATCGTAGCTATGAGATATGTTAGAGCATCGGTTGAGAAATATACATAATTGTTGTCTGTGATAAGGTGTTCAAGTTGCTTAATCGTTGTAGTTATCAGTCTAGAGTTTCATCTCGTATGTTTGCAATTGAAATTATTGCCAATCAGAAATTTCAGACCTACAAAATTGAAAAATTATTTTAATACGCCCTTGGTTAGTTTATTCTTTTGGGGACTGAATTATGTGACGAATGATAATAGCCGTATCACCATGGAGTGTATTATCTGGATGTATTTTTTTGTGGACAGAGGAAGGGAGTTTATTGTATCCTGTTTATGTTGTACAGCTTGCTTCTTTAGTTGTTGGGTATTTGGATGTATCTTGTATTTCAAATATTTATAGGCTGTGCAAGAGAAGGCGTACATTGCTGGAGTCTCCCTAGTTTTGGTATAGATTTGAGAGTCATGGATACCATCACATTTGGTACACGCATTGGGCTCTATTTAAATTTTTCTTAGGCAGTTCTACAGATAGTCTTCGCTTTTGCAAATATTAAAATCTGTAAATATCTTTATTGTTGTCAGCGGGTTTGAGGTCTATGAAAAACAATGGTAGGGATTCTTTCCTTTGTCTATGATTTACGTTTATAATGTTCCTAACTTTATGATTTTTTTGTTACTATGCTCTCTATGCTCTCTATGGTTATTTATATGTACTACAATACAACCGCATAATAATTGATATCGAAATTATTAAAATTGAAAAGTAATTTAAATGTTAAATAAAGTTTATTGTATTTTTACGGATCACTTTGCCTTTAGCGCGTTATCGGCCAACTGCCATTATCGTTATGACACTCGTGCACTTTTAAGACGCTGGCCTAGAATGTCCTTAATTTGTGAAAGTAAAACGAGCACTTCAGAATATAATAGAAATTAAAATCATATAGATAAGTCTGGAGCATAGTTTAAGTCTATTGTCCAGGAGATTCATTCTCAATGTGTTTTGATGAAATTCAAGGAGGGATTGATAGTGTTCACTATTGCACTTTACTTTTTTTTACAATTTTCGTGTGCAAACCACGATGTAGTGTTATTATTCATATGCTACGGGGTGGTAATGTACTGTAGAATTGTTGATTGGAAGCGCTGCAAAATTCCCAAATTTGAGGTGCTCACTATACTCCAAAGTTGAATACTGTACATCCATACCAGTTTCAGAATTTTGCTTTATAAATTACGAGTGTGTTCTCTAGGCCTTCCTTACAATTAGCCAATGATGTTTCGTAAATAATAAATCCAATTGTTTGCGCTTGGTGAAAATATGTTTCTTCCTCCTTAGCCTTTCATTTAAATGGATATCTAGGTGTTGCATATCTTTTATATCTTCTAATTGGGGTAGTTGCACGCTTTCAAGGTTGCAGGTGAACGTGTACCTGTCCTGAGAGTAAAGGTGACATGGACGGAGTCTTTTAATAAATTTAAAGTAACTTGATGGTTATCAGATGCGGTTGCTGGCATTTTCGTGTAGGGTTAATATAGCATTGCAAATGTGACTATTTTGGTTTGTTGTGTAGAGGATATATCTGAAATGTACAAGAGATAAAGAATAGGACCCAGCACGGTTCCTTGGGGAACTCCAGAGTTAATAGCGTATAAATTTGTTAACTTGTCTTGGAACTTCACTTTAACGTGCATTTCTTTCTTTCTTTTTTTTATTGAAGCTTTTGTCAGATCAACGTTACAGTGTTATACGTGACAGGCTTAAGTAGCTAAATATGACTAAACTATGGTATATGGGTTCTCAATTTAGAATTTGCAAGTAGCAGTGTAATACATGGAGGCAGGTAGTGGTGGTTTCGGAAACTCGAAGGTGGTGGTTGCTAGGTTTCTTCATTTGGGATAAGATCTTGAGGGAGTTTTCTCTTCAGTCTGTGATGAATATTACGCTGCTCAAGGTTGAAGTGAGTTGCTCCTTCACATTTGGCAATGTTTGAGAAGAAAATCCTAGTGGTCGAGAGCATATAGTCTTGGATTGTGGCGACACCCAATTCATAGTGAAATTGTGTGTTTCGGATGGAGCGTTAACGGCGATTCGTAGGACCTTATTTTGGAATCGTTGAAGTTTGAATATGTTTGTTTTACTCGTGTTGCTCCAGACAGGAGAGGCGTAGTGTCAGAGGGCGTAGGAAGTAGCCTAGGCGCAGGCACGCATTTATCAGAGAAGCAAGGTAGGAGAGACATTTACTTGTTAAGTGGTGAAGGACTAGGTTGGATATTAGGTCGTGTCCCAGTGATTTACATTTAGATAACGTCTTTATGATCTCAGCTAGTTCTTTTGGTGATGTGGGATTAGTAAAATCGGCAGAGGTGGGGACATGTATTTCTATATAGTTTATTATATGTAATGTGGGGAGCTCAGGAAGCCGCGAAGACGAGATTTCCTGTTTATAATAACGCTTTATTTACAACTATGTGTACAATTATAATGGCTTTATTGAGGCACTTGAGTGCGCCTATGTGACCGTCGCACGGCGAATCTCCTGGGGTCTGCAAGAGCGACTTGAAGCGGGTCGACGCCGATGTAGATGCCGCGAATGCCGCTGACTATTATTAGGCGAGGCCAGGCCTGGAAGGATAGACGCTGCTTCTTCGGTGAAGGGAACCAGAGCGCCTTCCGGGTGGCAAACCTCTTCAGGAGCGATGGCGGAAGCGGCGACACGGGCTTGGGAAGTGGAGAGCGGTGGAGAATTTTCTTGAGCATGTACCAGAGGGCCTTAAGCGGTAGTGATTCCCCGGTGGACATCGGATGCGCCTTAGGCCCTCCGGCACGTGCTGAAGAAAGTTCTCCACCGCTTTCACTTCAAGCCCGTGTCTCCGCTTCCGCCATCGCTCAGAACGACCGCAGGCGAAGAGGAGGTCCCCCTGGAGGCTCTCTGGTTCCTTCACCGAAGAAGCAGCGTCTATCCTTCCAGGTCTGGCCTCGCCTAAGTAGTCAGCGGCATCCGCGGCATCTACATCGGCGTCGACTCAAGTCTAGCAGACAGGAGTTCGCCGTGCGGTCGTATAACGCCAAGCGCCCCAACAACGTCTTTATAATTGTACACACTAACAGCACCCCGAGCTCCCCATAGTAACATTTGAGTTGGAGTGCAGAATATTTCAGGCGTGAAGGTTCGTTCGAGGTGTTTGGCAAATGCGGTTGCTTTTTCATTATTGGTCAATAAGGTGGTGTTGTCCGTTTTGAGGGGAGGTATCTCTTGTGGAGCTTTTAGAATTTTCTTCGTAGTTTTCCACATCCCTGGGTCTCCGGGGCCAATTGCAGCGATATAGGTGCGGTAGGATTGAATTCTGTATTCGTCCAGTTCACGCTTTAGTTGATGGGTTAGATTATTCAATTGTCTCTTGACTTCTCGGTTTTTAGAACGTTGCTAAAGTCTCCTAGTTTGGCTTTGTTGCTTGATTAGGTTAATTATGTATTGAGAAGGGAGATGGTAATTGGGTTTGGGACGTCCTGCTTTGGTTGCGGAGGCCGTTCTGGCAGCGTCGGCGATCGTCCTTGTAATTTCCATGACTGCAGTGTCAATATCCTCTTGATTACAAAGGGGTTGCATCTTGTTAAGGCGGTGATCCAATGATGCTTGGAAGAGATCCCATGTTATTGGTCCATTGGTTAATCGTGCGGGGGGAGGGTTGGGTTTGGGAGAACTGTCGAAGGAGAAGAGTACGGGCAGGTGATCGGAATTTAGCTCGGGGATTACTGTTTGTGTAATGGGTTTGGTACAATTTTTTTGAAGAATGATATCCAGTATGTCTGGTTGATGGTCGGATCTGTACGGGTAGTAGGTGTATTCATCTGGGGTTAATACTTGTACTCCGTAGGTTGTTGAGTATTCTAGTAAAATACCAGCAGGGTTGGTTGCTCGGCAACCCCAATTTACAAGTTTGCTGTTTAGGTCGCCTATCATCAGCGTAGGTTAAGAAGTGCTGACTAGAGTGTCGATGTTGGTTGCAATTAATTTTTTGTTTGGTTGCCTATAGGCACTCATAATGGTAAGTTCACTTGTGGGAGAGGTTTTGTTTAATGATAATTGCCACTCCACCAGACGCTATTCGGCCATTTCTATCTTTGCGATAGACTCCATATCCATTTGTTAATAATGTAGGAAGTAGTGTTGTTATAAGTGGCGTTCATTTGTCTAAGTGTGGGATTAAGAACTCTACAATTTTCTGGACTATAATTGTTATGAGATCAGTTGATGCTTGCTGGTCCCTTGTGGGATTGGCGTTTAACTTGAGGGTGGGACGACTAGAGGGTTGCAGCTCATTTGTCTGGGTTTCTTGTCTAGTTTGTACTGTTTGAGAGTATGTTCTATTATTTGTTCTAAGGCTTGAGTTTCTCGTTTGATTTTGTCGTACTTGTACAAAATAACTACAACCTTTATAGTTAGCTGGGTGCTTTTCTAAGCAGTTCACACATTGAGGGTCGACTCCAGGTCGTTTGGGGCAATCACTAAAGAGATGATCGCCAGTGCACTTAACACAGCGTGCTTTGGAATGGCAATAATTGCGAGTATGGCCATATAATTGCCAACGTTTACATTGAGGGATTTCTTTAGATTTTTTCGTAGCTCCACTTCTACAATACAGTGGAACAGTTTTATTAAATTAAAAATTTCCTTCCCCTCTTGGGTGTCGCTAAGATCGACTGCACAAAGTGGGATCGGATATCTATCATCAGCGTAGGTTAAGAAGTGCTGACTAGAGTGTCGATGTTGGTTGCAATTAATTTTTTGTTTGGTTGCCTATAGGCACTCATAATGGTAAGTTCACTTGTGGGAGAGGTTTTGTTTAATGATAATTGCCACTCCACCAGACGCTATTCGGCCATTTCTATCTTTGCGATAGACTCCATATCCTGGGATTTTGAAGGGTTTACCTTCAGTCAAATGAGTTTCTGTGACGCAAGCTATATAGACCTGGTGCCTAGCTAGGAAGACTATAAATGTAGAGCGTTGAGAGGCTATGTTGTTGGCGTTCCAGTTAAGGAAGAGAGGTAAAATAGTGTTGATTATAAAAGTTTTGATTTGGGGGAGGAATAGCGTTATAAGGTCCGTCAGAAGTTTGATGAGATTGTTAGAAGAGGCAGTTTCGGGCGGTAGATGTGATGTGTTAGCTGAGGTATATGGAGAATTGTTTTGGAGGTTTTTCACACGATTGGCATACGTTTGATTGTCATTATAAGTAGCGTTGTTGGGGTTGATTTGACTGGGGTTCTTGTTGTAGAATCGTTTCTGTTGGAGTTCTTTGTGGTGGCTGCATCCCCAATAACTGGTTGCGTGGTCTCCACCGCAATTTGCGCATGTCGGTTTTTCTTTGGTTGTTTTTTTTTGCATTCGGTGTGATTATGGGAACCTGCAAATTTGACGCACTTGTGGGGGAGGGTACAATAATTCTTAGTGTGGCCAAATTTCTGGCATCTGTGGCATTGGGGTATATTTGTGGCGCTCCTTCGCAATTTTACCGTGACTATGGAGTAACATATTTGTTTGACACTAAATATTCTTTTGCTTTCGTCATTATTTGTTAGTTCCACTGCGCATACTGATAATGGTTTTTTGTCCTTCGTTAACAATCGTGTTACATTAATGATAGGTAGTGCTTTTAGGGTTTTGCTGATTTCTTCTGTGGTGAGCGATAACGGTACATTTTTTATTACTATTGATAGTGGCTTGCAGTTGGGATTTCGATAAGTATAATAGGGAATTTCGTTAGCTTTGTAAAATTGTGTAAGAGTGCGATAGTCATCTTCTTGAGATAAGTTGATTCTAAGTGAGTTTCGATTATTTACAGTTGTAAATGTGCCTTTGATCGAAGTTTTTATGGCTGCAATAAGCGCAGTATAATTTATCTGGTTTGGCAGGTAGATTGGTGGTATTTTAACTTTTTGAGCGTCTGTTGTTTGTTGAGGCGCTCCATTATCACTTGACTTGTTTACGTTTTCGTCCTTGATGTTGTGAGATAATTTAAAGAATTTATTTTGCTTTAGTAGCTTATCTGTTGACCAGAGGTATCTTTTCTGCACATCGTTGGCGGGTGGCGTTAAATTATCAGATTTGCGTTTAAGCCCTTGATTTTGCATTTCGGTTTCATTATTAGAGGAAGCTGATAGAGCACACGCGTGGCGTCTGCACTGCTTCAAGGTTTGCGTTGAACTCCAAAGTATCTTTCTGATACATAAGCTTTTAACAGTTGATAGAATAGACTTTGTCAAAGCTGAGGAACAGTATTGTTTTGATTAAAATGTCTGGAGGATTTGTTCGGCAACTCGAATTACTTGTCCGATTATGGCATGTTTGTTCCGAAAGTAAAATTCGTGTTTTTTACTGAGGAGTTTTAGTCTTTTGAGTAGGAGTTTTTCAAATAATTTTAACACTAGTGGCAACAGAGTAATAGGGCGATGGGATGCTACTTAGTCGACAATGATAATTTGTGTTATTGTTTTTGATATAGGAAGTTGGAGATGTCGATGAATTTCGAATAGTCCCGTATAACGGTCTCTATATTCATAGCGATAATCGCATAGGCGATGAATAATCAGCATATTCAGGGGAAAACAATTGCGAAAGGCGTCTTAAAAGTGCCCCGAGCTTTTGTTGCCGTAAAGCTTTGTGGGCAGGCTTTGAATTCGAGGCTGGGGCAAAAAATTGCACCGCAGCGTGTTCGACTCCTCGGTTACGCGCCGATGTAGCCAGCTTTGTAAGTAAGCAATTGGAGCGTAATTTCACAAAAGGCATTGATTATGGCCGGCAATTTCGCATGGTCTTTTGTGATTTTTTCATGCGCTCGCCTGCTTCATTAGATTTTAATTAGTGCGGTTTGCGCATCGAGCTGCCACTTCAGGTTTCGCTACGGCGATCGCTGTTTTGGCTAATTCGAGTCGATATTTCTATTGTGTGCGCACTAAGGACACAAGTAATTTAAGTCTGGAGCAGACACTGTCGGGTAGTTACAAAAAGGAAAGCATAATTTGTAAAGTTCTTATGTGAAAGTACAAGTTCCGTTAAAGCGACCGCCAGAGCAAGGCCGTGCGTACTACAATAAAGGTCAACTGAGTTTATTACACCTACAACTTTGTTTTGAGTGAAAATTATTATTACGATAATACAGGATCTTCGCGGTAAACCGGGGAAATAAATGAACAATGAAAATAACATTACAACACAAGACAAATTAAATTTATTTACCTGAAACTTAGCATAATTAAACTTTTTTTTTTATTATAGCTGGTTCTGCAATTTAATATGTAATACACTGCTAATTTAAAATACAATATATTAACAATATAATAAGCTAACAGTAAGTATTTAATTTATATAAAAACAGGGAAGAGTTGAGGAATTAGTGAAAAACACATACTTCTATCATGAGTTTATAGTTAAATTAATTCCTGTGGTAATTTACGCTTAAGGCGTGTGTGGATGGCTTTTTTTCCCGAGGTTGAACTTGGTAGCACTAGAACATAGAGATAGGTTTTGGAAAAACTTCACTGTAGTTTTTTGGATAAACTCAGTTATAGTAAGAACACTTAACTCCCAGTGTATTTGGGTATTGCTCACATACCATGGGCACTTGATAGCAATTCGTAGTATTTTGTTTTGCATTATTTGAAGTTTTTTAACGATGTTTGTGAAGCATTGCACCATATAGGGCAGGCGTAGGTAAGTAGAGGTCTAAGGATTCCTTTATAGAGAAGGACTATGCATTCCGCACGAAGATTTGACTTCCGGTTGATAAGCGGGCATAGTGCTCCCAATCTGTTATGGCACTCGTTAAGTTTTTTGTTTATGTGTAATCCCCAGTTCAGCTTAGAGTGAAGATGTACTCCTAAGTACTTGACTGCTTGATCCTTAGGATTCCAGTCTATTTCCTTATTCCTTAGTTGGATTTTTGGGAGTGTTATAACGTTTGAGTGTAAACAGGGTTGATTTTAATTTTCCATTTTGTGAACCATTCAGATATTATATTTGTGGAGCTTTGAACGAGTTCAATTGCAGTCTCGGGACGGGAACTTTGTGCAATTATAGCCGTATCATCAGCGAACATGGCTAGCATAGAGGAATTTCTGTTGGGATATCGTGAACATACAGATTAAAAAGCGTGGATACTACTCTGCGGGACTCCCGCCTCTATAGATCTTAAGCTAGATAAGGTTGAGTTCACTCTGACTTGGAATGATCTGTTGTTGAGAAAGGATTGAATAGTTTTAATTAGGTAGAGTGGAATTTCTATAATTAGCAATTTGTAGAGAAGTCCATCATGCCAAACTTTATCGAAGGCTCTCTCCAGGTCGATGAATACAACGACTGTATATTGTTTGTTCTCAAATCCTCTTTATCCAAGCAGTTGATGTGAGGTTGAGTGAGCAGCTCTAAACCAAATTGATGAGGGGGAACAATTTCTTTTTGTTGGAGGTTATCTTGTAATCGGGTAAGTATTACCTTTCCCAAGAGCTTGGCCAAGGTTGGCAGGAGACTAATGGGTCTGTAACTATCCGGATTTTCCTTGGGTTTACCAGCTTTATAGATGGGTAGAATTATCGCGGTTTTCCATGAAGTCGGGAAGTGTCCAATGCGTAGACAAGCATTAAAGATTGATGTTAAATATACTAGTGCCTTAGTTGAAAGGTGCTGTAGCATGTCATTAGTGATAAGGTCAAAGCCAGGGGATTTGCGGTTAGGCAGTAGTTCGATGAGAGATTTAATTTCTTCCGGGGAGGTTGGGACTATTTCATCATTAGCTTGTGAATTTAGATTATCAATTGCGCTTTTCACTTGGGTTTCGATGAGTTCATCATGTGCCTCATTAATTGGGATGAACACTTGTTCGAGATGTGTTGATAGTATGTCCGCTTTTTCTTCTTCAGTGGACTATTTGTTGTTACGTGAAACCATTGGATAAATTACGTTCGGTTCTCTAAGGATCCTTTTGGTGGTGAGCCACATGGAGGGGTCACCCGGTTGTATTGCTTCGAGATAGGAATTGTATTTCTGGATTCTGCGTGTATCTAGTTCGTGCTTAACTATATGACAGTGTTGGTTATATAAGGTTTTGAGGTAAGGGAGTCGGGTTCTCTGCCATTCCCTTCTATATCTATTCTTCTTTTTTATTAGGTCCAGTATATAAATGGGTGTTTTTATATTATCCGGTGCTTTTCTATGTTTCCAAGGTGTGGTTGATTCTTGTATACTTTCTTGTAAGACCGTAGTAAATTTTAAAACAGCATCGTCAGTCTCCGATGGTAGATTTAGAGGTCTGTTTTGCCCCAAGCTAGTCTAGGCGCAGGAGGTATATTTTGAGGTATGGTTTGAAAGTTAATGACGACTGGAAGATGGTCGGAATCTAGTTCGGTATGTACTGTTTGGTACACAGGAGTCAGAATATTTTTGTACAATATAACATCTAAGATGTCGGGTTGGTGATCCACCCGATACGGGTAATAAGTATATTCATCCGGGGCAGATAAATTGATGCCATGGTCAGCCATGATGTTATATAGTTTGATTCCATCCGGGTTGGTTGTTCTACATCCCCAGATGGTGTTTTTTGCGTTTAAGTCACCAAGAACTAGAGTGGGCTCTTTATGGTCGAATAATTTACTAATTTCACCTTCAAGCAGTCGTTTGTTTGGCGATTTGTAGGCACAAATAATAATAAATGGGATATTATTTTGAATGGAGAGTTTGATAGCAATAGCTTCAATGTTGTGTAGGTCTTCTAAAAGAAGGAGGTGATGTCTAAGTTTCTTTTTAATTATTATTGCTACACCCCCTGATGCGATCTTTCCGATATACATAGCATCCCGGAATCCTAATCCTTTCTGTGCTAACGAAGTTAGTCTCGGTAATACACGTAATATCAACGTTGTGCCTTATTAAGAATTCGATAAAGATTGATCGTTGGGATTTGAGACCATTGTCGTTCCAATTGGTCAAGGTTATATTATTTATTAGTGGGGAACTATTTAGATCCATTTGTTGATAATGTAGGAAGTAGTGTTGTTATAAGTGGCGTTCATTTGTCTAAGTGTGGGATTAAGAACTCTACAATTTTCTGGACTATAATTGTTATGAGATCAGTTGATGCTTGCTGGTCTCTTGTGGGATTGGCGTTTAACTTGAGGGTGGGACGACTAGAGGGTTGCAGCTCATTTGTCTGGGTTTCTTGTCTAGTTTGTACTGTTTGAGAGTATGTTCTATTATTTGTTCTAAGGCTTGAGTTTCTTGTTTGATTTTGTCGTACTTGTACAAAATAACTACAACCTTTATAGTTAGCTGGGTGCTTTTCTAAGCAGTTCACACATTGAGGGTCAACTCCAGGTCGTTTGGGGCAATCACTAAAGAGATGATCGCCAGTGCACTTAACACAGCGTGCTTTGGAATGGCAATAATTACGAGTATGGCCATATAATTGCCAACGTTTACATCGAGGGATTTCTTTAGATTTTTTCGTAGGTCCACTTCTACAATACAGTGGAACAGTTTTGTTAAATTGAAAATTTCCTTCCCCTCTTGGATGTCGCTAAGATCGACTGCACAAAGTGGGGTCGGATATCTATCCTTATTGTAGAATCTGGCTACTTTTTGTACAGGGTACTTTAGCGTAGTTAATTCCTGTTGTATTTCATTTTCTGTGAGAGAAACAGGGAGATTTCGAATAATTACAGATAAATTATTTACTTCAGGGTTTTTGAACGTGTGGTAGCTTAAATTATTATCGGTATAATGCTTAGTCATTACCCGATAATCGTCCATGCTAGATAGATTTACTCTTAACTGCTTGTTTCGAATTACTGTGGAGAATTCTTTCGTGGCCTTTTCCTTGAGATCAAAAATGATTTGTTGGAATTTCAATTTATCCGCATTGTAAAGGTAAATTGGCGGGATTTTGATTTGTTTTTCTTTATCTTTGTTATCTTCAGGTTGTTGCGAAGTAGATTCAGATGTTTCCATAGAGTTTATTGCTGCGGCGAATTTTCCTTGATAAATTATTTTATTAGCCTTCTCGATTTGTTTTTCAGTTACAAGAAATTTATTTTGGGCTATTAATGTTTCGGGTTCAAATAAATACTTTTTATTTGGTTCAGTTACAGGTGGAGATAGTTCTGAACTGTTTCATTTAGTCATCTTGACAGCAGGGGTTCTTGAAGCTGATGGGTATGATTAGCGATCAGAATGTACTTAATTTATGATATACGTTAAAATAGGAATACAAAGTTTACCAGAGGTTGAGGCGGATAACCTCGTGGTTGTCACTCTCGATAACGTTGCACTTGCACAGTCTAGCACTTGTTTACGCTTCGAAAGCCAAATAACGAATCCATAATTAAAGTAAATTATATTGAGAATTATATTACTCAATGTAGCCCACGGGCTTCCTGAGCTGGGATCTAAACCTACCGCAGATCAATACAACTTTCTCCTTATTCGTATGTATCATTAGGTCAATGATAGATACTGTTAAGCTGGCCTTGGTGTTACGATGCCTCTCATTGATCTTCGACTCGACCACGTCCCACACATAGTAGTCGAGGGGATTGCAAATAGGGCTAAGGGTGCCTACAAGTTAGCGGACCAGTGGTAATACAAATCGTGTGTAGTCTTCCTTGTTTTGTGGGCTGCAGCGAAGTCTTGCTGGTACTTTCATTCTTATATTCTGGATTGACAACTGTTTCCCGCACGTTTATATAGCTCATATTCAAGCATGCCCCAAAGAAGTGAATCATAACGCGGTTTATGCTGCTCACAAATTCTAGAACGATAACAGAGGAGGAAAGCTTTAGAAGAATCTTGGCAAATTTAACGGTCATATTGACGATTTACCTGCATGTCTCGGATGAAGTTCTTTCCTTCGAAAAAGAATTTTAAAATGCCAGCACTGTCGTGCTTGATTACTTTCAGCAATGCTTCTTTAACTTCCGTCCATCTTGTTGCCAACAGTTGGCAGTTTCTTAGGGCTTAAGACTTATAGTGCAGGTCTTGGTGCACTGTTAGACTGAACATCGACCTCGGTACGCCCGTATCTTTTGCTAGGCCAGTTACGCTCCGCCCAGAATTCTTATCGGTCTTCTCTTTCGATTCGTGGAATTTATCACTTCACTTGCCTTCTCAGCAGTTATCTGTTATGATGGTTAGATTCTTTGTGCTTTGTAGATATGCCATAAACTAGTTTTTTTTTTTGTAGTCAAACCATGCATTAATATCCGTGGGGACTTTTTAAGTGTGAAGGAATTCGAGCATAGCAGCTCTATTTTTCTGTAAAATTCCGGATTAATAAAATTCGATATTGTTAAAATTAGAAACGATAAGCGTTAGTCATGGTAAAAAATAAATGAAATAATATAAAGTAATATCTAATATGTTTTGTTTGAAATTATAAATTAGAAAAATATTAAATTATGATATGTGAGGAGCAACTTATAACAGAGTTAAAAATAAGTGTAAAATAAAACGATTAGAAAAAGCAATGAACTCGGCTCAATTTAAATTGATAACAATCATTACATCTACTGCAAAATGGATCAATCCCATGCAATATGCAATATCATAATTGATATACTCTTTAATTTTCTTCGAAAGAGTAGGTATTGTGCTAAGCTTTTGATTATGTTTTTTTTTTAAATTTTCTTATCAATTTTTTAAGAACAATACAAATTTACTGATTATAATTGAAAGCACGATGATGATTCTGACCCAAGAGCCAATCTGTTTGATAAAATTAACACATGATATGTTTGTTACTATTAAAACGACTAACTGAAAATTAAATTGCAACATTGCATTATCTGTTTAATGTGGTAGGTCTAAAGGGTCGTATTGTTTGATCCTATTGACATTGAGTATGGTGAGAAGGTTTGTTTGGATGGCCTTGTAAACCTACTCTAGACCATAAGTTCAAAGTTCTAATTTTGCCCTTGATAGTGGATATAGCAAGATCACTATAAATGATGTGGTTTGGTATATATAATGGAGCATTGCAGACACCTCGCAATACCTTGGACTGTGAGTATTAAAGATATTGGTGTTATTACCTAAACCTTACAGTTGTGCATCATGTGGTCGCACACCAAATTGATAATTGAGCACGAGCGGGGAAGCCTCGTGATTTAAGCAATCGCACAAGAGGCAACAACTCAGGACAACATTTCTTATTTTGAGAAGGTTGCTGAAGGCGGAAGTGGGATAGAAAATAACCAAGGTATTGCTCATGTTATCTATATTATTTAAAATGAACTATATACTTGATCAGTTTTTATGTCAGGTATTTTTAAACCAAATAACGAAGAAATGGCTATCTGAATATATTGACCCCAACTGGGCGCCTCCCCGGGTGGCGGATAGGGGAATGCCCACCAGATATGTTGGGTACCGGGGAAATAAAATACCCGGGGCGGACCAAAACTAGCATAGGTGACACAGGTGGCAACTTCCAAATAATGGATTTAATGGCTCCTAGATAACCATGACGGGAACCAGGGATGGTGATAACCGATCGGCTGCCGGTATAAGTGGTCACACTCTTGCATGGTCAACAGCTTCGGGTGGAAGAACCAGCAGAGATAGGGCACTCTTTTGCCCTCAGGTTGAAAAAACAGACCTTAAAGACGGAGGAACCAAATTGATGGTCAACGGCGTAAGAATACAGAAGGCAAGTGGAAACCACTGCATTAAAGATCTAAAAAGATATCCTTAGTAAAATTATCATCATTATCATTATCAATATGAATCCGTATAAGAATGATGATAACCAACCTCCGTGAAGGAGAAGGACCATAAGAAGAAGAAGAATATATTGATGCTAAAGAATTGCCAATGCTCTAATAGACGCGCAGAAACTTATAGACGCCTGTGAAGCATACTTTAATAGGTGACAGCTTCAATGAACAGCAGGAGATGCAAACTACTATTGCAGCGAACGAATTATCTACTTGATTAAAATTGTTTGAAATATGTTACCTAACTCTTTCAACACGAAACTTAGTGCTTCGCTACGTCATCATAAGCATTGCTGTCACTTAATAACAAACTCTTTCAGAAAATCGATTTAAGCCAAAAAGATTTTAGTACTGCAACGGAATATTATATAAAGGTTAAATGTAATTACAGGGACACTTTAAAGGTGATTCCTGACAGGAAAAGGAACAAAGAAGTTTATATGGACATATTTAGTGAATCTACCATAATGAATTAAATATTAAATTGCACGACACCATGCCAGTTTTGTCTGACAAATTTAAAGTAATCGTTTGAAGTGACTTTTATGAGTTTTCTTTAATGTATGGATTGACTCATCCCTTTAAATATTCCGGACAGTAACTGAATAGTGTCACAGACTGCAATGATACGTTGTATAAGAATCTGCGTCTCAAGAATTGATTCAGCTTTTACAACGTTTTCTAGTTGACCCCACAAATAAGAGAGCTTAAGATACACTAGGCCACTGAGGATTGTGAAGAAATGATTGATTCAATTAGGTAGTTACCAACCTGGTTGATCCACAGTTGACTATATTGATGGGATGCGGTCCCTATTAAAGGTTGTTTCATATATAAAAAGGTGTCACGATAGATCTTATAATGTTAATGGTCTGTTGCAAAAACCAGGCACAGAAACATTGGAAGAATTGGAAGAAAATCCGATCACGATAGACTCCGTCATTATACTGAGGGCGATTTGCTTAGAGTTTGTGATGCAGTTGCTCTTAATGCTCTTTTAAGATAGGCGTATGAACATGACGCACCTGTCTTCTGTCTTTATTTTTACCTGTAAATGCCTTATCTGAGATAAATAACTATGTTTATAGGAATTGTTTGTTTTCCTCCTTATAAGAAATGACATCTTGAAGGTGGTGACTTCCATAGTTAACATTCACATTAAAATTATTGGCGAGAAATACAGGAATTAATAGCCCAGAAGAATGTTTTATATAGATTAAATATTTTCTTTATTTTAAGTTTGTTTGTTGGTATCTTCTTTATTTGCTTTTTTGAATAACTATGTTCTTTCTCATTTCGATACTTTTAAAACAGTCAAAAATTAGAAATTTCAATTTGTTAACTATAGCATTTTCTTATTAATATACGAGAAAAGTCAAAAACTATCAGCATTATTTTTTTATTTATTTATACAAATATAAGGGTTGAACAAGTACGTCATTTCTACATAGTTTTCTCCATTTTCGATGCATTAGGTCCAATGATCCACAATCTTGCATATTTTCTCCAAGGTTTTCGGTTGGTTTCCTAACCACCTATACACCGTTTTCCGCACTTCTTTATCCGTAGAAAATCGACGACCTCGCAAAGCATCTTTGAGCGCTCCAAAAGATGAGAATTAGAAGAGGAGAGATTTGGACTATAGGAGAGATGTTCCAGCACCCTAAAGCCCAAATGGGTAATAGTTTTGTCGATTATATGTAGGCATGCAACAACAACATTTTCTTCTACAATAGATATTGTGGTCTGGTGCAAATTGATGTCTTAAAATTTTTGGTTGGCAAAATACTATTGATTGTGCTCCACTTTTCCATGTAGTCTCCAGTCTAGGGCGTTGTGAGTTCCAAAAAACGGCTGACACTACTTTTTCTGCGGAATATTGAGTCTTAAATTTCTTCCTCGTTGGCGATCTTGCTTTTGGGTCTTATAGTGATAGAGTCTTCTGCTTTGGCGCATCTTAACATGTTTGCGCTTATTCTCTGTGGTGAGCTCTCTCGCTATCTCGCACAAAATGTATGGAAGTTGAGCTCGTAGATGATTTGATAAGTAGAACTATGACTAATTTCCAAGAATACGTTACATTGTTGCCGGTTTGACAGTACCATTCCTCGAACTTGCTGATTTTTTTTGACAGTGATGGACATCACTCTTGTACGGACACTTTCAAACTTCTTGAACCAACTATACACACTTTTACGTGGAGGAACACTGTCTTTGTGTTGTGTTGTAAGTTTTCAATAAATTTCAGCTTCTGGTACACCTCCGACCAGATAAATCGGGTCACTAGTCCTGTTTTAAGTTAATGCAAATATCTAGCGCAGCAGCCATGTTCACGCTAAAACAGAAACACGAAAAACTACGCTGTTACAAGTCAAACTTTATTACATTAGTATCAACTCTAAGAAGTCATTCACAGAAGGCAATATGACAAACCTATGGCAAAAGTGCGGATAATTTTTGATTTTTCTGCATACATATAGAATGGGTGACTGTAGAGGTGTGTCATACTTTTTTGTTTCAAGTATATATAGAGATTTGTGCTTATTATGATAATAATAAAAAATATAACTTTAACAGTGTACGATAATTTTAAGAACTTTGTTATTAGTACTTACTTAACATTAAGTCGCTCTTTTTTATCTTAACAAAAACACACTGTACATTCAGCCTTGATATTAAACGAATATTTTATAAACGTAATTAAGTTCAATATTTAAATCAGAATTTATCATTTACATGCAACGAATAAACAAAAGTCATTTGTCAATTCTTATTATCAATGAAACTTTCATGAGCAGATTCTTTATTAAATGATCCTTCGAGCTAAACCTCTTAATGTAATCTGAGTAGCGTCTAACACACTATCAAAATTTATTGTTTGTCATATATACACATGTAAGCCGTATATTTATTTGTTTATGCTGAGGGAAACCAATACTCATCTGTAGAACTCGCACCAGTGACAAATTCTGAATCATGCGGTTGCGAATTTTCCAGCCAAGAATTAGGCCAAGCGAGGTGGCGAGCCAGCAAGGAGTGCTAATTCGCAATTTACTTTCAATCAGGTGAAGGTGCAAGAAAATGGAGTTCCGAAGTATCTGCAGCGCAGTTTATGCTTTCGACTATTCCTGGAAGCGCCGCGGATCCGCTAAGCAATGCTTTCTCCCATGCTTGCGGTGGCCACAAAAGGCTTCTAATGCTTTTGAAGTTCAAAGGGCGCCGTAAAAATGAACGCAAAGATTGCAAGAATGCCGATGAAAGGCACTGCCCGTAATACACCAACTTCATTGCAACGAGTGGGTAAATTGTTTTGCTGCGAGAGTGAATGGATAGTTTAATACACATTTGTTTGGTTACAATAACGATTTATTTTTCACGAATACGTACGATTCTTGGGTAGAGTTAATTAACTAAACAATGTAATGTTTATAGAGCAATATTTATTTTGTATTAATTTACGGGGGAAAGTGAACAATTAAGATTATATATGGTTATTAGAAAAAGTCATGTGTTTACTTGAAAACAATTTTTACATCTAATCGGCAGAATATTCGCTATGATGTAGACAAAATCATATTGATCTTGCTATGTTATCTATGATTATTGTCAACGTCAATCATATTCACTAGCTGAATTAGTGCTTCCGTTATTACTTTATCAGCAAGTTTTGAAAGAATTTATCGACTTAGTTAAGCACCACTTTATACAGTAGATACTTCTATGATAAATAATAGTGGTACGGTTTTAACAACTTGCATGAGAGCACAGCCTGCGAATCGAGAGGATGAGGCTTCCTCTGCTTGGTTATTGCGCACCATCTCTGATCACCGCAGCTTAGACGACCGCCATTATTACTTCTTGTTCGAAGTGAATCCAGGTATTCAATTATTTTCAGTGACTGAATGAACCCGGAATGTCCGCACCGTAGCAACAACCTGTTTCAACCACGCGGCCACGTCGGCACAGTTTATCATAAATAGAAACAATTTTTTTATATTCCTTACAGAATATTTTATAATTGTATATATACGTACGAAAAAAATTAAATGAATTTGTGTGTGCTGCTACCTAATTATTTCCGGATATCCAAATTGAGTATTGTCACTGTGTTTTCACTTAGACAATATGTAGACAGTGCCAGAAGAATTGAAAAGGGAGCTAAATCTAAGTGACAGTAAGAACAAAGTCCAATAAATCAATACTATTTTGTAACCTTATACAAACCTTTTTAAAGTACTCTCACCTAATGTTGAGAGAGTGAAACGTTTTGAGTACCTAGAGGTAACAGTTACTTGCAATAATGAAGAGAGCAAGGAATTAAAAAAAGAATGAATAAGGAGACCAATGCAATGGGCTTATTAAACAGAATGCTAAAGCCAAAGGAATCTCTAGAGGATCGAAAATGAGGTTATCCAGGACAGTAGTGTACGGATGCAAGGCATGGGTATTAACAAAGAAGAATCAAATGAAATAAGAAGTATAGGAGGGAAGGCGCTAAGGAGAATATTAGAATGAACAAAATCATTAAAGTAATTAATACAAAGAGTAAAATTCGTTTAGAACGTAAAACAAAAATCATCTAATTAAAAATTCATTAATCAACATTAGATATCTAATCAAAGAGAACTTGACGGTTAGGCATAAATACTCATAAAACGTGTAACCAATTTGAATTTGGAAGATAAAGATCTGTGAATAGGCATAAGAAAAGTATTAAGACAAAAGAAGAAGAATTGCCCAAATACACCCAACACATAGAAAAACTGCTTCCAATATGTCTGCAAATTGTAAAACGATACTACCTTAGGCAAGTAGAGCAGACAGTTCGTAATCTCGTACCTCCCAGGAAATTATCCGCACAGATTCTATGCGGGGGGAGACAAGGACAAAGACTGACATGTAAAGAACCTATAAGATATCACACAACCAAAAATTAACAAACAGAGAATATGATGAAGGAAAAGAACAATAACCATAGGATCTTGGAATATACAAGATCATAAGTTACCGAAGAGATCGAAATGTTAAAGTTATACATGGTAATCCTCAGTGAAACTAAAAGAGAAGTATAGACGAAGAAAAATTGATAAGTATTACTATACTTGGAGTAAAATACCTAAGTTCAAACATACCAAAAGTGGTGTGTTCATATCAACACGGGCATAGAAGAAGTATATTACAACATTAAAATAATATAATGAACTATTAGAGTTGGCATGGAGACTTATGGACAATCGACAACTATTATCGGAGTATATGCAATGAATAATAATGTTGAAAACGAGATGAAAGATGCTTTCTTTGAGAGACTAACATATATTATCCGTGACAGAAATGCCAGAGCATGCCACAGAGAGTTAGTAGAAGCTGTCGTGAGTAATGCTCTTCTATACCGAACAGTCGCGTGGTGAAATAACAGAGGAAGATATTGGAAGAAGCATTACAACGGGCTAAAAATAAGAGGGCATTTGAATCAGAAAGTTTAAGCATGGAACTGCTCAATTTACAGGGAAGATAAAGTTATAAAATATATACAAGAGATACTATCCCGCAGGAATACCTATATAAATTCTATCTATAAAAAGGAGGTAAAAAAATTGTTTTAATTATAGAGGAATAAGTGTAGTCTTATCTATGGTGAGACTTTTTTCGGTGTTATAAAAAGAAAAATATGCTATTTGCGGATGATCAGAACGTATTCGCGCAAGAGGAGAAAGACATGGACTATATGCAAAAAATTGGATGAAGAATTTGAGAAATGGGATTTGAAACATAATTATCAACAAACACTATATAGGTGTGTAGAATGTTTGATAATTTAGCGCAGTTAAGTGACTCGATAAGCAAAACAGGAAATAAAACAAAGCGGAGCTGTGTAAACTATATATTGGGCAAAACTAAAATTAACCACAAAGTAACAATTAAGCAAACAACGAAACTGAGAAAAAACAATACAACTATACTTGAATAACTGCAAAAATGGTGGGCGACAGGTCAGTTGTGCGCTCTCCCGACGCAAGTAATGGTCTCTGGTAACATGGACGGCAGATTTCGGCTTGCTCTTTGTTGGCGGCTTCAATCCTGGGGCACCACGGACGGGGCGGAACGTACAATAGGCAACGACAGCGTGCCAACACAGCGCAGTAGAGCACCTGGGTCGGTTGGCCGACGACTTCAATCTTGGGGCACCACGGACGGGGCGGAACGTACAATAGGCAACGACAGCGTGCAAGCACAGCGAAATAGAGCACCTGGGTCGGCTGGCCGGCGGCTTCAATCTTGGAGCACCACGGACGGGGCGGAACGTACAATAGGAAGCGACAGCGTGCAAGCACAGCGCAATAGAGCACCTGGGTCGGCTGACCGGCGGCTTCAATCTTGGGGCACCACGGACGGGGCGGAACGTACAATAGGCAACGATAGCGTGCCAGCACAGCGCAATAGAGCACTTGGGTCGGCTGGCCGGCGGCTTCGATCATGGGGCACCACGGACGGGGCGGAACGTACAATAGGAAGCGACAGCGTGCAAGCACAGCGCACTAGAGTACCTGGGTCGGCTGGCCGGCGGCTTCAATCCTGGGGCACCACGGACGGGGCGGAACGTACAATAGGAAGCGACAGCGTGCAAGCACAGCGCACTAGAGCACCTGGTCGGCTGGCTCTGCTCCGTCGCTCACGAGGGCTCAAATCGGAATGCCGGGCGGCGCTAAAAAATCCCGTTTTGTTGCGACGAGGGTAGGTTGGCGGACAGTAAAGGTTACCGTAGAGATGGGACACGGGTTTAGAGATGAGTACTAAACGGTGTGTAAGCAGAGAAACAAAGGATGTCAGAATAAAGGATGAAGAGACCGAAATCCATACAGTATTCAAATATTTGAGCTCGCCTCTAAATTTAGTAAGTACATGCAAGAGGGACCAACAAAAATTATTATGAAGAAGAATCAACAAAAGCATTGCACGGAATGATGTGGAATAAGAATATCAGCTAAGAAGCCAATTCTTCATAATTTGGTAAAACACATAGTACGGTGTGGAGGAGAGATGAGGATAAGAAATAAAAATTAATTAAACCAGAATTTAATTAGATTTTGTGACAAGATATCTACAAGTTATAAGACGTGACGAGCTTAGAACCGAGGAAATTTTGAAAAGAACGGAAACATTAGAAATTAAGGCTCTTTAATGGTATAGACATGTGAAATGCATACTAGATGATAGATGACCAAAGAAATTGAAGCGATTTTTCTTGGAAGGCTTATAAAAACAGCTATGGAGCAAACTATGGTTTGCAGAAACCAGATTGGAAGAACAGACATATATAGAAACAGCAAATAGCAAATATTTTCAGATAGAAATTGAAGAAGAATATTAATTTGATAAAGATTTGTAAAAATAGAATAAAATATTAAAAACACGAAATTCGATTTAAGATACTAGAAGAGTTTTACAAAATGGCGTAATTTTATGTACGCAGTTTGATTGTGAATGTGTTTTTGGAAAAAATAGCTCTAGCATCGAGAAATAATAGTGTTTATCATATGGCTGTATTTAGGTAATATTGGGAGTTCTAGAAAGGGAGTTTATAAGACGTCCATTTTTGTTTAACGCGAAGAACAATGTCATTGCCGTCGAGAAGATCCTCGAGTCTGACGAGAATTTGACCTGTTGCTAATAGAAGAGCTCTTTAACATTTCTCTATTCGGCATTTTTATGTGGCAACCTTCAAAGAAAAGGTTTTTTGCTTTTGGATTCTTTTAAAATCCTTTATTTAAGGATGCGTTTTGGATGCCCAATAAGTTTGAAAAGAGAACATTTTGCTATATTACTTGCATTGTAACAAATGAGGAAGCCGTGCTTTATTTTTATGATGTGCCCATTCAAGCTCCAGAGTTTTATAATGATGAGGAGCTTCTAATAAGTGCACATGGATTTATAAAAAAACGCGGAAGAATTGGTTTGAAAGATGTACAAGTATATGGTATATTAGATGTGAAGGCTTTCACGACCGGTGTTATGGTGCATCGTTTGGTTCGTTCTCGGGTTATAAGGCCTTATGGTATATTTTTAAATATAATGAGAATTATGTGCGTATTACAAAACTTATGTACTCGAAAAAACCCGTTAGAGATAATCTTACACCGATTTTCTTTATACAAGCGTGGAGGTTTTTAAAGTTTCTTATTTTTTTTTCTTCCGCCATACCTTATTTGGTGTCGGATGTTCTACCACGGCTATACTTATTGTTATGTTTCTTTTAAAAGTCATGAAAAACGAAACAAAGACGAACAAAAGTAATTGACTTCTAATAAAAATATTTTAATGCGCAAAAGGCAAGAAGATAAGAAAAATTCGAGGAATGGGGTTTAGGTTTGGGTCTCTAATCCGATGATGAGGATATATGTACATGTCAACCACTACTAAATCTTGATGAGAGTAACAAAAATATCTGAATATGTCTTTTGCAAAGAAAGAACAAAATAATATCCCCAATAGATCTGTTCTTTTGGGCTATTTAACGAACAGGGTTTATGTCAACAAACTTGATATGATTTTAGGGCTGACGTGTACTTGGTAATATAGAGCCGCATTATGGAAAATATAGCGTTATAGAAAATTTTGTTAGAAGAATGGTCGCATGTCAGCGGAGTCATACAGGGCATTTGGTCAACATAACATTTCATACGTAACTGCTAAGTTTATACTTTACAGTAATAATAATAATATGTGAATTGTTCCAATATTTTGTGTTTTATATAAGAAAAACATCCTTGCGCCCAAGTCGCTGAACATGCCAGATTAAATGCAATATATACTACGAGATGACCATTGAAGAGCTTTGTTGTGTAACTTTTGAGCTTGTAAAAGGATGTGGGCCACTGCACAACTTCTATAAGGAGCAAGGCTTACTGGCAAGAATTAGACTGCTGGATTTCTGCGAAGACATAGTAGCATAAGTCATTTACAACAGTCACCTTTGTTTGTGGTTTATAATTTTGCAAAAGATAACTGGATAGTATTTCTATCTCTTTCACCGCACAAGTCCCACCATCTGCACCTTTTGGGTCCTCTAAACAAGCATATTATCAAGAGCGCGGTTTTTATGAAGAAGTATCCATGCAGAAGGATCTTAAAAGAAGATATACTCAGGTTGTCAATGTGTGCAAACCAGAATCCAGCTCCAAGGCTAAAATTTACCCTTCAAACCCAATAACTTCAAATGCAAGTTTTATACTGAGTCAATTCTACGATCTTTATCGTTCTTCCGTCCGAGGCGAACTTTTCAACAGCAAGAGATCAATTAAAGATTTTGCAAGTTATATAGTTCTTTCCACTTTTCCCTGTTGTTCAATTCCCAATACAACCCAGTAACCAGATACTTCTAAAGTTAATTAAAATTACCGTAAGGTTGAGCTTTAGTTAAGGATTGAGTGAGAGCAGGTCCAAACAATAAAAACACAAAGGATTACGTGAAGTTACTACTTGCCTAGGCATAAAACCTCTCGCGATTTGAGAGGAAAGCCGGGGCAAGAGTAGGATTTATTGGTAGTTGTAAAACTTAAACTAAATACAAAACTTATAATAAAAGAACAATAATAAATGAAATACAAACCAAAGGTGTCGCAATGCCGCAGAGGCGCGAACGCAATTACGCTAAGCCGCAAGGTACGTATTCGCACGTAACGAGAGCTCTCTTACTGGACGTGTGTGTGCGTCGCACCGTCTATCCCGCACGGTCACCGCACCGCCTGGGGAGATGACCAGCGAGACGGTCATGGCCGCTGAGGGCTCGGGAGCCCTGAATGGTCAAGGACCCCAATTGCCCAAACGTGTCTCGACACTCGGGCGTCCAACGTTTGGGCCACGGGCAACACGTGGTTGCCGCGAAGCGCTACGCCGCGGAAGAGTCACGTTCGCTCCGTGACTCCTTCCCCAAGGCACACACACAGCCGCCCTTACAACACAAGAGGACGCATACACAACAAGCGTCACGAATCCGCACAGAACGATGTCCTTGCCATGCCGTCCCCTTTTCCTTGAAAGCAGCGTACTTGCGAAACGTCTTGAAGGCTCGACGGACTCGAGTCAAGTCTGGCGCTGACTCTGTAGCGCGCGCTCCTAATTCTCGCTAAGACCCAGCGGCGGCGCATCCGAGAGAGGGGACCAGCGCTTCTAATTCAGTGGTGGCGCTAAGTTAAATATCTTTTGTAAAAGCGCCCGGGCACCCGGTAGTAAAACGCTCGAACACCTGTTGTGTCAGGATCTTCAGGAAAAAAGCCAAAGCGCCACTCTACAATTTTAATTGCTACACCACGCAAAGAAATATTGGAATAAGAAGATGATTGCAAACATCAACAAAGCGAACAAGGAGAAAAATGTAAAAATAGTAAAAAACGAAAACAGAGGGATAAATCTGAAAGCATTAAAGAGGGAAATTAAAGGTCTAAACGCAAAAAAAAACTTTTGACTGAAACCAGATCTTCAGTTTTGAAAATGGACATATGAATTTTAAATCTGACGAGGAGGTAAATTTATCTGATTTTATCGATCCCGGAGAGTAGATATTTGAAATTAACGACGTTTTCTGTAAAGTGGTAAAGTCTGAAAAAGAGGCAAATTAGGGTTTTGTTGTGTTTTGAATTTGTTGTTGACTGGATTCACTCAGTATGCAGCATTGCCGACAGAACACAACGTTTTATTTACGACTAGTTGCTAAATGCACATTTTTCACTGATCATGTCTGTTATGAAGGCAAGTCGCAAGGGTACGTTATATTATTTAGATTTTTATGTTAGTGTTGGTACTATTCCAAATGATCTTGACCATTCCAGCTACTACGAAAACCCGCCCGCTCTGGTAGTTGATAAGCGTCCATTCTATTGGTCACTCTATTCGTTATAATCTTTTTTGTGGAGTTTGTATATTTGTGACAATTGACTGCAATTTCCTGTTGTTCCAGTGTCGTGGTATTTTTATTCTTCCAGACATTGATTTAACAATATTTTATATTTATCATTCAATACTTGATCTTCTTGTGATTTCTTTCAATTTATTTATTTAAATGCTTTCTCTATTTCGTACATTTTATTTTAGTAATATCTGGTAAATTTATATTTGTTACTTTTAGTTCTATGCCTTTGATGTTTGTGTGTATTCTTGCTCTGTAGAATTATTTTACTCTTCTGAGTAAATGACAGAACAGAACTAAAGTAAACTGAGAGTATTAGAAATGGACTTCCTGAGAAGGGCAGCAGGGATATCAAGAATGGAAAGGGTGAAGAAACGAAAGGATAAGGGAAATTACGGGAATCAGCAGTGGCATAGTAGAAGAAACAGAAAGAAGGCAAATGATTTGGTATGGACATGTCCAAAAAATGGTCGAGGGACGAATACCAAAAATGGCTATGAAATGGATACTTCCGGAAAGGAGAAAAAGGGGAGGGCCGAGAAAGAGCTGGAGTGAAGGGATACGAACGGACGGAGAGAAGAAATATACAAGAAAGAGAAGGCAGAACCAGAGCACAATGGAGAAATCTTTTGGAGACCGGAAGGGACAGATATGACCCGTGAAACCGACGAGAGAGAGAGAGAGGATTTATTTTGATCTGTAGTCAAGACGCCGTTTGGATTTCTGAATGATGTAGTTATATTTTTGAATCTGTTTTCCTTTGCCACGATTTTGTTTTTCCCCATTTTTAATTACTTATTCGATTGAAATTTTTTTTATGAAGTTCTATAAAGCTTCTAGGTTTTTCTTAATTTTTGGTAAGTAGTTTGTATTATTGAAAATTTTGATATCTGTGTTTGCCTTTGTCTTTAATTGCTATTTTTTTTATTGTGTTCTTTGATTGCCACTTCTTTCAGTTTTCTCATTAATTATGTTTCGTGTTTTTCTTGTTTCTTATATGATTTTATTTTGCCTTTTATTTATTTTTGTTTTATTATTTTTTATTTTTGGTATTGATGACTATTTTACTTCTCACTAATTTGTGGTCGTTTTCTCTATTTATTTTATTTGGTGTCAACACATATTTGACTATATGTTTATATGGTATCACGCTAGCGCTCTCCTAAAGTTTTTTTAAATTATTTACGTTATATGTGCAACACGCGTTTAGAAACTGTGCGTGAAAAGCAAAGGAATTAAACATTAATGTAGACAGATTGATGCTTTGCAGATGACATCCAACAACCAATAGGTTTTACAGAAATGTCAACAGATATAGATGGAAAAGGAAAAGAAGTCCGGTTGTAAGTTAACAAGTCAAACAAGATAATAATAAATAGCTTAATAGAACAAGGAATCTATATATAGTTGGAGGACGAAACTATAGAAATAGTTGGCAGTTATATTTATCTTGGACAACTTGTTACACTAGTGACAAACGGTCAAATAAAGGAAATAGATAGAAGGATTTGGAAGATGGACAGATATTCTGCCAAGCAAAATTGAATAAAAAACTAAAAACAAAGTTATTCAATAAAAAAAATACTCCCCTAGCAAAAATATGGACGCTAACGGCAAAGAGTATACAAATATTGAGAATAGCACAAAGATCAGCGTGGAGTAAAATGCTGGAAATAACATGCAGATAACATAGAAGACGAAAGGAGAAGATGTATTTGAAAGGCGTTAAAATTAAAATGGTCGTGGATTGGGCACATTACAAGAATATAAGATACTAAATGGACCAAGAAAATAGTGCAATGGAGGTTGAGAACGGGGAAAAGAAACGGAAGAATATCCCTACTCAGGTACACAGACCATACAAAAAGAATATCTGCCAATGTCTAGATATAGGCAGATGATGATAACGTCTGTTAATAGATCTCATCTTATTCAAGCAGAAAATTGAAACGGTAACACGCTTTTTTTGGAACAAGCGTTTTAACAAGTAACTATTTTAGCGCTAATTACCACCATTGAAATCTGTAGGCTAGATAATACGGTCATTAAGGTTTATGAACCCAAGCGAGTGTATATAATTTGAATATATCTCAAACTGCATATGCGATTTATCTTGCATACTTTAATATACAGGTTGTGCCAGGAGGATTTTAACAAAAAAGTTTCAATAAACATGGGTCGAATGCGCAACCCTTAGAGGTTTAGGGAGTGCCTGGTCGTTCTAGCTCTTCCTTCTTCCTTGCGACCGGTCATAACTTTACCCGATACTTTGGTTGCCAAGGATGTTTAGCTTAATTTTTATTGTCAAGACACTGCTTGCCACCATTGAAAATGAAAAATGTGATAATTTAATTTGGGGTTTTCGAATTAATTTGGTTTGAATTTCTTAATTAATTTTGTAAAAATACCAAATCAGTTTTCAAACGCCGAATACGCCGACATAGTTTTCTTGTACGGCTACTGCAACGGTAATTCATCTGCAGCAGCAGAAGCTTACAGGATCAGATACTCGATTTGTTGCTCTTCGTGTTATAAAACAATTCTATCGCTGTTCTTTCTCTCCGCGAAAATTGAATGTCTGCAAGCAGAAAAAGTTATTCGTAGAATAAAGTCGACAGAAGGAATACGGAGGGAAATTGAGGTGGATTCTCCCACCAGAGTAAAGGTTCAATTGGATCAAATGGATTCTATCCCTACTAGATCTAGCCGGTTCATAATTTGCTTTCTACTGATCTACTCCACGACAGTGCTTGTGTGATTGAACACAATTTGATTGATGTAATTTTATTATATGATCAGGTAACTTAGTCTCGGGATGGGACAAACAATTTTCACAACGAACATATATGGGTACTTCAAAATCCACATGGAACTACAAAAAATCACTCTCAGAATCGATTTAGGGTTAGTTGGAAATTCTTTGATTGGACCACACATCTTCGAGGGGAAGTTGAATAGTTTTTAGAAGAAGACTTGCCAAAATTTATTGGAGGAAGTTTCTGTAGTAATTAAAACTAGGATGTGGTACTGCCGAGATGGATTGTTTAAACAATAAATTTACTCGACGATGGATTGGAAGGAATGGCCCCCAAGGTCTTTTGATGTGAATTCTCTGCATTTCTTCTTTTGGTATTGGGAAATTGAGGAGGATTCTCGAACCAAAGTAAGACAAATGTCAGCAGTAAGGGGCCAAAGTGAAAGTTCAATTGTAAAGACCTTATATGAAAATGGATTCTTTCCTACCATGTCTAACCGGTTAAAAATTTGCTTCCCACTGATTTTGCTCCACGACAGCGCTTGGGTGATTGGTTGATTGATATAATTTTATTCTGTGATAAAGCGGGATGAATTGAACACTTCAGAATCCACATGAAACTTCGGAAAATCACATTCAGCAATGATTTACAGTCAATATCTGGGCTGGGTTAGCTGGTAAGGTCTTTATTGGACCACATATCTTTGAGGGAAACCTAAATAGTCAAATACCTCGCCAGATTTTTGAAGACTTGTCAAATTTAATGGGGGAATTTTTTTAGGAATTAGGAGTAAGATGTGGTACCGCCTACACATTATGGCTGAATTGTTACTGATAACAATATGTTTGCTCGACAGATTGGAGGGAATGGACCTGTAAAATGGTCTTCGAACTCCCCTGATCTTAATTATTTCTATTTTTTGTTTTGATATCATTTGAAGTCACTTGTGTATGGTAAAAGCAAGCCTGATTCAAGGGAAATAATTATTGCAAGAATTCGGAAAATTTTCGATATGATTCGTGAATCGATAGAAAACATTAACTGGAGAGAGGATCTACAAGGTTGCATTGCTTTATGTCGAGAAATTGGAGGAGGCTATTTGAACAGTTTTAGTTTATTCTAATTTTAATTTGTCTAATAAATGTGAATTTGCAATGTTATAAATTTATTATTTTAGGTCAGTAATAGCAATGTCATTTTGGACTAATCTTCTAAGTACAGCTCATCTCGTTTCCTTGGCAACGAAAATTACAATGATAATACTTCATACATAGCAATTGGAACTGCAGGACGTAGGCCTCTCTTGAAAGTTTTGCAATTTTACAATTGAAGGGGGATTTGGCACTTAAATGCCACACAGTGGATAGAGTGTATGGAGGATAAGAGTATGTAGATTATAGGTAGGATTAAGGTTGGTGTTAGGAGATAGAGAAGAGTCGAAGTTTGCGTTGGCAGGGTTACTTCCCTGAAGTAGATTTATCCTCGATTAGGATCATAAAGGAGTATCTATCCGCTACCACATAACCATAATACTTAGAGAAAGAATGAAATGTTAGAACGATGGAGTACCCCCTCAAAAACCTCTAATTTGCTTCATCGATATCTCAAAAACGGTTGAGAATTCGACCCATGTTTATTGGAACTTTTTTGCTTCGAATGTTTCAAAGAACCTATTCAAGAAGTCGTGGAGCATCCTCATGGGACGCCTTATATATGATTTTCAAGAAGTTGCACTATTTTATACTTAATGAGTATTATTATCATTATAAGCTAATGCTACTACTTGACGGGTCCAACGGGGATCGAACTCGGTTTTATTGCTTAGAAAGCAACTTTCTTACCCCCACACCATACAGTTAGCAATTCAATGGGTATACGAAACTCAGTTACGTTCGAGTAAGTGCAGTTTACTTTCCAGTGGTTCGAGTAAACACCCATTAGCATGTTAATTCAGTTATTACCAGATAATGCACCGGTTAGCTCGCTTAATTTTAAAATTAATCAGAGGAGAGAGTAAGCAGGTTTTCGCCAGTTTCGAATTAAGCGTAACTTTTACTCAATTAACATGTGCATAAAAATGCCGCGCGTTTTCGTATTTCTGGACGTTTCCTTAATTTGTGCTGCAGCTCTAGAAACTTTGGAAAGGTGCTAAGTCGCGCACTTAAACCGCGACTGGCACCGAAATGGACGCAATAATAGAAAGCAAGTGTGCGCGGCATACACAGCGCTGCTTGTAGCTATAATTTGCATTTTCCGTAGCGAGCAGCCGCGCCTACGTATATGTAAATGTCATTTTTCCGTTGTTAACGCGGCGATCGCATGCGACCGATAGGAAAGTAATTTATTAGCGCGGCCAGCTAAGTTTCCTTCGCGCCCGATTGACCGGAAACAAGGTTGGCAGAGTTCGCGATTCAGTGCGTTTTTGAGCACAATGGAGCGGCAATTAGCGCCGGGAAACTCCGGAAGCGGAGCATCTTGCGCTGGAAGCGGTGAATGGCCTCGCGTTCACGGTGCGCGCAATCTGCGCGTTCATCTCTTCGCGGCAGTGGAAGAGTGGAATGGTCTGCGGCGGCTCGAGAATCCATCCACTTAGTGGCTGGATAATTTAGATATTTTTTAAAGTGCTGCATATCCAGTTAACGGTATTGGATCAGTGAGCAGTGAATGAGCTCCTAAAAGGAGGGCCGATTTCTTCGGCTGTAAATGATTTTGCATTTACAGTTTCAAATATTTAGTTTTCGTCTTTTTCGTTAAGCTGGAGATTTTTTATTATTTTTTGTTTTAATTTTTTTCTTAAATTGCAGTTTTAACATTTATGTTTTGGTAAATGTTCAGTACATTGGCGCACTTCAGGTATTTATTTTAAAGAACTAGTTGTCGAATGATAACGTCCGTTATCACCACTTTCTATAGTTCTTTTGCAACTCTTTGAAGTACGACTCCATAGTAGCAGCCGGTGGAGTGGCAAATACGTGTATCCACTGCTCCCCAAAACCCCCAATTTAAAAATAGAGCTGATAGCAATTAAGGTCAAACTCGATGATCAAAGCAGCATCACAATAACCAGCGCCTACAGACTAACAGTATAACTTTTAAATAGTCGAGGAAGACATCATTAGAGTTTTTGACACGTTCGAACCAACGCCAATCCTTGGCGATCGAAATTCAAAAATACCCTGTGGTATGCTTGATATAAACAAATTTTTCAAAGAGTCATAACCGAATTGAATTCGAACCACCTCCTTGTTTTGGTATCATTTATGAATGCATTAATCATCAAGCAACCCATTCCAAAACTAGTCAATGACAAAATAGACTGGAATACCTTCGAATACCAGATGATATCGACGTAGCTATAAATCATCTCGCCTCAACAATAGAGGAAAAATATTAAACTAGCTAACTTAAGAATGAACACATAGTTGATTTTAGTACAAGGAAAATACTGAATCAAAAAGAAGAACTGCTTCCATTATCTTCCGAAATCAATAATATAACTTAGCAGTCTCCTTTGCCAGTCATCTTGAAAGGAATTTCACTCCTGCAAACACTTGTACGCCTGGTCACAAATTATAAATTACCAATCAAGTAGAAGAAAGAGCATCTATCCCAGACTGTATTCAACCAACTTCGCCTAACAAACTCACTAACATCATACAGAATCCTTCAGACAGAAAATCTCCCAGCCATAACTTAATCACCAATAAAATTCTCAAACACCTTACAAAGAAGACATTAGCCTTACTAAGCTTTACTTCTTACAGATCTGGAAGCACGCACAGATCGTAATGTTTCCAAAACCGGGTAAAAACAAAAAGAAACTAAACAACTATAGACCTATTAGCCTACTGACGTTACTTTCCAACCTCCTCGAAAAAGTAATCCATAGTCGATTACTGAAGCATATTTAAAACCAAAACACAATATCAAAATACCAATTTGCGAGTCACCAGCTTTAAAGAATAAGTGACTTTATCGAACGAGGCTTTAACAAAAAATACACTGTAGCAATCTTCCTCGATGTCGCGGAGGCATTCGACAGGGTATGGATAGAAGGTCTCAAGAAGATAATCTTAGATATTACAATGCCCAAACATCTCAAAGCAAACATACTCTCTTTCCTAGACAATAGAACATTTGCAGTAAAAATCAATACAACCCTGTTCTAAACCACCAAGATTCGAGCCGAGCAGCATCTTGTGGCCGATTCTCTTTAACTTATACATGCCCGGCGCAACAATAGCAACCTTTACAAATGACACCTCTATGTTCACACAAGCCGATAAACTTAATGAAGCAATCATCAAATTACAGACCACAACAGACAAACTTTTAACATGGTTCAAAACCTGGAACATTAGTATAAACCGACAAATGCCCAACCAAAATCTTTACGTTAAGAAGCATCAAAAATCCTCCCTGTATACAAATAGAGAACAATGAAATACCCTGGACCCCAAAGCAGCGCTGTCAAATATCTGGGAATATAGCTCGACATTCGCCTAAGCTGGGGGTATCACATAAATCAGAAGCTTATTCAAAGCTACATTAGGCTAAGACAATTATACCTAGAGATTGACCGCTTTTCCACACTAAAAAGAAATTGCGCAACTACTCTACAAACCCCTAATTCGACCTCTTGCCCTATATGGATCGCCGATCTGACGCAACACCCCAAATATCAACATACTGAAAATACAATGCCTCTAAAACAAGATTCTAAAAATTATAGTCAACGCATCGTGGTACGTTAGAAATACCCAGCTGCACGAACTCGGTATCTTACCCATTGATCAATATTTCGAGAACCGTGTGAAAAATTCATTTCAAACGCGACTGTATGTAGTGGTGCGGTATTCTATGAACTCTTCAAAACAAGCATTTACTTCAGGTTCAGACGAAAACTACCCCAGGACCTAGTTTTAGCAAACCAAAAACATAACAAAATGTCGCACAATGTTATAATGTATAGTCTAAGTTATTAATATGTCACAAAATCTTTTATCTGCGCCATGTATAGCAAACGATTGATGGTCTGGAAATAAATGATACTTATAAAAAGATTGTCAGAATAAATGGGAAAAGGTCGTTTAAAATAATTTTTATATCACAATTTACAATTTAAGGGGATAAAGGTTAGTAAACGGTCTCAAGGGCTGCATAGCACTAAAACTTTGAATCGTGCTCACTGAATTGTCAGCTCTACTAACAAATTCTACTTCCACGTCCTCGTCGTGTTCCTCGGTATGCATGGCATACAATGGATGTACATTATGTAGCAGATGGAAGATGGTGAAAGGCAAATCTCCGGCGCTTCAAAGCTAGAACATATCGGTGAAGGGAATAAACCCCTACAGAAAATTCTGGTCCTTCAGATTGAGGATTGGTGGATTAGGTTAACACGTCCTCGTCGTGTCCCTCGAAATGCGTGGCATACAATGGATGTACATTATGTAGCAGATGTAAGATGGTGAAAGTCTAATCTTCGACTCTTCAAGGCTAGAACCTATCGGTGAAGGGAATAAAGCTGTACATAAAATTCTGGTCCTCCAGGTTGAGGGTTGGTGGATTAGGTTAACAGCCTACCCACCGTAAAAAAATAATTAAGCTCTAAGTACCATCGGAAGACCTCTGACATGGACGGATCAAATGTTGACAACCCACGCGAAAAAAACTGTTAAAAAATCGGAAAAAACGAAATACTAAGACTGGCAACATAGAATATTAAGTCATTAAACAACAGAGACCAAGAAATAGAAAAAGAGAACATGATATCAATATATGCGCTTTACAGGAGACGAAGAAGAAAGGAAAAGGATAGTCACTAATAGGAGCTTATATTTTAATTTACACCTAAAGATACAAGAGCAAAAGAAGGAGTTGCATTTATGATAAAAAAGTTTATAAGAACTGTATAGAGTGTTAGCAGTCTAAACCACAAAGAATAATAATGGTTACAATTAAGACAAATACAAAGAAAATTTATTTTTTTGGAGTATATACGCATCAGAAAACTGCAGGATTTAATTGACAGAATACCAAATAATGGAATAATAATTGTTGTAGGCGACTTCAATGCCGGAATAGGAAACATAAGAAATGAAAACGATGATGTTATGCTAGACTTTTGCATTACAAATAACACATTTTTAAGTATAAAGAGCAATATAAATATACATCTGAAAATACACAAGATCACAGATCTATATGATAAATTACGTACTAACAAATAGAGAAGTACACTCACAACAAATACTGGATGTAAAAACTTTGAGATCACCTAATGTGGGGAGTGATCACTATTTATTATTCTGTAAATTACAAATGAAAATGAAATATCCTGATAAACAACTAATGAAAGAACTGGAAACAAAAATAAACATAGGAACTTTACAAGACGAATCAATCAAAGAAGAAGAATGGAAGAAAAATGAATAGCTAATCCAATAAATGACAAGATAAGGGAAAATATATTAACTGCCGCTCACAAAGTACTCGGAACTAAAACTGCCAATAAAAATAAAAGATGGAGAATCAAGACACCATTGTTTACAAAGGAATTTAAGCAAAAAAGCCATCACAAGAAAAATGCCTATATCAAATATTTGTCAATAAAAATAATGAGGGCTACATAGAATATAAAAAAATAAGAAGGGAGATCCATGAGTTAGCGAGGCAACAAAAAGCAGAGTACTGAGGGAAATTTACGAAATAACTAGAGTCGGATTTCTACGTGCAGCAAAATGTGGAGGTTGATAAGGTGAAATGAAGGAATTGATTGAATACAAACATAAAAAGGAAACATGAACAACAACAAACGAGTTAAATAATAATCTACAAGAATTACCAAACATAACAACAAACGAAGAAACATAATAACAGAAGTGAAAGGGCATTACAAAAAATAAAAAAGGGAAAATTACCAGGCGAAGACCAAATGGTAAATGAAATACTCAAATACGGAGGCAGTAGACTGTTTAAGCAACTTCAAAGACGTATCCAAACAATTGCAAGATTTAACAGAATTCCAGATGAATGGCGAAGAGCAATAATTATACTGATGTTTACGAAAGTTGATACCAAATAATTCAATAACTACAGAGGAATAAATCTGCTGAATACAACACTGAAATTAACAACAAGAATAATAGCAAAGAAAATAAATTAAAGAACTCAATTTCAAGAAGAGCAGCAAGGATTCACAACAGGTCGATCATGTAATGATGCCGTGTTTACAGTAAGACAACTAAAAGAAAAGTTGCTGGAATATAACGGACCAGCATGTATATGCTTAATAGAAACTAAAACGAGTATATATATATATATATAAATAAAAGTCATGTATATATAAAAGTCATGATATTAATAATTAATAAGGCTTTCCATTCTATAAGAATATAGCCACTTCTTTCCGAAGTTTACTAATCCATTTCGTGGGGTGGATTAGTCCCCTTTTTGCTTCGTACGCTTAACTTCTTATAGTTTCTGGTGTGTTTTCGCTTTTTCTACTATTCTTCTCCATTCTACTCTATTACTTGTTTTCTTCTTCCAGTCCTTGACATCCATCTTTTTTAAGTCTTCAGTAACTTCATCGCACCACCTCATCTTTGGCCTCCCCCTTGGTCTATTTGTCTCAGGTTTCCATGTTGTTATTTCTTTAACTATGCTTTGATCTCTTTTTCTCATTATGTGTCCCATCCATCTAATCCTCTGTACTGCCATCACTTTCACTATATCCTCTCCTTTCAATATTTCCCTAAGTTCGTGATTCATATATTGTCGTTTTATCCCGTCTCCTATGTTTTTGAGTCCTGTTATCGACCTTAACACTTTCCTCTCGAAGATTCTTAACTTTTCTTTTTCTGTCTGTGTAGGAACATTACTTCTGCAGCATACAACACTATTGGCCTAATGAGTGTTTTATAGATTGTTATTTTCGTTTGCAACTTTAGCTTTTTAGATTTTAGCATTTCCCGATTAGCATAGAAAGCTCTGTATCCTTTTGTATTCTTTCCTGTATTTCTTCTTTTCTCTCGTTGTTTTGTGTTATTTGAGTTCCCAGATAGTTGAATGCCTTTACTTTTTCAATTTGATAGTTTTCAAACTTGACTGTTGCCCTTGTATCATTTTTTCCTCTCTTGCATTGCATGTATTTCGTTTTGCTTTCATTTATTTCAAGCCCTATCTCCTTTGATTCTTTGCATAGCTTCTTCACTATTTCCGTTAGCTTCTTTGGTGTTCTTGAGATAATAACTACGTCATCAGCATATGCTAAAATTTGTGCTTCCTTGTTTTTTATGCACCCTTGTACGTTTACTTTTCTTATTGCCTCTTCAATCATCAGGTTAAACAAAGTTGCCGACAGTGCATCTCCTTGTCTCACTCCTTTATTGATTTTGAATGTTTCCGTATGTCCATCTTCTGTTTTCACTTTAGCTTTGGAATTTCTCATTGTCATTTTATGCAGCTTCTCAGTTTTCTCAGGATCCCCATATTCCTTAATACTTGTATTAATTTCCTCTCTTGATATTATCAAAGGCCTGTCTGTAATCGATAAATACCATATGGATTTCTATATCGTATTCGTAACATTTCTCCAGTATTTGGAACATTACGTGTAGTGCATCGATGGTAGATCTCCTGGCCTAAATCCCATTTGATAGTCCCTAGTTCTTTTCTGCATAACTCTTCAGCTTACCCTGTATTATTGAGGTGAATACTTTGTAAGTCGTGTTTAATAGAGTTATTCCTCTGTGGTTGTTGCACTGTTGGAGGTCTCCTTTTTTGGTATAGTTATAATTATCCCCATTTCCCATTCCGTCGGCATCTTTTCCTTTCTCCATATCTCCCTTATCAGACTGTGTATTTTCCTTGTAGTTTTTCACCACCATATTTCAGCAGCTCTCCATTTATTTCATCGCTTCCTGGCGTCTTTCCGTTTTGATTTTTTTATCGCTTCCATAGTTTCCTCTAGGGTTGGTTCTTCTACTGTTTCTTCTTCTTCTTCTTCAACTGTCTGTCCTCCTTCTTTTCCTGTTCGTCCTGGTAACTTTCTTCTTTTACTTCATATAGCAATTTTTGGAAATGCTCCTCCATATATCTTTTATCTTGTTTATATCATATTCAATTTTACCTGCTTCATTCCTGAGTCCTCTGTTTTACATGTGTTCCTCTTGTTTTGCCTCTTCATTTGTTTATAAAACTCTTTTGTATTGTTATTTTTGTAATTACCCTCTATTTCTTCCATCTTTTTCTGCACCCATTCATTTCTTTTTGTCTACATGTCATCTGTGCTTCCCTTTTACATTCTTTATAATGATCCATGTCTTCTTCTTTTTAGTTCTTATCCACTTATTCCTGGCTTTATTTTTCTCATTTATCTTTTCTTGACACTCATCGTCATACCACTCTTTTTTATCTTGTTTTCCTTGTACCCGATAGTTTTGTTACACGTTTTAAGATTATATCCTTAATTTGTTTCCATTCATTTTCTATATCCGTATTCCTTTGAGGTTTTCTACCTCTTTGTTTGTTTCCTTTATATATTCCTTTCTTCCGTTTTCGGTATATAACTTCTTATGTTCCATCTCTTACATACTTTGCTCCTTTGGTTATTTCGATATTCCTGTTTTACTTTTGCAATAACTAGGTAATGATCGGTGTCTGCATTCGCACCCTATATGTTCTAACATCTGATATTATGCTACTTTGTTTCTTCTTTATTAGGACATGGTCTATCTGCGTTCCTTTTGTTGCTCCTGGTGGCATCCATGTTTCTTTATGTATTCTTTTATGTTTGTACTTAGTACTACTAATAACCATATTTGTTTTGCCATGAAATTACAGATTTTGCTTCCGTTGTCGTTTGTTCTTTCATGGATGGTGTATTTTCCTGCTACTTCTTTTATGTAGTTTTCTTTCCCAATTTGTGCATTCATATCCCTAGTATTATCAGTATGTCCTGTTTCGGTGTTTTTCGTATTCTGCTTCTAAGTCGCTGTAGAATTTGTCTTTTCCTCCTGATCATCTGCTTCTGTGGGTGCGTAGGCGCATATTACAGATACATTTACGACTTTTCCTTCCACTCTTACACTGCATATTCTTTCATTAATCGGTTTGAATGCTATGATTTTAGTTTTCTATCTATTATAAATGCTGTTCCTTTGTGCCCTCGTTTTTCCCCGGAATATAACAATTTAAAATCTTTCTTATTTATTTCCCTTGTCCTTCCCATCTTATCTCCTGCAGTGCGGATATGCTCACTCTATATTTTATTAGTTCCTGGCTATCTCCATCATTTTACCCGGTGTTAGCATCGTTTTTATATTCCATGTTGCTATTCTAAACACTTTACTTTTAATTTCCTTTTATTAATATTTTATTGTTATTGATTGTGTTTTGTTTTACTTCTTTTCGATTTTCACTCGTGTCCGTTTCCATTGCCTTGTTCGTTTTATTTTCCAATTTTCCTGGTTTTTCATCAGTTTTTGGATTAGCATTACTTCTTTCACGCCCTTTGTCTTCTTTTACATATTTTATGCTTCTCTCATTTTATCCCATTGGTATACCTGGTTGTTTATTATTATTTTCTGATAGCCAATTTTACTTTATTTCCGATCCTTTTTCTTCTTTAGCTGCTTCTATTATTTCGCCTTGAATCATTCTTTCAGTTTTCGTTAAATCATTTTCTATATAGATTTTTTCCCTGCTAGTTTATTTTTACTTCTCATTATCATCCTTTTTGTTCGAACGATTCGATTCGTGCTACTACGCATTTTCTTTCAGGAATTTTTCCTACTTTATAGGCTTCGATTACCTTCGCTTGCACTTTTATTTCATTATACAAAAACTGTTCTATCTTTTCTTCAATTTTCACCTCATCTACTTTCAGCCCTTTTATTATAATGTTGTTTTTCTCTTGTTTTGGTCTTGTTTTCGATTATTTCTTCCACTTTTTCAATTCTATTCATTAACTGTTGTTTTCCTGTTCCCATTTGACCTCTTTTCTTTTAATTGCTTTACTTCATCTTTTAATTTCTTTAACTCGTCTTTATTTTTTTGGAATTCCTCTTTCATCTCTTTTCTCATTTCTTTAATCTCTTGTAATATTAGTTCCTCATTACTTTTAGTCTTCGTCTTCGGTGAACGCATGGTTTTTTTACTTTTTGTATATATCTCCTGCTCATCTTCGTCACTTCCGTACTGCCTTCTTCTTTTATTGCTTTCATCCGTTGTTTCTGATTCGCTCATTTTCCTGTGCTCGTTCTTCCCTTTCTTCCTTTTTCTGTGCTTTTAATGTTCCACCCGTTCGCGTCGAGTCAGCGTTCCAGTCTACCCGTCGAAAACCTGACTCGTATCGGCGTTTCGCTTCTATATTTACTGCTGTTTATTTAATACCGCACACCACGCTTTCACTTAAGTTAATGAGTTCATTAATTTTTTGACACTATTTTATCACATATATCAGTTCACTACTTTTTTTTTTGATATCGGTTCTGACTGAATTCTGTTAATACGCTCCTGTTCGTTGTTTATTACCGCTCTTGACCGTGAGCAACCAGCTGTGCTCTTATCTGTCACTTTGCACTTTCTTTATCGCCGCGCCGTTTCCGAAATTTCGGTTTATTAATTCTTATTTTCTAGTCCTACCTTCAATTTACTGATTTTTCGCTTCCTGCCCACTTGTTATATTTCATTTACACATCACATTAAATTATTATTCACTGATTTCTCGTAAATATGATTTTATTTTGTACCACTTATCTGCAGCTTGTTTGTTGTTGCCTCCCAGGACCGGACCCCCAAAAGTCATGATATATACATGTGAAATAAGATCTGTCGAAATTCACTAGCACAACACAAAGACTTATTAATAAAACATTAAGGGATAGAGTAAGGAGTGAAGATATAAAGAGCATATGTAAGATAGATAGTGTTAATAATCGGATAAAAGGAAGAAAAACAGAATAGAATACACATGTAGAAAGAATGGCAAATGACAAAGTGGTGAGAGTATCAACAGACAAATCGCCAGTCGGTAGAAGACTGATAGGACGCCCCAGAAAACGATGGTGCGATGATCTAAATTAGAGGATGACCGACAAAGGCACAAGCAGTTCTGCCTATTTATGAGATGGGAAGAGAAGAAAAAATTGCAAGTTTAAAGGACTGTAACAAAAGGTGTCAGGATTTCATATAAGGGATGAAATCAGGTTCCTGAGTGATCTAAAACATTTTGGTATTAGAGCCATTTTTATAAAATAACTGCTTTGAGTGCTTCAAGGTACTAAACAATTACCTATTTTTTAAAATATAGTTTTGAATTGTTTAATTTTGGATTAATTTTATTTTGATTATCTTTTTTGTAACTTTATTTCTTTATTAATTTTCCCCACTTTTAAGAAAATCCATGTTATACTTCGTATCTTTAATTTTTATTATCCTTGTTATTAAAGTTTTCTCCTTTATTTTTAGTACTGCTAAAATGGTCTCAATATTTGTCTTTCTAAAGGTTCTTATAATTATGACTATTTTTGTGTTGCTCTTTCACTAAAAAGTGACCAATCTGGTTAGTATGTCAGTTATTTGGCGATTTTCAAGTGTCTTTATGTTAATCTTTATGCTCATAAAATGTCTTTATAATTCGTAGTTGTGTTTAGTGGCAACTGCTATCAAATATTCCCCGTTTTCATTACTTTTAAAATGTAAGCTAAATGCTTCTATCGTTGATTTATAGATTTGTTTGTTCTTATCTTTGCGTTAAAATCTCCCAAGACTGTTTCTAAATTATACAAAGGATTTTGTAAAATAAATTTTCTAATTCCTTGTAAAATGCAGTTTTTCTTTATTATCCTTGGCCTCTGTAGGTGCGTGAGAATTTACTAAATTGATTTTTATACGTAGTAGAAACTACTAAACTAAATAGAAATTTATATGTAACGGAGAATGATCGAGACTACCTCAAATTTCATTATCTAATTTTTCCATCCCCTGTGAAGCATAAAGCCGACCCCAAATATAGATTTCTTGCATCCACCCGCAAGCAAAATGTAATCGCCTATTTCCTATTGTACTACCCCCTTTATTGCAAAAATATATATATTTATTTGTTTTAACTCTTCACTTAGTTGTTTAAGTTTACCCTCTTCATTTGTTTCTCGAACATTTCATGTTGCTGTTTTTATTATACTGCTTTTCCGTTTATTTTTTAAAATCATTTCTGTGCCCATTATATTTGTCGTTCCTTTTTTCTGTCCGTATCTTTCTTTCCTAGTTTTTTACTCTAGTAGTTTTTGTCGTTTTTCTTAACTGCGTCACTATTGGGCCTTCTGTATAGGATCTTTCGCTGACTAATCTTTTGATTATTATACTATTTCAGGACTGCTAATAACAGGACGTTTTTGCTGAGCAACTTCAGTGAGGCTCACAGGACATTCGTGCCTCGGTTTGTGATTGTTTTAGCAAGTTCCTTGAAGTGGAAAAATGGCATACGTTTACCATAAATCATATATATATATATATATATATATATATATATATATATATATATATATATATATATATATACAGGATCTTCACAGCTGACGCTGTCTTCCTTCACTCAACCGTTTCTTCCACTCCTTCTTGTCTTCCCAATCTCCGTCTGCTAGCCCTCTTCTTTCCATGGCTTCGTCCACCTCATCTCTGAAAGATCTTCGGGGTCTTCCTCTCTTTCGTTTTCCTGGAGGACTCCATTCTGTTATTTTCTTTATCCATCGGTTATTGTCCGTCCTTCTAACATGGCCGTACCATATTAATTTCTTTTCCTCGATGTAAGTCAGTGTGTCTTTTTCTACATTCATTCTCCTCTCTATTTATGTATTTCTAATTCTGTCCAGTCGTGTCACCTGGCAGCACCTTCTCCAAAATTCCATTTCTGTGGCTTTTATTTTTCCTCTATTTTTCTTATTAATTATCTAGTTTTCTGCCCCATATGTCATGATACTTCTGATAATTGTGTTATATATTCTGTGTTTTGTATTTTTTGTAATGTGTGTGTTCCATAGAATGGGATGTAGTTGTCTGATACTTATTCTAGTTTGTCCTAACCTGTTCTTTATTTCTTCTTCTGTAGATGTATTTTTTGATATAGTAAAGCTGAGGTATTTGAACTTATTTTTCCCTCTTATTTCTACATTGTCATCTATTTCTAAGTTTTTTACCTCTTCTTCTGTAATCGCTAAATATTCTGTCTTGTCGAAGTTTATTTCCATACCGGCCTTAGTGTACTCGTCTTTTAGTTTTCGTTGCATATAACTCAGGTCCTCTTCATCTTCGGCTATTACCACTTGGTCATCTGCGTAGCTTAGTGTATAAACATGTTCATTGCGCACTGGTATCCCCATTCCCTCACATTTCCTTTTCCAATTAATTAAGGTATCTTCTAAGAATATCTTGAATAGGGTTGGAGATGTGCAGCATCCTTGTAGGAGCCCTTTTGTTGTCTTAAAGTAATTACTGATCGTCTGCCCCACTTTCACTGCCACTTGGTTGTTTCCATAAAGTTGCTGTATTGCCCTGGTTAGACTTTTGTTGATCCCTATATTACTCATCGCTTCCCACAGTTTTTTTTTGGGAACCGAGTCGTACGCTTTTCTGAGGTCTATGAAGGCCAAGTGAATGTCCCTGTTTTTCGCTCTTTTTTTCGCTATAAGATAGTATATATGTTGTCTATACAGGATTTTCCGGCTGTGAATCCTGTTTGGTCTTCTCCTATTTTTCCATGAATATTGTCTTCTATTTTGTTTTTTACTATTTTTGCATAAATTCTTCCCATTAGAGAGATCACACTAATGCCTCTATAGTTGTCACATATTCTGCGATTACCTTTTTTAAATATCGACGTTATATACGCTTTTGTCCATTCATTCGGTAGTACATCCCCATTTAGTGCTTTACGAAACATATGTTGCATCATGCGTAGTAATTTCGGGGTTCCATATTTTACCATTTCGGGTACTATTCCTCCCGGTCCTCCTGATTTTCTATTTTTTAATGATTGTGTGGCCTTTTTGACTTCTCCAATTGTTATTTCTACTTCTTCGTGTTCTATTTGCTCATTTTGTTTATTTTCTATTGTTTGTCCTTTAAACTCTTCTCTATTTTCTATTAGCAGGTCCTGGTAGTATTGCTCCCATTTTTCTTGTTGTATGAACGGTATGTATGCCTTTTCTTTTGAATTTGTTCTTAACGTTTTTAGTATTCGCCATGCTTCTGAACTCTTTGTTCCCCCTATGTATTGGTCAATGTTTGTGCACATGGTTTTCCACTGATCATTCTTTTCTCTTGTTACTTATCGTTTTACCTCTTTGTTCTTCTCTTTGTACTTTTGTTGATCTTCTTGCGTTTTGGTGCTTAGCCACCTATTATATTGTTCTTTCTTTTCCTGGATACTTTTTAGAGTATTTTCACCAAGGATTATCTTGTGATTATTGTTCTTTTTTATTCTGACTCCCAGTACCTCCCGAACTGTTTCTTTTATACTAGTTTTTATATGTTCGTACATGTCTGTTATATTATCAAATGTGAATTCATTTAGTTTCTGATCCAATTTTCTTTGGTAGAGTTCTCTTATTTTTTCGTCTTGTAGCTGGTGTACGCTATCAGGAGATGCTAAAAATCTTTTGTTTTTAATGAAACCAAAGATTTCAATTTAAATGGTGTCACACAACATGTGAAATACTCATTTTACTTTAATTTTGTGGACTTGCAAAAGGGTGACATCGGTTGACCAACGGCATTTTGCGATTTAGCTCCATTAGATTTTTTCTCTGGGTCTATTTGAAGGACAGGAGTTCTTTGTCGACAAACCGGCTACGATTCCAGGAATAAAAGAGAACATCAGATGTGTAATTGCTAAAATAGAGCCGGATGTTTGGGAAATCATTATGACAAACTTTGCTAAATGATGCAAAAAATTAATATGCGTTAGATGAGGTATTATGTGTTGTGACATAAATTCGTGCATGGAATTCAAGGGAGATGATTGCTTTATGTCAGATTTGTTTGTTTTTTCAGAATTGGGATTAGAATTAGAATTAGGATTTGCCACTTAGTTATATCCCTTACATTTAAAAAAATAGTTGCCATTACTTATGCCCCAACCCTCGCATTTATTTTTAATGTTGTTTAATTGCTGGTTTGACTGGTTGATAATACTATTATTTACAATTAAACTATTTAAATGGTTAAATTATAGTTAACTGCATTTTAAAATCTAAAGATTATTAATACATTATATAAATATGTTAAAGGAACGTCATAATAACTGTGATCACCGATATTGCTCGAAAATAATATGCTTCCGGTCGTCTTAACGTCCATGTTTGCATTTAAAGATAAAGTTTTAATGTTAATAACCTCGAAGTCGAGATTTCACATTCTAATGATAAAAAAAAGACTTTACTACTTAAAACTTATTAATTAATTAATATTAAAAATTAATTAATTAAGGGACGTGTGTGATTGCTATTAATAATTAATTTGTCTTTTAATTTGAGTAATTTTGAAACACATTAAATAAAATTCTTGTTACTAGATGTCAAGAATTATTAGGCCAAACGGCATTTTACTTTGACATCAAGTACAATAGCGCTGGCTTCTTCAGATTTTTTTTGGACGAAGAGAACTTCATCTAGGACACAAAGCCAAACCGCAAAAATAACTCTGAAGTGTCTGTCGTTATGCATACAAAACTTGCCTCTGTGATGGTGCCGAGACTTGCAAATAGAAAAGTGGTTATAAGGCCCCACTTCTTTGAGGAAGGAGATAGTCGCTGGACGGAAGTATGTGTTCTATCAAGACTCTGCTCTAGACCACAAGACAAGGAAGACCCAGGCTACACAAAAATTGCTATTACTATTAGTCCCCCGACTTGTGGCTGCTCTGCAGTCTTTAACTACCACGTGTGAGGCCTGGTTGAAGGTCAACGAGAGGCATTATAACATCAAGGACAACTTAAGGGCCTCTATTATGGAAGTTATACTAGTTTATGACAGGTTTAGGTCCGCGATCGAAAAGATCGTGGCTACATTAAATAATATAATTCTCAATACTATCTAATTATGATTTATGTAAATAAATTTAATTTTTCTTGTATTCTAATCTTATTTTTTGCGCCTCTATTTTTCAAAGTGTATATATATATATATATATATATATATATATATATATATATATATATATATATATATATATATATATAAAACTATAATTTTTAAAAATCATAATAGACTTGCTCTTATTATAGGCGAAAATAAAAAACGTGAAGCATTTTTGCGTATCAAAGAATGCAGTCGTACAAGATAAAAGCGAAGTCTCTGGCCAAACACCTCGCAGTATCCGTGACTGCGCTGTCTTGTATTTAATTTGCTTTAAAAGCTTTAATCTCGCAGTAAAATTCAAAGCAATAACGTTGGTTATCCAGACTATTTAACACTTATTTTTCAAACAGCCGGTTAAAATTACTCCCAAATATTGTATAACACCTAATCCCAAATTCGGCGGCAGATGTCATTAGTAACACAACTTGCAAAATTTGGGGTGTGTTATGTTTTTTAACTTTCGATAATTGATTCCCATGTATTTTTTAATGCCGAATCCGAAATGACCTTTATTTTTTCCATCACGTCAGGATTTTTTTGCAAATTTAAAAATTTGTAAAAGTAGAGAAGTTGCGAAAATATGAGACTTAAAACGTTTTTTTTTCTTAAAATGTATTTATTTTTTGGCTTATTTCTTATAGCTAAACAATTGAGGGGTCTAAAAAGGGGGGCAAGGGAGGTCAAGATCATTAATCCCTTAATTTATAATGAAAATTGCCAGAAAATTAGCCTAAATTTCTATTATATATATTAGTGCATTTTTAAATCAATTTATTTTTATTTATTTAATTTTTATGAAGTACGTCATGCCTTGGGAAACCACCCTCTCTCGACCCCCACTCTTAATGACGAAGTATGTTAAATACTTAAAATTTTGTTTCATGTGTCGAAGTTTCTTTGGACGGCTCATGCTCTGCTTCGCACTTTTTTGTGTTCTCTATGGGGTTCATATCAATGTAACATCCTGCAATAGTCAGCCATCACTGTAGTGGTTCATTTTTCTTGATACCTCCTTTCCATTTCTTTGATGTCCTGATGACACCTCTCACCCATATTTTCGCCAGCGGCACCCAGATATTCAAGAAAATAGTCTAAATGTGAATTTAGGAAGTGAACCTCAAGCTCACGAAACAGCTTAAATTTTTGTAATTTTGCAAGATGTTCTCAACAATTGATTTGAAGTTCTAATCCCTCTTATTGCTTAGAAACTTGGTTACTACGTCTTTAAAGGCCCCACAGCCTTCTTTTTCTGCAACTTCCATTTATTTCTCAAAATTACCGTCTTTGAGAAGTTTTATAATATCAGGATTAGTAAAGACACCCTTTTTTAGTTTGGCGGTTGATAAGGCTGAAAATTTGTCACATATGTATTTAAAACGTTTACCTTCCTTTGGTAACGCTTTGATAAATTGCTTCATCAAGATTAACTTGATATGCAGAGATAAAAGGAGAAATTGATGCAAATCTATAGGAGCTTTTGAAGCACATTTTTGGTTCCAGGTTCTAATGGAGCACTTTTTGGTTAATTTATCTTTATCTAATGATTTTCTCTTTCTCTGCTATTCCATTCACACAAGAACAAGGATACTTTGTGTACCCTCCTTGCTGTCTTTTGAGATCGCTCCACTTATGATTGTCATATTTAATTTTATCAAGAACGAATCCCACATTTTTGTAACACTCTATTAAATGGATAGAATGTCCGACGGGTATTGACGTATACGTATTTCCATTGTAAAGAAGGACAACTTTGAGGTTTCTTTTGGACGAATCTATAAACAGTCTCTAACCGGTACTTTCGTACGAAATGTTAAATTGAGTCAGAACTACACATACATCAGTATAGAAGATCAATTCTCCTTCTTCCGAAAAATATGGAAGAAAATCTTTTCTCTGTACCTTCAAGCCTCGAATCAAGCAATTTTATTTTTTAAAATTTTATTTAAGAAATAAGGGAAATAAATAAATGAAAAATGTAATAAAATAGAAAATTAGGCCCATTTATAGCAATTTTCATTAGAAAACTTAATGGGTCAATGAACCCTCCTTTGCCCCTAATCCGACCACTCAACTATTTTGCTATAAGAATGCATAGTATAAGCTAAAAGTGAATATATTATAATTATTTACTATAAAAAAATTTTGTCTATTTTATATTTTTAACAGTTTTGAAATTTGCGATTTTCAAAGAATACTGAAATGATGATAAAAAATGGTTATTTTCGGATACACTACCTTCACAGGCTTGCGTAATTTAATCCTAAGCTGTAGTGATAACTGTCTCATCAATCTGTTGCATGTCTGCAAGAAAGCTGCATGCATAATACTTTTCTGTAGCCAATGTCTTCTTAAAATTTATCTAATTTAGAGTTAAATCCTGTCCAATTCACATCGCTCTACAGAGAAAATTTTAAGCTCGATGTAGATTTGACCTTGATGGAAAGTGATAAAAAACGACAAAAAAACAAACAAAAGAAAATTATTTAAAGGCAGTCCAACTTGGAGTAAACAAAAACGCTCTAATAAACAAAACTAAAAATTATTAATACGACCCTGAAATTCAGCATGGTTGAGGTTAGTAAATAAGAAAATTTTGTACTAGTGAAGAAATACTATAATAAAAAGAAATACGAATATAACAAATATTGTTCCTCTACAAAGAGTTCTTGGCGAGAAGTTAGAGAAAGAAAACGAGAAATAGTTATGTACGACAGTAGTATATAGCTACAGGTTTCTAAAATCAAAAAACGTAAAGACGCCAATAAAATCTCTGATGAAAACGTTATTCATCAGAACTTCAGGTTATCTAAAGATAAATCACTTAAAAAAAATTACCACATAACTAAATTAGCCCTGCCTAATAAAGGTTCTCCAGTCAAAGTTATTTTGAACGTCAAGCGAAGGAGGAGCAAGTTTCCATTAAATTTACTGGTTACTAGTCACATTCAGCCTGATTTGCAGGAAATAGATTTTTGGGAGAATTTTTTTGAAATAAACAATTTTATCTTGTTGCCTGATGGTTGTTACTCCATATCTGGATGCTTAACAATTGGTAGCTTGGCTGGCGCGAGCTCGCAACAATGTAGATAGCCGGCTGCTCCCATTGCGCTTCAATGGACACCTTGATGGTCAATTATTTTAGCACCCAGATAATCGACCATCAAAGTAAAATGATATAACTTTGAGCAGGCCAATGCCAGTATTCATGCCAAAAATTATTTGAATCTGTTGACGGATTTTTCAGTCAACCGATTTCGAATAAAACGTTATATTGATTTAACAAAAGAGTGTTGAAGAAATGTTGACGGCCACAATGATTAAGGATATTAGGGCAAAAATAAGCATATTTTAATATTAAATAAATTTTAATAACAGAAAGAAAAGAATGAGATACAAAAATAAACCACTAGCCATAGAATTATGGAACGGGAACACATTATTACAACCAGGCAAACTGAAAGAAGCAGCAACTGAGCTGACAAAATACAAAGTAGAAATAACAGATCTGCAAGAAATAAGATGGGGAGGAATAGTCAAAATAGACAAAGAAGAATATACGATCTGGTATGCAAACGAACCCGTGCGGGGTTGCTAGATCCCCCATCGGGCGCCTCCCCAGGTGGCGGATAGGGGAATGCCTTCCAGATATGGATGGTACCGGAGAAATAAAATATCCGGGGCGGACCAAAACTGGCATGACGTAGGGCAGCAGCTACGACATCACTGTGTTGTGACCACTGAAGAATGACTTCCTTAAGGGCCCAACAACAGAGACTTGTAGGCGACAATCACTTCAGATTAATCGGCTAGAAGACTGCGATGGGGAAGGCAACGGAAACCACCCATTATGTTTTCCTAGTACAACTAACATGGCACAGACTCAAGATAATAGATTCGTTACTGATCATGGAGATCGGACTCCAAGATCCGGAAGGAGAGGACATCCTTCAAAAAGTAGGGCCTCTCAGGTCGTCAGCACGCGAAATCCCTACACTTTAAATAAAAACACACCTGTCTTGAATTCCTACAGACGTACTACTAAGATAGGTACATGGAATGTGAAAACCATGTACGAAGCTGGTAAAATACATAATACCATCAAGGAAATGACAAGGCTATCCGTAGATATTCTGGGGATCAGTGAGATGCGATGGACTGAATCAGGACAATGCTTAATAAACGAACACAATATTTACTACTCAGGAAACACTAATGGTGAACATATACATGGAGTTGGCATTATCCTTAACAAAAAAATTAGCAGATATGTTACAAACTTTGTCCCAATATCTGAGAGAATACTTCTAATTCAAATTAACACCTTCCCCATCAAAACCAATATAATCCAAATATACGCACCAACGGCTGACAAATCCGACGATATAATTGAAACATTTTATGATGATCTCAATAACGTCATGAAGAAAGTAAAAAAGAATGAACTGACATTAGTAATGGGCGACTTCAATGCCAAGATAGGCCAAGGAAGCTGTGGCGAAATCATAGGACCGTTTGGACTGGGAGAACGTAATGAACGAGGAAATCGATTAAGTATTTTTGCAACAGAACAACAACTAGTCATCACCAACACGTTCTTCAAGTTACCACCAAGACGACTATACACTTGGAGGTCCCCCCAAGATAACCCAGAACACGTCGTCAGAAATCAGATCGACTATATCTTGATCAATAAAAGATACAGAAATGCAATAACAGCAGTAAAGACATATCCAAGTGCGGATGCCAAATCTGACCATAACCTCTTGTCGGCACGATAACACTCAAATTGAAGAAAGTTAAACAACAACAAGCGAAGAAATACGATTTGAGGAAACTGAAGGATAAAGATATAGAACAAGAAATACAGCAACATATTAAAAGAAAAATCAAAGAAACAGATATATCAGCCGACACAAAGAAAATCCAGAAGCTTAAAGAGGCAAATAAGAAATTCTTGACATATATTTACGCCCAATGAGAGCGAAAAAGAAGATGTGGATGACAGACGACATATTGAATATGATGGAGGAAAGACGGAAAAATAAGAACAAAGACAATACCAGATACACAAAATCGACAAAGAAATAAAGAAAAGATTAGAGACGCCAAAAACGCTTGGATGGACGAAAAGTGCAAAGAGATTGAATCACTAGATGGTAAACATGACTCTTTCAATCTGCAACAAAAAGTGAAAGAAGCAGCAGGATTACAACGACCCAAGAAAACCGGATGCTTACAAGATAATGAGGGCAATACAATATTAGATGTAAATGAAACAAAAACAGTTTGGAAAAACTATGTTGAGAAGACCTTCGAAGATAAGAGAAACAACGATACACTAAAAACAGGGGACTCCATAGGTAACACAGGACCGGAAATTACTCAAGAAGAAGTGATAGCCGCAATAAAAGGAATAAAGGACGGAAAGGCGACGGGGCCAGACAACTTCCACGCAGAAATTCTAAAAAACATGGAGAACGATGAAATTAGATGGCTCACGGCCATGTTTAATAACATATACGAAACAGGAGTAATCCCACTTGAATGGCTTAAATCCACATTTATAACCCTACCGAAAAAACCGAATGCGAAAAAATGTGAAGACTATAGAATTATTAGTCTAATGAGCCACCTTCTTAAAATAATGCTAAAAATAATACAACTAACTCGCACACAATTTGGCTTTCGAGACTCATTAGGTACAAGAGACGCTCTTTTCGCCATTCAAGTCCTCATACAAAGATGCAGAGACGTGAACTGTGACGTGTATATGTGTTTTGTAGACTATCAAAAGGCTTTCGATCGGGTCAAACACGACGAGTTAATATCAATCTTAAAAACAATTGGTCTAGATGATAAAGATCTACGTATCATTAACAACATTTACTATAACCAATCAGCAACTATCAAGATAGATAACCAAATGACTGAGGAGATCAAAATAGAAAGAGGTGTGAGACAAGGCTGTGTGCTATCTCCGCTACTCTTTAACATCTACTCCGAACACATCATGAAAACAGCCTTAGAAGATATTGACGAGGGAATACTCTTCAACGGAGAACGGCTGAACAACGTAAGGTACGCAGACGATACAATTATACTGTCAGATGACCTAGAAGGCCTACAAGCCCTAATAACACGCGTAGCAGAATCAAGCCAAAAATATGGTCTAAACTTTAACATACAAAAAACTGAATACATGGTCATCAGCAAGAATCCAATACCACCGGGACGTCTAATAGTTAACCAACAACAGATAACACGAGTTGAGAAATACACATATCTAGGGACAAGTCTAAACGAACAATGGGATCACTCAACTGAAATAAAACAAAGAATTGAAAAAGCCAGGGCAGCGTTCATTAAAATGAACACAATATTCAAGAGCCACGACCTCTTAATACCAATAAAAATTCGTTTACTGAGATGCTACGTATTCGCAGTGCTCCTGTACGGGGTGGAATCTTGGACGCTGACCGAGGCTACTACCAAGAAGTTAGAGGCGTTCGAAATGTGGTGTTATAGACGCATCCTGAAAATCTCATGGGTCGACCGGATTACAAATAGAGAAGTACTGCGTAGAATGCAGAAAGACTGTGAAATAATCATCACTGTCAAAAAACGTAAAATGGAATACCTGGGGCACATAATGCGTAACGAACATCGATACGGCCTACTGCAACTCATCTTGCAGGGGAAAGTGTACGGAAAACGAGGCCCAGGACGTAGAAGAATATCATGGCTACAGAACCTAAGGAAATGGTTCTCTTTAACAACAACTCAACTCTTCCGTACAGCAGCCAATAAAGGTAGGATAGCCATGTTAATAGCCAACATCCGAAACGGATAGGCACTGCCAGAAGAAGATGCAAACGAAAACAAACAAGGATATGGAGGGACAGCATTCATAGTAAGAGAGAAAATGAAAAAACAAGTGATGCTATTTAAGGCCATTAACGAAAGAACTTTATATATACAAATAAAGTGCAAACCATGTAACTTATCATTTATAAACGTATACGCGCCAACAGAGATGGCAGAAGAAAATGAGGAATATACATCTTATGATAAACTTTAACAGAATATTGAAAAAACGTATGAACATGATTTTGTAATGTTACTAGGAGACTTTAACGCGCAGATCGGAAAAGAAGATTGCTTAAAAGAGGTACCATAGAAACAAACAGTACATATTTAAACGAATAACAATGGACAAACGTTACGCAAACAAAATATTCCAAAAGAAGAAAAAACTATGGATGGATAAAACACTGGAAGAAACACAAATTAAAATAAAAAAAATAATATAACGACATTGTATCAATACATAAAAAAATAAAATAGAAGATACAACGAGACAATTGATGAAATTGAGGAAAGAATTATTTTAGCAACTTATATAAAGAAAAAAATTTTATCATAATAGAAACTGAAAGAACAACTAGGAACCCTAGAAAGAGTATAGGAATTAGAAGTACAAGAACATATAACAAAAACCAAAAATGGAAAAACAACAGAAAGCGACAATATATGTGTTGAAATGATAACTCACTGGAATGGGACTAATAAAGCCTATAGCAAAATAGCAATAAACGTATGAATTACAGAGCAATCACACTATTAAACATTACGTATAAGATTCTATTGATGATCATAAAAAGCGGACTTACAAAGCACCGGAAACGTTTTTAGAAGATTATCAATTGGGATATAAAAACAATAAATCAACAACGGACGCCATACGTACAATCAGACAAATTACTGAAAAAGGTTACGAGTATGATATAAGACTTACATATGTTAATTTTTGATTATAAGCAAGCCTTTGACAGTCTAATAAGAACGTAAATTATAGAAGAACTAAAAACAACGTCGATAGCCGACAAAATAACTGCATATAACAACCAATTCTTCGTTATGGAACCGAAAGATGGGTTTTGACAAAAACCAAAAAACAAAGATTACCAGTTGCAAAAGTACAGTTTTCAAGAAAAATCAAAAGAATTAGAAAACCGAGTAAAAAACTGAATGTAAGAGCGTTAAAGAGTAAAATTGGAATAAAAATGTTAAAATGATAAGCTTTACGTGGTATATCACGGTATTAGTACTAAAATTTTATTTTGTTCTTTCAACATACGAGGGTCAAACTAAATATAAATTGGACTTATTAATTTATTAAAACATCATAAAAATACGAATACATAAAGCCATTTTTTATATAATCTCCTGATTTATCCCAACAGATAGGTAGTTTTTGATTTTGATGTCATAACATGAAGGTGCTGGTAATATTAGCTGACTACGCAGGATCATTTCGACAGTAACATCGTCGTCAAATCTCTAAGTTTCAAATGATTTTTATAGTGGTTCAAATCAATGATAGTCACAAGGTGATAAGCCCGAATTATAGGAAAGGTGTTTCAGTGCAGTCCAGAACAGATCACGAATATTGAACAGCTGTATGGGGGCGGGCGTTGTTGTGAAACAGAATAATATTATTATTGTTTAAGCATTGTGACAGAAAAGACAGAGGATAATGCGAATGTTCTCTTTAGCCACGCTACTCCTTGAATGACGCCCGTTTAACTGCTATTTGATTATGCCGTACGAAGTCTCTTAAGAGTCTTCTTCCCGAATTGTGTCTTAAGTTTGTTAAAATTTCGGACGATTTTATTTGATAATAATCTGTTGCACAATGGACAAGAGCATTTCTTGTTCTGATGTTAAAGATGCTAAAGAAGCTGTAGTGCAGACCCCCTTATGTACAACGTTCAGAAACCGTGTTGCTTACCGTTTATTACAGGGTGCATTTATATTTAATTCACTCTTATAGCTATAGAAATATATCACTGAAAACAGATAAAAAGCAGCTTTCTTAATATAGAGCAAATGCTCTATTTTTAGTACTTTTATGACTGCCTGTCATTAATGTAAAGCCGACAAGCTTGGTTATTAGTACACTTTTAATATTTTTTAAACCTTAAAGTGCTTTTTACAGACTTAGCTTATAAACTAAACATCTCTATTTTACTTTAATAGATCCAGTAGAACTCCTCTACAAAATATTATAAGCAAAACGATCGCTATCGCTCAGACTATTATAGTCAGTTAACATATGCATAATTGGTTTGAAAGTGTTTCAAAAGATATTGACAAACAGTGCAACAATGGGAATGGCATTATTAGGAAATTGGCACGATCTATTCAAGTTAAAACAATGCCTTAATTAGCTTAATTACCTAAGGATACTAAATATGGGAACGTTTGTCAAAAACACTGCTCTATTGTAACTGTTGCAGCCCACAGGCTACCGAAAACGTTCACTTTTCCTTTGTTTAATAATGGGATACACAATTACCGCAAAATTTTGTTAACATAGGATGTGCAATAAAATTGTACTTTTATTACCTAAGAAAACTGCAGTTTCTTTTAATCTCTAAATTTCTAATTGTCTAAAGATGAAGATACTTTTAGTAATGTGAAATATGACAGTCATAAATTTATGTTACGCATTAATTTAATAACAGGTTATTAACTTTCTACAGCCTGTGTGTCTGGGGACACTATAACTTCCGTTCTATTCGACAGATTCACTTCAAACTTGGTATACACACATCTTATGTCAGTGCCTTTCATGGGATTGATTTTTAGCCAAATCGTAACAACAACCGGAAGTGACCGCTACGATTTCGCACCGCTGTAGAAAGTTTCCTTTACGGTATTACACCGTTCTTGTTATTTTATTCGAAAGATAAGTAGCGTGTGAAAATAGATTATTTCTTTATATAGAGAAACAATATGTAAGTATGTATTCTTAGTGCAATAATTTTTTTTTGTTCATACAGAGCATATTTTTAAGAAAGAACTTTCCCTACAATAAAAATTGTAGTTAGATATACAAAAAAATTTTAAGGAAGGAATTTGCATGGCTTTGTATCTTTAAGTTTTAAAATTTTTGATGTTTTCAGGAGAGAGAGCTTTCATAGAGCTTTTTATTGGTGTTGGTATCTTATTTGACTTCCAAAATATATAGTAGCTCTAGGGGCCCTTGGCTTGTTCCAATGTTTTTCTCCATTGGTTCCTATCTTTAGGTTATTTTGTAATTCTTTTTTCCATTGGCTTTGAGGTCTCCCCCTTTTTCTTTTTCCTCCTATTTCACTCATTCTTATAACATAGCCTATCCAGCTGAGCCTCTGTGTCTTCACTACATCGACTATGTTTGGTTCCCTGTATAGCTCATATATCTCTTCGTCTTTACGTCTTTCCCATTGTCCTTCAATACATTGTTTACCATAAATTTTCGGTAGTATCTTTCTTTCCCACTTGCCAAGCTGTTTTTTAATGTTGCTGCGCTTTTGGTTCCCGCTGCAACTCTTGCTTTGATTTCTGCGCTGTTTTCTAGTTCCCTTGTTATCAACGTACTTAGATATGTGAACGATTCCACCTGTCGAAAGTTGTATTGCCTAGCTTCGTCTACTTTAATTAACAAACTTTGATTTTGTTGGTAAGGTTTCTGATTCCATATCATATACTTTGTCTTGTTATAATGATTAAATCATCGGCAAATGCCAGACATTGACGACATCGCTGATAAATTGTTCCCTCTCTATTTAATTTTGCTTTGCGTATTGTCTTCAAGTGCGATATTGAACAAGATATATATATATATATATATATATATATATATATATATATATATATCTTGTTCAATATATATATAGCGGGTTGCCCTATCTCAACCCTGTTTGACTTTAAACGATCTTGTCAGCGATCTATTTACTCTGACGTAGTTTTCTGTTGTTCTTAACGTCATTGCTATTAGATTAACTAATTTCTCCGGTAATCCAAAATATTGATGCGAGTTTCTTTGTATGCTATCTTATGCTTGTTTAAAGTCTATAAATAAGAATTCCTCGGTAATTTGCACATATACTTTTATTGCCTTTTTCGTGAATAAGGCATATTAATCGCTAAATTCCATGATTCGGGCACCTTCTCCGTTTCTCATATTTCAGTTATCATCCTCATACTTTATTGCTTCTGCTTGTAGGCCGACAGGGCCTGCGCTTCTGTTGTTTTTTAGCCTATGTATTATTTTTACTATTTCTTGTAAATGTGATGCCTCTTCTATTTTGCTTGAGACTTGTTCTGCTATTTGTGGAGTTTCGACAATTACAGGAACTTCTTGATTATTCAGTAGGTCCTCGAAGTATGCAACCCATCTTTTATTTACTTTCTCTTGGGTGTCTAGCAGCCTTTTAACTTTTTTTATTCCTTGGTAGAAGTTTCTAATTTCTCTTCTATTTTTTCTAGAAATTGTATGTTATGTTTAGGTTTCTTCTCTGTACATAATCTCTTTCACTCCCTTATTTTATCAATTAATTCTCTTGTGCTACTCTCGGTACTATACATCAACATTTTTTCCTTGCCCTCTCTCTATCTTTAACTGCTTGTTCACATTCTGAAGCAAACTAGTGTTTTTTTTTCGTTTGTTTACCGCCGCTCTGTTCATTTACTACCTTCCTTATGCATTTATCTATCCTTGTACTACGTTCTACGTTCTGTTGGTCTATTCTTCTTTCTAATTCGTCCGTTATTCTTTTTTTACAATCCTCTTGGTCTTTTTTGTTGTGTTGTTAGTTTTCCTTCCTCACGCTTATTAATCGGGATCACTTTTTCATTTTTGCTCCTACCATGAAATGGTCAGAATTAATATCAGCTCTTCTGCAGAATCTTATACCTGTAATGCTGTTTTCGTTGTTTGTTTAAATCAGAACATGATCAATTTGGTTTTTATATTTTTATGTTGAAAAGCGGTGCTCATTATTTTTGTGTTTTTTTCCATGGCAAAGTTAATTAATAGTCTACCGTTTTCAATTGTTTTCTATGTAAACTATGTTGCCCATTTGCTGGGTGATATGTCGTCTCTTGCCCTGTTTTAGCATTATAAACTCTATTATTTTTAGATGACATTTTGGTATTTTGTCATACTCTTCATCCATGTTATTATAATATTGCTCCTTGACTGTCATTTCTTTCTTTTCACTTGGCATATGTACATTTATAGGACTTATTTTCTAATATTTTCCTCTTAATCTTAACGAACACATTCGATCCGACACTGGAGTAAAGATTATTACTGCTGACCTTAGCCTTTCACTTATTATAAATCCGGTGCTGAGTCTGCTATTGTGACTGCTGCTTTTGAAAAATGTCTTAAAGACGTAGTAACCAAGATTCTGGGCAATAAGAAGGATCCGAACTTCAAATCAATCGTTCAGAACATCCTGCAGAATTATTACAAAAATTTCGACTGCTCCGGGAGCTTGAAGGTTTACTTCCTAAATTTACATTTGGGCTATTTTCCTAAAAATCTGGGTGCCGTTAGCGAAGAGATGGGTCATAGATTTCACCAGGACGTCAAAGAAATGGACAGGAGGTATCAAGGAAAATGAATTACTACGGTGATGGCTGGCTATTGCAGGATGTTACACCGAAATGAACCCCATAAGGAACATAAAAAATTGCGAAGCAGAGCATGAGCTATCCAAAGAAACTTTGACACATGGAATAAAATTTTAAGTATTTGACATATTTCGTCATTAGTAGTGGGTGGCGAGGGGGAGTGGTTTTCAAAGGCATGACGTACCTCATAAAAATTAATTAAATAAATAAAAATAAATTGATTTAAAATGTACTAACATAGAAATTTAGGCTAATTTTGTGGCAATTTTCATTAGAAATTGAGGGATTAATGATCTTCAGCTCCTTTCCCTCCTTTTTAGACCCCTCAGTTTTTTAGTTATAACAATGCATAGCATAAGCCAAAAAATAAATACATTGTAAAAAAAAACGTTTTAAGTCTCATATTTTTGCAACTTATCGACTTTTTACAAATTTTTAAATTTGCAAAAAATTCTGACGTGATGGGAAAAAATGAAGCCCACTTTCGGATTTAATACTAAAAAATACAAGGGAATTAATTATCAAAAGTTAAAACAATGCATGATATACCCCAAATTTTGCAGAGTTGTGTTACTAATAACATCTGCCGCCGAATTTGGGATAAAGTGTTATACATTTGGGAGTGATTTTGATTGGCTGCTTGAAAAATAAGTGTTTAAACAGTCCGGATAACCAGCACTACTGGTTTGAATTTTACTGCGAGATTAAAGCTTTTAAAGTATTTCCAATAAAAACAGCTGGAATTTGATAAAACTAAATACAATGCAGCGCAGTCACGGATACCGCGAGGTGTTTGGCCTCAGACTTCGCTTTTATCTGGTACGTTTGCATTCTTTGCATAAATGCTTTAAGTTTTTTATTTTTTGGTATACATTTGTACATGGGGCCTATAATGAGAAGCAGATATATTATGATTTTTAAAAATTATAGTTTTTAGAAATATTCTAAAAGGATATATACTGGGTGTTCCATTTTAAAAGTCGTACGCAAATATTTCGTCAGGAAACCACCAATCGACAAGTGATAAAAGTTGTTGGGTTCGAAGGGGGCCATCTAATTACGTAGTCCGGCACCGGGTCCGGCAACCTGGTAAGGCCCTGTGATATCCAACTTTGTTTTTTTAGATAGGAACCCCTATTTTTTATTGCAGAATCTGATTCTACCGGAAAAATTCGTCCGAACATGGTTTAAAAAAAAATAGAAATCCGGGCCTTATCTGGGCCCCATTTGAATGATTTTTCCTAATATCTCGTTAGGGGGCAACCAATCGACAAGTAATCTTTACAAAAGATATGATTGTCTATCATATAAGACCAGTGTGGATTTTCTGCAGACCAATGATGATAATTGTGTCGATTCAGCTGTCCTGTGTTGTGAAAGGTAGGTTCATCAGAAAACTTAACCTAATTGAAGAAATCTGAATCACGACGTAATATTGCTTGAGCCCAGTTACAAAATGCTTATCTTCTCTGAAAGTCACTAGCAGTCAATGCTTGGGTTAAAGTAATATGGTAAGGGTGGAATCTGTGGAGCCTTAGAATTCTTCAAGCCCTTAATCTTGGTATGCCCAATTTAGTCTCAATTTCTCGAAGCGAAATATGTGGATTGATATTAACAGTAGCCAACACGGTAAGAATTCGTGGATCGTCTCGGTCAATCACCATAACACGACGCCGTTGCCTTAGCACATGAGGTTACGCTCTCGCGTTTTTCGATACGTGCAATGACTCTGTCACTTAGGTGCTGATCGCTCACGCTCACGCTGCTGACCAATAGACAAGTGATCTTTACCAAACATGTCAGGTCGAAAAATTCCATCTAATTATGTCGCCGTTGCTATTTCTGAAACCACAACCATACTAGCAGGAGTTTCACAATATAGTATTTTGAGACCACTGCTATTCAAGATTTATACTATAGATGTACCACCAGTCAACGCCATTCTAGCAACCTTTGCCGACAAGACTGTTATCTTATACAAACCATCTCCCATTTACAACCAGTGACCAATCAAACATTTTCCTGATTTACGAAATGGAGTATACAAATTTTCATCTTAAAACGTATTCCACACTTACCTAATACAAGGCTGATGATATGGACATCGAATGTAATCCTACTGATCAAGTAGTCAAATACCTGGAAATTCTTTTCGACATCCAGCTGACGTGGAAACAACATATCAACCACAAGTGCTTCCCATTATAGTAAACGCGCCATGTTTTATTGGAAACAGCTTGCGACGGTACTGTGTATTATCGCCTCGGTAGACGAAATATACACACCAGACTAAAACCGAAGCTTCTACAGGACCTGCTTCCGGATGAATCTAGTGATTAATCTCAATATATTTATTTAGACATGCTAAAATACCTCAACTGCTAGTTTACTTTGTGATTTGTATTTAATTCAACTCTACTATGTATAACAATAATGTTTAACTTTATTAGTATAGTTAACGTTGACTTATTTTGGGCTGAGTTTTGTTCTTCATGGTTCTGACCAATAATTTAGTGGACAAATATAGTCTTTTTGTAGCTTCTTTGTTGCATTATAATACCATCACAATAACTGTATTGTCAGTAAAAATAGTTTTTTAACTGAGGAATATGACGTATGTTTAGCTTTATTCTTGTTTAATTCTGAAGAACTGATTAAAGTGTTTCAGAATATAGTCGGGAAAGAAACAATTTTAGACTTTTTACGAAACTTTCTTAAAAGTTATATATCTAAATGAATTTAGAACAAACTTTTTTTTTAATCACCTATCGATTATGTTTGTTATTATGTGTATTTGGTCACTAGTGGAGTATTGGATACTAAATCAAAATTGATGGGATGATATCAACTTATTTGCTTCAATTATTTTTTTATTGTTTTAAATAAGATTATATAAACAATTATGACGTTACAGGTAACTGTATTAATATAGAATTTGATATTATTTATATTTGTTGAAAAAATTAGATGTGGGTAAGTGATACGCAAGAAAACTACACTAAAGTATTGCTGAAACCCACGGGTGTATGTGACGTCGTAGTGTAAATTGGTCGGTTGGTTTTGAATAAACCATGATAATTATTTAAAAAAATACAATAATTGTACACATTTTACATTGGCTTTCATGTAAATTCATCAGTAGCGCGTCTCCACAAGATTTTCAACGTATGCGATTGGAAGGAACCTTCAAATTTTTCGAATTTGTTGCTAGAGCTGATCTAAATTTCAGGGTCCGAATTCTTCATAGTTTAACCTCAATATAAGTCGACTGAGCCGACCAATCCAAAGTAATAACGCCATTTTGCTTCTCCCGCGAGCTACACGCTTTACTAGGATGTTTTGGGTCGTTGTCCTCCCGAAGAATCCAATCATCGTCCTCTTTTTAAACCAGTGTTTTGCAGTTGGTAATAAAGTTTTACAGTAAATTTGGTTTATTTTTTGGCATTATAATTGTCGATGAATAGGTATAAAGTGAGATACATCCCTAAACATTGACCTCGACCGGGTGTTTTACGATCCGTTGGAGCAATCTGCCTCTTGATGTTCTCCAGGAGCGTTTCATGATGGTAAATGCTCAACAGGATGCTTTTTCAGAGAAGATTACGTTTCTCAGTCACGGTTTGAGTTCGCTTGCGCCCACGCGAGACGTTTCGCGACATGTTTTTCACTTAATAAAGGTTTTTTCAAAGTGCTTTGATATTGTACGTCATTAGTATGCAAATGCAAACGAATGGAATCGTACGATATTTCGACATGTTTTGTGCGTAAAATTACGGAGAGTCAAGTTAGTACCTTTCGAAAACAGTGAGAATTATTTTCTCGACTTTCTTTGACACTTTGCCAGATGATCCACGATTTGGAAAGTATTATAATATTATGTATTGCCAAATACCGGTTTACTTGTTTCTTACAAATTGCCGCGATTTTTATATGTATTTTGCGGCGGCTGTACGAGTCATTTTCGAACTCTTGGGGTGTGAGCACAAAAATACAGCTTTGCAGCGTAAAGCGTAAGCGACACTCATTTTGTTTAATTTGCCAAAAATTAGCTAAATCAAATGAACAGTTGATTTCTTTGATAAAACATTTACGGCAAAGGTTCCTTCTACATTTACAAAACTAAAGTGCCAGGCTACAATTAACGTGCTGGCAATAATCACCGCCATGCTTTTATCTGACAGATTCTTGGCAAAAAAAGTCCCTGAGGCTGTAGCGCCGGTAAGTGCGCTTCAACAAGGTGTCTCAAAAACACCACAACCTGCTAAAGAAGATATAATGGGCACGTTTCTCCTAATTCTCGTTAATTTTTTATGAGGTACACCTCCTTAAAATTTAAATTTTTATTAATTTTTATAATTATTATTGTTATTAATTATGATGTTATAATATAAATTATGCCTGCAGATCGAAATAAGCAATCGAAATCTATTTTTTGGCAATAAAAAAATTGGGGACTATAGAGCGTCTATTTTTTCTCGTATTTTAAATTTGCACGTAATTTAGTTCTTAAATTTTGCATTTGAAAATATTTCTAAATTCTCTATACAATTTTTTTTTGGCTAGGAAGTAAGATCTGGTTACAGAATTTATATTAATTAGTGTGAAGAATAAAGGCATTTTTTAAATCTTACAGTTTTCAACTTTCTCTTTGAAGCTTTATTTTAGAAAGTTTTATTGCGGAACAGGAAATGTCAATTGTGATGGATTTATCTTAATTAAATATTTAATGGTGACAATACTTTTATGGTTTATTATAGTTAGATAAGCATTAAAGATCTACGAGGGTTAATTCTTAAGTTATGGAAATGATTTTTCCTTCTCAAATGCAAACATAGAAAATATTTAGTATATACGTTGTTTAGTTTGAGTTGGTTGAATAACGCATAGATTTTGCTACAAAACTAACAATGGGTTTAATTGTAGATTATTGTCGTACTCACTGTTCGTTTGTTGCGAATCATCTCTTGCGACGATATGACGAACATCTCGCTTACCATACAGAAACCCGCTAGATAACTGAAACCCGGGATCAAATTCGGGTTCGTCTGCACCGAAACCCAAACGCCGAACTGGAATTTCAAAAATAATTCTGTTATATTTTAAACATTGATGTATTTTAGAGAGAAAAGGTAGTTGCTTTTTTTACTTTTATATTTTGTTTTAAAATACTGATATTTGTTTTGCACTAATGAACTAGTTGTTCCAAAGTTGATCCAAAGCTTGCTTCAATATTTTTTTTATTTAAAACTTTATTAGTAATCAGAATATTTACATTATATGAGTTAATAGTAGTTCAGATTCACTATAGACTGGTTTTGTAATTCTTTTGTCCTTTCAGGGTATTGGTTCCTGGTCTTACAGACAGTTTTTCCATTCTGTTTTATCTCTCGCTACTAGTTTCATTTCCTTTCCTGTTTTTCCTCTTTCTAATCCTATTTCCTGAATTTGGCACATCCATTTTCTTCTTGGTCTTCCTCTTCATTTTTTAGTTGATTCTCCAACATTACTTTGCTTGTGATTCTGTTTGGTTCTATTCTCACTATGTGCAGATACAAATTAAATTGATTTTTCCTTAATTTCTTGTTTTACTGTTTCTCTAATCTCTTTATTTTTAGTTTGTTCCATTTTGTTTTCTCTGCAATTTTTCTGGGGGTGTTTTATTTCGTTAGCATTTATTTTAGGTTAGCCTTTATTTTTAGTGTTCAGTTTTCACATTCGTATGCTGTAATTTGGGTAGCGGGTAAATACTCCTCTATGACCCAATAGAGGATATATCTACTTCAGGTAGGCGACCCTGCCCACGCGAACCTCGACTTTGTCCATCTCCTAACACCGGGGAAAAGTCGTATCCCTCTCTTAATCCTACCCATAATCTACATATTCTTATTTTCTATGTACCCTATTCACTTGCTAACCCGCCCGATAAGCGTGGCGTTTAATTGCCAAATCTCCATTGAATTGCAAACTGTAAAATTCAAGGGAGGCATACGTCCTGCAGTGGACTTCAATAGCTGTGTGATGATGATGATGATGATGATGTTATAATTGGTGTTATTATTATTTTGTAGATTTTCTTTTTTATCTTTATGTCTGTATCCTTATGCTCTAGTATTGTTTTATTTATGATGTAATATATTTTTGTTGTTTTACTTTCTCTATTTTCTCATCTTCCCAAAAATTCATATGACGTTACTCTTTTCAGTGTCTTGTTTTTGTATTTAATTTCTTTATTTTAGTTGTCTTTTTTTGTTTTGCTAGTATTCACTTCCATTTTTATGCTTTTTCTTTTTTGATCCATGCATTAATTGGTTTTTGTATTTTGTTCTTGGTGTTCGCTAATAATATCACGTCATCAACATATAAAAGGCTGCTCACTTTGATATTTTGAATAAGTAGTAAGGGATTAAGGTTACCCCTTGGTTTATTCCTTTAAGCATTGTGAATTCCTCTGATCGTTATCTTGCTATTTGCACTCTAGCTTTTACTGTTTCGTACGTGCTTCTGTTTGCGTTTATTAAATTACTATTTACTTCTAATTCTCTCTCAAATTTCTCGTTTGTCTACTGTACTAATTACATATATGTTATTAATTGTTTGCCAATTTGATCTAAAAGCTGCTTGCTTTTGTGTTGGTTTTGGTTTGATTTGTTTTTTAACCTTTTCTCCAGAATTTTTATGTATATTTCGTAGCTCGTTTGGGCCAGACATATTGGTCTGCAATTTTCACACTGTATTTGAATTCCTTTCTTGTATATTGCTATTACTAGGTTATTTTGCTATTTTCGTTGGGTTTTTTGTTCTTTTTAGGCTTGTCCACGGCCCGTTTGTACGAGGGTAAGGTGAAAAGTTCTCGGCCTGACAATGAAAGACTGCAACTTTCAGTTAAAAAATGATTTTATTTTTCTACATAATCTCCCTTGACTTCAACACACTTGATACAGCGCCTCTCCAACATCAGTATTTCTTCTCGAAAGTGAGAATCTGGAAGATTGTGAAAATATTTATCAACTTCTTCATTGGATGCGAAGCGCTTCTCAGAAACAAAAATTTTTTAAGTTTGGGAACAGATGGAAGTCTGAGGGTCCAAATCAGGAGAATAGGGGGGATGACCGAGCAAATCATACCCCAAACCCCGCAGTTTCCCCATCGCCAATGCAGGTGCATTGTCCTGGTGAAAGATGATTTTTTCTTCTTTAAGCCAGGCCTCTTCTCGCGAATTTTGGCATCCAGCTGGTCAAGAAGGTTGGAGTAATATTCGCCTGTAATTGTTTTGCCTTTTGCAAGATAATCAATTAACAGGATCCCTTTCGCATCCCAAAACACGCTGGCCATGACCTTTCCGGCAGATGTGATCGACTTCGCTTTCTTTGGCGCTGAACCACCGGCTTCCACCCACTGCTTGGACTGCTGTTTCGTTTCTGGCGTGTAGTGGTGTACCCATGTCTCATCCATGGTGACAAATCGCCGCACAAAATCGGTCGAACCCTGTTGCAACGGTCCAAAGGTTGCTGCGAAAATCGTTTGCGCATTTGGTTTTGATCGGCATTCAGCAAATGCGGCACCTATTTTGCGCAGAGCTTTCGTAACCCTAATTCTTCGTACAAGATGTTTCGCACCCTTTCTTCCGATATTTCCACAGCCTCAGCTATCTCACTCACCTTCAGTCGCCTATCGTTCAACACGATATCATGCACTTTTTTGATGGTTTCCATCATGGTTGCGGTTTTTGGCCGTCCTTCGCATGGGTGTTCTTCGGGGGATGTGCGACCACGTTTAAATTTAGCTGCCCACCTTTTAACAGTTGACATGGAAGGAACAGTGTCCCCGTAAACTTTTGTCAACTTCGGATGAATTTCCTTAGGGGTTAATCCATCCAAAACGAAGAATTTTATAACCGCACGATATTCAAGTTTATCCATTTTAACAAAAAACATCTAACATGTCTACTGAAAAAATTCGTGTAAACAAACTACTGGAACGAACAAGTTGAAACTAGTCATACGAACTAATGACATATACATCCAAGCAGGAAACATAATTTTTTGCCGATTGCAGCACCATCTCTGTGTCAGGCCGAGAACTTTTTACCTTACCCTCATATATGTTTAGCCAATTCAATTTTATCTCAGGTGCTGTGCCGTTTTCTCCATTCTCCTTATCGATTTTTATTATTTGTATTGCACTTTTAACTTCTTCCATTTTCTAATTTCTTGTTGGTGTTCTATTTGTGCTTCTGGCCCTGTTGTGTGATATTTATTTGTATAATGTTATTTCTAGGATTCTTTTTGTGTCTGTTTGTATTCGACCTTGTTTGTTTGTTATTGATTTTATTCCTTTAGTATTACCTCCTCTTAGTTTTTTTATTCTCGCCCAAAATTTTCTCCTGTCTCGTTTATGTGGTTCTGTTATCTCTGTTCTAAACTTTCTCCAGGATTCCTTTTTTGATTTTTGTGGCTTCTTTTAGTATGTTTCTCTTTTTACTGTATTTATCTTTACCTTTCTTTGTTTTTGTTTGAATATATTGATTCTGTGCTTATTTATTTTCTTTTATCGGTCTTTTTATGTCATTGTTCTATCAGCTTGTCCTTTCCGGGTGATTATTGCATCTCTTCTTTCTGTATATTTCCCGTTATTTTTAACATTGTCTCCTTGAATATCCTCCATTTTTCTTCTATGTTTCATTCTGTTATTTTTTCCTCTAGTATTTGGACTTCTACAAGGTCTGTACGGAAAGTAATGCGCCCTATTTCTTTCTGCCGCGACTATCTGTCGCACAGCGTTAATGCTTACACGGAAGGGCACGGGGGAGTCTTGAGAACACAGCGCGACCCGCGCCAGTAAGCTCCGTGCTGCTGGAGCGTCACAGTGCCTGTTTCAGTGAACCCTTGTGTGAGTGCTCTGTCGAAATTAAGATGGAACAAACAAAGATAGAGCAGCGATACGCGATAAAGTTTTGTTTCAAACTTGAGAAAACGCCGTCGGAGACTTTTGAGTTGCTTCAGAAGGCGTTTGATGAGGACGGCATGTCATATTTACAGTGCCAAAGGTGGCATAAAATGTTCAAGGAGGGTCGTGAGGAAGTCGCCGACGAACAACAATCAGGTTGCCCCTCAACGTCACGAGATGAAAGTTCGTTTGATAAAGTGCGCGAATTGTTGAAATCTGATCGAAGAATGAGTGTCCGCCTAATGTCAGAAATACTTGACATTCCGAAAACTAATGTGCACGAGATTGTGACGAAAAACTTTCAAATGCGGAAGGTGTGCGCCAAACTTGTCCCAAGAGTGCTCACCGATGATCAAAAAAACAATCTCAATGCTCTCCCAGCCTCCCTATAGTCCTGATGTAGCCCCGCCCGACTTCTTTTTGTTTCCGAAGATTAAAAAATCCCTCAAAGGACAGCATTTCGGGACCTTGGAGAACATCAAGGCGACTACGACGAGGTTACTAAAGGACATCCCAGTGAAGGACTTCCAGGACGCATATAAAGCATGGAAATCTTGTTGGAACAAGTGTGTTGAAGCAGGAGGGATGTATTTCGAAGAATATTAAGTAATTGTACGAATCGGTTCAATAAATTTCTTAAAACAAAAATGGACGCATTACTTTCCGGACAGACCTTGTACATCTGCGTTTTTCTCTATTTTTAAGCTTATGTATACCATGCTACAATATTTTCTTGTCTGTTCGTTGTTATTTATTCCTACATGGTACATTGTTGTTACTAGTCTGTGATTTGTTCCTATTTCTGCTTCTTTTTCTATTTAAATTTTTTAAATTTCCCCTGTTAAGTCTTGTGTGTATGTCATGTAGTCTATTAGGTTTTTGGCGTTTCGTTATTTTGCAAAAAATATGTATTTATCTCCTATTGTTTGTTCCCACATTGTATTTTCTATTATTAAATGGAGAAGCGAAGCGGAGTCACTTACTAACTTCATGTTGTCCGTCCGTCCGTCCGTCCGTCCATCCGTCCGAGTAAAAACTTGAGAACGGCTGGGAATTTCCAAATTCTGTTTTCACTAACCAACACGTTGCCAAAAAGGCTTGTTTGCTAGTGATTTTGAAACTGATTAGTCAAAGCGTTCTCAAATCTGGGAGACTGCTTCGCCATTTCGCTATGCGTTGCAAGCTTTGCAGGTTTATTAGATTGTTTCTTTTAGAGAAATCTATCATTTATATGGATTCCTGTACATTCTAATTCTCTGTTATAATCTTTTCCTACGCTACTGTTTCAATTACTCATTATTATTATTTCATTTATCATTCATTATTAAGTGGCGAAGCGAAGCGGAGTCACTTACTAACTTCATATTGTCCGTCCGTCCGTCCGTCCGTCCGTCTGTCCGTCTGTCCGTCCGTCCGAGCAATAACTCGAGAACGGCTGGGAATTTTTAAATTCTGTTTTCACCAATCGACAGGTGCCCAAAAAGGCTTGTTTGCTAGTGATTTTGAAACTGATTGGTCAAAGGTCAACTAGAGGGTTCTCAAATTTGGGAGACTGCTTCACCACCTTCCTATGCGTTGCAAGCTTTGCAGGTTTATTATTATTTTGCCTTGTATTCGTTGTAAATTGTGTGTAAATTTATTACTTCTTCTAGTGTTTCTTGGATTGCTCCAAAAATTTGGATACTAATTATTTCTTCTAGTTTTATGCTAAATTGCTGTTATTCTCAAATTAGTTGCCTTAACGTATGCAATTTTTTTTGTTCATTTCCTCTGTGACTATTATTTTCACTTCTTTCTTTGCTCCCTGTTCTAGATTCACTCCCGAATAGAAGTTATTTAATTACAGAAGGAATATTGTTGATATATTTTTGCGATTCATGTGGTGGAGTGGATTCTATTGCGGTTTTTTTGAATTAGTTTTATCAATTTTTCTGTCATTAAGTTCAGGTCATTAAGCGTTATAAGTCGCACATTTAAGTTCATATGAACTTAAATTGTATAATTTAGGACTGTATTTCTGTTTTATAATTCTAAATTTTTGGATTCTCTTGTTTTGGTGGGATAGTTGCACAAATAGTTGCTATTACAGGGGAATGATCAGATGATAGGTCAAAATTAGGGATTATATACGTCTAAAAGGTTGTTGTCTTTGTGAGGTCAGTTGGCCAATATGTTGGAGTGCTTGTAGAGATGAATGAATAATTATAATCCTGCATTAGACTAGCAAGTTCTCTTTCTTTTGTTGTGGATAGTCGTGAGCCCCATAAGCTATCTTATTATTATAGTCTCCATCAGCTAGAAATTTATGACCAAGGGTTTTAAAATATACTTTGAATTTTTCTTCTTTGATATTATGCCTTGGTGGCCAATACACCGCCGATGCCGTTAGTTCGTTGAGTAATGTTCAGATTTTGATGGTCGTAGCTTATAGATATTTTTTTTCATATTTAGATAATTAATAATGATCTAATGTTTGTTTTATTAGAATGTCATACCTTCATGCGCAATGCCATCTGAGTGATTTGTATGAGATATTCTATAACCAGGAATATTAATATATCATAATCGGTTTCGCTAACAAGATAATTATATATTGATCTTTGAAATATAGTATCACTTCATATTTACGTTAGATTAGCCCATTTACGCCCCATTGTGCTATTCTCAAAAATTTGCCCATTATTTTAATTTATATACAAGCATAGTTAGTATGTTAAGTATTGGGCTATTTGTTTTGCATAAGTCAATTAAACATTTGTCTAAATTTTTCTAAGAATTTAATTAGTATGATGTCTTGCTTGATTTTATTTTTCTTCTTCTTCTTCAGCCTTCCGTCATCCACTCCTGAATGTAGGCCTCACCCATTTCTCTCCATCTGTGTCGGTCACTGGTTTGTTTTGTCCAGTTCCTACCAGCTATCTTTCGAATGTCATCCACCCATCGTTTCTGAGGTCGACCTTTTTTTCGCTTAGTTTCGCGGGGGCGCAATAATAGTGATTTCGTTGTCCATCTCTCATCCACCTGTCTCGCGATATGTCCGGCCCATCTCTATTTGAGGCTTGCTATGCGTTCTATGACGTCAGTTATTGTGGTTCTTCGTCGGATTTCTTCATTTCGGATTTTATGATATCCCTAGCTTAGCACGCTCCATAGCTCTCTGCAGCACTCTCAATCTATTTGCATTCCGTTTTGTAAGAGCCATCGTTTCCATACCGTATGTAGTCACTGGTAGGATACAAGTATCGTGGACTTTACGTTTGAGGTTGATCGGTACATCTGGATTCCTTAGGATATATGACAATTTGCCGAAGGCGGCCCATGTCAGAGATATTCGTCTTGTAATTTCAGTACCTTGGTTTTCTTTTCCTAGTTTGATGATGTGTCCTAAGTATATATATTCTGTCACGTTCTCCAGCGTTTGGCGTCTACTGTAATTTGCATATTGTATTGGCTCATTATTTTAGTCTTAGCAGGATTTATCTTCAGACCTGACTTTTCTGCTGCTTGTTTGAGTTCTTGCATCATGGTTTTTAGTTCCTCTGGGTCTTCAGACATAATCACCACATCACCAGCAAAGCGTAGGTGACTGAGGAAGCAACCGTCAATTTTTAAACCCTTCTCTTGCCATTGAAGTTTCTTAAAAACTTCTTCTAAAACTAGCGTGAAAAGTTTTGGGGAGATAACGCCCCCCTGTCATACGCCTCTCCTGATGTTTATTTTGTCCGTTTTTTAGGGTCTTGATTTATTTTCACGTGCATTGTTGCCTTTTCGTAGATGTCTTTTATTATAGTAGTATATCTACTGTCGATTCTTGCGTTATTCATTGATTCTAATATATGAGCCGTACTTATAGAATCGAATGCCTTGTAGAAATCTATGAAGGCTAGATGTAAGGGCACATTACACTCGGTTGTCTTCTCTATGATAGTGCGTAGAGTCTGTAGATGGTCAATAGTGCTATATCCTTTGCGGAAGCCCGCCTGCTCCACTGGTTGGTAGTAATCGAATTTGTTTGTCAGGCGGTTGGTAATAATTCTCGTCAACAGTTTATATAGTTGTGATAGTAAACTGATTGGGCGGTAGTTCTCTATGTTAGTAATCGCACCTTTTTTGAACAGGAGTATTGTTTCTGCATTATGCCATCTGTTAGGTATTCTTTCTTCTCGTAGGCACTTGTTTAGTAAAATATGTATTGCACGTTCGAGATTTGCTCCTCCAAGTTTTATCATCTCTGTTGTTATGCGATCTTCTCCGGGGAATCTATTGTTTTTCATTTCTTTCAGAGCTAGTCTAATTTCATCAATGGATATCTCTGGAATATCTTCAGAGCCTGCATTGAGTATATTTCTTTGTGTTTGTGATTCCCTATGCGGTGTATGTGCTGCATATAATTCGGTATAAAAGTGTTCAATTGCTCTGATGATGTCTTTCGGTTTTGTCACTTCTATTCCCTCTTTGTTCTTTATTTTGTCATCTTCTGCCGTCCGTTGGATATTTTTGATCTTAGTATTCTCATGTTGGCGTTGTCTTCAATAGTCATCAAAATTGTTCTAGTTCTATGTTCTCTTATGTCTTTTCTTATTGCTTTTACTTTTGTTTATTGATTTATATTCGTCTGTTCCTTTTCCAATTTTCTCCTTTTTTCTATGAGTTTTATAGTGGTATGTTTGAGTTTTTGATCTGTTTGACCCTTTTTTCTTGAGCACAATTTCTTTGTCGTTATTTGGATAGTAGTTGTAATTCTGTCATTTATTTGGTTAATGTCCATGTCTGATAGTATAGTTGTATCAAGTCTCGTTGAGAGTTCTTGTTTATATTCATCTTGCTTTTTCGTTATTTCTGTGTTAGTAGGAAAACGTTATTGTCTAACTAATTTATGTCTTTCTTGTTTAATTTTGATGCTTATCAGTGCTCGGACCATCCTGTGGTCGCTCCCAGTATTGAATCTGTTCAGGACTTATACGTCTTTACATATTTTTCGATCTCGGCAGAGGATGAAATCTATCTAATTTTTTATCTTGTTGTCGGGGTTTCGCCATGTCCATTTTCTCTGTGGTGGTTTCTTAAAGAATGTGTTGAGGCAGTATAGCCGTTCGTTTTGAAGAAAGTTGGAAAGTGTATCCCCTCTGTTATTTCTAATACCTAGACCATAATTACCTATAAATTCCACCCGTGTGGAGTTGCTAGTCCCCCATCGGGCGCCTCCCCAGGTGGCGGATAGGGGATGCTCACCAGATATGGTGGGTACCGGGGAAATAAAATACCCGGGGCGGACCAAAACTAGCAGCAGCGTCTGACCCATATTGGGCGGCTGCAAACGGCGTCTGCATCCAGAGGATCGGCCGGTGAAGGAAAACTCGCCAACACGCAGGGCAAGCGAGGCGTTTTAATTGCAAAACCACCCAAACCAAACCAAATGTCGAAATGTTGATTTTATTATTGTTATTAATAATGATTGCATATGTTGTATTATTATTTGGTATTCCAAGAGTTGCAGTTTGCGTATGAGGTGATTCATATTGACGTTTTGTATATATTGAGGTCTTTGCGTAATACTTCTTTTTTATTAGATTATGACAGATACAACCTTTATAGTTGACAGGATGTCGTCCTCCGTATAATGCAAATGTTCCAGGAGCATCTTTACTTTAATTGCAATTTAGTTTAATAATGTTATTTGCCATTGATCTACTGCTGCATTCATCTTTTGCTACTATTTTTGTTAGCTGTTTTAGCATTTCAAGGTAATGTATGACGTCGTATATGAAAGTTGCTGGCGGTTTTTGTACTTTTTTATCCGTGTCTTCTCCTGTATTGTCATCTTTATTATTTTCTTTGATAGTTTAGCATATTTGTTGATGATTCTTATTTCGGTTTTATTTTAATTATTTTTTAGGATGTTTTTACCGGGTTTTTTCGTTCTGTTCTTTTAGGACACTGTTGTTTTTTTAGTGGAATCTGAATGCATTTCTGATGTAGAAATAATTCTATAGAATTGCTATTGGCTCATTGTTGGTAATATATTTGTTTGTTGGCTATTTTGTAGCATATCAAACGATTGATTTACTTGAACAAGATTTGATGGAACGGGATGTTGTTGAGGGGAGTACATTGATGTTTGCAGTTATTTCGGATGGTACATTTGTGTCATCTGTGTGTTAAATAGTGGGTAATTTTGCATAAAATTTGTTTGTATTGAATTCAATTATATTTATGGGATTTGACAGAGCGTTGTAGGTGTGTATTTACTCTTTGAAAGTCAAATGATTACTTATTTTTAGTTGACATCATTTTCTCCTTTTTCTAAATTGGACATTTATTTTAATTTATTCATATTGTGATAGGCGCAGTTTGTGAATAGTGGGTTAGAACATATTTTGATTTGTGATGGGTTGAAAGATATGTTGTGGAACAGGTGTAAAGTAGCTGGGTAACTAGTTTACAATAATTCTATTTGGAAATTGTTGTTGAAGACGTTGTTGAAGAGTCGGCAGCAGAACAACGCTTGTTAGCAATTTACCAGCGCACCACAACTTTTTTATATAATAACTAGAAATTGAGCTTCTTAATAAATTTAAAAGAAAACAAATAAGCGCAGCTGACCTTTTGGCTCCAGCGATAGCGCATTTGCCAACGCAAAAGTATACTCAAATAGTTTGATATAAAACTTTTTAATGGGAAGGAGGATTAATAATTGTATTGACAAATTAAACATCTTCTGTAGAGAATACATTGCTAACATTTTAGTAAACTAAAGGACATAAGATTAATTATATTCGAAATAACGAGTTTATATAAACTATGAACATTTACATAACCCCCTGTTTGGATGAAAAACGTTATTTTTAATTCTTTTTTTTTATAGAAAAATTATTAGAGAATGGTATATTCTTATTTCATTAAGTAGCTTAAATACTGTTTCATAATTAAAGTGCGTAAAAATATCGATAATAATCTCGTCAGGTTATGATGACGCTGCGAGTTCATACTGCGGTAAGTTGCGCAATCTGTCTTTTAATAATAAAAAGTTAAATTTATGCCGACTGCTTACGCATATCTTATGCTATAAGCTATGATTTAGGAGGTTCCTTAACGCAACTCTGTCCACAACTGCGATTTCAACTCCCACTAAATTTACGACTGTTGTGTTCTCTACTTATAATACAGGTAGTTTGCAAGTCTAGTAGCTGATATGGAACTTGAATCTCAAGTGTCGTTAAAGCGTAAAATTTAGGAAACTGATATTTGGAGAACGTGTATGTTTCAGTTTCCTAAAAGGTTTGCCTCTCCCCATTTTATACGTAAAAAATGTGGTTACCAATCCTAATGTAAAATTTGTACTTTTAATGATGTTGCTCTGCACTTGTTTCAACTTTATTTCGTAAAAAAGAATTTAACTTGTAACAGCTATGTGATAATTTTAAAAATGCCGGAAAAATTTTGTTCAATTTCTGTGTGTTTAAAAATACTTTGACTCTGAAATAAACGCAAACTTAATGCGTTTATAATTACTTAATATTGAATTTTTATAGACAGTAAATGCTGCATATCTGTTTATATTTTGTATCACCATAATGCAATGTTACCATACAGCATTTCCTCTTGGTAGCTGATTTATCTTACGCTTCTAAGACACTGATTTTTTCACTTCTTTTCATATAACATATGATGTACAGCAAAGCATTGTACTATTCACTTCTTGGTATGGAACGGAAACTTTGTAACAAACTTTACTAAAACAAGACCTGTTTATTGTCTTTGTTGAAACTTACGAGGATGTTTTTTACATTAGCGTTTGTTTTAAACGAGTTATGTTCTTGCTTACGATGCTTTTGCCTCTTCTTAGTTTCAAATATTGTTTCTAGCATTTGAGTTTCTCATACATTTTCCTCCTTCTGATTAGCTTATTTTGTATATTTTAGGTGTAGCCTAAGAAAAAGGCATTTCTTTTTGGGGTACTAAAATCTAATACATGATCGCGGGGTTAAGAAATGTGAGAGAAGACTAATACTTGATACAGTTTTTTCGCGAACTTGTAGAAAAACATTATAACGTTAATATTTGTGGGGTAATAGCTTGTAAGCAAAAAATTTTGATCTTTTCAAGAAATTTTTTTACATATATATTTCTTTGCATTATTTACAATCTGCTACATTTTAATAAACCTGCAAAGCTTGCAACGCATAGCGAAGTGGCGAAGCAGTCTCCCAAATTTGAGAACCCTCTAATTGACCTTTGACCAATCAGTTTCAAAATCACTAGCAGTCAAGCCTTTTTGGTCACCTGTCGATTGGTGAAAACAGAATTTGGAAATTTCCAGCCGTTCTGAAGTTATTGTGCGGACGGCAGACGGACGGACAACATGAAGTTAGTAAGTGACTCTGCTTCTCTTCGCCACTTAATAACATTAAGTAAATTAGTTGTTAGATGTAATACATGACATGAGGAAATAATAATAATTATTATTATTTTGCGTAATGATGAGTCAAAATTTATATAAATATTTAATCTAAACTAAATCTTAGTTAAACCTGTCAACTAAATCTAACGGATCATGTCTTTTAAGTCTTTTGATGTATTGTCTGTTATTGGTATGTATGATATTTTGATGTATTGATATTTTGCATCTGCACTTGCTATTTCATGGTTGATAGTAGGTAGGCGTATATCTTGGTGAATAACCCAATTTGGAACATATTTAGGGACATCTGCTATCATTCTGAGGATCTTATTTTGAATTCTATGCAAAATTTCCAGGTTTGAATTGCTAGCAGTTCCCCAGAGCTGAATACCATAAGTCAAAATTGGTTTTATGACTGATTTCGTTTTGTAGAGATAACTGGGACTTCTTGCCTAGTAACCAGTATATTTGGCAAGTTTCAATCCAAGCTGCATTCGCTGTTTCATAATGTGTGTCCGCCAGGTTAGACGTTGATCTAGGTGTATCCCTAGATATTTTGCGTTATCGTGCTGTGGAATTGGTATGTTGTTTAGCAGTACTGGTGTGCAAGTTTCTCTTCTTAGGGTAAAAGTTAGTCTTCTATTTTGTTTAGATTCTCTGTAGGATTGTGAATGCTGCTCGTCGATCACGTGTGACGCTAGAACTGCAGTATCGTCTGCGTATGTTGCTATTAGTGTTTGTGATGTTGTGGGTAAGTCCGCCGTATACAGCAAGTGTAAGACAAGTCTCAGAATGCTGCCTTGGGGAACTCCAGCTTCTATGGGCTCAAGGCTCGACTATGTATCCTTAAATTTAACCTGAAGTTGTTTCTTCGGGATTTTTTCAGGTTTTGGTACCATAACTATTTGCGCAGCCTTCCACTGGTCTGGGAATGTTTGTAGGCGAAAAACTGTGTTGATGATATAAGTTATCAGTTTTATTGCTTTTTCTGGTAAGTTTTTAAGGACCTTTGCCTTTATTAGGTCGTAACCTGGAGATTTTTTTGGGTTAAGATCTTTAATGGCAGTTTTGACTTGGCCTTATCAGTTGGGCGATTTCTTTATTTCATTCGAAAGTTTGGTATATAAATTGTTCTTTTTCTGCGGTACACCTTCTGTCATGTGGTTGAAATATTCAGGCTAAATGGTCTACGAAAGTGTTTACTTTGTCTTGATTTGTTCTAGTCCATGTTCTATCAGGTTTTCTAAGTGCTGGAATTGTCGGTTTAGGCTTTTTTAGTTTCCTTATTGCTTTCCATAAGGAGAAATCCGTAGCCTCAGCGGGACTTAGACTAGATAGATATTCTTGAATTTTTAAGTCTTGTACGGCTTGATTAAACTTAGTTTTGTCCCTAGGGTTTCTGGAGGTTTGCCATATTCTTCAAAATCTTTGTTTTTTCAGCAACTTTTTCTTTGATGTTAGGCAAAAGTTCGCAACTTGTTAGCTTTCTCAATCTGGCGTAACATCTCAGACTGACTGTTTTATAGCTTAGTGTAGGTGTTCAACGGCGTTAAAGAGATCGTTTTTTGTTCTTAATGTAATTTTTAGTTGTATTCTTTCGGTAAGTTATTCCCGGAAGTAATCCCAGTTTGTGTCTTGTAAGTGTTGGGGATTTTTTCATTTGCAGTATTTGAGGTACTGAAGGAGAGAGATCCAAACAGTATTCGGCTTTTAGGTTTTTTGAGTCGATTAGTTTGGCGACAAAGAAGTCTAACAGGTCTGGGATTTTGTTAAAGTCGGATGGCCAGTATGTGGGTTGAAATGTGGATAAGTAGTGGAGATTTAGTTCTCCTGATGCTTTGCTAGTTCTCTGCCACGGGTGAGTGTTATTCTGGAGCCCCATATTTGATTTTTAGCGTTATAATCTCCACCCGCTATGAAACGCGGTCCAAGGAAGTCGAAGAAAGTTGCAAATTGTTCCATGTTAATGGCATGCCGTGGGAGCAGTAAACAGTAGAAAATACAATTTCTCTGTTTTTTTCTTCAATTGCAATAGTGAAGATAATCGTCTGAAATTTTGTCAGTTCGTAATGTTTGATCACTCTTCATAATGATGGCTGTTCCTGCGTGTGCGGTACCACCAGGGTAAGGTGTAGCATGAACAGTGTACTTTGGTATCTTTAAGTAAGTGTCGTTTTTCATGTGGGCTTCTGATATCAGCATGACGTCTATATTGTGTGTTGTTAAAAATAGTTTGATTTCCTGGTTATGTTGAGCTAGGCCGTTGGGGTTTTAGAGCGCAATTTTTAAGATGTTAAGCATTATGAGTTAATTTTGATGATTAGTAAATTGAGCATTGTGTCCATTTTTTCCACAAGTTTTGTCATCGTTTTCAGGTTGTTGGTCGATTGTTGTTGGGATACATTTGTTTGTAGCAATTGTTGTTGACTGGCCGGTGTATTTTGATCTGAACCCTGTACTAATGTTTTTTGGGTGTATGAGATTACTGGTTGGACTAGTTGCGAATTAGGATCATAGTGTTTTGGACGCAGTGGTGGGTATTTCCTTCTCTGTATTTTTTTGGCTATTATGCATCCTCTGTAGTTGGCAGAATGATTGCCTTGGCAGTTAATGCACTTCACGTCTTTGCTTCTGATTTTCTTTCGCAGTTTTTTGTTAAGTGGCCACCTGCGGATTTTACGCATCTTGGCATTCTATGGCAGTAATTTTTTGAGTGACCGTATCTTTGACAAGTTTAACACTGAAATACTATTCGCTTTTTATGTGGAGGTTCAAATTTTATCTTAGATTTCATTAAAAATTTGATTTTGAATATTTCTTTATTATTTTCTGATTGCTGCAGTTCGACAAAGAATATCGGTAATGGGATTTTGGGAATTTTGCTTAATATTGTCGATATTCAAAACCTTGTGTTTGTGTCCAGCTATTTCTATAGCTAGTTCTTTGAGATCGGTTGTAGCGTGCATATCTCGTAATACTACTTTGTAGTTTTTTCGTCTTTCGGGTGAAAAGTGTGAAATTCCGTGTGTTTGTCTTTTAATTGTTTTGATAATTTTGTTGTACTGTTCTGCTTTGCTTAATTAGACTTTTGCTTGTGTTACTAATTAGTTTGACAACATAGTTATCTTTCGCTTGCTCTTCAAGCATACCAGTGAGTGGTTTTAAATTATTCACACTGTATATAAATATTGGTAGATGCTTAATTTCTTCAGACTTATTTTACGTTGATCTGTAGTTCTGAAGCGGCTCGCTTTGTTTTTATTGTGCTTGATGTTTGACATTGTTCTTCTTGGCTTGCTAATTGAGGAGTTGGCATTATTTGTTGGTTCGGTTGTTGCGTCGAGTAGGTTGAATAAAGATTCTGTGCCTGGATTTGCATGGGAATCTATTATATTTGCTGTTTATCTGCTCTGACATCCGCCTTAGTGCAGGACTCGGGAAAACCACGAAAATCCGAGTGAAGGCAGGCGATTCGGAACTGCTAATGCCCCGAATTCTTCTAATATTTACAATTCTAAACAAAGAAACTAATCTGCCTTAACCTACTTATGCTTTAATCTATTTAGTTCATTTGCCTAAGTTTGTATCGCACAACAGCACTAATTAGCTCAATCTCCCCGTGCTCATTATAAATTCGTGTCTACGTGCACCACTTTGCGAATACCGTAAAACCCGCCCACCACTCGCGCAGCCCTGAAAGTTTTTTGATGTTCTCTAGCTTTCGTAGTCATTTTGATTGGTTGGTGAACGACAGCCTTCTCCGTTCTGGTCTTGGTTTTCTTCTCCGTGTTTTAGATTAATGGGATCTGTACTGCGTCGCAAACTTCCCCATATACGTATTTGTGTTGGTCTTTTGCCAGATTTCGGATTCTGATGAGGTAGGACTGAAAGCTGTATGACACTTTGTTCTTGATTGTGTCGTGTTGAGTGCTCTCGTCCTAGTTCGTAACCGATTTTTTGTGACTTACATTGGAACCGTCTCAAAAATCAGTGGTTCTACTCCTACTGCTACCTCTTTGGTTAGCTAATTCGCATGTTTGTTTTTCGAAGTTCCAGCTTGCACCTTAGTCCAGTTAAATTGGATCTCGATCTCGGTTGACACCGTCTTCACAAGGCTGCAAATCCGTCGGCTTCCTTATACTTCTGATATCAAGTAGCTTTGAATGGTTGTGCCTGTAAATATATGTCAGGCAGTCTCAATAACCATGAACTCAAACTGGAAATTGTTTTGTAGTCTGCGGGCTAGTTTCGTCCTATATGGTGGATCTCTTGTTCTTTACGCATGACCACAAACGCGACTCCTATTTTACTGTTGCCCGGCCGCATAGTAGTATAGTTGTCGCGCTTCAGCCCTTGAGGCTGCAGTGATAGTAAATGCACCTCGACAGAAAAAATCGTTTTATTAAAGGATTTATTATCATTACAAAGACAAAGTCTATTAATATTATATCTACCTGCTGTATCTTATACACAGAATTCCTAATTTAAAAATATTGTTTCCAACATTGAACACTGCATCAGTCCAAATTATAAATATGGTCAGGCAGCCGTACAGTGTGCAGTGTTTCGTTTCGTTTAGAAGTTTTAAGACCTCACATCAACAGAGTTACGAACCGGATAGGAAAAATTCTCAATAAATACAAGGTGGAAACCATCTATACTACTACCACCAAGATACGGGATTTGCTTAGACCGGCAAAAGATACAGGAAATCCACAGGATACACTAGGGATACACTGCAACTCTTGCTCATGTGAGCAAGTCTACATTGGACTACGAGTCGAATGATAGAAACGTCACATCGTTCTCTGTTTTTTTTTTAGGGTTTAGGGATTATGATAATCTCTACGATCTTTCAGCACAGTGGGATCGGATTGAAGTGTTAATTAAGTTGGTCAGTTTGACAATTCTTTTGTTGGAACGTAGCTTTAGGATTTCTCTATTTATGACACCGTATCCTGAATATTTTTGGGGTTGGATTTTGTTTAAATTTTCTCGCTTTTGCCTTTGAGAAAGGCGGTTCTATATTCACATTATCTATATATTGAATACGGTAATTTCAGGTTGTCTGTATCCTCCAGTTATTCAAGTCTTCTCAGTAGTAGGACATGCAACGTTTGTCTTAATTTTCTTCGCGACTTTTTATAGATGAGTTCATCCAGGAGGAATTCATCTTTTACCTTTTTGATTTTGCGGCTTAGTTGCTGCATCAGTTGGTTTAGCCTAGTTTTATCTCTTAGTGTTTTTGTTTACTACCCTTATTCTTTGTTTGACCATCCTTGTATTGGTCAATGTTGCCTTTTATAAGTCATCAGACCTTAATTTAATTCTTTAGGAGTTGTAAGTCTGATATTTAACTGGACTTTATTATCCAACTCCAATCTAAAATTGTTCTAGTCAAATGTGTTATTTGTTAGAAATGGTACTTAAGACATCGGTCGCTCTAATTATTATTCAATTGCAACATGGTTGCGAAAAATCCTTCTACTGATGTATCTGTAGGCCAGTAAATTGATGCTCCGATGGAGTTAAGTTCTCTTGCTGCTGGATATAATTCTTTACCTTTTGGGGCAATCAGTCTTGATCCTCAATAAGTATGCTTTGCATCGAGTTTCCCTTTGAGTCTACATCTCTCTTCAAGTTATCTTGGAGGTAGATATAAGCTTTTTTGTTGAGCACATATATGATAGGGCAATAGATGTCTGTACCTTTATATTATAGTTATGGTAACTGAAAAAACTTTTTTTTCGGTTTGTATAGCTTCTGCTTTGTGATGTTTATAATTGCTACACTCCTTTCTTTTGTATTGTTGAACGAATGAACAGTATGATGCACACGGCACTTTCTAGTTGCAGATAACTCTCAACACTAAAATAAGTTTCTGACATCAAACGAATACTTTTCTTATGAGCCTATAGAAATTGGCAATCCAGGTTACGATTTTAAAGTTTGGAGCTGTTTTTCTTGTTGCCTCCGATTTTCGTATTGTCGGCTTTTAGTTTAGACAATCTACTTAAGACATCTTTGTTGGACTTTTTTTGTCTTTTTTTTTGCTCATCCAGTCGGGTTATTTCTTCAAATGAAAGTCCGCCATCTTTCTTTGTTGGTTTATGTTTTTTGCAACATTACTTTCTTTAACATTTTATCTTCAGCTAATACTAGTGCTTGGCTTATTTTTGCCATTAGCTTTTATTGCTTGCTGACTTTAGAGTCAGAATTTTTTTATGTTCTGATTTTTAAATTTCTAAACGCACTTAGCTATTTTGCAGCTTTTGTAACTTTTGTAATTAACACTGTTAGGCTTGTGAATCTTTGGGTTTGGACAATCACTAGAAGGGCGTATTTCGGTACACTAGACTATAACTGTAATATGTCCTTACGAGCTTTCAGTCTGACACATAAGTAGCGCATTGTATTAAAAATCACAGGAATGCATTAACTATAAAAGTCAGATTACTTTTAATTAATTCAAAATGTGATATCGTTTTTCCCATATTTATTGATTATGAGATACTTAAAATCAAAGGTTTTCCGTTATTGGCTAGGTGCGTTTAAAATAGAGCTTTCTCCGATACAGTTCATTATGTGTTTTCCCTGTAGCTGCCTGGTCGTGATTCCAGCGCTGACAGCTTCGCTAATAACGGTCGACAAATATTCTTTTTCTGCTGCCTGGACGCGGTGCGCTGTTAATTAGGCCGAAATGCCCATTACGTCCGCGAGGCGCGGAAGACATTTCAGTAAGTGAAATCCGCCGCACTTTCTTTTCGCGTAAAGTCCTGCGCCTACTTACCTCTGCATCCGCATATTGACGGAGGATTATCGCAAAATGCGGAACATTTCCGGGGTACGTCATCTTCAAATTAAGCCTACGGGATATTCTTTCTTGTGAAAATGTGACATTCGAAGCTTTGCTTCCCGGTAGAGATTTTAGTTTCTTTTTTGAAAATTTTAAATTGCATTAAGTAACCGCTGAAGAACGGTTTGGGCATTATGCAGAAGGTTAAGGCCAGATTGTAGAATTGCTGAATTGCTTGGAATTTATTACTTAGTCAGTTGTGAACCCGTTTACTTGTAATTACTACTAATTATTGACATAGTATGCAATAGAAAAATAATAAATTGGTTGTAGATTATAACACTTTTTTATCATGATCTGTGGGAGTTGTACGTCCTACTTTTGAGATTCAGCCTTTCTTGGAATGCATACCTTTATCGCTTTTTTATTTTTATTGGTATTTATTATCGTTTTTTATTGTTTTATTTCATATATACAAAAATGAGCCAAATAAATTGTCACAAAATGACAAACATCAAAAAGTATCAAAATTGTTTTGTAGGCTTAGAAATTTTCCAAATTAAAAGCTTATTTTAATATAACAATACTTAATGTCTTTTAAGCTTATACTTAAATTGCAAAAAAATAATTAAAGCAAGGTTAGGAAATTTTCAGGACATTATAATAATGGTTTCACACTTAATGAATGGTTCCGGTTACGGGCGTTCTTCAATAGAGTAGGGGTACTAAAAATCTCCCGTATATTCTATATTAAATTTAGACTAAGATTTTGATTAGAAACGTAGAATATTAATACACTTTATGAATCTGGTAAAACTCATAACATAAAAGAAATGAAACGTTAGAATATAGCTATCCTAAGAATGTATTACTCAGGTAATGAGAGCATCTATCCTTAAAACCGCGTAGGGATAATTGCAACAAAATATCGAACAATTAGTTTAATTGGTCATGCATTAAAGATTTTTTTTCATATAATTCCTTCTATGATATATGAGAAAATAGATGAAAATATCAGCGAATCCCAATTTGGGCTTCCGCAACAACTTAAGAACATCAGAGGTTCTTTTTATGTTAGTATCCACGTTTCAGTACAGCGCTATAAGGATATTTATATTTATGCTTTACAGATTTGAACAACTATTTGGCAAAGTAGCGGGTAAACGGGAGACCCCACACCGTTTACCCATAAAACTGCGGGTAGAGCTACCCTATCCCACATCCGTGGGTAACAGATGCCGCCTGTAGTAATGATGTGGGGTAGAGGTTCACGCAAGTGACCTCGCCGGCAACTCGTCAAACGAGGCAGGAGAAATCCTGCCAACACGAGTACTATCGACTGGAGTATTTGCTACATCGATTAGGCCCAAGGCCTACGGAGACGTTAGACCACATGACGTTATCCCGTTAAAACTGTTATGCAGGCCATCCGATCCCACACTTGTGGGCAAAGGACGCCGGTAGCAGTAGCGATATGTGGTAGAGGTTCGCCCAAGCGACCTCGACGGCTGCTCGTCCAACGTGGTGGAGGAAACTCTACCGACACGAGTGGGGCTGCGTTTCACTCTACGACGCAGACTCGTAAAGGTGCTTCGAGCCACCCTATCCCACAATAGTGTGGGTAACGGGCGCAACAAGTATCAACTGATGTAGAGTAGAGGTTCACGCAAGTGACCTCGACGGCCGCTCGTCCAACGTGGTAAAGGAAACTTTACCGACACGAGTGGGTAGTGCGTCTCACCCCGTGGCGCGAGATACCCGTAAAACTGCTAGTGGAGCTACCCAATCCCACAATTGTGGGCAACGGATGCCGCTAGTCAGTAACAGAGGGGTAGAGGTATTACGAGAGTGACCTCGATGGGTACTCGTCAAACGTGGTAAGGGGAACCTTACTGACACGAGGACTAAGGGGAGGGGGGTAGCCAACTGGGGCGGCTTCCCAGTTCTCACTCATTGGTGATGGACTCTTAGGGGTGGTGGCACCGCTTTAGGAACAGGTGGGACTTGTTGACCTTTGTGTGAGCATGCCCTTATGCGGGGGAGGCTTCGGCCTGCCCCCACCGCCCATCAACTATACCGGCCCAATGTCGGTCTGGCGGGCGGAACCGTAACACCTCCGGTACTCTGATCTGGTGAAATAAAGAGCATGGTTCAGTATCTGAGATTCCCAACCTCGACTTGCACGTTTGTCCGGGTGCATGCTTTGGTGTGCGAACCTTAAATTGGTCGTACTGTAAGGAGGGTAGAACCTCCCGGTTCGTGTTTGAGACTCGGCAATAAGGGTACTTGGTACTGCATCCGATACCAGCAGGATATGGGTGTACTGGGGGGCTCAACAGCCCCCCAGACCCCACTGTTGCGGTCGTAACTATGACTCTCTTATACAAAATGATAAACTTTGCATTTTTAGAATAAAATGATAAAGACCTGCGCACCATAAAAATTTTTTATTGGCACCAACCAGTTAACGTCGAAGTAGGACAATTTTTTTTAGAAATTTTGAAAACGAACGTAGTGTAAGAATACATCTTGACATTATTTTCAATGTTTATTTAGAAGCCATCTTTCAAAAAGCACTCAATGATTGCTCGTACGGTATACTAGCTTTAGTCATACGGAACGATATTTTTAACATATTTTTAAAAGAAAAAATCAGAAGATCTACAGTCGAAAGATCTTGGCGGCTATGTGAACACAACTCATTTATCTCTATGCAGTATTTTGCCAAACACAGCGATGTAGAAATAGAAACGCATTTCAGCATGCCAATGAAATGTAGTCCTATTATACTGTAATATTTAAGTTACTAGTGATAAGCATTTAACTTGGAACAGTCGGCTGACATGGTTACGCCTAGATTTATAAACTGATTATGGTATTTCCCCCCATTCCCCGAGTTTACCTACTACGCCTTTATCGGTCGCTCAGACGTTTCTTTGTAATATCACTGTGAATAACCTCAGCAATCATAACCCAATATTTCTAATACGGGGGATACTTAAAAAGGCGGATGACGCCCCTTACTCCAATATTTAATGGTCGGCCTTCATTGTTCATTTGAGGGAGTTTATAAGATCCGTCCTCGTTATTTGCTTTAGTGTAGACCTGAAAAACACAGTATGCTATCTAACTGTCTCTATTTAGAAATCCGGATTGCAGAAGGAGGCGGTGTTCTGCCTCTGGAATTAAAGGAATTGATTTTTTAGAAGAGTTGGTCATGACAGCACATGCACCAGTTTCTCCACCCGATGACCACCGAAACTGCCATATATGCCAAAGTTGAGCACCGCAACGTACCATGGAAATATAAACTGGAGGCTCTCACAGTGGTCGACAACAACCTGCAGAAATAGTCAAGGAACTTTGCCACAGGTCTTCTCCGCTACCGTCCATCCATGGGCGCATTGGTTATACCGTCGCCGCCAAAGCCAAGGTGCTCATTGAGAGTCTAGAACGTCAGTTTTACGACGAAGTTTTCCATCTTATCCACACTCTGAAGCTGCGCAAGGCTGTCGGGCCTGAGGCATGCTAAATCGTACGTTTTAGGTTTTCCCAAAGAAAGTAATCATTATTTAGTGTTTCTGACACTTTTTAAGTCCTTAGAAAGTGACAAACGTTGTGATATTTCTCAATCCTGTAAAATATAGCTTATTTTCTTAGAACTAGCGACCTATCAGTCTTCTGCCAACCTCTGGGGAAACAGGTAGAACAAGTGACTGACCACCGCTCAAGGACAGCTATCGAAGATTGTTAGTTGACATCAGAAAATAAGTTTAAAATTTACACCAGCCACTCCACCACCTACTAAATACTCCGGATGGTGGAAAAAATTATGAAATACTTTATCAAGAAATAGAGCACTGGCTCATTTTTTTTATATGGACAAAGTTTTTAACAAGGTTCGGTACAACGGCCTTAACTATAAGATAGTTTTATCGCTTTTCTCGCTATCGATGATCCAATTTTGCCCTTTCTTTTGCTTGGAAGTTCCGGATCAAGCTCGGCAGCGTGAAGCCACCAGAGAGATTATTTGATTTGTGTTTACAGAAAGTTTTTTGTTTATTCTGACAGAAGAAATCAGCATTCGATATTTTGGCACCTTTAAAAAACACTTTGTATATATATTCAATTAGCGTTATAAAACGACAAATAGTAATAAACATCCAGTCTCATAAACTGGTTAAAATGTTATTTCTGGTTTAAAATCGTGAGACGATTTTGCTGTTGCTTCAAATTTCACAAAAATTTGTTTGTAAGCGGATTGAAGCGTGCTATAGCAAATAAAGCTGGTTGTGAATTTATAATTAGTTTTAGTATGTTTTTGAAACAGCGAAAGATAATCAAGGTTGGATTAATTTAAATAAAAAAAATTCCAAGAAACAACATTATTTTATCATATACACCGGGGTTTAGAAATATCAAAAAAATTCAAATGGCCGTGTGTGTGATATATCGTAAAACCACATAAGTATGTTGGTAACATAAAGCAAGAAAACCTTTTAAGCAGTTAAATTAAATTAAATTGAGAATTCCTACAATATATAGATAATTGACTTACTGACAACCGCACCTTTTCCACTCTTTTAAATACCCCCAATTTAAGACAGAATTGATTTGGTACTATTTTTCTTCAAGCTGAACCCAACATTTTCTCAGAATATAATATGACATAGAAAGACTTATTTTTTTAGAATTAATATAGACATTAAAGTGGGGATCGATGTTCTAAATTATTATATAAGTCAAGATAAGAAATTAATATGGAATCCATAGTGAAAAATAGCTTTTAAAGTTAATAAGAGATTCGCTTTTGGAAACTAATGTGCTAAAAAACTGAAAGTGAAATTAATTTCGAGTTCCAAACTGTGGGATTGCGTAGATTACATGATTTGCTTTACCCAATCACTTCTTTACGTCTCATACATTATTCCTCCTTTTCTCATTATCAGAAATAGAGGATTCCATATGGACAAACAATTGGTTAAAACGGAGCATGTGGTCAACACAATTCTAAACTCGAGGGTAAAATTTAACTTCATATTTTGTTTTTAGCAGTAGTAATGAATTAAAATTGGAGAATAGTACCGAAAAACGATGTGAGATCTAGTACATGTAAATATTGTCCTAACAGGTATGTGACTACATGGGAAATAATATTGGATTTCCCTTGGGTTGAAAAAGCAGTATGGGATTCATTTCGAAAAAATATGGGACTGGATTTAAGAAAATAGAATATAGTTGAAAAACTAATAGGGGATTCAGAGTGGGAAAAGTTCTTCATAAAAGGTAACCTATTTAATACGGAAAAGTAATATGAAATTAAAAGGTAATATAAAATTCAATATCGATTCGGAAAGTAACGTAAGATTTTGTTTAGGATGGCTTATGGAAGTTAATATAAGATTGAAAATAATACGAGATTTGGTATGGGATTGAAAACTAATATTTAACTTAGTATGGGTTGGATGGGAGGGAAATATGGGATTCAGAATAAAATGGGAGAGTAGTATGAGATTGGAAAGTAATATAAGATTTACTATGAGATAGCAAAGTAATATAATATCTCATGTAGGATAGGAAAATAATTAGAGGTTTAGTATGAAAACGGATGTCAATAAAATTTAGTATTGAATTGAAGAGCAATAAGAGATATAGTAGTGAATGCACGATAAAAGACGATTTCGGACACACCTTTTCTTTAATGGTATCCATCAATTTTTTACAATTAGATTCGCTAATAGAGAAAAGGTGGGATACGCGCCTGTTTCTTGCGTTCTTTACCGGTTAATGGGAAGACCTGGGAGCGGCTCGTGGAAAGTGTTCTTTCTTTCGGCCGCGGCGTTGAGTTTAGGCTGAGAAACAGTAGAGAAAAGAACGGCTTTGCTAAAGGCACATCCAGGGCGTGAGCTAGCTTAAAAGAAAATTTGGTAGATCCAGTACAGAGCGGGTGAACAAGTCGATACGGAACGGAGCACTCAGATTTGCAAATGGCAACATACCCGACTTTAATATTAAAGTATATAATAAAATAACGCAGGTAAAGTCAACCTACGTAGGACTACTCTGCTTCGATGCACTAACAAAGAGCGGGTGAAGCCCAAATTTAAACTAAAAATGGAATATCTAGCTAATTAAAGAAAAGATACGATTTGACCGCAACAAATATGGAACATAAAACAAGATCAGGGGGCGAAATGTTAATATATACAAATGTTGAAACTCATAAACACCTTGGAAACTCAAACATAGACCAACCAATCAACTATGAAGATCTCAGCACTCTATATTATCGTTCATGAGATATGTCACTTTAAAATAAATAAGGCGGGTAAACCCCCCTTAGGGGTGTTTCAATGGGTCGGGTTTATGAGACATTCCTATTCTACTTTTTAATGAGGAGTTTAAAAAACGTGGTCAGAAGTTTCGACCTAATTGTACAATTGATCACTATACTCAATTGTATATATTACCTCTAATTAATATGAAACTCAATGTGGGATAGAAATATAATATGGGATGAGAAAGTAATTTGATATTCAATATGAGATGCGGGAGTAGTATGGAATTTAGTATGAAATAAAAAAGTAATATGGAATTCAATATGGAATAGGAAGAAATATTATGAAAAAATAATATGGGCTCTATAGGGGAAATGTGGGATTCGGTTTGAAAACAATACTGGGTCTTACAGAAAAAATACGGGATTCAGTATATGAGAACTTATAGAATGATAATGAGGCTCAATATGGAAAAATAATATGGAAACTAATTTTGGATTTACTTAGAGAAATAAGTTTAATTAAGTATGGGTTAAATTAAGATTTTTAGTTTACACGTGAATCATAGACTACATATCAATCTTTCGATTACTGATGGATGTTGCACTACATATCCGTCTTTAAACCTTGCAAAGATCTTAGAACTTCACAAGGATTTTAAGATTATTCAAAGCTCTTAAGATCCCACAAAAAAATTATAATTGTACAGAGATTTTAGGACTGCATAGAAATCTTAGGATTATAGAATTTCACGTTTTGTAACTATACGAATCTTAGAAATACACATAGATACCATATAAGAATCTATCATAAATCTAAGATTTGGCATTGAACATATATCTGCACTTTTTGATACAATTTTTAATTGTGTACTTATTTCTGCTTTTATTAGTCGTTTTTGACTGCAACACTACCACCATTTTATTTTTATTCTCATCTGAATTCACATTTATTTTATTTTACCAACGCAAATTCATCAATATTATTATCAAAAATATATTATGTATAACACTTGGATTTATTATTCTACTTTGAAACACCATCTACTAGTTATATCCGGAACTTACTGAGACCGATCCTAGAAAATTTGTTTAATAATGTAAAATATTTCTATAAACACTTCAGATTTTCCAAAATAAAATTCCTGAGCATTAATACACCATTGCCAGCTATATTATAACTCACCTGGAAGTCTTAAACGGGTATCTCTTTTAAAGCACCTGTCACAGCAGCCTGTACATTTTACATCGTTTCAAGTTGGGTAAACAAAAAAGTCACTCGGAACTTGGGTGGGGCTGTAAAAAAAGTTGTGGCAGTGTTTTATAAGAAACTCGGCTCATTGTAATATGAAGAATCCATCATAGATATTGGGGATCATCAGCCATTTAATCACTTATATGTAAAATGCGGTGTTGACCGCCTGTTCAGGCGGTATAAAACTCCTTTAGAGTAAAAGAAAAAAAAATTTTATTTTTGGTTTATTTATTCAAACCTTTTTTGCTCGGAGAGACTTAGTAATGTACCGATTAGAGCTTTGATTTTTCATCTAAAAATTCTATAGTTATCAGCAGTTATTATTTTGAGCTCATGAGAAATTGACACACCATTTCTTTTTTGTTCGTCGCTCAAAACCTTGGCAATAAATTTCACATTTGCAATTCCCTTATGATTATTTTATGCACAATGAATTTTCGAAGTCCCACTGTCTTTTATATCAATATAACTTTAACATCAGTGAAAGTTCATAATTGCTTTCATTTTAGCCACACAATCCAAAGCGTAAAACGTTGATGGGTTCACTGTGCGTTATTTATACTCACCTATTATCAAATCAAATGGACAATTGGCCCTCAGCAGTAAAGAGAAAGAAGAAACGTTTCTTGAATACTTAGTTCAAACTCTTCTCTAGCCAGTGTCTTATGGAAGATGCTAAAATAATTGGCTATCTAGAATCCCATTTTCAAATGAGCTTACCTATCAACCCATTTAAGATTTCGGAAGTACAAAAAGTAATCAGTAAAGAAACTAACTGTAAAAAAGCATCAGCTTCGACTTTGTCATTGGGAAAATTTTACAACAGCTACCTGAAATTGTAATTCGAGCGATCACTCAAATATACAATGCTATCCTCGCTATTAGGCACTTTCCAAGTACCTGGAATGTGGCACAGGTAACAATGATACAGAAGCCCGGAAAAATCACCCTTTTGCCAACCCTCTCTGAAGTCTTCAACAAGTTATTAATGAAACGACTTCAGCCAATTCTAGATAAACAAGGATTAATCCCCAATTATCAATTCGGATTTCGACATCAACAAGCAACAGTAGAACAAATTCATTGTTTGGTGGATCAAATTCGTAATAATCTTGACGAACATAGATATTGCTCCGCTGCGTTTTTAGACATTTTCCAGGGTTTTGACAAGGTCTAATGTGGGTCTATTTTATAAACTAAAAAAGTTTCTGCCATACCAAATCTATAAAATACTACAATCTTACTTATCAGACCGACATTTCTTTGTGGACTACCAAGGCGAATCTACGAATATCCAATCCGCTGCATCTGGAGTTCTCCAAGGCAGTGTGCTGGGACCTATGCTATACTTACTATTCACAACTATGAGTTTAACCACAACCACCACTTTCACTGATGGCACGACTGTCCTGACCTTACATATTAATTCTACCACTGCATCCTACAACTTACAAGACTCCCTTAATAAAGTCCAGCAATGGCTCAAAGTATGGAGAATCAAGGTGAATGAAAACAAATCCCAACATGTCACTTTCGCCATGAATCGCAGTAACTGTCCTGCGGTTACACTCAACGAACAACTAAGACAAAGCGACCCCGCAAAATATCTATCTCATATATTTAACAAACGCAAACAGCTTGGTCTACAATACAGAAAAAGTTACTGGATGGTTGGAAGGAAGTCTGCACTGCCACTAGAAAACAAATTATTGCTCTATAAAGTAACGTTCAAACCTATTTGGACGTATGGCCTCTCCCTCTGAAGAACCGCTAGCATTTCCAATCCGGTTATCATCGAGAGATTCCAAAATAAAGTGCTACGTGCTTCAGTCAGTGCCCCATGTTACGTACCAAATAAAGTGATCTTAAGTTATTTGTGTATGCCTACTATAAAAGAAGAAAGAACTGCCTAAAGATATAAATATAGACTCTCAGTGCATTCCAATCAACTAGTGAATACCTTGATGAACGAATCCGATAAACAATTTAAACCCAATGAACCTCCTACGCGTTTTAATTAATTATTTTAATTTAAGCTAACATTAATTCTAAAAATTAATTTAAGTTTTCCTTCTTTCTTTTAAATTTATGTTAAAACTCTCACTTGTATTATAGACTAGTGAAATTTATAATAGAGTTGCTTATTGTAACCCTACTCACACAATTTACTTAAATCCTCTGATTATCGCCATGTACCTAATAATCCCACTACCTACCTCGAAAAGAAAACCAAAACCCTTATTACTAATTCCAACCTATCCAACCTATCCGATACCAAGAAACTCTTCATACCCCGAGAAAAATCTGTGACAATATTAATTTAATTATATATAATAGCATATACTTAGCATTCCTGTAAATACAGCTGAAAATTGATTAAAAGTCCAAAATGCAACGATTAGGTAATTTTGCATCTTCTCAGGATTTATTAAACAAGCATTGGCAATTACAAATAAAAAAGGTCCATTTAAAATGAGCACCTTTAGCTTCTACATAGGATTTGAAACTTTGGACCTGCTGTTCATTGCGGTATGCACTTAATTCATCGAAATCTTTTGACTACTGCCATTAGAGCCATAAAAGTAAAGCGACGTGTTAAATATTTTTTATCATTAGTTCTTGTCAATTTTTAGAGAGAAATAACTTATATCGAAAACATTAACTATTAGGAAGGCTCATGTCGAGTACTAAGTCACTTAAGCTAAAGTAATCTTCTATAAAAAGCGCCTTCTTGGGTTTGACTTAAAAATATCTGTAACGTTTCCTTATTCTCTTTTTAATTCTTTCTCTTTTTTTTCTAAATTTAATTTAAGTGTTTGAAGTAAGTACGCTTATTATACCGCCTAGTGCTTTCCTTTCCTTAAGGGATGCGTTGGACCAGTTTGAAATTGTGTTTAAGATCTCAGTTACAGATTTGATCGACCAAATCTTGTTTGGTGGTGTTACAATCACAGAGGCAGCTTTCGGTATAATTGTTGATGAATTCCTTTCTATATGTTCTCTGATCGAACCATCTAGGGTATAGCTGCTGTTTTATTTTTTATTTAGGAGCACTATGTACTTTTGTATCTTTAGCATTACATTAGGGGAGCTTTGGCATATAGAAAATGACGAAAAGCACGTCCGCAGTTTTCTCTCTATCCCAGTAATATATCTTTGCTTTTGCTTTTTTAAATTGACTCAAAAGAGTAACATCTATTTTGGATGACAGATATTGCAGGTAGCTGGGAAGAGTTTTAGTATTTTTCATAAATTCATATTTATCGAACAAATTTTGGCGTTATTCTACTGTAATCTGCAACATGAGAATTAAACAAGATAGTTATTGTACACCCATTTATAATGCTGAATAATAAGTCATATTTAGGATTAATCTAATTTATTATTCTTGCTAGTGCCTTCAAGCAGACCGAAGTGCGTGCCGAGCTATACCTGAGTTATCACAACGGCAGAGCCGCAGCCGTAGCCTTGCTTAAGGTCAGGCAAATTTATATATTTATTAATTTAATTTCAACGTTTAACTCAAGTGATAAACAACTGTTTCAGTTTTAAAAACCTTCTAGTGAAAGAAAACGTCCAGCTAGGTAATCTTTCTTTTTAAATTACCAAAATGCTTCCAGCAGGCAATGGACCTGGCTTTAATTACTTATATAACCAACCATATTCACCAAATATACAGTGTCAACCTCAATTAAGTGCCCAAAAGTTACAAATTCCAAATACGTATCAAACTCAAAGTTTCATAAACAGTCAAACTCCTGCACCATGCAACACACAATCACTTCAATTATCATCAGGGCCCAGTAATTATTCCCCTCCAAATCAAGAACAATTAATCACTTACCAGCCTCAAGGAGCCTATCCAACTAATAATCCCCAACAACTTGTTAGAATGTATTCAACTAGCGACGATGAAATGGAAACCCTACAACATCGAAATAAAACTCTTGACAAACTGTTAAGGCTATGAAACGCAGAAAAATAAGGACGAACGCACAACAAAATGGTGACGAAAATGTTACACAAACCTCCAGCAAGTATAGCGTATTAACAAATACAATAGATGACACTCCACAAAGCAACACTACAAACAGCATCACCACAGAATCAGCCAAAATACCCAAACCTCCTCCGATTTTTGTGTACGGGATAGTAAATTTTCCAAACATGCTCACCCAAATACGCGATCATTTAGAAGATGAACAATATAGTACAAAGAGCTTAGCCAATAATACAATTAAAATTAACTGTAATACAGTTGATGGATACAGAAAATTAACAAAATACTTCAAAGAACAAAACATAATACACCACACATATCAATTAAAGACGGAACGAGCATACCGAATTGTTATCAAACACATTCATCACTCAATGAACACAAATGACATTTCAGAAGAATTAGAAAATAAAGGACATAAAGTTAGAAATATTATAAATGCGAAGCATAGAATAACCAAAGAACCCTTAAACATGTTCTTCATTGACATAGAGCCAGCAGACAATAACAAAGATGTATATAAAATTGAAAGAATACAAAATAGCGTAGTAATAATAGATCCTCCGAATAAAGACAAAAATAATATTGTACAGTGTACGAGGTGCCAACTCTATGGCCACACCAAGACGTATTGCAACAGGCCCTTCGTATGCGTCAAATGCGGTGGAGCACATAATACAATCAACTGCAAAAAAAGCAAAGACACCCCAGCTAGCTGCGCATTATGCGGGCGAGACCACCCAGCCAACTATAAAGGTTGTGATCATTATCAACAACTAATTCGCACCACAACTATCAAAAATAAATGTTATCCCCAATCCACAAACCAATAATGCAAACACCGCAGTGCAAACAAAGTCACTGAATCTTCGTCAGCATCATAAATCTTACGCTAATGCAGTAACCAACAACTCCAACCCCCTAAACAATTACAATGAGTCAACACAAATGTTAAACGCTCTCCCTCAGTTTTTAACTGAATTCAAAGCCATGTTTAATCAACTCATTCAACAAAATAGCATGATTCTAAACATGCTTAGCACGCTAATAAATAAACTAGCCTAATTATGGGTAAGTTTCTCAGAGTAGCTCTGTGGAACGCTAATGGCCTAACGCAACATAAAGAAGAAATAAAATTGTTCTTATTACATAACCACATAGATGTACTGCTAATAAGTGAAACACACTTCACACAACAGACTTACTTCAAAATACCTGATTATGAACTCTATCATACCAATCACCCAGACGGTACTGCCCATGGAGGTACAGCCATTCTTGTCAAGCAAACAATTCAACACCATGAAGAAATTAAATATAGGAAGACTTTTTTGCCCCCTAAATAAAACCTTTTCCTGGAATTTGGCCCACCTTGTCAGTTATTAACCGTAATTAAAACTTTTGGCAAACTTTTATTTCCTAAGGCAAATTCGGCATGGAGGCAAAGTAAACATTCTTTGGGCCACGTTAACACAACGAAAGGGTTTTAAGGAACCCTTAATTTTTAAAAAAATTTAACCATTTAACAAAAAATATTGCCCAAGGACAAAACAATATTAAAAATGACTTTTGTCTTAAAGAATTTCAACGGCATATTATATGAATTCCATTTTTACCTAAAATTGTATCTTTTTATACCATTGGGATCTTGGTAAACAAAATTTAAAAGAATTAACTTAAAGATTACTTATCTATTTACAACCATTATAACTCACTCATTCGATGCGGGAAAAAAGCACTTAAGAACCAAAAAATCCAAAAAATTTGGAACAATTAACCAAAAATTTCCAAAAGAAACTATTGCTTCATAATAAAGAAGTGCAAAAACGTCCTTTGCTTGATTTAATGGCCAACCAAATTTCTTCAACCTTACAAACTCAACACCAGAAATAAATTAAAACCAAAACTCAAAACCAAATTAAATTTTGGCTAATTGTAATTTAATTTAAATCAATTTGATAACTGAAACCCTTCCAACAAGTAGACAAAATTTCCCGGAAAAAAAAAACTGAAAGGTTAGAACAAAATAAATTTCCGGGAAATTTTAGTTTCCAAATTGAAAAGGCCCGCAAAATAAGCGAATTTTCCAATTCACAAAGTTCGATCCCTTTCCCCAAACGGAAATAAATTCTAAAAATTTTAAATTAAAAGCCCGGACTTTGTTTAACTTTTAAAATTGGGGGTTTCCCAAATTTTTATTTTAAAATTTTTTACAATTTCAATTCCTTTGTTAGGTTAATTGGAAAAGGCTTTAAGTCCAACATAAGGGTGGAAAACAAGACCAACCCACGTTCACAATGTTTAAAATTTTTCCCGGGACCTTTTAAATTGTTGAAAATTTTCTAATTTAATTGAAGGCTTATCCCCAACATTGTGAACCTTTTTCCAGTTTTGTTTAAAGACCAAACGTTGCAGTCAGCAGTTAAAACCTTAAATAAAGGATGAAAAAAGGAGTTACTTTAGCCTGCCCTTTTATTTTACAAAAATTTGGGCCAAATGTTTACAAATTTACTTCCAAAAAACAAACGTTGGATCATAAATCCTAAATTTTAAGGGGTTGAATCAAATGAATTTATTTCCAAGTTAACCTATTTAACTTTGGGGAAAAAAGGCGGGTGTTCTGGGCCTTTCAAATTTTAACACGGCCTACCAACGGCAATCAACAATAGGAAAATTGCAGACATGCTTAACTGTAAGCGGAAAATTTTTTAATCGGAATTTAAATTAAAGTACTTCCAAAACAATGGTTTTAACAAGGAAAATCAAATCCCAGGGTAACATTTACCCAAAAATTCCCACCAATCAATATATTTTCAAATTACCCAATAAAGGCAAATTTTTCACCTTATTTTAAATTAAAATTAAAAACCCAAGAAGGGTAATCAAAAGTAAAGAACCTCAATGCTAAAAATTAAAATCCTTGACAAAACGCAACCAACGAAATGTCAAATAATACTCATTTCTGGCAAGTTGTCAAAACAAGAAGACGGATCAACCGAGTTATTGAAAGTATTGTGCTAGATCAATCCTATCCCAGTACCAAAAATAGATACGAACTTATTGCGCAACCCCCAAATGAGGACTCGAACTCAATGCAAACAGACAGCAAGGTCATCACTCCAAAGATCCCCAAGCCACATATATGGCATCACAAATTACAATCAAATGGTACAAAATATTTCTACGCTTCCCGAGACTGAACAATTCTATAATAAAACGCTAGGAAATAATACGGTAAAAATTAATGCATACACATCAGACACATACCGACGTCGCTTATAAGACGTAAACGTAATCCATCGCACGTATCAACTTAAGGATGAACGCGAATACAGAGTAGTTCTCAGACACATTCACCATTCAATATCTACCTAGAATTTTAAGGCGGAACTTGAATAAGTAGGACATTAAATACGGAACATAATGAACATAAGACACAAGATAACTAAAGATCCACTTCCACCTCTACTTTCTTATTTTGATTTTTAACTTAATAAAACTAATAAGAAAATCTTCGACATAGAATTCTTCTGTAACAGAAATAATAAGAATTTCCAAAGCTGCATTCCTACATATGCCATGACTGCTCAATCTTGAACTGCCGCAAATAATAGTAACGATTTCAAACTGATACCCGAAGAGAATTTACAGTCTTCCTAAACGAATTCAAGAATATGCTTGCGCAACTTATGAAGCAAAATAGCATTATGCTTAATCTCCTGTCAATTTTGGTTACAAAACTAAGCAAATAATGGCTAATATAATACAAATAGCAGTGGTGGCTTAGTGGATAGATCGTTAGACTACGAAACCAAGAGTTGCGGGTTCGAATCCCGCTCTCGCCAATTCTATCACTGGCATTTTTACGGCCCAGCTCGACTCAGATTGCAGTAAATGAGTACCTGGAGGTCAAACTCTGGAGTAATAATAGGCGGTCGGTACGTAGCACTAGCCACGTTACTACCCTTGTGTACCGTAGGCTCCAGATTGTAGCAGATCTATCCTGTTACGACCCCAAAGGCCCTTCAAGAAGGCCTGTTACGGGGAACTATTATATTATAATACAAATAGCTATTCGAAATGCAAATGGCTTCTCAACCATAGACAAAAAATTATAATTACCTTTCTACATCTAAATAACATTGATGTGTTACTAATGTCATAAACACACTTTACTTATAGAACAGTGGTGCGTATTTCAAATTACTCCATTTACAACACAAATCACCCACATGTTACTGCACAGTAACAATCAAAAAATCTATATCATATCATCAACTCGATCCATTCCAAGCTGCTAATACTGAAGTTGGCGCATACCACTGGTCATTTACAGTATCTGCAGTTTACTCCTCTCCCAGACATACACTCTTTACAGAGAGTATACTCAAATCCTTCATATTCTAGGAAACAGATTTATTATTGGAGGAGATTGGAACTGTGACACACCCATTGGAGTTCCAGACTTATTACAACAAAAGGTCGAAACCTCTTCAGGTATAACAGGTAACTATAATTGCCATAGCACTGGGGAACCGACATATTGGCCCACAGATTTAAATAAACTTTTGATCTGTTAGATTTTTATATTTTGCATGGAATAGCCACAAATACAATGCTGATTGAACCAAATAATGATCTTTCTGCAGATCATGTGCTAGTCATTTTATACTTAAGCATTAGGCCTATCAATATAAAATAATATAATTGACTTATATTTCAACCTGAAGACATAGATGAAGCAGTACAGAACCTTATTACTCTGACACAAGAAGTTGTCTAGGAAGTTAGGATTAACTGAAAACGAACACGCACATTATACAAACAACATACCGCTTTATATAGAAGAATTAATTGCTAAAAAAGACGAGCTCGAATTAACTGATAAAGAATTGAAAAAGAAAACTGAGTTACAACAGATTATCTCGACGGCCACAGGCGGTGCTATTGGATTTACGCATCTTAACCCCGAAGATCACATCTGGAGAGTAACTAAAAACTTTAAAAATCCGATACTTTTGCTAAACACTTATCCACTGTATTCCGACCCTATCACTCAAACGCTGAAGATGAAGCTATCAAAGAATATTTAGACGTTTCATGTTAGATGTCACACTTATCAAATTCTTTTCATGTACGGAGGTTCAGTTTGAGATAAATAAAACAACCATAAAGCACCAGGCTGCGATCTCATTACAGATAAAGTACTAAAGATGCTTTCAAAAAGGCCATAGTACTATTGACAACTATATATAATCGAATGTCAAGCCTATCGTACTACCCCCTTTATGGAAATATGCGCGAATATTAATGGCCCCAAGCATGGAAAAATACCTGAAGCAGTAACTTCATATAGACCAATTAGTCTTTTGCCCACATTAGGCAAAATCTTTGATAAACTATTTCTTGAACGCCCCTTGAATGACATAGATATTTTGTTACATCTACCTCAACACCAGTTCGGATTTCGTGAAGGACACTTCCTAATTTAGCAAGTGTATAGGATGGTTAATCAAATTTCAAGGAGCCTTGAAGAAAAGAAATATTGTGGAGACGTATTCTTAGTCTGGCACATCGGATTACTTTACGAATTAAAAACGCTTTTCTCTAGTTACTACTACATTCTCCTCAAGTCCTATCTTTCTGACAGATACTTCACAGTTAAACAACAAAGAATTTCCAACTATTTTCCAGTAAAACCTGGCGTTCCGTAAGGTAGCATCCTCGGACCCTTTACCTGGTCTATACAGCTGATTACCAAAGATATAAGCAGAGTTATCGCCACTTTTGGTGGTAATATTGCCGCCCTATCGACACACGAAGATTCTCAACATTTGAATATCTTAAGCAAATGGCTTACTAAATGGCACATTAAAGTCAATCCTACTAAATCAGTGCAAATGACGTTTATTATTCGTGTCCGCCAGTCACCTTGAATAATGTTTTAATTCCTATTAAAACAGAAACCAAATACTTAGGATTACACTTGGACCAACGTCTTATGTGGAAAAACATTTTCAAACTAAACGTCAGCGATTAAACCTGAAGTTCCGCCAAATGTACTGGCTATTGGGGAGGAAGTCCAAATTATCAATATCAAACAAACTGCTATTTTATAAAACTATCCTAAAACCCATATGGACATACGAAATAGAGCTGTGGGGATGTGCTAAATCTACCCGAAGAAAAACGATCCAACAGTTTCAATTTAAAACCCTTCCTGTCCTAGTGGATGCAACCAGATATTGCACGAAAATCTCGGCATTTTCTTTGTTACTGAAGAAATTCACCGATTTACCCAGAACTATCAAAATAGACTTTTTGATCACACTAACGATTTAGTCCATCAATTAAATAGAATCTGGCCCTGTGACCTGAGAGCCCTCTAAAGTGAAAGAACTTCTACAAGAGTGCTACTGCTGAATGGTTTCTCTCAGCACCGCTTATTTGTTGCCATCACATTTACTTAATACTCCATGTAGAGTAGATTGTAAATTTGCAATTACAAATAAAAAAATTCTGACCGATGAAGGCCATTTACATCTTATCATGTACATAAATAAGCAAAATTGTCGTATCTAGTAGTCTGAAAACTTAAGAGAAATAGTCAAGAAACCTTCCTTTCCTCAGCGAGTTATGGTTTTATGTTCATTTTGGGCTGTTAGCGTTATTAACTTGTATTTTTTTATAATGAAACTGGGGAGATTGTTTCAGTGAATGGAGTACGCTGCTGTAAAAAATCGACTGACTTTTTTGACCAGAAGTAGATGCCATAGATGAGGACGTACCTTCATCCTAACAAAACGGCGCTACATGTCACACGTGTTGCGAAATAATTGAGTTCTTGCGTTATATATTTTTAAACAAACTTGAAGATTTGAAAATACAAATATTTCTCTGCAAAGGTCGTTGTTCGCTTAGGATCGTTATTTTGCTGGAAGTACAATTTTATTGGTAGCTTCAGTTTTCGGAAAAGCACACTAAATTATTCAGTATGTTTCTTGTAGACATACTGGTCCATGGTACAGTCGATAAAATCCAACATGTCCGCACCAGATGCTGCCACAGACTCCCACACTATTATGTTGCCATCTCCAAACTTTACAGTTGACAGAAAATAATTCGTAGGCTTCATGAGGTTTTTTTTAACACCCTTTCTCATCTCATCGCACCCAAAGATGTTAAATTTCCTTTCGTCCAACCACAAAACAGTTTGCTGGGCTAATGCTTGGTTTGCAGCGGATCGATCTATCGTGCAGTCTGTTGCAGATTGTTTGGGATGTAACAGTAATCTGTAATAGTCCGAAAAAGATGCGCGACTCAAAACTTGGCCTACACAACTTGAACTCTAATTAGTATGGTCACTTGTCTTATTGTAGCGCTATCTTTAGGTAAAGCTGGCATCAGCCTGAGTGCTTTTGGGAAGTGAAAATTTTGAAATGACAATTGCTGGCCGAATAATTTTTTGGTTGACTCTAAATACAACTCTAAAGTATTTAATAGTTTTTCGGTAGACAGTATGGTTGTAGTTCATAAAATGTACGGAACTGTTATCTCTTGTTTCGGCGGAATCGCTTGGCCAGCTCGGTCACCCGACTTCGGCGTACCAGACTTTTTCCTGTGGGGGTTCCTGAAAGACCGTGTGTTCCAGGGGCGTATCATGAATATTCAAGAACTAAAGCAAGCCATTGTTGACAAAGTTGCAGCTGTTGATGGGGACCTACGGAGGCGTATGTACGACAACTTTAAGAAACGTTTGCAATAATGCACTGATGTAAACGGAGGCCATCTGCCTGATGTAGTTTGTGGTGTTTTGAAGCCGTTCAAAAATGCAAATTGTGAATTGTTGATTGGGAGAAATTTACTTCAGCCAGTTTAATGGGCCCTTGCCTATTTTATGTTCTTTTTTTGGTGCCTCATTAAAATTAATTATCTCACGCATTTGTGTTGAAGTTAATAACTTCTTATTATTGCAGTTGCTTGGCAAAATACAGTTGTTAATTCAGACTCAAATAATTTACTCACGACGTTCTTTTTTATCGATTTTGCTTGTATAATGAAATACATGTGATATAATACCACATATTTCTGGGTATCTCAATATGTGGCAAAGCATTGCAAATTACGGGTTTTAACTGTTTGGGCTATTACTTTTTTTTTAATTAAATACTTTAAAGTTTCATGATTTTTATGCGGTCCATTTAGTTTATATACATATACATCGATACACCCACATATCAAAAACTTTTTTATTGATCCTGTTGTTCAAGTCTTGACGCTATATAACAGAACTGAGAGTACACAGCATCGAACCAGTCTTAGTCCTAACTTCGCTCTTGTTTTTTTTGCCGGAGTGTTTCTTGATCTCGGGCTATATTTGTTCTTTTAAACCTGCACCAAGCTTATTTTCTTTGTTTGATCTTGTTTGTAACCGTATCGTTCGACAATTTGGTTCTTATTTGGTTTCGGTCTGTTTTCACTTTTTTGTATCGCATATGTTGTTTGTTGACACGTTACTGTTTCTTTGAAGTGTTTCTATCTATCTTTGAGACTCCAATGTTTGTCTGTCTCTGGCTCTTGCTCTTCTAAGTTGCTTAATTTTCTGTTAAGTTCTCTTTCATATTCCTCTCTTTTTGCTAGGTTTTGTAGTTCTTCCAGTTTTAGTTTTTTGTAGACTCTTGGTGGGTTTTTTCTTGGAGAGGGGTTCAAATTGGTGTTGGTTATCAGTAATCGGTGGTCGGTGCTGAGTTCTGCTTCTCATATTACTTTCACATTGCGTATGTCATGGTTCTAGAGTCTGTTGTGTAATCTATTATTCATAGGTGATCTTGTGAATTGTTTTACATCTGACCATGTATTTTCTATTACTATTTGTTTATTACTGTAGAAATCAATCATTCTTTCTCCACTGTTGTTCAGAGTTTCTGCTCCTCTATGTTTTCCCATTGTTACATATTCTTGTTTTTCTCTTTCCCTATGCGGGCGTTCCAATCACCGATTATCATAAAATTTTGCATTGTTTCTAATGTTCTTTGTAATTCATTACACAATTGATCTTCACCCTTAACATTTGCGTTTTTAGTTGGTGAATATATTTATATTATAGTTACAGCCTTTTTTTGTAACTCTACGGTAACTGTTATGATCCTTGAGTTTATGAGTTCCTAGTTATTTTAGCTTTTAGTTTACTTGTTATGACCTCCATTTCTTCTTTCGTTTTTTCCTGGAGGGGGTAATCATTGTGTATGCTGTATCCAGTGTCTTGCGTCCTTGCCTTTTTCTCTTTACTTTGCTTATTCGCAGAACTTATTCGGAACTCGGGACAACTGGCACCAGGTTATACCTTTCGATACTGGGTAGCCAGGGCCTTGTTAGTTTTTTAGTAGGGGGTACTACGCTTTTTGATACTTTTTGTTCTTATTTGTAATTTTGCTAGTAGTACATCACGATCATAAGGTAAATTTGGACATGTGTACGTTTTTACAGATATCATTCTGTTCTTAAATCTTTCATTAACTGTAATATAGACTATTTGATTACGTACGACATATTGAGGTGTATGGAATAGTACTGTCTAAGTAAATAGAGGTCTTTTTGGTAGTTTGAAGAAAATATTTTTGATTATATATACTAACTTTTGTTCCATCCTTTTTAATTCCCTGTTGACATTCAAATCTCTTGTCAAAATGGTGATTTTTTAATTTTATTTTGTTCATAGTTTTCTTGATTTTGTAAGAATTTACCATTTTATGATCAGAGTTAGTTGTTTGGTGTGGGGGCCTTTTCGCCCTTGAACCGCTTTATATCGCGGCGGCATGCGAGCCTTTGATATCAGCTACGTTTTGCCGTCGCACACAAATGGCATGGGCTTTTGCCCCGCAAGTATTCATGCCCCGCAGCGCGGCCACTACGGTCGTGTCTCAGTCCGCATAAATTCGCATTCACGCCCCGCAGCGCGGCTAGTACGGTCGTGTCTTAACCCGCATACATCAGAAACATTTCGCATCCCCGCAAATATTCACGCATCGCAGCTCGGCCAATTTGGTCGTGTCTCAACATCCCGCAGATACCAGATCCGCAACGCAGAGGTGGCCACCTTGGAATCGCCGACGAAGCCGAAGCCGAAGCCGATTCAGGTGAGCGATTTGGCAATTCATTGGTTGATATCGGTAGCCGCCCCCATCCGCTAACGCGACGGCCGTTTAAGGGACGATTTGGCCTTATCGGCTGACCTTCCACTACGGGCCGTACTACGTTTCCACACCGCACCACGAGAGCGGCTATTTACACGCCTGCCTCTCCATTTTTTGGTCCTTACGAGCCGCATCGGTATCGTATCCCACACCGCATCCACGAGAGCGGCTATTTACACGCCTGCCTCTCCATTGTTGAAGCGTATAGTTGAATAGTATTTAGGTTAAAAGCTTTAGTCTCAAACCTGCTATTAGCACGCCAGGTTCCAATTTTAAGATCTTATATCTTTTATTGAATAATGATGCCTCATCTAGACGTTTACTTTTATCAGCTTTTATTATTTTAAGGATTCATATGGAGATTCTTATTAGGGCAGATAACTTTTTTATTTCTGAGTATTTTTATAGCATTAATTATTTCACTTTTAGAGATTTCAGTCCTTCCTTATCTATTGTTTTGCTCACTAGATCTATTGCCATTAAAACGTTTTCCTACATAATTTTTACATTTTTTGAGTTTGGCTTCAATTTTAAGAGTATTTCGTTGTTTGAATCACTTAGAGTTGCTCTTCGGTGTTTTATAGTTATACTTGCCATTTCTTTTTACTTTTTTGTGTATATTAAATGCATTCGAAATTTATTGCTACTCTTCTATTTCTTTGCATTTATCCGGCATTAATTTTCCTTTTTCTCATAACTCCATTTCTTTTATATTCTGTTGGTCATTTGTTGCATTTATGAAATTCAGAATTTCCTGTGTTATACAATCGTATTTTTTGTTATTGTTTTTAAGTTTTTTTTTCTATTTTTGAAAAACTTATTTATTTCTTCATTTTGGGATTTTTTGCTTGTTAATATCTATACGTTTGAACAGGTTTTCTTTTAATTAAGAAAATGAAATCAATTTGGTTCCTTATTACACTTCCTTTGTTGCCTGCTGGAGTTTTCTAAGTGTATAGTCTTCTTGGATGTTGTGAGAAGATATTGGCGACAAGGAGGTTCTTTTCGATACAAGTTGATTTTTTCCTTTTATATTTATTATTCCAAAACTATATACTCTGATATTATCTTCTTGAGTTCTAGTGCCAATTTTGGCGATGAAGTCTTTGATTAGTATAATAATTTCTTCTTTTTTTGTAAGACTCATTACTTTATTTATTTTTGTGTGGGAGCACGGTCTGCGAACTGAGAGGTTGAGGCTCTCATATATTTCGCTTTTCTGGTGCGGGGCAATGTGGCAAGCACCGTTCCTCAGACTGCCGCCATTGTTGTCTCTTGTTCAAGTGAACGCAAGTACTCAATTATTTTTAGTGACTGAGTGGGCCACCCGCCAGGCATCAAAGAGCTCCGGGAATGAAACCGGGGTCTGTCCGCATCACCCCAACCGCTTGGACCACGTTGGCGTTCTTACATCTCATATATATTCTTAAAACGCATTCTAGCCTAAGGTTCATTATTTTGTACTGTTCTGTTATTAAGATTTTTTGGATTTTTTTAGTCAAGTTTTCTGTCCGCCGACTCGGAAGGTTCTCGATGGAAGATCTTGCAACCCCACACGGGCTTTAGTAATTAAAGAGGAAACAATAACTAAATCAAGACGGGCCGCACGCTTTGGGCAGATGTCCGATTCGCTGGTCCGCAAAATTAACTTTTTCTGGTCGAAGCTGGGAGCCGCGGCCTGATATCGAATAGTCCCACAGCTTTCCGTCGCGGAAGGCTCCGCATCAACTCCATTTGTTATCGCCGTCTCGTTATTTTCCAAGTCCCTCCGCGCCTAATGAACAATTTGCATGACGCGCAAAGCTGCTCGTTAAGGTCGCAAGTAGGGGAAAGTTGCATACTTGGCTGTACTTTTTACCGAGTTGGGAGGCATCTTTGCATATTTAGCAGTTTAGGGGCGGCCATAAATTGCGTTGTTTTGTCTGTGCTTACTTATGGGGGATATTCAGTGGATGCACGTGCAAGGAACTAGAGAATGTTCTTTAAAGTTGATTTAGGAATTATTTTCTGATTGACCTAATGCATTATTAATGACACTACTGTCCGCTGTAAAATACACGCATAAGTTTATGTAACATTAATTTGACGGGGTTTGAGTTTTCGGACGTGTTTGCATATTACAAAAGTACTAATAAAAAGGCCCATTACAAGGACGCGCAACCCAAGTTAAATATTTGGTTCAGGGTTCCGTTGACAATTGAAGAAAAAATGAACCAATAATGGTTTTTCAGCCATATCTGAGCATGGTGACATTCGTTCGGCTATATTCGGTTTCAAGTTGTGCCGCATGCGCCTCCTAAAAGCAAGAATTCTCCACGTAGCGCATGAAACACTCATAGGCGGTGCTTAATTACTTCATGTTTGGACCTATAACAGGTAAACCGTGACCTAAATCAAAAATTTAAAACCTTTATGCGAGGTTTGGTAATAGACCGGTTGGTAATGTTGACTCAAAAAACAATAGTGTTAATTGAAGTGGAAACAAGATTTACACTCTTTATAGAAGTGGTGTTATACGTAGTTTTTAATTGGTTCATAATTGGAACTTTTAGTTTTAAAGATGAATATCACAGCGACCGGCCATTTACTAAAAATATAGACTTCATCAAGACTGTAGTTGATGGAAATCTATGGTATACTGTTTGTGAATTAGAGAATGATGTAAACGTTCTCCAGACAATGGTACATAATCAACTACGCCAATCCCTTTGATGGGTATAATCTGCTTCTTCAGCAAAAAGAAAAACATTTTTTGATAAAATTAGTTGCGAGGAATCGACCTTGAAACCTTTACGAGAATTTTTTAGCAATAGCAAGGCCGATTTACTGTTGAAGAAAGTTTTTATATCTATTTTGTGGGATTTGAAGGGTATTATTCATTATAAACTTCTTTACCATTAATTCAGTGAAATACTTTTTACAATTGGGCAAATTAAAGAAAGTAATCAGAACAAGACGGCCGGAATTAACAAACAGACGAGGTGTTATTTTCCAGCATGAAACGTCAGGTTCTACACGTCTAGCCGAATCAAACCTTTTACAGTTTATTGAAATTTTCTAGTTCAGCCTCCGTACTCTTCAGACATCGTCCTGTGTGAATGTTATCTATCTTTTATTAAAAAATTCTCTTTGCAGTAAAAGGTTTAGTTTAGTAGATGATATACAACTGGGCTTTTCAGTGATTCTCGAAGAGATAAAGAAATACAATATAACAGAAGGGATCCTATATAACTCAGTAAGATAATATAAAAAATAAAGTATTGCGCATGTATTACTTGCTCATTGAGTGAAAGAAACTTTAGTACTAACTTTGTATAACGGCCTTGATCTTGAGACAAGTATTTCCATATTGTTTTCTTCCTTAAAAACTATTTAAAGAGAGTTTATAGTCGACGGAAAGTACTATACACATTCACTAAGAGTAAAGTGAAGGGTATGATTTGCTTTTTTACTAAACCTAATTTACAATCTTAAAGAGTTTCCTTTTTATTAGTCAGTTTCATCTAAATTACGTCTATGAAATATTACGGGCTTGATCATTGTATTGTGCAATATTATTCTGCACTTTCTATTACAAACAGATGCGGTAGTCTTTGAAAAAGTTTCACTTATTGCGTAAAGATACATTAACCTTGATATCAAATACTTTATTACATATAATTAATTCGATTTTACTTCAGTGTAATATGAATTGAAATTGCTGAATTAGAATACACATAATCATTCGAACCAATTCTCATCAGTCAAAATTCCATATTGAGGGTTTTTTAGCTGAGATTTGTTTTGAAGCCAAAAGAAAGGTACATGCAATCTGTAGAAAAAACAAAAGAAGGACTTTGAAGCGGAAGGATGAAGAATTATAAAGAAACGAGAAGGAAACCAAAGAGTCATATAGAATTTTGAAAGAAGAAAACCAAAGGTAGCAACAACTACCACTGTATTTCAGAAATGTACAAGGTAAGATGGTATTTAAATATACTGAGGTGCTAGAAATGTGGGTAGATTGCCATAAAAATCTTTATAAGTCAAAATGCCGACCAAGCTGTGCAGGAATGATATGAAGGGATGGGAATCAAATGAAAGAACCAACGATGCAAGAAGTTATTATAGTTAATGCAGAAACGATTTAAAAATTGTATTCACTAAGTATAGAAATATGGCAAAAGAAGTACAGTGGTCCCTGGCATATAGATAAAATAACCAAAAATAATTTTGAAGTTCGCGAAAAGACAATTAAATTCAAATATTTAGTATTGGGAAAAGAAAAAAAATAATGTGTACTATCATGGTATGATAAAGAAAATAAAACTTAATCCAGACGTGTGGGAAAATACAGGAATCTACCTCAGCAAAAGAATCTGAGTTATGCATCAAAGGTGAAAATTTACAAATCCTCCACAAGACCGGTAGTGGCTTAGCGAAGTTTTGGTATTAACAAAGGTTTGGGAATACTACGAATGATATTTAAGAGAGTCTAGAAGGAGAACAAATGCAGAATTGGCAGAAGCTTAGGAATAAAAGTGGTAGTTCAACAAAACAGGTTACGGTCATATAACAAGGTTATCAAATGACTAATTAAAAAAAAAGAAGGGACAGGCCAAAGAAGACTTCGAGAGATATTAGCTATAGACCTTCAGGCATGATATAATGACATATAATTTTACTTTAAAATTTTAAATATATGCACTAAATTCTTGTCAAAACCTGTAACATTCAAACTTTGTAAAAATAAAAATATAGTACTTTTAATATATTTGTTGCACTTAATCTTAACAGATTCAAAGCAGAAGCATGGATCTTCTGAAATTAGTTACTGAAGGCTATACACTCCTGTAGGGGTTAAAACCGTCCTCAAGGGGTTTCCTTGACTGTTTACGTGTTGGTGGTGCGTCAGTCCACAACACTGCTCTACACCACTACACTGCACTACTTTCCACCTTATACTTCCTTTTCTTCTTTATCGGCTGTTATGTTACAAATGTTCTCCATTCTCTTCTGCCCTTGATTTTCTCTCTCCAAATTGCTATCCTCATTCGTTTTATGCCTTCCATCACTTGTTCTTCCCAACGTACTTTTGGTATCGGCGGTTTCCAATTTGTCAGCCTTTTAACTACTACTTGCTCAATCATTTGTTTTATGTATCTGTACCATCTTAGTCTTCTGAATTTTATTACTCTATGTTTTTATTATCTAATATTGCTTTCACTTCGCTATTTGTTAGTCTTCTAAACTGCCCCATTTAAGTTTTTCTTCCGAATATCTTTTTATTATTTTTCCTTGAAAATCTTTAATTTTCTTGACATTTCTCTGTGAGTCACAAGTTTTCTGCCGTATAGATTACTATTGATCTTACTACTATTCTATATAGTTTTAATTTTGTCTTTTTTGCTTATTTATTTGTTATTCATTATCATGTTCCGTTCAAAATACTCTTTGTATCCCAACTGTATCTTCTTATCTATTTTCTCCCTTCATGTTATTCCTTTTGTTTATTATTTTCCCTTTTACTTTCTACCTTCTATCTTATAATTTTCGATATTTATTATTTTATTGTTGTTTATTTCCCTTTTCTTGTGATTTTCATGTATTTATTTTTAAGCTGATTTACTTCTAAACCCCTCTCCTTTGCTTTTCTATTGATCATATCTATTGCTTCTTCTATGCTTTTCCTGTCTCTGTATGATCCACGTATGCTTCAGCTTGTATTGATTTCTTTATTATTTTTTCTTTAATATGACAATCTTTTATTATTCTTCTATTCCAATGTTAAATAATGAGAGATTAGGCCATCTTCTTGTCGTACTCCTTTGTAGATATATATTTCGTTTGTTAGATCTTCACGCGTTAGCACCGATACTTTTGATATTTGCATGGTCATATTTAATATTCTTATCAATTTGTCAGGTGTACCCATTTCCCTCTCTTATCATCGCTCCTCTTTTAACCGTGTCGAATCCCTGTACGTAGTCTACGAATAGTATCTCTATCTCTGCGTCTTGTTCATAGCATTTCTCTATTATCTGTTACACTGTATGAATTTTGTCTATGGTTGGTCTTCATTGACTGAATCCGTTCTGATATGCTCCTATTTTGTTTCTGTAAAATTATTTAATCTTTTTAATATTAATGTGGTTAATATCTTGTATGTTATAAACAACAGGGTTCTCTTTTTGTAATTTTTGCATAACGTTAAATTTCGTTTCTTTGGTATTGGTACTATCATACCGATTCTCCACTCTTCAGGCATTGTTTCATTCCTCTACATTTGCTTCATTAACTTCATTAATTTTTTAACTTAATTTCCTCCATCTTTCAACATTTCAGCACGTATTTTATCTGGTTTTGCTGCTTTTCTTTTTTTAAGTTTTTAATTATTTTACTAACTTTCTCTTCCCATGGTTCCTTTACTTGTTCTTCATCTTCATCTTTGTTTCTATTCTCATTATGATTCTCTATTACTTTCATTTTCTTTATACGTTTTCCCACTCTGTCTTGTCTATGTTACCAGTGGTTTTTCTTTTTTTTTGTTTCCCAATTTTCTGGTATACCTTTGTGCTATTTTTACTGTCTCTTTTTATATGTTCCATTATGTTATCGATCCACTTGTTGTTTCCTTCCTTATTCGTTTGTATTTCTCATAATCTCTTGACTACATTGAATTTATGTTAGTCTTGCCTCTTTCTTGTTTTGTTAGTAGCAGCTCTCATTACTTGTCAAACCACTCCTTTCTATATTGCGCCCTTTTTTGACCTATTAATTTTTTCACTCCTTCCAATATTTTAATTGTTGTGTTCTTCTATTCTGTTTCAATATTTTTCCTTTCCTTCTTCTTATTTAGTTGTTTCTGAAACTCATTTTCATGTTCTTTTCTTTTTATTCGCTTTTCAGTTTTTATGTATTCTATTTTCTTTTCAAAATTTTTTCCTTTATGTTTTCTATTACTATCATTTTAACTTTTGCAATTACATTCTATAGTTATTTTCCTTTTCTTTCCATTTATTATAGACGCAGTCCTATTCTTTCTTTGCTTTTTTTATCCTCTATACATTATTAAGATTTTTTCTATTCTTCCTTCTGCTTCCTACCTTACTTCTTCTAACGCCAACATTTCTATTTTATATTTCGTTATTTCTTTTCTTACATCTTCCATTTTTTCCATTTCTAGCATTGTTTTCGCGTTCCATGTTCCAAATTTAATTATCATTTTTTTCTTATTTGTCTTACTTTCTTTTTATTTCTTTTTAACTTTAACTTTACTATTTCCAAGTATGGTATTTTTCCTGTTTATTTTTTCTGTGTCTTATGTCTTCGAGTGTCATCAACTACATTTTTGTCCGGTTTTCTAATTTTGGTAATTTTTTTACTCTTGTTGGTATTGTCTCGTGTTTGTAATAGTTCTTATGTCCTTTCTTTCTCTATTAATGATTTATTATCCGTGTTATTAACGAATTCCTCGTCCTTTCTTTTCTGCTGGTTTCTTATAGGGTTCTAACATGATTTGTACCCAGTATTTATTCTTTTGTGGAACTGCTCTATTATTCACTGTTTGTTGGGGGAGCTTCCATTATCTTCAGCAGTCAGTTATCTTTATTTTTCCCTTTTTGCTTTCTTCTTTAGTTGTCGTGTTCATCTTCTTCTTCTTCCCCAGCCTAGGTCGCCCACTGCTGGACATAGGCCTCCCTCAAACCCTTCCATTTGTTTCTGTCCTGTGCGATCTGGATCCAATTTCCTGCAATTCTTTTTACATCATCGGCCCATCTTGTTGGTGGTCTACTTCTGCTTCTGAATGCCTCTTGTCTGGGTCTCCATTCGTCTTGTCCATCTCTCATCTTTCAGTCTTGCCACGTGTCCCGCCCAGTTCCACTTCAGCTCAGCTATCCTCAACACAGCATCCTTCACCTTTGTTCACTGCCTAATTGTGGTGTTTGGTATTTTGTCCCTAAGTGTTATTCCTAGCATTGACCTTGCCATTGCCGTCTGTGTTACTTTTATTTTCTTTATGGTTTTCTTGGTCAATGTTAGTGTTTCAGCCCCATAAGTGAGAACAGGGAGTATGCACTGATCGAACGTTTTCCTCTTCAGGCATATTGGGATATCTGATTTAAAGATGTTGCTGAGCTTACCGTAGGCTGCCCATGTTAAATTGATCCTCCTCTTCAGTTCGTGGGTTTGATTATCTCTCCCAATGGTTAACTCGTGTCCCAGGTATTTGTATGAGTATACTTGTTCGATTTTTATATCATCTGCCGAAATGTTATCGCTCAGGACCAGGTTTGTCATATATTTTGTCTTTGTATAGTTTATGTCAAGCCCGACTTCCTTTGAGTTCTTGTAGCATTTTATTTGCTTCGTCTATCTTATCTGTAATTAGGACTAGATCATCGGCAAATCTTAGATGGTTTAGTAGTTCACCATTGATGTTAATTCCACACTGTTCCCAATCTAGGTTTTTCTAAGTTATTCTAAGAGTGTCGTGAATAATTTAGGGGATATGACATCTCCCTGTCTTACCCCTTTTTCTATTTGAAATGTGTTGGTGTCTTCGTCTAATCTTACTGATGCGGTTGCGTGGTTATATATGTATTTTAGTAAACCCGTGTATCTGGAGTCTATTCGGCATTGCGAAAGAGCATGGAAGAGTTGTTGCTGATTTATCGAATCAAATGCCTTTTCATAATCTACAAATATCAGCATAAGAGGCTTGTTATATTCTACGCATTTTTCAATTAGTAGTTTAAGTACTGTTAGGTGATCATTCGTACTAAACCCTACTCTAAATCTAGCCTGTTCTCTTGGTTGGTATAGGTCAAGTTTTACACTTATACGTTTTGATAGTATTCTCGTAAAGAGCTTATATATGTGTTGTAGCAAGCTAATAGGTCTGTAGTTGGTCAGATTTGTAGCGTCTCCTTTTTTATGTATCAGAGTGATGATGGCCTTGTCCCATCGAGTGGGTGTTTTTTGCTCTATGAGACATTCGTTAAATAGAGATTTCAAGGTTTTTAAGACAGCTAGTCCGCCTTCCTTGATCGCCTCAATAACTATTCCATCGTCTCCTGGTGATCTGTTATTCTTCATCTCTCCAATTGCTCCTTTTATTTCTTCCATACTAATTTCAGGTATATCTTCCGATCCCTGGTTTCTGATATATTTTATGTCTTCTACTTCTGCAGGATTTTCATTTTTGTATAGTTTTCTGTAATTTTCACAATATCGGATTTGTTTGTAATGGTATTTCCATTTTCATCTTTTAGTTTCAATATACTTTTTGTTCCAATATTTATTTGACGTGTCAGAATTTTCAGTTTTTTATTTTGTTCGATTGTTTCGATGATTTTTGTGGTGTTATACTTTCGAATATCTTTTCTAACTTCTTTTGATATTTCCTTATTGATATTTCTGAATTCCTCTGAGTTTTGTCTCCCATTTCTCTCCTTTCTTTTATTAGGGATTTTGTGTTGGCACTGATCTTGCTAGTGCGTAGGTTTCCTTTGCTACAGTATTTCTGGGTTGCTTCCTTTAGTGTTTTTACAATAACGACGTTTCTTTCTTCGATGCTATCTTCAGCTTTTATCTGATTTAGTCGTTCTTCTATCATGTCTGTGTATTCTTGCCGGTTTTCGACATTTGTCCATTTTCCATTATTACCTTTTACCTTTAGCTTGCTTTTTACAAGGTTACCTCTTTCGTGTTTTAGATTGATATTTATAGTAGTTCTCACCAGGCGGTGATCGCTTCCAATGGAAAATTTGTTTAAAACTTCAACGTTTTTATAATTTGCCGTTTATTTGAAATTATAAAGTCTACTTCGTTCTTGGTGATGCCATCTGGACTCTTCCAGGTCCATTTTCTGTTTTCGTTCTTTTTAAAGAAACTGTTCATTATAAAATGTTGTTTTGCAGGCAGAATCCTAACAGAGTTCTACCTATCTCGTTCCGTTCTCCTACTCCATATTGCCCCATCGAGGTTTCCATTTCGTCCTCCTTTTGTCCTATCTTTGCGTTGAAGTCTCCTATGAGGAGTGTATAGTGTGTTGGGGTATTTTCGTCTGCCTTTGTGATATCATCATAGAAGGTGTCTACTTCTTCGTCAGATGCTTGCGATGTAGGTGCATAGGCTTGTATTATTTTGATGTTGTATCTGTTGTTCAGTTTTAAAATTAAGTATATAACTCTTGAGCTTATACTTCCTATATCTATTATGTTCTTTGCATGCCTTTTGTGTATTATAAACCCAACTCCTCTTAATAGGGCTTCCTCTTCTCCTTTGTAGTAAATTATGTTCCCTGATGTCAGGTTTATTTGGCCTTCATGTTTCCTTCTTAATTCACTCATTCCTACTACGTCCCATTTTATGTGTTCTAGTTCTTCTTCTAATTGTGCTAGCTTTTCTTCGGATGAGAGTGTTTGTGTATTGCAGGTAGCAATGTTTAAACGTCGTGTTTTTGGTCCAGATCTGTTTCTTGAATATATTTGCGAATTTTTGCCTCCCCCAGAATCCATGAGGCTGACCCTCGCTCTGAGGGTGTGGGATTTTGGTTTATCCATGCCCACCTGGGGTATATTTCCGTATGTTTTGTAATTCGCCATTTGGGTGTGGGGTACAGGATTTAAAACGCCGCGCTATCCTACTGCGTGTTGGCGAGTGTGTAATCAGCCGCCCTTCACATGGGGAACAGACGCTGTTTGCAGCCGCCCAATCTGGGTCAGACACTGCTTTTACCTGTTGGTCCGCGGGAGGTATTTGATTTCCTTCTACCTGGTATATCTATCGGGCATTCCCCTATCCGCCACCTGGGGACGCGCCCTCTAGTGGTTACAGGTTCCCCCGAGGGTTCATATCTTCATTTTAATCATCCTCTTGTTCCTCTAGCTGTTTTATCTTCCATTATTCCTCATTTATTAATAACGTCTCTAATAATCATTGGTTCCATTTCTTTTCTTTACTTCTTTTATGTGCGGTATTAATTTTTTCCTTGCATCCTTTGTTTCCTTATCCATATTTTTGTTTACCTATACTTCAATCTCTCTCAGTTTCTTTTTTTTAAATTTTTGTTGTTAATTCCACTTTTATTGGTCTACTTTCCTTATCGTTGCAATTTTATATTCTGTTTATCGACTTTTTCTGATATTTCTTTAATAAATACACTTTCAGTTTCTTTATGTCCTCATTTTTTTCGAGGGTTCCGAATATTGTTGATATTTTTCTTCTTTTATTTTCTAATATTTCTATTATTTTGTTGCTGTGCGGTTTTTCTAGTGATTTATTTTGTTTAATTTTCCTTTTTGAATGTTCTCACTACGGGCCTGTTTGCGTATCTGTTACCGCGCTGCGCAAAGAGCACGGTCCAGGTCGACCTGTCGTTGGCCTTGCTTTTATCAGAGCGGTATTTGATTCTTATTTGTTCTCAGTAATTTTAACTTATGTGTTGCTTTTACCTTATTTGTTGTTTATTTTTGATTACTTCTACTCTTCCATGTTATGATTACTCACTTCTATAAATTAATTTTTTAATTGTCACTGTCGTTATCCAAACATAATCCACATTTAAATTAGAAGATCAAAATTTTAAACGTTGACCACATTACTGAACCAAGCATGGAAATTTTTCTGCTCTTCTGACTTCACAAGACCGTCAAAAATTCAAGTGTATTTTTGCACATTCTTGTATATAGTGCCATAACTGAATTTTTCGTCTGATATAGTAATACTCATATTATTTTTCAATCACTCAAATGACCAAGAACTTTATTCAGGTTGTCTCGTCATAATCTGTTAGAACGATAAGAAATTTTTCCATTTTGTTTATCTACGTTTTTTAATATTAGGAATATTTCTACCATATAAATTTGAGAACTTAATTTGCATCCTTGGTATTTATACCCATCTAATAAAACAAGAGTTACTCAATTTTTGGTAGGTGGCGATAGTTATGGTTAAATGTGTCACTTCAAGTTTCTAAAAGAGCAAATTGAAATTTACAGTTAAATATTTTTTAGTCATCCACTTCTTGCATATATTACTAAAACTCAGTTATTACACCGTGCTCATCAGGATAATAACGGTCAGTTCATGCAAATGAAATACCTTGAACGAATTACTGCAATAAATTCCATAACCGTAAAATTGGACAAATGCAAAATTCTGCATTCGCAGCTTCCTAACGGCTGTTACGCCAGCCAGCTAATAAGTTCGCGGTTGCTTCGACCTTTACGCGCGCAGAAGATAATAAAATAAGTAATACACAGAATAATTGCGTCGGTGCTGTATAGTTTATTTCGGTAAGTTTATTAGTACTATTACATAGCAGCAATTTTAGCGAGTCTTTTCTGTGAATTGCCACATCGTACAAAAGGATCGCGGTTTAGCGTGTCGTCGAGCTTTTAAACCCAGATGTTACGCGGGAATATTAACGCCGGCATATCTCGCGTATTATGCAATGATGCATGCTCGATCAAATTTATTGCGCAACACGTGCGGTGCTATCCCATTTTATTCGCACATAGTTGCATAATCTATCAGAAAAGGCGGTTACGAAACTGAGCGTTGCTTTCCGGTTAAACCGCTCAGTTAAAATGTTTCTAGCAAATACATAAGTTTGCATGTTAACACGCCAAGCCTTAATAAAAATTGTTGCAAAACATTTGTTTAACTTATTTTACAGTAATTTCAAATAAAAAACTACACTTGCATGTTTTGCTTCATAATAAAGTATAATTTATTACCTCAGTATTATTTAAGATTACATAAAATAATTATATGAAATAAAAAAAGTTATTTCTATAACAAATTGGATATAATAACTTATAAGTAGATGTAAATTATATAGAAGAAAGTCTAAACATTTTGCAGCAAACGCCACAAATCCAATTTAAGCCGCATGGCTATCTAGAGATACTTCGAAAAACGCCACCTAGTAGACGTAACCGTCAAGGCAAACTCACTGCAGTCAGTTGAACGTAGCCAGTGTAAAAGGTAGAGCTACAATGCAATGGAGCAATAAATAAACATCGAACCCTTACAAATTCTGAAAAATGACGACGGAGATGAATGGAGAAAATGTGTTTGTGGCTAATTCAAACGTCCTCGTAACGGAAAAAGGGGGTGTATGGGGTTACATCATAGAGGTAGTACCTTTCTTACGGAAACGGTCACATCAAGTGTCATAGACAGGAGATGGTTCCCGAAGTCTGGCCCTCATGAAGTACCCAGCTCTCACTTATGGCTCCAAGCGCCACACCCTGGTAACTGCATTGACCTGCAGGCAAAACTAAGTGAGGGTAGCCAGATATGGCGAAAACTAACAAGTGGCAACAGGCTTGTTAGTAGCAAGTAATAGCGGAAATCAAGTGGATTGGAACGGTATTATGTAGCATATCTTTAGGCATGGTCAGAATGACTTGAATGGCTATAGAACTGCATATGTGGAAAGCAACGGAAAACTACCACATATTATAGATCTTCCAAGAACAATCATGACAGGGAACCAAACAGAAATGGCCTTGAGTACTGGGCAGGACTTAAATGTCCATAAGGTGCTAAGAATTTCCCAGCCTGTTAGGATCGCTACTTGGAACGTAAAAAGTCTATTTCAAATGGGAAAATTTCATAACACCGTAAAAGAAATGAATAGACTAAAAATTGATTTACTTAGGCTAAGTGAAGTTCGATGGCCTAACAATGGACAAATAAATACAGAAGAAGGAGAAATAATATATTATTCGGGTGATAGTAACCAACATTAAACCAACATGGCGTTGCAGTATTGGTATCTTCAAAATTTAAACAATATGTAGAAAGTTATCTCCCGCTTTCCAATAGAATTATAATGTTGCAACTAAGATCTTCAAAAATAAAAATCAACATCATTCAGGTATATGCACCAACTGCATAAAGTGACGAAGACGATATAGAAAAGTTTTATCATGATTTAGATCAAATTCTAAAAGTAACACACAAACACGATATGAACATAGTCTTAGGCGACTTTAATGCTAAAGTCGGCAAACAACGCTGTCAGGATATTGTAGGTGATTATGGATTGGGTGATCGGAACAACACAGGCGAACGATTAATTCAATTCTGTCAAGAACACGATCTGGCCATAATGAACACATGGTTTAAACTTCCAAACCGGCGTTCTCCAGCAGATAATCCAGATCACATTATACGCAACCAGATAGGTTATATTATAGTAAACAAATGATTTAGAAATGCTTTTAAAGCGGTAAAAACTTATCCTGGTGCAGACGTGGCCTCTGATCATAATCCAGTAGTTGCCAATATCAAAATTACACTAAGAAAAGCACGAAAACCTTGTACAAAAAAATTTGACATTGAAAAGCTCAGAAACAGCGACGTGTTCGAAAGAGTGACGGAAACATTCAACAAACGTTTAAAAAGCGAATACAAATTTAATGAAGGCATAGAAAAGAAATGGGCAACTATCCGATCCATTTCAACGAGCACTTGTGATGAAATGCTTAAACCAGAAAAGAGGCAAAAAAGAAAAACTTGGATGACGGATATTATACTCGAAATGATGGAAAGAAGAAGATTAATGAAATTATGCAATAATAGTGTTGCATATTGGGAGTTGCACAAAAACATAAAGAAAGAAATAAGAAAAGCAAAGAGTAATTGGTTGAAAATAAAATGTGAAAACATTGAACATCTGGAAAAATTACATGACTCAAGGAATCTGCATAAGCAAGTCCGTGAATTAAATGGAAGAGCGTATAATAATAACCAAGGTAATATATCAATAAACTCAAAAGGAGAAATTCTTATCACAATTGAAGATAAAATAAAAGAATGGAAAAATTATACATACAATCTTTTCAAAGATGACAGAGGTGTTAAACCAAATACAAATGTAAACAAAGACAATATCCTAGAAATAACAAAGGATGAAATTATACAAGCAATAAAATCATCACAAACAGGAAAAGCCTTAGGACCAGATGAGGTACCTACTGAAATTATGAAACTGATAAAAGACGAAAATATCCCAATACTAGTAGATCTTTTCAATTGTATATATAAAAGGGACAATTCAAAAGACTAGTTACACTCTGTGTTTGTACCATTGCCAAAAATTAATAAACCAAAACAGTGTAAAGGTTTTCGAACAATAAGTTTAATGAGCCATGTTCTCAAAATATTCTTAAAAATCATACATCGCAGGATCTACAAGAAATGTGAAGAACGACTAACAGAACATCAGTTCGGTTTCAGGGATGGATTGGGTACACGCAAACCTTTATTGTTTATGCGAATTTTATTAGAAAGATGCCGTGATGTAAATAAAGATGCATATCTGCTCTTTATTGACTACGAAAAAGGTTTTGACAAAGTTAAACATGATAAACTTCTTGAAGTATTAACTGCGATACAACTAGATCAAGCTGATATTCGTGTAATAACCAATTTATACTGGCACCAAACTGGAGGTGTAAGAGTTGATGGACACAGTACGGAAGAAATGGACATTTTGCGCGGAGTAAGACAGGGATGTGTGTTATCACCCTTACTTTTCAACTTGTATTCAGAAGAGATTTTTAGACAAGCTTTTGACAATTCTGATGATGGAATACTATTAAATGGAGAACGAATAACCTCAATAAGATATGCTGATGATACGGTATTAATGTCTGAATCAGCTCAAGGATTGCAAAGAATGCTGGACCAGATATCAGTCATTAGTCAAGATTTCGGTCTCTCCATAAACACAACAAAACAAAATCAATGGTGATCAGCAGAAATCCTCAAGCAACGCAAATAGTACTACGGCATAACAATAGAATAATTGAAAACGTATCTCAATATCGTTACCTGGGCTCATGGATAAACGATCAGTGTAATTGTCTGCAAGAAATCAAGGTGAGAATAGAAATGGCCCGCTCAGCATTTATGAAAATGAAAGCAACATTATGCTCTCACGAGATACATCTACAGATACGTATCAGACTATTACGCTGCTATGTGTACTCTGTGCTGTTTTGTGGTGCTGAAACGTGGACATTAACGAAGGATGCTATTAAAAGAGTAGAGGCTTTTGAAATGTGGACATACAGAAGAATGCTTAAAGTTCCATGGATCCACAGAGTGAGTAACAAGGAAATTTTGAAAAGGATGCAAAAATAAACAGAATGTATTGAGAAAATAAAAACAAATAAACTGCAATACCTCGGCCACATTATGAGAAACACTAAATATCGGTTATTGCAACTAGCACTACAAGGCAAGATTAACAGCCGACGCCCACCAGGTCGCAGACGTATATCTTGGCTGAGAAATCTAAGAGATTGGTATAAACTGACATCATCACAACTGTTTAGAATTGCAGTATCCCGAATCATGATCGCAAACACTCTTTCCCGAAGAGTATGCACTTGAAGAAGAAGAAGAACGGAAAAAGCGACTAAATGTAAGCCACATTCTGGTCAGCTGTCTTCAAACAGAACACTAGACACGATCGAAAGAATACAATACTAACATAAGATCGGCTACTGATTTTATGACTGATGATGGAAGAATTGGGTGTTACCAAGAACACGGTGCTTACCATCATTCTCGAAGATTTTAGTAGACGGAAGATTCGTTCTCATTTTGTGCCTCACAAGTTGATACGTTTATCGATTAAATATATACAGTAATATGACAGGTACATGTTGATAATGGCATTACCGCAATTACACTCATTGTTATTATACTCTAGACCTAATTTTTTACAATGCTCAAATTTCTTAAAACCTATTGCAACCCCTAATTTACATATCTTAGTGCAGAACTCGAAAAACTACGAAAATCTAACCCAGAGGGAGATGACTTTGCCTCCCTGATTGCTCCGTGTCTTTCTAACATTTACAGTTCTACGAAAATACAGACCAATCTACACCGCAGTACCTTTATCCACTTGTCTCTGAATTTGCACTGCGCACCAGCACTAATTTTTCCAATCTCCGCGCATTTCTCACAAGTTCACGTCTACGCGTAATCTCACATATCGTTCTGCAAATACCATAAGAGCAGTGCACCACTTACCCACTCCCGAAAGTCTTTCGATCCCCTTCCGCGTTCGAAGTCATCTTCACTTCTTAATAAGCGTCATTGGTGTGGCGGCCTTTCGCCCTTGAACCGTCTGTGTTTGTCTGTGGTGTGGGTGGCCTGTGATGTCTGCCGGCGGGCGTTTTGCTATCGCAAACTAAAAACGGCATATGGGCTTTCTTCGCTCGGCCCGCGAGCCTGCATACGCCATCGGCGGCACCTTTTGAAACGCATTTCGACAAGTGTGGTCGCATCATAATTTTTCCGCAAATAATTTCCCGCAAAGCCATGCGCGAAGCCAACAGGACATACGGTGGCCCCCAGGAAGTCAACGCAGAAAACAGTAGTCCGAAGCCAATTAAAGGTGAGCGATTCAGGAATTTACTCGTTGCTTTTGATATCGGTAGCTGCCCCCATTCGCTTTCGCGCGGGCTGTTTAAGGACTATTTGGGCCTCAGTGCTTTTCCCCACAACGGGCCGTAATTTGTTCCCCATACCGCTTTACGAGGGCACAGCTATTTACACGCTTGCTTCTCCAGTCATCTTTGCTCTGGTTCTAGTTTCCCCCTCCGCGTTGTAGGTTAGCAAAACGTTCATAGTGTTGCCGATTTGCGTATTGGTACTTTGACAGTTAACAAATTCTTGCGAGGTAGGACCGGAAGTTGTGATAACTTGAATGATACTTTGCAGCTTATTGCTATCTTTGTTCCTACCTTTCTGTTGTTCTAGCTCGCAGTATATTCCTTTACAAGCCCAATTAGAATAATCTCAAAAATCGATCACTACTTTTTGAGCAGTTAGTTCGCACGCTTGTTACCCGGAGTCTCAACATGCACCTTATCCAATGGAATCGGATTTCGATCTCATGCTTCTGAGAGCACGTGTACTAAATTGCTGCCAGGTATTACAACGCATCTTGGGATGACTACTCTGTGCTTATAGATATACCTGAATCACTCTAAGACAACTACTTGTTCGCACTAGAATATGGTGCTCTAGTCTACGAGTTTTTTTATAGTGTACGTTAGTGCGTCAATCATTAAACATGCGACACTATCGATGTACAACAGTTCGCGATGAATCGCAGTTATCGAAAGTTTTTTGCATACGGAAATTATATTACCGCAAACACTTCACATTTGGCAGTATTTTCAATACCAGCCTTCATTTTTAATTGATCCAGTAGACGAGCAAACTGCAATGCAACTTTTTTCCTTCACTCCGTATTGCCTATTGAAATACTGCGTACAATGCTATGGAACAGACATCGTTATTCGCACCTATTTTCCGCGTATGCGCAAAATGATGTTTGATTTGAGACAGCTTTGAAGTAATTTAAAGATAGATTGCCATTTTTAAGTTTATAACGCAAATTATTTATTTTATAGTAAGTTGAGCCGTGGTGGTTTAGTGGATGGGTCGCTAGACTACGAAATCAAGAGTTGCGGGTTCGAATCCCACTCTCGCCAATTCAATCGCTGGCATTTTTACGGCCCAGCTCGACTCAGGCTGCAATAAATAAGTACCTGGAGGTCAAACTCTGGGGTAATAATAGGCGGTCGGTACGTAGCGCTAGCCACGTTACCACCCTTGTGTACTGTAGACTTTGCAGACCTATCCTGTTACGACCCCACAGACCTTCGTGGCCTGTTACGGGGAACTATTATATTATTATTATATTATTATTATTATTATATTAAGTTATTGTTTATAACTCGTTTTTTTAAATCTTTTTTGGGACTTTTATTAGGCACAAAATCTCTATCTGATTTTTAATCTCTTCTTCTGGTGCTGATGCCGTTTAGGACAGAAACATTTGGAAAACTGTAGTATAGTGTCCAGCGTAGAGCATAGCTTGTATCAGGGGTATTTGCTGTTGTACTGGCCAAATCCGGTTTGCTATTTTAAAGATATTTAAGAGTTTTGCACTATGAATTTGCGCGAAATTAGCACTTTGTACTTGAATGCCATACTTGTGGTACTACTCTCTCCATATTTTCCGCATTCCATCTGGTCTTAAATTTTGATGAAATCAATAACAGAGTTTCATCTTAAATTTTAGATAGTTTTACAAAACATGAAGTCGTTTTAAGACATGGGTTTTATTAAAGAATAATTTTATCTGACATTGAAAACGTCATAGAATGATTAGCTCCAAATTCTCTCGCATGTAAAGTTATGGCACTTCTCATTATTTTAAATCATTGAAAAGAATTGCCCAGCTTTACAAGCACTAATATTGCCGAACTAATTAATGCGTCAGCGTCTTAAATACGAAATTAACAGATAAAGTGACCCTTTTAGATTAAAAAATTCGCTTCTACTAACATTTATTTTAAATATATAATTATTCAATGCAAAAGTGTACTTATTCGTTTAGTACGCAAGTATTATTTAAACATTGAATTATGTGACTTTGCAACGCTCGAGTACGTGCATGTACAATTTATTAACAGCGTGCTTATTTGTGCGTCCCTATAAACTTCAATAAGCTTAAGTTATTTTACAAAATAATAAGCTTTCCAGTCATATGTATAAGATAAATTTCACTTACGGCAATTAACAGGAAGTTAACTGTTAAACTGTTAATCATTAGCAGTAAGAGTTGTAATCAAATAATTGCATATTTTATTTAACACACGCAAATGTTGAATTTATTTTCTAATTATTACCGTAGTATAATTACTAAAAATTTATAACCTTTAACAATAAAAATAAAGCAATGGTTTCTTAAACTTCTTCTTATTCTGCTTCTTTCTCATTTCCCATTTATGCCTCACGGCGTTGGGCCCCTTATCCATTCCCTATAGGGTTTCCTCTCTCTTGCCATTCTTTTTACCTCCTCCATATTTTTTCCTCTTTTCCTAGCCGATAGTCGTACATTGTCTTCCCATTGTATTCGGGGTCTGCCTTTAGTTCTTCTTCCCGCCGTTCTTGTCTTTATTATCAGTTTCGGGTATCTTTCAATGTCCATGCGGTGCACGTGTCCGTACCACTGTAATTGTTTGTTCTCAATTTCGTGGACAATTGGCTATTGGTTCAGTTCCTCCCTTATGCTGTTATTTCTTATCCTGTCCCTTCTAGTTTTTCCCAGGACTCTTCTGAGGTATTTCATCTCTGATGCAGTTATTTTTGACCTATGTTTATCGGTTATTGCCCATGTTTCTGCTCCGTATATCAGAGTCGAGGTGAATATTGTTTTAAATAGGTGCATTTTTGCCTTGGTGCTTATTTCTTCCTTTCCTATGATGGTGTTGTTTATCTGATAATAAATGTTATTTGCTTTATTTATTCTATTGTTTATTTCGTCATCTATTCTTCCATCATTTTTTATATATTCGCCTAAATATTCATATTTTTCAACATATTGTAGCTGAGTTCCATCCAGGAAAATGGGTTATTCTATTTCTTCTCTGTTGTTTTTCTTGATATGTAGTATTTTACTTTTTTGTGTGTTTATTTCCATTCCCTTTTCCTCGAGGTTTCGTTTCCATATATTTATGTTGTGTTGTAGCTTTCTTGTGTTTGTTGCCATTACCAGGATGTCGTCCGCATAAATTAGGTCTTGTGTGTTTGTAATATTCATATTGTAATACCCTAATCTTGATTTTCTAGTTTCATTTTTTGTTTTCCTTATTATACTGTTCATGTATACTATGAACAGTAAAGGGCTTAGGCTATCCCCTTGTTTTATACCTTTCCCCATGTTAAATTCCTTTGACTTTTCCCCATTTATTCTGACTATTCCTATTGTTCTTTTATTCATGTTCTTTATTATTCTTGTCAATTTTGCCTTCCAGGGCTTTCCATATTTGTTCTCTCGGCACCTGGTCGAAAGCGGCTTTTAGATCCAGAAATGCTAGAAACAGGTCTCTGTTCTTGTCTATTATTTTGCTGATGATTAGCCTAATAGTGTGTATGTGGTCTTGCGTCTGTTTCCCTGGGCGAAAAGCGGCTTGTTCGTCTTCTAGTTTTTCTTCTATTTCGGCTCTCAGTCTCTTTTCTAGTATTTGGAGTATATCTTTAAACTCACTGATGACAGGCATATAGCCCGGTAGTTTTCACAGTTTGTGGTGTCTCCTTCCTTATGTATGGGTATTATTATATTTTTTTGCCAATCCGATGGGATCGTTTCCGTTTTCCATGCTTGTTGAAGGATTGTTTTCAGCCATTTCATTACTATATCTCCTCCCTTTTTTATTAATTCTGGGGCGATATCATCTTCCCCTGCTGCTTTCCCATTTCTCATTGTTTTTACCGCCATCCTGATTTCTTCCTCTCTTATATTTCCTTCTTCTTCTTCCTGTTCTAGCGTTGTTTGCTGTTCTTCTTGTATTTCTTTATCTGCTTCTTGATCATTGGCCTCCAGGTTATTGTAGAATTTGTTTTCGTAATGTCTTTGCCAGACTTCTAGGACTTCTTTGGTTGTTGGTTTTGCTTGGTTTCCTTTTAGCCTTTTTATTACGCTCCAGAATTATTTTTGGTTCTCTACATAGTTTTCTTCTATTTTTCTTCCAAACTCCTCCCATGTAGTTCTCTTTGCTACTTTTACTGCTTCTTTCGCTTCATTTCGTTTCTGATAGTAATGTATTTTGCTTTCTTCTGTGTTAGTTCATTTGAAGATTTGCCATGCTTCTTTTTTCTCTTTAATCTTTTGTTTTACGTCTTGGTTTCACCACTTAGTTTTCTTTTATTTGTTGTGCTTGATCTTTATTCCGCATATTTCTTGGCCCGTTTGGAGTAGGGTTCTCTTAAATAGGTTCCATCTTTCCTCTATGCTCCATTGTTCTTGTTGGTTCTCCTCTAGTTTTAGTGCGTTTAGTTTCCCTGTTAATGTTTGCTCGTATCTGGGGGTTTTCCAACTCTGTTATTTTTATGCCTATATAACTTTTCTCGTTTACTCTTGTAGGTTTTGTGATTAGGGTGTCTGCTACTAGGAGTCTGTGATTCGTAGATAGTTCTGCTCTTCTTATTACTTTTACGTCCTGTAGTGCGTATCTCATTCCTTTGGTTATTAGGATATAATCGATTACCGATTTGTGTCCTAGTGCTTCGTTCTTGTATGTGATTTTATGAATGTTTTTATTGTTATACTATGTGTTTCCAATCAACAGCTGATTTGTTATGCAAAAGTCTAGCGTACGTTCGCCGTTGTTATTTAGTTCGACGTTTATTCCATAGCTACCCATTGTTCCATATCCTATTTCTTTGTTATTCCCTATGTGGGCATTCCAGTCCCCCATGAGTATTACGTGTCGGTTCTTGGTCTGCATGTTTTCTAGGGTCCTTTGTAGGTGTTCGTAAAAATGTTCTTTATCATATACAATGACATTTTCTTTGGGGCATAGACCTGGATGACCCCTGTTTTTTTCCTGTAGTTGTATATCCATTGTAATTATCCTCGAGCTTACTGCTTCCCAGTTAGTGACTCTTGTTTCCAGTTCACAACTAGTAATTATCCCTACTCCCTCTGTTGCTCTTCGTCCTACATGGGATCCTGCGTATATTTTTTGTACAGCATCTTCTTGCCGTTCCCCTTTTTCTTTGTTTCTGCTAGTCCTAGAATGTGAATTTTGTACTTTTGCATTTCTTCTGTCACTTCTATTTCTTTTCCTGTCAGCGTGGTAATGTTCCATGTTCCAAGTCTTATTCCGTTTCTAGCTTTTGGTCGCCTTTGTTGGTTCCATCCTATTCCGAGGCTTCTCTTATTTGTATTATCCATTTTATTAATTTGTGAGGTAAATCTTCGCGTCTAATCCATCCATATCCATCTCGTATTTTTTAGTCCCGCATGTCAAATTTCTCTGAATCTTATTAACAAGTTATATAGAGTGGGTGATTGGTCCAACGTCTCGCTTATGGTCCCTTCGGACCGAATTTTATCCTTATCCCTGAATGGGGCCCTTACAGGGTGCTTTCAGCCGGGCCAGCTGAACCCTGGTTTTCCTAGGAGGTGTTACTCCTCCATCACTCCACATTCATCCTGGCTTGTGACAGGCAGAGCCTGGCTCCATTTTTGGATCCAGGTTGGCTGGGTTCTTAAACGGTGAATTAAAATCAACAAAACCAAATTGATTTAAGTGAACCACAATAAACAATTGTTTATTAAAATTGAAACTAAAAATTTAGATTTATATCGACATATATGACTTTAAAGCGTAATTTAGACAATTAATTGTTTTTTACAAAATATTATTAAATTCAGTTGAAATTTAGTTGTGAAAATGGTCAACGTTAAGGTAAATGGGAACCATGCAGCAATGCTAGTCTAAATCTTTTTGCACTTCGATGAATGCAGGAAGGTTTACGTTTATTCAGAGTGAGGATTTTAGTAGAGCTCAACAGCAGAACACCAACAAATTGGTTATTGAATGAAACTCTTTTAATATATTTATAAATAATTTGCAGTGTCGGTCATAGTCCTTAAGCATTAAGACTTTTGTTTATGGGTATTGAGTAAATGGTGTGCTTAAATTTTAACTTATACTAACATCTCTCTCTCTCTCTCTCTCTCTCTCTCTCTCTCTCTCTCTCTCTCTCTCTCTCCACATTGTTTTTGCTCATACATTTTTTATTAGGAAAAGTGAGTTTTGCATATAATGTAATGAGGCAATCAAATAACGTCTCAGGATCTACACTGTTACCATACCCTTATATGCTTCTGCGTCTATCCAGTATCGAAAACGCATTGAGTACAAACCTTTCTTATCTTCAATTTGTTGCATCCATCAGTGCATCAAATATAATTCTCTTTTTTTCTTAGATTTTAGGTACAATGGGAAAATATACCATATATCACAACACCTTCATTGTTCTGGCATACCATGTTAACTTTTAAAGGAGCATAGTTAATTACAAACTTCTTCTGTCTTTAATTTTATAAGTCTTTTTATCAGTGAAATCGTAGTCAGCGGATTAAGGGTAACGATTTAGAATGAAAATCCCATCTAGCGCAACCATGGACCGGTCAACATTACGAAATCTTAAATATCTCAGTTTTGACTTTTAAGCGGGGAAAAGCACCGCGCTAGACGAGGAAAACATTTTTATCGGCGGATTCGTGGTCAGAGGGTTAGACGCAACTGTTTAAAATGAAAATCTCGTGTAATGTATCCATTAGACTATCGTGTACATTTGGTTTCGTCAAACGATCAATCAAGCCTTTAATTGCTTTTATGAGTTCTTAAACTGACATTTCCTTTTACATTAATGTTCTGCTTTCTGAGATTTCTGTTATTTATTTGAGCTTAGCTTTGAATGAAGCGTAATCATGAGGAAGTGGGCGCAGAAAATATAATTCAAGAATGTGTGGCCACATGCATACACACACTGGCACGCGCGCCTTGCACACGCACACGTTTAACTGTTTAATGTTAAAATCAACTGGAAGTTTAATTAGTCAATGTTTGAACGTGGCGAAATAATTTTCTTTTTTCTTTCACAAATTTAATTTTTAGGCTGCATTGCAAGTACTAACAACTAAGCACTGTATTTAAAAACCTATGAAAGGTATCTAAGTTGAGTGAAGTGGAGTGCCCAGCAGCCATAATCGTACTTTAAAATAAATTTGACAGTGGTTTTGTGGGACAATATTCTTAGTTTAAATTGTTACCATCCACCAATGAACTAGTATATTTAGAAAAATTTGATATCAGCCAACAATGTATAAAGAGAGAGAGAGTTATTTACTTCGACAATCCAGAGCAGGAAAAATAACGAAATACATTGTAAAAATTCTTTTGTATTTGGATTTAGCATATCTAAGGTTGCATAGTGGATACTTTGGGTAACTATGTTATCATTTTCGTCTGATTGTTGTAGTCGCATAATTGCTCTACGGGATAAATGTTAAGAAATATCGCAAAATTTTTACAATTACGAAATTAATATGGTCAAAAGTTGTGAAATAAACCGTTTATGTGATTATACAATCATTTTTAGTCTGAAAAATTATTGTGCAATACAAAATAGTTGGCTAACTAACAAATAAAGTGCTGCACCAAAATCATATTTTCTATACCTTTTTACACTCTATCAATATAATAACAGATAAAATATAGTTGCTCTCCCAAGAAGATCCAATTAACTAATTGGTTTGACTATATAAATATAAGTATTTCAGATAACAATTTACACATTGAGGTAAATTTATTGAATTGAAGTAATTGGGAGATTTGTGACGAAGGTGTTAGCTGCTGGGATGGTTTTGCTATAGTTTACTTGGGCGGGCAATGTTTTCTTTTATAGTGATGTATTTGTAAACTACCATAGATAACGTAATTTTCGTTGTATATATCGGAAGATTCTGTACTATATATTCTTCTACCAGACTTTACGTCGATGAAAGTGATTCACAAGCTATTGGGTGTCACAAAATTTACGCAAGATTTTAATTTCGCTATATTGGTGCGGTAAAGTACTGCCAACGAAAAAAAAAGGACAGCGTGATAGCTAACAGTTGAGGGTTATTAAAAATGGAACGCTACAAGAAATAACAACGCGTTTTTATTGTTGAGCAATATTTAAAAAATAATGAAAGCTTGGCAGCTACAGTTCACAATTGTCGTACAAAATATGATCGGAATAGTGATTTAAATTCATCAAATGAGCAGAGATTAATTAAAAAATTTAGGGAGACTGGATTAATCATTGACAATAGACACTTTGGCCGTCCTTCAACAAGTCGTCAACACAAAACATCGAAGCAGTTGGTGAGAGTCTAGAAACATCAATTCGCCACCGTGGCCAAGAATTGGAGAATCGAGAAACTCTCTACAGCGTATTTTCACGAAGGATTTGCATCTTCACGCTTAAAAAGTTCAATTGACTCAAGAACTGAAGCCTACTACGTACAGCTAAGAGACTTCGTTGAATGGATTATGGAACAACAATAAGTGGATTAGGCTTATTTTCATTTTGAGGGCTTCGTTAATCGCCAAAATTGTCACATTTGTAGTTCAGAAGATTTACAAGTGATTGTTGAGCAACAAATTCATCCACAACGTGTCACTGTTTGGTGCCGATTTTGGACTGGAGGCATCTCATCGGACCATTCTTCTTTAAAAATGCGGTTGGCCAGGCAATAAAAGTTAATGGTATTCGCTATCGCGACATGATAATCCAATTTTTTGTGCCTAAATTGCAAGATATGGTTGTAGACGTCATGTGGTTTCAACAAGACGGTGCCACATGCCATGCAGCCAACATAACAATTTAATTACTGCATCAGTCATTTTCTGGTGTAATTTCCCGTTTTGGTAATCAGAATTGGCCGCCAAGATCGTGCGTTTTAACGCCGCTGAACTTTCTTTGGGATGTTTTAAAGTACAACGTTTATGTCAACAAGCCCACAATAACCCACGCATTGAAGGAGGAAATTAAGCTCTGTATCAACGACATGCAGCCACATTTATGCAAAACGGTTATGGAAAATTTCAAGAAAAGAGTGCGCATGTGCCAGCAAAGCCTTGAAGGCTACTTACCCGGTATTTCATTTCATACGTACCCTATATTTTACACTTTATGAAACAATAAAAAAATACAATTTTTAATTAATAACCCGTGTCTTCTATCAAAATGACTTCTTGCTTGAATTTTGGGACACCCTTTATTTTAAGGAATTTTTTTATAACAAGCAATTATTATTTAGTATTTTCGGAAGGATTTTTTTGTAGGGTAAAGGCGCATTTTATGCTTTCCGCCTTGGTGCGTCATATCATTAATCATTTTGCAACTCTAGTTATATGCTTTTATAAAAATCAGAAAACAATAGTTAAATTATAATTCGTTATCTTAATGAGATAAATGCAGATTCAATATTGTCTTGTGAGACTTTTCATTATGTTGGGAGTGTAGAAGTTGGGGTTTTGATATATTTAAAAAGTATCTGCCAGTTAGTTAAAACAAAATACTGTACACAAGAGATATTGGTAAGCTATTTTAAAAAGATGAGTGCCTAGTGCTTCAACGGAAACTAATCTGCTAATTAGCTATATGTAAAATGGGTTTTACATTTGTTAATAAGAATGGTCCCACCTATGTGGCTACGATTTTGTAGACAAATAAAAAATAAATTTAAACGTTTTTTTAAGTTTTTATATGAGACTTGTGTATTTTAGTTACCTTTCATTGCGAAGGAAAGTATCTTAAAGGTGAATACTATCAGTTCTCTTGTTGATAACTTCTTCAGGATTTTTTCTTGTTGGTAGATTACATCTTGGAGTATTAGCAGAGTCAAGTTAAAAACTCTAGATTTTATTTTCTTTATATCAAAAGATGTGAACGGAATGGGTATTTAATATGGAGTTATTTGTTTGGTTACTGATAGATAGATGCTGGAGGTGTTTCTATTAAATATAATGGGGACTCAAAACGGAATCCATATTTCAAAACAACGGAACATGGTAACTTTTATCATATATATTTACGTAATTATGATAAAATTGAAGCATAAAATGTGGAAATTATGTGCGAAAAATTACATTATCAAGATGTTTGTCATCACGATGTTGGCACTTCTCCAAGCGAGACCTCAAATGCGTGAAAACACGTTGATACATGTCTTGTCCAATTGCTGCGATTTCTTCTCGTATACGGGCTTTAAGTTGGCCCAGATTAGTCGGAGGATGTTTCAGATATCCGCACAAGAAAAAATCAAGTGGGGCCAGGTCAGGACTCCGCAGTGGCCAATTAATGTCACCTCTACGAGAAATAAGCTCGTTAGGAAACAATTCTCTAATTGCCTCTAATGCCGCGCGTGCTGTGTGACTTGTGGCCCTATCTTGCTGGAACCATGTTGTAGGGCCATATTCCTCCCATACTTGAAAAGACGGACTAAAAAAAATTACGAATCATGGGGGTGTATCTTTCAGTAAATACGCGCCCATGGTTATCTTCAAGAAGAAAAAAAAATAGAGACCCAATAATGCAGCCCAAACGGTGACTGTGAAGTTATGGAGATGTTCCTGATGTTCTTTCCAAGGATTGTTTTCTGAACAATATCGCATATTTTGACGGTTAACGTACCCATCTAAATGAAAATGGGCTTTATCACGAAACGAAATGTCATCAACGTTTTCCGACTGCAAAAGCATCTCGCGCGCAAATGCGAGGCGTAACGGGTAGTCCGTTGCTTTCAGAGCTTGCACTAACTGGATCTTGTAGGCATGAAAACTTAAATCTTTTTGCAAAATTCTCTGAACGCTGGACCGGTTCAAATTCAAAGCCGCCGTTCATTTACACTGTACGCCGGCAACCAATAATAGGTCTGGAACGGTAGAACCACTCCGCTGAAACTTCTAAGCCCAAAGCTTTATTAAATTGGCACTTGGCGCTTGCTGTATGTCATGAAGCCCATATCGAACTTGAAAACGCCTATGACAGTTATGTAACTGTTGGTTTCGTAGTAACTGCGCACACAAAAGGCACGTTGCTCCCCCGGAAACTGCTCATTGGAACTGACAAATTCCATGCTCCCTACTACTCAGCACATGACCGCTCGCCCTTCTCCCACTATTATATCCCGCGCTATTTCAAAGACAAATATGCATTCCATTCTGAGTCACCCGTTATATGTAGTTTCAAGACATTATTGGCATGCTCGCAAATAGATTTGACTTTCAACGTTTCTTCTAGCTGAATTGTTGATTAACCTGAAGCCTGTATCTGCTTCTTGTAACCTATTTAGTGTTTTAGCATTTTTTCACACTGAGGACTATCTAGTAGTTTGTATAAAGTCCTTTAAATTGTTTTGTGTTTCCTTTTGCTTTTATTGCTAGGTGCCTGAACTATTTACCAATGTTTCTTCTTCCAGTTTGTCTTCTTGATACGCGCATACTTCTTCTTCTTGTGTGCTACTAAAACTCATCACGTTCCATATAATTTTAAATATTTTATATATAGTAGATAATGTATGTAATGGTATAGTAGACTTTTGTGCCGTAGAAATTTTATTGCATGCCTTCTCGCTGTCTAAAAATACCCTGAAGCAGTACGCATATATTTTGGATTATTGAGTATTTTGTGGAAGTAGTAGCGATTTTAATTACTTCAGCAGTAATATTTTTGATATTTTAAATGCAAAGTTACCTTTGTATTTTTAGACTACAGTAATTGAATCATCTGGACAGAAAAATATGTTAATCGAGGTACAGCTTCAAATATAAATTTTGAAGGTATAGTCTTCTACAACACTTCCTTCTTCTTCAGCGTTTTATGTAATCCACTTCTGGATATAGGCCTCCATTTTAATTTTCCATTTGCCTTTTTGCTTTGCTAATCTCTACCATGTTTTTCCAGCCACTTCCACTATATCATCCGCCCATCGTTTTAGAGGTCTTCCTACACTTCGTTTTGTAGTCCTGGGTCTCCAGCTAATTATAATGTTCGTCCATTGGTCGTATGATTGTCTGGCAACGTGCCCCGCCCAATTTCATTTGTTGTGATTAATTATCTTTAATACATCTTCGACCACAGTTCTCTTTCTTATTTCTTTATCCCTAATTTTATCACTGAGGCTTACCTTCAATATTTCGTGCTCCATGCTTCGTTGTGCTACCCTCAATTTTTTTGTTAGTGTCATGGTTTCTAATCCATAAGTTAATACCGGTGTGATACATTTGTTATATACTTCACGTTTTAGACCATTTGGGATATTTGACTTGAGTACGTATGAAAGACGTCCGAAAGCTGCCCATCCTAGTTTTATTCTTCTGTTTATTTCTTCACCTTAATTTTCCTTTCCAAGTTTAATTGTGTGTCGTAGGTATATATACTCTCTAACCTTTTCTATCTGTTTTCTGTTTATTAGTATTTGTTCTTGATCTGGGCTCATAACCTTTGTTTTCGAGGCGTTTACTCTTAGTCCTTAGACCTTCTACGATTGTACCACCAATTCCTTTATCGTATTCTGTAGTTCTTCTATATTATTTGCAATGAGAACTACATCGTCCGTTAGATGGGTGAGTCTTTTGCCGTCTATATTAATTCCTCGATGTAGATTTTTAAAAACATCTTCCGTTGCGAGGTTAAACAGCTTGGGTGAGATTGTATCTCCTTGCCTTAATCCTCTTGTCATTTTAATTTTATCTGTGGACTCACTTATTTTGGTTGTCATGGTAGCGTTGTTGTAAATATTTTTAATTAAATTGGTGTAACGGGAATCTATTCTGACGTTGTTCGTTGCGTTTATTATTGCTGTTATTTCTATAGAATCAAATGCCTTCTCGTAGTTAATGAAGGCTAAGTGTAATGGGACGTTGTATTCTGTACACTTTTCGATGAGACTACGAATAGTTTGAATATGATCCGTGGTGCTAAACTCTTTTCTGAAGCCTGCTTGTTATGGTGATTGGTACAGTTCAAATTTGTTTGTAAGGCGGTTGGCTATTATTTCGGTAACTTATACAGATCCGGAAGCAAGCTTATGGGGCGATAGTTATTAAGTGTAGTATTATCTCCTTTTTATGTATTAGTACAATTTGTGCGTTGTGCCATATTTCAGGTATTTTCTCTTCCATAAAGCACAGGTTTAGAAGCTTTTTTATACTTTTTAAAAGTTGATCAGGTCTACAGTTATACCGTCTGCTCCTGGGGTTCGTTTATTTTTCATTTTTGACAGCGCTATTTCTATTTCGCCAGTTTCTATTTGGGGGATGTTTTCTGAGTTAACGTTCTGAATTATCCTTTGTAATTGAGGTATATCTTCGAGTAATCTGTCATCTTCGGTTTTGTACAGGGCTTTATAGAATTCCTCTGTTCTTTTTTTCAATGTCTTCTCTTCTAGTAAGTAGTTCATCATTCTTGTTTCTTAGTTGGTATATTTTGTCTTGTCTTTAGATCTTTTTGTTTTTAGCACCTTCATGTTCATATTGTCATCTATTGTCTGTTGTATTAACTCCGTGTTATATTTTCTAATCTCTGTTTTGACTTTTTTGTTTAATTCGTTATAGTCTACCGTAGCTCTTAACAAATTTCTCCTTTTTGTTATTAGTTGTTCAGTTTCTTTGCTTATTTTTTTTAAGTTTTACTGGGGATTTTTGCGTCGTAGAAACTATTTTTAAAGATGTTTTTATTGCTTCTGTTACCTTTTCTGCTTGTTGATCTAAACTTAGATGTTCTTGGCCATCCAGGTATTTTAATTTCTTAGCTATTTCTAGTTGGCATCTTCCTTTATTTTATTTTATACACTCTTCGCTATATCTTTTCTGCCTCCTTTGTATCAGGTTGTATCTTTCCCACTTTATATTAACTTCTAGTCTAGCTCGCACTAGCCTATGGTCACTCCCTGTATTAAATTTATTAACACTGATACATCTTTTATGTTTTGCTTTTCTGTTATTATGTAATCTATTTGATTTTTAGTTACGCCATTGGGACTTATCCATGTCCATTTCATTTGTTGTGGTTTTTCGAAAAACGTATTCATCGCATATAACTGCTTTTCGTGAAGAAAGTTTACTAATTTGTTTTCTCTGTCGTTCCTATCTCCTAGTCCAAATTTTCCGATAAATATATCGTCGTCTTTCTTCTTCTCTCCAATTTTTGCATTGCAATCACCTATTATTACTGTGCACTGTGATTTAGATTCTTTTAATGTCACTAAAAGAATCTAAAATACTTTACCAGTTAATAAATTTAAACCTAGTGTTATTTGGGTAGACTTCTTATTTATAAACACGGTATCTTTAGCGAACTATTTACTTCATCTATGATTAAAATATAATTGTAAAGCAAATAGCAAGAAGAGATGACATTTGTTATTTCTTGAATATTTTTTGTTTCATTTTCAGTTGGTGTTAGTGTGTTATTATAGTCGTTTAATTAACATTTGAGATTAAGCTGCTAAGATATTTTTGTTAAATTTTTGTTAATTTTAATTTAACTGTTTTCTAAGAATGGAGTCGAATAAAAGAAAAGATTTGAAGAAAACTTATAACACTTTATTACTTGGCAACAATGTCTATATGGACGCGGGTCTTCAGCTGATGTACACGTTGTTCTAACAAAGCTAAGAAGCTTTCTTGTTCCATTTTTGAGCAACCAACCATGTTAACGGACTCTAACGTCTAGGCGGCCCGTCTTCCACTTGCGATTAAATACCGGCGGGACCGAAGGCCTACATGATCCCGCCCGACTGCCGGACCACCTGAACTATCTGAACCTCTTATTGCTCAAACGAGGGGCTCAAAAAAGTTGTAGCCGAGCAAGCGAAGATTACTCGTAGGTGAAGCCAACGAAATGTGTTTTCTAAATGTCCCCTCATTCGTGCAAAAAAAATGTTTACAATATACTAAATTTTTTGTCTTTAGACGTGTAATGTGGTGAGCCTCACACGCTCCTACAGATTAAGAGGTCATGGCTCTGATATGTTTTGCCTTGGATTGTGTTGCCGCTTCTTTTGGAAGCATACCTAATTTACTATATATATATCTGCTTTTTAATTTTTTATTTCTAGTTCTTTAAATTTTCTATAACATTATTCCACTGTCTAACGTTGGACTTTTCTTTAATTCGTGTTGTTACCGTCTTCACCTCCTTAACGTTCAAGTCTTTTAATAACTCTCTAATAACTTTTAATAACTTAATTTTCTTTCCGCCTTGATTACTTGGGTACACAATATATTAAGAAAATTATTCTTATTTAGCTTACAATATTTTCTAGTTCACGATATTGTTGTGGTATCTGCTGAGTTTCCTTTTAAAGCTACTAATATAACAAATAAATTTGTTTAAAATATGGATATGACCTGAATTTATGAAGTGGTATTACTTGTATGTAGTTTATTGTACATGCTGTCACAAAATTAGATAATTCTTAATGAGCTTAGTAATGTAGGTATTTGTTTGCTTGATTATTTTAAGATTTATTTATTTCGCTTCTTTAATTTTTTAGAGATTGTGGCTCTTGGTTTATTTATATTATTTAATACCTTGGTGTTTTTGTTGTTATTTTTATTTATTCGCCACTATTAACTTTTTTATTATAGTGTTTAATATTGTTTTTGTTACTTTGTTCGTGAATTTAACATCTGTATAGTTGGCGGAATTATTACTGCGATGTTTTATACGCTTTATTTTCTTTATTTTATTTTTCCTTCTATTATGTATTGTAATTCCTTTTGCATGTTGCATGTAGACACTTCGTAAAAATTTTCGTCTATACTCGTGACAATTTGCTTATTAAATTGCACTGTGTGGTTTTGTAAGTGTCTGATTTTATATATCACTTTGGAATTTTTTTTTTAGTTTCTGGTCATATAAAGACGTGGTATTTGGTTCTTATTTTAGCCTTTCACTGTTGAATAATGAGCAAATTTTTAAGTATTACGCCAACATTCCGCGTGAAATTCTATGTTTTCTATTTTAAAGCACTGTACAGTTGTGTAACGTTCTAGATTTTTTTTCATAAATATTAACTTGTTTGGTTGTAATAGTATATTTGTCTTAATATTTTGTGAGTACTTTTATGTTGTTTCCAATTTGTATTGCGTATTCAACGCTTCTGAAGTTCATATTGAGAAATCATATGTAATTTATATTTAAAAAATATTTTATACAATACGAAAATGTCCTAGAAAAAATTTTTTGACTTATCGTGTAGAACATACTGGAAAGGGTATATAAAAAATGAACTTTGGATGCCATTTTCTAATATAGTGAAGAAAACAGTACTGTACTAAGGTTGCAAATTTAGTATGTTATTCAACTTATTAAACTTGCCAAGTGTTTTAATTTTTTAAGTAAACTAGGATTCAAATTTTTTTGATATCGAACCATGCAACTATGGTACTATCATAATCTATCTACATTTTAGTAGAAATCTACCTATTATATGTAGAATATTTTTATTAACTTCTCTTTTGAACAATTAATAATTAGTATAACTAGCATTTTACTATACGATAATAATTTGCAAACGGTGTTTCTTAAAAGGACTCCCCCTTTATCTTACAAAGTACGTAATGACATTTTTGGTATTTTAAAATAGATATGGTGATTATAAAACTAAAAAAACCTGTCCATTAATTCACAGCATTTGAAATATTTTAGTCGGTACACTATAGTTCTTGTGCCAACGTGGTCCCGTGGTTGAGGGACGGGCTGCGATGCTCACGGACCCGGGTTCAATTCCCGGTGCTTTCTGATGCCTGCGGGTGGCCTATTCAGTCACTAAAAATAATCGGATACCTGCGTTCACCCGAACAAGGGGTAATAATGGCGGTCGTTCTAGGCGCGGTGCTTGCCACGTCGCCCCGCATCAGAGATGGTGCGCGACGACCGGGCAGAGAGAGCGAACGTATGAACCCCTTAGTTCGCAGGCCGTGCTCCCACGCGGGGCGTGGAGCCTTACCATTATTATTATTATTACACTATAGTTCTAGCACTATATTTTTTTATACTTTTTAATTTCTTCTTTAATAAACGGAATTTGTAGATCTTTTGCAGTTAGGTAGTTGGGAAGGTACCATGGAGCGTTAACTATTGTTCTCAATATTTTATTATGAAAGAGTTGCAGGATTTCAAAATGTAAATTAATTATGACCATCCAGATTTCATGATAGTCTTGTACAATTGTAATTTATTCTTAATTGATAACTGCAATTGTCTGCTAATGGTTCAGTGCTTTATATGTTATATACGAAGTTGCTTTCTGGCCAATGCATCGAAGCAGAGTGGACGTGTGCGAGCCGGTTATACTTGCTTAAGGTCAGGTATATTTATTTGACGGTTTAATATCAATCAGGCGGTTCAACTGATTGAGTTTGTATTTCTTAAAAACCTAACTGCTATTTTTGGTTAGAACGTTTCATACGGAAAATGACTTTGGATTCTTTTTAATAATATGTCACAGTTTGCACCGGGTTTGAACGATGCCAGCCGGTGCCGTCTCACGCATCACAAATAAAATATTTCTCACTCAACTAGTAATAATCTCAAATCTATATGCAAACGCAAACTCCACAACAATCGCAAAATTATCATCAGTCGCAACAACAATTATTTGATCAATCTCAGTTCCCTGATACAGTTAAATAGAATGTCATAAACTAGTGACGAAAAAACTAATAATCCATCTAATACAAATTCTTGGCAAATATGTAGCGTTAAAATAAGCGAAAGCCAATTCGGAAACAACAACCCAAACACCTCTCTCGATCTTTGTATATGGAGTAGCTAAATTACCCAGAAATGATTAAAAATTTTGCGGAAGTTATCGAGTTACACCACTAAAAGTGGTGATACTTTAAAAATAAATTGCCAAACTCGTACCAAAAACTCTTTAAATGCATGAAAGGAAACAACATTACTCATTATACATACCAGCTAAAAAGAAAAGGGCCTATAGAAATGTAATTAAATACTTCACACCATTCAATGGACACTCAAGGCATCACATATGAACTGCAACCCTAGGGCACAAAGTTAAAAATATTCTCACTGTACTAAATAAAAAGGATAAAACGCTGTTGAACATGTTTTTTGTCAATCTGGATCCAGCTGAGAACAATATAAATATTTTTAACATTACTATGACAGACCTTTCACGTATATTAAATGTAGTGGACCACATAGCACAGCTTTTTGTAAGAAAAGTAAAGACATACTAACTACATATGCTTTGCGTGGGGGACCCACACCCAGCAAATTACATAGGTTGCACTTACTATCATCAATTATACGAAAGCAACAATAGCACTAAAAACATTTCCAACCTACAACCTGCCACTCTTTTCTCAACCTTAATCTGCCAGCCACCAGCAGCTCCACCAAGTTCATCACTCCATAAATACAATAACGCCAATACAATTAATAACAATAGGAACAATGCATCAGAATCACATAACAACAGTAAAAACAATATCAGCCAGGTCTCCAAAAAAATTTTAGAAGACTTCAAAAGCATGTTTAGTCAACTTCTTCAACCGAACAACATGGTCCTGGGAATGCTAACCATGTTAGCAGGACAAAATAATGGCCAAATTTCTCCGAATGGCGTTATGAAATGTTAATGGCATTATCCAACATAAAGGAAAAATTAATTTTCTTAGTATAACTATAACGACATCCTATTAATCAGCGAAACTCATCTCACCAACAGATCATACTTTAAAATACCTAAATATAGATTTTATTACACTAACCACGCTGATAATACAGCCCATGGAGGAAGTGCAATATTAATAAGGAATATAATAGATCTTTATGAATTGCTGAGCTATCCAAGAAATCTTTTTTCATGCTACATCAGTCAAGGTTAAGACATTACCCTACGATATAACTTTATCAGCTGTCTGTTATATAAACAAGAAACCTTCGAACAATTCTTCGTAATTCTTGATTCAAAATTTATAGCAGGAGGTAATTACAACTGTAACAACTCTCTGGGGGTTTCGGTTTACTACCACTAACTGATTTTACATGGTTTCTTAGCAACAGACACACCCACTTATTGGGCGACCGATACGAACAAAGTACCAGATCTCCTGAATTTCTTTGTTACCAGTGGCGTTTCTAACTCCTGTCTGGATGCAGAACTCAACTTTGAGCTTTCGTCTGACTACTCGTCAATAATAGCAACACTAAGCTCCACTGTAATAAACATTAAATCCGAAACCAAATTAGAATGAGTGAAACGTAACCAGTGAAACCACAAACCTCAAAGTAAAGCTTATTACCTCTGCTGAGATAGACGAAGCTGTGAGTAATTTAATAACAATCCCCATACATGCAGCTCACACATCTATGCCTCATCTGGAGACTCAAACCAAAATCATAAATCTTCCATAAGATATAAGAAAAAAACTAATTGTGGACAAAGGAACAGCCCGAGTAAGGTGGCATCGAAGTCACACTTCAGTTGATAAACGGCATATAATCAGCCCACCAACAAACTTAAATCCAAATTAAAGGAAACACACCACAGATCATTTTAAGAATACATTTTTAGTCTCAATCGCTACGACAACTCAATATGACGACCGATCAATGCTGCACGTAAACCACCTCAGCCAAATCCCTCACTTTGTAAACTCAAGCCCACGCCTAGCCCATGGGAAAGCAATAAAAAAGGTTGATCTTTTTGTCCATCACCTCACTGAAATGTTTATACCTAATGATGACGTACTCTATCAAGAAATCTACGACTTTCTTGACAGTTATTTACTTCCAAAAAATCTTATCAGTCTATTTACTCCTAAAGAAGTCAAACATAGAATTATTCGCTTAAATAACAGAAAATTACCTCAAAAAATTACGTCAAAAGTGTCGAAACGATTTCCAAGGAAAGGTATTGTGATGCTCACATACATCTTTAACTCCGTCTTATGATTCTCAATCCCGGTAAAGATCCAAAATGATGTCTCATTGTATCGACTCATGAATGTATATTAACCATATCCAAATTACTAGAAAACTCCTGCTCTACAGAATTAAATCACTCCCGAATGAAATTTCTTATCACCAGTTTGGATTTTAGCACCACCACTTTACTCAACAGTGCCACTCTATGGTCCATAAAATAAGCATTTCACTGGAAAACAAAAAATACAGTACCTCGGTGTTTCTGGATATAAGTCAAGTTTTTGCTCTTTTACAAGATAAATCTTTTTCTGCCATCATACTTCAGTTTCTTCAAGCCTTATTTAAGAGTATGTCAGTTTCAAACCAATATCAATGGTGAAGTCACAGATTTTTTCCCAATAAAATCTGGAGTGCCACAAGGAAGTGTATTGGGCTCCATATTTTATCTCTTGTACACCGTTAGACTCACCATTATGTTACTGAGTGCTTTAATTTGATATTTACCATATGTCACCTTATTTAATTCGACAGTTAGTAAATTTATATTTTCTGCTCCAGAACATTGGTAGTATTTTTGTTTAATTTCTTCTTCTTTATTGATAATTATTTGTTTTCATTAAATCTTCCTTGCTAAAGCTGCTGAATCGGTTATTTAAGATAATACTGTTACTTAATCAATATTTTTTTTAGTTCCTTTAACTTTCACCGTTTGATCATTACATATATTTAAGACGACTGTTTGTATTAATATATATCTGTCATAATCGAAAGTCATTGACTTTAAAAGTTCTTAATTCATATTTAAGGTTTCACATATCAAGTGTTATGCAATGCATATGGACTTTTTTCTAGTATTTTTAACGATCATCAGCGGATGACATTTGACTTACGTTCTCTTCTCCGATCGTATCTCACGGTGATGGGGAGTTGAGCCATTGCTTGTAAGATTTTCTATCCCTTGTAGGGCTTGGATTTGTGTTATGGTCTGTCCCCTTTCTCTAACTGATTCATAATTGATTTCCCACTTTCGTCTGGGTTTTCCCCTGTCTCTCCTTTCACCACACCTAATTTCAAAAATATTTTTTGGATAGCGTTGATTACTCGTGTGGGTATCCATACAATTGTAGCTGTTTTATTTTTATGTCTTCTACCAGCGGTGTAAGTTCTAGTCCATCTTGTATACTTCTGTTGCGTACTCTGTTTCTTCTTGTTTTGCCCACTACTTGCCTTAAGTATCTCACCTCTGCAGATGTTATTTTGGATTTTTGTTTATCTGTTATCGCTCATGTCCCCGATGCGTATAGAAGTGTAGGAGTATATATTGTCTTATATAAATTTATTTTCGCTTTTATACTAATTTCTTTTTTCCCTATCAGTGTGCTATTTACTTGATACTGATTTTTACACGCCACTCACAATAACATAGCTAGAAAGGCGCTCGCCCGCTCAATGAGTTTATGGTGAACTAGATTCAAAGGGTGATTGAAAACAACGGTGTTCAAAATTTCCCCGTATTTGGAAATACTTCTGTATACTTTTATGTTTAAAAAATTTTCGTTATGATCATACCACAACTCTGATAGAAATCTAAAAATATTCTTCCTCTCCGCCAGTCACTGTTTTGTATAATCCATTTCATCTTTTTCTGGCTCTGCGGTTGAAGTCTCCCGCTATACATATTATTCCTTTCACTCCTACTGTCATGGTAAAATCTTCCCAGGATTTTTTCATTTTCATTCGGCGCTTTTCAGTATTATTATCGTCATGTATGTTTTGTATTTTAATTCTACAGCTAATATTCTTTCCGTAACTGCTTCCCATTTATTTAAAAAACATTCTATTCCAACTGCAACTTTTATAGTTTTAAAATTTCATTTTTATTAGTTCCAGATATCACAAAAATATCTAAATTTGCTTTGTCAAATTCATAACTCAGTTTAATTTCTTTTCCACTTAAATTTCTTATAATCCATGTTTCCAAATTTAAATATATACGTACATATATATTTTTAATTTCTTCCTTGTTTTCATTTTAAATTGTCCCATCTCTTAATCTATTTTCATATCACATTTTCATCGTAGTTCTCGTCTGCTGTGCCTTTAATCTCAGTAGTTTTTTGAATTTTGATTGGAGATTATTGGAGCTGTCTGCGTGGAAGGCATACTATTAAAATTGGGGTCATTTCCTATATGCGTTTTTTTATTGCAAATATAGTTTTTAGAATTTAATTTACTTTTAAAAATATAAGATGTATTATTTGTTTAAAATGTAATCCTAATCTGACCTTAGGTCACGCGATTATCACCTTGTATTTGATGTTTCAAAACAAGGAGCACGAACCCTATAATCTTGTTTTTGTTCCAGGCGCGTGCATCGGCCTCACGGCCTTCACGTATCTGTTTTTGTCGCAGTTGATAGCGCTCGAACGCGACGTAAATATCACCAGTGAACTACAACACGTCCGCTTCATTTGAATGCACACACCGAACTTGTGGAAGACATTTAAATGGATTTTCGCACACCAAGAGATCAAAAATGGGAGTCGAGTTTAAAAAAAAATATGGATGCAAAATCACTTATGTAGGATTATATTTATACTGGTAACGCAATTAACGAATTGGGAGCAGTCTAACTAACAATAGAGATGTGCAGAAAAGAAAAAAAATAACTCGAGTAACCTAGTCACTATCAATTCTAAATTGATTTGCGATGACCCTGCAGATAATAAAAAAGGACTTGCTACAAATAGCATGTATTAACTTTTCATTATCCACAAAGTAGATTTTTTCGATGCCTATTATAACCGAACTAGGCCAAAGGGGGTACGATTAAAAAAATTGTTTATTTATTTTGTAATGCTATATAATAATCAATTCAATGGTTAGGAGTTGATTGATATTTAGACTAGAAAACTTTTTGGAGCTATCAAAATTTACGAGTGTATTAATTAATAATTTAGATTGCTTCCAGATGTGGATGAAACTAGAAACTGATAATTATTTTCTGCAACACATACTTTCATAATTAAGAAGTTGTGAAATACGGCTGAATTTCATGAACTTCTGCTTGTCTTTTTTATCTTTCATTTGCACTTTGTTAGACTATAAACTTTGTCAAATTATTATCCGAGCAGCTTAAAATGTCGCCTATTATTCGGAATCTAATAATAATTGACAGGCGACCTTTAATTTTTAATTCTTCCGAAACAGTTATTTGTACGTTATTTTGTGCACGGGTTATGGATCATTTGCAGCCAATATCGCATCGTCACCTTCTTCTATCTCATAAATAGACAGAACTGGCTATTTTTTCATCAATCACTTAGATCATCGCACCATTGTTTTCTGGAACTCTTCTATTCGGAGAGGAAGTTACAAATGATAATGGAGAGAGAATTATAGAATTATGTGAAATAAATAACCTCCGAATAACGAATGGGTTTCAGCGGCATAAAATGATCCACAAATATACTTGGGAACGGATGACAAGAAATCTGAAATCAATTATCGATTACATCATAGTAAGAATCAACACCAAAATAAAAATAAAAGATGTACTAGTTAAAAGAGGGGGGGAATGTGGCACAGACCACAAATTATTAATCGCAAAGATGGAATTCCCTTGGTATAGGAAAACAACAATAACCTACAAACAAACACAGGAAAAAATAGAGGATCAGCACTACCAAGTCGACCAGCTACAAGACGAAAAATAAGAGAACTCTACCAAAAAAAATTAGATCAGAAACTAAATGAATTCACATTTGATAATATAACAGACATGTACGAACATATAAAAACTAGTATAAAAGAAACAGCTCGGGAGGTACTGGGAGTCAGAATAAAAAAGAACAATAATCACAAGATAATCCTTGGTGAAAATACGCTAAAAAGTATCCAGGAAAAGAAAGAACAATATAATAGGTGGCTAAGCACCAAAACGCAAGAAGATCAACAAAAGTACAAAGAGAAGAACAAAGAGGTAAAACGATTGGTAACAAGAGAAAAGAATGATCAGTGGAAAACCATGTGCACAAACATTGACCAATACATAGGGGGAACAAAGAGTTCAGAAGCATGGCGAATACTAAAAACGTTAAGAACAAATTCAAAAGAAAAGGCATACATACCGTTCATACAACCAGAAAAATGGGAGCAATACTACCAGGACCTGCTAACAGAAAATAGAGAAGAGTTTAAAGGACAAGCAATAGAAAATAAACAAAATGACCAAATAGAACACGAAGAAGTAGAAATAACAATTGGAGAAGTCAAAAAGGCCACACAATCATTAAAAAATAGAAAATCAGGAGGACCGGAAGGAATAGTACCCGAAATGGTAAAGTATGGAACCCCGAAATTACTACGCATGATGCAACATATGTTTCGTAAAGCACTAAATGGGGATGTACTGCCGAATGAATGGACAAAAGCGTATATAACGTCGATATTTAAAAAAGGTAATCGCAGAATATGTGACAACTATAGAGGCATTAGTGTGATCTCTTTAATGGGAAGAATTTATGCAAAAATAGTAAAAAACAAAATAGAAGTCAATATTCATGGAAAAATAGGAGAAGACCAAATAGGATTCACAGCCGGAAAATCCTGTATAGACAACATATATACTATCCAACAACTTATAGCGAAGAAAAGAGCGAAAAACAGGGACATTCACTTGGCCTTCATAGACCTCAGAAAAGCGTACGACTCGGTTCCCAGAAAAAAACTGTGGGAAGCGATGAGCAATAGAGGGATCAACAAAAGTCTAATCAGGGCAATACAGCAACTTTATGGAAACAACCAAGTAGCAGTGAAAGTGGGGCAGACGATCAGTAATTACTTTAAGACAACAAAAGGGCTCCTACAAGGATGCTGCACATCTCCAACCCTATTCAAGATATTCTTAGAAGATACCTTAAATAATTGGAAAAGGAAATGTAGGAATGGGGATACCAGTGCGCAATGAACATCTTTATACACTAAGCTACGCAGATGATCAAGTGATAATAGCCCAAGATGAAGAGGACCTGAGTTATATGCTACGAAAACTAAAAGACGAGTACACTAAGGCCGGTATGGAAATAAACTTCGACAAGACAGAATATTTAGCGATTACAGAAGAAGAGGTAAAAACTTAGAAATAGACGACAATGTAGAAATAAGAGGGAAAAATAAGTTCAAATACCTCGGCTTTACTATATCAAAAATACATCTACAGAAGAAGAAATAAAGAACAGGTTAGGACAAACTAGAATAAGTATCAGACAACTACATCCCATTCTATGGAACACACACATTACAAAAATACAAAACACAAAATATATAACACAATTATCAGAAGTATTATGACATATGGGGCAGAAAACGGGATAATTAATAAGAAAAATAGAGGAAAAATAAAAGCCACAGAAATGGAATTTTGGAGAAGGTGCTGCCAGGTGACACGACTGGACAGAATTAGAAATACAGAAATAGAGAGGAGAATGAATGTAGAAAAAGACACACTGACTTACATCGAGGAAAAGAAATTAATATGGTACGGCCATGTTAGAAGGACGGACAATAATCGATGGATAAAGAAAATAACAGATGGAGTCCTCCAGGAAAACGAAAGAGAGGAAGACCCGAAGACTTTCAGAGATGAGGTGGACGAAGCCATGGAAAGAAGAGGGCTAGTAGACGGAGATTGGGAAGACAAGAAGGAGTGGAAGAAACGGCTGAGTGAAGGAAGACAGCGTCAGCTGTGAAGATCCTTTTGTATATATTCTATCAGCTGGCGACTTGTTTCTTTGCCATCTGCTATTCTTTCTATATATTCGTTCCATTCTGCCTTTTTTCCTTTTTTCCTTTTATCCAATTATTAAGACTGTCTATCTTACATATACGCCTTATATCTACTTGTTACGCTACTTCTTAATGTTTTACTTATCTTTCTTGTCTCTAATAGTCTTAGTGTTGTGCTAGTGTCAGGTCTTGTTTTACATGACTGATCTTATTACAGTTTAATATATACTCGTTTTGGTTTCTGTTGATACGTGTTTGTTTCTTCATATAGCGTTATTTAGACAACCGATTGTTCTGTTTGCTTTATTAATTTGTCTCTACACTTCTTCTTCTATTTTGCCACCACTGAACATGTTGATGTCTAGATACCCAACTGTTTTTTATCTTTTAATTATTTTATTTTTGGCTGCTAGCTTACATCTTATTGGTTCTTTACTTATCACTATTGATTTTGTTTTTCATATGTTATATTTTTGTGAGGTAATTTAAAATAGGTACAGTATTTTTTGAAGGTCATACTTGTTTTTTGTCATTATTATGGTGTCGTCTGCATAACAGATGATCTTTAGCTCTTTATTTCCCATTGTGTACCCTATTTTTATTTTGACTTTTTTGATCATCTCGCTGATTACCAGATTGAACAGCAGAGGACTCGAGGAGTCCCCCTGTCTAATGACACTTTCATAGTTTATGGATTCGGTAAATCCGTTTTCTGTATAGTATTCGGATATATCTATTATGTAGCAGATGTATTACGTCCTTTAGTTGAACCCTATCAAACACATTCTTGAAGTCTATCAGCCATAGATATGCTGGTACGTAATATTCCACCAAATTTTCTTTTAGCTGTCTTACTATAAACATAGCATAATTACAAGATCGATCTGTTTTGAATTCCTGCTGCTCTTCTTGCAATTGTATTTTTTCATTTATTTTCTATGCTATTATTCTCGTTGTGAATTACTGTGTTGTGTGTAACAAGTTTGTTTCTCTACAGTTATTGAGTTCTTCTGGATCACCTTCTTTAACCATCAATATTATTATTGCACTTCGCCATTCATCTGGAGCTCTGTTGAATCTTACAGTTTGCTGGATAAGTCTATTGCCTTTGTATTTGAGTTTTTCATTTGTTATTTGGTGTTTAACTGGGAATTTTCTGTTTCTAATTTTTTTATAATGCCTCTTTGTTATTTCTTTTGTTATTATTATTTCTTTATTTGCTGTTATGTTTGGTATTTCTTGTAGAATATTATTTGACTCGTTTTTGTATAGATCTGTTAGGTAAGTAATCTACGTTTCCTTTTTAATATGATTGTATTCAACCAATTTTTGCATTTCACTCTTCTGTGTTGTCTTATAAACCTCCATATTTGTTTTTGTTGGTCGTAGAAATCTAATTCTAATCATTTTTAAATCTCTTCCAGTTCTGTTTTTGTTTTCCTTGTCAACTCTTGGGTGTATTTTTATTCTTTTATATTATTTTTTGTTGAGAAATGTTTAATATAAGCATTTTTATTCAAAATTAATAATTATTATCTTTGTTTTCCGATTTTTTACCTATAGGCTACAACTACTACTTTTCTTTTCATTTCTGTTAAGGTTTGTTAATTACTTTTACTTTTGGTTGTATCTTGATTTTTTGATTCGAATGTAACAATATATTCACCATAGATATTAAACAATAATGGTGAGATGTAAATAGTTACTACTTTTCTGCTATATAGTAGTTTTTGATTATCTATTGTCTATTTTAACTGTTAAAATTTTTACTGGAGCCTTTTTGTTATCTCCCAAATTTATTAGTATTTTCCATAATATATATTAAAACGCGGTCACAGTGTTTACGAAATTTGTTTTCTTGTTCTTCTGCTGTTACAAATTTTGCTGGTTTCTGAGAACTCTGCTGTTGTGGTAGTTTTTCAGTTGCTTGGATCAAACTGCTAGTTTGTTTAGTTTTAGCTGATCTTTTATTTCTTTAATATTCTTTTTGATATCCTAGGTTTTTGTCCGTCTTTTAGATTTGTTATGCAGGAAACGTTGTTCTTCCGTATCAGTACTGATGTTTTATTGAAATCTTTACAATGCAATATAAAAGTGTCAAGAACCTTGTTAATTTTATTTACTACAAACGTTCTCATTTCTCTTATTTAACTTTTTGTATCCTTCAAAAAATAATTTGCGAATGCAATTTTTTGTTACTTTTAATTCGATTTACAATTATTGCGGTTGAAGTTCTTATGGAGCCGCGGTGGCTTGGTGGTCAAAATCATCGTTCCTCTATCATCGAGCGGGCGCGGGCGAGTTCGAGTCTCGCTCAACCAATGGGTGTGTGTGATGTCCTAATAAAAGTGCTTGTTCTCCTGTTTCGTTCCTCTAAATCTTGCTCTTTCCACGTTTGCCTATGTGAGCTGGATCTATTTTTAAAATAGATATATCAGCTATATGGAGGTGTATCTTCAATGATCATTTATTTAGCCTTTTAAAAGTTATATGTATCTATTTAAATTAAATTTTTCAGTCCTACTTTAATTGGTTTTATTTCTTTGTTCACTTAAACTGATATTCTGTATATCGACACTATTTTGTTGCCTGATTTTTTTACTTCTATTTTTAAATGATTAAAAAATTATATTCTTTAACATTTCTATATTCATTTTATCTTCCTTTGAAACTCATTTGTATTCATATGTATTTCGTTTTTTTGTTGATTAATTTGTCGTTTATTTGTACTTATTTCTATCAATTTATTTATAATATCTGCGAGTATTAGACCTTTATTTCTGTCATATTTAATGAATATTTAAATGCGTCCAATTGGACTTCGCTTTAAGTTATATTTTAGGAATTTTATTTTGTCTCGCGTTGTAATTCCTTTTATGTTTTGTTTTAACTATCTTAAATATTAATCCTTTTTCTATTGAATATTCGTTTACTTACTATTTGGTATTAATTTGTTTTTTTTTTGCTATTTAGCCTATTATTGAACTTAGTGTTTTTTATTTACTTTTGTATCATTTACTATTTGGTGTTATTGTTCCATCGTCAATAATACAGAAATAATAAATTCAATGGCATTTATACTTTTATATGCTAAATAGCAGATTATATTTCCAAACTTCATTATCTTTTTTTAATGCTAATTTCTGGTTGATGTTCATAGCTGCATTATATGTATTATTTTCTATAGGAATTATTTTAATATTTAATGTTATTATTAGTTTAATTATAATTTTACCTGCGCCTCTTCTTGTGGAAATTATATTTGTTCTTCTTCTTCTTCCCGTACTTTATCCATTCCGGATGTTAGCTATCATCAATGCAATTTGTACTTTGTCTACTGCTTTCCGGAATAATTGTACCGTGGACATATCGAGCCATTGCCGCAAGTTCTTTAGCCAAGATATTCTCCTCCTTCCTGGGCCTCTTCTTCCCATCACTTTTCCTTCTAAAATGAGTTGCAAGATTCTATATCTCTTTGTGTTTCTCATTATGTGTCCTAGATATTCTAGCTTGCGAGATTTTATTGTTATTAGGATTTCTGTTTTTTTATCAATTCGTTCCATAACTTCTTTGTTAGTGATATGCTCTGTCCATGGTATTCTCAAGATACGTCGCTAGGTTGACATTTCAAATGATTCCAGTTTCTGCTCTGATGCTTTTGTTAAAGTCCATGACTCAGCTCCGTATAGTAGCGTCGAGAAAATATAGCATCTCAGGATTCTAATCTTGGTTTGCAGGCTTAGGTCTCTACCGATCAAAACTTTTTTCATTTGAATGAATGCGGCCCTTGCTTTTTCTATTTTTGTTCTTATTTCTGTCGAGTGGTCCCATTGTTCGTTTATATTGGTTCCCAGATATGTGTATTTGCTAGTCCTTTCTATCTCAGTATTATTAATATATAATGTTGCTGGTAGCGTAATGTTCTTAGTTATTGTCATGTATTTTGTCTTGCTTGTGTTGAGGGTGATTCCGTATTTCTCACATGTTATATGTATTCTTTCCATTAATAATTGTAGACCTTCTACGTTTCTTGCCAATATTACAGAGTCATCTGCGTATCTGATGTTGTTGATTAGTTCACCATTGATTAATATACCTTCATTCACATCATGTAATGCTGCTTTGAACATCTCTTCCGAGTAAATATTAAACAGAGTCGGTGAAAGCACGCATCCTTGGCGAACCCTCTAAGGATTTGAATTCCTTCGGTGGTATTATCTACTATTTTACATTCGCGTTTTGACTCCAGTATAGGTTGGCTATTATTCTAGTATTTTTGTCGTCTATCCCGGTTTTCTCTAATATTTTTAGTAGTTCATGATGTTTTACTTTGTCAAATGCTTTGCTGAAGTCTATAAAACATAAGTGTACGTCACAGTTTACGTCCCTACATCTTTGGATCAATACATTTAAGGCAAATAGTGCTTCTCTTGTTCCCAACGCATTTCTAAACCCGAATTGGGTTTCGGTCAATTTGATTCGCATTGTTGATAGATCCTGGCGTGTATAATTTTCAAGAAGATCTTAAGGGCACAGCTCATCAGACTTATCGTTCTATAGTCTTCGCATTGTCTCGGTGTTGTTTTCTTTGGTATGGTTATAAAAGTCGACTTAGTCCAGTCCGTCGGGATCTCTCCAGTGTCGTATATTAGATTGAATAACCTAGTGAGTGTATTTATTCCATCTTCATTTAGGAGTTTTAAAATTTCAGTGGGTATCTCGTCTGGGTCCGTTGCTTTCGGGTTTTCGCCTTTTCTATTGTTTTCTTAACTTCATCTTTTGTTATAGGAGGTCCGGTTTTAGCCTCTTTTATTTCGTGTTTTCTGGACGGTCGTCTGCAAATAACTTTTCGATGTATTCTTTCCAGGTTTTAATTTTTCGCTTATGTCTGTTATTTCCTGTCCTGTATTATCTATTAGTCTGTTCGTTGTTTTTCTTCTAAATATTCCAGCAGCTTCTTTTATTTTTCGATGCATATTAAAGCTGTCGTGTTTGTTTTCTAGCTGTTCTATTTCTTGGCATTTATCTTTCAACCATTTTCTTTTGCCTTTCTTATCTCACCTCGTATCTGTCATTGTATCTCTCTGTATTTGTTCATATCTTTGTTTTCATTAATCTCCTTTCGTCCATTAATTTTAAAATGTCTTCTGTCATCCACTCATTTTCTTCTCTCTTCGTTTTGTGGAACGTATTCTTTTATAATACTTTGCAGATTTTGTTTGATAGCGTTCCACCTCTCTTCTATTACTTCCTTTGTTGAGTTGTTTTGTTACTAAATCCAGTGGTAGTATTATTTTCATTTTTAAATTTCTCCTCCAACGATTTTCGAACTTGTTCTTTAACATCTCCTTCACAAAAGAGCCCTTATATTATGTTGTTTTTCATTAGTTTTTCTCGTAACCCTTTTAAGTTTTAGTTTACATCTACATATTACCCGATTGTGGTCTGATCCGACATCTGCTCCGGGATAAGTTTTTGTTGCAATTGCGTAAACGGTGATTAATAGTGATATAGTCAATTTGGTTTCGTATTATTTTTTCTTTCGTATCACCTGGGGCCTTCCATGTATATATTCTTCTGTGTGGGAGCTTGAACATGGTGTTCATCACTACAAGTTCTTCCTCTCGGCAAAACTGTATGAATCTATCTCCTCTTTCATTTCTAGATCCTAATCCGAACTGTCCAATTATGTTATCTTCTCTTTGACTTCCAACTTTCGCGTTAAAATCCCTATTATGAGAGTTATGTCATTAGATTTCGTATATTTTAAGACCTTTCTAAGCTGTTCATATAGATCTTCTATTTCTTCATCTTCGCTATTCGCAGTTGGAGCATACACTTGGATAACGTTTAAGTTAAATGGGTTAGCTTCTATTTGTATCATTATAATTCTATCTGAGTGCGCTATTACTTTTTGACAGAGTCGTTAATTTCCTTAGTTACTATTATTCCTACACCATTATAGTGGTGGTCGTCATCGTTGCCAGAGTAGTACACAACATGATTCAATATATTACAATTTCCTGAACCCGGCCATCGCATTTCGCTGATCCCCATGATGTCTACCTTTAGTCTAGTTGTTTCTTGAACAATATTATGGATTTTCCCCTCAAAAGCGCTTCTGACATTCCAGGTACCAATTCTAATAGTATTTGATTTCCTAAGCATTTTCAGTTTGTTGGTGTCCTTGTTCACCATCACAGACCCGGAGATTCTTCGCACCCTGCCTCATTGAAGAGGCGCCGGTACTCGGGGCCATTCTTGATTTTGTCTGTCATGATGTTTGATGATTGTTCTTGGGAATTAATGTGTTGGTTTCCCCTTGCCTTACACATCGCAGTTCAGTGGCCGATGGTGACATATTTTTGTCGTCCCCATTGATGTCTACTATGAAGCAGTACTGATATTTCTTATCTCCCCCTTCATGTAGTTATGAAAGCGCTGCTGCTCACTTTCATTATCACTAAAACCATTAAATTCAATATGTGGAAGTTGCTTTCTGTGACCCCTCACTTAGTTTCGCCTGTGTGTCGACACAGTTACCAAGGTGTGGCACTTGGAGCCATAAGTGAGAGCTGGGATCGCCGGAGGACCAATGCCCTGAAATGACTCTAAAGTCCGACAATCTCAGAACTAGAGGTACTACCCCTCGGCGACCCTACACCCCATATTTGTTCTATTATTTTGAAATTAACCATAATTTGTTTCAAGAGGTTATAAGCCGTGAAGTAGCATGTTGTAATTTCTAATTCAAGAGAAGTGGAAAGATAATTCTAGTATGATACCGATTTGGGATTTCCCTAGATGGTAGCAAACGGGGAAAGCAAAGCTTGCGTTTACAGAATCACTTCTTTAAAATGGATCTGCTAGCTTTGTGTAGCTATGTCTACAAATTACCCTGGATATTAAACTAAAAATAATGAAGACATTTATAAGGATCATCAGAAACTACTACAAAGTGAACGTTGGTGTTGGCAAAAGATTTTTGTAAGTTTTTGAAACAGAAGTCACACATTGTATCTTATAAGCTGTTGGGTAATTTTGAAATTAATTAATAGACATTTTGCATGGTTGAAATTTTACTAGTGAGAAATCTATTTGATCTTACTTTAGCTTTAATGGCTAATACTTGTTCAGTCTGCTGCTGTTGCGCTTTTGCAGAAGTGACTGAATGAAATTATTGACGTATAGTTCTAGTCTTTTGGGATCTTTATATTTTTTGGACAGTTAATATAAGAAGATTATTTTGTAGCTATGATTTGATAAGAAACCATAGAATTTTTGTCATTGCGCAGAGGATTCTTAGGCCCATAACTTTGTCAGAACAGGTCCGATTTCAATCAATTCAATCATTTGAAACCACAGTTTTTAAGCTTTCAAATAATACACTGAACTTTACTTAGAATGCTACCGGAGTGGATACACATACTTTTAATTGTTTTGGTTTTAACTGTGGTATTACTTTAACTACAATAGTAGTAGCTCGAAAGCAATATTTTTGATATTTCTGTAGTTTTTGCTGGTTGATTGTTTTTTAATTATAGTTACGGCTCTATTACGTATATTTTTAATTGGATTATCGACATAATCAAGTTGGTAACGAGATATTTTAAAATATAATTTATTTGTAATGTGAGTTTTGCTATTTTTTATTATTGAGTACTGGCTTAGAAAAATGTTAATTTTACATATCAACATTGTCGGTATGTTTATCATCATTTATTTTAGGAGTTACCAAAACAAACTTTAAATTTTTTATAAATTTATTTGTAATACTTTTAGATTTTGTATTTTTTATTGTTAAATAAGGGTAACATTGCTTTTCATTGTTAAAGTCCATTGTATTGCAGCCGTTACGAATTCATAGTTTGTTGTAATATTGATGATTTATAATCTTTACATATTTTTTTAGTCAATTGCCAGTTTACAATTTACTTTCAACATAGAGTAATAAATGATTGATATGGTATAGTTGTTACATGACACGAGTAAGGTACCATCCACTGGCGAGTTTCTAGGATCCACTCAGTGAGGGTTTTCCGCCGTCCTTTATTTTATCTTCTAATCACAGGCTGACGAAAGTTGGTTGTAGTAATTTAAGTTGCGATTTTTGCGGCATAACATTTGATAACTTCAATGGTGAAAGGTTGTCATACAGGGTTTGGTTGCTGACGTACTAAGGTGTATAGTTTAAAATATTCGATTGGAAGAACTGCATCTCCACAACTCAATGCCGTAGAATAATATAGGTGTTTGTATGATTTTGTATGCAATAGCTTGCTTTCTGAAGTCAGCTATGATTTATGCTTAATTAGCTAGTGTTTTATATTGAGCTACTGTCTTTTGACTTTTGTATAGCCTATCCAAATTAATCTTTGATCGAAGTAAAGGCCTAGGTATTTTTTTTTTAGTTGGTAGCTAGTAGTAAAAGTAATTTGAGTTGATTTACTGCTATTTACTCTAATCTGTCAGCGATTGAGTCAGCTTTGTAGAAGGTTTAGGTGTGACTGGAGGTTTTCTGATTTGTCCGTATCGGCATCAGATGACAGTATTGCAAGGTAATTTACGTAGGTTACAATTAAGCTACTTCCTGTAGTTAGAATGTCTTTAGTATAGAGAAGATAAAGAAAAGGACCTGGGAGACATTGGAATTGATGGATTGATTTTTTTATACTAACCCACAATGCTGTACCTTGTCGAAAGCTTGTTGGATGTCCAAAAATACCAGGAAACACTTTTTTATTCGAAGTTTTTTTTGAGGTGGCTGACTATTCCATAATATTTATAGACGGTTGCAAGTCCTTCGCGGAAGCCAAACATGAATGGCAATTAGCTTCACGGAAGGCGTTTCCTTGATTTTGTGTAGCAGTAAGCGTTCAAATATTTTAGGTAGTATAGATAATAAGTTTTCTGGTTAATAAGAGGCGGTTTCTTCCAAATCCAATTATCATGGTTATTAGTGTAAATTTTTATTGAGTAGGAAAATGAGGTATAGATTGCATATTGCCGGGATGCGCATTATTGCCGTTTTAGGGAAATGCTTTGATATATTTCTTACTATAAGATTATAGCCAGGGGCTTTGAATGAACTGTTTCATTTCTTTATATACTTCGGCAGCTGAAACTGGCTTCAAGGTCAAAAAAAATTAACCAGGCGAGTTGAGATATTCTTCTATCACTGTGTCAAAATTAATGTTATTGGATGGAAATGGAGAGAAGTATTTACTTTTTCTTCATTTAATTAAACTCAGCTTACACTTGATTTCTTTGGCGCAATATGCTTTTTAATCTTGCTAGTTGCTTTCCAGATAGTGTTTTAGTGGTACATAGTTTTGATAGGTGTGTTTGCCACATAATATATGTACTCAAAGTTGTTATTATTTGGAAGTGACTTGTTATGCTGCTATATAGTACAAAAGAGTGAAATTGGTTTGGAATCTTAGGCAGCATATTAGGCGTTTCAGTCTCCTGGTACTAGAATACGAGGTGCATGTGAAAGTAGAATTTTTGAAAGTTATAGGCTTAATGGTATACACAACTGAACAGTAGACATATCCAAAAATTAGCGATTACTTTTACTAGAGGGCTTTGGATTTTGTAAGTTGTATAAGATGGTAATTGGTAAGTCTATTGTAGAGCTGCTGACTATTGCCGAGCCTACAGGTGTTGCTTCGTTCGGATTATGTGCATAGTGTGAGTCATAGTGTGGTATTTTTATTATTCTATGAAATGTAGAAGGGCTTTCGGAAATAAGTAGTGTATTGTTCGTTATTCTTAAGGTTGACTGCTTATACTCCGTATACAGTACAGTCTTTGTAATTAGCTGGATGGTAGCTGTTGCACAAGACACATGGGACAGGAGTTTTTCTTTTTGAGGTTCTATTGTCGTGGGGTCCTCCCCATCTAACTCAGTTGTAAAATTGCGTGCAATAGGACTGAAGTGACCATAGTCTTGGCATCGTGCACGTTGAATTATGATGTTTTTGACTCAAAACGCTTCAATTTTGAGTTTTGCATTTTGTAGAAATTTAACTTTATAGATTTCTTTATTTGTTAACGAAAAACATTGGCAACGGCTCTTAGTTTATTCTACGTCGGATGTTTATTAAATTTCTTACCAGATATCCTAAGCTTCGTAAGCTCAATCTTAACGTCTTTGGGAGGGGTTGAGTGGTGTAGGTCGCATGTAACGATTCTGTAAGGTGTTTCTTGTTTGGTCTGATAAGTATGGTCTACAATATTTTTTTGACGTAAGTGAGAGATTAACTATATGTATATGTATGAATTAATGACTTTTATATTTATTTTTACGGTGTTGCTAAATTATTTCTCAGATGTTTATAAGTGGAGCTCTGGCGATTGCATTTTAGAGTTTCATTTAAATTATTTACAGTTTGAGGGTATAGTTTTAGTGAATACCTGGAGTTTATTAGTTGTGCTAATTAAAAACGTATTTTTAGTTAATTTTTATAGTAACAGCTTGCTAGGGTCGCCTGTTATCATTAAGTTCTTGATCTAAGTCTAGATATATGTAGTTAGCACTTTTGTTGTTATGACTAGTTTGTACGGATTGAGATAAAGCTGTTGTATAAGTGTTTGAAGATAGGATTTGAGTTAAACATTATTGATAAGGTTGGGGTGTTTGGATTTGATTTTGGTACGTTTGACGTAGGTGAGGCTGATTGCTTTTACGTTGTTAAATATTAGTGGTGATTGATTTTGAATTGTTTGAAAATTATTTCAACTGTTTGAGAAATTGTTGGATGACCCGGGTATAATCTGGGTGGGAAATACTGTACCACATAAATGCCTATACATTTTGGTTTTTTAATAGTCCGATTAAACAAAATACATTTTTTATGTTTGAATTTTAAATTAAGATTTAAATTAATATCTTGATTGCGATATCAGTCATGTGCACTCAACTGTAATCACTCAGCTGATCCTAAAGGTACGAGAAAGGCGACCGACATGCTGTTATTCCGTGGTTTAATTTATATAATTTAAAATAGCATTTGCAACCCCTGCAATTTTTTGAGTGAGGTCGTTCACATAAAGTACATGTTGCTGAAATACATTTCCTTCTTTGCAACTTGCGGTGTCATGCGATCTTCTACATTTTACGGAAACATCTGTAAATTTAACATCTTATATACATCCTTTGTATTCTTTTCTTGTCATTATACCTCAGGTGTTGGCTTTATCCACTTGAATTCCTTTTACTTCTGGTATAGCTTTTATATTCATGTTATTTGTACTTGTCTTGCCTACTCATCACTATTAATGTCTGTTCCACTTGGTTTTTTTCTCTGATTGATTTATACCTCGTGTGTGCATTGATTATATTTTCAATTTTATGACTGTGTGAAGTTTTACTTTTAATATCGTTAGTGTCAATAGAATAATTCTGTTGTCTTTCATATAATTTATCACTTTTTTGCATTTATTTTGATCCTTCTGATAACATACTGTTTATCTTCTAAGATGTCTTATAATTTAGGTATCAAATTTGTGAAATTTACTACTCTAAATAGAAATATTGGAAATGTTTTTTTTATTATAGTTAGTAATAGTAGTTTCAGTATTATTATTCACGAAAGAATTAAATTTGATTTTTTGAAATTTCATGATGATCGGTGATCTGTGTTGTGACTAACTGTTTCTCATTATATGTATATGTTATAGCGAGTTTTAAAAATCTCAATTATGCTAATTTTTATGAATATACAAATTTATAATATTTTTATTTATCAAAGCTAGAGCTTCTTGATGCCAATTTACACAATTCCTTAAGCTTATGTGATAATGATGTGGCGAATTCTTATTTTTTAGTTGCTTAGAATTTTTTTTATTTTATTCTGGATCTACATTTGGTTGGGTAAACGCATCATGTATTTAACGGTAAAATGTGTTAGTACTGCACGACGGAAAAGAGGACTGGGCTTTAGAATTGTTTGTTGTAGTTATTGTAAATCTCGCGACTCGAGTTTACATCAGCAAACATTTTGGTTGCGTGTTAAACGAAGAATTAACAAATACTTTTGCGGGCAGTTTGAATTTATTTGCTGATACAGTTTTGCGTTATGCTTTGTTTGCACGTCAAACCCTTGCGAGTATTCACATTCAAATAGCATGCGGCTTAAACCCCCCGATGTTTGTCCGAAAATGACAGTGGTTGGATCGCGCGAATTAAATGTGGCGAAAATTATTGTGTGCGGTACAAATGTCCACACATACGAGAATTTGTTTGCGCGCTCGTAAAATTTCGCAACATGCCGTACCCAATGCAAATTTTTGTTAATGTGAACTTTGCTTTAGACATGGTGTTTTATTGCCTTCTAAATATAAGCCGTTTGTCTGGCGTACATTCGAGTACAATATAGAGAACACTACATTGTTAGTTTTGAGTACCTATTTACGCACATACTTTTCTGTGTAGTGACGAGAATTTAAGACTTGCCGCGAATCTGAAGCGCTGCTTTGTTCAGAAGTTAGGCGTAAAAGCAAAAACTGATTTTAAAGAAGTGTAAAATTAATAAAAGTGGTAAGAGATGACGTTAATTTATGGCTCTAATGTAAATACGATTTTGAAAGGTGTAATTAAAAGCAAATATATGGTATGTATGTTGCTGGCGAGGCAAAATTCGTAAAATAAAAAGCACTTTTTTGGCCGAACAAAATAACAGCCAGAATTCAAGGCGGGTCGTCATAACAGATACTACAGTACTGAAATATATTTAAACTGATAACCTAACTACAAATTATTTATGATAAAAAATACTTCAGAATATTAATCTAAAAATAAACAAATTAGATTCGCTAGTTTAAAGAACCTAAAGTACAAATAATAAATGGCATAGAATTCGTAAAGAATTAGATCTGATTAAAATAAAAAATAACAGGAATAAAGAAATATTTTTATGAAATGTATAAAAAGTGCAAGTAAACAAAGATTGTCATCTATTTTAGTGTACAATAAGCTGACAGTGAATGGAAAAGCTTAATTAAAAGAACAGAAGGTAAAAATAGTACGACAATAGGAACTACCAGCACAGTAGACAAAAAGGGACCATGAAAATTTAAAAGATGAAAGACAAAAAGTTAAGAAAGATATCGGATGACAATGACGAAGAAAGAAGAAGAAAAATTAAGAATAATGGAAACAACAATTTTCAGAGCAATACTAGGACCAGTAGAAAGTTGCAGATAAAGAGTATAGAATAAGAATGAACTAAGAAATAGCACAAGAGGTGGTAGTGGACATTGTTAGGAAAATAAAACAACAGAGAAGAAAATGGCTTGAGCATGTGATAAGGGCTGACAATCAAGAGATGACAAATATAATAACAAATTGGATACCAGCGGGAAAAAGAAAAAATGGAGATGGTTGGATGAAGTAAAACATGACTTACAAAATGTAGGAGTTGAGGATGTGAAAGAGAAAGTCAATAGAAAATTATAGAACAAAGTAAGCCAAGAAATTAGATAAAGACCGGACAGAGACTGATCCACCCTAAAAAGATCCAGAAAGCTTCTAAGAAATGGCAAAACCTTTAAATGGGGTGTTAAGCCATTCATTCATTTATCAACATACTGTTACCAGTGGTTTTTCCACGCCTAGAAATCTTGAACAGGAATGTCTTTTATAACACTAGACACAATAACTCGAAGATTTTTAATAGTTCGAAGTGATGCTTTTTCAAGCTAAATTTTACCCGGAAAAAGAAAAAAGTAGGTCGAGACGAAATCTGGGCCATAGAGGGTTATTGAGGCAGTGTTCTCACGATGTGTTTCTCTAGAAACTCTTACTAGCAGCAATACACAGTTAGTGTATTGTTGTAGTGAAGAAACCAGGCAATGTCCGGGCGGACTCACTTCTTCTGCTGCTTAAGCACTTTCATTTAAAATGTAGCATTGACCATTTGCCTGGGCGGTGCAAAATCGTTATGTACAACATCTTTAGAGTCAAAAACAGAATGACCACTGCTTTTATTTTTGATTTGCCCATTCGAGTATTTTTTGATGATGGAAACTTGGTAGAGTGCCATTGATAGCTCTGTATTTTTGTGTTAAGATCGTATTCAAAAACCCACGTTTCATCGCCACCTAACAATTTTTCCAAACAATCGGCTTTAGCAATTTCACTACCAAAAAGCTCATGAGTCCAAAACCGCTTTTACCTTAGTCAAATTATCTGAATTGTGAGTTGTTGACGAAAGTCCTCCTTATTGTTAGTCCTCCACATCTTAGTGCAACCTAAACTGTTGTATCTATGGTATAGCATTATTTCTGAAGATTTTTGTACCACAAGTATATTTGTTGTAGATTTTCCGAGTTTAAAGCAAAATATTATCGTATATTGCTAGTGGATATTACGCTGCATTTTCATCCACTTTGCAAACGTTGTTTTTTAATTTATAACAATCCAAAGATACAAGGTGAGCCAATCAAACTGTACGTTTCTAAAAAGCTTATAGGGTGTGTGTGTGTGTGTGTGTATGTGGAAGAGGAAGTAGGCCGTGACTTTCACATTATACCCAATTTGGTCGAAGTTACGTACGAGTACAACGCGCGTTTGGTCTACATTTTTATTTTTCGCCACGTGCTCCTGTTCCAAATAGGAAAGTCATTTCTGTTTGTGCTAACAACTTACATACAATGGGTCAAACAATAAGGAGAAAAGGTGGTAATGCAAAAACTGTTAGGACCTCCGAGAATGTGGAGGCTGTACGAGTAGCGGTTACAAGAAGCCCTCGAAGATCTGCTAGGCGCCACAGCGTTGTTCTAGGACTTTCGATTCAAACAGTAAGGAGTAAGGAGATTATCCTATCCGCGTTGGATTTTGTGAGCATATGTTACAGCTGCTTGAAGACGACTCACAGCTAATTAATAATCTATGGATGACCGATAAAGTTCATTTCCACTTCAGTAGGTATGTCGATGAACGCAATTTTCGCTATTGGCCTATTGCTAACCATCAACAACTTCAATCAGTTAGTCAGGTGTGCAATCGAATTTTCGAGGATGATGCACTTACTGTAACATCAGCACTCTATGTTCAAATACTGGAAGCATTCCTTATTTTAGAACTTCAACGATTTTTAGTCAGGGTGTTAATAAACTTTCTGAAAGACCTTTTCCCGAACCGCCTTATTAGTAGGAATGTGGATGTTAAGTGGCTTCGAAGATCGCCAAACCTGAGTTCCTGTGATTATTTTTTATGGGGATACCTTAAGTCGAAGTTGTTGGGACTTGCCCAGCAACTATATTAGACTTAAAAGTGCGGATTGAAGAAGAAGTTCGTGCAATAACACCGGCGGTACAACGACATGCCAATGAGAATGTACGTATGAGACTTAGATAATGTGTACAAAATTATAGTTGCCATCTTCTTGGAGTGAAATTAAAAAAGTGGAACTTTTTTACAAATTTTCATTTGTGCTTTTAACATTTGTTGCAATACATAAAAAAGAAATAATTTTTTTGTTTGTTTTTGAATGCCTACAAATATTGAGTTTATTGGGTCGTTTATCTGACATGGTCCACCAAGTGTCAGGACCGAAAACATCGCCCCGATCTTTCTGTTTGGCTTAAGAAAATAAATCATATTACATTCCAATCTGTTAGGAAAGTATTGAGCTGTATATAAAAAAATAGAATTACCATATCAAATCTTTTGTTTTGGAATCGTAAAAACGCATTATTCTATTGGCTTCAATATTGTCGTTGGTTTAAAATCTCTCCCTTTTCAAAGATGTCATTAGCATTTGCAACGAAACGGTTATTTAACTCTGGTAATTTTGTCACGACACGTTTTTTGCTAATCTGTTAAAATTTAACACTTTAGTTTTTGGAATTTTTAATTTAACTTATACTATCCAGACTGTCAAGCGTCGATCTGTACACGTTCAAAGTTTTCCGCTATCCTGTTCGTTGTTGATCTTCCACTTTCCATAGATTTCCAGTAGTCTTTAAATTGTTTAACCCATACTTTTATTCGTGTTGGACTCACTGCATTGTTTCCAAACGCCATCTCCATTATTCGTATAGTTTCTGCGGACGATTTTTTCAACTTTGAACAAAATTTGATGCAGATTTCCTGCTTCGGAAATCACACTGTATGTGCCACCGGCGTTTAACTCTCAACTAATCGGTTGATTGTAATTCTTTTTCACGCGTGCGCATTATAATACACACTCATCGGTTGCCCAATTACATATGAGTTCCTCAAAAAAAGATGAAGAATAGGGACGACTACAATTTTAAAGCTGAAAGTGTTAATAATAAGTTAAATAAGAAATGCTTTTCATTTAATGTTCTATTGCTGCATTCAACAAAAGGAAATTGAAAACAAAACATTCACAATTAGCAAAGGAGAGTTTTAAAAGTTTTTAAGTATTTTTATTTATTTATTTATTAGCAATCAGAAATTAACATTCTATGGGCTAATGTGATAACATGGGACCTTAAAATTAAACAGTCCATGCCGGGATGGGAACTCTTCCAGCGAGGAGTTCACCTACTTCTCATTTGAGATCAATAGGCCAACATCTTTTTAATCTTCTGGCATCGTGTTGTAGTAGGAGTGGTTGTATGAGTGAATTGACGTGAGATCCTAGTCGGATATGATGATTTGCGCTACGCTCTTGAGTAACAGTTTGGACGAACGGAATATTGAGGTCATCGTGTAACGTTTTGTTGGTTACGTACCATGGTGCGTCAGTCATCGCCCTAAGGATCTTGGATTATGAGCGTTAGATAATATCTGTGTTTGATTTACTGGCGCATCCCCATTCAATGCCGTAAGTCCAGATAAGTCTGATTATTACCTTATAAATCAAGATTTTATTTTCTAGTGACAAACGAGATTTCCTTCCAATCAGCCAATTTAGGTCCTTAAATCGTAAGTCAATTTGTTTCTTCTTCTTTATGATATGCTCCTTCCAAGTAAGTTTTTGATCGAGGTGTATGCCTAAATAACGTACTGAAGGTGATGCAGTTATAGGCATGTTACTGATGCTAAATGGTGGACAATGGCCCCTTTTTAGCGTAAATGTTACTTGAGTTGATTTACTCTCATTGATTTTTATGTGTCATCTGTTTATCCAATCTTGCACAAGATTTAGGTGTGATTGTGCATATGAGGATGCAGTGATTGGATCTTCATGGCTTGCAAGCATGATTGTATCGTCCGCGAAGGTTGCGATTGTAGTATTAGGTGTAGTAGGTATATTTGATGTGTACATAAGGTAAAGCACGGGACCCAACACACTGCCCTGTGCAACTCCAGCCTTGATTGGAAAATTGTTCGAGAATTCTCCATTTACTTTAGTACGGAATTGACGATCAGTTAAGTAGGATTTAAGGAGTTCATAAAAAGATGGAAGGGCTTGTTTAATTTTGTAAAGTAGACCATCATGCCACACCTTATCAAAAGCCATGCTTATATCAAGAAGTACGGATGTGCAATATTGTTTGTCTTCCATGGATTTGTTTATTGTTTGTACAACCCGATGGCACTGCTGGATTGTGGAATGGGAATGACGAAACCCGAACTGGTGGTTTGGAATAACATCTAGGAAGGGACTGATTCTGAGGAGTAGAAGTTTTTCTAGAAGTTTGGAAATAGTAGATAGAAGACTGTATGAAGAAACATTGTGTGGATTTTTACCAGGTTTGGATATTAATATTACTTCGGCCACTTTTAGCTGAGTAGGCCAGTAGTGTAGATGAAATATTCCATTAAATATGTAAGCAAGGAGTACAATAGGTTTTCTAGGGAGTTCTTTTAACATTTTTGGTGTTACTGGATCAGGTCCAGGTGATTTTTTGGTTTTTAAACTAGTGATTTCTTTTTAATTTCTTTGGGGGTAATTAGTTTTGAATTCCCAGTACTTTCCACATGATTTTGCATATCTGCTAACATCTCTTGTGAAAGTACAGCATTTTGAAGAATAAATACTCCAGCTAGGTGTACAGCAAAGATGTCGGCCTTTTCTTTGTTGCTTCTAGCCCAATTCCCAGGTGTTAGAATATCAATGCGAATTGGGAGATTAGCTTGCATTGGTTTTGCAGAAGCCTTTATAGGTTTCCAAATAGAATTGTCAAAACGACTGAGGTTACTAACGTAATCCTGAAAAGACTTGTCTTGTGTTTCTTTAACATTAGTTTTGAGTTTGTTACTTAGTTAATTATAAATAGTTTTATCACCTGGTGAATGAGATCGATGCCATTTTGCTCTGGCTTTTCTTTTCTCTTTGATCAGTTTTTTTAATTTCAAGTGAGATGTTGAAAAATCTTCCTTCGGCTTTCAATTTTGGTGTTGCACTACTTGCTGCTTGTTGTAGGAGTGAAATTAGTGTATTTATGGCTTCCTCTAATTCAACAGTATACTTAAGGGATACTTTTAGATCTACAGTTTCATTGAGTACGGCTTTATAGACTTCCCAGTCAGTCCTTGAGTTGTGCAATCTGGGTATATTTTTAACATTTACTACTGATGTGGCAATTGTTGCAATTATAGGCGTGTGATCCGAAGACAGGTCATAGTTCGGTTCTATGTCCATATAGAAGCGAGCAATTCTATTTGTTACAATGAAATCCATCAAATCAGTCGGCCAATAGGTTGGGGTGCCCGTGGATAGGAATGTATACTTTTTCTCTTATATGGTTTTAGCCATTTCTCTGCCTTTAGTAGTGGTCAGGCGTGATCCCCATAGAGTGTTCTTGGAGTTATAATCACCTCCGGATATAAATTTGGGACCAAGGGTTGTAAAGTAGTCTGTAAAGTTTTCTTTTTTTAGGTTATGCCGAGGTGGGTAGTAAACTGCCGAGATTGTTATGTTGTATGGTAGTGCTGTGACCTTGATTGATGTAGCTTGGAGGTAGTCCTTTGCGTAGCCCAGTAGTTCATGATATTCAATTGATTCCTTAATTAATATTGCACTGCCAGCATGCGCTGTGTTGTCGGGATGATTGGTGTGGTAAAATTTGTAATTTGGTATACTAAAGTATGACTTATCAGTGAGGTGGGTTTCGCTAATTAAAAGTATGTCTATTTGGTGTTGGTGAACAAAGATTTTTACTTCTTCCTTATGTTGCATTAAACCGTTTGAGTTCCATAGAAGTATTCTAAGTGCTTTGGCCATTATTTCTTTCCTATTAGCATTGTAAGCATGTTCAAAACCATGCTGTTTTGTTGTATTAGTTGTTGGAACATGTTTTTAAATTCATCTAGGAATTTCTCAAGTACTGAGTTGATGTTTGCGGTATCATCGTTGTACTGTGTTTGGGGGGCATTAATTGTATTATTCTTGAGTGCATTGGCATAGTTAGTTTTGGGACGTGTTGGATTAGAAGATGCGTGCAAAAAGTTTACATTTTTTGGAGTTGGTAGAGTGTTAACAGCATTGTTAAAGACTTGACGGTTTCTATAGAGACAATGGTAGTATTCACACCCTTTATAATTTGCGGGATGTGCACCCCGCATAGAGCATATGTAGCTGGATTGTCCTTGCTTTTTTTGCAGGTTATAGTGCTATGAGGGCCACCGCATTTGACGCAGACGAATGGACGGCTACAATAAATTTTGGAGTGGCCATACAACTGACATCTCGTGCACTGAATAATGTTGTCATTTCTTCTAGGTGGTTCGATTTGTTCTACACTGTTTAGCAAGTGGCATATTTTATAAATGTCTTTATTGTTGCTTGCTGATTTAAGGTCAACAAAAAACATATTTAGAGGGGCTTTAGTTTGCCTTTGTTTAACATTAACGACATTTCTGACTTTGTGGCCTAGATTTCTGATTACATTTTTAATTTCTTGGGTGTCTATAGAGTGATGTAAATATTTTACCACGATTCTAGAAGCTCTATCTTCCTTACGTTGATAAGTATGATATATTATTTTAGATTCTAGCATGAACTTTATCATTTTTCTGTACGTATCCGGACTTAATTTTAACAGTATCGTTGGTTAAGCTTCTAGTAGTATACTGTTCTTCTTCTACAATATCAGTTAATTTCTTCTTCATCTCAGGAAAGTTAGCCACCGCGTACTTGAATAGGTATCACTTAGCAGGCGATGACTAACCTCGTGGACAGCCTTTTATCTCGAATGGTACGGGCAGCGTCGTACGCCTCGAACACCAATATTTCGGAGCGCACAAACATGTGTCCACCGCCTTCGAAATATAAGCGCGGAATGGGCAGTTTTAAAAGTGAAATAAAAAGTCTTATATTCATTGCATAAATATTAGAGGTGCCGATATTGAAACAGCTTACAAGTTCAGGTCCAAATTAAAAAAAAATGGGAATAAGATTTGCAGATTAAAAAGGTTTCTATAAGGAACTTATATTTCTTCTTTTGCTTCTTATTTATCATAGGTATTTTTGCCTGTTATTCTTCAATGAGATATCGTAATTTCTAACGTTTTATTATAAGTTATCTTTATACCTTTTACGTGGGCATCCTGTACGCCTTCAACCTGCGCTAACTTATCTTTTGCTATTTTCACTATTAGCTGTTTAGACATTTCACTTACATATAAGCACCTTATATTTTTATTTGTTTCTCTATGCCAAAGTATTCTGTCTGTGATTTTTCTTAATATATGTTTTTACTTATTTCTTGGACATGTTTCGGACCTTGTTTCCTCGGTGTAAGTCATAACTGATCGAAGTATTTATATTTGCCCAATTTTGTATCAGTTCTCAGGTTCCTAGTTTTCCAAATATCATTTAAACACCCTGCTGTTTTATTTGTTTTACTATTTGTTCTTTTACAATTCCTTCTGTATTGTTGTATGATAATTAAATTTCTAGATATTTAATTATATCACTTGATTTATAATATTCGTGTTGAGTTGACTGACCGGCGGGTAGGTGGGAAACAAAATACCACCCGCGGACCAAAACAGACTAGGCTCTCAACAAGGCTAGCAACCTACTGAGAGCGACTCTTTAAACTACTTACGGAACCGAAAAAAAGACTCAAAATAGGACGAATGCAAAAATGACGGACAAGGCAAGCAAAAGCATAATGAAAAAGAATAATTTAAGAATCAGTGCATGAAACATTGCTTCGTGAAACAGAAAATATTAGGTAATCGTACAAGAATTAGAATCTCATAAAATTGAAATGTGCGCCTTGAGCGAATCAAAAAAGAAAGCAAAAGAAAGTATTGATACAGACAAATTTAACTATTTTACAGCGGAGTAAGACCGCAACGCAAGAGTAAGTAACGTAGCTCTTAATGGAGTGAAACAAAAGGTTTAACGAAGAAAACGGATGTACCTACTGAACAGCAACCAACCAAAGCGACGAAAGTTAGTAGCTGCCTAAGAGAATCCATAATGCTGCATCCAAAACATTAATAACTGGATAAAAACAAGAAAAAACAACTGGAATGCACATATAGACAGGATCGGACCGAACCGAATAGTAAATATATGTTAGCACAACAAACCCTATAGTAGACCAGTTGGAAGACCACCGTAAAGGTGGAAAGATAATATACTATCAGAAACAATCCGAGTAATGCGAAGAAGATTTATTATGTGATTATGGATTTAATTATTTTAATTGCTTCCAATTTGTTTTTTATAGACTACTTTTGATTATTTTTTGTTTGATATTTTTATGTTAAATTTTTTGCTGCTTTTAAAGTGTGTAATAGTTTTCACAGATCATCTTCATCCTCATCTATTACCTTTATTACTCAATTTGAAATATTCTTTTTTTTTACTTTACTATTTTGATTTACATAATATCAAAGAGCGAAGGACTTAATATGTATTTTTGTCTAATGCTCTATGGGTTTAGTTAATTCTGGATTTATTTTCGCTTCATTTACCCTGAAAATATATTCAATTATTTTTAGTATAGCCAATGGAATGTTTTAATTACATCTAGTAACTGGACTGAACTGCCTTTACCAAATCTTTTTTTTTCTTTATTATAGACTCTGGTAGCCTATTTGGGTGTCGGGTTATTTTTTAATGTTTCTGTTTTCTGTTTTCTATTGGTTCCGGTCTCTGGCACATTCTTCTATTTAATTTAACGCCTCTACATTGTCCTATTTAGTGATCTGATTTATCCAAGCCGTGCTCGGTCTTCCTTTTATCCTTTTTTTACATTTAGTTTGCATATGTAAGAGGTTTTTATTGAGGGTTTCGTAGTATCACAATACATACGTTACCGTAGAGAATTTTAATGTGTCTTAAAACAGGCAATTGAAATTTAGATGGAAGTCCTTCTCATAGTGATTCTTTTAACAATATTTTAAAACAAATTTAAATGCTTTTTTGCAAAAAAGAGTACATGTTGATCTCGGGCAATTATTTTTGTTTTTATGGGAAACAGTAAAAAATTAGTGCTTTTGTTCAAAGAGATATAATTAAAAATTTACCAGAAAAGGAATATTGTAAATTTTAAAAATAATAACTTATTTATATGTTTAGAAATGATAAGCGACATGTTTGCATGCATTGGAGTACATACATTTCAATTAGAATGCTAATGAATTCCTCGGTGATCGCTTGCTTCAACCCATTGGTTGTTAAAATTCCATGGATATATGTTATGTATATTGTTGCGTACTTATTGGTAACCATATATTTGATATTTGGTAAAGATGTTAACAGAGTCGTGGACTTTGCTTATTATAGAAAGGAAAATTTCAATTCTGAGATCCGTTCTGTCATATAAATTATCTTTTCAAATGAATAGAAATCTGCTGGTATTATGATTAGAGAAAAGTTAAATTTTAGAATATTATTTTACTAGTTTTCCAAACTGCAACTTCGAAAGTGTCATCCAATCACAATTAGATACTGTTCCATTTATAATCCGAGGGTAACAAAAAATCCTTCGAAGAATGTTATAAACAATTAAATAAGAAAGATAAATAAGTCCGTGGCCTTTTTATTTTCATCAAACATTTGTAGCTGAAAACTCATTTTGAGAATTGGTCATTTTTTCGTTTATTGTTTATATGACACTTTCCTATTGCTATTTTAAGTAAAAAGAAAAGTTTTTTTCGCAATCTAAAAAAATCCTTTTTATTATATTAAATATAGCCTAGCTAATTTAAAAAATATTTAGCCTTCTTTAAGCATGTAATAACCACCAACATTCGGAACCCAACCAAAGAATATACAAATTTATCCAAATCAACTTTGGAAAAATGCACCCCAATCCGATTGGTCACCGTGGGGGAAGAAGACCACTACCCTCTAGCGAATAAAGAAAAACCAAATAATATTTACATAGCCACTCTAAATACACTCTCATTAAGAACATCGGAAAAACTTCTCGAACTGGAAATAGCTCTAGAAAATATTAAATGAGACATCCTAGGCCTGAGTGAAGTGAGACGAATGGGAAACCAAATTGAAGAACATGATAACTACATCCTGTACTATATAGGTGAAACAAAGGGGCTAAATGGAGTATGATTCATGGTGAAGAAGCACTTAAAGAAACAATAAATGGACAAAGCACATAACAGAATGGACTCCCCGATTCCAAACCAAAAGAAACAGAGGAAGACAAAGAAAACGATGGTCCGATGAAATAAAAAAACAAAAAAACCTAGTAGGTCCATTATGGCAGCGAACAGCTAAAATTAGGGAAGAGTGGAAAAAGCTAGAAGAGGCCTATGTGTCGTAAAGACACGCCAACACCGAATAGAAACATTTAAAATGCAACATAAACAATTAACTTATAAACTATTGGCATATAAAGGCTATAATAAAAAAAGCGGTAACAACACTCTAGAGCTTAAAAAGGCTATACCATTCGGTATGTTTTAGGAATATAATAAAAGCAAATGAAATCCATCTAATCCTGTTTATTGTCCATGCATTGAAGCGTAAAAAATGTTATAAATTTTTTTTTAACGAAATGGCGGCACCGGAGCAGCGAAACGAAAGTGTTTTTACGAAAGTTGTCCCAGGAGCGCAAACGAGCTCTTTCAGCTTTTTAGTTGGAACAAAAAACGACATATTTTTGAGTACTATGCACGAATAGCTATCGTAGTGTGTACGGAAATTGCAAAATAGCGTTTTTGCATAAACAGTGCGTGTTAGAAAAAATGTTTCATTTTCAGGTAAAAAGGCATCTAAAACACTGTTTATAACAAGAACTCCTTTAACAAATATAAATAGGTGCGTAATTCGGAAGAAAATGTTGTTTTGAAGCTTCAGTAAAAATGCCAATTTAAAGTTTTAGTTAATATTACAGATGAAAAATTTTGATTTACGTTTATTTTGCTATACAGCGTGTATTTGGCCCTCTATATTGATATTCTCCTCCATTTCTATCTTTCAAGCTGTTTTTAAACCTATCTAGCCGTTTTTGCGGCTCAAAAAAATTAATGCGATAATTATAGCAGTTCGGTCTAATTGTAATGCCTAATATTTGCTTAATGTGTATTAAATTTATCAATTTATTATTATTATTATTACATTCACTAGTATTCGCTGCTATTTTAATAATAATTTTCTTGGAGCTTTCGATCGCCCTTCGAAATTCAAAATTTAGTAACAGAAATCTGAAGAAACTAGGTCTGCAAACGACAAACCACACCTGCAGATTCTGCTGAAAACATTGCCCTTGTAGGGGAAAGTATCCCAAATGATCCACCAACACCAATTCTAGGGTGATCTCAAGAATGGTGCATTAGTCAAATAAGTTTATGCATAATTTTACCCAAGGACTTGCATTTACAAGCATAGTCAAGAGTTGAAAGAGACGGACAAATGTACTGGACATTTGTCGGTATTTTAAACTTACTTGCTTTCTTTTGGTGCTTACATGATGTCTCCAGGTAAGTCGGCGATCCAGGTGGATTCCCAAGAATTTAACAGTATCACTTTTTGGTATCTGGTGGTTGTTAAGAGTTACTGGAGGCAGCTTTCTCTCCTCAGAGTACAGATGAAATGGCTGGATTTAGCTTCATTGGCTTTAATACGCTGTTTTGTAGGCCAGTTTTGTACTGCCCTTAGATAGCTTTGTGAATTTTATTATGTTATTGTGGGGTTTAGGTGGGTTGATAAGATGGCTGTGTTGTCAGCATAACATATGTTGCTATTGTCGTGGCTATTGTTGTAGATGCATCTACTGTTTACAGTAAGTATAAGAGCGGGGGCATAATGTAGTGATCTCGTCGAGCATTCTCACCAGAAAATGTCTGTTAGTATGAGGTATGACTTGATTATCTGGTAGAGGTCAGCTGGTAATACACTTTCTATTTTAAATAATATATCTTTATGTCAGACCTTGTCAAAGGCCTGGCTAATGTCCAGAAACGCGGCAGAGCAGTATCTCTTGGTTTCTAATGTTTTGTGTATTTTATCAGCTATTCTGTGCACTTACTCAACCGTGGAGTGCTGCTCACGAAAGCCAAATTGCTGATGGAGTAATAAGTTATTATTCACGATTAACGGTTTGAGTCTCGGTAGTAGCAGCTCTCCAAAAACTTTGGAAAGAAGGGAGAGAAGGCTTATTAAGAGGTTATCTGGTTTACCATGTTTGTGGATTGGAATTATACAGGCCACTTTCCATTGGCCGGAGAAGTATCTTAGTCTAAATTATATATATAAAAAAATTATGAGTGCTGCTGCTGCTGCTGTCACACAAGTCAAAGTCCATATATAGCAAAAATTGTTCGTGCCTTTCCGTGCCGACCCAAACGCCTCCGAAGGACAAATTCTGGCCCGGCGGCAGGCGCGGCCGAGGTATTATATTTCCGGAACCGCAAGCGATAGAAAATTTTCGTTTGAGAGCGGGTAATAAAGCACTCGTATAGCGTTAAATAGATTTGTCAGAAATATATTGCCTATTTCGGGTAACTCTTTGAGTACTTTGTTTATGATGGGGTTGTAACCAGGCGATTTTTGCCTTTTTAAACATCTGATTATAGCACTTACTTCTTTGGTTTTGAAGGTTTTGGTTAGTAAGCTCATTTAAAAAGATAGAGTTAGGAACTGGTGGATGTCTCTCTCTCTCTCTCTCTCTCTCTCTCTCGGGGATAGTTTCAGGAGGATAGGGCTCAATACCCTTTTAAGATGATTAGCAAATGGTAGTGCCTTTTCGGAATTGCTTTCCGGCTCGGGTTTTATCTTCTTTGCAAGAAGTGGTAGCTGGTCTTTTCAGTTTTCTGATTGCTTTCCATAGGATATAGTCAGATGCGTCAGTGGGTGATAACTTTTTCAGGTACTGCTGTAGTGATTGGTTTTTTAGTTGCCAGATGAGTAGTTTGAGCTCAGTTCAACTCGGTTGAAGTTTAATTTGTCAGTTGGAGGTCTGGTAGTTTGCGACCTTTCTCGCATTCTTCTTTTTTCCGTAATTTTACATTTAACCATTATTGGACAGTCATCAATTTTATTATTTGAGTTTCTTTCGGAGTCGCTTTCCATGCAGCTTTGTGTACTATTTGATTAAGGTGATCATCTGCTTTTCGTAGGTCCTCTTTAGATTGTAGTGGCATTTCTAATTGTATCAGTTCTTCTGACTTTACAGTGGTCCCAGTCAGTCTTTCTTTTGGAGAAAAGTGGTGGTTCCTCTATATGAGTGCCAAGTGTAATTAAAATAGGGAAGTGGTAAGAAGGTAGATTTAGGTTAGGTTTAACTTAGATAATTAAAATTTATGTTTTTAATGACACAGAAATCTAAAAGATCGGGCAATTATTAACATTGGAAGGCTAGTAAGTTGGTTCACTGGTAGAAATGTAGTTCAAATTGTTTGAGGTTATGGCCTCTGCCTTTAGTGGTTGTAATTCTGGATCGTAATTGAGTGTTCTTGACATAATAATTCCCACCAACAAAGAAGCGATTGGTCATAGTGTTTTTGTTTGTTTACATGCCATGGGGCACAGTAGACTGCCGAGATAGTTGTTGGCCCTATCCAGTCTTCTATTACGACGGAGGTTGCTTGTATGTGTTCTTCGTCTTCTTCTTTAGGTGCCGTATCCTATCGGATGTTGGCAATCATCATTGCTATTCTAACTTTGGACATTGCTGCTCTAAACAATTCTCTTGACGTGCAGTCGTACCACTGGCGTAGGTTTTTAAGCCAGGATATTCTTCTTCTTCTCACGTCTCGTTTTCCATGTATCTTTCCTTGTATTACCAGTTGTAGAATTTGGTATTTGTTCCCTCTCATTACGTGGCCTAAATATTCCAGCTTTCTTTTCTTTATTGTATACAGGAGTTCTTTGTTCTTGTTCATTCGTCGTAGCACCTCCTCGTTTGTCACTCTATCCATCCATGATATTTTCAATATTCGCCGGTATATCCAGAGTTCGAATGCTTCTATTTTTCTGCTAATTTCTTTATTTAGGGTCCATGCCTCCATTCCATATAAGAGAACACTGAAAACATAGCATCTGATTGTCCTCATCCGTATTTACAAGCTTAAATCCCTGTTGGTTAGAATTTGTTTCGTCTTTACAAATGTGGCTCTAGCCATTTCAATACGTGTCCTTATTTCATTTGTGTATTCCCAATTATCATTCACCCATGTTCCCAGGTGTTTATATTTGTTTACTCTCTCTATACTCTCATTATCTATTCTAATGTCAGGAATGTTCACTGGTGTTTTGTGATTGCCATGTATTTAGTTTTATTTAAATTCATTAGGAGACCATATTTTCTGCTGATGTCATTTGTCCGTTCAATAAGTCTCTGTAAATCTGGAATATTATCTGCTAAAAGTACAGTATCATCAGCATAACGTATGTTGTTAATTATCTTTCCGTTTACTACTATACCACCTGTTTTCTTCCATTAGTGCTTCTTGAAATATTGCTTCCAGTATAGGTTGAACAGCATGGGCGAAAGAATACAAGCCTTGCCGAACTCCTCTCTGTATTTTTATTTCTTCTGTCAGCTGATTTTCTACTTTTACTGTTGTTTTTGTTGCCAATATAAGTTTGCAATTATCCGCATGTCTTCTACGTCTATGTTCTTTTGTTTTAGGAGTTTCATTAGTTTATCGTGTCTAACTTTATCGAACGCTTTTTCGTAGTCTATGAAGCATGCGTATACTTCTTTATTAATATCTCTGCATCTCTGTATTAGTATGTTTAGTGTGAACAATGCTTCTCTTGTTCCAAAACCATTTCTAAAGCCAAACTGTGTCTCACTAATATCTACTTCTAGTTTTTATATATTCTTGCGTGTATGATCTTTAGAAAGGCTTTAAGCGTGTGGCTCATTAACTTATCGTTCTATGTTTACAACATTCCTTTGCGTTGTTTTTCTTTGGTATTGTAATAAACGTTGAATTCAGCCATTCTTTCGGTATTATACCAGTTGAGTATATGGTGTTGTATAAATCTACAAGAATATTTACTTGGTCGTCGTCTATTAGTTTAATTAGTTCAATTGGAACTTCGTCTGGTCCAGTTGCTTTACCGCATTTTGATGTTTCAAATGTTTAATGACTTCTTCTTTTGTTATTTTGGGGCCATGTTCTCCTTCAATAGTTTTATAGTCTTCCTTTCTGTCATCGGCGAATAGTTCTTCAATATATTCTTTCCATCTTTCTATTTTTGTTTTACATCTAGTATAATTATTCCTTGTTTGTCTTTTAAAATGTTTGATTGTCTCTTCTTGTACGTACCTGTGACATCTTTGATCTTTCTGTGTACGTTAAACATATCGTGTTTCTGTTGTGCCTTTTCTATTTCTTCACATTCTTGTTTCGTCCAATTTTCTTTTTCCGTTTTAATTTTTCCTTATCAATTTGTGGATTTCACTGTATTTGCCGTCCTCTTTTATCTTACTTTTCTTTCTCTTCCATCAGCTCTAAGATTTCGTCTGTCATCCACCTTTTTTCTTTGTTGGTTTCTTTCGGTGAGTATTTCTTTCGCTGGTTTCATTATCGCATCTTTTATGGTATGCCATCTTGAGTCTATGTTGTCGTTGTTATCCAAGGAGTGTCTTCCCATGTTGCTTAAATTGTTATTTATTTCATTTTTAACTTGTGTTCTTATGTTTTCTTCCTTCAGGTGTTGCATTTCTATTCTACTTGTCTTCTTTGTTATTTTATCTTCTTAAGTTTTATATGCATTTTTATGACAACAGGATTGTGATCAGACGCTATATCTGTCCCTGGATATGTTTTGCCGACTTTATACTATTTCTGTATCGTTTTCTAATTAAAACATAGTCAATTTGATTTCGGCAAATATTCTGTGGTGTGTCTTATGGTGATTTCCAAGTCCATAATCTTCTATCTGGCAGTTTAAAGAATGTGTTGGCTACTATAAATTCTCTTTCTTGGCAAAATTGGATCAGTCTATCACCCTTTCATTTCGCATTCAAGACCGAACTCTCCTACATGTTCTCCACTTCTTCCTTTTCCAATTTTGGCATTAAAGTCTCCTATTATTAATGTCACATCGATCTTTTTGGTTAGGGATAGAATGGTGTCTATTTGTTTTTAGAATTCTTCTACTTCATCCGCGTTTTTCTCATTGGTAGGTGCATAGACTTGGATTATATTTATTTTACCTAATGTGGCACATAGTTGTATTAACATTGCTCTTTCAGATAATGGTGTGAAACTAGTGACGCTTTTGTTAGTTTCTTTGGTGACTATTATTCCGTCTCCATGTTGGTGTTTTGCTTCATTACTGCCTGAGTAGTACATTACTCCATTATCTTTTTTTATTTTACCAGATCCCGGCCACCGTACTTCACTAATTCACGAGAATGTTCAGCTGTAGTCGATTCATCTCTTTGGTTACATTTTGCAGTCTTCCTGCTCCAAATATACTTCGCACATACCATGTTGCAATTTTCATAGCTGACCCGGGGATTATTCGCACCCTCTGACCATTGAAGGTCTGTCGGGGACTGAGGGCCGTGGTTTGTATGTTCTCAGCCATGATGATTGTATTAGGAAATAAGTAATGAGGTGGTTTTCCGTTGCCTTCCTCATCGCAGTATCATAACCGGTAGGGCCATTATGTGGGCGTCGCCTATGACTATCTGGGGGTAAGCCGTTCCAGAGTCTATCTCCTCCGCCTTAGTCCAGTTGTGGTACTTGCTGCTTCCCAATACCTACTAGTTTTGGTCCGCCCGGGTATTTTATTTCCCCGGTACCCGCCATATCTGGTGAGCATTCCCCTATCCGCCACCTGGGGAGGCGCCCGATGGGGGTCTAGTTACCCCTCACGGGCTGTTCTTCGTAGTACTGCTGAATTTCGTAGTGTTTTACTGAAGTTTTATAATGGGGGTGTTGGGTTACATAAACGGAGTAGTTCGGAGTCTTAAAGTAAATTCTATTAGTAAAACAAGCTTTTGAAATTAACATAACATCTATGAGATTTTGTTGTATAAAAGTAGAAATTTCAAGTGAGTGCTGTTGCAGGCTATTGGCGCTTCATTCGGCGAGTTTTAGAAATTATGACATTTTTTAGACGAGAGATGTTAAGAAGTTTAACATGGTTTACATTTGATCCATGAGGTTTTTTATCATCTGTTTTAAGTCGTATATGTCGTTACTTGTTTAGATGGTTGGGGAGACCTTATTTGTTGTTGGGGATTGTTGTTTGAAACTTGAGCTTGATGAGCTTTACCGCTAGTGATCTGTCCGTGTGTGATACCTGATTGACCAAAAGACGATTGTATTCTATCTATTTGTCTTTGTCTAAGTGCCGGACATGTTTTCTGTTCAAGTCCTTTATATACAGCGCATCAACTGTAGTTGGCTGGATGGTTTCTGTCGCATAAAATACATTTAACGCCAGGGCTTTTGGTTTTACACAGGCATTGAGTAGTTAAGTGGTGACCTGCGCATTTCACGCATCGTGGGCTTCTGTTACAGAAGTTTTTTGTATGTCCTAGTCGTTGACATTTCATCCATTGGGTGTCTTTCGTTTTAAGCCAGGAAATTCTAATTTTACCATTGAATTTAGAATTTTATCAATGTTATAAACATTTTTGTTATTGGGAGCCGGGTTTAGTTCTATAAAGAACGATAGCAGTTGTGTTTCTTGTTTTCTTATATTTGAAATATTTGTAACTGTGTCCTTATGTTTTTCTTTGTTTTTTTTTAGGGCTTGCAGGTTAGTACTAGGATGAATATTTCGTAAACAACTTTGAAACTAAAAGTTGTTTGTATTGGTATGTGTGGAATTTCGTGTTTTTCTCAGTTAGGGCTTTAATTATTGCTGTGTATATTTCAGATGTGTTGGGTAGTACTTTGACCTTATTATTGTACATGATCTAGTAGCTCTATTAATGGAGGCAGAAATTTAACACTTGATACTAAAATTGGGGTCCTTCTTATTCGTTGTTTGGTTTACATTGACAGTTGGATTTTCATTATCTAGTTGCTCATATGGGCTAGAAGTCTCTATTGGTTTATTAAGTTTGTGATTTTTGCTTATTTTAGTTGTGCTGGATTATCTTTATTTCTATGGCGTTTTCTATTTTCTACCAGGTGCAAATTCTGTTCTTGAGAAGATTGTGTTAGCTAGGGGATACTGTAGCGGTGATTAGATGCGGCAATTTGTGAAGAATTATTTGGGAGCTGTTGCGTTGAGTTTACAGGATCTGCTTGTAGATTGTTAAAATGCATCGTGGCATTTTGAAAATAAGCCATAACGTTTATTAGTTAAGTATTTAAGCATACTTAGATGTTTTTATAAAAATATACGACCTTAAATGAGTACGCAGATTGCTTGCTTAACAGAGGACACTTGACCCGGGGTCATCAGCTTTCCTGGTCATCTGTTTTCCTTTGATGCATAAGGGTCAGTGCACATCCATTCACTTTCTCAGTCGCAAAACGAATCGATTTGTAAAGTAAAACATAATCGATGTAAGAATATATATTTTGATGTACACGACATCCGTGGTAAAGTAAAATATCTAGCGATGTACATTGACAAACTTGAGTAAGCAGAAGTGCACGTTGCTATGGCCAACTGCAATCTGACCATTTCTTTTTGTTCTTAAATTAGTCAAAGGTAAGAACTGGCACTCGACCTTGGGGAATGTAGAAGAGAGAATATTTTGGCACGGGATAATTAAGGTTTTAGGGATTTAGGGATATGACCATTAGAGAAAATCTTTTTTTTTCCGCTACAGGCAAAAGCTCTTTATTGTTACACTAAAAATATTTTTCAATGAAACATGATGCCATTTCTTAATCTCTTAAAGAGATTCTGGGACGTCCGACTCTCCTTCGTCCAGCAATTTTGCCTTGCATAATGAGCTGCAATATCTCATATTTAGAATTGCAGGAAATGTGGCCTAGGAATTCTAATTTTCTTTTCTTAATGGTAGGTAAGATCTCCAATTCTTTGCGCATCCTACCCAGAACCTGCTGATTCGTAATTCGGTCGGTCCAAGAGATTTTCAATAGTCGTCTATAAATCCATAGCTTGAAGGATTCAAGTCTCTTTGAAGTTTCTTTATTTAAAGTCCAACCTTCTAGACCATACAAGAGCACTGGGAATATGTAACAACGGACCATTCTTGTCCTTAATGCTAACGATAGGTTCTGAGCAGTTAGTAGTTTTCTCATTTTCATGAAGGCTCCCCTTGCTTGTTCTATTCTTGCTAAGATTTCTTCTCTATGTGTGATGTTTTTGTTTACTATCGTGCCAAGGTACTTGTAGTTTTGAACTTGTTCAATAATCCTATTGTCTATGACCAGCTGACTGTCTGCGGTTTTTCTTTTAGATACTACTAACATTTTTGTTTTACTAATATTAATACTAAGCCCAAATTCTTTACTTGTTTGAGATACTCTATCTACCAGTGTCTGAAGGTCTTTTAGGTTGCTTGCGATCAAAACGGTGTCGTCAGCGTACCGAATGTTATTGATACATTTCCCATTTATTATTAGTCCTGAACTTTCATCTTCTAACGCTTCGCGGAATATGTATTTCGAATAAATGTTAAATAACATGGGTGAGAGGATACACCCTTGTCTGACACCTTTTTGAATATTAATTTCCTCGGAGAGAGAGTTATCCACTTTTATTTTTGCAGTTTGACCCCAGTAGAGATTGATAATTATTTGTATGTCATGATGGTCTATGTTGAGTTTCTGCAAAATATCAACTAGTTTATCGTGCTTCACGTTGTCGAATGCTTTGCTGTAGTCTATGAAGCACATGTAAATATCCTGGTTTACATCTAGAGATCTTTGTGCTAAGATGTTAAGAGCAAATATGGCTTCTCTGGTCCCTGTTCCGTTGCGGAAACCGAATTGTGTGTTTGACATTTCCGCTTCACATTTGCTATATAACCTGGTGTGGATGATTCTTAAGAATATTTTTAGTACCTGACTCATGAGGCTTATGAGTCGATACTCATCGCATCTAAACGCTCGGGGTTTCTTAGGGATGGGGACAAAGGTGGAAAGTAGCCATTCGCGTGGGATAACCCCTGTTTGGTATATATCGTTAAACAAGTCAACAATTATTGAAACTGACTGTTCATCTAATAGTTTTAACAGTTCGCACCGTATGCCATCAGGTCCTGCTGCTTTTCCAGCTTTTGCGGTTTTATGGCATGGTTGACCTCACTACATGTTATTTTGGTGCGTTTTCTGCTGCTGTAATGCTACGTTCTTCTGCTCTTTGATCTCTAAAGATTTGTTTAATATACTTTTGCCATAAGTTTGACTTTGATTCTGTATCTGTGACTAAAGAACCTTGATCATCCTTCATTATCCTCGATTGTTGTCTGTGTGCAATACCAGTGATTTCTTTTATTTTCATGTGAACATTGAAGCTGTCATACTTACGTTCATACTTTTCTATTTATTTGCAATTATCATCCATCCAGGATTCCTTTGCTGCACGTATCTTGCTTCTAATAATGTTATGTATTTCTCTATACTTTATTTCATCTTTATTTTTAAATTTTCTCCTTTCGTCCATTAGCGCCAAGATTTCCTCTGTCATCCACTTCTGCTTCATCTGTTTCTTGTGTTCTCCCAAGGTTTCTTGTTGTGCCGTTACTATTGTTTCTTTTATTTTAGACCATTTTGTTTCCTTATCTAAATTACTAATATTTTCTTCTTGCATTTTATGGAAGTTTTGGTTTATTATCTTTCGTATATCTGGTTGTTGTAACCTTCGTGTATTTATGTAACCATTTTGGTTTTGTTGTTGTTCTCTTTTCTTCAATCTGATATACATATTTATGACTACAGGATTGTGGTCCGAATTTGCATCCGCACCTGGGTATGTTTTTACAGCCTTTACGCTGTTTCTCGCCTTTTTGTTAACTAGAATGTAATCTATTTGGTTTCTAATTATTTGTTCTGTGTGATCTCTCGGTGCTTTCCAAGTATATAATCTTCTCTTTGGTAGTTTAAAGAGAGTATTTGTGACCACAAGGTCTTCTTCTATACAAAACTGCAGCATTCTCTCTCCTCGTCCGTTTCTCTCACCTAATCCATACTTACCTACGTAATCTCCATAGCTTCCTTCTCCAATCTTTGCATTATAATCCCCATTATTATTGTGATGTCACGTTTTTTCTTAATTTTAGTACTTTCTGAATTTCTTCGTAAAAGGTTCTATTTTATCATCGTTTTCTTGTCAGCAGTGGGGGCATATATTTGAATTAAGTTCATTTTACCTAAGTTTGTTTGTAGCTGAATCATCATAATTCTATCCGAATATGGTATAAAGTTAATTACTGCTTTACTTGCAGCTTTGTCTAGCATGATACCAACTCCATTATAATGCTCTGTTTCAGTGTTCCCTGAATAATATATAACACCGTTTTCGGTACTACATTTCCTGAGTTAGGCCATCGGGTTTCGCTTAGACCCAAAATGTTTAGTTTTAATCTACTCATCTCTTGTACAACGTTATCCAGTTTTCCTGCTTGGAATAAACTGCGTACATTCCATGTTGCAATTCTGACTCTGTTTTGTGTATACTGTACATATTCTCTTGATTCCCTTGATTGGCTGACGGGAGATTCTTCGCACCGTTTCCCCACTGAAGGGTGCCCCGGACTAACGGCCAATTGTTTTGATTTTTCAGCCATGTGATTATCTTGGGAAGCATTTAAAACAAAATGCATTTAGTGCGGTAGTTTTCCGTTGCTTTCCGCACCGCAGCGTCCCAACCGTTTAGGTCAGTATGTGACCCTCGCCTGAGATTGGTCTAAAATGGGCCTTTAAGGAAGTAAATCTTCAGTAGCCCCATAAAAGTAATGCCAGAACTGCTGCCCTGTGTCATGCTAGTTTTGGTCCGCCCCGAGTATTTAATTTCCTCGGTACCACCCATCTGGGAGGCATTCCCCTATCCGCCACCTGGAGAGGCGTCCAATGGGGGACTATCAACCCCACATGGGACATACTTATAAAATGCCAATATCTACATATAGTTAAGAAGTCAAAATTAACAGTAGACTCACTATATCCCTTAAAGGAAGTAAGACACAAATAAAAAGTGCAAAAGTGGGCTTTATTAAAATATGTAGAGTTTTATGTAACTTATAATTATTCAAACATAAATTCAAATTAATATTACATAAATTTTGTTATTTTCTAAAAAGGACTGAACTTTTTGTGCAAGCTGACACAGACCATTAATATTTCACACTACAATTTTTAGTAAGTGAACCATTATGGCATGTTAGTAATTAGTGTCGTAATAAAGGATATTCTTATTTGAGTGACTACCTTTTTATCATGTGCATAAGTTACTTCTGGTTGTATATGTATATTCCTTTCTTTCTTAACCTGGGGTACATTTTTTTTATTTGTTAATAAAAAATATACCCCTTTTAATTTGGGGGTGTTCTTTAAGACACTTTACACATATCACATACGATTTTTTGTATTTCTTGTACAAACTTTGGTAACGTGTTTTTAGATACATTTAACTCAGTGTGTCTTTTTGTAGCAAAAATTTTTGTTTGACCAGAGCTCTCACATCTGGTACATTGAGGTATTTCTTTATTAGAACAAGGTACTCTAAACTATACAGCATTTTTTATAAATAACTTAATTTCATATACTTATTTGTTATTTTCACTGTGTTTGGGGTGTACAGAGAATATTAGTAATTTTTCTTTTGTCAGTTTTACTTTTATGCTTCTTCATGTCTTATACTTTGTAAGTTTCATTTTATAGCTTCTATCTCAGTTGATGGACGAATGTTTTCTTAATTTTTCTTTTTTAGATTTGTATTTGTGTCATTGTGTATTCCTTTCATTTAATGTTTTTTTATGATATTAGAAATTACGCCTTCGAAAGTATGGACACTAAATAAAAAATGAATTTATAAATTTTAATATAAGAAAACAATTTATTATGTATTATTACACAACACATAAAAATAAATAAAAATCATTATAAATACGGGAAAAAGTTAACTTGAATATTAAACATTTCTTTTATCAAAAAGGAGGCCCTTTGCATTTAATACTGCTTTTGCGATTCTTTCGATTAATGTTTCTCAATTCTTGAGTGGTACAACTTTCCAGGCACCTTGAAGAAGACGCCAAAGACGAATTTTGGAGTTGCGGCGTATTTTTCTGTCTAATTCACCCCTCTGCGACTCTATAGGGTTGAAGTCTGGATTCTGTGGTAGCCATGTCACCATTTTAAGAATTTTTTGTTCTTTTTCATCTTCTAGATAGTGCTTACAAAGCTTTGAAGTGTGTTTAGAGTGCATCTCTTGCATCATCAAAAATTCTTTCCCGATTAATCGCAATCTAGATGGTATGGTGTTTTCTGTTAAATTTCTTTTATAATGTCCTTTTCTCATAATGCCATCTATTTTTACTAAACCCCATACGCCGACTAAAGGGAAGCACCCCCACACTAAAACAAACTTACATCCGTGCTTGACAATAGGGACAATACAGTACTGGATCATCTTTTCAGTCTTAGAACGGCAAAGATTCTCCGTTTCTGACCGAAAATTTTAAATTTGGATTTGTCTGTCCATAATAGGTTTTGTCGCTGTTTAGTTGTATAAGAACGATGCCTGTGTGCCCAGTTACCACCTTATTACCACATTTTGAAGATGTTTTTCGCCGCAATAAGACCATGATGTTTATCCTATTGCGACGCTGCTTTATTGTGATCAGTGATACTGCTTTTGTCATATCCCGGTTAAATTCCGCAGCAATATCTAGGGCAGATAATCTTTTATTTTCCTTTATGATCCTCTGCATAAGATTTTACTCGTGATGGTGCAGAGTGATCCTAAGAGCTTTATAATGTAAGATTCACTGTCGAAGCACAAAACCTTAACGTTTTCGCAATGCTACCAACTGATAGCCTTTTTAGATGTAACGTGAAAATGGTTAAATGAGTTTACATTGGACAGATGCTTACCACAGATCATTGAATGCAAAAATCCAAAACGAGATGTGAAAAAAGCAAGTAACTGGCGAGCTGGAAAGTCGGAGCTCCGGACGGCGCGGATCTTTTTAATATAAATAAACATCTAAAACAAGAACAAGGGACAGAAAGAAAGGTTCAAAGTGTTGTATGACACTTCAAGGATGTAAAATCTTTATGATTTTTAAACAAAAACAAAACTTATTACGAAAAGTATAGTTCTTTCCTTTTGTATAATTGAATTTTAATAAGGTTTCCATACTTTCATGAACAGTGATGTATTTTTACTTTCTCGTTATTTAAATCGTTTAAATAGCATTTTTTTCTCAATGCTGTCCAACAGTGTTGGTAGAGGTTAAATATTTTTGGCTTCTCTTAGTGATGGTCTTAACTTTCTAATTTACTTTTAATTTTTTCTGCATTTGTTACGTCGTCTTGACTATTTTATTTTTTTTTGTTCTAATATATCTATTACTTGTGTTATCTTATTAATAGTCAATAATTTCTCTTTGTTTTTAATCGCTTGGTGTAACCGGATTTTATATTATTTTGTATTATTTGTCATTCGTTGTCAGTACGAGATAGTTGAAATGGTAGCCCTTGGGGTTCATTTAAGTATTTTATCTGCTGCTAGCGTTAGGGTTGTGATATTTTTGTAAACAGCAACGCATTTGGGTGTAGTATGTGGGTGTATTTTGATCACAACACACTGGGTTCGACTGACCTGGTTATAGTCCGAAGTCATTTCTGTAAAAGTGTTGGTTATTCTGAAAAGCACTTCAAATTGAGAATTTTATTTTAGCCTCTACTAGAGAGTGGCTCGAACAATTTAGATAGTTTAATTAATGGCATGGAATGAACTCCAATAGTAAATTAATTTAATTTAGAAAATACAGACTTGACTTTTCGTCGCCTAGTAAGTTTCTATGCGCTTCGAGCATCGATATCAGAGGGCGCAGGCGCGCGACCGCTTGCTAAAAAATACAAGCGCGGAGTAATGCGCTAAGTGAAACTTATTAGAACGAAATGTTATGTATGCGGTGTACTTTCAAAGGAAGCAAATAACATCAGTCTTGTTTACATCATCTGAAGGTTAATATCCGGATTGTCACCACTTCATTCTTGAATTGAGTATTGTCGTTTCCTACAGATTAAAATATAGAAATGGCTTGATTAAGAATAAGGAAGATCAAAAATGGAATGGCGAAGAATATTTTTTTAGAATATTTTTTTGGAATATTTGCTGAAAATCTTTATAGTTCTGGGTATGTCACAGGAATTTTAGTTTAATTTAAAAGTAGGTTATGGTTTTTAATGCTTTAGTTTGGGCTACGTATTTAAAACCGATAATTTTACGAATATGTTTTGCAAATAGTTGGGTATATTATTGTTTGTCAACTTTCATATTATTTTTCAGTGTAATAATATTTATCGATAAACTATTCATAGAAGTAGCAAAAGTTGGAGACAAAGATGTTATAGTATGGTCAAAAAATATTGCGACTTGTTATTAGGACAGGCTTGTCAAACCAATATGTGCTAAAGACATCTTAAAGCTGGATGATGAGATAAACAGTGTATCTGAACAGATCGAAGTAATTTCCTAGAACACTTTAAAACTCCTCGGATGATCAATTTTAAGATAAGGGTTATCACTATGGTTCTTCTCACAAATCACTAGCGAGTTGTTATTAGAAAGGATTTTAAAATAAAGATATGCATTTTCAGTTACATCTAATGCTTAGGGCAAATTAATTCTAATTAATATTTGTTATTGCAAATTTCGTACATTCTTAAAACATTGTAATTGATGAGAATAAATAGTGCTATCTGAACACTTATTAATGTAATATTCCTTAGAACACTTATTAAAACTCAAGTTTTGTAGGCTGCTTTCTATTTTCGTTTTTGGACGGTGTCTATTGCAACAGCTGACTGCTTGCTTGTGATGACTGCATGGAAAATAATATTTCTTCTTACTCAACATTGCAGTAATTTAACATTTACTGTCGAGGTATCTTTTTATCTTTCAAGTGCATTTTTGATGTTTTCTAAACTCAAGTATCTTTTTTTAAATATATTTTCGAATATTAATACAAATTGTGCGAGTTTACTAGTCGGGTAATTCTCAAAGAAGCTCTGTAATTTGCTTAAAATATCATATGCCAGCTAGAATGAACACTTATTAAGAATAAAGGATTAATTTTTATATTTTATCTTTGAGACGATAAAGCAAAAATAGTATGAAGCTTGGAATTAAATTGAATTGAATAAATCCTTTTCTAACATTTATTGGAACTAGCAAAAGTATAGTCTTTGGTGTTATGGATTATTGATGTATAACTACAGTGTTCAACATTTATTGATACTAATTGAGAAAATTCAATTTATGACAACATTACTGGTCCGATCGGGTTTAAATCTTTCAAATAAACAACTTTTGATGTTTTCTAAACTCAAGTATTTATATTGAACATGATATTTTCGCGATCTCTAATTAAATATGGTAAAATAATGTGCGAGTTCAAATAGCCACCTCGGTAATTATGGAGCTCTGTTTCTAATATACTATATATATATAGATATGATATATATATATATATATATAGGATATATATATATATATATATATATATCTATATGATGACGATATATAATATATATATAGTATGAAGCTTGGAATTAAGATTGCAGACTGAATCAAGAGTTGCGGGTTCTAATCTTTTATTGATCACTGGCATTTAAGCTACTCAGTCTATTGATGTTACCTGGAGATCAAACTCTGGGGTAATAATAGGCGGTCGTTCAGAGCATTTATTGATACCGTAGGCTCTGACGAACAATTCTATCCTTTATGACAACATTAGGGCCTTCCAGGCCTATTACCCGGGAACTATTAATATTATATATATATAATGACCGTACTTTTGAATTTTTAAGAAAATCATTGATTTATATTGAACATGAACTATCGCGATCTCTAATTAAATATGGTAAAATAATGTCTGACAAATGGCCACAAACTCGGTTATATAGATGCAATCTCATTCATTTTCTGTTAAATTTACATTAAACAGTAACTTGTTAGGGGTGCATTTGCTTATCAAGAGTTACTTGAGTATGTGCTAAAGCCACAAATGCAAAAATTGTGTTTGTTTACCCGATGAGTTGAAAATGAGCTTTATCGCTGAAGCTGACTTTCGACTAACTGAGAATTTACTTTATAATTCTTTAAAAACAAATCGAAGAATCGCTGACGGTGAGAATGATCAACTAGCTTAAGCTCAAATCTTTCGTTAATATTCGCTGAGAGAAGCTTTTCGAAATATCTAATTCTTGTGTACGATACTGAGTCGATGTGTTCGGGTTTGCAGCGACACTGACTAAGTATGGTAATAGTTTTACGGGAGCTTATCTTAGGTTAATACTCACAAGACCTTAAATCTAGTTACCGATCTTAACTTCATCAAATTTTGTAGTCAATCTTAGCACCAAGAAATTTTACGATTTTAAATGTGCTTTAATAATAATAATTTGCTATTTTTTTTGTATAACAAGAACAGGCCTTCATTTCCCAGTACTTTTGAAATCATCAGTTATTATGGCAGCAACTAAAGAGTCCAAGAGAGAAGTGTGCTAAAAATCTCTAGGTTAGACTAAGCTGTTCTATATAAAGTCAGATTTGTAATAAATAATAACAAACTTAATGAACTGAAATATAAATTAACAAATATAATATGAGGCAGACAAGGCATGAACGAAACGAGAAGAAAAAGCGAAGAACATACAAGTCTCCACTCTGGCTACAACTTAATTAATAACGAAGATATATATATATATATATATATATATATATATATATATATATATATATATAAATCTAGGTTTCCCAATTCATCTATAAAGATTCTACTTGTAAACATATAAGGCTATATTAGATAGAGATCATAGAAATCGATAAATACACAGTCCTACGCTCTGAACGGTACACACTGCACCTCACTAACGCTAACGTACAAATTACTTATAGCAGATTATAACGTCAAATTATAAACAGAAAAGGAAACAAAACACTTATTAAAAAATATAAGTATGGATAACGTAATATTAGAGGCAGGTGTACTTCATGAATGAATAGTCTCCGCTCGATAAATCTTTTTTAAAAGAAAGCCCAACAGAAAGTGGGCGTGGATAGAAATTAAATAAAACTATATTCTTATTTGTAATAAACAAATAGTTTAAGGGCAAAAGTTTGTAATAATGAAAAGTCGCAAAAACAGAAGCATGCGTCAATTAGAATGAAACACAAAAACACAGAAAGTGTTAGAAATCTTTCTATCTTTTTTTTTTATCTAATATCATTAGATAATAAATTGAAATGAATATCATTCACCAAGTACGATTTCGAAAATGTAGACTCACTTGTTAAAAGTGTCACCAAAACACCATACACCAAAAATAACCAAAGTAAACGTACACGCACACAAAATCTAATAGAAAAACGGAAAAACTAGATATACAAAATAAACAGAGTACGAAGGAATATATTGATTTGGGAGGGGAAATAGCTTTATTAACGACACTCTAGGGAAAATAAAAATATGAAATGCCTAAAGCTGTGTCTTGGTGGAAGGCAAATAATATCTTTGATAAATAATAAATAGGAAGAAATTACAGATAGAAAAGAGGTACTGGAAATAATAGAAAGCTTCTAGATTAATTTATATCAAATGCGAGACACAAACCGTTCAGATAATGTAAATAAGTTATCAATCGGAATGTTGGGAAATGTTAGATCTGAAGTCTTACTAGAAGTCACACTGAAATAAATAATAACGCTATTTAAAGATATAAAAAACACCAGCCGAAGTTTCAAAATCTGACATGATTCTAAAAGAATCAGAAGTAACGGGTGACTCAGAATGGAATGATATTTGTCTTTGAAGTAGCGTGGGATATAATAGTGGGAGAGGGGCGGATGGCCGTGTACTGAGTAGTAGGAAGCATATAATTTATCAGTTGCAATGGAGCAGTTTCCGGGAGAGTAACGTGTCTTTTATGTGCGCAGTTATTACGAAATCAACCGTTACGAACTGGCGTTCATGACATACAGCAAGCGCCAAGTGCCAATTTAATTAAACTTTGGGTTCAGAAGTTTGAGAGTAGTGGTTCTACCGTGAATTGTAAACCTGTTGGTTGTCAGCGCACAGTGAGAACGCCAGCAAACATCGATCAACAATTTGGCAACATCCCCGAAGGTCGATCCGTAAACGCACGGCGGTTTTAAATTTTATCCGGTCCAGCGTTCAGAGAATTTTGCAAAAAGGCTTACGTTTTCATGCCTACAAGATCCAGTTAGTGCAATCTGTGAAAGCAACGGACTACCAGTTACTCGCTTTGCACGTGAGATGCTTTTTCAGTTTGAAAACTTTGACGATATTTTGTTTGGTGATGAAGCTCATTTTTACTTATATGGGTACTTTAGCTGTCAAAATATGTGGTATTGGTAAGAAAATAATCCCCGAAAAAAAAATCAGGAACATCTCCACAGCCCAAACTCACCGTTTGGGCTGCAATTTCTTCAAAAGGCATTATTGGTACGTATTTTTTTAAAGATAACTGGTCGCATGATTACTGTCAAGTCTGAAAGATACACCGCCATTATTCGTAATTTTTAGTCTGGCTCTTCAAGTATGTAAGGGATATGGCCTTACAACATGGTTTCAGCAAGATGAGGCCACAAGTCACACAGAAGAGTGGTTCTACCGTTACAGACCTATTATTGGTTGCCGGCGAACAGTGTGAACGCCGACCCGAAGGTCGATCCGTAAACGAGCGGCGGCTTTGAATTTGAACCGGTTCAGCGTTTAGAGAATTTTGCAAAAAAATTTAAGTTTTCATGCCTACAAGATCCAGTTAGTGCAAGCTCTGAAAGCAACGGACTACCCGTTACGCTTCGCTTTTGTGCGCGAGATGCTTTTGCAGTTGGAAAACGTTGATGACATTTCGTTTCGTGATAAAGCCCATTTTCATTTAGATGGGTACGTTAAGCGTCAAAATATGCGATATTGTTCAGAAAACAATCCTCGGAAAGAACATCAGGAACATCTCTATAACTTCACAGTCACCGTTTGGGCTGCATTATTGGTCTCTCTATATATTTTTTTGAAGATAACCATGGGCGCGTATTTACTGAAAGATACACCGCCATGATTCGTAATTTTTTTTAGTTTGTCTTTTCAAGTATAGGAGGAATATGGCCCTACAACATGGTTCCAGCAAGATGGGGCCACAAGTCACACAGCACGCGCGGCATTAGAGGCAATTAGAGAATTGCTTCCGAACCGGCACGGAGTCCTGACCTGGCCCCACCTGATTTTTTCCTGTAGGGATATCTTAAACATCGAATTTACATAAATCCTCCGACTAATCTGCGTCAACTTAAGGCCCGTATACGAGAAGAAATCGCAGTAATTGGACAAGACACGTGCCAATGTGTTTTCACGCATTTGAGGTCTCGCTTGGAGGAGTGCTAATGCCGTGATGGCAACTATCTTGATGATGTAATTTCATGCTTCAATGTTATCATAATTACGTAAATATATCATGAAAAGTTACTATGCTTCGTTGTTTTGAAATATGCATTCCATTCTGAGTCACCCGTTACTAGTTCATGCTATAGTATTACAACTCAATCGAAACTGAATTGAAAAATGCAGAAATATAATTCAGTTTAAGAAAGGCGTTAAAGGAAATATAGAAAAGCATCGATATATCAGACTTCTTACATTTCTATAAACTCATAACGAATGTGCCGACAACACGATCTACGAGGTGCTTTCAAGTTATAACACCTCCGAATTTTTTTCTCAGGACTGGGAAGTGATAGAAACATGCGTTTTATTTTAGAATACGCGCGCACTCTTTGTGAATGCGTGACAGAGATGGCAGCATTGCACAGCACACAGGACTCTAGTGGCGAGAGCGAGGACTGTTTTTTATACTTAAAATAGCGACGTTTTCATTACAAGAGCAGGGTGTAATCATTCGTTTTCTCCATTTTCGTGGTAGGACACCGATTTAAATTCATCGCCAGTTGAGTGGGACATGTGGTGATGGTGTTATGGATGTGTCTAATGCGCGTTTGTGGGTGCGACAGTTCAAAGAAGGAAGAACGTCGTGTGACAACAAACCAAGACAATTTCGTACCAGCCGGTCTGACGATATGATCAAGCGAGTGGAGAAACTTATTTTGGAAGATCGCCGAATGAGTGTGGAATACATCGCCTCTAAAGTTGACATTTCCGTGGTATCTGTGCACATATTCTTGCATGAAAATCTAAAGATGCAAAAAGTGTTCTCCAGGTGGGTGACACGAATGCAGACAACTTTGAAGTGATTTCTCATGTTCCCTACTTACCTGATCTGGCTCCTAGCAACTTTTGGCTCTTTCCAACGATAAAAGACACTATCTATGGTCGAAAATTCACTAGTAGTGCCACTATTGCATCAGCGATCTTCCAGTAGGCAAAACATACCCCTAAAGAAGTGTTTGCAGCGGCCATGGAGTCAACGTTGTGAAAAATATGCACGGCTGCAGGGAGATTACGTCGAAAAGTGACACAGAAAGTTTCACAGTTTGCGTGTGACTAATTTGTGAGAAAAAACCGGAGGTGTTATAACAAAGTATCAAAAAAAGGATATTCTAAATTTGACTATCTGTTAACCATGAAGAATTTAATTGAAAAACACCTATCTCGACAAGCAGAAAAGATTTGACTTGATAAAACATAATGACATAATTCAGCCTATGTTTAAGGGCAGAATTAGTACCAAAAGGATAAAAATAATTACTAACGGCATGACCCATCATAAGAAAAAGCAAAAGCAGTAACACTGAACAGAGGAGCATGAGAACGCATGTTACACAAGATATTTTTAAATGATTGGATTGGTCAAATAATTTAATAAGCAAATAGAAAATGTCTCTCACACTTTCTATATGTAGACGACGTGGTAATAATAGTTCTAATTTGGAAGAATTATAAAAAATTATCGGAGATTTAAACACAACATCAAACACAAGTTTTTTACAAGTTAAACGGCACGTTCTTAAAATAATTCTCACAGTTTAGGCTCTTAAAGAGAGCTATAAGTCCTTGAAAAAGATTTTTTCTGCGTGATCTGTTTTATTGTTTATAAGGTTAGAAGTGAAAGTTTTGACAAGATGCACTTGGACCAGGAAAGCTTGTTGGTTTAGAGATGAAGCGTAACCGGTAGTATAGAGCTTTTATGTTGTTATTCCAAACCATATATTCACCGAATGCATCATATCCCGAATAGGATAATTAATTCCTATTTCTGAATATGTGACAAATGAAACCAACCAGTATGTAGCTAAAATCAAATATTAAAGGTTCAGAATTACGTCTCTTAAAGGCTCTAAAACAAAATAATAATTTTACAATTTCATAGGTAGACCAGAGCAATGATACAATGTATCTGACTACATCGGTAACATAGAAAATTAAAAAAAACAAAGAGTATGTAAATCTTTTGGTCTTGTCAACCCTTTTTTAATTTAAACACAAAGAATCAAAATGCCGTATTCCAATTACTAATTATTTTCAGTTAAGTAATATTCATACATGTGATGAATTGCAGTTATTTTTATTTTATTTATTGTTCATGTGTTTACATAAATTTGCATGTCTTGTAGTTTCTAAAGACACGTTATGTTCCATTGTTTAATCTTATATTTTACATTTGCATAATTTTGATTTAATTGCTTTAATATAAAGTAGTTTGTAAATCCATTAGAAAGTTTTATTTGTTACTGCAAAAGTGTGTTACTTTTTACATTTTAGTAAACATTTTACGTTTTGTTGCCATTTTTAATAACAAAAAGTTTTGAAGTTTAGATTGCATTTTTTGTAAAATTATTAGATGTGTATTATATATTAATAATAATAAAGGGGAGAGGGAAGCAATTAGCTGGTATAGTTTCTAGGGATATAATGACGTCAAATATGGATATAATGCAATGCTCCTACGAATTTATTTAGCAGCTTTTCCAGCAAAACTACAACTGCATTTAAATTGTGTCCTCTGTAGAAGTGCAGCTCATTTCTAGTAAGATATGGATTTAATAACAAATTTTTGTATAGATTTTTCAATGATAAAACCAACTTCCCGATGTTCGTTGTTGTTTCTTCCGGAATAGTAAGTCAACATTTCGCCTGAGTCATATACGCCAGAACCTGCCTAACGTACTTGGCTCATGCCTAATATTTGCAGATTATTTATTTTTAAAATTCTTTTAGCATTAGCTGGTTTTTTTGCTTGGTATAGATAGTGTTTGAAGATTCCATGTTTTCATTCTTTCGATTGATGTGTTTGGTTTTGCTTTCGTTTTAATTTTATTTTTTAGTTCGGGGATTTTTAGCACCCCTGTCACATTTATGTGACGCCGGACACTAAGGGGCGTATTTTGAATATTGATCATTATAGTGGTTTTTCTTGCGAATATTAGTATAGCAGTTTTCAGTTGCTTTCTGTACCGCAGTACCAAAACCGTTCTAGTTGCTACAACTGCGTCTTTGGATCTCTTTTATTAGGCTTAATCTGAGGTATTCCTCTTAATCCCAATCCAATACTGACAACACTGCTGCCTACTGCCAGGTTCACTTTATCAGGTTACCCTTGCTTAGTTTTGCCTACAGGCCAATGCAGTATTCGGGGTGTGGCACGTTGAGCTATAATCAAGAGTTGAGTATGCTGTGAGATTCAGTTTTTACAAAACTACGCCTTAGATAAGGCGTGTGACCGTTTGTATCAAAAGGTACTACAGCACATCTCTACACTTCAGAAGTAGAAATAGAATATTTACGAAGAAGTGTCAGGCTATACAAATATATTAGTAAATTAATGTTAGCGAACGAAACAGTCACTTAATGAATTGAGAAAGAGGAGTTAAATTGGTTTTAACTTCTTTTGCGCATAGAAGAAAGAAGATGCCCGAAATTACTGCTTGCATTGAAGACACTATAGAAAAATAAGAAACGACCACCACGCAAGTTCTGAAACGAAGATATACGTAAGTTATGCTATGAGAGACCTAAATTTGGAAGCTGTATAAATTTATTTTATTTTTAATTTTTTGTTTTTTATGTAAGTTAGTATTGCCTATTATTTTTTTATGTTTAGTGCTTGTATTAACAGGGTTGAGTAAGCTGCAACCTAGGGCGTTAGGATGTAGGAGGGGACAAAATTTTGTGTTGAGTAAAGGAAAAAGTGAGCTCAGTTAGAGAAACTTCAAATAGGTTGTAACTATCAAACTATAAAATCATATATTCATCAATATACATTGTAATAAATTTTTAAAAACTTTTATGTTGTATCATAAATTGCATTATCAAAAGAAATTATCCAGTAACTTTCTAGAATGATCGATTACCATCCGCGCCATTTCTAGCGGAAACTTCGAGTTCAAAATGCAGAACCTTCTGATTTCTTCTAAAACCGCACGTTTGAATATAAGACGGGGCAGATGGGCATTTGTGACAGGCGAAATAGTGGTGCAAATAAATTAGTAACATTTCATAAATGATGATATTATGATTTATAATTATCGTATAGCAGTACAGTTCTTGTAAATAAATTATAATTTTGAATTAAATTGTCGTTCAATTTACTTTATCTATCATTAAGGCTAAACAATGTGTGGCAAAGGTGCTCGAAATTTGGGAAAATCTTAGTGGAGCAGAATTTAGAAAACGAATGTTTCGAAGAGCGTCTTGAACGGCAGAATGTTGTGATAAAAATATACTAAAATTAGATTTTTATTCTTACATAGTGTGTAGCAGTCACAATTATCGCCATCGACTTCAGTGTCCTCAAGTCTAACGTATGGTGCAGCAAATGTTCAAGTTCAGAGCTCTAAAAATACTCTGAAAGAGGTAGACTTAATTATATCACTCGATCTGGCATTGTGATGTCTAAATAATGAACCTGGTGAGTTGGCAACCTACAATGGCATTCAGTAAGACAATGACTCTGACTTTAATAAATCTCAAAGACAGTTGTTTTATAAAAAATTAATGAATGGAGGACGCATTAAGCAAAATTGGTTTGTTTATTCAAAATCAACTGGACGAATATTTTGTGCGCCGCAAAAACTCTATGGCGGAACGACGTTTCCAGTAACTGTGGAGTTTGAGAATTAGAAAAATAACCATATAATAAACGATCATGACAAAAACTTTAAATACGGAGAGTGTATTTAAAAATCTATTAGTAGAAGTCGATTTTACAAAGAGTGTTTTGTAAAATGGCAGAGCAGTACAGAGAAAAGGCTTTGTATTGGCGAAATGTTCTCTTGATATTTGTTGAAATCTTGAAGTTTTTAGCTATCCGTTTGCTGTTAATTCGTGACGATAATGAAATATTAAATTCTTTAAGACATGGTAACTTTCTAACTGCTTAGAACTGATTATTTTATTTTAATTTAATTAAATCCTTCTGCGAGCAAACATGTACCAAAATTTGAAAATAAAAGAAGAGGTGCTTATTTATACTTCTTAAGTACAACTGCCAATTAATTCATTATATCGTTAGCGGACTAAGTTGTAGCAGAAATTGTCCAAAATATTGTAAATGCCACATATTGTTCCATTCAACGCCAGATGTGTTACGCTATGGGCTACTTACGGTAGTTCCTGTTGAACGAGTTTTCACCACAAAGGTGGAGATATGGAGAATGCTGTAATGTGATAGTAAAATTTGTAGGTTCTAAATAACTGCAGATGACAAATTTACGACAATGAGATGCAAAACGTCTTTAGACTAGAATAAAATAAGTAAATCCTCGGACTGAATACATCCCACGCGGGCCACTCTTTGCAACTAGTTTGCTCTGCAAATACAAAGAGCAAAAGTTCTCTGTTGAATTTTTTTCTTTAGAAAGTACAGACATAATAAAAGTCATTTTTGTATATAATACTTTAGAGGCTTTTATAAATACTTTTCGAAATGAAGATGAGTTTTCAAAGCTAGAAAACAAAGCAAAATAACGTCTACAAAACAACTATTAGAACAAAGGAGTCAAAAACGGAGGTGAAAATGATGAGTTTTCTTTTATAATAAACATATTTTACGTTGCAACTGATTCTCTGAAGCCCAATTTAATAGGGAAAAGAACTATCTATACAAGCATACATAAGGATTTCGGATTTGGATGGGAAGAAATTCAAATGGAAAATGAGAGAATACGGCAGGGGCTAAATCAGCTACTGATTTAGATAAAAGATTTTCTGAGGAATATATGCATTTAGCAGCATTTTTAACAATCACTGAAAGTATTGACAAAGAAAATAATAATACAAAGCCAAAGACATAAATAAATTACAAAACTCCTAGCATTATTGAAGTCATGGGATGTAGAGTCTACTTTTCCCAATATTGCTATCGTTTTAAAAAAATTTCTAGGTATGGTAATTACTAACTACACGGAAAATGATCCTTTTTTGCTTTTAATAGACTGAAAACATTTATAAGATTAACGAGAAACAAGAAGAGATGACGCGACTTGTATTTTTATTTATTGTGAATGAGTTTCTGCAGAAACTTTTTGTTGATGACATAATCCAGAGGTTAGTTAATTCTAAAGTTTTTAGATGAAATGGGCATTTGTTCCTATTTTCCTCATTGACGTGTGAATGTATGTAAATAATGTATTGAAGTATATGTATCTAACGACAATTGAAAAATCCAATAAACATCTAAAAAATCAACTCTGGAATTTTTTTATAACATCTCAAATATGCAAAAATTTAAGGAAGGCGGGCGAAAAATTGTCAGCCTAGGGCATCAAAAACCTTAATAAAGCATTGAGTATTAACATTTTTTCCTAGTATTTCTATCACCATATATGCATGTATGTGCATATTATTTTCTTTAATTGGGAACCACAATTTTAAATCAAAAATTCTAATTTGGTATAAAAAGTTTTAATTCTCATACTTTGTGGGATTTTTATATTGTATTATTTTAGTGTCAGCTTAATCGGCCATAAAAAATAATTTGCTTGTTACTTGCAGTACAACCGTCATACCCATTTCCACTAGTCCGTCAGATTCTTGTCAATATTTTGGTCAACCCATCCTTCACACGAAGCGTTTGACTTGAGAGAGGATCAGTTGTGTTCAGCGTGCAGGCCGAGCGGCACGCAACGAGGTCAGCCCCGGCCGCTCGGCAGCACTAAAAAACAGGTGCTATAGCTTTAGTGGGTCAGCGATATCCATTCTTCCACTCTCTTCGGCGGCGTGTAAGCACGTTGTCCAGTATATCAGTGGAGTGCAGCGCGTTAAAAAGTGCAGACGTGCGCCGGACTTCGGCCGCAGTTCGTGCCTAGCGGAACGGCGACCTTTGAAGCTTGCTGAAGGTGCGTGGAGTGACATTTTAGAATTCGAAGCCTCTAAGGACGCTGACCCTTGCCCGGAAGATCGGAAGGTACTATAAAATGCGATTGATTTAACGAATTGGTCAGAAATTTAAAGATAAGGAATTTATGTCGGTATTTTTTAAAAATCACGTTTTCAACGTTTAGTTTAATAGACCTGCCGCTCTTGCGCGTGAGAATCATTATCAGCTAATTAAAAAGTGTAATGTACTCTATTGTGGCGTCATTAATTATAGAGGATGCCGCAAAGATTCCACAAATTAATAATTATTGTACTTCATTATTGAATTACCATACAAATAAGGCTAATTTACAAAATAATTGGTTACAGCAGTGCAACTGTTTGAAATATTTTTGAGCGGGTTTGTTGTCTGTGCGATCGTTGCAGTCTCCAGGCATTATTGGAATGTCGCTCGATTGAAAACGCGCGTGTTTATGTTTTGATTTATTAATATGTCTGTGAAAGTTTGCAGCGGCGGCTGCACGATGCCTTGCGTCAATTTTTTACCGTTTCACGTAATCTCCTCTGCAAAGCGCCAATCTCCTCTACTTTCTCGGAGCGAACACAATCGCCGCGTGAACCATCAGCACTCGGGCAATTACGTGGCTGCAACAATGCGAGGAAGCTTTGCGCCTCGCCAGGCCACATGCACAAAAACAAAGCGGATGAGCTAACAGCGTTTTCGAAATGCCGCGCGCGGTACATTTTTATTAAACTCGAAAGTAGTGCGGGCGCTGTTATATAAAGCCGTTGCTTAAAAATGCACCGCACGCGCACGCACGTATCGCAATGGCCTGCCATGCACGAGGCGCATAATAGAAATTGTGTCAGGCTGGCAATAGGACGCCTTTAGCGACAAAAAGCCGTCGAAAAAATTCTAATTGTTGTTACGAAACTGTTCCAGATATGTAAAATTAAAAACACTAGAGCTGACCTTGCCTGCTAATAAAATTACAGATAAAATTGTAAGAAAATGGAATCAAAATAATTGCTAATAATTAGAAAAAAAGTTAAATTAAATAGTTTATACAAATTTAATTGAAAAATAATCAACGAAATTTGATGGTTTAACAATGAAGTGGTCTAAACTGAAACTTCCCACAACAAACTGTTGCTTGATTTTTATAGTTGTTAAAACTAGCTAATTTATTATTAAATTAGCAATACCAACGATAGAAATATGGTTAATGCTAGGTCGTAAAAAAGTTTTTAACACTTGTTTCTTAATGTTCAAAACAATTAGTCTTTAAAATACAGCTCATCATTATAAACGACTTTTTGTGAGCACTTTATGAGTTGTCTTATTTGTTCACGGTACGAATGGGTAGCCTTTGAAAAAAAATATTCTCGAGTTACTTCTTCGAATTGACCAAAAAGGTTAGGTCGTAGCTAGAATGTATAAAATCAGGGCTGTAATCTAGATGCGTCAAGATCTTTGGTCCAGTTCAACAATTATGTCTGTGACTTTTTTTGGTAACAAACCGAGATCATTTTTCTTGCCAAAATGGTCTTTTGGTTTGGAATGATCACGGCTGACATGGTAAAGTCATTTTTAACCACAAGTGTCGATGCGCTTTCGAAACCGGTCATCCAGCAGATTTTTAAGCAGTTGTCGATAAATCTTAACTTGCTGTTCGATTTGTAAGGATTTTGGCTTGGTTTCTTGTATCTAAACTCCAACAGTTGACGCAAATGACTCCAGTCAGTCACATGCAAGGCGCCCTTTTTTGTATTAACTCTACTTTTTTCTTTCACTACCACAATGCATTAAGTATGGCTCGAAGCTTTATCGATAACGGTTATTATTGCTGGTAGTTTCCCGTAAACGAATTCCGTATGTCTAGGCTGATTTTAAGGTTATTTTCCAATGATAATTTGGATTTTCTGCTGACTAACTAAATTTAAATCCAAGCTGCTTACGTTTATTACAGATAAGAGCGCTCAAAGTCTTTTGCTGAATCTGCATGCATTCGTTGCTGTTTGTTGAGAGTTATTACGCCTCATAGTAAATATGACTTGTTGCAAATTATTTGCGTTCGCTTGATTCTCCACACCTTCAGATATTGTTGATCCTTGCTTAGATTATCTTGTAGATTTCTGGATGCCAGTACAGGATTGACGTGAGAAGCTAAAATCGTTTCGCTGAACAGATATGGTAATAAATTGTTGACACGGTTCTGGTGACACAGAACGATGTGCGTCAAAGTCAAGTTTACAATGGAGCACTTTGTTGATTAGAACCCAATTTTGATTTCCAGACTACAAATGTATGCGATACGTAATATTTTTTAATTTTGTATTTGAGTAGGTTTTAAAATCTTCGTTGTTCCAACTAAACAAAATGTCTAAGTTGAAGTAGTGAAATAGTAAAAATATAATTCAAATTTCATAATAACCCAGTGCTTATCAAATGATGAAATAAGCTACGATTATTTCCTTTAATTGCCAAATTGATATTTGTTGCTTAATTTTAACCCTTTATCTTGTCTCTTGGCTATTTCTTTCTTAATTTGCCTAAAAGCTAATTAATTTTTATTATGATAAGGAGCATTAGCCATCACAATAACACTTTGCTCTAGTATTGGCAAAATTTGATTGAATAAGTTTTCAAATCTCTCATTATTCATGTCTGCATGGTAATATGCGCTTTTATTCGACCAGAACAGTATAAAACTAGCAATTAATGTGAAGACGTTTACATTTACGCGGGAAATTTCTAAAGTTTGTTGTTAAAAAACAACGATTTGCCTTGCATTTCAAATACTTGTAAGCATCTAGACATAATTTGCAACATGGCTAGCATTATTTACACATATCTCATTTAAGAAATATATTTTCTTTTCTTAGATTCTTATCTTCCTTGAATTTTAGACAGAAATTGCCGTCACCAAGTTAAATTTATTCCTTTATTTAAGTATACTATGCAAATTACAAATTACAAGCATTTTTAACAAAAAACAGCTTTTGTTTACTCACCAAAAAACTAATTTCTTTAAATAATGTACTAATATGTGTTTAGCGGATGGATCTTATGATACTCGTGTCATCTGCGAAAGCTGTGGTTAGTTTTGTGGCTGGCGATTTAGCTGTAAGAAGCAACATGGCCCTTGGCAGACTATCTTGAGGTACTCTAGACAGGACAGATTTGAGATGTGTGATTGTTCCTCGATAATTCATAAAAACTTGGTCAGTCAAAGACTTTTAATGCCACACTATCAAATTCTTGGAATATATCTGAAAAGGCTACAGAACGTTGTCTGCTTTTTTTAGATAGTTGTGAATTGCGTCTACTATTTTAAATCCAAAGTGGTGCTTTAAAATTGGGTTTTGACTTTCGACTATTGGTCGAAGTTTTCAAATACTTCAAACAAAACTAATAGGTCTATGCTATGTTGCCTCCGCAACAACTCTTCTGGTTTATCTGTGCTACAGTCAAAGGGTTTGGGAACTGCCTGGTAAGAATGGCGATGTGTATTTGCATCTGGTTCGAGAATTTTTCTACTAATAAGATCGAATACTGACGCTTCTTTTGCATTAGTTTTTCTGTTATTTATTTCTTATAATTCTGGAAGTTTCGCTAAGTCGATCGGTAGGTTCATTTGATAAGGAGGTTCAAGAAAGTCTATTATTATATTATCGTCTTCAGGTCACTGACTTGAGAAAGATTTAAAGACCAGGTGGTCAGCAAGAACATGATCATCAAGGTTAAAGTCGCATGAATCGAACTATTTTGAAAGAGCCACATACCTTGGGTGTCGCGAATCTCTTTTCAGCACTCTTGTTGAGTTTCCGTTTCCAGTGATAGCAAATTAAAATTTTAAAGTAAAATTTTGCCAAGATATTGTTATTACATTATAGAAAACGAAAACGAAAGTGTTAAGAAACATTTTATAACTGGAAAAGTTTGATACAAAATTATGTCTTGCCCATAACAATTAACTATAAACAAGGTGGGTATGAATTATTTATTTGAAATAATGTATTTGTGATTATTATACTCTTAATTACTGTTTCGAAGATATTTTTTACTAACATAACAAATTCTTGCATCATCGTAACTCTGTTGTTTTCATTTATTCACTCTTATCAAACAATTGTTTACTTATTTGTAAAGAAAATCGCCTTATTATTTATTTATCTCAGAAAACCCAAACATATAAAAAGTTAGATAATATTTACGATACACTTTTAATCCAACATAAATTGTTAACAAAGCAGTAATATAATACATGCGGATTCAGACCTTTTAATTACACTTTAGAAACGTTTTATGGCCATTTATAATCTTTAATTGACATACTCCTGCTTAATAAAAACCAGATATTTGATTGGTTCTTTTGCAATAATTTTAATTAGCGGCAAAATAACAAATCCGCTTTTGTTTTTTATTGAGTATTATGTTTGCTTTTTCTGTAGATAGCATTAAATAAGAAAGAAAAATTTATCTTCCCAGTTCGTGCTGATGAGCTAATATAAGTTGGTTTTTAATCAATTTTGGTAACATAATTCGAAGTGAAAGTAAAGAAACTCACAATTAACTTCAAAACTAGTGTTTTTGTCCTCAATAAATCAAAAATCAGCTTTTAATTAGATTGTGTGTCTCGCTTTGCAAATATCTGGCGTTTAGTTCCGCATTTACAGCATCGCAGGATACACAAGAGCAGGCCAGGTATTCGAAAGTATAGCAAATTCTAGCTTTTTCTCGAGGTAAGTCGGGCAGCCGAGCGTGTAGGCAAAACGTCCCAAGTTGGGATCCGCTCTTAAATCGCCAGCTATGCCGAACCTCTGCGGCCGCAAAGAGTTGGGCAATTGGCATTCTGTCTTGCTGCACTTTTGTGTTGTTGACAATGCGCTAATTGAGCCTGTGTTGTTGCAGACAACAGCCCAGTTGGTGGAAACGCGGGCAGCACTTTCTTCAGAAGCCCCCCAATTAACATACTGAGAAGTCGGCTGCCAGAGTGCTCTAATGAAGTGCTAAATGAAGTGATACAAGGACTGTGCATCATGAAGTGAAACTAAAAAAGAGTAATGTTGTTTGTGGTGCACTCCGAGCAATGGTGTCTTACTTCCCCGTGTTCGTATGCATATGCGCCTTCCTAGAGCTCTTCGCGACCGGTAAGTTGCACTTTTCATAATTTTTTAAAGTGGCGCAAGCTCATTCACTGAGAGTTGCAGTAAATTATACCAAAAGCCGTGCGTCAAATAATAAAAAATAAGGCAGGCAATGGTAACGCCTTGAGATACAATTTTTCTTCGGCTTAATGAAAGGAGAACTCAAAGGCTACAGCACTTTTCCAAGTTCTCTGCAATAGTTGCCGAGCACCGAGGCAGCTCAGCGCCGGAGGGCTCGCGTTTCAGATCATATGCTTTAGAAGCGTTGTGAAAGTTAGTCGGCGGTTTTCCTTTTTTGTAGCCGCTCGTAAACAGTCATGACCGCATTAGCTGGACGAGGCTCTCCGTACCATTTAAAATTAGCGAAATGGACAACATGCAGTGCATTTTAGCCGCATTAGTGGACCAGCGAGCGGCCGTGTACGGGGGTCCGTCCGAAAGGGAAATTTGTTTTAGCAAAAATGCGGCAATTAAAGGCGCCATTAGCTTATTGATGACTGCAATAAGGTCATCGCGACAGCTATCCAAGTTAGCGGCGTAGAAAGTGTGGTGCGCTCAAGGAGCAAATTTTTTGCAATGAAAGGAATCTAATTGGGTTGGAATTGTTAAAAATGTCTAAGAATTTTATTTGTAAATCTTATCACTGCTTTAATATACATAGTCGATTAAAAACCATTTGTATACCGTTTTGTTGAATTACACATTGTAGTAACTTTATCTCATTGCTTTTAGTAGAGCTTACTAAATGTTAAAAAACTGAGCGACGTAATTCTTGTGTGATGTACACAATTTATTATTAAAGTAATAAAAAATTATTTAATCCTCTAATACAATCCAGTTAGCTGAGATATCAAAAAAATGTTTAAAGTTGTAGTTTTTGCAAAAAATGTAATTTTTAGATCAACTCTTGTATATCCTTAAAATGGAAATTTTAGCTCAAATATACAATCGTTTTTGTAACAGATAAATTTTGCCTAAATTACAAGTTTGTCGGTTTAATAGGAGTCGTCGAACTGCGTTAAGTACAGTTTAATGTCATGTTTATAAAAAACAGGGATCTTGCCCATCAAATTTGTTTTAAACTTTCTAAACCGCTTAACTGGCGTGTTGTTTTCACCGATTTATTTAAATTCCTTTTAAGCTTCTTGGTATTTTAATTTAACCTGTGGTCCATTCTTGCATATTAGGCATGTCGCTTGTATTGTGCAATAATAATAAAATGATTAGTTTATTGAAGGTCACCTACAGCAATTTTAAATTAATAAAAGTTCACAGCCTGCTACGCTACAGAAAACAAAACTTTGGAAATCTATGGTTGCTGAAATTTTTTTCGCCGGTTTGATGTTCTTGCTCGGTTACTTTCGAACAACAACTTTCTACAGGTTTATATAACTGCGAATTTTGAGGCGCGCGGAACTGCGCGCCCACATAATTTTTGCAAAACCGTTTTGACGTAACCTGTACTACGCGTATATGGCTTTGGTTTGGCATAATTAGGTAAACAAAACCGAATTATAATTACCCGCGAGATGTGAGAAAGTTGATTTAAAACAGTGCCGCTTTGTATGCCAGTAGTGTAGAAGAATTTGTTGTAATTACTTAATTAGCACCTTATTCATTAAATAATCTAGTTTAGAGAAAACGCCAGCCTTGTTAACAATTTTATGTTATTTAAGTGGGCAAGGTTTAATTAATTCGTATGAAGGTAAATGTGAGACTATTTATCATGAAAAAATGTGGCTATTTTAATTAAGTGAAATTTAAATGAAATAGCAATGTCAGACAGAGGTATTATTAAATTCCAACTTTAGCAGCTCAAATGGAAATTTAATTTGCAAATGATCTTGTATTATGTATTTATGTATTTAGGTATTTATTTTGTCGTTATTACGAGTACTTATTTACTTCTGGTAAAAAAATTGATGTTAGAATTTAATTAATAAAAACTGATAACTTACAATATAATAATAATATGGATAAATCAACAATAAATATTAAAAGAATTAAATATATTGCGATTCAAATGTAATAAAGTACTCGTTTGATGATCGTTTAGTAAGGTAGAGCTTGTCCAGTGCATGAAAGTTAAAGAACAAATTAAAATACAGCCACAATTCCGAGTATTCAAGTAATGTGTAGTGGAACGAGATTTGTCCGCTGTCCACTATTGTAGTCTATAAGTTATCTACCACAGCCAAACTTTTCCAGCAATCCAGGCGTGAAGCAAGTTTTTTCGCCATTTACTCAATTTAACCTGCAAAATAGGATTTTGATTACCAGTATAAACAGAACTGGAAACACCTACACACTTGAACATTCTAGAGAAGAACATCTCTTCCTGGCAAGAAGTTTATCACAATAAAGAAAAAAAAGTGCTACAGTTAATCTGACAAATAGATATTTATCTGTTAGTAATTTTGAAGACAATAATAATTACCAACCATGCAATGACGCACAAAAATCAAATAGAACTTCGAGACCGATATCTCCTATGTTACCTCCAATCTTCGATTATGTAGTTAATCATGATCAAGTAGCTACCGTAGTAAATAACGGCTAAAATTCTAGTAGCTGCCAATAAAAAATTATGAAATTGAAATACTTTTAAATTTTGCAACATAGACTACTCCTAATATCGGAAACTTATTTCACCACCAGATCATATATAAAGATACTTAACTGCAGACTATGTCACTCTCAATATCCCGACAGGGTTGCACACGGTAAAATAGCAAGGTTATTTTTGAGTCCATCATTCACCGCAAATTACTCAAATATGAAGCAGATTTTCTTCAGGAAATAACGATACAAGTCAACATGCAAAATAATTTTATAATGATACTTGCTGTGAATGGTGTCTAGGCACAACATTATTAAGGTTTAACTTCATTTGGTTAAATGTATATCATTGGCGGTGATTGTAACACTAAACAAATTAACTGGGGATCACGACTGTCAACAAGAGGTAGAGTATTTTGCAAATTTATTCATGGAAAGGGCATCCCAGATTATCTACGAATGAATTAACTTACTAGACCCGGATAAAAGTACTTAATCTACTGACTGTTACATCATAAATGGTATTTAAGCCAATTTTATGGACGCAAGATCACGTTTAGACTCTTTTCAGATCATACCTTGCTATTGCTCTCTCAATATGTGCGATAATAAATAAAAAAGCAAGCTAACACTACAATAAAAATACTGTGCATCGTGTGGCTGGATCTCGGGTTGTTTGGTCGTGGCCGTTGACGTTCGTCCACCATTGCGGCGGACATCTTCAGAAAATATCTTCTACAAATTTTATAGAAAATTTTCTTCTCAAGATGTCCGCCGAAATTGTGGACGGAACGTCCACTACTCATAAAAACACTGACTGGGAATTAATTAAGGAACTGACAAATCACAAAAACTACCTACAGACAATGTATTTTTAGAAACAAAGCAACTATTTTTCAAGAAGTTGTTTGGAATGCAACTTTTTTATGAAATAGAGGAACATCAGTCACAAAACATCTCCATGGAAATATTAGAACTGGTAATAGAAAAAAAGTGCGAGCTTGGTAGCAAAGAAATCGACATCCAATAGATAAAAACATATAATAGACTTACTAACAAATTAAAATCTAAGATGGACAAGATTAAAAATGAGATATTTACTACATATGTGATAAATTTGTCTAATAAGGATCATTCCATTTGAAAAACTATTAAATATTTCAAACGATTCACGTTCACCTGATGGTAGTTGGGCAAGATTTGGTAGTAAAATACCTTTCAGATGATTTTCAGCCATACGATGACGATCATAATGCAAAAATACAAGCTTCCTAGATGAACCTCTCCGTTTGTTATAAATTTCGAATTAAATAAACGTCTAGATAAGAACGAATCCGCAGGATTTGAATTAGTTCCTGAAAAGTCTTGGCCGAGTGGTTCAAGTCTAAGTTATTGTTTATATATTTTTTTTATTTAACTCAATATTGAGAATAAATTGCTGGCCTACCAAATGCAACCACGCACATATAATACTAAATATTCCAAAACTGGGTAAAGTGCCCTCAAGAATTGTCTTCTACCAACCTCTTTGCTCAGCGTTGTTTTAACTTTTAGGGGAATTATTCTTAACAAGAATAAATTGAAGAATCCACACAGATGATCAACTTGCAAACACGTATGCTAATATACGAAGAATGCTTACGTCACATTCGTTCCAAAATTACTTAATTCATTAGGAAGTTTGGCTAAGGCAGTGGAGAATTAAGACTGGCGAAGGTAAGTCTACTCATGTGGCTTAGTATCGCCTTTTTATATAAATAATGTAGAAATGCTACAGGCAAGTCAGACCCAATATTTAGAACTAGACCTAGACAGAAAGTTAACGCTGATAACACACATAATGAAGAATTAATTGGGAGTAACTCTTAATTTTCTTATGACACTAAATGTCTCGTTTACAAGGCAAGAATCAAATCAATATGGACATATGGTCCAACCCATTTAAAATAAAATAAAAATATAAGTTTGAGGTTTTTAGACTGATCACAGATATACCTTAGCACGTTAGCAATGTAACTACACACTGATCTAAAAAAAAAACCGTTAAAGATTGATTAGGTTTCTTGTAGAAAAACACCATAATCATCCGCGTTGAAACCAACATTCAAACAATTAAAAAAGAAATGGCCTTGAGATCCGCTAATATTACTAGGGTAACGCCGATAAAGTGACACCTTGTCACTAAATTAGCTCATAAAACTAACGTGTACATATAATTAGTATACTACGTAGGCATCTAATTAACTGTGTGTAATCAACGAATTAGGTCAGACTCAGTTTCGTGAATGGCAATGGTAACTCAAGTCATGCTAGATCAATAACCGATTTGAAACAATCTTGCGTAGTGATTAAAGAGATTCGATCTAGCTCAGAGTTAACACCTATTAGAACTATCAACTAGGATCGGGGTTATGATAAATATTCTTAACCCAAAGTAAAGCTACACTAACATATTAAAGATTACATCACAGTGAAGCAAATATTTTCTGAAACTATTTCTGTGCATCCCTGGTAAATGTGTCTTAGAGTGACTATACCAGTCTCGAATAAAACTACAAACACATCAGCCGTCTGTAAATCTATACAAATTCTTTCGTAACTCTTCAGATACTAGCCAACAATCTTTATAAAGAGCTTTTCAATGAAACATGCAAATTCTAATGTTTCCAACAACAATAACAAAACATATAAATAAAGTCTAACAAGTGGGAAGATCTTCTAGACCACCCTATCCAAATGTGAATCGGATAATTCATGTTAGACTAAATGCCGTTATTGAAAACCAAAACACAATCCCTACCTTTCAGATTCATTTAGAAAAGGCCAGCTCTACAAATCATCAAATACAATCGTATGATGCGAACTTATCGATCGTGGCTATGAGAGAAGAAAGTCTACACTGCGGCCTTATGTTCTAGATCAAATCACATGTACTTTGACAGAGTGTGGCTTGAACGGTTTAAACGCTTAAAATCCTAAATGTTGACATGTTCTACCTAAAAGCATTTTATTCTCATTTGTCACAAACAGAACCTTTGCTGAGAGTGAACTCGTCACAAAGCAAAAAATGCAGGTGAATTGACGCATGGCGTCTCATTGGTTACTATTCCATTTTCTCAGCTGTAATGCGAAAAGCAATGGCCTTTATTGACGCATATCAACGAATGTTGTTAAAAAGTGTAAGGTTACTTATAAAACAACATCGAGTAGAGGAAGATTCAAACATTAAGATTAGAAGGTACAACAATAAGAAAAGAAGAAAAAAGGTATGTCTCTATCAATATCTACATAATATACAATCATTGCAAAACAGAATGGGCCTAGAAACACACTAATGATGACACATCATGAAGATCTTATAAAACCACAGTTGGAAAAAAGAAAAGCGATTTCAACTTTACAATGCTCTGTTATTGAAGTCATTGTGAATAATATAGGAGAGATTGAGAGGAGGAGAATCCAGCCTCAGTACCTTTATCACAAACCATCTGTTCGGCGAAAAAAAGGACAACCAATTTTTGCAACATCTGCATTTAGCATTTTTGCTTAGAACGTAGTTCTAAAGTTTGTCCAAACTGTGAGTCTAAAATTACAAAATGGTCGTTCTGTTATGTGTTTTTGTAGAATCATTTGCTATAGTGACTTCTCTTTTCTTTTAAATAATTTTCGGTTGTTCAAAGAAAGGTCCTAGAATTTACGTATATTTAGTCAACAGTTCAGTCGACTTTACATAGTTTTCTAGAAGTAAGAACATTATTTAAAGATTTACTGCGTAAGTTATAACAAAGTCACAATGCCGGCCAGATAGGGTGTGACTGTAAAACAAAGGGGAAGTTTAAATTTATTAGTACGCTGCTGTAAAATCCAAGTATTCTATAGTATTTATTTAAATGGACAATTAAAGTTATTGTTGATCCCAAGATCGCAGATCTTGTACTTTTGAAAGACATCAATTTCAAACAGCTAAATGAAATAACCTATTGCAAGACCTAGAGAAAAATTTATGGAGCATTTATTTATTTAATTTTAGTTTATTATTTTGTTACCAATCATTAAAAGCTGTATTAAACAGCAGAGTAATTTAGTAGCTCAGCAAATAAGAGAACAACAACTTTAGCATAAATGTTATAGAAATAGTTAAAAGAAAGAAGAAAACAAGAGCTCTCGATGTGACTTTTGGAGAATATCCAAGTGAGCCGAAAGCTTGTTGGTGCAATGATTATTAAACTTTACTAACATTTTCCTATTGAAGATAACATGCAGTTTAAACAGCCCTATCAAGGCTCTTAGAATATTCGTGTACCTATATAGATGCATTCTGTGTTAATTTAGCGTTTAACTGCGTTGCAATCTAGCTCGAAGTAAACATGCAGATTGTTTTTAATAAAGCCACGAAGAGGTGAGATAACAGATTAAAATAGCTTAGTAACAGGGAGGTACACCAAAGTGAAAAGTTGCAGCATTTATTGTACAATTATTTTGAAAAAATTGAAAATATTTTTGGTCTTCTTAACTTAATTCCAGAATTGCCTGCCTTAATTTGCAAAGTGGCTTAATGACAATTTGAAGCAAATGTTTTGTATAATGTATGGAGTTATTCATAAATAGGGTAGGTTGGTACAAATTAGTATTCAAATTTGAAAACTATTTAATCCAATACTGAGTAGCATAAGATTTAATGATAGCTGTGTTAATAGAATGTTCGTGGAGAAATCCTAGATGGAAATTTGGTTTGATTTGAATTAAAATATCCAAAATCTATAAATATATATATATATATATATATATATATATATATATATATATATATATATATAATATATAATTATAGCCGAAAACTATTTTGCTAGAGGAGAAGAAGGATATGAATAATTATGTGAAGAGGATTAATATTAGTTCTGATAATTGGTAAACACGGGGTCGGAGGAAGTTAAAATCACATTCTTAATTAAATTATACTGACAAACGAAAGGTAGATTTATGAAACTATTGATTACAGTTTTAGCACAATTTGACTAGTTTAGATCAGATAAATTAGTTTTCTAAATTTACGAGTTCAGCATTTTGTTTTTAATAAGTTATTGGATTTATTCACAATGTTTTCATATTTGCAAACTTCTGTATCAAAACAAAATATACATCATAATGAATTTATATTTGTATAACAAATTAATATATTAACGTATTCAATGTTAGAATTTATTATTAGTTTCAACTCATAAGAAAATATTACCACTTTACAGTTATTAATACTTAAGGTAATTTCTATTGCACTGACTAGCAGCTAAATAGTCATTTGAAATGTAATTAAATAGTAGATAGCCAAGTTTCTGTAAATACAACTAAATTAGGGTTTATGTTGGAACTACAGTTAAGTCTATACATTTATCTATTAATTTAATATTTTAATTTCCTTTTCTACTTTTTATTATTTATTTTTATTGGCGGTCCGTAATTAGAAAATAATGTCGATGAGAAAAGGGGACTAAAATCTAAGAGCACTGGTAGAAGAATTAAGAGAAACAATTACAATGGTATGGTCGTATAGTACGCATGGGAAATGAAAAGATTCCTAAATGCGACCCTAAGTTATAAGAGCAAGAGGTAGACCAAAGACTTAGAGGAAAAAACATCAGAGATGGGCAAAACATCACAAAAGCAAGAATGTTGGCAAGTGCCGTGGATCACCGGGTAGTAGAGAAAGAAGAAGAAGAAGAGAATCATCCGCGTTGAAACCAACATTCAAACAATTAAAAAAGAAATGGCCTTGAGATCTGCTAATATTACTAGGGTAACGCCGATAAAGTGACACCTTGTCACCAAATTAGCTCATAAAACTAACGTGTACATATAATTAGAGTACAATTACCCTCCGAGGCATCTAATTAACCTAATCAACGAGAAAAGTCAACTCAGGCGTGAATGGCAACGAACTAGAAGTCCTTCAATCAAAAACCGACTAAACAACCTTGCCCATAGGATTAAAAGAGATCTCGATCTACTCAGAGTCAACACCTATCAACAACACATAGCCAACTTTAGCCCAGGGGACAGGGGGTTATGGAAAACAACCAAAAATATCCTAAACCAAAGAGATGAAATGCCTACACTAACAAACCACATAGGCACTGACAACTACATAACAGATGAAGATAAAGCTTCCGCTTTCGCCCTACACCTTGAAAGGACCTTCACTCCTATCATCACTTGCACTCCAACACACCTTAACCACACGATAACCTGCATTGAAACAAACGTGCCGCACCCCGATAGAATTAAGCCCACCTCCCCAAGGAACTTAAAACTCACATAGACACACTCTCAACCAAAAGTCTCCCGGACATGATCTACTCACAAATTCTATTCTCCAGCACCTTCCCAAGAAAGCCCTAGCCAGCCTAAGCACAATCTTTAATGCCTGCCTAAGGCTAGGCTACTTTCTAGCATGGAAACATGCCCAAATTCTAATGTTTCCAAAACCGGGCAAAACAAAACAAAAATAAGTAGTTATAGGCCAATAATCTTCTCACCACCCTATCCAAACTGCTGGAAAGAATAATTCAAGTTAGACTAAATGCCGTTATTGAAAACCAAAACACAATCCCTACCTTTCAATTCGGATTTAGAAAAGGCCACTCTACATATCATCAAATACAACGTATAAGCGAACTTATCGAGCGTGGCTATGAAAACAAAGTCTACACTGCGGCCTTATTTCTAGACATCTCACAGGCCTTTGACAGAGTGTGGCTTGAAGGTTTAAAGCTAAAAATCCTAAATATTGACATGCCTCCCTACCTAAAAGCCATTTTATTCTCATTTGTCAAAAACAGAACCTTTGCTGTACGAGTGAACTCCACGCTATCACAAACCATAAATATCCATGCAGGTGTTCCGCAGGGCAGCGTCCTGGGTCCAGTTCTATTCTCCATTTACACCTCTGACCTGCCTGAAACTAAGGCAACTCTCGCCACCTTTGCGGATGACGCAGCCATCTTCACTCAAGTATCGTCATTGGACGAAGCAGTACAAGCTCTCCAACAAGCCACAAACCAGCTTTCTCGCTGGTTTCAACAGTGGAATACCCAGATAAATGCCAAGCAAAAATATTTACTCTTAGACGAATCACGAATGTCAACCTAGTTCACATTAATAATAAACCAATACCGTGGAAATCCAACGATTCAGCAGTCAAATACCTCGGTATTTACCTGGACACACGGCTGAGTTGGGGCTTTCACATTAACCAGAAATTAATCCAGGGATATGCCAGACTCAAACAGCTGTACCCACTAATTAACCGTAAATCTTCCCTAAAAATTGAATGCACTATGCTGTTATACAAAACCCTGCTACGACCACTAATACTATATGGATCACCGATATGGTGCAACACGTCTCAAACCAACTTACGCAAAATACAGAGGTTCCAAAACAAAGTGCTACGAATTGCAGTCAACGCGCCCTGGTACATTCGGAACACACAGCTACACCAAGAATTAGGAATCGTGCCCATTGAAGACTACATTAAAAAAAGTGGAAAAAAGTTTATAATCAACTCAAGTGCGTGTAGTGGTGCGGTTCATTATGAACTCTTTCGAACAAAGATACACACAAGACTCAAACGTCAACTACCTCAGGACATTATATTAACCGATCGTGAAAATTACTGAAACAGTCACTGAAATGTTTGCTGAGACAGCTAAAAGTCTCCTTATGTTATGTAATCAAAGTCATGTATATAATTTACACAACATCACTGCTATGTATAACAAAATTGTATATGTTGATCTAGCAATAAATGTAACCTAAAAAAAATAATATATAATTAGTATATACGTAGATAATTCTGTGTGTAATAAACGAATTAGGTCAGATAGTTTCTTTTGGAATGGTAATCAAGTCATGCTAGATATATTGATTTGAAAAATCTTGGTGTAGGTGCTTGATATAAATTATTAGCACAAGTTATTTTATTAGGAACTGCAAGTATCGCATGATAAATTTCTTAACCCTATAAAGCTAAGAATATTAAAATTCACCACAGTAAGCAATATTTTTGAAATATTTCTGTGATCCCTGGTAAATGTGTCTTAGGTGACTATCCAGTCTCGAATAAAACTACAAAAAGTCAGCGTTGTAAAATTTACAAGCTTTCGCGTAACTCTTGATACTGAACATTTTTATGAAGAGTTTTCAATGTTTTTTTGTTTTACAACAATAAACATATAAATAAAGTCTAAAAGTGGGAAGACACTAGACCACCCATGCAATGTGAATCGGATAATATTTACACAAATCTTGAATCCAAAATTGGTAGTGAGGGTAGTCTTGAAGTTAGCCTAAAAGACAAAATAATCGTTGATGGAGTATATCTCAAGAGAGAAGAAACTTGGTACATATGTTCCCTAGATCAAATAATGTACTGGACGATATGATACCGTTACCCGCTTTCAAAATGTTTGTTTATGAGAGATTGATGAACACAACGATAACTTCAAAAGCAAAAAAAAGGGAATTGACGAATTCTCTCATTTTACTATTCATTTTCTCAGCTGTAATGGAAAACAATGGTTTATTGACGAAACAACGAATGTTGTTAAAAAAGTGTAAGGTTACTTATAAGACAACATCGAGTAGAGAAAGATTCAAACATTAAGATTAGACGGCACAATAATAAGAAAAGAAAAAAGGTATGTCTCTATCAATATCTACATAATATACAATCATTGCAAAACAGAAAGGGACTAGAAACACACTCATGATAAGACATCATGAAGATCTTATAAAAACACAGTTGGAAAAAAGAAAAGCGATTCCAACTTTACAATGCTTTGTTAGTGAAGTCATTGCGAATAATGTAGGAGAGCCTCAGCACCTTTATCACAAACCATCTGTTCCGCGAAAAAAAGGACAACCAATTTTTGCAACATCTGCAGTTAGCATATTTGCTTAGAACGTAGTTCTAAAGTTTGTCCAAACTGTGAGTCTAAAATTACAAAATGGTCGTTCTGTTATGTGTTTTTGTAGAATCATTTGCTATAGTGGTTTCTCTTTTCTTTTAAATAATTTTCGATTGTTCAAAGAAAGGTCCTAGAATTTACGTATATTTAGTCAACAGTTCAGTCGACTTTACATAGTTTTCTAGAAGTAAGAACATTATTTAAAGATTTACTGCGTAAGTTATAACAAAGTCACAATGCCGGCCAGATAGGGTGTGACTGTAGAACAAAGGGGAAGTTTAAATTTATTAGTACGCTGCTGTAAAATCCAAGTATTCTATAGTATTTATTTAAATGGACAATTAAAGTTATTGTTGATCCCAAGATCGCAGATCTTGTACTTTTGAAAGACATCAATTTCAAACAGCTAAATGAAATAACCTATTGCAAGACCTAGAGAAAAATTTATGGAGCATTTATTTATTTAATTTTAGTTTATTATTTTGTTACCAATCATTAAAAAGCTGTATTAAAAACAGCAGAGTAATTTTTAGTAGCTCAGCAAATAAGAGAACAACAACTTTAGCATAAATGTTATAGAAATAGTTAAAAGAAAGAAGAAAAAACAAGAGCTCTCGATGTGACTTTTGGAGAATATCCAAGTGAGCCGAAAGCTTGTTGGTGCAATGATTATTAAACTTTACTAACATTTTCCTATTGAAAAGATAACATGCAGTTTAAAAACAGCCCTATCAAGGCTCTTAGAATATTCGTGTACCTATATAGATGCATTCTGTGTTAATTTAGCGTTTAACTGCGTTGCAATCTAGCTCGAAGTAAACATGCAGATTGTTTTTTAATAAAGCCACGAAGAAAAGGTGAGATAACAGATTAAAAAATAGCTTAGTAACAGGGAGGTACACCAAAGTGAAAAGTTGCAGCATTTATTGTACAATTATTTTGAAAAAAATTGAAAAATATTTTTTGGTCTTCTTAACTTAATTCCAGAATTGCCTGCCTTTTAATTTTTTGCAAAGTGGCTTAATGACAATTTGAAGCAAATGTTTTGTATAATGTATGGAGTTATTCATAAAAATAGGGTAGGTTGGTACAAATTAGTATTCAAATTTGAAAACTATTTAATCCAATACTGAGAGTAGCATAAGATTTAATGATAGCTGTGTTAATAGAATGTTCGTGGAGAAATCCTAGATGGAAATTTGGTTTGATTTGAATTAAAAATATCCCCAAAATCTATAAATATATATATATATATATATATATATATATAATAATATATAAAATTATAGCCGAAAACTATTTTGCTAGAGGAGGGAAGAAGGATATGAATAATTATGTGAAGAGGATTAATATTAGTTCTGATAATTGGTAAACACGGGGTCGAAGGAAGTTAAAATCACATTCTTAATTAAATTATACTGACAAACGAAAGGTAGATTTATGAAACTATTGATTACAGTTTTAGCACAATTTGACTAGTTTAGATCAGATAAATTAGTTTTCTAAATTTACGAGTTCAGCATTTTTGTTTTTAATATAAAGGTTATTGGATTTATTCACAATGTTTTTCATATTTGCAAACTTCTGTATCAAAACAAAAATATACATCATAATGAATTTATATTTGTATAACAAATTAATATATTAACGTATTCAATGTTAGAATTTATTATTAGTTTCAACTCATAAGAAAATATTACCACTTTACAGTTATTAATACTTAAGGTAATTTCTATTGCACTGACTAGCAGCTAAATAGTCATTTGAAATGTAATTAAATAGTAGATAGCCAAGTTTCTGTAAATACAACTAAATTAGGGTTTTATGTTGGAACTACAGTTAAGTCTATACATTTATCTATTAATTTAATATTTTAATTTCCTTTTCTACTTTTTATTATTTATTTTTTATTGGCGGTCCGTAATTAGAAAATAATGTCGATGAGAAAAAAAGGGGACTAAAATCTAAGAGCACTGGTAGAAGAATTAAAAGAGAAACAATTACAATGGTATGGTCGTATAGTACGCATGGGAAATGAAAAGATTCCTAAATGCGACCCTAAGTTATAAGAGCAAGAGGTAGACCAAAGACTTAGAGGAAAGGAAACATCAGAGATGGGGGCAAAACATCACAAAAGCAAGAATGTTGGCAAGTGCCGTGGGGGATCACCGGGTAGTAGAGAAAGAAGAAGAAGAAGAGAATATGTTAATGCACTGAGAAATTATAATGTTATAAGTTGTGATGGAAAAGGTAATCATTTTCATCCAGGCAGAATTCAACCTGGTGCATCGTATTGTTCGACTTCAAGGCGTCTATGGTTCGTAGTTTATTCTAATAACTTCAACTTCAATAAATCTAGAAAAAATAATTAGGTCGTTTGAAAGGATACGGTGGCTGAAAAATTACTCAATACCAGTTATGCTGGCGTGTGATATGTGTGATGTTTCTCAATTTGTTGATTTTGCAGGTACTGAAGATATTCTTATATACAGCTATTATGACGGTTGTATCAAAAAAGATGCCCTCTAAGGATATATGAAAATATATGAAAAGGTCTTTCACGTGCTTAAATGTTTTTTAATGTTTTATCTATTCAAGCTTTTCAATTATTTCAGTCTCTGTCACGTACTTTTATTTTGTTTTCGGGTTTTTTCTCTAAGTTTTCCCATTTTGATAATTTGATCCGTCCAAGTTTGCCACGGTCTTCCTATCTTTTTTTGCTACTACTTCTAGCTTTCGTAATTTTTCTTGATACTCTTTGACTAGTCATCTAGTTGTGTTCTTTCTTGCTCTGATGTCTTCATTCTTTATACAATCTAGCTTTTTTTATTTGCTATCTTTCTTAAGATTTGCACTTCGGTGGCTGATAATTTTGATTTATGTTTGTTGTGGATAGTCCATGTTTCACTGGAGGATGGTATTATATATTATTAGTTCGTTCTGTCTACGAATCTCGTTTTTTCAAAGATGGCTTTACCTAGTGAGTAGTACAACTTGTTTGTCTTTCTTGCTTTATTAGCTATTTCTGTACCAATGTTATCATCATTTGTTAACGTGCTTTCTAAGTATTCTATCATCGTAACCTTCTTCAACATTATTCTTTTATAGTTTAGATTCTTCTATTACTATTTTGTTGAGTGTCATTATTTTACGTTCGTTTATGTTAAATGTTATGTGAAGGTTCTCTATTTGGTCTATCCATGTATTTAACATTTTTTACATCTTATCATAATATATTATCTGCATACCGTAGTGCATCGATTTATATTGGTGTCACATTTTTGTAGCCTATTATAGTTTCCAAATTTTTATTTTTTCTCTGACGTTCTTCAACATTCTGCCCATAACTGTTATAAATACTTAGTAGTGGGCTCAAGCTATCTACTTGTTTGATTTTTACTTTTAGTTGGAAGTCGTTTGATTTACTACCTTTGCTTTAGTATTTCTACTATGTAAAAACGGCTGCCTGTAGGTTTATAAAGATTAAGATTATTTTTTCATCAATTTACATCTTCCTCTATATTAGGTTTCTTACTATATAGATGTTGTCATTCGTTTGTCTGCCTATCGTAAAGGCTGCTTGTTCCTTTTTCAGTTTGTTTTCTATACATATCCTAATTTTTTGTTCTGTGATTCTTATATATGTTTTTTATATCTTTGGAATAGGCATATTGTTTGGTAACTTTCACAATTTGTTTTATTCTCTGACTTATATATAGGAAGTATTAAATTATTACCCCAGTTTTTAGGTATAGTCTTGTCAAATTTCTGAATCTCCTAGCTACTTAATTATCTCTGGTTCTATTTTATCTTCTCCACAAGCCTTTCCTGCTTTAGGAGAATTTTCCATAATAAGTAAATATCACAAGAACAAATGCCGACAGTGATAGAGGACATGGTGTGCTAGGTTTAATCCTGTCTGAACACAAATGGACGCCACTTTTAATATATATATATATATATATATATATATATATATATATATATATATATATATATATATATACAAAAGGATCTTCACAGCTGACGCTGTCTTCCTTCACTCAACCGTTTCTTCCACTCCTTCTTGTCTTCCCAATCTCCGTCTGCTAGCCCTCTTCTTTCCATGGCTTCGTCCACCTCATCTCTGAAAGATCTTCGGGGTCTTCCTCTCTTTCGTTTTCCTGGAGGACTCCACTCTGTTATTTTCTTTATCCATCGATTATTGTCCGTCCTTCTAACATGGCCGTACCATATTAATTTCTTTTCCTCGATGTAAGTCAGTGTGTCTTTTTCTACATTCATTCTCCTCTCTATTTATGTATTTCTAATTCTGTCCAGTCGTGTCACCTGGCAGCACCTTCTCCAAAATTCCATTTCTGTGGCTTTTATTTTTCCTCTATTTTTCTTATTAATTATCCAGTTTTCTGCCCCATATGTCATAATACTTCTGATAATTGTGTTATATATTCTGTGTTTTGTATTTTTGTAATGTGTGTGTTCCATAGAATGGGATGTAGTTGTCTGATACTTATTCTAGTTTGTCCTAACCTGTTCTTTATTTCTTCTTCTGTAGATGTATTTTTGATATAGTAAAGCCTAGGTATTTGAACTTATTTTTCCCTCTTATTTCTACATTGTCGTCTATTTCTAAGTTTTTACCTCTTCTTCTGTAATCGCTAAATATTCTGTCTTGTCGAAGTTTATTTCCATACCGGCCTTAGTGTACTCGTCTTTTAGTTTTCGTAGCATATAACTCAGGTCCTCTTCATCTTGGGCTATTACACTTGATCATCTGCGTAACTTAGTGTATAAAGATGTTCATTGCGCACTGGTATCCCCATTCCCTCACATTTCCTTTTCCAATTATTTAAGGTATCTTCTAAGTATATCTTGAATAGGGTTGGAGATGTGCAGCATCCTTGTAGGAGCCCTTTTGTTGTCTTAAAGTAATTACTGATCGTCTGCCCCACTTTCACTGCCACTTGGTTGTTTCCATAAAGTTGCTGTATTGCCCTGATTAGACTTTTGTTGATCCCTATATTACTCATCGCTTCCCACAGTTTTTTCTGGGAACCGAGTCGTACGCTTTTCTGAGGTCTATGAAGGCCAAGTGAATGTCCCTGTTTTTCGCTCTTTCTTCGCTATAAGTTGTTGGATAGTATATATGTTGTCTATACAGGATTTTCCGGCTGTGAATCCTGTTTGGTCTTCTCCTATTTTTCCATGAATATTGTCTTCTATTTTGTTTTTCTATTTCATAAATTCTTCCCATTAGAGATCACACTAATGCCTCTATAGTTGTCACATATTCTGCGATTACCTTTTTAAATATCGACGTTATATACGCTTTTGTCCATTCATTCGGTAGTACATCCCATTTAGTGCTTTACGAAACATATGTTGCATCATGCGTAGTAATTTCGGGGTTCCATACTTTACCATTTCGGGTACTATTCCTCCCGGTCCTCCTGATTTTCTATTTTTAATGATTGTGTGGCCTTTTGACTTCTCCAATTGTTATTTCTACTTCTTCGTGTTCTATTTGGTCATTTTGTTTATTTTCTATCGTTTGTCCTTTAAACTCTTCTCTATTTTCTGTTAGCAGGTCCTGGTAGTATTGCTCCCATTTTTCTTGTTGTATGATCGGTATGTATGCCTTTTCTTTTGAATTTGTTCTTAACGTTTTTAGTATTCGCCATGCTTCTGAACTCTTTGTTCCCCCTATGTATTGGTCAATGTTTGTGCACATGGTTTTCCACTAATCATTCTTTTCTCTTGTTACTAATCGTTTTACCTCTTTCTTCTTCTCTTTGTACTTTTGTTGATCTTCTTGCGTTTTGGTGCTTAGCCACCTATTATATTGTTCTTTCTTTTCCTGGATACTTTTCACCAAGGATTATCTTGTGATTATTGTTCTTTTTTATTCTGACTCCCAGTACCTCCCGAGCTGTTTCTTTTATACTAGTTTTTATATGTTCGTACATGTCTGTTATATTATCAAATGTGAATTCATTTAGTTTCTGATCCAATTTTCTTTGGTAGAGTTCTCTTATTTTTCGTCTTGTAGCTGGTCGACTTGGTAGTGCTGATCCTCTATTTTTCCTGTGTTTGTTTGTAGGTTATTGTTGTTTTCCTATACCAAGGGAATTCCATCTTTGCGATTAATAATTTGTGGTCTGTGCCACATTCCGCCCCTCTTTTAACTCGTACATCTTTTATTTTTATTTTGGTGTTGATTCTTATTATGATGTAATCGATAATTGATTTCAGATTTCTTGTCATCCGTTCCCAAGTATATTTGTGGATCATTTTATGCCGTTGAAACCCATTCGTTATTCGGGGTTATTTATTTCACATAATTCTATAATTCTCTCTCTATTATCATTTGTAACTTCCTCTACGAATGGTCCTATTGTCTTGTTGTTAGCTTCCTTGCCTGTTCTACCATTAAGGTCACCTGCTACTATAATTTCTTGGGAGTCTCTTATTTTCTGGATTTCCTCCTAGCGTTTCCATAAAGTCCTTTTTCATTTTGAGTGCTATCGTCAGTTGGTCCATATACGCCGAGAATTGCTATCTCTTTTCCATATATTTCTATTTGTACTTTGATGATTCTCTCGCTTATTGGTTCCCATGATTTGATTCTCTCTGCCAGTTTCTTTCTTATTATCATTCCTACTCCAGCTGGAGCTCGTTTTTCTTTGTTGACTCCACTCCAGCAATGAAAAACGTCTTGGATAATTTCCGTTCCGTTTCCCTTCTTCTTTGTTTCGCTGGTAATTAGTATCTATTTTCATTTTCTTAAATTCTTCTATGACTTCCAGATCTTTATTGTTCCATCCCTGTACGTTCCATGTTCCTACTGTGATCTCTCGTTTCTTCTTCTTTACGTTTCGGTTGAGGTTAAGATTTGGGTTCAATAACGTTGACGCAGAACTGCCCCCCCCGGTAACCGATGGGGCTCCTTCCACTGGAGGTGTGGATTGCCACCCGGGGAAATTTTACTTTAAGTTTCCTTTTCATTCTGCTTTCGTCTGAGCCCTTTTTTTTGTTTTACGTGTGTTAGGCTGCTTACACCTAGCGCCACAACTTCTAAAGTTGAAGTTACTGAGGATATCATTTCCTATATCGTCGATTTAGGGTTATTCCGCCCATGTTCGGTCGTCAGAGCCTCGTTTGTTTTGAACAGACTTCACCGACTCGAAGGTGAGGTTGACATTTGAGTAGGCTAGGCTATGTATTGCGCTTCACTACCCCATTAGAAGTCCGCCACTTTTAATATAAGCTATAATGTCATAATGATAATTATAAAATATATATTTTGGATTGTTTTGTGGTTACATTTATTCCACAAATGTTTAGGTATTTTTTATGCGACGTATAAAATTACTAATAAATACTAATTAAAATCTACAGCACGTTCTTGTGAACAAGCATAGTACTGTTGCTGAAGTAGGAAAAAATTAGGGAATTTAGATATTAAAATTTAACGAGGACAGAAATAATCGCCTGAACTATTTTAAGAAAAAGTTTGGCGTAGAACTACATTTTATAGTTGCAGAAGAGGTTACCTCTTTTCGGCCAGAAAAATGATTATTTAGCATGAAGAGCTTTTTAAACTCTTCGGTACCAGAATATCTGAAACGTATATTTTTTTTGTAAAGAACCCACCTTTTAAAATTGTGGTCTATAGCAGCTTAAAACTAAGCCTTGAAGAATCCTTTACAATAAACTCAACTAGCTAGTCATTTGTTGCCGAAATGTAAGTCTGTATATTACTGTATACGTTGTATGTTATATTAAATATTTATATTAATTGTTTCTTTGTATAAAACTTCATAAAAATTAGAAACTTCGTACATCTGGCGCCAAAGGCTGCCTTCGATTCTAATAAAACAACGATAAATTAGTTGAATAAAAATGAAGTTATATTTTGGTATTAAATTTTTCTGGAGTTTGTGTTTTAGTAAAAGTTTATTTAATTATTTGATAGCTAATTTAGATTCTTCTTTTTTCTAATTAGGAACAACACTAATTATTGCGTAATTAGAGAAAGGATGTTTAATTAAATGGAATTAATGTTAATGCAACGGCAAGCGTTTAAAGTTAATATATAAAACTTATAACAACAAAAATAAAAATAAATAAAGTAAATAGTAACAAAAAGTTCTGTACAATTGAATGGAAAATAAATCATCGTTAAAAAGAAAATACAAAACTGTACAATTTCAAAGCGTAGCTACTATAGATGAAATGGTATAACATTAAAATTGTTTTTAAGCAGGGAAGGATATTAATAATTGTTAACAAGGAATTTCTAAAGAATAAAACAAAACACGTCGAGTGTTTTGTTAGACAGAACATAAAAACAACTTAATGGGTATTTAAGGGGTAATACAAAGTAGAGGATCTTAACATTTAAGTTAATGGCCTTCATTTTCTACAGTTGTGATACTTATGTATTGCTAGGGCATCTGTTTTTAGCTACGATGTAGCGGATAACAAATTTAAACAATTTTAACCACATTGCAGTAACAATTCTACCCTCATAAACATATACTAAAAAATGCGTATTTTAAGTATATAGTAATTATGGAATATTTAATTACAACACCATGATTATTATAAAACAAGTTAAACTAAAATTTTCTGTTGTGTATACTACGTATAATTGTACGCACTGTAAAATAAAAAAAATAGTTACTACTCTTTAACACGAAATTAATCAAGTGTAATGATCAATTAAAAGAGCAAATTCTGTGTGGAAATGTTCAGTATATTTCTCTTTGCACACTAATTTAAGGTTTTAAAGTAAAGGTCATTAATTGAAGTTAGGTTAGTGTTAACCTTTAATTAGTCGTGGTTTTGAATTTTAGATTTGGGTTGTTTACAAAAACAATAGTGACAAATAACGTAACTTAAAATTTTGTAATTAATGGAATAGTTCTATTCTCTAGGAATAAAGGAATCCTGTCAACCGTAAACGAGTGGGTGTAGCAGTTTGTAGTGGGTTATTATCTGCATCGTAGCACTCACTTCCTGTTGAAATTTTAACTGCTTATTTTGTTTATAAGTTCTTTAGACATGAGGACAGAGTATGACCAGTAATATCGAATTTATATTTACATTTTTGTAACTAGAGGTCTCCGTCCTTTCAGTATGGTCTTAATTTCTCTTAATATTGGAGTGTGTTAGCATCATATAACATGAGTGGTTAAAATTTTGGCTAGAGCATAAGCATTATTGTTTAGATACGCAATAAGTCTTTATAAAACATCTTGATTTGTGTTTACAGATAAAAAAGGGAACGTAAAGGATCTAATAAATTCTCTGCAAATCTGCCCATCGTTTCTTTCTTTTCTCTTTACTTCAACTGCACCACCATTCGAGAACAACTACTTCTTCTAATTATTTAATTATTTTTTACTATTTCACTTCAATAAGTTGTTCTTATGGATTTACTTACTTTATAGTACTGAATGTTTATAACAAGAAAGATAGTAATGATGTTAATTTGCTTATTTGATTTTGTTCAAGATTGAAAAATGGTAAAATTCGGTGAAAAAGCACCATTGAAAAATGTTTAGATAAAAGATATTAATCGTCAAAATTTAATTTCTATTAGACTGCGTAAGAAGTTGAGGTTTTGGATGGTGGTCTTATAAAGTTGTAGTTTAAATTGCCTGCTGTGTTATTTAGGTCGAGTGTTTGAAGAATGTTTTGATGACTAACCAGAAGCTTCTTTATTATTCTAAATTATCTCTTTCAAGGTGTAGAGATTAGAAATGCAAGTACTTGATAATTTACGACGTGTATGGTTTGTTGCTTAGTCACTTATCTTCAGATTTTTTTATCGTGTTGGCTCCACGGTATTTTACATCATAACATTTAAGTCGCATAAACTTTTCTTTATTTGTAATGTTTCGTGTTCTTTGATCTAGATATTTACTACTTACATATACTGTACTGAGCAGCTCAACAACGTCTCTTGTTGGTTTCAAGCTTGCATAAAGGAGTTGTTCGGTTATGGCGTTAGGGTTGCTATCTAACCTACGTGAATCAGCTATTGTGTTTCTAAGTTGAAAGTAGCGAAATTATAAAACGATGTACCTTAGTAGATAAAAAAAATCGAAAATCTTGTTCAGAGAAAGTGAGTTTTAAGAATTCTGGGGGAGAGCAAAAATTCGCATCTCAACAATTGATACCCCGAACAAAGTGTTACAATTAGCACAAAAACACACTTGTAGCCAAACGCAAATGAGAAAGGACAAAGAGAAAAATGGAATAGAAAAAATATTGAATATCTCAACACAGAATGTACAAGGACAACTAACAATTATATAAAATTATATAAAAGATATATTAGAATATATTGTATTATAATATTAGAACAAATTAAATCAATATGTACTAAAATATCAAAGAGTAAAACATATTCATGAATAATTAAATAAAATAACAATATAGTAATATAGCAATACAGCAACATAGCAAAACAACAACATAGCAACACATCACAATAGCAACATAGCTTTTTCTTTTTCCATTATCAATCTGTAGATTGGTTTTCAGGGCTTCATCTTTTTTTGTCGCCGGCCATTTGTTTTATTTTCCTATAGATATCGCTACCAGCGTATTTCATCACTTGTTGTGCGTGAAGTCTCGAATCGTACTTACTCTACTTCGTCTGTTGGAAGGTTCCGTATGGCTGCTTCTACGTTGGCCATAATATCCTCTACCGGAATGGATTTGGGTGTTACGGCAAACTTTTCACCTTTGCTAAGAGCACTGACGGCTTCCTGGTTAAGCTCGTGTTTGGAAAGGTTTATAACAGTTTGCTTATAATCCAGTTGTGTGGGAGCGCTTCTATTCTGTAAACGCTGAAACTTAGAGGGTTGTCTAACGCTGGCGGCCGCTTCGTGTTTCTCCGCAGAATGGAAAGTGATGCGGTCTACAGTATCCCAGTCATCTTTGTGGATTCTGCTGGTCAAGCTGACTTCCATCAGTTCCAGTGAACACAGAGCGTGGGGTTTTCTAGTAGCGTGCACTTGTTCTCTGACTAAGGCAGCTTCCGTTTTGCGAAAAATTTGTTGGGCTTGAGGAGTGCGCAGGTGGTGTTTGACCTGTAAATACTTCGGAACTACTTTTTGACCTCGACAACGTAGTAAGGAAGCAAGGCTGGACAGTAGCTGGAATTTCTTCTTGCGTAAGTTCTCAAGTTGTCTTACAGACTTGTAAACCTCCTCCCGTAGAGGCGTATCAAATAGATGCGAAGGCTTTCACGGCCGGTGTTCTGGCCGTGGTCGGAGTTCAGAAACTCTTGACGTTTCGTCCACAACTGCGACGGACATCTTCATCCAAGCATACAGTTTACCATGGAACTGGAATCGAAAGATAGGATTGCTTTCTCAGACGTACAGGTATTGAGATCGGAGAATGCACATTTACAACACACAGTGTACAGAAAACCCACGCATACGGACAGATACCTTCACAAGCAGTCGAATCACCACCCAAGTCAGAAAAGAACGGTTGTGAAAACGTTGTTAAATCGAAAAAGACGTATATGTCAACCACAGTTTTTGGATGAAGAACTAAAACATTTGGAACAAGCTTTACAAGGGAATGGCTACTCGAGGACGTGCGCAAGAAAAACCTTACATCAAGAGGATTACGGATCGAATAGGGAAAATTCTCAATAAACACAAGGTGGAAACCATCTATACTACTACTTCCAAGATACGTGATTTGCTTAGACCAGCCAAAGATACAAGAAACGCACAGAATACACCAGGGGTATACTGCATACCTTGCTCATGTGAGCAAGTCTACATTGGGACTACGGGCCGAACGATTACTACCAAGATAAAGAAGCATAGACGTCATCTACGCCTTAATCAACCCGATAAATCGGCAGTTGCTGAACATGCGTTGGAAAATCCTGACCACGAGATAGACTTCGGACAAACACAAGTTTTATCCAACTGTAGGAATTACTACCCGAGATTATACAGAGAGGCGGTGGAGGTTTATAAATATAAAAGTAATTTTAACAGGGACGACGGCTTCAATCTACCTAGGTCTTGATTTACCGCTCTCAAGGGGCAAAAAACAGACCGCAATACGGCGGAAGAGCGAGTGATGTCAGAGAATGCATAAATATTACTTGCAACGACTCGATTGACGTCAGCAGCTAGCCCGATCACGTTATCTACCATCCCGGTGACGTCAACAACTCTCCCCCAAAACCATCCCTACCACAATCGCACGAGTATAAAAGCGAAAACGCACGGGACAGTCACTTAATTTTTAGAAGATTTTCTTCTGAAGATGTCCGCCGCAGTTGTGGACGAAACGTCAAGAGTTTCTGAACTCCGATCACGGCCTTATAACCCGAGAAGCAACCACACGATGCACCAGAACACCAGCCGTGAAAGCCTTCGCATCTATCTGTTTCTTGTTCTTTATAAAAATTGTAGATTATACGCCTATCTCTAGTCAATTTGTATTTATTTTAGTATTTTCATAATTATTTTTCAATTTACATTGCCGAAGGCTTTTTGTATATCTACAAAAGTAATATATAATTGTTTATTACATTTTATAGTTTTTTTTTATTAGTATTTGAGCCATAAAATAACTTTTCTGGTCTCTCTTCTAAAACCAAACTGATCATCCAAAAGGTTTAAATTAATTTTAGTTGCTATACGTTTTTGAATGATGCTTATAGTATTCTAGATGCACGTGATAGGATGCTTAGAGTCCTATAGCCTACGAATTTTTTGATTTATTCGTTACACTTTTTTTTGAAAATCAACGCATATTTTATCTGTCATAAATTTTCTTGATTAGTGAGTATAAAATATCCTGGTCCTGTTATTAAGTAGTTGGAATATTTCTGCATGGATACTATGTGTACCATGTGCTTTCCTACGATTAAGGTCTTTTAATAATTTTTTTAAATTCCTCCCTCATTTTATCTGGGCTTAAATTATCATCTTCTATTTGCTCATATTTCATTTTATATGTGGTTTCTTCCCCTTCACTATATAGTTTTTCAATATATTCTTTCCATCGTTTAATGGTCTAATATTCTTTTATTAAAATTTGTCCGTCTTTCGCCTGTATTATTCCTTTATCTTAGTGTGTCCAAAGTGTCTATTGATTCATTATATGCTTTTTCTAAATTACTTTTATCTAAGTGTTCATCTATTTCATTACAGATATCATTTAACTATTTTTGTATTGTGGGTTTGGCTGCTCTGTTAACGGCGTTATTTGATTGTTTACACCTTATTTGTTATTTTTCTTATTTTGGAATTTCTATATTTTCTTTTCTCTTCTATTAATTTTGTAACTTCGTCGTTTATCCATGGTTTCCGAGGTTCATTCTTTACTAATTCTGTAGTATCTGTTACTGCTCTGGCAAGTTCATCAGATGTTACGTTTTTATTTAGGTTTAGTTTAACTGCTATTTGGTACTATTTTAGATGTTTTTGTATTTTTAGTTTTATTGTGTCACATTTTTTAATTTTATTTGAGTGTTTACAAAAATCTTCTACGTTTTACTTTGTACTTCATACACACTAAATTGGGGTCACTATTTATATCTGATCCTGGGTATGCCTTACTTTGTGTGACTTAAGGTTGTGTTATCCTCACAATAACGAAGTCAATTTGTTATCTTTTTGTGTCTCCGGATTTCACATACGTGTACTTTCTTTTAATGGTTGTTTAAACAGTGTATTTGTTATGACTAATTCTTTTTCTATACATAAGTTTATTAGTCTCCCCACTCTTTTGCTTATTTTACTAAGTACATGTTTTTCAGTTACGTTGTTTTTTCACTACTACATTCAAACACCCAGTGTAAGTAAATTATCTCTTTTATTCATTAGAATATCCCGATGTTGGCATACATATTTGTATAATTACTAAACCTTCATTGTTGAGTTGCATTCTTATTAACACCTATACAGCAATATAGCAATGTAGCAACATAATAGCGTAGCAGTATAACGATTTAGCAACATAACAATAAAATAAAATAAATATGACAGCGAACTAAGCACTAGGCATTGAAATAAACAGAAATGATTTAAAATCTATAACAAAGAAGGAGATAGTCAAAGCCAAAAATATTGCATACCAAAAATTAAATTATATATAGCCATAGTAACATTGAACTATATATACAAAAGTTGGAAAAACAGGAATAAGAATTGGCCATAATAAATACAAACCAGAGTGAAAACAAAAGTAAACATGGTTATACTCGAACTCCTAATCAAGCACTACAAATATACAAAAACGCAAAGCACCAGGCCCCAATAGTCAATTCCAAATTAGTAAAGATATGAAAATATAGACGTATAAATCTACAATACTACAAAAATAATTGTAGCGAGAATTCGAATATTAGTAGAAGCTATTTTAATACAAGAACAAAATGAATTTAAAAGGGGCGTTTATGTATATATGACGTATTTATTCTACAAAAAAATTTAAAGGAAAGAAGGAAATCCAACATGAAAATACATCTGGCATGTATAGACCTGGAAAATAATGATTCGATTTAGTTGTCATAATTATTTTCTTGGAAAGATGTTGGCTGAAAGTATTTGCTAAATCTTTATCTGTTCTGGCTTACTTATTGTTGAATTTTTTAACTGGTGGGATGATCACTACTAGTATTTTAAATTTATTACAGTGTAAACATCCGGAAAAAGTTATGATATAGTTTGTAAAGGATTTACTGCGAGTTTACATTAATGTATTATGCGTTTGGTAGACAAGTCTGCTATAGGAGTGTCGTATATGGCGAGAAAAGTTAGTAACTTTAGGGTTGTTATTTGTAGGGGTATGCGTGGCATGCCAATCAGCTTCTTGGAGAGTGGTGGTCAAGTATTGATAGCAGCATTGATGTCTTAACTTTCTTCGATTCTCATAGTTAAACTAAGGTTTTTATTCAAGTTCGCATGTTTACTACAAAGTCTGAGTGGTGGTTCTTTACTAATTATGATTGTACTGATGGCTGAATAATGATTGGTGGATTAATATTGGTTCGATTTTGTTTTAGTAAAAGTATTTTACATCTGGAATAGAATGACAAGTTTCGGATGCACTTTCTTCTTTAACCTGATATATGTGGCGAATGATGTTTTTATCTTTGATATGTAGTGTGGCGTTACTTTTTTATAGGAATCTGTAATTAGGGAATTGATTTTATTGTTGCTGGTATATATAGTATTACTTTTGTCGGGAACTTGAATATGTTTCCTCATAATTAATGACATCATAAATGTTAAATAGTGGTCTTGAGATGTTACTTGGTTAGTTATCATTATCGTTATTACTTCTTGATTGAGAGACGATTTTGTATCTCTTGGATGAGAATAATTGATTTGGTTAAGTTGTGTTGAATTTAGTTTGTGTCTGTTCCTTTTTCTGTTTTGAACTTTCTTGATCGTTATCATTGTCTATATTGTCTGGATTTTTATTAGTGTCAGTACTAATTTATATGTTTACATGATCGGCAAGATTATCGGTGAGGGCTTTTGTTGATTTAATTTTGAATTGTGTTGGGATGTAGTACTAAAGCTGTTGACATTATTGTTTAAAGTATAACTGAAAATTGAGGATTGAGTCCAATTTATTGTTGGGAGAACAACAAAGAAGCATATGCACATGGTATACTGAATGAATTGCTCAAACACGTTTCCTATTGGAAACGTTATTTATGGAGTGTTTACATTAAGTAAATAGAATAAATCATATGTATATACGATTTTGAAGATTCATAACCATAAAAGAAGCCTCTGATTCCACTATTTGCGTATGCCACTGTTATTTTAGAGCATCTCTAACGTGAGTTCGCTCTAGAAAAACAAATGCGACAAACTATAAAATATGAGAGTCAACCAACGCTGTTTAATATCAAGTATGTTAAATAATAAAAAATAAATATATGGAACATAATATTTAAGTTCCAGCATTCTAAGTTAATACACCGATAAAATCCAAAATTCTTATAAACAATACTATATTAGAGCAAGTTTCACATTCCAACTACCTTGGTTGTGAAAGCTTCTATAATAAAGACACAAAAAGCAAAATAAACACGTTCCAAGCCATCTGCGGAAAAATTAGAGGCACAGTAAGAAACAAAGCAAAAAACGAAAACGAAATTATACTAAACTATGCCCCTTTCTGTAATGCTTTATGATCTGTGCCATAACAGAAAATAAAAAGTAAGAAATTTAAACGGCAGATATAAGATACCTCCGATATACTAAGCGCCAAAAGTTTCCGGCCTGGCTATATTCCAGAGGTTATAAGATACAAAACAGTAGGGATATTTTGCATCTTGAAATTAGCATTTAGCACCCTTGGAAAAACAATCTGCATTTTTTCTCAAAAGTCGTTCTTTAGCTTTAAAAGTACTTAGTGATCGCTGAAGGTTAACTCTGGAGTGTAGGATGGGTTATAAAGCTCCTTAAAGCCACAGGTATTCGCATCAACTTGAGCAGTTGTGGCCTTATGGACAAGGGCATTATTGTGTAGGGCTGTTCAACTCAGCTTACCTCCGTTTTCCTTGATAACTTGACATAATGCTCTCAGAGTGTTCCTTAACTTAAAATAAATTAGTAAAATTTCCTTTGAATTCTAAAGTCGTTGCCATGATCTTTTTCGTATTTCTTGGCTGTTCTTCTATTGACTTCTTTTTGGTAGGGGATCATAGTATGGGATCATTGTTTTATCCCCTACAACAATAGATTAAAGAAATGTTTTTGCGTTTTTAAAGTTGCACCGTTTTATTTCGAAAGCACTTCAAGTGACCAATGTGCACTTGCTTCAATATCACTTAAGTGACTGTCGTTATGCGACCAAGATAAATCGTTTGCTAAAATTTTACGAAGGTTTAACCAAAGATGGCGCCATCTGACACTATCTCCATCTTTGGCTTTTACATTTTATGCATGAGGGATTACTAGAGCAGGGCAAAACAAGCAACGAAGAAATAAGAGAAGATCTCAATATACATATAAGTGATAAAGTATAAGAGTGGATAAATCATTTCGGAAGAATAGCTTAAGGAGTGATCTCAAAACAAGCATTAAAGTATAAATTGTAAAAACAAAAATTAAGAAGAACGAAGAAAAGGTGGGAGGAAGCAGGTTTAACACTTTATTCATGATAGACAGGAAGGACATGATGATATACTAGGGGTCGTAGACTTTTTTGGTTTTATGGGTTTTGTGGTGTACCGCTTAACTTTTTTTCCATTTGTGTATTAGAGGCGTTGCTCTACTTAAACACTTTCGCCTCTCGTGCTATTTTTTTTAAATCTCTTGTTACTAGTTTGTATCGTGTATATTACTTTCTAATTCTTCTAATGTTCAATTCGTGTTTGGGCATTTTTTGAGCATTTGCGTTCGACAGGCTTCTAACAGCTGGATTGTTTTAGTATGTAACGGGCACTAACTCCTTTTACCTGTAACATAACCCGCTGATGTAATGCAAGCTAACCAAAAACAGCTAAAATGCGGTGCGGCCAAAGCCGCGGTTAACATTGTTCTCGCTTGCCGCTTTCAATTTTCCCAGTTTCGCGTAAACTGCGGACATTCATACGACAGCGAGCTGCGGCAAGTCGCTTTCCTATCGGTTTAGATGCAAATTAGACGCGGGTTTAATAGAGCAACGCCCTCGGCTTGCGCCACCGGGCTCTGCTGAAATGCACGGTGCGGCTGGCTGTAATTCCGGCTCATATTCTTCCGAAGTAATGTGCGGGTTATGCAACGTCATGCTACCTGGTTAACACTGGCGGGCGCGAATTATTAAGCCGCGCACGCCGTCGGATCTGAACCGTTTATGCAATCCCGCAAGGTCTAGCAGACGCGGTTTTTTATTAAAAAGCCTTTGAAGTTGTCATTGGCAGTGCTGTGAAATAAAAGAAAGGACAAGGTGCACATAAATGAATACTGCAGTTTTTAAATTTGCTAATTTCTTCAACTTATGATGTGTGAGCACACTATAAATCTTATACGATACGCATCTAGCCGATAGTCATACTTTTTTTTATGTTGGGGTCAGCACGTCCGGTGTAACAGGGGCAACGGCTATAATAAGTGGAATAGGAAGCGTTGGCCCATACATCCGACCTTTGTAATGTTCCTAAAAGAAGCCAAACGAAACAGGGTCGAGAAATTTCAGAAACCATTCGAAAGAAATGTGTTGTTTTGAACGTGATGATTGATTCAATTGGTGAAAAAACTTGGTTAAAAAATTGAAGAGGCCTGAAAACGGGAAAATTTTCTTTGTGATATTGTCCAGAAAACTTTTTTCTTTCAGCTTGTTTGTGTGGATTGTCTGCTTGCCAGTTACGGGCATTATGTGTGTATAATTTACCACTGATAATGGAATTTTGATTAGGCATGGATACTGCGATTTCACTTCCTCCCCTGACTGTCGGTATTGTCTCGAACGATTGTATATACAAGCATATTATTATCTAGAGCTGATTAGACCACCGTATAAAGCTGTTATCAGAGGGGAAATTATATCTGTTGCTGAAACGTACAAGCCATCTTCTTCTTTTGGCGCTTTATCACTCAAGGACGTTTGATATCAGGTTGCCGACCATTACCGTAGATTCTTCTTCAGTTAGGACGTTCGACTTTTTTATCAGTTTCTTTTTCCCTAATTTTGCTTTCTATAGCTAGCTTATATTTTGGGCTCTGACTATATACCCAAACAAGTCTACTTCTCCCTTCTTCATTGTGCTTAGGAGCTATTTGTTCTTTCACGTTTTTTCCATCTTAGCTCTGTAAGGGTTCATGTTTTAGTGCCTTATGGTAATACAGAGAATATGTAACATCTTTAACATTTCCTGTTCTTGCTATTTGTCTCCGGTGTTTAGTATCTCATATGTATGACTCTATTGTTGGTTCAAGCATTAGCCTAGTTAATTACACTTGGTATTTTCTCAAACGCATTTCCCTCAATTTGAATTACTCCATCTACATTCTTGTTTTTGCTGACGATTATTATTTTGTTCTGTTGATGCTGACCCTCATTCCTTCACAATAGCATCCTGTTGTTTGCATATCTTAGGTTCTTGATAACTTCTCCTCTTACTCTCTTACTACTACCTTGATTTTGATATTTAGTAGAGCGTATTTGAAGAGTTACTCTGAGAATATATTGAATAGACTATTATTATATTATTGTTTGTTGTACCCAACATAGATTAGCATAGACTCTGATATTTTTATCATCTATTTCAGAGTTTTGAAACATTTTAATAAGCTTTATGTGCCGAACCCCGTGAAAAGCTCTTTTAATATCAACGAAGCACGTGTAAACATTTTAGCTGATATATCTACGAGGGTTATTTTTTTTTCAAGGTCCGATTGGTCGCTAAATGAAATTCACAGTCAGAATCAAGAAATTTTTATATGGAACAATGTGATACAACATTAAGCTACTTTTAGACGTAATCGCCGTTCCGATTCATACATTTGTCGTAGCGTAGTACCAATTTTCCAGTACCTTCATCATAGCAAGCAGCCGGCTGTGTTTTCAGCCAATTCTGTACGCTGGTCTGCAGCTCGTTGTCTGATTGTGAAATTTCCGGAAACAAATCACTCAACCAAGAAATTGTGAACCGACGATTTCCGCGAATCGCCTGATCCACGCGCTGAACAAGATCATCGGTTAACATGGCTTCCTTCCCTGGCCGCCTGCATCATGAACATCTATGCGTCCAGCATCAAAGTTTCTGCACCATTTCCGCACTTTGGTGTCACTCATGAACGTTTCTCCGTACACTTTACTCATTCGTCTATGAATTTCAGCTGCATTGCTTCCTTCGGCATGCAGAAATCGAATGACTGAACGCAATTCACATTTGGCGGGAGACTCTATTTTTCGAAGCATGTTTATGTGCTCCCTACGTACTCAGAAGTGACAACCGCGAATCGACGCGTTCCCCGGGCCAACTACAGACACAGCGCAAGACGTCTGCGCACAGACCTAGCGGATATTCCCCGAAGCTTTCCTTTAGCGACCAATCGGACCGTGAAAAAATAATCCTCCGTAACTTTGTTTTATAAAAGGTTGCAGACTAACTAGTGCTTTTTTGGTTTCGAGACCTTTACGAAAACCAAGAAGGTTATTGGATATTTTAGCTTACTATATGTTAAGCCCACTACTAGAATAAATATTTTTCCGATATAAGTTTGAGGATTTCTATGGGTATTTTATCAGACTCCAGATGAATTGCCTTTTCAATGTTACTGATGGTTTATTTGATCATGTTATGTGTATGTGTATGTTGCTTCTTCTGTATTTATCTTGAAAAAGTTCTATTATATAGTTTTCCCATAAGTGTATTTTGTTCTTGGTATCTATTTGTGCCTTATCGTTTTGTTTATTAAGATTTTTCCGAATTTTATTCCTCTGCACATTTAATTATTTTACATACATTAAAAGTATTATGCAGTTCTTCGAGTTTATCAATTTTTTCATACTTTTCTGATAATCATATATCAACGGTTTCAATAATTTCTCTTGTGATGTTACTATTTATTATTTTTTTATATTTAGGTTCTGATTTTCTTCTTTTTAACAAAGTTTTAATTTTATCTATTATCTATCATATCTATCTCATCGACTCAAGTTTTACCTTTTTGCTCGTCGATTTCTTTAAGTCACTTTCAATTTTTGTTTTATGTTGATATTTTTCTTTTATTATATATAGCATTGTACTTATTTATGTCTTTGTTATTGTAGCATCTTGATTTTCTTTAGCTTAAATTGCTTAATGAAAAGCAGGAGGTTATGATCGGTTGATATGTTTTTAAAGACCTTCTTGAGTTGCGGAACCGTTCATTTATGAAAACGTAGCCGATTTTGTTTTGTTAGGTTGTGTTCTTCCCTTGAGCCTTTTCATATGTATACTCTTCTAGGCAGTAACTTAAGGAATACGTTTTTAATCGTCAGATCAGCGTTTTTGCAGAACAGTATGAGCTTCTAGAGATTGTAACTTGAATTTTGAAATCTTTTAGTATGATATTTATTCCTCCTTTTTGGACTTGTTTAGTGTCCCATATAATTTTTAGATTAGAATATTACTATTTCTTCTTTTAGCTGGTTGAATAAATCTGGATGATATTTATATTGCATGTGTGTAGTAATAAATCTCGAATTGGTATTCTATTATTGTAGATATTGGCCGGAACCACTAAACATAATTTTCATTGTATTTTTCACAACAATGTACTGTGATTGTGTTAGTTTTGATGTTTCCGTTGTCTAGCCACCTAACGTCACTGCATTTTTTGTGTTAGATTATGGGATTGTCATGCATATAATATAAATTAGTGAATGTGCTTCTTAATAGATTAGACGGAAAAAGTAATTTAAGTGAGCAATATTTTAATTGTTAGGAGAAAATCGTTTTTAAAACAGGGTTGATGTTTGATCGGCAAGTAAAATATGATCCACAACTCTGAAGCGGTATATTTCAAAAACTTTACTGAAATTCTTTGTGCTGTTATCTAATTTGACTAAAGTTAAAAAACGTTGATATCTAAGCAGCTCTTTTTTTGTAGTGGCGGTAGTAATGGGTCATCAAAACGGACACATGTGTTACTTTCTAAACAGACCCTTTGTATATATCGATATGATTTTAGAAAAGCACTATGACACAGGTTTTCCTACTTTCAATATGTACAAGGGTTGTTCATTATGTTACGAAGTTAAACCTGTTTCTGTAATAAGAATAAATCCAAACTGAAATCCAAGTTGAAAACTAAATTTACGCAATGAATGATGTTTAAAATGGTCGAAATTCCAAAGAAACAGCAGTACGATAGTGGTCACCAGATACAAACTCGATTAGATGGAAGTCAATGCGTACAATCGAAGAAAAGTACAAAAATTGTATTGTAGCAATAAAAAGTAAAAAACGTTTGTAGTTAGAAAAAACAACGGAATTGGGTGCGTCTACTTTATTTTGGGATCTTAAAGTGTTTAAATCTATTTAGACTCTTTGTTTAGATAAAACTTAAATAAGATCTGGTGGAAATAGAGATGGTTTAACTCAAAAAGGTGATGGTCAAAAAGCATAAAATAAGCCTAATACTTTTCTGTATAATTTCTCAAAAATTCTTTTTCCCTATTTTTGATTCAAAATAATATTTGTCAAGAACTTTTCAAGGTACTAATAGTGTGTTTACGAGTTTGAAACTTAAGCTTAACTTACATTATAAAACTTTTTTGGCGGAATTGGCAGCGATCCTAAACAAATGAATTGTTAAATGTTTTATATGCTATTGCGAGGATGATTATTTTATGAAGTATTATTTTATGCAGTGGCGCCTATTACTAAAATTTTAAAAATTAACCTCATTTCAATCTGTTGTTATTTTCTTTTTAATAAAGAAGGATTTCAGATCGTTTCAGAACTAATTTTTCAATATAAGTCGAGAGTAGAAATTGCCTTTTGTGTTCATTATAATGGGCTTAACTGTAAGCTACAAAGTGCTTGCGTTACTAACTTATTTAGACTACATAATTAATTAATTTAGGCTATTTTGCATATTTCGTAAATATTAGTGTGTAATGCCTAATTTCGCATAATTATGGTGCAATTTTTGCATAAAATGTAATGAATATTCTGTTTAGTATTCCATTGCAGAGGTTCCTTTGATTCAAATGATATTACTATTAGTATTTTAATGAGGATAGCGGTAGCTCTGATGTTCATGCAAACCATACTAGTACTGATTTTAGCGCCTATTGTTATGTTAACTCAAACTCGTGTGTGCGTTGTGTGGGGTTTTGTTCCTCTAGGTTATAAATCAGCATCTCGTGTATTGTAATCTAACTGCAAATGGAAATAGGCAAATGCAATTAGGGAAAAATATCCAGGGATTAGAACAGAGGATTTGCTAGATGCAAGTTTTTTATGGCTGCGCTGCATAATTCCTCATAACATTTAATTTACGTAAATAGTAATCATTTTTTTTATTTTATATTGATTGTAAGGATGTATTTGAAGAGCATTGGTAACTTTTTAAATTTATTATCACATCTAAAATTTAAATTTTTTTAAATTGAACTGAATTTTAGAAGTGGTGTGTTCCTGGGAAATAATTTAATATTTAGGTTGTAACAAAAGTCTTTATTGCTTTATATATTTAATTGTTGACGGTTAGAAAGCACGTTCTTTTGCGAACACCTTGGTATAGGTTTATATAAGTTCATAAACGTATTATTTACTTTACTATTATAAGAAAACTTTAATGCTGCCGCCGCTGCCAGAGAATTTCGTGACGAGGATGAAAATTCGGTGCCATGTAGCACGGTTTAAGCGTTTCAAGCTTAGTGACATGGTCTTGGAAGGCGGGCAGTAGTTGATTAAGAAGTCTTGGAAACAGCTATTAAAGAAACCCCCGGATCAAGCACACGCGAATTCTCTGATGATCTCGTTTTATCATATAAACAATTTGGTGACACCTTCGTACACTTGCATTTAAGAAGAAGCGTCCTCGAGATATCTCACACGAGTTGAAACCTAGACTAGCTTACAAACGAGTCGGTATTTACTGGTAGCTTTTTCAGAATTTACAAGAAAGTCCTTTATAGCTCCGAATTGTCACTAATTTTTCTGCGTTGCTTGAAGAGATCGTTTTAAGAAGAAGGTGATGTGGATGATGTGAAGAAAGCATTCGAGAATTTTTCTATTCATAAAATGCGGAATTGAACAATTGACTGAACGTTGGTTAAAAATTGTTGAAGTTGGTGAATAGCGTTTTCTACCAATATACCATTGAACAGAAAACTTTAGTTCGATACAACGAGTATGTAGAGCTTTTTTTTGATTCGCCGTTCTTTAGTTAGACAATAGTCAACTAACGAATAGTACGTTTATCCAGTGTTGTCCCTCATTATATTTTATACCATTAAAATATATAAAAGACAATAAGCGCTTAGAAAAATTGTGTTGATTAAGTTAGATTGTATAGGTTGAAATTATAGAAAAAATAGGCAATTTTAAATTTTTGATAATGAATAAAAATGCAGTCGATACTTATAATTGAAAACGCATTTTAGTGGATACTAATGATAGTGGTTGACACTTAGGAAAGCGCTGTTAGAGACTAAACTTCCAAATAAGAATATTTAAAGCATTATGCAGCTTTAAATAAAATATTTAAATTCTATAAGATATTAAAGTGATGGCTAAATCGTTTTTTCGAGGCTTACATATCGGGCACTGTAGTGTCTAAAATAATATTCGAAGTATCTGTGCCTAAAAGGTGTTTCAGAACATATACGACGGCGCTGGAGCATACAAAATACTTTTCAGAGCACTCGCAATGGGGCTGAATGAAGTCTTTCGATGAATTTATCTACACAGAAAGTAAACAAAGGCAGCTGATATGAAATGTGGCGTGGCTAAGCTCTGAGCGTTCGTTTAGTTGCCTATATTCAGGATCGTTTTGTAAATCTTACTTTTGTAAGGTGGCCACACCGACCTATCCCACTGTTATCATTTGTAAATAAATTGTTTTACGCCTCTCCCTTGCCAAAATCTGAGGAAAGGCGGCTGAAAAATTGTTAGCCTAGGACGCCAAAAATACTTTTCTGCGGGCAATACCTCGTGCTTTAATATCACAACGGCAATTATTACGCATTATTCTGCCACGTAATAAACTTGTTATTCGGAAAATTAACTAAGACTTATTTAGTTTGCTGTTTCTATAGATTTTACATAAGCGGCTACTGTTGCTTTTTAATTTTATTAGCTTTAATCACTTATTTTGTTATATGTTTTATCAAGTACTGCATTTTCTATTTTGTAATGTGATAAATATTATGATTGAATGCAATTTTTATTAACAAATTTTTTTAAACCATTACCATTGGTTATTTTCTTTAATATTTGCGTATTTTTTATTTTCTAATTCTGCCCAGAAAAGAATAAAATTTGAAAAATTGTTACTCATATTTTCTGTTAGTTACGACAGTTTCTAGTGGATTAAAATTAATTATAAAAAACTCACATACCAAAAAATATAATGGCTGATTTATTGTCTTGTAGGTACTTACATATAATTTCTTTTTATAACAAATGTAGATAGTCTTCATCTAGGTGGCTATCGAAAACCGGTTTTTACCAGAAAAGACAATACTCCCCTTTATTGCATAGTAAGCATATAGGTTTTTTACTTTTCTTTTTAGACGAGGATAATGGAGCAAGAAAGTAGACATAAATTTTCAGCTTTCAAGAAAAGGTGCAACATTTTGAAAATTTTTGAAGGCACTAGAATAGATAAAGGAATGGTACAAGGTTAAAGCGTAAGAAAAGATCTTCGAGCTTGGATTGATTGTGAAAATGCCGCTTACCCTAAGATCTGTTACAATATTATGGGTGCTGTTGATTGCAGCAAAGCTACTTTAGTATCCTTGATACGTTAAATTTGGAAGTGTCGTAGCTTTTATATGTAAAAAGAAATGCAATTATTTCTTGAATGGTCCCTAGAACGCTATAACCTATGGCTTTAGTATAGTGAGAAACAGATAGCTCTGATTTAATTACATTTTAAAAGGTTGATTGTTTAACAGCAAGTGGGGTCACGGACAAAATATTTTTGAAATATTTAGGTCAAATATTTAGTCAAAAAGAAGTATCATTTTGTGCGGTTGACACAATTGGGGTAATTGTTATTAACTGTCCTCGTTTCCAGAACTGTGTTAAATCTTGTTGTTAGTCATGTTCGTCCAAATATTCTATTCAATTTTGTGTTTTATTTGTATTATAAGTGAAAGCAGAAACTAAGCAATCTGTTTTTTATATTCTTATAAAACATGCCACATTAACTTTTTATTCAAATTCGAAGCTTTTACTTGACTTGCAACGACTGAGGTGCGTTCCAATATCAAAGTTATTCTAAACTTGGTGTACTAGATTCTTTTCAATCTCACAGAACTACAGAAATAGCACCGGTGTGCAGTATCTAGTCTACAATAAAAGGGATGTTTTTCTGAAACGTATTATCACTGTCAGCGAGCTTACAACAGCCCCTCTAATGAAGGGCGCCACCAGAGATGGGTAGAAACCTGGTAAGATGTTGATAGTGGCATACCATAGTGATTGTGTCATCTTTAGTCATATTAATCTATTAATGCGATGAAAAAAAACGTTTCTTTGAGTACCACCTTTATTCGGTTATGCTACGTAAATGGGCACATTTTCTAAAAAAAATCTCCCCATTTTGTATTTTGAATCACATAACTTATTGTTATATAATGGTAAGACAAACTGACTTGTTACAATAGTCTTCTTCTTCTTCTTCTGTAGTCAAGGCTTAGGCCATTCTGCCTGTTCCGAACTTCATTTGATTAGGACCATCTTTTCTTCGGTCTTCCTACATCTCTACGTCCTCTTGGGTGGTAGTTTAGGATTTGTTTCGGTATTCTTTCTTCTGTCATCCTATTAACGTGTTGTCTCCAATTGTTTCTCTATTCTTCTATTTTGTCGTTAACGTTGAAAATTTCTAGTTCTTCCCTTATTTCCTCATTTCTTATCCTATCATTCCTTGTGCAACCTTTAATATTTCTGAGAAACCTCATTTCCGCTGCTTGTATGCTAGATTTGTTTTTTGTGTTTGTTATCCACGATTCGCTTCCATAAGTAAGTACAGGGATGGCCATGGTCTTGTAAAATTTCATTCTTGTTTTGTGTTTTAGCGTTCTATTTATTGTCCCGAAAATTGCTTGGAATTTATGAATCTTGTTTTCTACATCTTTGTCATTTTCGTATGTGGTGTCGCAGCCTAAGTAGTTGAAATGAGATATCTGTTCTAAAGTCTTTCCATCTATTATTATTTTCGATCGCACTGGTTGTTTTCCTTGGAAGGCCATTATCTTTGTTTTGTCTTTAGATATTTTCAAATTGTAGTTTTCGCAGAGTAATTTGAGACGGTAAATTGATCTTTGCAGATCGTCTTCGTTCTTTTGAATTATTGTTAAATCATCGGCATATAGCAGTAAGTTTATGTTTTGTCGTCTCGTAGTTTTATCCCTGGGTTTACTTGTGGTTTCCAAAGTTTAACCACGTCGTCGATATAAATATTAAATAAAGTGGGTGATAGCCCACACCCTTGTCTTAGTCCTTGATTTGTTTGAATTTTATCAGACTTACTGCCGTTGTTGTTTATTACTATGTTTGTGCTAATATATAATGATCTTATGATTTCTATAAGGTGGTTAGGGAATACTTTTTCTTTCATTATTTCAAGGAGTTTATGTCTGTCTACGCAGTCAAAAGCCTTTTCGAAATCTATAAATGCAAGGTGGGTTTCCAAGTTGAATTCTCTTCTTTTTTCAATTAATCTCTTTAAAACGAATATCTTGTCTCTACATGAGCGGCCTTTGCGAAATCCAGATTGCCCTTCGTCTAGTAATACCTCAGATATGAGTTTTGTTCTTTCATTAATTATTTTGGAGTATAATTTATAAGTGGCGTTTAGGAGGCTGATTCCTCGATAATTTGAGCATTTTGAGCGGTCTCCCTTTTTAAATAGTGATATAACTTCTGCTGTCTGCCATTCTGTTGGGATCTTCTTCTTTCGCCAACATTCATTTAAAAGATGTAGTATTCTGAATTCTAGAAGTGGTCCTCCATATTTCAATAATTCTATACTAATTCCATCGGGCCCTGCAGCCTTCCGGTTTTTCATTTTCTTTAGGCATTTTCTTAGTTCTTCTATGGTAATCATGTCAATTGTAAAATCAGTTTCATCAATATCTTCCTGTATTAAAATGTCCTGTTCGTTGATTTCTCGATTATTCCATAGGTTTGTGTAGTGTTCCTTCCACTCTTTGTCGTTAATCGTTTTTAATTTAGCTACGCCCTTTACTGTGCTGCTCAAATGTTTCATCATTTTATAAGGGAATTCCTGTCTTCCATATACGTCGTGTTCTATGTTGCTTATCAGTTTTTCCCAAGATTCTTCGTGGGCTTGTCTTACGATCTGTTTTACTAAGTTTTTTATTGTAGCGTTGTTTATTTTCGGGGGTTCTTCTTTGTAGATATATTAGATATGCTTCTTTTTTATCTTTTATTGCGTTCTCTACTTCTTCATTCCATATTTTTAATCCTCTAGTTTTCTTTCTTTTCTTTTTCTTCCCTACTGCCTCATTCTCTGCTTTAATGATGCCGATCTTTATATTATCCCATTCTTCATTGATTTCATTACTAGTGGGTGTACGTAGTAAGTGTTCTTGTAGTCTGTTTTGATATAAATATCGGGTACTTTCCTCTCTAAGGAGATGTATTTTGAAAACTTCTTCTGGGTTATTTGTGTTTGTGGTTTTTCGTTTCTTCCATTTTGTTAATAGGATTATAGTGGCTACTAGAAGCTAGTGATCTGAATTTATATCACTTCCCCTGTAAGCTCTTGCGTCTTTCACGAGGTTTGTCATCTTGTTATTGACTATTACATAGTCTATGATTGATCTTAATCCTCTTGCTGACCAGGTGTATTTGTGTATATGTTTTTTCTTGAAAAACGTGTTTGTTAGTTTTAGTTCATTGAAAGTAGCGAAATGTCGTAGTTCTTATCCATTATTGTTGATTACGTTTTTGCCGCATGTGCCTACAGTTCCTGGGATGGGGTCTTTTCCCACTCTTGCATTTAGGTCTCCACTTATTATGAGGTGGTCTGTCTTTGTATACTTGTTTACTACTTTCTGTAGTTGTTTGTAGAACTGCTCTGTTTCCTCTTTCTTTCCCTCTTCAGGGGCGTATACTTCTATAACCATCATGTGTCCTCTATCTATTTTCATTCTGGTAGTTACTATTCTTTCATTGATATATTCGTAGCTTATTATTTTCTTTCTCCACTTTTTATTGACCATGATTGCGACTCCACTACTTGCCCGTCTGTTTTGAGGTATTCCGCTGTAGATCATTATATAATTATTAGTTTCTTTAGTGCCTTTTAGTTTCTTTTTTGTTTCACTTATAACTGCTATGTCTATTTTTCTTTGCATAAGTTCTTTGTCTAATTCAGTTTCTTTTATTCCTAGCCCTCTAACATTCCACGTGGCTATCTGTATTCTCTCCTTAATTCCAGCTCGTTTGTCCTTTTCACGCCTTTTTCGTATGCTTGGTGATCCGTCCGGTTGATTCTCATGAAGTTTGCCAGTAATTTAAAATTCCCTGGCAGCGTTACGAGCGCTGTGCAGGTTAAGCCGGTAGTGGGGCTGCCACTTCTCTGCCTCCGGCAGGCAGAGCAATTTCTCAGGTTACTATCCCTTAGACACGTTGCCTTCTCTACGGCTGTTGAGCCGTGTCTGCTCATTGCAACCGCCCATTCTGGGCCAGACGTTGCAGACTCTTTACCATATCTGGTTACCCTCACTTATTTAGCCCTAGTCAACGCAGTTTCCAGGGTGTGGCACGTGGAGCCATAAGTGAGGGTTGGGCACCCTGCGGGGACCAGTTACCGGGAGCCATCTCTCATTTATAACGCTCGATGTGACCGTCCCGGCAAAAGGTACTACCCCTTCAGCGTGAACCCCAACACCCCTGTGTTACAATAGTGCCAATGAAAAGTCTTTGAACATCTTAGAACATCCTTTGTATTTCCTTAACATAAGTAATTAACTAATTTAAATTATAACTCTAATCGAATTGTTTGGTTAAAATTCTAAAATCTTATAAATATGTGAAGAATGCTATACAACCATTAATAACTTTTTATTCACTTTGTTATTATAGCCTTGTCATTTTTAATTTTATGTATCTCATGTGTATATTACATATTGTTTGGTAGTATGAAAGGCAAATTTTTTTTGTAGTTTTTAAAAAGTAGAAGCATCTAAGAACGAGCAAAGAAATAGAATAATAAATATCTTAGCAAAAATAAAACAAGTACAAAGACTAAGCTAAGATGGTATTTTAAGATACTTTTTGAGAAATTGCACGATGTTCCATGCAGGTTGTTTTAAAAATACGTTTTATAGAAATTCGAAATATTTTAGTCATAATTTGCTTTGCTGTTATTTTTAAGTCAAGAATTTTAACTTTCATTTGCCCTTATTTCTGAGGGATCTTATAAAAATGGAATGAACATTTCAAATTGTAAAATAGAAGCGTAGACAACCCTTTACAAAGCAGAGTTGTCAGTCTTGAGAGAGGGTCTCTAATTTATATCTTACTATTTATAAATAAAAGTTATTAATTTAATAGTAAGCCCTCCTAGTATATTTTCGTCCTTTTGTAATGGATAAACTAAAATTCTAGCTTTTAAGTCTACTCCAATGGAATAAACAAGAACCCCTATGGGTGAAAATGTTACAGCCTCAAGGTAGAGTAATTAAGAAAGTATATCTTAACTTTTTTGGGCTTAATTAAGTGGTAACAACAGAACTGCGAACGTTTGTGTCACTGTAGACACTCTCTGGACATTTGGGATTTAGTTTTTATATTCATGCGTCAAAAATCAGTAGAACCTATCTGGCGCAACGTGTAGTTTGTATATCCCCAAAATAAAGGTATTAAAAGAGAATTCGTGGACAGCTGTATCCGATCCGAAACTCGATTGTATCGGTTTATGTATTTTTCTAAATTGTGACCCAAGTTGGAGCTTCATTTTAAGAAACCGCCGGGGGAGGTGCTCATATACGGATCACATACAGAGAACCCAAGCAGATCCAGCCAGCAATGTTTATTTCTAAGTTTACCCTCTGCAACCGCAAAATTCCATTTATTTTATCGAAAATTTTTGGCCCATAAAAATTTTTAAAATTAAACTACGAAAACGGCGAATCTTTTAAAAATGCCTTAAATGAACATCCCAGAAGAGAATCTCTTTAGATATTTATGGCCAAATCGGCGCTTGGTGACGCGGCTTAGTTTTCTGTTTAATTGCAAAATGAAGTGACAAAACTTGTGGCTTTAATTAAAAGGATTTCAGGGGGGATAGTACACGGGGATCACCTACGAAACGCCCAGAAGTAAACAGTTATTTTCTAATCTCGATTTGAGAAATATTGATTTAATTTTTTTTAATTCCATGCTTTGTCCTATTTCTCGACTTTGATTTTTTGTTCGCGTTCTTTCCGTTCTTTTTTTTTAGTATTTGTGCCTTTTTTTGTTTCTTAACCTACCCATTTACTTTCAGTAGGATAAATGCATGTGACAATAATGACATATTTTGAGGAAATTGAATTTTTAAATATGACACTTTTTTATAATTCTCAATTTTTGTATATTGTAAGTATTAGGGAAATGCTCGCAAGAAGCTTTATTACTGCTTTGGAAACTGAGAACTGAGACAAACCCTAGATTATGCAAAATATGTCCTCAAAAGGCTGAATTAAATGTAAATCGAAATTTTTTGGTTTTTAATTTACTGAAGGATCATAAAAGTAAAAAACATGCAGAGTTGCTAATCTATATAATCTATGTTATACCTCTTGATCTAGAAACACATACTTCCAACAGATGGATTCCGCTATCATGAAATGAATGTAATTTCGATACCAGCCAATCATACACAGACACCTTGACACTTTGTCGTCAAATCTTTGACTTTTAAGTGCTTCTTTTGGTTGATCAAATGCATGATAATCACGAGGATTTTTCCGTCGAGTTTGAGCAGGTGTATGCAGTAGGACGTAATTGTAAAACAAGATAACGTCCCAGATTGGAAATTTCCGTCTCTTTCAATAATATAAGTTTTGTTTGGTTCAGAAGCTGATGGAAGTTATTTCAGCAACCGTTAATCGACGGCCATCCTCCAGAAAATGAGGAACAAAGTCCCTATTCTGCTCAGACACGCCAGTACTCGGGTGATGTCGATTTTGAACTGTTTCTCGTCTTCCCTAAAACTGCTTAGGCCAGAAATGAATCTGAGTCTTCTTAATTATATTGCTTCTAAACTGTCTTAAGTGTTTTCAACATCTCGGGCGGTTTTGCGCCTTTTCAGTTGTGAGAAACGGGATAATAAATTTTTGCGCAACGAGCTTGCTTTGACATCATGATACTCACTAAAGAGAGGTAGTGTAATGTACCTTACGGAGAGACTTTTCTTCAAGAATCTCTACCCACAATGCTCAGAAGCCCCCCCCCCCTTCTTTCATTTCACAGGAATTAAAAAAATATATTTTATGTTTGATCCACATTTGTAAAATTTTTTTATATCTTCATGATTTTGAAGTACTTATTGCTCCATCTACTATTTTTCGTTGATCGTCGGAACTAATTTTGTTACGGCAAGAGTGGCGGGCGACCAAGAAAAGGAAAAATTGGTAGTAGTAGTGAAGATTTATCTTTGACGCGTTTTGTCGTTGCGTTCCTCATTAAGAAGTTCTCTTCCAAAGAATCAGTACGAATAGAAATATTTCAGAGGTGCAGACAATACGAGAACCACTATAGATAATAAAATTGTTTATTTGTATCTCTTATATTGCTCATTTCGCTTAACAATGTTAAATTTGAATCTCATTACACACACAGCTTTTTACCTACAAATGTATGATATTATGTGCCCCGAATTTTTTCTACGAATGAAATAAATAAAGTTCTGACAAACTTTTTACATCTGCTACAGTACTTAAAAACAGCCTTTTAATCCTCTTCACTGCACGACCGACATTCTAAAGTATTCGAATTAAAAGACGAACTAAATGCATTTCCGTTTTAGCGACCAATAGCGCTCTAATAGACGCTTCTGCAACCATTGTTTGCAACATTACAACAGTTACGTCTCACGTAGAGCTTGCTAGAGCCACTTAACAAATGGGAATTCTTTGCATCTTTGCAAATTACCGTTGTACTTCCGCCCTCCTCACTCGAAACCCACTCGAGTCAAGAGGCTCTTAGCTCGCTGCAAATTTTAATTACTGTTGCGCACTTCGTGCAGCAGTGCTTTGCAGCGCTCCCGCCGGGGCTGAAATTTTATTTAATAAACATAAAAGCGCCCTTATCTTCGAATCTAAGTAAAATTGGAGTTTGAAAGTGAAGGGAAGTTGAATTAACGCAAATTAAATCGGAGAAACCGCGGGCCCGCCGCGTTTCCCACAGTGCAGGAGTGAATAGCAGCGGCGCCTTTTGGGAGCAGATTAATTCGAGGTAATCACGATTTAAGTGGTGAAGTTGCAAATACTTTTGTCTGATACGGCCAATTAGGGTTGGAACGCGCCGTTTTAACATTGTGTTAGGAGGCTGGGGAGGCGCGTTAGGTGTGCTGAATGATGCTCGAGCTGCTGAAGGATTTAAAAGTAGTAAAAAAGTAGTAGAAGCATTTATGGATTTTGGGGGTTTAAAATAAAGATAAATTGCGTATTATATACAACTAAAGCTAAAGGACAACAAAAAATTGTTTGGCTTAACGTAAATCCGTGTGCCGTTAAGATAAACATTAAAGTAAGGTCGTTGTACGACTATCAAGGCCAGTAGAATTTATTAAGGTGATTGAGTTACATCAGCAGTTAATTGATACTTATATTACAGTGGTGCAGAAATCTTTTTGATTTTTAATATGAAAATTGTTTATTTATTAATTTATAGGAAATTCAAAATTAAAAATTTGAATATGTTATTGTGAAGTATAATAACCATCTATCTACAATTCAAGCTTTCTATGGCTGTTGGTACCGCCTTTGTGGTATGGAATCAAAGAACTGACAACATCCTTCTTTTATATTTTTTAGAAGTGAAACATTGGTTGAAACATATGGTAATTATTATTATAAGCAGAATTGGGTAACAATAGTTTGATTTTTGTTACGTTTTTTGGGCCGTATTTGATCTGGTGTTATCCATCTGCAGCAACACCTGTCTTTGATTGACCGTATCAGGGTACCGTCCGCACATTATATCAAGCTGTTGACATTAACACTTGATTTCAGTGGCTTAAGCTATTCAAAAAAAATTCAAAATAAATCATGTTTTTGTAGTTCCATAACTTTAACCTTAAAACTCACTTTCGCAGTATGGTCTTTACATTATTAATCCGTTTGAATTACGAAGACAGATCCATTTTTGTCATTGGCGACAAATCAGCAAAAGAATAAAATATTCTGAGAATTGTGGGACAATTGTCTGCACACATTGATCATCGGGATGATCAATCCGGCAATAATTGTCTGGTGCTTAGACTAGATGGTTTCAAAAATTCTGCAACCCTTATTTAAAAACAAAAATAAAAATTCTTCGAAATAGAGGGTATTACTTTAGCGCCGATTTGTAAGTTTTCGGGTTTGATCAAAGTACCACTCGGACGGCTTTGAATCAAAGTACTCTTGGGATGCTTTTTCAACTTCATCAAATGATTCGAACCGGCGACCAAGCAAGAAGTACTCTAGTGGTCTTAAGATGCGGTAATCGGACGGGGTAGCATCTGGATTGTAGACTGGATTTCTCTTTAGTCTTCTTGACAGCGTTGGGTTTGGCAAGTCTTGCTGAAAGAAAGCGCAATTTAGACTAACCAATGGTCGGCTACTTGTCCTAGAAACGGTCCTACTGCTGGCAATAAAGTTCGACATTGATAGCATGGCCATTCGGCACAAGTTCAAAATGCACAACTCTTTCAAAGTTCTTGCTGGAACGATCTTGGCGCAAAACCGACGGCGGAGTTTGGCCTCGCGGAATCCATTTTTTCTGACGATTGTGATTGACCAATAAGACTTACTTTTGGGTACAAAATTTACTCCCCGAATCTGCGATTTAAAGAATTATTGAGTTTGTACTTCAGTGAGTTCATATGGGTCCTCTCGGGGTTTGCTGTGCATAAAATAAAACTGTAGAATCGAAGCACTTGTACCATCTGGAGGGTGGATAATTCCCATGTCTTCAACATTGCAGATTTTCTTTTCGGTATCTCTTGATGAAAGAATCCCCGCGTCCAGCAATAGTCCATCAAAATCTGGAGGTCAATTTTGTACAAAACCCTCTGAAATCCGAAGATACAGGTTCCTAAAGCACTATAAATTCAAATAATAATAAATCAAATTTTTTACAAGAATTGTAGAACTTCTGGAACAATCTGAGAGCTGGGAATGTTTGGACAGTTTTCAGAAACCTTTCCAATTTATTATTCGGATCGAGGTGAATACTGGTATTGCCGCTTATGAATTTTTTGAACCAATTTGGGGTCGTACTATTTGATATGGCATCTTGAGCTATAATTTTGCGGATTACTCTAGTGGTACCTTTATTTTTATCAATGCCGAAAGTGGCCAGAATTTCAACATTCTGATTAAGAATGTTGCTTACTCTTTGAAGTTCGAATTTTAAGTAATAAAAATCAGTACAACAGAAAATAATCTACAAACAATGCCCTTTACGGCGACGTATTGTTTGTTAAATAATTCAAGTATTTCAACAATTTATACAGAGTTATAACTAATTACCCAGAAAACGAAAAGACTCTTGCACTACTTTACTAATAATCATTATTTATTGCAAAGGTCAAAGTTTAAAAAAATTTCCAATAAAAGAAAATAAAAAATTAATTAAAAAAATGTTAATACTGTTTATACAACAGCTCTAGTAGATACAGACTTCTAACTTTAGGCAAGATTTTAATTATCATTGTTTCTATACCATGGTTTTATCTCTTGATTGTTATTAAAATAAGGTGTTAGAAAGTTTGCAAGTCAGATGAAAAAACTAATAGAATATGTTAAGGGGCTCAAAGTTGGTATTAAAAGTAAAAATAAAATTTACTGAAGACCTAATGCTATTTTTTCTTTATCCTCCTCTTTAGATTGCATTCTTTTCTTCTGTGAATCAATTAATTTTTGATAGTTCATTTAATGCTGTCAAGCTTTGTTATATGACGTTCGATAGTAATCGAAGAACGACCGAGAACAGCAACTAACGAAGTTCGTAAGCAGATCGTATCCAACAAAACTACTCTGAATCCATCGAATAAGTTGTTAGATAATCAATAAATATTACATCTTCCTTAAAATGAGTCGAAAATATAGTTCATCTAAAGAGAAAGACTTTTGGTTTACCCTTTGATAGATAAATTTAGTTTTTGTAAAAATTGGGAACAACAAAAGTTAAAAACATAAAGCTGAAAAAATAATAAAGTTATGTAATAAATATGTCTAACAATTTATAAATATTTTAAGATAGTTCCCATCGAATTGGTAGGGGTGTGGAAAGATTGTATTTGTGGTACGGTTTGTTATAAATAAAATGTAATACCATAATCGTAGTATCCAAAATATTGAAATACTGGACGATATTTGAATAACCACATTAATGAGCGCTATCGTTGCAGTATTAGTTAAAATATATTTATATCCTTTTTAATTAATCTGTTAGGTTGGCAATTAAAAAGTTTATATTGTTTCCTTCTAGATCTAATTTTTTTTTAATTACTACTTATTTAGGACTAAATCTATTCGAATTTGTTTTATATAAAAACGTGCTTCGTATAAGCGGATAACACAGCTATTTGAATAATATATTATTTAATAAGACTTCTATCTTCTGAAAAAAATTATTTATATTGAAACAGATAAAAAAATAAGTACTGATGGCAATACGAATTAAAAAGTGCAAGTGAAAGCTAAATTAGAACTAACTATGATAAAAATGCTATCCAACATTATCATTAAGAAGGATTAAAAAGTGAACAGGAGGATCGAAGAAGAATTTTTAGGCAGTTATGCCAGCTGTAATTAAACTGTTAAAAATAAGTGGAATGTCATACGCAATATGAGGGTATACATCCTTGGGAGTAACTAATTTTATTCACTGATGACCTTAAGACGATGCTTTTTTTTGAATTTAAATTAATTTATGTAAAATATGCTTGCACAGTACCAGGACTATCATTTTCATGTAGGTGTAGTAGGCAAGATATTAATGAAATATTTTAATTACCTTGAAAACTAGAAAAAATAAAATATTTTATTGCATCATTTGTAATGTATAATATGTAGCATGTATTATGCTAAGTTGAAAGAGTCAAAATTAAAAAATATAGTTACCAATATACAGTGTGCAACAAGAACTCTGTCTCTCTCTCTCTCTCCCTTTCTCTCCCCCCTCCTATCTCTTCTCTCTCCTCTATCACGTCTCTCTGTTTTATCTCTCTTTTATTTCTATTCTCTCTCTCTCTCTCTTTCCCTTTCTCTCCCTTCTTTTTTCTCCTCTCTTTTTCCCCTCTTTTCTCCCTCACTCTCCTTCTGTCTCCCTTTCTCTCTTTCATGTCGAATAAAGAAAAAGGATAGGAGACATACAAAATTTATTTTTACAGAGCATCGCTATAGAACTGTAAGTTTTATTTTAATGTGTTTATGTGAGATATTGACCAACGCGATGTTCTATGAGCAGTGTTGAGATATCGTGTGTCCAAGAAACATTTGTGGAGACGGTATAACGAATATTCCTCACATATTGTTTTTTATTTACAGACGCTTTTTTACATTAATTACAACAAGAGTTTATTATGGCCCCGAAAGTACTGAGGTCCCGGCCGGCAGTTAGGTTGTGTTCGTGGTGGCCCGAACAGCGTTTGCAGGACGCGTTGCAATCTTTTTTTAGTCAGTGACGCCGTAGCTCTTTTAAGAGCCGTGCCCGGCGTCCTTTGAGGAGTTTCTTCTGGGGTGTCGGTGGAAGTGGGGATATCGGTTCTGGTACCGGCGTTCTTCGGCGGTAGGCTCGCCACTGGTTCCGATAGTACTTTTTCGGAGGTGTCGATCGGACGCTGTTGGCGCTGGTCCTCCTGGGGGCCATAGGCCACGGTCACGTAGTTGTCGGAGGTGGCTCACGATTCGGCACGATTATATGCCTAGCGGCAAGCACTGTTCGATGAGGGCCAAGGCTTTTAAACAACGGCAAAGCCAATTCGAAGTAGTAACAGCGAACTCTCTTGGACTGACGTGAGACACGCTTTTATCCCGCAGGGATTGTGCGTAGGAAGTGGCTCCTCCTAGAAAAGATCGCGTGATTAGGCAGGCTTGCACCTCCAATTGCCGAATTTAGGGAATGCTTCTTGGCTTGGTATTACGCTAATTTGTCGGTTCCCGGAAAACTTTGCGTTCCGATATTAGGCTAATTCTTTTGATTCGTGGAAGTATTTTGCGTCAGCATTTAGAGTAAAGCTCTTGCTGTGTTATAACTGTGGCTTTATCCTATTAGAAGTAAATGTGTTCCAATTGAAGTGCGTTGAGATTCGACGAGAATCAGTCGAATCCTTTCCACATAGTGGAAGTGACTGTAACACAATGGCTTCAAAAGCGTAAATCATTTCACTAATAAAAGTTTTGTTATTAACACAATGCAACACAGGGATATGGGATTTTTTGGTAAAGAAAACAACTCCTTCATTTGGCACCTTTTACAAGATGTTTCCACGCATTTGCAGACGATTTTTCTAATTATGTTAAGAGAATTCTTATAGACTAGACATGTGAGGAAAATGGCATATTTGCACACGGATTGGCTCTGATAATCGCGGTTTTTATTCTGAAAATTAAATATTAAAAAAACTATGCTAGTTTTTTAAATATGCTCTCAATAAACATCCTAAAGAACAATCCTAGACAACAGTATCAATTCCATGTGGTGTGGCGGCCTTTTCGCCCTTGAACCGCTTTATATCGCGGCGCATGCTGGCGGCTGTGATGTCTGCTGCTACGTTTTGCCATCGCACACAAAACGGCATATGGGCTTTTGCTCAGCCGACAAGTCTGCATACGCCGTCGGCGGCACCTTTTGATATGAAAGGTGCTGTCGAATGAAAATTGCCCGCAAAGACCTACCGCCAAGCCAGGCGCGAAGCCCGGCAAAATTCACGCATCGCAGCTCGGCCAATTTGGTCGTGTCTCAACACCCCGCATACACTCGCCATCCGCAGCGCTACCAGTCCGGTCGTGTCTTCACCCCGCAAGAAACGTTCGCACCCCGCAGCGCGGCCAATTCGGTCGCGTCTTATCATCCCGCAGATACCAGATCCGCAACGCAGAGGTGGCCACCTTGGAATCGCCGACGAAGCCGAAGCCGAAGCCGATTCAGGTGAGCGATTTGCCAATATTCGTTGGTTGATATCGGTAGCCATCCGCTTACGCGACGGCCGTTTAAGGGACGATTTGGGCCTTCTCGGTTGACGTTCCAAACGGGCCGTACTACGTTTCCACACCGCACCACGAGAGCGGCTATTTACACGCCTGCCTCTCCACCATGCTTAAAGAAGCTTCCCAAAGAGCTCATTTGTGGAGCATTAAAGAAAAAATTGAACAACTAATCTCGTTCTTATATCTTTGATTGATTTGAGAAATGTTAGCGATTTTTTTTGAAAAATTTCTAATTCTACCATCTCCACTTCCTAAGTCATAAACGCGGCCTGTGTCCGATTCATTCTTCTTCCTATCTGTCAGAAAATGCTTGCTTCAATTGATTACTTGTTGCATCTCACTCCAAGAATTTAGCTCTCCCCCAACCGTACCTTATCTTTTGTCCTACTGTTTTCCTCTCTGAATCACATATTATTTAGGGTTACATACTGTAAAGTTTTTTGCGAAAATTTTTAAAATAATGTGTAAATCTATTCAAGTACTGTAGGTAAACGAATAAGTTAATATTAAATATATTTTTATTTTCTTTGCTTGCTGTTAGAAATAAATTGTATTTTAAATTTAGGAGCCAAATAGTCGTTTATGCAAACAATAAATATTTTGCTGAAAAAACGATAGTAGTTCCGACATTCCAATTTCTGAGTTTTATTTTATACTGTAAAGTAGGTTTTAAGATATCTACAGTTATTTGTCATTAAAAGATCCTGGCGTCATTAAAACCACCCGTTGAAATTAAAACGAGTTCACACATACGGATTGGAGTTGTTCGAGTGCGATAACGAAAAGCTGTTTCCGGAAATTTTAATTATAATGAAAACTCAAGGGATAAAACAAGTTTTTGTCTTTTTCAGTCGAACGGTTTAAACTTCCTCGTTATTACGAAAAAGAAAGAAACATAAATTACAGCAAAAAGTGAAAGAATAAGTATTTTCTTCGTTTTTATCAGAGGAATAAAGGCGATATAAGATTTCTAATTAAGGAAATAAACGTATTCAAAAATAAAATAAACACTTTTTACAAACAGAAACACTTTGGCAGCCAAACTTAAATTCGCGCAAGAAAAGGATGGCCAAAAGAAAGATACAAATATGAAATAACCATTTTTACAAAATTTATGTTAATCTATACTATTTGATACATTGTTATGTACTTCATTAGTCATATAATGATGAATAGGCTACATAATCACAGTTCTATAAAAGATAATCTTTACTCACGTACGTTCTAATTTCTAAGTCACTTTTGAACACTTAAAAGACATGAAGGCGATACAAGGGGATGCTTCCCACCAGCAGAATAACTCTTATGACATGGGTTTTCTCAGATTATGTGAAATGTTTATAGTTTTGGTGTTAGTGAAAAATGTTGAAAGATATTTGGTTTATAGGTTTAATTTATTATTTTACAATGTTAAGCACTATTTACCTCTATAGTGGTCTGGTAGCTTATTTCTAAAGCACTAATGATAATTATATATTTTATTACGTAAATTGTATCTAACTTGTCACTACTTAGAACTCTCTCTGGTTATATACCCACAGTTTTACTATTGGGGATGCCCGAGATTTTGTTAGGAAAGCTTATTTTTAGGTGTTACACTTCCCCCTCTTTAAAGTCGTTTTATTCCAGAACTACGACTTGATTACATGTAAAAGGAAGCGCGCAGAAATTGCCATGCTACTCTGTAGTTATATATGTCAACTGTCCCTTTTTCTGGGTTTTCCACAGAATCTTTTTTCTTTTTAAAAGAACCATTTGCTGACACACACCGCTCTCACTTTTCGCTTTCAGGATTTCTGCGTCTTAATCCCTAAGTATTCTTCTGATGCCTCATCATGCAGGTGGTGTAAGACTCTTGTATTTTCTATGGCAATCTCGTAGACATTTCCTTTTAGTCACAATTGATAGCCTTGCCAGTGTATCACTGATTCATCTACTTCTATTTCTTTTTCAATCTTTTTAAATACTCTTTTGTGTTTTCCTCCAATTTCTTTCTAAAACCTCCAAAGTGTTCATCTGAATTAATCTCTTTCTCAAATTTCTAGAAATTTTTCCCCACTTGCCTTTAACTACTCTTCAACACTTCCAGAATTTAGGCTTATTCTTATTTTATAATAATCTATTCAGTTTTTCTGAATGCAGTGAATCTCACTACTGACAACTTTCTTCTGTTAATCTATTTTCTGTCACTTTTAGGTCACCACGGAATTCGTTTTTAGTCGCAACTAACAATTTAATTGTTCCCGTATGCTTTAACACCTACTCACTTACATTTAGAAGTCTTATGGACCACCACATCAGGCCGATTACTGCAATGTTTTTCGCGACGTACTTAGAACTCTCTTAAAATCTACGCACTGCTTTACCGTCACAGCTGGTTGCATCTTTACCAGTCAGGTTCCAGAGGTCGCCCGTTACAGAATGATAAACTGTGATATAAAAGTCACACTTTTTTTCATAAGCTCTCCCCACCAATTACTTGCCTATTTTGTCGGTTAATTTATAGTAAAGTTCGATTATAATTATACTTAGCATAATTGTGCACAGAAAATTTTTAAATAAAAAACATTTAACTTTACTTATAATAATCAGGGGTGATTAAACAAATATTTGCTAAGAGAGTATATTTATGATATTTACTGTTATATTTTAGGGATGGCCGAATACTATTTACGAATAATCGAGTATTTTGAATATTAAGCTTAAAGCTTGAATATAACGCCAACATGAATATCGTGCTGCTCTTTTTAGGTATTTTGTAGCAGCTCTACCCATTTTAGTTTTTAAAATACCACACGGTTCTTTGAATCTTCGAGGTGTTCAAATAATATTCTCTACTATTTTTGAATTTTGTGTTTCGTCATTGTTTGGTGATTTAAATTTTCACTCTACCGACACGGATTTTTATTTTAACTATTACTAAAGTCTGAAATTAACTATAGCCAGCCCTCAAACAAAAGTAAAATCAGGACTAACTAACTTTTCTATGGATTTTTGAAGCTACAAAAATATAAACTGTAAAACAAAATTGGAATATTAGTTACGTAAAATTATGTTGGTCTGAAATAGGTTTTGAATAATTAAATATAAAAATTAGGAGGCGGAAACTGAGGCCCAGTTACCTAAATTAATCTAAATGTCTCTATAAGTTCACATCATCATGGCGCCATTAAGGCTGTTAATAATTTTTTGACACCAATCTTCATAATTAGCTTAACGGGCAGTTGCAATTTTTTAAAATCATAATTTCCTAAAGGTATGTTTGCTTAACTTGTTAAAATTTATATTTGGTTTTATTAACGTTTTTAGACGTTTATTTTTTTTAATATCTGGATCGATTTTTTTGAAACCTAATAATTTTGGAAAACTTAAACTTTTCCCCTATTTTGTCACAATCTAATGCGCTTCGTTGAGGATCGAACCCAAAAGTATCGGTTAAAAGCAGCGCTTTAATTATCGACACTACCCTATAGACATTATTATGTACATAATTCTATATACAGGGTGATTATGATATGTGGCGGAAAGTATTTGCTTATAACTTCTCACGTTGGTCATCGACGTTCAAAGCTCAAAAAATGTTTTATTTAGCATAACCTGAAGTTTAATTTAATAAATTTTTAAAATGCGAACGTTAACTAGCAACAAGATGGCTCAGCCTACTTTTAAAATCCTTATTTACTGCCTGGAGGGTGTCCTTTTCAATTGCCGAAACTTTGTTTTTGATGGCTATTTTGAGAACTTTGAGTGTCTTTGGAGTATGGTGGCAAATTAATTTTATTACAAGCAAAATTATCAAAGTTTCGTCTTATAACACGTGTTCCAAAATTATCCAAAAGTGTAAAAAATTTCCAGACTGCGACGAGTCTTACAGAAACTAGTAACCGTTGAGCATCTTGGCTCTCTTTGCTTCCCACAGAAACTTTTCTTCAAGCATTTGAGAGTTTACGTTGCGGTCAAAGAAACCTAGTTCGAGAATCTTTTTTCCCGAAATTGTACACCAAACGCCCACTTTTACTGAATGGACAAGCTTTACAAGTGCAAGATGAGGATTTTCAATGCCCCAGTAGTGCAGATTTTGCTTGTTAACAAAACCTTGCAAATAAAAATGAGACTCATCACTAAATCAAATTTTCGAAGCATAGGTCGAACCTTCTTCCACTTTTTTAATCACAAATTGGCCAAATTGGAATCTTCTTTCGATATCGTGCTGCTTCAGCGGTTGATGGACTTGAATGGCAATATTTTCAAATGTCTTGTCAGGATAGTTTGAACGCTCTCATAGATGATCGTCGCTTGCGGAATCGACAACTCTGGCTGATCTTGGGAAAGATCTCCAAACTTTTCGTTATTTTGTAACGTAGAGTTTGAGGGGCTGGCATCTCAGACGGCGTCAGTTGTTTCAGATCTCCGAATTGGTCTAAAAGTAGCGAGAAATTTTTTTTACAGACTGTTGTACATTAGTAGTCCAAAATTTCCTTTGCTTTTACTTTTACCTTTGCTTAAGTGACACTCCTTAAAAGCCCGTCGGACCATGCCACAACTTCTTCTAAATTTATAAATTTTCTGTACAATAATTTCAGCCTTTCTTCGAAGGTTAAGGATTCCATGTTTACAATTAGATTGTCACGTGGTCAATGGTATATTGTTAAGAATCTTTGAATTATTAGTCTGTGTAAAATACGGTTTGAAACATAGCAGAGTGCATTTCTGATTTCTTGTAATATATTTGACCAGGTTGCTGAATCTATTTGGAATTTGTCGGTTTTGTACATCCCTGCAGCTGTATACTGTACGTCTATTTGTAAATGAGGATTTTATTCCTTAAAAATAGGTGAAGATTTCTTCGTAGCCGCCAGTATAATTGTGGGAGCTTTAGATTAAGTTTTGGTCTTTAAATGTATTTGTGAGGTAAGTCTTGTATCTAGCTGCAGATCAAAATATTTAACTTTGGTCGTTATAGGGATTGATGTGTTGTCAAGGGTAACTCGGGGATTATGTGTTTTGTGGTGAAGGTGAGTTGAGTTAATTTATTTTTGATTTTCCATTTTGCTAACCAGTGTTCAACGAGGTAAAGATGGTGCTGAAGATGTTATTATAGGATTCTTATTGACTGGTAAGAGGACAGCACAGTCTGCGGATGTGGAGATTCTAATGTTTTCCGTTACTGTTGAAAATTTACTGTGGAGTAGAAGGTTCAGGACAGATGTTTATCGTGCCAGACCTTACCAAAGACATGTTTCACGTCCAGGAATAATGGATATGCATAGTCTCATTTCACTAAGGCTTATTGTAGCTTGGTTAACAATTCTATGAGTATGTAATACGATTTAGTGACGTTCGTGGAAGCCAAATTACTGATTTTGGAAAAGGCTTCGTTTGGTCTATGTCTACTGCGAGCTTTTTAATAATAGTTTTTCGAGTACTCTTGACATAATTGGGGATAAATGTAAACAAGTTTTCACTACAATGGATAACATACTAGTGTTAATGTATCTTTATAGATTATTGTCAGAAGCATAAATTAAGTCATGTCCAGGTGTTTGTGTTGCTTAGCTAGCCTGGTTCCTTAATAGACTTTTTTTTGGAAAAATAGCTTTTATAAGTAAGCACATTTGGCAAAACATGACTAGAAAAGATTTAATTGTTTTATCATCGTTATTTGTATCTAGCTTAAATGGCGTGAAAACTTCTGAAAAATTTTTGGCGAATAAACTTTCTTCGCTTCTGACTAGATTCAATTATTATCTGGTTTTCGAACATATGCACAGTGGGCCAGAATCCGCAAATGTAGACAAAAATCATTTTTTTCAAATTGCGCGTACGGTTTCTATATTTTCTGAATAGTTAAAAAAGAAGGTCACTGTATCTTTTCCTGGAATATCAAGCTCATTAGGTGAAGTCCCTACCTGCTAGAGGATCGCAAACACGGCCCTTCCGCCTAGCAGCGATCGGCCGGGTTTGCAGCTCATTTCGTCACTAACTTTTGAAGAGAGGCTGTGAATTGAAAACGTGTTAATTGTTTCTAGAAGCTTATTTGAGGTATGTACCTTATTTTAATATATGTTATGAAAAAGAATTTACAAGTCAATCTAGTTTTCTGTAGAGAAACAGAAAAGTCTTACTTAGTCATGCATTGAAAAAATATTTAAAAAATACCTTAAGCCTTCCTTTATAAAATACTAAAAAAAACTGTAACCGCTTTACAACCGCCTTTTCGATTTTTATATATTTCTTTAAAATGCGACACTCATTCATGGTTAAAATCGGCAGACCGCAAGCGGAGCGCACAAGGGCTCGGTTGCCGCATGCAGAATCAATTGTTAAATAATGCATGCTTATTAATTTTTACAATACTGTTAAGAACTTATGGTTATTATTTGTTATGAATTGTTTACCAAATATGTGTTTATTGTTTATTTGGGAAGTTTTTACTCATGATTATAATTTGTAACAGAATGATTTATTAGTTCAGGTAATTAACTGCTTATTTTGTTTTAGTTATCATTCAAATTGCAACTATAAGTACACTGTTGACAAGTAAACAGTTTTTCGAAATGTTATACGTGAGGAAGGGGGTAGGGCGTTCTGTTCGAACGAAAAGTCTTTATAACCACCTGATCAAACACTTCGGGATACAAAATGATGTAAATATGATGGCACGACTGAAGATGTTTAATTACAAATTCTGCCATGCAGTTTATTCAAAGATTGATAAGTGCAACCAAAAAATTCAACGCTTTTTGGAACAAAATGAAAGTTGCCTCAAGCAGCCCTTTAATTTTAAGGTCGAAGGCAAAAAGACTGAAGAAAGTAGTGATCATGAACAACCAAGTACATCATCGGGTAGTGGCGGCGCACGTACACGTGGTCGCCCTGAAGTAGGCTTCTCTGAGGGTAGTTCGAGGACCAAGAGGAGAAGAGCTAATAAGCTTTTGGGCAAGTTCGCACTTGAGGAAATTACCTTAGCCGCTAAGAAAGGTCTGAAACAAGAGGGAAAGGGTCAAGCTTCAAAGTTGATTTTGGAGGCGGTTTTTACTACCCCTACTAGAGCTTCCAGAATACAACAAGTTTGCCGCTCAAGCCAGAAAGTACAAAGTGTTGTGCCGCTTACACCTGACCATGCTTTGTTTATGATGGTGGAGGCGAAAGACAGCAAACAGTCTTATTTAATTCATAGACTGGCAGCAAAAAGCCATTCGCAGATATTTATCCCTCTTATCACAAGATTGGGGCAGCCAAATCGCGTTGCTATCCAAGGAAGGAAGCCCAAATGATCACTGAAACTTCAGCGGAAATTTGCCTGCAGGATCTTCTTGATCACACTACACACCAAATACTAGAATTGCAAGAGCCAGTTATACAAAATCTAACACACGATGAATTCAGCAATCTAATTTTATGTATAAAATAGGGGTTGTGATTGAAGTACGGGCCATTCCAAATATAAACAAGCATTTTTGGAATTTGGACTTGGTGATAGTGATATGTTCTTAACGTCGCTAGTTCCGTCACAGTTATATGCTGAAAATCCGGGTAGAGATAAAATAATAATTTGACAAAATCCAAGACCGTCTTCTACTAGATTTTGTAGACCGATAAGGTTCCAGTTTAAGAAGGACACGACGGAATTAACAATGCAAGAATCGACTTTCGTGGAAGAGCAAATCAACAATCTTATTTCAACAAAATATAATACAGATCAGAATCAGAACTTGTCGGTACAACATATTTGCATGATGACAATTGTTTAGTACGAAGTAGTACGATGAAAGAGCTAGATTCCATTTTTGTAATTATAATTTGGGGCAATGCCATGAAGTATAAAGAAATACAATAAATTTGAGGTTTTATTAGAGTCCGCAGACTAATACATAGGTTTGTCAGTTGGGACATTTCCGTGGTTGTTTAGTTATGGCCCCTAGGAAGTTTCTTTTCTTTATTGTGATGAGCCCCATTCTGTGTGCTTCGCATTTTAATCTCCTCTCACCGTAAATTTAGTATCTAAGGATTCAAAAAGGGTTTTAACTCGGCAGAGGATTCAGAATATTTTGAAAGACTGTATATTGTAGATAGAGTGAAGAACCAAGGGAAAGCGGTAATTTAGGTTTTTGCCTCTTAAACATTGTTTTCTAGTAGTGAGATAGGAGTTATTGATCATAACTGCACCACTGAATGCTATATGGTATTTTGTTGTAAATATCTATTTTTGGTTGCTTTCTGTAAGTTGTTATATAATTGATATCCTTTCTAATTCGTAGAGTGATTTTTGCCGCACAAGGAGTAACTTAGGGGTTTTTCAGGAAGACCTAACGGGTCTATCTCCTTATTAAATAAATACATAAGTCTTCGTATAGTAGGTTTTATATGTCCGCAGAATTGACATCTAGTGCATTGCACAATGTTTTTCACTCGCAGTGCTTCTGCATTGACTTTTAGTATATACAATTGTATTTTAAATACGTCTTTGTAGGATTCTTTTTCTGTGTTTGATATTAATTGTGCTGTACACTAGTTGGTTGTGTTCTTTACTCCTTTTTTTATTTTTTCAGTAAGTATGAGTGGTGGAGATTTTTGGCTACTATCTTATACGTCCTGTTATCCTTCAGTTGATATGTTGATATGTTTCTATTATTAAAGTATTTATTTTAATAGTCCCATTGGACAGGACTTTACGGTATTAATGAGCTTCTGGAGCAACAACCGCGATATCATTAACTGTTTCTTTGTAGTTGGTTACCTCGTATAATATATATTGCCGGTGGTTTCGATGGTTTGTTTGCGCCCGTTCTGTTGGAGGTCTATTGTGAGTGTGTGTCTAGACAGTTCTACGTGCCTATGTTAGATCTTTAGATGGAATTTGTATTGTTTTAATCAGATCATTGTATTAGTTGTAGCATATCAGTATGGTGTAATTGATAGATGTTATAGTTTGATTGCAATTTATTAAGGTGCGATAATGAACGAAGCAGTGTTCCAACATACTTTTAAGTTTGTTAAATGTTTACTTTTAAATTTGTAAATAGAAATGTATTAACATTGAACAGATACTTGATTTTATCGCGCGCGAGGCGATTTGTTTAAGGTGTGTACTAACTAACCTTTATTTAACTAACCTTAAAGCACTAAAGCAGATTTCTAGTCCAGAGTATGTTCCTGTCGGTTTATTTTTTTAAAATTTTTTTACTTGTCTTACCCTAAAGGCTAATTTATATGAAATTTATTGCTTGTTATACAATATATTTATTTTTAAGGATAATTAGTTTCTTATGTGATTTAATGATTATGGAGCGCTTCAATAAAAACATTAAGGTGTTATCAAATTTTAAATTAGTTTGCAGTAGCTTTTGAAATTCTCTCAATATGAACTTTTCACATTTTTGGCGATTTTTATTTCAAGTTGTCACAAAGGTTTAATGACCAATAAATATGTTAGTAGCAGTGAGAGCTACTTCAATACCCGGTACAAGTCTGATTGTTATCGGCAAAATCTATATGTAGGATCTAGTGTGTACGATTCTTTCACGGCAGTTTAAATGTGGTATTGTAAGAACGAAAAGTTTCTGAAACAACACATTTGGTTCCGCGTTCCTTTTCCTTTGACCGAGATTTCTTTTTAAAGAGGAATATTTTAAGTTAAGAACTAGGTGCATGGAGAAGAGAAATCAGGCGTATGAAATGAGTGCGAAGTAATTTAAAGCTTCAATTCTATCAATTGAATGGGCCGTTACGTTGTTACAGTGAAACAGCAATGTTTATTGAACAGTCCGGGACGACTTTCCTGAACTGTTTAAAAGCGCCGTATAATATTATTTAGTTGAGGTTTTCTTTTTGTAAAGACAATAAACCAGCAAAATTTCTTTGGCGTTTTAATATACTTATACCAGCACGTTTACAACTCGTCAATTGGACTTTGGCTTCTTCGAAACCGATTCACAGCGCCAAATCTCCTACTTTGACTGTATTTTAGTTTAAGATCGTATCAATAGTCGTAAAATAGCCCGTAAAATTTGTTGAATGTCTCTTAAATGCTTTCAAACAATTCCTTAAAGTTCGAAAGCGATCTATTTGTTTGTAAGATTTTTTCAATTTCTCGATTTTTGCACGCTTTTATTGAACCAAAACTATATTACGGAATTTTTGCCTAAAATCTCTGATGATTGCCATTTTTAGATATCCCTTTGTGATTTAAAACTCGTATGTAATTTAGGTAATCACTCGAATTTAATTTTTATGCCTAATTTAAAAAACGCAAAGTTGTTTGACCTGCTTTTCATAGGCGGATGAACAGTAAATTCTTATGAAAGAGTTGCCAACGCCGACAAAAATATATGGAGAAAGATAGCCTAGCTATGATCACTATACATGATCTTTGTATCATTTAAATGTAATATTAATTACAACAATAGTTTTTATGATCATATCTAGTATCTGTAGATTTATAATAAGCAAAGTAATAACACTAGTATACAGCAAATTCAAAAATATACATTCAACACAAAAGCAACTTAAAAACTTCTTTTTCTACATCTCAAGGATTAGGCTGATTAGCCTGTTTCAGGATTTATCAATGTCTCGGCCTCCTATTTATTTTCTCTTTCGTTTGTTAACGCTAGTCATTCTTGTGGTATTCTCAGTAAATGTTTACTTTAAATTTTACTTTATTGCCTACTTTAGACTAAGTTGAAGTTGCCCGTTCTACAGCGGGCCCAGTACTTTAGCACTTAAAAGAGCCTTGGAACTTAAAAACTTAATATCTTTTACAAGACAATGTACACAATGTAACATTACTCAAAATTAAAATCTGTATAGGAAGTTCAGAGGTTCAGAGGTTCAGATCCATTTAGTTTTTGTATATGAGCACAAGAGTAAGATTCTAGCCATTCACATATTTTTATTGCACTAAAATACCACTTTTTGGATTAAATTCACCTGTAAATCACTTAATGTGTCCTCATTCTTCACAGGGTAAGGAGCATTGTATTATTTTAATATTAAAGTTTGCCGCTTTACTTGATAGCTGAGTGACTCTTTGACTTAAAGGGCAGATCTTATCCGATTACTGTTATTAAGAGAAATAAATGTGTTTTTCTTCAAAAGTTTAACAACTACAAAAGCGTGTTAAGTTTAGAGCGGGTTATTCTAAATACAAAATGGTGGTCTACAATGATTATCTCTATTATTGGTATTAACTTTTTAATTAACAATTTTTCCAGGTTTTGTAATTGTCACATGCGCGAGCTTGCATTGTATTGGAAAATATTATAACCTCAGGACATTATACATTATAGTTTACGTTAAAACCGACAATTCTTCATCTAATTTGTCTATCATTAAATCATAATTTTTAAATTCAGATGGGTATCTAATCATATTTTTAACTTCTTTTACAGTAAATAGTTTAACATATGGAGTAAGCTGATGAGGTGTTTCCTAGAAGTTTTGTATTACTAATTTTTCACCCACAGCAGTTTCTGATGGGGTCGATGAAAAACTTTTTCTAGAGGTTGTGCAAAAAATTCTAAAGTATATGCGCATATATAAATATTTTTTAGCACAGGAATTGGCCAATTTTGATATTTTATGTTTTTAATCACGTTTCATGTTGCTGCGTGTCTTCTGTTGCACTTATATCTGCAATATATTCATTAATGCTCTCATTTTAAATATCTTCATCAATTCTGGTAGCTCCGTTGATGTTTGATTATAGCACGCCTGCGCAAAGAGTATCTTGAGTTTTGTCAGATCCTTCTAAGCTGTTTTTTGTAATTTTCTTTTTGACTGACAACGGACAATGTTCTTACCTTCTTTATCTTCTTATTTTTTTTCCCTAAAAGTATTGCATAACTGTACGTATAGGTATATTAAAGGAAAATTTGTATATTTTCTTTATCTTCTTATAACTCGTTTTTAACGACTTTGTCCAGTTTAGACCAGGACGTGTTTACAGGAGGAGAGAATTTTTATTTTCTGCTGACGCCTAAGGGTTTAAATTTAAATTTGTACTCCATTGCACTTTATTCAACAAAGAGTCATCAAAAGATGAGTTACTCCGAAATTTTTGATTTGTTGTTGGGTTGTACCTGTATTTAGCGTGTTATCTTTCTTATGTATAATATAGTAAGCTTTAACTTCCCAAATTTTGAGAGTATAGCGACGTTTATTGGATTAATTTTTTATCAAAAGAGTGTACAAATCCAACTCTTGTATTATTTTTTATTAAGGTATTTTGGAGTTTAGAAATTACGTGGGAATGTTTTCGTTTTTTTATAACAATTTTGCTTTTTTAGTATCTTTTCTATTTTTTTGGAATTGCAATCAGTTATCGCTATATCTGCCGCTATACTCGCCTTTTTGTTTTATTAGGAATTATAGTTATTTATCATTATTAAAATTGTATATTATAGCATTTTTATTTACTTTGGTTGCGTTATATATTTTATTGTCTTATATTATTTATTTGATATATTTTATTTAAACCTTGTGAAATATGGATAGTTACATTGTCCGTTTTTTAATTGTATCTGATTTTTTGTTGTAAAATTCATTTTTATGCTTTTATGCTTATTTTAGATAATTAAAGATGATAGTTATTAAAGAGTAAATTAGCAGAATACGATGTACAAATAGTTAAAAACACAAAAAGCTACTATTGTGCAAACTTTATTAATTGTGTAATTAGTAGTATCAATAGGAAAATAATTATTTGAATTTCAGGCTAATATTTGTGTCAGAAAGCTCGATAAAACTTAACATCCTCATTTTAAGCTGTAGGCGACTTGTATGAAGCTTCAGATCTGTTGGCGACTTTTAGTATTGTTGTTTCTGTTTCAATTATACTTTGGCGGCTATTTTTCATTTTTTTTTGCAGAAATGGACGTTGGAAGGGTTGCAGAATTTTTATAGGTTTTCTGATAGGTTCCGATATACTTATGACACACCTGAAAAGAAAGTATCCTCTCTAAAGTGAGCAGTAATGCTGCTAGAAGTTATTTCACATTTGTGTTAAATGCTACTAGTATGTGTCTCAAATGAAAAGTCAACTTGTCCAGTGTTGAGGAAATGCTTTACCAGCCTCTAATAAAATGCAGCGACAACCTTTGAAAATAAAAATAATCGTGTTTTTTATGCTAGAAGTTTGGTGCACTATGAATGTCTGCCTGGAGGATAAGAGATAAACCAAGACTTTCAAATTGACGTGCTGAAACGTTTTTGTCAAGCAATAACGGCGGCGCCGTTCTGATTTATGGGTGCATGGGCAGTGATTATTATTGCACAACAACACAAGACTCTGTATTGTTGTATCAATCCAAGAATATCCGACCAAACATCATATCCCTACTTTAATGCAATCTCTATATTTACTCGATCTGTCGACGTGTGATTTTTTTGTTTTCTTGCTAAAAGGGCAGCGTTATGAAGGTGTTGCAGCAATATAAACGACTCTGACAGATATCCTGAAAAGCTTCTCAAATGAAACTTTCTCTGCTTGTTTTCATGGCTTTCATAAACGGTGTTAGCTGCGTATAGATAGCTGAAGAAACTGTGACAAGACTTTTTAAGTTGAATAAATCATTTTTTACTAGTCCACTTCTGAAATTTTCTAACAAAGCTTGTATATGTATCTATTTATAGCACATTACGGTAAAATAAATCATTGGCGCGTAGAATAAGCTCTGCATGAAAATGTGGTTGATAAAGCAGCTGCAATCAGGATTTTTCAAAAAATGCTTTTATCTTTTTTGATTTGTGATGGTGATGCTAAGCTAGTCCAAAGTGTAAAGTTATACTCTCTGTAGCATAATTGCAAAGTGGCTCGTCCTTTAGAGCAGCTTTTCCAAATAATAACAGATTAGAATTTTTGATTAGTCTCAAAAATTTACGCCTGGATTTTTAATTAGTTCACAAAAGCCACTCGTTAATCCTAACTTTAAATTTGTCACATTTTTAACGTTAAGTTGCAGAAATTTTTCTATTGCTGATTTGGACTAGACAATCTCAAAAATTTCGGTTTTGTTGTTGTATTACTTTTTACACACATCTATCAAATTTTATTTTTTATTTTTAAACGTACAAGTTGAAGAGGAGGAATTAATCGTTTGTAACTAATTTTTAATTAGATTTAATTTAATTTATGCATGAAGTACAGAAAATAAAATTTTATGCTTATACTTGTACGTCTTATGCATTATTATATTAATCAGGTATTAATTTGAAGATTATCGGCAGCGGCGTAATTAAAATTAATGAATCTTTTACGGAGTTGAACTTAATAAGAAAATGGACAGGAAACAAATTATATTAATTACTACATTTTTGATGCTAGAAAATGTTAATTAGGGGAAGCGGTTGTCTAATATTAATGTTGTTTATCATAATCGTTGAAAATTTTGGGGTACTACGTATAAATTTAACGATTTTAATCTAATAGTTTAATAATAAAACGGAAAAGCAGTAATTAGAAATTTCTAGTCTTTGACTTAAGAGCACTGCGTTGCTCAATAATGAAAACTCCTGGTTACAGTTATAGAATTATGCTTACATCTGTACTTAAGTGAAAACACGGTTTCGATTGCTTTTTATGAAAGTGCTTTCATTACCCTAATTGGGCGTATCCGATAATTATACAGTAGAGAATTATGTATTAATTCTCCACTACAGTGAAACTGTTATTCATACACGATATACTGTTGGACAAGGAAATTATAGTGGAGTTAGAAGGCCCCCTCTTGGTTGGTGTTTTAGATATTTGAGGTGCCTATTAATGATTGTTTAAATTGCTTAGAGAGTTTAAGTACCCGAACAAGTTTTTCCGATAAAGAGCGCTTTAGCTTGAAGGCCGAAGCTGTTCTAATGACCCACTTTGTAGTTCTCCGTTGGGCATCAGGCCGGGCGAGCAACAGTTGAGGATGAAACTTATACAATTGCTAGCGCCTGAATACAAGGCAATCATTCTTTGTCTTTAGATTACTCCCTTAGTTGCGCAATTTTACTTACTTAAGCCGAAACGACACCTGTGCATGTCTTAATTTGGTTTTTATGCCAATGAAGGCGAAAGCGTCGCTAAGCAAAGCTCCCAAGGATATTTTCGCAAGGCATGTCATTCGCGCCATTCATCACTCAAAGCAGTTAATTAAAGGAGTTGGATGTTAGATTAAGCTGTTGCAGATTATTTCGAACTTGACATTTCAGAAGTGTCGGCAGCGAGCTGCAAATTATGCAATGTGGGGTAATTAAGGTAAAGGTTATGCTAGACATATATAATAAATGTGAATTGAGGATGTTTGGCAAGAGGTAAATGTGTCAAGATTTTATTGTTCTGTGCATAATCTGGCAAATAATTGCCTAGAATGGTTAAATGTATTTAGAAACAACAACATTAAGTGCAACAATTGTTTATGTACCTAGATAGCAATACTGTACAATAATTGATGTACACAGCATAGACGACTTTGAAGTATGTTGTCCCCTAAAAGCATCCTGGTTATTTTATAAAGAAAATGTTTCTTATATTTGAGGAATAGACATTTAGAAATTTTAGTATCATTCCGATTTAAAGCTTTCGGTAAAATAAAAGCGAGCGAACCCCATCAAGTTAATTTAATTAAATAATTGCCGACGAAAGTTTTAAAGAAGATATAAAGCAGGAAGCGCCGTGAGGTAAACAGAAAGGGGTGCGGATTATGAGCATTGCAGGTAGAGATGTTCGAAGGATATTTTCTTTGTAGGGTTCTTCGTGCTACCATTTATTTAGTTGATATTACAATGTAAGAATTATAAAGCTTATCGTAACAGAAGGCGTTAGTCCATTCAAAATTTTGAAAAGAATTAAAATACAATTTGGGAACAAAACCTTTAAGAGGACTTACGTATACGCTAGCATAATCCATTCTTGGGAGGGCTAAAAGCAGGGTTACCAATGTCACCCAATGACTATAGGGAGTACTAACATTGTTCACCGTTTTCTTTAGAAGGGCTTTACGACAACGCCCGGTCTTGTACAACTGCCCAAACTTGACAGAAACTTGAGGATTAGAATACCACCCTTTACACTTATTTGTTTAAGCCATGGACGGTTAGAGATGTGTCGATGATGATGTTGGCAATGTGCTTGTACATAATTTGGTGGTGTTACTTTATTTTACAATAAAAATTTGCTTCAAAGTCGGAAGACTACGTAGAAAGATAATGTTGTATGTTTGTAATTCTGTGAGGTTTCATTGAATTAAAAAATTCTTATTTATAATTGATTCGACCATGTAAAAAATTTGTTGCATAAGTTTGGTACCTTGATAACATGCATCAGGGATTGCTCAATCAGATTGTGCAACAACTCAATAGAATCTTTATTATGTAAATGTTGCAAATCGTACAATTGCAGGGCTACGAAGTGACTTTTTAAGGTTGTACAAGGTGCCAGCCAGATGAGTATCTCAAATGGCGTTCGAATAAAAACATGTTTCACTAGATCCGTATAGTTAAATAGCTCAATCTAAAAAAATCAAACATTTTATTTAAAGTGTAAATAGTAAATAATAAAACTACAATATTTCTCCAGCTTCTCTAAAATTCAGCCTTCACCGAGGGAGATTATGACTGGAGAGGCAGGCGTGTAAATAGCCGCTCTCGTGGATGCGGTGTTGGATACGATACCGATGCGGCTCGTAAGGACCAAAAATGGAGAGGCAGGCGTGTAAATAGCCGCTCTCGTGGTGCGGTGTGAAAACGTAGTACGGCCCGTAGTGGAAGGTCAGCCGATAAGGCCAAATCGTCCCTTAAACGGCCGTCGCGTTAGCGGATGGGGGCGGCTACCGATATCAACCAAAGAATTGCCAAATCGCTCACCTGAATCGGCTTCGGCTTCGGCTTCGTCGGCGATTCCAAGGTAGCCACCTCTGCATTGCGGATCTGGTATCTTCGAGATGTTGAGACACGACCAAATTGGCCGAGCTGCGATGCGTGAATATTTATGTATGCGGGGATGCGAATATGAATTTGATGTATGCGGGTTAAGACACGACCTTAATGGCCGAGCTGCGGGGCATGAATATGAATGTATGCGGATATGCGAATATGAATTTATGCGGACTAAGACACGACCTAACTGGCCGAGCTGCGGGGCATGAATATAAATGTATGCGGATATGCGAATATGAATTTATGCGGACTAAGACACGACCTTAGTGGCCGAGCTGCGGGGCATGAATGCGAATGTATGCGGGGTAAGACACGACCTAACTGGCCGAGCTGCGGGGCATGAATCTGAATGTATGCGGGGTAAGACACGACCTTAGTGGCCGAGCCGCGGGGCATGAATATGAATGTATGCGGGGTAAGACACGACCTTAGTGGCCGAGCCGCGGGGCGTGAATATGCTTGTATGCGGGGATGCGAATATGAATTTGATGTATGCGGGTTAAGACACGACCTTAGTGGCCGAGCCGCGGGGCATGAATTATGAATGTGAATGAATGCGGGTTTAAGACACGACCTTAGTGGCCGAGCTGCGGGGCACGAATGAATGCGGGGTAAGACACGACCTTAGTGGCCGAGCTGCGGGGCATGAATGCGAATGTATGCGGGGTAAGACACGACCTAACTGGCCGAGCTGCGGGGCATGAATCTGAATGTATGCGGGGTAAGACACGACCTTAGTGGCCGAGCCGCGGGGCATGAATATGCTTGTATGCGGGGATGCGAATATGAATTTGATGTATGCGGGTTAAGACACGACCTTAGTGGCCGAGCCGCGGGGCATGAATTATGAATGTGAATGAATGCGGGTTTAAGACACGACCTTAGTGGCCGAGCTGCGGGGCACGAATGAATGCGGGGTAAGACCCGACCTCAGTGGCCGAGCCGCGGGGCATGAATACTTGCGGGGCAAAGCCCACGTCGTTCTTGTGTGCGACGGCAAAACGTAGCCGATATCAAAAGGTCCGCATGCCGCCGCGATATAAAGCGGTTCAAGGGCGAAAAGGCCGCCACACCAATGACCATCATTATTTAAGACACTGAAAACGATTGGAAGCCTGACTATATATTATGTAACACATATTTATATAATTTGATATTACATAAAAAAGAAACTTTGTTCCATTAATACATCATTCCTGTTCCTAATATATAAGAATGCAATTATATTTGAAATGATAGATCATCTACCTTATATTTTTAATTAATATGTCCTGTAATAAAATTGCCCTTTCGGCATTTTCCGTTTCCCTCGACTTTCTCTAGAGTATATGGCGATCTATCTTCTTAAAGAAATTTGTTTAGTGTTTTGTTTCTATTTTTCAAACTGTAATTTAAATTCTATAATTCAAACTCAATATCATTGTTCTTAACATGCTCTTTATAGCCTTTCACTGACATATTTTAAATATTTTGCCTAAATGTCTATAGTTATTCACACTCTTGATATTTTAGAGACCTATATTTTATTTATTAACATACTTTAGAACAACAATTATTTATAATTTATTAAGCTTAACTAGTTTATGATAAAAGTATGGTTTAGTATATCAGATTTCTTCCAAGTAATAATGAGAAAAATTAAAATTTAAGTCAACACTTGTTAATGATCTTGAAAAACAATTTTCGCAAGTCTTTTAATTTATCGTAAAATTATCCCAGGAAATTTACAACGAAAATGCACAGTTTGAATCAGAAAATAAAATTTAAGCTTTAAAGATACTTATTTCAAATAAATGTCAGTATTACGAGTAATATTGTATTACTGCTAGTCTTTGCCAACGGAAATTTATTTTCCGTTTGCTTAGTTCTGGTATGCTATCACTTAGCAGATAGAAACGTGTTTTTTTGAAGCCCTAAATTTGTAATTTAATAGGAATTTGATTATTTGGAATTGAGCATTATTACTGCCAGTTTTAAGCTAAAAAAACTAAAATGATTTTTACTTTGTGGACCGGTTTTGACAGCAAGGCCCGTTTCTATTTAGATAGGTTGAGCGTTAAACAAAACTGCAGATGTGCTACATAAAATCGTCTATATACTGGGTGGCCAATAAGTCGGGAAATAAAGTAAAATTTAATTTCTCGGTAATTAACAAAGATAAAAATTTAATTCATTGACTATACATTAGTAGAGATCATAGGGTTTAATGAACAAGGTTCTCAAAATATGAGCCATTATTTTCAACGACGCGGTGAAGCCTTTCCTCAAAACTGGTAATTGCATTGTGGCGCATATCTTGATCAATGGTCGCAAATTCTTCTCTGATTCGTTGTTTCAGTTCGTCGATGGTCTTAGGGTTAGTGCGATACACTCTATCCTTGAGATAACCCCAAAGGAAAAAATTGCATACATTGAGATCCGGTGAACACGCAGGCCAATCAATTCCATTTCCGGTTTTCTTCTCCGCATTCATACCGAATTTTTCAGCGATCATATCCAAATTTCCTAGAGACATCATGAAGATTAAATCAAAATTTAAACCATGAAAGTTTTTAAAACCTTGTGTTCGGTGTGGTGTCGCGCCATCTTGTTGGAACCAGTATTGGTTAATCATTTTCTTTTTCTTCGACTCTTCGAAAAACGGAATGAGAACTTGGTCTCGGTAGACATTTTCAGCGACATATTTGGTGAGAAAAACGGTCCAGTAATGCCACGCCATGATATGGCTACCCAAACACTGACTTTTTGAGGGTGAAGACTATTGACTACAGCCAGGTGTGAATTTTGTGTGCCCCAGTATCGGTAATTTTGCTTCTTATTCACATAGCCATCCAGGTGAAAGTAAGCCTCGTCTGTAAAATGGATGTGTTTGAAGTCCAAAGTGTTGTCATCTTTTAAGGCCAAAGCGTGATTAGCGAACTCGAATCTCCGGTCAACATTCACTTGAGTGAGTGGTTGTTGAACTTGAATCTTGTAAGGAAACATATTCAACTTTTTGAGTATGTTTTGCACTGATGTTCGGCTAATTTGCAGCGGTTCTGATGTATTTGTCGGTTGTTGGGGCGCTTTTCTGGTTGAGGTTGTCGGGTACTGCTCAAAGTGTTCCCTAACTTTTTCCACATTCTCAGGTGTGGTGACAGTTACTGGTTGGTCAATTCTGGAGTCGTCGTTGAGGACACTACCGGTTCGCTCAAACTTTTCAATGAACCTTAAGAATAGTCTATTAGAAAATTTTGGGAGAAATTGATTTTTGTTTACTCACAGTGTTATCGTCTTCAGAGTCGGTTTTGTGTTCCGATCGAACTCTGCTCGGAATTTTCTGAGAGCCATAGTGGGCGATTTACCATTTGAGTAATACGCCGAGACAATAAACACCCGTTCGGGAACAGTGTATGTGATCGGATCTGAAGATATCTTACCGAATGGTCATCAAATGTAAACAAAACCCTATCGTCTGTCCTTTACATCAATGACGTCCGATATGTATTCGGACACTGTAGTGGACAATAGTGACCAAATGAAATATTTCCCGACTTTTTGGCCACTCTGTACCATTAAATGTATAGTTTGGTGTAGAATAACAGCGGAGAACGTTTGGGCCACTTGGCCCAGGGAAAAGTTTTTTAACAGCCCCCTAAATATTGTTTTGTATAGTTTTATGATTTATTACACATGGGTGCCAATGAGTGTGGATTATAATGCGTTCATAAAGACGATTTAGTTTTTAATAGACGCCGGCGAGTGGGCATATTTAGTGTGTGATTGTCGTATTTACAGTGAATGAGCAAATATGGTAGCAAATTTGCATCAAATTTTATGCAAAGCAGGAATATTGGATCTTAGAAATCCAAATTAAAGCTTGATAGAAACGATTCAGAGATGATCGGGAATTTGTTAAATCCGATTCACCCGATTCTAGAAGACGGGCAATGAGCAGAAAATCGGAAAAGGTTGAACGTGTATGGCCTACAATCAACAAAGATCGGGTTTGTTGGTGAAGATAGAATATTCGCAGACAGAAACTATTTGAATGATTTAGGATGCTTTCGGAAACAACACAATGAGTGCAGCAGTAATAAAAGGCATTCAGCGATGACCAGAAATCTTCCTCTCAGTTCTTGACGGCTTTGGAGAAAGTTATAAGTTTTTTTTAATGTAAATAGTATCATACTTATTGTTGCGATCACTACAGCGACGCAATCTGAATATTTTTTATGTCTTATGGCTTGTAGTATACTGCAGATGTAATTCCAAGATGAAACTGTAGCTCAACAGAGGGTCAAAGGTCTTGGCGCAAAATACTTTTTGTTACTCCTCTCTTTGATGATTGTTCCTTTCCTTTGTGAAAGAATTCGTTTCTGATAGTTTAATTTGTTTTTGCAAATTTTATTGTGTATTATTAAATAACAGAGAAAAAAGTTTGCCGTGGTTTTGTTTATTCTAACTATCATCGAATTATTTGGTATCTATAGAAAAAATAAGTTGCACGATCGATCTACTTGAAGGAATAGGCAACATCAAGGATCGGAACAGATAAATCCGACCGTATTTAATACGATCACTCTGAACGTGAAAACAGATTTGTTAAGAAGACGATAAATATTTATTACATCTTTCATCAAATTATTTGAAAATTTGAGTTTATTAAAAAATGGACATTAATTAATAAAGAAGATAAAAAAGAAGTTTACATTAAAACACCTCATTTCAAATGAGGTAAAATTCAGTTTTGTCAGAATTTCCAAATGACAATGCTTGTTAGAAGAAAGATATACTAATATATAAACTTTAACTATTTTAACAGATACAAGAGAACATTCTATTTTTTTTTGTTGGTTTAATTGCTAATTTACAATCTACTCTTAGTTTCACTAATAAGTAAATGTTATGATAGGGTTGCTGAGTGACACGAGTAGGGAAGTGCGGTCTTCCGGTCATAGTTTTTTAATTTTTCTGACTGGAAGCTGATGGGAGTAGAGGTCGGCAATGAATTCATTTGTGTGGTTTAGTGTGCGATTTTTGCCTTTAATAGCATAATTCGAGATTACTTCTGTGATGAACGGAATGTTGAGATCATGATAAAGGGTTTGGTAACTGATGTACCACAGTGCGTTAGCCAGCGTACGCAATGCCTTTGATTGGAACGATTGTAGTACCTTGGTATGTGATGGTTCACTGCATCTACATAATTCGATTTCGTAGGACTATACGGATATTATATTAATTTTATACACTAATAGTTTACTCTCTAAGGTCAGTTGCGATTTGTGTTCAATCATCCAGTACATGATTTGTGTTTTTAGGTTGAACGGTTGTTTTTTGGCTTTTTTGTTGGCTTTTCATGTCAGCCTTCGGTCAAGATGGAGTCCTAGGTACTTTATCTCATTTTTTACTGGGATGAGATGATTGTATATGGCGACTGGAGGGCATGTGAAGTGTTTATTGTAAAAGTAATTTGCGTTGATTTGTTGGGGTTAACTTTAACGCGCCAGAAGGTTTAGATGTGACTGGAGCTTTTTAGATGCTTAATCCGGATCGGTATTAGAAGACATGATTGCAGCGTCATCTGCGAAAGTGGCAATTAAAGTGATTTCTGTGGTGGGGATATCTTTTGTATTGTCACGCTTTCCTGTGGGATACCGGAGTTGATGGTTTGATAGGGTTAAAAGTATACCCTCGAATTGGACTTAGAGCGTCTTTGTGTTAAATGAGATTTTAAGAGGGGAAAATTTGGTGAGGTAGTTTTTTTTAATATTATATAACAACCCTCTGTGCCATACCTTGTCAAAGGCCTGGTGGATATTCAAGAATAGTGATGCACATAGTTTTTTATCCTCGAAGGTGTCTTTGATGTGGTTGACTATTCTATGACATTGCTGGATGGTTGAATGTCCTTCACGGAAGCCAAACTGGTGAGTGGGAATTAAAACTCTTCCCGAAGGTATTTGCAATATCTTCATTTGATTGAGCCCAGCTTCCATCAAGTTTTCTTAAGGTTGGTATTTGGATAATAGGCCTTTTAAGCTTTTTTTTATCACTTTCCAGATGGCGTGATCTTCTAGTGAGAATGTGGAAATATAGTAAATTAATGTTGCATTTCTGTTTTCTTGGATAGCATCATTAAGTCGCTGGGTTAGATCATTTAGTGTAGTCTTGTGTTGAGGATGTCTGGTTCTTTGCCATTTAGCAAGGGCTCTGCGTTTTTCTGTTACTAATTGGTTTAAATGTAACGGTATGTTATTGATTTTGGGTGCAGCTTTGTAGTGTGCTTTCCAGGCAGCTTTTTGGATGAGCCGTGTAACGTGCTTAACAGTTTCGTCAATTTCGCTAGGTGTGGCATTTTATGTGACAATTGTATGTTGTTATTGATATACTGTTGAAAATTCTCCCAGTTCGTTTTAGCAGAACAAAGCCTTAGTGGAGAGGTTTTCCATATAATACTGGTACTTAACGTTATTATTATGGGGGAGTGATCAGAATTTATGTCGAAATTACTTTCAACTTTCCCGTATACATCAGAAATGCCCTTAGTAACAGCAAATTCAGCATATTAGGGATTTTGTGAAGATTCGTTGGACAGTAGGTTTTGAATATTTTAGACGTTTTTAGCCCGATCATTGTGATAGTGCGATACTTACTTAAATTGGTGGAGGCGCAGAAATTCCGAACTTAGATTTGTTTCTAATATAACCTTTAGTAAAATACAATGTGAATTTGATATTTAAAAATTAAAATAATTTGTAATTTTCTAAATTTTAATAAAATCACTTCTTATTACAATTTTTCTTGATTAATATGATTTTAATTGGTTAAAGATATTGAAGTTAGCGAAATTTTTGGACCTACCTTGATCAAAAGTCAAAACATTCACAGCTTTTAAAGTATTATATGCATTTTTATATGCTGCAAGACCATCTCTCGATCAACAACTCATCATTCTACGTCACTAGAAAATCCTTGATAGTGGAAAGCTTTTATATGAATTTTAGTGCGTACGTAGATTTATCTTTCGTTTCTGTTACAGTGGTGTTGACATAGTAAGGTGTTTAATTTTTAGAGTTATTAAACATCTCGAGGCATTAGGAGATGCATCGTGTCATTAAGGCATGGGGTACCCAATTGGAGTAAACTTTCCTTACTTGTAAGTGGTCTTGCAGAATGATATAAATTGACGGTGCAAAAATATCCAAATGTTTTTTATTTAGCGATAGGTCGGATGAAAACTCGAACGGGCATCGACCTAGGAGGATTTTCCAAATTAAAACTGCCTTTCTGGGACGTCCGATATTACTTCAATATATTAGTAAGATGAGGAAAATAATCTTCCAGTACAGAAATCATTACAATTTTTAGCACAAAGATCAATGACATTGCAAGCTTTTTTCATTACATCTTATGGACTGCAATACACGTTTAAAGTTGATTGCACAATTGTTTGCAGTATATTTCTTAACATACTATGTATAATATTAAGGGTTTGTTAATTTATATGCTCTAAACTGAAGAGTAAGAACAATATAGGAGTGTCTATATGATGCATTTTAATGCTTACGATAGCAATCCATTTTTTGAAAATTACATTTGCTATATATATTGGTATTTGTTTTTCTACTACTTTCATTTTATCACTCATTTTTCTTCATAAATATTTTTTGTCTCTGTCTTTTTTTTTGATTTATTGTTTAGTTAACTGGCAGTTGAAATATAAACATTATATTAAACTAAAACAATCAAGCAAACATGTACACGAATAGCTTTGAAACTCACATTTGTGCCTTGTATTTAATTTAAGTTCACTAATTACAAAGTTAATACAAATTTTATGTATGAGAAAGTTTGACTTGCAGTGATAAATTTTCCGAGCAGGCATCTATAAAATATTCAGCTAAACGGCCCTTGTAGGAAAGTTAGAGTTCGCGTTAAATCAACGTTGCAAATTGTGTAAACAAAGTGGCGTGTGGCTAAATTTTGTGCTCGCAGATTCTTAGCTGGGGTGTAGTTATCAAGCACATGAAATTTGTTTAGCTTTACCTCTATAGCTTTATTTATGCTTGTTTTATAATAATTTACAAGCTGATTAGTAGCTCTGACTACATGTACATATTTATTATGAAGAAAATGAAGATAAAGAAGACCATCATATGTTGTTGGATTATTCTTTGTTTACCTGCTACAATAAGTGATAAAAATTGTAATTAACCCCAAACAGCGTCACAAATGTTGGTGTTTTTTAGGATCTGGAGTTACGGTTATGGTTTACATATTTTGGGAAAATTATCTTATGTAGTCAACGAATCCTCATCTCAAGCAACTTTGGAATGAACGTTGAACAGGTGTACGTGCAGTAGAGTAACATAGGATCGACCAACAACAGTTCAATTTAGAGAAGTAATATGTAATATATTCTAAAAGTTTCTTTATTTTTTCTTTTTAATTCTGGAAGTCCAATAAAGCCGCCTTTCACTTGAATTATATTGAGGACCCTCTTCAAGCTAGAGGTGGGAGTGTTTTTTAGATTTTTATATCTATGGTGTACCTTGTATAAATGAATCTGTTGCGTGTATTGGATTCACACTATGACCGATTATGAAATTGTTTGGGGTAGCAGATGGAATAAAATACAGCACTCTAAGAGAATTTTAGGACTTTTGATGTACAACAGTATAAGAAAAGTTATGACATACAGGCAGAGTATTTTGTTACAATAATCAGTCATTGCTGAAACTTGAATTTGTATAAATATTTATAGTAGCATACTATAGCGTTAACATTTGTATATTCATAGTTTTTTTTCAGATTTTCTGATGCTTGCACTAAAGAGAAAAGCTGATCTCGTGACTACCAAGAAATCTGGACGTCACTTTTCTGGTTATATGGCTTTTAGAGTTATAATTTTATAGTGTCTTTATGTAACCTTTTTTTTAATCCTCTGAAATTTGCTTTCCTAAGTGACCAAATTTGACGAATATCTCTAAATAAGAAAATTAGTAGAGCTCACCACACATCATAAGGTTACTGTGAATTAATAGACAACATGTTTTTAATGGGATCTTCGAAGAAAAGAAATTATTCAGCAATTTGATACATTATACGATACCGTACTACAAAGTGGCCCGTTGATTATAAAACGACTGCTGATGTTCCTTTGTCTAATGCTTAAATGACTGTTAATAATTTAAAATAATCTTTATAGTTATAATTATTATAAACACACACAAGACCTGTGGCGAAATTTCTTTGGAAATTCACTACCTGGATTTTGTAAAGCGAACTTGTAGGTTATCCTGGATCAGTAATATGCTGTCAATATTTGTGGCCTTATAATTGATCACAGAAAATTTTCGTTATGTTTTCAGACGTTCAATTGTCTTTCTATTACGACATGACGTTATCACGATATTACTGTTTTGATTAGAAGCGTTGTACCAACCAACTTACACCGGTAGACCGTTGATGTTTACTTTGTTGGCGATAGTGGGGTCATCAGTCCCCACCCCTTAACCTTGACCTGCCATTGGATGTTGATGAATCTACATTAGGGTGTCTTCTTACCGCCTTACAGAGAGATCAGAATTTTTGGCGTTTACCGTGGGACAATTCTGTCCAGCTTGTAGTTGTAGAGACCACGGATGATGAGGTTTCCGTGACCTTCAACCCTGAGAACATGTTTTAAGTGCACAAGATATACTTCTGGAGGGCTAGCACGTCGGCGTCTTGGTATATGGATCTTAGGAATGGGTTCTCCGTTACTTGGAGCTTATTAACGTGCATCTTTGCATAGTACCCATGATCGAATGGATGACAGTTTTGTATATAGTCAGAGTATTGCAAAAGATCTTCAGATGAACTTCTGGTTAAAGTTCGCTCATAGGTATCGTGCTTCTTTTCTTTAGAAGTCCCGATGTAGTCAGGTCTTTGTGGACAACATGATGACGAAAATCTGCTCGGTGTTCACTTCTATTCTCCACGTGCTACACTAGGTCTTCTATCGAGTTTAAATCTTCCTCCACTTGCTGGACCATAATGGATAGTTACAGTGTGTTTTACAGAACTGTTGTGTTATGTGCATATTTGGCCATCGTCGTGAAGGTCGTAGAAATGTCCCGGGTGTATAAATTGAATAGCGCTGGGAACAACTTTAAGCCTTGGGGGATGCCAACTCCAGACACTATCTGATGACTTTACACTATCAATTTTGATCCGGAACTTCCAGTTGGAGAGTAAGGGCCGAATCATGTAAATCATCGGTAACGGAATGGACGCTGAAGCCATCTTTTACACGAGGCTATTGTGCCACATCTAGGAAAATTGCTAGGATTATAAGCTTCTTTTAGAATCCTTCCAAGTTCTTTCTGACCACCTGAAGGAGAAGCAGTAAAGCGATATCTGGATCCCTTCAACAATGACTCAAGATTCTAGCGTTGAGCGACTATTTTCACTGGTTACTCAGTATGCTTTATTTTATACGTAATGTAGCTTTAATATTTTTTATATTACTTATTTTGTTGACATTTTTACAAACACTTCTAGAATTGTAACTTGAGAATTATTAGGTGGATGAGTAGCAAACTGCGCGCTTCTACTTAAGCTTATTAAAGGTTTTCTAATGACACCCATATTTTAATTTTTTTCGTCTTAGTCTTTTTACTGCTTAATTGGGTTAAACATTCTTATCGCACCCTAACATTAAAATATTAAATTAATTGAATTAAAATTTGATTTTTCCTCTAAGCCTTGATACTTGCGTTGCTATTCTTGTATAAGAGTGATATTTTAATGCGAATATCATAGAATACAGATAAGACAAGTATAAATCTTAAAGCGACGATATGAAAAGTCAAAAATGAACATTGCTGCATATTTTAAAATAACAAAATTCCAAAAATTGAACGGCGGGGTGTGTCTCAATTTTTAAAACGTCCAAAGTAAATATAATTGGTTACGCTAACTTCAATTATTAGTGATATATTGGAGTAATTAAATTTTTTAAACATTTATAGAAACATTGCATATTATCGTGCCTTGACTGCTTCACTTTGTCTTTGGCTGATCTTTTATCTTGTCTACAGACTAAAGAGATGTCTTTGAAATGCTCACTTGACCATTTTTTTATATATTTTTCTAAAAGTTTGGGATATGATAAGGTTGTATATGGAGCCGCGATATAGTCCAAGGAGAGTAGACTTTAGTGCGCATGCGCGAATAAGGATATTGGCCGGGTCAGCTAAGAGTTAGACGTCGATTTTGCAAATCTAAAAAATGTTATTTACAAACACAATTCGGATAACTTTAAAGGAGTTCGGGAATAATACAACACAGAACTTTTCAGGAAGTTTCGAATAGCTGGGAGAAATTTTTTTTCCAATTTTCACTAAATATATAGGTTTGTTTATTTCTGTAATTGTAATATTTTGTATTATATTACTGAATCTCTTGGAACAGACCTCGTATAATTGTACATTGATTTTTTGTTTGGTGTTTGCAGCTTAAAAATTGGATTGGTAATCTCTAAGGTTCCTCATCATGTATGTCTATTGAATAATCACACCTTGTGCAATATGCTTTAAATTACAGATATCAGTTTTAAATATTTTATTTGTTTGGAGAGTTTTAGAACGCAAGACTAAATTGCGCTAACCATGTTAGTGTTAAATTGCATTTTCTTTTGGTTCTACAGGTGATTGCACAAACAGAAGCGGGTTGGTTAAACCTGCACTAGATATTTATGGCCAGTATTTGATTACAGTTACTCAAAAGCTCGTATACAATTATAAAGCGACTTATAGTGCAGTAAAAACTAGCTTCCTGTTTACGGTATTTGGTCAGAGACAGGTGCTTCGGACGTTCTAAACTTCGGAATATGTCTTTTTGTAGTTCTCGGCTTCCGAGGAGATATCTTTGCTACTGTTTTATTATAAGCAAAAGAGCTAAAAATTTTATTTTTCTCGTTTTTCAAATCCAGCATAAATTTGATGAAATCGCTATAATTAATCTTTTCATGATCTATTTTAGGAGCCGCGACGCTATTAACTCAATGCTATTTGACTAGGTTCTGTATTTCTACAAAACTGTACATAAAATATCTGTTTAAAATTTTGTTAAAAAGATTTAAATAAAACGAATTTGTAAGGCTAAAAAGGTACAACCCTTTAAGTTGTATAAAAACGTTGATCCGACTTTTAAAATAATTTATTATATTTATTTCTAATTTACGTAACGTTCCTAGACAGGAATCAGAAAATCATTTAACGGTAGCCGGCAATTCTGGGGTTATTGCCTCCTTTCAACTTCTCCAGCTCTTAGGAAGCGAACGCTATTGCCACTTCTAAACAGTTACTTTGTAGTTTTTTGTATCTATCAAAAGTTGCCAAGACTTTATAGAGTTATAAAAAGAAACTAAATTTAAAGTTATGCATAAAACATAATTTCAATTCAACAGCTACTAAAATCATGAATAAAATACCATAAATGCAATATAGGAAAATTAAAGTTTTAGTGCATATGTAATCTGCTAATAACATTATATTAAACTATTTTTAGAATCGCTATAACAGAGTCAATTTGATTCTAATGAATTGTTTAATGACGGTAAACAAAGTTTGAATTACACACACCTGGTCAAAATTATATCTTAATTCACCTTATAATGTAGCACAAGTTGAATGCCTAAGAAACCTTTTCTTTGAAAAGCTACGCTTTTTTTAGAAACAATAAAATTAATGTGAATTATAGCGAAGGGAGTGAAGTAAACGAACTTAGAACAAGCTTGTACCCTACAAGAAGCTTACAAGGTTATATTTTTTCTAAAATGATTAAAAAAGGTAAATTCAAGTTGTATTCTACTTTCTACGTAACTCATTTGAAATGTAACAATTGCTTCTAGTTTTGTTCCTGAAAGTGACCTTCACTTACAGTATTAACTCTCAAGTAGCTGCCAATTTTTTTACCTGAGAATAGTTTGCACTTCTGGTGGGGCCAAATTAGGCGAATGAAGTGGATGAAGAATGAGTTTAAACAAATTTTTATGACTTTCTGAAGGATAATTTGATGGATTTTTGCATCGTCACAGTAAAACATTTTCTGGTGACATTTTTAGGACATTATTTCTAAATTTTTGCTTTTTACTTACTTAAAAATGCTATGTGGTATTGTCCAGTAATTGTTTTTTTACTTTAGTATTAATGCATAGTACCTTTCTAACTGATTGAATGGATTTTGCAGCTTTAGAACCGATTTGTCCCGTCTGCCCTACTACTGCTTGAGTCTAGGTCTCATATATTTCCATAAATTGTTCTTTAAAGTTTGTTGAGTTTGTCTTAGTTACTTCTAAATAATTGAATGAAGTTTGTATATGGGTGCCTACTTTGAATTAGACAAATGTTGCTTATGAGCAGTTTATTTGTTGATGATGCTTAAGGATTTTTCAAGTTTGTATATCCCTCCTTTAAAATTACATAGTCAACTTTATACACAATCTCTGATGTGGTTATTATGTTTAGTCTTGAACGTAACTTGCCACCGCTTGGATAAACACGTCCATGTTTGAATATTCTAAGTCAAAAAATGGATGGTAAAATAGAAACATGATAAATTCTTAAAAAAGCATCTAATCTGCATTTCATTTTTGGAGTAGTTTTTTCTTCAAATCAAAAATTGTGACTATTTGGATTTTATTTTAAACCGTAACTGAAAATGCACTAAATTATTTAGGTTAAATAATTCTTAAAAACAAACTCTGTGGTGATTGGAATCAATTCTAATAGTTCATTTATACGGGAATACTTGTGAATACTTTCTACTACATAAAAACATTTTAAGAAATTATAATTTGCTGTACTTTCTGTATCAGTTCTCCTTTGATTCATATCCTCTTTTTATTTATATCCTCTTCTGTACTTAAAAAGCAGAGCAAGTATTTGTCAAATAAATTAAAATTTAAAAATAAAAATTATCGCATATGTACATGGTCTACAACTAAAATTGTGCAAACATTGCAATTTCCAAATTTTACCTTTGTAAAAAGTAAATTTTTATAATAAATAACATACAAACGGGTAGCGGGTAGGTACTCTTAACAAACCCGGTAAGATAGATTTACCTGGGAGATGCGACCCTGCCCACGCGAGCCTTTAATTCTACCTTTTTCACTCATAAGTTTTACACAGACATCCCTACCGGTTTAGGTAGGAAGGCAACGGGAAACCACCTAATTAAAAAAAAAACTTGCCAGGAAATTAATGATGAATACAACGGCCCCGAGTATGGGCAGGGGTGCGATAGCCACCATAGTAAATATGATAGCCAATGGCCGTTGACGACCAAGCCACCGCAAGAAGAGAAGAAACAAGTCAACCACTATAAATATTAGTAAGTATTTTTCCAAATCAAGAAAAATACATAAAAACGTAGTCTACAGGTACTTACTCAAATACACTAATATCCAATCCCAAACTATTTTTTAGAATGATAATTAATTATGAAGAAATAGAAAGCTTTTACCTTATTCGACGAATATCTGATGGTAAGGTGGTAAGAAGCAAGCATAGAGAAAAATTAATTAACACATACAGCACAATTCACAAATTTACAATGAATAGATAAAATAATTTTATTCCTAATTTTTTTATCGATATACCTTTTATCCTATTTTACAATTTCATATTATTAAATTTATTACTGTAATCATTCATATACAACTAGAAGTATATTTTCTATTTAAAATATGAGAAAGAAACACTTCAGTTTATAATCATTAAGGTACTCTTACTATATGAGCTCATCGTTATTGCTACACACTGTCTTCTTGAGCATAACAGTAAAAAAAAAAAGATTCCAAGCAATTTTCCTATGCTGAAGCTCATTTCCTGGAGGAGATTTTAACAGTAAACCTGACACCTTGATATTTTGACTAGCCATTATTGAAGATAGAGGATTATATAAAATCATCCAAGGAAACGGATACGATTTCCTGTTGACAAAAGATCTCATCATGTTGGATGACGAATTTCTGTGAAATATCCAAACTTCTCGACTTTTTTTTATTATTAATACGACATTGATAAGTTACATAAACGTTTCAGCAAGTTTCAACTTAAGATAAATCAACAAGAAAAAATTAGTCACGTGATATATATGAAGGACTTCCTAACAGACTATACAGTCCAAAATCTGGAATCTGTGTTGCCATAAAATACATGAGTGCACATATTTGAAAATTAAACTTCAACATTCAAATAGAGAAAGTTGTCAACAAATTTTATATAACCATAAGTAAAAGGAAAAAGCCAGAGCTCGGTGACGAAGAAGCCACCAACTGCTAAGTAAAATGAGACTAAAAACTTAAAAATAAACTTATGGCATTTGGGGAAAGTCATCGAATTTAAAGGGATACAATAATTCAATTTGTACACCAATAAAATCACTTTTAAAATTCAAATTTATGGTAGGTCCTATTCGAAAACTACCTACTGTGATTGCAAAGTATCTCAACTCATGATAGCAACCGATAGTTTAGTTCTAAAATAACTAGCATCAAACAGAACTTTCATACTCATAACTCAATCATCCTAAAGAAAGTTAACGAAGAGATACAGCATCTAAATCTTAAGAAATCATCAGGATTGAACCTAATTACACCAAAAATGCTAAAAGAGCTTCAAAAAGCGTTGTGCCAGTTACATATATATTTAATAAATTTAAAAAAAAACTGAAATAATGGTAAAATCTAATTCAGCCAATATAATGTCTTACCACTCTATTAGTTTATTATCAGTGACTTTAAAACGATTGGAAAAGCTAGTGCTATGAAAAACTAATCTTGAAAAAACTTCTTAGAGATTAGTCAAACTACCGATAAAGTTTGGCGTAATAAACTTTTATGTAAATTCGAATAACTTTTACCATCGAAAAATCAAAAATTACTCAAATCTTTCTTAAGAAACCGACAATTTGAAAAAGAGTCAATCATTGAAGTTTCAGCTGTATATTCTATCCAATTGAGAGTACTTTTGGAGATGTGGCTTAAAACCTCTTTTATAGTGTTCACTTCAGATTTACCAACACGAAATACAACCAACTATCGGTACTTTCGTTGACGACGTGACTATTCCTGCAAATCATAGAGATGCATCACTTCACGCACAAGATCACCTTCGCCAACCTATAGACTGACTAAAATTGCAGAAAATAAAAGTCAAAAAAAGTTAAAACACCTTAGTCATCTACAAAGATATACCTGGGGCTCCATCGTACAACAAGCTCAATTACTAAAAAAAGCTAAAAAAAGAAATTGCACATTGGCTAATTGAATATAAATTACACTTAGCTATACAACAAAATGCTGATTTATAAGACCATAATTAGAACTGTGAGTCTTCTGTACTAACAAATCGAACACTATTATCCCTTGATAAATGTGATACTTTAATACTATGGCTTCAGAAGACTGGAAAGATATTGGCCCGAAGAGAACCCATTAATTAAGGCGTTCTTATCACATTAGTAACGAAGATCTCTTCCAAAGATCTTTAATCAAATTAGCTCATAGGGTTAATGTATTCAGGTATTAAAAATTAATTTATTTCGTGGTAGACTGAGGATATAAAATGCTATATTAGACAAAATAACAAAATATTGATGTGCAAAATCTTTTTCTACTATTTTTTTAATTTTATTAGTTGTAAATAGTCGGTTTTCAAATATTTTTAATACATCTATTATCAATTACTAAAATTATTTTTGTCCTTTAAAAGCTTGAGTTACGTCATTAATAAGTATTTTTGCTAACACTTTTAATGTCACACTTTCTTTAGTTACTTTTGACGTTTTATACACAAACAACTCTTTTGATCGATTACGCCTTCTTGTTTTTCTTATAGAAATTATGAATTAATAGTTTATCTCTTATCCTTACCAATGTCTTTTATTTTGATTTATTTGTTTTTTTATTTCAAAACTTGTTGAATCTATATTAAGACAAGAAAGTAATACCATAAGTGTAGTAAAATGGATTAAATTAAAAAAAATGTTGAAATAAACAGCTAATTAAATGAATTAATCAAAACATATGCAAAAACTATCATTAAAATGAGCTAGAAATTGTTGAAACAGCGTCCATCATACATAATGGAGACAAAGAGCAAAACCAAGCATGGGGACTTCTTCACTCTATCCCAGAATGTAAAAAAACTGCATCGAGTATTGTAATATTTAGTAGTTTCTGCGTTTCAGTGAGGTTTGAGGTACGGTATCCAAATACCTCAATACACTTCTGTCATAATTAGAGTAGTATATTGCCCTATTAAAAACGCAACGAGGTTCCAAACTTTAAGAAGGAGAGTTTCTTTTTCTTTAAAGTTTAAGAATTGGACTTGCATCTATAGATAGCTCAGTTAGTTAACTTTTAAATTTTTTGTGTTGTTTATACAAAATATTATAAAATAATAAATATAATAAAATATTAAGTATACGTATTTAAAAATTCTTACAACATAGCTGTTCATTATCTACGAATTATTGCAAACTTGATATTTTAAAATTGTTTTGGTCTAGATTATAAGATCGTTAACTATTTTGGGTGAAGGTTGCGTGGAGAAGTTGTCTTATTTATTATTCATTAATTTAGGTCAATTATTCAATACTTCTGCACAGCAAGAGTAAGCTAAATGGCAGCTATTTTACTAAAATAATAGAGTGACAATTTTTGGATTTCTTAGGCAGTCGAGTTGCGAGGCATTTACTTGCAAGACTAATAAAACTGCTTGGTTGCCTGTCTCTCTGTGTGTTTGTATACTCGTATGCATCTTTACAAAGGAGTTAGAATTAGGTTTGCTCTCTTGTAAACTCTGATCGGTCATCTATCTCTTTATATACCCTAGAAACTTCCCTCAGGATCAGAAAAACACTAACAGTTCTGATTTTCAGTCGCGGAATCTAAAAGACCTTTTACTACAAAAAATAAATGTCAATTGGGTAATATTGTGAAGACACAAGTTGTTTGATGAACAAACTTTATGCAGTGAAATATACGACCTTAAGAATGAATGAGAACAAAACTGAATTAATTAAAATAAGAGCCGCTCCTGTGTAAGATTTAAATTATACAAGAGCTACATCAAGTAAACAGTTTTGCTGTTTTTAGCAAATTTGATTTGGCGATTCTATCGGTAAAGTTAGTTCTGCCATTAACGATCTCTTATTAATACTGGTTTTTACAATGAAAAGCGTTAAAGTTGCCGTACATGTAAATAAAACGTATGTTAAGTTACGCCTGGTTGGGGGATATGCTATTACCAGACCCTCAAAATTAAGTATATTTTTCATATCTGTAAGTTTTATTAAGATTAGAAATATTACTAAACAATTAAAAAAATAAACTGTAAATTACATAAACTACTTACAGTGATATCACAATAACCCTTTCTCATAATTGGCAATTTTCCTCCATTACAAACAATTGCACATAATTTATAATGAAAAATTCTGCCCTTTGTGTTAGCCAACACTTAAATTACGTTATAAAAATCAATTCTCTGCTTAATACTGTTTCGACAGCCACATTATCTAGACTATTGAGGTATCAATTGATTTCGCCGAAAAGAGTAGCTTGTAAAATTTTCAAATGGGTTACTGTATTAACAATTTCTTTGGAAATACCCCAGGTAGATTTCTAAGGCATAGCTTTGGTGTTCGGACTAAAGTTGTTAGCGTCACCTGTTAAATGTCACAAAATTAAACAGACATGATGTCGGCGAATCAAATTTCACGTAACACTAGAATTTTGTAAAGCAGCTGAATTTGTAGACATTATTTAACAGTAATTTTTGAATAATTATTACAAGCATCTTTTGTTTCTGTTTTTGCCGGCGTGTTTTTCACTTTTAATTTTACTTTTTTCAACGAATTTGTTCCTTATTGTTTTCGGAAATTTTTCAGATTTAATATTAAGTTTTTTTATTGCTTTCTTTACTATCAATTGCTGAATTTATTTAGTTCAAGATTATATTTCTAAATTTTATTGGTGAAAATCAGAAAATCAGCTGTAGGCCTAACTACAATATTTGATTTCAATGAAAGTCACAGCGTAAGGTTTCTGATTGAAACAATGATATAAATTTACGATTTTAACGGGAAAGAAAATATCCTACTTTAAATTGAAATTAGGAATATTTATTTTTAAAGATCTAATAATTGAGGTCGACAGAACGTTAGCACATCTGCTCGAAGTTAAAACTAACAAAGTATTGCACATCTTCAATTATATAAGTTAGTATTAGCAGTTGCATATTAAGAGGGTGCGAATTAGTACTGCTTTTTTATTCATAAAATAATTTTGGAAGGAGTTGGAATGTTCCTATTCCAAAAAGCAAAGTAATAATATCACATAAAGGTGACAAAAGCTTGGAAATTTTTGAGAAAATAATTGGATAATACAGCAAGATATATATGTTATCAACAAACTTGAGAAATATTGCTGATCTCAAATGTGCATTAGCTAAGCTTACCAAATGTTTTAAGCAGACCTAGAAACAAATAACTCTAAAAGAGGCAAAAGTCCAACAATTAGAGCCCAAACTTTAATACGGCCTATTGAAGAACCAAAGACAAAAAGTGTACGGGCAGATACTAAAAGAAAATAATCAGTAAATAGGCTGTAATAGAAAAAAATTTAAATAGGAAACGAAATTAAATATATAGCAGGCTTGAAACAACTTAAAAATTTTGCAAAATGTTAATTTTTAAATGCAGAAAATAGATTTGTGAAATATATACATAACTTACAATAAGATAGTAGTCTTACGTGTACTTCTTAAATTGTTACAGTGTTTTATAATGGTTTCAACACTTCTTCCACGTGCATCACGGATCCTAAGCTTTAATTTTATAGAAAATCTTTGAAAATACTGGATTTAAACGTCCAAAACTACCGCGTTTTAAGTAAAGCAACATTTTCATGAAGAACCATAGAAATATCATTTGATACAACATCCAAATTTGATATATCCAATACCATAAATTTAGTTGTGAATGCCATTGCCATATATAAAAAATTAAAAGTAATACTCCTACTATGTTTCAATAAGTGGACCTTATTTTGAAACTTTTCCGGGTTTTTAAAATTAACTTTACGTTTAGCCCTTTACAAGATTTTTAAGTTTACCATGCGCTATCCGTAAAGAACCCTGGACAGCAAGGAGGACAAATGCGTCTGTACTACAAGAACTCAATATAAATGATCGCCTCTCTACTATAGTGTACAGACAAATCCTAAAATACTACGGCCACATATTAAAATGTGACAACAATAGCCTTGAAAAACTAGTGACGGAAGGACGCACGGAAGGCACCGTGCGAAGAGATGCTTAGATCAAGTCAAAAGGGCAATGTAGAAGACAATTTACCAAATCAATCACGAGGCTCAAAACAGACCAAGATGGAAAAACTTCTTCAAAAATAACGAATAATAGACCATAATGATCATGACTCTTATGATAAGAAGATATTTCGGGAAGAAGAAGCCCCGCAAAGGACGAGAATCAATGATTTGCACAATATCTTATATGACGAATTCTTTGACGAAGTTGTATAAACTCGAAGCAATCATAAAAACGACAAAGTTGTATTTTAGTCAGTCTGAAGAATGGCTGAAAAATAAAAATATTAAATTTGCACCCTGCAATAGAAAATTTTTGTGTGCTTTTGAATAGGTTAGTCTGTGATAACTGCTGGATAACAGAAGTCTAACTCTACAGGACCGTTAAACAAAAATTAAATGTTGATGTGTGTATTGCCCAAAAGATGATCGACAAACTAAAATTAATATTAAGTTAAATTGATAAATAAGGACTAACCACAGCTTTTAATCAATTATATATAATTACTATGTTTATAGTTGTTGAAATAAATAAGTGATTTTGTTAGTCTTTGTTCTTTAGTCTTATGTTGGCGTTTTAGTTAGAGGCAATACACGTTTTAGTTCCTGCAGTTAAGTTTGAACATAAATTTTTTTCAAAGAATATCTTTGGACTATTTAAATTGTTGTGTACTGTATTAGATATTTGTAAACACGGAAAGAATATATTATCGTTGTTCTTGTTGCTATACTCCTAGCCACAGCAATTCATAATTAAGATTTGGTAATCTTTGATAGTACCCAAAATTAGGTTGGTAATTATTTCATACGTTTATACACATTATTAATGAAAACATTGTAACCTGCTTATCGGAACATTTTTTGGAATCTTACCAGCTGTATGCTGAAATGATATTACAAAAAGTACATGCATGCAATTACCTCTGATATTTAATTAATAATATAATTATTAATAAAAATTATTGAAATTTTAAAGTTTTACAATTTATATAATATTAATTCAAATTATACCAAGCTGCTTCGCAACGCATAGGTGATGAAGATATTTTACTTCAAGTGTCGTCTTTCACAGATTTTGTCTCTGCCTAAATGCCAGGAAAAAGGATAAACTGTGTATTGAATCTGATCAGCTCTTTGAATTTACCCAAAATTTAATTGCTGACTCTTGAAGTGTTTTATTAAATTAAAATTGAAAACTACCAAACCGGGAACTACTACCACCTCTCCTACTCCCTTTCGAAGAACCTGTAAGTGGCTACCGAATGCAGTCGGAGATTTCTTGTTATAAGCTATCTTAAAAAATTGTGTTTTAGTTCTTTCTCTTATCAAAACCATCTCTTCTTTTTCTTCTTCTGCTATCTTATAAATAGTCAGAACTGCCTGTTGCTTCTTCAGTCGTTCTCTAATTTAGATCATGTTAGCATCGTTTTCTGGGGCGGTTTATTGCTCTTCTACCGACTGACGACTTGTCTCTTGGCACTCTCACTAGTCTGTTACTTGCAATTCTTTCTATATGTTTGTTCCATACTGCTCTTCTTTCGTTTATCTAATTATTAACACTGTATACCTTACATACAGGCCTTATATCTTTATTTATCACTCTATCCTTTAATATTTTATTGACGATTTTTCTAGGTAATCTCAATTCCGGTTCTTTTTGTTTGTTATTATGTTTAGTATTTTTTGTAGAATATTATTTTATTTGTTTTTGTATAGATCTGTTAGGTAAGTAACAATAAGTATTTATTGCCACACATATTTCTAAATTTTAAATTTAACGCTGCGTGTTAAATTAATCCTACATAACTGAACTAATCCGCAGCAAAGAGGCTTTTATGGCCTACTACCAGCCTCCGTGAGAGGTGCAACCCCCCCAAACCACCACTAATGCAACCATCAGTATTGACACCGGACCAAACTCAGATCTTCTACAGCCCATTCCACCAAACACCAGGTAATTTTCCACTTAAACGCAACAAACTCAAACATTTTATCCCCAAACCTTTTATCAAACCCAACAAAACACTCATTCCAACGCACCCCCGCAGCCACCAGAAAATACTAATAACTGGACCACAGTTTCCTATAAAAGAAATAGAAATCTAGATGAAGTGGAAATCAAAAATAAACACCCTAAAGAGAGCGAATATTGGCTTAGTCCACCCTCAACATCAAATCGCTACTCCAATCTAAACATGGAAGGTGACGATGCACAACATTAATCAAATGCTGATAACACTAACGAGAAAATCTCAAAACCTCCCCCCATTTTCGTAAATCGTGTACTAACTATTGCACCGCTAATACAACTGCTAGAAGAAAAAGCCAGACAACAATATGATGTTAAAGTTCTAGTCAATAACCAAGTAAAAATTCAGCCCAAAACACCTGACTATTACAGAATAATAAAGAAATTATAAAGTAGTGCTAAAAAATCTACACCACTCCATCGACTGTAAAGATATCAAAGGTGAAATTGAAAAATTAGGGCACGATGTCATAAACATTTGTAATATAAAACAATTTAAAACTAAATTGCCTCTCCCAATGTTTTATGTCGAGCTTAAACCAGCCCCTAACAATAAAAGCATTTTTGAGGTAGAATACTTGCAACAATGCAAAACCAATTTTGAACCCCCAAGGGCAAAAAGAATTATTCCACCGTGTGTACGTTGTCAGCGTTACGGACACACAAGGAACTTCTGCCAGCTACCCGCTAGATGTGTAAAATGTGAAGGCGATCACTTCACGGAACAATGTCAAAGAAAAGAAAAATCCCGCGATGTCCGCTGCGTCCTGTGTAAAGGAAACCATCCTGAGAATTACAAAGGATGTGCTATATATAAACAGCTACAAAGTAAACATTTTCCAACCCTTCGACAAAACCAGTACATAACACCCCCACAAATTAGACAATACCAACAAATACAACCGGGACTATCGTATTCACAAATAGCTTCAGTACAACAACAAAACTCTGAACCTGCTGTAAATCTCCCACAAACAACAAATACTAGCCATCCAAACCAACAAGCAAACGACATACAAGAATTAAAAAATGTTAAAGCTACCAGAACAAATAGGAACAGTATTAAACCTATTAACAGCAGTCCTTGCAAAAATTAAATAATGGACAGACACTTACAGCTTGCCCAATGGAACGCCAACGGTGTGTCACAGCACCTTGAAGAATTAAAACTATTTATTACTAGTCACAACATTGATGTGTTACTTATTTCGGAAACATCTTACTGATTAGAGCTTTATCAAAATCCCAAATTATGCGGTTTATACCACGAACCATCCGGCGGGAACAGCTCGTGGCGGGTCTGCCATAATAATCAGAAACACAATCAAGCACACTGACTGGGGTTCCAGAATTACAATGACAAAGGGACGCGAACTAAACAAAACTCTTGAACACAATAACTTGCGGCACCTATCCACGCGAGAACCCACATATTGGCCCACGGACCCAAACAAATTTCCTGATTAGGTGGACTTCTGCATAACAAAAGGAATTCATCAAAGTCATGCCAATATAAAATCCTGCTTCTAACTTTCCTTTGACCATTCTCCAATCCTGATCACCCTTACCACTAAACCCATCAAAAAAGAAACAACCCCTAAAACCATACAAATTGGAACACCTTTCGGTATGTCGTAAATGTTACTAACCTTAAATATTCCACTGAAATCTCCCGAATACATAGAGGCTGCAGTCAAATTATTCAATGATGTCATTCAGCGGGCATGTTGGAAGGCCACGCCAATTATACCCGATACAGTCACAATTCCTGATTGCCCCTCAATTATTAAACAAAAAATTCTAGATAAAAGCAGACTTCGAAGAAACTGGCAAAGGCTGCGTACACCTGAAAGCAAACTACTACTCAACAGAGCAACTCGAGAGCTACAAGATCTCCTTAATAAAAACAAAAGCGATTGCATCGAAACATTCCTTAAAGACTTATCACCCACGGAAGCGACGGATTATTCCCTGTGGAAGACAACAAAAGAACCGAAACAACTAAAAATATTTTCTCCGCCTATCCGTAACCTCCAGGGCAGCTGGGCAAGAAGCGATAAGGAGAAGGCAAACGTATTTGCTGTACACTTAACATCTGTGTTCCAGTGACATCCTTCAGAAAATCTCCGCTAAGAAGAAGACAACCTCACTCAAACACTGTTTCAACCGTACCAACTTGAACCGCCTGTTAAAAAATTCAAAGCTGCTGAAGTTCATGAAGTCATTATCACACTCAACCCTAAAAAGGCTCCGGGGTATGATTTAATAAATGGTAAAATACTCAAAGAGCTACCTGCCATCGGTACACAATACTTAACTCAGTTATGTAATGCAGTCCTTCAGAATGGTTATTTTCCATCACAATGGAAAGTGGTACAGATTATACTCATCGCAAAGCCTAATAAACCCCCCCCAACGACCCAAAGTCCTATCGACCGATAAGCCTTCTGTCTATAGTAGCTAAAGTTTTCGAAAAGCTCTTAGTACAAAGATTAATCCCAATTATTGATGACAAAGAGCTACTACAATCCCACCAGTTTGGTTTCCGAAAGTTGCACTCAACAACTGAACAAATCCATCCATTTTAAAAAAAATCTTTTATATTCCACTTAGTTCTTATTATTTTTAGTTGACAAATATTTCATATATGTATTTTCTTCTAACGGATTTTTTGCTTAATGAATTATGGTTATTCTTTTATTTTTATTGGCTATAAGTGGCAGTTAATATTTTTTCTTATCTTGATCCAGCTGTGTTCCACATTATTTTCGTTGTTTATCGGATTGATTACTATTTTTTCTTTGATAAAGTCCTTTGATTGATTCGTCTTGTAAACTTTCTGCCTTGATTTTTATGTTTGTTTTTAGTTTTTTCATAGGTTGTTTATGGGGATATGCTATTTTAATTGGTAATTTACATAGTAATAAATAATGAGCGCTCCCCACATTAGGTGACCTCAAAGTTCTTACATTCAGTATTTACGTAAGGTATCAGGGATCTGCGATCTTGTGTATTTTCAAATGTGCATTTATATTGGTTTTGTGCTTAAAAAAGGCGTTATTAATTTTTGTCTTATTTGTAGTGCAAAAGTCTATCATCAGGTCGTCGTTTTTTTCTTATATTTTTATCAAATTTATTTTTTACCCCCCTATCTTTGTCTCCTATTCTGGCATTGAAGTCACCCATGACAATTATTATTTGGTTGTTTAATATTTCGTCAATTAAATCCCGTAGTTCCCCATAAAAATATTTCCTCTTTTTTCCTGGTTTGCAGTTTTCGGGTGCGTACATTCCAATCAAAACCAGCTCTTGCAATAAAATATACATGTTTTAGTTTATATTGGGATTGTAAGATTTATTAATTGTATACCATTGTCAGATGTATACATTTTATGTAGCCCTTTGAATACCCCACACAGCATTATCTCCATTTGTTAGCAGTTCAAAAAAATTTAAATTAGTTAAATCTGAAAAAGCTAATTGTGTTTGTTCTGATTATAGTAACAAGAAGGATTACTTTGAAATAAACAATTTGCGGCTCGGGGCTTCGAAGGCTGTATTGTTTTAACTTTTAGTTCTCTAAAGACCTCGCATAGCTTAGATAAATAAAAAGGTGTCAATAAAGTTTTAGAGAAATTGGAGGCAAATACATTATCCAAGATGTTATGTATCTTTAAATCCACTTGTTCAAAATCCTCATTGTTGACAATTTTGCAAATTTTAGTAGACTTTTTTGGCATTAACTTACATTGCCCACTTGGCTTCTTAGTAGCCAAATATAGATAAAGAATTATACCACTTGCAGTTTGCTTGTTCATTACTAAAATTTATGTCGAATTTTGTTGAAATATTTAATCTGCCTTGTATAAGATGGTGTCTTTGAAAAATCTCTCTGTGTACTACAATTTGCTCATATACGAAACCGGTATTAGTTCTGAAGCTAACAAAGGGATTTCTATAGAAATAAATATATCTGATCTGGTCCGAGATGCTAGCAAGACCGAATCAGCCAATCACGCAAAAGATTCAAAACAACGTAAGTATGTAACTTTCGTTCGAATTTTTGGTAAATAAAGATTGTCCACCCAAAATTAGATTTTCGCACCACATGCTAAAAATAAGCCGCCTGTTAAAAACTTTACATTTAAGATCGGTTGGCTAACATCTTTTTAATCTTCTGTTTTCGTTTTGTTGTATTAATGGTGCCACTAATAGATTACTTTGAGATTCTAGTCTGGCATGATATTTGCTACAGCTTTTTTTGAATGATATCTTTAACAAGTAGGATACCGAGGTTGAGGCGTTCGGTAAATAAGGTACGTTGGCATTTCAGAAAATCTTGAATTAGCATCTTTAGAGATTTGCTATATTTGAATAATTGCTTGGACAACAATGCCGTAATATGGGCGTAAGGGCTTTTTTCGAGTAACCCATATAATTTGAAGAATCTAAGGTCTATTTGGTTCCTTTTCTTAGATATATGTTCTTCCCAATTCAGTTTTTCATCTAACAGAAACACTCTGCTGACAATACAGAAATTATTGTTGTTGATAGGAGAATAAAGATCCTCCCTTAGTGCAAAGGTTATTTGCGTTGCCATAATTTCGTTAATCTTGATGTTCCACTTATTAACCCATGGTTGTAAGAGGTTTAGGTAGTCTTGTACGTATAAAGATGCATTGTTGTTGGCGAAGGTCCCAGTTGGGATGGGTATACCAGATGTATTCAAGATGTAAAGTAGAGGCACATCTGATTTAATTGTAAAAGTGTTCGAGTATTTGCCATTAACCTTGATTTTGAATTGTCAGTCGCTTAAGTAAGAAGTGCTAGTTTAATTTTATAGAGCAGGCCTTCGTGCTACACCTTATTGAATACTGATATCCAAAATCCGGAGGCGAAGATTTGTTCATTGCATGAGCAACGCAATGGTGCTGAAATCCAAAGTGGTAATTGTATTCAGGATAGGGCTGATATGGTGAATTATAAGAATTTAGATATTTTTGGGGCCAATAATGGGGACGGAAAATAGCATTGAGTAAATAAGTTAGCATTAAATTTCTTTATTGGCGTTATTCAGTCGGGTCCAGGCGATTTTCTGACGTGCAGGCGATTCATTTTTGTAGGAGTTACTAGTTTGATGGGTTAAATCTTTCCTTTGTTGCTGCTTACGCATGGATCGGATGTAGGAGTTTCCTGCGGATTAACTGAGTAGTTTGCACTGACTTTAGTTTTACTTTGATTGGATACCAAATAGAATTATCGTATTTGTATAGGTTAGATATTTAGTCTTGCAATGAATTGCTACAAACCTTCTTTAACTTGGACTTAAGTTTGTTGGCTAGTTGGTTGTAAGTAGTTTTGTTTGTTGATGTAAGACATTAGCGCCATTTTTTTTAGCAATAAGTTTTTTGTTTTCTGAAGATAAGGCTGTGATGCTAGGGCACGATTAATAGCTTGCTGTATACAATAAATTAATTTTGTAATAGATTTTCCTATTTGTTCATGGTTTCTGAAACTAACTTCTAGGTTGTGCTTAATGTAGCAATTATTGGAGTGTGGTATGGAGAGAAATCATAATTTGGTATCACATTTTATAGAATTTAGAAATTCCACTGACAAATAAAGAAATATAGGTCTGGTGTTTTTTCTGGATCTGATGGCCAATATGTGGCATATATAAGAGTATAAAGAATATAAAAATGGCCCAGAAAGTATCCAGATTATATCCATCCCCATTTATCATGTTTATTAAAATATTGCTTTAAATCAGATTGTGTTATTATTTTATTATGGTGTACACCTACAATTAGTGTATTTCCTTTGTTCGGTAAAATTGAAAGTAGAGGATTGAAGTTGCCGCGTTCCTGCAAATAACAGCCGGCTAATCGATAACGGAGTTTCCGCTGCGTGCAGGAAATTGAGACTGTCCGTGCAGCGAATTAATTATAAACCGTTTATCGCGTAATTGGTTGCAGGATGCTCACCGCTTTTAACTTCTTAAATAGTAGGGCACTGAACTGTGACCGCCTTTGAATTTAACAGCTTTAGTGCTTCAGGAATCGAATCATTTGGAAGATTCCTGAGGTTTGCTGTAGTCTTTGGTTTATTTTTTGTATCCCTATTCATTAAATTATAAACGTCATAAAGCTGTGTGGCGATTTTACTGTATATTGGAAAAATAAACGGCAAGTTAAATGTCAGGTAACCAATTTAAAAAAGGATGTGATAATAAAATAAAACAGCCGTTATTGACATACGAGAGATGTACAAAAATTGTCGTCCCTGAAATATTCGACTATGGAGTGTAAATTGTATTAGTAACTTTGGTCTTTATTATGTGTAGCAATTTTGCTACTATTCGGTTTTAAAGCAATGATTTCGAGAAGAAAGCGAGTTTGTTAAGGTGAGTAACGATTCTTAATAGTAGGGTTTTGCACCAAAGCAAATAAAGATGTGGTTGAAGTGATTGAAGATGTTGATTAACTTACTTTTTGCAATAACTCAGGACAATATTGATCTTGCAACTGACATAATAAGAGAATATTTTTGTTATACCATTAGGGGTATAGCTAATATATAATGCATCTTTAGTGGTACAATTAGAATAATATTAAATAACTCTGAAGAAAAATGACAGTTCTTTTTCTCGATCGGCTTATAAAAGTAGATGAAACGTGGTTTTACTATTTAATCCGTACTATAATTAACAAAAATCATAGAATGGTGACATTTATGATTTCTATTCCTACACGAATTTCGAATCTAATCAATAGCGGGGCATTGGTTTTTGGGATATCGAATTAATTTTAATGATTGACTAGTTGGACCGTAATGTTGGATTTACTGAGAAACAATAGCTATTCCACAAACTTCGGTGTGGAAAAGTGTAACGCGGAATTCAATTCTATCAAGACAATGCTCCTTTGTATGAGGGTCTAATACTTCAGAAAGTGATGTATCATTTATTATCCTTGGGTAAGCTGGCACCTAGTGATTTTTATTTATTTTTAAAGCTTCGAAGCCTAAGTAATAAAAACATTTTTGTACTACAAAATAATTGTTTTAAGTGCGTCAGGATACTAAACAATTAGCAGATGTTACCATATTTAAACACGACAAAAAATAGTTTGAAGTGACTGCATAAAATACAAAGTTTTGTAAATTATTTGCATATATGAAATAAACAATATCATTGCATTTAATACTCAAAATTCAATCTAAAACGCGACTCTAAGCACTTTGAAGAGTTTCCGTTTGTTTTTGCATATAGTTTTTTAATACGCTATCCGTAGGGATTGCTAATGAGTGCCGTTTTTATTTTGAACATTTGTTGGCCACAAAAAATAAAGCCATATAGCGTGTGAGGCCGTAGTTACGCTTATATTAATGTTGTTGCGCGATACATTGGCCATTTAGTTAACGGTACTTTTTTAATGCACGAGATCTACGTTATAATTTTGAAAACATCATCTAATACAGTAAAACTTCTGAGTCAGCTGGTGCTTTCGCCGCATTTTCTAAGCACCAAAAAACCGAGATTAATTTCCAGATGCCATAAAGCTTTATGCGAGGAAAACTTAGAAATGGCTATTAGTATTTCGATATTCAGCGTCTAGACAAGAATACGTTCTTTTTGCTTAAACATTACAAGCACAGTTTACATGTCGGCTTACGCATAATTTCTTTCAGCACAGTAGCACACAAAATGAAGATTAATTGCAGATTCGCACAATAACACAGAACGGTGTGTGAATGTGGGTTACGAAGTTGGCCGCATTGTATGCAAATGGAACGAAGTACAATACGATGTAATCTTCCATTATTATGTGCTATTATGAGATACGAGGTTCCGCATAACGGTCACTTTTAATCTCCCAACTGGATCGCGGCAGCTGGCGTCTACTTTTGGGCTCACTTTCTGGGTTTTTCTAAAAGCGATTTCGTTGCAGTTGAAGCGGGACCATGGGCGAGTCCAGCCCTGGAGCGACTAGACGAACTGAGGGATGCCGAGATCTACGAAGCCGTCCTCACTTCGATGCAGCAGTGGGAAAAGCGGCAGCTAGAGAAGAAGCTCCATCGGAGGTAAGTCGAGCTCCTCGGGCAGGCGCGGCTGATCCACAATTGCGGTTTAGGGAAAAGCGGCAGCAATCTAGCGCGTGCTACAAGGACCTGGGCTGCTTCGAGGCGGTGGGGCCGTTTTCCTACTTGGACATGCTGCCCAGTCCTCCGGAGGAGATCGCCACCAAGTTCTTGCTGTATCCGGGGCACCGGACCAGGAGAAGCGGGTTCTCGCACGCCGAAGTGCCCTTCAGCAACCTGTCGTATGCCTTCAAGTGGGCGCAGCAGGGCTTCAACAAGAGCCTGCCCACCAAAGTCCTTATTCATGGGTTCGGCAGCGACTGCAGTCACATCTGGGTGTACGAGTTGAGAAGTGCCCTAATGGCTGTTGTAAGTTTTTTTTTAAATTTATTTTAGACATATACAATCTGCCCAATAGAGCAATAAGTAGTCCAATGACTACACTCCGTAAAAATTACAGAAATAATTGGTTTTATAATTGTTTGAATTATAATGTTAGTTATAAAACTAAATCAAATGGCCACTTTCTCTTCAGTCTACTTCGCACTATTGGTTTTAAGGATAAAGACCTAGACTCTTCGTTTGGCTGTCCAGGGATTTGTCTAAGTATTTGTCAGTAGAGCTACGTATTTCTTCTTTAACGAAGGGCATGCCGATATCCTCGGGGGGAGTTTTATTGCTGACGTATCAGGGGACGTCAGAGATCATCCTTACTATTTTAGATTGCAATATTTGAATAATTTTAGTGTTGAATGGCTTAGTTATAGCCCCCGAGCTGTATACCGTAGCTTCAGATAGGCTTGCTGCATTTGTATGGTAAAATTTGTTATCGCGCATTAGCTTAGATTTGTGACTTAATATTCAATTCATCTGTGGTATTTTTAAGTTGATTTTATTTTTTATTATTGATATGAGCTTTCTATGTAAGTCTCCGCTCAATATAATTTAGTTTCACTTCTGGTCACTCTAATCTTCGATAACTAAAGGTACTATGAGTTGATTTAGATTGGTTTACCGATATTTTCCAGCTATCAAACCAGTTTTTAAGGAGATTAAGTTGTTTAGAGGATTATCTGAAGCCACATTTGGGTCATCGTTGACGGATATTAAAGCGGTGTTATCTGCAAAAGTAAAAATTTTTGTGCTATTCGTGGTTGGAATATCAATAGTGAAGACCAGGTAGAGGAAGTGACTCGGAGTACTACCTTGCGGCACACCTGACTGGATGGGGTAAAGAGTGGATGGTCTCAGTGTTGCATTTTGTTTGGAAGTAGCGGTGGGACTGATAGGACTGTAATAATGGTTGAGGTGCGGGCTGCGGTGCAGGTGCCTGGCGGGTAGCCTACCCAGTCACTAAAAATAATCCCCGCATCAGAAATGGTGCGCGATGATCGGGCAGAAAGGGCGAACATATGAGAACTTTAACTTCTCAGTTTGCAGACCGTGCTCCCACGTGGGGCATTAGAACCTTACCATATGAAACTATAGGGAGTAGGTAGATGTAGTTTCAGTTTGTATAAGGGCCCTCAGTGCCACACATGATCTAATGCCTGTTTGACGTCGAGGAAGGCTGCTGTGCAGTTTCTTTTCTTTTGGTTTCTTAAATACCTCGTTGATAATTCTGACTTTGCTAATGGCATGGTGTAAGTTCGTTTATATCGACAGCGCTACTGAGCCTCTTAAGCAGGAGTCGTTCGAATATCTTAGACATAGAAGGAAGTAAGCTAATGGACCTATAAGGTTCTTCTTTATGTGGAGGTTTGGCGAGTTTGAGCATCATTATTATCTGCGAGGATTTCCATGTTGTTGGAAAAGAGGTAAGCCTTAACATGCCACTGTATATAGTAGTTAGCAGTACGATTGTTTGTATAGGTAACTCTTTAAGTATTTTTGGGGTGATTAAATCAAATTCTGGAGCTTTATAACTATTGCAGTTGGATATTTCGTGTTTTATTTCTGTTGGAGAAAAAGGTTGTACAAGTAATCGCATCTGGTAAGGAATGTCCGGAAAATTTATTATTTCTTGTTCTTCATTATGTGTATTTGCAGGTGGAGTTTGGAACACTGTAGTTAGGTATTCGGCAAAAAAAGTTACTTTTTTTGCTTAGCTTTACACCAGCTATCATTTGGTTGTCTTATTGGAAGAATGTGCGTGACTGGCCTTTTCAATTTTTTTTTTAACTTTCCAGATGGTGTGTTGTTCTTTGAATAAAGTTCTAATGTAAAACTCAAATAAAGAATTTTTGATATCAGCTCTGACTTAAGTTGCTTTGTTGATCTATTCTATGTAGTTCTATTCACTCTCTCCTTTTTTTAGTATTAATTCACGAATATAGGGAGGAAAAAACTTTTTGTTCACTGACAGGAGTAGATTGCATTACGTAGATGATATAATTTATTACAACTTCAAGATCATCAGGGTGTTTTAATTTAAGATTGAGGTTCAGATGTTTAAAATGTTGTAAGCTTAGGAACTTTTGATCGAGATATAATTTGAATACTTAGCGTTGTGATTATGGGAGAGTGATCTGTTGAGAGATCCTAATTAGGCACAATATTAAAGAAGTGTGGTGATATTTCTTTGATAATAAAGAAGTCAATTAGATAGGGTAGTTTGTGAGGATTGGTAGTCCAATATGTCGGTATACGCGTAGATAAACGGGTACAGTTGTGGTTATTGATGGCTTGCAATAGGTTTCTGTTTTTGGCAAAGTAAGTCTAGATTCCCATTCGGTGTGTTTGGCGTTTCAGTCGCCTCCAATTATAAATTTATTTTCAGACTGCTGAAAGAGGGTCGGATAGCTTTACGTTGTGATTGTGTGCCTGGGTGGACTATATATTGTATCCATTGTAATTATGTGGTTTGATGGTACAAAAGTTCTATTAATTTGCATAGACTAAAAATTCTAAATCTAGCCCTAGATTTTTTTAAAACTAACTGTTAGTAGATTTATTAAATAATTGTTTTGCTCAAAAAATATGAATCTATCATCAGTGTTGAGGGATGACAAAACAGCATTCTTTGAAGTAACGGTTATACTACAATACATAGATTTTCAGTATCTTAGTTTTGTATAATTTAAAAAATTATATCTCTACACATTTTACTAGGTTGTAAAAAAGTTTATTTTTAATTCAGTATGTTAACTTTTTTTCTATAATTTTTGTGGCACTATCAATGGACTCGTTGTCTCTTAGTCACTGCTAAAGTTAAAGAATTGTTACAAGTTAGGTAATGGCTTTCACCAAAATACTTGACTTTCTTGATATTCTGTCATGAATGGGGTATCAATACACTAAACGGCTATTTCAATAAGCGTCGACCTAATATCAGACTATCCACTAATTACTATTAGACATTATGTATAAAGAACCTGATAAGAGATTGCATTATTCAAAAATAAATTAGGAAGTATATTACATATAAAATAACTTAGTGGTTTCTGAGAGATTAGGATCGGATATTTTAGTTTTAAGACTTTGTTAATAGTTTTAGTGCTGAATGCTGTCAACATTCTACCAATTTGAGATTGTGACTTTCTTTCCAAGGCAACAACTAGTGGTAGATTTTAGCCCAATAGTTGGAGCAACCATAATTAGCAAGGTAAACCCACAAGTGACAATAAGAGCATCTTGTTTTGACTTCTTCTGCACAAAATCAATTAACGCAAATGATTTAGGATAGTAATGTGTGAGACATTAAGTTTAGCGGATAAATAACGAATGCTTAAGAGAGGTTTACCATCCAAAGAGGTTTGCTCATTAAAAAAACTTCATTACTTATGACTTGCAAATAAAAACCTTGGCAGAGAAGGTAACCACCTAATCTCAGAATTGTGATAGGTTAAGGGGCCAACCCAACAGATTGAAATGGGAATTACTGAAAGACAGCATCTTAAAAGTTCGGGACTCTACACTAATTTAACTGCTTCGAGTGATCGACGATGTTTCTACTGAAACCGACTACTCAAAGCATCTAAAGATAATGGCGATAGAATACCTTATAAGAAGAAAGATACTTTTTGATGTAGTTCTTGGAGTGTTTTCGGCAGTGACTCGCGAAAATTGCTTGAAAGCTCGGATAATTCATGTCATGAATGTCACAGTTAAAATCTACGCGTTTAATTAAACTGGGTAACCTGAATTTCTTTAGATTCATAGATTATTGGAGAGAGATTTTCCTTTGATGTTATCTAGAACGCCCAAAACTTTGTAGACCAACTCATAGGATGATTAAAACTCTCCATAGAAAGTCCGCGTTTTGCTTAATATTTGATGTGCTGTAAGTTAAAGCTGATGAAATAATGAATTCTTTAATATTTCTATTTTATGTGGATGACAACAGACCCATTTGATTTTTAAAACTTAAGTATGTACAAAAAAGACAAATTTTTGAGGTGCGAAATGAAGAGATGATAATATTTGCTTGGAGTTCGCCCAGTGCCTGACTTTTATAAACAATCTGCGTTAGCTTAAAAAGATCCTCGAGAGTTTTCTTTATGCCATTAAAAAAATCATTTTTGAGATAGTGTTTACTGAAAAAACTTACACAACATGCTTCAATATATCTTTCGTCGGAGCTTTGGGACAAAACAACATCACATTGCAAACGTCCATTGAGATTTTCTCTTGAAGTGGGATACTTAAAGGTCCTCGATGTAACTGCCGATAAGCTTAACAGGCGGATATATTGATTGAGCAAATATTTGAATAATTTTCAGACAGGATCACTAATATTGTTGCCAGTGGGTATATTTTTTGTGGCAGCGTTTTTGATGTTCTTTTTCAGTGGAGTTATACGTTTACTACGTTTGTCTAGTGATTTGGGACTTCATTTGAGAATAGTGTAAATCTCTGATTTAAGTATTTTCGAGATCTTTGTAATAAGGGATATTAATTTTGTATTACATGTATTTGCTAGTAAGTTAATAGTGCTATCGTAGTTCTTGAGACAGAAGCTTTTAATCCCGCACTTGATAAGTTACCTTTGGACTCTTTAACATGATGTAAATTAGGGGAATGAAATCAGTCTTTTGATATGTGTTTCAAATAGACGTGACCTTGGAAGTGTTATAAATTATACTCGTTAAGTGGCAGGGGTTTTCGGTTTGTTAGTGCATTTATTTGAAAGTTACACGAATCACGTGGTTGGCGCAGATTATGAGCAGACTGCTAAGTTCTGCATTCAATTGAGGAAAACTTCTAGTGAAATATGTAATATGATATGGTGAACATATAATGACAAAGCATTATAGAGGAACCGTGTTTTTGTATGGCACAAAAAGTTACAAAAGGGCGAAGATTCCTAGTGTTGGTCGCCCATCAATACTACACACCGTTATATGTGCGGGGACGGTATAATGAATATTCCTCACACATTGTTTTTATTTACAGACGCTTTTTTACGTTAATTACAACAAGAATTTATTACGGCCACGAGAGTGTCGAGGTCCCAGCCGACAGTTGGGTAGTGTCCGTGGCGTCGGCGTACGCTAAAAGTTGATTCTTGCAATCCAATGGTGGCGATCGGACGATGTTGGTACTGGTCCTCCTGGAGGTCATAGGCCACGGTCACGTAGTTGTCGGAGGTGGCTCACGTTTCGACAAGATACTATGCCCAGCGGCAAACACTATTCGATGAGGGCCAAAGCTTTTAGACAGTTGCAAGGCCAGTTCAAAGACTTTCGCGTAGTGGCAGCGAACTGTCTTGGACTGACGTGAGGTACGCTTTTATCCACCAGGGATTTGCGTGGGGGTTGGGTCCTCCTAGAAAAGATTGCGTGATTGGGCAGGCTGGCAGGTAGATTGCCAGTATCTCTCTGTTGTACGTTGCATATTTCTGTTCTGTGGGTGTTAGTTTCTTCGAGAAGAACGCGAGGAGTTCCCATTAGTCGTTGTTTTGCTGTTGGATAATCCCTCCGACGGCGTAGTCGGATACGTCTGTTGTTTTGGCGATGTTGCCGTTGATTTTTGGGTGTCCAGAAGCGTCGTGTCGTTGTTTGCATGATTCGAAGGCTTTTTCTGCTTCTATCATCCAATTGATGGGATGGTTCCTTTTTACGTTCCTCTTCAATAGGTCGTTTAGCGGTGCCTGTGTTGCGGCAGCGTCCGGTATGAATCAGCGATAGTAGTTTATCATCCCCAATAGTCTGCGCAGACCTTTCGCTGTTTATGGCTTGCCGATTTCCTGGATAGCCTTCACTATTTCGGGAAGTGGTTTTGTTCCTCTTCTGGTGACGAGATATCCTAGGAAAGGTATTTCATCTGCTCCGAACGTGCACTTTGCCGGGTTTATCGTGAAACCTCCTCGTTTCTTCATGCTACTAGTATGTCGTCGATGTATAAGTAGCAGAATTTCAGATCGTGTGTTAACTCAACGTAAATCGTTGAAAAGTTTAAGCCGCATTCCTTAGACCGAAGGTCATATACGGGAACTCAAACAATCCTTATAGTTGTTTTAGGTATATCTTCCGCCACCTTGGAGATCTGGTAAGCTTTTGTCAAGTCGATCGTTGAAAAACGTTGTCAGCCGTGGAGTTGCTGTGCGAAGTCTTTTGTGTGAGGGACCGGTATGTGCCTGGAATAGTTCGGGCGTTTATGCTTCGGTAATCTTCACGCGGTTGCCATTCGTATTCTTCTTCTGCACCATGTGTAGAGGCAATGACCATGGGCTGCTTGATGGTCTGGCTATTCCAAGCTGTACTATAGTCTGGAACTCTTCCTTCGCGATTTTCGATCTTTTCGGTGAGAGTCGTCGAGGGCAATAGCTTGTGGGCGGGTTTTCCATGGCCTGTGTTTCGGGAACATAGGTAGATACGTCTGTTGGCTTGGTTATTTTTGGGAATTCCTTGAGGAGTCAGTCGTAGGACATGTTATCATAGATGATGCTTATACTGCCGTTGATTGTCGTTCATCGACCGGGTGTCGCTAGGCTTGTTTTCGTATCCAGGAGTCACCGATTTCGTACGTCTACGAGTAAGCCCTAGAACGACAGGAAGTCTGCCCCTATGACGGGCTTGTCGATGTTTGCAACGACAAATCTCTACGTGAAATGCCTGCGTAGACCGAGATCAAGTGACAGGTTACTTGTCATGTATGTTTTGATCGCGGTTCCGTTGGAGCGTAAGTGGAGAGCTCCTTTTTCGTGTTGCATAGGTGTCTATAAGGAATTGGGTTCGCGTTTTCTTATCTGACTGTTGTTGGCGTGTCTTTGTGGCGGTTCTGCTCCTTGCTGGCACGGTGGTCGGCAGTTCCGTGCGTGCTGGCCGAAGCAGGTGTCGAACATGCGTTGGTTTCGTCCTCGACCCGTACTGCGCTGTCATGTCTGGTAACGCGACCGTGATCGTGATCGTGATTGAGATCGTTGTCTAGATCTTGGTTCGTTTTCAAATGTTAACGAGAGTGCGGATCGCGTCGTCTGCCGAGGATGCTGTTGTCTCGTGGATCTGAGGCGTTGAGGCGTTGGCGACGGTGTCGGCCAGTTTGATTATTTCGGCAAACTATGCTTTGGCTTGAGTGGCCAAGATGGTCTATAGGTTCGTTGGCAGTCGTGTGATCCAGATTGGCCGCAGGAGATCGTTGGGTATGTTGGGACCGGCTAGGCGTTGAAAACTGCAATGGCCTCATGTCTCCAAGCTCTTCTCATTCTAGCAGCTGGCGCGTTTTCTGCTCCTGGGTGGCGCTCAAGGGTCGTATCACCTCTGTCTTGAGTGTGTCGTACTAATTGGTGGCCGATGGGTTAGTCAGCACGTTGCGGATCTCGCTGGCGTAGGCGGCCTTCAAGTTCCCTGCTACATAACTGTATTTGGTGTCGTCGTCTGTGATTCTACTGACGGTGAATTGTGCCTCCACTTGAGAAAACCACTTCTCCGGGTCGGTTGGCCAGAACGGTAGTACCTTTATTTAGGCGCGATACACTTGCAGTGCGTTGGTGTTTTTGGGGTTTGTGGCCAGGCGGCGTTTCTGGAGCATTTAAGCTTTAAGTTGGGTCGTGTCCGTGGCGTCGGCATATGCTAAGGGTTAGTTCTAGCAATTCGATGGTGGCGATCAGACGATGTTGGTGCTGGTCCTACTGGGGGCCATAGGCCACTGTGACGTAGTTGTCAAAGGTGGTTTACGATTCGGCAAGACTCTATGCCTAGCGGCAAGCACGGTTCGATGAGGGACAAGGCTTTTAGACAGCGGCAAGGTTAGTTCAAAGGCTTTCGAGTAGTGGCAGCGAACTGTCTTGGACTGGCGCGAGGCACGCTTTTATCCCGCAGGGATTGTGTGTAGGGGGTGGATCCTCCTAGAAAAGATTGCGTGATTGGGCAGGTTTTCACCCCTAGTTGACGGTTTCTGGGAATGCTTTTTGGCTCGGCATTAGACTAATTTTGTTGTCGTCGCGAAAACACTTTGCGTTCCGATGTTAAACTAAATCTTTTGCTTTGTGGGAGTACTTTGTGTCTCGATATATGGAATATCAGAGGTATTTAGTATAAGAAGATCGTCGTGTTAATGTAAGTATGGTATCAGAAGAGCTGAAATTGATTAGGGGCGTGTGCAATTAATTTTTATGCAACGATTTGAGAAACCAAAAACTGCAAAAATAGTTCCTTACAAACTGACAGAGGAACAGTAACAAAACAGACGAATAATAAGTGCTAAACTATTGGAAATACCCAACATTAATCCCACGTTATTGCCGGAAATAAAAGTCAGTGCTAAGTAAGATCTTCAAACGAAGTGTCAAACTGCAAATGGCAAGGTTATGGTCCAGCAGTTTTTAAAAATAAAGCGACAATCTTTGTAAACAAAGATAATGTTGATCGCATTTTTTATGCTGGTGATTTGGTGCATTATGAATATTTACCTGAAGGACAAATGATAAATCAAACTTTTTCATTTACATGATAAAACGCTTGCCGATGTCATCTTGATTTATAGGCTTCTGGACAGTGTAGTTCTCATTACATAATAAGGCAAAGTTTTATGCTGCTACATTAGTCCAGAAATGTCGGACCAAACATTATATTCCTGCTTTTCAAGGCCCGACCTGTCGCAGTGTGATTTTTTGTTTTTCCCTGTAGAAAGGTTGTTGAAAAGGAAGTGCTATGAGAATGTTGCAGCAATCCGAGTGGTTGTGATAGAAGTGCCGACGAGAATCTCGGATGAAGGTTTTCTTTGCTTGCTTCCATGACCTCCGGAAAACGGTGGCATCTGTGACTTTGACAAGACTTGGGGCCATTAGTTGGTACGTTAAATAATTTTTTTAGGAGCCCAGGGACTTTTCTGATAAAGATTGTGTTTTAAACTGTTTCTTGGTCAACATTAGCAACGCTTATGTAGCTAAACGTGCGTTATGAAAGATTGATAATACTTGAATGCGATTTGGTTTACTTTACACCAGTAATTTTTGTATATTCTGTTGCCAGAGCCAATATGAAGTCACAGTAGTTCTAGTGAACACAGAGTCAGAGTTGTAATGTGTAGAAGACAAGACTAAAATGTTTTAAAATTTAAATTCTTGAATTACTTCATCGATTTATAAATATCTTCTCTGCTTAATAAAAACCAAAGCTTCCACTAATATTTTTTTTATAATATTATGTTGGTTGTTCTTAGGCTGTGAAGGTCATATTAGACGTTTGTAAACTTTTCACTTTAAGATTAACACCGTAAAAGATCTAATCGTCGATAGGGCTAAACGTTCTTAAATAAAGCCCACGAGAGACAAGAAAGATACATCCATTTTAAAGATTGAGTAATAATAAACTAATAATTAAGTATAAAGTTTCTTCATGGTCATTTCGCTCATGCTTATTTCAACTGAAGTTATCTTACAAAAACTCAGTTCTAACATTTAATAACCATACCTTGTATTTAACAGTAACATAAATTTATATTCTGCGGTATTCAATAAACTATTTTTTTAATGAAAAAATAATTGATAATTTATTCTATTAAAGTATATTATATTTTGATTTTGTAATTAACCAAAGAAGTCAAACTTTGAACTTCTTGCTTTATTTTGTATGCTAAGAGTACTGATCTAAATAAAATTTGGCGCAGGAGGAAATGAACATAATTTGCGTGGACTGGGCCAACGGGGCCGAGCTGCCGAACTACGTGAAGGCGGCGACCAACACCCGGCTTGTGGGGAAGCAGCTGTCGCTCTTGCTGAAGGGCCTCGTGGAGCACACGGGGCTTTCGTCCAGGATGCTGCACCTGATCGGGTTCAGCCTCGGGGCTCACGTGGCCGGCTTTGCAGGCGCCGAGCTGGGAAACTTGAGCAGGATAACGGGCCTGGACCCGGCCGGGCCGCTGTTCGAGTCGCAGGACCCGCGCGCCCGCCTGGATCAGACGGACGCCGAGTTCGTGGACGTGATCCACAGCAACGGGGAGAACATCATCTTGGGCGGCCTGGGGTCCTGGCAGCCCCTCGGCCACGTCGACTTCTACCCGAACGGCGGCAGGATGCAGAAGGGGTGCACGAACATATTCGTCGGGGCTGTCAGCGACATCATCTGGTGTAGGTGCTCCTTGCTACTTTCAGGGTCAAGTTCTGATTAAGCAAATTGCAGCTTCTGCTATAGAGGGGCGGTCCCTCTGCAACCACAGAAGGGCGTACAAGTTTTTCACCGACTCCGTTTCGCCTCGTTGTCATTTCCCGGCGTTCCCGTGCGACTCGTACGATGCTTTCCTCGAAGGGCGTTGCTTTCCTTGTACGGACGACCGGTAATTACGGTGGTTTTTGAATATTTTTTCAATATCATATCTGTGTTGTAGAAATTGCGGTAACATGGGGTACTACGCCGATCGTGCTAAAGGACGCGGGCAGCTTTATCTCATAACGCGAGATGAAGAACCTTTCTGCGGTAAGGAACCTTTTTAGTTGTTGCTCTACAGATATAATCTTACTATTTCGATTTTACAGCGCATCAGTACCAAGTTAAAATCGAAAGTTCTACCAGTGACATCCCAATAACTAGCTATGGTAAAATACAAGTAACTTTGATTGGTGATTCATCCTTGAATGAAACTTTCATAATGACGAAGTATGGTCCCGATGATTTTTATCACACCTTTTATATTACCGTTAATTCTTTAGGAAAGATGACGAGGAAATGAAACTAGGACACTCAATTTCAAGAATTGTTGTGCCACATCCGATACTTGCGGAACCAACCAAAATTCAAATTCTGTACACGGCATATAGCGGTTGGTTATCATCTGGATTAACACATTGGAAGATAGATAAAGTTACGCTCAGTGACAGCTTTGGTAGAAGGTATTAATTTATATAACGTCATTTGCTCTTTATTAACATTCTAAATACTTCCAGCTCTTCTATTTGCCAGAAAGGTCTTATTTTACAGTCAGGCGTGCCAGCTATTTTGCCTCTTTATCCTGGCCAATGCAATTTACTTTCAGATGACATAAGCGTCGCGCAAGATAGGATATATGATCAAAAGCCAAAGAATATCAGTAGTAACTTTAGTGGTAGTTATTATAGTGAAGCGAATAACACTTTTAAGGCATCCAAATTTATTCCTACTCCTGTCGTGAGAATAGGAAACGAGGCCATTTTGAACAAGGAGTATAACAGTGATGAAAACAAAGTATCACTAAAGGATACTACAGAAATTTTTGACTTTTCTTGGCAGCCATTTTCTAGCGAAAAAGATAATCGGGTAGATAATGACAAAGAAACGAGCCGCGCTTTAAATACAAGAGTGATAAAAATCCCCATAGATTCAAATTCTGAAAAAGACAGCTCGGATGCACCCGAGGTGATACGGGAAGTTGTGGAGCCGGTCTTAAAGCCTCACTCCAACAAAATCGCACGATCACACGATCCGAACAAAGAAAGGGCGGAAATTTCGGAACCGATACTAGGGCCCACGACTAGTAAGAGTGGCTTTACGCCAAATTACGACTCTTCAACTAACGCCGGAAGCAATCAGCAGATAATTTACAATTTTTACGACTCAAAGGATGACGATTGGGTTCCTTCTGTCGGCGAGAAGGATGAGCAGAAAAAAGGAGACAAATGGAAGCGACACGATAGTACTAAAACCACAACTGGTTTCGAGCAACACACGGAGAAACCCGAAAGCGAAAAGGATGCTTTCAATCTTATAACGATGACTGTTCAATTCTTGCCTCAGCGACTAGCAAGGATGTTTGAGCAAGCAGAAAAGTATGCCAGAGAAACTATTTTGCCTTTTGTGAGCGCGCACACGCCTAAAATTATTAGAAACTTTATAGCGCCGGAAGAATCGACGAAGTATTTGCCCTTGCATTACGACGAAACAACCAAATTTGAGTTCCAGGACGCCACTTCCTCAGCAAGCAATGCAAGGCAAGAGAATGTAGTAACCAAACAAAGTCATTTATTAGCAAGGCTTAACTCGGATACGGTAAACGATGTGGGTGAGAGTATAATAACCGCAACGAGTACAACGCCTTACAGCCATATACAAAAAATCCTGAAACGTGGAGAAATGCTGTCGCTGGTTTTCCCAGCAACTTCCACCACTCTTGTGACTAAAGATGAAGCGACTTCCACAGAAAAATTGCAGCCAATCGCCCAGAAAAGCTTTAAAGAAGATTCTTCTACAACTACAGCCCCGCTATCAAAACAAAACAAAACAAGGAAAATCTACATAGACCTTCCTGTATTCGATGAGAACTATAAAGATCCCAAATACATACCGTTCATTCAAAGTGAAAAGCAGAACGATAAAGGACTTGTTTAATTGTAATATTCACCAGTTCTAATATTTATTTTTAACTATTTATTGCAGTGCAGTAACACATTTGTAAATAATTTAAGTTTGTTATCTGTATATTTTTATATTAAACGTTGTATATTGTACATGAAAAGTATATTTTACAACCTCCTCACGGTTGGAAAATTACATGAACGACCCTGAGCTGCATGAATCTAGGAATCTTTCCAGGTCTTCTAATCTTCTCACTTCTCTTTGTATGTGTCGTAGATGTCCCCACCGCAGTTGCTTTAGTTGTTTCACGTAGGGCGGTTCATCTAGAAGTATTGAGAGTTTTAATATAATAAAACGGGAATTATTCACTTACGACCTTGAATATTGCAAGAACACGAGCTGCCATGTTTAAGCTCGTTATGTTGCGATGACGTTGCGTTGGAGACGAGAGAATCTGTTAATGCTTGAGTTATCTCCAAACCAAGGCCTTTATCCATCTTGTCCAAATTCTTGTTCATTAAATCTATGGCTTGTCTAGCATCCATTTGTTCATTCTATAGTTGGTCGACCGATAAAACATGTTAAGTAGAAGATAGCTGACTTACCTCTCTCGATGGTGTTTGGTGTGTAACTGGGACGTGTGGTCTATCATCTGGAACCGTACCTAGTTCTTTACTAAGAGCTCTGTCTATCAGGCTGATAATGTAGCTTTTAGATTTGTGCAATTCCATGACACTGGATGCATCAAGTAGCTTGTAATTGTTTACAACTGTGTTGGATTGTATCGCGTTGTTGATGTTAGCATTACTGGTATTGTTGTTACTACTATTCCCCTTTTGTGGTAAAGATACTATAGCTTGAGAGCCCGTTTGGCTGTTTTGATCATTCCCGTTATTAGTTGCTGGTTTTGGATATATATCTTGTTGGCACTTATTCATATTTTGGCAAATGTCTTGATAATTGAAGCTTTTGTTATATATATTTGCATCTCCCTAAAACGTAACCATATGAGAGCATGTTCTGCAACGTCATTTAAAAAAACCTTTCGCGTTTTACTCCCTGGTCTTAATCCGTATTCTGACTTCTTTGGTGTAACTGGTTTTTCGCTCGATCTCTCTCTGTCCGAGTCGCTGATTTTGTTTTCACACCCGCTATCTATCAACTCATTCAACATTGAGTCCAGCACATCGGTTGTAATTTCCTCAACTTCCAAACGATCTACGTTACCGAAAGAGTTCGTTCTAGATCTCGGTTTGTCATTTTTGACCTTGACGTTTTCCTGGTTTTTGAAGAAGCGTTGTCGCTTTTGCATTACTGTAGAGGGCACCTAGTCGAACACTTCGTTTACGCAACTATATATTCGACAAGTTAAAACTATTACCTTCGGTTCTAAGTGCAATGGTAGTTTGTCTTTGGAGGATTTTACGTTGACTGAGGATCTGCTGGAGGTGGAGTCTAAATTTTGGGCGGTTGCTTCTGCCTGCGGATGATCTCCGAGTATGGGTTCGTAGCGCGCCAGAACCGCGTCCACTTCCGACTGACTCATGTGGGCGCGCCCTCGCTGCTTGTTAGCTTGGGGGTCAAGTTCAGAGTTGTTGGCTACGGGGAGGCTATGCCGCCGCTGGACTGGTCTGCCGGTTTTCTGTAAGTAGGCCGCTTGCTGGGCTGCGTATGTTGGACTTTCTGGGGGTTTACGGACGCGGCGGTACACCGCTGGGTCTGGCTGGCACGTTACAGGTAGGCATAGCGTCGAAGGCTTTTTGAAAACGTTAGATGTGGCCGGCCTGAAGTACCTAATAAATTTTTGGTGGGCATTAGGAGATAGTTGGAACCACTAAAAATTAAAAATACAATTATTTTATCAAAAAAACCTTTTATTAGTACTTATAAAGAAAAGCAAAAAAACAGTGAAGCAATCTTTTATAACAAAACTAATAACGGTATAACGTTAAAATATGAACAGAGCATCTAACGACTTAATTGTCATTTTTTTGACACCCTGAAGAAGAAAAATGATTTTTCGGTTTTGTTTCCTTAGAAAAATTTGGATTTTTCTTTTTGGGAATATAGTTCCGTTTCCCTGTTCTTCCTTTTAAACATAATTATATACTTTCTTTAACACCCTAGGATTTTATTCTCTTGTTTGTAAGTTGTTTGCAATTTTTGTATAAAGTGACATTGTCTTGTATTATAATTATTACTGTTAGCTCTAAAAATATTGTATGAAGCAGAACATTTTTCTACTCTACCAACCCCACTTTTAAAAAGTGGTGATTTCAGATTGCCCTTTTACTTCACTAGCTTACTAATAGTATGATGCAATGTAAAGATTAATAGAACCATTTTGGTACATTTAGGAATACAAGTTAGAAGCTCAAAATTATTTTTATAGTCCCTACTCCTGTTGGTTGTAAACGAGTGATAACTCTCTACGAGGCAAACTAATTATCGAACGTAAAGTTTGTATTGAAGAAAAACGGGAGCCGTGATTATCCACACGATTTCTTCTGGTATATTGCTCACTTTAAAATGATTCCTAAGTAAGTGTTCTACGAATGTGCATAAACTGAAAATATATAAACAATGCTTTGTAGACAGTTTGGTTTGGACATTCAAACATAACGGACGCTTGCGTCATCAATTCGCCTTATGTGTGACAAGTGTACCGCCCATGTTGAAAGAACTATAAACAATTTCCGCGAACAATAGATTTGCGATCCGTCATCGTATTGACGGGTCCCCTATTCATCATCAATATGGCCTAGGTTTTCTGGCCTGCAGTTTCTGCCGCCACACTCGCTGTTTTGAGAAGAAAAAAGCATTGTAGCGGGTTTCTTTCCATCGCAGCAGAGCTGAATAACAGCTTTTATCCTGCGTCAAATATTAGGAACTGAAATTATATAAGTGAACTGTAGAAATTAGATATTAAGTGATGGCGTTGTACCTTCAAGAAGAGCGGACATATCACCTGCGCTGTCGATACAAACAGGAGGTCAGCTGAATCTATTTATTTACTTTTAGTTTGGTAATAAATTATGATCACATAGTGAGATTGAATAAAGTATGCCCTCATGTATGGTGTTTACAAACCCATCAATGGTTTAAGATCAGGTGTATCACAATAGCACGTATTAATTGTACAACAATAACATTCTCAAAAAACATTCCCATGCAATATCAACAAACACTACAATTACCAATGCAGTCTTTATCCTAACTTCTTGTACGTAGTAGGTGAGACCAAGCACACATATAAACTATGCGCTCATGACAGTTTATAAGTCAGCAAGAAGCAAACTTGCCAGTTAAAACCAATACAGAAGAGGAATGGCAAACACAAAACAATAGAAAACATAAGAGAAATCACGCTAATCAAACTCATTCGAAACAAAAAAAATCAAGGGATTATTAGTTAAATGTTGCGACAACAGGTCCGAAGTTCTGTTAAACGAGGAAGACTGTCACGAAAACAATGGAACTTTCAAGAGATAAAGTTTCTGCTATTTGTCCACAACCTAAAAAATGGGCATGATAGACGTTCAAGCTAAAGACAAATACTTTATCAAAATTATAAACACCGCTCAAGCCAAAATCAAGTTAACGACTAAAGACAAAAATAGTAAATTTCACTGCTTCCAACACAAACAAGACAGAAAGTTCAGAGTAGTTTTATACAACAGGCATTCTGTGGTAGATATTAAAGAACTTACCAGAGATTAATAATCATGAATATAACGTATTAAATATATTTAACATTAAACACAGTGTAAATAAAGCACCTCTACCAATGTTCTTCATAGAACTAGAACAATAAGGATACTTGTACAAGCTCCTTAGTAGTTTAGACATTTTTAGAGGAAAAAATAAAAGACAGAAAAATCAGTTAAAGTCCTTTATAATTCTATGTCTGTTAATCCATAAAACGGCATTTAATACCCTAATAACTCGGAATGCTGACTTCCGGAATACGTTGCAATCGAAGATTCCAACGGTCAGTAACGGTCGGTACCGAACTTTCGCCTTCCAGAAAGAGCGCATTTATAACGAACTTCTTGAACATAGGTGAGGAGGTTATAAAAATCAGAATCGGTCCAGACTCTCTGTCATTCTGCCAATCTGATTCAACAATCTGGCTTGGGTTTGCTGCAAGCCAGTTAAAGTAAAGCAATTCTTTGTTTAACTCGTTATTGAATATAAGTGTTTAGAATTTGCCAGTTTTTTTCTTAAAACGCGCGCACAATATCTAACATACAATTCTCAATGAAATTAAAAATCGTGTTTAAACCTCTAAACGTTAAACGTGAAGTAATACACAGGAACATAACGAAATGTACCACTAAAAACCGAAGAAGACATTTACAAGCCGGTGGAACATTTAAACCAAACCGCACAATCTGCTGCTTGTGAAAAGCAAGAAAACTCGGAATGTTGTCCTTTCAATTATTGAGAAAAGAAAATTCGGGAAGATATGGCAAATTCTCAGACATCATAAAGATAAAGCAAAACTCAACAAAGCCACTCAAGTACTAAAACATTTTCCACAAAATGAGAAATCTGACAATCTAAGAATACTTTATTGAACTTTACCGTCATGGTAGACACGGAATGTTTATTATAAAAAGTAAAAAAACTGAAAGGGTTGGAATCAGCAATTCCACTCATCAGGCTTAAATGGAAACTGGGCTAAAAGTCTTAAAGAAAAGGCAGATACCTTTGGTAACCACTTAAATCAAGTCTTGCAACCCTTCCCTTGCACTTGCTCTCTAGAGAAATACAGAACAATTGAAGAATTTATTACAAGGTACCCTACAATTTTTGAGATTATCAAATCTGTCAGTGTTGCTGAAACAAAATGGACGACGGCAAGGCTACAATTAATTAAAGCCTCGATGACTTGATAACTGCCAAATCGGGAAACGATATCATATAGACCAATTTCCATTTACAGCTAAAGTTTTCGAAAAGCTGCTTCTAAAAAAGATGATGTCAAACCTCGAATGGAAAAATCTCACACCTGATCAATTGGGTATAAGGAAATGACATGCTACCACAGAACAAGTTTATAAGATTTGCTAGAGTTCACCATAATCTCCAATTAAAAAGATATTGTTCTGCAGTCTTTTTAGAGGTGTCACAAGAATTCGACAAGGTATGGCACACTGGACTTTTATAGAAGATCAAAACTAGTCTTATCACTTTTCTATAAGATCTTAAAACTATATCTGATCCTAAATTTTCATCTGCGGTCTGGTATCCAGCAAGTTTTTTATAAAATCTTTACCTAATTACTTTTTTCTTCCTAGTGTTAAGAGCGAAAATCTTTACAGAGTTGTAGTTTTTCTAAATACTTTAAGAAAGTTCCTTTAACAATGCCAAAGGTTACTTAAATTATAATGATTAGATATGTACGCAACAACGGAATATAAAAGTCTGATTAAAACCGGCATTTTATTTCTGTTAGTGATTTTTATCTTGTCTTGACTAGTCTAGTCGTATGCCTTTTCTTGAATTGTTAGTTATTCGTATAATGTGCAATATTATCGATAGTATTGCCATTAATAGCTTTCAAGTATCAATCTGCGCACCAGAAAATGTTATAAGAAAGAAAAGATTTACAAAATGCATTAATCACTTAACTTTTTCCCAGATATTTAGCTTACTTGCTGTAGTATCGATGTGATAATCATCGTCCACTTCTAGTGTCGTATCGGAATTTTGATTTTCAAATTTTAATGTGTAATGGTCTATTATCCTATTAAAATTTTTAATTAAAAACCTCGAGAAGCGAAAACTACTTACTAACCGTACTGATACTCATTTTTCGATTTATATGTCTTTATCGATTGCCTCTACAATTTCCAGGTTGTGGAGATAAATATCTATCTATATATCAACCAAAACACTTGCAACTGCGACTTGTCAGATGTAGAATATGAGTATTTATAAATAAAACTAAACTTTGAATTTGTCAGACCCCGACCAGGTTAATGAAAATTTAAATAAGATAAAATCTTCAAACCGTTTAAGATACAAATATGTTTTAATTTTTATTTAAATATAGGGTGGGGTAGTCAAACCGCACTATTTGTAGGTATTAAAAAAAACGAAAGATTTTTTCTTGTTTATTTATTGCAATAAATGTTAAGAGTACAAATGGAAATTGGTGTAAAAGCAAAACAAGTTTCACTTTTTGAATATCATCCACAAAGATGGCAAACCATCGTTTTGTACACAATGTCTGAGTTTCATACGAAAATTCTCACTGATACGTCGTAGTGCCGCCGGTGTTATTGCACGAACTTGTTCTTCAATCCGCACTTTTAAGTCCAGTGTAGTTGCCAGTCTCAAAACCTTTGACTTGAGATAACTCCCAACAAATAATCGCGGAAACTTAGGTCTTGCGATCTTGGAGGCCACTGAACATCCCCATTTCTGCTGATAAGACCGTTTGAGAAAAAGTTTTTCAGAAAGTTTATTGACATTTTGGCTGTGTGACTAGTTGCTCCAGCTTGTTGGAAATTAGTGGTCTCATTCACAGCAAATTGTTGAAGTTCTGGAATAAGAAAGATTTTCAGCAACTGAACATAGCACGCTGATGTTACAGTCGCTGCATGGCCATCATTATCCTCGAAAAAATACGAAAAATGTAGACGGAACGGGCATTGTGCTCGTACGTAACTTGGACCATTTTTTAAACACGCTGTTACAGCGAAGCCTCGTTCAACGCTGCATAGATACTAAACTTCTGTATGGAAATGAAGGTCACTGCATACTTCTCCCACACACACCTCCACAATACAAGGTTTTTAAAAACGTACAGTTTGATTGTCCCCCCCCCCCCCTGTTATTTCGTTAATGAAAATATAAGGTAAAGAAAAACTCAAAAAACTAAAAATATTTTTTGGCTACCTTTGTTGCAATGGGTATATTCATTGTCTTGAATGTAATTTTTATTAATTATTAATTATCAAGATGGCAGCGAACTCACACTTCGGACAGCAGGAGAATATACAACCAGATAAATAACAAATTAAAAACAAAGCTTCAAGAAATAAAAAACAATTTATTTGAAAAACATGCGTCAAACTTGTCCACTTGAACCTGGAAACCTATAAAGAACAAGAATAAACCTAATTTAACATCACTTCTCATATGCCAAAACATCACTCCACTAGGTTCTTGTGGAAAAAGTGATAAAGATTTCTAATTTAATTGCAGAACACTTGTTAAAAGTTTTCTCACACATAACAACGATCAAGTCCAAGAGGTACCATTACCCATTCCAGGATATGAACATCTAAGATTGTTTATTCCATAAGAAATCAGGAATAAAATCAATAAATAAAACGAATAAAAGACGACAGGCGCCCTGAAAAATTTAGCTTATTGCCAATAATATCTAAACTTCTTGAGCAACTTATACTTAAAAGAATTAAACAAGACCTCAACCCCAACGATTGTATCCAGATCACCAGTTTGGTTCCCGACAGGATCACATCATAGCACAACAGTGTTACAAACTAGTACATCTAATCAGTCAATCTATGGAAAATGAACAGTATTGCACAGGAGCCTTTCTAAACAATAAATTGCTCATCTACAAAGCCATCATTAAACCCATATGGACCTATGGAATCAAACTTTAGAATTGTGCGAACAGGTCCAATATAAACATAATTAAATGAAGTCAATCTAATATCCTCCGTACTATCGTTAATACACATACTACACACAGACCTCAAAGTTCCAAACGTAAACACAGTTATACACGAAAGAGCCAGCAGACACCATGCAAAACTTTAGGATCATCGAAACCAAACACTGACGCACTTCTTACAACCAACAGAAACCAGACGACTGCGAAGACTCTGGCCACAGAATCTTTTATGGATTTAGAAGCGAAATTGCTAAATGATGTACCTCTTCACGCCATCATCTTGCACAATATAATTTAAATTGTGCACTATACCAAATTAGCTTATAGAATGTATATTTCTAATTGCTAATAAAATAACAATAAAAAGAAAAAAAATGTACACTTTATGCAACTATTTTAATATGCACACAGAGAACCAGCCTCTTGCTCAGCACACATCAAAGCCGCCAAACTCCATGTACCCTCTTAAATTTTGATAAGTTAGATATTTTTATCAATTAAATGTTACCTTGGTTTAAAACCATAGTATCAAGACTCATATGAAAATACAACTTTTTTGAAAGTTTGGGTGTTAAAAACTGTCGCTTTTAAGTTGCAGTAATTTGTCTTTATAGTTCTCCATGAGCATTTTGGGGCAACTCTAGATAACTTTAATTTATTTTTTTCTGAAAATTGGCTAACGGCTTTTCGGCAGTTTTTGCCCATTGCTTAGAGTTAGAGTTTGTCTTTAACTGACACGTCGTTAGTGTTAAAACCTAAAAACCTAATGCAGGCTTTGGATTTACTCTACTACTGTCGGTAGGGATCTATCAAATCATAAAAAAAGCTTTAACTAAAGTTATTTCTCTAAAGAGAACAATGTGACACGTGTCTTTATTTATATTCTGCTACTGACGTATGTTGGTGATTTACTGGGTACACCTTGTAATATAAAATTTTGCTTTAGTTACTAATATGTTTAAAAGTCTTCTGTGGTAAAATAACCTCATTTTTTATTTAGATGGCAATTTAATTTAATACAAGATTTTCTACTTAAAAATTTTTTTGGGTTTTTCTGGATGTAGAAGTTTGCAAAGTTTGATTTTTTTGTACATCTGAGTAGAAGTCGATTATATAAACAAGCTTTTAACGCGATAGCCTTTGTATGTGAAAGTTAGTCAAAGAACTCGCAAAGAAACCTAAAGCGTATTTTATTTTAATCCTCATCACGGCTATAAGGAGTGGTTAGTTACAACGAAACTCCCAGTCAGTATTTATTTAACGCTAGACCGCAGCTTTATTGCAGAGAATAATAATTTATAACCATCAAGAGGAAATTTTAATGTTTAAATAAAATAGCAGAAAGTTATTTTAAAGGTAGGACGAATTCGTGTTGTTACAGCTGTTAAAATAGTAATGTACACATATAGAATGCTCGACTGAAGCTTATGTATTTTAATAAAGATATATAAAGTTATTTGTGAAACAAAAGTGACTTTTATTAATCTCTTATTTTATTTCAATAGTCTAAAGCGTTAAATAACACCGATCAGTTAAAAAGCACCCATTCTGTTAAATCAAACAATGTATCAGTTTTTTCAAGACATTTCTATTTAGTTTAAAAATTTACTTTTTTGGGGGTAAAAGTTGTATAGGACAGTATGGAATATTTTATCCTCATTATAAGAAAGAAATTAATAAAAATCATTTTACAAAGCAACAAAAATTAGGGCAATTTTTTATAATATTTGGCTGGTTCAACTAATGTTACTCAATGTCATAAATTAGCAGAAGTGTAGCTATAAATAATGAAAGATTTACTACTAGGTAAAGCTCAGTTTATTGTCCTGTTTTAATCTTGTCTTTATAGAGGTCTAAAAGATAAATATTTGCGACGTTTTAACCAAAAATCGAGTAAATAATTTATGTTGCTTTATTTGTAATAGGTAGGTCCAAAAAGTTTCTATTGGTCCCATTAAAATGTAATTTTTTTTATTTGCATTGTCTGATGTAGAATTTTCTTGCGCATTTTTCGATATACAACACTTGTACGGTTGTCACAGGATAGATCTTTTACAAGAAGATATTCGATTGTTGTTGCAATTTTAATACAAACTGAATCCACAAGTGAGTGCTACTGAGACCAACAGAAATGTTTACAAAGCTTATTGAGAAGGTATTGTTGGAAAAACTACTGCTAGACGTAGGTTCGCAAAGTTTAAAGAAAGCAAAGAAAATTTGGTCAACAAGAAACGTTCCAGACGCTCGTAGAAATTGATCGTCAAGCTGTGCTCAATACAAATGAAGACAACCTATCAAAGACTTGCCGAATGCTGGCCGATGACTTTGACTGTAGTCCTCAAACAATTTATAACGTCCTTAGAAAGTAAGAAAACAATGGAAGAAGTCAAAGTGGGTGCCGCACGAATTGACCGTTGATCAGAAGAAGAAATTATACCGTCGCGGCATTAAACTTTTACCCCAAAAATGGCAGAAAATTGTCGGAGTCGAAAGAAAATATCTTGATTATTAATTTTGTTTTGTGTCGAAACTTCATTATTGTAAAAAAGGTTTTATAAAAAGCCAATCAAAACCTTTTGGACAACCTACTAAATACATTTATGGGTGATCTAAATTGAACTTTAAGATGTTCTTCCTAAATAAAATACAAAATATGGATTATCTTTATTGCTATTTAATCTTTAATCTTATTGCTATTAGCGCAAAAAGGCAGTTACATATGAAATATAGTGTCGGCCAGATGCCTCCCACAACTCCGCTGACGTGTAACCGTTATTTTAGTGAAGTTCTTTATTATGTTTTTTTATAGTTGCAGTTCTATTTTAGCAATTACATGTCTGATGTTTTTTTTTAGTCTTCAAATCATGATAGGTTTGTTGACATAATTCTTGCCCTTTAAATAACCCCAGAATTTTGGTTTGAAATAAAGTCAGTGCTTTACGTGTCGTATGACATGTGGCTGCATTTTGTTAAAAGTACATATCACTTAAAGTTGCTTAGCATATCTCAATAACAGACACCATTAATAATAATAGCGATGCCAGATTCTTCCCCAAAAGTACAAGCCAATGATTTCTCTAGTACCATGCACACGAAGCAGTGCATTTTCGTGGATGCAATGGTTTGCTATAAATACACGTAGATTTTATTGCTCCAGATGCTACAAGCGATTCATGAGCCCATTTAAAGAAAAATAACTTTATTGCTCAATACGAGTGCAAAGCCACATCAACTTCTGTGTTCCTAAAACCCATTTCACAAATTTACGACGTTTTGGTGGACTGTTGCATTAATAGCAAATCCTTGCTTTATCAATAAGCATACCAGTTCTTTCATACTTTTGCACTAGATCACGAATTTGCTCACTGTACATTATTACATAATGTACCAAACTAAACGTAGACACCGTTTACCCATAAATTGTGGAGTACCCTATCCCAATCCGTGGGAACAGATTCCGCCTGTATATGACGTGGGGTAGAGTTCACGCAAGTGACCTCGCCGGCAACTCGTCAAACGAGGCAGGAGAAATTGCCAACGCGAGTTATCGACATGGAGTATTCTGTCGATTAGCCCAAGGCCTAGAGACGTTAGACCACTGACGTTATCCCGTTAAAACTGTTATGCAGGCCATCCATAATTGTGGGTAAAGGACGCCGGTAGCAGTAGCGATATGTGTAGAGGTTCGCCAAGCAACCTCGACGGCCGCTCGTCCGTGGTAAAGGAAACCGACACGAGTAGGTAGTGCTTACCCTTGGCGCGTGATAACCGTGAAACTGCTTGGAGCTCAATCACAATTGTGGGCAACGGATGCCGCTATCAGTAACAGAGGGGTAATAAGTCCTCGAGGGACTGTAAACGTGGTAAATTCCCCTGGATTTGGGTCGGTTTCCTTGTTAAATTTTAAATGCTTTTACAATATGGGTAAAATTTCTTGTGTTAATACAATTAAAAGCAAATTTAAATTTAAATTAAATCCAATTAAATTTTTTTTTTTAAAATTTTTTTTTTTAAAATTGGAATCATTATTAGGTTTACGGGATCCTTGTTAAAAATAAATAAAAATAAAAACAAAGGTATAATAAATCTCAAGAAAATAAAAATTTTAGTTACAAACTCCAACATATTTATTTATGAGCACTTAAATTAAATATAAATTATTACATTTTAAATTTTGTTTTTTTCGATTTTTAATTTTAAAGAACAAAATTCGTAAATTTAAAATTATAAAAATAAAAGGTGCTGAGGCTTAGAATTTATTAAGGAAAAAATATTTTTGGCCAATTGTTTTTTTTTATTTATAAAAATAGCTAAAGGTAATAAGACATTAAAAGAACCAACGTAACAATATTCAAGGTAAAAAACAAATAAAAGTAAAAAATAATTTAAAAAAGGAATGGAAAGGTAATGAATATTTAACCAAATTAAAAAAATTAAAAAAAATAACAAAGAAAAAATAGAAAATAAATATGCGGGGAAAATAAAATAACAATAAAAAAATAAAATGCATAATTGAAGAAAAAGAAGAAAGCGTTTGGTAAAGGAGGAATATTGGATCGGGCATGAACCAACATAGGAGGAAAGTTTAAAAAGAAGATTGGGGAAAAAAAAAAACGTTTTATTTAACCTACCCATTCCCTATACCCCATCCCTTAAAACTCCCAAAGAATGGCAAGCGGGCGAATAAAACCCCATTTTTAATAGGAAGCAGTATCCAAAAAAAATTAATGGGTAACCAAATGAATCCCCTTGACTTTCATTTGTAAGGATTTGGGGACAAAATGAACATAAAAGAAATTTACAACCACCAAATCAACCCTACAGAGATTCACAATAAGAGGAAAACGAAAAAAATTTTGGGAGTAGGGACCAAAGTAAGGAGAAAAAAACAATACCACCAAGGAAAGCACAAGTAAGCGGCCATAAAGGACACAAAGATGGTTCAAGAAATCAATAATACCAAATATTATTAAGCTTCAAAGGAATATCTGAACGAGTAGCGTATATGATCATAGAAACATCAAAGAACTACCGCATAAAAATAATACAAGTTTATGCACCTACTTCGGCATATACTGACGAGGATGTTGAAATATTATACGAGGACATTATAAATGCGAGGAAAGAGGAATGTCTAATCTTGATATAGTCAGGGCGACTTCAATGCGATTATAGGACATATAAAGAGGAGGAAGAATACATCGGAAAATATGGATGGGCAAAGAAACCCAATAGGAAATATGCTAGCAGCTTTCTCAAATCAAAATTATACGCCATGAACACCTTTTTCAGTAAAAAGCCCAGCGCAAGTGGACGTGGATAAGCCCAAATGGGCAGACCAAGAATGAAATTGATATAACTCTATCCAAAAATTAAGCATAAACGATGTCACAGTCTTAAATTCATTTAACACGGAAGCGACCATCGGCTCGTAAGGGCAAAGGTTACTGTTCAAAGATTTAACAGATATAAATATAGATATAAAAGAACGATAAATGCCCAGACACTCAAACAAAACAGGGAAACCTATCAAAAGTACATACGACAATCATTGCTATTAAAGGAATATAATGACAACAATCTAAACCAAATATCTCGTGATCTGACACTAGCATTAACAGAAGCGTCGGAAAAATCACAAAGACGACATGCCAAAAGATAAATAAAATTACTCAACAAACAAAACAAAAATAAGAAAGAAAGAGTTATGTAAAGAAGGAAAATATGCAACTGATGAATATCGAGAAGTGAGAAAAGAAGAGGCGTATGATAAGAAAAGATTTAGAAAAATTCTATGAAGAACAAATAGAGCAATAATAGAGGACAACAAAAGCATGAAGTGCCTGAAAATAAGATATGGGAAACGAGAAATCATTGTAGTGAAAGACTCCGCCGGAACAGAAGTGAAAAACACAGACAAGATCCTAAAAACTACGGAGAAATACTATAAAACACTATATGGGTCGCACATTAAACAACCTGAGGGACCAAAAAAGAATTCTAAAATAGTAAATGTAGGATCTGAGGATATGTCAGAGATCAGTGAAGACGAAATTTTGCATGCCCTGCAGACGATGAAAAACAATTAAGCGCCGGGAGATGATAATATAATATGAAATGATCAAAAGCCAAGAAATATTAATCCCAAGCTAAAATCCTATTTAACATGTGCCTACAACAAGAGAGAATACCAGATAACTAGGATAACGCCGTGATAGTAATTTTGTTTAAAAAAGGGGACGCATTACTATTACAAAATTACCGCCCTATCAGCCTACTTTCACAAATGTATAAATTGTTAACAAAGATCTTGACTAACAGATTATCACAAAATTAGATGATTATCAGACAGTAGAGCAAGCAGCTTTCAGAAAGGGCTATGACCTGTGACCATTTACTTACTGTTAAAATTCTAATCGAGAAATCCATCGAATATAACTTGCCTTTGTTCATGGCTTTATTGATTATGAGAAGGCGTTTGACTGCGTTGAACACTGGGCAATAATGAAGGAACTTAAGTGTGCTAGAATAGATTCCCGATATACAGCACTGATAAGTAATATATACAAACACGCTACAGCAACAATTAAATTACATGCATATAGTAATAAATTCTCAATTGATAGAGGTATTAGACAAGGAGACACAATGTCTCCAAAACTATTTAATTTGGCACTTGAAGGAATATTTAAAATCTGGACTGGTCAAATAGGGGTATTAATGTAAATGGGGAGAAATGAATCATTTAAGATTTTCCGACGACGTAGTTCTATTTGCAGACAACAAAGACGACCTACAAATTATGATAAACGAATTAAAAAAAATGTCTAAGAAAATAGGTCTAAAAGTAAATTTGAATAAGACGAAGACAATGTGTCTTGAGAACCCACAAATAAACATAAATGGAACTATCCTAGAAAATGTCAACGAGTATATATATCTAGGACAAACTGTAACATTAAGGAAGGAAAACAGAGAACACGAGATAGATAGAAGAAGACGTCTGGCGTGGGCAGCTTTTGGAAAGCTAGCTTATATTTTAAAAAACAACAAAATACCCCAACGCTTGCGAACTAAGGTATATGACCAATGTATACTTCCCATAATGACATACGGCGCTCAAACATGGACATTAACGAAACAAGTAAAAACAAAACTGGAAGTCACTCAGCGAGCAATGGAGAGAGCAATGATTGGAATTACAATACGAGACAAAAAAAGAAATAAATGGATAAGAGATAGAACTGGGGTCGCGGATGTAGTGAAAAGAGTGACGAAATTGAAATGGAAATATGCAGGACATACAGCTCGGATCAAAGACAGTAGGTGGAACGTTAAAATCCTCCAATGGAGACCATGGACAGGCAAGAGACAGCGTGGCAGGCCAATAATGAGATGGCAAGACGACATTAAGAGAGTAGCAGGACTGCCATGAATGAGAGTCGCACAGAATCGCGCTACATGGAAGAATTTGAGGGAGACCTATGCCCAATACTGGGCGCAATGAGGGTTAAAGAAAGAAAAAGAAAAAGCTCAGTTTATTGTCCTATTTTAACCTTGCCTTTATAGAGGTCTAAAAGATAAATATTTGCGACGTTTTAACCAAAAAGTTTTTATTGGTCCCATTAAAATGTAATGTTTTTATTATTTGCATTGTCTGATGTAGAATTTTCTTGCGCATTTTTCGATATACAGCACTTGCACGATTGTTACAGGATGGATCTTTTACAAGAAGATATTCGATTGTTGTTGCAATTTTAATACAAACTGAATCCACAAGTGAGTGCTACTGAGACCAACAGAAATGTTTACAAAGCTTATGGAGAAGGTATTGTTGGAAAAACTATTGCTAGACGTAGGTTCGCAAAGTTTAAAGAAAGCAAAGAAAATTTGGTCAACAAGAAAGTTCCAGACGCTCGTAGAAATTGATCGTCAAGCTGCATACAAATGAAGACAATCTATCAAAGACTTACCGAATACTGGCCGATAACTTCGACTGTAGTTATCAAACAATGTATAACGTCCTTTAGAAAGCAAGAAAATAATGGAAGAAGTCAAAGTGGGTGCGCACGAATTGACCGTTGATCAGAAAAAGAAATTATACCGTCGCGGCATTGAACTTTTACCTAAACAATGGCAAAAAATTGTCGGAGTCGAAAGAAAATACCTTGATTATTAATTTTGTTTTGTGTCGAAACTTCATTATTGTAAAAAAGGTTTTATAAAAAACCGATCAAAACCTTTTGGGCAACCTACTAAATATATTTATGGGTGATCTAAATTGAACTTTAAGATGTTCTTCCTAAATAAAATACAAAATATTGAAACAATTTTAATCTTATTGTTATTAGCGCTAAAGGCAGTTACATATGAAATATAGTGTCAGCCAGATGCCTCCCACAACTCCGCTGACGTGTCACCGTTATTTTAGTGAAGTTATTTATTATGTTTTTTTATAGTTGCAGTTCTATTTTAGCAATTGCATGTCTGATGTTTTTTTTTAGTCTTCAAATCTTGATAGGTTTGTTGACATAATTCTTGCCCTTTAAATAACCCCTGAATTTTGGTTTGAAAGAAAGTCAGTGCTTTACGTGTCGTATGACATGTGGCTGCATTTTGTTAAAAGTTCATATCACTTAAAGTTGCTTAGCATATCTCAATAACAGACACCATTAATAATAATAGCGATGCCAGATTCTTCCCCAAAAAAAGTACAAGCCAATGATTTCTCTAGGGTACCATGCACACGAAGCAGTGCATTTTCGTGGATGCAATGGTTTGCTATGCATAGCACGTAGATTTTTATTGCTCCAGATGCTACAATTTTGACGATTCATGAGCCCATTTAAAGAAAAATAAACTTTATTGCTCAATACGAGTTTTTTTTGCAAAAGCCAGCATCAACTTCTGTGTTCCCTAAAACCCATTTCACAAATTTACGACGTTTTTGGTGGACTGTTGCATTAATAGCAAATCCTTGCTTTATTAATAAGCATACCAGTTCTTTCATACTTTTGAACTAGATCACGAATTTCACGCTCACTTGGTACATTATTACATAATAATGTACCAAACGGTAAACGGTAGACCCCACACCGTTTACCCATAAAACTGCGGGTGGAGCTACCCTATCCCACATCCGCGGGTAACAGATGCCGCCTGTAGTAATGATGTGGGGTGGGGTAGAGGTTCACGCAAGTGACCTCGCCGGCAACTCGTCAAACGAGGCAGGAGAAATCCTGCTAACACGAGTACTATCGACTGGAGTATTTGCTACATCGATTAGGCCCAAGGCCTACGGAGACGTTAGACCACATGACGTTATCCCGTTAAAACTGTTATGCAGGCCATCCGATCCCACACTTGTGGGCAAAGGACACCGGTAGCAGTAGCGATATGTGGTAGAGGTTCGCCTAAGCGACCTCGACGGCCGCTCGTCCAACGTGGTAAAGAAAACTTTACCGACACGAGTGGGCAGTGCGTTTTACCCCGTGGCGCGTGATAACCGTAAAACTGCTAGTGGAGCTACCCAATCCCACAATTGTGGGCAACGGATGCCGCTAGTCAGTAACAGAGGGGTAGAGGTATCACGAGAGTGACCTCGACGGGTACTCGTCAAACGTGGTAAGGGGAACCTTACCGACACTAGGACTAAGGGGGGGTAGGGGTAGGGGGTAGAAGTTTCCTTCGTATAATTTTAACCGATGCGTTCTTGCACAGTATATGGCGATAACAACTTTGCTATGTGTTCAGATACAATATGCAAAAGCAAACTTTCAACATTTGCAGAATGTAAATGGCGGGCAATTCAAACTTCTACATTTCAATTTGGATTACCCTATATTAACACAATATTTTTCTACAAATTGACGCAATACACTTATGCTGAGGTTTCACGGGATCACTTGTTAAAAATAAATACAAAATAAATATATCAAATGATGTATGCGAATGAGAATGACTGCAAAGAAAAATACAAAAATATTTATGGGGAATTCCACAATATTCATCCTAACTATATTTATTTATGAGCATCTTAAATTAATTATATAAATTACTTATGCATTTTCATAACGTTTTGTATGCCTCTTTTGTCGATTTTATAATTTTTAAAGACCAAACATTTCGAAAATTATATTTTTTCAAAAATCATGAAAAATAGATGAGGTGTCTGGTGTGCATTGAGCAATAGTTATTAAGGAGAAAAATATTTATTTGCTGCTATAATTGTTTTTTGTGTGTGATTTATAAAACATGAGACGTATTATTAGAGCTAACTGAAGACATTGAAGAAGTAACCAACAAGATGGAACAGATATTCGAAGGAATAAAAGAAACAAATAAAAATCTAGCAAAAATAGATACAAGAGAAGAACGAATGGAAAGGACAATAGAGATATTTCACCAGAATTAAATAAAATTAAGGAAGAAAATGAACAACTCAGTAGAGAAACAGTAGCTTACAGTAAATACTGCAGAGCAGGAAATGAGAAGAAAGTGATTTGCAGCTAAAGGAGGAAGTGAGGTTGGTATCAAGGGACATGGGGCACCAACAGTGATGGAGGATGAAGTATTGGAAATAAGAAGAGTTGGTAAGCAACAAGGAAGAGTAAAAAATCGGCCAATTTTAACGAAATAAAAAAAATTGGAAATTCTAAAAGCGACTGGTAAACTGAAAGTCACAAGAATATTCATAGAAAAGACTACTCAAAATAAATGCAAGCAAAAAGGCGAGAATTAATAGAGCACATAAAAAAATTAAAAGAAACGACCAGTATGCATTTATAAGAAATAATAAATTAATTGTAAACGGAAATGAATACACCCTGGAACAATTACAATTTGTAGAAATGAAGACACAAAAATGAAACAATAGAACTAAGAATCCATAACAAAGATACAACCGCAAAGTTTTCCCACTACCGTACAAGAAGAGTTGGAGCTACAAATAAAGAAAGGGAGGACAGCTAGCCAGACATCCCCAGGGGATGATAAAGGAACCAAGTCAAGGGAGAAACTAATAAAAAACACCAACTTAAACACAACAAAAGGTTAACGACACCAAGTAAAGGACTGCATTCGATGACAACAAAAGCAATGAAAAACAAAGCAAACATAAATATAAAGATAACAAATAAAATAAATACAAAAAATAGCTCGGAAATAATAGAAAAAGTAAAATGCATAAAAATAATTATAAAATTAAAAATAAAAATAAAATAAATGTAATTACAATTCGCACGTGAAATACGAGATCTGGCACATTATGCTACTTGTTAATACTATTATGAATACTCACAGTGTAAATTAAAGGTTCAGGTCCTTTGTGTTGCACTGATAACGGAGCGCGCGCCTTGCATCCACACCTTACTCGACTCAATACTGCATTTCAATAACTAGATATTGTTCTGGAGTTACTCAAGTGTAAAAACTCCTTTCTCTTTAATGTTTTTTTGACGTATCATTTATTAGTAAGAAAATAATCGTACGGGGCGAAATTTATCATTTTATTTTCCCCCAGAAACAGTTGAGAGGAATAAGCTGTTGTTAACTTCTGCTTCTTTACATATTCGCCAGTTTTTAAATACACTTTTTATGCAATCTATTTACTGAAGCAAAAACCCACTGTTGGTTACTGTACACTTTCTTTAACACTAAAAATTAAAACCAGATTTTCTACACATTTTACATAACTTTATGTATATTCTTAAATCTTAATGAATTAGGCGTATTTGTTAATTGACAGTTGCCTTGCTTTAATAATGTAGTATTGAGGCTCGCGAAGTAATAACTTTAGGGTGTTAAAAATGTTTCTTTTAAGTTGCGGTGAATTTATTTCATAGCACGTTTTGCAAATCTACACAACCCTAATTTATTTGTGCAGAAAAATCCTGAATGTTTTTTATTGACCGTTTAGAATTACAGTTTGATCGACATGTCGATAGTTTTGAAATGTGAGGGCCAAATAAAAATTTTTAATTTATCCAATATTATATCAGTTAAAGATTTATCAAAGCATTATAGTTTCAGCTAAAGTTCTTTTTATAAAAAAACAGTCTGACAGGCTTTTATTTCTCGTAGTCATTGTAAAAATTTGGCTCTGTAAGATGGCACTAAATATATAAATGTATAATTAATTATACACTACGAAACCAGGCGACAGTATGCGTAGTTAACTACAAGCACGTGTCAGGTTCTAATTCCGATTACTGTGGGGTGTATTTTTGTGTACATTTCGTAAAAAAACATTCTTGGATTACCAACATATCTTAAAGGCCATGAACTTATTAACAGCTACTTCTAGTAAAATATGCCTACTCATTTTTATTTAAATGATAATTAAATTTAGTACGAAATTTTCAACTCGGGCCTTTAAAGTACTTCTGGGTATAGAAGTTTGCAAAGTTTGATTTTCTCTTTTTGGGCCTCAGTAGAAATATTTTATATAAGAAAGCTTTTAACGCGGCTACGCTTGTCGGTGAGAGTCAGAAAAAGAATTTGAAAAGAATTCAAAGGCGGATTTGATTTTAACCCTCATCATAACTATAAGGAATGATTCGTACAACGAAACTCCCAGTCAGTATTCATTTAACGCTAGACCACAACTCTAATGCAGATAATAATAATTTATAGCCATGAAGAGGATATTTTAGTGTTTAAATAAAGTAGCAAAAAGTTACGAGTACTTTACAAGTAGGACGGTTTCGTGTTGTCACAGTTGTTAAATAGTAATAACAATAATAGTAGCAATGGTCGACTAAAGATTATGTATTTTAAATTGTTTAAAAAATTTATTTAGAAAACATAGGTCGCTCTTATTAATTTATAACTTTATTTCAATGATCTGAAGCATTGAAAAACGCCAATCAGACAAGAAAATAATATTCTTACACTCATTATTGTTACAATACTTAATAACCGTTATTGCATTAATTTTTCTAGTTTTTTTCCAGGTAAATTCAAATATTTTTATTTTGCCTTGCTTTTTTGGAGGAAAGGGGGATTATTATTAACAGTGATTTATTGAGTACATTTTGTATTGCAAAAGATTGTAATGGCTGCCAACATGTTTTAATGGCCATATGTGCTTTAACCGCCTCATTCATAAAAATACCCCCTTCCCCCCCAATACTTTTTATTTACACGATTTAATTTAGTATCAAATCTCTAATATCTGGTGATTAATAGTGTATAAATAAAATAGCAGCAAGTTATTCTAAAGGTAAGATAAGGTTTACTTTAACGAATTCTACTAAAATTTTAGGTAAGGGCGCTATCACACCCCAATTTTGTGAAATGTCAGTAATGTAGTTATAAATCATAAAAATTATTATTATTTATTAGTAAGTAGGGACCAGCCCATTGGCCAACTCTAAGTTTATCTCTAGCAAGTTACTTTATATGCGCAAGTATTTATTTTTAATCCCTTCCTCTACAGTTAGAAAATAAAAATTTGTTTGTGCAATATATATCCTAGTCTTTCTTCAAAAATTGACGTAATTTATAGTCATGTTAAGCTTTCACAAAAACAAAAAATTAAGGAAATTAAGATATTTACAGGGGATTTCAAAATATGCATCTTAACTGTATGTACGTGAGCAGTCTGAAAAGTTTTGAGCCTCAACATGAAGATGGCCCTACTCGTCAAAACCAGTCTGCTACTACAATCGTACATGTTTAAGAAAGATGCCTGTAAATATTTCAGCTATCTTGGATGCTTAGTTGTTATTTGACAGTAGTTTGCATCAGTCGAAGTCGCTGCTTTTGTAACAATGGAAAAATCGAATACCCTGCCGTAATTAAATAATTGCATTTGAAAGGCAATACGCCTAAGCAAATTAAACGCCGTTTACGGGGACTCTGTCCCATCGTTTTCCTCCGTGATAAGATAGGCAGTTGAATTTAAACGTGGTTGTACCAGATTGGCTAATAACTAGCGTTTGGGGCGGCCAAAATATGCGATCTCTACCGATAACATTGAAAAAGTTTACCAAATGGTATTGGACAACCATCTAGTCGCAGTTAGGGAAATAGCAGAGGCTAGGGACATGTCGAAAAAACGCGGTTGTAATATATTGATTAAAGAATTGGGCATAAAAAACTGTCCCCACGTTGAGTCCCGCGCTTGCTAACTTTAATCCAAAAATTAATTCGAATGAACTTTGCTTAAGATGTTTCAGTGAAACAAGTCGGACTTTTTGCGTCGATTTATCACTGTCGATGAAATTTGGGTCTACCATTACACTCCTGAGACGAAGAAAACAAACAGTGGGCTGAGGAGGGCGAACTTGATCAAAAAAGGCGAAGACGGTTTTATCGGCCGTGAAGGTGATGGCGATTGTTTTTTGGGATAGCCAGAAAATCCAAGAGAGCGCGGAGGAGCCATTTGGCAGGAAAAGTGATGGTAACGTTCTTTTGGGACTGATATCTAAGCCTTCTGACGAATGCCAGAACTTAATGTAAAAGAGAAGAGACATGAGAAATCAAGAGAACAAAAACTGAAGAGCTAAAGGAACAAAGAAACGTATATGAAAAGATATCAGAAAATAAGACACAAAAAAATTAAACAAATCATAGAAGATAACAAAAGCTTGAAAATGCTATGCAGAAAACTCGGAAATAAAAAGAGATAACTAATTAAGGTTAAGAATCAAGAAGGAGCTGCCATAACAGACAGAGAAGAGATACTGAAAGTAGTAGAATATTTATATCAAAAGTCAAAAACCAGACATTACCCGAGAAGAAATAAATTTAGCATTGAAGAAAGCAAAGATCAATAAGACATCTGGAGAAGATAAGAGATTTGTACAATCTATGCCTGTACAACTACACAACATCCGATAAATAGAAAAATGTTATTGTGATACTGCTTCACAAGAAGGGTAATATAGTTGAACTAGAGAGTATTTAAGCCATCTGTACAAACTATTTACAAGGATTATAACGACGAGACTTAGGAAAAAATTAAGACTTTTACCAAACACAGGAGTAGGCCAGTTTTCGTACCGTAATTGGGACCAACGATAATTTAAAAAAGGCGAATACACAGTGGGTACCGTGTACTTTGACGGACGTGAACAAAATGGTGCGCATGCTGCCTCTCCTTCAGCAGTACGAAGACGAAGATGATACATTTTTAAAGTCTATAATGCCCACCGATGAAACGTAGGCGCACTACTTTATTTCAGAAGCCTATAAGTTATCATGCGAGTGGCACCATACCAAATTCAAGAGAGCGCGGAAGAGCCGTTTGGAAGGAAAAGTGATGGTAACATTCTTTTGGGACTGACAGGGGGTTATTCATCTAGACTTTCTGATGGATGCTAGTACACTAAATGCAGCTTATTACTCAGACCTCATGGCAACAGACGTAAAGGAAATGAAAAGAGAGAAATAATTAAGTTTAAGAACCAAGAAGGAGCTGTCATCACAAACAGAGAAGAGACATTGAAAGTAATAGAATATTTCTATCGACTGCTCTAGTAAGTCACCAGACAGACATTACCTGAGAAGAAATAGATTTAGCATTAAAAAAAACAAAGAATCGTAAGACACCTGGAGAAGATAGGGTAATTACTCACGGAATAAAAATCAGCAGTCCTTGTCTACTTAGAAAAATAAGAGATTTGTACAATATGTGCCTGTAGAATCTCATACAATACCAGATAAATAGAAGAATACTATTGTGATACTACTTTATGGGAAGGGTAATATAACTGAGCTGGAGAACTACACCCGTGTGGGGTTGCTAGTCCCCCATCGGGCGCCTCCCCAGGTGGCGGATAGGGGAATGCCTCCCAGATATGGGTGGTACCTGGGAAATGAAATACCAGGGGCGGACCAAAACTAGCATGGCATAGGAAGCAGCTGTGTCATTAATGAGTCAAGGCTGCAGAAGAATGACTTCGGTAACAGGCTTGTCATAATATATTTACAGGTGGCTATCAAATTAAGATACACCCGGCTGTAACACTGCGATGAGGAAAGCAACGGGAAACTACCTCATTATATTCCCAAGAAAAATCAGGATGGCAGATGGGCCAGACTGATCGCCAACGTCCAATGAGGATACGGCACAAGCAGAAGGAGAACTACAAACCTATAAGTCCTTTAAGCTATCTGCACAAACTATTTACAAGGGTTATAACTACGAGAGTTAGGAAAAAATAAACTTTTACCAAACACTGCTGGAGCACACTGGTTTTCGTGCCGAATTTGGGCCCAATAAGAATTTAAAAAACGCCATAGCAATAAGTGAAAAATCCATTGAGTACAACAGGCTACTAGTTCTAATCCGATGAAAAATAAACCATTTACAACCGTGGTGAGCAAAAATTTTCTTAGGATAAGCGAAATGAACCACCATTAGCTAACTTTAAAGCTGGTTCAAACTCATGTTTTGTATCTGCTGGAATTGGCAAGGGATCCTATATTATGAGCTCCTCCCAAACGACCAGTTAATAAATTCAAATAAGTGCTGTTTGCAACCGGACGAATTAAAGATAGCGGTTTATGAAAAACGCGTAGAATTAGCTAATAGACAGGGCGTCTTGTTTTATCGGGATAATGCTAAACCTCACATCTCTTTGACTATCCGACAAAAATTGTTGAGGCTTGGTTGGGACATATTGCTTCAGCTGATATATTTACTAGACATTATCTTTAGCTTTTCGTTTATTTAGGTCTTCGCAAAATTCTGTTAACAGCAAGAATTTTAACTCCTTGGAAACCATAAAAAACACATTGGGAAGTATTTTAACTGAAAAATTTTGGGACGGTGAAATCTTTCAATTGGATGAAAGATGGAGGAATATTGTTAAACAAAATAGTGAATACATAATTGAATAACTCAACATCGACATATAAAATGTTTTCCTTTAAATTTCGTTTAATATGCGGCACGAACTTTCCAGACAGTTATAGTAGTTGAAGTCTCTTCCAACCAAGAACCTATTTCTCCATATTTTCAATTTGATAAAATTAGCTCATTCATTGTTATGTCTAGGCAGACAATGTATTGTTAATATTCTGATTTTCTCTAAATCTACAAAGACAGTAATGGCTTTATGTTGGCACTTGCTTTTATAATCATTACCTACTTTGTCTTTGGCGTAGATTTAATATTTAACATAAACGTTCTTTACAATATGTTGTACGGGGTGTCACCAAAGAAAGTTTCGATTGGCTCACTGCGTGAACCAACGAACCATAAGAGCTCGGGGGGCATGTCAATTAGTAGTGCAGTTTTCGGGAATTTAGTCGCTATTGAACGTTTCTTGGGAGCGAACCGTGCGTTTTGTGTACGACAATTTTACAAAAATAATAATTCGGCGATTATTGTACGGAGACTGTTCAGTAATCATTATGACTTGCGTAACATAAATCAAGTGCTAACTGTTTCTCTCATCAGAAAATGGGTGCATAGGTTCAAAGAAACCGGTTCAACTACGGAGATAAATTCAAGTCGGGGCGAGGAAAATCATCAAGAACAGACGAAAACGTAGAGAGCGTACGTCAGTCCATTCGCGAGACTCCTGACACTTCTAACATGTCTCTGTCATGAGCTCGTGAAATTTTTCTTCAAAAATTGATTTCCAGAAGAGATAAAATATAAACTGGCCTCTACGCAGCCCTCATTTGACTTCTATGGCTTTTTTATTGTGGGGATATATTAAATCAAGAGTATAGAGTAGCAATCCGAGCTCTCTGGTTCAACTGACAGAAAATGTAGGCCAAGAGCTCAGTCGACACACACATCATTTGTTGTTTCTATTACGTTTTGCGCGCTCTTGGATTACAGTATTAAAGTAATGGAGTAGCAGCTTAATAAACTGGGGAACTTCAAAAAAGAAAATTAAAAAGCGTAGAGAGATCACAGAAAACTTATAAATATTGGAAAATAAGTCTGTGCAGATAATCCACATAATTTTGTGGAACTTAAGAAAACAAATAAAAGAGCTACCCGACAGCGTGAAGAATATTGTTTATCTGATGGGGTGTTACGTGTATATTCAGTTAACTAAATTATTGGGTAGTGGTATACAAAATTAATTTTAAGAAATCAGCACGACCCAAGAAAAGGTAAAAAGTCGGTGATTGGTTTATATATTCAACTGACTAAAGACTAATTTATGCCCTGCTTAAAGTTGGATGAAGAAGCACCTTCTGTATCAAAGGAATATCGATACGATGAGAGCAGAATGCTGTTGCTGGCTATAAATTTTTACGGAGTCGTTTTTATCATCTCCGCGACTAGGAAGAATCGGTTATTGCCGAGCGTTATAAAAAATCTTCAATGAAAAATCCCCAAATGGTTGCATATAAAGACCTGTACTCTTATGTGAAAGAACATGTCTTCACAAAGCTTGATTTGTCAAACACTTTTTGGTAAAGAAGGGCATCGACTTATGACATTCCCCTTCCTATTTACCACATATTACTCCTTGTGATTTTGATTGCTTTGGTTCCCAAGAAGAGCTTTTTGTCCAGTTATTTGTGGCGACCAGGTCGCGTTCAGCTTGCATCGGAGTTTTTAACAATTTTTCGAGCACTAGCAGCAAGTTATTGATCGAAACGGATGTTGTTAAGTAGTTTTTAGGTTATAATAAATAATTTATCTTCTTATCTTGCTTAGATGACTTATTATTGTAATATATTTTAAATTTATTTAAACTTTTTTACTTCAGTAAACTTATCTCCTATTGTGAATTAGCCAACTTATTGTGTTACTTGTATAAATTTAGGCAGCGCAGTTTGCATAAGTAACGATGCGTTAGAAGTTCTGATTTACCATTAGAATGTAATACACACGAGCACAACATCGCAAATCCATTTCCTCTGTATGTTTGTTGATGTCCTGTGAGCAGCATAACAATTCGGCGTTTCAATTTAAGTTACTTACTTCCGTTTTCAATATGAAGGAGGAATTGCGGAAAGTTAAGTTAGTTTAGATACACTTGAATATATATATCCATTTGTAATCGTTTTTTATATAGAGAACAAAAAATAATCAATTTTTAGAGCTTTTATTAATGTAGGAATAGTAATTCTACTACTCATGTTTATCTATAAAAAAAATTATTTTTTACTTGAGATTACTTGAGATTACATGCCTATTTAAAATAATCGATTTTTTTGTATATTTCAATATTATTTTCGAAAATGAACAGGCTATGAGGTGGTTTATTCTAAAATACTTATTTTTGATTTTATTGGAATATTTCTTTTCTTCAAGCGGTATATTCAAAGGGATCATTGCCATTTTTAGTTTAAAAGGTACTGTCTTAAATAGTCCTTGAAATATGCAACTGCATCGATCGCAAAGGTTTTTAATTATAATATTCCTACAGAAAAAGAACATGCCGGTTTGCAGGTCTTGAGGTGGTATCTCCGTCATTTAGCTTACTTATAGCAACTGATCGATACTCCACAATATAGAGAAACAATAAAGATATTCGAAGGTTTAGTAGAAGATTCGGGTCGGACTGAAATTTGGTTGACATACACCACAAGGTAAATAGAAAATAAATTAATAATATATTAAAAATTACAGAACATACGAAGCTTAATGATAAAAACCACTCATATCAACCAAAAAAGATTGATCATCTGGAATATTTATTCAAAATATCCATCATTCTATACCAATAGACGACATTAAAGAAGAGCTAATCAAACTAGGGCACACAGTGAGAAATATCAGTAATGTACGTTATAGGGTAACTAAACAAGCTCTGCTGTTGTTTATGGTAGATCCCGAGCCAAAAGAAAATAATGACACTATATACAAGGTTATTTACTTGGGAAATCAAAAGGTTTCGATTGAACCCCCTAGAAAAAGACTACATCAACTCTAACACCTGTTTTATCCCTAATTAGCAATATACCATTGTAAAACGCCGAACTAGCAAGGCAGAAATGTGCAAGATAAAACTACATATAACCCATCGGTTACATGCAATATTAAGAGATGTGAAAAAAGAAACATTTAAGTAATACCTCACAAGCTTTCGCCTAATGACCAATTAGTGTAGAAAGCAACAAAAAAATTAAAACGACCAACTACAGCAATTCTCCCCAATTAGATGGCAGTTGGGCTAGATCTGATAAAAGAAAAGGAGACATTTGTTATACACCTCGAAAACATTTTTCCAACTGTTCCATATCAACCCAACAAAGATGTTTCCAATACTGAAGTATTTCTTGACGCCCTTTGCTCTAAAGGCGTTTTCACCAACTGAAGTCCGGAACTAAATAAAACTAATTAATACTAGTAAAGCAGCAGGTTACGATCTTATTGTAGGAGACATTCTTTAAAATTCTCCTAGAAAGGTAGTAGTTATTTTAACTACCATAAATAATAGCATATTAAGGTTATGCTATTACCATTTACAATGGAAGTTCGCTCAAGATGTTATGGTAGCTATGTTTCGAAAACCTGCCTCACAAATCTCTTCGTATAGACTAATCAGCCTTCTCCCTCTTATGTACAAAATCTTCGAGAAATTACTCCTTAAGCAAATTCATAAAACATTCGACCTAAATGATATACTTCCTTCTTCGGGAAGTTCACCAAAGTCATCGCATAGTTGCCAAAATCTTGGAAAGTTTTGAGACAAGAAGACTTTGTGCAGCGGCGTTTTTGGACATACAACAGGCCTTCTATAAGGTATGGGATATTGACCTTTTTTATAAATTAGTACACTCCCTAGTTAACTTTACTTAATAGTAAAGTGATAACTCAATGAACGGATGTTTAAAGTCAAGCTGAACAACTCTGTATTAAGCTAACTCTAGAGTGCCACAGCTAAGTGTGTTAGAACCACTTCTGTACTTTATATATACAACAGATGCTTCAGTTTCAATTAATACAACAATTTCCGACAATACGGGCATCTTGTTAGTCCACGGTAATGCAGAATCAGCAGCACGCCAATACAGAGACACCTAGACCTCCTAAGCAAATGATTCGGGAAGTGGAGAATTGCTGTTAAATCACGATAAACCGACTTAGGTGCATTTTATAAACAAACGCCTAGTATGTTAGCCAACACCAAGACCAGTGAGGACCAAAGTTAAATACGTCGAACTGCACCTTGACCATAAACTTAATGGGGAACACATATTAAGGTCAAAAACCAAAAACATGACCTCAAAACAAAACAATTGGAGTGGTTAATCGGCAGGCGCTTCCAATTTTTATTATCCAACAAGTTGCTTCTCTTTAAAACGATACTAAAATCCAACTGGACTCACGGATTTTAGTTCTGGGGCTGTGCCAAGGCTTTCCATACTAAGATGTTTTAGAAACCTTACGAAATATGGCAATCCAATGAAATATCCCGCACAGACCTAAACATACCTTATGTATCTGAAGAAATACAGAGATTTTCACGTCCATATAATAATAATAAAAAAAAGTACAACAATCAGAAGACTGGAACATCATTGGCCACCAGAACTTATTTAGCGTAATTTTATGGAGTACCGGCAGTGGGTGGGTCCCTACTATATTATAATACCAAATTATTTGCTCATTATTAAAATACTGAGTGATTATAAATATGCGAATTATAAATTTAAAAAACGCCTGGCTTTGTGATTGCTTTTTAAACTACTTTTATGATAAACGATTAGAAAACCGGTTCAGTATGTGTTTAAAGTTTATAATAAACAATGCTTAATATGTAATCAAATTATTTATTATAATCTTTGAATATGTTATTTGTGTTAATATTCTAATTATTTTGAATATTGGGGTTCAACAGCATAAAAATATTTCATGTTAACTAAGCGTATTGCTTTTTAATTACGATTTGAATGCTCTTGTGATGTTTTCATTAAAAAGTTACCTCAACTTAATTTGGCCAAAATTGAATTGGATGTAACCGAGTTAATGCATTAATTACAATAACAATTAGTTAAATAAGATTTTAATTGCTTTTTATATTTGTACAGCACTTTAGTTGTAGATTTAACAGCATAAAGGCCTTAAGGCATAATCGGCGACGAAGTTTTTTAAAAGTCTGTTGAACATATCAGCGAAGCGATTAAACTTTTTCAGCGCATTTGTGGAGAGTGATTTAAAAAACCAATTAGAATAAGCTAGCAGTCGCGAAAGTTTAATTAGGATGGCCCCCGCTTTTTGAAAGCAGAACAACACAAATACAAAGGAAATTGCTCCGCCGTTTTTTCTCAAAGACACTCCCTACAAAGAAGGTTGCACACAAATTTTATTCCAAGAGCTCGGCTTGTTTTTTTCAAATGGAATACCCATATCTAATTACTGTTGGTTATCTAAACTATTCTTATTTATTGTGTGTCTTACTTACATAAAATCTTTGAAGATTTGTGGTGTATAAATAATTATACTTGAATGTGTTTTTAGTGTATAAATAGATACGAGGTGCATTCAAGTTATAACACCTACGATTATTTTCTCACAAACTAATCACATGAAAACTGTGACACTTGTGTCGCTTCTCGACCTAATCTCCCTGCAGCTGTACACATTTTTCACAACATTGAGTGTCATGATTCTATAGCCGCTGCGAACGCTTCTTTAGGAGTCTTCTTTGACCACTGGAAAATCGCTGATGCAATAGCGGCACGGCTAGTGAATTTGCGACCATGGACAGTGTCTTTTATGGTTGGAAACAGCCAAAAGTCGCTATGAGACAGGTCAGGTGAGTCGGGAGCATGAGAGATCACTTCAATGTTGTCAGCATTTGTGGCACCCACCTGGAGGACACTTTTGGCATTTTCAGGTTTTTATGTGGGATTGTGTGCGCAGATCCCCCGCAAATGCCAAATTTGGAGGCGATGTGTTCCATACTCATTTGGCGATCGTCCAAAACAAGTTTCTCCACTCGCTTGTCAGAGATTATCTTCGTTTGTTGTCACACGACGTTCTGCCTTCTTTGAGCTGTTGCACCCAAAAACGCACATTAAACACATCCATCACACTATCACCACATGTCTTAATCAACTGGAAATAAATTTTAGTCGGTGTCACACCACGCAAATGAAGAAAACGAATAATTACACGCTGTTCTTGTAATGAAAACGTCGCCATTTTAAGTATCAAAAATAGTCCTCACTCTCGCCGCTGCTACTAGAGTCCTGTGTGGCGTGCAGTGCTGTCATCTTTGTCACGTATTCACAAATAGTGCGCTCGTATTTTGAAATAAATCTCATGTTTCTATCTGTTGCCAGTTCTGAGAAAAAAATTAGCAGGTGTTATAACTTGAATGCACCTCGTATATTGCTTGCTGGTTTTGTCCGGGAGTTGCGAAGGAAGATGGACTTGAATTTCATCCGGTGTTTTGTTCATAAGAATATATAATATAATAATAATGGTAAGGCCCTATGCCCCGCGTGGGAGCACTGAGCGAACTGAGAGGTTAAGTCTCTCAGACGTTCGCTCGCTCTGTCCGGTCGTCGCGCAGCATCTCTGATGAGGGGCGATGTGGCAAGCACCGCACCTTAGACGACCGCCATTACTACCCCTTGTTCGAATGAACGCAGGTACTCTATTATTTTTAGCGACTGAGTAGGCCACCCGCCAGGCATCAGAGAGCACCGGGAATTGAACCCGGGTCCGTCAGCATCGCAGCCCGTCCCTCAACCACGGGACCACGCTGGCTCTCATAAGAATATATGGCTACATTAAAATATACACTTTAACAAAATATGCTCACTTCGATTTTGCAAAGTATATTCTTAAAACACAAATGCAAATGAACAAATTCTAGTTAAGAGTTTTAAAATTATTAGTAGTAAATTGTTGAGAATACAAAAATGCTAACCCCAAAACTCGATTTTTTATGTTCTGGTGAAAGGCTGTAGGAATAATAATCTCAATATTAATAATATATATAATAAGCTCAAAATTACAGAATTTGATGATTTTAAGGCAAAATGAGAATAACATATTTTATTTCGAGTAATTACAGGTTTTTTAAGAAAACTTTTTCACTTATATTTTAATAAAATGACAGGTTTAATGTCCTTATTTAATTAAAAAAAATTATAACAATTTTTATAATCAAAAATTGAAATCAAATTAATAGAAGAAATGTAAATTGCGGATATTCGGGAAAAACCTCCTTTCTAAGTTCTAAGAGTGTAGCTCTTTGAAGAAAATAAGAAAAAACAAAAAACTAAGAGCGTCCAGTGTGACCACACGAATATCAACTTCGTTATTGATATCTGACAGCAGCTTTCGCTTTTCTTCCGCTCCTCGTCGCGATAATGTGCGTACAGATTACAGAGTGCGTCGTGGTATCTATTCCATTTCCAAAGTAAAAAGCCTTTGGACACTATGTACAATTTTATTTCTTTCCACTTTCACCTTGGATAGACGTGATACACTGTCGGATTCAGGTATCAAATGAAGAAGCCTCCCTAACCGTTACTAAATTATTTTGGTATTGCCGTTTTCGACAAGTACCAAATTACCCCCTTTCAACGTGCGTGTCGTTCGTCCTGAATTTAGATTTATCAGCATGGACAGGTACTGGTGCATCGTGTGGTTGGTTCTCGGGTTATAAGGCCGTGGACATCTTCAGAAGAAAATCTTCTAAAAATTAAATGACTGTCCCGTGCGTTTTTGCTTTTATACTCGTGCGAGTGTGATAGGGAAGCTGTTGGCGTACCATTGTTAACGTCACCGGGATGGTAGATAATGTGATCGGGCTAGCTGCTGATGTCAATCGGGTCCTTGCAAGTAATATTTTGGTATTTTCTGACATCACTCGTTTTTTTTTTAATTAAGTAGATTGAATCCGTTGTCCCTGTTAAAATTACTTTTATATTTATAAATCTCTATATAATCTCGGGTAACAATTTCTACAGTTGGATAAAACTTGTGTTTACCCGAATTTTATCTCGTGGTCAGGATTTTCCAAAGCATGTTCAGCAACCGCTTATTCATCGAGTTGGTTAAGGTGTAGATGACGCTTGTGTTTCTTTGTACTAGTGGTAATTGTTCGACCCGTAGTCCCAATGTAGACTTGCTTACATGAGCAAGGTATGCAGTACAGCCCTGGTGTATCTTTGTATCTTTGGCTGGTCTAAGCAAATTTCGTATCTTGGTGGTGTTAGTATAAGATAATTTCCATTTTGTGTTTTTTGAGAATTTTTCCTATCCGGTCCGTAATACTCTTGATATAAAATAAAAAAGCTTTGTCTACCGTATCCGATTTTGGTTGTGTTTTTCGTGCACATTTGTTAGGTTTGATTGCTCCATTTAACTCCGTCCTTGCGTAGTCATTCCCTTGTAAGGCTTGTTCTTAATGTTATAATTCCTTATCCAAAAACTGTGGTTGACGTATACGTCGACCTAACAATGTTTTTACAATCGTTCTTTTTGGCGATTACAGGGCTAAGTGAGTTACCCTTTGCTACTCCATCTTTTTGTTCGTAATATACCCTGCCAAACAAAGTAACTGGATATAAACCTCTCTTGAAGTAGCTGTAAGGGCATTTTGAATTGTCACTTTGGTAAACAAGGAAGTTATATCGAAGCTAACCATTATATCTCCATCCTGTAGCTGGATGTTTTGAAGCTGATTGACAAAATGTCCTTGATATAACTGCTAATATGTCCAATATACGGTTGTAACAGACTGGATACGCATTTGGCCATCTTGTAGGTCGGACCCCGATGGCACTGACAATGGATCGCAGCGGTACATCGTCCTTGTGTATTTTGGGGAGTCCGTATATTCTTGGGAGGAGCGCCTCTGATGTTATTAGTCTCTTTTTGGTGGTGTCATCCAGAGAGGAACTTTTTATCAGTTTGTTCGTGCCACGTAGCATCCGCGGTGTGGGATCACGTTTGAATACGGTGTTTGCATCGAGAAGTTCGGTTATCTTCTTCATGTAGTCCTCCTATGCTAATTCAACTGCGGCATTACCTTTATCTGCTGGTAAGACAATTATGGTGTCATCACTTTTGAGTTCACGTAGAGCCTTTAATTCCGCCCTGGATAAGTTCTTCTTAGATGCCTTAGCATGGCGCAGGATGCGTGAAGTTTTGACTGGTACTTCCTCCGCTTCATTTGTTGGAAGGTTCCGTATGACTGCTTCTACGTTAGCTATAATCTCCTTTACCGGAATGGATTTAGATGTTACGGCAAATTTTCGCCTTTGCTGAGAGCACTGCTCCCTGTCTAAGCTGTTTGGAAAAAGTTTATTACAGTTTGCTTATAATCCATTATATTTTCTTTAAACGCTGAAACTTAGAAGATTGTTTCTTCGCAGAATAGAAAGTGATGCGGTCTACAGTATCCCAGTCATCTTTATAGATTCTGCTGGCCAAGCTGACATGAACTTGCATCAGTTCTAGTGAACACAGAGTGATGGTTTTCCTAGTAGCGTGCACGTTCTCTGACTGAGGCAGTTTCTGTTTTCCGATCAATTTGTTGGGCTTCACGTGTGCACACGTGGTGTTTAACCTGTAAATACTTTTTTGATCTCGAGAACGCAGTAAGAAAGCAAGGCTGGACAGTAGCTGGAATTTCAACGGCGCCCCCAACATGATCCCTACCATACTCGCAAGAGTATAAAAGCGAAAACGCACAAGGCAGTCACTTAATTTTTAGAATGTTTTCTTCTAAAGGTGTACGCCACAGTTGTGGACAAAACGTCAAGAGTTGTCCGACTAAGTTATATTCGGTCTTCTGTATTTTTCACAAAATTGTTCCAGAGCAGCAACGAAAGCGGGCGTACTAATCTTCCTTGTAAATTGAAAGTGGACTGTACGGTACATAGCACAGATGTAGGCCACCACACCTTGTTCTTGTTATTTAAAATATGTGGCCCCGCTAAATCATTCCCCACTACCTCAAACACTTCTGTGTCTTTTATACGATTGAGTGGAGAGGAGCTGCGAATCGTGTGTCTTACTTTCAGAATTCAATATTTGTGTCAGTAAATTTCACCTACAATTTGTTTTACCTCTTCTCTTTTATTAAGTAATAATACCGGAAAACAATAATTATTTAAATACTTGCGATAGGTTAATGAGTCTTTACTCTCAAGATAATCCTAATCTTTCTTCTGCAGCTCTGACACATAAAACTCATTTATAGAAAGAGACCCTGATTTCTTTTCGTCTTTCTTAAAAAAAACTTCTTCTTCTTCTTCTTCTTCTTCTTCTAGTCTTATATAGGCTATTAGCCTGTTTCTAACTACACATTTTGTGTAGTACTATGAGCAATGTTGGGCGTACCCCGGGCAGGTTGCTAGTCTGACCCGTTAGAAGAAGGAGAATGTACTTTACGACCGCCAAAGGTGTTTGTATGATGGCCGGAGAGCACTCGATTTTTGCCGTTATTTTGACCCGGGAGTCGAACCCAGGGCCCGCCGCGCGTTAGTCTGGCAGGCCGAAGCCTTTCCGTCGCGGCTGTCGTGCTCTCTTAAAAAACTTATTGTGTAAAAATATTTTTACGTAAGCCATAATTTGTAGAAATGAACATGACTCAAAAGAGTTTACCACACAAGCCAATACAGTTGGACGAGGTATTTTGTTTCCGTTATATGCTTCTGTAATCGTCGGCCATTCCCGTTCGTCACCACGAAGCCAATGTGGTTTCACCATTTTAAATTCAACAAATCTGAAGATTAGTAACCTCGCGAAGGTAGATCTGCCGAATTAATGCTGGTAGATGTGTACCTTTAGTTTTAACCAACTCATTTACTTTGTAAACAAACAATCCCCACTGATTACTGGCCCAAGCCAGGACTGTGGAGGAGTTACATCAGCAAAATTCTCATACGTTTTTAAATCAATGATTTTTTTACCAAGTGTGCTGTCCGTACACCAATAATGCATCCCATTTGATTTAGTTTTAGAATGGTTTATTTCTTGACTGAGGCAAGCCGTGACTTGTCAAAAACGAGTTGTACGCTCAGACACCTTTCCATTTCCACTCGGTAAAATACTATAGCGTCTTTACTTACGTCTATAAATGTGTGTAAAATCTAGTTACTTCTTTCACTCTCTCCATCAGTAAATAAAAGGGATTCGTAATTGTTCCAAGTTTTTAGCTTTATCGCACTACCTTCAAAACATGCGATTCTCAGATTCCTCGCCTTATTGTAGGTTATTTAGTCACGTTCGTCGGAGCAGGATTTTTATAGTAAGCAGGCTTGAACAGGTGTATAGGATCAAATACTTTTAGGGCTGTGGATGACTCGTACCTTTAGTAATCTTATGAGAAATTACGAAATTCTTGATGTTGAAATAAAGTACATCGTTCTGTTTACCCCACATGAGTCCAAGCACTGAAATATTCCTCGTCTGCTCATTATCGTTGTTCTTCTCATTTACCACATGCGTAGATCCATTTTTGCACTCAAAATAGTTTCACTGCTTTATTTCTGAATAAATGATAAGTAGAAGCGTCCTCTCAAGCTATAAAATTATCCACGTAAAGAGAATTTTTCTTCAAAATTTCGTTTCTTCTTTGGTAGGGAATTTAAATGATGAAGAATAACCATTACTAAGATGAAGAGGCGACATATAGCACTGGAAATTACACGAACATATTTGAATTTTACGATCTTTATATTTTTATTTTCCCACCACAAAAAATACATTATATCAACATAATTGTTTCTATCGTTTTTGGAAAGCTTTCTTAATGTCCGCCAAAAATGCAATTTTGTTTACAAAACCGTTGTATTATTTCAAGAATCAATTGAACGCAGTTTTCTTCTGTAAACAGTCATTGAGCGACAGAGATTTGCATTTGCAGCATGAGGCGTCGAAGACTTGTCAAACAGGATGCGTGATGCTATCCAAACTAGATATCGATGGAGGAGGTAACGAGCGTTCTTACTTGTTTTTTTTTTAATAAATCCGACAACTTCCAATTCTTCGAAAATATAATTGTAGGCGTCGTAAAGTCCGGTTTGCATTTATTTTTATGTTGTTTGTCGAAGATGATTAAATGGCACATTTCGATTAGTCGGGATAGATAGCAGATTACCTTTCCATGGAAGCTCTACAATATATCTGCCCTCGTTGTCTCGTGTTATATTATGAATAAAGCATTCTCTGGTCAGCTTTTATTAATTTTTCTACTGCAGGATCTTTGAATTTCCAAGATATCTAAGTCTCATAGTCTTGTCACACTTACGTCAGCAATATGTATGGATACTTATCCACAAAGAAAAAAATAAACGCTTTATACTTATAAAGCTTTTCCTAACAAAGTACAACACAATTTAGTGTTTATATGACTCCACCATTCAAACGTTTAATTTCTTACAGGATGAGGTGATATCTCCTGAAAGTTCAATTTCAAATAAACTTCTTACGTCATCTGTCAGAATCATGTTTATTCTCTTAAGCTCTTCTCGTAACTTGTCAAGGTTATGCAACACCGTTAGAAGTAATCCGCGTAGCCTATCATATTCGCGTACGTGAATCTCTGATTAAAGTTGTTATCCACATATTGGAGTATAACTTTGTACTTAACATGTGATACATTTGTCCCCGCGTCACTAAACATGGAGTGGACGGTTGATTCCCACGGATTTCAATTTTATTTTCCGTGCTCTTGCAGGTAGGATGTAGCTTCTTTGACAACCTCCATCGATGAAGCCTCTTAACAGTTTTTACTTTATTCTAGTTTATTATTTTCACTAAAATAGTTTGTAGAGCAATGTCGCTACTACATTCTAGGTTGACGTTGTTGGAGATGTTTCTTCTGATCTTTACCGAGGAGTATAAAATGTCCCCCCCCCCTCAAATTTGAAGTTTTGTAATCCTTGCTAATGTGAAAGCTACCCCAGCGAAAATAGTATCTTGATTATCTCCTCATAAGGCACTGACTTGGCTCGAAAACATTTGTGAGTCTCATTATCACAGAACACACTTGCTCTTGGTTTTTGTTAGCATTGGGAGTGTGAGGCTTCTTATCTTTTCGTTCAGCTGGAGGAGAAGGCTTAAATTGTAAGTTATCCCGAACAAGGCTTTTTGTAATCTAAATTTTCTGTTGAATCTCCACTTTTTCTTCAAATCTTATTCTAGGCGGGTCTTCGTTGCTACCGTTATGCTACGCATAGAACTTTGTTATCATTCGCCTTGAATGTGCTCGGAAAGGCTTGACTCCACGAATGGAGACAGCTAAATGGCTTCTTTAAATTCAAACTTTTTAGAGCACGTAAGTGGGTATTCAACTTCTGATATAAACTCTTAACAAAAAATTTCTTTTTAGCACCGAAGTTAGGAATTAATTACTAATTGAGTCATTTGCGTAAGTAGACCTGCAGCTCTAAATCCATCCTCGTTCCCGTACTGTTTTTAAAGCACTTCCCCCAACGTTACGTAGTTACGTTCGATGGATGATAAACCATAGCCAATTTGTAAGTGTTCGTTTTAAGTTCCAGCAATTGGCGTGGGTAAAGCAATTTCTCACTTCTGCTCATCTGTGCATCCTCATCAATCTTCTGGAACTGAGTCAACCAATTCTCCTGAAAACTTGCAGCTGCATGGTTAGGGGCTTAAAATTTCATCTTGAGTTCAGCGCCACCAGTTTCTCTTGTCACACTTTCAGCGCATTACCTGTTAGGTTCTGGCATTAACGTCGCTTTAAGAACTTGAATGGTTTTGTACTTCACCTTGCCAAATCATTTATCCTCGTCGCTGTTTGAAATGTTATCGTTTTTAATTTGCTCCATCATTTCTAAATCTTCCTGTTGAATATGTTCACACCCATCACTAAATAATTTAAACTTGACACGGATCTCTTGCTTTCTTAGATCTTTTTTTCAACGATTTCAAATTATTAGGGTAACAGTCAAACTTTCTGCTCGTTTTATAGCCTCCAATGACGTTTTACCTTTAACGTTACGCCTGGGCTACCTTTTATGTTGAGAATTCTAGTCGCAAAACTCGATTCTTTACGTTCTGGTGAAAGACCGGAAGAAGAACAATACGTCAAATAACCTGAAAATGCAAAGAATTTGATGGTTTTAAGAAAACGAGAAAAATATTTTACTTTTATTTTAATATGATTATCTTTATTCAATTTTAAAAACTTCAATCAATTTTTAAAAAATCGCCAATGCCTGCTTTCGACGTATGGATGAATTGTATTCACTTCAAATTTGTAAAGCATTGTTGTTTAAAATAATACAAAAATATATTTATGTGGTGTGCAATAACAGTAAAAGGTGGCCATTTGTTGAAAAAGCTAAAGACTATGGGTTAAAATTTTATTGAAAAGTAAAAACAACTTGACACAACAGTTGAGAAACCTTGAGTAACCTATAAACTAAATATAAATGCTTGGCCAGTACATAGAAATGTTTTTGTACGTTTGGCCAATAAAAATGTCGCAGAGACGCTGTCAAGGTTTCAAAGTTTCAAGGCTCTTCTTTTCAAAAATTTCTATGGTCCAAGATTCGCTTACATAGTCTCGATTGCAAAATTAATAATAGAAATATTCTGCCTTTATTTTCTTGTTGATTCTTATAACTTTTGTTAATCTGCTTTCTAGTTATAAAAAGTGAAGGTTGAGTGTAATTTTTGCTCGTTGTATTGGTGTTTTTTATGAGTCTCTATATGACAAATGTAATTAAACTAACTAAATTTTAAAACGTTCGCCTTTATCTGATTTACAACGCTAAATTATGTAGAAAAATTCTTCTATAGAATTTTGCGTTAGCCCAGCAAAGCTGACCAGACGCTGCATTGCAGAAGACTCAGGACAAGTGAGACACTTGCTCACCAAAACGTTTCGAAGCCTAATTTGTTTTATTATATACTTTGACCTCTTTCCAACTTTTTTGGTAAGAACAGATTTCTTCTCATATCAAGACAGATAATTTATCTTGACGACGCGTATCTACAAAGCCACTTCCTATCGTGTTGGTTATCATGGGCTTGCTTAGTTGTAGAAATTTTCTCATCTGTGAGAAAGAAACTTTCCAACTCATCAGCAGCAATGTGATGTTTTAGTTGCCAGCATTCTTCCAGCCAGTTTATTCGCATTTGCAACTTGTATAAAGATAGTTAAATATCTAGCTTTGTTAATTAACTAGGTAGTTAGCATCGCGCCTTAGACAACCATATTATTCAATTATTTTTAGTGACTGGGTGGGTACCTGTCAGGATTCTGAGTACTGGAAATAAATTCGGATCCGTCCGCACCGGAACCAAGGGTTTCAACTGCTTTTGTCTCTGTCATTCTGTACTGATATTTCGTAATTGTGGTATTAAAAATGTTAAATACATTTTTACAGAAGATTATAAATAAGCACGTGTATACTTAAACATACTAATTTGTTATAAATTACAATTAACTACGAAACATTACAAAAGATAACGTTAAAACAAATTACTAAGGTACATAATGACCTAATTATGATTGTTAATATAAAACATCACATTACATAACAATTATTTTAAGAAAATGTAAGTCATTTATTTTAAATTTGTTCTATACAATACTAAAATCAAAATGAATAACTTCTTATGATTGTTAGAACTACCATATACGAAGGAGGAAGAGCTCTTTGTGGCAGTTAAAGTGCTTTAGTGCCACAAGAATTATGAAAACAAGTGTTACTAAACTTGCTACCACTTCATTAACTTATCGAAGGAGAAGCACGGGCAACTGCCTACAGACTCATGCAAGGACAAGCTTTAATAATTTCCATGCATGTAGGAGCATTCAAAACTGAGAAGGGTGTTGGAGGCGAAGGACACATTGAGAATGCCCACCAATAACCTGGTTTCCAGTTACTTTAAATTTGGAAAAACTTCAAAATTATAATACCAAATAGAGAAGGAATTCCAGTTTTCGCAGACTTTATCCAGTATACTGATGCCCCCAAGTCTGCATTAGGCACAGGAATGGGAATTTATGACCCAAAAAGGAACATGAAGATTTCAATAGCGTTTGGAAAATTATCTACAGTTTTTCAAGGGAAAACCATAGCTACATAACAATGCGCGAAGGAGATCAAAAGGCTTAATATTAGCCAAGCAGCACTTAAAGCCACACTTGTGGTGAAGTCAAATGTTATAATATTTGGGACTGCATAAGTGCTCTGACAGAGATAAGAAAAGACAACTGCCTGATTATTTCCTAGGTATCAGAACATAAAGGCTTTAGGGGTAACGAGATGGCAAATTTATTAACTAAGGAAGGATCGGAAATAAGACCCATTAGACCCCAAACCCTACTGTGGCATTTCAAATAGCTTTAAGAGAACGTTTATTAAGGGAGTTTTCGGTAAATTTCATTGTTATAAAAATTTTTTGCTTTTTGCAATCCTTGAAGGGTCTAGAATATGCCCTTGAAACTGTTTTTCGATATTCGAATTAGTTTTGAGTGAAATCGCATTTCAAGGTATAACTGCACCGGCCAGATTAGACGCATTGGGAGCTTTGGAAGTTGGTAAAACAGGTTTTATGGGTATATAACCAATGTATTATATATTTAAACAATATATGGGATTATTTTTGAGATTACTTACATTACCAATTGTCACGTAGAAAAACGAATGGGATCTCGACTACGCGCCGTGAAAAAAATACAAAAGGCATAAAAGGAAAAGGTGCTGGCAAATTGACGGACAAGCTAATGAAAGAATTAACAGTATATTATGGTTTGGCAATAAGAAGACATCCTGGTTCAGTCAAAGAGATGAAAAAAGCAATCTGGGCAACATTCAAACACAAATCTTCAACCGATGATAAGCGCCAACACAAGTACTGTCCCGAAGGCGAAAATAAGTCTGCTATTGTGTCTGAAGTACAACAAACGATCAAACCCGTTTATTTGAGGACGATTTGTAGAACGTTGCACCGGCGGAAACACTCAAAACTGTAACGAAAGTTTGAATGGTTGAGTCTGGCGTCTCGCCCCGAAACACCTTCACAGCGGCCCGAAAACCGTTGAACTTGCCACCAATATCGCTTGCTGTATTTTTAACGAAGGTTTCCACAATGTTTTAAAGATCATGGAATTTCTCGGAACCGAAATCGACCTGCAAACCAAATGTTTTGCCACGAGCAGTGACGCGCCGTGTACTCGTGTCCAACGTCCACTCGTCAGCAGCGAGGAAACGGGCCAGAATGGAGAAAACAGAGGAGAAAAGAAATCAGAACAAACTGTTTGAGGAAGAAGAGGGTTTATTGTATGGTCTTAGAATAGCTGATTAGTTATAAGTTAACAAAAGAGACACTTACCAACAAAATAACTGACAAAACTTTGAATGCGTTTTACTCGAAGTCACATTTTTCAAACTGGCATGTACGATTGCCGTCGATCTAATTAACATAGAACATTGTCGTCTAAGACACTTGTAGAGAACTTTCTTTATGGGAGCTTGATGTAAAAAAATTTCGGAAAAGTTTATTTTAAGTATTTTTTACAGAGCTTCAAACGAGAGAAAACCATGGAAATAAATAACATTATTATTCGGAAGCCGCCATTTTTATGACAAAATCAACTTTTTTACTTTTTTCTACGTCAAGCTCCCGAAAATTTAGTCTATTTATGGAATATCATTTCGTTTTTAATTTTAAATAAACCGTTCGGGCTGGACTTTACACGCCAGGAAAGCGTTTCAGTCGCGCGCGCGCATGGTACGTCGTACCATGAACGAATTTTTGACTGAAAAAATTCGAATATATAGTCCAAAATACGTACTATTTGATAATAGAACCCCCAAATTGTATCTTTTATATTTCCAGTAAAAAACAATTACGAAAGTAGGCTTATTTTCAGCTCGATTTACCGAAAAAAAGACCCTTAATGAATGGATACTCAATAAAACTCAAGAAAAGTGGATCAACACTAGCCACTTGAGGCAATCTGAGATGTTCGTATAGGGACCGTCACAAAAATTTACAGCAGGTTTCTTACGAGTAAATAGACCCAAACTTAGGGTCATAGTTGGTCTGCTGACAGGGCACTGTCGCCTTAGCGGAAATTTAAATTTTCTAAGAGTAACAACACCAGCCTGTGCAGATTTTACCGTGAAGGGAAGGAGATTGGAGACCACATTTTGTGCTACTGCGAAAGACTTGCGCGGCTCAGATCCCTACAACTAGGCGAAGAAAAGTCAAAACCAGAGAGATATACAAAAGAACCTTCCTCTAGACTCTGGGAGCATACCAAAAGCCTAGAGCTAGAAAGGAAGCTCTAACAAATTAAAGGAGTGCGCAACAGACCCTAAGGGTCTTAGTGCAGAAGGCTGTTGGGCTCATCCCATTCTATATCTATCTATCTTGAGTTATATGGTCTTAAATGTGTATAAAATATTTATTACAATTTCTCCACATAGAAGACTGTATAAACTTTTGGCGCAACATCAATTTACAACTTTAGAAGAACGATTTAAAAATGAGTGATTTTTATTTGTACAATTATTTCTAAAATTTGCTTCTATTATTTAAGTTAAAACACTCGATCAGTTTTTGCAGTGTAATAAACTTAGAGAAAACTTTTTCAAGATAATATAAACTCTTTTTTTAGTTTCTTATTAGTATTACCGTTAAGAATGTAAAGTTTGCTTTTTAAAATATTTGCCCACTCCTCGTACATTTTTGGACTAACTTTATAATTATTGTATATTGTATTAACGTTCTTAATAGTACAAGGTGCTTGATTCGTTGCTACACTCGGTATTTATTTAGGAAATTTTACCCCATTATCGCAATAAAAATATGCTAAAGGAGATGAAAGCATTGTGGTTCTAGGAGACTGAAAATCACTTTGCAGTATAATTAGGTGGGTTGCGGTCAGTCGAGTGCGTATGGAGATAGCAAGCCCACGCCGTAGCAGGCATATCTACTAGTTCGTAAAGCCAGGGGTCAAGTAGCACGACAACGTTAGAGTAAAAAGTACCCTCATCTGTTGCGCTACGTATTATCAAGTTTCTCACGACAGAGAGCGTGGAACTGCTCGGGACTATGAAAAGACTTAGATACTGTTCGGATACGACACTGTTAATAAAAAACACAAGTATACGTATGGTATAAAGAATTTTGAGAGAATTGAAATTACTGTTACTTAATAGTTGCTGAATTTTTTTCTGAAGTTGGTATAGAGGCAATCTAAGACGCTATCCTGATTCATGATAATGCTCGGATCCATATATGGTAGCTATTCTAATTTAACGAAACAATTAGAATTTGTCTAGAGGAAAAGTAAGAAACTAACAAACAATTATTTTTGATTCATTGCTATTAATAAAAGAAATAACTATACGATAAAAACATTTATATAACAACTACACGTCGTTAAAAAGCTTACTGCATTAAGATCACGCAAAACCCCAAATAAAACCTGTACACAAGCAGATATAAATGTTGACCATTTCCTGATTAAAATAAATTTAAAACTAAGAAAATCAGATATAAAACAAAAAAAATACAAATATAAAGCAAGTAAATAAAATTTTAAAACATTTTAACTTTGTATTAGTATAAAATAAAAATAATTATAAATTTTTATAACAACCCTTTTTGTTTCTTTAATAACCCTCATGTTGAATAATGCATTATCGCAAAGCAGCACACATAATTCAGGATGAAAACCGTCCACATCAATATTTCAGCTTCAATGCCCGTGAACTTGTATTTGGCATTACGTTTTTGCAATGCGCGCAGATTTACATGTGCCTGAATAAGACCGTTCCTTGCCAGAAACAAAGACTCTCCTTAGCACATCCTCCAAGTATGCGTATATTGATTCGCGATGGAACAGCTCATGAGGCTTTCCCGCGTGGTCATCGCTTGCAAGAGGAAGGTTTCAATTTGGGCTTTCAAAATTGGATCGCAATTTTATCTGCTATATTTCTCCCCCAACGTCCATAACGCGGCTCACTACGCCTGTATGGCGCGGCCTTCCGCAAATAAACCTTGTTTATTTTGTCGTAATCAAACTACTTTACGGTATAAGAAAGCTCTCGAGGAACATATGGAATGATAGAGAATGCGCTGGCGGAGCGTGCAACCCGAAGATTAGTTTAAAGAGGCTATTTATAACGCCCAACTTCTTTGTGGCACATTTAACAGGAAATTGGTGGGCCAATTTTGGCACAATAATTAAATTTACTGCTGCCATGCTTTAGGGAAATTTGGTGGAAAATTTTAGATGTAGCGCAAAGACTTGCAATAACTTTGTTTTTGCTTTATGCGGGGGTAAGATGGTATTGCACTTTACATGCGAATGGCAATTCAATGTAACACGTCGATTTAGTAAAATGTATTTTGTCTTTGGTATCATCCCTACTCGTAAATTATGCAATTTTATTTGCATTAAAACTTTAAAAATTAAACTAATGCGTTGAATTGTAACTGGTGTGGACACGAACATATGTTGCTGTTACGGGATATTCGTACACCGAGCGATTCTTTCAGTTGACAGCATTGCTACTTGAGCCGGCCGTAATGACTTAAAGATTACTCCATCGGCTCTCAACGATGGATTTATAACAGCAACACACGACTCTCGCTGCAGCGATGAACAAACTAACAACCTTTAAACTAAAGAACAGAAAGAGCAAACAGAATAACTATAAAATTTCTGAACCAAACAGAGGCAGAGTGATGGACCTACAAAAATAAAAATCACAGCCTTTAAAATTTACTGTCAAAAATTTGTCCGAAAATGCTGTGATATAATCTGGATTAAAAACTACTGCTATCAACTTCTACAGGATGATAAGTTAAAGTTACAAATAAATAATATAGCAGATGACAAAAAGATCAGAGATGTTCTAGATACTAATAAAGTAGCTAGATACACATGTAGTCTAGAAGAAGAATAAAAATTTGTTGTTTTAAAAAATTTGCACTACTCGACAGAGGAAACTACTATAAAAGAAGTTTTGGCTAATGAAGGCCATGAAGTACTAAATGTTATGAACGTAACTAAACGTAAAATAACAATAATGACACTTTTAAAATAAAAATCACAGGAAAGGCAATAGTAGTCTCTGAAGAACCAAGACAGAAAACTCACATACTGCAATGTAAAAACTGTCAGTGTTATGGCCATACACGTATTAGGTGCACCAGACCGCTGCGATGTGTAAAGTGTGCTGAACTACATGATTATCGCACATGCACAAAAAACCGTAGTGACAGCAACCCCGCTAAGGGTGTGTTGTGCCAAGGTCAACACACTGCAAATTATAAAGACTGTAAAGTTCTAAAAAGAAGATATTTAAATCAATCCAGTTCTAGCTATGCGATACGTCGTCAACCCCAGCACCAATAAAAGCTCCAGTTACAGCAACATCAACAAAAATAGTTACAGTTGCAGCAGCCAACACTCCACCACCAACAAAATTTACCTCACTCCATAACTCGGGCACAACCCCAAACAATGCCATTATACTCAGATCAAGCAAAAGAAAAACAAAAGAAAAAGTTACGCATTAACACCCCATCTCAACCACTCAACAACGTATATAGCCAACAAGTAAGTGATCTATCAATAATAATTTTACTCCAGCAAACAATCCAGGCCCAACAGATTATCAACGATATAACTACACAAATCAGACTTTTCAAAATGAATTAAGCAATAACAAATAGCATAGCGGAATGAAGTTGAAGCGTTTTTCACATATAATGAAATCGACATTCTGTTTGTTTCTGAAATCCATTTCTGCAATAATTCCTACTTCAAAATTTACAATTACATCAGTTACGCCTTACGAATCATCCGGACGCACATAAAAGAGCCATAAGCGTCATTGCCATACCAATCAAGCAACATATTAAACATCACGTTCTACCCGCATTTAATAAGAATTTTCTACAGGCATCTAGTATTGAGATAGAAGATTGACATGGACCACTAGTTACATCTGCTGTACACTACCCTTCAAATTACGCTATAAATAAGCAAGGCTTTACGCAGTACTTTAGATCCTTAAGTAATCGATTCTTAGCAAAGCACACATTATGGGGCTTCCGTATTTCTTCAACTGGCAGAAATAAAGTGCAAGTAGTACAAGAGCTCAATCTAGGCCACCTTTCAACTTATGAACCCACGTACTCTCCAAAATAAATTACCAGACTTACTAAATTTCTTTCCAAGCAAAAGTTTACCTGCAGGATACCTTAAAATAGTATCATGTCTGAACCTAACATCAGGTCACACCCTCATCATCGTAACGATGACCACCAAAGTTATAGAACAGGAAAAAATAACAAAATTATTTCATCAGCATACTTATTGGAATTACTACAGGTATCTATTGGACAAAAAAAAATATAATCAAGCTTCATCAAAATTGAAAACATAAAAATCGCAAAAAATAAGAACTTTTAACAATTTCTTACAAACCTAAGTCCAACAGAGGACGCCAGCTGTTCTCTTTGGAAGGCGACTAAAAGAATAGAAAATCAAAATTAACCAATGCCCTTCTAAGGAACAAAAATGGTTTATGGGCGCGATCTGACCTGGAGAATGCCGATCTATTTCCAATCTATATTTTCATCTCAAATAAATGTCAATAGGAAATGGAAATACAAGAGTTTTTGAATACTCCACACCAACTCATTTTGGCCATAGAACTATTCACAGTTAGAGAAGTCAAGGAAATGATTAAATATTAAGTCCTAGGCTATGATTTAATCACATGGAAATTAATCAAAAAATTACCGCGCAAGGGCCTAGTGATGCTGGCAATGCTATATAATGCTGTTCTAAGACTGTGTTATTCTCAGTACAATGGAAGGTAGCGCAGGTAATACTAATTCCCAAACCCGAAAAACCTTCCGACATAGTTGGTTCCTATAAGCTAATTATTGGTTAGAAAGCTAACTCCGATCCTGAAAAAACACATCATCCCATATCATCAGTACGGCTTTCCTGCTAATCATTCTACCATTTAGCAGGTTCACAATTAACCAGGTCTTCGCAGAAGAACAATACTGTACAGCTGTCTTTCTAGATGACAGTCAGGTCTTTGATAGGATACTGTACAAACTCAAGGCATTCTTACCAAACCCTTTCTGTACTATCCTTCAATTCTATCTAGAGGAACGATACTTTTAAACAGAGCTACCAAATAAAATCAGGCGTGCCACAGAGCATTGTACTTGGCCCCATCTTGTACCTTATTTTCACAGCAGACTTGGCAACTAATGCTCACTCACTCTCTGCTACTTTTGCCCATGACAAAGTAATTATGGTGAAACATAGGGATCCGGTTGTTGCTGTAAATCTTTTACAACAGAGACAAGAAAAGGTAATACAATGAACCGAAAAATGGAGTATCAAATTAAACGAAGCAAAATCCTTTTGCATAACATTTACAAAATGCAAACGAACATCTCCAGCAGTCCTTATAAACAATTTTCTATTAACTCAACTGACAGATGATAAATACCTAGGCTTGCACCTCGACAAAGTTTTAACCTGGAAGATTCATATCTGGAAAAAGCGCAAGCAACACTTTTGGATTTTTGGTAGAAAATTGAAACTATCGTTAATCAACAAACTCCTCATATGCAATACAGTCTTCAAACCCATCTGGACCTATGGCATCCAGCCGTGGAGTACAGCAGCCAACTCCAACATCTAAATATTAGAAACATTACAATGTAAACTGCTATGTGCTACAAATAATGCACCATACTTTGCACGAAACGCAGACATTTTACGTGACTTAAAAGTTGACACGGTTAAAGACGTGATAAGCAAGTTTAGAAAAAAATAGCTAAGTAATCTAGAACATCGTTCTAACCCATTAGCTCTGAACTCACTATACAATAGTGTAAACATTTAAAGGCTACATAGACTCAAACCGCTAGACCTACCTAATACATTTGACTAATTAATTTATTAATTGCTATTTACAAATCTTATCTTTAAGTTACTTTTGTATTGTAAACCGCTGGGTTTTAATTTTCATGTTATTGTTTCATATCATTTTAATTACTAACCTAAATTTTTCACATTGTTGTACAGATTGCAAAAAGAAATATACTTTCTCAAAAAAAAAATTGAAAAACATGATTTGCTGTAAATGGGAACCAAGAATTGGGTTCTTAAAATTTCACTAACTCAAATAGTGTATAATTTTCCGATTGATGTCTCGAGTGCTTCAATGGAAGATTGTTAAATATTTTTTCTTTTGGTAGTCCGCAATTGTAATAAAAATTAAGAATAGAAAATGCGATATTATAAATGGTATAAGAATATTCATAATTCAACTGACAATGAGTATTATCATTCAGCCCAGCCACACCCTTCAGAGGCTACTCCTGAAGATGAAAGTGAAATTGAGCAATTTCTAACAGCGTCATTTCAGATGAATTTACCAAGCAAACTTTTCAGAACGAAAGAAACTAGAGCTGTAATCAGAGGCCTTAAAAATAATAAGGCACTAGGGTTATACCTAATCACCAGTAGAGTACTTAAAGAATTACCCTAAAAAGGCTAAAAATTCCTAATAAAGCTGTTTAATGTAGTACTCAGACTCTTATAGTACTCAGACTCTTATAGTACTCATACTAAAACCAAGGAAGCCATCTGAAGCGGTCACCTCATCTAGACCAATAAATCTGCTCCTTTTCCTTTCAAAGATGTTTGAAAAGCTTCTTTTATTCAAATTGGGATTTATAATTTTGCAAAATAATTTACTACAACCAATTTGGTTTCTGTGTGTAGCACTCCACGATTGAACAAGTGCATCAAATAAATAATGCACTGGAAACAAAAAAAATACTGCTCTGTGGTGTTTTTTGCCATTGGCAGACTTTTGATAAGGTCTGGCATGAAGGCTTACTGTTTAAAATCAAAAATGTATTACCATCAAATGTCTATCAAACAGTGAAGACATATTTAACTAACAGGCACTTTCTAGTCAAAGTACAAGGCGAGTTCACCAACTTATTCCAAGTCAATTCTGGAGTGCCCCAGGTGAGCGTTCGGGGATACAGTTTACAGGCATTTAATAAATTCTATGATATTGCTAATGTCTTGTGGTCTCTTACCTAGTTAACAATTTCCTTTAATTATCCTAAAGTCATTAGGCGATTGGTTACTATATACCTATATATTTTACGGTTACTACTCTATACGGCAGACCTACTCACAACAAGACTAACAACAATCGCTACTTATGCTGATGACATAGCCATCTTGTCATCCCATCAAGATCCCCTCACAGCATCCTATCAATTGCAAACTCACTTCAACAAGCTGCAAACTTGGTTAAGAAAATGGCGTGTTAGAGCCAATGAAACGAAACCTTCACGTTGAAGCGAGAAACTTGCCCTCCAGTAATTCTCAACAGACAACAACTTTCCCAATAAGCATCTAGGGGTGCACTTAGACAGAAGTCTCACTTGGAAGCAACGTATTTGGGCCAAACGTAAACAATCAGGACTTAAATATAGGAAACTGTGTAGGTTGCTAGGTAGAAGTTCACAGTTATCAACAGTCAACAAATTAATTCTTTACAAAACAATTCTACGAACAATCTGGATGTATGGCTTGCAGTTATGGGGTGCAGCAGCCAACTCTTTCATAGACATAATTAGAAGATTTCAAGCTAAAGTGCCACGTCAAATAGTGAGTGCCCCGTGGTATGTTCCAAACGAGGTTATAAATTGCGATCTTCTGTCAGTAAAATAATCACGAAGTTAAGTGGCAATTATTGTGTCCGACTCAGTGTACATCATAACAATTTAGCCAGTAACCTATTAAATGTTTGTGTAGTGCGACGACTTAAAAGATTCAAACACTTGGACTTGCCAAACTTCTTCTTCTTAAAGTCCTTCTCCTATCGGAGGCTGGAAATCATCATTGATATGCGAACCTTATTTGCAGCTGCTCGGAACAGTTCGATACTGCTGCAGCCAAACCAATCCCTCAAGTTTTTCAACCAAGATATTCGTCTACGTCCGACACTCCGGTTTCCTTTAATTTTTCCCTGCATTATTATTTGCAGCATGGCGTATTTAGTTCCTCTTGTTATGTGGCCTAGATATTCAAGTTTTCTCCTTTTTATTGAATTTATTACTTCACATTCTTTATTCATTTTTCCAAGGACTTCTCTGTTGGTGACCCTTTCAGTCCAAGATATGCGCCACATTCTTCGGTAGCACCACATTTCGAAAGCTTGTAGTTTGTCTAAGTGTTTCTTTTTTACTGTCTACGCCTCTAGTCCGTACAACAATACAGGGAACACATAACAGCGGAGCATCCGCATCCTGAGCTCTATGCATATATTTCGGCTGCATAGTAATTTCTTTAGTGATACAAGCGATGCTCTGGGAATTTCAATTCTTGTTCTGATTTCTGGTGTCTGATCCCCTGTTTGATCTATCCAGGCTCCCAGATATCTATATGCCTGTACTCTTTCTATTGCCGTATTTGTAATGTTTAAATTCATTTGGTTTGGTGGGGATTTTGTGATTTGCATCCATTTAGTTTTGTTAAGATTTATTCTTAATCCATATTCATTACAGCTGTTATTTACCTTTTCTAACAGATATTGTAGATCATTTAAATTACTTGCCAGTAGTATCGTGTCGTCTGCATATCTAATATTATTGATTACCTCGCCATTTACTATCATACCTTTTTCCTCATCTTCAAGGGCTTCGTTAAATATAGCTTCACTATATATGTTAAAGAGCAGTGGGGACAGGATACAGCCCTGTCTCACTCCTCGACGTATCATAATGTCTTCAGTTAGCGCATTTTCTACCCTTATATTGGCTCTCTGTCCCCAGTATAAGTTGTTAATAATTCTTATGTCCCTCATGTCCATGTTTTTATTTAAGAGTATTTCCAGGAGTTTATCGTGTCTAACCTTGTCAAATGCCTTTTCAAAATCAATGAAACAGACATACATGTCTTGGTTTATGTCTAGGCATCGTTGACTGAGGACATTAACTGCGAAAAGGGCTTCTCGTGTTCCGAGGCCTGCTCTGAAACCAAATTGTGCATCACTTATATCGTCCTCTAATTTTGCATATATTCTTTGGTGGATTATCTTTAAGAATAATTTCAGAACATGGTTCATAAGTGCAATGGTTCTATAATCAGTACACTCTTTTGCACTAGTTTTCTTCGGTATTAATACAAATGTGGATGTTAGCCATTGCTCGGGAATTATACCCGTTTCATAGATTTTGTTAAAGAGATTGAATATGATATCAATTACGTCGTTATTGAAAAGTTTGAAGAGTTCAATAGGTATTTGATCTGGACCGGTAGTTTTTCCAGATTTCATGTTATTAAGAGCATGTATTAATTCCGATTTCAATATTTTTATGTTTTCCTCATTTACTGTCAGTTCAGTTTTATCTGCTCTTTCATCATTGAATAGTTCCTCAATGTAGGTCGTCCATCTATGCAGTTTATCTTTTAATTCTACCAGTACCTGTCCATTTTGATCTTTTAAGACATTGTTGCCCTGTTTGTTCATTTTGTGACTTGTTACTTCTCTTATTTTCTTGTGCATGTGAAAATTGTCATGTTTCTTATTTAGCTGTTCCATTTCTTCACATTGTTCTTCAAGATGTGCTTCTTTTGCTATCTTTATTTTTCTTTGTATTACTTTATGCAGTTCTTTATATTTGTTGGTATTTTTCTTGTTTATTCGTCTTTCGTCCATAAGATCTAATATCTCTTCAGTCATCCAAGGTTTTTTCTTTGTCCGCTTTTTCTTTAGTTGCGTTTCAGCTGTTTTTAACAGCACTTCTTGAATTTCTTTCCATATTTCATCTGCACTGCTTTCTGCTTGAATATCTGTATTTTTAATTTGTTGATTTATTATTTGTTGTCTTTTATCTTGTATTTTCGAATCTTTTAAGAGTTTTATGTCTGTGTTATTGTCTTGTCGTTTTACAATCTTTTTCAATCTTACATTTATTCTAGCTACTACTGGGACATGATCAGAATATATATCAGCACCAGGGTATGTTTTTGTTGATTTAATGGCGTTTTTATATCTGTTGTTAACTAGTAAGTAGTCTACCTGGTTGCGTAGTATTTTTTCCGGTTTGTCTGCTGGAGACTTCCATGTGTATAGTCGTCTTTCTGGGAGTTTAAAAAGCGTGTTTACAATCACCAACCCTTTATCTTGGCAAAACTGTTTTAAGCGATATCCTCTGTCATTTCGTTGTCCCAAACAGATTTGCCTAAATACTTCCAATCATTGATTAAAGTTAAATCAAGCCATCTAGTTTTAGTATTAACTAATTAAATTATGTTTAGTATATAGGTATATAGTAACCAAACGCCTAATGACTTTAGGATAATTAAAGGAAATTGCTAACTAGGTAATAGCCCACAAGACATTAGCAATATCACAGAATTTACTGAATGCCTATAAACTGTATGGCAGTTTGTAAATAAAGAGGAATAAACAAAATATTATCATTTTGCAAGGACCCTACTAAATAATTTATGTTGCACTCTCTTGTGCTCCCCAAATTTTTGATTCTGGAGTTTTGACGGAACTTTTTTTGGATGAAATATTCTGTTAAAATTAGTTGCGACTGATAAGGAAGGAGGCCAGCCGCATTCCGTCAGAGTGACAACTAATAAAAAAGCTCAATATTTCAGTGGCGGGCTTATTGGAAACGTGGGTGCCGTGCAACAAAAACAGCCACCAGTAGGAGGCGTCCTGCTCGACATGTCTGGAATCACCGCTTGTCTGGTGCACAGATTCATTATTAATCGCTGCGGTACCGAAACATATCTGCCAAGACGGGCTCGGTGCAGTCCCGGCATATCGTGTATCTTCCGCCGCAGCGCAAATTGTTAATAAATATTTTACGGCGCCTGCACGAAGCTCAGGTGCGCTTGCAGGTTTCTGATGTATACGTCAATTCTGCTCTTGCTTCGCGCGGGTAATATTGGAAATGAGGGGGCGGATTTTGGCAGCAGCGCGCATGGCACTTCGAGCGCCATTAGGTGGATTAATATCAGAAGTGGATAACTAAATATCGCTCAGATATTTACAACAGCAATAAAAAAATTGTTACAAAAGTTAATAGCACAACCATTTCTTCACTATTATTTAATTATTTTTTGTCCAGCATTGTTATAGAAGTTGGTTTTTCTTGAATTATAGTCTGTGAAAAAGTCAATTAGAAACAAATATAAAAAGACTATCAAAGAACTAAAAGTGAAAAAATGTTCTTTTGTCTGTTAGAGACTTACGTAAGGTATTTAATCGTCCAGACCATTTGATTGAAGAACTAATAAAATAGGCGCTTTGAAATGAGTTTGAGTCATTCCACTTTGATTCTCAGATTTTTATGAATCATCTGCTCTGTAATCAAGTGAACGAGCTCGTATATTCTAAAAAGCGACGTTTTAGAAACGTTACAATATTACAAGCCTTTGCGTCTATTTGTTACAACGTTAGTTTGGAATTGTCGGACAATCCGTTACCATAACCCCTATGTGAGGATCTTGAATGATCCAAAGCAACACGTTTGGTTTGAAGGAAAAACTGTGCATTATTTTTCAATTATGTTTAACTTCTATATAGCCAAAGGCAGTTACGGTATAGACGCTCATATAATTATTTTCTTTATATTAAGTTGTTTTTTGAAAAGATTTGCTACTTGTCAGTTACCTTCTAGTATATCAAGTTCATTGATATAGCAACACAATTACTAATTTTTAATTCATAACATTATAGCGTTATTTTTTTCGGAGTGTAACAAAAAATACTCGAGAAGTAGACTGAAAGTTTGTTAGGTTGTGAAATAACAATTGTCATGTAATTTTTCTATCAAACTCTCAAGGGTTGAGATAGATTTTCATAAGTAAGCAATGTTTGAGTGTGTATGCGGTCACATGGTATCATGTCCAAATGGAGAGATAGGACCACTAACAAAATCTACATTATCGTTTTGGAGTACCAGATAGGGGCTATAAGAAGCACAGTGAAGTGTTAAACTATTAATTTAATATGTCTATGACAATCTCCATATGAGCAACTTTTTGCAAATTGAGTTTTTAAAAATTGTGAGTGAATTAAAAAAAATGACAGCAAATAGTTTAGTATTATCTTGGATAGGCTGGAACTAGAATAAAACATGGATCCATAACTTTGGGAGTGCTTAGTTCTTCTGGCTTTTTCCCCTTCCTCGTGATCGGTCATTATTTTACCTGATATTATGGTTACCAAAGATGTTCAGTTTGATTTTTATTGTCAAAACATTGTCTGTTACCATTGAAATGGCAAACGTAATAGGAAGGGGCAATTTTGTAAAAATTCCGTATCAATTTTTAAATGCTGAATACGCCTATATGCTTTTTCTACGGCTATTGCAACGACAATTTACCTGGAATAGCGGAAAAGTTTAAAATCAGATACCCAAATAGTTGCTCTTCGTGTCACAAAACAATTTTACCCGTTTTTCTTTTTCTCTGCGAAAATGAACCGTTTGTAAGCAGAAGTGATAGAGATTTTCGTAAAAAAGAGTCGGCAGAAGGAGCACTGAGGGAAATTCAAAAGGATTTTTGAACTATAATAAGACGAATTTTAATAGCTACAAGCCGAAGTAAAAGGTAAGAAGCCTACATGAAACTGGATTGTATCCCTACCGTATCCAACCGGTCTAAAATTTGTTTCAGGACAGGGTTTGTGTGATTGGTCGATTGTACACAATGGTTTGACTGATGTAATTTTATTCTGTGATAAGGTGAGTTTTCATCGTGATCAAATAAACAATTTTTACAACGAGCATGTATGGACACCTCAAAATCCATATGAAACTACAGAAAATCACTTTCAGCATCGATTTGCTGTTAATGTCTCGGCTGTGTTACTTGGAAATGCCTTGACTGAATCACACATCTTTGGAATAAACCTAAATAGTCAAATGTATCACCAATGTTTAGAAGAAAACTTTTTAAATTTATTAGAGGAAATTTTTGTGAGAATTAGGAGTAGGCTTTGGTGCTGTCAAAATAAAGCCCCTGTACATTACGCCCAAATTCTTACTGATTGTTTGAATAATAAATTTGCTTAATGTTGGACTGAAAAAAGGAACCCGTAAAATGATCCCAAGGTTCTCTGATTTCAATCCTTTAGATTTCTTCTTTTGGGGTTATGTGAAGTTACTCGTGCATAGTAGAAAGTTTCCCAAATTCACACAAGAAGTAATTTTATGGAAAACAGGGGTTTTTAATTAAAAATTGTATTTTGTTTATTGATTCATAAAGTATACAATATATGGTTACGTATGGAATAGAATATCGGGTAAGTAGCCTCCACGGCTTTCATGGCACATGCTTACTCTTTTGTTGAAATTTTCCATAGCCGTTTTGCATAAATGTAGCTGAATATCGTTAATACAGCGATTAATTTCATAATTCAAAGCGTGGGTGGTCATAGGCATGTTGATATGAAAACCCTAAAGAAGAAAAGCCAACGGCGTTAAATCGCACGATCTGGTGGGCCAATCCTGATCATCAAAACGGAAAGTTACACAACCAGGAAATGACTGATGCAGTAATTGAATTGTTTTGTGGACTGTATAGCATGTGGTACCGTATTGTTGAAACCACATGTCGTCTACATCTATATCTTGCAATTTAGGTACAAAAACTGGATTATCACGTCGCGATAGCGAGCACCATTAACTGTTATTGCCTGGCCAAAATCCGCACCAAACAGTTGTGGATGCATTTGTTGCTCAATAATCACTCGTGGATTTTCTGAACCTTAAATGCGACAATTTTGATGATTAATGAAGCCCTCAAGATGAAAATAATTTTGTCCGAAAAATCAGCGTTCACTTATTGTTCCATAATACATTCAACGAAGTCTCTTTGTTGTGTGTGGTTAGTAAGCCTGAGTTCTTGAGTCAATTGAACTTTGTAAGCACAAAGATGCAAATCTTTTGTAAGAATACGGTGTAAAGAACTTCTCACAATGTCCAATTCTTGACCACGGTGCCAAATTGATGTTCATGGACTATCAGCAACACTCTCACGAATTGCTTCGATGTTTTGTGTTGAACGACTTGTTGAAGGGCGACCATAGTGTTTATTGGCAATGATTGATCTAGTTTCTCTGAATTTTTAATTAATCTGCACAGTTGATGAATTTAAATTACTATTTCGATCATATTCTACGAAAATTGCAAACTGTAGCTGCCAATTTTTCATTATTTTTAAAATATTGCTCAACAACGAAAACGCGTTGTTCTTTCGTGTAGCGCTCCATTTTTAATAACTCTCAACTGTCAGCTATCACGCTGTCTTTTTTTTTCGTTAGTAACACCACACCAGTGGAGCGAAATTCAAATCTTGCTTGAATTTTGGACACCCAGTAGAAGCAAACCTGATTTAAGGGAAATGCTTACTCTTAGTGTAAGAATTCAGGAAATTTTCGATGCAAATCAATGGAAAACTAATCTACGATTATTAGATACAGTAGTTATACTTGGAGGAAGAATAAAATCTTGGAACGACCAAGCGCCCCTAAATATATTTAATTTGCTTCATCGATATCTCAAAAACGGTTGAGAATTCGATCTACAGTTTCAATAAAACTTTTTTTAAATGTTCTAAAGAACCTATACACAAAGCCTTGGAACATGCTCGTGGGACACTCTGTACAAGTATCCGTAGATTTTGGGTGGATTTGGGTATGCAAATTTTGTTATTTGACTGTATGCAAAACATTTTCTAATCAGCCCTTATATTGTCCTACTAAAATGTATCTAAATTTTATATTGCGTATTATAAGTTTCTTTTTGAAAAATGCAAATGCTAAAATCCAGAAGTGACTACATCAATGAAATAATTTACCTCGGGGTTCGCACTGTAACTCGACGCCTTCTAGTAACTTGTCGTGTAGCAGTGGCAGGCAAGGCTCCGCTTTTCCTTGCTGGGGTTGCTTGAGGCGTACCGTACGCCATAGGATTAGTGTAGCTGTCTTCTACCGGTGCTGCGGTATAATAATGAGCCCTTTCTTCTGCTACTGGAACTTGGCGGCGGTAAGCAGCCGTATTCCTTTGCAGCTGGGGAGGCACTGCAACGACGTCATAATAGTAGCTGGAATAAGAATGAATCGCAGATGTTAAAATATAATTTTTTATTTCTGGTATCTTTCTCTTAGATTAAAAGAAATGTAAAAAAGCTGGTACTTTTCTATTTTTTCAAGCGGTGAATATTATCTTAAACGAAATAATTAATAAATAATAAAAAATAATTGTACTGTTTACGTTTGAAGTGAAGGTAAAAGCCTGCAGAGCAGCTATTAGTAGAAGGTAACATCTTTAGGCGCGATAATAAAGCGACAAAAATTATACACTCTATTATTTACTGGTAGTAGCGTCACACCAGTTCTGTTTCAGAGAGCATCACTCAACAGTCCAACAAACGCACAGAATAGTGAATGAAATACTTAAAAGTCCTGAGGAAAAGAAGTTATGCACTGCCGCCTTCCTGGACATAAATCAAGCTTTCGACCGCGTGTGGCATACTGGACTAACCAAACTAATAGTGCGGAACTAGGTTGTTGGTTGCAATTATTGGATGAAGTCTTAAGAGAAACAGTTTTTTGAACACGAGGAAACAAAGAGAAGAAGGCTTATGGGCCGGCAAGAATTCACTTGCTCAACTGGGTTTCCAGGTTACTGAATAAGAATTACACTAACAACTTTCCATTCTTTGGAAAAATAGTCCAATAGAAGCAAAGCGTTGAATAATTTATCATAAATATGAAGCCTTTTGGTAACTCCTCGAGGACTTTTTCAATGACTAGGTTGTAACCAGGTGATTTATTGCATTTCAGACATTTACTTATTGTTTGAATAATAAGTTTATCTAGTAAGGAGTCGTTAAGAACTGTTAAATTTTTTCTCAGGGGCAGCTTCTGAGGGGTGAGGTTCAAAGACTTTTTGAAAAATGAGTAGCTCATAACAAAGTCTTATCAGGAGAACTTCCTGCCCAGGTTGCATTTTTCTTGCGGGAAGTGGGATGTGTTGTACAAGTATTTTTAGTTTTCGTGTTATCTTCTACAAATAATGGTCGGAAGCTTTTGATAGGGATATATTTTTCAAGTATTGCTAAGTTGATTGGTTTTCCAGTTTGTCAATTGGGGTTTTGATAAGTTGCTATCGTTTTATGAGTTTCCCTTTTTCTGCAATTTTCTTTTTAACAAGTATTGGACAATCATCTATTCTTGTGGTTTCAGTCCCCCTCGGAGTCACTTTTCAAGCTTCTTCTTGAATTAGTTGGTTAAGGTGTTTCTTAAATTTTCCTCCTTATCTAGTGGTATTTTTACAGACAGCAAGTGTCTAGAGTATCTTTGAAAAAGTTCCAATCAGTTTTTCGGTTACAGAGAAAAGATGGTTTTACTATTGTGTCCCAAGGGTGAGTATAATCGGAGAGTGGTCAGAGGATAAATCAATACAGAGTTTTACCTAAAGATCTTTTAGGTTTATGTTTTAAAAACGCAGGAGTTTAAGAAGTCTATGAGTTTGGTTGAGTCGGAGGGCCAATAAGTTAGTTCATCAGTGGAAATAGAAGTGTATGTTATTGGCCGTTACGACTTTAAATAAGTTTCTTCAGTATGTCGTGGTTAATCTGGAACTACATTGTGTGTTATTAACGTTTTAATTGCATCTAGATAAAATGATGTCTCAGTGTGTTAAAATAATACTCATAGTGCTCTTTGTTGACATCCCGGATTAACAGTAAACTGTTGAAATTGTTGTAGGCCCACGAGCTTTGCAATATTTGTTTAATTTTTAGTGTTTAATTGAGTTTCTAATAATAACGGCTGAACCAGCATGCACTGTTTCGTTGGGATGTTGAATAACATAGGTGGAGTAATTATGAACATTTAGATAGCTTCTGTTGGTAAATCCGGCCTCTGAGATCAGCATAACGTTGATATGACGTTGTAGAAACTTTTGAACTTTAAGTTCGTGTTGTTGTAGCCCATTGGTGTTCCATTATGCACTCTTGAGGAACTGATCCATTATGAAAGCTTAGAGACAAGGGGTATTAAGATATTTAACATAGTTAACATTTGTTCCATTAAGTTTTTCATCATCTGTTTAAGTTTTTGTGTATAATATGGTTACTGAGATGTTGATGATGGTGAGATTGCTTATTGCTGAGGTACGTTATTAGCAGACTGGGCGAAATGACCTTTCCGCTGACAATTTGGACATGCGAGATACTTGGCTGAGATAGCAAAGATTCTCTTGTATTTAATTATCTCGCTTTAAGTGGAGGAAAAGTTTTGTGCTTTAGCTCTTTGTAAACAGTGCAGTCTTTATAATTAGAGGGATAATTGCCATCACAAAGGACACATTTAATGGCTGTGCTTCTAGTCCTATGATAGCATTTTACAGTTAAAAGCCAGGACTCTATTACAGAAGTTCTTTGTGTGGCCTAATCTTTCACATCTGACACACTGAGGTATTCCTTTCTTTGGTCGTGGGGGCTTAAATTTTACATTTGAATGTAGAGTTTTGTTTATATTGTATATGTCTTCGTTATTTACGACCGGTTTGAGTTCAATATAGAATAGCGGCAGTTGTTTCTTTAGATCTTGTTCTTTTACATATAAGTTAAAAAATTTGTAACTGTACGATCAAGTTTTTCTATAGTTTCCTTTAGGGTTTCTCGGTTAGTGTAAGAGTGAATGTTGCGAAGAACTATTTTTAAACTTCAAGTTTGCTTGGATTAATACGTATGAAATTCCGTATTCTTCCCAGCAAAAGCTTTGATTATTGCCGTATATTTTTCGGATGTTTTGGCCAATATTTCTACCTCATCTACAAACAGTGCCTTAATGTCGTACTCCTTTTAGCTACACTTTCAAGAAGCTTTATAAGCGGTGGTACGAATTTGACTCCTGTAGGAAGTGGTTTAAGTTTCTTTTTGCTTGCATTTTGATCCAAATCAGTTGAGTCATAATTTGCCAAATTTATAATAGGTGTATAAATAAGTTCTCAGCTTTTTTCTGCAAAATTAAAGTTTTATTTAAAAACAAACAAAAAAAGCTTTTAAGTATCAAAGTATTCTCCATTGGAATCGATGATATTTTGCCATCTTTCGGATAGCTTGCGAATTCCCTGATGATAGAAGCTCAACGGCTTCGAGACGATAAAGTTATCGATGCATTTTCGGACTTCTTCTTCTGTTTTGAAGTGCGTATCAGCCAAGTGACACTGTAACGACCGGAATAAATGATAATAGGAAGGGGCTATGTCTGGGCTATACGCCGCATGTGGGAGAAGTTCCCAGCCTAATGCGTCTGCAGCTCATTCGTGTCAAATGTTTGAGGGCGTCCAGCGCGTGGTTGATCTTCAAGACTAAACTCTCCTCCGCGAAATCTTTGGTACCACTTTTTGCACGTTGCATGACTTACATCATTCTCACCATATTCAGCAGCGTTTTTCTTAAGATGAAACGCGAAGTGGATAGAAAATCGAATATGCTTTTTTGCGATTGCGATCATGAACACAGCTGATTATTGAAGTTATGTGCATCAAACGCCAAATCGCATGATGTTTCGAAAGACCAAATGTCATTTCTTTAAAACCCCAAGAGGGAGGACTAATACGTTACATGTAAACGGTGATTTGTGTCCTGTGAAATCTAAAGCTGAGAACTTATTTATACACCTATTATATCTATTTTACGTTTCTATGAGTTTATTGAGCCAGTAATTTGTAATTTTAGCTGCTTTTAATTGCGACTGTGGGTTATCTGACGGACTTTTTTGTTTCCCACCGGCTACCAATCTGGATTATGGTGATTTTGGATATGGGATTGTGCTAAATAAGGTATACTATAAGGATGATTGGAAGCTGCTGTGTTGTACTCACTGGAAATTATTGGTATACGATATTAACTGGCAACTGTTGATAATTAGGTGTGGCTAAGCCAGGTGCGTAAATTAAACCCGTTGTAATTTGTTCAGTCTGCATTGGTTCTACTTGTTAATTATTATAGTTATTGTTATAATGAATGGAGCAAAATAAATAAATAAATTTAATGTAATACAGGTGAGGGGCATGTAGTCCAGTGATTACAAACCAAATTAATTACTTTTTGATAATTAGTTTGATTAATGACTTAATAGAAAGACCAATACTATGGGTCTACATCCGTTTAGGTGTAGTTTTGTTTAGATTTTTTCGCACTGCTGAAGGAGCTTATAGAGTTCTAATTTCTTCGTTTGAATATTTAGAAAGATTATTTAAATAACCCCTAGTATGTATTACTTCGTATGAGTCCTTATAAAGGGTTTTATTATTGACGTATTATTTTGATTGAAATCTTCTTTTAATATTTGAATATTTTGAACACCTCGATAGTGGGAATCCATAAGTACGAAAAGGCTCGATAATACATTTATACAGCAGAATCTCGTTGTTTGTTGTAAGTTTCGGTTTGTTGCACTTTTAGGTTCATTAGAGGGTTTTGTTATTTAAATATGCTTTTTATGTAAGTTCAATGTTAAACATAGGTATTTGGTCTTTTGTTTTGTAGGAAGGTAGATACCGTTAACTGTTACTTCAAGACATTCAATTAATCGAATTGTTGAAAGTGCTGATGTAAGTTGATTTACTCTTATACGCTATTTATTCAATCAAACAAAATGATGCCGGACATTATCAACGCAACATGTACAGGCTCATTTGCAATAGTTAATGCGGTATCATCCCCAAAAGACGCTATTTTGGTACTTGGGGTAAAAAATAAGTCTAGGGCGAGATGATAAGTGTATATATGTGGATGTGTATGAAAATTGCCCGCAGTCAAGTAGATAATACAGTGTGGATAATTTTAGATTGCATAGTAAACCATTACGCCACACGTTTGTCGATATCTTGCTTTATATCGAGGAAGGCGGCAGTGCATAGCTTCTTTAAGATTTTTGAGTACTTCGTTTATCATTCTCCAACTTTGCTGAATTGTCGAGTGATATTCTGGATAGCTAAACTGTTAAGTTGAAATTATTTTATTTACTTCCCTGAAAAGCTTTTTCGGTAAGAGTTTTTTATAACTATTGGACATGGTAGAGAGTGGACTAATAGACCGATAAAATACTGCTTTATGTAGTAAAATGATGGCTTCGCAACCACTACGATGTGAAAGTTAGTTAATAATATATTGATCTTACCATAGTATTCTTTTGGTATTGGAGACGAGATTAAGTCGAAACCAGGAGATTTGTGATTTTTGCGCTCAAATATTTTTTGTTTTATTTTTTCTGGGAAAAAAGGCGTTATCGGCAATGTTATTGGGCAAAGAGCGTCCATTTTTTAAGAGCTTAATTATTATTATTGTAGTTTGGCTGAGGTGAATTCAAGACTTCTGCAAAGATAGTTGCATTTTTCTGGTTTGCCATTTTCTAGCTAGCGTCTTGGTTCATTAGCAGAGAAGAAGTACGGACGCGGAACTTCGGTTCCACAGATGTCCGGAGCTTCTATACTTAAACAAAAATTTGAGGCCACTTCCGGTCAAACCGGTCTCGAGATTTTCCGATCAGACTGATTTTTGGCGTCTGGACTTGACATATAGTTCTTAGTTGAATACTGAAAACATTTCTCTGTCTATCACAGATCAAAAACTATAAGGCTTGATAGATGTCAGAAATGACAGATATAGAAGCTGGTCTCCAGCTTGGAAGCTGCCTTGATCAAAAGTTGAAAAATAGAATGACGGATAGACAGGCGACGCTATCTATTCTCTACATTTTAATGTAGAAAAATATTTAAGAACTTACCACATACAGGAAAAAAAACTATCAACTACCAATGAATACAGAGAAAGCAAAGTATAGATAAATAAACATAAACTGAATTACATTAAGATAAAATCGAAAGCAAAAAGAGTTTGATGTTGGAAGAGTAACAAAGACAAAATATTTAGGAGCAATAGTAATGAATAATAGTGAAGAAGAGGCAGAACTAATCAAGAGGATTAAAAAAGGGGCAGCAAAACTCTACAAGTGTTCATAAGACTATTAAAAGCAAAAAATCTATTTAGAGTGATAAAAATAAAAATACATAAAACAATAATGTGAAAGTTGAAGCATCATAAAAGGCAAATAGCAACAAAATTGAAGATTTCAAAAATCTGTGAAAAGTACATACCGAGGGGCTAGGGTGGAGATGAAAAGGAAATCGCAAACTTGGAAAAATTGGAAAAGCATATAGAAACCTAAGTGTTGCATATGTAGTAAAAGTCTATAAATTTAGATGGCATGCGCAAGCATGTCGGAAAAATAGACACAAAAGTTGTTGACAGCAGATGAGACAAAACATTAAATAAAATGGGAAAAAGTGAAATCTTTTAAAATCATGATTCTATATAACAACATAAAATTGTAATATACACAATTGAAGATTCCAAAATGTTAAGAGAGTGGAAAGGTCGGTTTCAACATTGAGTCTGTGTCTTCGCTTACTACAGCACATCCTACACGGGTAAGTTAAAATTTCATTTATACAAAATCAGGGTTGTTCAAAGCTGCTTCAACATGGTTTGGTTCAATGCAAACTGTTTTGTAACATTTTGTTTGAAATTATTGTTTCTGACTATGTAATGAAATTCATTTCCATTTGGACTATTATGTCAATAGGAAAACCTGTCGATTTTGGGCAGCAGACAACCCACAAAAATGACACCAAAAACCTCTGTATAGTGTTAAGTTTACAGTTTAGTGTGGTGTTTCGAAAGTAGAGATTGTTTGAAGAAGAAAGAATAACAATGATTGCAGAGCATTATGTTCACTTGATACACATTTTTTGCCTTCCAATATCAACGTTTACGGGTGAACATGGAAAAATGTGGTCCAAGAACTACAAGAACTTTAATGCCAGTTGTTCGGCAAATGTTTCCCTAAAGTGTAATTTCACGTAATCTTTGATCCTTACCCTTACCAGGTTTGTCGGTCTATTTATTCCTTTTATTTCTTACCTCAAACCGAAACAGCAGACGAAATGAAAGTTACCATACGCGAAGAAATTACAACTGCGTCGAAAGAAATGTTGTAAGTACGATGCATAACTTTGACGAGAGGCTCTAGAATGTGTGTACAGTAAGCAGGATGTCGTCTTTTCTATACAATCTTTCGTAATTAAACAATCAATCGAAAACCTATCAAAACTGTATTAATTACAAATTGTTTTGGAGTTATTAAAAATTTCCTAAATTGAAAATTTATTTGTAGAATATATGCTCCTTTTGTAATATCGTCAAATAACGACTAGATTCAATTGTTATTGGTCAAAAAAGAAGAAACGACAATTGGAGATAAATGGTGCAATAAAATGTGAATGTTTATATGTTTCAGATTAAGAAATTCATAAGAAATTTCTTCTTTAGTAATTTTCAACACATCAACCGATAACGAAAACTTGATCAATTAATTGACCTTGAGATTTATTGATTTAATTTTGTTTATTTTTTTATTCTTATATTACATTTTTTTGCTATTTAGTGTCTAAAAAAATATTTTTTTAATTTTTCATTGTATGATGTATACAGTGACTGTTAATCAATTTTGAAGTGCGCAAGGTGAATCTGCAGCTTTGGCATCCGTTATTAATAGCGACAGTCCACGTCTTGAAAACATCTGCGCATACATACATTTTACGGTAATTTTCACACCGGCAGTGAAGTAAAGGCCGCTCTCTACGTAATTCTGAGCATCGAACTACTTCCGCGCATAAGTTTCCCTAACTGCCAGTAGCCTGCATTTTCAGCGCAATTAACCGTCTATTTTAAGCTTGACTTTTTGAAATGGAAATCATCGCCTCGACAAGCGGCCGCGCAAAAAGGGGAAGTTGGAGAAGTTGCAAATCCGCTAATAGTCTAGCTGCAGCAATAGCGGCCCGTTTCACTCGGAAGAGCTTATTAGAAAGAGTTCGGGCAAATCTGAATCGCCGTGTTGCGCTCTAAGTAGCTTAAGTTCGCTTCGTAATTAAAGCTGGAGCTTTTCACTGTTTTTGTCCGCGTTCATGTTCCGATGAAACTCTTTCAATTAGATTTTTTAACAGATACGTTCGATTCCTTTGTCTATATAGATTTAAAGCTTTAAAGGATGAATAGCTTATATTACATTTTCAACAGACATTCAAAGATATTAAGAATCAAATTCGTCTTTTTCAGAGTTGTTCTGAAAAATTGTATGAGAATATATGATAAAAACTGAATAATAACAAGGCGGATTGGCAGATGCATAAACCTAATTAACACCCTCAAATTAAAAGCAAAATACTTTTTGGATTGTTTATTTTTTTAAATTTTTATTAAATCATTTATTACAAGCACGGAGGGTCTTGAAAGTTTCTCACTATACTAGAAATAAGAATAAGTACAATTATAATTTTTTGAAAAAGTTGAAGGCCGTTTTTGTCTGAGCAAATTGATTATCAGATGCGTGTATACCACTGAAAACTTTCTTAGAAATGTGGTACTCCAAAATAATTTTAATTTTTATGGTAATGTAAACTGTAATGTAGACAGTCAAACGCCACCTCTAATTGCACGTAATTACGGGGAAGGTAGGCCCGGCAGCAGCGAAGATTAAAATCGGTGTAATTTAATTCGTCCTATTACGAAAGCGGATTGCATTAAATGTATTACATTGAAATGTGGGGAAAATTACATTTTAAAACGACATCCTGCATTCAGGGGAGCGTCATTGAATTTATAGAATCGCAGCTGAACGAGGATGGCTCTGATTTCGGGTGTCAGCGCTTCAGAAATGATCGCTTTAGTTCTTGCCAAACGCGCATGGGAATTTGCATTTACGTTTTGCCTTCGGTATTAATCCCCAGTCTTCTTTAATTAACGAAATTTGTTCGAGTTTAACAAGCCAGCAATTCATTTTCTGCGAAGATTCGCCTCGTGACATTTACATCTGCTGCGCTGTATTTCTATGAAATTCAATTTATAATAATAAATTAGAAAATTACAGTGCACTTTAGTTAACGACATGAACTTAATTCCACCGAGGTAAATTTTATAAAACAGGCTTATAGATTTTAAATTTAATATCTCCTAAGATTGACAAAGTAGAAGAAAGGCTAATGTTTTTCACAAAATAGTAGTAAATAAGGCAATTATAAATTAGATCATATTTTCTAAATTTGCTGTTTTTAACAATTGCCAATAACCTTATATAATAAAAATAAGTTGAATAATGCTTAACTAATTATTGTAAAATAAATTATTGAAAAATATGAAGTGTCCCACCTACTGGCAACTAAATGAGTTTAGTTATATTCGTGATCAGCGTGTTCGATTGTTTTAGATTACATATCGGGTAAACGGGAGACCCCACACCGTTTACCCATAAAACTACGGGTGGAGCTACCCTATCCCACAGCCGTGGGTAACAGATGCCGCCTGTAGTAATGATGTGGGGTAGAGGTTCACGCAAGTGACATCGCCGGCAACTCGTCAAACGAGGCAGGAGAAATCCTGCCAACACGAGTACTATCGACGGAGTATTTGCTACATCGATTAGGCCCCAGGCCTACGGAGACGTTAGACCACATGACGTTATCCCGTTAAAACTGCTATGCAGGCCATCCGATCCCACACTTGTGGGCAAAGGACGCCGGTAGCAGTAGCGATATGTGGTAGAGGTTCGCCTAAGCGACCTCGACGGCTGCTCGTTCAACGTGGTGGAGGAAACTCTACCGACACGAGTGGAGCTGCGTTTCACTCTACGACGCAGACTCGTAAAGGTGCTTCGAGCCACCCTATCCCACAATAGTGTGGGTAACGGGCGCAACAAGTATCAACTGATGTAGAGTAGAGGCTCACGCAAGTGACCTCGACGGCCGCTCGTCCAACGTGGTAAAAGAAACTTTACCGACACGAGTGGGTAGTGCGTCTCACCCCGTGGCGCGAGATACCAGTAAAACTGGTAGTGGAGCTACCCAATCCCACAATTGTGGACAACGGATGCCGCTAGTCAGTAACAGAGGGGTAGAGGTATCACGAGAGTGACCTCGACGGGTACTCGTCAAACGTGGTAAGGGGAACTGACACGAGGACTAAGGGGAGGGGGTAGCCAACTGGGGCGGCTTCCCAGTTCCCCCTCATTGGTGTTGGACTCTTAGGGGTGGTGGCACCGCTTTAGGAACAGGTGGGACTTGTTGACCTTTGTGTGAGCATTCCCTTATGCGGGGGAGGCTTCGGCCTGCCCCCACCGCCCGTCAACTATACCGGCCCAATGTCGGTCTGACGGGCGGAACCGTAACACCTCCGGTACTCTGACCTCATTAATTTTAATTTTTAGTCTTGGAGTAGAAGAAGTACAAAATGCAATAAAAAGTATGAAGGAAGGCAAAGCACCTGGCCCAGACAACATACAGACAGAGTTTTTGAAACTTCTAGATGAAGAAAACGTGAAATGGCTGACAGATCTATTCAACTATATATATGACACTGGAACAATACCTATAGAATGGCTTAAATCTGAATTCATTCTACTACCAAAAAGCCAGGAGCTAAGAAGTGCAACGAGTATAGAACAATAAGCCTCATGAGCCACCTATTAAAATCATTTCTAAAAATAATTCATAATAGAATATATAAACTATGCCAAGAACAAATAGCACCTACACAATTTGGATTCAGGAACACGCGAAGCCCTATTTAGCATTCAAGTATTAATTCAACGTTGCAGGGATGTAAACTGCGATGTATATGCCTGCTTCATAGACTTTCAAAAGCTTTTGATAGAGTCCAACATCAAAAGATGATAGATATTTTAAGAAACATAGGACTAGACGAAAAGATCTAAGAATTATTATAAACCTATATTGGAATCAGACGGCATCAATGAAACTAGAAGAAGAAAACATCGAAGATATAAAATCAGAGAGGGTGAGACAGGGCTGTGTACTGTCTCCGCTATTGTTCAACCTTTATTCAGAATACATCTTCAGAGAAGTGTTAGAAAACACAAATATAGGGATTCTCTTAAATGGAGAAAGATTATATAACATCAGGTACGCAGGCGACACAGTTATTTTTGCTGAAAAGTTAGAGGACTTACAAGTACTATTAAACAGAGTAACAGAATGTAGTCAGAGACAAGGCATAGACATCAATATAAACAAAACGAAATTAATGATCATCAGTAAAAATAGTATCCCCAGATGTCAACTCATGATAAACCATATACCTATAGAACAAGTGGAAAAGTATACTTACCTGGTAGCACCATTAATGACCAGTGGGATAACTCACAGGAAATAAAGATCCGCATTGAAAAGGCTAGAGCCGTGTTCAACAAAATGAGTACCATCTTCAAAAGCCACAATTTAACGATTAATTCAAAGATGAGATTTCTGAGATGCTACGTCTTCCTATCCTTCTTTATGGAGTAGAGTCATGGACCCTGACAAAAACAACAGAAAAAGGCTGGAGGCATTTGAAATGTGGCTCTATCGCAGAATGTTAAGAGTGTCATGGATAGAGAGAGTCAGGAATGACGAAATTCTGCAAAGAATGAAAAAGAAAAGAAATACTGACTACAATAAAAACAAGAAAGCTCCAGTACCTAGGACACATTATGCGGAACGAAAACAGATTCCAACTACTTCAAGTTATACTGCAGGGAAAAGTACAAGGCAAAAGAGGTCCGGGTAGAAGAAGGATATCATGGCTTCAAAACCTGCGAACATGGTTTTCTATGACCACAACACAGTTATTCAAGACAGCAGTCAACAAAATTATAATAGCCCAAATGGTTGCCAACATCCGGAACGGATAGGAACCGCAAGAAGAAGAAGAAGTCTTGGAGTCAAAACATAATTATGGAAGGAAATGAAAATGTATTAAAGGGCTATCTATAATTAGGATACCAGTTTCATTACTAAAAACAACAATATACAGTAATAAATATGTTAAAAAATGCTCAAGTTACGTCTAAAGTTAAAATATGATATCAAAATCAAATTAAAAGGATGCAACTGAAAAATCTTAAGGAAATTCGCAGATAAGACATAATTAAATATATGCGATGGTTATGCAAAATGCCTAGCATCTCTTATCTAAATGTATTTTTAGCCATCATGTAAAAAATAAAGTCAAGACATAGCTTAGGGGTGGTTTTTAAAAATAAACAAACATTTAAAAACAAAAATGAAAAAAACGCACATGAAGGTAAAAAAATGTCTCAAAAATTATATGACTAACAATCATACAATAAAGAATAAAAATGGAGGAATTTTAACGAAACCGCATTTAAAATAAATATATAAATTACTTGACAAATTTAATAATAAATACTAGAAATAAAAGAAGATAGGAGAAAATGCGGAGGAAATTCGAAACTCAGAATTTGACAAGGCAGTACATGACAAAGAAAAATAAAATTTTAGAAGTAAATAAAATAGCAGCACTAACGCAAAGAAGAATGGCGATAACTACATAAGCCAAGCTAAGATTTATAGAACAGGACAAATTTCAGAAGATTGCACAAAGATTAATTCCAAGAAAGCAATTCATATAAATGTAAAAATCGCCACACTGTCAGTTTGACTTCACATGCTTCAAATATTTTTCCAAAAAGTATATGCAATCAAAGACAGAATAGGCTTGACAGCTAGCCCCTCACCATCAATTACGCAACATATCTAAACCAACAAATTGTCCGGAACCTAATACATTTTTCACCAAACTTTAGTTTTTAGACCTATAAATAAAAATAACACAGAAAAGTGACATAGAGGTGAAGATTTCCACAAAAGATACAAAAAGGGCACTGAATAACATCTCTGATCATGAATCTTTAACTCCGAGGACGGCTTCATTATTGTTCAAAGGCGCAACCGAAGACTTTGTTGAATAGTCAAAGGTCAAGCAGTTGCCAAGATTTTTCTCACAAACCTCTTTATTCTATGGAAGCGGAGGACTGCAACGAAGACGACAGCCAACCGCCACCTAAATCTCGTCCATATTTTTCTAAAGGATAAACTAGTTTAGCCTATGCTGATAGACCAACTAAAAGAACGCCGGCTTTTCTAAAGCCAAGAGTTATGCTGACTCGATCCAATATTCAAGATCAGCACATCTACCCATCTCTGGCGAAGAAGCCCCTGTGTGTAGTACTCAGGAAAGCACTAGAAGAACTTATCGACGAAGAGGTCAAAACTGATTTGCTTTGCTAAAACATCCCGGTATTTACTAGGCAACGGATGAGGCGGTACAGGAACAAGCGCCCCATGTCACTTGTCTTACCATATCCAAAATGTACGACAGCTAGGAAAGAAGAAAACCATTAGGCACTGCCAAAAGTTTGAGCGTGATCAATGGTGCTACCAGCAGCTCCCCGGTGCGTGAAGTGTTTGGTCACCACCATACTAGCGACTGCAAGGTAGAATGCAGCAATTCGGTGATGGCCAAAAGGCCAATCTGCATCATGACCATCGACAGGACCCCTTTATCCTGTTTAGTTCCAAGACTAGCCTCTGCATCTCTGGTATATCATGTGCACATGTGGAAAGAGGCCCCAGCTAGCAAGTACTTGTTTTAACACAATCGCCAACACCTGTGCAGTCTGTTAAGTTCTAGAAATCCGATATGCAAAAGCTTCTGGAACTACTACCATGAGTTCTTCAATCCGTGGGCGGTATCCGCAACACAGGTGAGTTTGTAATAGGAGACCCAAGCCACGTGATGGACTTCAATAACCTATTATAGCTGCTACGGTTAAATAACCCATCAGCCCTGCTTACCTGTAGCTGTAGTTTTGAAACGAAAACTGTCTCGGGGAACAGAAAAACCAATTACTGGAGTTTAACCACAGATATCATTTGGATACCATATTGATTAATGAAATCCATCTCAAGGGCGGAAGTGCGGTCGGACTATTGAATTATATTTGTTGCAGGAACTACCGCCTTCTGATAACCAAGAGGAAATCACCGAATTTGTGAAGTCTTGTCTAGAGCACTATTTAGTATTCACAATTGAATATTGATAAACCTTTCGGGACCAACTCACTATCGTTTTACTGGTCAGACATATTTTATATTGACATTCTCAAAGATAGCAGTTCATGCAGCTCACGATTTGTGTATCAGCCAGGTAGCAGCCACAATCCGATTCTTCTTATCCTGTGGATACTCAAGAGTGCAAAAGAAGACGTCCTCACCTCAGTCTCATGGCCGGTCTTCACCGATCGCTTGAAAAAAGCGGGAACTTAAAGGTCATACAACATTTCACCGCCTCTATCCAGGAATCCACTAAGTTCGTTAATAACCCGGTGTCCGTCAGGGACGCGAGAGATCTGCTGCCACCAGAGCTCAAGGAGAAAATACGTGAGAAATCTCGGATACAACGTTGCATATTGTGTTCTTTGGACTCCGCAGATTAGTGGGCGTACAGAAGACTGGTTACCAAAGTGAAAACCGTCGTCACCGATCGCCGCCACAATCCAAGCTCAAGGACCTCAACGTGGCTGGACTTTATCTGCAGAATGATCAAAGTCCTGAGAAACTGCGTCTCCCAATTCTATCCATCCATTGTGAGAATAGAGTTGCTCACATTACCAACGACAAAGTTGAAGCCTTTACCGATTGCTTTAAACATTAGTGTGATCTCAAGAATACAAATACCGATTTTGACTAAATGACCATATCAATCACGTCGTGGGAGGTCTGAGCAAGCAAAAGCTACCAGACTAGCATTTCATGATAAAGTCTTTCAGCCCTGAACCAGCCTAAAGTGCTTGTACTTGATGGCATCTGAAACGTGCGCTACAGGCTGTCCCCCAAAAAGAAAATTGTTTAACAGCTATAGTTACTGTTGCCCTCCGTCTTCGCCGATTCTTGAACCCTTAGAAGGTGACGAACGTGATAATTCTTTTTAAGCTTGAGAAGTATAGAAATTTTCTCCAGGGCTATAAGTCAATCAGCCTACTGTCCACCATGACTCAATACTCATAACTCCTGAAGACAACGGTAGAAGCTGATTCCGGAGGATTATTGTAGCTTTTGCGCCAGCCATTCCGTCGTTTTTCAGCTATTTTGGGCAATGGAAAAGATCACGACAAGCTTGACGAATTCGCCGTTTCGATCTTTCTTGACGTAGCCAAGGCCTCTGACAAGTTACAACATACGGGCTTATCTTTAAGATGGCATCAGTGATTATCCCGCTGCTGATCCGAACCTACCAGTCACAAGTTTTGGATAAAAATTGGTAGCACAAAGTCATCAGCTCTCCGAGCTGGTGTCCTACAAGGTTCCATTCTGTCTCCAACATTATTCAACTACGGCCTCCGCAATGATGGAATCATACGCAGGCAACTCGGATATATTATTCACCACGACCCTATTTGGCAATACAAGAACACCTAGACCGGATAGAAGAATGGTGCCAATGGTGATTCTATTTTTCATTAGGACAAGGCATCGTTGACGTGATGACATTACACTATTTAGGATTTTTGATGGGAAGATATTCTGGAAATAAAAGGCAAAAACAAAGAAGTTATGCCCGAACATCCGTAAAAAAATATATGCAGTCGAATTGAGAACCTATTTCTTTTTTGAAGTGACTGAAAGGCTACATAGCAAAGACACCTCGACAAGACCTAAGTTCCTTTCTCAACTTTAGAAGCTAGCTATGTTTTCCAGTGCACTGAACAATTTCACTCTAGTATTCAAGGTCATGGAAATCCAGTTATATCTAATTTGTACAATAGCGAAGTGCACCCCCTTTCCGTAAAGCAGTAAGAGGGTGTCCAACTAAGGCCAAGCAGTAACCAAGAGAGGCCACCATGAAGGACAGATCTGCACCCAAAAACCTCCAATTAGTTAACTAATCTTTAGCAGGGATGTATGTTCAAAATTACCTCTGTCAGCCCTGGTGATTTAAACTGTATCCTGGCTAGTGACACATGTGAAGGGATAATAAATAGTTCAAGGCATATGATAATGCATGCGCCAAAGAGGCGGTAAATAACGCAGGTTGAAACAAAGTCCGTGAAGTGAATGATAACACAAAAAATGTCGGTGAGATGGATGGCGGTGTTAATGAAGGGTAGCTGTGTTTGTTGTTATTGTTAGTTGAAAGCCTTAGATTTAGAAAGCGCGTGTAATGTTCTCAAAATACGAGGTGCGTCCAACTTTTCAGGTTTCCAATTTTTTTTTCTCTGCAAAGACTAAGTAGAAAGACGCGGTTATTTTTAAAAGGCGCGGGAAATATTTCTATATTAGTAATACAGATAGTAGTACTATACCAATGCACACGGGTCTCCTCTTGCGTGGTGAAACGCCCACTGAAATTTATCGCTAATTGAGTTTAAGACATTATGGATGTTAAAAATATACTTTCGAAGATGCAAAAGTTTGAATAAGCTCGAGAGTTGTGTGACGATGAACAGCTGGACCGAAACCATGATTGCGCGAGTGGCGCAATTTGTTATGGAAGACCATCGATTAGGTGTGCATGACATCACTTCTAAACTTGGAATTTCTGTAGGATCTGTGCAATTTTACACAATGACCTGAAAATGCAGAAAGTTTCTTCAAGGAGGGTCTGACGAAAGCTCACCAACGAACACAGGGCCGTGCTCGTGGATATGTCTTAGGACATATTGACACGTGATGCCGCCACGAATTTCCGAGTGTCCATCTCTCCGCGGCCGTTCATTTTCCAATAGAGCCGCTATTGCATAAGCGATTTTCCAGTAGGAAAAATACACCTCTAAAGAAGTATTTTGAGCAGCCATAAAATTATGGCAACGACGCTGAGTAACCTTGAGAAGTATCAGAAGTTTCAACTTTCTTGAGCAAGTACTTTTTTAGAAAAATAATTTGAAGACCTAGAACATAAACGCACCTCGTATATACGATAAACGAGAGTGTGAGACTTTTAAAGATAAAATTGTCAAAGCTCAGCAAATACGTCTGTTCCCTATAAAAGCACTCTCTTTGAAAAGTATGTGGAAGCTTGTGTAACCCTTATTTACAGAATACGCAGCTTCCCCCAAACTACCTGTTAGCTTTGCATCAAATCTTTGAAACGGTTCACCTTTGACTCATACAGTACATATTAAGTGTACGTGATAACTCAAAGATAATATTATTAAATCAAAAAAAAATGCGGCCAGGATTGGGCGTAATTCTACTGTTTCCAGCAGATTGCTCCATCATTTGCCTAGTTTGCATATTTAAGTAATTAATTGTCTCGTATGTCATAACGTTACGTGGTGGTATTGCGGCAGTGAAATATTGTTGTTTGTTGTTTAATTAGGGTAATTGCCTTTTTGTAATTTATCGCGCAAACTAAATTAAGGCCCATTTAGCTGCTCCTTACTGTTTAGGAATGCGTAATATTATTTGGTGAAAACCTTACTTTGCTGGCACGTAAACCTTCGGCTGCCCGTAGTGCTCGGTGGCCGCCAGGGCCGGCTTCCGCCTGTAGATTTCGGTGACATTTGCGGGCGCCGGCACGACGCGAGGCGCTGCGTCCGACATGGCGTCGTTCTCGGAGTAGTCGCCCACATACTCCTCTGCATCGTAGTAGTAGTTGGGCGTCGCGTATACGTACTCGTGGGCGGGACGCGGCCGGGACATTTCGCAAACTGAAAGAGAAAGCGTTATGATTATCGGCCGACGAGGGTCTCGGTAAAGCAAGCCGGGGGCCGAATCAATCAAAACTTCGCAATTTTCGCCCAGAGCGGAGTCTGATGGAAATTTGGTTTCGGAACAGCCTACGGCCCGGCAAAAATCGGGCGGCTGCATCTTTGGGCTTCGCAGAAGTTTTCTCTGGCCCAATGAAGTTGGGCTCGAACTTTGCGCATTTAAATGCCGTGTTGATGTAGTTCTAGGGGCACTTAAGCGCAAAGGGCCCCGACATCGTGTTCACTTGTAGTGAATTCGGACCGGCGCCCTCCGTGTCGTGCCGTGATTAACATCCTTGACAGCCCAATCTAAAGTTTGGAAATATTACAAGGCCCGCGCAATTTTAATAAAACTTGCTTGCGCCGAATTAAAAAGCCATTTCACACCCCAAGCTCCTCGTTTACGGGTCCAAAGCGCCGGGTTCCGGAAAATAATGGAGCGTTAATTACCTTTGTAGCAGCTATGAGTTCTTCTCGAGCGCACTTGGAAAAAATGGCTCTTTACTGCATAATTTCTTTGACATTTGCGTTTGAATCGGATTTCTAAAATGGAATGTCACTGGCAGCTGATTGTTTAAGTTGCAGCCGCCTACCTCGTTCTACCTAAAATTGTTGTACTGGTGTTCTGAAAAATGTTGGGGATTTAACTGCGTTTAGCATTGATACAGTAATCTCGTTTTTTTTATGTTGACTTAGTAAGCTCGTTTTGATAATCTTTTTTATAGGGCACGATGACAGTGTGAGACCTTTTCTTGACCTCTTATTCTTCAGAGTAAAGATTTACGTTTCTCCTTATGCTAATTTTAATTGATTTTTCTCTATTCATTATTTGTGTTTATTATCAGAGTATTTTGCCTTCACCAGGTCATCAACTAATGCAATGCTAGGTGGCGTACTCCGTTAATTACAACTTCAGCACTTTATCATACAGAATATTCCATAAATACAGTCTCAGAACAGAAGCTTAAGATACTCCTGTACTGCCTATTTATCAGATATTTGAATGATGATTTTCTTTATTCAATGTAATCAATACGCACCGTTGCCTTCTAAAGTTAATTACAATGTTCAACTTTCTCTAGGTTCTCAACTGTGAAAAAAATTGTGAAATCCAAGCTGTTTGTGATTCAGTTTTCTTTCTGTTCTGCATTTCTTATTTTAGATTCGTTTTTATTAGTGTTACAAACAACTTATTAAATATGTTAAATAGGAATATACTACAGTATATGATTTATTTTCTTCTGACGATCTTCTTTCCTTCAGAATGATCACAAATCTAGCAACCTTTCATTTTTATATGAAGAAATTTTGGGATTGAAATAAGTTGTTATTTCTATTAGGTGCTCAGTCATATATTGCATGGTTTCTGCTAGAATGCAGTCGAGTTCTGGTCCTGTGTGTTTTATCATCATGGCTCTGTTTAGTTTCACTTCCTTCCTTGCCAATTAAAGTTGGCCAAAAAAAGGCAAACAATTGTCCCTTTTGTAAGCACTAAGATCATAATGGGTTAATTCTCTCTTATAGTCGTCATCCGAGACATTACTGTCTACCCTCCCACAAGTCCCTCTTTTTTTGTCGCTTGGGTTTAATAATAATCTTTTGCAGCTCATACTTTGCATAGCCTTTCTGTGTCTAGCTGTTCATTGTTGTTAACGTTTTTCTTCTGGTTATCCTGAAACTCACCTTCGGCTTCAATGTGACTGTTGCAAGAGTACTATTATCCCATTCTTCTTGTGTAACTTTCTCTAATAATGTATGTATTGTCTTCTATTTGGATTTCTGAACTGTCGATTTCCTTTGCTTTGTTGTAGGCGATTCCTACTGAGGAGATTTTTGCTATTGTTAATCATTTTCTGTATCTAATCTACGTCTTCCTTATATACGTCATAAAGTATATTGAAAGAAACAACAAATTTGACGAACACATACCCATACATGACACAGCAGTGCCGCTTCTTAGGTTATTAGTCAATGCATCACTTCCCATCTTGATTCGATTTGGTTTATTTTAAATTATATCAATGCTGTGTTGTTTGGCATATGCATACGCAAGGTCATGAGTTTCTTGCATTCGCCCCAAATTTGTTTGCAGTATTTTAACTATTATGATTTGTAAGCGTCTTCCAAGTTAACATTTTATTGCCCCTTTATTAATTTTCTGTAGGTTAGATGGCTGCCGTAGCTCGCCTTACGTCTACTGTTCCACAATGTTACTTAAAGAGGCTTGTTTTCATATTTTAACTTCATGTACCACTCGTCTACAATTTAGACATGTTGCCATCCTGACATTAGCAAAGCTGATGATACCTAATCTTCTTGGCTCCGCAGCACATTCTCGTAAGGTCAGCTGCAATATCGCTTAGTAACAGCACTGTAGTTGCTTGGTTTCAGTGGTGATACCTTAATATAACTTTCCTGGAAATATATTTCTTGTGTATCTCTTACCTCAGTGTTACTTCCCTATATTAGAGTTTATGTTGCAAATATAAATTATTTCATCACTATTAGCAGCTACTACTTGCTTATTTTTGCTATTCCTTGTTTATTCTTTAAAGAAATAAATTTTTCTCATTTTCCTAACGCGATTAGCAACAGGTCTTTGCTGGTGCTATTTGGTATAGTCCTGATTTTATTTCTCACCTAATCAGTGATCTATACTATTCTTTATATTCTTCAGAAGGTCTGTATAAAATTTATCTTGCGCTCTGATGATATTTTTGGTCTCTATACCTTTACTTTTATTAATTTGTGTCTATTGTTTGAAACCTCCGTTGGTAATATCTGTTGTAGTAATTTTATAATTTATTTCACAAAAAGCCATGTTCAGGATTTATGCTTATTAAATACATGATATTTTCAAAATCGTTTAGTTTTGTATACAGTTTATATCTGGTCGTTACGTTATCCAACCAGAATTCTGTGGGGTTATCGGGAGCCTAAATGTTATAATAGTGTTTTACTTTACTAACAGTTTCCTTCTTAGTTTTGGAGAAATAAAATATCTCGAAACTCACCCTCATTATGTGGCTTGGCGTAAATGGTAGTAGGCCATAAAGGCCGCATGCGTCTCATGAAGAAATCTTCGAACGTTTATGACGAGCCTCTCTGTCGACATCGTACTTCATGTTGAGATCAAAGAACGTAAGCTAATTATACCCTTGTATGTTCTGATTATATGCCCCGAGCGATGAGGATCGTGGTAATATTAACATTACAATAGACGTCGTTGTTTTTCACAAACCACGGGGTGTCAAATACGGATCTTAAAGCTTTATTCTAGACGATCTAGAGCTTTTCGAGTCTAGGCCGAAACTGGATCGTGATAGGGAAAATGGTTATCTTGTAGATTATTACCATGTCTTGCCTAGACCTTAGGGCCTGAGATGGAGGAGGAAAATACCTATCAATGTGAGCTTGTCAGATCAGCTGTTTTTTTAAAATTACCTCGAGGTATGTCCTTTCAGGATATTTTTCTTTAAATTTTCTTGAAGTTATCCACTAGGGAAGTGATCTGATAGACAACAGAACTGTCAAGCATTTCTTCAGTTTAATTTTTTATTGTCGCACTATTCTTATAAGAGGTCCAGTTTCTCTAGCGAAAGTTAAGTTATAAGAGATAGTCTCAACGAACTAGACAGCATCGTCAATTTTTTTGCGTACCGGGACAGTGCAGTAGAGGGCATTGTTAGCATATGCCGTACGTAAATATTTTGAAACATTTTGCACAGTACAAAGATCGAACGGGACGTAGAACTTTTTTTTCTAGAAGACCAGACAAGCTGGAACATACAAGGATTAAGGTAATTTCGTATACCAAACTTTATCAAAAATTTTAACTACGTCAAAAACGGCAATTTACTACGTAATGTAGCGCTCGATGATGTATTTCACCACCTTGAGAACCTAAACGATAGTGAAGTGGCCGCAGGAAAATCTATGGACTCTTTAAAATAATTTGGAAGTTCATGATGGTTGTCCTCGGGTGCTTGTAAATTGTAACTTTAGTCTGTAATCTAATGTAATCAGTCTGATTCTTTAGTAGCACATTTTCGAAGGATTCGATTACTTTGCTTTATAAATTTGTATAATGGGATTTAACCAATACTTTCATCGAAATACCAAAATCAGTCCCCCCCTTTAAACATTAAAATAAATTGTAAGTTTATAATGGTGGTCCTCGGGTGCTGGTAGATTGTAACTTTAGTCTGTAATTTAATGTATTCAGTTTTGATTCTCTAATAGCCCATTTTCGAAGAATTCGATTGATTTGCTTCATAAATTTGTGTAATGGAATTTAATCAATACTTTCATCGAAATACCAAAATCACCCCCCTCCTTCAAAGTTTTATAAACATTTTCCATTTAAGCTTTAAGTTATTTAGTTTATGTTCGATGCCTTTCTTATATATTTGGAATTTTATTGTCTGAATCTCTTTCTTTTTTAAGTTTTGGATTTTTTTAAATTCATCTTCTAGCCCCTTTGTTTTTTAGTTTTATATCTTTTTCATTTTGAACCACAGTTTTCGTTAGTGAGAGTGATTTGCCTTAAATTTTCTCCACCTCGTTGTTGCAGTTTTGGTTTAACTTTCCAACTTCCATCTTCGTTTTATCTTTCGCCATAATTTCGTCCGCCTACATCTGAAGAACCGCCATTAGTATTTTATGTCTTTTTGATTTTTTCTTATTACCTCGTAATCATCTATAGCTGCTTCCCTGTCTTCTATAGTATGAGTTGTTGCTTTATCAAAACAAAAAAATATAATGGTGTTTTTGTTCTGCTTCATATTTTTTTTCTAATGTGATCTTGAACAAATATTTCACGTTGAATGTATTCTTGTGGAATTTATTTTTTTTATTTAATTTAAGTAATTGTAAATAATGTGAAATTTTCCCGTTCTACTACACTGCTAGAAATATTACTATCAATCTTTTATTTAGGGTTTTTCTTCGGCCAGTCTTAAAAATTAAACTTTTTTTAACTAAGATTATTTGTACATTGCTTGGGCTAAATAGAAATAGTAGTTTTCTTGGGAGTTTTATGCGGTTTTAATTGACGAATATAAGTTTTTATACTTGGTAAATAGATGAAGAAAATACGTTAAGCATCAATTAGACTAACTTAATTTAGTTTAATAGTGAACAGCTTTTTTAGCAGAGAGTTAAGGATGCTAACTTAAATCTTAAGATTACCCATCAGAACAACCTTGAATTTAGAGCTGACACCTATCAGCTCTAAATTCTAGTACTCTTATTGCTTATTATTGAAGGTTGGGTATTCATTCATATGACGTGAGATTCTTCGCAAATAATACATTCAAACACCCATTGTAAGGTGTTTGTATAAGATGTTTTACCTTGACGTATTACAAGTGTCTCTAATTAGGCTGTCACCAATCTACTTTATTTAAATATGTATATTACCAATAACAATTTGACAAGACTTTGTAAATTACAAATGCCACTTTGCCAAAAACACCTGCCTTATGCTTGATAACGGCAAAGCCCGCAATGGAGAGGGAGACGAGTATATGGAGAAGGTGATAAGAGTGAATAATCACGCTGTTTAAATAATTTGCAATCTAATCAGCAATGAAGTAGTCCCTAGCGCTTCAAATGTTTTTTTTATTTTTACGAAGCATGAAATGTCCACCTTGACAACGCTTCAAATAGTGGTAATAAATATAAGAAATTATAAATAAATAGGACATAATACATAAAGCACCTGCAGTTGGTGAATATGCTGAAAAAGGGGAAACATCACCCAGTTTTTTATAATAACTTCTGAAAGTGTAAAATAAATCCAAAGGCAAAACCGGAGACTTTAATGCTAAAGTAGGCTACAAATCTAAGCGTTTTGTACCCAGAACTCTATGAGAGTGTCTTATTTAATTATAATTTATCCAAAAATGAAATTTTTTATAATATTTAACATTTGAAGATTTTAGTTTTTAAGAGAAATGTCAGATGATAGATAGGTTAACTTTGTTTTAGAGTAGGCTCATTGTTATAACAGCTTAGTTTGGTAATTAATTTTGTTTTCTATTAATAGATTGGCGGAACAGTTTTTAACGTTTTTTTCAAAGTATCATAAAACTATTATTTTTAACTAAACTTGATCAGGCAACATAAAGATTCCACAACGATAGAAATTACGAGGCTTAAGCAAATTAGAAGGCGCAGAAACATTTTATTGACATCGTTGAACTTCTTGCTCTAATGATTGGAAAAGGTGCTTGGCGCCAGGTTCGGATTCTATTGTTGAGTGGTGACAGTCGAAATCATCGGCGAGCATTCGAGTTGTCATTGATGGATTGATGATCGAGCCTTGCGGACGTCGAGATCTTAGCAAGTCAGGTCGTCTTCTGCGGCGCAAAACTTTGCAAACCATTTTCTGGTCGTTGATGTTTCAACTGCCTTGACCCCGTATGCGTCGCAAATTTTCCTAGCCGCATCCGACGCTTTCAAACCCAATTTTTTCTTCTCGGATCCATTCGGATTTAATTTATACCAAGTATAGACAAATTATATATTAAATTACTTGTAAGAAAACGCTCTTCCAAACAATAGTAAAATCATAAATAACAACGACTGATTTTAAAGGTTATAACACAAACGCTGGAAACTTTTCCGCCAACCTATTATATTATTAAAGTTACCCAACGCAACAAAACGTATTTTGTAAAGATAAAATGGACGAAATGGTGGAAACACTTGTGAAAGTCGGAACATTTTGTTTTAATAGGGCATTAGTGCTGAGTGAAATTTGAATCCATTCTTCATACAACACAGCATCCTGCTCAGATAGAGACGAAGAAGGTGGAAATCGAACCGAACCCTGTTTTCCAAAACAGCCCACAGAGGCTCGATGATAATCAGGTTTGGGAGTGGTCGGACGGGAAAAAATTTGAACCTCAGCAGCATGCTCTTGAAACCACTCTTGAACAGGGCTAGTTTAGCGGTGTGAATGAGGCCTTTATCATCCTGGAATATGGTATTCCCGTCTGGAAATAAGATTTGCACTATTGGGTGGAGTTGGTTACCTAAAGTTTTCTATAGTACCGCTGTGACCTGACCGGATAATGTGACAAGGGGGCTACTAAATACCATGATATAGCGCCCCAGACCATAATAGATCCGTCACCACTGCCGGTTTGACAGTCTATATCGTACGCTTCAGAGGGTGTTCACTAACAAACACGCGTACAGTAGTGGGGAAAGGGTAAAGAGTAACTTGTTTGATCAAACGACACGAGGTCAGTTCTGCAACGTTTCGTTTTTGTAGATATTGTACCATGCATGTCGCCTTTGAGCATTTCTGTTTGTTATTAAGGGCTTGCCGATAGCAACATGCCCATGGACATCCATTTTATGTAGTTCCCGTCTTACTATTTTGGATGGTACTGGGGTGTATAGGTACTGATTGAGTTTTATATTAACTTTCTGCGCTGCTGTTTTCTTCTGCGAAGCCAGAATACGCGTTAACGCCCGACAGTCTTTATTTTGCGGCTTCGCCTTTCGACCACTATTATGCTTTGCCGATCCTGTTTACCTTGCAATGTGTATAAGTTCAAGATTTCGAGACCGTGGCTTATGTTACACGGCATGACGTCGCTGTTTTACTCACAGATGATTTAGCTAGTCGGGCACTTACAATTAGACTTTTTTAAAACTCCATCAGGTCGGACATACTGGTCACCCATCACACATGAACAACGTCCACAATCACATTGCCTCACTCTACTATTAGTGCATAGTTCATACTACCTGCAACAAGATGGAGATATTGCAAAAACTTTAATTTATTTCACTTACTCTGCACTTTATTAAACATTGAAAAGCCCTATAAAAGCTTTACTTGAATATTACTAAATCGGCCTTCATATTCGAACTAATTGCAAAACGTGTGAGCGTCTTTAGTGTCTCTTTTCAAGCTTGTTTATGGTACCTTAACTAGTGAAGTAGTCGTAAATATCCGTAGCCATTACCTTGCTATTTTATTGCAACTGTAGTAAAATTTAAACGTTGTTGTAAATATAACTTGGCACTATAAAACAGCACTTTCTGTTAGAGATAACCGTAGTGCTGCAACATATATAATCGTACAAGCCAATAATTTGTTTTATATAATTGATTTTTGACATTTTTTTATCTCCATAAGAACGCTCTCAAATTAGTTTGAAACTATACAATACAGGAAAAAGTCAAATCCTTACTGAACTTGTGCTGTTTATTATTGTTTGGATGCGATCTTGTCCTTTAATTAAGCATTAAAGGGTTTTTTTGAGTCCTTTCACAAAACACGGAACCGGCATTTCAGGGCTTAATGCGTCCTGCATTTTCAGCCGAGGCGATGCATTTTTAACGGCCGCAAACCGCTGTCGACGTTTCAACAATTCAAAGGTCAAAACGCCGCCCGCGCAATTTTTTGCTCCGAGCCGTACACATTTTCGAGCTGCAGCGGCTGCTTGATTAATTATTGAGCCCTTCAAACGAGCTAATGGCGTTTTGCAGCGGGCAGCATACTTTTGCCGGCATAAGTATGTTTGACATATTTGGGCCGACGTGCGCTGCCGAAGCGATTATCCTGCGCTGGGGCGTAAAATAATTCATGGGCAGCAATAAAAACATCCCTGGAATTGACGAAGAGTTTCAGGTCGACGCAAGCACATTAATAGCCGCTGATATCAAATTTAATTAGGCGCGGCAGGTTTTTAGCGGGAAAAGACGTCAAAGGATTGTATTCATTCAAGGGTAACATATGCGAAAACGCAGCTGTAATTAAATGTGTGCCCGTTCCGGGCGGGCGCTCATCCTTTGTGTACCTAGATAAAAGGGCGCAAAAAATTCCAAACAACTAGCGATTTGTTTCAACAGAGCAGTTTAGATAACATGGGACAGCATTTAATCCCGGTTATATTTGCACAACCGACATTTTGTTTGCAGTGGTCTTCTATTTTCTATATGTAGTTTATTTAATTCTATTAATTCTGGAATTATGGTAGTGTTTGGATAAACTAGCAGTGTGCTATTAGTTTAAGATCTCTAATTATACTTTACACATATTAAAACTTATAAAAAGTTTTAAATATAAGTGAAGTTGGGTGCGGGATACGCCGTAATCTTCGTATATCGTGGTGGAGCTTCGACCGGCTGACTTGGTTGATAAATAATCTAAATTTGACATTCCCTATAAAAATAGAGGGAAGGGTGTAAATATGGGCACCCTATTTTGTTTTTAACTTAAAGTTACCTTCATTTGGAAAAATTCTAGGTTTTTGACCTTCATTAACAACTATAACAAGTGATTAATATCAATTATTTCAATTCAAAAACGAATATTTAAAAATGGTTTTAAAAAAGTACCAGAAAAAATAAGCTGCAAATATGGGCTCTCTCCAAAAATGTGACAAAAACAGTTTAAAATGTTTTAAAACAGGATAAAACAGTTTGCCCACATTTGGCACATAACACACTAACCCACAATTCTCCGCAAGTGCCTTGAAAGAACTTTTTATTACAAAAGATGCAAGCTGCATCGCTTGAGTCTGGTTTATCCCCATCGTTGATATCCAGATCATCATCGCGGTCCATAAGGGGAAGGTCGCAGAAGTCTGATGAGGATTCGTATCGTTTCGTGGGTTGATTTTTCTTTTTATGTGGGCCGTTGATCTTCCCGCCTCTGCCCCCGGCCAGTTTTTAGCCCCGGGAAAACTCAACGACCCCTTCTTGAGAGCACTTTTCTCAAGCGACTTGGTCAACTGATCCTTGTATGGCGTTCCAGTGATGAGGCTGCGCCTTGCTGCTTTGCGTCCTCGAGTAGTGGTTGGAGACAACAGATATGTCGAACGGAGAAACTGATTTTGAAATTCCCGAGGAACATTATGGTGTTTCAACAGCCTGATCAATTGGCATTGCTAGAGCTTGATGTGTTTGTATATCAGGATAACTCGAAGGAGAGTCAGATGATGTCGATGGTCCAGAAAAAGCAAGTGGAGGAGCACATGATTCTGAAACTTTATTTGTCGTTATGGAGCAAGTTTTTCCTGCAACCAACTCAGCAGCTATAAAATCAGGTCGGTTCATAGGGTATAACCCAATTACTTTGAACCCGTTTATTGTTATCTCAGCCGTTTGGGTACGAATGTAGGAGTGGCCGAAAACCCCCATAACATCACAAGGTGTGAGGAGACGCTCATTGCAACCATATTCTCACTGCTTCGCTGCAGTAAGTTCTCAGAGGCTTCATAAAAGTTCTATCTAGGGGCTGAAATTTGTGGGCGGAATGAGGGGGGAGGATAGTCGATTCTTTCTGGCCAAGTCAATCACATCTAAATTTTGAACATGGCTACAGCGACCATTCAAGATGAGTAGAGCAGGCCTTTGTTCAGTAGGACATGTTTTCTCAATGAAATGAACGAACCATTCGGTGAACAAATTGTTTTAAACCCATCCTGAAGGATGGTCTTTACCAATTGTACCATCAGGGCAGCCTCTCATTAGAGCTTGGGTCATGTTTGTATCAATCTTTGTAAAGTACTACGAGGTACTCTAAACCTTCTTGCAGCACCTTTGACGGTAGACTCCTTTGCTTTCACAGCTGGGATGGCACGTACCATCTGAGATTTACCCCACTGATTCCTCTCGTTCTTGCATTTATAGCGCTTCTTCATCCTCGGCATTCTGCAAATAACCAGAAAAAACGTTATTAGCATAATTTTGGGGGAAAATAAAATAAAGTAAATACGCTGCGATGTCGTTACTCGGGGGTTTATTTTTGGCTCTTACTAAGAGAATAACCGGATGTATAGAATGTTACATTTTGCATATTTTCCATTATGTTATAAAATAAAACTAACAAATAATGTGAGGTGAAAGAACTCTAAAATGTCCTTATAATTATCGAAGAAGTTGTTATTACGTCAAAGGAAATTTTGAAGTTCTCTTATCTCAAAGTATTTGTTAGTTTTATTTTATAATATATTGGGTAACGTGCATAGTGTAATATGTTATACATCTGGTTTTCCAAAAAATAAAAAAACTAAAATCAAATAAATAAATACACCCCAGTGTAAGGACGTTGCAAAGTTTTTTCCTCTTTTAGCATCAAGGAAGAGGAGGATCGGGTAAATCCGAATTGTTGTTTTCACGTAAAAAGTCATTGAAATGGATTTATGTTGTTTAAGTAAAAAGGTGTAATTATGGCCTCTCCTTCAAATGTAAACTAAAGGTGTGCGTGAATAAAGGCGTGCTTCTAAAAATAGCTTAGAATCTCAGCTTTCCGGTTATGACTGTGAAATTATTTTAAACTAACCATAAGGAAATGAAAAGAAAATAATTTTACATACCTGTCAAAGGTTTGCAGTTCAGAACAAACTCCAATTCGCACAATAACCGACATTGCATCCACAGTACTTGAAAAAAATGTTCCAACTACGCATTGTTATCTTATATCAACAAGTGGCACCGCCTACAGTTCTGGCCACCAGTCAACAGTACTCCCCATAGCCCCTTGAGGAGGGGTACCCATATTTACACTTGTGCCTGTTTTTACACCTTTTTCTCTATCTATCAACGCTAAGCTAAAATATGACGTAACTTAGTAGTAAGTCTCGTCCAATAATAACTTAAACTCTGATGAACAACCATTGACCTCGCTACCAGAATCGAATATTAATAAACCATATGTCTGTAATATAAATGCAATAATTGCCAACAATATATATATTACGCTTTACAATTAGACCAAAAAATTTAATCACAAACCCAAATTCAAAAAGTACAGATGGCAAAACTAATATCCGTCGATATTTATCCCAAATAGAACGCACTATCAGAAAATAATCAAATACATCAAGGAAATACTCAAAGCAAATTTTCTAATTATATATAAGGGTAATCAATTTAGAATTAACCTAAGTACTATTGGTGACTATAGAAACTAAACCTTGGGGTTTGCCAATTCTACTACAAATTCAAACTACAATAATGGTTGTATAATCACGTATGGTATTTGATGTTACACATTTGTATGAAAAATGATATCACTCAAGTGTTCACCATGACTGGCTTTACAGACGTCGATACGATAGTCAAAATTTTCGATAACATTTCCACATAGAGTCGTTTTAATGAAATTTATCTCGGAAATTATATTGTTTTTGAAGTCTTGGATGGTAGATATACCCATAAAAAAATCTGAAGGCGTCAAATCGCACAAACGCGCAGGCCAATTGACATTTCTATTTCTCCAAACTAAACGTTTACCGAACTTCGCCTGCAATAACTCGATATTTACAGTTGTGTAGCATGCTGCGCCGTCTTGTTGAAAATGAACATCAGTTATCTCAGTTTGATTAAGTTTCAAAAAGAAATAGTCATTAATCATGCTGCGGTATCGATCAGAATTCATATTAATCCCATTATTAACCTTATTTTCAAAAAAATGGTTCAATGACACCTTTTGACCCCAAAGCACACCAAACAGTCATTTTTTGAGGATGCATTTGTTGCTCTTGATATTCTCTTGGATTTTTGTTGCTTCAAATGCTACAATTTCCTTGTTTGCCATTCCATTTAATGTGAAATGCGTCTCATCGCTGAAGATGATTTTCGATGAAAAATTCGGATTAATTGTACGATGTTGGAGGAGCCAATTAGAGAACACACGTCGGTTAAAATGGTCAATTGGCTTGAGTTTTTGAGTCAATTTGATGTTGTAAAAGTGTAAATTTAAATATTTGTGCCTAATACGACTTTAACTGCTCTCCGAAATGGCCAGTTTTTGCAATCGACGAGTTATTGAAAGTTGGGGGACCTCTTTTTCACCATGTTTGTAGTGCTCTTTAATAACTTTAACGCGGTCTTCAATAGAACATGACTCTATAGCAAAAAATGCCAAACTATAAACTAAAAAAATGACGTTGTGCTGACAGAAAAAACATAGCGTTTGTGTTAAATTAGAGTTTACTTTGCTGCGTCTCTATGCGTTCTACTTGCAATGAAACTTCAAAAATATATTCAATTTAGACAGATTACTCTACTGTGTCGTGGCAATAAAACTGCGACGAAGAAACAAAAATACCCCCCAGTGGGTACTGTCAACAGGTGGCTCATACCAAAAATTACTATCGTTTATCCTTAAGAACGCTTAAATACACTGAAAATCATTACTTATGTATAAAAGTTAAAAATAAAGATAAACTTTAATGCATAAACTGTGGAGATAAACACACATATTAAGAAACAGAATTAATTAGACCCCAATGCCATACCGATGGAGAAAATTACCTCCAACACAACATAATCACAGGCTGCAACAAATCACATAAATTCCCAAAAAAATTTATAATGTCTATGACTCCAAAGCTGGTACAAAATGGTAACAGATAATTTGATTCTTAAACCAAAGTTAACCTTCCTAAACTAGAACGCCAACGGTATTAAAATCCTATACCCAGAATTTATTTCCTTTATCGCCAGGCACTACAATGATACAAGAATTGCTCATTTTACTAAATGGCAAGTAAATTGTCACAAATAACAAACCTTTTAAAAATTACCAGTGGTATAAAAACTATTTCCAAATGTTGCTCGAGCACTCTCCATAAGGACCCCATATCTTCAATTGAAATTTTTCGGCTAGCTGCATTCCACATCTGTTTGAGTTCCTGGATTGTTTTAGCTTTATCGACCTTTCTTAAGTATCTCTTTACAATAGCCCAGTAATGTTCAGTAGGGCGAAGCTCAAAGCAGTTTGGTGGATTGCCTTTTTTTCGCAAAATTTTTAGAGTCCAAAAGCTGAGGCTTTGCCTCAGAGTAGTGGACAGATGTTAAATTTGGCTAAAATAATAGGGGACTGTTGTGCTTACGATATTGAAGTACTAACCGTTTTATGCTTCATGTTCCATATAAGAGTGTCGTTACCGAACTTATCTATTTTAATTCTTCTTATATTGTCAGATACATATTTTCCCACAAATACACTGTAGAATTGAGGCCTTCGTAACACATTGCTATTCATTTTGACGTATGTTTTGTCATCCATGAGAATAGAGCAAGTGTGGTTTTGAATTAAATAAGCGTACAATCTTCCACAAAGTTTGTTTGGCCGAAGTCATTGCTTCTCGTTTCCCTTCAGCATTTTCTGTTTTTGTAAGTACCGTTGTATCGTTTTTTTAATATTTTGAATAGTACCTACACCTATTTCACCCTTTCTGGCTATTTCAGGCACAGACATACATTTCGACTTTAACAGCTCTAAAGCAATTTTTCTAGCTCTTGCATTTACCAGGCCATTTAGTGACGTCGCGATTTAGACAAATTGTCAAGCTTATGATGATTTGGAAAACTGCCAACTTTGAACACTGTAATTTTTGACCTTTCGCAAGGACAACTTTTTTGATTACCACTTTTGCAAAGGTTAGCTTTCTGATCTCAATACTAACTCGCTTTATTGCTGAGTATTTGATAGCTGTTATTAAACAATAATAACAATTACAAGCCAACACTTAAAAATATAGTTGCAATTTAAAGTTCAGTATACAACTAAATGTGTCTGTTTAGGAAAATGGACAGTTCTTATTGTGTTTCAAAACAAAGCTCAATTACAAAGTTTCTGCATATAAACCACCAAATAACAAACTTGATCTACAAAAATAAATGACATATATTTGAAATTTTACAGCCTTAAATGATAATTGGCAATCTGAACTGGGGTTGTAGAGCAAATAACCCAAATGGAGAAAAGTTAAATATTTTGCCCTTCCAATTGGCAATTGAAGTTTTGGCACTAGCCGAATATACGTACTACCCGTATAGAACTTCTCAGCAGCTGGGTATTTTAGATATTATCTTACATAAAAATATGACCCTACGAATAAGTCAGTCTGTCATAACAGAACTCGATTCCGATAAACGCTCAGTAGTGCGTACTTTTAACAGTTATCCATACTGCTATATCAAACTTCTCAGATTAATTACCAATTAACTGAGAACTTTTTTTTGAAACAATAAATTATCAGAGAAAATTCCCACCAGATTTTATTTATCAAAACGTTATTGATAATATGATAAATAACTTTAAGGACTTAGCTGTTTTGGCAATACAACCATCCAAAATGCATACCAGATCCAGAAACCTTCTCAAGTTCTCCCAAGATATACACAAAACGTGATTCGAGGCAAGCACAGCATACGTAGATTGTGGTATAACGCTAAAGATTCAATAGTCAAAGCTTGTCTAAATGGCTTAATTCAACAAATCAATAATGAGTTAGACCAATATAGAATTAATTCTCACAATAGCTATACATAGTTACTGAATCCAGACTACCCCAATATGCAGAGAGCAACAAAAAATATTGTAAAGCAACCTACAGTCATAACACTACATCAAATTAATACGGATACAGTTATACAGCAAATACGAGATTTTTGCTCAGGAGCTTGAAAATTGGTTTACTACCACAACTAAAACGACCTGAATGATATTATATTATCCATACCAGTAACGTAGAACAAGGAATAAACTATATTGTTGGAGAAAATGTAATATTCATAAAACCTGTACCTCAAACAAAAGTTAAACAGCCTATATAAGAATTAAAATCTAAAAAGGCACTTGAGTGAGATATGATACCCAACACCTTTTATAAAAATCTACCAAACAGAGCAGTAACATATCTAACTGCAATATTTATCGATTGCACGCAAATTGGTTATTTCTTCGTAGTTTTGAAATATGCCATAATACTAATGTTCGCTAAGCCTGGAAAACAGCATAATAATCCGGCACATTACAGACTAATTGGTCTTTTTCCCATTGTGTCTAAAATTCTAGAAAAAATGATCGAATCTCGACTAAATTTATTTTTAGATATAAATAATGCCCTTTCACAATTTCATTTTATTATTAAAAAATCACCTTACCAGCCACCAGACTTTTACGTATTGCTAAAAAAAATTAAAACAGTACTATAGATAAAGGGACATATGCTGTTAATAGACTTTAGACAGGCCTATAAGGCTATAAGAGCACGGCTGCATTATGTCTTCAGAATGATCCAAGTACCAAATAAGATAATTAAGTTGGTAGGAACAACGCTTAGAACAACGGAAAATATAATTGCAGTAGAAGGGCGGCTATCTGAAAAATTCAAGGGCTGCAGCAAAGGGACCTTCTCTTAACTGTGTTATTTAACTGTGTACTAGAAGTAATATTTAGAGCGAGCGGAATAAGAACTCAGGAAATGATATATGACAGGAAGAATCAAGTACTCGCTTATACAGACGATGTGGTGCCCATGGCTAAATGAAATTACGAACTCATCAGAACACAAGAAGTACAAGAAGCAAAAAATGGCCTCCATGTTAATGAGAAGAAAACTAAATACATAGAGATAAAGGACAATCAGGAAACAAATACAAATCAAGATCGTAACAAAACAACATGGAGAATACATTTTCGAAAAGGTCGGAAAGTTTGAGTATTTGGGCATGACAGTAACTAGTAAAGGGGACGAGAAAAAAGAAATAGACAAGAAAATTGCAAGGGGAAGTAGATCGGTAGGAGAGCTTCACAACTTATTTAGAAGCAAAAACATCTCATGGGCAGCGAAAATTAGATTACACCAATCGGTAGTACAACCAGTATAAGTGGATCATAAACAAGAGAGAGGAGAAGAATCTGCACACCTGGAAACGTAAAGTGTTAATAAAAATCTGTGGGGGCATTAAAGAACAAGAAAATGTATGGAGAAGAAGAACAAGTTTGGAAGTTAAGCAACTATATCGGAAATCAACGATAAGCCAGAAAGTCAGGACAACTAGATTAGGTTGCTTGAGCCACGTTTCCAGAATGACCGATAAAAGATGGGTAAACATGATAATGAGCAGAGGAGGAAGGGAAAGAAGGAGAGGACGGACACGGAGGCATGTGAAAAAGACATGAGAGTACTGGGGATAAAAAGATGGCAGAACCTAACTAAGAACAGGAAGAAGTGGAAAGAGAGAGAATTATATATGAATAAATGAATTGATATATAAACTAAAAACCTTGAACATATCTAAATACCTGCTGAAGACCATTAAATCATTTCTCGTAAATAGAACATTTAAAGTGAGAAACAAAATAAAAATCACCTCCTCGACATAGAACACCGATGCTGAAGTCTCTCAAAGTTCTATTTTGAAGTTCATATTTATTTAACATTTTTATGTCTTACATTCCAGAATCAAGTGTGTAAATATCACTGTGTATGCCGCTGATACGGCGCTAATCACGCAATGTTCTAATATTAATCAGACAGACCTAAAACTCCAAGAGAGTGTGGACCTGTTAGTTGTCTGATACCAGAAATGATATATAAAAATTTGCAAAATTTTATTGGTTTACTTTGTGACTTTATGTAATTAGTATAACTAAAATGTTTTTGTTGGGGCGGGTATCTGCAGTCTTAAAATTGACAGCAATTTTTGTTTGACAAAGTTTTTCTAAAGAACTCTATGATTTCATAAAAGTCGACAGGTTTTGTGGACGAAAAGTCATCTGATTTGCTTGCTGTATTATGTCTTTCAGGAGTTCATTAATGTTTCTTAAAAGTGCAATGACATAATAGTTACATGATTTTCTTTCACAGTAAGATCAAGCTTATATACAATAGCTGAAATTCCCAACTAAGATAAGAGGCGCTGGAGATTGCTATAGGGTTTTACTTTTTTTTTGGAAAGCATTTAAACTATTTAGTGAAGTTGTTAGACCAAATACAGGTCAATGGTCAAACGACAGTAACCGTACCCGGAAAAACTCTATTCATAAGCTCCTGCTTTATATTCATTTATGAGAACAACATCATCAGCTGAAGAAGCTTCAAAGCACTAGTAGACGCAACTACTATTGTTGCTAAATCTCTCCAACAGATGTTAATGCAGCAATTTGTTGCTTTTTCTTCTTAGCCACATAAGGGATTTTATCTTGAGCTCTAGTTTACATTATTTTATCTGCAATTTTTCAGCAAGGAACTTGTGCTTCTCAAAAGCTTCTTACAGTAATAAAAAAAGTTAACATTGTCCTTATTAAAACTTAAAGGACATGAAAAATATGTTTCTCATAACTTACATAACTACAGAATAGTTTTATAAAGTGGCAGAAGCTCTAGTAGCGTCTTCATTCTTAAAGTGATATTTTTGCCACTTCTGATAGTCAGTTGATACTCTACTCAAATCAGGTGTCTAAGTACTAAGCTACAAAATATTTCCTCAATTTAAAGTAGATCCCAGACCAACTTTTTCTATTTTATAGTCTAGTGCAGGCTTTCTCTCAAATTTTGTATCTGATTTTCTTTCCATTTCTTCTTCTTGTCTTTTTAAATATATTTTGACTTATAAACCCTTTCATTATGTGGTGTAAAATTAGAATGTTAGCCCTGCCATAGTCGAATTTTTAAGGGCAATCAAACAATAATTGATTTAAAAAAATGAGTTTAAGAAAGCTCAAATAATCTATACCTTACAAACTTCTTATATAAAATGTAGATTTTACTTGCTTTAATTTACTCGTTTATAAAACGTTTTCATTTTTATCTGTTTTAGTTTCCCCATGTTTTTAGTTTAATTATGTAACATAATATAAAAATTGGCTTAAATTACACTTATTACAATTTTGAATAAAAATAATTTGCAATTGAATTTATCATTGATTTTTATTGATTATTTAAGTATATAATCTCTGATTAAATATAAAAAATTGTGTCTAATAAATGCTGTGTTTGACTTTCGCTGTAAATCTTGTTTTTTTTTTGAAAATTTTCAGATTTATCATGTTTATCTGTTGTTAGTATTAATTGACGTAAGATATAAAAATTGGCTTAAATTCTGGTAACATTTTGTACAAAATTAAGTTGCAATGTTAAATCATAAAATTTTTGATGTTGACTAGTTTGAATTCTGGTATATCTCTAAAATTATGTAACAAAAATTTCTAGTTCAATATATTAATTGTTTGAACTGTATGGCACGCAACTTCATCTTGTTGGAACTACATTTATGTCCAGTTGGTACCAAAAACTACATTACTATGTAGTGGTAATGATTGCCATCGACAATTAATTTCCAGCACTATTTTTGAAGAAATATGATGTCTAAAAATACACACCAATCACTCATTGGGGGATAAATTTGCTTTTCATGAGCTACGCAAGTATCTTTCGAACTACAAATGTGACAATTTTGTTGCGCCTTACCGCTAAAAGTGATTTTTTAACTAAAGTGAGAATTCACTTTATGATGCTGTAGAGACCAAATGACGAATTGTCGATGACGAGAATGGCCAACAAACTTATGATCTTGAGTTATTTGAAGTATGTACGTTGTTTAGTGAAAATTTTCTGAGAGTTGTTGTGCACGACGCCGAGTTGACGGTTGCAGATTTGCAACGATACTTTGACTGATATCAAGTGTTGCATCTAATTCAGTTTTATCAAATTTTGTAATCCATAATTGGACAGTTGATTTATTTGATTCGCTATTTAGACCAGATTTCTACGGAATTTTATGATTTTCATTTAATTTGTAGTTTGTAACATAGCGTTCTACATTTCCTAATCGGAAGAACCGTAGATGACATCTGCCAAAGTATCAGAGTTAGCAAGTGGAAAAAAGCATCAAGTTTAATTTAAACTACTCTTTATTTATTATTTTTATATAATTTATTGTTAAATGGTACATATTTATTTTAGTAAACGCAGTTTTGAAGATCATAGTAGAACAGCACTGGATGGGTACCAAGCAAGTTTTGGGTCTGAGAGATCGGTAATGGAACAAAAAAAAAAGAAAAGGACAATAACACAAACACACGTAATTTTTATAAGTTTTATAAGTGGCATAAGTAGTCAAGAGGTTCATTTACAAAACGAGCGAATTTTGTTTAATATTACATTGGAGGTTATTATAAGAAAAAATGAGATTAAAACAGATATGCGTATCCTGAAAACTTTTAGCACATGTAGATGACTTATGACTCTATCAAAAACAAAAAAGAAATAGTTAAAAAAAGTATTTTGAAAAAAAGGAAAAGCTAGTTTTTCGAAAGCCATAATAAATAATACTAAAAGAAAATCATGACTTAAGACATGTATAAGAAATAAAAACTTTACGTACATCAATGCTAGATTAACAAGCAGCAGTGGGATTGAAGAAGAAGAAGAAAGACGTTTCACAGTAAGCTTGAGAAGTGTAAAATATCTATACGCAATGCTGTCATAGAAATATAACGGCTAGTTGAAGTGGGTATTTATAAAATCATAATAAGATTAAACGTGTTTTGTGATTAAGAGGTGCAGGTTATTACATGTTAATTTGAAAAATAGCAAAGAAAATAGTTGCGGAAAATGTATAAAAAATAAGTTGTTCCAAATATGTGGAAAATGAGGAAAGAATCTTTTAGAGGGTAGGTCATAACTCAGATATGTCACGTAAGTATCTAATATACAATACATAGTAAAGAGGTGAATAAAGAATTAGAACATTACCAATAATCTACTTGAAAGCTGAAAGGGTTGGAGAAAATTGGGAGCGGCTATCAAAAACCAAAAAAATATTGGGAAAGAAAGTTTCTATGGATATGCTTTTAAGGTTTTGCAAGCGATGTACTGAGTTGGAGAGGTGTTATCAACAAGAATAATTTTGCTACTAAGATGAGATATGGAAGCAAGGTATTATGTATGGAAAAAATTAATTTTCTGGCCTTTTATTTATTATGTTTGGTAGGTGGTAAATTATTATCACCTTTTCGTACGACAAGATGGTGTCTACATGTTCGCTTTGTTTGACGTATAAAGGTCCTCTGGCAGTCTCTACAAGGCATTTCATATACCCTCTGGGATTTTACTTTATTAATATAAGGCTAATTTTATAGGTAACGCTACTAATGTAAAATGAAAATGCTTTTCATTGGTCGAGAGGGTTTTGGGTTTGGGAGTTAGTATTTGTGTTAATATTTCTAATTATGCAGGATAACAATTTGTTGTATTACCCGTAAAATATTAGCATTGTAATATTTTTTTATTATATTTGTAGTTTTTTACCGTTAAAAAGTCTGACAGGTCTGGTGACGAAATATTTTGCAACTGTGATGATGAGATTTGCTACTTAGATAGCGGTTAGTATGAGTAGGTTTTCTATAGAAAGAAACTCTTTGTGATGAGTGTTTAATGGTCCCTGTGATAAGTTTGATGTTGGTGTGAATTTGGTTTAAGTGGGAAAAGATTTAGGGAATTGCATATATAAGAAAAATATTATTGACTTATTACATCCAACAGGTGGGTTTTAGGTGAAAGTTGGTTATAGAAAGTTTTGACATGACGGCTGAAAATAAACCACTAGAGCACCGTTAACATGGCGATAAAAATATTGTTGAAAACAATGGTTAATTGAGATGGGGTATGGTTTTGTGTGTTGTATTTTTTCAAGCTCTCAGTAAATAGGATATAAGTAAACAAGGAGACGACATGAAAGATGACCATGGTATCATCATAATTACATTATGATGTCCATCGGCACCTCCTTCACTTTTTTGTTTTTTAATCAACTGAACAGGCAAAAGTTGCATGCTGACACATCTGGAGTATAGTGCTGTAGAACAATATTTGTTTAATTTTTGACAAAAAACTCATGAAGAATGATTGCAGAGTCTTGTTGACAAAACTTTACTTAAATTGCGTCTCCTGCACCTGTTGACATGCCAACATCTTCAGCAAACTTTCTTACAGCAAATGATGGTTACACTTTAGTTTGTTTCCAATTTTTGCTATATTTTCTTCAGCTAGTGATGTTGATAGACGATTAGAACAAGATTTTTGTACGGATTCACTATGTTTGGACAGCTTATGCAACTGAAACACAGTTTTTTCGATAAAATTAATCACGTAATGCTTTTTGCTATTTCAAACGTTTAAATAGTGTTAAATTTATTTTTAACACAAAATTTAGAGCGTTCTTTATTTAAAAATATTATACATTTTAAAAATTTAAAAAATGTGAAATATTGATGTAAACTGCTGCAACTGAAAATAGAAGCCGATATGCGACTTTAGCGCGAGTTTCCAATTAAAAGTAACTTTATTTTTTGAACAAAGTAGTATAGAGTTTCTTAGAGCAATTAAAAAACTTTTTTAAATTTTTTAAAATTTTATACTTATAATAATTAGTATAAAATATATCGATATAATTTTTAATCTAATGATTTTAGCCTTGAAGATTAAAGTTAGATGAAAGTGACTTGCAAGCTGCATTAGACGCCGAACCTTTATCAAACATTCGAGATCTAGATGCTGAACTTGGAGATGGCAGATTAACGATTTATTAGAACCGTTAGCAACTAGATTTTGTCCCCGTCAAGATCCACACGAACCCACCTAGGCACAAGCCGCTAAAGAGTCGAGATTTGCCGCCAACTGCTTAGCAATTGTGACGTCGGATGAGAAGTGGGTCGTTTTGGTCAATCACAATCGATAGAAGAAGTGGGTCTCAAGAGGCCAAAATCCTTTGTCAGTTTCGTGTAAAGATTGTTTCAGCAAGGTTATGCTTCATTGTAAGTTGGTTCTGAATGGTCTTGTTTCTTGCAAGTTATTTTCGAATACAAAGATGAAAATTGGTGCAACACCATAAGCAAAATAAACAAAAAAAGCATGAAAATTAAATTTTTCTCAACTGATTCAGGACCTTTGGGACAACTGGGTAAATAAATATTTAAAACGCGGCACTAAGTACAAGAACTACTGAGTCACATCGCAATTTGTCGATATGTAAAATACAAGTAATATGAATTTTTTCTATTGCAATACATTTTACATTCTGAATGAACTTTGATTTAGTAATCGCATTATGTAAGCCTCCGACTGAATAATTATAGCATTATCTGAAACATACCTTAAGTGATTTAATTTTCTTACAACACATTTTAGTTTAATAATTACGCCATTCAGACTTTTTATCAAACCTCTCTTGCTCCGCTTTGTGCAAAAGCAGGCCGAACTTCGAGATTATGCCAGCCGGCATTAGCATCGGCGCTAATTAACACAAAAGCTTAGTTCGTGGCATGTTTGGCTTGGCGGATGCTTCGCCTTAGTTAATTGTTATCATTTCCTACCTGCTTGAGCAGTAATAGTTGTTATGCAGTTCACAACTGTTTGCGCACGGTGCACGGAATTCTCGAGAGATATAAGCTAGCATAAGCAAGCCAAGATTGTTTTGCCAGCTTCGAAGCACATGCGGTATTGTTATGGTAAAATTAGCGTAAAGTCAGGGGCTTTTTGGTGTACAATAGTCATGAAGGTATAATTACAGAAGCACAATATAAGCCGTTTGTTAAATTTTTTTTCTTGTTCTAATGCAGATGAAGAAATTAGTACAGTTGTAATATAAATAATGACATTTTACTTGTCATTGTTTAATACTCGAAGGAAAATCAAATAAACACTTTTATAAAAATTTAATTTTAACAGAGATAAGAAATAGAAAGTAATTAGATTTTTAAAAATTAATTAAATAATATGGCCTTTTTACAGTTTACTTATTCACGAAAAAGGTACTCGGCCTTTATCAGACCGAATAGCCTTTACACAAAGGTTTTTCTATTTATAGCTTTCAAGAGCTGGCTTTTTTAAAAGTAAATATTTCTATCAATTAACCATTAAAACGAATTTTGACATGAGTTTACCTCAAAGTGGGTAGTAGTGATTGGAGAGGCAGGCGTGTAAATAGCCGCTCTCGTGGATGCGGTGTGGGATACGATACCGATGCGGCTCGTAAGGACCAAAAAATGGAGAGACAGGCGTGTAAATAGCCGCTCTCGTGGTGCGGTGTGGAAACGTAGTACGGCCCGTAGTGGAAGGTCAGCCGATAAGGCCAAATCGTCCCTTAAACGGCCGTCGCGTTAGTGGATGGGGGCGGCTACCGATATCAACCAATGAATTGCCAAATCGCTCACCTGAATCGGCTTCGGCTTCGGCTTCGTCGGCGATTCCAAGGTGGCCACCTCTGCGTTGCGGATCTGGTATCTGCGGGATGTTGAGACACGACCAAATTGGCCGAGCTGCGATGCGTGAATATTTGCGGGGATGCGAAATGCGAATTTATGCGGACTAAGACACGACCGAACTGGCCGCGTTGCGGGGCATGAATGCGAATTTATGCGGACTGAGACATGACCGTAGTGGCCGCGCTGCGGCGCATGAATGCTTGCGGGGGAAAAGCCCATGCCGTGTGTGTGCGACGGCAAAACGTAGCTGATATCAAAGGCTCGCATGCCGCCGCGATATAAAGCGGTTCAAGGGCGAAAAGGCCGCCACACCAGTGATGTTTTATCAGTATTTGCATCTGTGGTTGTGTCCACGAATAGGTAACATGCTTTAAGTTAATGATTATATGCAATGGGGTGTACCCAGCGCCTTAAGGTGTAAGAGATTGATCTTCTAAGCAGCATCCTTTGTTTTAATCTCACACCTTAGGATATCTGATCTTAAGCAAAAGTATTGATTTAGAGTTCTTTGATCGGGTGTAGAAAATTCTAAATTTTTCACTTTGAAATATGCTTTTAATAATTAATAATTTAAAATTACTTTGATGACTACACTCAGAATTGTTAACATTATTTCTAAGCTTATGGAAAAAGTCCATTTTGTATAACGGACTATGACAGACTAATGGCAGACTATTAATTTACACTTTACTAGTTAGGTTTGTTTACATTTAACAGTTAGCTTGGTTACTAAGATTATTTACAACTTTTTACATATTCCCACCTGAATTGATCCAGTAAATATCTAACTACTTCTGGAAGGTTAGTGGAACTTCCTCTCCAGGAGTTCACTTCATTGATTACAACACCAGAATACTTTGTAAAGTTGAAAAGTAAACATGATGTATGCAATGGATTTTTAAAAGTTACAATTTATAGAGTCGATGGATGTGACGATATATTTTTTGATTTATAATGCGAATCCAAAAGCTCAAGCCATTTCATCTTGTCTAAAAACCAATTATTTAATTCTGGTACTGCTTACTTTTTTACCTCTTCATCCACTTAGCTCTTTTGCTTTTCTAGTTTTTGAATTTTAGAATAATAATCCAAGGCATTCATTTCCAATTTAATCTTTTTATTCCTTACTGACTTGTCGACTTGTTCCTTCAACTGCCTTGGGACTCGAGTAACTTTTATAAGTTATAATTGGCACAAGTTCTCTTTCTGGAAAGGAAATTAAATCTTCGGGGTCTTCATAAGCATAGACCAGAGAACCGTCATTAACTATAGCTTTGGTCTTTATTTGAACGTAATTCAACTTTTTGTCCCAGCGTCCTTTAAGTCATTTCTTCAAGTGGGGATTATCCGTTTTCAAAACCCACCCATCAAAATACAATTGGGGGACAAATTTCTATGTCTTTGAACGATCCCAACACAGTTGGGCCGCTTTTCTGCTAATAAAGCAATACATAGCTAAAATGAATATTTTAATAGTTAAAAAAAAAATCGGACAAGTAAATATAACGTTTTATATTTATACTTGTACCTTTGAGAAGCAATGGTCCTGTGAGATCTACCCTAGTGATATTAAATACTTTGTTTCACTAGCGAATCAAGATTTGTTTCTATAGGTTTTGAGGGGAATCTTTGTATTTAACACAACACCTTACCGCTTTCTAATAGTCTTAAGAGAAATGCTCATCAGATTTAAATCAATTTTCCATTTGCATGTATAATAATTAACAGCTGATTTGTGATTTTCAGGTAACATAACTGGTAACTTAAAGTCTTTGGTATTTTTAGGTTAAAGGGTTCATTTTAACCCGAAGTAATATAACATAATTCTCAACAGATGTTGCATTTACCGTTTCTCCCACCTTTAGAAATAAATTATTTAAACTTTAAGTTTTTAGTTTCAGTTTTTCTAGTATTTATTGAATCGGAAAACATTCATGTTACGACTGTAATTGCAACTTTCTTGTGTTTACTATTAATTTTTCCTAAATGGTAATGGAATTTCTGTATTGGCCATTTTTTGTGGAGCCATGTTGCCTTCTTCCACTATTTCGTTATTAATATCTTCTTTGCTGTATATTGAAGGAACGGGAGATCTGCTGGATCCATTTAGTTAGGAGTAAATCTTGAAATATTGATGTTTGTGAGGTTGGATGTTTTTATGGTATAATTTGCAATAAATGTTTCTGAGAAACTGTTTTTTGTAATCCAGCAATATGTCTAACAATAAACAAGAATTTACGAAACTATAAACTAGTGGGATCCAAATAGCTTAAGTCTTAGAGTGATGGCTCTTTTCACAAAATACAACTCTGAATTTTGTTTAAATTAGTTGTACATTAATTTTTTCTTTAGTAAAGATATAGAAAAATACAGTTGCAGCGTAAGCCTTCTGAGTGGTGACTGTAAACATACATAATTGTGGATTTCTATATTTCATATTACTCATTTTTTGCTGGAACAATAAACTGAATTATATCAAAGTACTTTTAAACTAAAATTAATTATATTTAATAACAAACAAATATAATTTTACAGGCAAATAAGGGTAACGCTGCAATTCTTAACAACTCAGTTTATAACGGATGGATGATTTATCAACATCGTCGGATTATCTTTAAGTAACCAACAATCTACGTTAAAAATAAAACAAAGCTCCTCATTACCAACTCAAACTAATCTCTTGATACTAAAAAAATTTTATACCCCGAGAAAAAATTCTCAAGATTTTCAAAATTATATGGTCTGCAAAAATAACAAAAAAATAGTGCATTTTGTTCCCTGCATACAAGTTAGACAAATACTTGGTTAATATCTCTTAGCCTCTTAGAGAACAGGAGTTACTAGATTGATGGGTGAACAGAAAGTACCGCGGAGTGTGGAACAACGCATTATGATCAAATTCCTCGTTAAAGAAAACGTCCTATCAGCTGAAATTTACCATAGACACCAACAACAGTATGGGAATAAGTGTCTCGTACGGATCCATGTGTTTGTAGGTGCTTCAGAGAAGGTTGAGAGGTCGTGGAGAATAAACCGAATGATCGTCGACCGCAAACATCCGTCATCGATCCAAATATTAATCATGCAGATGCTCTTGTTCGTAAAATAGGCGCAGCACAATCAAGAAACTTGTAGCAATCCTGTTCATCAGTATTGGCAGTGAAAAACCATCTGCGCTATCGTAAGATGAATGTACAGTGGGTATCATGCAATTTGACGGGCGTGAACAAAATGGTGCACATGCAGGCTGTCAGTCGTCTCCTACAGCAGTTTGACGATGAAGGTGATGCATTTTTTGAAGTTTACCTATAGTGAGCACCGATAAAAAGTGAGTCTACTACTTTATTCCCGAGTCCAAACGATCATCACGCGAGTGGTGGCATATGCTTTTTCCCAAACGTGGAGAAGCCATTCGGGAGGAAACGTGATGCCAATATTCTTCTAGGACTGGCAAGAGATTATCCATGCAAACTATCTGAAGGACAGACAATGCAGCTTATTACTTACTGTTAGACCTCCTGGTACCAAGTGTAAAGGAAAATATCCGATGCCAGCGGAAGATATATGGAAAGCACTTAACCTTCTTTTAAGACAACACACGCTCTCATACGGCCAAACTAACAACCGAAATCCTCCGAAAGGCTCAAATCACACTTTCAAAGCGATTTGCGAACAACGACATCGTCATCCAGAACGTTGGGGAGTTGATACGCCGCCAACCAAAAGTTTTTTTTGAAAAATGTTCTAATAAATGTGTTGACTTCAGAGAGAAATACATTGAAGACTGCCATGTCTAAGTAAGTGTTTGATAATTTGATTTTTTTGTAAAAAGTCTCGGTATGAGTGCGCGTGTGAGCGCGCATGCATACGTGTGTGTGTACTTTTACTGATGACTTAGCCATATTTGCAAAAAACGAGCAAGAATTTGGAACGAGGCTCTCCAAGAAAGAAGTCTAAAGGCAAAAATAGTGTAAAAGTGATAGGCAGGAAAATGAAAATTGTCGCCATAGAAGTAGAAAATAACATTGAACAAATCTATATTTTTAAGTATCTAGGGGTTAATATAGACAGTTCGGGGAGACATCAGAAATAATAGATTATGTATATATATACATATATACACACTCGAATATAGCACAAGAAGTATTGCCGCATCACTTTTATAAAATTATTAAATTTTATTTCAAATGTAGCAAGTTTCCGGTTCAGCAAAGTGATGAGGTATTAAAAGTATATCCTAATACCTAATGATAAGGAGAGTAACATGCTCAACTGCATTACTCAATAACACCGTGATTCCACAAATTGAAGAGGTAAAATATTTGGGTATATAATAATATAACTGCTTTGTACTGTAAAGGATATTGTAAGAGTAGTGCAGATATGTACTCAGACAATTGAGTAGGTTATCAATGTTGTTTATCCAACGGTGTTTAAGTGATTTAAAAAATAGCTATTTTTGAATAACTAAATGTACTTTCAACAACTCAATACCTTAGCCGCGGGGAATGATTCCGGAAGTAGCAGCATTCCTAGTCAGTCTCTAATCTACCAGCCTCCAAAAACGCAGTGGCAATGGCAAAATACGTCTTGTAATACGTATCATCAATTATCTATTTTACCGTAACAAATACTAGACCAACAAATGCTATTTAGCTCTAGTTTTGTCAACCCACGTACCAATAATAACCTATAAACTCGCAAAACAAAATAATGACGTTACAACCGGCAGTATTAATGAGCAATGGCGATTATGAACTACCCGACGAGAACACCATCAGTCAAGTATCTTGTCAATTTGCAATAAACGACAGAAAAAGAAAAATACAAGTCAGCATCAAAACTATTAACCCTACTAGTAATGCCGCATTAGCAACAAACAGGTTTTATTTGTTAAATTAAGATGATACACAAATAGAACACCACCACAACAACCATAATCAAGTTACCGAAAAAAAAACACTCAACATCCTCCTCCAATTATTGTGCATTTTCTTGCCTTAATTACTCAACTACAAAACGTAGTAACAGCAGAACAGTATTGCACCAAAAGCATGGCTGGCAATATTATCAAAATAAATCATAATTCTATCGAAAACTATAGAAAAATAATTGAATTTATGAAAAATAAAAAAGTCATACGCAATTTTATCAAGCAAAAGATGACAAGGCATATACGTTGGTTATCAAGTACTTACACCACACAATAAGTACTAATGATATTGAAGAGCGCTAAAAGAACTTTACATAAAATCAGGAACATTACTAACGCCAAACATTAAAGAACAAAGACTCCCCTAAATTTATTCTTTCTAGATTTGTAGCTGACAGAAAATAACAAAAAAATTATACAAACCTAAAACGTTGCACACCTGAAAAGAAGACATCATACAATTCACCAGATGCTGACATTATGGACACTCACAGTCTTATTATCATCAGTCTTACGTCTGCGTAAAATGTGAAGGATCATACCCCACTATTACTTAAAAACAGAAAAACTCCAGAAAAGTGCTTTTTATGTAGACAAAACCACCTTGTTAATTGTAAAGGGTGTGAACGTTATCAAAATCTAACTAAGAGGAACAAAACAAGTAAAGCTAATAATTTTATCCAACCAAACAGAAGTTATGCTACTACAGCAAGAAACAACACAAGGGAGATTAATAACACAGAAAATATTCAAAGACCTAATATAACCCTATCGAACACCTTGGCTGAATTTAAAGTCATGTTTAGTAAATTAATACAACAAAGTAACGTGATGCCAAAATTTTTTTCCCAAAAATATAATAGATGTACTATTAATCAGTGAAAACCACTTTACAACAAGACGTTCTTTTACTATCCCCTAATATGAAATATACAACACTAAGTATATAGACACTACTGCACAAGGTGTTACCGCCATACTAATTAAACAAATAATTCACCATTATAAATTAAAAAAAATTTGAATAACATCACCTAAAAGCATTTATAATAAAAGTTCTATCTACTCTATGATTTAAGAATTTCAGCCGTGTATTTCCCACCTCGTCGCAACATTAAAAAAAGAACAATTTGAAGAATGCTTTTGAACTCTAGATCCAACATTTATTGCAGGAGGAGGCTTAGACTGTAAACACACACTATGGAGCTCACTACTAAAGACATAGAGATAGCAGATCTCATTTAAGACAAGAACTAGTTGTTTCTTTCGACTGGCTGTCCAACATACTAGTTAACCGATGTAGGAAAACACCAGATCTGTTTGATTTCTTCATAACGAACGGTACCTCCCAGGGATATACCGGCATATTGGGAAGCTACGATCTGACTTCTAACCACTCTCCAATAACCGCTTCAATTAGCACAATTGTATCTCTAAAAAATCTATCCTAGACTTTACGTCTTAGGAACCAACTAGGAACAATATCGTAGCATAATAAATTATAGCATAAATTCAAAAATAAAACTGAAAGACTATAACGATATAGAGGAAGTAACAATAACATTGACACAAGTACTTCAACAGTCAAGCACAATAATCAACGTTTCAACAAGTATCACCAAAAACTTTAAATAATATTTCCATAGAAATAAATAAACTGGTAGCAGAAACGAAAAGAGTCAGAGCCATTTGGCATCAAAACCATATTCCAGAAGACAAAACTAGGTAAAACCAAATGTGTAACAAACTAAAAGCAAAACTGAGGAAACTAGAGATACTTCGTTAAATGTTTACATCAACAACTGAAAATATATAATTACACCATCTGGGAACAAATAAAAAAATGAAGAAACCGAAATTCACTATACCTCTAATTCAAAAAACTTCATCAATACCACGGACGTGGGCTAAGAGTGACATGGAAAATGACACTGTTTGCTAAACATCTAGCTGCCGTATTTTCCCCGCACGATAACAAACACGACCACTATTTCACCACCCCAGTGCCAATATCACAACCGACCAAGCAACTGTGTCCAATGGAATTGTAGGAGAAATAAAAAACTTCACCCTCGATAAGCACCTGGAACTAATCTCATTACTCAGAAGAGGAATAATATATTTACACAATGTATTCAAGGCTATTCTACGAATATGCAAATGTACTGACCCGTGGAAATTTAATAATTCTGATACCAAAGCCAGGGAAAGACCCAACGGATGTAGCATTATATCGCCCCATAACTATACTTCCTGTAATTTATAAGTATCTTGAAAGGACAAACTACCCCCACAAAACTGGATATTGGATTACCATTTTTTTTTATAGAGGATTAGGAATATTCATATATACCCGGTCTAAGTGTCGAGCAACCCGGGTATGTTGGATTCAGACCCAGAGAGCCCACCTACCAACTAAACCCGTTTACCTCCCTCTCTACGCCCTTGTGCCCCACCCGGGACCACGCGAGCATTACTTCAGATAGGGGGCGGTATCTCATTCTAAGTCTTTGTGTCTGTTTTATGTTCCTCCGTCCAATTCACATGTTACTTGCCCTTGTCTATCACGTCGCTCGGTATCTTAGTGCACATGCTGTTAATCGCAATCCAGTTTGTCTCGAAGATAAGCAATGCAGTATAACGTCACTACTAGATGTCACTTAAGTTTTTGACAAGGTCTGGCGTCTTGGTTTAGTTCTTAAAATAAAAAAGACTTTTTCTTCATATTTTAAACTTTGAAAATCGCACTTAAGTGATCATAACTTTCAAATAAAGTGTAATAGTAAAGCGTCCAGTGTTTATCCAATAAATGCATAGGTACCATAGGGAAGCATTCTTCGGCCCTTTCTATATTTACTGTACACAATGAACTTACCAATGTCCGATCAATCATAAGAACATTTGCAGATAACATAATCATCGTCAGAAATGGCGCATTAAAGTCGATAGAAGTAAATCCAAGCACATAACATTCACCCTTAGAAAAACACATTTCCCAAAAGTTTACATAAATAACAAGGAACCAACAAAGTGAAATACCTTGGCTTAACGCTAGACAATAAACTCATTTGGAAATCCTACAATGTAAGAAAAAGGAAACAAATTATTGATAAATAACAAGCTTCTTCTATACAACACAATACTAAAGCCTGTGGGATGGAATTATGGGACTGCGCAAGGAAATCAAGCATGTCCATATTACAAAGATGTCAGTCAAAAATTCTACGGATTATTATTAACGCTTTGTAGGGTACGCCTCAAACCTTATCTTCTGCATGGACTTCAAGGTACCATTCATACAAACAGTCATCTGTGAGAGATACTACAAATAACACAAGAAACCGAAACTCCATCCCAAGCTCCTACTACAACCACTTCTACTATCGATTTAGAATAGAAGACCAAACTGATGTTGGCCAATGGACCTACGATAGGGAAGTCGAGGTAGCGTTACTGGACGTCGTCCTCATCACGCCATAAGTATACTCTTTCATGCGTACAGTAAAGACAGGACTGTCGCAAATGTGCCATTTAATCAATAAATATTGAAATATTACTATTTTTGAACTATTTCTAGTAATACACGTATGAATAAATGATTTGCTCAAATGGTCTATTTTTCCCCTTTAAAATGTCAACATTTTAATATGAAAGAAATAAATGTTTTGATGTTAATGCGACCAGGGAATTTATTTTATTTTCTGTAGTCCTTTGAGCAGGTCTTTATTATAAACTTTAGACATGGCGTGATTATAATAAAATTTTAATAGAAATTAGCTTTTTATTCTAAAATATGCGCTCCTGTAAAATACAGGTGTAATTCAGCACGCTAGAAGCAATTCAACTAAAACAGTATAATAGTGAAAAATTGTTGATGTCATGCAATTTAATAATGTAATAACTGTGTCGCCGCGAACGTTGGAAATTTCCACTTCCATTTGAAGTCAGAACCCTTAGAGGAACATTTTCAAGGAAAGAAATGAGTTAGCATTGCCGGGTCAAACATAAATCACTTCTTAAAATTTTATTTTCAAGTTAAAGTTAAATCGTAGGTCTTTTCATATACTTTTTTAAAAATGGTTATTACTACAAAGGTATTCTTCACAATAATCTTTCCTTCGAGGTCTATAAATTTTTATCATTATTTCTGCAGTTTAAAAGCTACTGCAAGCCATTATTTTGATGTAACACGGTACTACTTTGTAAACAATCGACTGAGGTCCGCAGTTGGAGATGATTTTTTGTCGCCTACTGCTTTTAGACTTCTATACCTGAAAGAGAAGGCTAATGAAATCGGTGCGGACGTTTGTCTGTCCGTCGCGACTACTGAACCTAAAGACATAAGGGTGGTATAATTCGAAAGCCTATGACCTACCGGGTTCACATCCGCGAGTTAGCACAGGTGGGATGTCCTACAATAATACAATAAGAGCTTTTAGCAAACCCAGCTTCCGATATGCCATTACTTATAACTTTTAATTAAGGAAACTTTCAAACTGGAAACCAGCTTCCACTTCTGTCATTTCTGACATCTGTCACGCCTTATAATTTTTGATCTGTGATAGATAGAGACATAACGTTTTCGGTATTCAACTAAGGACCATAAGTCAAGTCCAGACGCCAAAAATCAGCCTGATGGGAAAATCTCGAGACCGGTTTGACCGGAAGTGACCGAAAATTTTTGTTTATGTATAGAAGCCTCGGACATTGGTGGAAAAAAATTCCACGTCCGTACTTGTTTTTATTGCGTCAAACAGAGCCAGTTTCTTGGTTCACAACTCGACAAAGACAGTAAGATTTACGCGAGAGCGATCACGTATCGTCAAGTTGAAGTAACGCGTAGAATCTCCATATCTAGTAATGAGGTTACTGAATATAGTAACACACTCGCTTCGATAACTCAGTAGTAGTCACTAATAATTCTTTCACAAAATGTGACAAGAAAATGAACGTCTCCAGGTCTACGATTTATAGCTACGCCACGCTAAGCTGTGAGGGAAGTTGTGGAGACCTTTGTCATCTTTAAGTCCTCATAGATGGTGATATGTAATGTACTGTGGTTCAAACACACGATGAATGATGTGTGTCTTGTATCATATCTAGCAAAACAGTTCTGAGACTCCGTGTTGCATTCCCACTCATGGCTACTAATATTTACGGATGTTCAAAGCAGATGTTTTTTTCGTTGAAACACATTTACTGCCTATAATTGTTTACTTTTACGTTTTTTTGTTGGTTTTCCCACAACTACATTTGTAGCACTGCACTAATGATTTACAACTTTCTATTCTGTGCGTCCGAGTAATGTTTTCTGGTAACACACCGTTTACATCGACAAGATAGAAAACTTACTAAAAATACCTCTAGAATATTAAAATGGTCTCTCAAAAATTAATAAAGAAAATACTCCTGCGCGCTTTTTAGCTAGTGCATTTGATCTTTTCACTCATAACTTTGCCAAAAATCTTCTTACACAGCAAAAGTTGACGACATACAGCAGACAGCACGAGCTAATACTAGGATGTGGTCAAACGAAGAACGAGAGGAGTGAATTACCTAATAGAACGTAGAGAATTTTTCTTTGAAAAACCGAAGAGCAAGAAAACATTGCCATTAAACAAAAGTACCAAAAAATAAAACCAAGCTAAACCAGCTGCCACAAAATTAAGAGGATAAAAACGAGATATTCAGCAAGTATCTGCGCGAACTTACTTATAAAGAATACCAATAATAGAAAGCTACAAAAACAATAAAATACTAACGGTGCATGTCACATTACTGAGAAAAACTGGAAGAATGTTAGGTAGTGGCAACCAAGAAAAGGCAAACCTTCTTCAGACCATCATGAACAAGCCTCTTAACTAAAGAAAGTCTTTTGAGGGGCTAAAGATCTTGCGTTGAATGGACATTCTAGAATAGGATTTTATAGATGGAGATATTCTGAGACAATTTTTCAGGGAAGGAATTTTCAAAATGACCAAATGTGTCACTGTGCTGGAAGATCGTAGAAGTTATCATGATCAGTAAATAATATAGTGTTGTACAGACAGTTATTTCTAAAATGTATGAGAAGTTACTTCTGAAAAGATTGAAGCTTATAATTGACAAAAAATCATTGATTTGGATTTGAAAATAAACCTGCAAATTTAGATATTAGCAATAGATATTTTTGCATTAGACAAGAAGACGCTTACTCCGAACTGGTGTGCCACGAAGTAGTGTACTGAGTTCTACATTCTACTTCCCGCACATTTGTCATGTACCTAAAGCAGCAAATATCCTTATCGCCACATTTGTAGACGATTCAGGTATTTTCGGAAATGGGGGTGAAAAGTTTGAAACCAATAACAATTTACAAATAGCAATAGATAGAGTTTATGCATGGATGAAAAGCTGGAATATTAAACACAATGAGAAGAAATCTGTCTTAAAACTTAAGTGTACTAAGACCCAACAGGTATCGCTGACGATCAACGGACTTGTAGTTTGATATGCTGACACCGCAAAACATCTAGGTATGAATCTAGATGCTAGGCTAACATGATAGGAATACATGGAAAAGAAAAAAGAAGAACAAAACATTAATTTTAAGAAGATATATCGGCGGATAGGCTTAAGATTCGCTATGTCATTACACAATAAGTAAATGTTGTAAAAGAATATGATTACCAATGACAGAAATAAACAAGTTATACAACATTTTCAGAATAAAGTGCTGAAGAGCATTGTAGACGCTTTTTGGTAGGTCAAAGATGACTATCTACATCAAAACCTAGCAATAGAAATGGTGACGGATAAGATTAGACGATTTGCTAAGAAACACTAAGACCGGCTTTATAACTACACTAATACCGAGGCATTCTAGTTGCTAAACCAGGTTAGAATTTTACGCCTCAAGAGGCGTAAACGTTTTGAATTCGTAGATTAAATTACATCTAAAGCAAAGTATAGTGACTCTCGTGTGGTAAAATCTTAGTGACGCCATTGGAAAGAAATAAAAAAAATGTTTAAGTAATCCCATTTACAACATACCAAAAAGAATAGGGTGCATTAAAAGCATTTTATATTTAAGTAGTCATATAGAGTAAATTTTAAATTAAAAGAACTAATTAAAGTTTGAACTTGAATGTAATTTTTTATGTAAAGTTTTGGACGTAATTATATTAATAATAAAAAATAAACAAACCATGGGTTGTCCGTAAAGTTCGTACAGATCTTTACTAGATGAAAATGGAAAATGTCTGAGTACGTCACAGTTACAGCATTATTTGTATGCAATCTTTTAAAGGTGACATTTCAACGCGTTTTTAAAATCAATTTTTTTTCCATTCAACCGATTTATGTCAGTCTTGTACCCTTTTGAAGATAGGAAAAAACATAGTGCATTTTCGACACTTAATGCATGTACAGGGTGGGGGAGTCAAACCGCACTATTTGCAGATATTAAAAAATAAACGAAATTATTTATTTTTTATTCACTGCAACAAATAAAAATTGGTATATAAGCAAAAAAGTTTCACTTTTTGTACACATTGTTTGAGTCTCATTGACACATCGTAGTATTGCTGGTGTTATTGTACGAACTTCTTCAATCCGCACTTTTAACTCCAGTATAGTTGCTGACCGAGTCTTAAAAACCTTCAACTTGAGGTATCCCCATAAAAAATAATCACAGAAACTCAGGTCTGACAACCTTGGAGGCCACTGAACATCCCCATTCCTACTGATGAGGCAGTTCGGGAAAAGGTCTTCTAAAAAGTTCATTAACAGCCTGGCTGTGTAGCAAGTTGCTCCATTTTGTTGGAGATAAGTGTTCTTATTTACAGGAAATCGTTGAAGTTCTGGAATAAGAAAGATTTCCAGCATTTGTACATAGCGCATTTATGTTACAGTAACTGCATGGCTATCATTATCCTCGAAAAAATACAGGACGATTATTCCATTCGAAAAGATTGTACACCAGACTGTAACTTTGGCTGAATGGAGAAGCCGTTCGTAAAGTTGTTGAGGCTTGGTAACAGCTCAACATATTCACTGAGGTGGAAATGAGCTTTATCGCTCATCCACAGATTACCAATGAGCTATAGGTTGTCTTTATGTAGCTGTAACATGTGCTTAAAACCAACGCGGATAGGATAATCTCCGTGGTTCAGTTTTATACGGGTGTAGGTGTAAGTCATCATGCAAAGTTCTCCTTACTGTTCGAGTCGAAAGTCCGAGGGCCTGACAAATCTTCGAGGGCTTCTTGTAATCGCTACGTGTACAGCCTCCACATTCTCGGGGGTTCTAACAGTTCTTACACAACCATTTTTTCTTATTATTGTTAGTCCAAACAGAAATAATTTTCCTACTTGGAACAGGAACATGGGGCGGAAGATGAAAACGTAAGCGGAACGTGCGTTGTACTTGTATGTAATTTTGACCATTTTCTAAATACGCTGTAACAGTCAAACCTCATGGTTCACCGGTTCACTACAGAGTCACTAAGCTTCTAACTATGTGGAATGTGAAGGTCACTCCCTACTGTCCCTCCCACGCACACCCCCACCATACAAGCTTTTTAGAAACGCACAACTTGGCTGCCTCGCCTGTTATATTACTGGAAAAGCAAATATGACATACAAGCAACAAAATAGGTATGTGTTGTTTACGGAAAAATTTCTTTAGTTAAAAGAACTGTTCAAAATTGATTCGCTAATGTTAGAGCTAGTTATTTCAACCTTAAAGACCAACAACGCTCGGATAGACCCTTCAGCATTGAAGATCAGCTAGCTAATCAAGACACAGATCAAGAATAACTCTTCATTTAGCAGAGATACTAAAAAATACATTTAGCGAAACTTGGTTTTGCAAATAGCTTCGATGTTTGGATTCCGCGCAATTTTGACAAGAAAAATTTAATGGGTCTCATTCCCACCTGTCACGTGCTGTACAAACGCAACGAAAACACATCATTTTTGAAGAAATATGAAACGGAGCAGATCATTTGCAATAATTTTAAGCAAAAGAGATCTCCAAAGCTGGTCTCCATTCGAAAAAGTTATGTATTGTATTTAGTGATATTAGAAAGAAATCCTGTATTATGAACTTTTACTAAATGATCATGTTCGGGTGTTTTACTACCGGGCGCTCGTGCGCTTTTACAAAAGATCTTAGCTTAGCGCCACCACTGAATTAGAGGCGCTGGCCCCCTCTCTCTCTGGGATGCGCCGCCGCTGGGCCTTAGCGAGAATGGGGTGCACGCGCTCGCGTGTGGCGTCGCGCGACATTCAGCGCAGAGACTTGACTCAAGTCCGTTGAACCTTTCAGACGTTATCGCAAGTACGCTGCTTTCTAGGGAAAGAGAACTGCGTGACCAGGAGACAGGTCAGTGTGGAATCGTGGTGACTGATGTATATGCGTCCTCTTGTGTTGTATGGATGGTTGCGTGTGTGCCTTGGGGAAGGAGTCACGGGCGATCGTGGCCCTTCTGCGGCGTAGAGCTTTGCGGCAACCCTGTGTTGCCCGAGCCTGCGTGATAAGGACACAGCTCAGTGCGGATTCGTGTCGATTGTTGTGTATGCGTCCTCTTGTGTTGTAAGGGCGGTTGTGTGTGTGACCCTGGGGAAGGTAGCACGGAGATGCCTCAGCGGCTAAGACACGTCTAGCTGGCCATCCTCCATGGGGAGCGGTGATCGTGCGGGATGGACGGTACGGCGCACACACACGCCCAGGTAGAGAGCTCTCGCTGCGTGCGGAAGGTACCTTGCGGCTTGCGTATTTGCGTTTGCGCCACTAGCGGCGTTGCAACACCGTTGATCTGTATTGTCGTTTACTATTGTTCCTTTAGTATAAGTTTGTATTTAGTTTAAGTTTTACAACTACCAATAAATCCTACTCTTGCCCCGGCTTTCCTCTCTAATCGCGAGAGGTTTTATGCCTAGGCAAGTAGTAACTTTCGCGTAATCCTTTGTGTTTTATTGATTGGACCTGCGCCCACTCAATCCTTAACTAAATCTCACCCTTACAGTAATTCTAATTAACCATTTTTAACTTTCACTGTATCTGGGTTATTTGGAATCTAAACAGAACAGTGGATAAATTTAAATACAGTTTACAAAAAACATCCGAATTAGCTAATAGAAAGGCCTCTATATTCTAACAGAATAATGCTAAATATCATGTCTCTTTGACTACCCGACAAACATTGTTGAAGCTTGGCTGGGTTCTACCAAGTCATCTGCCATATTTTTCAGACATTTCACTTTCAGATTTTTACTTATTCAGGTCTTTAAAAAATTCTCTTTGCGGTAAGAAGTTCAACTCTTTGAAAGCCATGAAAAACACTTTTAGAAGTCTTTTACTTAAAAACCTAAGATGTTCTGCTAGGATAGAATGTTCAAGTTGCATGAAAGTTTGTTGAAAAAAATGGTAAACATCTTTGAATTTTGCTTAATAATCGGCATGATCTTTGCGGTCAACCCATATATAAGGCTGCATACAAAAATTTATGATAAAAAAATAAATAATTTGTACGGCTTGACGTTAGAAAAGTCAGAAATTATATTAATTATACAAAAAATTAGCCAGTCTAGTTGTACGATTTTCATTTGAGCTGCAATAATTGCCCTCCTGTATATCGCACTGCAGTGCTGTTAATAATGCTTCCCACGCACGATAAATCGACGAGATTGGTAATTGCGCCAGAGTACAGTACATAATGCAAATTTGATTACAACCACATGATATCTTGCTACCAAACTGGCGGAGTTCACTTGCAGTTTGCCGTGCGAGTGCCCCTTTAGGGTAATATACAGAAGTCCTTAATTTATTTACTTACGTTGGCGCTAATTGTTGCGGTTAAATACGCATGCCATGTAGAAACTTACAAGGTTGTAATCTAATAAAACATGTCGCCAAACACGGCTGCGGTAATGTACTGCAATAAAGCGGATATTGCGACTGCTACAGCGCAGCCGTTTCTCTAGAAGGCTGCTGTGGTTGTATACAAAAATTGAAATATCTGTTTTATTGCATTGATCTTAGGTACTGCTAAGTATTAGTTTATGAACACGGCCACAGATGTTTGTGATTCGCCATTTCTTTATTATAAAATATAAGCTTAATATTAAAGATTTTTCTGCGGGAATGTAAATAAATCCACAAAAATGCATTTTGTGTGCAATCATTAGCCTGTACTTTGTCGGTGGTATACGCTACCTGAAGATGCTGAACAACTTTGTTTTCAATTAAACGTATATGGCATGTAGTTTCAACACGTTACATATTACACAGCACGTGTAACACTTTACTTCAAACCAAATTTTTTGTTACCCTGCAGAGAGGCAAAATCGATTGGTCATTACGGAATTATTTGAAGGAAAGTATTTATGTCAACAAACTTATTACGATTTCAGGGTTAAAAGAGAACATCAGACGTACAGTTGCTTCATTTACAAGAAAGCATTCTGAAAAACTTTTCTAATTTGGATCACCTTTTATGTTTCTGTAACAACTATACTTTTAAGTCTTTTCTAATTTTTGGATACAAGAAGACGCAAACTAAGTCTTGAAATAAAAGCTAAATTTAAACTTAATATAATTTATATAAGACTTCTGGGGCACACATCTGTGCAATCTTCTAATTGAGTAGAAGGGACCATAAGGTCAACTGCTAAGTTCTTGGCTTGAGTTCTAAATTTGTCACTGTAGTTTTAGCTATACCGATTGATCTCTTTTTTGTCCTTGGAATCTAGAGGTCCTTAGATTCACTGTTATTCGCAGTACTCTCGATTAGAAGCGTTTAAGAATCTCTATGATGGATGTGGTAGTTGCTGTATGCTATAACTCCATACTGGTTTGAGTATCATTCTACATAAGAGTAGTTATTTGCCTATTGATGGGTTAGATCTACGTCCCAGTAATTAGCACACTTTTAACAAAATTAATTACAGCAGCTTTCTTTTGATAAATGTGTTTGGACCATGTAAGTTACCTATCAAGATATATCTCAAAATGCTTTTTCTTTTTGACAAAATCGATTACTCTGTATCTATACCGAAGGTCAGGTCATGGATAAACTTATACTATTTGGCTTCAGTTTTTTACCTTTTTAGGCATTTTCCATTAGAAATTAAGCTGATTTGTAGTTTCTGTGAAACTATGGTTAGATCATTATCAGAAGCTGGAATTGCAGTGTCATTAAGAAATTTTGCTGTTGTGACATCAGGCGTAATCTGCAGATCTGTAGTGTATAAAAGGATACTGAAATGGTGCGAAGACATTGCCTTGAGGCATTCCAGCATGTATTTGGAAGCGACTTGTATACTTTTATTTGTAAACTTGTATAAGAGTTTTGCATGTTATGCTTTGTTAAGTGTCTGCGAAATTTAGGAATGTCGCAGAACCATATTACTTTCAAAAGTTTGATTAAGTTTTTGTATTACGTAATATAGTTGTTCTAATATAGTGTATTCTTCGTAAGCCAAATGAATGGCTAGGCCTTAACTCATTTTTTTTTCAATAATTGGAACGATTCCCCTTAACAGAAAATTTTTGAAAACTTTAACGACGCTAGGTAAGAGATTTATTGGCTGGTAAGATTTTGGTTAATCTGTCGGATTTTAAGATAAGTATTATCTGGGGACAGGTAGCCGGAACACAATTTTTGCGTTTCTGGCAGAGACAGGTTTACTTTAAAAAAACACCCTGCCTATGTGAGCATGTCTTATTATAATTTTTTACCTTAATCCCACCCACCCTAGGTACAATCCTGCCTGCATCCTCACAAAACTCACCAACGCGCCTGTCAAGCGCGGCGTTTTAATACTAAATTCCCTCCCTAAAGATGCCAAGATCTAAAACTCAAATGAAAATACTACAGGCGCCAGGAGACCGTAATTTTGCACTGACAATAGGTCACTCTGCCTCAGGTATTCTGGGAAAGGCAAGAAAATGGCAAAAAAACACACGAAACCTATGGTAGCTTATGATAGCTGCAACTGCAGAATCTTAGTATATTAGTCAAGTAACATAATAAGGCACATGAAACAGAGAGTCAGAGAGTAGTGGGATTTATAATTGATAAAAAGTCAATACCTCCTATTGATTCCGCCATAAGTATATCCAATAGGATTGTATACTTAACTGTCAAACTCTCAGGGAAACAGAAGATCAAAGTAATTTTAATATATGCACCCATATCCACCTACGGCGATGAAGAGATGGAAATACTATATGAAGACATAGAAACGATGAGAAAAGAAAACGAATATACCCCAGAACATCGTAATGGGCGATTTCAATGCTATGCTGGGACACCAACAAAACGCAAGTGAGAAACACAAAGGCAAACATGGATTGGCGAAAGAAACACAAGAGGAGATATCCTGCCAATCTTTCTAGATGGATAAAAACTATATGCGATAAACACTCTACACAACAAAAAGACCTGATGGAAAAACGAAAAAGGCGGCGGAAATAAGGATGATACGCAAAATAACAGAAAATATTGCGAAAATCTGTATACGCCGCAAATAAAATGACCATTACAAAAACCAAAGCTACTATAACGAACGTGGGGTGAGAGAATATAGAAGAAATAGACGAGAAAATTCTCTTTTCCCAAAATACATTAAAAACAATGATACACCAGAAGAAAACAAAAATGTGACCGAAATGGTTAAAGAGACAAAATATACAATAATGCCTGAGTTAAAATAACTATTCAACAGCATTTTGAAACAAAAGACATACCGAACACGTTGAAGAACGCGATAATAATAATACTATTTAGAAAAGAGATGTCACACTAGTTTATCGACCAATAAGCTTACTATCCCAAGTCTACAAGCTATTTATAAGAACAGAAGCAAACTGGTTAGAGAACAAATTAGATAACTGCTACCCTCTTGAACAGACATAATTCCGCAAAGACTATGGTGCATGTGATCACCTTTGGACGATAAAAATTCTGCTGGGAAGAACAACAGAATTCTGGTGCACAACGCCTTTGTGAATTACAAAAGGCCTTCGACCCTATAGAATATTGGATCACAATAGATAAACCGGATAAGGCACGAATAAATTACCACTACACAATGAAAAACACATCAAAAAGCAACAGCTACAATAACACTTCATAGAAACTCTGATAAGATAGAGATTAAAAGAGGAATACAAGGTCGTACTACACAAAATATTTATCTTGATCCTAAAAGGTGTTTTTAAAAGACTTTATTGGAGCAAATTACGGATAAATATCAATGATGAAAGAATTAATATCTGCGAACGATGTAGTCTTAATCGCTGAAGAGGAAGATCACTTAAAGAAAATGCTGCATGAACTGGGAAAAGAATTACGAAGGATAACAGAACGAAAGTAATGAGCTTGTAACAAATACATATCACAAACAAAAAACGTTGAAGAGTTTATATACTTAGGAAAACAAATAATCAGAAATCAAAATAAAGATATCGCAATAGGAAGAAAAAGAAGATTAGGATGTAATGTATTTGGAACATTTGGAACATACCATAGCTCAAAAAAAAGTATTTAATCAATGTGTGCTACACACACGGAGCACATACATGACCCTCACGCAAAAAATGACTAACAAACAAGTTGATTAAGGCGTAGCTGATGTCTGTGTTCCCTTATTCTAGTGGTAATCGTTCGGCCCGTAGTCGCAATGTAGACTTGCTCACATAAACAAGATATGCAGTATACCCCTGGTGTATCATGTGGGTTTCTTGTATCTTTGACTAGTCTAACCAAAGCACGTATCTTGGAAGTAGTGGTATAGAAGGTGTCCACTCTGTGTTTATTGAGAATTGTTCCTATTCGGTCCGTAATGCTCTTGATATAAGGTAAAAAGCTTTACCTACCGTAGCCGATTTCGGTTGTGTTTTTCCTGCACATTTGTTATGTTTGATTGCTCTGTTTATCTCCGTCCTGGAGTAGTCATTCCCTTGCAAAGCTTGTTCCAAATGTTTTAATTCCTAAACCAAAAACTGTTTTTGACGTAGCTATACGTCGTGCTCGATCTACCAATGTTTTCACAACCGTTCTTTTTTGACTTGGGTGGTGATTCGACTCCTTGTGAGGTATCTGCCCGTATGCATGGGTTTTCTGTACACTGTGTGTTGTAAATATCCATACTCCGATCTTAACACATATATGGCTCAGAAAGCAATCCTATCTTCCGCTTCCAGTTCCATGGTAAACTGTATGCTGGGGTATATAGAATTGAAGTGTACAAAAAATTGTGGTAAAGGTCTTTCTGTGTCGCCATATCACAAAAGTGTCGTTGACGTATCTTAGCTATGTCGCGGGTTTTAATAGTGGCAATTTCTTTAAATTTCTCTGTGTAGTAATTGGCTATTACAGGGCTAAGTGGGATACTCATTGCTACCCCGTCTTTTTGTTTGTAATATACGCCCTGCCAAGCAAAGCAACTGGACGTAAGGCACTGATGAAATAGCTGTAAGATATCGTTAGGAAAAAAATTCTTCAAGTGATTCAAGGCATCTTGAATCAACACTGTGGTAAATAGGAAAGGTACATCGAAACTGACCGTTAGATATCCCTCCTGTAGCTGGATGCCTTAAAGTTGGTTGACAAAATGTGCGGAGTCCTTAATTTAACTACTGGTATGTCCAATGTACGGTTGTAACAGACTGGATAAGTATTGGGCCAGCTTGTAGATAGGACCACCGATAGCACTGATAATGGGTCGCAGAGGTACATTAGCCTTGTGTATGTTGAAGAGCCGATATATTCTTAGTAGCAGCGCCTCTGATGTTATTAGTCTGTTTTTGATGGAGTCATCTAGACAGAAGTTTTTAGCAGTTTGCTCATATCACATAGTATCCGAGATGTGAGATTGCGTTTGAACATGGTGTAAATGTTCGTAACAAGTAATTAGGTCATCTCCTTCGTGTAGTGCTTCTGTGCTAGTACAACTGTGGCATTGCCTTTATCTGCTGGTAAGACCATTATGGTGTCATCATTCTTGAGTTCGCGTAGAGCCTTTAATTCCGCCCTGGATAAGTTCTTCCTAGGTGGCTTAGCACGGCGCAGGATGCCTGAAGTCTCGACTCGTACTTCCTCTGCTTTGTCTGTTGGAAGTTTCTACGTTAGCTATAATGATGTAGGTGCTACGGTAAACTTTTCAGCTTTGTTAAGAGCACTGATGGCTTTCTGGCTAAGCTTGTGTTCGGAAAGGTTTATTACAGTTTGCTTATAATCCAGCTATTTGGGAGCCCCTTTCCTCTGTAAACGCGAAAACTTAGAAAATTATATTTGAACTCCGACCACGGCCTTATAATCCGAGAACCAACCACACGATACACCAGGTTGGGATAGCTGATATCGCGTATTAAAAATTGTAAATTAAATAACTTGAGGTCGCTTATTTTATAAAACTTAGTTTTATATGCAGTTAATCCTGATTTAAAAACCTCACTTTGTTGTCTGTGTTTTCATCAAAGTTTAACAAAATACATTTTAAGTTAATAAGTTAATAATTATTTTATATACAAATTATATAAATTAGTGGCCACATGATACACTTAATTATATTTATACATAATTCACTTATATTGGTAACCAAGCAAATGCGCATAAAATTATTAGTACATCGACTAAGCCGCTACCATATCGGTTATGCTAATTGCTGTCAGGCATGGCATTTGAATCATTTATCGCATTAATGTGACAATTCTGTGCTAAAACTGAATGCGGAAAATTAGGTAACTGCACAGGGCATCTAAAAATTGTTTAAAACAATACTGTGAGAATTAATTTACCATATATACAATATGCAACCTAATATTACATATTTAATTCAATTTATTTTATTGCATAATAATGCGTATCTCCTTCGATAGGAATCAGGACTGGATTACTCTGAGTGTAGCCTAACCTGACTTATCGCCTGTCCCAGGCCAGGATAAAAAGATGAGGGTAACAACCTTGTTAAAAAATCTAAATTTTACTGGATTTGGTTGATAGTACCCAGGAAGGGCTCCAAACCAGATTTACAGGACGAGCAGTAATCAACACTAAAGAATATTACCGTCTTTAGTGCTAATATATAAATGTAGAGTATCGTGCAAAAAACAATGGAAAACTAGTGCAATTTCAACAATATTGATTAGATCATATGGAATATCTTCCCACCTTAAATTTCGTTCCGCGGGGTAAAACTGTCCTCCATTAGGATATCCGAGGAGGACAACGCATTAGCCAAATAGCGCAATTGAATATAAAAACACCATTTAAAAGTGGAAAACTCGAAAACGCAAAAATAGAAATGGAAAATTAATATTATGTACATAAGTGCAGGAAGAAAGCGACTTCTGGAGTGAAAAATACAGATTAATTTACACTAAATCCACACCAGAAGAAGTTGGAGTAATTTTAATACGAAATTTTGGAAACAGTACAACATATTACAAACATTATATTTGATAATTAAGCACAGTTAAAGTAACTCGATATACAGAACAGGAAATAAAACGAAACAGAGCTGTGTAAACTATATATCGGACACAAATAAATTAATCACAAAGTAACAATTAAGCAAAATAAAGAAATTGAGAAAAAACAAAAAAACAATACAACTATGATTAAATAACTTCAAATATGGTGGGCGGCAGGTCAGTTGCGCACTCTCCAGACTGCGGGAAATAGTGCTGTTGGGAACAAATGCACGACGGAACAACTAAAACGAGACTTACCGCACGTAACGGTCTCTGGCAGCCTTCACGGCGGATTTGGCGTGCTCTTGTTTGGCGGCTTTAACCCGGGGGTGGGTTTTCCTTGGCCAGTTGTACTGGGGGCACCACGGATGGGGCGAAACGTACAAAAGGCAGCGACAGCGTGCAAGAACAGCGCAATAGAGCACCTGGTCAGCTGGCTGGGGACTCCGTCGCTCACTAGGATTCGAATCGGAATGCCGGGCGGCGGATAAAAATCCCGTTTAGTTGCGACTAGGGTAGGTTGGCGGACAGTAAAGGTTACAGATAGAGATGGGATTCGGGACAAGGGGGTTTAGAGATGAGCACCAAACACAATGCAACGAAAGAAATGATGCAGAAATAGAAATTGAATAGCAGATAAAACAACAGTTACAGAAATAGTTGTTAGCTTTATGAGCTTCGCTGGTATTACAAGTATTTACATTGCCTCAAATATTTTGTTCTTGTTTACTGAATCGTATGCTTGTTTATAATCAATGAAAACCACGTGTAAAGGTAAATTATGTTCGTAACAGTTAGCTATTAGTTGCTTTATTACAAATATTTGGTCGCTATCTGATTTCTACCTCCGAAAACTATATTGATAACTGCTTACAATGTCCTTTGATTTTACATTTAATTTATTTTTGAGTGAATTAACTAGTACTTTACACCCTACATCCAACAAAGCTCTGCCTCTATAATTCAGGAATTGTGTTCTGTCTCTTTCTTTGTGAACTGGATATAACAGCGCTTCAACCACCCCATAGTCAATATTTTTCATCTCAAATTTCTTTGATAAAATCCTATAAATTTATTTGCAGACTTTCTCCACCGGTTTTCGGTCATCCCGCAATTATATCATTTTCTCCTCCACTTTTATTATTTTTTAACTTCTCAACGACCTCCTTAAGATCGTCTTGACTTGGTGCTTGCGTTAGGTTGCTGTCCCTTTCATTTTCTTTTGCTTTATTTTCATTTTTATTGAGCATCTCTTTAACTTTTTAATACTAATTACTTATCTACAATTTCGTTCTTTATCTCTGTAAAATAAAGCTTTACCTTTGTAGGCTCTTTTTCTTTTTAACTTTATGGTAGAATTTCCGCAATTCCTTATTAATAAAATGTTCTTCTATTTTCTGTAACTGTTGTTTTATCTGCATTCTACTATCTATTTTAGCATTATTTCTTTACTTATCTTTTAGCTTCTTTTTATCTTGCTTTATTTTCAGGCTTAAATTTGGGTATTTTTTGCATCTTAGCATAATTTCTTCTCTCAATTATTTATATTTTTCTTTAGTATTTCTCTTAATATTGCTTTTCCAGACTTCTCCACTATCCTTCAATGTCTTGTTTTTCAGAAAGATTATTCAATTCTAGTTCTAAAGCGTTTCTATGCTGTTGTATAATATTCATATATTTTATTCCTATTGTATTTCCTATTACTCCTTTTCGTTCTATGTTTTCTCTTTGGTTTTATTTTACTTATTTTAAATCTGACTAAAAAATGGCCTGAGCCTGAGCCTGAGCTTCCATCCGTCGCTCTGTAGCTTCTGGAATCCTTAATTGATCTTAAGTCGCTTGATTCTATCAAAACGCGATCGATATGATTATAAGTTCTATCGCGCGGTGACATCCATGTGCACTTGTGTGAAAGTATGTTGATATCGCTCTTAATTTTCTTTACACGGAAAATTAAAGCAGCTGTTTTCTTTTCTCGTTGGTAGTCAGATGTTTATAGTTAGTTTTTACATGTCTTCATTGCCTGTTTTAGCATCATAATCTCCTCTTATTGATTTAATATTCCTAGCTAGCAATGTTTGGAACAGTTTTCCTACTTTCTTGAGAACATTTGAATTGGTTTTTAATGGAGAAAAGGCTAAATATGTGGAAGTAAAATGTTCCAATGTGGAAAGGAGAGGTGATAGTAGTGGTTTAATAACTAAAACTTTAGAAGGCAGGGAATATAAATTTGCTGAGTTGCATAAATTTAACTGCTTAGGGGTGATAGTAACAAATCAAGGCAAAGAAAAGTGCGGGTGTGTTTTATGAGGATATTTAGATAAAATGCACTATCTAGGCGTGTGCACAAGACAATAATATGCCCTGTATTAACGTATGGGAGTGAGATGTGAACTTTAACGGCGCAAATTAAAAATTCAAAAATAAAAGTGTGGGAGAGGGAAATCTTAAGGAAAGTTTTTTTTTGGGGGGTTGTACAGGTAGCAGGGTATAACTCGGGGAATTAAAGCCAACAGAATTAGGTGATTAGGTCATTTTGAAAGTTAGGAGTCAAAAACTAATAAACATGCAAGCTTGCAACGCATAGCCAAGTGGCGAAGAGAACCCTCTAGTTGACCACTTCAGTTTCGAAATCACTAGCAAACAAGCCTTTTGGTCACCTGTCGATTGGTGCAAACAGAATTTGGAAATTCTGAGCCGTTCTCGAGTTTTTGCTCGGACCGACGGACGGATGGACGGGCAGACAGACGGACAACATGAAGTTAGTAAGTGACTCCGTTTCGCTTTGCCATTAATAATGAAACACAAAATAGAAGACAAAAAGAAAGGAGAGGACAGGCAAACTGCATATAGTTAGAGTAAGCAAAAGTAAATCTCGTGCAATTGAATGTTAAAATCAGGGAAAGTCTATGGATAAAAATAAATAAAAAACAATTACTAAACGAGCCTCTTCAAGTAAGGACTATAAAAAAACCTCCATACGTAAAGAAAGCCACGTAACTAAAATTGTAATTCTTTTCTTGTATTTATTAATTTCATTTGTCGTTTAGATGTTATTCTGAAAAATATTTTCAGTTTTTGAGTCTTAATTCTAGTTATTTGGTGGTCTATCCAACACTTAACATCTGTTATATGATGAAAAGGTTGAACGAAAGCTATTTTTATGTTATTTTAGTCTTATAAATTTTGTTATAGGAAACTGTCAAAATTTAAATGAATAATTTTATAATCTTAAGTGTCTCATGTTTACCTCAGAAAACTGTCTATGATATATCGTTCCTATACTTATATTTTTTTTATAATAGGTTTGTAAGGTTTTATATATCTATATATATATATATATATATATATATATATATATATATTTATCAAGACCTTTCTACCATACAGTGTAAAGGTAAGGTTCTTTTATGCCTCTACCAATAGATCACTTGTGCGATTCGTTGCTCGTATATTAAAGCAAAGATTTGATTTTATGTTACTATGTCTTTGTTATTGAATTTTTGTTCTTTCAAGGGCGTTCCTTATATTTTCTATTTGTGCTGTTTTTGCTTGTTTTCTGTTTCTCCTTGGATAACTTTGTTCTGCATAACTTAGATTTTCGCAAATTTTTCCATAAAAACACCAAGAAAGTTGCGATGAAATGGATAATTTGAATATTCTAGTGTTTTTAATAACTCAAACAATTAAAAAAGTGTTTCTTCAAACAATTGAGTAATTACTGTTGATATACATTAACTTTATTGTAATGTAGTTCTGATTCTAATGAAAATTTTTAGCTTGCACTGAAAAATGCTACTGTCTATTGCATATTACCTGAGACCAAAGGCTTTTTTTAGGCATGAAGAATAGTCTATTACCATATTGATTATATCCTCTCCATATATCTTCGAACACCTAATTCTAAACTTTCAGAATGTTCATCATTTTAACTTTAGCTCAATACTTAAACACATTAAAGCGTCAGACTAAAATAGGACTGAGTGGAAGTTAGAATTTAAGCCCTTAAGTGAAGACCTAGATGATTTACTTGCGGCCGAGTTAATCGTAGTGTAGTATTTAGTCAAAATAAAAGCGATAAATGATTAGAAGTGCAGATAATTAACTTCCCAAGAAAATATTCTTATTAAGGGCAGCACACCCGTCATCAAGTACATACAACTATCGTGTGTAAAGAGGATCGACGAACTCGATCAAAAGACCGTTAAAGTTTAGCGACAAAGCCGAGTTAACAATAAATAATTCAAACGATACTGTGCCCCATAGGTTAACAGTAAAGAAAGTTTAACTAAACATTAATTGTAAGTTCTAGTCGAATACCTAACTTTGAATTTAGACCCCTTTAGTTTATTCCGACACTTTAGTAGTTACTGCCCTACTCTAGAAACTCGAAAATGATATAAGTGCACATGAAAAATTGCTAGCACAAACGTCAGGCTGTAATTTCCCCTGGTGTAAGAAAGAGTTTGTCGAATCCCTGAAGTAGGATTGTTTCATAGAGAGATACTTACACTTTTTTTATGATTCGTTATAGATTTTTATTTGGAAAATTTGAAGATTTAAGTATTGCTGTAATGGATATAATGCGTATTGCTACAAAACAATCTAGCAAACAAACTATTTTTAACATTAAAAAGGTAAAAAGTAAAATGATCTCATTAATTTTTTAAGTACAGGAAAAAATTACTTTTCAAACGAGTATCCTTATTAAATTTTAGTATGTCTGCATATATGTTAAAGTAGACGATATAATTGTTAACTGGTAGTCTTGGTGAGAATAAAATTGAGCCGTCCGGTTATGTCTTATAGACATTTTTATGGCTAAGTCGAACATAAAAACGTAAAGTCGAGAGCATGATTTGGTTTCATTTAGGAAAGGATTTTATGACCCTTTTTATATCTAACAGATATTTGCAATTTTTTATGGTAAAATTTCATAAAAGCATCTCAAATTTGTTAATTTCTTCTGTGGCGATAATTTCGAGAACGTCGAGCTTTTAAGTGCAAAGTTTAGAATGGTTTTGAACAAAATTTTGAGGTATCATTGATTAGATTGTTATAGCTGCTGGACGACTGCAGCCCATTTTGCAGCATTTTCTAGTTTGAACTTCATTTGCGTGCACATGGAAGCAGAATGAAGAAACGTAAGGTAATGAGACAAGCAAGGACCGCCGTGGAGTTGAGTTCGATTTTAATGCCATTTGCCATGATAAGAATAGAGCACTAGAGCGGCGTCATGGCGCTCGCGGCGCTCAGTCGTCCCGCGACCTCTCCACAGTTCGGACGCCGCCGCGCTTTCCACCGGCCGCGGAAAAGCGCGTCGCCTGGAGTTCGAAACTTGCGAAAAGTCCGGCAGCGCCGGCCCTGCGCTCTTGAGGACTCTCTTTGTGGTCGTGCGCCCAGGGCTCGTTCGGGGCTGCAGCAGCCCTTAGCGCAAAACTTCAGCGAGTTCCGATTAGGCCCGGTAAGTACCCCGCAGTTGCGGCAGCACCGCGCGAAAAGTGCGCGAAGTGCCCGAGTGATTAGTGTCTGCCGATTTCATCGCCGCGCGATTTTTGCGGCGTGGCCTCGGCCGCAGAGCCGCAATTTTTCATTCTAGGGTGCCGGAGACGCTGTTGCCTGTCGCGGGCCCGATTGAAATTCAGCGATAAGGCGGGCGGTATATCATTCAGGACGAAGGGTCCTTTCTGAAGCGGTAACTAAGTGCAGTTTTTTGGCTGCTCAGGCTAGGGTTTGAAGCGGCGCTGTCATCGCAATCGACCTAATTGTATATAATTAGCTTCATTAGACTTAATTTCAGCTGAAATTTATGATAAGCAAATTTACTTCTTGGACAATTTAAAAATTTGCAAGAAACGCCTATAGTAAATCTTGTTGCATGACGTGTAGTAAAACAAACTTGGCGCTGAATATAACAACAAATAATAAACACACTGCTCGGTGGACATCACTTAAATAAATGTTCAGGGCACCAAAGCGCACTATTTTTAGAGCCGGGGGACAAAAGCGGGCGCGACAAAGGTCTTTATATAAGGTAAATGCCTGATAGGAGTAACTAGACGCAAAAAGGAAATTACTATTAAGGCAATTAGTTTTTGGAAACGCGTAAAAACTTACTCAGCAAATTACTTTTTAATGAACAGCCCGTCTACTTATCAAACAAGAACGGCAGCGTTTTTGCCGGTGGTCACTATTTTAATACAAAGCAGCACTACGTGATGTCGCATAAGCTAAGGACAAGCAGCTTGTTCATTATGAGACGCAATTTTGTGAGACGCACAACCAACAATTTACAAGCAGCCCCCTTAAGGTTAAATATTATTTTACTACATTAATTTTTGGTAAATTTTATTCGTCATTAAAAAATTCCTAGAAGAATTATAATTTTTTATATTTGGAATGTATTTTATTATTGCAGATTTTATTATAATTTTTTGGAAGAATATCGCTACACTTCAGCCTTATATTTCATAAATATTTTTGGTGGAGAAAAAGACTTTCAAGTTTTATAATACAAAATTTGATTGTGTAGTAAATGAAACCAAATCAAAGACTCTTTGGTTTAGCCTGAGCTTTTTGAATCATAGCTTAATTATTTTATTTTAACTAGAAATAATTGTGTAAATAATTTTAATAAAATTCAATTTTTACTGAATGATTTCTGAATAATAAAGCCAAATAGGGTTACAACTTAAGTATAAATTATTCGTATTACTATATAAATATTTTAGTTCAAATTGCTCTTAGTTACTTTTTGACAATTTTTGTTTCTTAAAGTTTCCTTTATAATAAAAATAAAAATTATTTCTACACAATATCGTAAAATATAAAGCCGAAGGAATATTGCGATCATTCTATACTAGCATAGATTACCTAGTAATTTGCAGATTTCAATAAAAATTATGAATGAATAGAAAACAACGCAAATTGATGGGAAATTAGATAATGAAAGCAATGCCTTGAATGTATCAGGGGTGGCTAATATTAGTAATTCTGTAATTAGTGTCTATCACTTTCGCGTTGGCTTATTTAATGGGCTAATTTTAATGAAAAGGAATAAAGATGATTAAGTAAGTGGTAAAAAATCAGAAAATTCCGACCTGCACAAAATGCTGCTTGGTGAAGTTTTTCTAGGGATTGCGATTAAGTTAGTGCTTCGGAAAGCCTACTCAAGAAACAGGATTTTTTAAAACCGTTTACAGAAAACTAATAGTTTTTGCGATTGTTCTTAACAAATACTCCAGCTTTATTTAACTCCACGTACTGACACCTAATTTTATAAGTGTTGTTTATTTTAATAGCTTAATGAAATTACAAACATTAAATTCAGTAAACAGAAACTTTACATGTTAATATTGGTCTTCGCTTTTGATTCATAATTTGAAGCCCATTGTCTTTATTTGCCAAAACTATCACATTGATATGCATTCAGACCCGAAATTTATAGAAAGTTTTTAATGCCTAACCCTAAAAAGCTGCAGTCATTAGGCTTATAGTACAAATGATTTTAATGTTTATTGCAACAATAGTGATTTTTAAGACATAAAGGGTAAAACATTTAATACATAAAGACAAAGTATGTTGATGAAGTCGCTGATGTTAATCAGTAGCCATTATTTCCTAGGGTCAAAAGTACTGTTCCAAAAATATTATTTCTTTAAACTTAGTAATCAGTTAATAATATTTGAATAGGTACTATTTTTATCCACATCTGCTTAATAACTAGTCAACTAATGCAATAATATTATTACTAGATATTTATTTTTACAACCCAACCCGCTATGTGGCACATTTGAATTACAGTTCAAGTTGTGCCTAACCAGAACTGCTTTAATGACCTGTAATAAGAGTAATGGCAAATTAAGAAGTTTTCCAGCGTTTGAATAAAGCTTCACGGTAGATATAGCAGTGTATTATTATTTTTTGTACTTGCATACCATGGTTAAGTCTAGTTAAGGTATCTATGTTTCTTAATAAACAGTAGTACCATATTTCTTAACACTCGCTAATATATCCGATCCAAACCGCACCCATTCATTGTTATCGTTAGCATATTGATATCTCACTGAATCATATTCTATTTTAGACAAGAAAAGGTTTTTCATATACTAAAGTATTACGGGTTCTGAGAAAAGAGTTGCTTGATCACCAGATTGTACATGTTCTTTGCCTGGGAGTTGTACAAGTCACACAACGCAAAATATGTTGCTGCAACCTGTTTAAACAGTTTCATTTTTTTTTAATAAAAGTCTATTCTCTTGTCCATGCGGCGATTCTGCTTTGTACAATGAGTTTTAGATATATAACAGGGATATTAAGTAGATCTTGCTGTACCTTCTTGCCATATTTGTTCGTAAATATTTCAAAACTTAAATCTTTTTCGGATTTTTTAAACCGTCCGATTTTACCTTTGTGGGTTGAAGGTTTACCATCAATTTTTGAATGAAGTATTAATATATAATTTTATATAGAGGAGATTATGTGTTACATATATTTTATTCTTAGTGGACTTGCATAATCATCTCTGGCGGGATGTTTTTATATTGAAAGTCGGCGACAATCGAAACTCTTTAAAAAGACCTCATTTTACAGGTTTCCAAATGGTCTTATTAATAGCGGATTGGTAAGTATTGAATCAAATCTCCCTGATATTCTAATAATATATCTACGCAAAGCATTTGTCTATTGGTAAATTCATCTTTTTTGTAGAAGAACTATTTTAGTTTTACTATTTATCAATAAATAATATACCCCTAAAATAACTGCATTACATCCAGTTATGTTCGTAATCGACTCACATAATCATCTTTAGCAATCTGCCTTTCTGACGGCCTGGTTCCAAATTGAAAGTCAAACAAACGACGGACCCAAAGAAGCGTAATATAAAGTGCGGTGTCTAATTTTATAAACAGCCATTCTAATCTCGTTGATATTCCAAAGCAATTTTTGCGATATATCTGCTTATTGTTCGGCATTGTTTACAGCATACCATCCGACTAGGTATGTGGAGGGTGGTTCTAGTTTTATTAGGTCTAACTAATTGGCATATCTTCTAAAAAAATTACGCTTCTGACACGAATGAACACCAAAGAAGAGGTTGAAAAGCGTTTTGACGAATATTTCCGCTACCGCAGATGCCTCCTGATTTGGTATTGTATAAGTTTCGATGTGTTTGGTAGAATAGTTTATGGTAACAAGGTCATATCTGTTCCTGTCCTGTTTTTAAGGAATGCGGCGGCGATGTCTGCTATTACTCTATTCGATGAACTATTAATTGCACTGCCGCATAGATAAATTTATTTTTTGAGGAAGACTATTTCCTGGCCATATTTGCGTTTATGGCACTATATATTTACGTCCCTTATATCACTTTAGAAACTTTTATAGCGTCGTCATAATTTCGAAGTGTCCTTCTGATGCCCAATTTTTAGTTCCAATTAAAATGCTACTTGATTCCAGCGTGACCGACATTCTCGAAGGTTATTTTGAGAAAACCATCTTTTATTAATTTCTTTCTATGATTTTTTTATTTATTGAGCTTCTATTCCAATACTATTTTGAATTTTGATCTGATCTGGATGTAACAATTGTAGCAACATTATAAATCACTGTGGTTTTGGGAAGTATCACATTTTTGAGAGATGATGTGAGAATTTTTTAATTTTTTATTGTGAATGATGTATGGATAGATATTCCACAATAAAATTAATAAAGTTACATCCAATAAATACCATTTAATATCTTAACAACTCACTTAATTTTAAATTATTTATATTCGTAAACAAATATTTCATTCACATTTAAATTACATTTTGACAATTTCTGTATCTTAAAGTTTGCTTAATCATAATTTTCTGATTTTACATCACATGCTTGGACGGAAACAGAATTTATTATGCCTACACAACGGAATGTGTCATAAAGTATATAGTCAGAGAAAATATTTCCTAAAATTTGCACTTGTAAAATTAAAGATAGGGATCAATTTGTAATAATATTTCACAGACTAGGTGATAATATGCGATATAAATTGTCAGTTAATATAAAATATTATCAAATAAAATTAATGCAAAATTAATAGATATTCTAGCACTGTGCTAGATGTATAAAGGTTAACTAATATAAATCCTAAGAGGGCAGATTGGACGAATTGTGTAATTTAGTGCTTACCGCCTAGGATATTGGCATGCTTTATGGAATAATTAAAAAAACAGTAAAGAATGGATGAGTGATATAAAAAATAATTACTTAAATGAAGTTTCTCTAGGGGCTACAATTGGGGTAATTTGGAAAGCTCAGTCTAGCGCTGCTTCAAGGGCTGAATTATATTAATTTGTAAGTATGTGCTTTGAAATCATATATAATAGTACCTCAAATTTGTGATGCTTATTAGATGCTTTTAAACAATAAGAATAATTGTATGATTTTAGAGAGCTTTTAGTGCTTTTACCTATCTAAATATTTGACAACTTATTTTTTCTTGATAGTCGTGTTAATTAAACATTCTTCTTCTTAAAGTGCCTTATTCATTATTGAATGTTGGCAACAATCGAGGCAAAATATTGTCTATCTTTAGTGTCTCTTATCAACTCATGTGTACTCATGTGGGTCCAATATCTAATGTTCTTAAGCCAGGAGCATCTCCTGCGACCTCGCCCTCTTCTGCCTTCAACTTTTACTTCCATAATGAGCTGCAAAGTATTGTATTTGTCATTCCGATATAAATGTCCAAGATAAGCTGTTTTTCTTTTTTTAATAGTTAATATGAGTTCATTTCTTCTATTCATTCGTCTCAGGACCTCTTCGTTTGTGATATGCTCTGTCCAAGATATACGTAGCATTCTTCTAAACACCCAGTACTCAAAAAGCACCATATAATAGTATTGAGTATATGTAGCACTGTACAAATCTGTATCTGGTTGTAAGACGAACACTGCGGTTGGTAAGTAGTTTTTTGAGTTTTTAGAATGCTGATCTTGCTGTTTCTATTCTTATTTTTATTTCCGTTTTTGGGTCTCCATTTTCTGTCAGCCAGCTTCCCAGGTACTTGAATTTTGTACTTTCTCTATTTGTCGATTATATATTATGAGTTGTGTTTGTGCTATTGGTGTTTTGCTGAAAATCATATATTTTGTCTTTTTAGTATTTATCTTTAACCCTATTGCGTCTCCTTCACGGCTTACTGCATCCATCAGCCGTTGTAATACTTCTAGGCTATCCGAGATTATTGGGGTGTCGTCAGCGTACCTTATATTATTAAAAGTTTACCGTTTATTTTATTCCGTCTTCGGAGTTTTCTAGGGCTTTGACAAAACTGTCTCTGAATAAATATTAAATAATAGTGGTGAGAGGATGCAACCTTGCCTCACTCCTCTTTTAATTGAGATAGCTTCCGTATTTTCATTATCTGTTCTCACTGTGGCGTTTTGGTTCCAGTATAGGTTTCTAATAGCTATTATGTCTTCTTGATCAAGTCCTTTCTCAGTCAATACTGTCAATAGTTCGTCGTGCTTTACACGGTCGAAGGCTTTTTCATAGTCGATGAAGCACACGTAGATATCTTTTTGTTGGTCACGGCATTTTTGTAGCAGAACTGACAGGCTAAATAACGCTTCTCTGGTACCAAACCCTTTTCTAAATCCAAATTGGAAGTCGCTCAGATCTATTTCATTTCTGATATATCCTATGGATCCTTGAGAACGTGGCTCATCAAGCTTATGAGTCGAAAATCATCGCATTTATTTGCGTTGGGTTTTTTGGGTATAGTGATAAACTCCGATGTCATCCAATCAGAAGGCATTTTCCCAGTTTGATAGATTGGATTAAAAAGATTAGTAAGTAATGTTATGTTTTCTTCATTTAGGAGTTTCAAAAATTCGTTATGAATCTGGTCTGGTCCAGCTGCTTTGCCGTTTTTAGAATTTCGTATTACACTTGTTGTTTCACTTTGTAATATATTTGGTGCATGCTCCGTCGTTGTTATATATTGTTCAGTTCTCACATTTTCAAAGGTCTGTTTTATATATTCTTCCCATACTTGTTTTAGATCTTCTTGGTTTGTGATTAGTTGGTTGTCGTTATTTAACATTTTGTTGTAGTTATATTTCTTAGTCCCTCCTATAGTTTCTTTGATCTTTTTGTGTAGGTTAAAAGTATCGTGTCTCTTTTCTAATTCTTCTATTTCATTGCATTTCTCATTTAGCCATAGTTCCTTCGCTTACTTTATTTCTTTTGTATTAGTTTGTTTAGTTGTTTATATTGTTGTTGATTTTTGTTTTTGTATGTTCTTCTGTTGTCCATTAACGTTAATATTTCTGATGTCATCCATGGTTTCTTATTTTTGTTACGATTTTGTCCGGTTATGGTATTTTGTGTGTTTGTGATGGCTAGTTTTATTTTGTTCCAGATAGATTCGATAATCTCTGTGCGGTCTGTATATTTTATATTTTCGTTTAGAGTCTGAGCCAACTGCATGCATTGGACTGGTTCTTTCAGTTTCTGTACATCTATTTCCTTGTCATACCGCTTTCGTAGTTTTTTGAGACGTATGTTAATGTATCCTACAACAGGATTATGGTCTGAGCCCACATCACTTCCGGGATATGTTTTAACGCCTGTTAGTCCATTTCTATATCTCTTGTCAATTAGAAGATAATCTATTTGATTTCGTATAATGTGTTCCGGGGTGTGTTGTGGAGACGTCCATGTGTAGAGGCGCCTAGGTGGTAACTTGAACGACGTGTTCATGATGACTATGTTTCCTTCTTGGCAAAATTGTATTAGTCGTTCTCCTCTATCGTTTTGATCGCCCAAGCCAAAATTTCCCACAATGTCCCAATTAAACATATATCTTTGAAACTTAAGTTTATAGAGAAACAACATATTTTAGAATTTTTTGAGGAGCATTTCAACATTTTAAAATTCATTTTGAAACAGGATTGTATTTTATAACTAATGTTCATTTTAACAAATAAAACGAATATTCTTAGCTTAATGACACCGCAAATAATTAAAATTTTTAAGCAATACATGACACAGTCTTAACTTACTTAGGTTATCACATTGATATTAATTAACACCTTCGATTTATAGATAGAACAGTTTCGATTCCTAACCCCAAAAAGCTAAAACCATTAAGTGGCTTATAATGCGACAAGTATTAATAATTTTAAAATACAACACAAAACCTTTAATAAGTATTATAAAGAACTCGTCTGTTGATAAACTCGCTGATAATAATTTTAATCTACATATTTTCTGGAATTTTATCAAATAGAATCCACAAATGTTATTTTATCTTAATACTTAATTAACTATACCTCAACTTATTTAATTTTATAATTAGTTTGAAACTAATTAATTTACTTGCTAATACTATTGCTAGTTGTTTATTTTTAAAGGCGGATCCATTGCGCGTAGCTGTTAAATTCCAGTTAGAGTTGTATCTAACCACAAATTCTTTTAGGCGCCTTACATAATACTTAAATAATCATTGGTTGCATTTTAGAAGCCTCGCACCCTTTACCGTCGCACTGGATGGATTTCTAGAACTCGTTCTTGTAACCTCGCAATCGGAACTACAATTAACCTTAATTGCTATAATATTTTTAAGGTTGTTATGCTTCAAAACTAAAGTTGTTTTTTTTAGAAAGTAAAATAAGAAGAGTGGTATGTTTCTCTCTTACATGTAGTATTCCGTATCTCCCTTTTTTGAGAAGTACTTCTAGCATATTTTGCACCACTCTTAGTGCTGTCTTAGACAAGATTAGGTTCTTAACATATTAGGAACCTCTGATTGTGAAAGAAGAGTTGTTTGGGCACTATGTGTTGTATCTAATATTTCATGTTTGGTAGCCGTAAGGTTTTGGCTGTTATATTATATTGCTACAGTTACTTGTTTATATGAAGAACCTGTGCTATGCAGTAAAATATAAATATACAATAATGTGGCATGAAACAAACGACCTCGATAGTCACTACAGAGTCTTCGATATTTATACCAGTTTCAAGCTCTTTAAGACACCTCGTTTATTTGAAAATAAGTTTCTGCGTTCGTCACCAGTCAATTAATATGTACTACTTTGGGTTTACTATTAGATTGTTGCTTATGACATATGACTTTATTTATTTTTTGACAACTTATAAGTCTACGGCGCCACTGTGGTTTGTAAAGCCAAACTGGTCTTTCTGGCTTCAATCCTGTTTTCTTGGCCCTAATGTTATACGATTTCCATTTACTTATTAGCAAGTTTTAGTCAACTCATGTCATTATTTCTGGTAAACTGCTTTTCGGATGAAGTGCTTTCAAATTGAAAATCGTATAACAACCAAAGCTCTTTATCAAACATAAGGTGGGGTTGTGTGCTGGTTTTATAGATGGTGGATCGACAAACTGTCACAAATTAATGAATGCATCGACTTTAAATTCGATGGTATTCAAACACAACATTTGTGATTGTATTTACCCATTGCTTGCTTTTATCTTCATTGCTATTCGATTGTAGGTGTAGATGAGTTGTTCTAGTCATTGATTCTTAATAATTTGCATACCTCTTGAAAAAGGTATTTGGATCCTCGTCCCGAATGTACCTCCAAGAGTATCTTAACACGATTAAAAAATTATTTAGCATCGCGTATACTTTTGTATATTTGGTAAAGTAGTCGGTGAAAACGAGAATATTCAGGAATGAACCCCTTCCATTTAGCTGTTTAGGTTGCATTGCCTCATAGGTGCCTCGCTCTTTCAAAGAAACCGTTTTGAGCAATTCGACAAAACTGCTGTCGAACACCACGCAACTTCTTGTTAATTCCAAAATGTTCTTCAAATGCCCCATTATGCAAATGACGGAAAATTTGTATCGCTTGTCTTGTAGATGCTATTAAGTGCGATTTGGATTTTGTTCTATTGACTTTATTCTACTCATTCACCAGAAGACCATCTTGCTATAAGAAATTTCACTAAATTCAATAAGCTTACCGCTGCCGTTAATGCGCTAATTTCTTACTATAGCAGTTTCGCACTTTAGTGCATTCATTGCGTTTTTAATTTTAAGTCAAACTTCACTTCCTACAGACGAAAGCACTGGTTACAATTTTCCAAACATGGCTTTCTTGGAAGAGCGTCTGTGCTATGGTGCTCAATGTCAAAATCATACTGTTGTAGCTGCTCGACCTATCTTATCTTACCTTAGGAACTTATGTGTACAGAAAGATAATTTTTCAGATTCTCTTTTACGGGAAACCCCCTTAAGTGTAACTATTATTTGGATAAATTAATTTTTAGTAAATACATATTTTGTTCGTCACTAAAATATTTCCAGAAAAATTGTAATTTGCTTTCAGTTTAACTTTGTGATCTATGGAATCTATTTCGTTGCTGCTGGATAATGTTATGATCTGTTTAGAAATACAGTACTATGAAAAATATCTAGTTACAATAATTTTAGTCACATTTACATCTTTTGCTTACACTTTATATTTTTTGTGAAGTATTTTGAAAACAAATCAATAAAGTTCTTAATCTAGTCTGAACTTTTTGACTTTCAACTTAATCATTTTTTTAATCATAATGGTAAACATTGTGTTCTGTTGTCACTAAATGGTTTAAAAAAAACTTTCTCGGGAATGCCAAAAAACGCTACAACCGAATAGAATTTTATTCAGTACTGCACACCTCATTTAATCTTAAATTATTTATCTTATTATATAAATATTATAATTATTTAACAGTTTATTTATCTCAAAGTTCTATTTACGATATTTTTCTGATTCGGTATTTTCCATTATATGTCTGGGTCTAAATAGAACTTAGTAATTTTGAATAATATCGTGGTGTGCACTAAAATATGTAGTCAGAGATAACTAGAAATTTTCAATCTTCCTTTGTTACCAACAAAACAATATTGCTAAAATGTATGCTTGTAAAATTAAATTTTGCAGTTTCTTTATAACATCATAAGTGCAAGTTAGGTAATAACGTAATAATTAGCAAATTGCGATATAAATTATCAGTTTATATAAAATAGCAGCGTCGAAAATAAATAGAAAATCGGATAATATAATAGCAATATGCTAAATGTATAAAGAAAATGACTGCCTTCTTTACTTATCTGCACGTGCTGCTACCTGAGTGAAGTTCCTCTAGGGGTTGCAGTTGAGGTGGTGCTTTGGAAAGCGCACTTTGCCGCTGTTTCAAGAGCCAAATTATCGCATATTTGTAAGTATGTGCTTTGCAATTATAGAGTTCGTTAAATTTGTAGTGCTTATTGTTTATTAAACATAAACTATAAAATATCAGAAGTGTTTTAGATCGTCTTTAAAAAATAAAAATAAGTACCTATTTGCTTTTATCGAGCTTTTAGTATTTTATTTAATTAATTATTTTGCAGGTTAATTTTTATTGGCTTATAATTATGTTGATTGTAAACATTTTTTATTTCGCATACTGGCCCGCATTTCATGCATTATGCATATTTTAAACTAAATAAAGTATTTTTAGCTTACTCATATCATAAACATTTAAATTTTATAAACAAGAAAATGTTTATATGGCAATATTGGTTTTTGTTTTTGATTCATAATTTGATACGCATGTTCTTATCTACTTACCTACCAAGAATATAACTTTTTTTTATTAGGAGTTTATTTAGCAATCAGAATAATACAAAATTCTATGAGCTAAAGTGCTGACAGCTACTAGATGTACTAGTAATAAGAACATGATCAGGGGGATATCCATTGATACCACCTGTTAGAATTTAATTAATTGAGATATACAATAACTTAAAATAGTTCATCTGTTACAATTTAATTATAACTAATACACATTCATTTAAAATAGTTCACTTGGCCACAGTTTTTTGAGTCTTTTGTTGAGCACTGGTTCGAGAAGTTGTTCCATTAACGGATTAGGATGGTTGTCTAAAACGGCTTGATGCTTAATAGCTTTTTTACGGATTTCTTCATGTACTGTTGGAACATGAAGATCGGTAAGTAGTGTATTGTTCGTTACGTACCAGGGAGCGTCTGCAATTTGTCGAAGTATCTTTGTATGATTTCTATGTTTGATTTGGAGGCACACCCCCAGAGTTCTAGTCCGTATGCCCATATTGGTTTGATGACTGCTTTATATATCAGGATTTTATTTTCCAAGGATATCCGTGATTTACTTCCTATCAGCCACTGTAGTTCTCTTGTCTTGATATTTGATGGTTTTATCTTGTTTGTAATGTGATGTTTCCAATTTAGTTTGGTGTCTAAATGCAGTCCCAAATATCGTACCGATTGTGTTTGTGGTTGTTTATTGTGACTGCGGGGCATGTTTCTTTCCGTACTGTAAAAGTAACATGCGCAGATTTGTTCTCGTTCACTTTTATTTTCCATTTTTCCAGCCATTGTTGAAGGTCATTTAAATAGTTTTGGGTAATGTTTGAGGCTGCTTGAGGATCTTCATGCCAAGAAATAATAGCTGTATCATCGGCAAAAGTCCCTGTTGTTGCATTTTGTGCTATCGGTAGATCGAACGTGTACAAGACATATAGTAGCGGTCCAAGGACACTGCCTTGAGGCACTCCTGAGTTTATTGGAAAATAGGCAGATTTCTCTTCATTTACCTTAGTTTGAAATGTTCTCTTGTTCAAATATGATTTTCACAGGTTGAAGTAGGCTGGAGGAAAACTACACTTGATTTTGTGAATCAGTCCGGGGTGCCAGACTTTGTCAAAAGCCTGGCTGATGTCAAAGAAAACTCCACTACAGCATTGTTTCTTTTCGAATGCTTTGTTTATGGTTTGTAAAATTCGGTGAACTTGTTGTACAGTCGAGTGTTTCTGACGAAATCCAAACTGATACTCTCGTATCCAGGTATCTAAGAGTAGGTCTTTGTGTAGTCTGCGAAGCACTAGTCTTTCAAATAGTTTTGATATTACTGGCAGTAGACTGATAGGTCTGTAATAGGATCTTTCCCTGGTTTACCTAACATTATAATTTGCGCTTTTTAAAGACATTTTAGCCAATATACAAGACGTAGAATAGCATTATAAATTTGGGTTAGCATGATTATTCCTTTTTCAGATAATTATTTCAACATTGTAGCCGTAATAAGATCGATTCCGGGTGATTTTTTGAGTTTCAAAATTTAATTTCTACTGCAATTTCTTTGGATGACAGTGGTTTGACAGGCGTGTGTATTGCAGGTGGGGTAGAAAGACTTTGTTCTATTTCTTGATCTGATACATTATCTATCGGTTGGAATACGGAAACCAAATGTTCTGCAAATAGGTTGGCTTTCTCAGCATCACTTTTTGCCCATGGTTCATTGATGCTTTTTCTAATTTGTGGAGCAGGAGTTTTAGGTTTACCTATATTTTTGATTGGCTTCCAAATGGAATTATCTGTTCTGCTTAGTTTAGATATATATTGTTCGAAGGCGTGGTTTCGTGGTTTCTTTTAGCTTGCTCTTTAATCTTTCACTTAATCAGTTATAAACCTGTCTGTCGGCAGGAGTGTAGGTACGTTGCCATCTTGATATGGCACGTCTTTTTACAGCTACGGCCTTTTTTATTTCTAAGGGTATGTCTCGCATCATTTTCCTTGGGTGAAGTATAGGTGAAGACTGTTTGCTCAGATTGTTGTAGTTGACTTAGAAATACTTCTGTAGCTTTTTCTAATTCATCACCTTCCTTCAACCGAATTTTTAGATTTATGCTATCATTTAATATAATCCGGAAGGTCTCTCAGTTTGTTTGATGATTGTGTAATCTACGCGGGGGTTCCTTGTATATTACAAATGTTCTGATAGTTGCTATAATAGGAGTATGGTCGGATGTCAAGTCGTAGCTAGGTATAATGTTAGTGTATATCGAGTTAATTCCATTTATAACGTAAAAGTCTAACAAATCAGGAACTTTCTCTGGGTCAGTCGGCCAATAAGTAGGTGTGCCAGTTGACAGAAAAGAGTATCTGTGATCTTCTATTATTTTTAACAGTTCTCTGCCTTTGGTTGTTATTAGGAGCGAGAACCACCTTGTGTGTTTGCTATTGTATTCTACATCAACTAGAAATTTATTACCTAATGTTTGGAAATATTCTTCAAAATCATTCTTTTTGATATTGTGACGAGGTGGGCAATAGACAGCTGCTACTGTAAGTTCATATGGTAGTGTTGATACTTTCATTGCAGTTGATTGTAGGAGATGTTTTTTGATATTTCGGTAGTACGTAATGGCGGGCTGTATTTTTGATAAATACTGCTGTTCCGCCGTATGTCGTACCATCAGGATGATTAGTATTATACGTTACATAATTTGATATTTTGAAATATGTTCGATCTGCAAAGTGCGTTTCACTCACTAGTAGAACATCTATGTGATTGTTTGTCAAAAAGATTTTTACTTCTTCTTTATGCTGTTCAAGACCGTTGGCGTTCCACAGTGCAATTCGTAAGAACTTGGCCATAATCAAGCTAGTTTACTAATTAACGTTGTTAACATGTTAAGTACCATGCTGTTTTGTTGTATTAATTGGTTGAACATGGCTTTGAATTCATTAAGAAATTGCGATAATATGTTATTTGATAGTTCTGATGTATTATCATTGTTTGGTTGGTTATTTTTGACTACACTGCTGTAAGTTCTATTTTGTTATTGAAAATTGTCTTGATAAAAGTTCGGTCTAATGTTAAGATTATTTGTAGTTGGTGATTTTGTAGCACTGTCCTTTTTTTGAGTCTGATTGCCCTGGATTAGCTTGTGGTAATATTCACATCCTTTATAATTGGCCGGATGGTCTCCTCCGCATAAGGCACAAATGGTCGGCGTGTCTCTAGATTTGCTTACTGCTTCCAGTACTGTGAGATCCTCCGCATTTTACACAGACATAAGGTCTATTACCATAAGTTTTGGAATGCCCGTATAGTTGGCACCTTGTACACTGCACGATATCATTTTTGGACTTGTGGGGTGGTTCAATTCTAACATTTATGTTTTGTAGACTTACTATTTTATATACATCTTTATTATAGTTAGCTGGCTCGAGATCAATGAAAAAGAGATTTAGCGGCTCCTTTGTTATTCTATGTCTAGCATTAATGATGTTTCTCACCTTGTGTCCTAGTTTCGTTATTTCTTCTACTATTTTAGCAGTTGGGATAGAGTTGTGTAAATGTTTAATAACCACTCTGTAGGCTCGATCCTCTTTCAGTTGGTAGCTGTGGTGAACGGTATTTTCTTCTTTTAAATGTGTGATTAATTTACGGTAATTTTCTACAATTAAACAATTTATCTTGGTGGTATTATTGGCTAAGCTCTTTGTGGTATACTGTTCGTCCTCTAGGCAGTTTCTTATTGGTTTTATCATTTTTGGATAGTCGGTTACTCCATATATGTAAATGGAAGGGAGTTTCCTGATCTTTACACTAAGATCAGTATTTTTTTCGTTGTTTTCTTCAACTGCTAATGTGCTGTACTTGTTAGTGGTGATTATATTTTTGTTTACAGGATTATTCGTAGTTCTTGAAATCTTCTTTCGTTTTGTACTTCTTACTTGTTGCCATAGGATGTTATTAGATCCCTGTATGTTATTTGGTTCATCTTTACTAGTCGATGACATTCTCGTAATTTGTTGAGGGTGATATCTCTGTTGTGATATATTAGTTGACGCAGTAGGTGATGCTTGGTATTGCGTTTGCTGGCTATATACTGGCTGAGCCATCAATTGTGAAGGTGATTGGTTTGCCTGGTGATAGACACTGCTGTTGTTAAATGCCATGTTAATAGCTTGCGGGTTGATTACTTATATTAATAAGTAACTGAAAAATTTAAAATTAAAATTGGTAAATAATAGGCCTGACCTTATGCAAGCCTGCAGCTGCACGGCACGATGATGCAGGTAAAGTCAGCAAATGCACGTCTGCTCTGCTTCGATGCACAAGGCTAACTGACTATCACATTGATATTAATTTAACTCTCAATTTATAGAAGCTAGCAGAAAGTTTCAATTATTAACCCTACAAATCTAGCGCCATTGAACTTATAGCATACAATGCAAAACTTTTAATAAATAAAGATATAAATAAATAATAAAGATATAAATAAAGAAGTCGCTGATGTTAATTAGTAGCTACTTAAGCATTACCCAAAAATGTCGTTACAAGAATATTATTTATTTGAACTTAATAGTTAGCTAGTGGTATTTAAGCACTATTTGTTTACAAAAGTGCTTAGTAACTAATCATGTAATGTAATTATACTATTAGTAATGTATTATCATTTTCACCCCAATCTGCTACGTGACGTGTTTGTGTTATAGCTGAAGTTCTGTCTAACCACAACCTCTTTTTTGACCAAAGCAAGTACAAAGCAAAGTAGAGGACTCTGTAAGTTTTTCCGTATTTTATAGACCTTTATGGTAGAAATAAGAATGTATCAGACGTTTATAGTACTTGTATATTATGAGTAAATCTGGTTAAGGCATGTGGTTCAAACTGATTTCCACCTGTTTCAGACAAGATGAGGTCCTTCATGTATTAAGATAATTCGGATTGTGAAGAAAGAGTTGCTTGATCACCAACTCGTGCAAGTTCTTTGTCTGATAATAATATTAGTTCATGCGATGGTGCTGCACTATACGATGAGTCGTAGATATATGACAGGGATTTTAAACAGATCTTACTATACCTTTGTCGTAATTCCAAATCAGACTTTCTTGCCACTAACATATTTGTTTATAAACATGTTGAAGCTTAAATTCCTTTGGGGTTTCCTCCAATGACTGATCTTGTACTTCGTGGATTGAAAGTTCGCTATCAATTTTAATATAAAGTTATCAATATGAATGTTTATATAGACAAAACTATGTATTACAGCTAGTTTTATTTTTAGTACATTTACATAATTTCTTCCGATGACCTTCTTTTAAATTGACAGTCGTACGACAGCCAGAACTCTTGAGAAGCATAATGTAAAGTGGGGTTTCTTAAATGATTTTATAAACAACAGATTGGTAAGTATTAATTCAAATCTCCTTGGTATTCGAGTATAACCTTTACGAGATATTTGACTATTGTTCAATTAATTTTTTTTTTGTAGAGGAGCTGTTCGAGTTTTACTACTTTTCAATAATTAATATGTCTCCTAGAAAAATTGCGTTGCATCTTGTTATGTTTCTAATCAACTCATATAATCATCCCTACCAAGCTACTCTTCTGACGGTCACACATTTTCCAGATCTCTAAAGAAGTGTAACATAAAGTAAGGTGTATCAGATGGTTTTATAAACAGCAGAACGGTTAGTCACGCAAATATATCAATTTTAATCTCGCTGATATATGAGTGTAATCTGCTTATTGTTCGTTATTGTTTACCACATATCATCTGACCAAGAATTTGGTCCTGATAAGAGCGAACATCAAAAGAAATCCACAAGCGATTGAAAACATTTTAATGAATATTTTCGGTATCACATACGCTTCGATCTGTTTGGTAGAATACTTCATGATAATGTGGACATATATGTTTCTATTGCCACTTTTAAGGAATGGGGCAGACATGTTAACTGTTACCCCTTTCTTTGACCTATTTATTGCTTCATGGATACATTTATTTTTTCAAAAATACTGTTTCCAGATTATATTTGTATTTGCCGTACTATGTCTTCACATTTTTTACGTTTTACAATTAAAACCAGTTTAGAAACTTTTATAACGCTTTCGTAACTCCAAAGTGTCCTATTGATGCCCAATTTTTGGCTTTGATAACAACTCTTCTGATTTAGTGTCACCGACCTTCACTATGGTTATTTGGAGACCATTATTAGCAATAGCAAGAAGTTTGAAGTTTTTATTATGAATTATTTTTAAGTATATATTCCACAACAAAACCAAATGAAGTTACAACCAAAAAGTCCTATTCAATATCTTAAAATCTCATGTACTTTCAAGTTATTTATATTACAACAAATATTGCGAATATGTTTAAATTACTTTTTGACAATTTCTTTATCTTAAAGTATGTTTAATTTTAATTTTCTAATGAAATGTTTTTAATCGCATGTTTAGACGAAAATAGAACTTATTATCCCTGAATGTTCATATTCAGAGAAACGTATTTAAATTTGCACATCCTTCTTTATTACTCAAGAAAAATATTATTAAAATTTTCTCTTGTAAAATTAAATTTGGCAATTATTTGTCATAATATAGGTTACAGGTGAGGTGATAGTTTGCGATACAAATTATCACTTTATATAAAATTGTAACAAATAAAACTAATGGAAAATTAAACAGCACTAAATTTTCCCAAAAAACAAATTTCATAAAAAAGACCAAGTTCTTATATAAAAACTGTAAGATCTAAACCAATTAAGGCCAAGCAATTTATTCTGAAGGACAGGTAGAGAACATAACTGAACGCTAGTAGAGCTTTCTCTTGTAAACCTAACCCGGCTTCCGGTTTCTCGGGCATCTACTTTGATGTACTTGTTATTCAAGTCATACTTCTACATCATTTCTACGCCCCTTTATCCTAGAGATGATTTTCTAGTCTATAATTTGGCTATTTTTTCTCTTGTTTGCCTAATTTATTTAAACAATGGCACGAAAAAAAATAATAAGAATAAAATCTCTTTGTGTGAAAGTCGTAACATTTTTGCCTCGTGTAAGATTTTATGATCGCATCTCATTTGGACAAGTAAATTTGTTTACAAAATTTATTGTTTATATGAAAAATATGTGGTATGCAATAAGCCATAGATAAACCTGACGGAACGTAAAACAACTTTTGCTGATTCAAGTATTCTGTATTTGCTACCACTAACTCCTGTTTTATGAGATAACGTTCTTCACTATGTAGATAACTCTGGTTGCGAAAAAAGGGTTGATTTGGTGACCATGTGCTATATAAAATTTTTCTTGTCGGGTAATCGTAACGTTTTGGCTATTGTGTGATGTTGCCACAGTTATTTGTTTATGTAAAGAACCTGTGCTATACAATAAAGTGGGGCATGAAATAGGCGACGTTGATGGCCACTAAAAGGATTTACGCCATTAGCATATTCGTTCATAGAGTTTTGAAAATTAAAATTGTTTTTGAGCTCTTTAAAGCTTCTGAAAACCAATATCACACCTCGTTTGTTTAAAAATTGATTTCTGCGTAAGTCACCCGACAGTTAATGTGGACCACCTTTGATTTATTATTAGACATATGTCCTCTTTTATATTTTGATAACTTTATGCAAGTCCAAGGTACCATGGCGGTTTGTGAAGCCAAATTAGGCTTTCTGGCTTGACTCCTACTTTCTTGGCTCTAATGATATACTAGTTTTATTTAAAATTATGTATTGCACATAATTTTGTTCTTAGTCAATTCATGTCATTGTGTCTGGTAAACTACATTTCAAATTGAAATAACCAAAATTGGGATTTATGTGATGATTTTATAAACGGTGAATCGACAAACTATTAAAAATTGATGAATACATCAATTTTAGTTCCGTTGGTATTAGAATACAACATTTTCAATATATTTACCCACTGCTTGGTTTATACTTTTCATTATCCTATCCGATTAGGGATGTAAATAGGTCGTTCCAGTAACTGATTGCTAATAATTTGCATACATCCTGAAAAAGAGCGACTTATAATTGTGTCCTTGTCTCGAATGAATCTCCAAAGGTCTCTTAACGGAACTGCAGAACTATTTAATCAATGTTTAATAATCGTAGTTACCTCCTGCTGTAGTATTGCGTATGATTTGGTTTATTTAGTAAAGAAGGCCACGGAAACAAAAATATTAAGAAATAAACCAACAATTCCAAATGTTGTCCTTCTAATTTAGCTGTTCAGGTTATATTGCTTCATAGGTTTCTCTGTCTTTCAAGGTGACAGTTTTGAAATTATATATTTTAATTTTATAATTAATCAACTGAACTGGCCTCAAAAGATTATTTTTTTATTTTAGGTAATTTAAGTCCAATAAGCCATTTCCTCTGCGGTTTGTGCACTGATTTATTACTATAATTTTATAGCTTGATGCATTCATTCCATTGCTAATTTTAAGTCTAGCTTTCAGTTCCTTTAACGAAAGCAGTGGTTACAATTTTTCGAAAATGACCTCCTTGGGAGAGCTTTTACCTGCGGTGATTGGTTCAATATTAAAATTATACTGTTGTAGTTGTTTGACCTTAGAATTTGCAAGTTGCGATATAAATTACCAGATAATATAAAATAGCAACAAAGAAACAACAATACTCTGTTAAATGTATGGAGGATGGCTAATATAATTCTTAAGGGGGCAGAATGGAACAAATTGTTTAATTTTGTGCTTACTCCCTTTGATGGTGGTACACTTTATTGGGTAATCTTAAAGAAGCTAAAATAAAATAAATGAGTGATATCAAAAATGAATAAAAAAATAACAAACTTCTCGACTTATCTGCACATGACGCTACCTAAGTGAAGGTTTTCTGATAGTTGTGGTTAAGATGGTGCTTCGGAAAGCTTACCACTACGCTGCGCTAAGCCAATTATTGTACTTACTTACTTCCTTTTCTCCCATCGTACCTCACTGTGTTGGGAATTTGACCTATTGTTTAAAAGATTGTCTATCCCTTGCAATGATTCGGATTTGTGTTAGGGTCTGTCCTCTTTCTCTAATTGATTTATCCAAATCTTGTCCTATTTCTTTCCTGTCGTCTTCGTTGTGACCGTCCGGTTCTGAAGCTCATACTGTTTCTCCGAATAATTGTACTACGCGCGAGTGATTAACCCAGTCGTATCGGCCCCGTTAACTCGAAACAACTGGTATCAGGTTATACTCCCTGTTGTGGATCGCCAGAGTCCCGTCTGTTACGTAGCAGGTGGGGATGCCACTTGGGTCCTAGTTGTTAGTGGACCCCTTACATTCCCAATTATTGCACATTTATGGATATATCCTTCATAACTATTCCATTTGTGAAATTGTGCACAGCTCCTTAATATATTTTTAATAATAAAGTGAACATAAGAAAAATTTATAATTTTAAACAAAACACTAAGATGTAAAAAACTTTTTGTAGCGTAACTCAGGCTTCGTATATCAAGTTGTACTTTAAATGATTATTTTTATAAGTATTGTACACCTTTATCGAGCTTCTAGGGCTTTCCCTATTTAAACATTTTGTAATTTAATTTTTATTGATTTATAGTTGTCAGTTATAACAACACTGGTCCTTAAAAACTTACGTTTATGGAAAGATAAAAATTTTCCAGATTCATTAACAAGAGCTAGAGATTTCTACAATTTATTTTTAATTTTCACTAAATTTTATAACTGATGTCGAAACATAAAATAAATATTTTTAACTTCATGATATCACAAATATCGCCAATACTGATCTTGGTATTTTATGTATGATTCGACACAAATGGTTCTAACCTACCAAGGTTACCACATTGAACATTAATTTAGACATTTAAAATGATAATTAGGGCATGTAATAAATAAAGAAGTCAAGCTGTTCATGAAGTTGATGGTAGTAGTTTGTAGCTGTTTGATAAATGGGGTCTTATTAAGCATATAATACAATAATTAGTTAATGATACCGGAACCTATTTATTTCTACAGTTGATAAATAATTAATTCCACGTGTCTAATCACGACTGCTTTTCATCTATACCTTATATAATGTCAAATAACTGCTCGCTGTATTATACAATCCTCGCGCTCCTTACCACTACACCGGGGAAATGTCCTGAACTTAACAACTGTTTAGTTGTTTATATGATATTGTACACTGTACTGCTGCTATATCTCAATTGAATTAGTTGCTGTGCTGTTCTCTTTTTAAGGTTGTTTTGACTTGTAAGTAAAATTGCTATTGACATCTATAAAAAGAATCGTCGATGAATTGGCACGTTCTCCGAGGTTTTATATATATTTACGCTAAATGCAAAATTTTTGCATTTCTGGTGATCATATACCGCGGCTAAGACTGTGCCAGGCTTCTCTGCTTAAAAAAACACTTCTAACATATTCTTGGTCACTCGCTAGCTTAGCCGGTTCGAACCGCATTAAATCTTTGATATCTTGTTGAACTATATTCTGTATAAGCCATCAAAAATAGAAAATATTCCTAGAACTTCTTTTTGTAAAATTGCAATTGATAATAGAATGACCTACAATTTTCTGGTTGTTTACGGGGTTTTGTGCGCTGTACCGCCAGTACACCCCGATTGAGGTGGTTGTTACATTTATTATACTTAGAAGTAAAATTATCGATGGTGTCTGTAGAAAGAGTTGTCGAGGAATCTGAACATTTCTTTGAGGTTGTTAGATATTCTATTTTAGCATTACTGTTAATTCCGTTTATGAGGTAGCTCTTACGGGAATAACTTATTATCAATGACTGTCGTTCTACGTGATTTGCAAATTGATTTCCCTAACCAAGAACAGTAACTACAGAGCTTCTGGCACGATCTCCTTAAAGAAGCATCTGAGTTGCAATGCTTGGCTCTAGCTCGGTGCTCCGTTTCAAAATCGTACTTTTGTAGCCGCTTAACCCATTTTGTTAGTTGACCGTTTCGGTTTCAAAAACGCAGTAGCATTTTAAGGCAGTACGGTTTACTATTACTAAAAAATTCTATACGCAGTATGTGTTGATGTTTACAAACGCTCATAGGTTTCTTTGTGTTGCGTAGCAGTTTTGTTTTATTTTTAAAAAAGCTTTGATAAAAACATATTTTTATCTGTATCTGAGGGCACGTCTCTGAATGTATTATTGCTTAAGACAGTATCGAGTATAAATTTGCCATTAGTAACTTAAAAATTGGCACCGTATTCAAGACTGCCTTTAATTAACCGAAAGTTTTTCAGTAACCTTCTATTCAGATATATTTATGTTCGCCCTCGGTTAACGTTTGTAAGTAGCTTTAAGATATTGGTGAATCTTAAAATTTATGTATTTCAAAACGTGATATTTCTTAGAATTGTAATTATAAATCTATAGGATTTTTTATTTCTAGCCTTGTCATTAATTTCCTTTCAGGTTTACCGCAGGAAATTACTGCTGTCTAAGGTGTTGTAAATTTTTGGCAAAAGATAACTGTCCTTCCTAATTACTGCATTCAGTGAAGGGTAGTCGGCAGAAAATTGTATTGGTTTTACTTTTTTGTGTAAATTAATAAAATCGGCTAAAGGCATGTCTGACAGTTTAGTGATTTTTGTTGTGATAAGTCAGGAACAATACCATCAGTTTTTCTGTTTTGCTATCGGAGAACGAAGTTGTTATATTAGTTGAACGTTTCCTGTATTATTCTATGAGTTTGTTTTACTTTTTACTTCGTTGTTAAGCTCAAAAACGTCTTAATATTTAAGGACCATCTTCTCTACCTTTTTTTTATTAAGATATGTTAGCAAACTTTAGAATTATATTCAATAGATACTTAGTGTATTTTCTTATACACAGAGTTTGTCAGGAGCGCGTGCACTGCCAACAACAGGTGACGTGAATGGATATTGTGTTATTACAGTAATTTTCTTTAGTCCTGTATTAACATATATTATTCTGACAGGTACTATATTTCTGCTATCGACAAGGTCTTTTCTTCTAAAATTAACCGGTTGTCTCGTTCGTAATCGATTCATTTTGCCAGTTGTAAGTATTTTTCCTTGTTATGTCCTTTGAGGTATTCCATTATTTAGTCATGCATTTTTGGTTATGAATATACGAGCGACTTTTTCTTGACATTTAGAACGGAAGCTTTCTCTTGTCGGTTTTTAGAATGACATTGTCCTATACCCCAAGTTCTTTTAAAAAATGCATCTTAAAATAAACTTGTCTGAGATGTTAGGCAGTGTTACTTAGTGAAACAATATGTGGTTACAATATCGCATGTAAAAGTAAGAAAACAAGTCAAGTACGTTTCGGTGTCATTCTGTGTTATTTTCAAGTTTTTAAGTTACTATTTAAGTTGCTATAGATATATGAGTTACTTGTCTTATTTAACATTATGAAATGGACAGTTACTACTGAGGCTTTTTATCTTAAGGTCGACGGTTGCTTCAACATGTCAATACGATTTAGGCAGCAGCTTTATTATGGTGCTGCTTATGCTACGCTTATTTTAGTTATTTTATTATTGGGATTCTTTAAGCAAACCGATGTAGCAACTGACGTAGTTGTTGTCTCTGACACCATTCAGACGTTCGTACAACTAATTTGTCCAAAAAGCTGTTGGGGGCAGTAGAATATGCAAAGAAACTAACCAAGCGACATAAGTGCGAATATTTGCAGGCACTTTCTAGGTAGTTGGACGCATTCTTTAACTTGTACGTGTTACACTTGTTTAAGATGTACATCCCCACACTTTATCTCTAAAATTCGATAGTTAGTCTTTTGTAGACATTTTGATAAAGCATTTTCCTGTAATGAAATTGTTAAATAGATCTGTTTTTTTTTTAATAGAACTTTTACCTGCTCAACAATATACATTGTTATACAAAGTATGTTTGACAATTAATACTTAACGAAGGGAAATAACAGAATGGTACCTAATAACCACTTGAAATAGCTGTGTTAATAGTCATTTGGATTTACCATTTGATCACATAGTTAATTGAGAATTAATTGCACTTAGACATCAAGACTATCACTTGCGTATTTTGATCAAATAGTTATTTGGAGATTAGTCCGCACTTAGTCACCACCACTATCACTCAAGTATATGTCTTGGGGTAACTTTCGTTTTAATCGTCTATGAATACTTCTTTGGCCTAGTTCATAGAAGGTGGCACCATTGCAGTTGGTAAGGTTGTCATGGAAGGTTTTAGTCAGTTTTGCAACATGTTCTTGAATTGTGGGCATGTTTAATTCGTGATGAAGTTGTTGATTTGTAATGAACCACGGGCGTTGACTGTTGTTCGAAGAACTTTATTTTGTAACGTCCGGATTCGGTTGAGATTGGTTTTGGAAGTGTTAGCCCATATCACACATCCGTACAGAATCAATGGACGTATTAGAGATTTATACAAGAGCGTCATGCATTCGATTTTCATAGTGGACTTTTTATTTATGATTGGGTAGAGCTGGATTAAACGCGTGTGGCCTTCGTTCAGCTTTTTAATATATGGTATTTCCATGTGAGCCGAGTATCGAGATGGATACCCAGATATTTCACGGGCTCGTCTTTGGCATTCCATTGTATAGTATGTCCATTGATTGTAATTAACGTTGGATTTTTGATAATTCTAAGTGTGAATATTTTCGTAGTACACTTGGAATGATTAATTGATAGATTCCATTTCATGAACCATCTGCTTAGTGTATTGGCGGCAGTTTGTAAGTCGGCTATTGCTTGGTCTAAGTTTTGATTTCTAGTTAACACGACCGTGTCATCTGCGAACATTGCTAGGTTTGCATTGGGAACAGGAAAGTCATGCATGTAGATGTTGAATAAAATGGGACCTAGAATACTCCTTGTGGAACCCCTGCATGTATAGCTCTAGTAGTTGATAAGCTTGCCTGTATCTTGATTGCATATGTACGATTTTCTAGGAACGAGAACAATATGGATTTTATGTACTCAGGTAGTTGAAGACGTACTATTTTATATTTTAAGCCATCGGTCCACACTCGATCGAATGCTTGAGCTATGTCTAAAAAGAAGGCAGTAACGTATTGTTTGCTTTCAAATCCTCGTTCGATTGTTTCGATCATGCGCTGTAGTTGATGGCAGGTGGAGTGGCCTTTTTTGAATCCAAATTGAAAGGTGGGAACAATACTCAGTTTTATTACCTCTTCATTAAGCCGGCGATATATGACCTTTTCGAAAAGCTTCGAGATTGTAGTTAGAAGACTGATAGGTCGATAGCTAGTAATATCTTTCTTGACTTTGTTTGGTTTGGGAAACAGTAGAATAATTGCATGTTTCCATGCATTCCGAAAATAACCAATCCTTAAGCACGCATTAAATGTGGTTGCTAGGTATGCCAATGCTTTTTGTAAGCTTTTAAGTATGACATTAGGTATTTTGTCATATCCTGGCGATTTATTTATTGGAAGACTTTTAATTATTGATGCGAGTTCTCTAGGTGAAGTTGATTTGAAGTTTGGTTCTATGATTGGCTGGTGAGTTTCTACATAGTTGATGGCTATATTTCTAAATGTTGGATCTGCGTGATTTTCAGATGTGAAGGTTTTTCTAAATGATCTGCGAAGGTTTCACATTTTCTTCATCGGTGTTAAATGTTTGCGCACCTGAAGAAATTGGAGGCATCACTTGTGGCTGACGTAGGATACGTTTGGTCGTCTTCCATAGTCCGGGATCTCTTGGTTCAAGATTACTAATATGTTTTTCGTAAGTCTCTATTCGGTGGGCATCTAGCTCCTTCTTTATTCGATGTGACAAGTTATTTACCATATTTTTGGTTACGGGGTTTCTAGTTCTCTGCCATTCCCTCCGCAGTGTGCTTTTTTGCTTAATTAGATCCACTATGTGTTTGGGTGAATAATGATCAATGTGTACTCTTCGTTTGTATGTGGTGGTAGTGGCCTTGTTGACACTGTCAGTGATAGTTTTGTTACGTGTGAGATAGTTTGATCTATTTGATTTGGGGTTTGAAGGTTATTAGGATACTTAAGTCGTTGGTCAAGGATATCTTGAAAAGCGTTCCAATCTAGTAGTCCATTTATGAGTTTCGGTTCTTGGATTTGTTTTGCTGGTGTCAGTAAAAACGAGATTATAATTGGTAGGTGGTCTGAATCTAGTTCAGTGCATACTTGTTGGAAGATTTGTTTGCTGAAGTTTTTGTGGACAACTATGTCAAGTATATCTGGTCTGTGATCGTCTCTGTACGGGTAGTGTGTAGGTTCGGCTGGAGCTTCTATTTGGAAAGCGTACGTTGATGCTAGGTCGTAAAGTTTGTTTCCAGCAGGGTTTGTCTCTGCATCCCCATATCGTGTTTTTGAATTCATGTCTCCTATCAGAAGGATGGGTTCGCTTGGATTAAATATGGTAGAGATGTCGATTTCAAGAAGTTGTTTGTTGGGTTGTTTGTAAGCACATATTATGGTTATAGTAGTATCGTTAGTTAGTTTGATTTTCACTCCAACTGTTTCGAGGTTTATCGTGTTAATTGTTTGACATTCATGATGAATTATGTTGCGTTTTATGATAATGGCTACTCCTCCTGATGCAAACCTGGCTTCTCTATCTGCGCGGTAGATCTGATAGCCGGCAATTTTGAGTTGATCTGTGTTGGCTAAGTGCGTTTCAGAGACGCACGCTAAATCCACAGAATGTCTCTCAAGAAAAGATTTAAATAGAGTTAATTGTCTTTTGATGCCATCCGCGTTCCAGTTTAGGAGTTTTAATTGAATTATAGTCTTATTTTTGTGATCCATTGAAAAGGGAAGGAAGGAAATTTGATATTATGTATTGCTTGATTTGTTCTAAGATAGGTTGAATGACTTGCAACAGGGATGACAAGATGGTGTTGAGGAAGGGTTGGGTTTAGGGTGATGTAGAATTTGCTTTTGAGAACCAGGATACGTTTGGTTGGAAGGTGTTGTTTACATTGTTTTTGAGGAGAGGGAAATTTTTTAAATTGTTGGCAGGGCCGGGTTTGCTATTCGGTCTTATTGCTCTAGGAGTCTCGTTCTGAGGTCGTTTGCCTTGCTGGTTCCTTGATTGGAGGAAGTACTGGCATCCCCTAAAGTTAGCGGGGTGGTTTTCTCCGCAGTTAGTACATACTGCGGCATCAGTTCGAGATTTATCGCAGTTGGTGTACAAGTGATTTCCTTGGCACCTCACGCATCTTGGTTCAAGTCTACAATAATTTTTTGTATGTCCGATGCGTTGACATCGGTGACATTGAGGAGTTTTGCGATTAGTTTTACGTGGTTCAACGGTAACTAATGCGTGGAATATATTTTTGATCTTATAAATTTCATTTGCTTTTCATTTGCCGTGAGAAGTATTGCACAGACGGGCATGGGCTTTTGTCCTTATTTAAAAGCCTTGTAATTCGCGTTATAGGAGGTCGTAGACGGCAAGTTCCTGTTGTATTTCTTCTTCGGTTAAAGAGAGAGGGACGTTCTTTATAACTACCGATAGTGGTCTGCTATTGGGGTTTTGATATGTGTGGAATTCAATTTTGTTTGTCAGATAATATTTGGCCAAGTTTCTATAATCAGTTTCGCTTGTTAGAGTGACTTTCAGTGAAGATGAGCTGAGGGTAGTCGTAAACTCTCCCTTAACAATGGTTTTAATATCGTTTATAACTTCTTTATGGTTAAGTGGGCCTTGAAGAAAGATAGGCGGTATTTTTATTTTGGGTTGTTCAGTGGTCTCTGGTTCCTCTGAGGATGATGGTACGAGATGTTTAGGCAAATAAAACTTGTTTCTCTCAAGTAGTGATTCCGGTTTCCTCTGATATTTTTTTTGTAAATCAGTGATCGGTGGCGATAAGTGATCAGAATTTCTTTTGAGATGTGACATGACAATACGATTAATTCACCCCCCTAGGGGGTGACAGGGAGCAATTAAAAATGTTGCTGCTAATTATATAAATTAATTTTGTTACCAGAAATAAATATTGTGCTTTATGTTGATGTAGATAAACGCTGGCACCAGGCGTTGATAAGCCGCACTCACACTTCCGAGTCGCGGAGCGAACGTTGACACGTCCTTGCTGTTCGAAAGTAAAGCGAGAACTCTGTTTTTTTCTTATTTGTTTATTCTTTATCTTGAACTTGTTTTTATTAAGTATGCCAGGGCGTTTTTTTATCAAAGGCGAAAATCTTATTTTTGTTGATAACTTTCCTACTTTTTTATTTTTATTGTCTTTGAATAATTTATAAATACATTTTCTATAATAAAGCCAAAGGGAGTCACAACCAGTAAATACTATTTAATATTTTACATCTCATTAATTTCAATTGTTGGCATTAGTAGATAAACATTTTAACGTTTTCTCTGCTACTCGCTGCCACCTTCGTAAGATCGTGTTGTTTCAGAACTAAAACTGTTTTTTGTGTCTGTAAAAAGAGCTTCATTCTGGTACTTGTATATCATGGATGAGTCTGCATAAGGTATCTCTGTATCTGGTCAAACTGCACTCAATTTTTGTTATCGTCAACTTCGTGATAGCCCGTTGAATTATATCCTGCTCCAGACAAGAATAGATCCTTCATATATTGAGGCAACTGAGATTGTGAGAAGAAAGTTATTTAATTGTCAAGTTGTTTAGGCTATTGAATTTCTTTTCAAACTTAAAGACTATCCTCTTATCGATGCGATAATCTTGCACTACACAATGAGTTATATATCATTAAACAAATCTTTGTACCTTACTCGTAACTCCAGGTCGGGCTTTTAAACCATTCGATGACTAATCTTACATTTTATTTATTTGAAGGTTAACTGTTGGTTTCTGCATAAGACTATTAATCTTGTTCCTACGGACGAAATTATGTATTATATTTAGTTTTGTTCCTGATTAGCTTACATAATTATCTGTGGCTTGCTTTTAAATTGACAAACAGCACAACTCGAAGTGAGGTTTATCAAGTGACCTTATAAGCAGCAGATCGGTAAGCAATGAAAATGTTGATTCCAAATTAGTTGATATTCCAGTACAATCTTTGCTTATTGTTCGGTTTACTTATTGTTCTAATTTTGGTACTTTTCAATAATTGATATACTTGCTAAAAATTACTCCCTGATCCGAATGAACGCCAAAGGAATTTTTTATTTAATGTTTCCGATACTGTAGGTGCTCCTTGATCCTTGGTAGAGTAGTTTACAATAATGACAATAGCTATTACCGCTGCCATTTTCTAAGAATTGAGTAGCAATATCTATTGCCTTATAGGTGCTTTTCTCTTTCTAAAGATGACCTTGTCCTAACGTACATTCTCTCTTAAGCTAACATTGTTTACCCATTTTTTACAGTTTATCGACTACATTCTTCAACTTTTATTTAGTGTCACTAATATTCTCTAAAGTTTGTACAACCACCTTCTAACTACTAATTCCTTTTATGGTGCCTCAAGGTACTTCCAATCCAGCATAATTCTTAATCTCGAGTCAATTTTCTCTTCGTAGTATAGCCATTGCTGCAACAACTTATCATCGATCATTGTTGCGCAAGTAGCGAACTTTTATGTTATTTTATTAACAACTACTCTTTTTAATTTTTATTATTAACCAATGATTTAAGGTTGGGCTTGTTAGAGTTACGACTAGTAAGAAGTATTTAATAGCTTACATGTTACTTGATTTAAAATTATTTATATTACTAAATGAATTTTGCAAACATCTTTAAATTACCTATTGTTTGTAATTCGGTGTTTTTCCATCATATGTTTTTCGTGAACAATGACGGGGTGAAAAATATTTAAATTTGCATATTTTACTCTATTACCGACAGAAAAATTTTATGGGATTTGCACGCATACTTTATAACAAATTAAGTCGCAATTTAGCAATAATCTGCAAGTTACAATTGAAATAATCAACTAACAGAAAATAGGAACAAAGAAAATTGTTCAGAAGTTAGATTATGTAATAACAATGTATTAAATATATGAGTTGACTAATATAAAAAAAATTAAAGCTAATTTGCAATTTAAGCGTTTATCTGTTAATATAATGACATATATTATTAAGTAATTATAAGTTAACAGGTAAATTATTAAAGAATGCATAAATGATATCAAAATTAAATAAAGAAATGACTACCTTCCGCTCTCATCTGCGTACGGTGCTACCTGAATGAAGTTTCTCCAGCGGTTGGGGTTGACGTGGTGCTGCGGAAAACCCACTTTGGCACTGCCCCAAGAGCCGAATTACTGCACATATGTGCTTTGCAACAGCATATTCGAATATATGTATATAATAGAACTGCTCGTAAGTGAAGGTGGGAATACCTATATGAAAAGACAGGTGGGAACGCAGAAGTGTTGGATAACAATATATAGATAAAGGAAATTGAAAACTTTCTGAATCTTTAATAAAATTTGATGATAATAACGTCATGTTTTTATATTTGGCGTAATTAAAAACAATAATTTTTTATTAGCATGATGCCATAAAATTATAAAATATTAGGAATGCCTTTAAACGCCTTTGATAAACAGTAAAAATAATTATAAGCTTTTATATAATTATTAATTTAAATATTGTGGTTTATCTTTTATTGATAATTAAGTTGACTGAAGAACACTACACATTTTGAAAGTTTACAGAAATAAAAAATTTTTGTAATTTTTACTAAAGAATCATAAAAATATTTGAATTTATTTTAAAAAGACATTCTACCATATGATTGATATTTAATTTAATAAAAGGCCTTGATTATGCAACGCAAACTATGAAACATTTATTATAAAAAAAACTAGACAAGATAAAATTCAATTTTTTTTATTACGATGATGAATAAATTAACTTCAGTGCATTATGTCTTTAAAATGAGTTCGTCGATGGACTGGGATTTGTTCCGATAAATCCTATCCTTAAGATAACCCTATAAGAAAAGGTTTAAGTCGGTGGAATTTGGGGATTCTACTATATATTACGGGGGGCGGGGTCTAGACTTATAATCCTATTTGTACAGATTTTTGTAAAGATGCAAAAGGTACCTTAAATCCGGTGGATGGCCCCATATTGTTGAAATCAATATTAGTTGACTTGTCTTTTGTCTGTCACAGCTGGAATGAGTTTCTCGAGAATTTATGTGCGATAAACTTCTTCATGTGGAAAATTGCACACCATACACTAACTTTTTCTGGATAAAATCGACCATCTTCGGTCGAATATGAATTTTGTGTGGCCCAATGTCGATAATTTTGTTTGTTGACATAGCCATGTAGTCGAAAATAAGGCCTCTTCTGTAAAATAGACGTGATTTATGTCCAACTGTTTGGTCCAAATCATACCCATGATCATTTTTGCAAAAGTGAATTTTTTGCTAATATTGACCTTACTCAAAGGCGTTTACAATTGAGTCAATTTCTTGGCGAGGATGGTATGCATAGAGCTCACACTCACACCGAGTTGAGCTGTGCCTTTAAAGACCGAAGTTGTGGGTTCTTGTTCATAAAGTTCCGAGCTTGTTCTACAGTCTCGGAAGTGGTCACATTAACTGGTCTGTTCGTTTTTGACAAGTTGTCATCTAGTACACTTCCTGTCTTTTCAAACTTTTCAATCAGCCTATTATAATATGGCGAAATAGACAATTTAATTATAGATTAATTTTATCATGGTATTTATTACCTTGTTATTGTAGACCCAGATAAGGTAGTGCTCTTGTCAAACTTGGACCATGAAAGCAGTTAATTTTCACTAGCACTTCGGCTTGTCTCGTAAAATGTGGCCACAATAAAAACCTTTTCTTAACTTGAATAGCTGATCCCAACTAACGCCATATTCAGTGTTGACCTTGAGTGTAAATAAAACTCCAAACATTGACCTAGTTATAACTAACGTCAAACATAAAAGTACGTGACATTAATGAAGGTCTATATATAGGGCAGAATGCACTTAACATTTTCTTCTCCGATCTTCACCCACATTCACCTACGTATGCCTATTCATTAAAAAGAATTTTTGGCAAAATCTGGAGGCGACCTGATGAGTTTAAAGTCAAGTCCGGGCGATCCAAAGATTTTGGGAAAAAAATTAATAATTCGGCGTAGTCTCATCAGCGCGTAGTCTCAGCTGGGCGCTGCCGCTCCAAAGAGGTTACGCATCCCCTGCGTACGTTACTGTACTGTCGACGCATAGTGGACATTTATGGGGGGACACATGAGGGCAAAGTCCGTTTTGCTGGAATTTCAGATTTTAGATTTTTCAAAATGTTACTTAACAATGTACAAAACAACTGATTTATTTTATTGTTATAATAAATAACATAAAATGTTTGAACTCCTTATTGATGAGCAAATTCTCATTGCGAGCTTAACACATTTCTCCACCAACTGCGAGTGATTTGGGAAGGGGAATGAGATGGTTGAGATATCCAGAACGCCTTTCAGAAGAGGTGGTTTCACAGGAAAACATGAATATTAACCAACTGGGAATAATTATTAGCCGATAGGTTGAACTCAGACTTTGTCAGCTTGTGGAACTGTTGAGGAAGCGGAGTGGTCTTCAAACAACTAGAGGTGGCCGATTTGGTTTGAGCTTGGCGAACCAACGAAATGGCCCTCGTCTTCAGAGAAGAGTTGTTCTTCTGGATCATGGCGGTAATGATCTACTCTATACTAGCATTGTCTCTTGCGCAGCTCTTAGCATTCCTCGGGTACGCAGTTGGTGGAAGTTGTAGGGTTTAGAAGAAACGGTCGGGTTTCTGCAAATGAGAAAAATATGGGGGTAATACATCTTGACACGAGGGTGAGTTGAGGGACCGAGTTGGGCTTCTCTTCGACCAAGAATCGACGGATGATGCTAGAAGCGGTCGTCAGCCAGCGCGAGTGGTCAGGATCTGGAATGTCTTTAGTAAGTGCTTGCTTAGAGATGTGGCTAATTTTGCCGGTCTTGGCCGCCAGACACAGGTGGTACAGCTGGGTTTGGTCACTGCGCACCAATGTCGAGAGAAATTCGTCAGGCCAGGTAGGAAAGGGAAGCCTCTGCTTTTTCTTCCAGGAAATGGGCCGAAATTTGGCTATAGGAAGAGTGGAGAGGTTGTTTCATTTGGTCTGTTTACCTAGCAGGCCTTTGTAGGTTGATGTGTTTTTCTTTTCCCCGCCAGTTTGCGCATCAGTGCTCGAAGAGGAAGCTCGTTGAGATGCATTAGGAAAATCGCCGACTGAAGTGGCTTCTTAAAACATTCTTCGAGTCGCCGAATGATACCAGTCTACTTTCCGACATTCATCGCGCAGTCCTCACACTCCACAAGCATCAGGCTCGTTCTGATGATAAACTCATGATCTTCAAAATATTCCACCAAAACTCGGAGAGCACCGTCACATGCTCGTTGGTCACTGGTTTCCGAGTGAAACCACCGTCTTCCCGCCGTTCACCGAAATAAATGGCATTGGGTGGGTTGTGTCGCAGCTTGTCTTCGTGCTGGGCAGTTGTCAACGACAGCAGAAAGCTGATGCCACTTTGACGCCTTTAGTAATCTAGCGAGGTGCAGAAAACTGGGAGGACAGCGAGTTGAATGTCTCAAACGCTGTTTTGTGAGGCAAAATAATTTGGGGATAGTGAGCCGGCGACGTTCTGACTTGGGTGCAGCCAAATCAGGTAATGAGTCTTTGCCGCTCTCTTCTATCTCAGATACATCAATTTGAGGAGTAGTTTCCAGCGTCTTGCGTTTTAGATTTTGGTTGTCACTCTTCGCTTGGATATTCTGCGATCCAGTCGAATCAACGAAAGAAGATGTGTGACGGAGCTTTTGCCGCGCTGGTTGTCTAGAAACTCGACTTCACTCTTCTCCATTAGCTTGGTGCACACCACATACCTGCAGTCAGTTTCCAGCTTAGATTGGCAAAGAGCAAAGTCGAAGAAAGAACGATATGCGGCCTGGCGCTCCGGTATTTTCACTTTCCACTCCTCTGTTTTGTTTTCGCTGCGTGCCGATAAAACCAGTGCGCCACTTGTTTCTCGTAGTGTTCGTATAGGCGTTTGACTTTTACCTTGACGGCGTCCAGATTCTGCGCGTAGATCTTTCGCCCATTTCCCAATGATGGACGACTTCTTTGGTCACTGCATCGACCAGATCGTTGATTGTCTTCAGTTGGCGTGAGGTTTCTGGTGATAGTGGAACTTGTAGAAGTGTAGAATGTCACTTTTTAAAGGTAACTGAGTGGCTGGAAGCTTTGCAAAGTGGCCCAAAACCGGATACAAGGCCCCCTTGCGAGCTTGATAGGTTTTGGGTGGCATGGGAGTGGCAGAATTGGGTAAACAGCTATAGAAATTGTGTAAATTAACTAAAACACAACGCTGAGCCGATGATGCAACGCGCGCAACAACCGTCCACACCGAAAATGTCCACTGTGCGTTTACATTACCGTAACGTAGTGGGTGCGTGACCAATCTGGGGCGGTAGCGCCCACCTGAAGGTGTGGCCACCTAGTGGCAGCTGATAAGACTATGCGGAATCATTAATTTTTTTTCCAAAATATTTAGATCGACCGGACTTGACCTTAAACTCATCAGATCGTCTACATATTTTGCCAAAAATTTCTTTTTAATAAGGAGGTCTACGTAGGTGAATGTAGGTGAAGATCGGATAAAAAAATGTTAACTGCATTCTGCCCTATCATGTACAAACTTAACGACATCCCGTACATTTAAGTTTTGTTGATAACTGAGCCATCATACGCTGATATGGGTCTTCCATTTATATTAATAGTTTAATACAAATTGTGTTACTAAGATTACAAGTAGATTAAATATTTCACATATACGCTTCCTAGATATTAAAGTAAATTAGTCTGTACTTACTACATTTAAAGGCTTATAACTTTTTAATCTTTGAGCACCCGAGGATGACACTTAGTTTTTCGGATTCTACTCTTCAATCTGAGTCGAATGGCACTAGTATGAGGTCTCTGCGATGCATGCACTAGAAGTTTAACGGTATACAATAACTAGTTAATCACACAAACATTAGCTCAGATTTTTCATACTTATAGATCATAATTAAAAAAAACTTTTGGCAGTTATACATACCCACATAATAGCTATTAACCCTTTTAACTCTTAATACTGAAGAACTAACGCTGTTAGTTTTAATATATATAAAAAAATACTTTTTTGATGTTTTGATAAAATTAGTAATGTCAATTTCTAACTATTTATACCTTGTGATTTTGTCCTGAAATACACAAAAATGCTATTGCAACAAATTTTGTTTTTAAGTTCATTTATTTCAACATAGTTAGTGATATACGTCCACTAATTAACTAACATACCGACATTATTAATAGTTGTTTATTTTTATAGGCGGATCTGTGATATCGCGCATTTTATTTACGGCCCGAGCCTAACCGCAACTGTTTTTTTGATGGCGCCTTGTAAGATGCTTAAATAACTTCTGAATCCTCGCGCCCCTCGACTCTCAACGTCGTGATCGGCGCCGGAACTACTGCCAATTTTCTGGATGTTTATGCGGTTTTATGCGTCGTACTGTCGTTACACTTTAATCGAATTGATTGCTAGACGGCTCTCTTTTTAAATATTGTTCTGTTTAAAAACTGAAACTAAAAAGTAATCTTGGGGAAACCGAGAGTTTCTCCTCTAGGTTGTACCTACTCACTGCGGTAGAAATAGTATTTCTCTTTCTTAGATAAGTAGTGCTAGTTGTAAAGCTTTGTCTACTCTAGGGTGTTGTTGCTGCAACTCCTTCAGATGACCAAATTTTTAATAAAAATTAGTTGTCTATATGAATAACCTAGACGATGCAATAAGCATTTTTGTATACCTCGGCCGTAACTCCAAATAAGCTTTTTGCCACTACTGTATCCGTTTATAAAGTCTTCGAAGTTTAAATCGATGTTGGGCTTTTTAAACCCTCCGATGACCAATATCACACTTTGTTTGTTAGAAATCTCACTGTTGGTTGCTATGTAAATCACCAGATGCCCATTCGATTTAATGAATATGATATAAGACCTCATTTATTTTTCGGCACTTTTATATAGGTGCATTCATTATCTGTGGATTGTAAAGCCAAAAAAATCTTTTTGGTTGAAATTCTGTTTCTTCTGTTATGTTATCATTTATTCACTTATTGAAAATCTGGATAGTTGTGCAAATAAGATTATGTACGTTATCTAGTTTTGTTCTTAGCAGGCTCAATTAATCATTTCCGACAAACTATTCTTTTGGCAGACTTATAAAGGGTCAATCGCTAAGCTACCAATATGATAAATGCATCAATATTCAATCTCGATGATATTCGAATACAATCTTTGTGAGGAAGCGACCAAGATCTTACGCAACCAAAATGCCACAGTTTTAATCCTCTTTTTTGTCTTTTGGCTTTATTTTAATTTTTATTAGCTTTCTTTCAGTTTTATAATATCTTTGCTTGCAATTTTTTTTTCCTGTTTTTCATTATTTCTCCCGGTAAAGCTATAATTTTTCTGATCTACTCTTTTAATTACACCTTCACGTATTGTAATCGCTCTTCAAATTTCTGGAATTATATGTTACATATACAATCAGTTCTAGTAAATCTTCTATTAATTCTTCTCTCAAAGCAAATGTTGATCAAAGAATTCAAAGATAAAAAATGTTTTGAACTTTCAACTTGGCGGTTATATCTTATATAATCTAGCATGTCTTTAATCAAATTAATTTATATTACACTTTAAGTAGAAACCTAATAACATTTGTTATAAAGTTAAAAGTGTATCAGTACTTAATTTAAAATCTGTGCTTTCTTGAGTGGATAATGTAATAGAGTATTATCTGTAGTATTTATTTTCCAGGTCAACAAACTTTTGAATTATACATAGCATTGTTAAGGTAGACCAAATTGATAATCCTAAGTTATGAAACGTCTTGGTTTCTCTGTCAACTCAACTTGGTTCGTTGAAAGTAGATACTGATGGAGTCAGTTTTACTCAAGAGTGGTTTTTTAAGCTCTTCTTTAGTTGGTACCCCCAATTCTTGATGTAACTGGGAGTTTAGGATATATCACAACGCGTTAACCGCTATACGTAGGACTTTTTAATTTAATTATATTTCTTTTTGCGGTGATACACTGCATACAATGTTGGTGGCCTAATAAGAAATTTCTACGTCATGAGGGCACATTTGATCTTTAATTTATATTTCTTATTAATCAATGGGCACAGTTGTGCCAGTCTTGCGTAACCTCGGTTAAGTTTTAAGAGAATTTGGTATCTAGCATTACGCATAGTTGCTACTAGGTATTTAACTGTCGAGTTAAGAGGATTCCATTCGATGGTTTTGTTGTTAATATGGCTATTGGTTTGGTTTGGATGTTTTGCTTAGCATAATTGAATTTAGAAGAATTGCTGGAATTGGTATAGCCTGCGAATGTTGCTACAGTAGTGTCTATTTTTGGAATCTTAGGTGTAAATATTAAAAATTAATGGTCCTAGGATGCTACTTTGCAGGACTCCGGCCTGCATGCTTTTGTTGTTTGAACCTTCGGTATTTATTTTAACTGTAGAGGCTCTGTTCTCTAGAAAAAATGATATTATTGCTTTGAAAAAGTTAGGCATACCCAGGTTAAGTAGTTGTCTTTTTAGGCCTTGACGAAGGTCTACATTACATCAAGAAAGACTGCAGCATTGTATTACTTATTTTCATTTGCAGTTTCTATTGTTTCGACTATTCTTTAGAGCTTTAATTCTTTTGAAATCCAATTGGTGAGGAAGGAGAATGATACAGAAAGTCACATAGTTTGGATAGTGATGTTAAAATGCATTTTTTGTTTTTTCCACGGTTTGGGGATGACAATGTGTGTGGGTATTTTATTTTTTTGGAAAGCATTCCGTCTTCAGTAAACGTTTAATGTTGTTACGAAGTATGCAAAGGATTTCATAATTAGTTATGTTAACATGTTTGGCGTGAAATCGTTTCCACGACTTTTCCTTTTAGGCAGTTTTGCAATTAGAGCTTGGAGTTTGTGTGGTAAATTCAAACATAACAGGTAAGTCTTTTTCTATATAATTTTTGAATATGCCTCTGTTAGGCTACATGTAGGTGACTGAAAGATACCGTGATTTTTTCTGTGCCTGTGAAATAGTTATTTATGAAATTTCTTTATGTTGCTTTAGTATTATTTTGGTTAATTTCCACATCCCTGAGTCATTTGGTTTGATGTCCTTTATACACAGGTGTATTTTTGTTGATAGCAATGTCTAAACTAGTGAAATACTTTTTGGCTTGATGTTTCCTCATGTATGTCATTCACATTAAATATTGTTATCTATGCATTTAGGTGATTTTAATTTAGTAGAGCATTAAGGATTATTTAGAATATTTACCAGTTTATTGGTCCCGTTATTAGAGAATATAGTAGTTTTATTTGTGGAATACTTGTGAACGAAATGAGAATAGATAAATAGTTAAAATCAAGCTCATTAATGACTTTTGAGGTATTTACTATGTGATGTTTTTAAGAGTGTCTAGCATGTCAGGCTGGTCATCTTCACCTCTATCGTTGGGATTTATTGCTATTGAAATTTTAATTTAGAATTGTTAGGTTTTAAAGATCTTTGTTTGTTATAGGCCACTGAAAAGGAGAGGGATAAGGATGTTTGTGGTAAATGCTTTAATTTGAGGAATGAATGGAGTGAAAAGGTTAATTGTGGCTTTCATTAGATTGCTTGGCTTTATGATGTTGGTCTGTTCTTATATGGGGCTTATTGAAAGTAGTGGTGCTAAAGTTTAAAGGTTTGTTTTGGTATGACTGAGCTTTCAATTGCCTCATACAAATGTGGCAAACCTTTTTTGTCTGTAGCAGTCTATTAATATTTGGTCAACTCTTTAAGTGTTTTTGAATGCTGATAATCGAGTACCATAGTAATTTTAGTGAAAATATTTTTTGCTGCTTTATTATTTATTAACTGGCAACGATTTTAGTTCGTTCTCGATTTTCTGGGTTTTAAGTGAAATTGAAACTTTTCTGATTATAATAATAAGGGGCTTGTTGCTTTGGTTTAGACAAGTGTGATACTTTTATTTTCACTAAAATATTTTATTGTATATCCGTAATCTTATTTATTTAAATTTATTTGTAGCATTTTTTGTGTTCCAGCATATGGTGTAGACTTCTGTTGCTAGGTATTTGACATTAGATATCAGATTTTTATGGGCGGCATAGTTTTGAAGATAAATTAGTAGAATTTTTATTTGAGTTATTGTAGTGCCTGTTAAACGTCGTTTAAATATGGTGTTAGAACATCTTGTTTGAGTTTTTATTAGGCGTGATAGTATTTTGTTTGGTGCTCATCTCTAAACCCTTGCCCCGAATTCCATCTGTACCTGTAACCTTGACTGTCAGCCAACCTACCCTAGTCGCAACTAAACGGGATTTTTACCGCCGCCCGGAATTCCTATTCGAACCCTCGTGAGCGACGAAGCCGTCGGCCAGCCGACCCAGGTGCTCTATTGCGCTGTGGTGGCACGCTGTCGTTGCCTATTGTACGTTCCGCCCCTTCCGTTGTGCCCTAGGATTGAAGCCGCCAACGAAGAGCACGCCGAAATCTGCCGTCCAGGTTACCAGAGACCATTACTTGCGGTAAGTTTCGTTTTAGTTGTTCCGTCGTGCATTTGTTCCCAACAGCACAACTGACCTGCCGCCCACCATATTTGAAGTTATTCAAGCATTGTTGTATTGTTTTTTGTTTTTTTCTCAATTTCTTTGTTTGCTTAATTGTTCCTTTGTGGTTAACTTCGTTTTGCCCGATATATAGTTTACACAGCTCTGTTTTGTTTTATTTCCTGTTTTGTTTATCGAGTTACTTTAACTGCGCTTAATTATCAAACATATTTGGTATTTTGAAAATTATTACTTACTAGTTCAGCTGAGATCAGTGGATTAGTTTATAATTGATAAGCAAAAGTACTAACTAGAGTGAATATTGAATCAGTAAAATTATACTATAAGAACATTTTCTTTTGCCAAACAGTAAATCCATTTTATTATTCCACATGAAGCGCTAACGTGATTGCTCAATATTTAGTACTAATTATTACTGTTCCATAGTTTTATCATCCTAATCATATTCTATTCTCCTTTTTAGTGTAAAGGTTTCGTTTTTTACCGATGCATTTTAAGGAAAAATTTATCATGTATGGATAAATTAGGGCCAGGCTATTCGACTCCATAAGTTAATAGGCAAAATAGTCCAGTTGTAGATATAGAGGTGGTTTCAACAGAAATTAGTGATCTGTTAGTTATACGTGTTACTATGTAGAATTTATTTATTGCTAACATTTAATTTAATTTTTTCCGCGTGGTTTAAAAATTATAAAAACTATTCATTAAGATTATTTTAGACCTAACCGTTAGAATCACAATCGTTTTTACATTGCAATATTTTATTTTAACTATGCCATATATTACGTTTAAAGTTCTCCTAAAGCCCTAGCCCGAATGGCCGCCATTAAAAAAGATCCCGGCAATTAATTTTTTGCGCAGTTTCTCGGCATTAAACGTTTCATAATTTTTTCAAGTTAAGTATGGAGATAGAGTTATTTACGACTCGGCCCACATCGCGGCTAGTTCTTTAATGAAATGCTCTCGCGCCGCTGGAATCCACGTTCCGTACACTCGGGCGAGCAAAGCGAAAGGCAAATTAAAATCGCCATCCATTAGCGCGCAAAAACTCTAATTACAATTTGCATTTACGTGATTAAATTATTTGTGTTTCCAAATGTTCGCCAGCAGATTAGAGAATTAAAAGCAAAATTGAGGCAATCAAACAAAAATTAGCAGTAATTAGCCGAATTGCTTACGGGCGCGGGACGAATGAGACCATTAAGGAGGGCGCCGCCGCTAATTGCATTATAAATTTGTGTAATTGAATGCTTTGTGGGCCAAGAAAAATTATTTTGTTATAATGCATATTTGTGCTTGCGTTTCTTCGTCGAGAACGTAACGCTCAGCTCTGGCTACATAAATATGCACGTTCTACTGTACATTCACACACTGCTGCAATAAATTACTTTTGTAATTAAGCCGACTTTGATTTATTTCAGTGATGAGACATGCGCGACAATTTAGCCGTCTGTTTTGTTGTATTTGACGAAACTAATTAAAAAAAAATAAGGGCAAACCGACCGTTATTGAACATTATTTACTAATTGAAAAAGAAGTATTCGTAATTTATATAATTTTAGAGATTTTTGGGGATAATTTGTTAGTCTGACTCTAATTTTTAGTTAATATTGCCCATTGAGTTGCTACCCTTTTTGCGATGATATCTGTCCAACGTACTTTCGGCCTTTCTCTGTCTCGCTTGCCTATTCGAGGTCGCCTTTTTACTCCATATTTTGTTACTCCACTTACAAGGTGCCCTACACATCTTCATTTTTGTTTGACCATTCTCTTCGCTACATAATTAACTTTTGTTCTTTTTGTGCTTTGTTTTTTCTGTTTAGTAGCCTGATTCCTAACATCGCTCTTTTCATTTGCCTTTTTGTCAACTTCAGTTTCTCCATGATAGTTTTTCTAATACCCAAGTCTCAAAAACATACGTTAGCATAAGCAATACGAATTGCGTGGATGTTTCCTGAAAACGTTTCTTAGTTTACCAAAACCCAGCTCGATAAGTTGAATTCTTCCATTGATCTTTGCTGCTTAGGAGGCTCTTTAAGCCTCAAGTATGTGTATTCATTAGCCACTTTAATTCGTTATCCATTCAATAGTAACCCATTATTTCTATTTTATTAGTTTTGTTTCTGCCATATTTATTGTATCTTTTACAACCTGCGTGGCTTCTGGTAGCTCTTCTACTATGGTTTCGATCTCCTCCATGCTATTTAATGGGTTGGCGAATAAGTTCGTTCGGTTTTATTTAACAGTTTTATTTAAACAAAAAAACAATAATTTTAACAATAGATTAATCAATAATGTATTTTCCGTTACTGTTTACGACCTATTCCCACTTCGCAATCAATTTGTTGATACCCTTCCGCCAAAAATCGCCCGGTCTGGTGTCGAAGAAGTTGTTGGGCCAGTTTTTGAGGTCCTCTTCGTTGTTGAAGGTAACGCACCTAATATGGTTCGACAGGGAGCGGAAAAGATGGTAATCTGTTGGCGCAAGGTCCGGAGAGTACGGTGGTTGCTGAAGAACCTCCCATTCGAGCTCTTGAAGGGCGGCTTTGACGACTTGTGCAACGTGGGGCCAGGCGTTGTCGTGGAGCAGGATGACTTGACCTTGTCTATCGGACCTTTTCAGTCGAATAGCTTCAATCACGCGGTGTAGCTGGGCAATGTAGAGCTCCTTGTTGACCGTGGCGTTCTTTTAGAGCATTTCCCAGTTCACCGTGCCCTCCCAGTACCACCATACGCAGATCATAGTCTTCTTTAGGTGGAGATCCTGCTTTAATCTCGGCTTCGAAGTTTCTCCTGGAGCCACCCACTCTTTTCTTTGCTTCATATTGACCATTTCTCATCTCCCGTGACGATTCGATACAAGAAACGTGTTTGTGCCCACGTGTTGCTCGATGGCGGGCCAGGTGTTGTGAAGCAATTTGAAGGCAATTTTCTTTGTTGTTCTCTGTAAGGTCGTGAGGCACCCAACCTCTCAATTTTTCGGCAAATCCCATTGAATAAAGATGGTTGAGTATGGTCTGATGATCGCAGTTCATTTTTTCTGCCAATTCGCGACTTGCTTGACGACCGTTCTCTTTCAAAAGTGCCTTGAGACGCTCTTCATCGAATTCCGAAGGTCTTCCACTACGGGGCATATCATCCAGGTCAAAGTCGCCATTTTTGAACTTCGCAAACCATTTTTGTGCTGCACGCTCACCTATAACATCTTTTCCGTACACACTGCATATGTCCCGAGCGGCTTCGGCAGCTTTTTATCCTCGATGAAAAGCGAAGAAAAGCAGGTGTTGAAAATGCTGATTTTTGCCTCCTGTGTATTCCATTTTTATGCCTAAAAAGTGATGAAAAATTAAATTATTCAAAAAAAAACAAATAACAGTTTTGTAGAGCAGAAAAAGATCTTTCTAATAAATACTAACACTTTGCCAAACAGCAAACAAATCGTTGTAAAACAAAAGAATAAATAAAACCGAACGAAATTATTCGCCAACCTAATACAAACAAGAAAATATCGTCAGATAATCTCAGGTTACTGAGATACTCGCCCTTTTGTTGTCTACTAAAGTTTTTTTGAAGGCATTCTCTAGTAGGTTTGTGAATAATTTAGGAAAAGAGGTTACCTTGACTTCTTCCTTGCTTAATCATGATAGGTTTTGTACCTTTAAACAGTTTGACAACAATATTTGCATTCGTACACATGTCCGTGATTGGCTGGATATAACTAAAATCAATTCTGCATTGTAGAAGGGCGTTCATTAATGCTCATTGTGTATTTATGGTGCTTTTTTATCACTTGTCTCACTATTTTTATGTGGTCTAGAGTGCTATACCCTACTCTAAAGCCTCCTGGTTGGGTGTTTGGACTCCATTAAGTTTAGCTATTACTTTGTTTGTTGTTATTTGTGTAAACAAGTAATTCTCTGATAGACTTTTGTTGCCTTTATTAAAGATTAAATAATGTTGGTAGTCTTCCAGATGCTTGCTACTTTTTTTGATCGACGCAGGTATTGAAGAGATTCGTTAGGTAAGTGATTATCTATTTAGATAATGATTTAACATGCCAATATATAATAATTTAGTTGCTAGAATACATAAGTTTAATTATTGTTTAATATGTATATTTCAGTACCTATAAATATTATATACTAAAATTTGTTATATCACCAAATTCAGCTTTTATTTAGATTCGTATTCCCAAAGGAACATAAAATTCATCCCCTTAAATCGCTGGAACGGCTTATTTAAAGCCAGGGATGGTTTTTAATGGTCCTATTATGTTATTAGCATTTATATTGCCTTCGACACTTATGTTTCACCGACTTAATTTATGCCAATACCGTCGTTCAGAACTTAAAACATCTATGTCTTGTAACATTCATTTGAAATGATAATTTTTTTTGTCTTTAATCTTCTGCTATTGAATGCTTTCTGTTTAACATGGTAATGTATCTAAAATATATTCCAAGAGCAGAACGTCCCTGACGTGGTTTATTTATTATTAATTACTTCTCCCTTTAAACAAAATTGTTGGCGTGTATTTTAAAAACAATTTTATTAGAAACTATCAGAAAATACTACAGTATTACTATTTTTCTGTTATATATAATCAAATTTAAATGAATAGATTATTCTAATTGATTTTTATTAATTAAATTATCTGTTTTGGTGCCATTATTGAAGCAATCTATTAAGTTCTTATATTTCAATTTTTGTTAAAGTATAATTTGTGAAAAGTTGCCTATTAGTAAATATCTAAGAGAAAGCAAAGAAAAATAGAAAAGATTAAAAAATCAAACCCACAAAAAATCCATTCTCATTGACTACCATGTTACGTTGTGGCCACGCGAATTATTTTTAATATATTAGGGTGATATAAAATATTTTTGTTTTTTGACTTTTATTCTAAATAAATTTTTGAAAGAATTAAAAAATTTAACACGTTATGCGTCATACTAAAGACTGCAATTTTAATGTTTAAATTTTAGCCGTTTAACATTACTAGAAGTTAGGCTGGAATAATTCTCAAAGTTAAAGGTCAAAGTATAATGGTAAGGATTTAACGGATTGCCTGGGAGCATGGCCTGCGAACTGAAAAGTTAGGGTTACAATATATTAGTCCTCACCGCCTGGTCGTCGAGAACCTTTTCTGATGCGAGGCGATGTGGCAAGCACCGCGCTTTAGATGACCGCCATTTTACTATCTGCACCGCAACCAAACGTCTCAATCGCAGGCACTGCAGGTCAAGATGCAATATTAAATAGTACATTTCCAGATACAAGCATATCACAATTATTACCATCCCTATAAACAATAATCCCTTACTTATGTGAGCCAGTTAAAGTTAAAAGATGATGCAGAGAAGTATCTTGCACTTTAACAGTAAAGAAATCTAAACCGCAAGTCAATGGAATAAAGAAAGCGAAGGCGTTATCAGAGACTTGTAAATTTTTGAAGCTTTTTGCCCTATAAAAATACGAAGGTGTGATTTATTTTGAGAAGGTTCCTGAAGCTCGACAGAAAGTACGCCCTAATAGGATCGATCTAAGCCATGTGTTGTTGTAGATGGATAACATCAGACCACACAGGGCACAAAAGAACACGACAAGCATTGTATCAACATGATTGAATCAAACCCACCTATGGCATTTATTTACTACCACCAAATTACCATTTATCTGAATCAATGGCACATTTCTTGTGTGGACTTGACCATGTTACAGGAGTAGAATGAGAATGTCATTAGTTCCTTGATTTTGCACCACCATAGTGGTACAAGGTGGCCATTAATTAGATGCTTATGGTTGAGGTTGAATTACAAAAAAACTACAAAAGATATTTAAACAGGGTAAACTGCTCTTGATTGACTACATAAAGGACTAGATAATGTTTTTCGAAATATCTTGTTTTGCTCTTGGCCACAAGTTTTAGACGTTTCAAAAATGATCAATAATTTTGTCTTTTTCCTATTTCATCGAATTAATGTCATCTTTAATGTGAATTTTGAGACCATCGATGTTTTCTATTATTTCCTAAGGTAGATGATAATATGTTTTTGTTAAACCTCAAAGTAAATATTTACAAGGATATAAATCGGGAGAATATGGTGGCCAATCAATTCCCCCGCCTGTCTTCGTCTTTACATCCAAGGCAATGACATTCAAGCCAAAGATACGTGATACTGCCAAGTTCTTCTGAGTTCAATGGACTTGGGTGCTATATTGCATAAACCAAAATATTCATTTCATTGAATATTAAATGATGTGGTTGAAAAATTTGTCCAAAATTTGATTCTTAGAAATTCCACCAGTAATTGTTTTTGTCGGGAAATATGAGTCCCTATGCCATAGTAGCTGATAGCACACCAAACAGTTATTCGCTTTATTTTATTATTTCCGGTAGTTTCGAGTGTTGACATAGCCTTCCAATTTATAAGGACGTTCATTCGAAAGCCATATTTTTCGATAATAAATTTCTCTTATTCGATTATTTGCTTCAAAATTGTCGCAAAACTATGACTTTCAATAACTGCTTTATCGTGTAATGGTTGATGCACTTGAACATGGTAACCGAAAAGGTCCAAATCTTCCTTTATTATCTTTTGAAAAGACGTCTTTTTAATTCTAGTGTCTTTTGACACTGTTTCTCCCACTTTTTTCGGACTCGTTTAATATTATCTTTGGTTCTCATTGATATCTTTTCTATAATTTTAAACATTGTCTGTGGTCAACCATTTTTTGGTCAATTTGTCAAATTTATTTTTTATTGAAATATGTTAAAAATTAAAAACTTTCTACACGAATAACATATATTGTAAATACTTTTTCACTGTCCTCAGATCTAATTTTGACTTCCGGTCTACCTCTCGCTTCTACTTTCTGACGGTTTCATTTGCTTCTTCCCACAGCTATACGAGTACTTCATAATTTATAATTTTTCAGGTAGATGTCGATGCTATTTTAAAACTGATTCTATGTAGGTATTGTGGGGTAAACTGTAAGCAACAGCTCACGTGATTTTTATAAGATTCGCTCAAACGGTTTAGAGATGGTGCTAATAAAAACACTTACATCTAATTAATGGCCACCTTGTACCAACAAAGCATAAAAAACTTTATTATAAGTTTGGCTACTAAACAAGACAATGGTATGTACATTGGTTTCTTCTTTAAAATAATATATGAACCGATAATTTTTTAACTTAAAAAGCAAAAAAATTTTCACTTTGACACTAATATTTACTTGATATCTTTTAGACAGATCTTATATATTTGGCAATTTTTTTTAGAAAATTATCCGTTATGTAAAGTACGCAAAAAATAAGAAAAAATTAATATACATTTAGAGTCGAAGATATCAAAGACCTAGTACACCGAATTTTGTCAGATTTATTTAGAGGAAATCTTGACAACAGACCCACTACTCTCGTTACTGAATGTTGTTTCTAATGTAAGAAGTAATAATCTGCATTGCAATTTTAAAATGTCTATCAGTAACTAAAATCTACATACTTAAAGTGCACTTTACAAATAAAATCAATGAGCATTCTTTGAACTAATTGCAATACTAATTTTATGCAAAAAACTAAAGAGGAGCTTATTTTTATCTTATTACCTCTACAAAATTTGTAAATCTTGTTTCGCATTATTGAGGTAACTGACATACGTTTTATAATTACTTAAAAAAAACTAAATTAGGAACAATAATAGAAAACCTGTTATATTTTTTCTCAAAGTATATACAAACATTGTGGATTATAATTGATAAATTAATTTTTTTAATTATTTATTCCTGTGATTCTTTATGCTACCTGTATAGTTAATAATTAAGTTTAAAATTATTTAGTTGAAAGGTACATTTAATTTACCAATATATACACAAATGTATATTTACGCTTATTTTTACAATGGATTAGCTTATTTTTTGTCACTTAGTTTTATTCGAATGTTGCTGATCTCTTACAAATACCTTGTATTGTACGTGATCTTATTGATTAGGTGTATAAGGTGTAAGTTAATAGATTATGCTCAACAAACATACTATTAATGGTATGCCATTGTTTTGCAAGTAACTGACGTTCCTAAAAAGTTATTATAACACTTCAGTCTATGGCGTTTCAGTTTCTGTAAATATGAAAACCTAACTTTCTAATCAACTCTTCTGTGATTGTGACCAGTTCTTTGGATATGTTTATTCCATTTTTTGTCTTATTCTGACAAATTTTAATGATATTTTTTTTACATTAGTTTTATTTATTATCCAATTTCTTATTGATTTTCCTAATATCAGTCTTAATGCAATCATCTCTGTCATTTAAAGCACTGATTTCGTCTTGCTGGTGTCTGTAGTTGTTTACCCAACATCGGTCATTACCATTTTACCATAGTTTTATATATTTGTGCCTTGATTTGGGTTCTTGTAACATAAAATAGTTATGTTTTGTTTCTTCTGATATTCATTTAGTAATACTCTTTACGCTTTTGATTACGTTGTCTATTATTGTCTTCCCTTGGCAAATTCCAACTGCGAAATTAATTGCTAGCTAGGTTCTCTATGGTTTGAACTCTTCTTTTCGTCTTTATGTTGATATCTTAATTTTTTATTTATTGTTCCATTACGTTTTTTCTTATACCACCGCTATATCCGATTAAATGGCTATTTTAGGTTTACAAAACATGTAAAGGGCGGTAGGTTGGATTAAACAGCCTTTTTCTAACAGAAACATAGCTTCGACTTATATTTAAACATGACTAAAGCTTGTTTAAAATCCACTTTTGTGTTAAATTTAGTAATATTATTTTCCTAAAATTTCGGAGCTGCTTTTATCCACTTTTTTAAAGATCTAATGGTTTCCATTCTAGTGGTATTTTATTTTGCTTAATTATGTTATTAAAGGATTTACTTAATTCTATTTTAAATGTTTTTCTCCGTGTTTCTACAATTCCACTATTTTCATTGGCTTTCGGTGCTTTTTATATGTCGCCTGTTGAAAAGAAAACTCAGTAGTATTACTGTTTAGTTATGTTCCTTATACTAAAGTGCATTTTTTTATATAATTCTTTAAAGTAGTTTTTCATGGTTTATTAATAATTTTGTTTATTTTGATGGTTTTTTCTACATTAAATTTCCTGTTTATCAGCATGTAGGGACGATATAACGAATATTCCTCACATATTGTTTTTTATTTTTAGACGCCTTTTTACATTCATTACAACAAGAGTTTATTATAGCCACGAGAATACTAAGGTTCCGGCCGGTAGTTGAGTCATGTCCGTGGAGTCGGCGTACGCTAAGGACCGAACAGTTTTCGCAGGACGCGCTGCAACCGTTCTTCAGTCGGAGATGCCGCTGCCAGTTTCACGGGGAATGGAGATTCGCCGAACAGCTCTATCAGGAGCCGTGCCCGGCGTCGCTCGGAAGGTCTCTTTTGGCGGCAAGTACTGTTCGATGAGGGCCAAGGCTTTTAGACAGCGACAAGGCCAGTTCGAAGGCTTTCGAGTAGCGGTAGCGAACTGTCTTGGACTGGTGTGAGGCACGCCTTCCTCCAGGAATTATACGTGGGGGGGTGGCTCCTAGAAAAGATCGCGTGATTGGGCAGGCTTGCAGCCCGAATTGCCGGTTTTTGGAAATGTTTCGCGGCTGGGCATTACGCTAATTTGTTCGCTTCGCAGAAACACTTTGCGTTTCAACATTAGGCTAATTCTTTTACTTTGTGGAAGTGCTTTGTATTCCGGCAAGCATTCTTATTTATTTTGTGACCCATATATTATTTGTGTATGGGTCTCGATGCATTCTTTTTTAATTGTCTTATAGCTTACTAATTGTGTTACGTTCTTGTATATATCCTTTGTCTTCCAAAATTCTTATTGTTTTGTAGTATAGCAATGCGTTCTTTTTTTATTTGTGATTTACTTAACCTCTTTAGCGAACTAAGATGTTTTATTGTGTGGTGAGTATGCTCTGATCCTTCTTTTGCTAGTAGCTTGTCGGACAACTCAATGATATTGCTTCTTAGTGTCGCCCATGCTTCTTATTGGCCGACGTTGTCGTTTACTAATATTTGGATAATTTAATGTTTTGACCTTGTGCACACAGATATTTTGTATTATTGCCTTGAAATGTTTGTATATTGAACTTTTCCATATAGTCCAGTTTTAGTTCATGTTTTGGTTTATATGTCATTCTGATCTGGGTGGGCAATAATGAGTGGTTACTGTATATGTTTATTGAATTTAGCGTTCTTACGTCTAATATTTCGATTGAGGTAAAATTTTGTTAATCATCAATAATAATAGATTGTTGACATTGTAAGTTACTGAAGGTGTATTTGTGTGTAAGGTTATGTTTATTGAACGAATTGTTAATTCGCAAATTATTTTGGGCGTCAGTCAGTAAGTCTCCGTTGTCATTAGTAGCGTCTTTACAAAAGCACTGACATCAGTGATTGGATTACTTTCTATCCTAGCATTGAAGTCTCCCATTATAACGACGTGGTGGTTGGCGGATGTATTCAATTAAATTTCGCAGTTTATAAAATATTCTTCTGTCTCTTCTTGGTTGTATAATGTTAAGGATATAAACTCTGATAACAGATAATAATTCTTGTCACTTTTTTATTAGCATAATTAATTTTGTCAACACATGATATAAACTATGTGTAACAGTGTTCTCACGTACGTCTAACGTCAGTTGATTGTTTCCAAAATAAAATGAGTTTATTTAATGTAGTTTTTTAGTCATAACTGCTATATTCTTTTGAATAAATTACTAAACCTTTACTATTTTAAAATTCTTGGTTGTTCTTAATATTGATTATTGCATTCACAAACAATGATTTTCGCTTTTAAGCAGCACACCGATTGCGTTACTACAAAATTTGTAGATAGTGAAAGGAAACAGTTTTTAAATACCCTAGCAGCCTGAAATCTCTAGTATAGAACAATATATTATTGACTAGAACTATAAATTGCTACAAAATGTAGCGGTAACTAGCTAAATAGATTATATATAAAAATTCCATGTCTGCCTCACAAATGACAAAAACACTATTTTTAAAGCCACACCAGAACGTAATAAAATTGACCACATATTAAAGCCTTAAAAAATATTTGTATTAACCAATAAAATTCAGTATAAAAGGTTTTCAATTTTCTAAAGGATGAGCTTAAGCAAAGAATCCGGCCCAGAAATCGTAATCGCTTAGAAAGTGCATTTAGTGGAGGTGGCATCACCATGTATTGAAAAATTATTCTCCCATAACTTTGACAGGACAAGTCCTTTTGCAATCGATCGTTTGTGTCATTTTTTCTTTCTCATTTTCATAAATTTTCGATAACTTTGCAGGGGAATATTGCTAAATTATTATTTAAACTTGCCAGCTGTGGATGTTAGTGGTATTAAATTCACTATTTATAAAATCTGTTCTTTACTGTTTAATGAAATAATCAATTTTTGTAGGCTCCGGTTCAATCTTATTTGTATTTTTTGGTAAAGCCACACGTTTATGTATTACACTTCTGTACCACAACTAGTTTAAACTGCTTTGTTATAAACAGCAAAGTACTGATGTACACTTTGAAAATTATAAGCAATTAAAGATGGTTTTTGTTTAAATAACTTTTTAGGTACTAATAATTTTACTCCCTATTATCACCCCATCTTACAATACTCTTACCTGTAAGTTATATCCTCATGTAATATTGAAATTCACTCTAATAGTTAGTTCTATTACATCGTACGTCACAACATGTGCGTTTTTAGCTAAGAAAATTATCTACACTTATCGTACAGGAACGTCACCCAATCATATAGCCGTAATTGACAACTCTGTTCTTCAATTTCACCACTTGGAAAGTTGCGGATGTCATATTGCTTTCCAAGTCTGGAAAGACCGACAGGTTTCCCCAGCATTACCGTCCGATTAAACTCCTCCCGACTCTAGAAAAACTGGTGAAACGCATCATCCACCGTCAGCCACAGACAGCAGCGTAAAACCTCCAGTTGATTCTAAAGAATCAGTTTGCCCCAGCCGCTCCACCATCCATAAATTACTCCGGGTAGTGGAAAAGACCTCGGAAGACCCGCTGCTGTTCCCGTTTAGCCTGTATGCCCGCAACATGTCTACAACGCCTTTTATTGCACAGCAGTGCTGTCAAGTTTGCAATAACCCACGATGGCAATCTAGAAAGTCCAGCAAGAACTGAATTTCTTTGAAGACTGGGCAGCACATGGAAAATAGCAGTAACTTAAGATATCCCACTTGTACTATGTATTGTACGTAGCTGTATTCGATGTATTTCTATGACAATATAATCTGTTGCTGTCATATTCAGGGCGAATTGTGCTGTCGGGGACTGAGGGCCTATTTATTGTTTATCGATTCATGATTGGTTTAAGTTTATGTTGAGGGAGTTTTAGCATTACCTCATCACGCTTGCCTTGTGGGTTGGTGAGGGCCTGTTGGTCCGCAGGAGCTACTTGGTTTCACTCCTATCTCTCTTAGAAGAAATATTATAAAAGAGGCGTTTTTCTATCCGCCACCTGGGGACGTGCTCAGTAGGGGTTAGGCTCCCCCCTGGAGAGACACCACTATCTGTATAAAATGCCATTCGTCCCGTACTCCCCTTACAAGATAAAACGACTGCTTTTATAATTAAATGTACACAATTTCTAATTTTATATGGAAAATTTATATTAACAAATTATTTTCTAGGTTTCGACTACAAATCTTGACTCTTTTTATAAAATTTTGACAATTTTCTCAACAACATGTCAATTTTCTCTCTTATTGTTGTCAACTGTTTCTAAATTGCAAGCGTAGACTTCAGTTTTTAGCTAAGTCCACAAAAAGAAGTTTTGCAGAGTTAAATCGCAAGATCTTTTTGGTCAGCTGATGTCGGCAAACTGTTATTGCAGTAAATCGATTGTTGCTCGTCTTATATGGCAGATAGTGTTGTCCTGTAGGAACCACATTTGTTTCAGATTCAAGTTTACTAGTTGTCAAAAAACTAAATTATCATGTAACGGTAACAATTATCGTCCATTAAAGCTTTTTCAGGATTTTTCAAAAAGTATGTGTCACGTGACCTGCTCAAAATCCACACCAAAACATAGGTTGTTGAAGGTACGTTTGATTTTTATAAATGAGATAATTTTATTTACAAATTTAATCAATTAAAAATGCACATCATTGATAAAGTTATTTTTTTTTATTAAACGGAGAGTTTACTTCTCGATGAGCTAAAATCAATTGGAGAATTGTCGACCTAAAAGTAATCAGGACTTTAAGCTCTTATAGCAGGAAAATTTTGCATTTATGAATGACGACATAAAGCTCTTCATCCACTATCGATTCCACTTTGTCGCATTTTTCAACTTCTTAGAATATTTGGTTCATTTGGTGTACTATTAAATCAAAAATTTAATAGAGGTTGCATTGAATTTATAGTACGTCTTACTAATAGTAAAAGCCATTAATTTTAAACCCGGCGTTTAATTCTAACTTCTCCTTTAGAAGAAAAAGTGCTAAGTAAATATAATTATTTGCGTAATTATTTTCTTCATAAGATTTTTATTAGGGTTCAATTTAAAAAGCGTATGCATAAATCATTAAAATATTTAAGGTTTTTACTGCATATAATATACGTCAAAGATATCTCTTCCTCTAGTACATTGAATTGTAGATTTTATTGCTCCATAATAATTATATTAATCAAGTTTTTGTCGGTATCTTAAGAAAAAGTATTTCTTTGGTTAATATTTAAGTATACATGGATAGGTGTGCTCTCTTATTTCTTAGTATTTATATTAAATTTGAACCGGGCACCCTTAAAGGTACCAGGGACTAGTGAAAGAGAGAATATTAAATTTGATCTTAGTAAATTACTTCAGTTTCTTTCTGTAACATCAGAATATAAAGTAGTATAAGTGGTTGTAAACTGACACTTGTTTCTGATCCAGTACGCAGCGTGATAAGCACATCACAGAATTTATAGTCGGACTAGCTATTATAAACGAAAATTAATAATTGGTTTAAAAAAGCTTATTACGAACGCTACATGAGTACGTTTAACGATAAATGGGTGTCTTTTACACAACCGGAAACTTCAGAGCTGATTGAATACTAGAAATGCGCATTAGTGTGGATTGTTTGAACAATAACTGCGTGTTATTTTACGGCGTTCAATTGGCGTTTAAAGTGCTGTTTAATGTACTAGTTAAAATTTTTATTTCTTGTAACGTAATAATTTTTATTTTGAAGTCGACTGATATAAACCATAAAACACAAATCCAACTTACTGTAGTTAAAGTCAAATCAAGTAGAACTGTGTAACTACGAGGGTGAATAAAATATAAATCTGAGAGTATATTAAAATACTAAAAGTGTGCTCAGTTTTGGTGGAAATTATATGGAAAAATTGATGAACGTTTATTCTTTCATTTAATAAATAATTTGTTATAGAATAAACTGTCGCTATTTTTTACTTTTAATCAGTACTATGATGTCAGAGCAAAGCTGTGTTTTCGTTTGTTGCACGACTGATTATTATCATACATTTTAACGTCCAAAACGTAAAACTGTCCGGAATTTTGAGGTATCTGAAGGTGAAATTTAAATACTGAAGTGCACAGGTAGTCTAAACAATTTTTGGAAGGATGAAAAGTAGTTTGAAATTTAAGCACGACCGCCGATTAATGGTTGTTTAAATTGCCTTTGTTTGCTTCGGTACAAAACAAAACTGACGTATCGTTGAAAAAACGTGAATTTCCCATCTTGCTTTAAGACAATGCCAATGCCAAATTGGTGATTTGTTCTAGATTATAATAGAACTCCATCTCTATAGTTTCTATTCATGGATTTACAATATTCTTAGCTTATATCTCTAAAAAAGTGTATGTAGGTTAGAATTTGGAAAACAATATTGCAAGCAAATTGGGAAGCGTTTAGTAAAAGTTTGTGGTTTAAAAAATGTTGACCTATAATTACCTACATTCATTTGAAATTATCTAATGATGTGTTAGTATGTTGAATAAAAATTGATAATAAATTGTACTACACCTTATTTTTTGTATTATTTATCTATTGAACTAGTAGATTACAGCTACGGTCGTATCTCGAATCCATATCATTATTTTTTCTTGTTCTTCTAATCCTTCTCTCAAAGGTTTTTAACTATTATGTTTTCTTGTACCTGCTTAATCCATGTATTTGGTGATCTATTTTTTTTCTTTTTTCTGGTGAGTTCAAGTTTAGAATTTTGTTCGACCATCTTTCTTCGTTTATTTCTCGCGCATGCTCATGGCATATAGTTCGTCTTTTTCCAAATTCCCTGGCTGCTGTTGTTATTTTCCCATTCGTTCTCTGACTACCGTATTTCTAATATGTTCTACTTCTCTCTACTCTACATCTCTTCCTTAGAATATACATTTCTACTGCGTTTATTTTTTGTTGTTTAGTTTTGCTAATTTTTTATATTTCGGGGCCTTATATTAATATACTTTGTATAATAGCACTGTATATTCTTATTTTTGTGTTTATTCTTATGCTCTTGGACCACAAGTTTAACTTTTATGTTGCTTGTTTAGACTGTCTTATTCTATTTATCACTTCTTTCTTCGAGTTCGCGTCTGTTGATATTATTCGTCCTAGATATTTATACTCTTTGCATTTTCGGATTGTCTTGCCTTTAATCTGTAAATCGGTTGTTTCTTCTGCAGTCACCAGGTATTTCATATTTTCGTGGTTTATATTTAGTCCACTTGCTTTGTATGCATTTGCAAGTTTTTGCATCGTATATGTTATATCGTGTTCGTCTCCAGTAAGAATTACCTGGTTATCGGCAAATAACACAGAGTATATATAGTCTTTATCTATTGGGATGCCCATAAATTCACTTTATTTTTCTATATTATTAACGTGTTTTTTTAAACAGCGTAAGAGACGTAATTCTTTGTTGTTCGGGAATGGTGCTGATAGATTATTTCTGAGCGTGATGATATTTGTTCGGTGTTTATATATTATCTTGAATAGTATATATGTAGTGTTTGTTTAGATTGGTTCTCCACTAGGCTACGGCAGTCTCAAGCCTGGGACCCCACTGCAAAGTGGGGAAGAAAAAGGTGTTACTCCTCAATCGCTTTTTCTCACTAAAAACCTGGGTTCAGTTGGCTCCGGCTGATAGAACCTTGTAAGGGCCTATTATACAAGGTTACGGATGAAGGTGCAACGGCAGTGAAGGCGGAGAAAAGGGTTTTCTACGGAAAATTTGGCGGAAGTGACAGCCTTGCTTTAGGATTGGTAGAAAGGCAAAAGCAGCGTCTGCACCCAGAATGGGCGGCTGCAAGCGGCGTCTGTCTCATATTGAGCGACTGAAATAAACTTGGCGATGAACTTGCAACTCGTCACAAGATACTTTATGTATAACAGAATAAAAAGTTTTGCCAGAAGAAGACAATCTCCGGGTGGTAGCAATTCACACCTCTGAAATAGGGTGCCTCAATGGATACGGGGGAGGGAAGAGGGAATTCTATTAATGTTAAAAATTCCAACCAATTTAACAATTTGAGAAGGAAAAAACTTGCGCAACCTGGAATATACAGGGTATCTCAATAAAAGATACAACACTGACCTAACAGCCCTCACTGAAACCAAGAAGAAAGGTAAAGGCAACAGACTTTGGTGACTATAGGTTATTATACAGCGGAATGCCAAAGTATAACAGAGCACGGGCATAAATTGTCATTGCTATACACAGAAAACTGATGACTTACGTAAATACTTGGGAACAGATAGACGAAAGACTGCTAAAGATAGATTAAATATAGATTAAAATAAAAGGTACATTCGAAAATGAACTGTTAGAAACGCTAAAAACTTCGGTAGAAGGAAGGAACTAATAACATTAGGAGAATTCAACACTAGAACTGGAAAGAAACCTAATGATTTAGTCATCGTTGGCTACGGCGAGCCTATAGCAAATAACAATGACCAGCGACTTATAGACATATGTCAAATATTCGACCTAAAAATGTTCAATAGATACTTTATCGCGAGATACATAAGTTACATCGAGAAAATTTAAATCTATTATAGATTATACTATTACAAGACAAACTACTCTAGTGAAAATATGGAACGCAAAAGTATATAGAGGTGCAGAATGTGGATACGACCATTTCCTGTTAAAAACGACAATGTACATGCTACACAAAAAAGCTAAAAAGAAAGGAGTTAATAACAACTTAGAAGAAAGGATGTTATAGGCCAAGAAGTACAACCTTAATTTTCTTAATACAAAATCAACAGATTTTTTATATAAACTAAGGTTGTCCTCAAAATTATCATTTGAATTAACAGGTACAGCAATACAACTATATGCCATTTATGGAGCCGCATACGAAGAATATTAGTGAAATGAGGAATTACAAAAGTTAACCATGAAAAAAAAAACAAACTTATATAATACATGGTAATGGATAGGAATCTACAATTCTTGTTTTTTTGTGGCTAATTGTTAACATAAGAATAAAAACCGACTTCTCATAACAATGTAAGCTTACTTAGTTTATAACTTATAAATGAAATCAATTAATCGAAAATTATTGTTCTACATATAAATACAGAAAATTAAAAAGATTGACTTCATGTAGTTACTGGGAAATAGACCAACATAATTTAAAATGTCGACGAGTATATAGCAACAAAGTCGAAGAAATGTTGCCCTTAAAGCAGTTTGGAGCGCAAGGCCAGCAAAGATAAAAAGGAATTGAATCGTAAAATTCAATTTGAGTTGCGTTGAAGTCTAGTTTTGCCTTTATTTTAACAGTTGTTGCTATGGATGAAAGTTAGATCGACCTTTGCAATTTCAAAAATTTACAACGAACGTCAAAGCGTCATTTAATTTTGATCATATCATGCATTTAGTGGTAGGGAGAAAACTACGTGTTATGTCTTTAGATTTTTTGCAATGGTCTCTATAACTGAATTACAGTTAAAAATTATACTGATAATTAACTGCCAATTAAGGAGTTTTATCGGCTTTTTTCGGCTCTTATTAACGACCGCTCATCATAAGCTGAAGAAACAAAATCTGGTTCAACTCAGTTGGTCGCATTCGTGAGCCACTAAAGTATTTTAGATAAGATATACGTTCAAATGCGCAACAATAAACTCCCTCTTCGGGTTTAATAGCAATAATTCTATATTTTATAAGTGAAATCTGAAAAATTTGCAATAATGCGGTTTTTTAAACAACGTTAATACAGAAGATGAAGGATTTCAATGAGCTTTTTGACTAGGACAAAATCAAAGAGCTTTTGCAAGTCTTTAAATGTTAAGTGTGTTTCTAAATTTTTCAATTTTCTTTCTTATGTTACTTGTTCTGACGCGAATATATCGTCAATGCGTAAGCGTCCTTCTTATTACTTCTTGTTCTATTATTTTCTCTATAATGCGTCCATACAGTTTTTCTAACGTTGATAACGCGCTGATACCTCTGTAGTTTTCACAGTCGTTCCTTGATTGAAATTTGTGAGTTATGGCCGTTTGAGAGTTTCAAGAAGCTCCCACATCTATAATATTTATTGACAAGAAGTTGCCCGCCAAGAGGTATTTTTGGCGTCCTAGGCTAATAATTTGTTACCCGCCTTACCTCAAATTTTTGCAAGGTGGGAACGTATAAATTTTTAACTAGATCGGCTTTTTCTCTGGATGGACGTAAGCCTAAGCCGTCTATAAGAAATACGTAAAACAAATTTAAACCAGTGTAAAGCTTATGCGCTCATTCATAATCAACTCTTGTAATTTTTTAGTTTTTCGTTTATAAGTGAGAAATCAGTTCAACTTTATATATTTCTTTTATTTATTTCTATTAAAAATCACTGCAAATGAACGTACTTGCAGTGATTTTTAATTTTTTCCTGGATTTATGTTGGCAGCAGTAACAGAATGTTTGTTTTGATTCTGAAATTGCATAACCGAACTTTAGTATTGTCGACATTTTGGCTTTGTTCTTACAAGGAATAGGGAACTAATAATTAAGTTAGTAAATGTGTATCTGTTATACACCATAAAAGGGATAACTGGTACAAAGCCAGCCGCGGCCGCCCGAATGAGTGGAAGCAGCCCCGACGTGGGTGCACGAACGCACAGACCTCCTCGTGTAAATTAAGTACTCAGAGCGCGGCACGCCAAATTTCATGTCAGCTGTCTTTGTTTACTTTCCATTCAAATGTATAGGCCGTCTTTTGTCTACTACGCATCGTCTCCTAGTGTAAATCAGGGCGTAGAGCAATGCCACATTACGTTTTTTACGTTCTGTTTAAATGTATAGATAGATAAGGGTTTTTAATTTTTTTTCATATGAATTACACTTTCGATGAGTATAATAGCTAAGGAACCGCGCTGGCTCGGTGGTCAAAATCATCGTTCCTCTGTCATCGAGTAAGTGCGCTAATACTAAAAAAATAAAAAAATAGAAGCTTACGCTATATTATGGAAAAGTGATTGGATCAGGAAAAAAATAGAAAATTTTGGCTTGGCTACTTGGGAAAATTAATAATGTAAAAATTCCAAATGAAAAAATTATTACTTTCCTTTTAATTCATAATAATACTAACAAACAGTTAGTGTTGCTTTTGTATATAATCTCTTAAATGATAACGACAGAAAAAAAATCGGAATTATGTCGATAACTAGATTTTTCAAAAATAAAAAAATACAAGAAAACAAGAAACTTTACTCATAAACATCGGAATCACTTCTGATATCATTCGCAGTCTCATTGCGGTTGGGTGTAGCTTCATTAACAGTGTTAATAAGAGTCTTCATGTAGAACTCAATATCCCTCGAGGTAACCAGTTTTAGAAGCTTCGTAGCAGACTGAAACCTTTTACGTTTTATTGTCAAGTGAGTCGCCGTATGTCCAATTTAGAAATTAGAGATTTTTCTATTCATACCTATTTTCCAGAGAGTCATGTTTGTGCAACTTTCTGTCATAGACTTTCTAGTTTGAATAGGTTTTCCGCTTTCAAACCTGATGAATCGAGTTTTGGAAATATCTGGGAAGGAAGTCTTGACGTGCGGCATAATCCATTGTTTAAAGTCTTTTACTTTAAGAGTTCTATCGCTTAAAACTAGTTCTCCGTTTGTTCGGAGATGTGTTAAACAGATACAACAATAAAGGGATTTTTTTGCAAATCTTGATCAGTTTAATGTAAGTCTCAGAATTTCCAACCTTTTCCAGTTTCAATCTTCTTTTTTCTAGTGAACCAAAAACTCTATCCACTGGCACCATAGAGTCTCCTGGAACTGGACGCCATCTTTTAATGTTGTTAAAAATGTTATTTTTACATAACTGATCTAGGTAGTGAAACGAATTTGGTTTTTATTTTGGCTAAATGCATTGTTACAAAATATTTTTAGTTTTCTCTGTAGCTGATCTTTGCGGTTTCAATATAATCAGACAAACATGTTATAACCTCATTCGGTCCTTTGTTATGAGTTTTTAGGTTGTGAATGCCAAAAATATGTAGCCATAACTGAATGATGTAATATTCGTCTTGTGTGTTAGTTACAGGCAAGAGCATGTTCTCTTTATAATCAAAACATATTGCCATTTCCAAAGGATCTGCTGATTTCTAAACTTCAGCCAATTTAGTTTTAAACACCTCTGTTTTCCTGAAATACATTTTCTTATTTACTTTTATGGTTTGTAAAAGTTATTCTTTAGATTCCATTTCGGCTTGTCTTGTCTACAGGTTTTGCATACATCCTTTCAAGGTAAGCCAAAGGAAATACTAAAGTCTTCGTTAAATACTTTAATGAAAACCCCATATGATAATTTATTGTTCAAATATTGTGTATTAAAATTTTTATGCACTTTAGTAATAGATAGATTTGGGTTAAGATAGTTTCTATTGCGACTATCAGATCTGGTGTAATGCGATTCTCGAGCTGGCAATTCGGAAATAAATTTTCTAACTTTCTGGAGAGATTCTGTTATGGTTCTGTTTGCCCTGTTGTCGTGAAGATTTCTGTTATTTGCTGCTTAGGCTGCCGTTCTAACTTTTTCTCTAATCTAGATTTCAAAATTCACGAACAGCTAAAAAGGTTTTTCGACATAAAGTTATTTTTCGTTCTCAGCATTAACTTCACAGAAAAAGACCTGTACGGCTTCGAGATCTTTCATCATTATTGCGCAAACGAGACCGGAGCTTTTGACCTTTCTTAATGCAACCTCGAAAATAAATTGTTTGTTCTGCATGGCTAGATAGACTACGGTATCGTTTAAAAATGTTTCCTTGCACAAAAGCATTTGGTTTACTGGCACGCTTACATTTACAGTTACCAATATCACGACATTTATTTTTCTCATTAAAAAGTCTTTGTTTTCCAAATTTATTTTTATTTTCTAGGGTTTGAAACTGCTATCTACCTTTTGATACGCAAAGTGCATTCTCGACATCCTCCTGAACAGGAGCTGGATTATTGGCAATAATTTCTGAACCTAATTCATCGGCTACGTCTCTATTTTCGCTGATATATTCTGAACTGCCCATTGCAGAAACAGCATATCTAGATAAAAGAAAAGAACTTGGTTACAAGTTCAGAAAAATATACTGGCTTATTGGGAGAACATCACAGCTATCTCAGAAAACACGTTACTGTTATATAAAATTATGCTGGAGCCAGTTTGGAACTATTGAATCCAGCTGTAGGGTTGAGCCAACAATTTCAATACTGAGATCCTATAACGTTTTCAGTCCAAAGTACTGCGAATTATTTTTCTAATCATCTGATTCATCATGCTCTTGAGATTACTACAGTCAGAGGGGAAGAAATCACAAGGCGCATTATAAAATACGTGATAGATTAATTGTCCATCCACACGACTTGGCAGTGAACATATTAGACAATAGGAACAAAACGCACAGACTCAAGGCATTTAAATTTCCGGACTTAATAAATAGATTTAATATAGATGAGTAGTCTAAGTTCTGTTAATTCTATAAAGTGATTATTTTTTAACTGAGATATTTAGAGAAGCTTATGCCGATCGGTTAAGCCGATGTATGTTATCCAATGCAAGAGCTTTAAAAAGTAATACATGTAATAATAGATAATATAACCTATCAAGATTAAAACCATTCATTTCGATAGTGCCGCAGTCTTTCCTTTATCTGCTCTTTGTTCCGTTATCTTTTTTTATTCTCTCTAAATGCAATTTCGTTGGAAAGTCATCATTATGGAGTGTAAAGAACATTTAAAATTCTATGGTAAACCAGCCTAAAGTGTAAAAGTGATAATGTGGTAAGATACAGCTAAAGTTTTCTGTACATAATAAATATGCCCCATACAGACCATAATAGAGAGCAGAACTGATCCGGCGCTCCCCCTAATACCACTTCTGGGTCCTGCAGTGAAGTGAAAAGACATTTATTCAAATTACATTTCGAATTTAAACTGAGACGGGATGCAAGTTAATATAACCCGCTTCCTTCAGCTCGGCTCGTCGGCGAAATCCCTCGGGCGGCCCGCCTTTTGATTGATGCCCCAATCATACCGAGAATCCAAGCTTTCTCCGATTGAGCATATGCGTTTCAGAAATGTGCCCGAAGAGTATTTGTTTAGGCTTGTCCGAGCTCCACCTTGCAACAGTTGGAACCGAACTTTTGCCGGGTGCGCCCTTTGAAGCGATATTAATGTTTATTTATGTCAGCCAGTCGATTTTACTAGATTGGCGCCATTTATTACCAGCCTTGCTCGACATGGCAGTGGCGCGGCCGAAGATATCGAAATGAAAGATTGATGGCAGGCCCCGGCGAACAGTTGTGCGCGAGGCGATTTCATTTGCGATTATTCTGCAAAAGTTCCAGCCAGGATCCATTGTTGAATATAGTTTTTTCGGTTGGCAAACAGAGAATCTCGTATGCATCGCTCCCAAACTCACTAAATTTTTTATCGAATCCAATAAGTTTTATCGATCTCAGTTTTTGTATTGTAAATTTTGGAAGCATTTTAGTTGTGTCAAATCATACAATATCTTTACTTACACCCACAGTATATTCTAAATTTTTTTCTAAAGTTTGTTTCTTTTCTCTACACATTGTGACTGCAACGTGTAAGCTGTGTCTATTAACATATTACGATACTTAATCTAAATACTTAAAATAATGAAAATAACAAAGTGAAATCAGAAAGGAATCCAAGAAGGTAAAAAAATATATTGCAACGAAAAAGAATAGAATGGGTAGATAGATTTGAATATCTAGGTGTAATAATTAGTAAATATAAAGACAATAAAACAAACAATAGAATAACAAAGACGAACCACGTATACTACCAAGTAAAGGATCCGCTAATCGGGAAAAGAGAAGTGAGAACCAAAACTAAATTACAAATACATAAACAAGTACTCTACCAGTACTAGAATACGGACCTGAAGGTAGAAGCTAAAACTAAACTCGATAAGATTAAAAATACGAGAATAAGAGAATCAGTAGAGATAACACCACTAACACAATCACGCGAACAAAAACAACTGAAAAGGTTTGGACACGTATTCCGCATGAATGCCATGAGACTGGAAAAGCAAGTTAAGGAGACAAGACCGGAGGGAAAGAAAAAAAGTGGACGATTACGGATGCAATGGCTGGACTACATATACAAAAATGGAAGGAGGAGATAAAAATCGGAACAAGAACTAAAAAAGACTGGCTAGCAACCGACCAAAATACAAGAGATGGCTACAAAGTCCAACGCCGTAAGGCATTATGGGAAAGCATGAAGTAGAAGAAGAAGAAGGTACTTAATCCTAAAGCCTTCAATCTATGATCCCAAAAACTAGAGGTTTTAGAAGAACTAGAACACACCGATCGCGATCCACACTGGAAAATTCAAAAACCATAAATCATTTGGTCCGTTCTATATTTTTTTACTATTTAGTTTGTTCTATAATCCGTTTCAAAAATTTTTAATACGCAATTTTTTGCGTTTATATATCAATTTTGTTGTTTTTCTTCACAATTGTTTGATTATGCCTTATTAGAAGTAAAAAACTTCATAAATCGTTTGATAACGTTACTCAAAGATTTTTTATTAATAATAACGACGCCTAATGTTTTTTATTTTTTAAATATTTTTTTTATTTTTAATACTATTAAATCACAGCCTAATTTTCTGGTATGTTTATCTTTTCATAATCTCTCTTTCTCTGTTTTTTTGAGTAAATTAAACTTTAGTAATCTTTCTATGCCTTTATTACGGATCTACAATTCACAAGAGCGGAAAACTGTCAGACTGATTTGTAAATTGCTTTTTGTTCTTTTTCTTTTTTGTTTTTTAATTATGTCTTACAACGTCGGGTCCTCTATTTATTTTCTGTAACTGTTTCAGTCTCTTACCCTCATCGATGTTTTTGCCTTCTTCCTAGCCAGTTCTTTGATGTTATTGTTCTATTGCACTCGGGGTCTTTCTTTTGTTCTGTTTCTTCTCTCATTTCGTGTATTATTTTAGAGTATCTATCAGCTTCCATGACGATAAGGCGTCCGTAATATTTTAGTTGTTTTTCTCTATTTCATTTATCACTGGTTGTTGGTTTAGTTCGTCTCTTATACTGCTGTTCTTTTTTCTGTATCTCTTCGTTTTTTCAATACTTTTATGTTCGTCAAGCATTGTCCACGTCTCCAATCCTTAAAGTCATGTGGGGACGTATGTAATTTCTTCTTCTATCCGTCTTTGTACTTATCCGCATATTATACTGGTTCTTCTTCTACAGTAATTGGTAATTCTGTTTTCCATCGTCCCATTTTGCTTTTATTGATGTTTATTGCCGTTATATTTGCTTCCAGTTTGTATTTACATATGTTAAAGTTATGTTATAGTTGACTGGTGCTCTCCTGGCATTACTACGATATAGCTTGCGAAGATTAGATCTTGTATTTATAGGATTTAGATGGGAATATATCCAAGTTTTGTCTGCCTAACTTTGTTTTTTTTTTGATTATGCTGTATATATACACTAGGAATAACAAAGAACTAAGGCTGTCCTCTTGTTTTATTCTTATCTAATCTAAAATCTTTTTACCGTTTAGTTTTGCTAGCCCTATTATATTTGTTGGTGCTTTTAATAGTAGCTTTTGTTTGCAATTTCTCTAGTGCCTTCTATATTTGGTACCTTGGTATGTTGTCAAATGCTGTTTTGAATTCTAGAAATGCCAGGTATATTTATTTATTTTTTCTATTAGTATTTCAATCTTTTAAGTATATTCCGGAACTCTTTCTGTTTTTTGTGTAGTTTGTTTTTGTATGAGTGTTTCTTTTGTCTTCTTTTGTATTTAACCTTTTGAACCCACCCCATGCATTTTTTTTATTTTAGTTTTTACCTGTTTTATCCTACAAATTCGTTCTCTTTTTGTGGCCTCCGTAGTTTATCTGCTTGGTTCCAAAGTTTTCTTAGACCGTTTGGAGGATGGCTTCCTTAAAGTTATTTCACCGGTCGTTGAGGTTCTAAAGGGTTTCTGTTTGGATCTATTCTGCTTTTTGTAGGTTTAATTTTAGGTTAAGTGCTCTTTGGTATTGTTTTCTTATTTGCAAGTTTATGCTTGTCAAGTTTTTGCTAATAGTAATCTATAGTTATGCCCCTTTTATTACCATTACGTCCTGTAAGACATATCTCATACTTCTAGTTATGGTAATGAAATCTGTCATTGGTTTAGTGGGCTAGAGCTTTAGCTTTGTAGTTATTTTGTGTATGGTTTTATGTCCATATAATGTATGTTATACAGAAGTTCTTCTAAACTGCATTTTCTCATTGTTTCGTAACCTGCTCTCTTATTGCATTTCAATCTCCTATTATTATGGTGTGGCTTCTCTTATTTTGCATTTTATCTAGTATTCTTGCAATTCTTTGTAGACCTAGTCCTTGTTGGAATTTTATGTTAAAACATATATTGAATTACTCCCACTTTTTCCCGAAATTCCAGATTAACAGTAAATATTCTGGCGTTTACTGTTTTCCGGTTAGATTGTTGATCCCAGGTGAATACGATTGACAGCCCAGGATTACATACTGTCAAGATAATCAGCTCTTAGAAATTTAAAGGGGGAAATATTTACATGTAAAGGACTGATAAGGTATTAAGCAACTTAAAATAACCAAACAGAGAATGAAGGAACGTAAAAGAAGCATAGCTATAGGAACGCGAAATGTACAAGGTATAAGCAACAAACAGAAAAAAGTTATCGCACAGTTCAAAAAATTGCTCAACGAGAGCAAAAGGAAGGTATAGGCAAAGATAAATTGCTAATATAATGAATTATTAGAGTTACCATGGTAATTTGTGGACGACCATCAACTGGTATAAAAACAGATGATAATTTCTAAAACGAAAAGGACTTTTTTCTTTGTAGAAGGTATATGAAACTAATTGAAAGCAATTATAACGGACGACCGAAATAGCAACGTGGGGAGAAAGAATATTAACATGGTGATATGTTTTTGGAGAATAGGCAACCACGATAATGTGAACCACCTTAATGATATTTGCAGAGAACATGCATGCATACATACAACATACATCAACACACACACACACACACACACACACATATATATATATATATATATATATATATATATATATATATATATATATTTAAACAACTTAGTTCACGGGACGAACCGCGTCAATTTTGAGAAAATTCTCGACGTTTCGGCATCGACTTTGATACCATTCTCAAGAGTTTAGCTTTTCACTCGGGATTTCAATCTGCCTACTTCCCAAGGAGAACTACGAGTCTTTGAGTAAGGCTGACATTTCGTGTGACCTGCTTGATCTTTTATAGGGCTGGAAGTGAAATTTTGTTTGTCAGAAGATGCGTTGGGTTTGGGAAAGTTTGTAGGATTAAGGGTGTTGCGTAACTGGCGGTGCGGAGTAATAAGGGATTTCCATATGACAGGTAAACGTTGGCTGTCATCTCTTGTGTTGGGGCACTGTGGGTGTTTTTCTATTTCAATTGCCTCAGGTACTATTCTGCTGGTAAAATGGGAAATGGGGGCAATGGTTTTAGTCCCAGAGAAATTAATTGTGTGGCCTGTTTCTTTGCTATATTTGGCAAGTACCGAACCATTATCGCCTTTCCGTACGGCCAGAGAATGCTCGTATATTCGGCTAGATATTTGCCAATTTGTTGGACCTATATAGGTCCTTTGGCAGTCTCCACAAGGTATTTCCACAGGCCACAAAATTAATTTCTCTGGGGCTAAAACCATTGCCCCCATTTCCCATTTCACCAGCAGAATAGTACGTGAGTTCATCCCGTGAACTAAGTTGTTTAAACATAGTTAACCGCGGAAACCTATCCGAACACACACACACACACATGTATATGACCTAGTGACCGGGGGCGTTAAATATTCGAAAATAAACTCGAAGTGGAGTATAAGAATTAGGAAATTGCTGGGATATTAGACGTAGATGCATACAAAGAACTCTAATGTTGATAATTTTCAAATTATTAGTTGCTATTTAGTAAAATTCGAATATTTGGAATTAGTATTCGAATTTTTAAAGAGAGATTGTGATTCTCTGAAAATTAACTTACAAATAGGGTTATTTATACCTTATAATTTTTTTGTTGAAACACTGTGTATGTTTGTACTATTTTCATTGTTTCAATTACAAAGCTACAGTTCTTAGTCTCGTTTTTACCTATTCTTATTTTGAATAGTTTTGAATTGTTTAAATATTTAGATTATTTTTTAGTATTCACATTATTCTAATTGTAATTTAAATAACTGGAATATATAAATTATTTAAATGTGACTCACAATAGCGGTATTTGCATGTTCCACAAATATTACTATACAGGGTCGTCAAAGTAAATTCTAAACATAAATAAACCATGAAAGTAACATTAAAATATAATAAAAAATTAAATTTATTTACACGAAACAACACAAGTAAGGTAAATATTAAGAATCATCTACTATAGATTTGAACAGAAAGTAAACAAAGGCAGCTGATATAAAGTGTGGTGCGGCTGAGCTCTGAGCGTACGTTTGGTTGCCTATCTTCAGGATCGTTTTGCATACCTTGGTTTCGTAAGGTCGCCGTATCGACTTATCCCATTGTTATTATTTGTAAATAAATTGTTCCACGTGCAAAAATTTGAGGGAAGGCCGGTGAAAAATTGTCGACTTAGGACGTCAAAAATATCTTTTGCGAGCAACCTGTGGCATTATTCATCAGCCGGAATCTAAACCTAATGCAGGTCAATACTTTTTCCTTGTCCATGTGTCATTACTTCCATGAAGGAGGCCTTTAACTGTTCTTAGTATTATCATGCCTTTCATTGATCATTGACCACATTCTATACATAGTAAAGGGAATTGCACTCAGAACTGAGGGTAGACAGACATCGTGGAACCAGTGGTAATACAAATTGTAATATAGCCATGTTTGAGTCTTTCTTGGTTTGTGGACTGAATCAATAAAACACATGCTTTAATCCAGACGCTATCTACTCTGTCTAGGACTTAACAACTGTCTTCTGCTTTTACTGATCACAAGCCCCAGAACTATTGCAAAGGCGGAATGCGTGGTGGTAGGTATTTTATTAGCATATTTGCAGATCCATCGGTCATATTGGTGAACTTTTTGCCCTGAATGAAGTTTGCTTTGTCCGAAAAAAATCTCATGGAGCCAACGCTGTCGTCGTTCAGCAGTGCTTAGATCTTTAACATCCAATTTATCTTGTATTTCTTGGTCAACAGTTTCTCAAGATGAAAGAATTCTAGTGCAGATCCTGCTGCACTGCTAGACTAACTATCGATCTTGCTACGCCATTTCTTTTACCAGGTTGCTGATGCTCCCCTATATCCTGATTGATCTCGTCTTTCAATTCGTGGACGAATTCTTCATTGCTTCTTTTGCGATCAGATCACTTGCTGTAGGTTGCCCTAGTAGTAGTTACCTTTTTCTCGTAGAGATTTTTTGTCTTTTTGTAATTTCTGTTGGCGATTTTTCAACGTAAAGATATTCAAGTACAGCAGTTTTGTGGTTGTACTCTTGGCTTATTGTATCGATCGTCGTAGGTTATCGATTATAAAAAGCTAACTTGTGTTATCTAATAAGGTTGCACATAAGATGGCATTTTGGGCCTCCTTATAATACAATCTAAAAGAAACTTTTCGATTTACTTCAGCGACTCTGTAGACTAAGTTTCAAGTACTGTCTGACTTTTACAAAAAAATAAGGTTGACTGCTTGTCTGCACACGTAAAGCTGAACAAAACTTATTAAAGAGAAATCAGATGAATTACCTGAGGCAACTAAAAAATGTTGCAATCCTATTACAGGTGTATTAATTGTCTTTTAAGCAGTCAACAAAATGAGCTATTCAGAAGATCAAACATTTCAACTAATTAGTATCGCAGTTGAATAGAATCACTTTATTAGGGATACAACTTTCTTCCATCTAAGGCAAGGCGGATTTGTTCCTAATAACATAAAAACTTCCCTTTACTGCTCTTAGCTTTGCAAACGAGCACGCTGAAATGCTGCACGAAATAAATATCTAGTACTGCAGGATTTAGTCGAAACGATCAAAGAGGAATACACGATCATTTCCTTTTGATCGACTAGTGAGGGGCGATCTTAGAAACTACCGCTTGCACTACATAAGCAAAGAGATGTCGGCAGAGGTTGGTAGCATTTAAATAGCCTTTGTGGTTTTTTGTATTTGTAACTCTTAGTGTGTTAAATTTGATAATTACATGAACTAAGTTTGCAAGAAAGAATATGACAAATATTTAATATGCAACATTAATTGTACCTACAAAAAACACACATAATCTTCATTAATTTATATAATAATAACTAAGTACGAGAAGGTTGTTTTATATATAAATAAAAGTTCTAGCTTTTATTTCTTAAGACTATTCTCTACAGATTTCTTAGTTTAATACAAAAATTTCTCAAAACTACTTAATAAATTTCCAGAAAATTTGTTTTCAAACTCTTCATCAAATTTAAAATTTCAAAAGTAAAAGTTAAGCTTTTGAGCCTTTTTTAAAACTAAAATTCTACATCGCCAACTGCGTCTTGGGTAGGGCGAATTAAAGCCACGTGTAGACCAGAAGAGCCTCTCAGGATTCGGCCTCGGTGGCACCGGAACGAGGTCGATAATTCCTTTGTCGCAACGCCGGCATTCGGTGCTTAGGCTGATCCTAAGCTCTCCTGGATTTGACGAACGGGCCTGTAAATATGACAGATGAGTGCCTCGGCGGCACTCATTCCGCGGGTCTTATTGAAGCAGCTGTTGCAGAAATCCAGCTGCGGAAGATAACGGCAATAAAATTGGGGCTGAGCGGGCGGGCTAACTCGCTGCTTCGGCGACGGACGCAGCGGAGTTGGTAAATCTTGTCGCGCAACCAGTTAGGGGGTAATTTGTCACTGCCGCGTTGTCCTGGGGTTGCTTATGACTTGTTATTAATAAAACGATTTGTAATTTTACAATTTATTTTTAGATTTAAGAATCTCGTAAACAAAGCTTTAGTTTCAATGTGTAGTAGGGCACTATTTTTAGACAACAGTTTTTTAATGTCCACTTTGAAGTCCTCTCAGGTTCTTAAACTTCAAATAATATAAAGATCAAAGACCGAAAATATCCAATAAATAAAAAAGGGGAGCGGATCGTATTACGATGTTATAAAAGGAGCTAAAATATAAACTTTTACTACCAGTTCCTTAGTAGGAACATAAAATACAAACATCAAAAAATGTTCTAATAAACAAATTGTTTCTTATAATTGTTACTGAAACTCTTTTTTTGTATTAGCAACCTGTAATATTTACAGTAAGCAAAACTTATATAGACACTATATAAAAGATGAAGTAGAAACAATGACATGATGAACAACATAAAGGCAGCTTAAAATATTATGTTTGCTTGATAACGGGTATGAAAACTGTAAAAATAAGAACATTTAAAATCTATATGGCAAGTTTAATGGCTTATACCTATTTAGTCAGTCTATGTATATGAACATTATTGTCTGGTAGATCTAGAACGAGATTTTAGTTTACTTAAATATTTTGCACTGTATTTAGTAATTTTACTGATTTTACTCTTAGATCACAAAGTATGTCCACATTCTTCACAAAATAGGAAACATTACACATTACACGTAGGAGTTTAGACTGAAATCTTTCAATTATCTGTATGTTGAAACTTGCCGCCATGCCCTATAGTTAGGCACCATACGACCAAACGATGTTTATTAAAGAGGGATAAGTTGGAAGTTCTGTCAAGTACCAAATAGTGTTTTCTAAACAATTCACCAAGATGTTTAAGCTTTTTAGAAATGTATGTCCTCCACGTAAGGCGCCGATCAAAGTGAATACCAAGTTATTTTACTTGGGTCAATGGGATATTATCAATAAATACTGGCGGCTTATTGCCCTTACGTATAGTGAAAGTTATGTGGAAAAACCATTTCGTTTACTTTTACGCGCATTTTCTGGTTCATTGCACGACTGAGTCCAGACTTTGTTGCAGGCAGTTTGCTACTAACACCGGTTCGTTGTCTGTTACCATAAGAACTTTGTCATCAGCAAAGTTGCAGTAAGGAAATGCTGATTAATGGGCATATCAGCTGTGTAGATTAGGTAGAGGAGTAGACCAAAGACGCTGCCCTGTGATACTCCAGATTTAACTAAATGAATTGCTATAAGTATTAACCAAATTTTGGTTGGAAATAGGTATGACTCAAGGATGATGAATAAACTATGGGGAGATAACTCTTTAGTTTGAAGAACAGGCTTGTAAAACTCAAACGCTTGACTCTCGTCGATAAAAACTGCTGTACAATATTTTTTTCCTTAAACTCTTGGTTGATAGCATCTACAACTTGTTATACAATAGAATGGGCTGTTCGAAAGCCGAACTGATAGTCCAGAATAGTATTTTTTTCTCTATTAATGGCATTATTCTCTTAAGTAATAGCAATTTGTTTAATATAGATAGTAAACTAATTTGCCTGTAGAAACTGACATTTTACAGATTTAGGGATCAGGATCATCTGCACAACCTTCCATTGAGAGCAAAACGGCTTTATACAACATAGTCAACATTACGAGACCTTTTCGTGAAAGTTTTTTAATTATTTTTTCTCTAATTGCATTACAGCCAGGGTTTTTTTCGGAGCTTAAATTGGATCGGATTTTATTTTTGACTTTTGGCACGGAGAACAAGTCTATAGGCGGAGTGAGCTGGTATGACACTTTCAGGGATTGCTGTATTTCAAGTACTTCATCTATAGGAATATGCAGTGGATTCGGTTAAAATACTTTTTTTAAACGTTGTGCAAAGAGACCACCTTTTGTCGTGCTCTGTGAGTATCCATAAGGCATCTTCTTTTTTAAAAGAAGGAATTGGTTGATTTTAGGATTTTGAACTCTTGGTTGTTTTCCACAGTGCGTACTTTGCGTATTCTATTGCACTTACATTTGTAAGGTATTTATTAAAGTTTGCGATGTTTAACCTTGTAATGATTTCTTTTAACTCAGTTGTTACTTCGTTATATCGACTCCTGTCCGGGGGGTATTTGGAGGATTACCGGATCTTTCTAAGTCATCGTTTTTCGTCGATTTTTCTTTCAACACTCTTATTTGCGGGTTGGGGTGTTGCTTCCCAAGCTACATACTGCAGTAGTGTGTTCAAATTTTGAACAGTCATTTAAAGTTTCTTATTTGCATGTCCAGCTTGTGGTGAACTAAGTGCCTGAAGTGGCACCAATTTGTATTTTTGTTATATAGTTGTAGCAGCTTTTCTGTTTTTGTTATTGTAGTACTCACAGTTACAATAACCAGGATGTGATCTGACGATAAGTCCAAGCACGATGTTATTTGAAGGTAGTCGGTAGCAATACCGTGCGCTACAAAAAAATTAAGGCGTTCTGATAACTTATTTTGGTGGGTAGGCCAATATGTGAGTTCGTAAATTAATAAATTACCTAGATGTAGCTTTTTCATTACTTGGGGAAAGTCTCTTTTCCTGTCAGGTGGGGAGAGGAAAAGGCTTTAGATAGTAATCTTAGAATTGTAGTCATCTTCTGCTAAGAAGCAATTTTCTAATAAATTACAATATGCCACAAAGCCTTGTTTGTTGGTTGAATAATTAGGAGTACGGTATATAGTTGATGGTACTAACGGGCCATATCAATCTTCAATTTTAAGGGATGCAATCAGTTTTAATCCGTATTACGGTACCACCTCTGGATAGTCGGTCTGCGTTCGGGTAGTTTGACGAGTACAATTGATAATTATGGATCTTGAAATTAGTCGTGCTGCTAAAATGAATTTCAGATACAAGAAATATATTAATGTCACTGTTTTTAGAAATTACTCAAACTCGAGTTTTTGATTTGCGATGCCATTGCCGTTCCAAAGGCCAATTTTATAAATTGGAGCCATTTTTGTTTCTTAATTATTTGCTGAGTAGTCTAATTTATGTAATGAGTTCATTAATGCTTTGTTGTTGTGTTGAGATGATCTATTATAGTAAAGTTATAAGAAGTGTCTATACATTTGTGTGTTGGTTTACTGTTTGTCTAAACAGTTTTGGGGTTGGAGAACAGAGATTTGCTTAGTCGTCTGACTTATGGCTTGGTGGTTTTGCGGTCTTTGTTGTTCCTACTGCTGTTGGCGCATATCAAATCTAGGGTTTACGTAATGTTGAGATCTTCTGCTGGAAGGCCTAGATAGACCCAACAGCCTTTACAGCTAGTGGGGTGTTTGCTTTGACATAAGACGCCTAAGGGTGCTTGGATATCTTTACGGATTTTAGGATAGGTGCGGTAGTCATGCAAGCCGGCGCATTTGACACAACGAGCTGGTCTAGTGCATTTATTTCTTGTATTTCTATAACATTAACAGTTTTTCTTCCTGGGTTCCTTGAACACTATAATGGCCTTTTTAATGTGCTCTATGTCGAACATTTGTTTATTGTCTTCTTTACGTTTAAGGCCAATAAAGAAAAAAAATTTCTGTCTATTTTTTCTGTTTAGTACCTTTATGGTACTAACTACTTCATGACTTTTCTATTTAGGGGTTGTTAGATTTTCGTCGGTGGTGTAATGCAAATTTCTCAAAACAATTTGAAACTTTTTTCTTCTTCTAGACTATATGTATATCTCGCCTCATTATTGACATCTAACACACCTCTTAACTTCTTGTAGTCTTCTATGCTGTATGTCTATAGTTTTAATTTGTTTCCTTGCATACGTTGATAATGATTTTTTTAGGGATGTTACCTTCCACTAGTTTGATTAGTGGGTTTATTGCGATTATGTAGTGCAGTATAGAAGAAGGGATTAGTATCTTTCTTTGTTTTTGGTTTATCTCCTATGTATTGCTAGTATTTATGTTGTTTGCTAGAGGTTGGCATCGGCTTTCCGTAGTTATTTCAGGGTTTGAATGTTTGATTTTGATAATTGGTGGGCTATTATTTAAGCGTTTTCTCTTACTACGTCTTTTAACTTCTTCAAAGGCATTCAATTTGAGTGTTAGGGAATCATTGGTCGCTATTGACGTATTATAAGCGTCTTGTGTGTTAAAAAACTAAATTACTGAAAAAGATAGACAATAATCTATTTAAAATGTTGACGATGCTTAGTGTTATTGTAACAATCTAGCAGATAGTGTCAAATTTTTTATTAGTACTTGTGAAAACGGGGCCGGCAATGGCGAAAATAAGATGCTGGATGGATGAAAGCTTCCCTGCAATTGGTGTTGTGTTTGCATGTTGTTTTGCATCGCCGATAATGTCATGAATATTGATGGTTGCGGAGTACAAGATGACCAAATGTTTTGTTGAAGTTGTGCTTGAGGCTGATTTAATTGTTGCTGTATACTACGACCAGGGTAGTAGCTCTTGAGCTATCGAATATTGCTATGTTTGTTGGCACATACACAATCTTTTAAATAATTCCACAAGGGTCGTCAAATTAGAGTCGTCATTCAAAATTGCTGTTCTGTGAAATTATTCTTTCGCATGAACTCTTGCTGTATAAACAGCTATCCCAGCTTGTTACTACACTAACTTAGGTGTGTTTTCAACAGCTGAACAAATAGAAGTTTCTAACGTTCCTAGATAGCGAGCTCCAATAACGGTCACATCATTTTTATCATTGTTTTTGAAAAAATAAAATCTAATTATCTTTCCTGCTATCACTCTGCACAAAATAGTGACTTTGAGAGGATTTAACCTACGTCAATGTGTGAGTCTTAAGCTTTCAGTACCCCAAAATCGATTGTTTTGTTTATTCACAACGTCACCAAGATGAAAATGGGTTACATCGGTCATCAGCAGTTTTACAATTAATTTATTATCAGTTTTGGTCAGTAGCTCATTCTTCAGTAAAAGTTCACCGGCTTTATTTTTTAACCAATTATATTCGATGTTTCTACATCTTGTGGAACGCTTTCTTGTACCCGTTATCTATTTTTTAACGTGTGTAAATCACGTGGTTTGCAGATTCTTGGTGGATCACCCAGAAACCCTTGTTGCAGAAAACAACTAGTCAGTCTTAGTCAGTTTTTGAGAATGGATTTTCTAACATAAAAGTGACGCATGTAAGCGGGTTGTGTAAGAAGGATGGATCTTTCAAAGTAGAGTTAAACAATTTTGACCCTTTTATTTGGGGTGAATTTTATGAATATTATGAATTTATCATTAATCTTCAAAGCCCAAACTTTTAAAATCTAAAAGGTAAACAAGAAAAACGGGATTATAAATTTTATATTGGCTGTTCGAATAGTGTTGCGACTTGTGGCCTTCTCGGTATATTTACAGTTTGAACTCCGGTAATCTTGTAAATTTATTGCAGATACAAAGTTGTTTCATTTCCTGTTAAAGCCTTAAAATTTAGAAAATTAATCGAAACAACAGTAGCCAAAACAATCCATGAATGATAAAATTTTTTGAAGAAGATTAGACTTTTACTGCAATGTTTTTTTAACTTTAGGGTGGTTTTAATATATCAGCTAATGGTTGTCCTAACTAACTTTGATTAAAATATTTATTATTGCTGAAAATTGCAAAAACTAAACGCTGATTGACGTTTGATGAGTAGGTCTTCGTAATTCGCTAAGTGGGCGTTTTATTACTCCATTATCTTCTACAAAAAAAGTGATTTAGTTGAAGGAGAGTTTCTTTATTCTTTCTTTTTTTATACAAAAATCATTTGTGCTAAACATTATCGAAAGCCTGGCACATATAAGAATGTTGCTGCTTAAATGGTGTTCACTACTCTATGGCACTGCTTGACTATGGAATGCTGAAAATGCAACTCAAACTACTGACTTCCAAGTCATATATTTTAAATCAGATGGTTTAATATTAATTGTTCCGGTAGCTTAAACATTATCAAAAACTTACGGATGGATAGGAACTACTTTCGTAGGGAGATTTTCCATGTTTAAGGATGGGCATTGTTTGGCTAAATTTGATAGTAAAAAAATTCTTAAACTATGTGATTATAGAAATCTAGCTATACTTTATATATAGAAGTACTTATACTAATGTAATATTAAATTTTTTATAAAGTTAATTGGAATTGTAAATAAATATCTATTCATTGATAACTCCGTTATATTACAAATAATTTTTCATAGTTTATAATAGCATTTTCCTGAGCTTTGTACTAGTTAACACTTTAATTTTGTTATTAAAATCAACAGTCTAGTTAATATTGTTCCAATAGCTACAGTACCTAGACTGTTGTGTAAGAATTTATAACTGTTTGCTCGAACGAGGAAATATTTTGAAAATACATTTTGTTCGAGCAATGGATATAATCCAGATAGTCCGGGGGCCAGAGGAAGTCATGGGATGGCCCCTCGGTTCCAATGGGAGTTGGTCACACGTGAGTTTGGGAACGGTTTTAACGGCGTCTTGAGGTATTGAGGCATTGTTGTATGGATGTACTCTTACCTCTGACGCAACATAAGTAATAAATTATTACACAACAGAGAACAACAGAGCGAATGTTAGTATAAGTCGTTGTTATACTGATTTTTTAATTTGATTTAATAAACTGATGGACAGCGCGTTGTCTTAAATTATTAACATTAACAATTATTATAACAAAAGTTTAAGTAAAATATAATATTTTAGAGGTTATCGTCATTCAAAAAGTCGCAATAAAATCATCGAGAATGTTGTAAGACACAAAGTTTTTAAGTGTTTTTCAATTTCTAGATAATTGAACGGTGCATCATATGCTTGGTTGTTAGGCAGTGGCCGGAGTCCGGAAATTCTTTGAAATTGTTTCTTATAAATACATATATGAAGCCAACAGTAGTCAAAAATTAAATAAAGAGGGTTACTATATCAATCAATTGTAGTTTCTGCAATTCAACTAGAATTTTTTAAAATTCTATTAATTTTGTAAACATTTCTATGGCATCTACAAATATAATATACTTTTTGTAATGGTGCTAAAAATGTGATTGTTTAAATTGAAGCTTCCACTATATCAATATTGAATTTTGAATAGAGAACTTCAAACAACTCTAAAATTAAAAACACTAACCTGTGGAAACGGCGCTTCCCGCAGATATCGGTTCCCTGCTGTTGGTCCTGGGGCTTCCAGAAGAAAAGGAGAAGGATATGGATAAAAATTAGGACAAGTTACCCCAATCTTCACAGCAGACGAAACGGGGGCGTCTTCCTGGTGTAAAGGTTCCCTCGTCGAGCTGATAATTTGTCGGCGAGAGCACAGCGAAAGAATGCCAAAGGCAAATGCATAATGCCGCGCACAAAAATGCGATACGCTCGTTTTAATAAAGTAAAAGTATAAAGTCGCGTGAACTTAACGTAATTGAAATGGCCAGTTTAAAATGAATAAAGCAAAGACTTAATGTCGCGCGAACTAAACGACATCAACGTGCCAAAGCAAGTGCTAAAAGCCAATTGCACGAGCGCGGCTCGCGGCCTTAATCGCCACGCGCGCTTGCAGTCAAATTGGGCCGATATAACAAATTTCACATATACGAGAGGGAATCAAATTATAGCCGTCCCTAATTTAAAATTTCAAAAAATAAATATAATTAGGAGATTGGCGAGAACAGTAAAATTAAGAAAATGAAAGTCACAGAGTAAGTACATTTCTAAAAATGTATTTTTAAAACATCACTTTGACTACTTACAGATTGATTCTCTTGTTATATCTTTAACTACTGCAGCAAGCTACCGGAAAACATTAGAACAACATTAAAATGTATTATTTCTCTTTTCTATTCTCTAAATATATCTCGAACAAATAAGGGGAAAATAATAGAGAACTAGATGTTTTTTAAGGTGATGTCAGTTTTATAAAAGGATTTTATGATAGTAACTACAATACCACTAATTAAAATGTGAACCAAACTATTTTGTGAAAAATGCTCAAAATTCACCAAGATAATTTCTTCTAAAACCCCTTAAATCCAGCTTAGGCTTTGGAGAGCAGTTTGCTGTTTTTATTCATTTTACGATTCGCTTTACCAGAATTTCGATAAAAATTTTGGTTATAGAATTTACTAAAGCTTTTGCTAGATATTTTACTGGAACACGCTTCAAATTACAAAAGTATCTTAATTTTATTTCAACAAGCAGAAATTATTTGAAATGCAGGATCGAGTTGAACATGTTTGGAATAGAATAGACCCTTTGTCAGTCCCTGGTGCTTATTAACTGTAAAATTTAATACTTTCCTAATGCTTATCCTCAGTAGTACCCACATCAAGAAAGGGGTGTTACTAAAAAGTGTTTAACATATTTTTTAAATTGTTAATGAAATGTAACGTTTACGAATTGTTTTATGATTTTTAGTACATACTTGTAACTCTTTAGAGAACAGATACTGTTTCGGGCTATCCTCAAAAGTCTAGCAAAAGGAAAGAAAAAAGTTTAAGAATATGGGTGAGCAAGACATTAAGAACAATATATAAATCAATCTACAGGAAACATATTGTAAGAAATATTAAAATAAAAAAACATATTAGATGGTTGAGACACATGATATGATAAAGAAAGAAAGGCTAAAATTTATCTAGTAAAACCAATTATGCAATAATTAAGAAAGTTGAGAATACAGAATTAGAAAACAAGAATTATTTACACAAGAACATGGAGGAATATAGTGGAAAAGCTAAAACTCACACAAAATCATGAGAAAGCAAAAACAAGTGGTAAATCCACCTCAGAAAATATATTAGAGTGCTACAGCAAAACGTTTCAATAAGTAAAGCCTCATATAATAATAATATTTTTTGAATACCCACTTATGATGTATTTTTGGTATTCATTTATTTCTGTTTTTTGTATTTGAGTATTAAGGCTAGCAGAGGTGAAACTCTTTCTTAATTTTTTTACGTAGCTTATTCGCTCTAGCACCATCAATTGCAGCATTTTTCAAATTTAAATATAAATCGTTTGTTAAGATCTTATTGTATCACGAACAAGAAGAGCAATTCAAAAAAATGAGTAAATGGCCAAAAACGGAGCATTCTTCTACACTTTTTAATAGTAACAATCCTTAGTAATACAAATATAAAATATTATTATTATTACTATCGACTTTATAATTCTGTGTCAATTTCTACTAAATTTCCATGAAATGAGTAAACCCTTCTACAAATATCTTCAGTCCAACTAACTGTATGAATGACTCATTTAGAGAAACGTCTTTGACGCCCTATATTCTTAAGGAATAAAAGGACCGAAGAATACTACATCCAAATTAGAACTAGCACACTGTTCATATTTATAGTATACACCAAGCATTTTTCACGGCGTTTAGTAATTTTACCATAGAATAACTGTCTCCGATTAAAAATTTGAAGAATTTGAAACCAATATTGTCTGAGCAGTCGATTTTGGATTGAAGTTTTGAATTTCTATTAGTAACTCTTAGCCATTGGGGCTTGGATAGGATTTCCAATAACAGCAACCAATAATGTAGTCTTATAAAAAAATTTTCCAACGAACTCATTGACCGTAAATACAATTTCGCCCGTGCAATTTCTATCCTAATATTTTTCCTCTTGACCGTTGTTTAGTTTCTTTTTTCCTATTGTAGTTTTAAATAAGTCTTCGCAATATTGTTTTCATACCTCTAAAATATTTTTTATATTTTCTTTGTCTTTTACTCTCACGATTTCTTTTTTTTTATTTCCCTTTAATCCTCTTTATGCACCCAAAATCCTTTGTTATTAGTGTAGTGTTCCTGTAGTTCATTTCCAAAGTTTTCGCAGCTTTTCTTTTGCTTCTTGAACATTGTCTTGACTTGTCTCCTTATTTTAATGTATTCCTCTTTATCCTCTTTGTTCTTAGCTTTGAGATATTTTTTCCAAGCTTGTTTTTTCTTTTTTATATTTGACTTTACTTCCTTATCTCACCAACTAGTTTTTTTTAAATTTAATGTTATATTTTATTCCACAGACTTTTTTGCTTCCTCCTTTATGGTGTCTTTAAATTCATCTTTCTTCCAGTGACAATGCTTCTTTCAGATTCTTTATTCTTTTCAGTTTGTGGTCGGATTGTCTCCTGTATTTTACTTTAATATTCTTTTTTTAATTTACTTATATCTACTTTATAATATTTTTGTCTTTTCTCTGCACTTAGGATATTGGCTTTTAACGATGTAGTAACCATCCTGTGTTGTATCACCAGCTTCGGTTTTTTTTGTCCTTATACTTTAATGTTTTTTCAATGCTTTTAAGTTTCTTTCTTCAGCCACTAAGGAGTATTTATGTTTTTATTCTTGTTGCCAAAAGGTATTTTCTATTAATAGTTCATTTAATTGGCAGAATATCAGCATCTTCTTACCATTCTTATTTAAAATTTCTGCTTTGTGTGCTCCTATGCTTCCTAGTCCTCTATTTACATTCCGACTCGTGCAATGCAAGCTCCAATAATAATTATTTTCTCATATAACTGTCTTATTTTGTTTATTACGCTCTGTAGTTCTTTGTAGAATATTACTTTGTCTTCTCCTGTGTCTTACAATATTTTTTGTGCAGTAATATTTTTTGTCTTATTTTTAGACATTATGTTAACCTGTAGTTATTTTCTGCATGATCCCGGTAGCAAATTTTCAAATATAATTTTTATTATGAGTACAAAAATATCCGAAAATAGCAATATCCATCCACAGTAACTCGGTTAATAGCATCTATAACTCTATGGGCTTTGTAATGATAGAATGATATTGTCTTTTATTATTGTCAGTACCTTTTAAGAGATTTTGAAGCGTTTACTTAATATTAAATCAATCGTTATGGAGGAATTATTTCCGCACAATAAATGAGTTCTTATGTGTAATGACCTGATAAGGGGCTTCCAATGAATTATACGTCTTTCATCTTTCCATCCATAGTAAAGTGTGATGGGATTAATTTAAAAAAAGCTTTCTGGAAGTTATGCAATGGGAATCTTTTTTTTCAAGTTTTGTACGCATCCACAAAATATTTTTTTAACAAAGAATCTAGGTCATTTTGATATATTAGGTTTTTGAATTGCTTTCCATGATACGCAATTGGTTTAGCTTTTGAATGAATATTTGCAAGATATTTATTGAAGTTTTAATTGTTTATATTTTTGATTAGTTTTATTAGCGCCGTTAACATTTAATTATAACGTTGTTTGTGCAAACGAGATCTTGAATTTTTCTAAATCTTTCTAAACCGCATGCTTTCAGAAATTTTTACAGAAGTTTTTATGTTCTTTTTTTATATGTCTGGCTGATGTTTTTTATGCTGCATGTTCAATTATTTTGGCAAATTTTTGGATAGCTATTTGTTTGTAATGAGATTTGCATTTTGTAATTGTGGCAAATTATATGGCTATAATAGTACCGATTCATATTTTTGTTGAAAAGTCGTACAGAATTTTTCAAACCAAATGTTTTGTAAGATAAAGTACAGTAGTGCTTCTGTCACAAGGGGTTAAACAGGTTTGTTAACTTATTGAAGTCATTTGACCAATACAGTCAGTTAAGTAAGAGCGTTAATGTGGAAAAAAATATTTAAAAACATTTTCCAATAAATGGGCACGTTGTACTCTATCACAACAAAGATGCTATTGTATCAATAATGTGTCTAGTCACTACCGGCGTCGATAATTGCCTGGCATCTTCGAGGCATGCTTTCGACCAAATTGATGGCGTATTCATCAGGCAAGAACCTTTCTTGTGTTAACTGCTTTAAAATGAACACTTTTATTTCAGGAAGACTGTGCTTGATTCTCGATCGAACTTGCATCAGACGGCTATAATGGTTAATCAAGTGCAATGATGCCATACTGCCCTTTCCACTAGATGCAAAGCTTGCTGCGATGTTTGGTGTTGTTATCCTCCTGCAGAATGCAGTCCTCTTGATAAACCAAGGCTTGGCAGTCGGTAAAAAATATTTTTATAAATATCGAGCATTTTCGGAGCAAACAGAGAAAACATTCCGAAACTAAGTTTTTAGAAGCAGCTTTAAAGATACACTTTTACTGGGTGTTTAACTGTCCGCTGTACCAACCTGCTAATTGAGGTTCATCAGGCTTGTGGGAGGATAACATATCTCCAAACAGAAGCTTTATCTGTAAAAATTACCTTGCTACAATCTCGGCCGATATTGTCCTTTGGCCAAACGAGTCGCTTTGTCACATGATTTTTACCTAACAAAGGTTTCTTTACTGAACTATGCCTATTGATATCATGTGCACGGAGATGGATTTGGATAGCTACGTATGATATGTCTACACCTTTCTGTTTAAATTTTGATGCTCCTTGATACAATGTTAAGCCCGGGTTCTACGAGAACAACTTTACAATCTGTTTTTTTGACTTTAGGGAATGCTTTGCCTATGAATCCACCCGGAAAGTCTTGGCCGTTTTTATCTCCTTATATCGCTGCAGCCACTTGCTAACAAATGTTATCGACTTGTTCATATACGTAGCAGCCGTTGCATGAGATATTTTTGGACCTTTCGGGTGGGAACACGCCCTTGTAGTGCAACGTATACATGGCACTCATGGTGCTTTGTGCGTTTCTCTAGCAAAAACTCAATGCCAACTAATTCTTTTGTGACAAAACATCGAGGACAAAGGTTTTCTCTACTAACTCACAGAAGAATTAGGGCGATACCTTTTACCAACTGTTAATTATTCCAAACCCACCCTTACTTAACTGACTATATGTGGGATCCTGGGTTGATAAATGTAGTTCTTGTATTACTTTATAAAGCACATTTAATCAATATTTTATGGTTTTGTATTTTACTTTGATCAGCTGCTAATTTATTAAAAGAAATGTTAACTCCGATAAGTCCACATTTATTTTACTTCCAGTTATAATAGTAGATGGTTTTTAGTCGTTATTATATTTCTTTTAGTGTACTAAAATATAGCTTTAAGATGTTTGGCCAGCTGATGTCGCTTTCGGCATTGTTATAAAAAAATTATTACTTTATCTTACAAGTACTCAATTATAAATATTCTTGTTATACTAATATCAAACTTGCAATTACAACATTTGGGAGAATATAAGAAAAGCCTTAAATAATTCCTTAAATTTTATTAAAAGTTTAGATTGTAATATTGCTCTAAAATTTTATACAGTCAGATAATACTATTATTCCCCACAAACTATAATCTATTTATTTAGCAGAAATGAACTTAAAATTGTAATACTCAACTGCTTTGTTGAATTATGTAAATTGTTGATTGTGCTTGACATAAAATAATTTGAACTTAAATTGCTATTACCATCAGGTGAACAGAGAAGGGCGTGTCGTCTAAATATGGTAGGTAAGGATGTCTAAAGGTACCTGGAATTACTAGCGCTACTTTAGTTAATATTATAATTTCGCTACTTACTGCAGAAGATCCAAAGCTCTTAAAAATTCTGAGAAGACTTAAGGACAATATTCTCAAAAATGCCCAAGTATATGCGAGACATAAATTACTTGTGAAAGGACAAGAAACAGTTTAAATGGTTACCGGACTTTCGGAAACCGTGGATATTGAAATTGCTTTTGAAATCGGAATCATTACTGCTCAAACTCGATAAACAATTGAGGATTTGTTCTAAATTACACAAGTCCAGACTTCATTGCATGATGCTTTAATAAATTAAAAAAATAATAATTATATTTGATTCACTCACTTAAAATAAATTATTTTAATTCCTGTTTAGTTTTAAATAAAATTTATTACGGCAATTATAGCTTACTAACAGTCGGCACATATTCATATTCATTAGTCGGTGGCTTATGCAATGCAAAGCAAAAAAGGTCAGACGCATCTCTGTAGCAGTAGAAATCAGCGATGTTTTTGCCATTCCAAACGGGATAAAACATAATCTGTTTACTCTGCTAAGCGGAGCCTTGCTTGCGCAATAAAGAGATTAAGCTGCACCATAAATAATGGCAACTGTCCCTTTTTTAAGAATGAAGAGAGCAGTATCAAAAAGATTGTTTTTTCTGCCAGATTAAATCCCATTAGGGGAGATAAAATGAAATGAGAACTACTCTCCGTTGTTCTTTTAAAAATAAATTTATAAATAACCAATTTTTCCCTTTTTCATTTTAAAGTTTAGGAATTGTGTGTCATTTTTACAATTAAGAAACAAGTTCAGCATACATAGTAATCAATGATGTGATATATGATAAATCTTAGTAATAATTACGTATTGTTGTGAGATTCTTCTTCAGTTTGGGTACAAACAACGTTAAGAGTTTTAAAATCATTTTAGTGACTCTCATTCTGTTCGGATTGTCAATAACAACCAGACAATTTATATGTGCCTACTGTTCTTTTATTTGTGAGGTAATATTGGCGCTTAAGACCACACTACCACCTCTTTGAAGATAATGAACTATACAATATTACAGGAATCATAACACAAATAAATTATAGGAACTTAGCACATAAGCACGACTTGCTAATTTACAATGCAAAATATAAGTTATTACAAAAATAATTTATTTTAAATATAACATCTTTATTTTAAAAGTAATTCTTTGTAAAAGAGAATAACTATATCAAAAAATATATGAACAAAATTGAACACTTAATAACTCACAAACATGCACTAGATCCAAATATCGCCGTGGAAATTGGACATGTCTTTCTATTCGGGTCGTCTTGGGGTTTCTCTCAGAAGCATGGGCTAATGAGCCCGTACTAGGTTAAGATGGAGGCGTATCAGCTGGTGATTGGTTGATGGGAGCTGTTTTAGTATCTGGAGGGTTTTGAACAGACTGGGTTAAGTCTGATGCCAGTGCACGCGCTGGTTTAAGTCGGTCGATGAATATATTGACCAGCTTATTTTTAATTTTTAGAGTAAAATATTTTTCATTTCATTTACAGCACTAAGAATGAGTCATCATATGCTGACTCTAAAGGCCTCCTGACCCGACTTATGGGCACAAATACCTGAGTGCAAGATTGTGTGTGTTGCTGCAAATGGTGTACAAAGGTCTTGCTTTTTAGCCGGTGGAATTTGCCTGGCAGACGGATAGCTTTGCGATATACTATATGTCCAATGGAGATATTAGTGCCTTCACCAATAGCAGCTCACAAGCCCAACAAAGTCGTTGGTATAATGTAAGACCATTTGGGAGATACATAAGCGCTGTTTTTAATGCTTGATAAAACCGTTGAACTTTGCCATTATACTGTGGGTGGTACGGTGTATGTTTCAAACGTATTCCACACAAAAATGTTAATCAAGTAAAAAGTTCAGAAACAAATTGTCGACCTTGGTCAGTAATGACAAGTGCCGGTGTTTCGAATCGCATGATCCAATACTCATAGAAAGCTTTGGCGGCAGATTCCGCATTAATGGCACAACTTCTGCTTATAAAGTAAAGCGACCTGTATAAGGTAGGCAATAGGAAAAACCGCCTGGAAGAGGTAAAGACCCGATGAAGTCGATATGAACAATCTCGAATCTGTCGTGAGGTTCCTTAAATATACCAGTTTCTGATTGTGTAAAACTGGGTCTAAATGCCGTTCGCGCTTTTTAGTTGACTCAGAATCCATTAGGATGCTATCGAGGTAGGATGACGAGAACTCTGAGCCTCGAAGAACTTCACTTATAAAACGCTGGAACGTAGACGGTGCATTGCGTAGACCAAATGTCATTTATTAAATTCAAATAAATCAAATGGTGTTATTAAGGTGGTCTTTGCTTTATCGTTACTGGAATATGGTAGTTCTCTTGCAGCAAGTCTAATTTTGTAATCACCTTTTTTATTTTCCAAAATAATCGCCGTTGATTTTGGGGATGGAGTAACATTCCTGTATAGTGATGTCATTTATCTTGCGGTAATCTCCGCAACTCTCCAGGTCTCATTCCTTTTGAAAGTCTATGATTAGTTTAAAATAGTGAAGAAAATCAGCACTTAAAATATCTTTAGACGTTCAGGCTGTTACAAAAGACCACATGATAAAAAGTGTGTACGAGAGACTATTTAGTCCATCGGCAGCATCGGTGGCACTATTGTTGCTGCCGACTTCCATTTCTTTTATTGTTATATGGGCAGGGCAGTTTACACTTGTCAGGCATACATTTATTACCGCAACGAAAATGGTAGAAACAATATCTACCATCAGGGTCATACCTTCTGCGACTGCTGCTTCGGCGGCAAATCCCGATCCACTGAAGTCTGACTTCATGGACGACTGCGCGATGATCGAATTTCCTCAATTTCTTTGTCAATTGCGACGATCCTTTTATACAAATCTTGCAAAGAAATGTTTGCAGGCTGTGCGCTGGTCAACATCTGCAAAAAACTTGCTTTCTATTATTTTACCAGCCATTTGTGCCATTTTGTCGAGACTCTACACTCATGACCAGTATACTTCGAACTAAAGCTAGAAGTTTTACCAGCTAGAAAAATTTAAGTACTCTCTCGGAAACGTTTGTTGCTGGCAAGCGTTGAAACTTTCGGAGAAGTTGGGTAGGTCTTAAGTCGCCTAACTAAAGTCTCGTTAATAAACGCTTCTCTTTACTCCCTTTGAAAATGTCTAATAATCTTTTTTTGCCAGCGTGTACTTGTTATTGAAGTTTTTGCCTCAAATGTTGTCATCATACGAAATTAAATAATATAATTTCGTGCCCTCTCGGGTGATATGAATTGCAAACGGAACTTCGAACTGGAAAGACTAAATTTTTGGTCAGGCATCCCCAAAAAAAGAAATTTTAATTAAAACTCGACTCACCTCAATTCTATCAAGAGATACCAGGGGAGAATCGACTTAACGCTCTGGCGCCGCGAGATTATGTCGCCTTTCTCTTTCAGCCGTGATTGAGACAGTGATCACGTCGGGGTTACCGATTGTTGTAAGATTCCTCTTCAGTTTAGTTACAAACAGTTTCAAAATCCTTTTATTGACTTACATTCGGTTTTGGGTTGTCAATAACAACTAGATAATTTGCATGTGCCTCAAAAAATCAAAATCTTCCTAAGCCGCTTTTATTTTCTTTTATCTGTGAAGCAGTATAGAGGCTTAAGGTTATAGTATCAAATTTTCAAATGGCTTACTATCAAATTCATAGTAACAACCCCCGTAATGTACAAATGTTAATTCAAGTTCTGATTCAAAAAAAGAAATAAACTTGAATGAATTATTATTTAGGTGGAAACAAAAAGAGAATTGCGGCGCTATTACGCAATTAAATCGCCGAGGAAGAGAATGGAGCACTAGAAGAATCAAAATCACCACTACCATAAATTAATAAAAAATTTCCAAGTTAGAATTATGCTAAGAATTATAGCATCCAAATAAAAATGTAAAGAAATAAAAATACCAAACTTTCTTCTTTTTAGCAAAAAAACACACAACGATCAGAGTTGTGTCATGCAACATACGTGGGCAGTCTAAAAATATTGAGCCTAACATATAAAAGAGTATTTTTTCTGCCAAATTTAATTTTCTTTTCAAAATAGTCGATATACTTTTTCCGGAGATGCTTCAGCCTGTTTAACCTTGCTCTGCAAAATAGGCGTCTGTGGTTGCAATGATCTCCTCGTTTGATGAAAATCTCCGTCCTCCAAGCCAAACTTTCGAGCTTAGTAAACAGGAAGTAGTTGCTGGGGGGCAGATCTGGTAAATATGCTGGGTGGTTAATCAATTCAAAATGACAATTCGCGAATTTTGGCTATGACAACCGCTGAAGTGCAAACCGGTGCGTTGTCTTAATGGAAGAGCGCCATGATCCGTTCCAAATGGGGCCGTTTTTTAGCAATTGCTGCCTTCAACTCGCCCAATAATAATGCGTAGTACGATCCCGTCATTGTTTCCCTTTTTCTAAGTAGACGATGAACAGAATTTCCTGACTATCCCGGCCGATGAAACCGTCTTTTTAGTATGCGGGCCACCCGCAGCTTTTACTAACTGCACATTTTATTATTTATAGATGTAGTGTAAATGATTTGTTAAACGACTCATTGCATATAGTTGTTTGACATTTTAAATTATCTTTATTTGCACAAGTAACTACTTGAAAGTTTTACATGTCACTGACTCCGAAAGAAGTTTATAGTCTTGATATTTATCAATCACTGGGTGTTGCTGTGAAATCTTATGCAATTATTTAGTGTACAAAATGTAATTACAAATCATCTTTAAAGAACTAATAAGTTGTTTTACATCCGACCAAAAAATATGAGAGTTATTTGCAAGCTGTTATTTTTTAGCTTATAGGTTTCGTAATATTTTGTTTCGAACACATTAAATAAACATGATAATATTCTCTAATTCGCTGATTACCAAAACACCCAGTAGAGTTTTCCTAAAATATGTTGGGGCCATATTGTAGTGATCAAAATTACAAATGGTATGGGAATTGGGTTGAGGAAATGCTGTTATTTAGTTATTAATGGTTGAGGGTTGTGGGTCTTTTGATATTCATCGACGGAATGATAGCTTGCATTGCAAGAAATGTAAAAGAAAATATCTACCAGAACAGATCTGCATGCTCAGATTAGATGTGGCCGACCCTTAATAACTTTGCATAAAATAATTCGTGCTAATCTTTTTATGAATCAGAAAAATATCGTTGGAATAGTTATAATTTTTCTTGAATGAGTAATTGCCTCATTTCTTCTCCATTAGGATAAATAAATTTGTTCAGCGTTGGCGTGCCTATGTGGACATAGTCGCTTCTTGATAAAGAACATTCCAATTTTATATGAAACATTTAGCATATTTGTATAATTTATCTATTGATAAAGATGCACACAGGTAAGACTTTTTAAAACTTTCTTTTATATAAAAACAAAATTACTCTAAATCAATTCTATAGGGCATTGATAAATAGGGCATTGATAAAATCAGATAAAATAAAAGCTCAATGGGACAATCTGTTTTATATTTATAGCTTGTAGTGCTTAAGCTCTCCTTGGTATTATAGTGCCTCTTATTGGCCTTCGTCTCGACGACATCAAGAGGATTGCAGTCAAGGCTGGAGGGTAGCCAGAAGTCGGGAGACCAATGATAACACAAGTTGTTGTAGACCTACGCCTGGGTCTTTTTTGCTTTGTGAACTGAAACGGGGGCTCGCTGGAACACATGCTTTAGCCCAGCGACAATTTCTACTATCTAGGGTTTTACATGTTTCCAACACGTTGATATAACTGTCGGGGCCACCTTCAAGTCTTCCTCAAAAATAGGACATCGTAATATTCCCTTCGCTGCTCACAAGCCCCAGCATCATCGCAGAGGATCAAAACTTTGTATTTATGACGGAAGCCAGATCCAATGGTCATTTTGGTGATTTACCGTCCCGTACCGGATAAAGTTCTTTTGGTGCTCAAAGAATTTCAGGAAGTTTGCATTGTAGTGCTCGACGTCGTTTTGTCAGTGCTCAGGCCTTTAACTTCCTGTCCATCTTGTTGTCCCCATTTAATAGTTGCAGGTTCCTTGCGGTGAAGATTCTGGGGCACTGCTAGACTATCTATACGTCGATCTCGCCACGCCCATTTCTTTTACCAGATGAGTCATGCTCTGTCTAAGATTCTCATTGATCTTCTTTTTTAATTTACAGACGAATTCTTTACTTCGGTTGCGATCACTCAATCATTCTGGTGGTGATTTTTCAACACGATCGAATTCTCGGCTTATTTTATCTACTATCATAGGATATTGATTATATGAAATTAATTTATTTTTTTGGCGTTTTCAATGTTTTCTTTATTTTTATGGTAAAAACCTCTTCGGCTGTTTGTCAGTTTATTAAAAACAGCGGAAAAGTTGTATATTTTTGCGAAATGAGTCTATTTTTTTAGTAGAGGTTAAGCGTCTTCTGCCTTCTTAGTGTTATTGGTATAGATTAGCTGTTTCATGGAATATTGATATTGATGGTACTTGAGATCAGCTTTTGTAGAAGTTGAATGAACCACACTCATTCATCATACAAGGTGTTGCTTGTATTCCTAGCTGTGCTATATGTGTATACCAATAGATTATTCTCTTCTTGATCATAAGTTTGAACTTTAATTAATTCTCTTACTCACCAAATGAAAATCTGAATTGATTTAAAACACAAAATTAGTACTCATGTCGTCCTTGATAATTTGATTAGGATTCTATAATTAGAATAACTACTTTTCCATCAGTTTCTTCATCTTTTATTTTGGCCAAGGTTTTTGTTGGTGGTTTTTATTGCTAGATAAAATACAGATAATTGCTTTGTACTTATTTGAACATATGCAAGTAATCTGTATTTGCTTTGTGTACTTTGTGGCGTTTCAATTTATTGAGCTTTTCCAAATTACTACTTTATAATTGAAGATTTGACTCATTGTCATGGTGTATGTTCGGTATAGAACATCTAATTTATTTCGTTAATTAGCTGTTAGTTGTCTGTGTGTCTCTTATTTAAAACTATTTTCAAATATTTCATTTACTACTTCCGTTTGTTGCTAATACTCTTTAGATTAATTTTCCGCATAAAATGATGTTTTTTGTGGTTTATTTGCAGTTTCACTAATTTTTTACAATTTTCATAATATGACGTAGTATTTTCTAGTTTTTTTAACATCTGGTATGATAATTTGTCTAAAATATTGTTTACCATTATGCTCCACATTAGGGATAGTAAAACTCTTTTGTAGTCCTTATGTCGACTTGAATAATATTAGTTTCCACTTCCGTTTATGGTTTCATTGAAAAATAAAAGCATTGTTTAAGATATTTATTTATTTACTTATAGAGCGTAACGCGCGGCAGACGCATGGATACGAAAATGGAATAAAACGCAGACTGTTACAAAATGACAAATTTTTTTATTTTTTCCTGATTCATTAACATGGGAAATTTAAGTTTACGCGGTTATGAGTATATTTTGAAGTATCGCCCAAATTGCGCCCTTCACACTCCAAACACTGAATAAGCTTTTTTCTAAAATTGTTGTAAACAAGGAATTTTAGATATCCCCACAGAAAAAATTACAAGGGGCCACATCAAGAGGAAAACGATACCGTCTCGAGGCAATTCAGCAAGCATATTTTCACTAGCGAGTTGTCTGACTTCAATTCTTGGACGACAACCATATTATAGGTGTGCAAATAAAGTTGTTCATTAAGTATTCGTTGAATGGAACGCATCGAAATGCCAAGGGCACCTGCCGGTTTCCAAATTGAACGCCTGGGAAATTGTTGAATTGCAGCTCGAGCCCTCTCGATCTTTTCTGGGGTCGTGACGGTATTTTGAGGCCTCCTTCTTATCGTGGACACATTTCCGCTATCCTGGAATGCATTAACCCACGCGAGAATTTGATTTTGATCGGGAATTCGACCACGGACGCGGACGATCAAGGGGGCGTCCGATAAATAAAAAACGTTAAACAGACCACTACGTTATAGCGACTGAAACCGCGTGGAACATAAACTTCCCATCCCCCCTTTGGAATCACTCTGCCTTCAACCTTCTAGGATCGTTAGAAAGGGAGAAGTAACCTTTTCAAATCCATGCGTCTGCCGCGCGCTACCTTGTAAAGCTACAGTGATGTGTTGAAGTTAATTATATCTATAAAGAGTGCATATAACAGAATTTGTGGGTTGTGTTTGATAATTAAGCGCAATATATATTGGAAAAAATTAAAATTAATCCTAAAGCAACAATTAAGCAAACAACGAAACTGAGAAAAATAAACGAACAATACAACTATACTTGAAAAACTGCGAATATGGTGGGCGGCAGGTCAGTTGGGCGCTCTCCCGACGCAAGTAATGGTCTCTGGTAACATGGACGGCAGATTTCGGCGTGCTCTTCGTTTGCGGCTTCAATCCTGGGTACAGTAGGCAACGACAGCGTACCAGCACAGCGCAATAGAGCACCTGGGTCGACTGGCTGGCGGCTTTAATCTTGGGGCTGGCTCTGCTCCGTCGCTCACGATGGTTCAACTCGGAATGTTCAATCTTGGGGAACCACGGACGGGGCGGAACGTACAATAGGAAGCGACAGCGTGCAAGCACAGCGTACTAGAACACCTGGTTGGGTGGCTTGCTCCGTCGCTCACGAGGGCTCAAATTGGAATGCCGGGCGGCGGTAAAACTCGTTGTGTTGCGACGAGGGTCGGTCGGCTGACAGCAAAGGTTACCGTAGAGATGGGACACGGTTTTAGAGATGAGCACCAAACAGGTTGCTTTGATATTTTTAGGCAAAATCTTCACCTATGTAAAAACATGAAAGATATCGAATATGATTTATAAATCACTTTAGCAGAAATAACAAAATAGTCTTAATATTACAATAATAAAAAAACAGTTTTGCTATTAGTTTTATTACTAAACAGTTGCACCAGTTATACCGATTTACATATGAAACTATAGAGTGACCCACATTTGGTTTTATGATATTTGCACAATCCGATTGCTATCAGTGTAAAGCGCAGACTTAGCAATTACGTATGAAATATAATGGCCAAATGTCTTTTGTGCCTCTGCGAAGTTCTTTATAAATATTTTCTAGAAATGCGGCTCTATTTTAAAAATTAGACTTTTGGGTGGTATCAGAATTATTGACATAAACCATTTTCTTTAAAGAATCCAAAAGGGAACAGTCTAATGGAATTAGATCGCAAGACCGCGGTGGCCAATCGTTGGCACCCTTCTGCGAGATAATATGACCAGAAAATTTACTTTGAACTAAAGCAAGTGTTTCGTGTGCTATGCAACTCGATGTTGTTAAAATTATGTTATTTAAGTATAAATCGTTGTTTAAAAAAGTTATTTATCATTTTTCGATTGACAGTAACAGCGTTGCCAGCTCAAAAAAGTATGCATCAATGATACGGATGTTCGGATATGAAATTATACGGATCAACCAGTACGTTTTTGTAGATTCTTTGTTGTTTCATGAATCGCTCTTAGATTTTCACTACCCCAGATGCGATAATTTTGACGATTTATAAAGCCAAAACGACCTTTATCGCTCGAAATGAGTTTCTTTCAAAAACTAGCGTCGGCTGCTACAGTCTGTCAGATAAACGCATGATGACTGTTTAAAAAAAAACATTAATTGGACAAATTTGACCTTGATTTTTATGAAAATTCATCAGTCTCTACCAGCGTCAGTTAGACCGCAAGGAACCTCCAAAATTTTTGAACTTATCGCGAGAGCTAGCTGCACGCTTTATTCCGATGTTTGGAATCGTTGTCTTTCCGAAGACTTCAATTCTCATCCTCTTTTTCAAAATAGGGTTTTGCAGTCGGTAATAAGGCTTTACAGTAAATTTGGTTCACTTTTTCAGCGTTGAAGTTGCAAGACACAATCTCAAACATAGATCTTGACCGGATCTGTTACGGTCCATTGGAGCAATTTGCCTCTTGATGTCTAGGAGAGTTTCATAATCGGAAATGCCTAAGAGAATGCAACTTACGTTGCCCAGCGACGGCCGAGTTCTCTTGCGCCCACGCGAGACGTTTCGCGACGTGTTTTTCTTTACTCAACGATAGTTTTTGCAAAGTGCTTTGATATTGTACGTCACAGCACGCAAATGCACACGAATAGTACCGCACGATATTTCGAGACCTTTTTTGGGTAAAATTTTGGCACTTTACGGAGAGTCAAGTTAAGATTTTTCGAAAACAAAACGTGAATTATTTTCTCGACTTTTTTCGACACTTTTCCAGAGAACCCACAATTTGGAAAGTTATCGACATTATATACTGCCAAATTCCGGTTCACCCACTTGTTTATAAATTGCCGAGATTTTCTTATGTATTTTGCGGCGACTGTATGAGTTATTTTCGGACCCTTGGGATGTGAGCACAAAGGTACTGACTCGTAACGCAAAGCATCACCGACACTCATTCTGTTTAACTTGTCAAAATCTGGCAACATCAAATGAACAGCTGATTTCTTTGATACGGCATTTACAAAAAAAGGTCTCCTCTACATTTATAAGATTACGATAAATTTGTTGCCGCCGCGCTTTTGTCTGACAGACTGTATGTTTATGAATTTACAAAGTTTTTGGAGTCTTTGCTATACTTTAGGCACTAACTGTACAAATGCAAAGTTACAACGTTCACAGAACGCAAACGGCTTGCAATTCAAATCCTGACTTTCAATGTCTTTTCCTTCTATAATCGTATAGCCAATATTTTTAATTTAAAGTTAAAAAATTATATAAAAAGAATATACAAAATGGTCTTATGCTGTAATAGTATAAGAAACTAAATTTTTTATTTTTCCTAAGCCAATAAGTGTAATATCAATTATTAACTACAGTGACGTTGTGTATTATCATAAGCACAATAATTTTATGCTTCATGACAACAAGATTTAAGATTACGGCTAAGAGTTTAATTATCTTAAAATGCTATTTTGCGAATTTGTAACGATAAATTCTTAAATAAACCTGCCACAATAAAGAATTTGAATAAAAAATATTGTATATTAAATTTAACTACCAAGAAATATGAATAAATAAAATGCTCATGAATTTCTGTAATAAATTCGTCTGAAAATCAACAAGCGAATGTTTATTTATTAAAATACACAGATAATTTTGATTTGATTGGAAACTGGCGCATAGTTCCCCATAATGCACTGCAGGCGGAAGCTAAATCTGATTTATTAAAATTCAATTCTGCCCGATTTTAACTCAAACAGATAAAATGGAAAATTGCATCCCCATTTATTAGTTTATTGTCGGAATAAAACTTCGTTTGTGGGGCACTAAACTTATTTCAAATTAAACCTCCAATTGAAAAACTGGCCATATTATATTTATTTCCCGGACGAATTGCGCCAAACCAAATTATTTATTTAGGAAGGGCCGTGTGATGGCGTTATTAAGCTGGCACGCGTAGTGTGAGAGATTCTCAGCCCAAAATGGATTACGCTTATATTTTGCGGGACATAAAAAGCTTGCGGGAAGAAATTCTAAAGAGAAGGAATTACACATATATCACCTGAGGCGCTATATAAATGTATATGAGTAGAATGGCGCGTTATAATTCTTTCTGGCTTATAAGAACTTTTTTGGCGAAATAAAATTTTAAAACGTTCGCGTTGCACTGGCAAAATTTTATATTAAATTGATATAAATTAAAATCAGATACGTATGCATATTACACTTTCTTTGTACACAGTAAACTACTATATTAATGTAAGTCCGAGCAATTTCTTTTTAGATAGAATAATACATTCAATTATTATCAATTATGAGTGCATAAAATAACAACAAATACATTGACACGTGGCCACGTTTGGCCAGACTGGATGTAGTTGCATGATCACACTGCATACCTCCCCACTGTGTTGAATCTATATCATCTATTGACAGACGAGCCTGCGTACTGGACAAACGGATTTGAGAAAACTACGAAATTTACTTACCGTAATTTGTCAACTGGCAATTTCTCAAAGTTCATTTCTAGATCTGCATGCTTATGAAATGATTACTGTAAATGAGATCAAAATTACAATTCTTAGAAACTTGAATTTACGCAAAGCACGGGAATGTGCGAGTTTTGCGTGCTGTGCAGTGCTGCCATCTCTGGCACCCATTCACAAAGAGTGCGCGCGTATTTTATTTGTTCCTAGTGCTGAGAAAAAAAGTTTGGATGTGTTATAACTTGAATGCACCTCGTATTATAACATTTTGCTTTTGGCACCGATACTAATTGACTTAAAACTAATCTATTATACTCACAACTATACAAATTTAAAACATTAATTATGTAAACACGCACTATATACAATTTATTGCACATTAATTATATAAATACAGCTCCTGTCTGGATTGGCCCGCTTGCTTTACTCAAAACTGGAGTCGGCGTCTGAATTCTCTATTTCTATTTCCCCGATATGCTCGAATAGCCTTGTACAGATGTCAATCAGCCGCACTATGGGGGGCGTTCGGAAATTCGTTACACTGCTTTCTCCTTAAGGATGGTTTGCCCTGGGTTATTATTTCCCGGCGTTTGGATGAGTGTTGAAGGTACTTGCAATCTTGACCTTTGTTGCATTGAGACGTTAGGTAAGAATCACAGTCCACGGTCTTCTGCAGGATTACCGGTTCTGCGAATACTAGATGCAAACGTTGATGTCAGAACCTCGGAACAACTCTTCTATCGTGTTCCTAACTAGTATTCAGTCGAGGCCGTCCTATCCGTACGCAAGCTTCGGTATTGCCAACTTCCAAATATTTTTATTTAACAGATAACTGCGTAGATTTGTTAGTGTTTGGCAAAATGCGTGATAAATTCTTCCAACAAACCAAATTTCGCTCGAAATACACTGGCGATGCCTCTGGACATCTTTACATACAATGCACCAGTGCATATTGCACTGGTACATGAAGTTTTCGAACCTTGCTTTACATTTCAAATACATAAGATTCCTTGATCGCGGAGTTCCGTCTCCGACAACAGGACATAGTCGATTAAAATGGACAATCTTAGGCTTGTGACTGGGTAGTTTCCGGATTCGGCACACGACATCTTTTATCTTCTTCAGCACCTCGTACGGACCTTTATAGGAACGTTGAAGTTTTGAAGACAACCTGCGTCACCGCTTTAGATTATATAACCATACTCTCTCGATGCGTTGGCATCATAGCAATACTTCATCCGGTCACTCGCGATGTTGATGTCGTGGATTTTTATCATTCATTTTCTCAGGTCACTGACGTAATTTTCCCCGACTATGTCTTCTTCAGGTTTACTTCCAAAGAGTAAGTCACAGGGTAGCTTTGGTTCTCGGCCAAATTGAACACTTGGATGGTGTTTGACCAGTTTACTCATGGACAGACAAAAGATATATCAGCAGAAACAGAGAGAGATATTGGTCCAGTCTCGTTGATGGTCAGAGATAAAATTTACTTCCCCATTTTCCTGTTTATGCGCTCGACCATTCCATCTAATTGGGGGTGTAACGGAGTCGTCCTGGTTTTCTAATGCCCAGTAATTCGCATACTTTTGTGAACACCGTTGATTTTAAATTTTGACCTTGGTCGGAATGTAGTTCTAGTGGCACCCCACTATGCTGATTAGTTTTTGTCAACACCTTCGCGATTGTTGTGGCTTTTTGATTTCGAAACGCATAAGCTTCTAGCCATTTTGAAATAGTCATCGCTACTAAAATAAATTTATTTCCACTATCACTTGTGGAGAACGGACCAACTATGCCAATAGCAATTCTCTCAAAGTGGCTCCCGAGGTTATATTGTCTCGTGGGTGTTTTCGACTTCTTTTGCGGACCGTTACTCGTTACACATGCCATACATTTCCGGCACACCAATCATTAACATATTTTTTACAATTCGCCCAGTAAAACCGCTCGCGAACCTTCTCCAAAGTTTTTGCAATTCCCATATGGCTACCAGACACATTATCATAGAGTTGTTACAATACTCTTTCCTTTGGGGCCAATAGCTATTTTTTCTCTGAGACCTATTTTCACTTTCCAGCACGCGCTGCAGAACATCGTCTTCTACGGTGATTAAATCCCATTGTACCCAATGTGATTTTACTGCTGGCGAACACTGAGTCACTTCTGTTCAGTTGGGTTTTCTTCCGGCTTCCTTTCATTTCCAGACATACTTCAAAGTCCGGTCTTTCTGATTACTTTTTAACTCGCTGTGCTACTACAAGTCACTAGTCACGGTCGTCTGCAGTGTAGGGGTTATTTTCTCTCCTGCACGACTACAGTGGCTGTATTCTTCTGGACATAGTCTCTTCGACAAGATGTCGGCGTTACTATGATTATTCTCACCCATATTCTTCTTCTCAAAGCCGTATTACTAAAGTTTTTCGACCCATCTTGCTACTGAACCTTCCGGATTTTTAAAGTTCAAGAGCCACTTCAGTGCAGCATGATCAGTCCTTAAAAGAAACTTTTTGCTATACAGTTATCTATAAAAAGGCTCCACCGATTCGACAACATCAAGAAGCTCTCTCCTAGTTACTCAATAGTTGCGTTCATGTTTTGATAACGATTTACTGAAGTAAACGATGACTGTTTTTTGACCATTTTGTGATTGAGACAACGTGCTTCCAATTCCCACATTATTTGCGTCTGTATCCAAAATAAACTTTTCTTTTGGCTACTGGTAACTCAGTATTGATGCATTTACCAAGGCACGCTTTAGGTTCTCTTGATACATTGACCTTTTCTCGTTAATGGTAAAAAGGCTTTGCGATATTGACAAATTCAAACACATACCGTCGGTGGTAAATGCACAACTCCATAAAACTTTTAACCTCGTACTGGTCTTTTAGAATTGGTTATTCTTTTACGCTTCTATATTTCTCTGCATCAGCTGCTATACTTTCATTGCTTACTACATGTCCAAGATAGTGTACTTTCTTCTTGAAGAGGGAGCACTTTTTTGAACTTAATTTTAGATTAGCCCAACTTGGTCGTTGAAACTCTATTTCCATTAACGTTTTAAAGGTCGAATAGGCGTTGCAAACCCAACTGGCATTACCGTAAACTATCATAGTCGAGACCCAATAGAAAAAGCGGCTTTTTGTTTGTATTTGGAATCAATTTTGTCTTGCTAATATTCACTCTTTAGATTCAAAATTGAGAACCATTTGGATTCAATCAGGGTGTTCGGCGTGTCATCAGTGCGCAGTAATGGCTAACTACCATTCTTGTGAGATCGTTGTCTTTCTTCTTGACTTAACACTACGGACGAAGACTACGAGCTTATCGCCATCTTTCCATATTTGAAATTAATTTCTCCGCTTTCTCTCGTTTGGCTAGTGACACTTTAAGCTACTAAGGATGTTATATAAATGTAAAATAAATAAAAACAACTGAATGAAGGGCATAGAAATTTAAAAAGTTTAAAATAGTGGATGAAACAAACAATTTCAAACCATTAATAAAAAAAGAACAATAAGTACAACAAAAATGCACCGAATGACAACTGAAGAAAAATTAAATAAACCATGGAGAGGGTCGGACCAAAAAAAGGCAAAATAAATTGAATATTAATTCTGCAGTATAGCACAAATTTAATTCTACTCTATAAAACTGCAAAAATGTAATTATGTGTGATTGTTTTATTAATTAATTAACATTGCAACTCCTCCTACAGCTATGAACAGATTTTAAAGGGCAATACATTATTCGAACCGGAAATCTTTTGGAAATCTAAAAAAAAGAAATTTTTTGGTGACAAGCTAACTATAACGTAGTTTCCATTTAAAAAACTACAAGTTTTTCTCATATCTCAAACCCCTTAAAAGGTAAAAACAATATTGGAATCTCCGTAATAATTTCTATTAAAAATATTCTTACAATTTTAAGAAATATTTATAAATTATAGGACTATAGAAATCGACCAAAAATGACTTTTGGCTTGTACCTCTAAAACGGTTAGAGATATTGAGATGAGATTTACGTTAATCGATTTTTTTTAATATCTACGGAAATAGGTGTAACCCCCAAATCCCATCAAATATGGGACACTCCGCATTTTGTGCCATTCCCTCTCGAATGATAAAAATATTTTTATTAATTAACATAATTGTAAATATCTGTAGTACTAGTAATTTGCGTATTAATTTAGACGAGTACCTATAACGTTAGCAACAACAATATTGTAAGCTTTTCTAACTTGACTGTTTATAAATTTTCTTGTCAAGGTCTCATTTTTTTCTTGGATTTATAAATTTACTAATGTTCTTTTCATCTATGAATGCCTTTATTTTCACTTTCTACAATTGCTTACTTCAATGTCTTTAAGTAATCCATACTGATTTGTGAATTCATGTTATATTTATTATTGTTACGATTCTCTTTGATTGTATTTATTACTTTTGTACGAGTATTAATATTTTATAAATATTGACAAGTAAATGCAACAATGTCACACCTTACATCAAAGTAAAGTAATATTTTTATTCTCTCGTCGAGCGCCTTTCAGACGCCACACAAGAAGTGCCGATAAATGGGCGTCTGCTCGCCATAAATATCATAAAACAGCTTAGAGACGTTAAGGGCACTTTTGTTGCCACAATTACAAATTAGAAGCAGTTCAAGTCTCATGTAATTTGTGCACAAATAAACGTACATGGCTGAATCAAATATAAATAGGAATTATTTTTTATATTATTGAAGCATACAAAGTTATTTTTTTACATAGTCTCCTGAATTTAAATACATTATTCCTAACGAATATGCCACCTAATTAAACACGTAGCTTTCACAGAAACGTTGTCATCAAATCTCCATCTCCCAAGTGCTTCTTTTGGTTATTTAAACCATTAAAATTACAGAGTAAGAAATCAGGACTATAGCAATGGTGTTACACTCTTGTCCAAAACAAATAATTCAAACGTAGCTTTACAGTTAAACGTTTATTTGTAATCCAAATATCCTATTCATTCTCTAGAAGACTGGTTCTTAGATGCCGTTATTTAAACTTAAAAAGTTTTGTCCCAAAACTGAAGTTTACAAAACAGGTTCCTTGCTCTAAGAACCTTAATAATAATCTGTTGCACAACGGACGAGGGTATCTCTTGCTCTAATACTATGAAGCTGCAATATACCCACGGGAGCAATTTCTTTTGGGTGTCTCCACCTACAACTCTTCCGCGCTACTCTCTTTCAACTTACAGCGCAAAGAAATTTTGATATAAATCAATTCAACATTAAATTTTTATAGCCTAAATTTAGTTATTAGTACTGGTGGAAAAAGATTGTAGAAAGCTCTGTGGTAAAACAAGACGATTTGAATTTTTGTTTTTATACTTTTTCTTAAATGTTATCTTTTATAATAATTTTTATTTATAATTTTTTCTTTTCGCATTTGTGGCCATTCTCAAGGTTAAACCGGAATAGACTCTGTATATAAAATTTCTTTTGTTATTGTCAGAACAATATCTTTTTAAGCTTTGTGCATTAACCAAAAATTAAAAAAAACTATTTAATCTATACCTTTTTCGGACGAAAAAGAACACATTCATATCAAAACAGGCATAACCAAAAATTATTTGAATCTAGATACGACGGCATTAGGAACATACATATAAAATGTAATATAAAAAAGGCTTTTGAAGCTTTGGGTGAAGTCTTTTTTTTTGTGCACTTACAGGCACTGCAGCCACAAGGGCTTATTGTGCCCACTAACATGCACTTAAATGCTAAGACATTCACACACGCCCATGGGTTGAGCGAGACTCGAACTCGCGCGCGCCGGCTAGAGGACAGAGCCAACTGGTTGAACCATCTGAGCCGCCGCATCCCCTAGGAAATGTCTTAGTAACGAGACTATATAAGCTATACAAAAAAAGAAGGAACTTTATACGAAATAGATACTAAACGGAGAAAAACCAAATAAACCATAAGGAGAACGATAAAGCAATAAAAATAATTTGTTGTAAGAGAAAAGGATGAGAACTGACAAGGACGTGTGCAAACAAACTCTGAGTCATTAAGGTCATCTGAAGAGTAATTAAAGCGACGAAGACAAATAGAAAATAATGTATTTTATAACTTATATAAATGAAGTGCAAGGTAATACAAAGAACTTCACTTCTTAAATGCACACAAAAAAGATGCTCAAAACCAAGAAAAAGATAAGATTATTATCTATTATGCAGACATAATAAAGACAAAAATCTGTTAAAAATCATAAATAAGCCGGATTTTAAAAAATTTCAGCTGAATTAATTGAGTATGGATCTACAAAACGTTATCGAATGATGCATAGAATTTTTTAGAGACCCATAAATGTCAAAGAAATATTTCGAGAGAGCAAATAGGCGCCTATAAATTGGAATTTTAAAAAGGGAGTGCAATAATTATAGAGAGTAAAATATTATCAATAATGGGGCGAATATAATTCAATAATTAATATAGATAATAGAAGACTCTTCAAATATATAAAACAACTATACAATCCACAACAGACAGCAGGAACGACAAAAATAGATAAAAAAGATTATATGTAAACAAGAACTTAAACACAGACGAGAAAAATGAGGAACTAAAAGATGACAGGGATAGAGAAGTAGACACGCCGGAATACGAAGAATTTATAGAAGTAGTAAATCAGCTAAAAACAAACAAAACAGCAGGACCAGATGAGATTAATAATGAACTGATAATATATGAAGGGGAAGTCTTATTAAAACAGATATACAAGGTGATAGTTAGAATATGGAGAAATGAATCAATGCCATCAGATTGGAAAAGTGGATACATAACCCCAATGTTCAAAAAAGGCAACCCTATAGACTGCAAAAACTATAGAGGCATCATGCTACTCAATAGGCATATAAAATACTAACGACAATTATACGAAACAGTTTAAATAAATATACAGAAACAAGACTCGGACAATACCAACAAGGTTTCAGAAAAGGAAAATCGACCATAGATGCAGTGCTTATCCTAACACAAATCATTGAAAAAGCATATGAGCATAACATAGATCTGCATATAATGTTCATTGACTTCAGACAAGCCTTTGATTCCATAAACAGGCCCCAAGGAAATGCTAAAAATTGAAATACGAGCAAAACTGATCAGATTAACTGAAATGACCATGAAAGACTCAACAGCAGCTATTATAACAAAAGATGGTAAAACAGAAAATATCAATATAGAAACCGGTGTAAGACAAGGAGACAGCTTATCCACAACGCTATTCAATATTGCACTAGAGGGGGTTATAAGAGACACAGAGATCAAGAAGACGATAACACATAGTTCAGTACAGGTAATTGGGTATGCCGACGATCTAGCATTAATTTGTAGAGACAGAAAAAGCTTAGAAGCAGCAGTGCTGAAGCTATCGAGACAAGCAGAAAAATAGGACTGTACATTAATCAAGAAAAAACAAAATACCTGATAAGCTCCAGACAAAGATCCGTAAATATAACAAAAATTAAGATAGATAACTATACATTCCATCGAGTGGATACTTTTAAATATCTAGGGGTAATGGTAGATGGAAGAAATGAAAGAACACTAGAAATAAATGAAAGATTAAAAGCGGGGAATAAGTTATACTGGAAATATCAAAAATTACTACGGCACAAAGACCTAAGTATAACAACTAAGATAAAAATATACAAAGTAGTAATTAGACCTGTTACAACTTACGCTTCGGAGACAATGTGCCTCTCTAACAAAGATGTAGAAAAGCTCAGAATACTAGAAAGAAAAATACTCAGGAAAATACTAGGACCCTTGAAAACACAGGATGGAGAATACAGACCATTGATGAATCACGAAATAAAACACAAAATGGGAGAATAAGACATCGTCAGATTCATAAAGTCACAAAGATTAAGATGGTTTGGGCAAGTACAGAGAAAGGATGCAGAACACTAATAAATAAAATGCTAAGATGAAAGCCAGAAGAAACAATACCAAGAGGACGACCCAAAACTAGATGGGAAGACCAAGTAATAGAAGACATACAGAAAATCAAAATAAAACAATGGAAGAACAAAATAATGGAGAGAAACCGTGTAAAATGAATCTGAATAGTTCAAGAGTATGAGCGGCCCATACGCCACCTGCTGGCGTGAAGGTAATATATATATATATATATATATATATATATATATATATATATATATATATATATATATATGTATATGCGGGTAAACGGGAGACCCCACACCGTTTACCCATAAAACTACGGGTGGAGCTACCCCATCCCACACCCGTGGGTAACAGATGCCGCCTGTAGTAACGATGTGGGGTAGAGGTTCAAGCAAGTGACCTCGCCGGCAACTCGTCAAACGAGGCAGGAGAAATCCTGCCAACACGAGTACTATCGACTGGAGTATTTGCTACATCGATTAGGCCCAAGGCCTACGGAGACGTTAGACCACATGACGTTATTCCGTTAAAACTGTTATGCAGGCCATCCGATCCCACACTTGTGGGCAAAGGACGCCGGTAGCAGTAGCGATATGTGGTAGAGGTTCGCCCAAGCGACCTCGACGGCTGCTCGTCGGTTGCTCGTCCAACGGGGTAGAGGAAACTCTACCGACACGAGTGGGGCTGCGTTTCACTCTACGACGCAGACTCGTAAAGGTGCTTCGAGCCACCCTATCCCACAATAGTGTGGGCAACGGGCGCAACAAGTATCAACAGATGTAGAGTAGAGGCTCACGCAAGTGACCTCGACGGCCGCTCGTCCAACGTTAAGGAAACTTTACCGACACGAGTGGGTAGTGCGTCTCACCCCGTGGCGCGAGATACCCGTAAAACTCCTAGTGGAGCTACCCAATCCCACAATTGTGGGCAACGGATGCCGCTAGTAGTAACAGAGGGGTAGAGGTATCACGAGAGTGACCTTGACGGGTACTCGTCAAACGTGGTAAGGGAAACCTTACTGACACGAGGACTAAGGGGAGGGGGGTAGCCAACCGGGGCGGCTTCCCGGTTCCTCCTCGTTGGTGTTGGACTCTTAGGGGTGGTGGCACCGCTTTAGGAACAGGTGGGACTTGTTGGCCTTTGTGCGAGCATGCCCTTATGCGGGGGAGGCTTCGGCCTGCCTCCACCGCCCGCCAATTATACCGGCTCAATGTCGGTCTGGCGAGCGGAACCGTAACACCTCCGGTACTCTGACCTGGTGAAATAAAGAGCATGGTTCAGTATCTGAGCTTTCCAGCCTCGACGTGCACGTCTGTCCGGGTGCATGCTTGTTGGCGTGCGGACCTTAATTTGGTCGTACTGTAAGGAGGGTAGAACCTCCCGGTGCGTGTTTGGAGACTCGGCAATAAGGGTACTTGGTACTGCATCCGGCATCAGCAGGGTATGGGTGTACTGAGGGGGCTCAACAGGCCCTCCCAGACCCCCCTGTTGCGGTCGTAACTATGACTCTCTTAAAGCTAAAGATTAAATACATATCGCGACAGCTTCGAAACGACAAAAGGTTTTTTACAAGGTTGCTCGACATCACCTACACTATTTAAAATATATCTTTAACATGCACTAAACCACTGAAAAACGACATGTAAGAGCATTAGAAAGTTTTAATTTTTGAACAATTTTGTAACAAGCTCTCTGTGAAATTACATCTAGATATGGGGGCAAATTTATATTTACAGAAAAATTTTATCTTTGTAAAATTCAAATTCTAACTCATTATAATATTCATATGGTAATACATCAGAAAAATATTTTCTATATGACTAATGCATAGAAAATACGCGAATCGAGAGCAGTAAATCCTCATGTGGCTGCGTTCAAAAACAGGAAACCATCCCCATAAAACTTTTGTGCGGCGTTCTTCTTGCATATTGGGCCGCTTTTTATAGCTCTAGCGCCGAGCTTGCTGTAGTGTCAACATAAACAAATATATTTATGCAAGGAACTTGAGCGAGTTCCGCATACCTCAGATGTTTTGCTTTAACCTATAAAAACCTGCGCTGCGCTGAAATTTTCTAGATGCCTCGCTGCACGAGCTTATAGTGTTTGATTTTCTTGTACACGTTTATGTCGAAAATACTAAAGCAAAAATTGTTGCAAGTACAAAGTAAAACAATGTAATTAGAAAGAAATTTTAATATTTTAAATTTTCGATTACTGCCTGACAGGCCAGCAAATTAAGCAGAAATGTAGCAACTCAGCAATGGCTTGCCAAAAATAGACCACTAAGAAAACAGGCTCACGCCTTTAGAATCAGAATAATTTGTGCTAATAACGGATATGACAAAATACAAAAATAACACCATAATATAAAGTTTGTGGAATTTTAGAAAGACTACTGCTTAACTCATGATGTTATCTGCAGAGTAGTCACCTATTTTAAAAATTAAGAAAGTTAATTATACGACGTTATAATAAACATCTATATTGTGTGTTAGTAACTTCAAATTTTTTTAATAAATTAAAATATGATTGTAATCGCATATTATCCTATACAGAGTTGTAGCAACTTTAATCTAGATAAGATAAAGAATAAACATGCTATATGATAACATTGGTTTATGCAACATAAGACCTACTAAACACCGTTATTAGCACATGAAGTGGGTTCCAGCGTACTGTTTATTTAAAAAACCTAGAATGCACGTATAATGTAAAGTACGGTTTTAATGGCTAATTACCATTCACAAAAGAAAATAATATTTGCTTACTACAAAGCGAATGGCAAAGGCAGGAATCTACCAAATAACGTCCTTGAAATCCGTCATGAAACTTTTACAGCAATGTCTTACAAAATTCTGGGAATTAGAGAACAGTCACGCTAATTTAGTACGTCTGATCTTGAAAAACTTGCACTAGATAATGTTATGTCCAGCCTTCCCGCGAGCTTTAGGGGCATGGCCGACCATCGTAATCTACTAAAAAAAGTTTTTGCAGCTAGCAGCCATATTATGAGACTTTTACAGTGGTGTTTTACAAAATTCTTAGAATTAGAGAACAGTCACGCTAATTTAGTACGTCTGATCTTGAAAAACTTGCACTAGATAATGTTATGTCCAGCTTTCCCACGAGCTTCAGGGGCGTGGTCGACCAACGTAATCTACTAAAAAAAGTTTTTGCAGATAGCAGCCACATCATAAGACTGTTACAGTGGTGTTTTACAAAATTCTTGGAGGCAGAGAGCAGTCGCGCTAATTTAGTACGCTTGATCTTGATAAACTTGTACTAAATGATGTTATGTGTAACTCCTCCGTGAGTTTTAGAGATGCAGACTACCATCGTAATCTATCAAAAAACGTCTTTACAATCAGCAGCCATATTATAAGACTTTTACAATGGTGTCTTACAAAATTCTTGGAATTAGAGAACAGTCACGCTAATTTAGTACGACTGATCTTGAAAACTTGTTATGTTTAGGGGTGTGGCCGACTATCGTAATCTACTAAAAAAAGTCATTTCAGCTAGCAGCCATATCATAAGACGGGTGTTTTAGAAAATTCTTGGAAGCAGAGAGCAGATCTAGATCTAGATAAACTTGTACTAAATCGTGTTATGTGTAACCTCCCCGCAAACTTTAGAGATGAAGCCCATCAGCATAACCTACCAAAAAACTACTATGTAACCATCAGTCTTATCCTAAGATTTTACATTGGTGTTTACAAAATTCTTGTAAGCAGAGAGCAGTCGCGCCAATTTAGTACACCTGATCTTGATAAAATTGTACTAAATTATGTTATGTGTAACCTCCCCCGGAATTTTAGAGTTGAGGTTCATCAGCATAATCTACCAAAGAACGACTTTGTAAGTCTTATAAGATTTAAGTCGCGCCAATTTAATACTACCTGTATATGTAACTCCTCTGTAGGATTAGAGGTGTGTTCCACTATCATAATGTCTATGTACAATTTACTAAGAACGCAAACACTACGGTCAGCTAATTTTTATCCCAGAAAAATGACTTTCCACTAATTTTATTTAACAGGCTAGTACCATTACTACATTTATGTTACTTGTTTACTATCTATAGCAAACTAAACTTTCATAATAATCATTTGTGAGCTGTGTTTTATTTTTATCGAATTCTATGTTAACTGTTAAACAAGCAAGATTTGTACTAAGGTCCTCAACGATCGTCTACTCACTTTAATGTAGCAGTTCATGAATGATATTTTGCCTTCCGTGTTTGAAGATATACAATTGGCAGCACGATACATCATGGGGTTTATGAGTAATGGAGCTTTAGTCCAATTTAGAGAGTAACTTTGAAAATAAATTTGGATAACACGTCGAGAACGTACAATTGTATAGTTTGGCTCTATATTTCACATATATTTACCAGCACGTTATAGGTATACAGGTTAGTATAAAAAAATAACCAAATAAAGCATCAATACTAAATTCCTCACAATAATCCCATATCACTTATCAACAACACAATACTTGAATATATTGAATAATGATTAGTTAAATTTTAAAAATGCCTTTAAAAAGTTCCCTAAGTTTTGAACCAAGCAAAATCCTTTATACTAACCTACAAAAAGACTAAATGGTAATTTAATAAAATATCCTAAGAATGTATATCTTGTTACTAACTTAGAAGAGCTAATGTGATCATTAGATTACTAATATCTGGAATGCCTTTTCAGACATAATTATGAGTCAGCGTCTAGACAGATAAAATCAAAACGACCGAGAAGTGTCGTGAACACTTCTGCAGCAATAGAAAAAGAGAAAGCATATGGTATCACAATTTCGGCGTGGAAATTAATGCAATAAATGATATTAAGCCGCTGTGCATTTTTTTCATTACAAAAAGTTATCTTACATAATGCTGTGTTTGCAATAGCTCGTAGCAGTGTCGTACCTAAATGTTACACATGCTCCTGAAAAAGTTTCGTTGAATATCTACAAAGACCGTTCATTTTTATCTTGTTTATTCTTGTATCTTGAAAGATAAGCCACTATTATGTTAATAGATTGTTCTAGTTTTCAATTACGAGGTACATTTGGTCACTAAAGTTATTTTTTATTTTGAAATTTAAGCTTTTGTGCTAGACCTTATCAAGAAAATAAAAGCACATACTTTATTGCCTTCAAGACTATCTTTGATTTGATTGACTTATCTGTGGCACTGTTGTATGGTCAAGTGGTTCTGACGAAAGGCGAATTGATGATTGGGGATAGCATTGCTCAAGGATTTGTCTTCTAGTATTCTATCGAGAAAGAGTCTTTCAATGAGTTTAGTCATAATATGTAAGGTCAGTAAAAGCTAGGTGCCGTCAGAGGTTTGTCGTGATTGGGATTCTTTAATATTTCTGCAACAATCAGGTTTAAGAGTTTTATTTCTGTAAGAACTTTTTTGTTGCTTTCATTGATATAGAGAAAAGGTGTGTTTAGAGAATCTTTAATCTAAAGGTTATTGGTGGTTGTTTCATGTAGGGAGAAATACGTTTAATAGGTGCTCGGCAAATGTATTAGCCTTAGCAAGATTTGAACGTGCGAATGTTCTGTCCGGTTTTCTAATTCTAAGTGCTGCTGCTCTTCTTAGTATTGTAGCTACTATTTAGCTAATTTATTTATACTTTGGTTTAATAATTGCGAGAACATACTTTTAAATTCCTGAAAAGAGTTGCCCAGTTTGTCTGCTAAGTCAGTATTATTATTGTTATTGATTTGGTTTATTTAGAGTACCAGCTGTAGCTTGACGATAACTCGTTTAAGTAGAAGTTACTTGAAGGAGGTTGGATGGGGTAGGTTGGGGGTCTGATGATACGTCTTGTCGTCGGTCGATTGCTTTGTCTTGCTTTAATTAAATCTCTATAGACGCTACAACTCTTGTAATTTGCGGGATGATCGCACACTTTATGGGGTGATGTATGTTATTCCAACTTGGTTTGTTTTACTTTAATGTCTTGCATTTTGCACTTATAGTCTTAGCCTTATAGTCATAGCCTTACAATGTCTACTTAGCTTCCTTTTTAAAATAAATATCGGTAATTTAGCATAATTATTGTCTCTGTTTGTTGTCGCTCTTGCGTTCCAACACTTTTAGTAACAGTTAAAAAAGTAAATCAGTAAATATCTTCTTTGTTTTCTAAGGATTTGCTTTTGGTCTGCCTAAAAATTTTGTATACAACTTTGTGACTTTATTTGATGTAACAACAGAGTTTATTTTTGATTTACTTTAAAACAAAATCGAAGAGACATCAAAGAGGAACTTAACTGCATGTATTTATTCAAAAACGTCGTTACCTCCCATTCAGTGAGCAAGCCTGTCGCCGCACGTTTGGAATTTATTTACAGTGTCACTTTTATTTGTGCATTTCACAATGCACTGTTTGTTAGGCGGCGTATTTATATTGTTTATCTGATTTTCTTGTCATATTCAACAAAGCAAAACGTTACTTGTTTGCAAAGAAAGCTGAATTGCGGTTGCTATTAAAATTAAAATATGTATGTTGCTTTATATAAAACTACTTTTTGTAACTAAAGCATTTGAGAAACAAAATTTGATTAACATATATAAGTTTTATCGGCTTTTCAAGGCAACTAAAACAGTTTCTGTCGACTTTTTTAAGTAGAGAGTTTAAGTTTTATTGTGAAACTGGAGCTTTGCTCCACTTTAAGCCAACGTGGGATTAAATTAAATTAATTTTTGACAAAAATTACTTTTCCAAAGCCACTAAGTTTTTATTTTTGTACAAATTTAGTTTATTAATAAGTCTAGAAAGTAATTTTAATGTAATTGTGATGCGTAAAAAGTGTAGGGTAAAGTTGCTTAACTTGAGGTACCAGGTGTATGCTAAGCCTACTGAAAGCATTCTTAGTTGTCTTTATTTTCTTATCAGTATCTCTATAAGTTTATTATATTATGTGAAGTTTATGTTCATTTTCAGCATCATTATCTTTTGTGCGTTTATTTGCAGAACTTTATTAACATTCTGTTTATAAAATTGTAAAAGAAAGAGTTAAAAGCAAGTTTTTTCATTCATCTGCTTTTGTTCAAGTTTGTAAAGCAAACTCTACATCATCTAATTTACTATTTAGACTCCAATTAGTGGCTAATTTTGTGCCTTCCGTATTCTTAAATAACTAGTTTATAATAACTATAAAGTTGATCGGTGAAATCATATAGTCCTAGCATACCTCTTTTACAATATTTATTTGCTGGGAAAACGTTTATGTTCTTTTTGCCGGATAAGTAATTATCTTACAGCACTTTTATAGTCATTACTTACTTTGTTAGCGTCAAAATTTTTAAATTGCTTTGCGATGAATTAAATCAAAAACGTTTTCCTTACTAATAAAATTTTTTATTATTTGAAATTATTTTAAAATAATACTTAAGATACTCTCGACAACCCTTCGGATTTCTTTTCTATTCATATCTGATTTACAAGCTTATTCAGTTACTTATTGTTTGTGCTATACTCCACTTGTAAATTTTGCTTAATTTTAATATGTGCAGTTCCGCTTTTTCTTTGTTTTTTGTTTAATAGGGGTTATGCCAGATCAGCATTACATTTGCTATTACATGGCAAGGTTAAAAGATTTTTAACATTTATATCACTAAAATAGATAGTTCATTGTGATTTTGACAATTAAATTAGTTATTCTCCTTCCTTTTAAGTCTGGTGTGTAAGTTTTCAGTGCCCAAGTTGTAGTGAACCGCACCACTGCATTGATTTATGTTATCATACAATTTTTGGGCTGTTTTCTTTATGAATTCTTCCACTGTCAGGATTCCTGTTTCTCGGTGGAGCTGCGAGTTTCTTGCATACCACTGTGCATTTTTATTATACGGATAATTTAATTTTGTAATATTTGGAGTTTGCCAAGATTAGTTTTTGATGTCGCGCACCAGACACTACACCCTTATGTAAAAATTGGTCGAATGATGGTCGTGTAGATGTTGATAATGGGCTAGAGCATGGCCAGTCTTGCGTATGATTCAATCAGTTTTTTATTGGTGTGGAAACTCCATGTTAATCTACGGTCGAGAAAGACTCCTAGATATTTCACCGCGCTATCTTTCGGATTCCAAGGGATGGGTACATGAATATAACGATGTTAGGTGGGTCTGGTGGGTGACGCAAGGTAAAGATTTTGGCATCACATTTGCTGGGATTAATTCATATAAGCCATTTGATAAACCATGAGTTAAGATGATTCAGACTTTGTTGCAGATTGTTTGCGGCTAGGTTAATGTTGTAGTCTTGAGTTATGATTGCTGTATCGTCGGCATACATTGCGATGTCAGAATTTGGTGTTATAGGAGCATTGTGCATGAAAATATTGAATAACAAGGGACTCAGTACGGATCCCTGCGGTACTCCCGCATTGATTTTACGTACTGATGAAGTATATCCTTTTATTCTTGTCTGGAACGTTCTGTCAGTTAAAAATGATTTAAGTATATTTAATAGGTAAACAGGGATTGCCAAATCTTTCATTTTGTATAATAAGCCGTTTATCCATACACGATCAAAGGCTTGCGCCATATCTACAAGTGCCATTATCGTGTGAATTTTGTTTTCGTAACCCTTTTCAATTATCTCAGTGAGTCGTAAGATTTGATGACCAGTAGAGTATTTTTCTGTATTCATGACAAGATAGATACACAATAAAGGCTGCTAAGCGGCCTTGTTAAAGTATACTTCTATGCATAAGATGGTAAAGCTTTCGAGCGGTGTGCGTATCCCCTCGCATCTCGAAGCAAACCCACTACCTATTCGGCCACTACGGCTAAGCGTGCTTCGAGCGCTAGTTCGTTCCGTCCGTTTTTCTATCATTTCTGACATCTGTCAAGCCTTATAATTTTTAAAGGGGGTATTTTTTAGGCCACTTGCACTGTTTTTCTTGAATTTCTGATCGCGGATTCAAATTTGGCTTTCTCTTTTATTTTTTTTTTCAGGGGGAACCGGCGGCTTGAATTATTATGTGCTAAGATTATAGTTTATAGATATAGAATGTCGGGAACTATAAAGTTTGTATGTGGTTATTAGGTGGTATGTTTTAATTCAGAATCATGTGCAGAAGGAGTACTTATACAACTATGTCTGGGCTAGCCCAGAAATTCTACATCCTCAGCTAAACTAACCAGAGACCTACAACTATTGTTTGTTTTTGTTTATATTACTCGTACACTTTGTAGTGCCAAAAAGCAAATTTTGGTTTATTGTCTGTTTTATTCTTATGGAAATCTGTCGGTCATTTACTAAATCGAAATTAAGCGTCAGAAAAGACAAAGTTATTTTACTATGTAATCTTTTGACTTTTTTAACAAATAGATAGCTCTTTGATATCGCCATTGTAAAATAGACGTAATTGACATCAGCCAATCGTACACAAATGCCCCAATATTTTTGTCAAATCTTTGGCTTTCAAGTGTTTCTGTTAGTAGTCCATACAAATATTAATTTCAAGAAAATTAATATGGATTCTAGTAAAGTGCTTCAGTATAGTTGAAAACAAGTTCTTAGTTGTCGTAGAGCAGAATAGTATTTCGAATTTAAAATTTCTTTTTTTCGACGATGTTTGAGTTTTTTTCGTCTAAAAATTGATAGAAGTAATTTTAACAAAAATGTATTTTCTAAAAAGCAGCTAATAATTTGAATATTCTTCTCATTCACGATGGTCCTTCTTCTTCTTCCAGTTCCGTCTCCTATCGGAGGTTGAAAATCATCACGGCAATTTTCACCTTGAACTACAACTATACCACTCCCTTAGATTTCGTAGCCAGGAAGTTCTTCTCGGCCCTACACTTCTTTTTCCTTTGATTTTTCCCTGGACTATAAGCCTCAGTAATAAGTATTTTTCTCCCCTCATCATATGGCTTAGATATTCTATTTTTCTCTTCTTTACAGTTTTTATTATTTTACATTCTTTCACATTTCTCTCCGTCTATGATATTTTCCACATTCTCCTATAACGCCACATTCCAAAAGCTTCAATGTTTTTAATGTTTTTCTGTTTTAGTATCCATGCTTCCACACCGTACAATAACGTGGAGAAAACATAACAGCGTAACATACGCATTCTCAGATTTAAATTAATGTCTCGGTAACATAGGAACTTTTTCATTTTAATAAACGCTTGTCTGGCTATTTGTACTCTTGCTTTAATTTCTCTAGTTTGTTCGTTTGTTTCGTAGGGCCAAGCCCCCAGATATTTGTGTATTAGAGATTGTCAATTTAGCGTAAACGTTAGTCTTCTTTGATACTAGCATTAACTTCGTCTTTTTAAGATTTAGTTTCAGACCGTAATCATTACTATAGGTATTTACGTTTTCGAGTAAGTGCTGTTAGTCTGTTAAATTATCTGCCACTAGAGGTGTATCATCAGCGTAACGCATATTATTAATAATTTTTCCATTAATGGTTATTCCAGAATTTTGTTCCAATAAAGCTTTTTGACATATGGCTTCGTTATATACATTAAATAAGAGCGGAGAGAGAACACAACCCTGGTGAACACCTCGGCAGATCTTAATTTCTTCGGTGAGTTCATTCTCAACCTTGAGTTTTGCTATTTGGTTCCACTACAATTTAGATATTATGTTAATGTCTCGACTGTCAATATTTTTACCTTTGAGAATTTCATATAGCTTTTCATGTCGGACTTTACCAAAAGCTTTTTCAAAGTCTATAAAACACAAATAGAGATATTGATTTATATCTAGACACCTTTGCATCAATACACTTACACCAAACAGAGCTTCCCTTGTTCCCAGTCCGTTCCTAAATCCCAGTTGTGTGGCACTTATCTCTTCCTCAAGTTTTTTAAATATCCTTTTATGAATTATTTTAAGATACACTTTCAAGGTGTGGCTCATTAGTGCTATAGTCCTATGTTCAGAGCACTCTTTTGCGTTGTTGTTGATAAAAGCCACTTGTTTGGAATGATACATGTTCTATAAATTGTGTTAAAGAGATTTACCATTATGTCAATTGTGTCATTATCTATAAGTTCTAATAGTTCGACTGGAATCTCATCTGGCCCTACCGACTTCCCTGTTTTAGTGCTTTTAATAGCATATTCTACTTCGCTTTTTAAAATTTCCGATCCTGTTTCCTCCGTTATAGTTTCAATTTCTGATCTTTCATCTTTAAACAGTTCTTCTATGTACTCCGTCCATCTCTTTAGCTTTTCATTTATGTCAGTAATTATTTTGCCATTTTTGTCTTTTAATACGGAAGCTTGGTTTGACCTTTTAATACCTGTTATTTTTTAAATTTTTTTATGCTTATTTAAAGCTGTCATATCTCCTTTCATATTCTTCTATTTCTCTGCAGTTTTCTGTTAACCATGTCTCCTTGGCTTCTTTGATACCACTTTTAATCTTTCGATTTAGTTCTTTGTATTTTAGTTTATTTCTATTTTTATAACCTCGTCTTTCTTTCATCAGGTTGAGAATTTCGTCAGTCATTCAGTCTTTTTTCTTATTACACTTTGGAGATAAGGTGTCTTCTTCAACTTTTAATAATGCTGTTTCTATGTTCTGCCATTTGTCATGGACGCTTTCAGTGTTGTTACTTCCTCTTTGATGTTGCTAAGATTGCAGTTGACTTTTTCTTGTGTATTTTTTTAATATATTGGTTTCGTTCAATCGTTTTACGTCTATTGTTTGTTTGTCTCCTTTGTGTTTTAATTTCTTTAATCTTATGTTTAACACTGCTACTACGGGATTGTGATCCGATCCTATATCTGTTCCGGGGTATGTTTTCGTTGATGTAATAGAATTTTTAAATCTGCTTCTGATTATTATATAGTCTATTTATTCCTGACTATATTTTGATTGTTATCCATAGGCGATCTCCATGTGTACAACCTTTGTTTGGAAATTTGAACATCGTATTCATTACTGCTAATTCTTCGTTCTGACAAAATTCTATTAATCGTTCCCCTCGCTCATTTCGCTGGCCCAATCCATATTTGCCGGTACATCCTTCAGTTATGTGTTTACCAACTTTAGCTGGTTCTTAGGTGACATCAATGACCATTTCCAATATTTTCGTATACTGCCAAAAATTGTTAAGTTTTCTCGAAATTCCATACTGTTTTACGCTCTCTGCCGTAAGTAACTTGATAATAAATCGTTGCGCAACAAACAAGGATGCCTCTTGCTGGAACACTGAATAAACAAGAATGTTAAGTATCCTACGAAGAGAATGCCCTTCAGACATCATTCCTCTCTGTAATACTTAGATACAGCGACAGCTTGCTGCCTACCTAACGAGGCATAAATAAGAAATTCTGCTTCATATTTGATTTAAAATTTTTTAAATTCCAAGCGCTTTCACATAAGAATTCCCGGTATAAGAATGTTTAAATACTTTTCTGATGATAGATCATGTTCCTGTTGGAATCGATCATCTTCCTTACAAAAGCTATAATATTCTTTGAAACAAGTAAGGATGCGTGCACTGACTACGAGGTATCTTCTTAATTAAAATTTCCTCCCTCAGTATCTCTCAACACAGAAGCTATTTCACTCAAACACGCGTGCAAAGTTGTGGTGCCTAATTATCCGTTTTCGCTCTTTGACAATTATTTCATTACCATGTTTCAAAATCAATCAACACCGAGAGTTTCTCTTTCCAGATTCAGTGCAACTTCAAACCTCTCTCAACACCATTAAAATTATTAGTTACATATTACGTCTATCACTAGCGGCATATTAAAAAACTTTCTTAGCCCCCAATGCATAAAATATTACAATTAAGCAATAGAGAAGTTACAGATGAGAAAATTATATTCAACACTTATTCTAAAAAAGCTCCCAATGGTTAAAAAAATATTTTAATATTCATAAAATGCCCAAATGTATTTAAAGTAAGCTGGTTTATTAGTCAGCTAATTATAGAAAATAAAACTTCACTGTTTAAGTACGATCGTAAAATAAAGTATGTTATGTTGTTGTAACATTCCAAAAAAGCTCGCATACGCAAATCGATTATCAAGTTAATACTATTATGCTATTTAACTCTCAAATATTATAAAAAAATGTTTTTTTTCTTCTATTGCTAGGTTGTAAAGAAAGTTCTGTTACAGCTGCGAAAAATTTAATTTTTATGCATTTTTGGCCATTTTTTGTGCTTATTGTGTTACATCAATCTTCATTTGCATATCCTAGATGGCAATCGACAAGTTTGAGCTCCGGGTTTTGATCCGCTACTGCTGGAAAAGAGAGCTTTCAACAAGAGATGCTGCAAGCGAAATTTGTCTTACCGCATCCAGCATACAGCCCAGATTGTGCCTCGTCCGACTATGGTCTCTTCCGTTCAATGCAGCACTTTCTGGGAGGTCGCCGATTCGAATCGTTTGAAGAAGATGAGCAAGCGTGCCAAGAGTTCTTTGATTCAAAGCCGGCATCTTGGTACTTCGAGCAGACACGGAAGCTTACGGAACGATGGCAAAAGTTCGTGGACAGTGACGGACTATACTTTGAAGAATAATTGTTATTGTTTTGGTTATTAATTGGCGCATAAATGTTGGATTTTTCGCAGCTGTAACAGAACTTTCTTTACAACCTATTATTAAATTAACTGCGTATTTACAACCAGCCGTGAGGGTAACAAGCAAATTTGTTCTAATACATAATACTAAACTAAATAACATTGTCTTGAGGAGGGGATGACAACCAGTGGCGATTTTCTATACATACTAATAGAACACTTACTAATTAGTAAGGTCTAACGTTTTGAGTATATTTAATCTTCGAGATATTAGCATGGTCTAGTAAATTGACTACTAACACATTGGGGTGGTTATGTACTCTGCTTACATAGTTGGTTGTACGTCTTTTAACTTTCTCTCTGCCTCATGAAATTTTTAGGCCCTCCTGAAAGGTTTTATTGCTAATGTACCAGTCAGCATTGGCCATGACATAAAGAGTTTTGCTCTGAAATATTTGCAGAATTTCGATGTTTGATGTTTTCGCACAACCCCACAGATGAATGCCGTGCGCCCACACTGCAACTATAATTGTCTTATACAGTAGCACTTTATTTTGTAGCGATAATTTTGATTTTCTTCTGTTAAGCACCTGTCGAGGTTTATGCCGAGATATTTAGCTTCTTCACTTGGGATTTATATGTCATTTAGTATGACTGGAGGAGCGAAATTGTGTTTTATCGTAAACGTGGTAGCTATGGATTTATTTTCGCCACATGTGCAACCATTTTTGCATGTGTGAAAGTGAACGTTATTGCATTTTCATTGCATGGTAGGCCGGCTGTGAAGCTCTGATATAGAGTTGGTCCTAGAAGGTTACAGTAAGGAACGCCTGCTTTTATTAGGTATAGTCCAGACTGAGTGTCGCCGTAGTTGACCTGAAAATATCTCTCGTTTAGATATGGTTTAATTAGAAGGCAATACTGGTGTGGCAGCGGTCGTTTGATTTTTTATAGTAGTCTGGGATGCCAGTCGAACGCCTGGCTGGCATCAAGGAATACTGCAACACAATGTCTATGTTCTTCAAGATCCGTTTCTATTACATCGACAACTCTATGTATCTGCTCTAATGTAGAGTATACCTGACGAGTCCCAAATTGATGCTGTGGAATTAGTGCTTCTTGTTTAATTATGATTGCCATTCTCTTTAGTATTACCTTTATAGTACTTTTTGTATTAGTAGTAGCGTTATCGGTCTATAAGAGGAATTAGAATTATTTGGCCGAATTTCCACAGGATTGGGAAATACTGTAATATTACAACTGCATTGAAGATTTGTGTCATGCACATTATTTCTTTGGGGGCAATTCCTTCAGTGATTTGGTAGTGACTAGATCCTACCCGGGCGCTTTTTTTTTGTTTAGATATTTAATGTCAACTCTAAGTTCTTTAGGCGTGAAGGATTGCATTGGTGCTTGGAGGTAGTTTATAATCTCTTGTTCTTCTTCAGGGGTAGTAACTGTAGGATACGGTTTAAATATTGCTAATAGGCTGTTTCTCAAAAAGTTTAGCTTTTTCAACTTCTGTTCTTTCCCAGGAGCCCATTCTTGCGAATTGGTGAAATAGGGTTTGGAGCATTTTTAGTTTCTTTACTGCCTTTCAAAGCGTGTAATTGTTATTAGCGGAGGGGAATAGGTTGCCAACCTTCATTAAATGTTTCGTTTTTCCATTCTTGTAAAGCTATTTTTAAATAAAAAATTTAGTATTCCAGAAAAAATTGTTGTATACGGAAAATGGGAGCATAAAACCTCATATTGTGCAAATGTTGTATCAACGGTGTGGAAATGCATAAAAGTTATGTTTTTAAGGTGGCATTGTTTAATAATTTTAATTATCAGGTTGAAAATATAACAGATTAAAAGAAAATTATGATGACAAGCAAAAATAAAGTTTAAATAAAGTTTATTGAGTTTTATTGTTTATTAAAAAATGCATTAGACTTACATACGGTAGCGAGTTATAGAGAAACTGTAATGCTGGCGTAAATCACATTTTATTGTTTAAAGTGTAACTTAAAAACTTTAGAATACAGATTTTGTTAAATTATTTTTAACGTGTAATAACTACTAATCCTGCTGACATTACGGTAAATCTTGTACAATTCGTGCAACCATTACGTGCGAATGTTCTCTCGGAAGCTATGAAAGTTGATCCTGTGTTGGCTGTAATCTTGTAGGCGTTGTCTAGTGCTTTGCTTTTGAAAGTGTGCTCGTGGTTGAGTGGCGTTTTCAATTTCTAAGTGCACACTTAACATTTCTCGACATGTCAGAAACAAATGCGAATTCATTAAGTTGCCCTCGAGGGAAGCCAATGAATAATAGTGGTAGCGGAAATGCTAATGATGTTGTCAGATTTAATGTGCTACATCAAGGAGCTGGCGCTAATTTTCAAGAAGTTACAAAAACATTTATTGTAAATTATTATAACATTGTATATAAAACGATATAACATTGATTACTTTAATGTTTTTCAGAACTGAGACACATGAGTAGCTCAAGGATGGCGGATTAGGTTTTTTCAATCAAAACTCCACGCTATGCAAATCAGCATGTCCCGACAGTTTTTGATGCAATTTTACAAGAAACCGTGCATACGTTCTTGTATAAAGTGTTGAAGACCAAACAGTTACCGCCATAGACGATAACTGACAACGCCAGTATCCTCAGACTAATCTAATTCTCGATCAATAAATTACAGGTTAATAACAGAGTATCCGCTTTTGGTAAATGGAGGATCGCGAGAACTACGTGAGAAAAATTTATATGCTTGAAAAGTGACGGTTTGGTACAAGATTATTGTGGGAAAGTTATTAGATTGCAATGGCAGCACAATAATGAGGTGTACGTTTTTGGTAATCGACATGAAACAACAGGACCGAGGGAATGGCGCACGCGCAGTTTGTCACATAAACATATTGGGTGGTACGTCTTACCTTACATTTAAGTGAACCACTATCACGCATCAGAGTACCTTATTTGACTTTGCTAGACCTTATGCAGATTGCTGCTGCGTACTTTCGATTTCAAATATATCCACAAAAAATTCATAGAGTGAAATCAGAACTGCGTGGAAGCCGGCTCAGATCGCCTCTTTTTGGAAATAAATTTTTACGGAAATTTTACGAACTCGTGGCAGAGCCATGCTCGAAGTGCACGGTATTGCTCCATCCTGCTGGAATGCTTTTTTTTTTGTTATAGACAGTAAAATTTTGTAGTTCAGATACCCAGAAATTGTTCAGCATCTTCACATAATGCACTGACGTCACTGTTAACGCGCAGCTCCTTTCATTTGCAGCATTCATCAAAAAATCACTTTTGATGAATAAAAGAGGTTTCTCATGCTTGCATTGCGGATTTGTAACGCTCCAGTAACGGCAGTTCTATTTCTTAACGTAGCCATTGAGATGAAAACATGCTTCACCCGAAACAAAATGTTCAATGAATTGAAATGTTCACTTACACAATTAACTAATTGAAGTTTCTGATTGGCATCATTAGGCTTTAGTTCTTGCATCAACAGAATTTTATAGGGGTGCAGACACAAATATTTGCGCAAAATGCGGTGTAATGATGATCTAAGCACATTCAAAACATATGTCCGTTTACGAACAGATAGGTCAGAAGTCTTGCGAACGGACTTTCGTACGCTCTCTACATAGAGAAAATATTATAAGAATCATTAAATATCTATAAATAACCAACTTCTCTAAAAGTAGAGCTAGAAACTTTAGGACTGCTAATAACAACTTTGATGTAGATGGTTTTGATTCTAGCAACGGCCTTACCACATTTACCACAGAAATGATGGAGACTAAAACAAAATTTTTAAATTCATTAAAAATGCAAAGGAAGCAAAAGTCAAAAGTAAAAATCTTTTCAATTCAAAACATTTTTAATTTGGGTTATAGTTTTATCGTATCAGACCAAATTATTAACACAAAGCTAACTTGTAGATTATTTAGTTCAAAAATAATTAGTACTACCTCTCGAAACTCGTGCGGTTATGAACAAAGAACAAAATCGAGTTGCAGAACTATGTTTTATTGAATATGACAGTTTAACGGCAGCAAAAATTGTGCGAGATAACACAAGTAGTTGACGTTGAGCAAATGCGTGTAGGCCACACATTATACAACTTGTATTCGACTTGACAATGGTAAACAAGCAAATTGCATTCTATTTCTTAAAAGATCTAATAGGTCATTATTTATGAGGGTTTGAAGGCAATCAATAGATTTCCCATACTTTCATCGGTAGTCTATGGAATAGCAATTTTTTTGGACTAGGGTAAGATTCTGCATTAGCTACCCTCACCCCATAAAACCTATTGCGTTAATTTTTTTAATAGTACCGCCACAGGAAGTCACTTGACTATCTAATTGTCAACATGAAATTTTTAGCAAAAGGCTGTTTACTGTACAGAAATTTTACGAATTTGAAACAAGTTGTATCATGGTCTAACGGGCCTTTAAGGAGTCTGCTTTAGACAAAGACAAAATTTTGAAAAAGTAAATGAAATTTTGAAGTAAAAACGCATAACAGTCTGTAAAAATGTTTCTTGCTATCTAGATGCTTGATTAGAGATTTGAGACCACTGGCCGTGTCTGAGGCGCCCGAACCGCAAAATGTGGCCGGCCATCTACCGCTGTGACTTCAGAAAATATCAAAAAGTTGGAAATCTTTTCAAAGATCCACCAACTTTGTCGATTCGGCGAGCAGCTCAACAAGCGAGAATCAGCGATGAGAGTGTCCAAACTATCTCGACAAAATATTTGCAAATATTTAGGTACAATATTCAAATTCATCATCCGCTGTAGCCGCACGACATTGAAAAAAGATTCTAATTTGGCCAACTGATGATTGAAAAAGTGGAAGACGGTTCGAATGATATTTTAAAATTTTGTTAGTGATGAGGCTCAGTTTTATTTGCAAGGTTTGTTCAACAAGCAAAGCATGGGGCACCGAAAATACCCACCTTGCAATTGTAAAACTTCTCCATCCAGCAAAAATAACCGCCTGGTGTGCGATTTCAGGAAACATATTCTCGGACCATATACCTTTGACGGCAATGTGAACTCTAAAAATTAGCTCCAGGCGCTACGGGAAGCAGAGGTCCAAAATGCTCAAAGGTCACTGATTTACGAAGAACGGTACAAAGCTTCATCGCACTTTGAAAGTTCTTTCCACATTTCTGAATACTTTTGGAACACTTGTCATAGGCCTAATTTTCAATAATTTTGCTGGTGCTGGAATTAAATGACCGCCATATTTTTCCAATTATTGACCAATGCTTTCAACACCTGTAGGAATGACGAATGTGGCCTTCAACGTTTCGTTCAGAAGCTGCAACATTTTCAACGAACTTAAAAAGTTCGTTACTGAATTCTATATGTCTGTCGGTCTGTCGGTCTGTCAGTCTGTCGGTCTGTCTGTCTGTCTGTCGCTGTCACAAAATTATGGATTTTTTAAAATTTTAAAATGGATTCTTATAGGAAATTTTACGCTGATTTCAAAATCGAAGTCAAAAAGTTTCTATCTCGAACAGTTTTCGAGATATTCTACTTCGAATTTCGGGAAAATTTCGACATTGCGATTTTATGAGTAATTCTTAAAGAAAATTTTACGCTGATTTCAATAATGAAATCGAAAAAATTCTATGTCGAATAGTTTTCGAGATATTCGACTTCGAATTTCGGGAAACTTTTCGACATTACGATTTTAAATGTGATTCTTATAGGAAATTTTACGGTGAATTCGAAAATGAAGTCGAAAAAAATTCTATGTCGAATAGTTTTCGAGATATTCGACTTCGAATTTCGGGAAACTTTTCGACATTACGATTTTAAATGTGATTCTTATAGGAAATTTTACGGTGAATTCGAAAATGAAGTCGAAAAAAATTCTATGTCGAATAATTTTCGAGATATTCGATTTCGAATTTTCCCGAAATTTGAAATCGAAATCGAAAGGTTTTTTTAAGTTCGTTCTGGGATTGATTACAGAGCAATCTCTTCGCCGGCCCCATGTTTTTTTCTAAGTTTAAAAGCTACCACAGATACATTTAAAAGTTTATAAAATGGAGAGCTACCATTTTGCTTCTAATTACGATTAGATAATTCAAAACCATGTTATCAAACAGATCGTCTCCGCTCATATTAGTATAACGTTAATAACGAAATTATCATTCTATCAGGCAAACAGAATCTTTCTATCGTCTTCAAAATAGTATTTGAAAGACTCCTCTTATGCTTTATCAAAATATTTGAAAACTATAAAGAGCACGTTCTAGTTCTATTTTCTGTAATCGTGTCAGTTACATAGAATCTGAAAGTCGTTAATTTAGTAGTTTTTTACTCGTTCTCACTTAAACCTCAGAGCTATATGAATATGCGTTCTATGATACCATACACTGAGATTTGTGCTGAAATCCTATGAACTTACCCTTCATAAACATAATGGTGCAGTATTTTACATGTATTTTCTAACTATGTAAATTCGATCTATTTTATCCACCTACGTGTACTAAACAAAGATTTTTTTGTATGTTTCTCTACTCATGCCAGTGTATAGTACAATAGGGACTGTATTCAATATTATCCAGAGAGCAGTACCTAGTAAAAATTGATATCTGCTATTTTAATGGCATAAAGGTTGCTTTGTAGCACCAAAAGATGATAGACTGAACATTTCTAAATTATTCTTCTCAACTTTTAGGCTTTAAAATCTCAGATACACTGCTGCTCTTAGGTTACAAGGCGAGTCAAATATTAATCTTCACATCACGTCCAGCGTATGTCTCTTTCTCTCCCATCAGAAGTTATCGAGATTTTACCAATTACATTTGACGTGGAGGATCTATCTGCATCGTCTGTAGTTTTTTGCATTTTAATTTAGCCCAATCTATTATGCAGGAACTAATCATTATTTATGTCTTTATAGTCACCTTCCACCTAGTCAGTAACATTTACAGATTTGAGAGGCAACATTGTGATGTTAGCTGATTATTTTATTCAAAAATTATATGATACATTATCAAGACCGTAGAACATCAAGCCATTTTTCCGTCTATACTCCATCTGCAAAGAAAAAAAAACGAATTAATCAACACCGACAAAAATTATGGATAAATATGTAAACGGAGAATTACGAATTGTAGCCGATATTGCAAAAATAAAAATGCAGTACATTAGGGCACATGGAATGAATGAAAAGTCTACTTTTGGCCACTCATTTATTAGGCATTTAGACGGGCGGCGACCAATAGAAGCAAGGCTTAGAAACATGTCCTTTATTTTTTAATCGGAAATGAGAGTTTCTCAGAGCAAATAGTACCCGTACAACAAAACAAAACTAGAGTGGTAGTGATAAATAAGTTAAGGGCTGCTACAGAATACTCAATATTATAAGCAGATATGTTTACACCTATCATAATGGCCATATTAGCGAATGTAAATTAAATTTAGAACTTTAGGCACAAATTAGAGTTTTGATACACAAAAATCAAAAGAAAACGTGACTAAAGCATCGTTTAAATTTAAAGCTTAACTTTCTAGAACATAGAAACTATCGACCGATAAAAATTCGTACAACAACTCAAGGTTTTTAGTACTTTACGAGAAGTGAAATGCAGTTTACCAGAGTGCTGTTAGACGACTTCCTGAACACAATGGGAAGCGGGACAACCAGAAATGAGAACAGACGCTTTCATAACGTTGTAAATTGTAATTTTTTCAATAAATCTAAAAAATGTGCATTTTCTTTATGGGGCATGTAATTTGATCGTTAAAATCACTCTATTACCTTAATCTCCCCCTGCGTTCTTTTAATATTGAATTATTTGTTTATAATAATTTTATTTTTTATGGCACACAGTTTGGTAAAATTATTTATGTTGTTTATTTATTATTAAATCGTAGTCAAGTTGACGAAACCAAATTTTAACCTAAGTAAATAGTGTTTAATAGAAAAAGGAATCAGATGCTACATAGAAGATTAATTATAAATACAACAGGCAGTATATAGAGAAAGCAGATTCAGGATCACATATGTACACTGAGAAAGGCAATAGAAAAAAATTAGATAAGCAGAACCATTATACCTTCCGTTCGTAGATATACAAGCAACTTTTTATACGGTTTCAAAAACAGTATGAAAAGTTGTAGAAGAAGCAGAAATTTCAAAACAACTTATGGAGGCGACAAAGAGAATATACGTGAGGACAAAAGAAACAGTTAGCATAAAAAGCCGAGAGTCTAATAGTGTTAATAGATTGGAATAACAAAACAGAAGAAACAGGAATGAATGTAAATACAAACAAAAGCAAAATCAGGTGCATAAATAAACAAAATCTAGAAAGAAACATAAATATCGAATGCAAGGGGATAATCCTAAAAGAAGTAAACTATTATGAATATCTAGGGGTAATTGTAAGTCAAGATGGAACAATTGAGCAAGCAATTTGTAACTGAATATCCAAAGCAACAAAACCATATTACTAAATTAATGCTACGCAATGAACAAGACAGAATTAAGTAGCGAGACCAAATTGCACGTGTACAAAACAATCTATGTACCTATTCTAACATATAACCACTCCAGGACAAATATAAGTGCAGAATAACGGCAGCAACAATTAGATACTTCAGAAGAATAGCAGGGAGAACCCAAAGAGACAGAGTAAGAAATGTAAAAACAAGAGAAGAACTAGAAACAGAGCCACTGGTGGGAACAATACAGAAAAAACCAATTGAGGTGGTATGGACATGTGGTGAAAATGGGAAAAGAGCGGTTATCAAGAAAAAGTCATGGGAGCAAAAAAAGAAGGGAAGAGAAGATGGGGAAGGCCCAGGTTAACGTGGATGGACATAATCAAAAACATGGTAAAGAAAAAAGGGAAAAGTATAGAAGAAGCAAAGAGATTGGAGAAGAACAGAAGTGAATCCCTAAAGTAGACAGACGACCCGACACCTTAAGGTACAAGGAAACAGAAAAATAGAAGAAGTAAATATTTTACACTAGTATTACCCTTCAAAATAAACAATACAATTTCTTTATGTTTTACTGAAAGCACTCGTTTTTGACTTTAATGAACAAACCAACCAACCAAGATTTGTGGTAGAAAAACAACTCTAATCGAATCTTACGTATTTTTTTAATTACAGACTAATTTTTCTTTTTTGACTTAGTCCTCTTTAGAAATGACATCAAAACAGATACCGAAACGTAGGGAATTTCCCAAAAATCGACGCTATTCAACCCGTGAACCTGATTATTCATTTGACATTTTCAAACATAAAAAGGAAAAGAACTTTATTGATATATTTATTTAGCAGCTTATATTTTCAAAGTCGCTGCCTTTTAAGACCTCAAACGGCTCCAAATTTTCCATTACTCTTGATAACACTTTCGGTTTTGCGTTTGCTTTTTGGAAATCAGCTCATGACCCAAGTTCTTTTCTGTATACGTTGTCTTTTAAGTATCTCTACGAGAAGTAGTCACAGGAATTTAGATCTGGTGAGTAAGGTACCCATTCAATACCATATTCGTTGCATTTCGCAGAATCTATCGCGATGACCCTTTAACCAAGGTACTCTTCCAGAAAATCAAAGATTTTGTAGTGCGATGTGGTTGCGCACCCTCCTGCATGAACCAGTTAGCATTAACCTTTCCCATGCTCATTAAGTACAAAAAAATTCTTTCTTGAACATTGCAATGTAGCGCTCACCGTTTATGTTTTCGTATCTAAACATAAGTGCCACTACCATGCCTGTGCAAATCGCTCATAAAACGGTTACCCGCTTCGAGTGTAAGAGCTTTACTGGTAAGAAGTGTGGATTTTCGCTTTCCTATAGCCCCCAGTTCTGTTTGTTTACATAACTTTTAAGGTAAAAATAGACTTCCTTCGTGAATCGAATCATCTTCGGGCCAACTAATTCTTTTTCTATTAACTAGATCATTAAATTAGCAAATAGAAATTTTTTTCGAGCTACGTTTCTGCTAATTAGCTGGTTTATCTGTATCTTACGTCGTAAGCTTTCTTTTTTTATAATCCTTTGGAACGATAATCTGCTAATTTCCACTTCTTGGTAGGCTTTTCAGGCCGCTACTATTCGGTGCTTATTTTTTAGGAACCTTTCAACTCTTTGGACGCTTTCGCTGCTTCTAACTGTCCTTACCTTTGTTTTTATTTACTTAATATTATCCAGAACATTTTCAGTTTTAAAATTTTTTGTCCGTCTTGTTGGAGACAAGAAAACAAGATGAATGTACTTGACAGTTACCTTCCAATAATAATATTTCTGTTAGTCTGCATATCAGATATATGTCACACGTATGGCACTGGTGGTAAGACTTGATCATTGTGGAACTCCAGAATTGATCGGAAAATTTTTCAGACACCCCTCCATTTACTTCGGCTCTAAATTTGTAATCTTTGAAGTAAAACTGTACAATTTAGCGTGACAAAATTTGTTAAAGGACTGTCTAACTTCTAAATTGACTGAAGTACAATCTTTTTTGTGTGATTGCTTTTATTGCTAAGTCGTTGAGCTGAACTGATGGAGAGGATTTTATTTTTCTACGAATAGACCAGAATTAATTATTTTTGATATAACAGAAAAATAATTAATAAGACGGTATGACGAGACTTAAGTAGGATCTTTTCTGGATTTGAAATCAAGATATCAGAAGCTTGAGCCTGTAATTCAGACGAAGTATTGCATTGCAGATATATGTAGTATTTTTTTGCAGTAATTCACCTAACATTTCTGTTGTTATACCATGGTTAGTAAACTAACTTCTTTATATTCAGAGCATTTTGGGTGTAAAGACGTCAGCAAAACATTCGAAAGGAGACTTACTTTTTCTTTATCATTCTAACTTATTCGGCGACACAAAGAGCTGGGTTGCGTATAGAGAATATCAGAAATTTAAGTATTTTCTAAGATTGTAATGGTTTCTCTATTTGATTATCAAACCTGTTCAGATTGGCAACGTAAATTTCTTATTTTTGACTTTTAGTTACTTGCTTATAAGAGTCAGTGCAGGATTTATCTAGAGGAGATTAAGTAAAACACCGCCCAGCTCTTGTTCCTATTTTTGCATCAATAAGTTTTCTAAGTTCTGTTGGTAATTTACTGGATTCTTTTTGTGTTTTCAATTGTGGTGCGACTTAGGAGCTGCTGGTTTAAGTGTCGACAGATTTAACTAGTTTTTTGAGATTTCTAAAAGGAATATTTAAATTTATTTCCTATTCCACTTTTTACAGTAATTTTCTTAATTGGTGTACTTATTGTGTTTTCTCAGGACAAAATTTCTGTAGATGGTATGTATAGTAATCGTTACAATTAGTAGATGATTTAAAAATATGTCATAACTGGGTCATAACAACCCTCGTACCATCGTACTAAAAAAGTCTAAGAGGTTGAGTATTTTTTGAGTAGGAAGTTGGAGTGCCTGTTAGTAAAAATGAGTAGTTTTGTTCTTAAATAAAATTCAACAATTCCTTGCCTTTACATCTTGTCGGCCCTGAGGCCCAATGAACATTATTACTTTTTAAATCGCCTCCTGAAATAAATTGTTTCTTCGTATAACTTGAAATTTTTTTAAAATAATCTATCTTTAATTTATCAAAAAGGGCAGTAATCTAAAGCTATTGTTAGCTTGTAAAGCATTAGGTTAATTTTATGTTTTATATTCTGTAAAAAATAATATTTAGGTATTTTATAGTAGCTGATTATGATTTTTACAAGAATTACTGGTCAACAGCTTAAGTATTTTGGTATATGAAAGTATGATTTGTGTGTAAAGTAAGTTTCACTACATACATTAAGTTGTAATGGAGAAATAGTTTTTTTTTTTTTTGTATTACAGAAAGCGATTAGCATTCTGCAACGTTGAAAACATATTCAGAACCATGATGTTTTGCTGGAGTAGTCGTTGAAACTAAATTATTGTCTTCTCTGTTTTTTCGTTAGTTTTGTTTCTCTTTAGTATACCTGTAATTAGTGATTAGTGATTTTTTGCAAATAAGTTCCAAAACACAATGATAATTAATAGTGAACATTATTGTGAGATAATAGTGGATTTTCGTGGTCTCATTTGGACGGCACGGGTTTGACGACTTGTGGTTGCCGCATAACGACGCTGTTTGTATATGACGCAAAAACTATATAATTGTTGGAGCAACGAAAATAAGAACGATTCCTAAATTAGAAAAAAAAATTCGAAGAGTTGAGTTACTAAGTTAAGCCACAGTTATGCGAAAACATGATCGAAGATTTTGTCAGAAGAATTAGAGTGTTAAATGATACGCGGAGTACATTTGTCAAATATTCTATTTCACATTTATTAACAATGTTTGCTCTTTAAAATAACGTCATACCTTTGCCAATAAGCAATTATTTTCAAATTTAAGTATTGCGCTTTTTGCGATACCCTTCATATGTTTGCTACTATGATTAGATATTTATTACTCTTTATACATGCAACAATAAATTGCATGTATTTTATTTTACATTTCAGTTCTTCATAAGGTTGCACGTTATCTTTGACTACCATGGCATCGCTTTCTTAAACGTACTTTATAGGGTGGCTATGGTATATTTTGCAATCTTTAACTTTAATCTAAGATTCTTTAATGTAGTAATTTTGGATCAAACACACATTTATTGTTTATTTGTCTAGAATTGCTTGTCAGTGCTGCAGTATTTTCATATTATAATTTGAATTAGCTATTTTAATTTTAGTTTGAGCAAAGTTTCATGTGTTGTGTTCTAATTTCTTCAGACATTTTCCAAATTTAGTTAGAGTCGCTTTTTGTTTGTGAAGCTTGTCAAGAGTGGATTGTATTGTGTAGGTAATAGAAGTAATATGCTTACTTACTATTTTTATTCTAATTATTATTCGTTGCTTCTGAGTATCTTTTTTCAATCCAGATGATTTAATAAGACGGATTAACCTATTTATGTGATATCCTGGATAATATACTTGATTTGTAGCTTTATTTGAATGCTGTTGTAAACCAACAGTAGTTCGGTAGATGTCTCTACTTCTCACTTTGCTTTAATATTAAGAGCTCTTTTAAAATCCTTGAAGTGATGTTTTTTAGGATACTTGACACTTCTAGAGTCTTTGTTGCAATGTCTCGAAGTATGGCTTGGTAGTTGTTGCACTAAGGCACTAGGTATCTTAACGCTACAGTTTCATATGTTTTACGTTTTATATATTTTATTAATAGTTTCTACTTGAAATGATGATGCTTTTCTATTTTAAGTTACTTACAGCTTCCACTACTTTAAAAAATCTACAGCTCTTAGGTTGTCGACTATTTTTGTATGGTTATAAAAGTAACACTGGTTTTTAGCTTTGTTTTTATAGAGTGCTTAATGTAATTATCTTTTTGTAACAATTTTGTTGCGGCTTTGTGGCTTAATCGTCACTTACATTTACTTTAGTGCTGTTTCCCTGTTAACAATTCGACCCTAAATTTAAATTTAAATTATCTAGGTAATTATAGAAAGTTTTATTTTGTTTAATACTATCCACTAACTACAATCAGTAAAGAAACTTTTGTTAAAGTAAATTAGAGTGATAATTAGAGTTTTCCAATCGTTGTTTGAATGGGGTATCCATTTTTCTTTTTTATAGCTTAAATATCAAACTCTCGTCGATTCTGTTTCTTTAGTCAGTTCTTCTTTGTAGGCAAAAAATTAGTTGCTTGTAAGTCTGCAATTATAATTCCGATTTGCTTTATTTCATTAACACATTTTTGGAACTCAATTAAACAGCAATTGTTAGTTTTGTGAACGTTTAAAATATCCCTGAAGGAATTCACTAATTTGCTAAATTAATACAACCCCATTTGGTGCCTAAAACTGCTAATAAGGTCCATAATAATGTTACTGTTATTCCGCAAACTGTTTGCACTCGGAATTAAAATTGTAACAAAAGTATGTTAGAAAATTTGTCATTAAATTTATATGAGAAGCTTCGAATATAGGTAAAACAGAATTTTACATTTGTAAGACTATTGAAGCATTTGTCAGATAAAGGTTTCATATTACTAATATAATCAAATGTATACATAGAATAAAAAATTATTTATTGAATAATAAAAAGTTTACACAAAAAAAACTAAAAGGAACGAGCATTTGCAACATTAAAATTAGTGATTTAGAGATTTGCCATCACTTGTTAAACAAACATTAGGCTAAAACAAAGCGATCCTTAATTTCTTCCACATGTTTGAGGTGTTAATGATGCAAAAATGATTGCTGATAAAAAATTTAACCTCGACAATAAGAGGTCGCTTTGACTTTTGCTATTTTCAAAGCACAAGTCTGCTAGAAACATTCGGCAATCATTCAAGAGACAAGGAAATTATTTTTAATAATTCTATATTTACTGAAATAGACAAAAATTTAAAAAATTACTTAACTGAGGAAGAATGAAAACCAGCATAGTATCAGAACAACTCGTTAGTCAACGCACTTAAACATTGTCACGTATCCTTCGGATCATCCAAAATATTTTTTTCTTCGCTTTTTTTAATCTTGAAAGCTCACATTTTATCACGAAAAGTCCACATTGAATTTACAAGCCATTGTGTTTAATGCAGGACTTTTAAAACTTCCCAAAATATCTGAAGGTATATTTAGACTAAAAGCTGAAGCTTATGTAATATGTTTTAATGTAGACGTATTTTTGCTGGTAGAGATTGCAATGTTCTCTTAAGTTACCCCTAAATAAAAATATATTAGTTCAGTATGTCTTATTTTAAAACATATTATATTATAATAAATGCAACTTAAATTCTAACGAATATTTGATTTTTTTGGAATTCAAAAATTAAATTTTCTAGTGAAACGATAACATTTTCAAGACTTTTACTAATTAAAAGAATCTTAAAACGATGATAAAGAAATTAAAAAGATAATTCTTTTCAGCTTATAAATGCTGTTGGGAAATTGTCATTTTACGTATATACAGGTTGGTATCCAAAAGTAGTAGGACTGATTTAAAAAAAAAAATTATTGAACATGTTGGTACATCGACTTAATACTCTTCAAAATAGGCCCCTTGGGCATCCACACACTTCTAGTAGCGAGCCTTCCAGGTCGCGAAGGCCTTCTGGAAGTCGTCCTTCAGGATGTTGTTCAGCGCCCTCGTCGTTGCTGCTTGGACTGCTTCCACCGAGTCGAAATTATGCCCCTTGAGCTGCCTCTTGATCCGGGGGAACAGGAAGAAGTCCGGCGGTGTCACATCAGGGCTATAGGAGGGGGGGGGGGTGAGGCAACGTCGAAACGCCAAATTTGGCCAGGAGATCCCTCACAATCCACGCATTGTCATGGTAGAGCTTCCACTTCCCCATCAGGTCTGGTCGCACGCGTGTGATCCGATTTCGCAGCACTTTTACAGTCTGTCCTTATGGACTATGCCACGACGGTCAAAAAATGCAATCAACATCGATTTCACTTTCGATTTTGACATTCTGGCTTTCTTTTTACGGGGTGATTGAGCGGGGTGCCACTCTTCGCTCTGACGTTTTGTTTCCGGGTCGTATTTGGAGCAAAATTTGACGACGTACCGCTGCTCCAAATTTCGCTCCATCGCAACTGACGACGAGGCGTCACAACAGGAGGTCACTAAAACAGTGGTCCACACTCAACTAACGCACGCAGGCAACTGCCGCAGGTCGAAACCTGTTCCCAAGACTCCCCTCCATAACATTCGGCCTTGCAGATCCCCCTCCATCGCTTCGCGCACTCGGAAAGATGCAGTCCTACTACTTCTGGATACAACCCTGTAATACACCACTTTCTGCTCGCTTTAAACTGCTGGCTTACTTGCGAATTCGTCGTTCCGCAAACAAGACCGGTTTAATCAGGCGAAAGCTTTGGTTTCATTGATCTTTCAGTTAACTCTTCTGCTTAAGTTTCTACTCGAACAACTAACCTGGATGCTGAAAATAGAACGCCGAGCTTTTGCGCTTCCGCTCTATCAACTCCACCATTTGAAGCTGCAGAGGATAAGCTGGAGACGTAACTGGAGGATTATGCCCAAGAGTAGCTTAAGCTAGCAGGGGAAAACGAGGCAATTGTTGGCTCAAAGGCGGCGACGATGCGGCGTCTTGACCGGGCCGTATATTTTTCCAAAGGGAAACTTTTGCGTTAGTCCTAACTAAAAATTAAACTACCTAATAAATATTTTATTACTTTACACAGTTAATGGTACGGAAATAAAAGTCTAAGCCTATAAAACAATCAGTTAAGTTTTAAAAAAGTCTGTTGATAGATCTAAAAGATTTTTAGGTTATAATTGTGTTTACAATAATCAGAAAAAAATAATAAAGTATATTTATAGATTTTTTGATTTGTTGTGATTTAATTCCACTTTTTGTTTAACACAATAATTTACAACCTTTATAACAAAGCGACTTGTACATAATAAATACAGATTTTGATAGAAATTGTCTGTCTGTGATTCTGTAAGTTTCTTTATATTATAGACTTAGAATTTAATGTAAGCTATGAAACGTTATATGGACGTTGGTTCTTAGTTTATATTTTTTTTAAATTTTTTTTTACAAATTTATTAGCAATTAGAACTTTCAATTCTATGAGCTAATTCGATAACTTCGATAACTAAATACTAATACAGTACGAAGGTGAAAGCGTCCTTTTCAACGATTTCCTGGGTCAGCGTCTGTCACTGCATTCTTCCAATAATGGGTGTAGAAGTATGTTGTGACTTTCCAGTTTTTCATGATGGTTAGCACTTTGTTCCCTAATAACGTCTTTAAGATGGGGCACATGCAGGTCGTCGTGAAGGGTTTGATTTGTGACGTACCAAGATCCATTTGTGATCATTCGTAATATTTTGTATTGGCATCTTTAGATTGAGGTTGTATTGGATTTACTCGCATATCTCCAAAATTCTGCTCCGTAAGTCCAAATAAGTCCAAATAATTTGTTCTCTAATGATAAGCTTGACTTTCTTCCAAAAAACAGTACAAATCTTTTATTTTCAAGTCCATTTGTTTTTGCTTTTTGTTTATAATATTATATTATTTCTAGGTTAATTTGATATGTAGGTGAAAGCCTAAATACTTAGCAGTGCTGAATTGTGGTATATCTACTCTATTAATGTGAAGTAATGGACAATGATCTTTTCTCAATGTGAAGGTTACTTGCTGAGACTTAATTTCATCGATTTTAATTTTACACTTTTCTAACCAAATTTGTAATTCATCTAGATGTTTTTGTAATTTATTAGTGGCTGTTATTGGGTCCTGGTCTCTGGCAAGAATCACTCTATCGTCCGCGAACGTCTGCAGCCTCAAGGACTTCTTGTGCGTACTAACATGCACCTTAAATTAGAACATCACACACACCCATGTGTTGAGCGAGGCTCGAACTCGCCCGCGCCGGCTCGATGACAGAGAAACGCTGATCTTGACCACCGAACCACCGCGGCTCTGCACTGCGGCTTAAGCCGATGGTTATTCTTATCACTTTCTTATTTACAAAAGTAAAACGAATACAAGGCACGCTCGCACGTCCGCTCCCGATAAAGGTGGGCTTACACAGCTGATAGCTAATAAAGCACCCGGGCTCTTGATATCACTGAGGTCACTAACGTGCACAACCGTTCAGCAAGAGATTTCGTGCCGAATTCTTAGTTTATATGAAAATACAAGATGGAACTCTGAATACAAGAAAGGCAACGTATAGTACCGACTATATAGTTTGCATTATACTAGACCACATAACTGCGTAAATATGGTAAAAACCACGATTTTAAAACATATGATAAATTCAGGAAAACCCTAGCAAAAAGTGCATTATGCGGATGCGCTATTCAGCCATTATAAAAGGTGCTTCAGGTACACAAAATATTAATAACTCTAAAAACAAAACATTAGTTAAAAACCAGTATTTCTGAAAGCCAAACTAAATGCACAGCACAAAAATTCTCCTAAAACATCACCGCTTCATTCCGAGATTGACAAGAATCCGTACACAAACTTGATAACTACCATTCTTGCTGTATTTGATCTATGCTCACTTAATTGATAAATTAGAATTAAATTATTTTATATCTGTCGTTAACTAATTAATAAGACTTGGAACTCATAAAAACAAGCATTAGGTTTTTAAACATTAACAAAATTTGCATCATTCTCATTTCAAGAAAAATGGTTTAGAGAACAAACGTAAATAGTGTATAAAGTTACACTAGCTGCTCAACAAATCACCTTAATGATACAGGTATTACCATTAAAAATTATATTTATCATGAATTACTTAAGAGAATGGGAAATAGTACTCTGAGCTGGCCAGTTGCGATATCAGCAGTTTGTCAAATTACTTCTAAAACTCTTTACGACAAAAGTTACTAACGAGACCATTCATAAAGATCTAAAAACCTTCTTCATATAAGAAATAGATTTTTCGACCAACGCAAATACTCATGGATTTTAAATAGATCTCTTAAATAAAATGATTCCAAAGAGATTCAAGAGAATATGATTAATCAATCAATTGATGCATAAAGCATGTGCGTAGCTAAACAGCGCGTCATCACTTGTGTACTTATCGCTTTTAAGTGGACCGACAGTTGCATTTACCAGTGGACTACTAAGCGTAACTTAAGCAGCTGGTTATAAAGTTTTCTTAAAAATGCCCCAATTCCCAGCAATATTAGGGTTTTTGGCATCCGACTTTCAAAATTAATCCCAACAATACGCACGAAAGGGATGTACAATTTCTAGTTTTCAAAATTAACCATATTGGCACAAATGAGGATTTATCGTGCAAAATTCATCACAAATCTAAATTTTTAATCACAATATCTTTACTTAGTACTGTTTACTCAGTTCGTCAAAACATTACCAACTAAACTATCTCCAAAATATGCTAAACCCTGCAAAAACATCGAAAATGTCAATATAAATGTCGAAATTAGGGACTAAAAGTACAGAACAGAAAAACTTGTAACAACTGGTCAGAAAACGTAAGAACCTTGTTTTCCTACAAGACCACAAATAAAAATATAAAAACCACATTTTTATCCGTGAACGAAAACATAATAACCAACAAAAGATACCAAAACCACCTTCAATACCTAAATATGGAATTAAAAGTTTCAAAAGCATGATATCTAGCCTCTTTAAATTAACAGAAGAGAAAATATACCATACGAAAACTTTTCCCGGTAACACAGAATCTACAATAAAGAAGTAAGAAACAGAAAAATGCAGTCAGTGAAGTAGAAGAGAAACAAATAAAATGGTATGGACGTATAAGGAGAACCAGTGACAACAACTAGAAAATAACTGTTTGGAGTCCTATGACGAAAAAAAAGAGGATGATCTAAAAGATCTTGACGAAATGACGTGGTCGAAGCCATGGAAAGAGGTTTAAAAGAAAGTGATTGGAAAAACAAAAAGGAACGGAAAGTTTGGTTGAGAGAAGGAAAATAGCGTCAGCTGTAAAAGATTCGTTAGTCCTTTATATTTCTTGTCTCTGAGAATTTTTACCTTTCGTCTAGATGTCACAATTCATCCAATATTTTGTCTTTGATCTGGTCTTTGTTATTAAGTTGTTAATTGTTGATATTGTAGGCTTTTATATGTATTATATTGTCAATTTTAACTTTATTTCTAATTCCTTCATCTTTTAATTTACTTGTGTCAGGTTTGTTGTGTAATCTCTGTTTCTCTTTAATCTCAATTTTATTTTAGAAACAGAGTATGGCCCGAAGCGATATCAGCTCCTAGGTAGGTTTTGTTTGAAACTACAGAACTTTGGAATCTAACATTGATTACTATGAAGTCAATTTGGTTTCTGATTATTTTTTGTTCTTTGTCGTTTAGTGGTCGCTACGTATTCAGGCGCTTAGTAGATAGTTTGAACAAGGTATTTATTATAGGATATTGTTTTTCTGTGGAGAATTGTACTAACCAGCTCTTTATTCATTACTGGTAATTAGTTCGCAATTAATAACTATATTTTTATTATCCCCTTGACTCACATTTGAGTTAGTCACCCAAAATTAGTGTCATTTTTTGATTTTGGGCATTTTTAAGTGTATTGTTAAGGTTTTCATAGATTTTATCGACTCTATCTTTAGATCTCTGTACTATGCATAGGCAACAATTACGTTTAATTTAAATGATGTAGGGGGAAGTCCTAGTACACTGTCATTTAGCTTCTTTTGTATTTATTGCTGCTCCATATTGGTGATGCGTGCTATCTTCTCTAGTATAGTATATACGGTAATCATCCAGCTGATATACTCCAGATTCCGGCTATCCTACTTCTATGCAAACAAGGATGTCAATGTATAATCTATTTGTTTATTGGATTATGTTTGCGGTCTTGCCTGCTTGGAACATACTTTGTACGTTCCAGGTACCGATCTTGAAATATTGTATCTTTAAATTGGATTTTTGTTTCTTAACTTCATTTGAAACCGTCCTCTCTGGATCCAAATAAGAGTCTAGAGATTCCGAAACATTTTGTTTTGAACTTTACAGTAATGATTGTTCTAGGGATATCTTAGTTAGAAACTTAAATGCAGTGGTTTCTCGTTGCATTCTGCATTTCTATACCGTTGACCTTCTGTTGATTCATGCGCCTTTAGGAGCGATTTGTCACCTCAAGAACAAAAAGTACACTTACATGTGTTTATTCATCGACCCTCAAAAAGTCTGTAGATACAAGGGGTCGTTTATACCGACGATTACTTAGTCTGCTTGGTCGGAAACTGCTTATTCGTCAGGTATTCCGCTTATTTTGCAGCTAACTTTTATATCTAAAGGCCATTCACCATTAGGCAACTGTGACCCTGCTGGGAGCCTGCAACAGAACCCCAGCAAAAGGAGAATACAGTAATCCGAATTAAAAAGCTTTATTAGAATGACAGGTTTATTATAAGTTTAGATGATTTAAAGTAGACAAGGTTGGATTTTTTCTTTTCTATTCTGAAATAGCTTTCAGGAATGCCTTATGCGAAGAACGTAGATTATAAATATTAAGTTGGCAAATACGTAAGTCTGTTCGGTTTTTGCCTGGCTGAAGGTTTATTCCGATTATTGTTACCCATTTTTACATAAACAAGCTATTGTAATACGAGTTTTAAAAGGGGTATTTAGTTTAATTTTTATGTAAATGTAAATATTTCTAACATTTATACCGCATGTGTTGCGTAGCTGCAAAATGAAAGCGCATAACTGGCATTTCCTACATATTTCGTTTTATTATTTTGATAAAGGCGAACGTGCCGCAAAGGCACCTAAAAATATGCCCTATATGTGAGGATCGTGCCTTAATAGAATGCGGATGCCAAAAATGGTTCGCCAAATTCCGGTAGAAATTTCGCTCCGGTGTTCGGACGGAGATTTGAGTGTGTCCAGGCTATCGCCGACGAAAGTCCACCGTAATTAGTTGGAGATATTTTCGGCAACTCTAAATATCCCACTCTAAATATCCCACTCAAAATTAAAGTTCGGATGTGTTTCTCCGCTCAACGTTCGAGTGTCGCGCGAATTAACCGCCGCCAATTTAAGTGCCGACATATTCATCTGCGATTCACCGCGAAAACGAGCCGTTCTTGAAGCGAGGGGTGGCGAGAGACGAAAAATAGATCGTCTGCGATAATGTAACGCGCCAAAGGTCGCAAACAACCTCGAAGGCGGGATTATAGCCGAAGAAGATCCTGTCCTCCGTGTGGTGGGATCTTAAAGGCGTCATCCACTACGAGCTGTCACCGGCAGGACGAAAAAATGATTTAAGCGATATTTGACCAAGCAATTCGCGCAAGATGTCCAAACTGCCAAATTGGAAAGGGGTTGTTTTTCACGATTTATACAAAGTTTGTCCTGAAAGCAGCCGGGTTGATACTGGAAAACTCAGTTTGTTGAAGAAATTATCAAATACATTTAATAATTTTCAAGATAGGCCCCGTGTGCAGCTGCATAGAGCTTCCAAAGATTTTTTTATTATTAGTATGCCTTCATGAACACATTTTTTGGAATACTCCTGAGGTTTCTTGTCACCGCCGCTTAAATATCTTGAACGGTCACGAATCGGTGTTCTTTATGTCTCTCTTAAGCTGGGGGAACAGAAAAAAGTTACAGAAGGCAGAATGGAGCTGTAAAGAGGCCTTGACAGCATTGATAAATTTTGCTTGCTCAGAAACTCGCTTGTGATCAACATCGTGAGAGTCGAAGCATTTTCCTGGTGGAGGATTTAGGTGTCGGCGATCTCCGGAGGGACGCAATTTTCGAAGTTTAATACTGCGTGTTCGTTGCAATATATTGCTAAGACCAGTTGCTTTCAGGACAAACCATGTATATCCGGAATTAATTGTTTGCTCATTCTCTGTATTGAATATACTTGACTGCTTTTGACTGTAATCTTTAGGTTGCTGGCAAAATTCTATGAGTGGAAGAATCTCCAATAATGAGGTTTTCGAACAAACATGATTGAGATGGTGTGCATAGGCAAGAGGTCATACAAAAGTAGGCAATTTGTAATTGATTAAAACTTATTTTGTCTGTCACAATGAATGCCCTTTATTTTACTTTAAAAATTAAACGACCTCATTAGCTATCTTAACATTGACATCAGTTGCGGTTGCCTTTACTGACGGTATGGCAATGCTTGTAGGTAACTATGTCTAGGAATTAATAACAATAAAACAAATAGTAATTCCCAGCAAAATTAAACAAAAACTTAATTATCAAAAACTGTTTGAAGTTATATACTAGTAGTAACGCCAATTATTTCCTGGCGGAATGTAGAAAAATTAGATATTTGCCCTCATCTTTTCTAGTCTACTACACATGGTTTAAACTGCTCCGCAATTTTGTTTATTTCACGTTCCACAGTTCCTTTAAATTTTTCTTTAGGACAACCCCTTCTTCTTCTCCCTTGCTGATTTCATTCTAAGGCTTTTTTGTATGCTTCTAATTTTCTGTTTTCAGAATACAATATAACCATTCATTTTTCTTAATCTGATTTTTCTATTTAAATCATTTGTATCTGTTTCTTTACTTAGGTTTTTATTTAATATTTTCTCTGGCCACCAAATTTTAAAATTAATTTCAGCATACGAAATTAGTCAGAACCATACAACAGCAGTGCTTTTAATGTTGCAATAAACATTTATTTTCCAGGCACTTGGCAGTTACATAAGCATACCCCTGGTTTTATGTATTTTAGCTACATTGTCTTTTAATTCTTTATTATTTTTGTACTTTCCAAGTACATAAACGTATTGACATTTTTATTATTTAACTATTTTTACTGATAATTGTCTTGATGGTTCTACATTTATGCGTATCGCTTTAGTGTTCTTGGTGTTTCTTTTAAGCCCCATCAAATCTGAGTCCTCCTTTATTGCTTTAACCTTTCATGTGTGTTTTTTGCATTATATAGTAAGAGACATATATTGTCTGCAAGGGCTAAATCCCCCAAGGCTTCTTAAAGACCCTATTCCATCTCTCTATTATGGTTCATTAAAGCATTACGTATAACTCCATTTAGGACAATAAGAAATATGTAAGCTATAATATAGAGCCCTGTCACGATAAAACTTTGTGCCTCTGTTTGATGAGGTTTATTAGTTTTTCAGGCAAGTCTAATTTTTTAAGGCACTCTATACGCATTTTCTTTTTAAAGAGTCATAAGACCTTTTAAAATTCATGGCAATCAAATATAATAAAGACTAAAATTGCATAGACTGTTCTATAACATTTCTTAAAGTGTTTATTTAGTCTATACATAACTTCCACACTTTAAAACTACAGTTCAGACTTCGGCAATTTAGAATTTAGAAATTAGCTCTCTCTTTAATCTTAGGGGAATTTTATTTCATTTCATATTTTACCCATGAGTGGTTTGAGGATTTTTACTGATATCTCCACATTTATCTTATAATCTGTTTTGTATTATTTCTTCTTTTGCCAGTGTTTTTCACTAGTTAACGTTCTTAAATTTGCATGTAACTTTTTCGAATCATATCTTCCTCACTTTTTATCTTGTATTCTTTCTGTAAGAAATTCCTTTTATTTTTATTTACAAAATTTAATGTACTGTTTCAATTCTTGTCATTTGTACCTTATTTATAGGTACTTTTCTTCCCACTTTATCTACAATCAATCTAATACTTAGACGTCGGTTAGAGTCTAAAACGGCTTTCATCTTAGCCACATTGTCCGAAGAGATATTGATGGGCGTACTGCGCGTTGGTCATTCTCGGTATCCTCTCTTCTTTCTCTAAACATATTATATTATATCAACACTTGTATTTTCTATAACGTATACTTTCCGTAGGCTGCCTATAGCAGATGCATCGGTTGCGGATTTTTTTAATTTAACGCAAAACTTTATCGCATACTGCTACGCTGCGACATTAAAACGGCTGTCCACTTCGTAAACGATATACACTTTGTAAAGGCTTAAGGGCAAATAAGGTGGATCGAACAATGGATCGGCATGATATCCTCCGTCAATCATCAGGTTTAAGTACTCCGCTCTCCAACCCTTCTACATGACCAAACAAATTAGTGCTTTTATATTTTAGACGGACCTTACACATTATATAAAATGTCATTTACATATTTTTAACTAGTAGTTATTGTATATCGTTAAACTTTTGATGCATACATCGTAGAGACCTCAGACTAGAGTCATTCGACTCAGATTGAAGAGTAGAATCCGAAAAACTAAGTGTCATCCTCGGGCGCTCAAAGGTTAAAAAATTATAACGTTTTCACCGGTGATTCTGACAAGAAAACTTTTGAAGTGTAAATGTTTGTTACCAACCACACAAAAAATTATAGACTGAAAAGTCGCCAAGTAAAAATTTAATTTAGTATAATTTTCACTCTTTATTTTCGAAACAACTTATTATATATATTTACAAAGTTAAATTCGTATTACCGGTGAAGGCAAGATGCATTTACAAAACGTTAATTGCTTCCACGCGGACTTCGGCAGGCGGCCGCCGCGGCAGGGCCCGCAGCGCCTCGGACCAGGCGGAATTTGACTCACGAATACTGACGGAACGAATAATCGTAGGAACGTGATTTTTGGCACACGAGTGCTTTGTTACTCGCTCTCAAACGAAAATTTTCTATCGCTTGCGGTTCCGGAAATATAATACTGGGCCGTGCCTGCCGCCGGGCCAGAATTTGTCCTTCGAAGGCGCTCGGGTCGGCACGGAAAGGCACGAACGATTTTTGCTATATATTCGTGATGTCAACATAACGTCAACGCATATTTTATCAATGTGTCAGAGCGAGGAGGAATTAGGAGACGCGCAAACAAAATTATTGCGGACACCGTCGAAATTTCTCTTCCGTCTGCTAGGACGGCGGTTTTGGCAGGAAGGCCGAAATTAACTCGCGAATACTGACCGAAGAAATAATCCTAAATTGTGATTTTTAATATACATATGCTTTAAGACCGGCTTTCAATTTTAGAGCAGGCAAAAAATTTGTATCGCTTCCGGTTCCGGAAATGCCAAATATGGGTCCCCCGTACAACCTGAATGAAAAAGTCTTATACAGAAAAATGTCCAATTTTAGGCTCCACAACTAGGTAAAGGAACCGTCTTTGTATCTCTTGCCCTTTCGGAGATACAAGCGAAAAAGTGATTTTTTTCCAAATTTGGGGCCGTTTTTGGGCAGGAAGGGGGAGAATAAGGACACGGGTTATTAAGCGTTTTTTGAAGCCACTTTATAGTTCTACAACTTGGTCCTTACGGCAAGTTGAGGCCTGCAAAAAAAGGTTTTTCTTTCAACTCCCCATAAAGCCCTTAAACGTTCAAGATTTTTTAAATTTTTCAGAGATAAACTTCACAAAAGGGTCTATAGATCCACGAAGACTCCCAGAGGTATCCTCATCTGTAAGCAGCTCGCCAGAGGAGTTTTGAAACGCGTTTTTGGTGCATCCTGTACCATTGTGCGCTCGCAGCAATAATGTCGTCTTAGTAGAATCGAATCTAACTAAAGAATTTCGAAAACCGCGTCCCGCTATCTCTTGCGGTTTTTGAGATCTAGAAAAAAAATTTTAAAGTAATAAATTGATTTAAGAAACTTAATCCAAACATCAGTTTGAAGCTAATATAATTCATGTTTACATATACATGCCACATAATTTATTAATCAAATATTCATGTGACTAAGGATTATATTATAAATTCTTTATCAATAAAATATACATTTTTTAACTTTTGTAACTGCAATTTCAACTAGTACGTAATGTTATATTGTTATACATTGTGACCATAAGACGTTCCACAGTAGTTTTCTTGATTTTGTTCAGTCTTTGTGTGCAAATTATTTATGTACGTAGAGTCATTACGATTGGAGAATGATCCGAAGACATGTCAAGACATCGTTTAGTATTTAGGTCATTTTGTGTAGCTTCTGGTCGTAAAATGGGCTTCAGAGATTTGAACTATATGCAACTCATGATTGGTAATAAAGGTTCTTGAATGTGGTTTAACCAGCATATTGAGCATTTGCCTTATTATTTTAGTTGAGCGACGATGATTGTGAGGAAGTTAAACATTGTTTTGATATTCTTAGCTAGTTTTATCATAATATTTTTTAACTTCCCGATGTTTGATATTTGCGGTGTATCTCCTTGGGGGGAAGGGGGTTGCTGTGTTACAACTTGCATCGCAATTATTCATGTATTCCCTAAGACTTTCCAAATGCTATCAAACAAATTTTCTCCATAATGCACAGAGTGTTTGAAATGGTGGTAGATAGATATATAAGACTGATATTGTATACTGTATCTAATAAAGCACGTCTCATAAATTAGTTTGTATAAATTCAAATACAGGGTGCACCAATAAATTGAATCTTTTTCTTTCTAAAATCGTTTATGTCTTTCTAGTGGCTACAAACGTAGCCTTAAGACATTTATTTGATAGTACTTACCCAATTAAATCAATAATCTGAATATGATATACACAAGGTGTTTAACAATACCATCAAGTTTAAAATCACGCTAAATAAAAAGATGTGGCCTTCACCACGATACAGCGTATAATGCTTATAACACGCATAATACGTTAGTTTGTTAAAATACGTATCAGTTATTATATACAGAACAATACTTTATAAAAATATGAGTTTGTCATCCTACTGTCGCATATAATAAAAAAAATGAAAAGGAGATCTAATAAATTAAAAAAGTATTTTGTTTAACTTATCGCCTATGCGGACGGCGTGCGTAATATAATAATTAAAATATAAAAGTATTAGGAAACTTTTTACACTAGGCACGACAAGCCAAATTCAGACTGTAATGGAACCTTAGTGTAATTTATTACAAAGAATAAATATACTTAAATAAAACTTTAATAATTTATTGAAAATTCAAGAAAATATTAATGTCGGGATTAGCTGATTTCCACACAACCCTGGAGGTACAGCTATTTTGTGCGTTTTTTTTAAAGTGCTATCCCCAGGAGGCCTAATGCACTTTGGAAAGGAAATAAGACCAATCGATCGGTTCTTTATAACCACTAGGCAACCGTTTCAACACTGCTTATACCTAACCCCTTGAGAACATCGACCTCCTTTGTAGAGAGGGATTACAAATGTTCAGGGCTGGTACACTCCTACCTAAGTGGTACCTGTCGTGAGGCAACGGTCGACTAACCAATCAAAGTCTAAATTGGGGTGGATTACAGGAATCGGAGTACAGGTAGTAGGGTGGTTATCAAGCAGTTATAATGTGTATGATTTGAATCTAACTCTGTGTTCAAAACTCTTAATTACGGAGAATAGATTTACAAGACCGATCTAATGCCTATGTTTATTTTAATAATGACCGAATATAAACTTTCTTTGTAGACAGAAATTATAAACGTTTAGGACTGATGCACTCCTAAGCGAGTGGTACCTGTTGAGATAAAATGACGGCTAGATGGGAGAATGTAAAAATACTTTTCAAAACCAAAAAGCATTTCGATAATGCTAGTATATACGAATTATTCGTGTATTAAAATTAGGTTGTAGGTCGGCCAGCTCGGGCCGATTAAAATTTGAAGCTGGAAAACCTAAAAAATTATTAAAAAAAACATAACGCGACCAAATAGTTGGTTTTTTAATATTAAGGGACAATTTCTCGACTACATATATATAATCCTTAGCTAGGCTCGACTCATTTGCACCGATACAGATTCAGAAGAGGCAATATGAAACAGCTTTTGGAATCCAAAAAAAGTTTTGTTAATACAGTGCATTCTGCGCGTTATAGATAGGAAATCGGCCAGTTTGGGCCGACTGATCCGAACGAAGATGGAAGCTACTTATTACATAGAAAAAGATAACAGGACTGAACATTTCTGCACTGCTTATACTAACCCTTAACTAACTTTAACCTTCTTTGCAGTTTAAGAACTAATTTGCTTCCACGCCAGTGGTACCTGTTGTGGAGAGACGGTCTACCAATTCATAGAGATCCAGATGCAAGGAAACATTCGAATATAAAAAGTGTTTTACAAATGCAATGAATTATTCGCATAGTAGAATTTGGTTGTATATATTAGATCGACCAGTTTAAGGAGCTTGATTGAAATTTGGATCTGAAAGCTCCTAGCCACGTAGAAAAAGATAACAGGACCAATCAGCCGGTTCTTTAACGTCCACTAGGAGACCGTACTACTGCACTGCTTATACCTAACCCTTAGTGAACGCCGACCTCTTTTGTAGAGAGGGATTACGAACGTTCAGGGTTGATACACTCCCACCTAAGTGGTACCGGTCGTACAGAGACGGTCGCCCGACTGACAGAGGTCCAGATTCAAAAAGCGTTTAGATAACGCAGTGATTTATCTGTGTAGAACTGGATTGTACATAACAGATTGGGCAGTTTGGGCCGATTAGTTTGAATTTGGAGTTAGAATATTCCCATTACACAGAAAATGATAACGGAACCGATTTGTTGATTCTTTTACAGTCATTGAAAAAACATTTCCGCAGTGATTACACCTAACCTTTAACTAACTTTGACCTCCTTTGCAGGGAGGGTTTAGGGTTGATAAATACCCATAAGAGTGAAGAGACGGTCGACCAATTAGAGGTCCAGATGAAAAATATAAAACTATTTTTGGAATCCAAAAAGCGTTTCATTGATGCATTAAATTGTGCACGTTATGAAAATAATTTGCAGATAATAGATAGTTTATTTTGGACCGACTAATTCGAATATGGAGCTGAAAGCTACTTCTACTTATATAAAAAAAAATAACGGAACCGATTGATGGACTCTTTTACAGATACTATGGGGGTGGGAGGGAGAGCAATTTCTGCTTTGCCTATACCTAATCCGCAGCATTGATTTACTTTGTAGAAAGGGCTTGCAAACCTTCGCGTTAATATACTACCACGCAAAAATTCGATAATACAATGAATTTTAAATCGGTAAAATTCGGTTGCAAATAACGAAACAACTAGTCGAGCTATTGGGGTATGGATTATAACCGCCTCACTGTAAGTGCTACATTATAAGCTAAATTACTATTCCAATTAAAACATCATAAAGACTGTTGTATTTCTTCTTTAACTATCCACATTTTTGATGTCATATTTGATACCTGCAATTGTAAGTAACCCATGCGTACCACCAATTATGTGTAGCGCTACACGACTGCATATCTTTATTGCAAATCATTCCCAACAACCGACCATTTGAATATCCACGTTGATGAAATTTTTAAAAACTATTCTTTTTGAAAGTGTGGGAATAATTTGCGAGCTCAGCCGTATTCCTTTATCATGCATCCCATTAGTAGTAGAAAAATAAAAAACGACTTACCAATTGTTGAGTTGATGGACTCTGCATTCACCTAACCCACAGCAAACGTTAAATTTTCTATTGGGTCGGGGAAGGGGTGTTTACTCACCATTTCCATAACTGGGGCGCGCCTGAACTCACTCGGTCCGCTGGTGGTGGGAAGATTTCTTCCAAGCTGGGAACGGCATACAAAGAAGGTCTCGGGCCAAACACCAAAACCGTTGTTCAAAAATTTTAATGGGAAAACTCGCGTCCGCTCGCGCGCGCTGCTATTAACAACTGACCGAATATCTGCTATGCAGCTAACATGAAGTAAAAAGTTTGCTTTTTTGCAAACCGAACGAAGGATGCCGTGACATAAGACCTACACCGTTATTATCGAGTAGTTAATGATTGAATAACAGTTTTGTTTTTGATAACATTGTGTATGGTATTGATATAAGTAGATTGAACTTAATGCAAACATAAACGTTTAATTACACTTTATCTCTATATGCTATTTACAAAATATTAATAATTTTTAAAGGCTTCCGTTCATCTACAGGAGTAGTCAAGCCAAAATATTTTCTAGTAATTTTCTAATCTATTTTTTGCGCACCGTTCATTTTCTGCTCGTTAATCAATAACGGCGAATATTTTACGGTACTTAACAGCGAAAAAGGCATCTTTATATCTAGTACAGTACCCAAGAAGTGGAATTTGTTGTCAATTTTTAGAGCTTCTTTGACCAAAAGGAGTAGGAATAGGGGATTGGTCTATTTAACGTCCCACCCTGCTTTCAAATGGTCTTGATCACAATAAATTGATTGAAAATAAGTCTAACTATATTTTATTACTAGGGAAAAGGGCATCTAGCAGATATTTGCAGTTCGATTTTCTTATAAAATTTCTTAATTTATCTTATAAGCATCCTGTATATGACCAATTTGCAATAGCTTGTAAAATTTCTATACGGTGAAAATAATATTGTTGCATGCATATCTAAAAAGCTTGGATCTTAACTTTGATGTAAAATTTAATCAGCATAGTAATAAAAACTGTGGCGAACAAAGATCGATACGGTGAAGTAAATGAAGCTTTACTTGTAAGAATCATACATCAATGATATAAAAAAATCTGTTTAGAGTTTATTTTAATGTTACTTATTTGCAAAAAACAGCAATCACCTCTTATAATAGCTTACTAACTTCCCTTTAAATGTAATTAGAAAAATCAATTTTTAATGACATTCTACGTTTTAGGCTTTTATAATTTTGTAGGAGATACTCTACTAAATACCGACAGTTTTCTCCCTTTCACTAATCAAAGATACGATTTACTATAGTTGCAAAAGGTTTGCATACTAAATTTTTTTTAACAGAAAGTTTTTTTTTAAAGTTGTTATTTGCTTGTATAAGATTCCTAAAAATTATTTCTATTAACTTGGGCATGAATAAGTTGTTTTAAAATTTAAATTAATTTATTCTCCTTCTTTAATTATTACTTTAACAAAATAAGCAAATATCGCTTATGAAGAGGCAGCAAAAATATTCTGCGAACGCACAAAATATTTAAATTTGATATCATATAGAGTACGCGCTCAATCTTTTAATTATTTTATTTGTTATATAAAATTTTAACAAAATGGTGTAAATAAATAAGACAGACGTAAAATAGAAGTTATATTCTTGTAGCTTTTTTGTTATAAGTGAAAAGTTATATTTGGCAAATGCCTTCCATTTTTTAAAACGGAAGCATGTGCTCTTCTAACAACATTTTTAAAAATACTGATCAATGATTTTGGAAACATTGCGGTTATATCTTGGCGTATATTCCCTTTTATAGCCCCAGTTGTTTGATAATTGTTAACGTAAACTCTGTCCTCGAGATAGACCCAAAGAGACAATTTGGAGCCCACATCACCATTATTTAAGATTGGGATGGCGATTGGGAAAATGATAAAGCTCTAAACACCTCGCGTAAGAGATAAGGCTCTCATTTTTTCGCTCTCTTTGCCCGGTCGTCGCGCACCATCTCTCATACGGGGCGATGCGGCAATCATCGCGTCTTAGACGACCATCTCTTTGTTTGGAATGAAGGCATATACTCAATTATTCTTAGTGACTGAGTAGGCCACTAGCCAGGCATCACAAAGCTTCGGGAAACAGCCCTTTGCCTCAACCACTAAACTACGATGGTGATCGATTGGGAAAGTAGCGCCTTAGAAGATTTTCAACAGTAGGCTATGGCGTTCCCCATTTTATTAGCGCCCTGTCGATTCTCCAGAAAAATGGCTGTGTGTAGTGACTTTTTCTGTGATAATCTAGAGTACATCCCATCCCAAAACCAGCAAGTGCGTTTATTAACAAATCCGCATAAATACAAATGTGCTTTGTCATTTGTTATTAAATTTTACACAAAACTGGGATAATTTTCTGCAAAATTTAGAAACTGGGGGTATTGAAAACGTACTTTTCGATCTTCAGATTCAAAAGCTTAGGTAAACTAGATTTTACATTAAAAAGGCATAAGTTTTATTTCAAAATTTATTGCAGTGAACTTTAATTGTGAGAACCGTCTTTGGTAGAGGTTCGGGGTTGATCGGCAACCCTTTTTTGGACTTGTTTAACATTAACCGCTCATCTAGTATTTTGTGAATATCTGTATCAGGCATCATTAGCATTTTTTTTTCAACAAGCATCAAACTATTCTCTTAATAGTGTTTTTACACGGTGCTTTGCGTATGTTATAAAATTGCCCATGAGCTCGTCTGTAAACTGGTCTTAAAATAAAATGTCTCTTGAAATTAAGGTTGATGAAGCGGATATACATTAAAATATAAAATTTCTTCTTTATTCGCTGTGATATAAATGGAGAGGATATGGGGGTGGGCAGGGAAGCCTAAAGAAAATTCTTTCTGTAGGGCACTTTGAGATACTGTTTTTTTATCACAATTTGAAAGCACCCGCTGCAAAACGGAATCTCACGACAGAGAAAAGACTTCAACCGCGGTTCAAAAACAAAAATACTTAAGTGAACGCATGGCACAAACAGTTTTTTTGTAAGATAAGAAACAGTTTAAAAACGAGTGTCACCGACGTCGTCTGAGCACCTACGTGACAGAGGAGAAGTTTTGCATTATTCGCCACTTTTTCGAGTATCATCGGGGGTTGCCGAAATTGCTTCTATCAACTTTGAACAAAACAAAACTCACGTATTGTTAGAAGATGAAAATTTCCATACAAGACGTTATACTGCTTTACAACTTCCGACCACATGCAGCTACCTAAATTCACCCCCTTTCAGAATCATAGTCCTGTAAATATCCTTTATTTGGATCACTAAAAGAAACCCTTATGTATGTCTCTATTCATACATAATCGATCGCTGTCAAACCTATATTTATTTTACGTTAAACTACGTATCCTTTTGAGAAAATCTATTTTTAAGTCAAAATATTACGTATATTTATAACCTTTGTGTTTCTGTTTTTATAACTGTTTAATAAAATTAAAAAATAATTTTTATAAGGCCAATGTAGCAATAACGATACAATAAATTTTTCTATGTATTGAGACTAGTACCTTTAAGGAGTAGACTGCACTGTTTAGATCGCAATACTTGAAGTTCGCCTTTTTATTTGCAAGGACAAGGTCTTAATTTAGATAATATAATTTGGTTTGCTTAATAGAATAAAATTACGAATTATAGATACTAGAGCGTTTTTTAAGAATTATCATCATTACAGATGGTGGACTTTCCTTTTCTTTAGCAATTTAGCTAACGGATTAATTCCAAGTGAAAGTCGTTGTATTACTTGTTGATTGTACAATTAATTACAAGTTTGAATTTGAACCCTTTTGCAATTTTTCAGTTTAAGCTCCGGCAGCTTCGTTAGAGGAAGCTAAAAAGCTTTAATGTTATCAAAGATGCAATTTTCTTCTGGGTGTGTGATTAGTGATTTAGGATATCTGCCAAAAGTGTGGCTTATAACAGCTGTTGCTGTAAAAGCTAGGGCATATTTTATCGTGTACTTAAAAAAATTACCATGTACCGGAAAAGTTCCACGTATTTATCACTGCTGTGTTAACATTTATGTAAGATATTAAAAACATTCGGCCTGACTATTAGTCATGTCTAAGCCATTTTTTATGAATTATGTGTAGCTGTGTTTTTATAGATGCTAAAATTGGAACTTTGTTGCAGGTTATACTTTCCGTGCCATCAACAGGGACGCTATGTGGTTATGATCCGTAATAGGTATGTCATTTGTGTATAATAAATAAACAAATAGCCCCAGCTTTGTTTGATGTGGAGGAAGTTCGTAATCAGTAACGAGTGATTTAATTTACACTATTAAGCCATCACGGGCGATCTTATCAGAGTGATTTGTGGCTATATATAGAGTGCTAAGGAACTTTCAGTAAAATCAGTTTCTGGTATTAAAATTATATCTGTGTTATATAGTTCTAGCTTTTTTGCAAATTGCTGGCGTTCCAAAATTATTAAATAACCATATTGATAACGGTATTTTTAGATTAATTGAGAAATTAGTAGCGGTTTACATCTTTAAAATTAAAAGCTTCATTTTTCAATGTTTGTGAATAAAGCTCAGTTTATCTTGTTATTTAAAAGAACCTGACTTTTCCGTTATGTTGAAAGGGGAGGAAATTCTAGAAACTAAAGTTCTTGTAAAGGGGTTGTTTATTGGGTTAGTATTTTCTTTTGAGTCTTGATAAAATACACACTCTTTATAGTTCGCAGGATGCGCCTCAGTACATATCACGCGGCGGTGTTGATTGTTTTGTGAATAGTTTTGTGTCGTGTTGCTCTTTGCATTGAACACACAGTTATGGTTTGTTGCAATTTTTTAAATATTCTTCAACTGTTCTTAAAAATTCCAAAAACATTGTATAGACCAAATATTATAATTTTTTCTGTCTTAAAATCGATTGATAAATATTTTTTACCATTTTCTAATGGTTAATTACCTAATGAACATAAATCAAAAGCGATTTAGATATTACGTAGGTTTTTGTTGCGTGTTGGTCTGTTTGTTTTTATTATCTCCTTGTATTATCTCAGATATTTATTTATTATTGTTATTTAACCTTGCTGTAATTTTTTTTCTTAGCAAATTACCAACTATTAACAGCATTATTTGGATGTATTGATCGCCTTTTACTTTCGTGTTATGTGATCTATTGGATTTATTTGTTTGAGCATGACTGAGGTTGAACTTTTTTTTATATTTAACTTTTTTTATTGTTTACAATCTGCTTTAATGTAGCTAGACATTTAATAAATTATATATCGATTAGCAAGAATAACAGTAACATGAATACCTAACATGTACGGTAGTGCCCAGTGGTGCAACCGTTTACAATAATATAACAAAAGTAAAGTCATAATTGCAGTTGGTGTGGCGGCCTTTTCGCCCTTGAACCGCTTTGTATCGCGGCGACATGCCGGGGCGGCTTGGACATCTGCCGCTAGGTTTTGCCCTCGCACACACAGAACGGCATATATGGGCTTTGCTCAGCCGACAAATATACACGCTCCGCAGCGCGGCCAATTCGGTCGTGGCTTAACACCTCGCAAATTCACGCATCGCAGCTCGGCCAATTCGGTCGTGTCTTAATACCCCGCATATATACGTTCCGCAGCGCGACCAATTTGGTCGTGCTTAACAACCCGCTCATATTCACACCGCATCAGGTCCAGTACGGCCGGATTTAACATCCCGCAACATACAAGAAGACAGCGCATCAAGGTGGCCACCGTGAAACCATCGCCGACGAAGCCGAAGCCGATTCAGGTGAGCGATTTGGCTTTACTTTCGGTGGATATCGGTAGCCGCCCCCATCCGCTTTCGCGCTGGCCGTTTAAGGGACGATTTGAGCCTTATCGGTTTACGGACCAAGAAGCGGGCTGTACTACGTGTCCCGCACCGCATCACGAGAGCGGCTATTTACACGCCTGCCTCTCCATCTTTTTTGGTCCTTATGAGCCTTATCGGTTTACGTTCCAAAACGGGCCGTACTACGTATCACACACCGCAACACGAGAGCGGCTATTTACACGCCTGCCTCTCCAGCAGTATAGATCTAAAAGTAATCTAATTGCATCTGTGTGTCAGATCCACTGGTTTAAAACGTTTGAGTTTGCGTATTTTTTCATTATGTAGAAGTTCCATTGCTGTGGTATTAGGGTGAAAGGACAACCTATCTCGATATCGCATACTGTGTTTGGTAATTTCCTTTGCGATAGTAGATTAGTGTAGATCTAGATGGATGAGTTTATTTGGTACATACTATGAGATATTTATTATACCACGCAGTGCCTTTGATTGGAAACGTTGCAATACTGCTATGTTAGATTTACTAGCAGTCCGCCACTGCTGCATTCCATAGCCCCACACTGCCTTTATATAGTAGTACTTTGTATTCTGTCGATGCAGTACATCTAGCGAAGCCTAGTATCTAGCTGTTTTCTTTTGACCAATATATGTTTTCTTCTTGCAAGTCGTCGGCCTAGATGGACGCCTAGATATTTCACGTCTTCCGTTTGTGGAAGCTGTTGGTTGTTTAAGTATACTTCAGGACAAATTTCTGTACGTAAGGTAAAGGTTACATGTCTTGATTTGGCCTCATTTATTCTGATGCTCCACTTTTTCAGTCAGGTTTGGATTTGATTTAAGTGCCGTGGAAGTTAGCGTAACGCTACGTCTGGGTGGTAGTAAGATGCCATAATAGATGTATCGTTAGCAAATGTGACTATTACTGTCAGATTTGTACTTGGAAGATCAGAAGTGTATAGTAGATGCAGCATTGGTCGTCGCACGCTTCCTTGAGGCACCCCTCAACAGATTGGATGAAGTCACGTGTATTCATCTTTTATCTTTACGAGAAAATTTCTGTTTGACAGATATGATTGTAATACTGAGTAGTAAGTTTGGGGTAGAATAGTTTTTATTTTGAACAGTAACCCTTCGTGCTATACCTTATCAAATTCTTGCGTAATATCTAAAAGAAGCCGCAAAGCAATATCATTTGTTTTCTTAATTTCGGTGAATTTGCTTAATTAAGCAGTGCATCTGCTCTGTACTAGCGTGGTGCTCTGTAAATCCAAATTGGTGTTCTGGTATTATATTATGTAAATGGGGTTTTAATTGTTTCAGGGATATTATCTCAAACACTTTAGACATGACTGGAAGGAGTCTGATAGGCCGGTAAGGAGATGCTTCTTCAGGTGGTTTTCCAGGTTTTAAAATTGGTGTTATCTGTGTCACTTTCAATAGCCAGGAAAAAATTCTGTTTTTAATGTAGCATTGAAAATGCATGCGATTAGTTGCAAGCAGCTTTCTGGCAGATATTTTAAAATTTCTCAGTTATTAGATCATATCTGGGTGAATTCTTGGTATTCAATTCGGTGAGTAGTGTTTGTTCTACTTTATTTGCTTGTATTTTTTAACGGGTAGTACCATCTGGAACGGGGCGTCGAGATATTTATGGATAAAGTTCTCTTCTTTTTAATTGGCAAATACATTTGCCTCTTCTTGATCGCTTTTTGTCTAGGTTAAATTCGATGATCAGAATGAAATGATATACTGTTGTGGTTGCTCAAGTTTCTTGGTTGCTCTGTACAGCGAATATATATTTGGCTGATGCTGCTTATCGTACTAGTATATTCCTTGAAAGCTACTATAGCCGTTGCTGTCAGCTAGCACGATTCTGTTTACAACATAGAGATATGAATGATGTCTGTGTTTAAGAGTAAAGGTTGTTCGGAGTCCACCATCTGATATTAGTTATGTGATACACGTAAATACCATTTTAACACCCGAATGTTAGTCAAAATGATTAAAAGTGCATCCATATTTGTAATTATTACATATTAAATGAAAACACAAAAGATCTAAGGTGATTATATAAAAGAGGTTCGAGGTTTGAATGGTGTAATTGTTATAATCCATCTAACTGAATACCTTGGTTGAATTCAGTTAGTTAATGTTCGAATTAAAACCCCATTGAACTATTGCGTGGTCATAAAATGTTTCCTCATAACACAACGTAATATAATATACTTGCGAGGCTTACTCCTTATTGTGATTGTCAGTGGAATAATCAAAATATTAATCATAAGAACAAACTCTACACACACACCACAAAACTTGTAAGATAAATGTTGAAGATGTTTGTAAGTAAACCCCATTTTGTAAACTTAGAAAGGGATACAAATAAATCGCACATTTTAAATCTAAAATTTGTATAATTGTTTGTAACAAATTAAAACATAATAGAAAATAATACACAATAGAAGACTTCGACGCTACATTGGAAGCACCAAATAGTGATTCCATCCATCGTACGAAAATGTTGTTTTTTTGTATCACTAATTTCTTTTTATATTAAACCAAGGTTAATTGCTGCATAAATGTTTAATAAAAATACATACTTTTAGTTTATTTCAGTAAGCGTACTGTAAGCTCTCTCGGCATCGTTTCTGTTGTTCAAAACATTCTGAAAAGTCTTGTGTTAAAATCGCAAACAGCTGCCTCGTCGTATTGGACTTGTTACCGGGTCGGGCCCGGGCAGTCGTAAATCTGGCGTCGGGACCCTAAGACCAGCAACGTGTAGGGCACGGAAGGCTGAAAGAACAAACTTGGGCCCCAACGTAGGATTAAAAGTATATTGTAAGACAAGCTACAAAAGGCCTTAACGGAAACACTAATGCTAAGCTTAACTAAAGTGCGGCGCTGCCAGGCGGGCAGTTGGAACGGCCGGGCGGCGGAGCAAACGGCTAAGCGAGCGGCCTGGCAGATGGAGCGGTCGGGCAGCGACAGAGCAAGCGGCAGGCAGGGTGCCAGGCGACGCTGGTGGTTGGGCAGATGGAGCGGCCGGGTGGTGGAGCAGGCGGTGCAGTGGGCGGCAGGGCACGTGTCCGGGCAGCGAGGCTGGCACTCGAACAGTGGGAGCCACCTGGCGGTGCTGCTGGGGGGTGCCCTGGTTTAGCCTCGGTGCGCCTCGGAGATCTTCTAAACTGAGAGCGAGGGATGGGATGTCTCGGATGTTATTAATTTTTTCTGGCGCCCCACTTCGACGGTAGTGGCGCGGAGGGGGCTGGAGGAGCAACTTTCTGCCTCCAGATTGGCAAATGTTTTTATTGCGCTCCTCGGGATTGGCAAGCTCGATCTAGGCGCTGATATTTGCAGCGGCCTGGTACCAGACTGAATCCTATTTCTTCCCTTTCAAATCCGCTTTAGTGTTGGAAAGCCTCAGGACAACAAATATTTTTCTAGAATCTCCAAGTGATCTGGTAATTCACAGATCAGTCACCGATCTCTGTAGTTTTGCTCCTCGCTGGTCTTCCAAAACATGAATCATTTTATTCACATTTTTATCTCTGAATAGTTTATATCATGCATTGCATCCGAATAATTTATACGGACCAATTTTTTAGCTTCAGATACAATTTTAAGTAGACTTGGCTTTCTACTCGTTAACTAATTGCAAATACTACGATTAATGACTGTATATGTTCACACTTATTGGCAATCCCAACCGACCGGGCCAATGAAGTTGTCCTTCTTTTTGACAACTAGATTATACTGAAATTGCGCAAATTATTTTCATTAGTGCTTTTTGGATTTAATTTAATTTTTTTATTGCACATTTTTCTTTGAAAGCCTGATTACGATAGCTATGCAAATATCTCGCAGTTTTGCTTTAGCCTACACCATTTTCTTCTCTATTTTTTGTCTCACTATTTTGTAAATTCATGATATATTTGTTTTGTTATTTCTTTAGTAATGTTAGGCTTTTCAATACATTAAAAAAATTTATTAATAAGTGTGCCACAAAATATCAATAAATTCGTCGATTTGACAATTCCCACATTTCCCACTTTATGGTATATGTTTCTGCGCGATGGCTTTAATTTTGTTTTATAAACATTTCAAAATATTTATAGGCGGGGAATCATTCAGTTGCCATTCTTTGTTTTTATATTAATTTAAAGATCTACTTATGTTGTAATCGCTATTAATTTAATTACATTTACATTAATTCCAAAGACCAAATTCTTTACTTTCATTATTTACTTCGATTGGACTGCTAAAGTTGGATTACTTTTCTATTCTAACGTTAGGTCATTTGGCGTTTTTAAATTATTTATTTGATGTTGTTGCTCTGTTATTAGTTTAGCTTTTATATTACCGCCCTCTCCCCACAAATAACACAATTTAAAACTTTGCCATATTGCCTGACATATATATTGTTAAAGAAAAAAATCATAAACATATGGTACCTAATGATGTTTGACAAATAGTGTCATATACATTTTGCTATCTACTATTGTGATTATAGGCACAGTCTGCTTGTAACTTTCGTAATTTTTACCCTCCCCTCTATTTGCAACAGATTTTGTTTGTTAGTAGCGCAGATAAGGTTTATGTGTTTTATTTTTCTTAATTTTTAAAGCAAAAGAAAACCAGAAATGTATTTTCTTTATGTTTTTTAAGAATTTTGTCCTCTAGCTAAAATCCTGTCTTTTTTGCTTCTATTTTAGTTACTTTTGCGGGAACTTAGCTGACATTTCCCTGTTCTATCACTGTTACTAATAAAAGTTTATTTTAATGATGTTTTGTACAAAAATATGGTTATAGCGTTTCAAAATACTTTTTATTTGCACAAAATTTAGATTTTTGGGCTTATTCTATTTGCATTTTGCATTAAACATTAAAATGTAATTGTATTTGAACTATTGAGGTCAATATAAATAATAAAATAATATGTTTGCTGTCACTTCATTTCTAGGTAAACGTCTATTTAAGTAACTAAAGATTATAAAACGTTGAATTAAATTACAAACATACTTATTGCATTAGTAATTCAGACGAAGAAGTAGATACTACCAAAAACAAAAGGCAATGTCAAAATGGTCAAATAAATCAAAGAGAAAGGCGAATAGTCAGCAAACCTCAAATATTCTCTAAACCATTTACTTTGAAACAAACATACAAATTTTGAGAACTCATAGACAAAGAGTAGTTGTTCAGATAACAACAGAGAAAAACTAATATTTATATGTGAACCATCTCCAATATATGTATGTATATTAAGTAGGAGAATATCAAAAAATGATAGAAAGCATGCAATATACCTCTAAAGAAAAACCTCAAAACCATGGTCAATAACATTTTTAAAATTAACAACTAACAAACAAAATAAATAATAACGGACTTCTTGAATCACAAAGTCAGAAATAGGATTAGCGTTAAGCATCGACAAACCAAAAAAGCATTCCATTTATTCTTTGCAGACTTAGAACTACATAGTAACAATAAGAAAATTTATAAATCAGAATACCTGCACATCTTAAAAATCACTGTAGTGCACCAAGAAAAGATATCAACTCACTCTAATCTACCCGGTATGGGCTACTATGTACACATGTGAAATGTGAAGTTTCTCATAATACAAGGATATGCGCCAAATTAAAAGAAATGTTTATCAAATATGTCATATATTCTAAGCCATATCCATCCGATTATAAGGTCAGTTTTTTATACCAAAACCTGGAAAATAAGACACAATCGACACTTGAAGAAATCGATGAACAAAATATCAAATCCATATGATCCTCAATATACTCGCTAAGGTTACAAACTACTGAAATAATGGCTAATTTCTGATCGTCAGTGATCTCCAAACATAAAGGATGATGTGGAAACCTTTTTTAACATATACGATAGGTTTAAAGATTTACAACTAGGAGGGAACGTAATTCAACAAATTGTTAATAGATATTTGTATTTTTTTCTAGTGTATTAGTTTAGCGACGTCAATAAAGCATCAGAGTTGTTAGGCTTCTTTATTATCATCGAATTTTTGGACCTAATCCCTAACTATCATTTATCATCTAATAGTACTCTAGTAAAAGAACTATTAACACTACTCATTAAGGAAAAAGCAACTTTATAACTGTTAAACCAAATATTTTGTTAGGACTTTTTTGAAAGATGCATAGAAGAGCACATCTTAAGATACCTGAAGAATTTACAGATCAATGCATGATTTCGTGACCTTCCAAGAAGCGATTTGAAATTTCAGGCCGACAAAAATGAGCAAAATTCTAATTATCGTAATATTCAGAGCGATATAATTGAATGATTAAGAAAAAATTAAAAAGTTTCTACAAACTAAATATTCGCGGTACAACAAAATACAATTCGCCCTCCTGTAAGCTAAAAATCGTATTAAAATCTCACAAAAAAACCCTTAAAACTTATCAAAAGATGATTTCATAGGAAGCAGATAATACTGTTCAACAGTATTTCCACACATCCCACAAACTTCTGATAGAGTACAACTTATACCTTATTATTCATCATTTCAATAGCAGTTATTGCAACCCTATTTTTGAACAAAATTGGTAAGTCACAACTTTGGTTAATTACCGGTGGTGTACCTTAGAGTAGTGTTTTGGGGTCGCTTTTTTTATCAACGCCAGATACAATAATTGAAATATTTGCTGACGATGCTCTTGTATGTGAGGATAATCCCCAAAACTCCCCAAAACTTTTACAAGAAAGTTTCAATAAAAACAGAAAATTAAAGTTAACCATCCGCCGACAAGGTAACCTACCCCTACTATTAATAATGTTCATATACCCTAAATTGTCTTAGAATCAAATATTCTTAAAATACAAACGGAAAGTGATAAAACTAAAAATTAAATTTATGAATTAGTTATTAGGCTGAGATCGCAATTTTCTATATAAAACCAGTTACTCCTATATAAAGTCATTATATTGCCAATTTGAACGCATGGCTGTGCATTATGGGGATACTCTACTTGTTTTAATATAGGTATCATCCAAAAATTCAAGTTAAAGGCTTTACAAACTTTTAAAAGCTCCTTCGTATGTGTCTAACTTTACCTTATATTTAGATACTAACATGCCGTTTGTATAAAACGAGGTGTCAGGCATCAAGGCCGTTTTCTTGGACATGATGACAATGTATACTTGCCTCTAACCTAACAAGCAGGGCTTAGAAGATTTAACGAAAGTGACACATAACCTCCGCTCACTCAAGCTTCCTTAACTCTTAGTGATTTTAATATTTTGACTTCTGATATGTTTTTTACGTTGTTTATTAATGTAATAAGAAGAATAAAATTTAGATCCATCTTGCTTAGCCTTCTCGTTGTAACAGACTTCTATAATTTACATGATGCAATTTGTCGTATTTATATGTATGTATTAAAGTCCACTGTGATTCCAACGAGGTGGCGCTACCACACACACGGCGACGATTTCTCGAGAAGTTCTGGGACAAACGTTTTCGAGTCGCCTCATCTTACCACACTGTCGGTTGTCACCAGGCCTGTCGTCTTGTAATTCAATTCTATGGGGACACCTGAAGGCTGATGTCTTCCAAGGCAAGCCGTGAACTATTGAAGAATCGAAGGATGCTGTTTGCAACGGAATCGCAGCAGTACCAATAAAAATGGCCCATCAAATAACGTGGAACTTTAAGGTGGAACTACAGAAGTGTATCTCTCGTGAAGGGGCCACATTTAGACAATATAATCTTCAAAGCTGATTGACTATGATTAATGGCAAGCATTGTGATGGTGCAATAAACCGTTGAACAGAACCTTGTTGTTGTACGATCATAATTATAAAAAATATGTACTACTAAGTGCAATGTTTTTTACATTTTGGCTTAATAGTGTTTTAATTTAAAAAAAACAACTTTAGAGTTAATGAGCTTTCTGTAGGAACATACGAAACAACCACAATTTACAGTTAAAGTTCATAACAATATGTCCTACCTTTATCTACAGCTTCTTAGAGCTTGTAAGCTACAGAACTGCTGCCCTACTTACGTGCTCGCGGACTCTGCAGACCTATTTTGCGGCTCCCAAAACACGCCTTGTTTTAATCAAAAGCGCAATTTAAACAACTCGTCATCCCAACTGTCTTTCTCGAAGTGCGGCGCTGAAAGAAGCGACGCGGCCGCCCGCAGTGGCTGCGCACGTGCCCCGGGAGTAATTCATTTGCATAACTAAGCCCGCGGGAACTTCAGTAATGGAAATTTTTATTGGCCGCGCTCAAAAGCTGGGCACGCTGGCGCGTGCTTTGTTGTCTCTTCAGCAAATTATCGGCGGGAATCGCCCATAACATCGTAGATTGCTCGGTCAATATTTGAAGAACGCCTCCAAACCTGGGATAACCGGCTTCATTACTCGCGCAGCAATTTGTTGAACGGATCATTATGTTTGGAATTCAAGGTGGAAATACCTTTCAGGCTGATTAACATTTGCATTATAGAGATGAGTGTGTCTTTACCACTGAAACGCCCTATATTTATTACTTTTTTGTTGTACTTTTGTACGTGTTGTTTGATCGCGCAAATTATAGATTTGTTTTAATCTACGGACTCCTTTAAAAAATTGTTCCAGAAGAAACTGCGCGGCAATGAAACATACTGAGCAGTCAGTCAAATTTTAAAATCATTGATAATTATTTAAACAAATTTTTAACTATTTATAAATTACATGTAATAATTGACCTCGCATCTGTATGTTCATTGAGTAATCCGAAATGTCGTATACAGAATACCATCATCTTTAAAATTGGTTAAGTAGCTGAGAAAATATTGAATGCAGAAATTGATCAAATTTTAATATTTTAATGTTTGACGATATTTTAAAATATGCCCATAAATATATTTGCGTTTGGTACTTTTGTTCTAATCAACATTCATAATGTTACCAGGTCGGGCCCGGGCGGTGATAAATCGGGCGTCGGGACGCTACGACCGGCAACAGGTGGGGCACGAAAGGCTAAAAAAACGAAGCGTCGGCTCCAACTTACGAATTAGAATTATATTTACAATCTTACAGAACTTAACCTACCTTATGCTAACCTATCAACTCTAGCTAACTTAACCTACGACTTAATGTATGCGCTGAAACGGACAGCGAGTTGGTACAGCAAAGCCGGGCCGCAAACTAGGTGCAGCAGCGCAAGCAGCGGGGCCGGTGGCGGAACCACGCAGCGAGCAACAGGGGCGGTGGCGCAGCTGGGCAGCGTGCAGCAGAGCCGATGGCGGAGCCGGACAGCGAGCAGCAGGGGCGGCAGCAGGTCCGGGCGGCGGGGCCGGAAAGTGAGCAGCGAACAGCAAAAGAAACCAAAAGGGGACTCACCTGATAACTCTTAATGATTTCTTCTTAAGGGGCTGACGACTGAGCGCGAATACTTTAGTGGCTCAGGTTTTTATATCGACAGAGTTCAGGCGAGAATTAGTCTGCGAGGTGCGGACAATCAGGGTCTTGCGAGGTTTTGTGGAGCGAGGAAAGGTATTATTATACACGCGGCACTGATAACGCATCACGATGTAAATTGTCGGTCCTCTAATGTTGAATTGCTTGCTCAGTGCAGCAATAGACAATTGGGCCTTCGTAGATTGCTTGACGGCCGGTTTTACTGAGCTCGCGTGTCTTCCCCGTCTACGAATAAATAAATCGTGATAAAAAATCAAAAATACAAAAATTACGCGTACAAGTTTTGTCTTCTTAGGAACAATCACCATCATGATGGCAAAGTTACAATAATTTCGTACCACACCACACGCTAAAAACTAAGACTGATGAAGTCCAATAATGAAATCCGCATATCAAGAAACCCCTTTGGGTAAATTTTCAAGAAGTGTTTCGTTTCGAAGAAGTTATGTTGAAGAAACAGAGTATAAAAATACTTTTGGCCGCTACTGTATATTAAAGTGGCTTTCGCTGCTTACTTTTGTAGATAAACGATTATAATCGTAGTAAAATTATTGCAAAATTATACTGAATGCGGTATTTTGTGACAAACCGCGCATCGAACGACCTTCACTAGAAATAACGTAAGGCAAGTAAATAAAACATTCTTGTCTTCTTATATAAGACCTTAGAGATAATGGTAAATTAAATGACTTAGTCGTAAAAGTGCTTAAAAGAAACTTAAAACTTTTATGTGCACACTTAGCTAATGTTTGAAAAACCTTAATGACTATGTAAAATAGTGAAATATTTATACTTCTTTGTCAACATTTTTTTTGTGTAAGGAAAGATATAAATTTCTTTGTATTACCTTGAAGATGTAGCCAATTTTAATTTTGCACCCAGTTTCCTTAATATGTATATTTGTTTACAATTTTAAATATTTTTAATAGTTAAATATATCGACTTTGTTTTAGAAAGATAGAGCAAGAGCCATTATAAGTTTTGTAGAAAAGCACAATTGTTATGACATATCGGTGATTTAGAGTGCACTTATATTAAAGTTTAGTCTCCTAGAAAGAATGCAGAGATATATCGTAATCGAAAAGGATATTTTTCAGTTAACGTTCAGTGCGTCTGTGATACTATATCAAAAATAACAAGCATTATATGTGGGTGGCCAGTGTTGCCATATTTTAACAACAGTGGAGTAAGAGGTAAATTTGAAATTAGTGTAATGGGCCATAGTCTTCTAGTCGCTGATAGTGGTTATGGCATTAGAACTTATTTCACGACGTAATTGAAAAATTCTGTAATTCGACCAGAACAGTTGCATAATGACTCACGTATGTTGTAAAACGATGTCTTGGGATTTGAAAACGTCCTTAATTTACTTGAAATAAAATTACATTAACAATTTAACAATTTAATAATACTGAAAAAATAAAATGTAGGTGATGTTTTTTCTTTTATTGGAACTATAAATTATGAGCTATTGCGCAGTTACTTAATATCTGATCCAATGATCTCTATTACTGATTTTAGTTTTACACTTCTTTTTTATGCTTTTGACGAGGTTTTCGCTTAATCATTTGACAGAAATTGTCATATACTCTTAATTTGAATTAACGGCTGCTTCACCGTGTACACGGGCTTTCATTTAAGCTTTACTTTGATGTATGACTACATTTTCAGTAAAATTAACCTTTGGAGACATTACCCTCTATTTAGCATAGTGATGGTATTTTGATCTTTCTACCCATTACGCAGTTTTTTGCGATGTTTCGTGGTATCGCCTTCTTGCAGCATCCAACTTGTTTTATTAGAACCAAAACATTTTTTTGTAGACTTTGGTAACCATTTCTGGTGGATGGTGTACATTGTCTTGGCGTTTTAATTGTCCGTAAACAGAAAGGGGCAATCAAAACCGTGTTTACAGAAGCATCTGCAAACATATACATTTATAGTGCGTTAAGCAATCCCATTATTCTTCCTTAATCACCTAAAACTACACCCAGAAAGAAGACTCGCACGTGGCAATAACATTGTCTTAATTTCGATCCAAATTTCTCTTTGCTTACGCTAGTCATTTTTCTACGTGCTTTCTTGATAATAAAGGTTTCTTCAAGGTTGATCGAAAAGATCGTTTTTTTTACACAAGCGATTTTGAATCCTATTTAGGAAACCTAAATTCCTTTCTTGTTGAGCTTCGTTTGGACACAGCACAGCTTATTCTCAAAGAGACTCAAGATCTCTTTGTCCTTCTTTGTTGACGTGACTATTCCCCTCTCCCGCAGATCGTCTAAATTTTCTACCTCTAAGTATCATTTTACCCATTTTTAACGAGTTCTTCTGATTTCTGCATATATTTGCAGACGCTTTGTATGTCAGTCTTGACCCTTTCATATGATTCACTAAGAACTCTGCCTCGTATAGCTTCAGTAATTTTGCATCCATTAAAAAGATAATAAATGGGCTATTATCAACAACATTATGAGCTAACAAACTGCATACTGCGCAAAAAAAACACAAAATAAACATTCGAACAAATTAATATAGATGGTGTCTTGAGGCCTGCCAACCGTAATTTTACTGTCATACGGGTTGAAGTCTCTAAAATATGTTTAAATTAATTTGCAAATGGTACTGAAAATTCCCGTATTATTATTCTATTTATGCACAAAAATATTTAGTGTTAAGTGTATTTTTCTGGTGTATATGCTTATCACAGTTTTTTGCCTTTACAGAAGAAACTTTGAAATAAAGAAATCTTAGACTGAACCTCATTCACATTAATATCGTCGTGTTACCAGGTCTGGCCCTGGGCGGTGATTAATCGGGCGTCGGGACGCTACGACCGGCAACGCGTGGGGCACGGAAGGCTAAAAACGAAGCGTCGGCTCCAACTTACAAATTAGAATTATATTTACAATCTTACAAACTTAACCTACGACTTAATGTATGCGCTGAATGGGCCGCGAGGTAGATGCAGCAGCGCGAGCAGCGGAGCTGATGGCGGAGCCGGACAGCGAGCAGCAGGGACGGCAGCAGGTCCGGGCAGCGGGGCCGAAAAGCGAGCAGCAGATCCGGGCAGCGAGCAGCAAAAGAATCCAAAAAGGGCTCACCTGATGACTCTTGATGATTTATTCTTAAGGGGCTGACGACTGAGCGCGGATGCTTTAGTGGCTCAGGTTTTAAGGGCTCAGCCGTGCCCCACTCTGCTGGTGAAGTGCAGAGTTTCAGGGTGGAGGCACGCTGAGCCTGCTGGGGAACGCAGGGCTTGCCCAGGATTGGTGGACGCCGGGGGCGCCTTTGCTCTGATTGGAAAATACGCCGGCGTCCTTGCCCTGGTTGGGAAATGCCGTGGCGGCTATGGTCTGTGGCGTTCGGGCCGACTCGGAACCGCTTGGCACGACACGGCGGGGTAGATCAACTACCTGATGTTGCATGCGGCGCAACAAGATCGACCTCAGGTAACATTCCTTTGTAATTATAAATTCCAAAGAATGTTCTTTGTGTTACAACCGCCCAAAAAATTCTGAGTCAAGTAATATTAGCCCCGACGAAATCAGGGCCAGGTAACAGTCGTCACTTTTAATCTCAAAAAGGTAATAGAGCTCATGGGTTCGCTCAACACACAAATCTTTTAATCACAATGCTGAGGTCCCCGATCCACGGCAGTGTGAGAAGCATTAGTTGCCAGAGTAAGGCGTTCGGGGCCACGCGGAAATACACAAATGCTTGTTGCTATATATTTCGTAATGTCAACATAACGTAAACGCTTATTACGGTGGCGCAGCAAATGAGACGGAATTCGTGACTGGCACAATCGTTGGAGGGCAGCAATAAATAGTAACGATTGCATTCTCTATAGTAGCCAAGCGTAGCTGGCTGGATTTTTTAGTACCAAATATTGGTCAAACAACGAGCACAGCATAAAACGGTTCTGGCATCAACCTTACAGTTATATTATTAGACAATAACGTTATATTCTGACTGGGTCGTAAGTTACATAGCAGAAATGCTTCTTACCACACGAGTGTTTTAAAGCGATTTTAAATAAAATTTTCTTACCTTAATGTCTCAATTATTATATATTAAATAGATCAATGACCCTTTTCTTTGGCTTCTTAAAAGACAAACTTCGTTCGACTCAAAAGTGTCTCGTAAAAGATTTTTAGTTAGCGACAGTGTTTACAGGGTTTTATCCAGAAGTAGTAGGACTGTTTTTTTCCCGCGTGCGAGGAGCGATGGAGGGGGGTCTGCAAGGCCGGATGTTATGGAGGGGAACCTTGGGAACAGGTTTCGACCTGCGGCAGTCGCCTGCGTGCATTAGTTGAGTGTGGACCACTGTTTTAGTGACCTCCTGTTGTGACGCTTCGTCATCAGTTGCGATGGAGCGAAATTTGGATCAGCGGTACGCCATCATGTTTTGCTACAAACTTGGAAAATCAGCGACTGAAACCAAGGACATGCTTACGCAGGCCTACAAGAAGGATACCATGAGCCGTTCCTCGATATTTGAGTGGCACAAGTTGTTTCGGGAGGGGAGGGAGCTCGTCGAGGACGACCAACGCTCCGGGCGTCCATCAACCTTGCAAACGGACAACAATGTGCTGAAAGTTAAACAACTTTTGAACTCTGACCAACGGTTGGGCATTAAATTAATTAGTGATGAGCTGAATCTTTTGTACGTGACAGTCCAACTCATCATCACAGAGGATTTGTCGAAAAGTGCCACGGCGCGTGGATTGTGAGGGATGTCCTGGCCAAATTCGACGTTTCCACGTTGCCTTCCTCCCCCCTCCCCCCTTCAGCCCTGATGTGGCACCGCTGGACTTCTTTCTATTTCCCCGGATCAAGAGCCAGCTCAAGGGGCATCGTTTCGACTCGGTGGAAGCAGTCCAAGCGGCAACGAAGGGGGCGCTGAACAGCATCCCGGAGGACGACTTCCAGAAGGCCTTCGCGACCTGGAAGGCTCGCTACCAGAAGTGTGTGAATGCCCAAGGGGCCTATTTTGAAGAGTATTAAGTCGATGTACCAAAATGTTCAATAAATTTTTTTTAAAAAAATCAGATCTACTACTTTTGGACATCACCCTGTATATTCCAGATCTGAACACATGACAGTTTTATTTTGAAAGAGTTGGAAAGTGAATTTTCTTATCAGATACAAACATCGATGATTGACAGTTGAAGTTCTGCTTATTAACTGCATCCTATGTCTTTGTGGACTGTTACTGAGTTGAACAGGATAACAACTTCGATCCCGTCTCTTGTACCTTTCTAATAGTAAATATTATAAATGGCTACGGAGTTCTTCATGTCCATAATAACATTTTTTAACTGTGTATATCAAATTTTATGTAAGAATTTCTTGAATTAATTTTTAAACATATCGTACTTTAGTCGCAAAGCGGTTGCTATTAGTTTTTTGAGTAGTGAGTTAGCTCTAACTAGTTACTAAGAAATATTTTCCAGGTATGTCTTGATTCATAAAAGTTTTAAACTAAAATGAATACATTACCACATATACTGGGTTGTCCAAACATTTTTAAGCCTTCATTTTATGTGATACTTTTGAAAAAAAAAACTTATAACAACTAGTCAAAGTATTTTCCGTCAACACTGATTACTTCTTCCCACTTTTTCGGCATCTTCATGATCCCGTGACGGTAGAATTTGGCATCTTTTGAGTCAATATTGCCCTTTTGTGCCGAAAGTCCTTCTTCGGTGTTGCAGTTGTTTTTTCGGCTGGTGAACGGCATTCGTGTTGGGGATCCGAGTTTTTGAAGTTGATCCATTTTTTATCTCCCGTAATCAATCGATTAGTTAAGAACAGAGTTTAATTTTGACGATCCAACAAAGTTTGACTGGAAATCACCCGTTTCATCTTTTGAGCAGCAGGAAACTCGTGTGGAACCCAACATGTGTTCTTAACGAACTCGTGGAGGATATTATCAATAGTCTGAAGGGCAGCAATCGAAATCATCGACCAACATTCGGCATGTCAATGACGGAGTCTCCTCAGAGACTTGAAGAACGGCTCGACGATCAGCCTCTTTCGGACGTCCAGCTTTTGCTGATCCAAGTCTTTGTTGCCGGGTTTTAAATTTACAAAATGCGTTTGAACTGTGGACTCCCAACCGCACTTTTGTTTTATGCTTTATTGATTCGGCGAGCGGTTTCAGCAGCATTTGATTTTAAACTTAACTTGTACTCGTGCAGCAATGACAATACTTTATGCTCGAGCGTGAGCTCGATACTGAAACAACTATACGACTATTATATTATCAAAATGCGCGGGAGATTGCAAGTTTTAAAATAATATCAAACTCACGCAATAACAATCCAAAAATATGAAATAAAACAAAACGCTTTGAAATTTTTAGACAACGCAATTCTTTTTGTACCATCAACTATTCACTGTTGATGACCAAGGTTTTGTACAATAAATGTGTAGACAGTTGTTGTAATGTTCATTATCTTAACTGGTAACCTTTCGGCGTAAACATATGTTGCACTCATATATATAATCAGACAGTGACCGAGTAGGAGATAACGTGGTGCTTATGAACTTAGAGCTGTATAAAAATGTCTTTTCAATGAATCTATTTCAGCATGGTCTGATTAAATCGGCTTTAATTTAGGTCTGCATTTTTCAAGGGACTAGCTACTGTGTATTTCGAAATCTTAAAGCAACCTGCTAGATATTGGTTATTTCTTTTATCTCCACTTTTTGAAGGGTAGAATATGCCATAACACAAAATCTCACTAATTGCTTTGTAGTCAATGTTTATTTCATAGGTAAGCTCGTCATCTGAGATATCTTTCAAGATAACTTTTTTTTCTCAAGATAATTTATAGCTTTCTCTTGCCGGTCTATCTAATCTTCATTAGTATAATTAAATGTTTATTTGCGAGAAAATAATATGAAACAGAAAGTATGATATAAAATATCAGCCAAGTTAGTTTCTTACCAGTCATCGCACATTACTCATTTCGTTATTAATAACGCAGTATCTCCAGTAATCTTATCTTTAATCAAACAAATTCTACTCGAATGCCATGTGGAGTTCGGTAACAAGTTGAAGCTGAACAGTTGGTTAATTTTTATTTTTTTAGACATTGGCGGCCTCAGGGATGCGATTTTATGCGACTTTGATTAATTTTTGAAGATTGTCTACAATACCAGCCAAATGATAAGAAAAAACCGCGTCCACTTTAAATCACATGATTATAGAAACAGCACTTTCTTTCCCTTTGCAGCTGTATGGAACGTTTAAAGATGATCAACTCATTTTTCGTAACTAAACATGTTAGAAGAGAATTAGAAAAATCACCTTCAACATTTTGTTAAACACTTCTTCTTTTCTAATCTTATATTGTAGGATATTAGTCTGTTTCTAGCCGTTTATTTCGTGCGGTACTATGAGCAATGTTTTGTTAAACACACTAAAAACAAATAAAACTGATCGAACTTTGAATATTAAATGACTCCTTTACTATAACGCTTTTATGGAACTGCTTGATTCAAGAGAAATTAAGTCAAAAAACAAAATTATGTGCAGATTAGATCTTTAGGTTTTGGTTATCTAGTATCACAGTATCGAGTATTGAGTTCCGCAAGTAGCAATCGTGATTGGAGCATTATTGTACTAATTATTATCCTATTAATTTATTTGCTCGGTTTTGAGTTTCATAGGTGTGTTTGCAGATGATTTTAGTTACACATTATGAGTGCTAACCGTCATATGAGAACAGGCAATAATTTTATAATGGTTTCATTACTATTACATTTTGATTTCTGGATATCTATCCACGCAATCGATTTATATGTATTTAATGTCATCTATAGTTTACTACTACCACATCTCTATAAACTCTTTACGAAGATCCTAACAAGATGACTAACAAAACATTGTACCAACCATTAGAGCAAGCAGGGTTTTGTAAGGAATTTAGTACTATCGACCATTTCTACACTTTAAAAACCCTAAAAGAAAAAGCAAATGAATACAACATTCCTCTCCACCTGACTTTTATAAAATTTCAAAGGCTTTTGACAGCATTGAGATACATAATTGAGTTCGCTGGAAGTTATAAAAGTGGACTATGGATATACAATAATCTTTGAATAGATGTATAGGAATGCCATTGCTATAGGTAAAAAGTGAAAACTGAAAAGATCCAAATTCAAAGAAGAATTAGGCAGGGTGATACGATGTCACCAAAACTCTTTATCCTCGCCATAGACACGTCTTCATAAACTTTTCATGGAAACAAAAATATCTGTGCTACTTTAGATACGCGTACTATATAATCTTAATATCCTCTGATCTCGATAAATTGCAACAGATGGAGAAACTCAATCGAGAGAATAGGGCTCCAAATAAATCTCAGCAAAACCACAATAATGAGTAAAGACAACGTCCATATTAGTATAGAAGAAAAACACATAGATAACATAGATGAATATGACCATCGGTAAAGAAAATATAACTCTCGATATATCTCAAAAAATCGGTTTATCATGGGCCTCAGACACGTACTACAAAATAAGAACTTGACCATAAATTTAAAACGAAAGTATTCATACCAATATATGGACAATATTTTAACAAAAAATTACAAATCGGCTACGAATATTGCAGAAAGCCATGGAAAGAAGAATCTTGGATATTTCTATAAGAAAGAATATATAAATTGGACCACCGACGAGGTCGGTCGACGATATAAGAAAAATAGGTGGAAAGAAATGCTATAAACAGGCACGGGATAGAAATAGATAGAAGAATTTGGGAGAAGCCTACATCCAGAAGTGGATGAAGAATAGCTAATGAAGAAAAAGAAGAGTCTACATTTTCAACTTGTATTAAATCGTATTCAGTGCAAACATTCCTGAAAAAATAATCATTTCTTTTTTGTTACTTAATCATCAACAGTAACAAACGACCTTGGGTTTCCACATATAATTAAACTCGTCATTAATTGCGGTATTAAATGAGACTACACTCAACTTTGTCCTTGTTATGGCCCGTTCGCTTAAGAAGCTTAATAATTGGTTTGAGATGAGTAAAGTTTTCAGAACATAAATTGAGAAAATGTTATTTGGGCAAAAAATATAATCGCAAATTAGGGAACTTCAGTTGAACTTCTCAACATTAAAAAGTATGCAGTAGATTCGTAAATACTCTCCATCAACGAGAAAAGTTCAAACGTAATCTTTAGTTGGGCAAGTAACTTGAACCATCGTTTAGAACTTTTAAAGGATTCTTACGGTTTTCCTATGGTCACTGGAAAAATATGTTCTGTTCAGACGTATCATATCAAAGTGGTAAAAACTACAAATTCTGTTGGGATTTGCTGTAATTGAGCTTGACTATCCACCATAGAGTCCAGAGCAGATATCATTTAATTCCTAGTTACTTATAGGATTTAAAAGAATATCAAGTAACAAAGAATTCTTAGATTACCATTCCTTGTGAGTATTTAGTTTCATTGTTTAATGTTTTGTACAAGTAAATCATGACGTAGCTTGATAAGGATGTTACAAAGGAATCACATACCTTTATGTTGTAATTCTTAATTAACTTTGTTACAATATGACTGTAAATATTGAAACGTGCTTTAGATCAAACAAAGCGCCATTTTAATATTTGCTAATTCCAGAAAACGCAAACAAGTCTAATTAATAAGTATATTTCAATTATTTGCTTAGTCAGGGGTTGTTCAAATTAATTTTCTCCTGAACTCGAGAAGATTTAATTGCCAAACTGCGAAAGTGGTTGAACTTCGCCGTGCTCTTTGGCCGTTAACTCAGCTGTTCGTTTAAAAGCGCCTCGGCTGGCATCTCAACGAGCTTGCACTGCTGCAGAACCAGCGCCTTATCAATAGCAGGGAGACAGCTGTTCAGGTAGCATACCGCACTGAATTCCTAATTAAGTTTTCTGTTTGTAGAGATTAGAATAGGAAGAGCTTGCGGGCTGCAATTAATTGTCCAGATCGCGTGCCGTTTTTGTGGGCCGCAAGTGGAGACTATAAAACACAAAGTCGGCCAGATTTAGAGCTGAAGAAGTGGGTTACGCAAAAGGTGAATGCTTCTACAAACTAAAATAGGTTTTATGCCAAACCTTGGTTTAATGGTTTCCGTTAAAAGAAAATGCAAACATTTTTAATTTATAGAATAAGCTTGTGTTTAAGGAAAATAAATAAAACTACTACTTTACTATTGCTACTTGTATTTTACGATTATATTCAGCTTATTTTTTAAATTGACAAAACACTTTATGTTTTAAATAAATCTGGCTCTGTAATCTAGTCTGATTGCAACATTCAAACTGTTGATTACAAAAGAACATTTTATTGCACTGAAAATGATAGTTTTCTTCTGTCTATCTGCACACCTAGTTTGCTTCATACATACCTTCTTTCTACATAGTTGTTTTTATGTAGGTTGGTGCCGCCGGAAAAGTGGACTGTGAAACAAAGCTAAATCTAAAAAGACACTACCCTGCGGTTCCCTGCTTCCAGGAAAAGGATATAAGGGTGTGGGTAAAAGATAGGACAAGTTACCCCAATCTTCTCAGCGGAGCGGAACGGTAGCGTCTTTCCTGGTGCAAAAGGTTTCTTCGTCGTTCCTTGTCGAGTCAGAGCAAAGAAAATGGACCGAATTTCTTACCGGAAAAAATTTCAACCCCGAAAATTAGCTTTTAACGAAAGCCTCGCAGAAAATGAAAACTTCTGCTGCCAATTAAACCCGCCGGCGAACTTTCGGTTAAAAATGCTCTTGTCCTACAGAAAATTTCTGTCAAAACTGAATTCAAAATAACGATGCCTGCGAGAACTTAGCCAAAAAAAGTCCGAACAAAAGTGCGTACAGAAGGCAAAGCGCGAACGAAAATGGCCCGCCCCGCAGTCCAAACCGCGGTCTATATATTCGTAGTTCGCGAGCTCGTGCAAATTCGGCCGATACCTCAAATTCAAAATATGTACAAGAGGAAACCAAAATACCGCCGGCCCAAATTTAAAAATTCAAAATAAAAGTTAATTTTGAGATTGGCGCGAACATAGGTTTTCCAAGAAATAGTCGGTTTGCCACATTTCCTCTTTCCTCTTAAAAACCATTTCTTTGGTCATCTGTTATCTCGTATTTATAACAGATGTCCATACTACTGGAGAGCTTTATTTTTTATGTCTTTGGGATTTAGTAGCTAACACTTATCTTTCTGACACCTTTCTCTGTTTTTAATCTGTCCCATCTTGTATCTTGCAGATTTTTTTCCTAAAATCAATTCTACTTTTATAATTTTGTTATATTCGTCATTAATGGCCACATTCTTCGTTCATACAATACTATGTTTTCTACAACGTTGTTGCTTTTTTTATGATAACAATTTTGGCAATGTCATCTTGCACAAACACGATCTTATCATTTACGGATAGTGGAAGGTATAAGGTTGAGTTATCTATTTCAATTCCCATTCTTGAGCATTATCTGTACTATAGGTCCAAGACTTGTACTTATACCGTTCTTTTTCTTCTCTTACTTTGATAAAGTTTTGCAGTTGTTTGTATTGTTACCTAAGTTCTAGTAACCTTCTGATGTCTATTTAATATCATCCTTTTTTAATCATATTCTCTAAATTTAGTTTCTTTAATTTAGCAAGAGCTTCTAATTTTTATTAAGTTCTTCTCGTAACCATTCTTTATCTTTATAAACATTTCCTTTATTTTAAAATCGTAAATGGTAAAATTCTACCTATTATTTGTAATACATAGTATACAAGGTGCGTTATGGAAGTAATGCGCATGGTTCTATAAACACTGATTTATTGATCCGATCTGTGCAAACCATCAAAACTCTTCAAAATACGCTCCTCCTGCATCAACACACTTGCGCAGTCGCGATTTCCATGCCTGGAAGGCACCCTTAAAGTCGTTGACTGGGATGTCCTTTAGGGCTCTTGTAACATGAGCTTGAATGTTCTCCACGGACTCCCAATGTTCTCCTTTGAGCTCTTTCTTCACGCGGGGAAACAAAAAAAGTCACAGGGACTGAGTCAAATCCAAATCATCTTCATTCAATTGCACCAAGTTTCACAGCGCTAAACTCGAAGTTTTTTCTGTTCGTCCGTTAACACCTTTGGCACAAGCTTCGCACAGACCTTCCGCATTTGCAAATCCTCGGTCACTATCCCATGTACCGCAAATGTTGACATGTTCAGGGTGTCAGTGATTTGTCGGATGCCCAAACGACGGTCTGATTTCAAAATATCGCGCACACGCTTCACGTTGTTATCGATCCTGGCCGTTGATGCAACGGAACGCGGCTCATCGCCCACCTTAAACGACTTGTGCCATCTTCCGACTTGCGATCTTGATAAGCAGTCGTCTTTGAAGGCCTCTTAAAGGATCTGGTACTTTTCCGTAGCATTCTTCATCACGCCGTGTTACAAGTAGCAAAAACACGCTCCACGCGGAGCGAGCTTCTGACGCTCCGGCTGCTCGGAGCAAACTGAGCCGGGTCGCGTTTGGAAGGGCAGACCCTCCACTATTATTTTCTGCAAGCGGAGCGCGCTGCGATGTAAGTAGCGTAGGACAAACAATTTGTTAAAATTCCTAGTTATGATCTAAAAATACTTCTGGAAGACTTTAATATAAAAATAGGTGAAGAACAATGTACATTACCAATATAGAAAAATTTAGCCCTATTAGTAGATTTTGCCAAAGAGAAAAATATGGTTATACAAAGTACATATTTTGAAAGAAAAAATATACATAAAGGGACATGGCGAATGACAGAACGATAAACCAAAATTGTTCATGTATTAGAAGAAGAAAAGTGAAGGTCAAGTTATACCATCTGATCAAGTTTGATTCGGACTTGTCCATTTAAACCGCACGCTTAAACTGTATCGGTAAAATTTTTTTTCTAGGTTAGTACACCCTTCCTTTACATTTGTTTGAGCGGAATACGTCAATTAGTGTGTGTTTGGCAGCCATTTGTTTACGACGCGAAAAGTTTGTCTGGCGATTTTTACTATGGAAACAAAAATTGAACAAAGAGTTTGCTTGAAATTTTGTGTTTCCAATGGAATTACGGCTACGGAATCATTGAAAATGTTGCTGAAGTGTTCTCTATCGAGAACGCAAGTATTTGAGTGGCATAAAGCATTCGACGAGGGCCGTGAGGTCATAGAAAACTTGCCTCATGTGAGTCGTCCATCCACCTCTGTTAACGACGATAACATCGAAAAAGTGAAGTAAATTTTGCTTGAAAATCGTCCTGTTGGCATTAGAGAGATCGCACAGACTCTCAACATCTTTTATGGATCGACTCAACACATTTTGGTTGATGTTTTGGGTATGAAGACCTGAATTTTTTGCAAAAAGAACGTGGAGTAGAGGTCGCAAAAGAGATTCATCAAACACATCATTACTGGTGACGAGACTTGGGTTTATGAATACGACATGGAAACTACCCAACAGTCTAGCGAATGGCGCGCCAAAAATGAGCCGAAACCGGAAAAACCACGTCAAAGTCGGTTGAAAATCAAGGTGATGCTCATCGTTTTCTTCGATTACCATGGTGTGATTTACCATGAATTTGTTCCAGAGGGTCAAACGGTCAATAAGGAATACTACTTGGCCGTTTTGAAGCGTCTACATGAAGCAATTCGTAGTAAACGGCCGGATTTGTGGGCAGACAATTCATGGATTATTCACCAGGATAATGCGCCGTCACGTTCCAGCCTAATTGTGATTGAATTTTTAGCCAAATACAAAACAAAAGTAATCGCTCACCCACTGTATTCGCCAGATTTGGCTACCTGTATGGGAAATTGGATTAACTGTTGGCATGCTTGTATTGGCTCAAAAGGAGCCTATCTTGAAGGCGACAATAAAGATTTGTATTAAAATACATAAAAATGTTGTTTTTTTAACCAGTCTGGGTCAAATTTGATCAGAGTAGTATTGAATATAAAATAGGGGTCCTGATATGAACTACGATAACTTATTAAAGGAAATTATAGTAAAACAAATTATTTCGACAAACGAAAATAACAAACGGAACAACAGAAAAGTATCAATGGGGTTAAAAGGAGAAGGAAATAGGGAGAATACGAAAAGTTGCTAAAGAAGGCGTTAGAAAAGGTAGAGGAAGAAGGAAATGTAAATGAATTACGGAAAGAAATAAAAATAAAAATTAAGTAATGTGCAGAAAGATGTCTAAATTAAATGGTTTGATAAAAGCTGCAAAGAAATATTAGGCAATAGAAATAAGGCAAGATTAGAGATACTCAGATGAAAATAGACGAAAATATCAAGGGGAAAAAATGAAATAAGTGAAAAATGCAATAATACTTATCAACGCATACTGATTTTAAATCTGATTTTAGATCTATTATAGTGGTGTTGAAAATGTAATTTTATTTATTGGATGAAATATGTGTCTACTGTTTACCGTACCACCAACAATTTTAAATAGTCCTAGTCATTCAAGAAGTTTAAAAGGGGATGTCACTGGGCCATATTTTTATAGAGGCTACTAATAACGTTGTTACAGTGAATAGATAGCGCAAGAAATATTTTGCAGAACTTTGTAACAACTAAAATTAAGAAGTTGATTCTAGGAGACATTTATTTTAGATAGGAAAATGCTACATCGCATGCTACATGTAATAAAGTAGAACCGTTTCGTGTCAGATGTTGACGAAATCGATCATTTACCAGGTTTAAACGCTCCCGACTTAGTTTCGCGCAAATATTTGGAAGGAAAAGTGTAGCGAATAAGCCTGACCCGATTAAAAAAACTTAAAACTACACTCTTAACAAAACTGACGACAGTAATTGGGAAATGTGTAAAAATGCGAGGCAAAATTGGATCAAAAGAGACTAGCACGAGGTGCGTTCAAGTTCTAAGGTCTTCAAATTTTTTTCTGAAAAAGTTGAAACTTCTGAACATTATCTTTGTCTAAACGTACACATTTTTACAACGTCGTCGCTATGATTGCATGGCTGCTGAGAACACTTCTTTAGAGGTGTATGTTGCCCACTGGAAAATGCAACGTTGGCTCGATTGGAAAATGAGCGGTCACGAAGAGTATGCGTCCACATGACCCATCGGTCAGCATTCGTGGAACCCACCTTAAAGAAACTTTCTTCATTTTCAGGTTATCATGCAAAATAGACTTCTCAGATCCTTTGAAAATGCCAAGTTTAAAGGCGATATCACACATACCTATTCGATGGTGTTCCATAACAACTTGCTCCACTCGCGCAATCATAGTTTCGGCCCGATTGCTTTGTGGCCGAGGCTGCTCAGGTTCATTGTCACACAACTCTCGACCTTCTTTAAAGTTTCGCACTTACAAACACACATTTTTAACATCTGTAACGTCTTTACCGCAGCTAGATGGGCGTTTTACCACGCAAGAGGAAAAACGAATGATTACACGTTGTTCTTGAATACTAAACATTGCCATTAGAAGTATGCAGAACAGCACTCACTGCAACGGCGATAATTTGACCCTGTGTATGTAAGTTTGGAGACCTTAGAACTTGAAACGTACCTATTTGTAGCGTGGTCAGAGCTAGCTATTACATTTTATTAAAATTATAAATAAAATAACGATTTTAGTTATTAAATTATAAACATTTCTTTCAATCAGAAATTATCTACAAAGTATAGTTAGTTTTAAGACACCCTGTATAAATATGTGACAATGTATTTATTTTAGCTTCTATTTAGTTTTAGGATGGATTTACGATAAGTTTCTACTAGGCAATAAAAAGAAACTTTAGAAAACACATTCTTACCAAGCACCGACGCTATTTTTAGCAGATTTTGGGGAACTCAATTTACCTTCAATAAGGAAATGACTTTTTCTAAGCTGCGTTGTTTTCCGATAGTACATGCAACGATTTTATATAGTAATTTCGATAAGTTCACAGACAAGTCATACTTGCATAAATACAGATCCGTTATATATTTTGTATTAGAATGACATGTTCTATTTGCGATAATTAAATCAACAAACACTTCAAATTATTAATGGCTAGATCAATCCACATTTTAGTCTTCCTTGGATTTTATCGGTTTTGCTGATAATAATGTTGCAAAATAAATTTGCTGGAATATGCGGACTTTACTGGACGAAGCATATTTTCCGCTCAGCAGCTATATTGTGTTTTTTACAAAACGTTTTTGTTGGGGGTGGTTGTTGTTTTGCCATTGCAAACATCATTAATGCTCTTTTACTATATAAATAACAAACGACTATATCCGTAAACAACGCATTTTAAGGATGTTTGTCGATGCAGGGATCTACACTAATTAGGATTTGGTATTACGAGCTAATACGATCTCCATCACAGTATATTGCGATAAAAATTTACTACGTATAATTTGCTATTTGCCCACAGACGAGGTAAATGTGATACAAATATTTTTACCTTTACTTTCATTGACATCGCTTAAAGTATCTGTAATAAGGAAGTGCTTTAACAGTGTTACGCCTTTAAAACACATATTTTTTATAGCTTTACTTCTCACATACTCTTATTATCATTAGTTAGAAAAATACAGCCGTAACAAGAGGCTCATATTTTTATATTACATTTACGTTACCATAAAAGGTGCTCATTGTACAATAAAAATTCTTTTTAAAACTTTATTATTTTAAATTTAGTAAAATAAATAAAGTTGGAAATAATTAAAAACCAAAATAATACTTTATCTGATCTTTCAAAGTTTGAAGCATTTATCCCCAGTTAGAGTTCATTCAGATTTTTATTTTTAATATTAACATTTTACTGTATACTCTATTTCTTACTGGCGAATAAAATATTAACTGAAATAGAGCAATTCAATTTATAAGTGTTCAAAAATTATTTATACTTAAAGGTAAACTATAACTTCACATTATGTTACGCGATGGCGCTACTGGAACACATAAAAGGAAAGGTAGTGAGCAATTAGTTTACTGCTGTGATTGCAGTTGTGGACAAAGCAGAAAGTCATAGAAGTAAACAGTCATAAGTAGAGATGGACGGTGTGGTTTCTTTGGAATGTTTATATGAGATTCGTAATCACTTGGTAAAACGTAACACTAGAACTGTGTTTTACAGAATATCCGACTTGTTAAATGCAAATAATATTTAATGCATTGGCAAATGCAACAGATCTACATTCCAGAAGTTTGCATATCATCGTCTGTGATGACGAAAGACTGTACGTAATAGGTTCCTCTTACCCTCACTGCTCAGCAGAAGCGTATGGATGCATGTAACAGTTGCTGCAGCTGTGCAGCATGGATCTAGAGACATTCCGTGACAAAGAGGAACTGCCACGCCTGTTCCGCTCAAAAAATAGTACACACAGCTTTACGGAACAATGTATTGAAATATATATTTTTTTTTAATTTTTTTATAACATCCCATTTATTTGCAACTGTACAAGTATATTTAGCAAAGTCATTTGATAATTAAATAGACATGTAGAAGCATGCTCAGCAGAATACTTCTATAACAGATAAGCTTATAGGCTTTGTGTGACAAACGGGAAAAATCTTACAAACTACAACTTATAACTAGTCTTAAAGTAAACTAAGAATTCAAAATCTGGTTGGCAAATCGTTTGGCACATGTCGATGTAAACGCCTGTTGTCGCTGGGCGGATCCATAAGATCTATTGCGAGGATGTTGGGATGGGCGCTAAGTCGAGTACTGTATTGGGAGCTGTAACGCCTAATTTCGTCCTTGACTCTGGGATACGAAGATCCTTTATGATAACCGTGTTTGGTACAAACCAAGGTGCGTTTGTTATCATGCGCAGCACTTTTCTTTGGAAACGCTCTAGAATTTCGATATTTGAAGTGGACGCAGTCCCCCAGAGTTGGATGCCATACGTCCAGATTGGCTTGATTATTGTTTTGTAAACCAGAAGTTTGTTGTCTAGCGAGAGTTTAGATTTATGCCCAATTAACCAGTACATCTTAGTAAGGGTTAATCCTAGTTGCTTCCGTTTTGTGAATATATGTTTGCGCCAATTAAGCCTTCTGTCGAGGTGTAGTCCGAGGTATTTCACATCATCTTGTTGTGGAAGTTGGCTATTGTTTAGATAAACAGGTGGGCACGTGTTTCTGCGAGTGGTGAAGGTTATGTGAACGGATTTGGTGTCATTGGCTTTAATTCTCCACTTTTCAACCAGTTTTGGACTGCAGTGAGGTTAGTTTGTAGTTTCTGCGAGGCAATGTTGGGATCTCTATCAGATGCTAAGACTGCAGTGTCGTCGGCAAAGGTTGCTATCAAAGTTTCTGGCGTAGTTGGTAAGTCTGCAGTATATAACACATATAATAGTGGTCCGAGAACACTTCCTGTGGCACACCGGCGTTTATTGGAAAAAGTTCCGTATATTCGGTTTCAAACTTTACCAGGAAGGATCTATTATTTAGGTAAGATTTAAGGATAAGGAAGTGGTTTAGAGGAAAGTAGTCGCAACTTGTAGAGAAGTCCAACGTGCCAGACTTTATCGAACGCCTGAGTGATGTCTAAAAATGCAGCAGAACAGTACTCTTTATTTTCAAAGGTATCGTTAATCCTTTGGACAACTCGATGTATTTGTTCTATCGTGGAGTGCATCCTCCTGAAGCCAAATTGGTGATTGGGGATTATATCATTGTTTTCCAGGATTGGCAAGAGCCTTATTAGTAAGAGCTTTTCAAACACTTTTGAAACAATTGGCAGGAGACTTATTGGCCGATAAGATGTAGGTTCGCTGGGAGGTTTCCCTGGCTTTAATATTAGAATGACCTGTGCCACTTTCCATTGGTCTGGAAAATACCCTGTGCGAAGGACTGCGTTGAACAGCTGGGTAAGATATTTAGTTCCGATGGTAGGTAGTTCTTTAAGAATTTTACCAGTAATTAGGTCATATCCTGGAGCTTTCTTAGGGTGAAGAGTGCCAATGATTTCATCGACGTCAGCAGTTTTGAGTCGCTGGATTGGTAATTCTAGTTGATATGGGTACTCTAATTGTTGAATAATTTCTGCTTCTTCTTCGGGCCTATTATCTGATTGGTGTGGCTGGAAGACGTTTGTTAAATGGTTGGCAAAAACACGTGCTTTTCCAGAATTTGTTCTGGCCAACTCTCCTTGAGGTGTCCTGATGGGAGGGGAATGTTTTTATCTGTTTTAATTTTCTAGTTGTCTTCCACAGAGAGTAGTCGGTAGCTTCAGTAGCTGTAAGTTCTTCTAAGAAAGTCTGGATGCATTCACTTTTGTTTTTGTTTAGTATTTCTTTTAGTTCTTGTGTGACTGCATTGAGTAAACGTTTGCTTTCAGGTGTTCTCAGTCTTTGCCATTTCTTGCGGATTCTTCTCTTTTCAAGAATTTTTTGCTTGATTAATATAGGACAGTCATAAGCAGTGGTAATTTGTATCGTATCATTGAAATGCTTAACAGCATGTTCTATGTCTGTTTCGGTCTTAAGAGATACGTTTAATGTTAGTTTTTGATTAACTAGGATTCTGAAGTAGTCCCAATTTGTGTATTTAGTACATAGACACGGTTGTTTTTCTCTACTTATTACTTTTGTTGAAAGTGAAACTAAGACTGGGGAATGATCCGAAGATAAGTCGAAACAAGATCGAGCGATAATGAGGTCCTGTGGGATACCTTTTGTAACACAGAAGTCTACAAGGTCTGGTTGTTTATTCCTGTCAGATGGCCAGTAAGTGGGTTCACCAGTAGAGACATGTTTCAAATTATTGCTTTCTATAGTTTTAAGTAGCTCGCGTCCTTTGGGTGTTATAATTCGAGATCCCCAATCGGTGTGTTTGGCGTTGTAATCGCCTCCTGTAACAAACCGTCGTCCTAAGGTATTATAGAAATCCTCGAAATGCTCCTGTTTTACTGTATGGTTAGGGGGGAAATATACTGCTGAAATTGTTAACGAACTGGCTGAATCTTCTATGGACACACTGGTTGCTTGGAGAAAAGGTTTGCTGTAACTGCTTAGTTGCTGGTGTTTTATTGCGTTTTTGATAATTATGGCGGATCCACCTCGGACAGTTCCTCCTGGGTGATTAGTATTATAGACATTGTAGTTGGGAATTTTTAAATAATTTCTTTCTGTAAAGTGGGTTTCAGAAATTAGCATGACGTCAATATTGTGAATTAGTATAAATGTTTTTAGTTCTTCAATGTGGTTGAATAGGCCATTGGCGTTCCATAAGGCGAGTTGTAAGTTTTTAGCCATTATGTGAGTTTGGAGAGCACGGTTGTCAGGAGGTTTAGTAGGGTTCCTATTTGGTCGAACATGTTTTTCATCATGTTTTTTAGATCTTGAAATTCATTGGATTGGTGATTAGGTTGATTAGTGTTTGGAAGATGCATTATGTTGGCGGGGGCGTGAGAAGGTTGCTGGGCTTCATTTACTGCATGAGCGTATGACAGTCCTGGTTGAAATTGTTGATGACGTATGACTGATGCAGGGGGAGTATACTGTTTTGGTCTAAGCGGTGGAAATTTTTTCTTTTGAAGTTCTTTATAGATTATAATCCCTTATAATTGGCAGGGTGATTACCTCCGCACAGGACACATCTCACATCTTTGGATTTTTCTTTGCGTTGACACTGCGCAGTAGGGTGATCGCCTGTACATTTTACGCATCTGGGTTTTAAATGGCAGAAATTTTTAGTGTGCCCGTATCTTTGACATCTCGCGCACTGAGCGATTTGTCTTTTCTGTTTCGGAGGTTCAAATTTGATTTTGCACTGTTGTATATACTCAACATTGTATATATCTTTATTATTGGTTGCTGATTTTAATTCAATAAAGAACATTGGAAGTGGTAATTTTGTTCTGTACTGTTTGACGTTCCAAATATTCGTGACCGTGTCCCCTAATTTCTCTATTTCAGCTTTGATTTCTTGGGTGCTGATGGAGTAGTGCATATATTTTAATACTACCTTGTAAGTTCGTTCCTCTTTTAATTTATATGTGTGAAATTCAGTCTGCTTTTCATTTAAGGCTTTTATTATGACACCATAATATTCAGCCGTTTTAGGTTGAACTTTCACTTGATTTTCAGAGAGAGCTTTAATTTCATATTGCTGTTTTGCGATTTGGTCTAGGAGTTTAATAAGCGGAGCAATACTTATAACACCATTTATAAAAATCGGAGGAGGTTTAGGGGAATTTTCAGAACTTTTAATTGATTGAGTATCCTGTTCTTTTTCTGCTAGAGACGAGTAACGATTAGAGGTGGAAGGTGGATTTAACCAATACTCATTGTCTTTCGAATGTTTGGCTTTTAGTTCTAAATCATCCACAGGATTTCTACTTCTTTTGTATACAACTTTGTTCCAAGGATTATTTCCTACTGGTTGCGATAAGAATGTAGGGGTTTGAGGATGGTATTGGGGTTGTTGATAGGGTTGGGAATAAAACATAGTTTGTTGAGGCTGGATAAATGAATTACCTGGCATTTGCGTTTGTTAGAACTGTGTGGTGTACATCTGGGTTTGATCAGACGTTATCATTGGTGTATGTAGCGCCCCCTGGGCCTGCTGCTACTTGTGAGGATGGAATCCCCCCGGGCGGCGGGAGGAATGCCATATCCTCCTACACATATGATTTATTGGCGTAATCCTGTTTGCAGTTTATAAATACCAAAATAAACTATTGCAATAAACACTCGCGATAAGTCGAGGCCGGTGCACTGATAACACAGCCGCGCACGGAATGTCTTTCCTCTTTGAATTTCAAATCGGAACTATTGAAATATATAATAAATATATACTCGCTTCTCCTTAAAAAAAGGAAATATTTTGGATACTACTTTACCAGTTATGATCGATTAGCACTCGAATTCTTGTGCGCCTCTGTTTTCCATATTCAACGCAACAGTTAAATTAGCAGAGCACACGCTTCATAAGTTTTAGGTAAAGACAAACAATAGCAAAACAAACAAAAAGCAAGCTTTCTAAATTACAACACAACGAACAAGTGTCGTAGTATTGACTTAATGCTCCAAGCGCACCTAACAAACCAAAATCTTTTGCGCATCCCGATGTTGCAAAACATGCAGAAGTAAAATCATCGATTGATGCTTATGTTATAAAAATACCGAAGCTTCCAACGGAAATATTTAAACAAGGAAAAAAAATTAATAACATTCACGTATAAATTCAATTAAACAAAGCCAGCGATGGAATCTAATGGAATCGTACAAAACTTATAAAGTAATTGCCTCTATAAGATTATAATTAGCTGATGAAACAGCCGGATATAAAAATTTATTATAAAGCATACACAGGCCCCAGAAGCATAAGGCTTAAATATAAATTTAAACATTCGTTGCTTGCTTAATAATTTTTTTCCACTGGCTTCTGTGTTTAGCTTTTGTAGATTTTTTTACCTTTTCTAACCACTTCTTCCTGCGTTTTCTTTATCCTTCTCTTTTTACTAGTTTTCGTGTAGCTTTATTGCCAGTCAGTCTCTCTACATGTCCCAACATCGGATTTTCTGTGCTTTAATAAATAAAATTATCTCTGTTTGGTTGTATAATTTCACAACTTTTTTTGGTCGTCTGGACCACATATTTTTCTTTTGCATATTTGTAGTTTCTTTATATTTCTTTGGGTAAGGGTCATTTCGCTACCTTACATCATTGTTGGTCTTATCACCATCTGGTAGATTCTGATTTTAGTATTACGCGAGAATTCTTTTGACATAAATATTTAAGTAACCCTCCCGTGGCCGTGTTACTCTTTTGTATTTTTTCTTTCACCACTTTATCTTCATTGCTGTTGCTCATAAGGTTCACCCTCAAATACGCACATTGCTCAACCTCTTCAAAGTTATAAATTCCATCATCCATTTGTAAACTTTCTCTAACCCTTTCCAATCTTGTTATTTTTTGCTGCCGTTTCTAATCTTCTTGCATTCTCTTTCATTTCTTTTTACGCTAGAATATAGTGCTTGCTTCGATAAATAGTCTTATTTCTATATACAATCTATTTCATAATGATGGCATCAGTATGAGACGAGTCCTGAGCTTGTCCTTTGACTATTTTCAAAGAAATTTTTTACCGAAACGTGGATTTCCCGGCACTACATATGGAAAAAATTAAGACAATTTTAAACCCTATCGGGCATTATAATTAAACTCTTTTTAATTGTAATTTGGACTTTAAAAGGGCCGTTTTGTTTTAGTCTTGAAAAAGACTGGGATCGATTTGATTCAATTGATGAAAAATGTGCGCACATTCGCCATTTTTCCGTGAGCTTTGACCAGTGCTTCCTAAAGTTGTTGTTGACCTCTTATTGACATTTTTCCTGAACGATCGATTTGAGCTTTCCTCCGACGTGATCATCGGGGTTGAGGTCCGCCGAGATCGAAGGGTAAGGTATCAGTATGTTTTCGATTAGTCCAGTGTTGTTACTAATCCAGTCTTTGATGTGAATGGACTTATGCACGGAGTGGTTGTCGTGCAGTGTTAGGAAATTTCCGTCATTGAAATGCTGCTCCCGATATGGAGTCAGGTCTTCCTCCAAATACTGGGCATAAACCTCTTTCGTGAACTTTTGTCAATTTGTTTCATTAGTCCGATTCCGTGAAAGGAAGAACTACCAAATATTTAAAAATTAATTTAAAAATAGTTTAATAAATTTCAAATTTAAATATTAACCTAACGATGAATAAAACTGGGTAACAGTTTTGCCATAATTTTTGGCCAATGTTTCGGAGGGCAAAGCGTTCACCTCCTCCGCCACAACCGCACATCTCTTTGATCATCGGACACAATTTTAAACTCGTCAGTGAATACTGCGCGACTACAGTCCTCAAAACTCCAGTTTGAGAAATCCCGAGCATACTGTAATCGCCGGAGTTTATGGGCGTTTGTCAACCTTTCTTTTAAAACAGCACGACGACTCGTGACGCTTAAAAAACAAATACCAAATATTTTAAATAAAGTATAACAATCTCAAACCTTGTTCTTTTAATCGTCGACTGAGAGTGCTGTTAGAAGTGGTGGCGATGTTCTCGATGGCTATCAAACGTAGGTCTTCTCGAATCTGCGCTATTGAGGAGAAGTTCTTTTTGAGCCACAGTAGCCAACAACTGGTCTTATTCTTATGTTGTCTTCCTTTTTGGTCTAGCTTTTGGTTTGACCGACAAGAATAGCTCGTTGTTGTCGCCAACGGTCTTAAGTAAGAACTCCAATCTCTTACGAATGATAGCACCCTTAGTGACTCCCTGTGCACGCAATTGGATGAACTTTCTGTATTTCTTTTCCCGTTCTCCTACTGTTAGTCTCGGTATTGTTGATAAATTGTTTACACAAAATAATTGAGTGAAGAATGAAGAATTTGAACACACAAATAGGTTCAACAAAAAATTACGTCAACTTGGGAATAATTTCAATAAGACTGCAAATCGAGATGTGACACTATAGTTAGAGCGCACTGTTGATACCTATTAGAATAAATTAACTGATAAAACAAAATGTAATAACAAAAGTAACAAATTGTATTTCTTAAACTTATTTAGAAGATGAGGAATATTTTAGAATAAATTAAAGATGAAGTTTAAGTAAGAAATTAATTATGTTTTTAACTAATAACATTTGACGATGAGATAGGTAAGTTGAGATAACCTAGATTTCAAATAATTTCATTAATTTAAATGTTAATTACTTTGTTAGTTATTATTCCCAAAAGATCTCTAGTAGAACATAATTCTGAAGAATTAGTTGACAAAACGATGCTTTTCATAAAATTTTTTACCGATTAAATTTTAACAAAACTTTTGTTCTGTGTTTGTGTTCTTATATTTGTTATTTTTAAATATTTCTCTTACTCTTAATACTGTTTTACTTTATTAAACATTTGTGAGTCACTCTGTACTTCAATGCTTTTCAACTGAGAATTTATTCTAATTATTATTAACAGCGCGTCTAACTATAGTGTGACATTCAGATTGGCAGACTAATATCAATATATTAACTTTTTAATGAAAATGATTATTTTATAAAATAGTATAGCTAGACTTGCATTTTTCTCATAAATGTTTTGAATTAATAGAGATCTAAATTCTCTACAAATTAAAATTAAGATTATTTAAATCGGTTTTTCAATCAAAAGTTATAAATATTTTAGTTTCTGAACAATCTCATTTCTCCCCTGTCCCTGTGCTAAAGCGCGCACTTTTGGGTCAAATCACGAAACACGTGTCGACTCATTTTTCAAATAGATTTTAACCAGTTGATCAGGATTGATATATCTCTACCAGTTTTTGTTGCATGAGACCTACCTGTGCAGACATGCCATACGCCGGTGCTCGAGTGCAAATTATATGGATATGTAGTGACGGGAAACCATGTTTCAGTAAAAAATTTCTTCAAAAATAGTCAAAGGATCAAAGAGATTGTGTATATATATGTATCCACTTATTTCAATATTTTTTCTAATATTATATTAAATAGCACCGTCGAGAGTGGGTCTCCTTAGCGCACTCCTCGGTTCACATTGGAGCTATTCGAGGAGATGCCCTACTACCTCGACCTTACATATATTTTCTCTAAGTTCATTTGTACTAAATTTAACAATTTTTTAGAAATATCTGAGTTCAGCATTGGTTTATAAAGTTTGAATCGGTCCTTAAACCTGACGTAAATCTATGAAAACTGCATGTAAGGGCAGTTTCTGATCACAGCTGTTATCCATTATTTGTTTTATTGCGGATATCTGGTCTATTACTGATCGGTTACTTCTAAATTCGCATTGGTAGTCTCCTGCTCTTTCTTCTACGTACACATTTAGTTTTCTCATAAACATAAGGCCAATAGCTTATATGCGACCTCCAGTAGCGCTATTCTTTATAATTTCTGCATATGAATTTATCCCTTTTTTGTGGATTGGTAACAAGGTTGCGATCGACCATCTTTTGAAATTTTCTCTTTATCCCATATTTTTACCAGCATATTATACATTTTTTTCAGTTCCATTATTATGCCACTTTTTCGGACTTCAGTTATTTTTCCGTTCTCTTAGAATTTGTTATCTGCGGTGGCACTTTAGAAAGAGCAGATCCACCACAGATTATATTTTCACTATTAGACAGATCTTGGAAAAACCTATGAATATAATATTGACGTTCACCAACTCTATATAGATTACCGCAAAGCATATGACAGTATAAATCGAAGCTATTTAGAAGCAGCAATGTATGAAATAGGGGTACCAGAAAAACTAGTTAAGCTTATTCTAATAACCTTAAAGAATACCAGTAGTAAGGTGAAAACCACAGTGGGAGTATTGCAGAGCTTGAGGTCAGGAGAGGTTTGAGACAGGGAGATCCAATTTCGACCCTCCTTTTCAATATCGTATTGGAGAAATGCATAAAAGCGATCAATTGGAACCCAGGGAGTAGTCTATACAATAGATCCATTCAATGTACGGCTTACGCGGATGATGTAGTGATTCTTGCAAGAACACCAGATGCATTAAAAGTTGCCTTTCAGGAACTAAAAAAGAAATCAAGGTTAGCAGGCTTAGAGATAAATGTTGAAAAAACAAAATATATGTGGAGAGGCAGGCGTGTAAATAGCCGTGCCCTCGTGGTGCGGTGTGGGAAACTAAGTACGGCCCGTTTTGAAATGTAAAACGCTAAGGCCCAAATCGTCCCTTAAACGGCCAGCGCGAAAGCGGATGGGGGAGGCTACCGATATCAACCGATAAGTAAAGCCAAATAGCTCACCTGAATCGGCTTCGGTTTCGGCGGCGATGGTTTCACGGTGGCCACCTTGTTGTGATGTCTTCGTGGCGGGAACACGAACGTACTGGCCGAGATGCGATACGGATCGAGTATGTCTTGCGGGGTAGTTATCTGCGGGTTGGTTAAATGCGGCCGCACTGGCCGCGTTGCGATGCGAGTATGTATTGCGGGTTGGTTAAATGCGGCCGCACTGGCCGCGATGCGGTGTGAGCATGTCGCCGGGCTTCGCGCCTGGCTTAGCGGTAGGTCTTTGCGGAAAATTTTAACTCGACAGCACTTTTCATCTCAAAGGGTGCTGCCGCAAAAGCCCATATGCCGTTTTGTGTGCGATAGCAAAGCGTGGCGGCAGATATCAAAGCCACCAGCATGCCGCTGCGATATACAAGCGGTTCAAAGGCTAAAACGCCGCCACACCAATATGCTACAAACAAGAGAGGAAAGAAGAAGGCAAAAACAACAGCAACAAATTTTACAAATAGGTGACATAACTCTAGAAGAGCTGCAGCATTTTAAATATTTAGGGAGCATATTAACAAACACTAATAATACAAATACAGAAATAGAAGCCAGAATTTGCAGGACACAAATGCTATCTCTCACTATAATACGTTTTCAAATCACGTAACCTGTCGCACAAGGCAAAATTAAGAATATGTAAGGCAATTATAAGACCAACAGCTACTTATGCATCACAAACCTGGGTTAACAACTACAACTCAGAACAGATTAAGAACTTTTGAGAGGAAAATCTTGAGGAGAATTTTCGGTCCAATAAACGATAGAGGCGAATAGAGAATAAGAACAAATCACGAAATCAAAGAGCTGTATGACGAACCCGATATAGTGGCCACTATCAAAAGTCAACGACTTGCATGGCTGGGACACGTGTAGAGGATGGAGAAGGGAAGGTCTCCCAAAAGGGCTTTTGACAACAAACCACAGGGAAGGAGATTAATGGAAAGACCTAGGAAGAGATGGTGCGACGACGTCGAAGAAGATATTAGAGCTTTGAAGATCAAAAGGTGGCGGCTGATTGCACAGAATAGGCAGGAATGGCGAACTGTTGTGTAACAGGCCAAGGCTATTTAAAGGGCTGTCGTGTCAAAGAAGAAGAAGAAGGTGGCACTTCTACTTCTTCTAACATGTTTTGTGGATCGACCATTTTCCTGTCCTCTTCTACAGATCGTTGATTATTCAACACTGTTTCCAAATGTTATTAAAAGATTTAACAGTAGGATTGTTAGCATTTGGAGATTTAAATACATCTACCACCAATAATTGGAGGCCTGCTTTCAAATCGATAAGCTACCGTAACGAATTTTCCTTTTATAAAAATATGAAGACTATGGTTTTTACTTTATTTTTATTCTAAAGTATTCTGGAGAAGCCAAAAATGACAACTTGGAGAGAACGAAAAGTAGACCTTTTTAAAATATTCTTAGGCTTGCTTCATCATATTAAACATAATCTAATTATCAAAAATTTAAGATTATTAAAAAACAAGATTATTTTGTTACAAATGCTTTAAGAGCAAATGAATTACAATAGTTGTAAATTTTGTCAAAGTCTTCTTAACAAAAGAACATGCTGTACCGAAACATTCAGGAGTAACCTAAAAGATAATGCTTAAAAAATATCAAAGAGAGTTAAGGGAAAGGGGGAATATTTTACTTATTAAAAATGAAATTCACATAGAAAACTGGAAAGATATACTAGTTGGGGATGTTTTCTAACAGAAAGGAATTTAAAAGTAAAACCTCGTGCCATTTTTAAATATAATACACATATGTAAGGCATTCATTTTTAAAATATCCTCTTTTTTACTATTCCTGGGAGCCTAAAATCATTGGATGATATAAAAACTATTTATGCGTGTCGTATAATTCCTTTCTTTGAATACTTTTAATTTGTATAACTTATATTTTACCAATAGAAAAACGACTTGTGACAGTAAATCTAACACCTAAAGTTTTGAATGTAGCATCTGCTAGATCTTCGAGGCCAAAATATTAGATAGCTATCTATTTTAGGGACGAAAAAGTCAAAGTAAAGGAGTAGTCATAAAATCAAAGTTAATAAAGAAGGTGCCGCAGTTGTTTACAGAAAAATTATTTAACGATTAAACCTTCGTGAAATTTATTATCTGGTCATTACTAGTGCTTACTACATGCAATACTCAAATGTTTAAAATGCAAAATCCAGTAATGCTCTTGTAAAAAGTAATTAAAGAATTAGATACAGCTTTTATATAATAATAAAAACAGAATTGTTTAATCCTATGAAATGATCAAACTATAGGTAGCCTAAATAATACTTTTCGCATTCATTAAAAGAAAAAACAAGTTTAAGAAGAATATGACAAATACTAGAAAAATTCTTAAATAAAATAAAATTTTTAGGCTATTTAGAAGTTGAGGGTTTCAAAAATACGTGCCTGATCTAACACCTATTAAAGACATTAATGATTTATTATAGAAAGCTACCAGAAAATTAAAAGTGACAACTTTTTCTTCTTCTGGCAGTGCCTATCCGTTTCGGATGTTGGCTATTAACATGGCTATCCTAGCTTTATTGGCTGCTGTACGGAAAAGTTGAGTTGTTGTTAAAGAGAACAATTTCCTTAGGTTCTGTAGCCATGATATTCTTCTACGTCCTGGGCCTCGTTTTCCGTACACTTTCCCCTGCAAGATGAGTTGCAGTAAGCCATATCGATGTTCGTTACGCATTATGTGCCCCAGGTATTCCATTTTTGACAGTGATGATTATTTCATAGTCTTTCTGCATTCTACGCAGTACTTCTCTATTTGTAATCCGGTCGACTCATGAGATTTTCAGGATGCGTCTATAACACCACATTTCGAACGCCTCTAACTTCTTGGTAGTAGCCTCGGTCCAAGATTCCACCCCGTACAGGAGCACTGCGAATACGTAGCATCTCAGTAAACGAATTTTTATTGGTATTAAGAGGTCGTGGCTCTTGAATATTGTGTTCATTTTAATGAACGCTGCCCTGGCTTTTCAATTTTTGTTTTATTTCAGTTGAGTGATCCCATTGTTCGTTTAGACTTGTCCCTAGATATGTGTATTTCTCAACTCGTGTTATCTGTTGTTGGTTAACTATTAGACGTCCTGGTGGTATTGGATTCTTGCTGATGACCATGTATTTAGTTTTTGTATGTTAAAGTTTAGACCATATTTTTAGCTTGATTCTGCTACGTGTTATTAGGACTTGTAGGCCTTCTAGGTTATCTGACAGTATAATTGTATCGTCTGCGTATCTTACGTTGTTCAGCCGTTCTCCGTTGATGAGTATTCCCTCGTCGATATCTTCTAAAGCTGTTTTCATGATGTGTTCGGAGTAGATGTTAAAGATTAGCGGAGATAGCACACAGCCTTGTCTCACACCTCTGTCTATTTTGATCTCCTCAGTCATTTGGTTATCTATCTTGATAGTTGCTGATTGGTTATAGTAAATGTTGTTAATGATACGTAGATCTTTATTTTTTTTAATGGTATGTAAATATTAAAACATGGATAAAACTAACCAAGAAAAAAATGTTTCTGCAGGCTACGTAATCTACAGCTACCCTCAATGAATTTTCCAAAGTAGCGCAACTTTTAGGATCAAGTAGATTAGGTTATCAAAAATTTTAATTCAAAAAAGTTTGCTAGACGCTATTAGAAAAAGCAACAAAACTAATAATTTTTATAATCACTGCGGTATTGCGATTAGCAACATTTCCAAAACAACAGAAAATTAAATAAATAGTGATGACGCCAGAAATTTTGAAAACCCCGGGAAGTCATTTTATCCCGCTTCATTCATTTTTTCTCTGTGATATCCAAAGTTTTCAAAAAGATCGTACTGGAGAAGTTACAACCAATGCTTGAAGAACTAAACATCACATAAAATCGCAAAATTGGTTTTCTAGAAAGTCATGGTACAATAGAATATTAATCATAAACTATATTTAATTAGACTTTTAAAATCTGGGGTATGAGGTGGTTATATAAATTCAAGAAAACCTCGCCAATAAAATTCTACAAACTGCTAAAGTCAAATTTGGCACAAAAGTTGAATCAAACAGAATGGAATTCTACAATTCAGATAACATAAGTATATGTACCTCAGGGTAGTGTTTTTGTATAACACTGCAAACGTTAGTAGCGACATTCACAGACCATACAACAATTTTGGTATCACATAGCGACTCACCAACAGCATTTATTCTGAATAGCACACAAATACCACAACAGAACAGTGCAAAATATTTAGATTAACGCTTGACTTGGAAAACTGATATGCTGAAAATGGATTGCAGCCAGGATTAAATTATTGTAAAAAATGGATGATAAAAAGAAAATTCTAGATGTGATTGAAAAATAAAATACTCCTATGTAAAATAATGAAAAACTAAAAAGTGATAAAGGTTTAATTATGGTTGTATGAGTGTGAATGAAATATAAACAAATATTTCTTTTTATGTCTCGATGGAGAGAGTAGGTAGGTAGGAATATCTCTAAAAAAAATTTTTATAAGATTCTTTGTACCACCGCAACTTTACCTAATGTTATCAAAATGTAACCTTCTCTGTTGCAGAACGCAATATTATAAAGTATCTTACGCCAGAGAAAGTAAGACAAAAATTTTGAGAACACTTAAGGTACAGCTTAAAGACATAAATGTTAAGAAAACTGTAGTGTACAAATGGCATAAACAAATTTTTGAGGGGCCTAGAAGTAGTTAAAATATTTCCTTAAGGTTAGCTGAAGTAGTTTCTGTCAACTTTTGGTCGAAACAAACTCTTGTATCGTTGGATAAAACGCAAATTTCCAATCCGGAACGTTATTCTGCTTTACAATATCGCCTGGTCCTATGCAGCTGGTCAAACTTTAGAAAAAATTAAAGATTTGTACTGGATGACACTAAAACACCGTCTTTTGAGTCCAGACTTTGCTTATTCTCTAAAAGATATTTGAAATACAGATATTTGATGACAATGTTGCTGTTGAAGTTTTTATATACTGGGATAAAACATTACATTTATTTTTCAAAGACTATATAGAAAAGTAACTTTGTATCTTTATATGTTTATGATGCTTTAATAAATTTAAAAAAAATACTTCTAGATGATACTTGACTTATCCACGTAACACAGTTTTTAGAATTAAATTTAACTTTTAAACTAATATTATAATTTATTTTAGTGCTTAGAAGTTATAAAAGAAATATTAAAGGGCACTGTTTCTTTATTTTATTTACTAATTTACTAAATGTTAATACAAAGTATTTACTTACTCAGAGTAATAAAGACATGGAAAGGGGACTACTGAATAATCAAGTGAGTTGAGATGGAAAAAATATTTAGTTTTCTTATACAAATTGCTACAAGTAATTTTTTGTAGCTATATGTTTATGTAGAAGACTGAGGAATATAAAATGCATGAAAAAGCTGTTGGTTATTTACTAAAGTAGCAAAAGAAAAATATTTATTAGCACTTTAATTGATGAGGAGAAATAATAATTATAAAACTGACCTAAAGAATTTATAAATAAAATATGTAAACAAATATGTTTCCTTATCCGCTAGCCTTTACATCTAAAAAGTAAAAAGGCGAACTAGAACATTTATCGAGATATTGAAATAGCCTTTTTTAAGGAAATCGAACAACCTAAACCCTTTAGCAATATTTAAATCAGCGGCATTCAAACAAAATCTTCAAAGGGGTACGTCGATCCGGGCACTTAAGAAAATTGCGAGGGCTATTCTACGACTGCGTCATCGTCAGACTTCTAGTTTAACGAAAGTTATTTAGTTCCAAATTATTACAGGTGGGTAGTTTGAAGTTGGATATTTTAATTCAGCTTTTTCTTGCTTCTGCATTTGTGTCTGAAATTATATCATAAAGAAACCGAAATATTATAAGATTGAACCGTATCTGTTATTCTAATATAGCGATACTATGTTAATGTACGAGGGGTTGCCTGCAAACGGTATTTTTGGCGTTCCAGGCTGACAATTTTTCACCCGCCTTTTCTCAAATTGTTGCAAGGTGGGGACGTATATATTTTTAACTGGGTCGGCTTTTTCCTGGATCGGCTTTTTCCCCTGGATCGGAAACATGAAATAATTTAACTTACAATCAAAGCTTCGCTCGGTGGAAGCAAACCGAATAGCCGGGGCAGACGCGGCAATGATGCGTATGCGTTCTTTTGTTTAATACGCGTTTTTTATCTAATGGACAACGATCAAAAGCAGCGGCCCGATGACTCAGCCGCAACCGCCCAACTGCAGATAAACCGCGGATTCGTCGATCTTTGACGGTCCATTCGGCAAGGAGCCACCGTTGCAGTTAAATTATAATTTAAAATTATTCTTGTAATGTGAATTCCGTTAGAGATTCTCAGCGGATAGATATAATCCTTTTATTTAAAAGGTTGTAGAAACTTTGAAAAAAAACATGAAATCTATTGTCAATTGGATAAGAATTGCCCTTTTTTAAGTATCCTTAGTTATTTTAAAATTATAAAAACACGAAAATAAAACCAAAACTTTTAAAGTTCTTTAAATCGTGGCCTGATCACTAGTAATAGTTAAATCGTTCTAAAGTTTATTTATACAGCAATCATTTCTCAAAGTTGAGTTTCATTTCTATAATGTGTGTCTCAAGGAGAATCTCTTAGAACAACAGTTTTCCATTAGCTTTATCAATATAAGTACAAAAAATAATTTCCTTGAAATGAATTCAAAAATGGAAGCTTAGTTCTACTGTTGTTTGAAAAACATATCTACTGTAAATGGTAAAATACGACTTATAATCACGGCAACTATAGCGTTGGTCGGTACTAATTATAACAATTGTGCATAAGTTGTTTGATGCCAGGAAACCTGATGGTCGTTGGGTAGCTTACTAACTATTAGAAGGGCAAGAACAAGTGCGAGTAAAAGGAATTTAGTAGCGCTTACTCGACACGAATATTTGGCTTACAACTGTCAGGTTAGCTTCTACTAAGTAGAAGAAAAAAGGTATTTGAAGATAAACTGTGTGCACATTTTTCTCAAAAGGTGTACAAACTACTACCGGAGTCGAGCACGAGCAGTGAACCGGTTCGGATGTCACGTACGCCGTCCGATAACAGTGCGATACGCTTGACCTTAGCTATATCAACTCTTTACAAACGCAGTAAGTTTAAAATTGATTTTATTTTAATATATTTCAATAAAAATTGCAACCCATGCAATTAAAATGGATCAAACAGCGCAACAAAAGCGCAAATTCGGCGATCTATCACCACCTATAAATGAAGTTCAAAAACGTTATGCATGGACAGCTCAAAACCTCCTAGAAAACAATAAATACTATCTTCCGCCACACCTGGAAATTTCCCTAACGGATAAACAATCTTCTGAAGAAGAAACAGAAAATAACCAACCCGATACGACAAAAATTAAAATTCCACCAATCTATCTGCCCAATGCAGTTAATCACCAAGCTCTTGTAGAAGACATCAAAAACACGCAACTGGTGCGTTCACAACTACCTACAACGTATCCACACTACGAATAAACTTAACAAAAGACGAAGATTATCGGAAATTAACTAAATTCTACAGTGATAACCAAATACAGTACCACATTACCAAAATCCCAACGATAAACCCTTATCAGTAGTCATCAAAATGTACCACTTTCCTTAACAGACCAGGAAATCAAAACGAACTCATAACCAATAAAATTCCAGTTCTAAAAGTAGCACGACTGTACACAAAAGAAAAAAACCGCTGCCAGTCTGCGCAGTTGACCTCACCAAAAACGAAGAAGCAAAACGTATATTCACGTTAAAAGCAATATTCTACTCTATAGTAACAGTCGAAGAAAGAAGAAAATCCAAGATCATCCCCAATGCTATAGATGTCAGCAGTATGGACATACCAAAACTACTGCACTAAAAATATACCTGCGTCAAATGCGCAGGCGACCATCAACATACAGAATGTAAAAACGACCCAATGACCCACCAAAATGTGCAAACTGTGGAGGAGGCCACAGTGCAAATTATCGCGGTTGTCCCCACCATATTAAATTACTGCGGCAACGTACCAAAACCTCGATCCCCACCCCAAACCCAACTACTTCCGAAATTCGGAAGTTAACAACGAACAGACCTATGCAAGCAGAACCCAAAGTGGACTTAATCACAACACCATCAAATCAGACCCAGCCAACATTATACAGCTCCTCCTTGAACTACTCACACCTCACCTTGATCAAATTAAATCGTTTATCACAAATACTCTCCTACCCATGCTCTTTAATGGACCATAACCAACCAAAACTAATTTAGTGCTTAACAATCCTCAACTGGAATGCTAATGGGCTCCAAAACCAACGATCCCTAATCATTGCCTTCCTAGCTAGACACAAAGTAGGCATCGCTTGCATTACTGAGACGCACCTAGACGACACAACCAGCTTTAATATCCCAGGTTACCACGTCTATCGAAAGGACCGGAACGCCCGATTGCGTCAGGAGGGTAGCAATTCTAATAAAAAGGTTTAAGCATACGCGACTACCCGACATCCCTAATTTAAATATTGAAATGACCTCCGTCCAAGTTACACTTGATGACAATAGTACAGTAACAGTAGCAAGCGCCTACAGGCAGCCAAATAAACAACTAGTACCCGAAGACATACAAACAATATTTAATACAAATCAGCCGCTATTGGTCATTGGTGATATAAATGCCAAACATACTTTATGGGGCTGCAGAGCATCCAACCCTGAGGGTAAAAAGTTAGAGAATTTGGCAACAGCAAATTCCTTTCAGATATTAGCACCGGACGAGTACACTTATTACCCGTATCGAAGAGACCACGAGCCAGACATACTTGACATAGTTCTGCAGAAGAATTTTAACAAGCCGCTGTACCAACAAGTCATAACCGAACTCAACTCAGACCACATTCCTGTCTTAGTGTCCTTTACAAATAACCCAGTACTGAAACAACCAGTACCGAAGCTAATAAACGGCAAAATGAACTGGGATCAATTTGAAAAATACTAGAAAACAAAATATCATGCCCCACAAATATCCATAACCAAGAAGATATTGACGCAACGATTGCCAATCTCACCACATTGATTAGCGATAGTGCACGACAAGCATGCACACCAGCGCGTGTAACAGCCCTACCAGAGTACAATTACCCTCCGAGGCATCTAATTAACCTAATCAACGAGAAAAGTCAACTCAGGCGTGAATGGCAACGAACTAGAAGTCCTTCAATCAAAACCGACTAAACAACCTTGCCCATAGGATTAAAAGAGATCTCGATCTACTCAGAGTCAACACCTATCAACAACACATAGCCAACTTTAGCCCAGGGACAGGGGTTATGGAAAACAACCAAAAGATCCTAAACCAAAGAGATGAAATGCCTACACTAACAAACGACACAGGCACTGACAACTACATAACAGATGAAGATAAAGCTTCCGCTTTCGCCCTACACCTTGAAAGGACCTTCACTCCTATCATCACTTGCACTCCAACACACCTTAACCACACGATAACCTGCATTGAAACAAACGTGCCGCACCCCGATAGAATTAAGCCCACCTCCCCAAGGAACTTAAAACTCACATAGACACACTCTCAACCAAAAGTCTCCCGGACATGATCTACTCACAAATTCTATTCTCCAGCACCTTCCCAAGAAAGCCCTAGCCAGCCTAAGCACAATCTTTAATGCCTGCCTAAGGCTACTTTCCCTAGCATGGAAACATGCCCAAATTCTAATGTTTCCAAAACCGGGCAAAACAAAACAAAAATAAGTAGTTATAGGCCAATAAGTCTTCTCACCACCCTATCCAAACTGCTGGAAAGAATAATTCAAGTTAGACTAAATGCCGTTATTGAAAACCAAAACACAATCCCTACCTTTCAATTCGGATTTAGAAAAGGCCACTCTACATATCATCAAATACAACGTATAAGCGAACTTATCGAGCGTGGCTATGAAAACAAAGTCTACACTGCGGCCTTATTTCTAGACATCTCACAGGCCTTTGACAGAGTGTGGCTTGAAGGTTTAAAGCTAAAAATCCTAAATATTGACATGCCTCCCTATCTAAAAGCCATTTTATTCTCATTTGTCGAAAACAGAACCTTTGCTGTACGAGTGAACTCCACGCTATCACAAACCAAAAATATCCATGCAGGTGTTCCGCAGGGCAGCGTCCTGGGTCCAGTCCTATTCTCCATTTACACCTCTGACCTGCCTGAAACTAAGGCAACTCTCGCCACCTTTGCGGATGACACAGCCATCTTCACTCAAGCATCGTCATTGGACGAAGCAGTACAAGCTCTCCAACAAGCCACAAACCAGCTTTCTCGCTGGTTTCAACAGTGGAATACCCAAATAAACCCAGATAAATGCCAAGCAAAAATATTTACTCTTAGACGAATCACGAATCCCAACCTAGTTCACATTAATAATAAACCAATACCGTGGAAACAACGATTCAGCAGTCAAATACCTCGGTATTTACTTGGACACACGGCTGAGTTGGGGCTTTCACATTAACCAGAAATTAATCCAGGGATATGCCAGACTCAAACAGCTGTACCCACTAATTAACCGTAAATCTTCCCTAAAAATTGAATGCACTATGCTGTTATACAAAACCCTGCTACGACCACTAATACTATATGGATCACCGATATGGTGCAACACGTCTCAAACCAACTTACGCAAAATACAGAGGTTCCAAAACAAAGTATTACGAATTGCAGTCAACGCGCCCTGGTACATTCGGAACACACCCATCATGCCCATTGAAGACTACATTAAAAAAAGTGCAAAAAAGTTTATAATCAACTCAAGTGCGTGTAGTGGTGCGGTTCATTATGAACTCTTTTGAACAAAGATACACACAAGACTCAAACGTCAACTACCTCAGGACATTATATTAACCGATCGTGAAAATTACTGAAACAGTCACTGAAATGTTTGCTGAGACAGCTAAAAGTCTCCTTATGTTATGTAATCAAAGTCATGTATATAATTTACACAACATCACTGCTATGTATAACAAAATTGTATTTGTTGATCTAGCAATAAATGTAACCTTTAAAAAAAAAACTACTACCATATAAATTAAAGGAACCAAAACTCTTAAAAGCGGTAGCTTTGCAGAAATAGAATTGAAAAGGGCGAACTTATCAAATTGACAATCGATAAAACTTATGCCGATAAGGCAACGCAAATGTTGTTAATGTAGATTAAAACAATATCTAAAAAATTATGCTAGTAGTTGTCCACTGATATGGATATTGATCTAATCTCACTTACCTGCACAAAACATTCAGGGATCTTTCTTAACATGGCGATAAGTTAGAAAGTGGGAAAAACGTAAATCTATCCGGAGTTTCAGTAGACTTGCCTGCCGTCTCTGAGAAAAATAAATCCGATTTGAAGTTTAGCTTCAAACAGAAGTCGACATTACTTTTGTTTTTTCAAAAACTCTTCAACATTTGCTAAAATTCGCAACATTCTTAATGATAAGAATCAGAACATTCTGATTATTTTCAAAATGGAAAACCTGGATAAAATCATTAAAGCTTCTGATGGTATTAAGGTGGCTTGTGGCGACTTGGGGATTAAAATCTCTACTGAAATGGTGTCAATTACAATTAGACGCAATAAAATCGAAAAACGGTCATTTATGGCACTCAAATGTTAGACTCTATGGTTAAGAAACCCAGACCAATTTGTACTGAAAGTTCTGACCTAGCCAATTCAGTTCTTGATGGCGCTGACTGTATCACGTTGTCTTTGGAGGCTGCTAAAGGGAATTATTCTTTAGGGTGTTTTGATTACAAGAAATATTTGTAAGGGACTCGAAGCTGCAGTTTGGCAGAAATAGTATTTTATTTATATAACAACAATAAAATGAATGTCAAGAAGAACATAAAAGTACTATAAATAAACTAAACCTTGACCAAGCTATTCAAGAGTTAACAAATTTTTGGGCTCGTAATAATGCTTGTCTAACCCAACATTTAGTAATAACACTAATTATATACTATGGAAAGCTACCAGTAAACTAAAAGGGTCAACTCTCTTAATACCATCTATTAGAAAATCCGTATGAACAAGAACTAATCAAGAAAAAATAGCACTTAGTATGTTCCACAGATAAATAATTTTTTATACATCAAGCTGTTAAAGTTTCTTAACTTACATATGTTTATCACGGTATTGTTCATTTAAACAAGCTTAAAGTGGCAACCTAATAACATCCAAAAATATAATAATTTATAAATCACTTTGGTATTGCGATTGGCAATTTTTCAAAGTTTTAGAAAATTACATAAATGGTGATGACAGCAAATCTTAAAAAACCCTAGAAATTATATGATACCGCTCCATTAGTTTGGTCTGTGTTATATCCAAAGTTTTCAAGATCCTACTAGAGAACTTAAAACCAATTTTTTATAAAAAAAAATGTTACAGCAAATCACCAATTTATTTTTCAAAGACCTCGATACATGTTTTTAAAATTTGGTATACGAGGTGGTTAAATAAAATCAAGAACACCGAATATAACATTTAATAAGCTAATGAGCTAACACAGGACCAAAATAATAAATGTCCTTTTAAGGCATAAAAGAATTCATCTAGCGAGAAGTTTTCGTACTTGTCACCCGAGGTTGACCGGCCAATATTTTTTTAGTGTTCTGTTGTCGAGTGGTGTAGAAGATGTAAGAAAGGGTTGCTATGGGCTGCAAGCCAGTCATGGTGTTTGTTACTGCAATCTTAGAGGACCTCAGAAATTAATGGAATGTCGAGGCCGGTATGGATCGTTTGATTGGAAGCATACCATGTCGTGTTTACTAGTTCACGAAGGATTTTGTTCTGAGCTCGTTGAAAAATGTGTTAGATTTGCTGACACAACCCTATAATTGAATGCTATATGTCCAGATGAGAATTATTATGGTGCTGTATAAGATAAGTTTGTCTTCCAGTGGCAAATGCGACCTTTGTCTAAGTAGCCAGTATAATCCTTTAAATTTTTGGTTAATTTGCTTCCTCATCTTTATGATATTGTGTTCTAGATGAGTTGGTCATTGGGGTGTAGTCCTAAATAGCGAACTAAAGAGGCTTGTGGATGACGGCATTATTTATGCTGGGCAAAGACCTTTTCTTAAAGTGACAGTTACCTGCTTTTATTTGGAGTTATTGATTTTAATTTTTCACTTAATAGTCCAGTCTTGTAGAACATTCAGGTGATCTTGTAGGTATGAAGGTGTTATTTCAGGATTTTGATGGCTAGTAAAAATTGCTGTATTGTTGGTGAAGGCTCCGATTTGTTTAGTTGGTATAGTAGGTATATTTGTGATGTACAAGAGATAAAATGTGGGGTCCAATACACTTTTCTTGTGGTACTCTGGATTTTATTAGAATAAATTTAAGGCTTTGCAATTGACTTTAGTTCGAAACTGACGGTCGCTGAAATAGGATTTTAACAAATTGAAGAATGATGGCAGAAAAAAGCTTGATCTTGTAAAGGAGACCAGCGTGCCATATTTTGTTGAAAGCTTGACCTTTATCCAGAAACACCGACATACAGCATTTTTTGGTTAAAACAATAATATAATTTCAATACCAACTTAGTACAAGACTCCAAAAATTGACATTTTAAGCTAATTATTGCTTAATCATTTGGAATTTATCCGGCTGCTCAAAATTGCATCTTACAGATGTCCTCGTGCGACCTTAATAAAAAAATATTGAAGCACACGCTTCCAATTGTCCAAACGGCTAATCGATCGCACCCTTAATTCCATTAGTCGGGTTTTCTGACGCCGAAATGAAAGCAGAAAGATGAAGCGTTTCAGGGAGGACGTAATTGAATAATGGTATCGGCAACTGACCGGAACGCTGTACAACCTCCACGTCAAAAAGGCAGCGCGGCCTTCCTTATCATGTTCAGCTGCCGTGAACCGAAACATCTCAATGTGCTTTCAAATTATTCAGCGCCGCGCTGAAGCATGGAAACCAAAATGCTAATGTAGCAATATGCAAAACACATATTACGTAACGGGGGCAAATTGTAGGAAGATATCGAATTTTAGGGGCTACCGAGCAGTGTTCGATAAATGTCCATGGAAACTTTAATTTTATATCTCTTGCATTCCTTTGATTTATGAACTTAAGGTTGTTTATTATTTATATTCTTCAATATTGTTAAAAATTTGAAACTTGCAATTGGCTTCCGCATTTTTTAAATTATTATAGTTTTAATTATATATATAAAAAAATTATGAGTGCTGCTGTCACACAGGTCAAAGTTCAACTATTGCTGTCACACAGGTTCATGCCTTTCCGTGCCGACCCGAACGCCTGAATGACAAATTCTGGCTTGGCGGCAGGCGCGGCCGAGGTATTATATTTCCGGAACCGCAAGCGGTAGAAAATTTTCGTTTGAGAGCGGGTAATAAAGCACTCGTTATTATTAAAAAAAATTAGACGACAGTTTTTTCTGTTTTATATCAGAAACAGATGTTTCACTTGTTACTATAATTATCTGCTATGTAAAACTCCAAAAATGTAACTGTGTGTTTGTAACTAACATCGCAACTACTACAGTTATAAAGCGATTTCCAAGATAAATACCTCATTCGAACCGGTTTGCTGTCGAACCTTGCAAAAAAATTTAGATTTTCGTTTTATGTCACGGTTGACCTGCTATAGGTCAAAACAAAAATTATCATAAAGCAATTAGATAGTTTGCGCCACCTATCGGTGTTTCGTGCACTACGTGACCAATTATTGCTGCAGTAGGCGCATGCGGCACAACTTTGATTTGTGTGAAATCGAATATAGCCTAACGAATACCATCATGCTTAGATATGGCTGGTAAAACTATGATATTAGTTAATTGAGCCGGTGACTTTAATAGTCGAGTCTTTTATGTCGTTTGAAAGATAGCTTAGCAATATTACGACGGATAAATACTTACTGAATCATTTCTGTATCTTTGAATCCGGTAAGAGTAACATTGAAGTATAAATGTGACCGAGTCAATAACACGGTCTTACGGCAGACCATTTAGGCAGTGAAAATGTTAGTCATTTATAAAGCGTCAAGAAGTTATCAGATTTGTTTATCGAATAACCAAATGAAAGTGAAAAGTTATGCGTATATATCAACATTGTTTAAGAAATTACACTGTCTTTTTTTATTGACGGGGGATGTGAGCATATTTCCAAGGATGGAGTAATAGGCAATGATTATCCCGAGTTTAAATATTGTTGTAATTAGTACGACAACTTTTTGAGGCAGCATCTTAAGTGTTTTGGTCGTTATTAAATCATATGTTGGAGTTTAGAACTGCTCCAATTTGTTGATCTCCAATTTTATTTGTTATAGAGAGATTTTATAGGGATGACACATCTGGAAATGATTCAGCTTTTTTTAATTTTTGTAGTTTAATGATGGATCGAAGAATTTAAAAATACTTGATAGATATTTTGCAAATGTGTGAGCTTTTGCTTTCTCCGATCTGGCTTACAAACAATCTTCGCTCCTAATTGGTAATTGCAGCGATCTTTACTTAGGTTGATAATATAGTTTTAGAACGTATCATTTGTGTTATTGGGAAGTGATATGAATTTTTGAGTTAATCTGTTGTAAATGGTCTTGTCAGCTCTGCGTTTTTCAGTCACTAATTCTCTTATGTATAGTAGAATATTATTATTGTCGGGTAAATATACATCCGAACCAGCTGTGGACTCTCATGCAGCTTCCTGGATAAGATTAAATAAATAAATATAATACATAAATAAATAATCTTAAAGTTACTGTCATCTTTCGTTAATAAAATATAATTATAAGGGTTGATAAACTGCGGATTGTTATCAACAACAAAAATGGTTTGCTAAAACATAAAAACAAGTTAATGGCATTTTTCAACATTAGTAGAATTTTTTTTAGTTTATTTGCAGATTAACAATCAGAACCATTTTACATAATAAACATATAATAAGGTCCTATGAGCTAATGAGATGACGGTAGTGACATGAGGGGAGTCCATCCATCGATGTTATCCCGTTAGTTTCTTCTTAGATCAATGGGCCACGTTTTTTGTAGTCGTCTAGAAGGTGGATCACGTTGCAGGCTAGATGCCAGGACATTAGGATGAATTTGAAGTCGCAGGAAATGGTTGTTGCTTCTTTTAGTACGTTCTTGTACTACTGTTGGCATTTCCAGGTCAGTATGCAGGGTGTCGTTGCTAACATACCAGGGAGCATTGGCTAACATTCTCAGTGTTTTGGATTGCATGCGTTGGATTATGTTTACGTTTGACTTGCAGGAGCATCCCCACAGCTCGATGCCATAGGTCCAAATAGGTTTAATTATTATTTTATAAAGTAGAATCTTATTTTCTAAAGATAGACACGATTTCCTACCAAGTGACCAGTACATATTTTTAAATCGTAGATCAACTTCCTTTCGTTTCTTTAATATATGCAGTTTCCATGTGAGTCTTTTTTCTAAATGAAGGCCCAGGTAGCGGGTTTCATTTGCTTGAGGAATTGCTATATTATTTAATGCCCGGCGGGCATTCCAAGCGATTTAGGGTAAAATTTACGTGGGTGCATTTGGCTTCATTCACTTGGATTCTCCATTAGTTTAGCCAGGTTTGTGAGAGGGACAGATGATGTTGCAAGTTTAAGGAGGCTGTTTGAGGATTGGTATGATGAGAGAGAAGGACTGTATCGTCAGCGAAGGTGCTTATAGTTGTAGCTACTGTTGCAGGTATGTCTGCCGTGTACAATGTATATAGAAGAGGTCCAAGAACGCTGCCTTGTGGTACTCCGGAGTTGATTGAATAAATGGCAGAATATTCTTGGCCATACTTTATCTGGAAGTGTCGATTTGATAAATAGGATTTTATAAGTAAATAATATTCACTTGGAAGGTGTAATTCGAGTTTATATAAGAGCCCCTTATGCCATACTTTATCGAACGCCTGTTGTATATCAATAAATACTGCTGGACAGTAAGATTTAGAGTCCAGTGCTGTGTTAATCATATTTACGACGCGATGACATTGCTGAATGGTAGAGTGATACTTTCTGAACCCAAACTGGTGGTCCGGGATGTAGTTTTTCAATATATCTGTTTTATGTATTCTCCTGACTAAAAGTTTTTCTAACAGTTTAGAAACTTGGGGCAGTAAGCTTATTGGGACGGTAAGATGTAATTTCCTCAACAGGTTTACCTGGTTTTGGTATGAGAATTATCTGTGCGAATTTAAGTGGTAACGGCCAATAATGGAGAAGTAAGATAGAATTGAAAAGGTTTCTTAGAAACACCAGACCGACTCTAGGTAATTCAGCAAGCACTTTACCGGATATTAGTTAGTACCCTGGTACTCTGCACAGGTGAATCTCTTGATAGGTAGCGACAGTTGCAATGGTATGTCCAAGAAGCTGTTTACTGTATCATCAGGATCATCTGAGTAGGGCGTAAAAACATTAGCAAAGTGTCGTGCAAATAAAGCTGCCTTTTTCTGATCTGTTCTAGCCCACTCGTTATTTGTTTTTCTTAATGGGGGATTTGTTTTTTGTGGCCGTTTGTTTGCTTTGGCGATTTTCCAAATGCTATTATCTGTTTTTGATAATGTAGTTAGATAATGGTTAAAAGTTTCCTGCCTTATCTTGTGTAGTTGATTCTTTAAGGTATTTGCTAATCTGTTATACACTGTTTTGTCAGCTGGATGTTGTGTTCTATGCCATCTGGCTCTCACTCTTCGCTTCTGTCGAACTAATTCAAGTATGTCATTAGGAATATTTATATCTCTTTGAACGCTGTTTGTGATCGTAGGTGTGGATTTCCATGCTGCATTTTGCAGAGTAGTGATAAAGTGATCAGTAGCTTGCTCTAATTACTGGGGAGTTTTTAAATTAATATTTGATTGTAGGATTTCTTGAAGAATGGCTCTGTATGAGTCCCAATCTGTTTTATTGTTATAAAGTGATGGTCTTGGTGATTTTTTAATTATCGTTGTACTAATTGTAGCGATAACTGGTGTATGATCTGAAGATAAGTCAAGATTGCTGATAATATCCGTATAGTTAGAAGAAATTCCATTTGTGACAATAAAGTCCAGCAAATCAGATGTTTTATTATGGTCCGTGGGCCAGTATGTTGGCTCCCCAGTTGATAGGTATCCATATTTTTCTTCTCGTAGGACGTTATATAGAGCCCTACCCCTAGTGGTATTTAGCCGAGATCCCCAGTAGGTGTGCTTACAGTTGAAGTCTCCACCTCATATGAATATACTGCCAAGTGATTGGAAAAACGGCTTGAGGTCCTCCTTGGTAATATTATGTCTTGGTGGACAATAGACAGCAGATATGATAATTGGGTTTGGTAATTTACAAACTAGAATTGTTGTTGCTTGTAGGCATGGATCCTCATATTTTTGTAGTTCATATCCGGATGTTCCGTATGATAGCATGTATAGTGCGGAACTCTTAGATAAGAACTGTCAATAAAATGTGTTTCTGATATAAGATATATATCTATATTATGGAGTTATGAAAATAATTAGATTTCTTGAGATTTTGATTGGATGCCATTCGCATTCCATAAACATATTCGTAAGGACTTAGACATTAACGACAAGTTTATTTATGACAGTAGACAACATGCTTATTATCATGTTGTTTTGTTGCATTAGCTGGGTGAACATCATTTTGAATTCTTCTAAGAACTTTTGTGAGATTGTGTCTTGACTGTTGGGTTGTACAGTGTCACCTTGTACTACTTGGCTGTATGTTGAGGGTGTTAACTTTGAGTGTTGTCTATTGTTACTGGGTGGTAAGTGTTTTGAATTGATAAACCTGTTTTGAGTCTGTGTGTCTGGTTTCAGTCTGTTTTGTAATTCTTTGTGTACTGTACAACCTCTAGAGTTGGAGGGATGATCACCGCCACATAAAGTACATTTAGCCGACAAATCTTTTGATTTCTTGCATGTCTTAGTGTCATGCGGTCCTCCACATTTAACGCAAGCGTAGGGACGGTTACAGTAGGCTTTGGTATGGTTATATTGTTGACACCTCGTACACTGGACAATTGATGTATCTTTACGTGGAGGCTCCACTTTTATAACGTGATTATTTAAGAATTTAAGATTGTAAATGTCTTTATTGTTTTCAGCAGGTTGCAAATCTACAAAAAACATTGGTAAGGGTAATTTTTTAATTCTGTGTTTGATGTTTGTTATAGCTCTTACTTTGAAACCTTTCTCTTCCAGCGATTCTGCTATTTCGGTACAGTAGGATGGAGGTTACGAATGACAACTCTATAAGCTTTATTTTCTCTCATCTGATATGTGTGGTAAATTATACCTGATTCCTTCATGAATGTTACTAACTTACGGTATGTGTCTGGAGTATTTGCACTTAGCTTAACTATATTATCAGCCATTGCTTTTGTTTTATATTGTTCTATTTCAGCAACAGATGTTAGAGCATTTATCATTTTATTACAATGTGTAACTCCATGTACAAATATCGGAGGTGGTCTGGGTATCTTATTTTGTTGAACAACCGGTGCGACGTCAGTAATATCCTCATTAAGGCTATTAAGGGCAGAATATCTATTATTTTGTGTGACATGTACTGGTTTATTTTGTGCTGATTGCTTTGTTATTCTTTTCCTTTTTCTGTTTTGTACACATTGCCATTCTTTATTGGGCATTGTATTCAATTTCACTTCACTATCACTATCGGGTGTATTTATTCTGTTTGATAAATTATTTGTCGGTATGTTATTTAGTTGCATTGATGTAAAAGTATGATTAGTTTGTGTATTCATTTGAGATTGTAAATTTGGGATCTGCACATTTGGCACATATGTCAAGTTGTTATGTAAATAAGGAGTATTGATAATAGGAAATTGGGGATTTACCTGGTTATCCATCGCGGCGAAGCTATTATGTGATTGAGATGCTAGCTGCCGTGTTAATTGCCTTGACGGAATATGGAAATTATTATTGTTGTTGCATGCCATTTTAGTAGCATGTGGATTGATTTCATATAACTATTTTACAAAATGTGAGTTTATAATTATTATACTTCATTCAGATTAAACCAGCGTATTGCTGACCTAAGGTCAGTGATAACCGCGTTACACACTTTCACTATTATCGCTCAGCACACGTCTTTACGGTATGAAAGTCAAACGCGGACTCATTAGTAGAATTGAGATTGTTCTCATTTCAAAAACACATTATACGTAACGTATTTTGTATGCCAAATTATGGTGTTTTAGTGTTGTGCGGACTTGGTCTTGGTTTCAAAAGTGCTAACTTCTACCGAATGTTATGGTTTTGACGTTTAAGTCTTCGTACGTGAGGTAGCTTTTGTAGTTGGCTGGGTAAACGTTTCCACATGAAACGTATTGTGTTGAAGTGTTTCTGGATTTAACGCTTATTTTTAAGTTGTGGCCTTTAGTAAAATTTACGCTGTTATAGAGTCTAATACACTACGCTTTTAAAGCGTCGTATAATTGGCACTTTGTGCACTGTAAAATGTCTCCTCTTTTATTTGGTGACTTAATTTATTTTTGCATAAAACAAGAACAGAAGTTTGTACATCAATTTATTGTTTACATTTGATTTTAAGTCAACAAAGAACAAAGATAGCAACTCTTAAGTTTTACTATGTCTAATGTAATATTTCCGATTTCCCTTTATACTTTAGATTGTATGTCTTAGGTTGGTATTTTATGATTTAGGTTTTTTAGAATAACCACATATGCTGGTTCATCTTTTGACTGATAAGTGTGATGTTTTGTTTTTCCTCTCATAGGCATTTTATCAATTTTTTGCATGTATCTGAAATTAAAGCTAAATTTTAACAATATTATTAGCCAAAGTCTTGCTGTAGTACTGTTCTACTATTTTGGCGAAGATTTCAGCCATGCTAGCGTAATTTGTAATTCCATATACATAAGGCCATGGTTTATGAGTTTTGGGTGTCTAAGTATTATTTCATAAACTTGTATTATTGTTTATGTCTTTGCTATTGGTAGTGATTGGGAATTCACAATTATTTTTGCTTTGATTTAATTAACTTTTATAACGTAAAAATTGTTTGGTGTTTTCTTATCAGACGATTGATATTTCATAGCAGATGAAATGCTTGAACCATTGTATTTCTATTAAATACTGGAATGTGTAAATTCTCGATTGTTTTTATCGTATTGTACATGTACCAATGGGTAGCATTAAGGTTGGCTCATTACATAAGGAGTATAATGCTCTCTAATCCCTAATTTTTTGTTGCAGATATAAGTATACATTTTAATAACTGAAATTTAACATTAAAAGTTTGTTGTACTCACGTCAGAATAGAGAACGAAGGATAAGATAATTTAATATGCAATCAGCGCGTGCATTCATTTTCTTTAACTGTCTTAAAAAAATTCCCAGTTTATAAGCTAAGAAACAAAGAGCAGGTATTATTATTTAATTTATTTAGCTGTCTCTGCGATTCTTGTTGCAATACACAGCTTAGTTGCATTATACAAGCTTACGTCTAGAAGGTATATATATATAGAGGGAGGGTCTAATAGTAGTTTAGTTCTAATATTATAAAGTGAAGGTATATCCAGTGTCTAAAGAAGGTTTTCACTTTAAGCTTGACCATGTAGTTGGTACAAAGTACGAAATTATTAACAACTTACCATAAAATTATATATGCAGTCTGTTATAAGAGACACACTTAGTTCTTGATGTATTTGTGTATTTCGTACAAATTAGGCAAATTAATTTCAACAAGTAGTACTTTGTTGTGCATGGTTTTCAGTTTTTTTAGTGTTGTTTTGTGTGCTTAGCTACATACCTGGCATGCGTAAGTTAAAGTGGGTTGAGTTTTGTATCAAGGTAGACACCTAAATATTTTACTGCAGTATCATTGTGATTCCTTTAACTAATGGCATTATTTATTCTAATTAGTGAAAAACCTGTGGCGCTTATGTACAAACATCTTAGCTTGAGATTTGGTAAAATTTATTTGTATTTTCTATTGGAACTATTCGCAGGTTTATTGCGTTCTGTAGATGTTTGATTTCTGTTTCAATTGTTGTACTCTGAGTAAGGATTGCAGTATCATTTGCATGCATTTCAGTATTTAATTAATAATCACAGGTAGATCATGGACATATAAGATGAATAAGGTAGGTCCTAGTATACTGCCTTGGTGAATGCCGGCTGTTATTGTTTTCACATTGGATAATGTAGCATTGATCCTCACTTTAAAAGTTCTGTTGTTCAAAAAGGAGTGTATGTTCGGGATATGTAACTCTATCACCTTATACACATGTCATATCGTTCCAATTTTAGTAGCATATGTGCTGCCAAAGTGAATATAGCAGAGGTTTTTCTAGTGACTTAAACAGCTACATAACTTGATGTTATTCTGGAACCTATGATTATTACCTAGAAAATGTATATATCTTTCTTTTTATTGGTGCACACCTGCTGGTATTCAGCCCGAGGACTTATTGTGCCTACTAACATGCACTAAGTAACTTAACACTGGAATATCACACACATCCATGAGTTTGCAATGAGACTCAAACTCGCCCGCGCCGTGCTCGCGGACAGAGGAACAAGGCGGCGTCTCATTCTCCGCTTAGAACTGAATTCAAAATTCAGGAGAAGAAAATTATTGTCTGCAAGCTTTGTTCACTGCTAGCTCCATTTTATTGCTAACATTATTGCGGTAGGATGTGGGTAACTGAAACTATAGATAAAAAGGAAACTAACATAAGTTACCTAAAGACAAAGAAATATGGCCAGAACGCCTCCAACAGAAAAAAAATTTAGCGTTTCTTGTCAAACACGAAACTAGGCCCGATAAAAATATTTGCAAAAGCAAGAACAAAACTTCTAAGGAAAAATGTTAAATTTTTTTTTAGTTCAATTAATCAATAACTAAAAGTTGCAATTACAGTTTCGTCTTCTCGGATGCCTCTGAAGCTCCCGCTGAGCAAGCTCGAACACTGCCACAAAAACTGAAACTGCAATTTAAATTTTGTGTTATGTGGGGTTGCTTATAGAAAACGGAATTAATTTTTTGCGAATTCATCAAAAGGCAGCGGCGGGTTGGTTGACTTTATCAGCATAAACAAAAAGGGACATCGCAGGCAGCAGCAACCTAGGAGTTGCATAAAAAGCGTTGGTGAGGTTTTTTGTCACTCACAATTTTTGTAACTCGATTGCTTTTTAGCTCCCAGAATGCCACATTTCACTTTTATCTGTGTACACCTTTGTGTGCTGGGTATAACATTAATTTAAGTTGTTTGCGTAGTACAACATTTGTGATTGCACTTTTTGTTCGGGCTCGTTAGCAATAATGAAGTTATAGAAGCTAATTTTGATGGTTGAAACTAAATTTATGTTGGTTTAATATTTATTTTTTAATTTACGATAATGTATTAGAAGATTGTAAATTTTTAATTAAAATAATGTAAAGATATTAAGTTTACTTTGAACTAAAATATATTTTTTTAAATTTTAAGATAATTAGCAATCAGAATAGTACGTAATTGTTCTAGAAGCTAATAATATGAGTATATTTGGCAGGTGAACAAAGACATCAATTGATGTATACCTCCATATTGACATATTTTGTGACAAACTAATTACAGTTATTACGGGAATATACCACAAGTATAGGATTTCATTATGTGAGGCAAACCCTAAAAAATTAATTTTATTAAAAAGACTACGCAAGATAAAATCCAATTCTTTCTTTATTATTATGATGAATAAATGAGTTTAGTAGACTATATTTTCAAAATGATTGCCTTTACTAGAGATAGTTATTTTAACCTTTTTCTCGAAACTCTCAATTGCGACTCTTTTGATGCCCGCAGAAATGGCTAAAACCACTTTTGTAATGCAATTCTTGAGTTCGTCGATAGACTAGGGTTTGTACTAATAAACCCTATACCTCAGATAATATTATAAGAGAAAATAACACGGGTATAAATCGGGGGAATTTGGAGGCCACCTGATGCCAACGTTCATCTTATGGAAGGCGCCTAGACTTATAATCATTTTTACAAAAACTTCTGTGAAGATGTCAAACATGCCCTGAGTCCGATGGGCGGTGGCTCCATCTTGCTGAAACCGGTATTAGCTAACTTGTCTTTTGTCTCTCACAAATGTAGTAAATTTTTCGCAATAAACTTCTTCTTTCACATATTTTGTAAGAAAGAGTGGGCTGATAATTCTACAGTGGGAAATTGCACACCATAAACTAACTCTTTTTGGGTGAAATTGACGAACTTCGGTCAAATGTGGGTGTTCGGTACCCCAATGACAGTAATTTTGTTTGTTTGACATAGTCATCTAGTTGATAACAAGCCTCTTCCGTGAAATGAGTGTGCTTTTTGCCCAACTTTTGGTTCAAACCATCTCCATCATCGCTTTTGCAAAAATGAGTTTCTTGCCAATCTTGGCTTTGGTCAGAGACGTTTGCAATTCAATCTTATACGGAAATAAATTCAAATTCTTAGTGAGAATGGTGTGCATAGAGTCCACATTCACAACAATTTGAAGCTCCGCCTTTAAAAACTGAAGTTGAGGTCTCTTGTTTATAAAGCTTCCGAACTTATTTTACTATCTTGGGAGTGGTCACAGTGACTGTTCTGTCCGTATGGTTGTCAAGTACACTTTCTGTTTATTCAAACTTTCCAATCAGCTTATTATAACATGGTAAAATAAAGAATTTAATTATAAAGCAAATTTTATCATGGTGTTTTTTATTTTTCTAGTGTAAAGACACATAAGATGGTGTGCTTGTCTAACTTGTTCCCGAAGGCAGTTAGATGTAAAGAAACGGCCTATAATGAAGACTCTTTGATTGATTTAGTGGTCTTAGTTGACATTATATTCAGTGTTGATCTAAAGTGTAAACAAAACTCAAAACATTGACTTGGCTACAACGAACGTCAAACATAAAATTGGCTGAAAAGTTTGACCATGGTAATAAAACACTCTTTTTGTCACATAATATACATATAATATAACGTTTGTATTCAAGCTACAACACTAATTATTGACAAATTGCTATTATATGGTCATAATGATCTTAAACTAAGGTTTTTAAGCCAAATAAAGCCTCCCTATAGTTTGAAATCTTCGAAGATATCTTTACCAAGTTTGGCATACAACGTTGTTAATTATATAACAACAGAGTCGGTAGATTAAATAATTCTAGTTGTTTAAAAGTAAAATTTAAAAAAAATTTAAATGTTTTTATTAGGCTCAAGGTGTGTCACACCATAAATCTAGTTTTAAGGCAGTAATGTTTGACAAATAAATTGGTTTAAAAAACTGTGACTTTAAAAATGAATTATTTAATTTAAACAAAAACAGAAAATTAAAAATCTGACAAATTGTAACCACAAGCCGAATATAGGCAAAAAATCTAAAGAATTTAATTTTCTTCACAATGGGGACAAGCATCGTTTTTTTTTTGAGTAGCACTCCAGAATACACATCATGAACGTAAGTGACCCATGATGTACATAAAATTATGTCTTGTACCGTAGCATCAACTCTCAGCAACAAGGCGCTGAGTACCGCTGATTTCCGGCTGAGATGACTTTGCGTGCTTCTTCAAAGTTCTCTTCGCTTGTTCGCTGCTGTGTTTTTCCTTCGTTCCAGAGTCGTCCTTATTTTTTTCTGTTCGGCGAATAAGCTCTTTGTTTCCCACATAGTTGATTCTTGTTTTGGGTCGTGTTGCACGGTTTGTCCACCTTGGGGGTGGCAACTAATTTTAAAAAAGTACTCCAACCTTACAGTTGATACGGATCATTGGTAATCTGTTTATTTAGAGTGGCTGGCTCATTTATTTCAGTTTTCTACAGTTATAAGTCAGCGTTGGGCAACGGTTTAGTTTAATCTGAATTCAGGTTTGCATTGCCATGATGGCATTGCAAAGATCCGTTTGAGTTTTTACCCAAAAACTTATAAACATATTCGGCTTGGTTAAAAGCTTTACTAGCAGTGGATTTAACTTTGCCAGGAACAGTGGTTTCAGAAGATGAAGGAATTTCTTGATATATCACTGGCAGCAAAAGCTTAGTCAGAAATAGCACTATACTCAAATGGATACATCCCAGGAGCACGAAACCTAGACATTACATTTGAAAAGTATAATGATCGGGGTCACGCCCCAGCAGCAGGCCAAATGTACCCTTAGTAATGCGATTATTATCCTTATATGTATTCTAATGGTCTAGATCCTGGTCGTCCCAAAAGGATTCAAAGGGTTTTAAAACAAACTTGTCCTTGTGTTGAAGCATATATGTGACGTTGAAGTGCAACATTACGTCATGTTTGTTAGCTGCTTCCAGTATATGTGCATCAAAATATAAAGAAGAGCGATAGAAAATTAGTGGGGATTTATCAAGGGTTTTGCATTCTGAGAAGTGTTCAATCCACTTTATAAAAAGCGCTGTTGTTATATTGCTTTTGGTGTCATACATGCCTCACTTCTAAGAGGTAGATTTGTTAGCCAAGTTTGGTTAAGTCGTTGCCCTTTAAAAATAATCATAGAGGTGCACACTTTACTGGTGGTGAAGAGCAAGTCGTCAACCTTTTTCATTCGTATTGTAAATGGACTGAGGTTTATCCATAACATTGGCTTTCATCATTACCTCACAATGTTTAGTGAAATGGTTCGGTTTTATAGCTCTAGCTGGATTTAGATTTTATGTTTTCTTTTAAAACCACTGAATTACATACAAAACAACCATAAAGCCATTTCCGCCCAGCTAAACCCCCTTTCAATAAAAATGGATGAAGAATATCATTTAGCGTACGCTACGTTGCTCAATCGAATGATACGACTAATCAATTATGCTTCTTAATCTTCGCTGATATAGCTTCTATGGCCCACTTTTCTTACGTCAGAATCCTGTGTTTAAATGATTTCTTATAGTTAGTTTTTTTTTGTCCCGTATTGTTTAGATGCAGACTTCACACAAATTTCATTTTTCACTTCACACAGCACTTTCAACTTGGTATTGAGACCAGGTAGGTCTCCATCTTGGCACATTCTTGACACCACCTTGGCTTTTCGCCATAGTTGAGTCTGAAAGAAATGAAAAATAGCAAGAAATAAATTTGATGAACAGGATATCGTGGAAAAGTGAGAAAAAAGACGTGGTACAATAGATTTTTTCCTTATCAACAGTACACTGGCTTCAGTGTAAATTTTATCAAAAAACTGCTTATAGATTTGAAAACTAGACTAAGAATGCAATTGTGAATATACTAACCCCGAATCTACTTTGAAAAATCAATGCCATAACACAACAAAATGCACTTACCTGTAAATCACACAGAACAAAGTTTTGTGTCGGCTGGTAGCTATTAATGATAATAAAAATATGAAGTTCATTGATTTTCGTCAGGATGGTCTCCCAGAACCAGCCTGTAATACTATCTAGCGGATTTTCTTTATACTGCTTTTAACTATAAGGATAGCTTTATTGGGAAACGTGACCTTGTTTTGCTCAGATACCTTACTACTTTATGTGGCCATTTTCTCTTTTGTAAAACTGTTTTGCGTGACTAGTATCACACTTCAGGTTGTGGCATCTCAATTTTAAAAAACCAAATATTCCGTTGATTTTATAAGTAATATACCCATGTACACCCACCAAATATCCTATAATACATACTAATAGCTATCTGTGGCGGTTCACTTAAGGAAACCCCTCTCAATTTAGGTATATCAAAACTTTTGCATGCAAATGCGCCAAATAACCCTCACTTTTCTAAATATAAGATGACCTGGTAAAGGAGTGTTTCACCTGCTACCAGTGGAAGCCACTAAATATTGCCACTGGGGTTATAGTTTTGGACACACTGAATTCTTTAGTTACACTGTACTAAAGTGTGTGCTTAAGAAAACTAAATTAAAAATTTGTTAATTTTGGCTGAAGCTAGCAGAAGCTTTAACACACAGCTTCTTCTCAACCCCATTAGTTCATATAGAGAATCAAAGGCAAACTTGCGAAATTTTTTATATAGTGTTAATGGCAGAGCCTAGTGGCTAAACAACGTGAATATTGTCTTAATATTTCTTGCTACATTTTATAACAGAGAGAAGTAAAGAAGGTAGAGGTATTTTTTGTCATTTTTATGAGATAATCATATATGTGCAACATTTATATAATAATAAATATAAAAGTTAAAGATTACTCGTTTATCTTAGAAGGAATTGTAACAGCGACAATAAAAAATTCTGAGTATAAGACAAACTTTGTAGGGGTTTAGGAATCTACAGATTATACTGATTAATATACCAGACACAATTTCTGGGGAAATCTAGATAATATGCTAGACAATACAAAGAGAAATCAAGAAACAGTAGTAATAAGTTCTAAATGTTTGAATAGGCTTCCGACAAAATGACGGACACAGTTAATAACTCAGGAGAAAGGTTAATAGAGTTGTGCCACCAACATGATCTAAAGATCCTTAATACGTTTTACGAACATAAACCAGTACACCGTTACCTGGGAGCGGCTACTATAACAAATGCCTGTAATAGACCATGCAATAATAAAACAAAATTAAAGTCGCTAGACAAACTTCACATTGAAGTTACTAAAGGAAACAAACTGTATTTGTTAAACGAACCTTTTATAATGTGTCTATACTAACATCGATTAAGACGAGAACTAAGGAATTCCGATCCAACTCAGGATATAGAATTAAAACACAAAAATATAAAGAATGCTATGAAAGCATTGGGAGAAGTAACAGAGATTAACAAGTGCAGTTAATTATATTGGATTGTGGAGGAGACACAAGAACTAATTAAGGAAATAATGTTTTCTATCGCAGGTGGTTAAACAATAGAACAGAAAAACACCAAGAACAATATAAATAAATAAACAAAAAAGTATGAAACAAAATAAAAAAAGAATGAGTTTTAGGGACAAAAGTGTATATAAATATATAGTTTATGGGAAGTGTCTAATCTACGGATACGTGGAGAATAGTTAGACATGAAAAAAAAATACAAATAGCATAAATTAGCTTAAATAACTGCAAAAACTATTATACTAAGCTGCTAGTAGAAAAAAGAGAGAAATATATGCAGAATGAAATACAAGACAACAGAAATCCCAATAAGAAAATGAAGTGAAACAAGCTTTGCGACAGATGAGAAACGGTCGATCTCCGGGATCTTCCGGTCCCACGTGTGTAAACAATCTTTTCGTATTCCAACAGCTATTAGAAAAAAGTAAATACACCTCGTCTTTATAGATCTGGAAAAATCATATCACTCGGTTCCAAGAAAAAAATAATGGGAAGCCTTAGAAGAGATCGGAGTTACCACCAACTTTATAAAAGGACTTTCACAATGGTAACGTTACTTACGTCAAAACAGGAAGAAAACTATCAAATCCAATTGAAACGACTAAAGCTCTTAGGCAAGGGTGTAGTTTATCCCTTTATTATTTAATATATATCAAAATGGTCCTCAGAAAGTCGGAGGTATTGTGGTCTCGTTTATGACCAAAACCATTCTCTATTGCATTTTGCAAACTACTAAGTTATTAAAGGGCAAAATTCCTTTGATATGGAATATATGATTAAGATCTATATCAATATTATAAAGAATGGGGGTTAGGTAGTAGCTTCAAAAAACTGAATATTTGGTAGTCAACTCCGAAGCACGATACAAAGTCTAAATAGGTGAAGATGTAGCGGTAAGACGAATGCAGAAATGTAAATACCTTGCTGCCCCGATTAATGAGAAGGATTTGGGAGAAGAAGAAAAAAACCAGAATACTACATAGTAGAAAAATAATGGTATACTTGAATTCTCTCTGGCGAGACAGCAATAACTCGAAGAAAAACAATCAAAGAATTGGTTAAGTAATGGTAGAGTCAGTGCTGTGTTGTGGTAGCGAAGTCTGGACTTTAACGGCTCAAATTAAGCAAAAATTAAACGTAGTTCAAATGGATTATTTTTAAAGGAATGCCAGGGCATCGAGACGTGACAGGGTAACAAATAAAGAATCAGTTACAGATAACATCGAACGATGAGAGTTAAAATAGTTCGGACACATAATGAGGTTGGGAGAGAATATATGGTCTGTGAAGTCCATTAAATGGTCGCCACCGGGCAAGAAAAAGAAAAAAAGACCACGCCGAACATTGAAGGAACATAAGAGTATAGGAAATAGGAACTTAAAAGATCAAGCAATAGATAGAGGAATTTGGTTACGCTAAACAGGCAGACAGCATCTTGTGGTATTTTATGTTCTTTTTGTAAGCGTTTATACGTATTAGTTGTAACTGAAACAAAGTTAAGAACTTTTATTGTCACACATACCAGTTGCATTGAGGTATTTTACTTAATTTTCTATGAGCAGATTATAAATAGCAATAACCTAGCAGAAAAAAAACTCAATAATACAAAAAATAATTTTTAGTTACAATACTTTGCTTTATTAGATTAGGGAAATATTTTAAACTGGCCGCATATATTTCAATATCTCGGTCATCAAATTTCTGACACGGTTGTGTTGGTTTAAATTTTATTTATTATAATAATGATATTTTTCAATTAATTTTTAACTGCAAATTTATCTATTCCTTCCTTTAATAAAAGAAGACTCCACTACGCCGTTAAGTACATTTTAAAATTATAAGAAAAACACAAACAAAATTTCTCTCTTTATTTTTGAAGCATTCGTTTAATGGGGTAATTAACTTCGCGTAAAGGGCTGAAGTGCAAAAAGTACTGGCCGTTGCTGCAGAGAGCTCGCCCTGGGGTACGCTCCGCGCAACGAGCACTTCGCCGATTATAAACTTTGATTTAAAGCGGCGGCCGCAGAAACAGACGGCCGTTTGAATTTGTTACACCCCGGCTTTATTACTAAGCCGACGTTCGGTAAAATTACATTTTACTTATTAGACAAATGGCGTCCAGACTTATCCGCGCTTTGTGCCACGTCCGAGTGGTTAAAGTAATATATCCACCTACGCCAGCCCCTGCGCGTATTTCATGGAGGTAATTTCGAACATATAAAAAATTATGTCAGTTGGGGCTAACAAATCTCGCTTCCAGAAGAAAATATGCTTCCGGAGAACACGTTGCGCGTTTTAAATAACTGAAACGCCGCCAGGCATCTGCCTTACGGTTTTGCAGATTAATCAAGAGCCCTTTAAATTTTATTTTCATTCACATTTGTATTGTACTCAAAATTCTGCATATTATTATATGACCATTTATTAATTGACTTAATACGATAATGCAGCTAGAAATCATGAGCTAATTTTGGCATATATTCCATAACTAATTTCAATTTTTGGGTATTTGAGGGTATTGAGGTAAGGCTAGAGACAATGTGTAAAAGAACAGCGTTCTTAAAGAATAGCTCTAAGTTTTTTAGAGTACCTTGATAGACAACCATAATAATTGTTGCATTGTGAAAGCGAATTTCTAAAAAAAATATTCTTAAAACGTAGTAACCATCACGTGGCTATTGTTTTAGTTTTTTATTAAAAGAGTTATGGTGCTACTTTTATACCAATAACCTCTATTCTTGCGATTGTATGAGATACGCATCTATCTCCTCCAGTAATTAGTCAAAAAAAAATCATATAGATCTTCGATCTCGTTTTAGTTGAGCGCACGTAGGCGATGGATCGTCTAGATGCTTCGATATGCTTGGTTGCTTAAGAAATGATTTAGATAGTCTTGTTAAGTTAGGTCTTTGGACAGATATTGGGATACGAGGGAGAAATCGTCTGGAATTGGGAATAAATAATGTAGCAGCGTTATGAGGTAACGAGGCAGCGATGTTGGGAGCCCGCTTTCTCGTAGATATATTTGCTAAATAATAATGTGCTAGACTCCATCTTTGAAATTCTCTGGTAGCTATCAACCATCAAGACGAAGTCTGCCTGTTTTCTGTATCCAAACCTTTCTATCCATTGCTGGATCTCCTTTTAACTTCCTATTTTCCTTAGCTTTACGGATATACTCTTCTTTCATGTTCCGCGTGGTCTTTTTTTGTGTCTCGGTGACAGCCATTTAAAGTTCTTCACAGTCCATCTATTGTCTTCCATCCTCATTATGTGTCCGACCCATTTCAACCCTCGCTGTTCGATGTTATCTACAACTGATTCTGGTGCCTGCATTTTACGTTATACCTCTCTATTTGTTACCCTGTCACGTCTCGATACCCTCGCACGCCTTCAAAGATAATCCACTTGAAGTGCATTTAATATTCGTTTCATTTGAGGCATTAAAGTCCAGACTTCGCTACCACAACACAGCACTGACTCTACCATTACTTCACCAATTTTTCGTTCGTTTTTCTTTGAGTTATTGTAGTCCCACCATAGAGAATTCAAGCATCTTATTATTTTTCTACTTTGTAGTACTCTGGTTTTAATTTCTTCTTCTCCCAAACCCGTTTGATTATTTATGATAGCAAGGTATTTCAATTTCTCCACTTCGTATTGTGCTTCCGAGCTAACCAGCAAATATTCAGTTTTTTCAAGCCCCATTCTTCATAATATCGATATAGTTTTTTAATAATAGATTCTATGTCGAAGTTATGTTGCCCTATAACGACTTGATCACTGTACAAATGCAATGAAAATAGTGTTTGTTTATAAACGATAACTTCCATACCCCTGACTTCATCTTTTCATTTTCTGAGGACTATTTAATGTATGTTAAATAATAGGTTAGATAAACTCACCATTTTTTGAGGAATTTAGTTGTTCAAATAAAAGTGGTAGTTTTACTTCTGCTTTGACATAAGCAACGTTACCATTATAAAGTTTTTTTTTCTAAAGGCCTCCCATCATTTTTCTTGAGACCGAGTCATATGCTTTTTTCGGATCTCTAAAGGCGAGGTATATTTCTACTTTGGTTCTGTAATTTCTAATAGCCGTTGGAGTACGAAAAGACTGTCTACACAGATAGTAAATCCACTTTAGTCTTCCAACATTTTTTGGCCAACTTCTCTTGATTTATTTTGGGATGCAATTACTGAACAATTGTATTTATTATTTCCAATAACACCCTGGATCTTTTCTATTTCCCTTTTTAAATAAAGAGGTTGTGTGGGAAACCTTCTATTCCTGGGGGATGTGATTTTGTCTGCAGCAGTTATCAGTAATTTACAGATCCTTGCCACCAAACTGTTCCTTCCATTTTCAATTAATTCCACTAAAATTACTTCGGGTCCTGGAGATCAACCGTTTTTCATCTGTCGCAAAGCTTGTTTCATTTCATTTCTTTTATTGGAGTTTTTGTTGTGGTACTGTATATATTTCTCCTTCTTTTCTACTAGCAGCTTGGTATAATGGGTTTTCCAGTCCTGTAAGCTAATGGAATGATGCATTTTGCTATTTGTATTTGTTTTCACTAGTCTAACTCTTCTCCACATTTTCGTAGATTTAAACTATCTATTTGTATACACCTTTGCTCCAAAAAATTATTTTTGCTTCTTTTATTTTGTTTATTGCTTTTCTATTTCTTCTTAACTGAACCACTACAGATAGTTATCAGTATGTATTGTAGGGTATTTGGTAGGTATGCATAGATAGGTACTTACAAAATTATAAAAGTACATTGGAGGGAAGAAGAATGCTCTTGTTCTTGCTATTTAGCTAATCCTTTGTTATAAATTTATTCGCATTTAGCCAATAATAACGGGGCTCTATTTTAGCTACAAAAAGTGGCAACGTTCTTCGAGTTGTATCATTTGCATAGTGCAGAAGTGACAGCTATATGCAGATAAATTCGTTAGTGTCTGGTAATGTATGTTTTATATACTTACGGTTTGTTTTTCTAAAAGTCATTCGGGGGCATGGCAGTTTCAGGAGCGACAAATTAGCTTAAAAATTAAATTTGTGCTAAGAATTAAAAATTAATCTAAATAATTGAAAACAATGAAATATTTGTTTACTAAATTCAATTAACAAAATTTATAAACGCCGGAAATATTAATATTTTGAGTAATTACCTATAGTACTAGCTAATTTTTATTTAAAACTGATATCTACTGAAAACACTGAACTCAGAAACTTCCTCGTTGTCTAGTCATTAGCAGTGGCACTGAAACAGCGCCTTGATGGTTATTAGTCTTCCATTTCTAAATGGCACCATTTTTCCTTATATTGCACAGTTATAATTATTATTATATTGAGTTTACAATGGACTTCATAAGGTTGTAGTTTTGTAATCAGTCAAAGACTAATTGTTAATTAAAATACTCTGAATTTTTTTACAAAAGTCAAGTTACTATTAACTACTTAATATTTGTCTTAATATGGTGTGTAAAAATACTTAACCATTAGTAAGTCTTATCAATCACTTGATGTTTTGTATTGTCTAAAAGTTCAGTAGGTGCACAGTTCTCCACATCCGGTTATTAAACTATGTTTGCAGTTTAAAAATTTTTATTGGTTTATTCACTGCTGTGGCAAATCTAATCAGAAGAAAACTTGTACTTCTATCTCTTGTATTTCAACTTGGAAGAAGACCGTTGTTAACGTCAATGAGCTGCCATGTCATTTGGCTTGCTGCTGGTAACATTTCCTTACATTTGCTGATGTCACTGGTTGTTTTGGTTTTTTATTGTATAGTGATTTGTTTTTCTCTTCGAAGAATAGCAAATCAAGATCTAAGTAAGTAGAACCAGTCGCATTTTTTACCGCTACCTTTAAATTTAGGAATTCTTCCGTCTCCTCACTATGCAAATTTGAGTGTTAATTTCTATTAAATAGAAACGATAAAAAACTAAGAATTTTATTCACCGTTAAAAAAAAGTTAGAGTTTTTAAGCACATCTTGTGTAACTTAAATTACAAAATTCAGTAGCTTAGGAAAAATAGTTGGCCAAAGAAGCGTCGTCTGACCCTGGATGGGTAATCTGCGTAATTGGTATGGTCTTTCAAGAGTCAAATTATTTCTTGTAGCCACCTTTCAAATTAGAATAGTCATGCTGAATAGCAACCTCGAGAGAGGCGCTGAATCCAAGAAAAATTTACTACTGTTAGACAATACTTGTGTTTTTTGAAAGATTTTTTAAGTTAAATAATTGATGTTTTTTATTTTGGTGGTGTCACTATAACCCATTGTCAGCGCCAATTTTGACCTTACTATAAATGCTTTTCCATCCCATTATAGCCATGCATGGGATTAGTAGTTACAATAAGAACTCTACACTTTCTCAACAACTTTCGAGACAGCTAACTGCAGAAAAGACATCTTATGGTCAGTTTTAAAGTAACGAAGCTATTTATCAAAGTTCCGACAAAAGATGCTTTGGACTGCTTTCAGCAATTCATGAGATTTTGGTTGCCTTCAACAATGTGTTTATATATTTTGCTTAGAAAGGTGTTTTACGAACTACAACAAGGCCTTAAATAACCCGCAGACGATAAACACTTGTGCAAACGATATTTATGTTCCGACAACAAGCGCATGTTTAGATAACGACACCTCACAGTACATTTGTAGAAATTTATTTTACTACCATTTATGAATAGTTCCCGGAACGAATCTTTAGCAGTTGTATAAAAAATCTTTTTGCGTGTTAGTTGATTTCTGTTCTCTGAATTATTATAATGTATTAGGGCCTAAAAAAGAAAGTGTTCATCATAGACACCAAGTAAGAGATAATAGAGGTTGCATGTCGCAAAACAGTTTGACTTAAATGGTAGGTACAATCTTTAAGAAAGATATAATCACGCAGACTCAAGCAGTTAAAGAAGTTACGAAAATCACATCTAAGAAACAAAGATGTCCTATGAAAAATAGAAAGATTTCTTTCAGTTTAAATAAGAGGAAAAAATATAAATTTAAGAGAATGATAGAGAAATTTTTGAAGAACTAAAAAAACAAGCTGCACATTTGTTATATGACTGGATAAAATGCAAGGTTACCACTGGACTTTACAAAGTTTGAAAAAAGATTTGGCTTTAAACATATGGTGTTGCATAGTGAGTCTCCTAGTGTAGATAAAGAAGGCGAGAATTTTGTCTCAAACTTTAACAATTTATTTAAAAAGAAGGATGTCATTTACAACAAATTTTAATTTTGATTAAGTTGGTTTATTTTAGTAGCGCATGCCTAACCGTACTTACATTATGAAATATGAGAAAAATATTCCTGAGCATACAACCATGAAAGACCGATTGCAGTTATTTTTGGGTGCTAACGCTAGTGGTGATAAGATTAAGTTACTTCTTGTCTATCGCTCTAAGAATCGAAGTGCATTAAAAAATTGATAATTAAAGAAAGGCTGCCAGTAATGTACAACTCGAATTAAAAAGCATGGGTCACACAGGTTCTTTTCAAAGAATGTCTGTTTAATGTTTGTACCCCAAAGATTACTTTCTGACTAACAAATTCCTCTTAAAAGCACTATTGCCATTAAATAATGCACCACGACACTCAAAACACTTTGAAGATAATTTGCTGGAAGATTTTCCCGACTGGTAGTTCAGTTTCTGTTTCCAAAACCACTTTGTTGATTTAGCTAATCAACAACACTCAGTGTCTCATGTACAGTTGTATAATATATTGGATCCCTATGATTGCAAATATCTGGGACTGCAAGTAATTCTAATCTTGATATTTTACAAATATTTTAATCTACATTTTGGAGAACAGCAGATGCTTAATGGAATGTAAAAACGAAGTTATCAATAAAAGAATAAGTAAAGCGGATGAGTTTAAAGTGCCTTAAAAGTCAATATTACTTTAAAGGGAAAAGCACACATCAAGTACCAACTTTGTAAATTTTTCTGATTTACTTATTGCCCTGCAGAACAGATTATAATTAAATAAAGTTGTACAGAAATTTTGAAAGTGCATAAATAATGTGGAGTGGCAGAAACCGCAACAATTTTATAACGTGTCTATGTATCCTTCCGGTTCAGAAAGATGTAAAATTCTGTTATCGTGTTGGGCAAACAAACTTTGTAAACCGTAATTTTCCACTTCTACGTCGACATGCGGCAGTAAAAGTTTAGCGATTTTGTTTACGGAACATATACACGGAACGGAATATCGAGAATCAAAATAAAGCAGTAAACCGCCTCTAAGGCTTTAAGGCTGTTTACCATATGCATGCGCTGCTTCCTGCATTTAATATTTCGATTTAGATGTTTGCCTTTATGCTTTTCAAGAAAGCTATAGCCTTCCTCTAAGGAAATTCTCTGGAAAATATTAAAACGTTTTTTAGCAGAAATGATATTTATTATTATTTTTCAAAATATCTAGTTTTGTGAGTTTGGGGCTAAATTGTACTCTTTTTGAGTAATTATAAAAACAAGGGTTTGAAGCTTTCCATGTCATTTTCTGGAGTTAGAAATTGCACAAGACGCACTTATATCCTTTACTGTATAAAATACAAAGTAATCAAAGGGTACTAAGTTAGGACTATATTGCAGATGATTTACTATCTTTAACATTGAAGCCGTAAACCTTTTTTTTTGTATTTAATGTGCAACATGATTTGGAGCGTTATCTTGTTGCAAAACAATCTCATATCTAACACGTCACAAATAATTGTTGCTATTTATCACCGTTTGCAAAATAAAGGTTTTTTTACTTTAATAAACTAGTAGCTAAAACAATATAACACACTTCAAGCAAAAATAAATAACATAAAAACTGCAGATTGCAACCCAAGGCAGTATTAATCAATTTACCTAGATTAACTGGTGTGTTACATTTCATTCTTTGCCAATTTGTATAAGAACACCAGCTGATTTTTTGTAAACCAAAGCAATACTTAACTCTAAAATTATCTTCACCTCAGTGACCCTTATGAAGTACCTCAAGCAGTATTTTAGACACTTCAATCGCACTCTGTGTTTAAAAGTGTATTTTGAAATCGATTTAGATCTCGTATCGTGTATAGGACCATCAGTGCTGTGAAGAGTATTTTGGACAGTCCAACCCCGTTGTGAGTAGTGTTTGGAACAATTTGAGCATCATATCGCCGTTGTGTATGCTTCGAAAAATAACTTAAACACTACTTTAGTTCAGGTATCGTATCTAGTGCAACAAATGCTCAGAAAAATATTGATTTAATTTTTAGTGCTCTGGAAATACTTCCGACCACCTTAACCATAACTTGAGCATCTTTAAGCGTATTTTGAATAATATACCACTGCTGTGTTTACTGCAGCAGATGATTTAGACACCATTTCAGTTTTGGTATTGTATTTAGTGTTGCAACTACCATAAAAAGTATTTTGGAGGAATCAGCGTCGTGGTGAGTGGTTCGAAGCCGTTTCAATTCATGTATTTAGTGTTGATGGTGTTCCAAAAAATAGATTTAACACTTCAGTGCCATTGTGTGCTTCAAAAAAGGCACCATTCTGGTCAAAATATCGTACTATAATAATTTTTGCTTATTTTGAAGAGCACTTTGGACACTCCTATTGCTACATGAGCACTTCGAAAAGAATTATACACTACAGCGCCATCGTATGTATTATAAAAAATACTTCGATTCGGCTATTGTACTTCAAAGAGAATTTTAAGCAATCCAATTTCTCAAAGAATACTCCTCAGACTACTTTGCACACTCCAGTGCCATCATATGTGCCTGAAAGAAGAAATTTCAATATCGCTTTGTTTTAATTATTTTTAATTATATAACACCCCAAGAACACAGTGAGTATTTTGAAGAGTAATGTAGATTTTTAATTCAAAAGTAAAAAGCAAATTCAGGATTGGACAAATTAAAAGCTTTTTTGCAACAAAAAAAATGAGTATTTTGGAATCGCGATAGACTAATTCTATTAGAGAGTCTGCTTAAGGAGGCCACGATTAATGTGAAATAATATTTTAATCTTTTTCTACATCCACTGCGATAAGTTCTTAACATAAAAAAATAAAAAATAATTTAAGACCATTTAATACTTATTGTAAATTAATTTTGCATCTATCTTACTTGCCAAAATAACGCGCTATAAATCAGTGGTTAAACAAAAAGACGACAAAATTTCGACAGTCTAAAAATGGTTTTATGGTAAGAAAAGCACATGCAATCATACAAGTTATATCAGCAAAATAAATAATATGGAATATGTACAAGTATTCCAGCACAAATATTATAATACCTTTTCCAGAATATTGACAATATTAACAATCTAATTGTATTCAATTCTATAGCAAGATCAATCGTACTTTAGTTTCAAAATAAAGGCATTTAGCACTATTTTTAAACTCCGTATATTTTACACTTTATTTACTTATGGTGACTAATTATCAAGTGAATGTCTACATAGGTAACTTTTATACTACGTAACTGGAACGGAAACTCTAATTCTTTAAGCATTGGAAGCGTTGAAGCCGACAAAGGCTCCCACTTGCAATTCAATTAGTTCTAGTTGCCCACATGTGTTTCTATTCGTTAGTTTTATTACAAAAATCAGTTTCTAGATGCCCCACATTATCTGTCATTGTTATTCAAACCTACCTATTAAAGGGTGTCAATAAATCCTAGTCACCAACAGTCGTAAATCCTTGGGGTATGATCTTATTAGTAGGAGACCTTTTATAAGGCCTTCCTAGAAAATATTTAGTACTCCTTGCCACAATTCATAACATCATACTAAGACTATGTTTTCTTTCTTGACCAGTGAAAACTTGCTCAACTTATTATATACATACTGTACCTTTCTTACATTAACCAATAAGTATCTAAGATACTCGAGAGGCTACTCTATTTAAAAGAATTTACGAAATTTGTGGAATTAGATAATACGATATTGTTACAGTAGTTTGAATTTTGGCATTATTCAACAATACACCAAGGTCATCAAATTGTTACCCATATAATAGAAAGTCTCAAAACAAAACAAATATGTATTTTTTTAAATTTATTAAAAGATGCAAGATCTTTTATGTGGGTTACAATCTGATTAATAATAGATCAATGAGCAATTTTGTTCTAACCTAAATGATTGCGTTTGAAAATTCTTAAACTAAGATCTTACTCACTAGTTTGCCTTGTGTTCTAGTAACTTAACTACACTAAACATAACATGTAGCACAAATACCGCACAATGCTCTGCTTTGCACTATCACTATTTCACTAACTCAAAAGGCTTCGTCCTCTTGAGTCTTCTTACTAAGTTTGTGTTGTCCAGGAGCTGGATAGCCTCGGCGTTCACGTGGTTGAGTAGCCTTTGTTCATGGCTGTTGGCAAAGTTGGCGATGGTTTGGTCAACAGTATCCATTTGAAGGTCCCGATGGATGTCTCTGTTTCGGCAGTACCAAGGTGCATCAACGATGTTTCTTAGTGCTTTGTTCTGGAAACGCTGTATCACTGTTACTTTTGCTGACACAACCCCAGAGTTGGATGCCGTATGTCCAAACGGGTTTCAAAATTTGCTTATATAAGAACAATTTATTGTATGTGGATAACTTGGAGTTACGTCCAAGTAGCCAATACATTTTTTTTCAATTTGAAGCCAAACTCTTCACGTTTTTTTTTTTTGACATGAACTCTCCAGCGGAGTCTAAGGTCATACCCAGATACAAATATGTATAACTGAATTTCTAGGTATACAATATGGTTACGATAAAATGTAATACATGGTATAGTATAGAAAATAAAGCTCCGCTTCTCAAGTCAGTTATTCTTAATGCTAAAGTCGTATTTATTCGAAAGAATATAATAAGTTAAGTTAGACAATTCTGTGGCCGACTTGTATTTAGAGTTCGACAAGGTAGTGTATTAGGACCAGTACTCTACCTCTTGTACACTTCTGATACACCCATGATGGCCATAATTGCCACATTTGCCAATGATACGGTTATTTTTTCAATTAATAAGAAACCTGAAACAGCAACGTTACATTTACAAGCCCACCTTAACACGCGATAAAGCTGCACAGGTCATGTTTAGCAATAGATATATCACATGTCCACACATCATTTTAACAAAATCTCAATACATCAGATGTCTGAAATAAAATATATTGGATTGCATTTGGACTAGAAGTTAACCTGGAACACCCATATTAAGGCAAAACTGGCTGATTGTAAGACGATCTACTTACATAAACTAATGTTGAAACCTCTATGAACTTATGGAACTCCATTGTAAAGCTGCGTAGACATCACATACCAAAATTTTATAGAAATACCAATCAAAAAGTCATGACGGATTCTCCACAATACATCACAAACAAAACGGTCTCCAACGATCTAGGGATACCATATGTAGTAGACGAGATCAAAAAGCTTACATCAGCAACTTGACAGAACATGGAAATCAATCAACCGTCACCAGAAGGTTAAAATAGCAATGTCCACAAGACCTAACTTTGCAACCCAATCTAAACCAATGTGACTTTTAAGCAGTCGTGTGGGCGAGCACAATAAATGATCCCCAATTCAGAGCTTCAAAGGCTAGTTAGCAGACATGCAAACTTCCACTGCTTTCCTATTTTTAGACAATGAATCGCCATATTCAAGTTGAATATTTTTAAGTTAATTTTATAACCGGCTCCGTTTCAGTTTTATTTGCACGCCAGTGGTTTTGACATATGCCTCTATACGGGGAATCCAGTTGCGCGAATACGTAAACAGCTAATATAGCAATTTAACTCGATTTAGTTAGGCCACATTCGGCACTTCCGTTCGGTTTCTTGCGTGCAGCTGAACAGCATTTTTAGTCAAAGCCGAACAATTAATTTCAGTTGAGCTTTCGAGGGCGGGCGGTAATACTCCCATATGTAATTACAGAGATTATCCGGCTTGGTGTTTCTGGAAACGCCGACAGATGTTTATCGTGACAGTAATTGTCAGTCCGAATAAAATAACAACAGATTGTGTTTGCACAATATTTGTGGTTATTATAAAACTGAGTGATAGGGGTTCGCGTAAGTGTAATCATCAGCTAATGTGTACTGAAGACATTTATAATTTTTAAGGATTAACAATAAAATATAATTATTAAGACACATAGAGTTGATTATTAGTTAAGATTCAACTACATTCTTTTCCTATTGAACGTGGGCATTCTGAAAAGTTTTGAGCCTTAACATGAGAAACCATTCTTCTACTACAATCGTGCATACTTTGAAAAATGGTTGTAAAAATGATTGGACGCTTAGTTGTTGTTTGGCAGTCATTTGTATCAGTCGGTGTCAATGCTTTTGTAAAAATTAAAATAATCAAATACCGCTCTCGACAATTCGATCGTTGGCATTTTCACAGCCCAACTCGACTCAGGCTGCAATAAATGAGTACCTAGAGGTAAAACTCTGGGGTAATAATAGGCAGTCGGTACGAACACTAGCTACGTTACTACCCTCGTATACCGTAGGCTCTAGATTGTAGCAGACCTATCCTGTTACGGGAAACTATTATTATTATCAAATACCGTTCCGCAATTAAGTACATGCCTTTGAAAGGCAATACGCCTACGAAGATTAAATCCGAGTTAGAAGCTGTTTACGGGGACTCTGTCCCATCATTTGCCAACGTAAAAAGATAGGCAGTTGAATTGAAACGCGATCGTACCAGCTTAGCTGATGATGAGCGTTCGGGACTGCCAACAACTGCGGCTTCCACCCATAACATCGAAAAAGTTTACCAAATGGTACTGAACGACCATCGAATTCAAGTTAGAGACATTGAATAGACGGTAACATATGTATATTGACTAAAGAAATGGGCATGCGAAAGCTGTCCGCGCATTAGGTTTTGCGCTTTTAACTAAAAATTTAATTGAATGAATATTTCCAAAACCTTGCATTGATTTATTACTGTCGATGTAACTTGGGTCCCCCGTTACACTCCGCAGACAAAGAAATAGTCAAAACAATAAACTGCGAGGGAGATACCTACTCCAAAAAAGGCGAAGACGGTTTGATTGACCGACAAGGTGAGGACTGTTTTTTGGACACAATCAGGGAATTCTGTTCATCGACTACTTAAAAAAGGAGAAAACAATAACGAGGTTGTACTGTGCATAATTATTGGACTAATTTAAGGCAACAACTGATAAAAAATGCCCCCATTCGAAACGAAAGAATTTGCTCGTCTATCAAGACAACGCATCGGCTCACACTTCAGCGGTCGCCATGGCCAAAATTCACGATTTGCAGTTTGAATTGGTTGACCACCAAGCATATTCACTAGATTTGGCCCCCAGCGACCATTTCTTGCTTCTTAAGCTCATAGTTTGGCTTGGAGGACAGAGATTTTCATCAAAAGAAACCATAGAGGTCTATTTGGCAGAGGAAGATGCCAACTACTATTTAGACGGCTTAGAGATGCTGAAGTATTGCTGGAAAAAGTGTATCGACTTGAGAAGACTATGTTGAAAAATAAAATTGAATTTGTTTCTTGTTCCTATGTTAGGCTCAAAACTTTTGAGATTGCGCACGGAAATATCGTAATCAAGACTAAGAAACAATTGCTGATGTACAATCGAAATTAGTAGACAGGTTTTGCCTATGGTGTCCCATAAGTCTATGTCATCACTTAATTTTTACAATATTTTACTGGGATTAGTTATCAAGTTTTATTAAAAACAATCCAAATACATTTGTGAAATTTCACACAGATAAGTAGAAAGAGGGGGAGACTATATTTGTAATTTTACACCTTTCAGTATTTAATTAAGTTTATTCCAATGGTTTAGATCTGTCTTGAGTGTTTTTGTTGCATTTTGCTATTGTTGTTATCTGTTTTTCTTTTAATAGCAATTTTTTATTTTCATCAGCACACAGGCACATTATGCCTTGATTTTTTTTAGTGCAAAGCATAGACAAAGAAAGCGTTAATTTAATAAAATTACTAATAGTAATAGTAATTCATGGTCGGGAAAATAATAGGTAATAAACAAAGTGACAGAAAGAAGCAATGGTTTAACGAAGAATGTAATGATGCACACAACAAAAAAGTTAAGGCTAGGCTAAAATGTGTAATAGAATAATAAGGAGTAATAAAAGCAAATGTATAGAAGAAGTGTTACAAAAAAATAGAGAAAGGAAGCAGAAAAATAAACACCAGGAAGTTCTACCAAGAAATCAAAAAAACAAAATAAAAGATACAAACCTATAATAACGTGAATCAAAAATAAACAAGGCCAAGTAACAGAACAAGAAGACGAGTATAAAAAACCTGGGAAGAATATTTCAAAGAATTACTGAGTACAAATAAAAAGCAGGAGAAACCAGCAATGGAAGATGAAGAAATGGAAATGGAGATAGAGGAGCCTACGATACAAGAAGTAAAAGAAATAGTAAACAAAAGTCACAATACAAAGACTCCCGGTATGGACGGTATAAATATGGAACTGATAAAATACGGAGGAGAGGATATAATAGAATATATATTCATACTTATAAAGAAAATATGGAAAGAAAAAAGATGCCCGTAGACTTTGAACTTTGAAGACAAATAGTACTGATACACAAGAAGGGAAATCACAACTTATCAAATACTAGCAACAATAATACAGAGACGACTACAAGAAAAAACAAGGTTTAAAATTGGACGGTATCAATGCGGATTCGTAAAAGGAAAATCGACAACCGACGCAATATTCATATTAAAGCAAATAATAGAAAAGTCGCAGGAATATAGAATAAAAATGGAAATGTTATTCGTCGATTTTGAACAAGCTTCAATAGAGGCAAGCTATTAGTAGTAATGAAGGAGCTAGGTATACCGACCAAATTAAAGAGGCTTATAATGATGATGCATGAAGAAACCAGAGTCAGTGTAAAGACCCAAAAAGGACAGACTGGTGAATTTATAATAGACAAAGAGGTGAAACAAGCAGATGCGCTTTCGGCCACACTTTTTAATATGTGTATAGAATATATAACGCGGAGAATAAATAAAGGCACAGTAAGGATAGGGGGAACACAACTGTTAGCATATGCAGATGACTTAGTACTGATTGCCAAAGGAAGAGATATATTAAGGAATATGAGCGAAGAGCTAATAACAGAGGGACAAAAAGTCGGTCTAAGAATAAACGAAGACAAAACAAAAATTATGAGAACGGTAAGTAATGCCGCAGAAGGATCCCTAAAAATAAGAAATCACGAATACAAAGAAGTCGACAAATTTAAATACTTAGGGATTATGGTGTCAAGAGATGGAGAAAGGGAAACAGAGATAACGGATAAGATAATATCAGCAAACAGGGCCTTCTATGCTAATAAGAAATTATTGAAATGTAACTACATTTAAAAAAAAAAACCAAAATAAGAATCTATAACACTCTGATAAGACCAATAATAATGTACGGGGCGGAAACAATGTCAATAACTAGTAAAGAAGAGGAAAAACTAAGGATAATGGAAAGAAAAATATACAGAACTGTACTAGGACCAATTAAAAGTGCAGAAAACGAACATAGAACAAGGATGAACTACGAAATAGCACAGAAGATTGAAGTGGACATAGTTAAAAAAATAAAACAGCAGAGAGTAAAATGGCTGGGGCACGTATTAAGGGCTGACCCGCAGGAAACTACGAACATAATCATGAACTGGACACCAGCCGGGAAAAGAAAGAAAGGAAGGCCTAAATCAAGATGGATGGATGAAGTAAAACATGATCTACTAAAGATAGGAATGGGAATGGATGAAATAAGGAGAATGGTCGGGGACAGAAAAGGGTGGAACAAAATATGCCAGCAGATAAGATGAAAACCGGACGGGCTGATCCCCCGCAAAGGATCTCGAAAGCTTCCTTAGAAGCGGCGAAGCCCCTCCAAGGGATGTTAAGCCATTCATTTATTCAATAGTAATTCATAAAAATTACTACAAACAAAATTAACCGTACAACCAACAATATACCATTATTATAAATATAAAGGAGTTAGTAGCAGAAAAGAGAAGGGCAAGTTTAATTTGAAAATATAACCCATACACCGGATAGTAACAAAAATACAATCAATTAAGCAATAATTTAAGAATTAGACTAATAAAAATAAATAATGTTTCTTTTGAAGAACATGTTAAAAATCTTAATAAACAAGATAATTCTAATTGTAGACCGATAAAAAATAAGAGAAAGTCACAATACTAAAAATAAACAAGAATACGCAATACTGCTTACCAAATAATTAATTTAACTCTCGACAAGCTCATTCCATAGTATAACAATTCCACCGATTAGTAGACTTAATTAAGCTTTGGAAAATTAAGTACACTACACAGCTGCTTTTATAGACATAAGCCAAGCCATCCAGAATTGTCAATAAAAATCAAAAACGTTCTTTTACCAGGGTATTTTAAACTTTTGAAGGCATATCTCGGTCAACGTGAGTCTGGGGTCAAAGTATATGAAAAAGTTTCAAACAAGTTTCTTAAGAAAGCATTCTTGGCCTTCTCATAAACGTTCTGTATACTTCCGACTTACCAACATCAAGAGAAACAACAGCAGATATATTTGCGGACGATACCGCTATCACAGCCATACATAGAAATTCTATAACCACTTCATCAAAATTGCAAGAACGCTTCGCTATACTTGAAAATATAAGACTAACATTAACGAGGCCATATCATCACATATAACTTTCATTCTTAGAAAAGATAACTTTCCTCTAGTTAGTTTCAATCAAGTGGACATACCACAGACAGAAGCAGTTACATATCTCAAGCTCCATCTTCATAGTCAGATAACGTGGAAGAAAGACATAATCAAGAAAAGAAAAATCAAATTCAAGTCAAAATAAATCAATTGGCTCCTGGGACGCAGATCTCACCTGTCAACCAAAATAAACGATTAATATATAAAGCCATAATTATGTCAACAAATGTACGGGATAGAACTCTGCGGATCTTACGGAGATGGCAATCCAAAATACTGCGGGTAATTGCAAATGCATCATGCCACGTCTCAAATTACACCCTACACGTGGGTGTCCAAAACAAAGCCGATAAACGCCTACTTACGTCATTGGTGTGTTTTTGTATCTTGTAAAATTATCAAATTAAATTATAGAATGTTTGTTCTGATTGTTAATAAAATTCTTTGAAGCTAAAACACACTTATTTTCTTTCTTCAAATATTGTTATGTCATAGTAATCCGGTAGCTTATACTTAAGTTAGTCTTTCCTTTAACTATCTTAAAACATTTTCTGCCATCCAAAATCTTTTGAAATGGCATAGAAAATCTAAAATTAACTTGTCAATTTACTGCTAGATCTTGAGTTCTTTGTGCTTAATGTACAATTTAAAACGGAACAGACTTCTGTCTCAGTTTTTTTCACTTTTTTAGGATACCTCAAAATTTTCTATGGTATTTTTTTAACCATAACCTTTTTCAATAATTTTTAACTAATCTCAACTCTGGGGAATGTTTTTAATCACTATTTTGACGATGACCATTAAACTAAAATTTCGGTAAAGCAATTTTTTTAAATTTTGTATTGTATTTAGTTATAAAACTTACTTTAATTTATGGAGAAGTCGTTCATTGTGCAACCTCTAATTCTTCAAAACTTGTTCAAGTTATTTTGTTAGGTCTTCTGGTGTATAACTTGTAATTTAATATTTTAATTTTCATATGCTTTTCTCTCAAGTTTTTATAATCTACAAATCAATTACTATTTGTCGTTTTGTTTTTTTGTAACCATTGTATTTCTAAATTTATTAAAGGATAATAAAAATATAAATCTAGAAATTAGTATTTCTACATAATCTCGACTTCTAAATCCAACATCGTCGACAAATCGCTATCTTCCAAATACTTTTTTAAATAGTCTAAGCAAGTGATAATCCAGGATGATAAATTCAGACTGTAGAAACTGTTTCAGTATAGTAACGAATCCTTAATGCAGCCTTATAGGGTGGAGCGTGGATCTAAAGTGGGATAATACACTCTGTGTATTATTCTACTGGGAATTATAAAATAAAACACACGATTTTTATTTAATCATTAATATTTATTTTGTTGTCTTCAAAGTAAGCCCCATTTGATGCAATACACATAAGTCAGCTTTTTCAGTCTTATAAACGCTTTTTGGTGTAGCCTTTAGCTCCTTATACAAATGTTGCTTTGTGGGCTCGATCTACTCAAAACGGATACCATGGAGTGGCAGTTTTAGTTTATAGAACAAAAAAAAAGTCAAATGGGGCGAAATCTGGTGATTAAGGTGGTTAATCAATAGTAGTTATCGCGTTTTTAGCTTTAAATTTGATCACAATTGCTGCTCTATGTGATGATGCATTATCATCGTGCAAAATCCACAAATTGTTCCACAGTTTTGACCTTTTTTGGCAGATTTTTTCTCACAAACGCTTCATTACGATCAAATAGTATTCTTTATTGAGAGTTTATCCTTCTGAATCGAATTTATGATAGACCAAATCACAAACATCAAACAAAACAAAAAGCAGCACCTTGACTTTGACTTTAACATGTTTTTTTTAGGTTTTGGCTTGTTTTTGTTCTCCATTCTGATGCCTGTAGACTTGTCAAACTTACAAGCCAATGTCTTATCACCATTTATGATGCGTTCCATAAATGTGGGATCAGAATGAAAGCAATCCAGCATGTCTGAACAGACTTGCTTTTGTAGAAAATTCAGCTTATGCCCAAAGTATCCACTAAAATTGAACGAACTGCTTTGTGAGACACCTTGAGGTCACGAACTATCTCTTTTAAGTTGAAATGACAATTATAGAACACAGTTTTCTTCACTTTTTCGATGTTTTTGTTTGAAGAGGTCAAAGATCGTTCGGAACGAAGGTTGTCTTCGACAATCTCGCAGCCTTTTTTGAACGCTTTGTGCCATTCGTAGGTCAATATTTTTTTAATTGAGGAACTTTACAATCTGTCAAAATTTGACATTTAGTAAATTATGTGGTACTGTACATGTATATCGTGAAGGAAAGAGTTCAATAACAAATTCCTTAAGTGGTAGTAAGTCAGTTTGGCTTGCAGCTAAATGGCACTATGAACTCGCGCACACGCTATCACTCACTCGAAGCGGTTTGGAAGATCTAGAGTTTTAATCCGTTTAAGTCGTGGCTCATCTTCGGCAACATCAAGAAGGCCCTCGACAAGGGCGTTTGGGTGGACATAAAGTCTGTCACAGTACCGTACCGTGTGACGCTGGATTTCTTCATTTACTGAAGGTATGCCTAGGTCACGACGTATAATCTCGTTGGATACATACCATAAAGCGTCCACGAGGTTACGCAACGTCTTGGCTTGAAAGCGTCTCAGAATTTCGATGTTGGAATGACTAGCTGTTCCGCAGAGCTGAATACCCTATGTCCAGATCGGTTTAAGTATAGTTGTGTAAAGGAGGATTTTGCAATTCAGAGACAGTTGGGAGTTGCGTCCTAGTAGCCAGTACATTTTTCGAAACTGAAGGCTTAGTTGTTTTCGTTTCGTCCAGATGTGAGCTTTCCATGTCAGCCGCCTGTCCAGGTGAAGTCCTAAGTATTTGACACTTTCAGATTGTGGGAGCTGTTGATTGTTTAGCGTCACGGGTGGATAGGTGCCTCGTCTTGTTGTAAAGGTTATGTGGACAGACTTTGTCTCATTGACCTTAATGCGCGACTTCGTAAACCACTGTTGCAGATTATTTAGATGAGATTGCAGATTTTGGGTTGCCAATAGAGAGTCGTAATCAGATGCGAGCACCGCAGTATCGCCAGCATATGTAGCTGTCAGAATTTTTCTGGAGGTTGGTAGGTCGGCAGTAAATAACAGGTAGAGGACCGGCCCCAGCACACTACCCTGAGCGACACCAGGGATGATGCGAAATAAAGTTGTTGTATATTCACCATGTTTGACCAGGAAGTGTCTGTCAGCGAGGTAGAATTTAATAAATCAGTATTTTTGATAAAACTGATTTACCATAAGCCTTTTTTAATACTTTTAAAGAATCGGCACACGAAATTCCGTTTGCAACGCAAAATATTTTCAATATTTTAGTTCTTTGTAAAAACTGATTGACAAATCGCGGGCTTTTTAAATTAAAAATCCCCGACACTTTTTTGACAGAATGTATATCGGATTGGAAATTTACGTATTTTTGTAGATATGCAAGTTTTATTTCGTTCAAAAATTAATGCGCTGTTCATAGTATGCCGTTCGCAAAGAAAATTGATTTACAAAACTATGTCAAACCAAAGAAAAAACGATTGCAAGAATTTTTCCAGCGAAAAGACAAACAATTGGTTGTTTAAATTTTGGATTATAATGATGTGCCCGTTTTATCATAGCTAGTGATCTAGTGCAAAAAAACTCTAAACGCTGCTGAGCACAGTCGTAGTCTATTTAGACCTCGGAAGTAATTTCATCCATCTTTAACAGGCTGTTATCTTTGAGAAAATGGCGAGCAATATAAATATTGTCCGCAGACACGCTGGTCTTTAACTTTAACCCTCTCTTTCTAAATTTCTTTGTACCGTTTGTACACTTGAATCTTCTTAAAGGTTTTGTCTATGAACTGTATCTTAAGTCTTTTTAAAATACAGACAGTTTTATACTTTCTGTCGTAAGAAGCTTGATAATAATCATTTACACAATAGATGAAAGTACTTTTTTGATACCGTGACACTGACTAAAAAGCGATAGTGTGAGGTATTTTGCAGAGACAACTTTAGGCATGCTCGTGTTCAACAACTGACAAAGTCCAATTTATATTTGATTCGCTCTTGTAAGAGTTGTCCCGATATTTTTTTAGTTAAATTTTGTTAATAAATATGGTATTCTAGTGTTCTATCCCTACTCCTTTACAACGGAAATGGCGCATAAGAATTTATTTTTTGAAGCTCGAAAACTGTGGCGGTTAGTGGGATGCGAAATAGAAACGGCTAATGGCTACATTCTTGTCAATATGGCGGCCTATAAGGCCAAACCAGTTTTTAAAATATCGTTTTAAGACCCAAGGCAAAAGAAAGACTTTACAAGGGGGGTTAAAAAGTATCATCTGTGGTTTAATATGATAATTACAGTTGTCTGCCAGTACCTTTCAAACTAAAAATGACACAACAGTGAAAACTACTTTTTAGTCGACCTTGTAAATAGGATAATAAAAAATATGCCTTTAGTTTAGTTGTAGATGACATTAATGTACAATCTACAATATACATTAGTTTGTCTAAATTTAAATATAGGGTGCACCTAAAACTATTTATCACATAAGAAGCAACAGGTTAAGTATTGGAGCTTTCATCGATCGATAAGACGTACTGAACTTTATATATATTGGAATACATATTTTTTCGTATAATATACAGGGTGTTTATCAAAATTTATTATTTAGAGAGTTTTTACTATACCGTATATAGGATATAAGGGTTGAACTATATTGACTTTAGAAAAATGTGGCGTTTTGGTGTTTCCTTTTATGTCACTGCAGTTAATTTTTTATTTGTAGTCTCAATCTGTCTACTGCTTTTTGCGTCCTCTACTTATCTATTTATTGAAGCAGCAATGCAAGTTTTATAGGAGCATGTTTTTTGAAGAATGCACTACGTTAGACAGAATTTATTTAGAGGAGTTATGTACTTGGTAACGTAGGGTAATTAACAGTTTCCAATTAATGAGCAAACGTTGACTACCAGTTTGAGAATTGGGCCATTATAGGTGTTTATCTATTTTAATTTTCTTGCTAATAACTGTACTGTGAGATGGAAAATATAAACAATTATTTTGATTTGAAAAATTTGATTTTATGGTCAGTTTCTTTATTATATTTGGCTAAAAAATGTTTGCTGTATAATAAGTTCTTTTATAGTTTCTAGAAGGTATTTGGCAAACTTATAAGAACTCACCAACGTATCCCGAAAAGAAAAATAAGACCCTTATTATCAATGCAAACCTAAAATCTCGTATTCTGAAAAAAATCCTCAATAACTGTAAAATTATATGTGGTCAAAATTCTTTGTCCTTTTGCATAAGCTTTGACATACGTTAAAAAAATATTTATTTTCAATACGTAGACGACATAACGGCCAGTTATGATATGCCTCTTCGGTTAGAATTATCCCCATTTTTGTAACTTTAAAATTCTCGCATTCTACTAACATTCTAGAACGCAACACTGGCAAATCAATCAGTAATTGTCTATCTAATACCTACGTAAACTTTAAAACAAATTTTATTGCCGAACCAATGGTGCTCGTATGGGTGCCCCATTTTTACTTGTCGTAAAAAACTTCTTTGTAACCAAATTTGAAATAAAAACTTTATTTTCTTTGAAACTAACTTATTGAATAAGATACAACAGCAATACAGTTTCTGTTATCTAACCTTGTGGATAAACTACGCTATTCCAATTCCTTTTTAACCTAAATAATTTCTTACGTTTACAATGAAAGTAGAATAAAACAAGTTTCCACTTTCCTTACACACTGTTATGATAAAAAACTTTTAATTACACTGTCTACAGTAAACTTACCCATATCAACCGTTATACCTCTGTAAACATTTTTATTGGTAGGTAAACTTTTGACTCTAAGTGCTGATAAATTAAAACCTAAATCATTATTCTCACATAAAACGGATAGAACCATATCATTGAGGACATTAACAAACACAAAAATTCTGAATCTCATGATGTTTTTGACTTTACATTGAACAAATGGTTTTCAGGGTTAACAATGAAATAGCTTTCATCTATTTAGCGAAGAATTATTATCTCTACAAATTCTAAGGAGTTTAAAAAATACGTTATAGTGACTGTGACAGAAGCTATACAAACTAAACGAACAAGCCATATTAAGCTCCATATGCAAACATCTTTGGGCCGTACAAAAGGGCGTTAGTTCTTCGCTAAGTGCCAAATATAACAAAAGAAACCTGACATAAATTGATTTATCCAAACCAAAACATTTTTTATTTTAATGACTCCGATCTCTCTTCACAAAGGTATAAACAATTTAAGCTTCAACTGCTTTCAGTCATATTCAAGAACTTGCATAGTTATTTATCCATTTTTTCGTACATTGTCAATTTTAAAAGGATCATTATATAAATGTAAAAGATAAAAAAACTACTTTTGCTGAAAGGCAACGTCATTTTTAATGTTTTGATGCCTCCCATTTTTTTAATTATCCTTAACGCTTAGTTAGGCACTATTATCGCGGTTTCATTAACCAGGCCTGCTTCGAAATTGTGCAAGCGTGCCAACTGCGCAACAACCCGGTGATTTTTGATAACAAGAATATATATGGTCGTGATTAGCTAAAGATTTTACGGACACATTTAATTTTATACTGAAATATAAATTGTTACTATTTTTTAAATAATAGGCATTGATCACATCGGCTAAGTGTTACTTGTACGAAACACTCATTATGTTATGCAAACGATAAAATATTCATTATAAAAAAAACTACGACAGATATAATTTCAATTTTTTTTATTATAATGATAAATAGAGTTAAGTGCGGTATGTTTTTAAAATGACTGCCTTCATAAGATATGGTCGTTGTAATCCTCTTCGCAATACTTTCAATTGCGGCTCTTCTGATGTCCGCAGAATGGACGATAATCCCTTTTGTGATGCGATTCTGGAGTTTGTCGGTGAACTAGCGTATGTTTTAATAAAACCTATTTTTAACATACCCCCATAAGAAGAAATTACATGAGTCTAAATTGGGGAAATTGCGCCACCTTCTATCTGACGGGGGAGAGTCCAAACTTATGATCCGCTCTTAAAGACTTCAGTCTAAAATAAATTTCTTGAAAACTTTGTGTGATAAACTTCTTTATTTACATATTTTGTGAGAAATAGTGGGCCCACAATTTCATAGTGGGAAATTGCTCTATACACTAACTTTTTCTGGATAAAATCGGCGAACTTTGGTCAAACGTGGGTTTTTCGTACCGTAATGTTGGTAATTTTGTTCGTCGAACTTAAGCTACATCCGTAAAATGGGTGTACTTTATGTCCAACATTTTGGTGTGAAACATTGCTGTGATCACTTTTGTGCAAGTAAATCTTTGGCAAATTGACTTCGGTTAGAGGCGTTTGTAATTGAAACTTATACGGAAATAGATTCTATTTTTTGATGAGGATGGTATGCATAGAGATCACACTTAGATCCAATTGAGCTGCGCCTTTAGAGACTGAAGTTATGAAGCTCAAAGATTGTTCTACACTCCCGGGAGTGGTCACAGTGGCTGGTCTGTTTGTTCTTGACAAATGGTCATCTAGCACACTTCCTGTCTTCTCAAACTTTGCAATCAGCTTGTTATAACATGGTAAAATAGAGAATTTGGTTATAGAGCAAATATTGTGGTATTTTTACTTTACTATTGTACATACATTGTAGTGTGCTTGTCAAATTTGGCCTTGAACGCAGTTAACACTCCACTAGAACTTTAGCCCCTCTTTAAAAGGCAGCCATAGTTGGTCTTGGCTGACGCCACATTCACTGTTAACCTAGGAGTATAGACAAAACTCAAACATTGATCTAGCTGTAACTAACGTCAAACATGAAATTGGCTGAAAAGTTTTAGTAATAGAAAGCTCTTGCGTGACATGACGAAAGTCTTGTGATTGTTAATATTGTTTAACAACAGCTGTCAAATAATCAGCAATGAAGCGAATCTGTGTTGAAATTAGAAAGCTAATTTTTCTAATGGATTTCGAAAAGTTGTCCTTGCAAAATTTACGAATATTACATTGTTTAATGTTAGCGGTTTTCAAAATCATCAAAAACTTGACGATTTTCTTAAATTGAGATGTCAAAGTAGCCCGCTTAATTCAAGAACTAAGAAGATTGTCTTGAAGCTGCTAAAATCGAAGAAAATGTATGTTTGTGGATGAAATGATCAAAAAGGTAAAATCAGCGTAAGAACTGTTCTAAAAATTAAAAAAGAACAACAGTACTTACAAAAAACCAAAAATGGTAAAGAAGAACTGGGATAAAGAACTTCGGTTACAAAACGACGCAGAAGATTGTACAAAGATTTAATTCAAAACTAAACTCTTTGTGTTCGTATGGATGACAAAACATACGTCAAAATGGTAGCACTACGTTATCAAATTTACAATGTTGTTGTAGGTCAACAGCTACCTGATTATCTAAGAAGAATTAAAGTAGACAAATTTGGCAAGAAAATTTTTGTATGGCAGGCCGTATGTTTTCGTGATTTTAGAAGCCTTGCTTTTTTTACAGCTGGTAATACTAGCGGCGAGTGTGCAGGAAAGAATGTATGCGAAGGCTTACTACTTCTACGTCGTAAGCACAACATTCCCCCATTATTATGGCCAAACTTAGCATCTGTCTACTACTCTGGTACGATCTTTGGATTATAAAAATATTTATTTTGTGAAAAAAGAAGACAAAGCACTAAATTGTCTTGAGCTTTATTCTATTCAACGTTATTGTAAAGAGAAACTCAGAAACGATTATCGGAAAGCTAAAGCAATCCAAAAATGCAAATAAATGAGGTGTAGCTAGCCGAAAAATTCTAATAAAAGGTGTGCAGTTATTTATAACGAATGTTTGAGAAAAGTTGGAAGTTTTTATTGTTTTTGATTCTATATAGCTTTTACATCATTGGTAGACTTCGATTAAGTTGTTTTGTAATCTAAAAATAAAATAACCGAAATTTTTTGATAAATTTATTGTAGGTGACGACAATTTACTGTCCGTTTAGTAAAATGAACAGTCATTTTACTAGATGCTGTCATTTTCCGTGCTTCACTTAGACACTACTTAAAATAATGTTATGCAAGTTACAATAATAATATCAAGGGCTAAAGTAGTTTTGTTATCAGTGTCTGACGTTCTAAAAGTAACTGTAAATAAATGAAAAAGTAATACTTTCAAACAACATTTTGTGCATTTTTAGCTCTGGTTACAAAGTAATTAATTATCGTACATTTCTTTAAATGAGTTGATCTACGTCTGGCCATCCTTATCTATAAAAAACTAAAAGACTTTGTCGGCAACTGTGCGCAAATCCATTTGCAACCCATTACAGCAAGTGATCGCAGTAATAAAATAGAAGCCCGTGCAGCACTGCAAGCAATCCTCAACCAGCTGCGCCCCGCCGCTGGCTTTCAGAGGAGTTTACCAAGCTCTGTCAAGTTCGGCTAGAGTAATCTGCTGTGCTGTGCCCTGGGAACGAGCGGTGCAGTTCGTTCAGATTGCAGCATTTGTATTGCACGCGAAGCCTCGCGCATTGCCAGATCACTTCTCCGCCGAGGCTGAGCTAGAGAGAAGTTAATCTTAAACTGCTAGATCGGAACTGGAGTGCCCTAGGAATCCTCGGTGCTTGAAAGTGGCGCGGGAAGTTTTAAGCTCGTGCTTACACTTGAACCGATGCACTTCACATTTTTACAGTAGATCGGAGAATCTTGCCCAGTGCGTTGCGACTTACATTTGTGGAATGTAATCTGGAAAATTCTTAGCAGGGGGTTCTTCTTCATCACATCTACAACAAATTTATCCAATTTATTGTATTGATCCAAGAAGCTTTTATAGAAGTTATTATTTTATAGCTTACGCAAGCGATTTGTAACTAAGTGGCCCTATTTTGAGTACCATAATGCTGGTAATATATTTAAATATTTCTGCAGGGTAAAAACGTTGGGAATAAATTTCTGTAATTTAATTGAGTCAGATTTTCTGACGACATTTTTTGTCGCCCAAATATCTTGTACAAAGATCTACTCTCATTTAATGTTTGCAACCTTGTAAACCAGCAATAGATGAGCTTTCAAGTTGATATCAAAACCAGATGATTCTTTAATTATCATTTTTTAAATAATTTTTACACTTTCTCTCTATTTCTCTATTGTCCTTTCTCTGTATCCTTTTCTTTCATCATTTTTATCTATTTTCTCCAGGTTGTATACGGACTTCCCCGTTTTTTATATTCTCGAAGGATTCATTCTATTGCTGACTGAGCCAGGTACCGCCAGTACCGATGCCATCTGTTAATAAGGTTTGGCCTACCCCTATTTTTGGAAAGACCAGCAAGGACTTTTGAGCAGTACTTGTCTCGTTCGTCATATACAAATTATTTCCTTCAGCTTTCTTCGAAATAAACATCTCGTCTGTCTCGTTAGTCCAAAATTATAAGCGATACCAAATCGGTCGAGATTAAAACGACTAATACTCGAAGACTACTAGATGGGCAATGGTGAAGGCAGCGTTTGATAGAGTCAGGTCAAAAGCGATAAGCAAACCAATCAAAATTTATCCCGCCCCCGTATAACGCGTGGGAGGGGGGGGGGCTTAGTTGTGTAACAAAGACGAGTATTTTTGGAGAGCGCGTGTGATTGTTTACAGCGTAATTTAAAAAATAAATAACTGTTTTGCGTAGAAACACGTTCTGCGGAAATGTTCAGGCTATACTTCTTCTTCTTCTTTGCTCTTATTCTTATGCCTTCCAGCGTTAGGCTATACAGAGCTATTAAATTTGGGAAAACTTTGACGTATTAAAGTTAAAAGTGTTGCAACACATGAGAAGAAAGTGGAAGCAGAGTTACTGTTACGCAGGTCGAATTAAAGCGGACTTAAACGAAAAAGCCAAGTGAGAAAAAGCCATGCGAAAAAATGAAGTTGGCATAATCGTCGATAAACGGCATTAAAATTTTGGCGGAATCTAGTGGTGTTTTAGTTCGATCCGTGTACTGAGTACACCAATTTCCAAAATTATGAGCGATACCAAAACGGTCGAGTTTGAAACGACTAATACTCGAAGACTGTTGGTCGGAGGACAATGGAAAGGACAGCGTTTGACATGCGAAATTTTCTCCACTTTTCGTACGTTGCAAGGGAGGGGTGTAACACAGCGACGTTTTTACGGAAACCTCGCGTTAGTAGCTCCGACTATTACATACTCATGTTTTTTACATTTTTTACTGTCTTTTTCTATCCTCAGTATCTTCTTTATTGCTCCATTTCGATCTCTAATAATCTTGAGATTCTTGCCGAACACCATATGTTGTTGTCCTTTTCACTATACTATTATATACCATGTTTGTTCCCTTTCTCTACTTATGTTTCTATCCTGCAATACTGAATTTAAGTACTCTCACAGCTTATTTCCCTTTTACTCTTCTATTCTTCACTGTACTGTCAGCCATTCTATTCTTGTTTATGTGGACCCCCAAGCTTGTGTAACCATCACAACTTTTTATTTTTGACTCATTTTTTATTTCCAGATCTTTAGCATTTCTTCCTATTACTAAATATTTTGTTTTACTCTAACCCTCACTTTGTACAACCTTGTATTATATGTCGTCTTGATCTTGCGCTATAATAAGTTGGTCATCCGCAAAATATAAAATGATGTCTATCTATTTCTATTTCCGTTTGTTTTTACACTATTCTAGTGTTTTGTCTATTTCGCACCTTTGTCCTGATCCTTTACTTATTTTAAAACCTTCTAATAGCTTGTTTTTTATTTTTACCGTTATTAAACTTTTTAATACTTCTCAAAGCTTTTGGTTTGGTATCGTGTGGAACATTTTTAAAAAGTCGATAAATACTAAGTCTAGTTTTCTTGCTGTATCAATCTTTTTTTATGTGATTTGAGATTTGAGTAAGTATACTGCCTGTACATAACCGTCCTTCTCTAGATTTCTTTTTGTTTTCTAATTTGTGCTGTCTGTGTTGTTCCTTCTCAGATTTTACTCAATATACTTGTTACTGGTATTTCTGTACAATTTTTGCACTTGTCTTTTATTCTTTTTTATGTATCGTTGTTATATGTGCTTCTTTATATTCGATTGATGGTGAAATGTCACTATTATTTTAGTTATTAGTTTGGTTATTAATTTTAAGAGTTTTTTGTACCTTGTTTTATTAACTTTGTCGGAATATTGTTTCAGTTCAGAGACTTTGCCGTTTTTTCCTATTTTTTCTCTTGTATCTGTATATTTGCCTTATTATTTTTGTTTCTTCCTTTGTTTGGTAGCCTCACTTATTTTTCTTAAGAAAGCTTTGGTAGTAATATAGTTTTATAGATATTAATGATAAGTTATATTACTGATAAAATACTCCTTAAATTGTTTTTTTCAAATTTCGGGAAAATTGCAATTTTCTTTAAAAAGCCTAATTCTTCGATATGTATTAAATGGACGGTATTTTTGTAATCATATGAGCTAGTCTGGTTTTTTAAACTTCCTTAATATTCTATCGATATTAGAGCATCATTGAAAGTTTTAACTTTAGTGCTCCAGTACGTAATTAGCAATATGTGCAAATACACACTTTGAAATCGTTGTGTCAAAGTAGCAATTTTATAACAACAAATAATAATTAAAGAATCTTAGTTACTTGCAATTTTTCTAAATAATTTTCAACAGACAGCTAAACAGTTTCTTAACTAAGTGTCAATTAATTAATTGAACATGCTTTTTAAATAAGTTTAACTATGTTGATTTTTAATATAAATTTTTTTATTAACATTAAAACAATTTGCAGTAAATGCAGTTTCTATAGGTATATATTCACGTACGTTTTGTTGTACACACATTTGGAGCCTCTCTTCAAAGTTTTCCATCGCACTAACCAACATTTCCTTCATAGTTGCAAATTGTTCGGGAATGGCAATTATTTTTAACGTAGACTTTTGTTTTGAGTTATCTTTAAAGAAAAAAAAATAGATGATCAAATTTGGTGAGCATGAAAAGCAAGAAATGTCGCCGAATGTCAGATTACTGCTGGAGAAACATTAGTCGAGCAACTGGCATTGAGCTTCTTGTTGTATAGTTTGTGGTTCCATTTTATTGGGATCAAATTTCTTACATGGCGACCTGTAAAATCTAAAATTATAGGCGCAAAAATGGCATGTTTGATACAGCTCTCTGAGGTCACTGTTACTGTAGCCTCTTTATCTATATAGTATAGTTCAAATCGTTATCTTACCACTATGGAAAGGTCTCTAGTGTACATTTGTAAGTTTTTTTTGCCTAAAATCGACAGTTTTGCTTATTAACGTAACCATCCAAATAGAAATGTGCTCATCACTCATCATCAGAAGCAATTACTTCGAGAATTCTTTTGCAAAATAGTTTTCGTTGCACATAATCACCCTAAAGCAGCTTTTGAACAATTCTGATTTTGTACAGATGGAATTTCAACTCGCCATGTTGGGTGTGCTGTAGCGAGCGACGAAATTTGAAGAACCAACCTTTTTCTAGTGTTTCAACACTTTCTGGTGTTTAAGTCGTACGGGGATGACTAATTTATTTCCTCCCTATAATTGATCGTACGATACGGTTCTACCTATTATAGTATTGTGTTGCAATTAGGTACACCCTATCATGCATAATATTGAAGCATTGGCGTTGAACTGTATAACAACAAAATCGTTATTTTTAAAAATCGGTGTGATTGCAAAAAGGCGATGCTCCACGTTTCACTGCATTATGCAGTGCTTACATGCTTTCCTTTTCTCTTCTACCACCCATTCCAAAAATGTACCTTATCTTTGCACTACTAAATATAATTATATTACACTATCAGCCAAGAATTTTATTTAATTTTTGTAGTTAGTAGTTTAACCTTTGTAAAGTTAGAATTTTCTTAGAACTTATAGGAGTAACTATTTAACAGCTTATATATTATTTTAATTATTTTATCAGTAAAACTGTTAATTAAAATCACTTTCAATAAATTCTGAATTACTAAATTCCTGGTGTTATTAATTCGAACACAAAGAAAGCTGTGTTAATCCTAAAATTTATATATAATAAATGACCAACTTAGAGTTATAAATTGTATTGTTTTAAATCACTAGTAGTTCCGTTAATTTTTCGCCATGTAGGATGTTATTATATTTTTTTGACTGAATCCTTTTTTAATATTATCAACCTTGACTGGATATGGGACCATAATCGTCTACATTTAAGCTTCCCACATGTTCTTTCGTCACATAACCAATTCTATTTTAGCTGTTCGAAATCTTTATAGTAATTGATATATGCTAATATGTTTTATGGTATGCAGGAAAGCTAAAATATGCTTTTTTAAATGCAAACAAAATTATGTATTATAATCTGGCCACTAAATTGAAATCTGAAGTAAATTATAATTAGAAACAAATTAACATATCCATAAAATAATAACCATAATACGAGTACTGGGTGCGGAATGTTGTTCATACTATAGAAATTTAAAGCATTTTTACATATCCTACGTATTAGAATATCATTACAAAACTAATCACAGCTCAAAATAATTAATTCTTCTTTCACTATTAAATAACAAACTCAATAGAAAATATAATTAATTGAAGTAGTAGGAAACTACTCTGTGCTTAATTATCCCACGATATTTTAATAACGTAAACTGAGTGAGGCTCTCTGAGGGCAAATTATAGAGACCGCGAACAACGGCTTTTTATTATTTGGTGTAAGCTGCGCCCGTTAGTTTAGTGCGCGGTAAACTAAAACGAGCTTAGTGGAATTTTCTCATTACGCCTGGATGGCGCTGTACGCTCGCAGAAAACATGGACGACATACAAACCCAGTTTACATAGCTCTTAATTACAATCCAGTCGTGGCGCGTTGCTTTTTTTGTTTGGCTAGTGGCTCTCTAAATCTGTAACAAAAGAAGGAGAACAACACCAGAGCTCTTCCAACTCTAATCTATAGTTTGGAATTGGAAGCAACTGAGCTGCAAAATTAAAACTCCATTGAACGTGCAGCTGGTAAAGGTTGAAGGAAGTTCTTTGTGTTAAGTGCATCACGTAAGTGCTTAAGAGCTCTTGTACTAAACCTTTGCAATCCGATTAACAGCTTGCAATAGCAAGCACGAATCTGCATGCCAACCATGGTAATGCAGTAAGACTGCATTAAGAGATCGAATCGGTTGCATGACGCCGTTAGCAAACAGAAGTTGTAGAATGTAGATATAAATTTACAAGAACATTAAAACTTACTTAAGTACATTATAGCTAACGTTATCTAGTTTTGGTGATTGAACTACATTTAGAATTTTTTCTGTTAAATGTGTTATCATTAAGATAAGGTATTATGAGTTCATTTTTAATTCTTTTAATGAAAAATATTTACGCTTGTAAGTCCTACAAGCTTTCACTTTCAAATAATTTACTAAAATAAAGAATTACTACAAAACAAAAGTCGAGTTTAAATAAAAATCCAGAAATTTTTCCTTCGGCAAAAAGACTGTGACGGATACAACATAACTAAATTTGTTGCTCTGTTTTTGCAACAGGTTCCAACAAATTTATCTTTCAAAAAAATGGGGCTCTATTTTACTGGTGCAAACCCTTCATCATGTGACAAAAAATGTAGTATAAAATATTACCGAATATAAAATATCAATTCATTTTTTGTTATGATGGTGAATAAATGCAGTTCATTGAATTATGTTTTCAAAATGACTGTCTTGATTAGAGATGGTCATTTCAACAACTACCGAAACTCTCAATTACGGCTTTTCTGGTGTCCTCAGAAATAGCCAGAACCTCTTCTGCGATGCAATTCTTGAGTTTGTCGATAGACTGGGGTTTGTATCAATAAACTCTATATTTAAGATAACCCTATAAGAAGAAATCACATAGGTTTAAATCGGGGGAACTTGAGAGCCACCCGATGCCATCTTCTGTCTTACGGGGAGGTGCAGACTTAGGATCCTTTGTGAGGATGTCGAAGATGCCCTGAGTTCGATGAGCGGTGGATTCATCTTGCAGAAACCAGTATCGGTTGACTTGTCTGTTATCTTTCATAATTGGAATAAATTTCTCAAGAACCTTTGTGCGATAAACTTCTCCGTTCACATATTTTGTGAGAAAGAGTGGGCCGATAATTCCATAGTGGGAAATTGCAAACCATACATTAACTTTTAGGTGAAATCAACGAACTTTGGTAAAGTATGGGTTTTTGGTACTCTAATGTCGGTAATTTTGTTTGTTAACATAGCCATCTAGTTGAAAATATACCATATTTGAGAAATAAACGTGCTTTATTTCTAAATTTTTTGGCACCATCTCCTTAATCACTTTTCCAAAAGTGAATATTTTGCTAATATTGACCTTGGGCAGAAGCGCTTACGGTTAAAATTTATACGAAAATAGATTTAATTTCTTGGCGAGGATGGTGTGCAAAGAGATCACACTCACATCATAGTTGTAGTTTTTTGTTTGTAAAGCTCCCAAGATTGTTCTACGGTTTCGGGTCTGCCCGTTTTAACAAATTGTCATTTAATATATTTCCTATTTTCTCAATTTTTTGATTAGCTTATTACAACATGGTAAAATAAACAATTTAATTATAGATAAAATTTCATTATGGCATTCTTTACTTTACTATTGTAGAGACCGACAAGGAAGTGTGCTTGTCAAACTTGGCCTTGAAGCCAGTTAGCGCTGTACTACCACTTCGATCCCTCTCGTAAAAAGCCGCCATAATACAGACCCTTTCTTTGGTTAAAAAGTTGGTCTTAGTCATATTCAGGGTGGACCTATAGTATAAACAAAACTTTAAGCATTGATCTAACTATAAATAACGTCAAACATAAAATTGGCTAAAAAGTTTGATCATGGTAATAAGAAACTCTTTTACGTCACATAATGAAGACCTTGTGTGATAGAGTACGTGACTGTCTATGGTAAATCCTTTACTGATGGATTAGATGATGTGTTAGAAAGAGTATCGTATTGTTCGGCTTGCCATTTAGATCTTTCAATCTTATGGTTTGTGATTTCTTTTTTGGATGAAACATAAAAAATTTGGCTTACGTATCAGCAATTCCAAAAACAGCAGATGGTTTCGATTCGGTACTACTGCGCTTGTGAGGAGTATCAATGGGCACACATAGCGTGTATGAACCGACCTGGACTACCATTGAGACGTGTCTAGGAACTCACACGGATCATTTCTGATGATATAAACAAAAATTTAGACGGTTTCTCTTTTGTTTTTGATATATCATTTAATATGGTACCTATAATACGTTATAAAATATATTTTTTTAAAGTCCAATGCTTCTTTAGTAGTAAACTGGTGCAAAGACTCCTTTATATATTTTCTTTCCCTCAATTTTTTAATATAAGACCATTCAAATACCATGTTCATGAGCTACTTTACTATATGTAAAGGGTCTTCCAATAGAGACTTCCGAACTTCGACAGTTGATAGCGGCCATATTGTTGAAGCTACATCTGTCGAATTGACTGTCATTTATTTAGTCTGTTTTGCCAAATCACAATGGACGGATATAGCGTTCAACAACAAGTGCAAATGATAAAATTGTTTTATTAAAATGGGTGTTCTGTTCGGGCAACGTTCCACGCGCTTCGCCCATTTTACGGTCGCCATAATCGCCCTACCGAGAGGACTATTCGCAGTGTGGTGGATAAATTTGAATCCACTGGTTCAGTAAACAATCAACCAACATCCGTACGACGACGAAACGCAAGATCTGCCGAAAACATTGCCGCTGTCCGTGAGAGTTTGCAGGAGAATCCGAGGTCTTTCGCAGACCACAACTTGGCGAATTTTGCGTTGTGACTTGAGCCTGCACCCGTACAAAATTCAACTGACCCAGGCGCTGAAGATAAACGACCATAGACAACGACGTGTGTTTGCTGAATAGGCCCTGGAGCAGTTGGAAACTGACCCTAATTTTCATCGAAAAATCATCTTCAGCGATGAGGCCCATTTCTGGACGAATGAGTAGGTCACCAAACAAAATTGCTGAATTTGGGACAATTCCAATACACATGAGATCCAAGAGCGTCCAATGCATTCCGAAAAAGTCACTGTTTGGTGTGGATTTTGGGCTGGCGGCGTCATCAGTCCATATTTCTGGTCGGGCCATCACCGTCAACGGCAAGCGCTATAGGACGATGATTACCAACTTCTTTTGGCCTGAATTGGATGATATGGACACCAACGACATATGGTTTCAACAGGACGGCGCTACGTGTCATACAGCTCATGCCACATTTGACATTCTGCACGAGCGATTTGAGGGCATGGTCATCTCACGTGGAGGTGATGTAATCTGGCCACCGAGATCGTACGATTTGACCCCGTTAGACTTTTTCTCGTGGGTTTTTTTTAAGTCGCAGGTCTATGCGAAAAAGCCACAAACCACAGCCTGATTTATGCGCCAGAATCTTGGAAAATTAGACATTTCGGATGCGCACCACCCAGCGAAGCCGCGGCGGACATTTGCACGATGTTATATTCCATACATAATGGCATCGATAGGCCTTTCAAACGAATAAAATTTCGATGATTTCTCAACACTTTGTTTTATTTAAATTTAAATATAGGAAGCGCTTAATGAAAGGCCCTTTATATATGAATACAAAATAGGTGTTTTCGATGCGAACTTGACTTCAGGGATTGAAATAGTGCGCGGCGATGTTAAAGCAATACGATTTTATGCTTAAAGTGAATGAAGGATCTTCTTGTCTTAAACCCCTGTTACCGTTAAATTTATTAGAAAGTACCTATCTTATGATCTCTTTCTTGGAAGTTCTTTTAGTGTTATTCTTATCATTATTTATTATTTTTTATTGAGTTCGTAACTGTTGTACAGTACCAGGACATAAATTTCAGCAAAACCTTCAATAAGGGACCTTGCCAAAAGAGAGCTGCAGAACTCCTTAACCTAAGTAGGCCACAGCTACAGGGCATGCGACTGTAAAAGAGCACCTCTAAAAAATTGGGAAATTCAATGGTGACCTTGCATGCAGACTTTGCAGCAAGGAACCAGAAATAGCCTTACACATCCTATGCAAGTGCGATGCGCTGTGTAGGAAAACCAATCCTGGAATCGTAAGATTTCCAGACACACCCTGTAAAGGACTTGTATCTGCTGATTCAGGGGACATCAATTACAGATTGGTTGGGAATTTATTTAATTAGGGTAATCACAATAAACTGTAGGCTGTAGTGAACATGGATCCATTAAGGAAGACGTTACCCTAAGCGGAAAAAAAACTGTTGTGTAGCTTCTTTGTAATTAATAAATAGCATGTGAAAGTAGAAATTTTCTTCATGGTCTTTCGATATTCTCTGATTAGATAATGCATTTCCTGTTCTTTCCAAATTTGTTGTTTAAATTACATGAATGAGTTGTTAAGTAACTGCCTCACTCTTTAAAAATTTCAATACCAATTACATTTTTTCTGCACTTTATTATTTCTTAATCTTTTTATAACTTCTTTTATTTTAAGAACCATTGATATTTTTACTACATATGTAGAATTTTGCGTTAGATCTTTAAATATAACTTTCTGACTGGTCGATGTTATTGTTTAGAATGATATAACTAACCTACTTCAAGATAAACTAATATTAATAATGGGATACTTATTCTTGGTGTTAAAAAAAACGCTTTAATGAAATTTATTCAAAAAATATGCCGTAAATGTATAAAAAGCTCCACAAGCACATGCCGATAGTAAGATAACTATTAGCAGATGTAAAGTAGAAAACGTTATATTTTAAGAATATCTAATAATAAGACAAAAGGTATGATAATATATAAGACAACAATTAGATGAAAATTAGAAATTGACGAAAGCAACACCCAGCAGGTGTCAACTTTTAAATATCTAAGGATTAAAGTCATTAGTTCAGTATTAGGTGCTGGCGCAAATTATTTAGGTTAGTCACGTATGCAGAACTTTAAATACAGTCACATGAGAAGATAGGTAACTAAATACCAAAAATTAAAACCTGTAATATATGCAGCAGACATACGATGCGATACCACTCCCTAAATAAATATTAGAAACCGATAAAATGAAGACGCCAATGAAAACAATAAATAAGACAGACTTAGAAATAAACATATAAGTGAAAAGCGCCAAATACAAGCAATTCCCTAAAAATACTGGAAACCAAAGAAGAATCAGAACATGTTCAAAATTAATTTCAATAGTCAATTGACATCTCCTAAAAGCAAAAGTAGAATTGGAAGATCTAAAAGCGATGGATGACTTTTTTATAATAAATAAAACTCAAAAAATAACCAGTCGACTGACTCAGAGTTAAAAAACGAAATAAACTTGTCAAAAATTAATTTTTCTGTTTTGTATTTCACGCTATATGCATGATTGCAAAATATTACCCTTATAATTTAAAAAACTGAGTTTAATAGTGAAAACGCTGTATTAGATTAAGTAGATTAAGGCTTTCATATGTTCCACCTCACTGATACAGGATGATGTTATATATTGTATTGTTAACCTTATTTTTAGTAATTGAATTAGATACCCTGAAAACCAGACTTAAACTCAGATTTATCTGCAGTGCAGTTAAGCGACTGAATCGTTCGACAACTATTTAACAGATAATTGATATTAGAATAAATATAAAATAAAATTTGATACGTATAAGCGACAACCGGGTAGTTAGATTTTATATAGTTTTGCCGAAAGTTACAGTTCATTAATTAATAATACAAACAACACTAAAAAAATAATAGCTTACATCTACAAAAAGCTACTTTAATTACAGTAATGTAACAATTTAAAAAATAATAGAAGTTGAAATTAGTAGGGACACAGTATGTTTAATTGTATCTTAGTGTATTATGTTTATGTATTTATTTTTGTTGTCTTATAGCTATCTATAATGGCCGTAAAATAATTTGAATTTTAAAAACATTCAAAATTACACAAAATGTAAAGTTGCAGTTAGTCTTATTATTTCGATTTGACCTGAATTCATACATATATCAATTTTTTAAATTTGGGATACCCATAACACTTTTCTATTATGTTCTAACAATAAAAGGCAATAAATGATTCATCAATAACTGCAAAGAATATTTAAGCGCAATGAAAGGCACCGGCAATAACTATAAATTGATGATCTGAAAAGGCATTTGACCTTCTCCAGACGAGGCTAAGTCAAAAAACATTTTCAGGCGCCACCTGAGCCTCCCCGTAATTTTATCTGAGCAGTCTCATTTCCGGCAAATATCGAGATAGGTTTGAATCCGCGCAGATGACGCTAGGGCAAAAGCGAACTTTAAAGGTTCTAAAGATATTTTCGCACAAAAATGTGTTCTCTTTTTTTAATTTAACAATATTAAACTTGGAGAGCGTTTTTTAATGATATTTATTTAAATTATTTCTCGTATACCACATCGCCTATTTTCATTTCATTTTGAGGTAAACGCTAACACAATATTTGTACTGCAGTTCTTAGAAATTGCTTTGCTTGAATTGAATGTTGCATTTGTTAAATCTGTTCCTGCTCAACAAAGGAAACATAAGGTAATAGTGTTTTAAAACGTGTTATAGATATTGTACAAACGGTAAAACAAATAAAAAAATGAAATGCTGCTTCTAGCAAACTAACGTTAATTATAGTGTATTTTAACAAATTGAATATTATAGAAATTTTATTTAGATTTAAATTAATTTTAAATTTAATGAACGGAAAATAGAGAATTAAACTAGAGCAATTACGGTGATCCTAAAATTAAGACCAATTGGAAACACAAAACACGTCTGTTTCAGTGACACTGCAATATTTCAATAAGGATTTGATTTCGGGCACCCTCGCTGAGAGAGTGGCTGTGTTATCGTGCAATGAACCTTGAACTGTTGTTATATTTGAACTGTAGGCCTCCAGGTAGATAATCAAATAATACGTTGCGTTTTTATTTTCAATTCAATTGTTTAAACCGGAATTTCAAATTAATTCTGCAATAAATCAACAAAATGAAATATATTATTGGCACTAGCTATTTATCGCAACTAATAATGCGCAATCCGTAAATTACAATCAGTTACTAGCGGTATGATTATTTACTATGACCAACCCAATTTTTAAATTGTAGTTGAACATCACGATTTCACTATACAACAATGGTAACGTACCGAACGTATATATAGTTGCGTACATTTATTTTATTTATTTTTTTATTATTGGGGCATACTTATTGGCATTGCAGCTCTCTGGCTTATTGTGCCTACTACTGTATAATATAAGTAACTTTTAAGTTACAAATTTTTTTTTTATTATTATTTGTTGCTTATTTACAATCTACTGTCACACGAGTAATAAGTAAATTATTTATAATTTATAATTTTATAACATGTCATTGGGGGATCCGGCCAGCGCCTTATTCCCCGTAGGCTAAACACTAAGTTATTCTGGGTAGTTACACTGGAAGGTCTTGTGTCCAATTTCGTTTTAATCGTCTGGTGATGGTTGGCTGGTTAGAGAGCTGTTCTATTAGCTGGTTTTTATGTCCTGCCAGGTGGTTCGTGTATGTTTGAGCAAGCTTCTCTATCTCTGCGGTTACGTATGGAATTTCTAGGTCTGTGTGAAAGGTTTCGTTAGAGATGTACCATGGGACGTTGGCTATTTTGCGAAGGATTTTTGATTGGCTTCGTTGCAGGATCTTTGTGTGGGAGGCTTTAGCGCATCCCCACAACTGTATACCTTATGTCCAGATGGGTTTTATGATGCTTTTATATAACAGTAGTTTGTTTGACAGTGAGAGTTGGGAGCGTCTGCCAAGGAGCCAGTGCATTTGTTTAATTTTAAGGTCTGTTTGTTTTCGTTTGGCTTTGATGTGAGTGCTCCAGGTGAGCTTATGGTCTAGGTGTAGTCCAAGATATTTGATGTCCGTCTTCTGAGGTATAGGAGTATTGTTGATGTTGTTTAGTGGGCTTGCAATACCTTGATTTGTGAAAGTGATTTGCGAGGATTTGTCGCTATTGACTGTAATTCTCCATTTGTTGAACCAGTTTTGCAAGATGTCTAAGTGTGTTTGTAGATGGGCTGCTGCAGTTATTGGGTTAACGTCTATTGAGAGGATAGCTGTATCATAGGCCAACATTGCAAGTACAGTATCGTCAGTTGAAGGCGTGTCGAAAGTATATAGGAGATACAGCAGCGGTCCCAGTACGCTACCTTGCGGTACTCCAGATGTAATTTCGTGGTATTCGGAAGTTGTGTTATTTACTTTAACTTGGAAAGTCCTCTGGGTTAGATATGATTTTAGTATGAGGTACAGCTGATTTGGAAAATAGAGTTTTATTTTGTATAATAGACCCGTGTGCCATACTTTGTCGAAAGCCTGTTTTATGTCTAGGCATACAGTTATGCAGACGCGCTTGGTTTCTAGAGTCTTCACAATGCTGTTAACTATTCGGTGCCCTTGGTGGATAGTAGAATGATGCTGCCGGAAGCCAAACTGGTAGTTTGAGAGAATTTCATGTAGGTCGACAGTTTCATGGATTCTCGTGGGGAGCAGTTTTTCGAATATTTTTGACATGAGTGGTAAAAGGCTGATGGGTCTGTAGGAGGAGGGTTGCGTAGGAGGTTTGCCAGGTTTAATAAGGGTAATGATTATAGCATGTTTCCACTGAGTGGGGAAGTGGCAGAGTCGTAGAATGCTGTTGTGGATGGTTGTAAGTAACACTAGGGCTTTTCTGGGGAGGTTTTGCAATACATCTACGATTAGGTCGTATCCAGGTGCTTTACGTGAGTTTGCTAATTTAATTTGGTGTCTTACTTCGGCTGGTGAGAATGGTCTCGGAGGTAAGGACATTTGGCAGGGCGCGTCAAGGAATGCGGAAATGTCGGTGTCATCGTTGTTTCCTACCGGTTTTGGTGATGAAAATACAGTAGCAAGATGGTCTGCGAATGAATCAGCTTTTTCTTTGTCTGACCTGGCCCATGTATCATCGGACTTTTTGATTGGAGGTATCGGTGCTATTGGCCTTTTAAATTTTTTTGTTGCCTTCCATATCGTATGATCAATAGGTGAAATATTCGTGATGTAATGCTGAAAGGTGTCGTTCCGGGCTTTTAGTAGTTCAGTTTGGAGTTGATGAGTAACTCTGTTATATATGGTCTTGTCTGGCCTTTGTTTAGTTCGTTGCCATTTTTTTCATGCCTTGCGTTTTTTTGTGATGAGGTACCTTATATGACGAGGGATATTAATATCTGCTGAGCAGGTGTTTGTTTCACTGGATGTTGCTTGCCATGCCGCATTTTGTATCATTGTAGTTAAATATTGGGTTGCTTCGTCTAGATCATAGGCATCCTTAATTCGGATAGTTAGATTAATCTCGTGATCCAGTGTGTTTTTGAAGAGGTCCCAATTGGTGTTTTTGTTGCAGAGTTTTGGGGATGGTTCTCTGGTAATAATGGATGCGCTTAAGGTAATTAGAATGGGAGTATGATCTGAGGAGAGGTCATAGTTAGATTCCACTTTCGTGTATGTATTTGCTATGCCGCAGGAAATAGCGAAGTCTAATAAGTCGGGGATTTTATTTGTATCTGTTACAAATAAAAAATAAAAATTTAGTTCTCAGAACTACAATTACAATAAGACATATGGTGGCTGTTTTTTGTTGCAATTGACCAAGATACAGTGAAAATTAGAAATGGTTAATTAGAATTACGGTAAGGGTGAGATTTAGTAAGGGTTGAGTGAGCGCAGGTCCAATCAATAAAACACATAGGGTTACGCGAAAGTTACTACTTGCCTAGGCATAAAACCTCTCGCGATTAGAGAGGAAAGCCGGGGCAAGAGTAGGCTTTATTGGTAGTTGTAAACTTAAGCTAAATGCAATTCATACAAAAAACAATAGTAAACGACAATACAAATCATCGTGTCGCAACGTCGCTAGTGGCGCGAACGCAATTACGCAAGCCGCAAGGTACCTTTCCGCACGCAATGAGAGCTCTCTACCTGGGCGAGTATTGCCGTCCCGTCCGCCGTCCACGGACATCGCTCACTGAGGATGACCAGCTAGGCGAACGGGCCCAACTCACGGGGCTCCATAGAAGGAACACGGACCTCCGAGCTTCCTTACCCAGGAACACACACCGCCCTTACAACACAATAGGACGCATACGCAACAAACGTACAGAGTCCTCACTGAGCTGTGTCCTTGTCACGCAGGCTCGAGCAACACGGGGTTGCCGCAAAGCACTACGCCGCAGAAGGGCCACGAACGCGCCGTGACTCCTTCCCCAAGGCACACATACTGCCCTTACAACACAATAGGACGCATACGCAACAAGCGTAATCACGCAGGTTCCTCACGTAATGAGAGCTCTCTACCTGGGCGAGTGTATGCCGTCCCGTCCCGCCGTCCACGGACATCGCTCACTGAGGATGACCAGCTAGGCGAACGGGCCCAACCCCCCACGGGGCTCCATAGAAGGAACACGGACCTCCGAGCTTCCTTACCCAGGAACACACACCGCCCTTACAACACAATAGGACGCATACGCAACAAACGTACAGAGTCCTCACTGAGCTGTGTCCTTGTCACGCAGGCTCGAGCAACACGGGGTTGCCGCAAAGCACTACGCCGCAGAAGGGCCACGAACGCGCCGTGACTCCTTCCCCAAGGCACACAACACAATAGGACGCATACGCAACAAGCGTAATCACGCAGGTTCCTCACGCAATGAGAGCTCTCTACCTGGGCGAGTGTTGCCGTCCCGTCCGCCGTCCACGGACATCGCTCACTGAGGATGACCAGCTAGGCGAACGGGCCCAACCCCACGGGCTCCATAGAAGGAACACGGACCTCCGAGCTTCCTTACCCAGGAACACACCGCCCTTACAACACAATAGGACGCATACGCAACAAACGTACAGAGTCCTCACTGAGCTGTGTCCTTGTCACGCAGGCTCGAGCAACACGGGGTTGCCGCAAAGCACTACGCCGCAGAAGGGCCACGAACGCGCCGTGACTCCTTCCCCAAGGCACACATACTGCCCTTACAACACAATAGGACGCATACGCAACAAGCGTAATCACGCAGGTTCCTCACGCAATGAGAGCTCTCTACCTGGGCGAGTGTATGCCGTCCCGTCCCGCCGTCCACGGACATCGCTCACTGAGGATGACCAGCTAGGCGAACGGGCCCAACCCCCCGCGGGGCTCCATAGAAGGAACACGGACCTCCGAGCTTCCTTACCCAGGAACACACACCGCCCTTACAACACAATAGGACGCATACGCAACAAACGTACAGAGTCCTCACTGAGCTGTGTCCTTGTCACGCAGGCTCGAGCAACACGGGGTTGCCGCAAAGCACTACGCCGCAAAAGGGCCACGAACGCGCCGTGACTCCTTCCCCAAGGCGCACATACTGCCCTTACAACACAAGAGGACCCATACACATCAAACGTACAGATTTGGCTCTGAGCTGTGTCCTTGTCACGCAGGCTCGAGCAACACGGGGTTGCCGCAAAGCACTACGCCGCAGAAGGGCCACGAACGCGCCGTGACTCCTTCCCCAAGGCACACACCGCCCTTACAACACAAGAGGACGCATACACATCAATCATCACGATTACACACTGACCTGTTTCCCTGTCACGCAGTCCTCTATCCCTTGAAAGCAGCGTACTGGTGCTAACGTCTGGAAGGCTCAACGGGCTCGAGTCAAGTCTCTGCGCTGAATGTAGCGCGGCGCCACCCGCGAGCGCGTGCACCCCTTCTCGCTAAAGCCCAGTGGCGGCGCATCCGAGAGAGAGGTCCAGCGTCTCCGATACAGCGGCGGCGCCAAGTTAAGTATCTTTTGTAAAGGCGCACGTGCGCCCGGTAGTAAAGCCCGAACAGTGGCACAATAAGGTAGATGTGTGAAATGTTAAACATCCTCATGATACACAAATATGCATTAAATTAAAAAAAATCTGTTAAATGCACCCTATGATCTAGGCTACGTCAAACCAATTACAAGAATACAATAAGTGTAAAATAAGATACAATAAGATACTGTTTGCCGGTCATTTGGGCAAGGTTGTACCACTACTAGAAAACTAAATCTACTAAAGCACCCAAAGAAACCTATAAAGAAAACTAACTCAACCTAAACCCAACAAAGGAGTTGTAGAATAGTATGATTCTTAATATACACACTAAAGTCATAAACAAAACTAATTAAAATAATAGCTAATTTCTTATATATTGCTTTATTTAACATCAAATGGCCTTTATAAATATAAAATAAAGTAGATTTTTATCATAAATTACACTGGAGTACAAAATTTAACTTTTTTGGTACACGAGCAGAAATACCTGATTCTAATAGAATTTTTCAAACTGAACTCAAATATGTAAGTAGTTTGGTTCCATTAGCCACATTATTTTGTGCCACCTATATTAGATGGGAGAGAAATGTATATATTTACTCGTGTAATGCTTGCGATGTTGCTTTTCTTTGGGGTTTTGCACCTGGAACATCTCTTTTCACTGTCCAATAGTAATCAGCTAACATTTTTGTACTTCATTATCTTTGATGTTTCTTTTCAACGGTACAAATTTTTCGTTAAAAATGCTCTTCCTGTTCATCGCCGGCAGAACCAAGACTTTCAGGAAAGACTTTCAGATGAGAGTCCAAGAAATGTATCATGAGGAACACACTACAACCTATATCTTTGTACAAATGTAGTAGTTGACCCACGATCTCAAGGTAGTTTGGTAAAAAATTTTCCTTGAGTTTAGGTTCGCTTACATAGGAGAATTTTTTCTTTAAATATGAAATTTACCAATATTTTTATTCATTGCCTTAACAAAGCTTTTAAAATGTTTTAACTTTATTTGAAGAGGGGGTAGAACAGTCTTGTCAGAATATACAGCATTTATCTTTCCAGGTATCAATGATTTACGCTTCTTGTCCCTATTGGCAAAAAAGCAACAAGATTTAGTATAACCGAGCCGCAAACCATTAATAATGCAACGAGTTTTAGGTCGCAACATATGGCCGAGCAATACTTGTCATTACTAAATATTTGCCAACAGAATTTTTATATTTTTATAGGTTTCTTTTACGGTAATTGTACAAGCTATCGGCATAGAAAATTTATTGCCATTGTGCAAAAGTACCGCTTTCAAACTAATTTTTGATGCATTTATGAATAGACTCAATTCTCTTGGTTTAGTTCATAACCTAAGAGATCCATCACAGAGAAAATATTGTTACAATAAATTAGATCATTTTCTATAGAAAAGAAATCTGAAATTCTGCTGGGAAGTTACAAAAGTAACAGACTTTATTATCTTTCTAAAGGGGATTCCAGCTTTTCAGCCTAGAGCCCAAAACTTGAGCTTGTTTTTTGGACAATTTCAAATCTCCAGCGAAGTCGTTTAGATCACCTTGTGTTAATAGATGAGGTTCGCAAAAAGGCAGGCTAGTCCTGCTCTTCACTTTGAACTCTCATAGTAAGTTATGATTCATCTTTTGCAATTAGATGTACAAGAGGATGTGGTGTACAAATAACTTTTTACTGTGAGGTATAGGTCTCATACCAGATGGAAAATTTGGCTAATTTACTTTGTGTTTGGATATACTGCTAATACTTTTAATTTTTGTTATACAAAAATAGCAGTCTCATCAATGCTCTCATAGTTAGCGCCACACCATGGGAATGGTAGAACTCACATGTCGAGAATCTTTAGTCTAATACGCCAAACGGCCAACATAAGATAAGCAGCTTGTATAATGAGTCCAGATCTTATCCTGGTTACTCAGTTTGCAGCCAATATATAGTTTATAACAATTTTTAAACAAGAGAGTTATAATTCTCCATTGATCTTTAGATGTAACGTTTCCACATATATTTTTACGCGTTCTTGACATATTTAATCACTAGCTAACACAAATCACTTGCACTTTAGATGTAAAACAGTAGATAAAATAGAATATGACCTTACTGAGGAACGCTTGACAAATATTGGCTTGCTTATAGTGAATCGCAACAAAAATATGTCTGGTGCTATTGGCTATTTCAGTATTTATTTTTAGAAACATATAAATTAATACTTTTGTAATTGTAAACTGTCAGTGCCTAATTTTAAAATATTTTTTACAAACATAAGCTGTCGTTGAAAACAAGACCTGATTCTGAAACGCAATACTAAAAGAAGTCATTGTACAAAAACTGTGATAGAAAAATTTTGATTGCATATTTGAATGCAGCGTAAAAAATTACGTTAGAAACATAATAATACTTTTATGCGCCAAAAATACACTAAATACTATCGCACATGGCAATGCAACTGCCATAATTTGACAAATAATCTTAGGCTATAACTTAAACAGATTTTATGCAAGCAGCAAAAATTAATATGAACAATTGCAGCCATTTTTCGATTCGATTGGTCAATGATTTATTGTGAGCGGTGACTTTGATGCAAAACGTACGCTATATATAGGAACCAAAAATAGAACTGTAAGAGAAAACTAATTAAATAGGTTATTAATTAATAGTAACTTTCTACTTTTATCAAATGATTTTTCAAAATACTAGATTAGCAAAGGACCAGGATGTTGACTTCTTTATAATTAATGGTAAACCAATTAATTATCTAGACAAAATCAGTAACGCAATTTATCATCAGATCATACTCTACTTCTGGCAGCTACCAATAATATCATCATTAATAAAAAAGGACACTATATAACTAAATAACTGATTGGGGCTCTTTTAAAGAATATATAGAAGAGTACATCAAGTCTTAAGACACCCGATGTTACGTCATGGTAACTGTATAGGATGCAAGTTAGCATTACACGTCGATAAAAGAAAAACAAAATCCTAATTACCAGAATATTCTGACAATGTAATCGAATTATTAATAGAGAAAAAAGTGGGGGTAGCAGTGACACTGCACTAGAAATACTTGTAATAAAACTAAACGCATTTAGCTGATCAATAAGTTAAAAATCTTATTAAGAAATTTTCCAAATGAGTCCTTTTAATATTACCTTACAAACTTATCAAAAGTGTTAACACAATATGGAAGGCGGCTAAATAGTTCAAGAGATGAGCAATGCACGTACTACTACTACATTTTAAAGATGGTTCATGCGCTAGATCTCGACAAGACAAGTCGACCTATTTTCAAGACACGTAACTAAAGCTTTTAAATCTAATTCTGGCAACATCAGTAAAAACGTAGAATAATTGATACTTCTAAATAATACGTAATCGTACAGACCAATCACTTTATTGGTAGTTGTACTTGGCAAGGTTATTATTGAATTCAATGAACAAACATTAACGATTTGACAAACATTTCCTGCAACATCAATTTGATTTTAAAAGGTCTTACTCCACGATACAGAAATGTTATCGGACAGTCTATAGAAAACAAGGTGTTCTTCGACATTCGACAAGCATTTAACATAACAGCAGGATAGCACTAACAATTTCCTGTCAAAATTAAGAATACTAGGAAAAAGCTCGTATGCATTGCGCAACACTTGATATTTGAAATCTTAAATACGAATTAAAGACGTTTAAAGTCAATGACTTTCGATTGTGAAAGACATATATGAATACAAACAGTCGTCGTGTATATATGTAATGATGTAATGATTCTTCCACAATATTATTTTTTATTCCATGCCTCTTCAAGAAAGTTTCAACAGACTACAAAAGCGGTTGTAAAAATAAAACCGAGCTCAGAAAAATAATCTTATATAAGACGGTGGAATATCAGTTGGTTAGAATTTTTATTTTTAGTAGCTACATTTTTGGGCTTTTTCCTTAGCTTAACATAATTCACTTGCTTAAGTCCTTAGAATTATTCGATATAGCAAAATATTGTTTACAAACTGGTTTAACTGCCTGCTAAAAATTATTTTTTTTATAATTACTTTGTTGTACCGCTTTATTTTTTAATAATGTGGTTAGTTATTCAGAATAATGCAAAAACTACTAAAAAACAATGTAGCATGAGAAAGCACTATCCTATTTAAACGTCTAAAACGTTGAATGTACGGGAAGAAATGTTTAGTTTTGTTTACAAAGATGTTAGATTTATTAGAAAATGAAAAATTGATTAACTCTCTAAAGATGTCTCGTAAACAATTTACTTCACTCCTGTTGACTACTCCAACATTTTTTGTAATATTGTTACTGCTTGGCTTGTTTTACAAGTTAAAATGTAAATTACATAAAATAAACAAACTTGTTCTAACAAAGTTTTTTGAACAATTAGAAAATATTGTCATTTCGAAAAGAATTAAATTAACAAACCCACGTAAAGCACCTGGTTACGACCTAATCGTAGGAGATGTATTGCAAAACCTCCCCAGAAAAGCCCTAGTGTTACTTACAACCATCTACAACAGCATTCTACTACTCTGCCACTTCCCCACTCAGCGGAAACATGCTATAATCACCACCCTTATTAAACCTGGCAAACCTCCTACGCAACCCTCCTCCTACAGACCCATCAGCCTTTTACCACTCATATCAAAAATATTCGAAAAACTGCTCCTCACGAGAATCCATGAAACTGTCGACCTACATGAAATTCTCCCAAACTATCCACCAAGGACACCGAATAGTTAACAGCATTATGGAGACTCTAGAAACTAAGCGCGTCTGCATAACTGTATGTCTAGACATAAAACAGGCTTTCGACAAAGTATGGCACACTGGTCTATTATACAAAATAAAACTCTATTTTCCAAATCAGTTATACCTCATACTAAAATCATATCTAACCCAGAGGACTTTCCAAATTAAAGTAAATAACACAACTTCCGAATACCACGAAATTACATCTGGAGTACCGCAAGGTAGCGTACTGGGACCGCTGCTGTACTTGCCGATGATACAGCTATCCTCTCAATAGACGAAAACCCAATAACTGCAGCAGCCCATCTACAAACACACTTAGACATCTTGCAAAACTGGTTCAACAAAGGGAGAATTACAGTCAATAGCAACAAATCCTCGCAAATAGACGTATTGCAAGTCCACTAAACAACATCAACAATACTCCTATACCTCAAAAGACGAACATCAAATATCTTGGACTACACCTAGACCATAAACTCACCTGGAGCACTCACATCAAAGCCAAACGAAAACAAATAGACCTTAAAATTAAACAAATGCACTGGCTCCTTGACAGACGCCCCCAACTCTCAATGTCAAACAAACTACTGTTATATAAAAGCATCATAAAACCCATCTGGACATATGGTATACAGTTGTGGGGATGCGCTAAAGCCTCCCACACAAAGATCCTGCAACGAAGGCAATCAAAAATCCTTCGCAAAATAGCCAACGCCCCATGGTACATCTGTAATGAAAACCTTCACACAGACCTAGGAATTCCATACGTAGTCGCAGAGATACAGAAGCTTGCTCGAACATACACGAACTACCTGGCAGGACATAAAAACCAACTAATAGAACAGCTCTCTAACCAGCCAACCATCACCAGACGATTAAAAGGAAATTGGCCACAAGACCTTCCAGTGTAACTACCCAGAATAACTTAGTGTTTAGCCTACGGGGAGTAAGGCGCTGGCCGGATTCCCCCAATGACATCTTATAAAATTATAAACAATTTACTTATTACTCGTGTGAGAGTAGATTGTAAATAAGCAACAAATAATAAAAAAAAATTTCGAAAAGAATGAAATAGCTATTTTTGATTTCTATAGTAACTAGGAATAATCCCGTATGTATTGCGTAATATTTAATATGTGAAACCTTAAATATGAATTAAAAACTTTTAAAGTCAATGACTTTCGATTGTGACAGATTTATATGAATACAGTCGTCGTAAATATATGTAATGATTTTTTCACAATATTATTTTTTTCCATGCCTTACAAGGAAGTTTCACCCATGTAACCTTTACTAAAGGCTGTTAAGACTTCCTACCTGTTACTACAAGGGTAGCCTGAAAAGTTGTGAGCCTTAACATGAAGATGGTCTTACCTTATTAAAACCGTTCTGCTACTACAATTATACATGCTTTGAAAGATACCTGCAAAAATTTCGCCATTTTTGACTCTTAGTTGTTGCTTGTCAGTCATTTGTATCAGTCGATATCGGTGCTTCTGTAAAAATGGCAAAATCGAACAACGTGCCGTAATTAAGTACTTCAGTTTAAAAGCAATACGCCTACCCTAATTAAAGCCAAATTAGACGCCATTTACGGAAACTCAACCCCAGCATTTGCCACCGTGAAGAGATGGGCAGCTGAATATAAAAGTGGTCGTACCAGCTTGGCTGATGATGAGCATTCGGGTCAGCCAACAACTGCAACCTCCACCGATAACATTAAAAAAGTTTACCAAATGATGGTCGACCGTCGAATCACGAGTAGAGAGACAGCAGAGGCTGTGGGTGTATCGAAAGAATGCGTGTGTCGTATTGACTAAAGAATTGGGCATGAGGAAACTGTCTGCGTATTGTGTTTGTTCAGGTTGAACCAAAAATTGATTCAAATAAACATTTTCAAGGCCCTGCTTAAGCGATTTCAGCGAAACGAGTCAAATTTTTTGCGTTGATTTATTACTGTCGATGAAACTTGGATCTACCTTTTGAGATGAAAGAACAGTAAAAACAGTAGACTGCGTAGAGTAAACCTGCTTTAAAAAAGACGAAGACGGTTTTGTTAGTCGGGAGAATGATGGCGATTCTGTTCATCGACTACTTAGAAAAAGGTAAAATAATAACGGGGTCGTACTAATCATCGTTATTGGACCAGTTGAAAGCAGCAATTGTTAAAAAACAGCACTATTTGGAACGGAAGAAGGTGCTTTTCCATCAAGACAACGCATCGACTCACACTTTACGCGGTCGCCAGGGCCAAAATTTACAAATCGCAATTTGAATTGATTAACCACCCAGCATATTCATCAGATCTCTCCCCCAGCGACTATTTCCTGTTTTCTAAGCTCAAAATTTTGTTTTGGAGGACAAAAATTTTTATCAAACGAGAAGATTGTCGAAACCCTAAACGCCTATTTTGCAGAACAAGACGCTAACTACTATTTGGACTAATTAAAGCCGTTGAAGCATCGCTGGAAGAAGTATATCGACTTAAAAGGAGACTATATTGCGAAATGAAATTGCACTTGACAAAAAGAATACTAGTTTATATGTTAGGCTCAAAACTTTTCAGATCGTTTACGTATTAACACTGTTATTATATTCTAAGCTAGCACAGTTACATATCCCATACTGTACATAGGCTTGGCAAAAAACAAAGAAATGGATCTAAAAATTAAAAATTAAAAATTGTTATCGAGACACTGCTGATAACAAGTTGCTTTTGTGTAAAGCCATTACACTACCAATTTGGATATATGGTTGTAAATTATAGAAATGTTCTGTTAGTTCTAATATAAAACTTGTCTAGCCCACAACTATTTTAAAAGCTCCTGGTACACTAATTCCTTTTGAACACCCCAATAATGTGGTTTTACTTCTGTTCTAACCACCAGAGGTTAGAAAACTTTAATATAACAACCCCGTCTTTCTAACGAAATAAGCAAAAACCCACCATTTACTTTCATATACTTTTATTACTAGATAATAACAGAAACTTCAATTGCGGTACATTGCAAATGTTTTCTTCTTCTGTAATTCACGGCATTGCACAACTACATTGCAACAGCTGCAGTCTTATTTGTACACTAAGATGTAACTTTGTCTGGACAAATAATGTTGTGATGGGTCGCATGCATTTTCTAATAAAAATACTTTTGTTTATGCAAAATATAGAAGGCTTATATAAATGCTTCTGAGTTCCTTTAAAAATCTGTTTGGTCATACTACAACAAGTCGACTAGAATTTATTATTTTGTCTCGTATTGACAAAACATTCCTTATTAGGTCAAATATGGCTCATTACTACAGTATCAACTTCATTTAAAGATTTAAAATTTATTTGTCCAAGCTTCTATGAACCATAATACTGCTTTTACAATTATGTTTTGGTCCTTTTTGCAGCTAATTACCAAATAATACAAGTGATACCCATCATAAATAATTAAATTTTGTACAAGAGAACTATGTAAAACAATTAGAAGAAATGAAAACCTTCCAGATTTTGAAAAACAGGGAATTGTGGCTTAGCAAAGATTTAGCGTACTGACATGCTTCTAATTTTTTCGAATAATAAGTAGTAAATGTTTATGACGTTATGAGTCAATTTTTGGCTATATTTTTATAATAAACTGCATATTATTATTATTTATTATTATTATTATTATTATTATTATTATTATTATTATGATAATATAAATAGTTTCCCTTTATTGTTTTTAAAAAACTTGTTTTCCTGAAACTTTTCGTTTCGGTTTTCATATATTATTATACATCTTTCTAAATTTGTTTGGGTGATATAAATATTGTTGTTTACAGAATATATTCCAAATAAAACGCTGTGTGCAAAAACTATCTTTAGTATATAGTTTGAAATTTATGTACGTATTTTCTGGTTGTTGGAAAATAAACCGTATATTAAAATGTCGTTATATGGGCTAAGTTTCCTCGTAATTTATTTACAAGGAAAGAAAATTTAGTTTAACTACAAACTTATATAAAGGATGACAAAAATTAAACGCAAATTTACATTTTAAACAAAATTACATTAAGATTGATCTTATGATTGGGTTTTTATTAAATACTAAAGTACAAACTTTCCGATTAAATATGAGAAATTATGTCTGGCAAATGGGCACCTCAGCTTCAGACGCAAACCTTGGTACTTTTTACATATTATGGCCAGTTTCATTAATAATACGTCGGATTTAATTCTTGGCTTCATCAACTGTGGATTACTGAAGTAGACCTGGAAAAAAAATGTCACACGGTGTGTGACAAAATCTAGTCCAGTTGATGTCGGCATTTCAATTAAGAGTCCAGTTTATGACATTCTAAAAATTATTTGACAAATTGTCGACGGTAAAAATAGCCGGCAAACTCAAGCTCCTGAATTAGTCAAATTTTGCAAAATTGGAGTACGGGCCTTTGGTGAGAGGAAGGCTCTCAAAATGTTCAATTGTTGCGCAGGATGCCGAGTCGACTTTTCCAGATTTGCAGCGACACTTTAACTAACTATGGCAATATCCAAGCGGATTCTTACCCCATGCTGATACTCACAAGACATTCGTTAACTACAAGACAAGTACGGTTTTTTCTTACACGATAAATATCTTACTATAGCTCACAAATTATGTCCGGTTTAGCTTAGTAGCTCTCTAGCATAATATTATTCTACGGCCTAATCATGCTCACTAGGTTCATTATTGTTCAAGTTATTGCATTTAAAAAAATTCATTATCTTTCAAAATACCCTATACCAAACTCCACTGTTGTTCTCTGATACTTTACATTGCTTTTAATAGCTTACTCTTATATGATCATAAAATAAAAAAAAATTAAACAAATTTGTATTATATATACTATACCCACAAATAGGAGGTCCGTTCAAGTTTTAAGATTTCAATTTTTTCCTCAGCAGTGAAAGTAAGTAGAATGGGGCGGGTAATTTCAAAAGACGCGAAAATATTCTGAATTTGTAATATATATGGCAGCACCATACAATTGCACAAGTTGAATTACTGCCCTTACAGTGAGTGTTGTTTTTAAATAGCGACGTTAGGTATTTAATAGCAATGTGTAATCATCCGTTTTTCTTCTTGCGTGGTGAAACGCCCATCGAAATTTATCGCCAATTTAGCGAGACATATGGAGAAGGCGTTATATGTTAAAAATGTGCGTTCGTGGATGCGAAAGTTTGCAGAAGGCCAAGAGTTGTGTGACAATGAACCGAAGCAGCCCCGACCACAAACTAGCCGGATCGAAACCATGATTACACAAGTGGAGCAAGTTGTTATAGAATACTGTCGATTAGGTATGGGCGATATCGCCTCTAAACTTGGCATTTCGTAGAATCTGTGGAGTCTATTTTGAATGGTGATCTGTTTTATACAAGGTGAGTCCTGACTGACGAACACAAATATGGCAACCTCTCAGGATATGTTTACACGTAATGCCGCCATAAATTTCCGACCATAAGAGCACTTTCGTGGCCGTTCATTTTTTAATCGACCCGCTGTTGCATCAGCGATTTTCCAGTGGACAAAACACACCCCCGAAAAGTATTCTCAGCAGCCATTGTTGAAAATGTGTACGTCTAGACGTTGAGAAGTAACAGAAGTTTTAACTTTCTTGGGTAGGTATCTTTTCAGAAAACAATTTGGAGAGTTTGGAACTTGAACACGCCTCGTACTGCAACATATTGATTAGAACGGCAAAATAAAACGATTAAATAACTAACTGTTTGTGTGCAATATTTTTAGGATCAATTAAATAGTTGTTGATAAGTATAACTACAACGGATTTATTTAAAATGGCCATCCTTAGTCTTTAGACAAATTTAAGTCGCCTGCATCACTCGTCTATGGCAGTACGCGTTACATCCATTGGAAAAGTATCGGCTACAGCTGTCAAGGGTGCTTTAAATAATCAACATTAGGGTGGCTTTTTAAAGAAACTGTGACCCTAAAACTACACTTAATTTAAAAAATCCAAGATTCATCTGAAAAAAGAACGTAATTTACACGTTTTACTACATCTTACAAAGCGTTCTGTTGATACACAGCGGCCGAAGTTTTGACTTCCTGTTCACAAAAACTAATATTGATCACTCAATCATAACACACTGTCCACCACATCATCACAACTGCTAGATGATGGCCTCTCTGAACCCTTGATGTAAGCTTAGATGCCTTTTTGGACGACTAAGCGAATGCCTTGTCATTTTGTGTGTTAAAATATTCCTCTAGTGTAAATTTTTTTTATTCGACGTCACGCGCGTACTTAGTCAACAATCTATTTCCCTTTTCTCTTCTACCTTTCTTTAAAGCATATGTTAGTAAATGTCTCGTATGTGTGTTCTGAGCACTTAGTACTTGCTTAATAATACGAGACATCAAACAACTGGAAATTTGCATGTCCTTTGCTTATGAAGAGGTTCTTCTTTAATTCGGGCACTTATAGCTTCGAGTGGTTACACTTTTTGCAGTTCTGCACTTATGTAATGTTATTACAACAATACGGTTGACTTTATTACTCTACTACATTTGTAAATAACTAAACTTGACAAGAAACACAATGTAACTTACGACTTTAAAACTTAACAATTGCAAGCATATGTTATAGTTACGAATATCTTGATGCTGCATAAAATATGGTAGGATCAGTTCTGTAACATTATATATGGCAATATTAAAGTGGACATGTACAGAGCCAATGCGATCGCGGTTCAGGTTCAATCTATCATAAGCTTCCTTTACAATATCTAAAATGGCTGACATTTGTAGGAATCCTGAACTTGAATGATCACTTAAGTGCATATGACTACGTCTAAATTTTAACCCCCCCCCCTCAAAAAAAGGCAAATGAAGACTACAATTATTCCTATAAAATGAAACACTTTGTAATTACCCGAACTGCGTTTTTATCCATAACTTCGAGCGTATAAATTGGGTTGATTTTAATGCTTAACATTATCTACAGTCAATTTAAATAACGAAGCTTCCAGTTCCATCATATACAAATATTGAAAGAAAGGTCATACATGGTAATCAAAACTTGGGTCACTAAATAGTGCAAAATGGCGAGAATATTTTAAATGCTGCAGTAATTGCCAATTTTCCTATAATGTAGCTGAATCATGTACATGTAACTTTCACCTTACTGAAAAAGTAATATTAAAACCAACCTACAATTTGCCTTTCACTAAAAGGGCTGCTTTTAATAAACATCCGACGAGCATCAAAAACCCATTTCAAATTTATTAAAGCGTAAAAAGGCAAAACGGCTTGCAAACGATATTTCAAAATTTGGCCGGAGCAATTTGAAGCCCCGTTACTCAAAACGAACGCCGTCCTAATTTTCGTAATTTCATAAACGTCATCTGGAGGATGTGGCAAAAGCGGCAACTTACAATTTGTCTATAGAGTGAAATTGTGCACAGTTTGCTCGTAATTGGAAATATATTACTAGATTGAAGAAGTAAATAAACCCCAAAATTATGTAGCAAAGTTTTACTGTTATAATTATGCTATTAGCTGTCTTATTTATAATTAAAGTTACAAGGCTGTAATATTAATTAATTAGTACAAGCTGTACATATTCCAATTTCACTTTATTTTTATCGGTAACTTTGTAACTCATTTTAGTTTTATTTTTCAGGTAAGCATCCAAATAGCTTGAGAGAAAGAAAAACTATAATTGAATTCCTATAGAGAGGTAAGTTAAGTATAAATTTTAAATAAAGTAACACTACAAGTAGTACTAAGTTATCGTTCCTTCAACTATGAAATAACAGCGTTACTTTCAGGACTATTAAGAAAACACATTATAATTATTTGATTTTGTCGGCATTTTGTATACTTTATATTGCTCACAAGTATTATTCGCAAATGTTAATTCTGAATTTTGAAAAAATCTGATTTTTACTCGATAGCTGACGTTATTTTAGACAATTTACTTTAAGACCATTTTAGAACAGTTTGTTGGCTGTTTACAATGCGGTCCTTTGCAACTGAACGGCACAGTCAGTTAGTGGGTAAGGTCTTACCCTAGAAGTCTCGGATTTAAAATTTAAAATTATTATTCGTGTTTATTTATTCATTTAGAAAAGCAGCGATGTGCTCGCCGCGTTCCGTTATTTTGTAATATCAAGTGCCATACGTTAAATACATATAACTTTTACTAAAAGCTCCTATTGCGACGCGATAGTTGCTATCGTAAAGTCAAAGACTTTGCAAAGTTGTATTTTGGAAAGTATGTATAAATAATATAAAAACCAAACCTGCACTAATCACTAATGCATTTTAACTGTTTCAGTTAATGCGTAATAAAGCACAACTGCAACCTTGTTTCCAAACCAGACAAATAAATTTTAATTTACAATATCTGCCAATGTATTCAAAACAAACCCCAGTATCTCGCAGAGATACACACCCATATATGACTAGATCCTCACTGCCTGTACTAATTACTAGTCAACTAAATAAAAACAATACTGTTAATACAAAAATGAAATAGACATATGTTATGCGTAATTAAACTGTTATCAATCAAGATAAACAAACTTCTGAGAAACACACATACTAATAAGTAGGTGGCTCCAAAAGAAAAAGAATAAGCCGACAATCGTCTGGAGAAAATAAATAATAACTCATACCCCCAAAAATATTTCAATTTCTCCCAATTAAGAAATTAACACATGCAATTCCTTTAGCTGTATACCACAAGATTCTAATCTCTCCCCTTCCTATCTATATCTATAGAGGTTATAACGCTATGGGGGAAGATTTATCTAAGATCACTGAAGAAGACATTCATATAATTAAAACTTTGAACAACGAGAGTAAAAATTAATGGTAATCACCTAACATCTACTAAAAATTAATTAATCGCGCCCACGAGGAAAAAATTACACACTATACGTACCAAATAAAACAAAAAAGGCTGACGTGCTGTAATTTGTGATTTACACTACTCTATACTACTCTTACATACAAGTTGAACTAGGAAATCAAAAACGTAAAGTAAGGAACGTTATTAATGTTAGGCATTGAGTCAAAAATCACCTTTTCCAATGTTCCTCGTCGAAATTGGAATTCATACAACAATATAGAATAATAAAATATATAATTTAATTCATAAGGTGTCAGTGTTGCAGCCATTCAAAGGTTTATTGCTAGAAACCATTTATATGCGTTAAATGTGGATGGTCAGATGATACCAAAACACACAATAAATTCAGAAAAATACCAGAAATACTATGTAAAGATGACTATTTTGCTGATTATAAAGATTTAACAGTTTACTGAGACCAAATCAATTTAAGAAACAAAAATAATTGCATGTACCTCTAAAATGCAAACATGTCAACGTTCGAAAACAGCACATTAACCGCAATTGTAAGCAAAATACAACTAGTTGTACTTAACTAGCATCAAGCATACCCATCACTCAAATAAATAGTCCTAACAATCTAGATATATTCTCAACCTTTTTAAATTAATTCAAATCCATGTATGTACGCTCAGTTACTCAAGCAGAACGGTACAATAATGCCCAAAGTCGTTATGAATCAACAAATACAATAATAGTTATACAGGGTTCGCCATATAACTTTTTTTTTAAATGCTATAAATAAAAAATACTGAATATTTATCCAATTTTTTTTAATTGAAAGTACAATCCTTCCTTCATTCATATGGCTGCCTTGGATAGCCATGCAGTAGCCTATACGATCGGTCCAATTTGAGTACATTTTCGATTGTATGCAGCTCTATTTCAGCTATGGCTGCACAAATGTTGTCCTTCAAAGCCTCAATTGTCTGTGGTTTGTCGGCGTAACACTTATCTTTGACGGCTCCCCACAAATAATAGTCCAACGGTGTCAAATCGCAGCTCCGAGGCGGCCAAACGACATTAGAATTTCGACTGATAATGCGAAAGATCGATTGTAACGTTGGCTGTGTGGCACGGAGCGCCGTCCTGTTGAAACCAAATGTCGCCAATATCTTGCTCTTCAATTTCTGTGAACAAAAATTCGTTCAAAATAGCCCGATAACGCTCACCATTGACTGTGACAGCCGCTCCTTGTTCATTTCCGAAGAAAAATGGCCCAATGATGCCTCTGGACCAAAATCCGCACCAAGCAGTGACTCGTTGTGAGTGCATCGGCTTTTCTTCGATTGCGTGCGGGTTTTTTGTGCCCCAAATTCGACAATTTTGCTTGTTGACTTACCCACCGAGATAGAAATGAGCTTCATCTGAAAAGAGGATTTTTCGCCCAAAATCGGCATTTTCTTCAAGTCGATCCCAAGCCCATGAAGCGAAGCGAAAACGCATTGGATGGTCAGTTGGCTTCAATTTCTGAACCAATTGGACTTTGTACGGCGTCATACCAAGGTCTTTATGCAAAATTCGTCTCAATGATGTCTCCGAAATTTCCAATTGTTGAGAACAACGGTGAACTGATGTTCCTGGCGATTCACGCACACTCTCGGCAACAGCAGCGATATTCTTGGGTGTACGCACTGTTTTTGGTTTTTCACGCGTTGGTTTGTCATTAAGCATGCCAGTTTCTCTCACTTTTTTAACAAGATAAAGCACATAGGGAGTTGACGGTGCCTCTTTTCTACATTGTGCAACATTACAATGATTTTCAAAGTAATGTCGCAATATTTCCCAGCGTTCTTTAAGCGTATACACAACCATGTTCGTTCAGCGGAAGGATAAAACTAATTTTCTGTCAAAAATGTCATGAGCTAAGTGTTGCCATTCACTGAATAACCGCTGGTTCAAGAAAAAACGTTAGATGGCGGACCCTATATAGCTAACAATTTCAATGTGGAATGAAACTGAGATAATAAACCATTTCATTCTTGAAAATCAAGACAACGGAAGTTTTTGTAATTTTCCAAAGCCATTAAACCGAAAGAACAATAATCATAATACCCTACTATACAGTTTGTATTGCAAATTACCCTGATGGTACTGCACTTTTATGATTTGCCATTACTATTAAATTATTACATTTTATATACTACTAACAAAATACAAAGTATACTATTAAAACTTTAGGCACTGCCATGACCTATACTATGTCCCAGACATACTACTTCTTATGAAAAATATCAAAATAAAATGTTAAGAATGTTTCTTAGGTGTTAAGAAAGCGAAAATTTATTAAAAGTTAATAATATGGAGATGCTAACAGCTAAAGAACCAAATTATTAGGCCAGAAATTTTGCTATAATTAAGCAATATCTGAAATAAATACACTAATTTGATATCAACTGGATTTCAACAAAAAATGCAGGGCTGGGACCATTAACAGAAGATTAGAAACCTGCTAAACGAAACATACTTTTAAAAGGCAAATCTAAAAATTCTCGGCTAGAGCAGAGATTAGAAACAAAGCGAAAACTGTCCTGGTGGAAAGCCATAAAAAAATTAAAAATACCTGTTGTTTCTGTACCCCCAGTTAGATGGAAGCTGGGCACGATCAGATGCTAACCATCTTGCCAGTACATTTACTACACATTTAGCTATTAATAACAACCATAATTAACTATTAGGCTACCTCAACGTTCCACGTTAATTAAAGAAGTGTGTAGTTACACACAATTTCTGAACCCACACAAGCCACCCGGATAGATTTAATCATTGGCGAAGTACTAAACGATCTTTCACGTAAACCTGTTGTATTGTTAATATCTATTTTCAACTGCGTGTTGCGACTATGGACCGTTAAGATACAAAACTTGTTAAACATGTAACCGAAGTCGGCTCCTACACACCAGTCTAAACTGGCTCGACCAAAAAAAAATAATGTTAATGCTAACAAATCAATTTAAATAGCACTCACCACTCTCTACCCCAGCTCGCTATAAATAATAATACCGAACCCGCTAGAAGATGACATGAAATACGTTGAAGATCACCGGGATAAAAAACTAACTTGAAACACATATTAAAGTTATAAAAAAATATATTTAAGTGTTTTTGATGCTTTAAATCTATTTTATCAGACTACAATAAAGCCAAAGGGGAGTTATAGTTTTGTCGGTCTATGCATGTTTATCTGTTCCCTTGTAGCTTCTAAACTGCTCACCACATTTTAACAAATAAGATGTTCGAATTGTCTTGATGTGTCGTGTATCATCGGTTAAATTCTACACGTAGGATAGTAAACATAAATAAGGCGTAGCACAAACAAAAATTAATTTAGACTAATGTATCGCGTTCAGTATTAAATGAAAGGTTTTTTTAAGCAGTCGTAGACGCCAAAAAGGATTAGAATAAAAAAAACGTCCTTGAAAAAGTTGTAAACAAGACTTCAATATTCGTATAGCGGCAGTTAGTGTTTGATTTATGTGAGATCACTGCACGTGCCACTGCAGCTACACAAATATAGAAATCTTGTTTAAAACTTTTTATAAGGGATTTAAAGTCTTAGTTGAGTTTTAGTTTGGTAACTTTATTTCTATTAATAGCAACATGTAGGGCAAGTAATTGAATTGATATTTATCGTACAAATATGTAACATAGTAAAATTACAATGGGTTTATAGAAGTCTTTTATTAATAACCTATAATGGCGATAACGTTAATTAGAGAGTTGATTTACATCGCTTCTTTTAATTTCTTAAATTAATTTCTAAAAAAGACGCTGTTCTGTATAAAGCTGACTGTGACACTCAACATAACTGCATTTAATTCTTCCTGTTGAAGATACCTTTTTTCTAGTTATATTTAGAGTCTACTCTGATAATTTTAATCACACGAAGTAGATTTTTTATACGATTGTTAATTACCATTTTATATATTGCAAATTAAATTTTATTTAAATCCTGACTATAACTGTCCGGCTCGTTCCAAAATATCTGACATCAAGCATTTTTGGGAATCTAAGTGCTTAACCATTTTGTGTTTTAATTTGGTGTTTTTGTAGAAACTTTGATAGCCGTTTCTTATTTTTGAATCTAAGCTTTTAAAATTTGGCCATTAATTGCTAAACTGCACTGTCTGAAATTGTGAATCGGCATACCAATAATAAAATAAGTAGAACTTCTTTCAGCAACTCTGCCAAAATGATACAATTGATAAGCTATGGAAAGCTTTAAAAACTTTGACTTGACTGCATTTTTTAATGTCTTACATCTGTTTTTTCAATTTAAATCAAAATTAAATTCCGTTTTCTGGAGTTAGGCATTGATGTCTAGCAAAAGTCAATAGTAATCTTGTCCCTCTAGATGCCAAAGACACTAAAAACGCCTAATTATCTCTGTCTTTTTCTTTCTCGCTCGTTTCAAAGAAATATTTTTACACACGTTTTTGCACCTTGAGATCTAACATAGTATAAACAGGCATTTTCTACATTTTACTTAGTTATTATATATTACTTTATCCAAACGTAGCCCAACATGTATAATTTAAGGTGATCAAGCCAAATTGTGTAATGTAAATAGATAAAAGTTTTAAGTTTGTACATTTATAATCAATAGTCTTGTTTACTCTTAGTTGTAAAGCTTTACAATTCTATTAAAAGTCAACACAAAATTTCTACGACAATTTTGATAATTGTGGTGGTGCAGTGTATTATAGCCTAGGAGAAAAACTAATACACACCCAATTGAAGCGTAAGTTACCTCAAGACATTTATCTAATAACAAGTGAATCTGATGGTGATTAACTGACTTATTTTACCTACTGGTGTGGCGGCCTTTCGCCCTGAGCTCGAGGCGGTCTTGGCTTTGATATCTGCCGACAGACGTTTTGCTGACGCACACAAAACGGCATATGATCTTTTTTTGCTCGACCTGCGAGTCTGCATACACCGTCGGCGGTGCAAAGTGGTGCTAAATCAAAATTTCCCACAAAATGGCCCACCGCTAAGCCAGGTGCGAAGCCCGGCGACATATTCGAACCGCAACGCGACCAGTGCGGTCGTGTTTAATCTTTCCGCATTTAACCACCCGCAAGACATATTCGAACCGCAACCCGGCCAGTGCGGTCGTGTTGAATTTACCCGCATCTAACTCCATCGCTAAGCTAGGCACGAAGACATCACAGCACGGTGGCCACCAGGAAATCAACGCCGCTGAAGCCGAAGCCGAAGCCGATTACAGGTGAGCGATTTGGCAATACACGTTGGTTGATATCGGTAGCCGCTCCAATACGCTTTCGCGCCGGCCGTTTCAGGGACGATTTGGGCCTCAGTGTCTTACCTTTCAAGGCGGGCCGTACTTAGGTCCCCACACTGTTCCATGAGGGTACGGCTATTTACACGCCTGCCTTTCCACTTACCTTATGTCTTTAAATCAGCTATATTAAGTGGTACTTTTAAAGGTGTTAATAACCTTTCTGTTAGTCTAATATTTGTCATGTATAATATCTGTGTCACCGCTACCATGAATAACAATTAATTTGTTAAACTGGTAAATACCTACTAAAAAGAAACACTTTAATTACAATTGTGTTTACAGATATATTTTATTTTTTATAAATAAACTTTGCCTCTCTCTTTTTCATTGTGCTTTTGACACTTACTCAATTGTTATCCCTCTATCTTCTACTTTGTTCTTGATGTTTTAATTTATGTCATTTTTGGTTTTTCCCTGTTCTTATACGATGATCTCTTCTTGCAACTCGTCTTAGATATTTCATCTCCATAGTTTGAAACTTGTTTTTAGTCTCTTTGTTAGCACTAAGTTTTGCTGTCGAATGTTAATATAGATAAAAATATAGCTTAGTATGTATGCATTTTTGTTTTTTACAGAAACCTTTCTTTTTCAGGAAACCATTATTGAGGCTGAAATACACTTTCGACAAATTTCTATTCTATTTTTCTTACTATCAAGTCGCACTCCCAAGTATTTGAATGTGTTAAACTTATGCTATTATCTTTCTATTAAGCTCGATGCTATTATTTATACATGATTATACATGATTTCTCACTAACCATAATTTTTATTATTTTTTATAATTTCTCGTTCCATATCTGTAAGTTTTCCAATTCTTTTATTTCGCGCATATATAACAAGATTGTTAGCCAACGTGCATTCACTTAATCGGAGTGGTTCCATATTTCTGTACTCCATATTTAATGTATACATTCTTTTCGTAAAGCTTTTCTGAAGCCACTCTGAGCCTGTTCGAGCTGGTGTTCTAGTTCCAAATTTAGTTTTAGTTTTAAAATTCTTTTGTAAACCTTTAACGTTATGCTCAACAGGTTAATTCTTCGATATTTATTGCAGAGTTTTCATATTTTTTGTATATTAGCACAAAACACCCATTTCTCAGTCCTTTGGTACATTTTCTTTGATTTATGTCGTATAAAATATATTTTTTTAACATCTATACTCCTTTGGAACCTACGTTTCAAATTCTCTCTGCAATATTGTCGTATCTAGCGCCCTTTTCTTTTTCTGAGCTTCTTTATGACATCCTTGACTTTTTCTAGTTATATGTGTTTTTTTTAAATGTAAATTTTTTATATATTTAATAGATATAATTTTATTTGAAAAGTTAATACAGTTTAAAATACTATTTTAAAAATATACGGAGCTGAAGTTAAATAACAAAAATAAATAATTTATGTGCAAATAATTTGAGCAGCAAAAAGAAAATTTTGTTTTAGCTTTAATTTTCTAATTTAAAGCAATGTGAGCGGAATATAAATTAGCAAATTCTATATATTGTTATAAAACAATTAGTTTCCACAATAAAACATTATTATAAAACAACTTTATAAAAATCTTGTTTACCTCTGTTATTATTCTTTTAAGTTAAGGCACTATAATTTCGTGGCAAATATAATTTTATAACGGCATATCCTATTTTTAGTTTTTATACGTATAAACCTACTCCAAGATAAATATATATCATTATCAAAATTTGGCGTCTCTTTTTAGGTGACATAATGTCAAAGTGGATAGTAATGGCAGCATCAAGGAAAAAAATTAAAAACTAAAACGATGCACATTTTTTTAAGAATATACAATAAATAAATTATTAAGTTTACGAAACATTTGCCCATAAACATTTACATTTATTTAATAATGTATGGCGCCACCTCTGGTTTCTGTAACCGCCTACATTATTCTTGGCATCTAGTCCGTTAATGAAAATCGGTGTCTGGTTGCTTGCATAACGCTGCATTCTTCGGGTAATGATATTTTAGATATTTTCGATCGGTAAAAGGTAATCAGGTCGACCTGCGGGTGAGTTGTTGCTCTAGTTTTATGAAGAAAATTTAATTGTTTAAGTGCCACATGTGGTCCAGCATTATCTTATTGAACGAGCTGTAAGACCGTTTCTGATTGATAATCTTAACTAGAAGTGACTTGTTATTATTATGATTTTCTCGTACTACTACGTGTACAAATGTAATTTTTTTTTTCCCTTAGTCCGAGTCTACAGAGAATTAACACCTCCGTCTTAGTTTAAACAAATTTGGATTCATCAGAAAAGACGATTCTGTTATGTTGAACAGGGGACAGACAATCGGTATCGTGTAATAGTTCATCATTGTTGCACTAGGGCACTGAAGTTGCTCTACGATGTGTGACTGCAAGCGTCTATAGATGACGAGATAGAACACTGTTGTACCTATTTTACACCACTTACCCCAAACCTCCCGTCTAAAAGACGATATAAACAAATCTCGCACAAACATAAATATACGGTTCTCAAATATTAATCGTTTTTTAATTGGAGTGCTCTTAATTAAATATAAAAATTTTAAGGCAATCTGGTTTATTTATAATGATATTCTAGCTTCTAAAAACAGTAGTGTACATGTGCCAGTTTGGAGTGTTATGTATTTAAACATAGAGTGTATACATAAATAAATCGGTCACTTTTAGTCAATGTACTAGTTATCTGAAGTTGAATTTAAAAATGACTCTAAAACTATACATTAGGGTTGTACAACTTATAATGACTTATAGTTGACTAGTTTGAAAAACTAAGATTTTGCAGGTTTATAGCCGTGGAATCCTTGTTTAAAGCAACACCGTCCTGATTATTCTATTAAATTATCTAATACTATAGACCTTTGATGACAGAATAGCGACTCAGCTTATAAATTTATAAGATATAATTTGCATGGGGAAAAATAACTGAAACTGCAGGGAGAAATATAAGCAGGTGATATTCTGGGTATGCTGTAAATATCGTAACTACTTAGTATAAATATCAAGACATTTCTAAATTAAAATACTATGCAGAAGAAACTTAAAAAAAGTATTATTATTGAGTATAAGATTGACTTGGTTTATAAATTAGCATAACACAACATAATGTAGGAGCCCGTATATACAAGGTAAGGTAAAGATAATCTTGATAAGCATGCTACAGTATTTCAAGAGGAAATTACCGCGATAAAGAGCCGAATTTGTATCTATAAGAAGAACTAGCTTAACTCAAAGCGTAAGCGAAATTACAGGAAAGCTTTTACAGATATAGCGCAGACAATAAAATGACAATTGTTGTTTATCTGACTATTAGAGCATATAAAACAAAAAGGAATTAAATAGACTGAAGAGCTGTCTAAGGAAATACTTAATAAGATCAATATTTCTTTGTTGTATCACAAATAATTAGAGTAAACTCGCCCTTGTGACTAAAGCTATAGCAGGGGTGATAATTATTTTTGGCTAAATTCATTACACTAAAGTTTATAGCATAACATTAAACTAAAGACAATTGTGTAATGTTTACTACTTTTTAAGATTTTAAAGACCCGTCAAAGCTCTAAATATTGAAGATAAACTGCACACAACTTGTCAGAAGAGCATTATAGACGATGTCTTAGTGCCTCACCATGCTATAGCTACATAAAGTTACTTGCTTAAGATTTTAGTAGATTTTATAACTGTTTTTTTGTCACAGATTTTTATTTTTTTAAACTTACGTGTAACTAATTTTAGTGGAAACTTACTACAACGATTGCCCTAAATGTAACTCTATAACATAGTTGTAAGCTTTAAACTTTATCAGAAGCAGCTTTGTTCTTAATTTTTAAATAATCCTAATGATGGGCATCATTGGACTGATTGTTGAACGTATCCTGGATTAACTGAATAATGCTAGTATAAAATTGACGATGGTGGCATGGAACTAAATTGATGATACACAACTCTAGAAACAAGAGCTTTAAATTTGACAAAACTGTTGACATTTTATTCAGTTTGTAGTTTAACAAACTAAAAATATGACACCAAGGGTGTCGTTAATTGCTTAGTATGTATTTTATAATATAACAAAAAACGTATCATATGATCACTCATTTAGTTAGTTTATGTTGCTAGATAAATTTTAAATTATAAATTAAAACAAGTCTTGCTGCAGTTTAAAGATCATTAGTAAAAGTAGGCTGTTGTATGTTCTTTGATAACAAGACTTTTTATTTTAAGTATAGTTTTGAACAAATCCTTCAACTCATACCTTATCGAATGGCTTTTTAATAGTTGAGGTAAAATGTTTACCCTCATTGATTTGTTAAATTATTTCCATGATACATTTTCTTTGTGTGCACTAAAATAAACTTTTTAAATCTAAATTGTATCAAAGATTTAACGTGCGATTCTTCTAGTGCAGTATTTAACCTATTACATACAACTCGTTTTAGCAACTTAGATAATAAGGTGATAGAAGGCTTATTGGGTGGTAGCTGTTGTAACCGTTTTTGTTTTTTTTTTCTAGCTTATGAATTTTTCAGTAATGTATCTAAGAAGAATTGAACCTGTCCAGATAAGTTATTTAACTGCAAAGTTCTATCATATTTGGAAGCATCTTGTAAGGATGTATTATAATTATGTAGTTTGATTGATCTTTTATGATTACCAAAGTCTTTAATCCTTGGGAGAATGGTCTGTTTTCTTTCAAAGATTGTTAGAGTAAAGAGCATACCTCGAATTTTTGCCAATTGATAAAATTATACAGATTACTTATTTATTATTAACTTCCTGGAATTTCTCTCAATTTACATAACCATTTATTAATCTTAGTATTGCAAAATATAAAGCAGAGAGGACTAAAAGTTATGAGGGCAGAAAGATGACCAGAATGTTAAATTGTGGGATTACGTTTTATTGTATTGGTTGTTGAAGTTTTTGAAACCAACGATGTCTGGTATGTTCGACTGATTGACAATTTGGTATGGGTAGTAGATGAATTTATTACAAAGCCAATTATGAGCAAATATAAAAGATGTAATTTGAGATGCGTGAGGATTTATCAGTTGTTGGATATATTAAGTATGTAATCCAGAAGGACAACTTTAAAAAACTATAAATTATTTTTATTACTCAACTTGGTTCTAGCGCACACTGTTGGGTATATTTTGATGGGAAATTTAATATTTTAAAGATAATTTTTTACTTATAATTGTAAAGTGCAACTTAGTAAGTTTTTGGTAGTCAGGAGACCTTTTGTAACTAGCGGGATGAGTTCTAGAGAAATGTATTTAGTTTTTATTGCATAAATTTGTGGGATAATCATTGTTACATTTTACACATCAAAATTAAGCAAAAAAGCTTAATTATCTTTAATGTAGTTTCCTTCAGATTATACTGCGACAACTGAATAGGACAATCTATTAATATTTAATATTGCTAGTAGCTGTTTAAACTACAAATAATTGCTTTAAGGTGATGTTTTGGAATGTGTAAAATTACAGTTGTTTATATGAACTTCAGCTAATTTACTGTAACCATCTTTTTTAGTAGTATCGAAGTTGTGGATTGTAGTTATTTATTTGGTATCAAAAATTATTTCTTAATGGTTTCTTAAGTTGCAATTAAATATAGGAGGGATTTTAGTTTTTAGGACTCTATTATCCTGAATAGTTATGTGTGAATCAACAGTGCTGGCTTGACTTGATAAGGAATAATAGGTGTTTATTTTAATTATTTTGTCCAAATTGCACATATATCTTTTTACGACTTCACTTACAGTTGATGACAGGCCAGCAGAACTGCGTTTGATGGCACTAATTGTTTTCTTCATTGAAGAAACTGAGCTTTTACTGTCTAAATGTTTAACTCAGCTCAGTGAGGTCAGGCTGTACAGGTATTTGTTTAAAGGTCACTGCACTTAGGTAAGTAGCATGCGGTTAAATACTCATATGTAATATCGCGTAAATGCGCGAATACAACTAGGACAACTATTTAAAGTAATTTTATGTGTTTATGAGTTTCCTGATATACATTTTTAAATTATATTAGTTTACATCTTAATCAACTTTAATTAAAGCTTAGTTTGGTGAAAAAGCTGGTTTAATTAGGTATAGTTTTTTATTACTACTATTTAATTGACTACTTCAATGTGTACTTAAAATTATTTTGTTAAATTATTTACTCGAGTCGGCCGCTAGCCTCGCAGACGAGTGGATGTGTGCCCGTAGCGCGCACGTTATCTATGCATGCACTCGATTGCCAGTGACCCGCATTATTCGCGGGAAGTGCAAATCGTTCGCTCCGAAAGCAGGAAAGTTAAGTGATAGCGCTATCGCGCGATACACGCGCGGCAGTGATATTTATTTATGAATTTATTTTTTACAAGACAATTTTATTTAAAAGTGCAACAAATACTAGATACCAAGTAAGCAATTTGATCTAAATTAGTCATCAGTGATGTTTCCCACATCACAACAACCTAACCAACCCTTTGGGTATCTTACCCCCAACATCCCTAATCAAATGTATTGGCAACAACAAGGTGTACCTATGCATAATGCCTCACAACTACAGCAATCATTTCAGCCTCAACAGTCTCCCAATAACCCACTAGCTACTTATCAGGTATTAATCCTCCAATCAATTTCCAACTACAACCCCCACAACAGCTCATGTCACAACCTACAGCCTTAAACCCACACAATAAGCCTGTAGAACGCATAGTAATAGACACTAGGGACGAAGAACCCGAAACAGACAACAAACACTCGTGGCAAGTTGTTAAAAAGCGCAAACGAGAATGACAAAATAATGAATCAGGAGTTTCCGCCACTTATCACACAGACATCCAAAATTGTTATAACCCGTTATCTACAATAAATCCAAACGAATTAGCCGAAACAGAAGATCCTAATAATAAATTGAACACTGAAAGAACTCCTAAACCACCCCCTATATTTATCTACGGTGTAAAAAACTTTAAAGACATGGTCACCAATCTCGCCTTAGTAACAAAGGAAGAAACCTACTATAGTAAAACCCTAGCTAATGAAACAGTCAAAATCACTGCACATACAATTGAAACGTACAGAAAACTTGTACGCCACCTAAGAGAAGAAAACATCGTACACCATACGTACCAAATTAAAGAAGAGCGTGCATATCGCATAGTAATTAGAAATTTACACTACTCCATTCCAATTGAAGACATTAAAGCAGATCTAGAAAACGTAGGTCATAAAGTCCGAAATATCATGAATGTGAAGCACAGAATGAGTAAAGAACTCTCTGTTCTTCATTGATTTGGAACCTTAGTCAAACAATAAAGAAATATTTGAAAAAGAATTTTTATGTAACACCAAAATAACAGTAGAACCACCCAGAAGGAACAGAGACATAATACAATGCATGAGGTGCCAAGCATACGGCCATTCGAAATCTTATTGCACCAAACCTTATAACTGTGTAAAGTGTGGAGAACAACACGATTCTAAAACATGTAAAAAACTCAAAATCACATCAGCAAAATGTGCATTGTGTGGAGAAGGTCACCCCGTCAACTACAAGGGCTGTGTGGCAACAAGAAATAGACCTAACAATATAACTCGCATAAATCAACATCAAGGATTTATTCCAAATGGAAATACACAAACTAACGACTTCGCAACAAACACAAGGATGCCACAAAGTGACTTTACACAAAATACACAATCAACAGACATATGCAAACGTCGCTGTTAAAGGCAACCTCACCCAAGCTCCTCAAACACCCACCTTAGGTGAACAACTAACAAGTTTCTTGAATGAATTCAAAACAATGTTTTCACAATTAATAAACCAAAACGGTATAATATTAAACCTATTAACATCAGTTATTGCTAAACTGAATCCATAATGGCTCATATTCTCAGAATTGCTACTTGGAACGCTAATGGACTGCTCAAGCACAAGCAAGAAATAATATCATTTTTAAATTTAAACAAAATTGACATTCTGCTCATATCAGAAACCCATTTCACCAATCGTACAACTTTTCATATATCACAATTCACAACATATAATACTCCCCACCCTGATAATACATCCCATGCAGGTTTAGCTGTAATTATACGTAGTTCAATTTCCCATCATGAACTACCCTCGTACCAAACTGACAAAATTCAAGTAACAAGTATAGTAACAAAGGCTCTTCCCTGGCCCTTTACGGTTTCTGCTATCTATAGTCCCCCAAGACATGCTATATCATCAGACGAATACAATGACTTTCTCAGTACCCTTGGTAACAAATTCATTGTAGGGGGCGATTGGAATGCCAAGCACGCCCATTGGGGCTTGAGAATTAACACATCAAAAGGTCGAAACCTTCGGCGAACCATGATATGACCATCTCACTAAAGGGATACGTACCTACTGGCCAACCGACCCAAATAGACTACCTGTTCTTTTAGACTACTTCATCAGTTACGGTTTTCCAAGAAATAATTGCCTAATTGAGTTAAACTTTGATTTATCTACCGATCACACACCAGTCATATTCAGTTTAGGTACCAGTGTCATTAATAAACCACTACCTCCTAAACTAGCCTCTAAAAATACTAATTGGGAGCAATTCGAAGTCTACCTGGAAACAAATATTAACCTTAATCTACGAATAAAATCTCCCGAAGACCTAAATGAAGCAGTACAATACTTCACAAAAATAGTAGAACAAGCAGCTTGGCACTCTACTCCTCAAAACGACCACAAAACCACTGAATTTCCCTCTGTGTCGTTACGCATCAAACAACTAATTGCTAAGAAACGAAGTGCCAGAAAAGTCTGGCAAAGATCAAGGAACAATATTGACCAACATCAATATAATAGACTGTCTAGAGAACTAAAAGCAGCACTTAAAGAAATCCAAAATAATAATTTTGAACAACATATTACTAAACTTTTGCGTAATGATAATACATTGTAGAGGGCAACAAAAGAGTTGAAAAGACCTCAGACGGCTGTTCCACCAATTAAACAATCAAATGGAGAGTGGGCGCGTAGTGATCATGAGAAGGCCGATACTTTTGCCAAGTACCTAGCTGAAGTGTTTTAACCCATTAAAGAGGATTCTGACGATGAGGTAGATAGTTTCATCCAAATACCATGCCAAATGTCCCTTCCAATTAAGCCTTTTACGCCTGCAGTAGTTAAAAAAAAATAAGCAAACTTAACATACATAAAGCTCCGGGATATGACCTGTTTACAGGACAAATACTGAAATACCTGTCTAAGAAAGCTATTCTACTTTTAACGGTCATCTATAACCGTATGTTAAGCTTAACATATAATCCAATTGCATGGAAATATGCTGAAATAATTATGATTCAAAAACCAGGCAAACCTCCACATGAAACAACATCTTATCGACCCATCAGCCTCTTACCTATCGCAAGTAAAGTATTTGAACGACTCCTTTTACGAAGAATCCATGAAGAACGTGCAGCGTCCTTGGACCATTCCTATTTTTAATATACACCACCGACCTACCTGAAACAAATACTACTACAATTGCCTCATTCGCCGATGATGTTGCTGTGCTATCCACTAGTGAAAATCCTACAACAGCTTCCGAACAACTACTAACCCATTTGGATCTGCTTACGGAATGGTATTATAAATGGAGAATGAAAATTAACCAAGCTAAATCGGTCCAAGTCACGTTCACTAATCGACGAACAACCTATCCACCTGTAACAATCAACAACATAGCCGTACCTATGAAATCTGAAGTAAAATACCTGGGACTAACCCTAGACCAACGATTAACACAGAAAAGCCACATCAAGACTAAACGTAAGCAAATGGACATCAAACTTCGACAATTGTATTGGCTTCTTGGACGAAAATTAAAACTGTCGTTAAATAACAAAATTCTGTTATACAAATGTATAATCAAACCTCTCTGGACTTACAGGCTTAAGTTATGGGGGAGTGCTAAACCTGGAAATCATACAAAGGTTTCAGTCTAAAGTTCTCAGAATCCTGGCAAATGCCCCTTGGTATGTCAGTAATCTCACACTTCATACCGATTTGAAAATTCCAACCATCAAAGAAGAGATCGAGCCCAGTGCTATTAAATACCAAAATCAAATAATCAACCACGACAACGCTCTGTTAGAGCAGTTATATGAAAGCGGTCCAAACACAAGAAGACTCCACAGAACCTGTCCTCGAGATTTAATATAACGAAGATGAAATCATCCAAAGGAAAAGCATTAGCGAATGCTTCCCTTATACACTTTGTATTACATTTATCGCATTTACTTAATACTCCTTTCCTCTGGAAGTAGATTGTAAATATGCTATTATGTCAATAAAAAATTATTTACTCTTTCATTCTTAATATTCTTTAACCATCCATCATCCATCTTTAGACATAGGACTTTTCTAATTCATGCCAATGTTTCTGATTTTGAGCAATTCTCATTCATACGAAGCCAGGGACTTTTTAAATTATTTTTCCCCATTCCAGGTTTGTCCGGAAAGTATCAGAAATAATTCAAAACAAAAGTTGTAAGTAATCGTTTATTTTTCTTAATTCTTTAAGGTAGTTTTCTTCTGCATCTACACAGAGTTTGTAGCGTCCCTGCCACGTTTCCAAGGTGTTCTGGAATGCGGAAACTGAAATGCTGTCACGGTGGTTTGGACCCTCACAAGCGACCCATTCTTTCAGGCTGGATTTGAGTTTTTGAAACAGAAAGAAGTCAGGTGGGGCTAATCCCGAACTGTAAGGCGGTTGGAGTATTGATTTCATCTTTGACTTGCCCATGCAGGTATTTTTCGGGCGAGGAGATCGGGTTGTGCGCCACTCGGAACTTTGCCTTTGGTCTCGGGAAGTACTTGAACACTCAAGTTTCATCACCGATTATCACCCAAAAAGTCATTGCGTAATGTTGCTTTAACGTACGCCGTACGTCGAGACCATGGCCTGTCACTAAAACACGATTTACGGGAAGCCTGATCCACACTTTCTCAAGGCTCGCAGGCAACTGAGCTGGGCCACATTCTATACCCCCTACACACGCACACAGTCCATCCCGCCGAAAACGTCCTTGTTGGCTAGAAAAAATATTTTTGTTATTTTTCGGATAATTCTGATTAGTTTATGTGAAAATTATTATTTCTACAAATCAACAAAAATTTGATGATTTTTTTTGAGAAGGTATGATAACTGCATGGAATTTTTGGCCGAAATAGTGCACCAAATGTCCAAGGATTGATTACAAAATTTGATAAAGTTGAACCAGTAATGTACTGACACACATCGACGCGGCATCGTGCACATGATTAGACAGTTTGATAAACTCCCTTCAAAGAATGCTCGATAAAGACCTGGCCTTTTTGTAAGTGCAAAATTTAAATAATGCAAGAGCTTAAGATTGTGGGCCATTCTCACCCCCACTATTTGTCAATTAGTTTTTAGAGAATTATGATGTGAATGCTCAGTTTAGTTAAAAAATTAGTATGAAAAGCAAATGTATCTCCCAATGAGTCACTGTTTGGCGTAGGTTTTGGACAGATGGTGTGGTAGATCTGTACTTCTTTAAAGATAGTGCCGGAAACGTTATAACTGTGAGTAGCGATCGTTACTGTTACATGGTAATCCAGATTTTTTAAGTATCGTGTATCTGGAAGGCATCACTTGTATTTCCTAGTACCATAATTTCACGAAATGCCGTTATGAATTTACCAGCAATACTGTGTTTTTTTGTGGTGTTACATGAAATTTAGCAGCAATTTGAAAATAGTTAAAGGCCTCAAGAATAAAATCCGATGTGCTATAAATGTCAGACATAAATTTTCATATTTAATAAGAGATTGTCTACCTTAATACTCAATAAAAATCCAATCATAGAATCAATTCAAAAGTCGTTTTACTTAAAATTTAAATCCGGATTTAAATTTGCTCTACCCTTTACAATGCACGCATTGCGATATTATAAATGGAAGACATAACCAGGGAAATTGGAAATATGTAGCATAAGCCAATATTAAATCACTATCCTATGTCGAGGCAATTCAACTTGTACAGAATACTGAAAAGAATATAGTCAAATTAATTTAGATGCCGAGTGCTAATCAAAAAAGCTTGAAGACGCCAAAAGTTTAGTGTAGCTTATAAGAGTTTTGAGGCGAATTAATGTTTGGTCGTAAGACCAAATTGTAATGCGTTATTTTATTGGTAGCTAATAAAATACCATTTGCTACGTAATAATTTACCATGGCGAACTAAGCAATCGAGTATCAGTTATTTAAAGCAATATCCATATATGACTTTACACGACAGCTCTTTGCAGTATTTATCGTTCAAAAAGTAAATTAATACTAATGATAAATTATAACTACATGGGCAACGCCTCTGGGTTACAAAATAAACGTAAAATAAACTTTTTGGTATTGAAATTCCTAATGCGCAATATTCCTTGTTAACTTTCACTACAAATTAGGACTTTTAGATGTTTTTGTTACAAAAATACTAAAAGGTGCAAAATATAACGCGCACGATGGAAAAGTTGATAAATAAATAAAACAGATATTGGCGTTACACGCAAACTCGTACTCTAATCACGTGCATGGTGCAAATGTACGCACATCGACCGTTTGTGCTGTACAATGTAGCTGGAGGTAGCGCAATAGCAGGAAAGATTTATGCTAACAATGTGTGCCTAATTAGAGGTCTCTAGCGCGACATTACTGGGGATTTGCACTTTTGTAGGCATTGGCAGTTACCGATTGTTCGCTTGTCGAAAAAGCACTTAAATGAGCGTTTTTACAGACATCCTATTTAAATTTTTTTTCGAACTTTACAAGTAACAAATTAAAGATGAATGAGATGATATTTAAATATTTCAATTATATTTTTGTGCAACGTAACACTTGAAAACCGCAGAACAATTTATATGAGGAATATTCAGAAAGCCAACTCTAATAAGTTAATTAAGACACGCAAATTATACTGTACTTTTACTTATTTTCTTTCGATGGCAAGACCTTTACGGCGGTCCATAGAATCATATTCCTTCGTCGCAGAAAGATGCCACGATTCAGTTTTTTAGCAATTTTTTTATCCAAATCACAGTGCACATAATTTTTCGAGTGGGGAAGGTTTATTTGAATTCCATTTCTGTTGACGTTCATACTGTGCTTCGACTTCATGAATTTTGATTTGGAAGTTGCGTGCACAAACTGTTCTTTGTTCGCTATGACTACATTCGTTCAGTATTTCATACCATTTTCCAACACATTGCTTTACTGTTTCACGTTCTAACATTTCTTGTACCCCTAAAGTACTAATTTAAATAGGTCTATAAATTTCACAGTAAATTTCAGCTAATTTAATGTTCCTTTCATAAAAAAAGCTAATTGTAAATCGAATTTCTCAATTTCCTTGAATGTTACAAATTATATGAAAATGCTCTTAACGCTAAAAAATATAGTATGCTGGCTTATGATCGACTATAGTGCCTTAGTAATTTTTTTTACGTATACATATGGACACTAAATAAAAAATAAATCTATACACTTTAATGTAAGAAATAATATATAATTATACAACAAAACAAGAATCATTATAAACACCGAAAAAAGTTAACCTGAATGTTAAACATTCGGTTCATCAAGAAAAGCGCCCTTTGCATTTAATATTGCTTTTACAATTCTAGGCATTCTTTCAAATAATATTTTTCAATTTTCGAGTGCTAAATCTTTTCAGGCTCCTTAAAGAAGACTCCGAAGATGATTTTGGACGTGATATGTTCCTTTCTTACTGTTGTGTCCAGTTCATCTCACAGCAACTCTATGAGGTTGATGTCTGTATTCTGTGGTGGTCATGTCATAATTTAGAGCATTTTTTGTTTTTCTAGTTTGTTAAATAGTCCTCATAAAGCTTTAAAGTATGTTTATGATTATTTTCTTACATAATCACGAATGTCTTTAAGATTAATACCATATGGTATTGCGGTTTCAGTTAAATTTCTTTTTCTTATGCCATCGACTTTTACTAAGCCCTCACACTGAACCAGACCGGCCTGCGTTCTTTGTAGTCTCAACAATACAGTCCTGACTCATCTGTTCAGTCTTAGATTTTCCATTTCTGACTGAAAATTTTAAATTTGGATTTGTCGGGCTATAATACGTTTTTCCACTATTCAATTGTCTAGAAACGATGATTTTGCGCGCACTAAAGTTGTTTAGCCTTATTACCATGCCGTTGAACAGATTTTTTGGCCACAACACACCATAAACATTATCCTCCTGAAGACGCCTTTAGTTGTGCTGACTAATATTGTTTTATCACGTCCCCGATTAGAATCCGCAACAATATATGGGACAGTTAATTTTCTACTTACTCCTTAGTCTGATGAACTGATCCTCTGCATCGGATTTTATTCGTGATGATCCAGGACGAGGGAGATCCCTAAGACTTCCTGTCTTCCTGTAATACTGTAATTTAAGATTCACAATCAAAGCACCAACCTTTAATGTTTTTGCGATGTTATGCACTGATAACCTCTCTCGACATAAAATGAGAATAACTGAACGGTTTTATGTGAAGAAAAGTCATGAAATGCAAAAATTCAAAATGAGACGTGAAAAATAAAGTCTGTTGATAAACTGGAGAGCTCTGCACGGCGCACAGTTCTTTTTAAATATAAACAAACATCTAAAACAAGGGATAAGGTACTGTTCATATACAACGGTGCACTTTTTTATTGATATGGTTATTTATAATGTGCTCCCGAGGAAAAATTTTTAAATTCATTAATTGAATGAATTCGACGAGAGCAGACTACCATTGACAATCCTCCGTACATTAAATTTCTTCATTATTTTATCTTTAAGTCTGTGGATAGTTGACTTTCTAGCCATATTTTTACTGGAAGAAGCTCACTTAGTTGGCCTATTTTGTTGTTTTGGTAACCTGGCAGTCTTTGAATGTAGTTAGTGCTCATGGAATGCATTATCCCTCCAACGTTATAAATGAGTAGACCATTGTGTATATTTTTATTATTTAAGACTAAAGGACAAAGGAGCGTTTGATTTAAAAATTTAAGAAATCAGTCAAATTTTCACGAAAGTTGTTATATTTAGCACACATGTAATCAGTGAAATCTCCCATTTATTAATGAAACATGATGTCAGGCATATGTTCACACGCATTAAGTCTACATGTACTTTATGTGTCTCTTAAATTTCCTGATAACTTGATGTTTGACCTGATGACTGCAATAACGCGTACGATATTCGTCTTTAGTTTCAAAATGGTGAATGATTTGTTAGCAGCATGCACCTGTGATTTTACAAATCTCCATAAAAAGAAATTATAGAGTGTAAAATTGTAGCACCTTGCCGGCCATTCCGGGTCATTGTGCAAAGTGGAGCAAAGTAACCGTCTCGCGCTAAGTTGGCAGGTTGTTCCATTCAGAGATGCTCGATCTCCATATCTGTAGTAAGTGCAGTTTCTCGTCATCTTGAAAGAAAAATTTCTTATCGCTCCACCTGCTCAAAAATTATACCACTCAATCCTTCTTAGAGAATGCATTTCCCGCTCCCGGATTATTTAAAGATTTTCATCTTTTTAAACATTTAAAGATTTATCACTGAAAATTATTTTTTCACAAAATTTTTGTCCGCTGCAGGTCTCTTTACAACCCTTTCAGCAAATAGCTCCGTTTGGCATAATCAGCAGGTTTAAATTGTTGCATTAGTTGAATTTTCTACACGTGCATATGGAGATATTTATACAAAAGTTATTGAAATGTCAAACTGCTGCGAGCGTTGGTGAATAGATTTAACAGGACTCTTAAGTGACATTGTCTTGTACAACAGAGATTTTTTGCTCTGTCCGACGAGACCGATTCCGCCCAGATGATTTCACTGTTCTCACTGAACCAGTCGTCTCCAACTTCCTCATCTTCGAAGTGCAAATTTGTTGGGTGTGTCATTTCTTCCCAGAATCGCACGAAGTTTTTGCCCTGTCTGTGTGGCACTTTCAGTGATTTAATAAAATGTTTTAACTATAAAAACACGTCGTTCTATTGTAAAATGTTTCGTGATTAAAAACGAACCAAAACAAATTGATATACTGGAAATACAACCAATGCTAAATCAATAGGCGCGATAATAGGTTATTAAAATGATAAGAACGGACTTGCCAACTTAAAAAATACGTCTTGGCTCAAACTTTATTTATATTTGACGGCTTAATACAGTTGTACTTCTGCTTTTGCCACTTTCCTAGCCATTAAAAGACGGCAAGCGTCGTCATGCTCCTCAAGCCTGGGAAGTCAGGAATCTTTTCCCACGACTACTGGGCGATAAATCTTCTATCAACCGTAGAAAAATATATGGAGTAGATCATATATCAGTGTCTGAGCAGCGCTGTCAAAAACCTCCAACTTGCCAAAGAGCAAGTTCGAATTTTGCTCCGGCTACTCCACTACTTTCTAGTTCTTTATTCTGATGTGACGCATCAGCAAGGGCTATACCAAGAAGCAATTTACAAAAGTAGCTTACCGTAACGTAATCAAGGGCTTCGACAAGATTTAGTGTATAAGATGACCTCTAGCGCAAACGGCGTTATATAATCTCTACGTCTACAACAACTGAAGCCCTTAAAACACTAGTGGAACAGGCATAAAATTTGAGAAGGGCTCGGTGTTTTTGTTTTTCATCAAGAAACCATTTTACTGGTGAAATGACTTGACGAATCTCGAGATTTTCTAAAGGAAAATACCCTGGATAGGAATAGAATTATCCTGAGCTAGTTAGTCTACTGCAAAGTGGGTATAGACCGCAAATTGATCTGAAGTTTGCACTTGTATAAGGCGGTCACTAAAGCAAAGCCGAAAAAAATAGCATTCGGCTCCCTCCTACACTTCCATTGCCAATAGTCAAATCGTAATAAGATGAGCTTATATAAGGCTTTTACATTAATAAACTTTAAGCAGTCTAGAATCAATCAATAGTTTTGATCTTAACGACCATTAGGGTCATAAACCACCTCTCAATTTTAAAGGCGAAAATGTAAAAAAAGCCAGAAGAATTATAAAAAATAAATCCCCTACAACAAACTCAAAATCAAAAATATTCAAATGGACATCAACTATAAGACCTAATATCCAATTTAAAATAATTTTACTGAATTTTTGGTTAGACTAAAAAGTACTCTATAAGACTATGGTGTGGCGGCCTTTTCGCCCTTGAACCGCCTGTGTATCGTGGCGGTATGCTGGTGGCTTTGATAACTGCCGCCACGTTTTGCTATCGCACACAAAACGGCATATGGGCTTTTGCTCAGCCGGCGAGTCTGCATACGCCGTCGTCGGCACCCTTTGAGACGCAAAGTGCTGTCGAATTAAGATTTCCCGCAAATGACCTACCGCGAAGCCCGGCGACATATTTGACCCGCAACGCGGCCAATTCGGTCATGCAGTCCGCAAGACTTTTGCATCGCATCCCGGCCAGTGCGGTCGTATTCCAGGCACGAAGACATCGCAACAAGGTGGCCACCGTGAAACCAACGCCGCCGAAGCCGAAGCCGATTACAGGTGAACGATTTGGCAATTACTCATCGGTCGATATCGGTAGCCGCCCCCATCCGATTTCGCGCTGGCCGTTTAATTTTTCTCGTCTATGAAAAGGGAATTCATTTGATGCACATATATCCGCAACTATAAGATACTGGCCTCTTCGCAACGTATATGGAATTAGTTGAATATCCTTTTTTGCTGTCAAATAACTTTTCGATTAATATTTACTTTTTTAGCAATTCTTAAGTTAACGGAACCTTCGTGTGACATTTCTTGGCATTTCATTCAATAAACTGCGTCAAAAAAGTTTAACATAAATATTATGCTTTACTGATCTATTGATCATGGATCATCATTCTTCTTTGTACTGAATAGTCCAAGCGGTATAAAGACTGTGGTTTGCTAAATACCTTAAAAGTTTTTATCTTCGATGTTGATCTTTAATCATAACATTAGAAGTGATTGCACACTTCAACATTCGCCTATTCGAAATGGCATGCTCTATGCAAGTAGGAATTTACATGGCGATCTTTTAGATGCTCTTAAAAAGCGTTTTCTTTGTCTGTACCAAAATCCTATAAATAAAACTTATCATCGTAGAAAGACACATTAAATTTTACTTTTTTGATAAACAGAACTTACCGTCGATATTTTAGCATTCAAATATGACCTTGGGGGTCAGTGATTAATTATATGAGTCTTCCAAATCGTTTAGTGAATTGACAAAGTTACAAGACATGGACCCCAAGAAGTCCGCAATCGTTTCGCCAGTCGGAAATATACCCAAAATAACAAAATAATACCCAAAGACATTTCAAAGCTTTATTTTCTTAAAAATAAAGATGGTCCTTTTGCAACCATAAATACTACTTAATACGGTATCATGATTAAAAATTTTGAGGCCAGTTCTTGATGATCATCCACATACATGCTTGCAAGTGCTCTAAGATTTTAATTCTCCTGTGAGGCGGCACGGAGTGACCTATACGGTCATCCATCACCTACCCAGGGTTAATCATGAGGACTCAGGTTAGGGCTGAATCCAGAAAGCTCAAATCTGGATAGCAAAGTGAACATAGTTGTGCTCCATATGTCTATATGGGTTTAATAATGCATTTTTAAAGGAAAAGCTTTGAGACTTTTCAAGGTAATATGTACTTTCTAGATCAGTTTAATAATAATAACTAATTAGGCCCAAATATTTAAGTTCGTTCTTAATTAATGTTATTTATTTTAGAAGTGAAAAATTTGCTACTTCTGGATTTAAAGATGATTTGTGTGTATGTGGTAGCAGAGACTTTTATCATTGAGCTATACTTCAAGACTGTCGGTATAAACTTGTAGCTGATTTGAGGCTTCTTATGGGTAGTAGTGAATGAATAAAATGACGCTATCGTCTGCAAATGTGGGAATTAATTTGTTTGTTGTTGGAATATCAGCTATAAAAATAAAGTACAGAATTGAATTGACTACACACTACCATGCTGAAAGATATGATTTTAAAGGGTCGTTGTTTTTCCCAAATTTGCTCAAACAATTTTTCACCTTCAAGGAAAGCTGCAGTATATGTTTTTCTATCTTATAAACTTTTTATCATCTCACTGGTTATTTTGTGGCACTGTTGTACGTTGGCATGTTGTTGTTGGAACTCAAAATGATGTTTGAATAGAATTTTTAAAAGTTTTATTTCAATTTATAGTCTTCCGGGCAGCAGTTTCTTAGATATTTTTGATAATAATGGTAACAAACTGACACATCAACACAAATTTGGCGAGTTAAAAGGTTTTCAAAGTCTTGTAATAATATAGTCTGTGCAAATTTCTAAATGATAGGAGAATATGTTAATTTTTGTATGCTATTGTTGTTTGTGATTAAGAGTACTACGATTTTTCTTAGTCACTGATTGGACAAGGAGAGCCTAGTAAATTTTAAATTTGTTGTCATTATTTTTGGATTAGGACCTGTAGGATCGACAATTTTTGCTAGATGTTTAACGAACATAGTTCTTTTTATTGTTTTAATCTATATTTGTTTACTTTCATTGGTGATGTACTGTTTGTTGGTATATTAAAGGCCCTGAATGGTTATTATTGCTAGACTAGTTATGTATGTCTCAAATTTTAAATTTATGAGATTTTGTAATGTTTTTTAGGATGATGCTTAGGCTTATTGTAGACATTTTTATCCATTAGATCCCTAGTCTTACGTACGTTTCGCTTGACTTTTTCAGCTATTAATTCACAAATACTAGAGGTAAGTCATTTGTTAGGTGGAATTGCAGAAGAAGTAAATGGATCTTTTCGCGCTGTTCCTTCTACTATGGTACTGAAGTATTCAACAGCATTATCAAAATCTTCAAGTTCTTTTATTTTACTATTTAGGTTTAAAATACGTAAATTTTAGGTGATCTAGGTTAACAATAGTATGGCTACTGAAGATGAGAATTTCTGGAGTGTAGTCGAACGACAAGTTCCAATTGGATTAAATGTGAAAATAGGTGTTAAGTCATTGATTGTAAAAGCGTCAAAGAGATCGGGTGGTTCATTTAGATCTGAGGGCCAGTAAGTTAGTTTTCTTGTCGATAAGAACAAACAGTTGGTATTTGTAGTAGCCGAAAGCAGTTATTTTTCTTTAGCTTGTCTATTTAGCATGCTCTCCCAGCTAGAAATCTGTTTTTCATCAAATTAAGTAAATAGTATTTTCGCCGTTTTTAGAGCGTAATTTATTTGGTTTTCTGAATTTTTATCTGGTAAAATGTATGAGATCTTATACATGCTTTTACGGGAAAAGTAACAATCCGCTACATCAGAATCAACATGCTTACCAACAGGATAAATCATGTGACTCTGCATTACACAACCTAGTTAGCAGGGTAGAAGGAGCCTAAGACATGGAGCTGATTACGTCTTAAGTAGTTGGATAAACTCCACGTTGAAAGGCAAGCAAACTTGGGAGAAGAATCTCTCAAGATTCATACCACAAGGGGCTGTCCTCAAGAGGGAGTTTTCCCCCCCTTAGGTAGAAGTATTCTATACTCAAAGTTACGCGGATGACATACTGATATACTGAATGCAAAGAGCATTAGATATAACAAAGATAGTGTAAAAGGGAAGATCTCAAGGTGAACTCTAAAAAAACCTCAATAATATATTTTACGAGAAAAAGAGAAGTAAGGCAATTTTATAACCTTACTATTTTTGAAAAGTATACAGGTGGTTCAGCAAGTCAAACATCTGGGCATTGCCCTAGATGCGGAACTAAACTGGAATGCTCACCTGGAAAAAGTAACCAGCAAAGCCAGACTAGCACTTGTTGCGGACAGGCGTAGGTTTGGAAGAACATGGGGACTGAAACCAAAAATGGTAATGGGCTGCTCACCACAAACGTAAGACCCATATTATTGTTTGGAACATTAGTATGGTGGCCAAAACTTGAACAAACAACGTCAGTCATTAAGCTAACTAGGATACAAAGATAAGCATGCGTGTGTATCTGCGGAGTCATGAGCAGTACTCCTACAGCATCTATGAAACCCTCCTAAATTTCATCACTTGGATATTTATCTAAAGGTAAGCTTTGATTGCAGCACATAAAATGAAATCTACCGGTGCCTAGCATAGGCACAATCAAAGGTGTGGGCATAAACGGACACAGAAAGTGGTCAAAGGAAATACCATCCAGCATGGGTACTGACCACACCCTGCCGGTTTATTCATTTGAAAACCTTTCAATGTGAGTTCCGATCATGACTGGGCAAAAGGCAACCCATCACGACTCAGAAGTGGGCTGGTTTGGTATACAGATGGATCCCTCACTGCTTAAGCAACAGGGCATAAAACTAAAGGTAAACTTTAGTTTACTCTTAGTCAGGCACGCCACAGTGTTTCAAGCTAAAATATTTGCGATAATGCAATGCATAATAGAGAATACTAGACGCGGATACACTTAACAACGCATTAGTATCCTAACTGACAGCCAAGCTGGCCTTAAAGCGCTGGAGTCACCTTATATCAACTTTGACCTCATAAAAGACTGCCTAGCCCATCTGGTCACCCTATCTGAGGATAACAAGGTCAACCTTATCTAGGTACCAGGCCACTCTGTAGCGAAGGGAACAGACGCACTCGCAAAAAGCGGTGCTAACATTCCTTTTACAGGACCCGAACCTGTTCTGGGCATACCCAAATGTAGCATACGATCGGCGATAAAAAGTGGATGCAAAGACAACACTCATCTCGCTAGGATGCCACACAAAGGGAAAGACTAGGGAAGGAACTAATCAGGAAACCTTCCAGTAGGCTAAGTGATGACGTACTCAATTTAAGACATACTTCAGATAAGACGGGTAGTAATACCTATAATAGGACACTGCCACCTGAAAAAGCACCTCCATAAAATAAGAGTAAACAGAGGTGACACACTCTGTAGATTACGTGAAGACGAGGAAGAAACATCTTCACATCTAATCTTTGACTGCCCAGCACTATACCGTAAAAGGCAAGAACTCTTTAGGGTAAATTTCCATGGCAATCTACCCAATCTCGAGAACCTCGTAACGAACATCTTAAAATTAGTTGAAGGCACAGATATTTTTTAATTTAGAAAAAGGGGCGCACAAAAGACCGCAGAGTCGAAGTACTAAGGTAGGGTCGTAACCTACGATTAAGCTCTATAATAATCAATGGTGAAAGTAGATCCCTCCTATTCTCATATTATTTGCAAACGTGTAATATATTTATCCTGTATATTATCATTGAATGTTTCTTGCAGACACTGGTTTGAAGCACTGTTCTCTTCGTACTTTTGTATTATTAATTATCATCTACTAATCGTGTGGGGTACAGACAGCTTTGAAAAGTTTTTTATAGTTCTGTATAGAACTCTTCCTTAATAACATCAGCTTTATCTTCTGTTTACTGTCTCTGTTTATTCGTGAACAACAAAATGTCAATATTTTGTTTGTTACCATATAATTTCAGGTTACTATTCGGAAGGCGTCCTTGATTAAAATTTGTTAATTAACGTGTTTGGCAGATTTAGCATCATGTTTTCATTCATGAGTTGAGTGAACATTGTTTAAATTTGCTAGAATTTGGAATTGTTGCTTTTTTATCTTTGACTGTTTTGTTGATGTGTCACAGCACTTGAATAGCTATTGACATATTTGTTACTCTTGTTACATCAGTTGGCGAAGCAGTATTTAGTGTCCTACAAGTTTTTTTTAATAACTGCAGATTTATGTTTATTAAATAATAATTGTTGATTTACCTTTTTTAATGGATTGGTATGAGCCTTTATATAACTTGCATTGAAAGTTCAAAATATTATTTTCCTCTTCATATTTTACACTTAAATAGGTCACGTTCAATAACTCTTATTGTAAGCGAACATTGAACATCTCATATATTGTATAATAGTATCTTTCTTTCATTGAAGCTCTATCGTTATTTATTGGTATTGTAGGTTTTTGTACTTTTTGTTATAAATAGATTTAAAAGCAACAATAAAAATGGGCGAGGGCGTTTTTTTGTAAGTTTATGCATAGTATATTATAACCTGGATTATTTAATTATTCATTTATTTCTTCGATTTTAACAGAATGCATATTTGTTATAACAATTTGATAAGCTTAGCTTATTTTTAATTAACAAATGTGATAAATATTTGTTTAGCTTTTTGCTATGTGTCCGGTGTGTAAGTATAAATTTTTATTATATTATTTGCTAGCTTTTTGGTGTTCTATTGTTCTTTTTAACACTCACTAAGATTATTAATCATTCTTCCATACAAAGGGGGGAGGAGTTCAGAAATTTATATTTATTGTTATCAAGTTTTGGTTTTCTTGTTGTTTGGTATGATCTTAAGTTGTGCATTTGCATTTCCTGGATAGTTTGACTTGCTACAATTTGCAGGGAATACTTATTACCTTCTTCTTACTAGCGTCGTTGGTTATCGGTTCATAAATTTCTCGTTTTTGATTGACTGGAGTTTGATTTATGATTAAAAGTTAGTACAAATGTATTGGTAATTTAGAAAAGCTGGCATATATATTTGGTTTTGTTGTGCAGGCATATAAATATTATTTTTTTGTATAAATACAGCGTTTGAAACTATTTATTGGATTTCATATGTTTACTATTGTTAATTGTATAAAATTTTTGATTTAAATAATGCATACTCGTATTTTCTGTTAATGCAGAATTTACACCTTTATAACAAATATTTTAATTTACACATTGATAGTGCTTATGCTTAACAAATAATCTTACTTACTTTGGGTAAAATCAAGCGCTTGTACTCGTAACAATACCCGCACAGCATAACTATCAGGTGTACCGGAAACTCTTTACCGGTTTTTTTTGGAAAAAAATTCATTATTTTCGATATATTAATATATTATTTAAAATATTGACAATTTAATTCTGCACATCTTGCCCATCTTTCAGGCAATTTATGAATCCCATTCCAAAAAAAATGTTTTTCCTTTGAGCGAAACCATTCATCGATCCATTTTTTAACTTCTTCGAAATTGGCGAAGTGCTGCTCGGCTAATGCAGAGCCCATTGATGCGAAAAGGTGATAGTCGGAGGGGCAAGGTCTGGAGAGTACGGCGGGTGCAATAATATTTCCCACCCAAGCGCTTTCAATGCTTCCTTGACCGGTTTTGATGTATGAGGCGGCGCGATATCGTGCTGTAAAAACACTTTTTCTCCATCCGTCGCTTCTTGGGTCACATTTAACGCTTCTGTCAATTGTTTTTGAGTTTGTGTTGGGTCTTCATCCAATAACTCCTGCAGTTTCGCATCTTCAAACTTTTTTGGCCTGCAAGAACGTTCTTTGCCTTGCACATCGAAAGCACCACTTTTAAATTGTTGAAATCACGCCTCACATGTTTTTGTGGTTGGAGCATACTCGCCGTATCTTTCAACTAGCAACAGCGGCTATTTTCTTTTGATTAAATAAAAAAAAGTAATTTACGCCGCAAATGCACGCTTTTCAGGCACATCACTTGACATTTTTGAAGAGGTATAAATATATGACGGTGATACTTTCACAAAATATAACCTACAACATTGAAGCTTGATGTCTGTAGAATAAAATGAACACGTGTCAAATAATAATATTGTATATTAAGTCTAGCGACACCTATTGGAAAAAACACCGGTAAAGACTTTTCGGTACACCTGGTACATCCTCAAAAACTGACAATTATCCATGGAATATAAAGGCCATTTTTGCAACTAATTTTTAAATTATATTTGGGCAGCAAACACTTACAAAAACAATTAATATTCAGATTTTCTACGCATTTAGTCTGGTGTTTCTCTGAAGGATGCGTCTTAGGTCCAGTGCTATATTCTTCTCTATTTTACCTACAACGCGGTTTACAATAATAGTTGCAGTCTTAGCATCTCATGTAGATTAACAACAACATAACTGGCTGAAAATGTGGTGTATCAAAGCCAATCAACTAAGTCTACACTTCGAGATGATCATGCAGGATCGAGGTAGGAGGGAAACATTTAGACAGACAATTGCATCTGGTAGTCTAATCTGATACACAGATAGTTTTAAAACCGAGGTGGGCACCGGAATAGGAATATATGCTGAAGCCCCTAGGGCAGAGCTAAGCTTTCTCCTGAGTCAGTACGCCTATCTTTCAGACAAAAATATACACCATACTACAGTGTGCTCGTGAAAACGGTACGAACGCTTACAGGAGCAAGCGGATCTATAATATATCAAACAACCAGACGGCTTTAAAGGCTTCATCAAGCACAAAAGCATTATCTAGACTGGTATAGGAATGCATCAACAAACTCAATGCACAGGGCATTTTGGTATCTACGACAATGAGAAAGCCGATCAATTGGCTAGGCATGGGATCTAGTGAGGCTTATATTCGCCCAACACCTGCTTTAGGAATCTCACGAAGTGCTGTCCGAAGCTTTATTAAAGAGAAGACACGTACTTATCACCGAATGCACTGGAAGAATTAACCAGAGCATAATTTCAGCAAAACCTTCAATAAAGGGCCTTACCACAAGAGAGCTACAGAACTTCTTAATCTAAGTAGGCCACAGTTAAAGACAACCATAGGGTTTTTCACAGGATATGCGACTGTTAAAGAACACCTCTGAAAAATTGGTAAATTCAATGGCGACCTTGCATGTAGACTCTGTAGCAAGGAACCAGAAACATATTCTATGCAAGTGCGCTGCGCTGTGAAGGAAAAGGCAACATACTTTCGGGAAATCAATCCTTTCAGACACACCCTGTAAAGGAGCCGTATCTGTTGATTCAGGGGACATCAATTACAGATTGGTTGCGAGTTTACTTTATTAGAGTAATCACAATAAGCCATAGGCTGCAGCAAACAAGGATCCATCAAGGAAGACATACCCTAAGCCCCAAAGAAAAGAAAAAATCTACACATGTTACTTTTGCAATGTAAAGGAAGACTTGCTCGCCATTTCAGATTTATATTTGCTAAATTCGAAAGCTGATAACGCAAAATTACCTTGGTATGCATATGGATAGGTGGCTATCATTCTTAATCCTTAAATCCTATCAAATTTAGGATATCCAGTATTGCACTCATTGTTAATACGAAGGCAGCCTTGTTATTTGTGTATTTGGGTTTCTTTTAATTTATTGTTAAAGAAAAACAACATCTTCTTGGTTTGCATAAATTACGCTCCTCTTTCACTCTTTATATGTGTTTTTTGGAAGTTTATGTAAGATAGCCGCGGTAAAATGGTAATCATTTTTTATTTGAATGTATGCAACTTTCCTTGTCCTGTCTCAATATTTTACATTAATTGAGATAATTATAAATGTGGCTTACACGATCTGGCTTTTGATCTAGAATTAAGCTACGAGGTATATATACTCACTTGTGTTAAATTTAAACATATATAACAACAGAACAGTTTGTCCAGAAAGTTATATTTTACACACCATAGTTTTTGGAATTTACAATTTATTATGCTCATTGCCCGTACTTGTTGATTGTAACTTGTACATATTTAACATTTTTCGGTGTTCTAATTACTGCTAATTTTCTAGAACGTATTATTTTAAACATATTCGACTTTCTCTAAACTTGTTTGTACAATGCCCACATTCGTACTCGTTATATTGTTCTTTAAAATCATCTAAATATCTAATCGTCTAATAACTTTGGAAATGAATTATAATATAGAAACGCTGCTCTACTCACTCAGTCATTTCAAATAACCATTATACATTACATGTACTTAGTTACTAGTGCCTAACCCTCATAAACTTAGTTACGCATACGCACTACAATCTATTTTCATCAATAATTTTTATTATATTAACAGGGCCACGATATTTACCAAATAAACCTCGTATTAGTTTCTTTTGGTTTGGGTGTAGAACTTTTAAAGTGCTGATTTTTTTGTGAAAACATTCCGAGCCCGGTAGGGTATCATAAACAGGGCTCTTACGTAATTTTAAACAATGTGTGCATGTTCGTGTTGCAGACAGAATACAAATATTGAACGACCTTTTTCAATTGTGCCGGCTATACGCAACGCATATATTAACGTTTGTTTCTTATGGACGTGTACCTTTTTCACCCTTTTCGCATTCTTTACGGATGTGTTTGATTGATCCTTCACAATTCTTAATTTTCATTTTACAAATCTTAGCCTTTTAAAAATTACATAGAAAAATATTTTAATACATAAAAGTTTATTCTTATTACTCTTTAATGGAAAAGTTTGTGATCATTGCTTTAATTTTTTATTTATTCACAGAAGTTCTCTTATTAACTAAGGTTTGTTTTTCAATCACACAAAATTTATTTTTAACTAGGAGAGAACTTCAACATTCAATAAATCTTGAAATGGAAAATACCAGCTTTGCATGCACGCTGTTTTATATGTTTACCGTCCATAGTTAACACAATTTTTTATAAATATTAAAAGCATCACAAATTCTAATCTTTCTATTTTCAAATTTCTAGAATTCCAATTTATTTCTAGTTTTATAAAGCCTCAAATGTAATAATTTATGCATTATTATAAAGTTAATACATTTTTTAGGGCGCTATCAAGAAGATATCAATTAGTACCTCAAATTTATATCTAAATGTATATCTAAAGTTTAAAAAATAAAAACTTTGTCTAATTATTTTATTAACGTTTTATTTATTGCAGTAAGAATCATGTTTATAAACAAAGTTAGCTAATCAAGTCAGAATAGCATCTGATATCTTATGCAAAATATTAATTTATTTATATATAAAAAGTGTCACGTTATTCTTTGAACAACAAAAAGGAATATGTTTAGCATTGAAAAGACAAGGATGTAATTATATCAGCGTTTAGAATTGATTATTAGTGAAAAAAAATTGAAACTGCAAATTAACTGGTCTATCGCTAAAAATTAAGTGGACTTAGTAGCTCGTCCAAGTCACTTTTATAAAATTAGCTTTGGTCGTAAGACATCAGTATTATATAATTACATAACTTATTTTCTTATCATCTTACACACACAAGTATAACAGGTACCGGCTCTTCAGGCAACAGTTTGGTTTTGTCGCTTTCATTCTGTTGAATAAAAGTTTCTAATACAAAGCTAAGATAATATTCTAAGTATATTGACTTCAGAACATTTTTGTTAAGCTTAGAAGTGTATAATTCGTTGTTTTTATTATCTTTAATTTGAATTATCTATTTGCTTTATATTATTGGATCTGTTTCTTTTTTCTAAACTTTGCTCTACGCTTTTATCAATGTCAGATCATGCGCACTTGTTGGTACAAAAATCTTATAAATATTCTCAATTAAGAAGCATTGAATATTTGGTTAAAAATATTATATTTTTTGTAGTAGTTTATTAATAATTTCTAACATTTTGACTTTTTGAGTTTCATCTACTTTTAATATAGTAATTCCATTGATTTTGAAACCTTCGGTAATATAATAGTAATTACAGCTGTTTTCTTAGTATTATTTGGTCTTCTCTACGAACGAGCTTAATCTACAACTGGTTCTAATAATCTTTTATCGGTGTTTCTTAGTTTTATTATACTTTCTTAGTAAATAACTAGCAAAATAAATAAAAATACAGAAGAAATCAGAACGAACAAAAATGAAAGAATGTTAGACAAAGCATTAGTGTAAATATTATTCATAAACACTAAGGTCTGAAGGAACTAAAGAAAAACATGCAAAATTAATAAAAGTACAATTGGGGATGAATGAAATCAAATAGGACAATAGGACAAAAAAGTTGCCTAATAGGATTTAAAAATTTGAGTAATAATGATATATATATATATGTATATATATATATATATATATATATATATTTACGTATCTAAAGAAGATAGAAATATACAAATTATAATAAGAAAAGAGCCTCAAAGTCTAGAGTACTTCAAAATCAGTTAATATATTTAAAATAATTCCACAAACAGCTAGACAAAAATTAAAAAAGCATGGAGTTTCACTGAGTACTAAACAAATTGGCCACTAGATTATATGGGCCAAATGGATAAAAGAAAGTGGAGATAATGAGAAAATAGAATTTAAATGAAGAGGAAATGCAAATAATAGAAAAAAGTGAAGTTAGAAAAGACTAATATCTAATTAAAACATAAAAAACAATAATTTAGAATAGTGTTACATTAGAAAATAAAAAGAGGGATAGTTTATACTATAAGACAAAAATAGACAAGAAAAGTCTTCTAGGTGAACATGTATAAATGAAAAATGTAAACATAAACTAGCCATAATAGCACAACATACGGTCTTAACAAAGATCAATTTTAGGAAGATCTGAGTGCACTTAAGGAAGAATGGGTCAGTACTTACTTGCACTAACTAATTTTAAAGAAACCCTTAAAGTAACAGAAATAAATTACAAGACTTCTGCAGAGAAGATCAACTTATTGTTACAAAAAAATTTATAAGCACAAGTAGAGGATAAAAATCAATAATAGATTACATTGATACAAAATGACAATAGATGTTAATGTGAAAAACAGCACAAAATGTAGAGTTTTTGTTTTTTTGATAGGACAATGAGCAATGAGTAAAAGACACAATTCGGAATAATGGCTTGCACAAGAAAAAATCGGGGCAAAATTAGAACCTGCAAACATTTGGTCGTGGAATACGCAAGGAAATACCAAGAAATAATTAAGAAAAAACTTGAAAAGATATAAGAATTTCTATAAGTGGCTATAAAATATTTATGTAAAAATTTAAGAGCTTTCTGATAATAGATGCTAAACTTAGTAATAGAAATAGACAAACAGACTCGTGTGACAAAGAAAAATAAAATTAATATAAAGAAAACCCAAATAAAATAAAAGAAAGCAGAAAAAACGTATAATAAATATAATAAATAAAAAAATTACAACAATTAATAACGTTAACAAAAGAGAATGCATGAGTAATTTTTGTGTATAAAATAAAAAGTAATATGAAAAGAGATCAAAAACTGTTCTGCAGAGTACTTAAAAATAGTATAATGTGAAAAAGACACACATTACAACAAATAATAAATAAAAAATGTACAACTGATAATGTCACAGATTTCATATACCTTGGAACAACTTCAAAGTACGAGAACTTTTTTCTGATATAAAAAAGATATGAAGACAAAGAAATATTTAACAGTAGTACTAGAAGAGGTAAGCCAAAGAATTAAGTAGTAGCAGCATACCACGGTTACAATAATTAGGATATTTCGTAAGAACTGACAAGAGCAGAAATATAACAAAATGTGAAAATACAAAACATAACTAAAAAAGCAAGAAAACTACAGAAGACATAGGTCAATGGTGTTGAAAAGGAAAATAGGGAACGATCACAGCCAGACACAAAGACACATTTTTATCAATTCTTCTTCACTATGTCTTCCCTGGCCTTACGTAATATGGTTTCCTGTCTATTATTGGTTCTAATGCTGTATTGCTAATTTTGTAATTTTAGTATTTTCATTGTTGGGCTTTTGCTATTTTTCCAAGGTTTTTGATATGTTCTATGTGATCGACTGATTATATTTGTCGAAAAATTATCTTCCGTTTGTGTGTTGATTAAGATTTTTTTTAAATATTTTGCTTACTTATGCTCTTTACGCTCGTATTCCTAATTATGTTTTTATTATTAGAATTTATATAATCTATTTCAACATTTATTTAGACTTTGTCATGTCAATTGTTTAGTTGGAAGCTTTTTAAAATCTTACTTTTGCCTGCCTATTTTATCACCATGTTTTCTCCTATATTTTCATTTAACTAATCCAAACAATAATTATCGTATTGCTTTTTTCGTCTTCATGTGCGCTTGTGCCACTTTCACATTGAAATATACAATTACTACGAAATATTTTGTGGGTTGGCCTTCATTGCTGTGTCTACATATGATGTTAAATATAGTATACTTTATATATTTTTATACATCATGTTCGATGGCTGCAGTATATAGTTGCACAATTTTGCTTTTATGTTTCTTATTAATTTTAATGTCTAAAATATGACTTTTTGTGTGCCCATTTTGCTTATGATATAGCTATAACGTTGTATTTTATCTTATCAATTTTTGTTCTTGCTAGCGTTGGCATGTTAAATGTAGTCTAACTCCCACTTTCCCATTAGGAGCTAATTTATTTCTTAATGACAGATTATGAGGCGTCTCCTATCACCTGCAGTAATAATGTTTCTAAAGTGGGCGTTTAATGTAATTTATACTTTAAAGGATCCTCCACGCTGGTTAAGAATGCTGGAGTAAAATGTAGAAAAATGTAAGTAGAATTGGTAGGATTTAGATCGTCATGGTTTACCTTAATATACCTGTAAGAGACCGGGAAAATTAAGTGTTTACGTAGACAAATCCATTAGTCCTTGATGTAAGTTTATTTTTTACCGGAATTACAGAACAGTATCTACCCGCTACCACGAGCAACAATATAAATGCTTAAATATGTCGGATCACATGTAATAGATATATTGAAGCAGTTGTATGGTACATGTATTATAAAACAAAAAAATATTACTGGTTCAACTCATTAATAGTTAATTATTTAAGAAATTAAGAAAGATAATAGACATCATCAACCAGTTCGTCCTAAGATGACCGAAAGAATGACAAACTACACAAATATCGGTTAATAGAACAAAACATCGTAAGGAATATAGCACATTTGATCGCATACAAACTAAAAACACTTTATTAAAAAAGGAAAGAAAAGACCGTGTTATGTTATAGACAAACCTTTTTAGAAACATAAGCAGCTCTAAGTTAGCTTCGTAACTATAAAGTACACCATAGCTATACAAGTACTATGAGGTACACATATTCAAATAAAATGCACGAAAACGATCATGAACAACTGACGTGATTTATCTACTATGCAAAAAAAGCAGTTCAGTCTGCCAACTTACCAGAAAGAAAGATAGACTGTAGATCAGACGAGCTGTCAAAGTGAGACCACGTCTCTACAAAAGAAACGTAGGATGAATAAACGAAATAGAACAATGATATTAAAAAACTTACAAATCGTGTTTGCATAAAAAAACAAAGAACAAATTAAAATAAAGATAATTTGAAAGACTTGCATCTAATAATGTCTGAAATAGCTCAACTATATATTACACCCATAATCCAAAATAGTCTATTCTGAAAGTTTTATAACATTATCTTGCTTGGCAGCATGTCCTCTAAAAGTATTCTTGCAGTAGTATACTTCATAATCATCCAAAATTTGATCAGTTCCACTGATAGTTCACATAGATCTTCTTAAGGTGTAAGTTAAAATATTATAAAACTAATTTTGTAAGAGAACAACTAAGAACACTTTTTGTTTGGACTGCTATCAATCTCAGATAGTATTCAAAAGCATAAGTTGGTCCAAATCTATTTTCAAATGTCATTATGCAAATATTGTTGACAGGAACTTGTATGGGCTTTACTTTAAATAATATATATGGTACTTGGTAAGTTTTGTGAGCAAGGGTTGTGCATTGTAAGAAGTTGGGGTATGTCACAGAAAAACTTTGATATTGTCAGGAAGATGTTAGAGTTTGACAGGCATGTGACTTATCGCTAGATAGAAGAATGTATGGGCATTCCTACATACCATTTTGCATAACCATGTTTAAATGAGAAAAGTACATCTTTTTTAAATACCGTATGCCTTCTTAATCAAAGTACATCGTACGTCGAGTATTGTAGTGTCTGAAAGTTAAATATTTTTAATAGTTAACAAAACCTGCTTTTATAATTCATATGTTTACTAAAGCCCGAAGCGAAGTATCCTACGATGAAAATCTTCTAATGGCGTAGGATAACGAATTTCCCCAAATTTGTGGTGAAACATGGATTCAAACGATTCAAGTACAGGAGTGTCTTAAGTGTAGTCGGAAATAAATAAATATGGATCAAGAATACTTTTAAAAGTGCTTTAGTTAAGAAAAATATACTACTGTTTCTTTATTTGTTAGATTTGTTTAATTGAGAGATATTTTAGTTTTAGAGCTTGAGACTTTCACTTTAGTTCTAGACAAAAGCTAAAATTGAGATTATTTTATTGAGGAAAAAAATAAAAAATTCTTCAGGTAAAAATGTAGCAAATTGACTGCAATTTTTTTTTGTATCGCGTGTGACATAAATTATGTAGAAATAAAAATCATATTTCCATTATTTTCGAAATGACAATATTTTCTCATTGTTCGCAGAGGTTTGTTAGAACAAGTTTGTTTACTTCATTTAATTTACATTTTAAGTTTAAAACTGGCCAAACAGTAACAAATATTGCAAAAATGTTGGCGTAGTCAGCAGGAGCGAAGTAAATTGTTTATGTGACATCTTTTGAGAGTTAATCACTCTTTCATTTGCTTGTTAAATCTAGCACCTTTGTAAACAAAAACAAACAATTCTTCTCGTAGATTTAACGTTTTAGACTTTTAAATAAGATACTGGGTTTTTATGCCACATTATAAAGTTTTTTAGTTAGAAAATATTAAATGAGAGATGCACTATGAAAACTAGAAGAAAAGGATATTGGAAATTGGGGACCATATCACCTCAAATAAAAGAAAGTAATGATCTAAGAAGATTCATGAGATTAATATTGACATATCACAAACAAAAACTAGAGAAAGCAATAAGCAGAGACGTTTATTCAGAACTGTTCAGTTAAATAGAAGAAAGGTTATAGAAAGAGGAGAAGATTTATGATTGTTCAAATAGTATGGTTATACATTTACATAGATACGTGTTTTTTGATCTATTTCGAGTAGTTCATCTTTTATAGTGTCTATTTCATATTTAAATTATTTGTAATGTTGATAGATCTGCACTATGGAAAGCTTTAGAGGTACTTTATCAATTTGTTTGCAAAATGTTATAATAATAAATTGTATAGCATCTTCTTCGCCTTATCTTACCTGGCAAGGATGTCATAGCAGCAAATATCTCACCGTCCAGAAGAATGAAACTTAACTAAAAATTATCTTATTATGTACTTGGTACTTTACTAAAAATGACTTGTATCAGGAGTATCAGGGTTGTTTATAATAAAGCATTATTCTTATTTTTATTAATTTTAAAATACATCCCGTAGCTTAATAATAATTTTAGTGTGTTTGGTTTGGAATAATAAGTATTGTGATGGTGTTTTAAGGAATATTTTCGTACAAAGTATAATAGAAAGAGTTTGTATTAGAAATAACATTAAATAGTCAAAAAACAATTATATTTTGTAACTAAGAACATATGAATTTTTGTAGAACGTATATCTAATGTTAGTATTAGCAGTATAAAGTTTCTGAGAACATCACTGTTACCTATACTTTTTATACTTTGATTTGAAGCTAAACTAAGCAAATAGTATAAATAAAAGCAGGTTTGTATCGAACGTTCTTTTAATTTGATCCTTTAGTAGTTACAATAGTTGTTTGCAAGACACTGTAACAAAACAATGCAATATTTTATTACTAAATACATTTAAATAAAAAATAGGTAGAAAAATGCGGAAAGTCAAAAATAAATCATTAAAACTTGAACTAAAGCCATAAAATTAGGCAAAATCAAATTATTACGCACTGGATAGTTTGCATTTTCTAAGACAACCCTCAGCGTAAGTGACCAGCCGATTAAAATTAAAATAGTAACCAATCGAAAATTCTACATAAAAGAGATGAGCCAATCAAGTTTTGGAGTAAGAGAAATCTGCTTCTTAAATCCTTTAAATAATTTATGTCTAGTTACATTTTTTCATTATTATTATTAATTCAATTGCTAATTTGCAATTTACTGAACTAGAGTAATAGGTAAATATTTTGACAGTATAGGTATTTGGAACGAGTAGGGTACCATCTGCTGATGGAGCTCCAAGATTCGGTCAGGGAGGTCTTCCGGCCAAAGTTGGTGTAGTCGTCTTTTTTCGGGGTGGTGCGAGTAGACATCGGCAACAAGTTGGCTTGCGTGGTTTAAGGTGCGTTGCTTGCTTTTGGGGTTCTGATGACTTTAGTAAAAAAGGAAATTTGGCAGTCGATGTGGAGGATTTGATTATTTACGTTACCAGGGAGCGTTGGCAATAATGCGAAGGGTTTTAAATTGGTAAGGTAAGAGGACTTTGATGTTCGATGGCTTGCTGTATCCTCAGATTTCTATGCCATAAGACCAAATTTGTGTTAGTATAGTCTTGTAAAGTAAAAGCTTGTTTTCAAGAGTCAGTTAAAATTGACGTCTTATAAACCAATTTATGTGTTTTGTCTTGAGGTTTAATTCTTGTTTCCTGACTTTAGTATGAGCTCTCCAGGTGAGTAGTTGATCTGAGTAGAGTCCCAAGTACTTCACTCTAGTTTTGATCGGGAAAAGGTGATCATAGATGGTAACTTGCGGACAAGTAGAGTGCTTGGTGGTAAAAATAATTTGAGTTGACTTAGTGTTGTTAACTTTAACTCGCCATTTATCGAGCCAGATTTGTAGGAGATTTAGATGGGACTGGAGTTTTTCAGATGCCCGATTTGCATTAGTGTCAGATGATAAAATTGCCGTATCATCGACGAAAGTTGCGATTAATGTACTATCGGTGGTTGGGATGTCTGCAATGTAAAGGAGATAGAGTAAAGGGCCTTGCGAGACACCAGAGTCTATGGCATTGGTGGATATTTAAATAGTCTTTATGGAACCCAAACTGGTGTGAGAGAATTAATTCTTTTAAAGGCGTTGTTTCTATTATACGGCGTAATAATAAGCATCCAAATAGTTTGGAAAGAAGAGGCAATAGGTTCGTTGGTCGGTAAGATGTGGGTTTTTGTGACGGTTTTTCTGGTTTAGCAATCATTGTGATTAGTGTAAATTTTCTTTGGCTAGGAAATTGGGATTTGGCAAATATACGATTATATATTGTAACGATGAACACTAAGTGCTTTTCCGGGGAGGTGCTTCAAAATATTTTCTACGATAAGGTCGTAGCCAAGAGCTTTGAAGGAGTTCGTTAGTTTAATTTGGTTATGTACTTCGGCTGGTGAGGTAGATCTCAGAGGTAGGGATAGCTGTCCAGAAAAGTTGAGAAAGTTTTCTACTTCTGCATCAAAAGCGACGTTGTTGGATGGTAACGGGATAAAAACACTTGGAAGATGTTCTCCAAAGATAAAGGCCTTTTCTTTATTAGAGCGGGCCCAGCTTCCATCTGTTTTTATCAGAGGTGGTATTAGAGTGATGAGCCTTTTAAAATTTTTGATAGCCTTCCATATTATATGGCTTTTAGGAGATTGATTACAAACGTAGTGATTCAATGCAGTTTTACCTCGTGGGTTTCTGGATCTTTGCCATTTGGCAGTAGTTCTACGTTTTTCTGCTACAATTTGTCTTATGTGTAGCGGTATATTATGTGTTTCGGGTGCTATCTTGAGGTTAATCGGGATGGCTTGCCAGACTGCTTCCTGAATAAGGGTAGTGATGTAATCTACTGCGTTGTCAATTTTGCGAGGTGATTGATGTTGTCATTGATGTAGAGTTGAAAGCGCTCCAAACTTGTTTTATTAGTGCATAGTTTTGCTTAAGGTTATTATAGGAGGATGATCTGAGCTTAGATTGGAGTTGCTTTCGATTTTGCTTTAAACATCGTAAATGCCTTTGGTGACCGCAAAGTCAAGCAGATCAGGGATTTTACCCAAGTCCGTTGGCCAGTATGTTGCATCTCAGTTGATTCAGTTGTATAGAGCGGAATAGGGCGGGCCCCTTAGGTGATATTAGTCTGGATCCCCAAGAAGTGTGCTTAGCGTTCTAATCTTTTTTTACTAGGAAACGAGATTCGAGAGAGTGGAAGAAGTCTTCGAATTTATCAGTACTAATGATATGCCTAGGTGGGCAGTAGATGGTTGAATTTAACTAAAGCACATTGAATTTTGTTAGTTCTATAAGGTGGTAACATGGATTGCTGATCTAATTATGATTGCCGATCCCACATGGGCAATTGAGTCGGGATGATTAGCGTAATATACATTATAATGTAGTATCTTTTTATGCATATAGGGTGTAGAATGGCTTCCTAATATTATCAGTATACCAATTTTATTGTAGTTTAAAAATACGTTTTCTTCATGAATGTGATTCTGTAGTCTATTTGAATTCCATGCCGCTCTTTGTAGTCAGCAGCCATTATTATGCTATTTTGTTAATTATGGCGGCAAGCATAGTGAATATCATACTATTCTAGTTTATCAATTGGGAGAATAAATTTTTGAATTCATTCAGAACATGGTAAGTTTTTCTGTGATGTCATTTTTATTAATTCTTCTGGATGTGATTTGTGCGTAGGAGGTGGGTGGGGTGCGATTATCCAAGGGTTGGTAAAGAGTGGTTGGGAGTGTGGGGAGATATTTTTGAACGGTATGTTTCTGTTTTTTAGATATCTGTAAACGGTGCAATCTTTGTAGTTGACGGAATGATCGCTGCTGCCTAGTGAGCATATCGCATATGGCAGGAGTTTATTAGTATTTTAGTGGTTTTGTCGTAGGGTCCTCCACATTTGACGCATTTGTAAAGCTTGCACAGTAACTCTTGGAATGGCCATAGGCTTGACAACGTGTGCATTGAATTATATTGTTCTTGATTTGAGGCGCCTCTATTCTAATTTTGGTTATCTGAAAATTCTATGTTGTAAATTTTTTTTGTTAGGATTGCGTTCGAGATCGACAAAAAATATCAGCAGGAACTCTTTGCTGACTCTATGACGTATTTTATTATGTTTCTTACGGTGGCCTAATTTTAGAAACTTATCCTTGACATCCTGGAGAGAAATTAAACGATGTAAGTCTCGTATTACGACTCTGTAACACCTTTCTTATTTAATCTGGTACGTATGGTAAATGATGTTTTCTTCTCGTAAGTGGTTAAGCAGCTTTCTGTAAGCATCAACAGTTTTCGCAGCTATTTTTTATTGTATTATTAAATAACAATTTATAGTAGAATCTTTTGTTTTCGATTACTAGATTTAAGTTTTCGGCCATTGCTTGAAAATTAGATGTATACTGGAGGAGAATTAGGTTTTGGAGATTGTGGTGGCTGGTTAGTGTCATTTATTTCGTTAGTACTTTACCTTTACGGTTGTTTTTAGCTAATATTATGAATAGGTTTGCCGTACTGAATGAAGGGGTGCTTTCATATAAAGGTAAAGCTGTTCTTTTTCTCTTTTTGACAACTTTTTGCCTTGGGTGCTTTGAGCCAGTTTCTTGATTTGAGTTTGTTTCCTAATCTGTGTTCATATTTTTATTGCCGTTATTAGTGTTATTGTTGGGACTAGCTTGTACAGGTTGGAAATAGTCTGCTGCATAGCTTTTATTGAAATTAGGATTGTTTAAATTTGGAGTGAGTGATGATTTTGAAATACTGACATTTGTTAAAAAATTGTATAGTTGTTATTAAAATAATTGTTAGATGGACCAAGTATATTCCCGGCTGGAAACATTTTACTACATAAAAGTTTATTAATACAGTAATGGTAAAAATGAAATCTAGCTTGATTACGATTTTAATTTTTTATGGATGGATTTTTAGCCTTTTTTCTCCTTGAGACACAGTTTTCTTATCAACGTATTAGGTCCTTATACCTGACAAAGTAAAATATTATTTGCAAATTGAAGGTGGTTTAAATTTCTACGAAAAATTATTCTTTTGCTATTTCATTTAAGTGATTTAAAATTTTTCTGTAGTATTAAGCAGGTTTGGTGGCACCAAATCGCTTTGTTGTGAACCTCTTTATCAATAATAATGTAATTAGTTATTGAAACGAGCACAAGTAGCGCGGTTAATTTGAAATAATAAAAAAGTTTTTGTCCTGTTATACATGTACTATAAATCTGTTTTTGTATATCTATCATTTAGGTTATTATTCGCAAGAATAGCAGGTACGTATTTTTTTGCGATTACGGTAAGGACTGGACTTATTTTAAGGACTAGTGGCTTTGTCTATTTGAGCATTTGATTTTCTCAGCCTTTTATATTAAGGAAAACCATAACGATCTATATCCTATCAGCTCTACTTTATTTTTTCTACATTTTACTCCAGCATTCTTAAATAGCGTGGAGTTAAAAACCCATAAAGGATCTTCACAGCTGACGCTGTCTTCCTTCACTCAACCGTTTCTTCCACTCCTTCTTGTCTTCCCAATCTCCGTCTGCTAGCCCTCTTCTTTCCATGGCTTCGTCCACCTCATCTCTGAAAGATCTTCGGGGTCTTCCTCTCTTTCGTTTTCCTGGAGGACTCCACTCTGTTATTTTCTTTATCCATCGATTATTGTCCGTCCTTCTAACATGGCCTCGATGTAAGTCAGTGTGTCTTTTTCTACATTCATTCTCCTCTTTATTTCTGTATTTCTAATCCTGTCCAGTCGTGTCACCTGGCAGCATCTTCTCCAAAATTCCGTTTCTGTGGCTTTTTCCTCTATTTTTCTTATTAATTATCCAGTTTTCTGCCCCATATGTCATAATACTTCTGATAATTGTGTTATATATTCTGTGTTTTGTATTTTTTGTAATGTGTGCGTTCCACAGAATGGGATGTAGTTGTCTGATACTTATTTTAGTTTGTCCTAACCTGTTCTTTATTTCTTCTTCTGTAGATGTATTTTTTGATATAGTAAAGCCTAGGTATTTGAACTTATTTTTCCCTCTTATTTCTACATTGTCGTCTATTTCTAAGTTTTTTACCTCTTTTTCTGTAATCGCTAAATATTCTGTCTTGTCGAAGTTTATTTCCATACCGGCCTTAGTGTACTCGTCTTTTAGTTTTCGTAGCATATAACTCAGGTCCTCTTCATCTTGGGCTATTATCACTTGATCATCTGCGTAGCTTAGTGTATAAAGATGTTCATTGCGCACTGGTATCCCCATTCCCTCACATTTCCTTTTCCAATTCTTTAAGGTATCTTCTAAGAATATCTTGAATAGGGTTGGAGATGTGCAGCATCCTTGTAGGAGCCCTTTTGTTGTCTTAAAGTAATTACTGATCGTCTGCCCCACTTTCACTGCCACTTGGTTGTTTCCATAAAGTTGCTGTATTGCCCTGATTAGACTTTTGTTGATCCCTATATTACTCATCGCTTCCCACAGTTTTTTTCTGGGAACCGAGTCGTACGCTTTTCTGAGGTCTATGAAGGCCAAGTGAATGTCCCTGTTTTTCGCTCTTTTCTTCGCTATAAGTTGTTGGATAGTATATATGTTGTCTATACAGGATTTTCCGGCTGTGAATCCTGTTTGGTCTTCTCCTATTTTTCCATGAATATTGTCTTCTATTTTGTTTTTTACTATTTTTGCATAAATTCTTCCCATTAGAGAGATCACACTAATGCCTCTATAGTTGTCACATATTCTGCGATTACCTTCTTTAAATATCGACGTTATATACGCTTTTGTCCATTCATTCGGTAGTACATCCCCATTTAGTGCTTTACGAAGCATATGTTGCATCATGCGTAGTAATTTCGGGGTTCCATACTTTACCATTTCGGGTACTATTGCTCCCGGTCCTCCTGATTTTCTATTTTGTAATGATTGTGTGGCCTTTTTGACTTCTCCAATTGTTATTTCTACTTCTTCGTGTTCTATTTGGTCATTTTGTTTATTTTCTATCGTTTGTCCTTTAAACTCTTCTCTATTTTCTGTTAGCAGGTCCTGGTAGTATTGCTCCCATTTTTCTTGTTGTATGAACGGTATGTATTCCTTTTCTTAAAGTATAAACTATAGTAAATGTCGACAATAAGAAATAAATTAGCCCCTAAGAGAGAAGCAAGTATAAAGCCAATAAGCAACAATATATCGTGATCAAAAAAATGACTGCATTTATAGGTGTATAAATAAGTTCTCAGCTTTAGATTTCACAGGACGCAAATCACCGTTTACATGTAACGTATTAGTCCGCCCTCTTGCGGTTTTAAAGCAATGGCATTTGGTCTTTTGAAACATTATGCGATTTGGCGTTTAATGCAATAACTTCAATAATCAGCTGTGTTCACGATGGCAATCACAAAAGAGCATATTCGATTTTCAATCCATTTCGCCTTTCATCTTAAGAAAAACGCTGCTGAAGCCATCGAAATGATTTGTGCTGCATGTGGTGAGAATGCTGTAAGTCATGCAACGTGCCAAAAGTGGTACCAAAGATTTCACGAAGGAGAGTTTAGTCTTGAAGATCAACCACGCGCTGGACGCCCTCAAAAATTTGACACGGATGAGCTGCAGACGCGTTAGGCTGGGAACTTCTCCCACATGCGGCGTATAGCCCAGACATGGTCCCTTCCGATTATCATTTATTCCGGTCGCTACAGCATCACTTGGCTGATACGCACTACAAAACAGAAGAAGTCCGAAAATGCATCAATCACTTTATCGTTTGGAAGCCGGTGAGCTTCTATCACCAGGGAATTCGCAAGCTACCCGAAAGATGGCAAAAGGTCATCGATGCCAACGGAGAATACTTTGACACTTAAGCTTTTTTTGTTTGTTTTTAAATAAAACTTTAATTTTGCAGAAAAAAGCTGAGAACTTATTTATACACCTATTAACTATATTTGACATGCAAACTCTATCAACCACAGAACTAACAAGAAAACTAAAAAAATAAAATAAACTTTTGTAAATGTATCAGAAGCAAAACAACCAAGCAGAGAGTCGCACTTTGGACATTAAAATAAATAAAACGCACAGATGCAAAATTGTGCAATTATATACTCCAGCTATCGAAATACTTAGCAATGATAGGGGCGAACCATAAAATACTTTGTAATAATTGTCGATTTTTATGCAAAAATGGCATAAGCACATACAAAGATGAGAAAAACAATAAGATAAATAAGATATGAACATCTGAAATAGCTTCCAACAAGGCAATTATCATGGCAAAGTGCAAATTGAGTTAATAAAAAAGAGATAGATCATATAAGTTCTAGTAATAAAAACATAATTAAGAATACGAGTGTAATAAGTCTAAGTAGTGAAAGAAAATGACAACAAGACATCAAAGAACTTAACCTACAAATCACATTACTTAATCTACCTACAAACGGTAAATCATTTCTTGACAAACATAATCAGTGGGCTACAAAACACATATCAGAAATCAAGCAACGCAGCATTAGATTCGGGAATAGATAGGAAAAATACTACGTAACGCAAGTTAGGAAGAACTGAAGAAAATAATAGAAGAAAATATAAAAAAACATAAGACCGAACGTAATTTAGAAAACAAAAAAATATTCTTTGTATTTTGAACTGGTGCCCGCCTCTTCTTCTTTTTTCAACACAATCGGTCCATGTCTTCCGTGGTCTTGTTGTTCTGTTTCGGCCTGATTTAAATGCTCGCATCTTTTTACCTTGTTTATTTTTATGATTATTATTAATTATTGTTACTGTGATGTGTGGCCAGTACTTTAGCTTAAATTTTTATCCCATCTCTTTTGATAACCCCTAATACTTTTCTTAAATATTTCTTCTTATTATGCAGGCATTAGATTGATAGCGCTTAGTAAAGCTTATATTCTTTATTCTTTTTTATCCCTTCTTTGTCTCTTTATGTCTCTTGTATACTAACTCCAAGGTATGTAAAATTAGTGATTTCGTCAGTGGTAAATTTGCATTTTTATTTTTAATTTTGTATAGTGTCTGTTTTGTTTGTATGCTAAATTTTTTAAGTTTTTTTTTATTTATAATGATTCCAGATAATAATGTTACCATACCATAAACATAAGAAACAACAAGAAATGCAAAAAAATAATTTTTTGCTAGTGTCGTAGAACTTTTCTTACGACTTTCTATAATGGGTGTATCTCTGATTAATTTTAATAACAAGAAATTTAATATACCTTTTCGACGAACTTAAAAAGTTCGTTACTGAATTCTATATGTCTGTCTGTCGGTCTGTCGGTCTGTCGGTCCGTCACAAAATATAAGATTTTTTAAAATTTGAAAATTTCGAGATATTCGACTTCGAATTTCGGGAAAATTTTCGACATTACGACTTTTACGATTTTAATTTTACGCTGAATTCTAAAATGAAGTCGAAAAAATTCTATGTCGAATAATTTTGAGATATTCCATTTCGAATTGTCCCAAAATTCGAAATCGAAATCGAAAGGTTTTTTTAAGTTTGTTCTGGGATTGCTTACAGAGCAATCTCTTCGCCGGTCCCATGTTTATTTACAAGTATTAAGTTGCAAATAATATTAAGGGTATTTAGTGACGATAGCGGACAAAGCATCTTCCGCTCAATCTTCAAAATCACTTGTTAGGCTTCCAGTCGAAAACAATTTATATTACACCTTCCTCCAGTTTGCTCCCGATGTGTATCGAGTCTTTCTTTCGTCGACCTTTACAAGAAACTTCTATCAATTTTGCCTTCAGCGGAGCATCTGATCAATCCTGCCCTTTTATGTAGCTCTCATCTTTACTTCAACAGGGGTAGTTAATGACAAGAATGGCCCTTTTGAAAGGAATAATATAAATCACGGCCGAGAAGATTTAGAGCCCGATTCGCTTTCAAAGCGCCGGGCATTTATTTAATTTATTACCACATTACGTCCAGTTCTGTTTCCTATATATAATAGAAATATACTGCAACGTTAACTACGTATTAATCTTCGAGCTGCCGTTCGGCTAGGATACGGACAATTTATTGTGTAAACTAAAATCATAATACCCTACAGAAGTTCTTTTTATTGGGTGGCTATGTGTGACCATAAAGTAGCATTGACGAATACGTGGGGTAATACCTATTTCGTGACAAGAATGCAACATTAAACAAAACTGACTCAGTCACTCTTTTCTTTGCGTTTAAGCAAAACTTCTCGGGATATATCAAAAATTTGATCAAACAAGTTGTAGCAGAAATCTACTTTACCTACTTTTACTGTTCACCTAACTCGTAGAATTCTCTTTCGAAGCTCCGTAAGCTGCGGAACGGTCAATACAAACGCTAAAAGTAAAAAATGTTCTCTTTTAAAGCTCATTCGGATAGTGAAGGGATGCCAAGTATGCAAAGAGAACCCATTCCTGCTTGGGTTGCCAAAGCGTGCGGAGGTGCTTTGCGCTCGGCAGTATTTAAATGGTCGACGATAATTCGATTTCGAGCTGACCTGCGGTCAATTCAAATAAACAGTTCTGCTTTTGCTGATAACTAAGTTCGGCAAACTACACTATTCTATTAACCAGCAACTGCTCAAGTTTCACGACAGTGATAAATTTATTTAAAAAGTTCCACCACCAATTTCAAGTAGGGCAATGTATATACCAATAACTTTATCTGTTATGGCTACGGTTTTAGGCTGCTTACATTTACTGCCAAGAATTATTCAATTCACCCTGGTAAATGCAGGGATTTTTTATAATTTCTCTAATGCTCAAACCCAATGCATAATTAACCACGCTGAAAAATTGCCCATGCTTCTCAAATGCAAACGACACCGTTTTAGTCTTGTCCATTGCACTTTTAGCCACGTATTTTTTAACTAATATCCACAGAAAGTAATAAACAATATAAATAATTAGATGTGGACATAAATACCACCTATGACAGTAATAGACGCACATAACCCCAAAACCTTTACCAATCTACATATAGGGGGTTAGTAACTTTCAATAGATAACATATAACCTTAACTTTTTTTAGAGGACGAGCAGTGCTTCACAAAAGCAATGGTTAACACTACAATTAAAGTTAACACTAAACTATATTTTTGTGCTTGATAATTTGAGAACCATTCAAATTATGCCAAAAATATCACTAGCAAAGGTTGACTAAAAAATGCAGAACATTTGTTCAAGAGACTACAAGGAAAATCATCTAGCCTTCTAGGTTAATTCAACGCAACTTAAACAGGCTTTTAATCATCATTATTATAAATGGGTTGTTATGAAAAATTAATTGGAATCTTACTAAACAAAAATATTAAAGTGCTTGCCTAACAATTCAACAGCATTCCCAGTCATTAGTCATTGTAGCAGTATTTTTACCACCTAAACATTCTATTACTATATATATCTAGGATTTTACAGTTGACGCTGTCTTCCTTCTCTCAACCGTACTCTCGACCCTTTTCTATCTTCTCATCTTTCCTCCTCCAGGTTTCTTTATCGCTTCGTCGGCTTTGTTCCGCCACAATTGCCTAAGCCTTCCCCTTTTCCTTTTCTCTATGGGGCTCCAGTTGATAACCTGCTTTATCCATCTATCATATTCTTTTTGCATGCTCATACCATAATAGTCTTCTTTCTTCTATATATGTGGTTATATTTTGATGTACTTGTAGATCCACATTTCCGCTAATACTCCATCTCTACTACTATTATTTTCCCCTTGTTCTTCTTATTTAGATTCGATTTTCGGCACCATACGTCAAAATACTTTAAACCTTTGTATTGTAAATCATTATTTTGGTATTCTTGGTGATGTGTGTATTTCAGATAATTGGAATTTTATGCACGTTCGTGTTTGTTTTAGTCTATTTTTTATATAGTTTTTCGGGTTTGCGTTTTTTGTGATGAATGATCCTAACTACTTAAATTTGTTGACTTCATCTATCTCTAACTTTTGTTCTATTTTAAAATTATTCAATTGGTTGTTTGTTTTTGTGTTTCGTTTTGCTGAAATTTATTTCTAATTCCACCTTCATATATTTTTCTCTTAGCTTTTGGATCATATAGCTGACCTTTTCTTTATCCTGTGCTAATATCACCTGGTCATCAGCAAAACTGAGTATATAAAGATGTTCGTTTCTAATTTAGATCCCCATTTCTTCGCATTTTTTCTTCCAGTTCTTTAGTGCGTACTCTAAAAATACCTTAAGCAGGGTAGGTGATGTAGAGCACCCCTCTAGTAGACCTTTAGATGTTTCAAAACTATCGGTTAGGTTTTTTCCGACTCTTACGGATACCATATTGCCCTTGTAAAGATTTCTCACTGTCTGTGTATTATTTTTTGGTGCACTCCTCTCTCCTGCAACGCCTTCCGTAATTGCCTCCTTGGGATCACGTATGCCTTTTTTAAATTTATAAAAGCCAGGCGGGCTGCTTCGTTATTTGCTTTCTTCTTTTCGCTAAGTTGTTGTATCGTGTATACATGGTGTATCGTTGACCTTCCGACCATAAATCTGGCTTGGCCTTCTCTTATATATTTCCTAGTATTTGATCTTCAATTTTGTTCTTTACTATTTTTTCAGAAATTCTTCTCACTGTGGCTGTTACACTTATATTTCTGTAATTTTCACAGACTTGTCGATCACCCTTCTTAAAGATTGCCGTTTACCATTTTGGGGATATACCCTCTCCGTTTATTATGGCTTGAAACATTATTTGGATTATGCGTCGTAATTTTTCTGGTCCATATTTAATCACGCCTCAAGTGTCTTCTGTGTGTATATCAAAGTAATTGTAACTTGATCTTCTTCCAGGTTTGCCCTGTTCTAATCACATTTTTTTCGGAACTTTTCTCTATTCTCTGTCAGTAGTTATTGATTTGATTTCAGCCATTTTCCGTCCTTTGGGTATGCTATATAATTTTTTCTTTCTTATTTATCTTTGTTGATTTCTGTGCTCCTCCTATATGTTAGTCTATGTTTTGACATTCTTTCCGCCGTTGATCATTTTGTTAGTTGTGAGCTTTTTAACTTTTGTTTTTTGTCTGTATAATTCGTACTCCGATTTTGTTTTGTTAACCAACCATTTGGCATATACCTGTTTCTTTTCCTTTATTACTTCTGTAGTGTTTTCTGAGAAATTCCATTTGTATTTCATTGCGTTTTTTCTGTTCAGTGGTTTTCTTTATGTGTAAGTATGTATCCTCTACGTTTGTAAACTCTAATTCAGTTAATATAATAAAAAATAAAAAAAGTATATTTTAACTTTTATTTCAATGTAGTTTTTGTTCCTTTTGAATTTGTTTTATTCTTATTTGTAACTACCTTTGGTTTTTATCTTTCCTATTTACATCTCATTTTGTCTCCCAGTAGTCTGTGGTCTGCGCCACATTCTGTCCCTCTCTTAACTCGGACGTCAGTTATTGTTAAATCAGTATTTCTTCTGACAATGATGTAATCAGTAATGAAGCGGATATTTATTTTTGGTTGTACTCAGATGCATTTATGGATATTTGTTTGTTACTAAAACCTATTTTTTACATATTTCTATTATTCTGTCTCTATTATGATTAATAACTTCTTCTCCGAACTGGTCTACTATCGCATAATTCTTTCGCCTTCCCGTTCTACCGTTCAAGTCTCCAGCAATTATAATACCTTGAGTGGTTTTAATCTTCTCCAACTTTTTCTTTCATTTATTGGCTCCCAATTTTTATACATCCCACCGTATGATTTCTTTAATAATATAGCCACGTCTGCTTAGGCTCTTTTACTATTTATTTACCCCACTCCAGAAATGTATTATGTCTTTTATACTTTCTATGCTAGTCCCTTTCTTTGTTTTACTGGTTACTGCTACATATAGTTTCAATCGTTTAAATGTTTCCACCACTTTCCTACCTTTGGTGCTCTATCCTTGAACATTCCATGTTTGGATTAAATTTTCTTTTATTTTGCTCTTCTTCTTTCCGGTTGAAATCTAAACTTGGTTTCTGAGAATTTCTTACAAAACTGCCCCCTTCTTTATTTGTTGCTCCCTTGATTTAAGGCGTGGGTTACCACCAGGGGAAAATGTTGCGCACCTTTCTTCTTTTTCATTCTGCTATCCCTAGTCTTCTTTCATTAAATTTTCTATGTGCTGGGTTATTTAGTCCTAACGCCATAACCCCCTCCTTGGAGGGCCTATCGGCTATCTATTTGGGGTCCCACGCTGTTTGTGGCCACCTATTGTGGGACAAACGCGACTTGCCTCGGTTGATCTTCGGGTGTTTATAGACTAGTCTTATTTACACCTGTCCTATATATCTATACAAACGTTTTCTATAAGCCATTGAGACGTGTCATGTTGGGGTTGAGGCTCCCCCTCCCAGTGAGTTTTTGATAGAGTTATGATTGACTCCTACTTAATTTAGAGCTAATCTTCCAACGGAAACAGACCGAGCTTACTATTGCTACAGAGGAGTATAAAAACTCTTAGATATCACTTGATAATAGAGGAGCTAATGTAAAAGTTGCCAGAAAAAGTTATAAATCTATTCATAGCATAGCATATACATACTAGGACTCTACTATTTTGCCGTACTACGTCTCCTACCATTAAAGTCTCAAATCTTTGAAAAAGTACTACATAAATAAATCAAAAGATATACAGACCTCGATCAAATAATACCACCCCATCACCAGTTTGGATTTCAATAATTCTGACTATACAACAAAGTTACCGGATTATTTCCTAAAAATGGAAATATATAAAAAAAACTATATTTTTGTTCAGTAAAAAAAATGTGTTTGATAAGGTCTGGTACATAAGCTTGTACGAACTTGTGCAAGCCAGTTCTACCTAGTTTTAAAGTTCCAAGTTAAAGGGAATTGGAAATTATCAAACTATCACTTAATTAACTCTGGAGTATCCCAAATCAATGTGCTGGACCCTTTGCTGTAATTGATATACACATACAATATTTTAGCCATAAAAATACGGTGATTGCCACTTTGCAGGAGATAATGCCATAGATTCAATTAAAAATATAGCTGAAGTTGCAGAAGAACTTCTAGAAAACTTCAATAAATCAGAAGGTCGATTCAATAAATGAAGGTTATTAGTAAGTCAGAAAGATATGCTCAAGCTGCATTCACTAAAAGTGGAACGACACACCAGTTCCAATAAAATCAAACATAATATCTTAAATCACAAATGGATCAACTGAATGCAGATTGGAGTCAAACATAAACAATTAGGCATATAAATGAAACAAATAAATATTTCTGCCACTTCCAACAAACTTACAAAATCATAAAAGCATCCTACTACACTAAGATTCTACAAATGCTTCAATTGAAGACATTTCATATTATAAAGGCATGTCACAAATGAAGCACTTCATAATGACTTGAAGATACGATACGTAAGCAAAGAAAAGAAGAAATTGCCATTATAACTTAATAAAACACAAAAATGGACTATCGGCAAGAAGATTAAAAAATTTTCGATCAACTAATTCAATTTCATGTAGATTGATCTTTATTGTGGAATAGCAATAGCTAAACTCCTAACAAATCAAATTTTTTCACTTAATTTACTCATTACTCATTAGAGTAGTTTGTGAATCTGCAATGTGTCTATATAAAAATTAAACCGAACATAAAAACGATATGATTTATACAGTTTTCTCGGTACTACCTTCTATTTTTTTCTAAAAGAATTCTGGCAGATATTTCAACAGTTTGTTTGCTGAAAGGAGAGGGAATTGATTGATTTATATATAGCAGAGAAACATTTTAATGAATTGAAATATAAATTATGCACATAAAAAAAGAGAATTTTGAAAAACTTGTAAAAGAAACACAGAGCTTTTTAGAATTTAGAATTTCGAACATAGAGTACAACTTCTTGCAATTCAAAACTTAAAACTCGACCATTATTGATATGAGACTATATGTGATTTGTCGACTAATTTCTTTTTGAAAAATAAACAATGTCCAATTGATTCGATAAATTTTGAATAGAAATTTGCTAAACTTTATTAACTTAGTATTTAATTTGGAACACAAATTTTTTGAAAAGCTGTTTTGGCACTAATAACAGTTAACTTAAATTTGCCATCCACTTCCCGAAGGACTAGAATATATATTCTGGTTAGCATTGACACCAGAAGTTTGTGATGATCAATTCAAAATGTGGATATGATTTTGCATCACTCTCTAGTGGTAATGTCTACCTTAGTGAGTCAAATAATTATTTTTTTATATATAATTATTAAAGTATTTTTTAATACACACAATAGGACAGTCAGCCCATTGATGTAGTCGTAGTAACAACTCGACAGTTCTTTATTAAGTATCTCTTTACTAGCGAAACACCTGAAGAATTTTAGGACTTCCGACAGGAAAATGCCCTACTTACCTCGGAGTGACTTTGGATCAGACACTGACCTGGAGAGCTCACATTAATAAAGCGGCTATTAAGGCAAAGGCTGCCATATTGGAATTCGGTTTCCTATTTCACCCCAAAGAATCGACTATCTACCAACAGGCTTACGTTATACAAGATACAGATTGAAGCCGGGCCACAAAGATTCAGATAAATGAGCTATAAGCATCTCTAACGGTTGCTTGAACGAGGAAATATTTAAAAGTTACATTTTGTTAATTGCAGGTTCAAGCTCCTCATTTAGGCAATGGGACAGGCCCAAGTGGTCGAACGGGGTCATGTGGACTTTTGGTCCCTCTGATAGCTGGATGTATGTGGACGATAAACCATCTAGACTCTCTAGCTCTTCGATTTGATTGGTTACTTAAGAATGGAAATGGTCTAGAATGATCCAGACTGAACTTTAGTTTTCTACGGCAGTTGATTGCACGTGAATGACAAACCGTCTCTTGCGAATAGTTTTAACGGCGTTCTGAAGTAATAAAGCGTTGTTGTAGGGAACAAGGGGTCGAGGGGTACACAATTTTAAAAATAGTAACAATTGATGCATTTGCAGAGAGCTGATAACAAATTGAACATGCAGGAGTCTTTTACATCATTTTGTCGATCTCTTGTCTTTTAAAAATGTCATGAAAATAACGATTTTAGTCTCAGTACTTAATTAACAAGTCAAAAATTAAATTATTAATCTGCCGCTATATGGGCATACTAAATTTTCATTCAAACAAAACATAGTTGGCTACAAAAATTAATCATCTATTGAAAGTTGCTTCTAGCCAGCAGCAACAAAACCAAATTTGAAAAAGGCTCCCAGCAACTCCTTGGCCTTGCCCACTGCGTCATATCGTTTCCCTCAACTTAGTTTCGTATTTTGGGGTAGCGTTAAACCGATAGCGTCTGCTCGCCCAGAATTTTATATGCACTCTACTATGAATGGCACTTTGCACTGTATTATTCGTGCTATACCGTGTGAAAATTAGCAAAATATAGCCCGTGAAACGGTGATTTATTGCCGCTGAAGCTATTCGTGTGCCTTCGATAGACATGTTTCATTTAGTTCAAAATTTATAAAGCACGCTGACGGTGCTTTTTGTTTGACGTTGTTTAATATTTTAAATGTTTATTATAAGGTATACTTTTCAATTAAGCTTTGTTTCGTAATGTTTAGGTCAGTTGTTGGGTAAATATTTTGAAATTACTATAAATCCTCTTCTATTCTTACGTTAGACTTGTAAAAGCGGAATTCAGTTTTGTTTTCCACTAAAGCTATTATTGTTATAATAAATAACAAAATTGTTAAATTGTCAGTTAATCTGTAATACATATTCGTGTGATTTATATAGCATAACAATCAAAGGTTTCTTTCTTGTGGCCTTTTTCTGAAAGTGTTTTGTGTAAGTTGTTTCTCAGCAAATATTTTTGTGCTTTGTAGAACTAGATTTATGTTGTTCGGTATTTCCGCTTTGTTTTAAGGAACTTGTTGCCATTGGTTTGTTATAATTTAATTTAATGTTTGTTCTGAAGTTTGCGGTTGCGTTTGGTTTATTATAGGCAATATAAAGTAACCTTGCATTTTGCTAGCGTTCTTGTTATGTAAGTAATGGTTGAGAGAGATAAGATATGCCGGGTGACATTTATAAAGAAGTATTTTTTAAGCTCGATAAAACTTGAAATTGAAAAAAATTAAATTTGTGTCAAAAAAATGTTTTTATTCGAAAGATCAATACATGGCATTTACATTTAAAAATGATTTCGGGCATATAGCCACCGCGGCTGTTCTTGACGAAGAGCATTCTGGACGTCCAATTTTGGGCCACCTTTTCGAGTTTTGCTGGCCGTACGTCACGAATAACATGAACAATGTTGGCCTCCAAGGCGTCAATTGTTGCTGGTTTATCAGCATAAACCAGTGACTTCACGTGGCCCCACAGCATATAATCAATAAGTCGATGGTTGCGGTCGCCGTATGACACGTAGCGCCATCCTGTTGAAACCACATCTCGCCCGGATCAATGTCACCCATATTTTCAAACAAAAAATCATTGATCACGGTGCGGGAACGATCTCCATTGACCATAACGCGAGCTCCGGCTTCATTTTTGAAGAAATAAGGTCACCAGCGTGTAAACCATACCAAACGGCGCATTTTTCTTGATATAATAGAGTCTGAAGGGTCTGTTGTGGATTGGTTTCACTTCATATGCGGCAATTTTGTTTATTAACAAACCCGTTAAGCCACAAATGAGCCTCAACGCTGGACACAATTTTGCGATAAAACGTCGGGTCAGTTTCCAACTGCTCTAGATCCCAATCGGCGAAAGAACGACGCATATGATGGTCTTGCTTTAATTCCTGCACCAGCTGGATCTTATATGGGTGTAGGCCAAGATCTTTGCGCAAAATTTTCAACGTAGTGGACGGACAGAGCCCCAATTTCTGTGACCGACGACGAATCGATAAATTTGGATCTTCTTCCGCACTTTCGTTTACAGCGGCGACATCCTCTTCAGTACGCACATTCCTTCGACATGTTGGTGTTATTGCATCATTTAGAGAGTATGTGGTATGAAATCTATCCACAGTTCGACGGACGGCTTGCTCAGATGGACAATTATGTGTGCCATAAAAATCACGAAGTCGTCTATAAGTTGGGCGAATCGATGACTGACTTTCAAAGTAAACCTGGATAATTTGGTAGCGTTGTTCAAGCGTCAATCTATTCATGATGAATTTCCAGAGTATACTGATCATAAATGTCAAAATGTGAGCGAAGTATGACAGTTCGTTTGACAGTTAACCCTTTCGTAAGTTCTATCGGGCTTAAAAAAACACCTTTTATATGAGGCATTGGCAGATCTAATTTGTAACGCGTGAAAATGTTTTCTTGAGGGACGGAATGAATTTGCAACGAATAGATAAACATGATTTTGAAAGCACATTCAAAAACCTTACATTTCCGTTGGAAAGTGTGCATTACAAGCTTTATGAATAATCTGTGTGTAGAGATTTCAAAGTGATTGGAATGTTGTTAGGCGTACATGGAACTTCAGAACTAGGGAAGAACATTGGGTTTGGAAGTAGTGGCCAGTCAAAAATACATTCACACCAGGAGAAAAAATATTGTTTTACTTTCACTGGTCGATCCTTCGAAAATACTGTTGCCACATTTACACACGAAACTTGCCCTCATGAAGCAATTCGTGACAGCTTTAAGCAGTATCGTGGTGTTTCCATCGGTCACGTGTAACAAATTAAATTAGCATGTTCGAAAAAACTTGCGAATTGCGAGCATGGACTCCATTCAGAAATATGGTACAGAGCTTTTTGGGGAATCCGAACGCAGAAAATTACAGCATTTTAGTCGAGGAGATGATGGAATCCTATAAACTGCTTGGTTGTAACATGAGGGTCAAGGATAACTCTTCATGCTCATTTAAATTACTTTCCTTGCAATCTTGGTGATTTTACGGAAAAAGTGGGCGCTTCTATCAGGGTATTAAAGTGATGGAAAAAAGAAAAGTAGACTGTACAATGGCCGTCTATTGGTTGTTGAAAAGGAACTGCACGGACGAACGCCGAAAACAATCCAAGAAAAAGAAGGTTCAAGGGAAGTCTAGCGGTAAATGTTAGGTATGTTTGCTTTTAAAATATGTATTTATATTTATTCCTTACACATTCCTTCCGTCTTTTCAAAACCAAAAAGCCGTTCAACAGAGTTCAGGAAACATTTTTGATAGATGATGTACATTTTTTCGGCGTTTAAATTGTCTGTAAACAAAAGAGGCAACCAAAACCATATTTACAGAAACATCCCCACACATATGCTGTGTGCTAAAAATGTCCTTGCATGACTATGCCTTTATTGATAAGGAAGCCCATGCATAGACAGAAGACGCGTTTGTAAAAACAAAGTTATCTCAATCTCGATCCAAATTTTCCTTTGCCCACGCCAGTCGTTTTTCCAGGTATCTTCAAAGGTAATCGAAAAAAAAAACATTTTTTGTTCATACAAGCGATTTTGTAAAAAATAAGAAAGCAGCAATTTAGTACCTGTATATAATTGTTGACTTTGAAAAGCAATATTTCTTAAGTGTAATTATTTATGATTAATATTGTTTACTGTTCTATTATAGTTGTTAACTTTGATCTTACATTATAACAATCGATATTAGGTTCCAAACGTCTATTGTATGCATGTTAACCGAAATTGAAGGTAGAAAATTAACTTTCAAAGGAATAAGCTCTGTTTGATAAACTCCCTTTCGTTTGCTTTGTATCTTATCCACGAAAAAGCCCCCTGCGGCTCGCAAATCAATTAGTAGCGACTAAAAGAGAACCGGAACCCACAAACGTCGCCTGCGTATTTAATTGACAGATTTACGTGTGTTCTGTATTCGCCGATGCAAAGCAGATGATTTTGTGCTAGTGGATTATAATTTTAAATTTAAGTGCGCCAGATCGATTATGCGAAACTGAGTACTTCGATCAAGAATGCAGACTTTTTGCGCCACTGAAATTTTACGCGGGCGTTAATTAATGCCCAGTGCATGGATTTTGCGCTCCAGATGCAGTCTTTGCAAATGCAGGCTGCATTATTTACTGGAATCCTAAAAATACCCCCGTCCAGCACGCCCGTCGTCGTAAACATCCAACCGTTTAAATATTTGATCTTAATTGCTCGAGTGGGGTTGTCATCATTAATGCATTGTGCTCCGCTTCGGCCCGGTGGAGATAACATGATGCAGATGTGCATCAAACGAACCTACTAATGGCGTGTGTTGGAACTTGCCCAAATAAAACGGCTTATTGTTTTTGCTTCATCTGCACTATATTAGTTGCATTAATTTGGCGCTTTAGGTGCATCTTTTTCGGTATTTATTTGTTTGAGTGCTTAAAAACAGTTATTTGTGTTGACGTGTGTGAGCTTGCGTTGTCAACGATTTGACGTCACGCCAGATTTTATTTCTCCAAAGACTTCTGGCAAACAAATGGTTGTGTATCATTCAAAATTGAACGCTTTACAATTTTCTAAAACCACTATTGCAACATCTCCGGTTTTTCCAAAAAAAGCGACCATTCGTTTCAAAATGCTTCGCGCGAATTACTTTTGTTGGGTTGTGACATGACAATCTTTCTTTCCCAGCTCGCGCACGGCATCGATGTTTGCTGGCACCACAGCCAATTTGGGACGGCCTTCTTTAAATTCATCCGCCAACGAACTACGACCATAATTAAATTTATTGAACCAACGATATGGAGTTCCTCTGTGTAAGGCTTCATCGCCAAAGGTCTGTACTGTTATTGAGGTAATTTACGTCGAATGCCGCAAAAAAATCATCGCACCAAAATGTTTACAAGTTAATTCCGTTTTTTGACCGAGAGAAAATTTTCAACTTATAGCAAAAGAAGCAGCGTCCGGATGACAAAATGTTTAGAGTACATATACCGTCAAACTGTATGAAGCAAACGTTAGATCTCACGTTAGTACACGCCAGGTTGCCAATTCGCAATAGATATCATGCAGCCCACGTCGATTCACAAAATTTGAATGAGCACATCTTAATTACAAATTTTTAAAGTACATGTGGCTTCTTCTATAGGGCAGAATGTACTTAACATTTTTTTCTCTAAGCTTCACCCACGATGATTCCTTATTAAAAAGAATCCTGGCAAAACCTGGAGGCAATCTGATGAGTTTAAGGTCAAGTCCGGTCGATCCAAAAATTTTGGGAAAAAATTTAAAATTCCGCGTAGTCTGATCAGCTGTCACTAAGTGGCCACACCTTCAGTAGGGCGCTGCCGCTCCACATGAATCACGCACTCACTATGTTACTGTAGTGTCAACGCACAGTGGGCATTTGCGGTGTTGGTGGTTGTTTCGCGCGTTGCATTATCGGCTCGGCACTGTGTTTTAGTCAATTTACCCAATTTCTATAGCTGTTTACCTAGTTCTGCCACTCCCGTGCCACCCAAAACCTATTCAACTTACAAGGTAACCTTGTGCCCGGTTCTGGGCCACTTTGCAAAAAGGCGACATTCTACGCGTCTACAAGTTCCACTATCACCAGTAACCTCAGGCCAACTTAAAGACGATTAACGAACTGGTCGATACAGTGGAAAATGGGCGGACGCCATCAAGGTGAAAGTCAAGCGACTATACGAGAAACAAGTGGCGCATTGGTGAGTGTAAAGCGAAGATCCAAGAGTTCCAGGCCGCATATTGTTCTCTCTTCGACTTTGCTCTTTGCTGTTCTAAGCTGGGAACTGACTGCAGGTGTGTGGGGTGCACCAAGCTAATGGAGAAGCGTGATGTCGAGTTTCTAGATAACCAGCGGGCAAGCGGCTCCGTCACAAATCCCCTTTCGTTGATTCGACTAGTACGCAGAATCTCCAGGCGAAGAACGACAAGTTTAATCGCAACCAAAATCGAAAATAAAAAACGCTGAAACGTTTGTTAGACTAAAATGAAGCTACGCTTCAAATTGATTTATCAGAGATTATTTCCGAAGACGATGAGGAGGAAAAAGAGAGCGGCAAAGACTCATAACCGGCTCACTGTCCCAAAATCATTTCTTGTTACCTGTGTACGCAATAAAGTATCTTACAAAACAGCATCTGAGACATTCAACTCGCTGGCGTTTCAGTTTGCTGTATCTCACCAGATTATCAAAAGAGCCATCCAAAATGGCATCGGCTCTCTGGGGTCGTTGGCAAGTGCCCAGTACGAAGACAAGCTTTGACACAACCCACCCAATGTTATTTATTTCGATGGAAAGCGATCAATTAGCCAGCGATGTGAACGCCAGGAAGACGGTGGTTTCACTCGCAAACCAGTGACCAACGAGCATGTGACGGTGCTCTCGATGACTCAGGTGGACACTGAGTTAAAGTTCTGCAACTCACTCACCATTCCCTAGGCGGACGACGGCAAGCAGATTTGTTTTGCTATTGTACATTACTTAAATTTATTGTATCTATTTATTTGCAGGCCGCCGGTGTTAGTGGAGAAGTGTGTTTAAGATGTCCACCTTGAAGTTAAGCGCACCACTTCTGACTATACTCGCAATGGGAATTTGCTCATCAAGAAGGAGTTTAACATTTAGTGTATGTTATCTTACAATATAATTGTCTTATCTCCCTAACTTTCTTTCTTTCTTTCTTTCTAAACTTGTAATTCTATCTCCTCCTAGACGCTTCAACCGATTTCCTTCAAACTTGCCCACCACATTCACAAATTCGGCGCAAAAAATCAGCCTTCTAACTTTAACCGTTTTTGAATTATTTAAATATTTTGATTATTGCCGCAGAAACATGTGGAATGTTCTACACGACTACCTGGCGTCTAGATCAGGCTTCGTCGATGAAGGCTGCGGGGCCCCATCTGTTTTAGAATAAAAACAAACATTCTGTTACTGTTGCTAACATTAATCTAGAGAAAAATTAAAAATTACTGCAAATGAACGTAAAACGTAAAAATTACGGGAGTGCATTATGAACGAGCGCATAAGCTTTGCATTAATTCAACTTTCGTATTACGTATTTCATATGGGCGGCTTATGCTTACGTCCACCATGAATGGGCGTTAAATTGTTCCATGTTTCTGATCCAGAGTAAAAGCCGGTCTAATTAAAAATTTATACGTTCGCACCTTGCAAAAATTTGAGGGAAGGCGGGTGAAAAATTGTCAGTCTAGGACGCCAAAAATATCTTTTGGCGGGCAACTCCTAGTCGTATATAATTATATTTCTGTTTTAATTTCTTTGACCATTTTTTCCATTTTCCTCTTTTGTATATATAAGCATTATTTCTAAGCCACAACTGAATTTTCGAAAAGAGATGTAGTGAAAATAATTTTTTAACGGCTTAAGTATATACATGCTTTGATACATAATACTGAAATAAAAAACAAATTATAACAAGTCGTTTCATTGTGCAAACGCAATAGTAGCAATAAATGGGCATAATTCGTGCTCAACAAATTTTAAAATTCAATCCTTATCTTAGTAGCCAGCACAGTTATTTTGGTAGCGTAACAAGTTGTTAATTAAACGACTAATTTAGTATATTATTAATGGGGCTGTTCTAAACGCTTATCAGATCAGCGCGAAAATTAATTAGACCAGTCGAGCAAAACCAAGCTAGAAATAGTTCAAAATTTGTTGAAACAGAATAAATAAGGTCAGAAATTTGCATTTACAAAGGTAATGTCGCATTTTCCATGCAAATTACGCGTCGCTTTTCAAACCAATGTAAAAGCTCCACGCTTTTGTTACCAAGTATAATCAAACTGTATTTAAGTGCTTAGTTTATTCTACTATTTGTACTTTTTATGTTTCATATAATTTGTTCCTGCAATTGGTTCAACGAATACATATTGCAAGATTTATACATATGTAAAAGATAAGCAATCTGTTAGTCTCATTCACCCTCTCTTCTTTTGTCACTACAATGAATAGTAAAAAGCTAAATTTATTAAAAATATAAATTTGATAACATTTCACGCAAAAAAGCTACAGAAGAGCACAAATTAGTTACCCAATTTAAATAAAAAATTATTTTTAAAATCGTACCTAAAGTAAGTTTCAGAAATACTAATTATATATTTTAAATGTTTTAAGAAAAAAAATTTTTAATTTACAGTGTTCTTGGTATAACTATTGGAAGTGGCTGATTAAATTAAAGTACAAAATAAATATATTTAAATGAATTTTTGTACAATGTAATTAAAAAACCTAAAGGATCAAATTATTTGCTATAATCTAGGCTAGTTGTAACTACCTTTTCGAATTTGGGCTTAAACTGGTTGCAACTAGATTTTCTTCTTTTGTATGTGAGTCATTATTTTTATAATAGCAGATCTCAGAGCATATCTCACTAAATTTTACCTCGATATTGTTATATATATATATAACACTTTTGTTATCTGGCCTCATGGACATGATACCCTTCCAGAATTCCTTTCCACATCAACCAAATCCATACCAATATCAAATTTACCATGAAAACTAAACATAACATTTGCCTTCCCTTCCTAGATACTCTCATAACAAGAAATCCTTCAAATGACAGCTTTTATTACACTGTCTACAGAAAACCTCACACTAACCTCTACCTAAATGCCAAATTCCATCACCACCCTGCCCAAATCCATTTGGTTGCAAAATCCTTCATAACCAGATCCATCAGACTTTCCGATACGAAAAATCGCCAAACAGAAATTAAATCCATTACTACCACCCTACTGCAAAATGGATATTCCAACAAATCCTTAACCAATATAATCAAAAATATAAATAAAAACACCAACTCTCAATTCCAAAACCCTCCTGACCAACAAAAAGCATTCCTACCTTACATCAGAGGCATCACCGATAGAATAAGCCGCATACTAATGCGGCAAAATATACGCACTGTCTTTACGACCAATAATCAAATATCTGGGCTTATTCGCTCAGCAAAGGATCACTGCCCCAATGAATCCCAAGGAGTTTATGAAATACCTTGTGGAGACTGGCAAAGGACCTACATAGGTCAAACAAATCGGCAAGTATCTAGCCGAATACAAGGTCCATCCCAAAAGAAATGAGCCTTATTTTTTTTCGGACGCGAGTGTACATTCCGGCGTGCTCTGACGCTTGGGGCAGGTGGTGGGGGGTCTTAGCTTCCATACGCGGTCGGTGCAAGTCGGCTCTGAGCTCTCGGAGCGGCAGGACGGGGTGTTTCCGTGAATGTCTATTTTCAATTTTCGACACGGCGCGATGGATTCAAAAAATCGATCAACGCTACGCAATTAAATTCTGCTTCAAACTCGGCAAGAATGCTACCGAAACGTTTGGAATGCTTCAGGAGGCCTTCAAGGATGATTGTTTATCGTACTCGCAAGTTAAAAAGTGGCACAAAGCATTTAAGGAGGGCCGGGAAGAGGTGGCCGACGAACCTCGGTCTGGACGGAAGTCCTCAAAAGACTCAAAAGAAAGGTCACAAGTAAGCGGAGCGCGATCAAAAACGACTGGAGTTTGCACCACGACAACGCGCCGAGCCACACCGCGTTCATCGTGACCAAGTACCTGGCCCGGATTCAACTCGGCGTGGTTCCCCAGCCTCCCTACAGCCCGGACTTGTCTCCCCCGGACTTCTTTTTGTTTCCGCGGTTGAAAAGAGTGCTAAAGGGCAAGCACTGGGACTCGGTTGAGGACATCCAAGAGAATGTCACAGCAGCCCTCAAGGACATCCCTAAGGAGGCCTACCAGGAAGCCTTCCGGACTTGGAAGACCCGTCTCCAAAAGTGCATTGATGCAGGAGGATCCTATTTTGAAGAATTTTGAGGTGTTGTAGCGATCTGCTCAATAAAACTATTTTTTTTTGAAAAAGGCTCATTTCTTTTGGGATGGACCCTGTATACGAGCATTCTCTGGCCGTACGGAAAGGCGATAATGGTTCGGCACTTTCCAAACATAGCAAAGAAACCGGCCACAAAATTAATTTCTCTGGGGCTAAAACCATTGCCCCCATTTCCCATTTTACCAGCAGAATAGTAGGTGAGGCAATTGAAATAGAAAAACGCCCACAATGCCTCAACACAAGAGATGACAGCCAGCGTTTGCCTGTCATATGGAAGTCCCTTATTGCTCCGCACCGCCAATTACGCAACACCCTTAATTCTACAAACTTTCCCCAACCCAACGCATCTCCTGCCAAACAAACTTTCACTTCCAGCCCTATAAAAGATCAAGCAGGTCACACGAAAGGTCAGTCTTATTCAAAGACTCATAGCTCTCCTTGGGTAGTAGGCAGATTGAGACCCCGAGTGAAGAGCTAATTTCTTGAAAATGGTATATATATATATATAGTATATATATATATATATATATATATATATATATATATATATATATATATATATATATATAGTATTCTAGTACTGGTTTTTCTAGGTCTCTGTTCATAATTATACAAACTCCTGCCGTTTCATCATTCTGTAATGACCTGACCAAAAATCTTGTTGTCTTATTTACTTCCTTTCCATTTCCTATTTAAAGCTTTCTAATTTACTAGTAGCATTTTTACATTCCAGCACACAATTTTCTTTACGTTTGTTTTTACCTTGCTTTCTTGAGTTGTCCTACCCCGACTGGAGGACTATTTTGCTTTCGAATAAACATGTAACTTTTGAAGACAACATATGTACTGCGTTATTAGGAAATATTAATTAATTTGACGAAGTGGTTTTTCGTTTTTTTCTTTGTCGGTCTTAATTTATCTTTGTCCATGGATAGATAGAAACAATACTTCAAAGAACAAACAGAAGCAAACGTTGAAGAACAAGAATAAGAAATATTACTAGTAGAAAATAACGAAAAAAATAATATACAAGCGATAACAGAAAAGAAGTTTCTTCAAGCTATCGACAAATTAAAACTACAAAAAGCAGCATATAATAATATAAAAACAAAAGAAAACTACGAGACTGAAATATCGGCATAATATCACCATTATACAAAAAAGGGGATATAGGAGAATATTCGAACTACAGAGGAATTGCCCTAACAAGTGTACCAAGCAAAATATTTACGAGAATAATTGAAAACTGGCAGAGAAAAAAATAGAAGACACAATAGGAAAAGCACAGCATGGATTTAAAAGAGACAGAATTACTAAAGATATAATATTCGTATTAATACAAGTAATAAAAAAAATTATTAAGGAAAGAAAAGATATACACACTGTATTCATAGACCTGAAAAAGCTTTTTGACAAAATAAGGGAAAACGATGTCTGGAAGTGCCTAAGAAAAGAGGAATAGAGGAAAAAATGATAACATTAGTTAAAGCATTCAATAGAAACAACAAAAATAAAGTAAGAACGCACAACGATGGATCTAAAGAATTCATATCAAAGATAGACTGAAACTGAGGTGCGTACTCAGCCCATTGCTATTTTTAATATTAGTGGACAAAGTCATAAGAAAATGTAAAGAAAGATGTACAAGTATGAAAACAAAACCTAGAAAATGAAATCAATTTAACTAAAAATTACAACATAATCTAAACGAATACCAAAAAGAACTAAAACAAATAAATGTAGAAATAAATACAAGTAAGACAAAAACGGCTAATAATGAAAAGAAGTACAAAATAAAATGAATAGACAAACTCTGGAACAAGTTACAAGCTATAACTATTTGAGAACAATAATAAAGTGTAACGAAAAAGTAGAAAACGAAATATTAGAAACACGTTTTTTGAAAAAAAGAGATAACAAAGGAAACCAAAACACAAGTATACCAAAAGATCGTAAGATTCTCCTTACTTATGGAAGTAAATCCTGAATTTTAACAATAAGAAATAAAAGTCGAATCGAGGCCGCAGATATGAAGTTCCTAAAAAAAATGTAAGACATTACCAGAATGCATAAGATAAAAGCGCAGTAATAGTTAAGAAGTTGATGTAAAACCAATAGAAAAAGTAATAGAGGAAAGAAAACTGAGTCGGTTAGTTGGACATCTCCATAGAATGAAAGAAGATAGAATAGCTAAACAAGTATATGAAACTAAGACAAAGAAAGAAGCAAAGTAGGACGTCTACAATTACAATAGGAAGAACAAGTCAAATTAGTTGCAGAAATCGAGAAATACATTAGTGCGAAGTAAAAACACTGGCAAAGGACAGGAACCAAGGCAAAAGAAAAATAAAGAACTAATATGTAAAACATAAATAAATAGATATAAAGTAAAAATGTAAATGTAAAATATATAGCCTAACACCTAACGATACAATAGACTTTAGATTAAATAAATAAATAAAAATAAAATATTCATATAAAATTTTATGCCATAGGACATGCGTAAAAATCTGCTTTCTATAGGTCGTTCTATAAGAAAATGAAAACACAAGAAATTTTTACTACACAAAGATGGTTTGGCATCACCTTAATGTAACTAATTTAAATAGTCGTAAAAAGTTTTAAATAAATGTTAAATAACCAATATCCGATAAAGTTAAAAAGGGGAAAGGGAGAGCTCGAAAATACCTTAAAGTACAGTTAGGCTCGCTTAAGCAGATCAAACTTTTCGAATTTCAATTAAATACATTATTATTTATTATACTGCAAATATTTAAAACGTTCTATTGTAATGTCTGGCACGCTCGATTAAATTTGTTTTGGGCCCATGTGAAATTTGCAGATGTTACTTTATTCGCCTTACACCTGGTGCAGACCGCGTGTAGGCGCAGGCGACAGCAGTTTTGAGTGCTGCATTGGCTCGCTTTGCAGCCAAATGTCTTAAAATTACCCTGGACGAATTAGCTTTTTTTCCGGGTTCGGGCCGGTTAGGTGGTTGAGTGTGGTGTGGGGTGAACCAGTGACCAGTGCGCCGAAGTTAGGAAGGAGGAGGGTGGTCAAGATACTCTGCGAAGGGTAAGTTTTATGTTTTTATGTTTTTTTCAGATAATAAAATATTTACAAAATGTATTTACGTGTATCACTGATATACCAGGTACGTTTTTAATGTAATTAGACTGAAAAAAAAATGTTTAATTGAAGAATGTTTATATATGTACACTTAATATTTCTTAAAATAACATCAATACACCATCTGACACGGGTCGTAATTAGCCTAAAAAAATGCATGATCTGCCCGGATGCTACAAACTCATTATGGGTACCATTTTAGAATCAAACAAGACAGTGAGCATCGATTTTATCTTTGAGTTGTTTATTCTACCTTCTTTGCCAGAGGAAGTATTCAAAAACCTGCGTTTTATTTGCAGTTATCATTATTTCCAAAAAATCAAACTTGTGAGAAATTGACACAAGACTTTCTTCTGCTCGTCGATGAATACTTTGAAAACTAAATCGGGCCAAACTTTTCGCATCTACAATTCTATCTTAGGGATATTATGCACAATATATTTTGCAAGTAAGAGTCAATTGTACGAAGTATGAGATGGGCGTCCTGTGCGTTGCTAACCCTCAACGTCCTTTTTTTAACAATGCTTAATAATTCGCGTGCGAGCAGTGAAACGGTGCGGACACTAGGTGTACACTCCGCTATCGGTGCAAAACAGCGATAACCACAGGGTCACAGGGCCAAGCAAACACTTCTTCAAGTGCTTCAAGGAGTGAGCCCGCACGGAGGACTAACTCTGCGGCGGCGATCAGGGCTTCAGCGGAGCCAGCGGCGCCAGAGGGCCGGGCATCTCCAGCCAGCAACCAGGGCCTTCACCCAGCGAGGCCATCTGTAGTGCTTCTACGAGTAACAATACTCATCGTTATATCTTACATAGTACGCGTTCAATTTTTGGAAAGCAAAGACGTTATATCGCTTCTCCGCCCCGAGTGAACAAGCGAGATATGAATTTTATCGTCGACCTGCGGGTGAAGTCGATGATAACTCAAACAAAACTTTATCTAACTTATTACATTCTAAGCGAATTTAAAACAAAGTGAGAACATGTATGTACATCCTTCTTCATACAATACGCCAGTGGCGTACCTTAATAACGACACAAATTTACAATTTCAAAATAATCAACAGCACCCAACAATCCCATTACAACAAATAAACTACAATAACACATCACAAAATATAATACCCCAATAAGCATTCCTTAGTACTGTCCCTCCAATACAGCAACAGTATTACAACCTGTCACAAACTGCAACAGTAAATTCAATGCAGCACGAGTACCGCAGTCAACAATTACCGAGAATGTCATCAACTAGTGAAGACGGACAAGACCAAATTGATCAGTCCACTGACATATCATGGCAGAAAGTAAAGAGCACTAAAGGAAGAAAGATAACAAGAAGGAGAAACGACAAAGAAGTAGATAACACTATAGCAGTAAGCAACTCATACACTCCCCCAGTAGCGAATGACAATGAAAATGTGCAGGAAAATCCGGCAAATACTAGCTCAAAAGACCCCAAACCTCCTCCAATATTTGTTTATGGAGTAGTAGAAATGGGAAGCATTCGTTAAGAAGTAGATATAGTAATATTTGGAGATCGACAATGTTTATTATCTGCCAGAAAAAGAAATAGCTTGAACAACAACGAAGAAGGTTAAAACGGTCTTGGGTCGTTATGAAGACAACTCAGCCCTTTTTCTATGCTGTCCCCGAAATGAAACTTTCCAAGAAAGACACTTACGTATCTTTAAATACAAGTCAATGTCGTCTAAGTGAAAAAAACCTTTTTTTTCGATCAACGTTAAAGAAACCATTATCTAAAAAATCATGTAATAAATGCCTGCCATGGGCAAAACAAAAATGGATCGAGATTAGGACAACGTTATTTTCACGAACGAGTTTTCTTTTTGGGCATGGTCTTCCTTGTTGAAAGCGTAGTCAGTGAAGAGTAATAAGATTCTTCAGCGCAGAGTAAAACATCTCGTAGAGGTGCATGTTTAGAGATGCTTCCGTAAACGGGATTTTGTTGCCTATTTCTGCCTAGGGACAGTTTAAATGCTGAGAAAATGTGCACCGTCTAATAATTCCGTCCTGCTACTTTAAACTGATGAAGTCATACCTACAAGAACGCCAATTTGAAGTGAGAGTAAACGAAGCTACATCTAACCGACAACCGGTCCTATCAGGAATATCGCAAGGTAGCATCCTAGGACCACTACTATCCTATACACACACAACTTACCCACAACAACACTAACAACAACAGGCACCTTCGCGGACGACACCGCCATATTCTCAGCGCACGAAGATCCAGTAGAAGCCTCCTCAAATCTACAACACCATTTAAACTCAATAAACACATGGATGGAAAAATGGAAGATCAAGGCTAATGAATCCAAATCGACACAGGTAACCTTCACCTTCAGAAAAGTTACATGCCCACCTGTAAACCTCAATCAAGTAATACTACCACAAAGCGACAATGTAAAATACTTAGGCCTAGCCTTCGACAATAAATTAAATTGGAAACAACATATTAAAAAGAAAAGAACTCAACTCGATTTAAAAGCTAAAGAACTCTCCTGGCTTATTGGAAGGAAATCCCGACTGTCAATTGAAAACAAAATTTTAATCTATAAAATAGTGCTCAAGCCGATATGGATTTACGGCATAGAACTCTGAGGATGAGCCAGCAAGTCCAACACAGCAATAATTCAGAGAGCTCAATTTAAAATACTCCGAGTCATAATGGATGCGCCGTGGTATGTGTCAAACCATACCTTACATACAGATCTCAAAATCTCATATATCAGTGAAGTAATCAGAGAAACAACCACCAAACATCACACCAAACTAGAATTCCACCCAAATCCACTGCTACAACCCCTGCTTCATCTTCCAGAAAATAGAAAACTCAAAAAATGTAGGCCAATAGAAATTAAAGAAAACTGAAGCAACATCACTGGATGTTAGATTCTCCAAGCCATTATCACTGTACACTATTTATACCATTGTATTAGCCATCTACGAGGTAAGGTGAAAAGTTCTCGGCCTGACATTGAAAGACTGCGACTTTCAGTTAAAAAATGATTTTATTTTTCTACATAATCTCTCATGACTTCAACACACTTGATCCAACGCCTCTCCAACATCAGTATTCCTTCTCGGAAGTGAGAATCTGAAAGATTGTGAAAATATTCATCAACTTCTTCATTGGATGCGAAGCGCTTCCCAGAAACAATTTTTTTAAAGTTTGGAAACAGATGGAAGTCTGAGGGTGCCAAATCAGTATAATAGGGGGGATAGCCGAGCAAATCATACCCCAAATCCCGCAGTTTTCCATCCCTAACGCAGGTGTCAAACTGACAAGATACAAGCTACAGTAATCCATAGTACCAACCATGGTCTTTTAACATTGTTGCAATGTACAGTACACCAAGGTACGGAATAAGCACACTTGAATATGAAGCCTTCTTCAGGCAATTAGTAGGTAAATTCATCATTGGAGAAGACTGGAATGCTAAGCATATACTCTGGGGTTCAAGATTATGTACGACAAAAGGAAGAAACTTAAGACAAGCTATAACAAACTTAAACTGTTTTTATCTATCTACAGGGCAACCCATCTATTGGCCAACAGACACAAATGAAATTCCAGACATGCTTGAGTTTTTAACCTTCGAGGTATAGCACCTAATTATATCACCATAGAAGCAACCTGGGACATTTCCACTGATCATTCACCAATAATCGCCACACTTAGTACTCACGTAATAACCCTCTTAAAGTTCCAAAGTTAACATCATCAAAAACCAACTGACATATATTTAACAACTATGTACATAACAACATAAATGTGAATGTTCGCTTACAACAACCGGAAGATATTGATAACGAAATACATCACCTCACAGAAACCATACAAGCAGCAGCACTTATAACCACGCCCCCTGAAAAACTGGGACAGAGACCAGAGAATAACGTACCTGTGCATATAAAACACCTTGTCGCTCAAAAAAGAAGAGCACGGCGTATATGGCAAAGAAGCCGCAACCTTAGAGGCAAAAATGAATATAATAGATTAACACGACAACTAAAAATAGTTCTGCACGAAACCAGAAATGCCACATTCGAATCGTACATCACTAAGTTATCAGCAGACGATCACAGTATCTGGAAGGCAACCAAATCATTTAAGAGACCTATTAAGCACACTCCACCTTTAAGGAAAGACGACGGAAGCTGGGGAAAAACAGAACAGGAAAAAGCTTCAACGTTTGTGAACATCTTTCACAAGTCTTTAGTGCACCTGAACATAATAATAATAATGATGACGACCTCTTTAGAAACTCATTGGACGCTGCCAATTAAATTCTTCACTCCAAAAGAAGTTAAAGGGATGATTTCAAGATGCAATAATCACAAAGCACCTGGCTTTAATCTGATTACTGGTCAGATCTTAAAACAACTACCCAGAAAAGGACTTGTTTTGTTAACCATAATTTATAATAGTATCCTCAGACTGGCATATTTTCCGATCATCTGGAAATTTGCACAAATGATTATGATCAATAAACCAAATAAACCTCCAAACAGAGTTACTTCGTATCAGCCAATAAGTTTGATCCCGATCATGTCCAAAATTATTGAAAGGCTCCTACTTAAACGGATCTTTGAAGTTACTGTAATACACACATTAATACCACTTCATCAATTTGGCTTTCGAGAAAGTCATTCGACAATACAACAATGCCATCGAATTGTCAAAACTATTCTCACAAGCCTTGAACAGAAAAAAACTATGTACAACCGTATTCTTAGATATCGAACAAGCCTTCGACCATGTGTGGCATAACGGACTCCTATACAAACTTAAACCCTTCCTTCCCACGTCTCATTATCTTATTTTAAAATCTTACCTCACAGACAGATATTTTCAAGTACGAATTAACACAGCAACCTCAAAGTATTACCCCGTAAGCTCAGAAGTCCCTCAAGGTAGTGTCCTTGGTCCACTTCTTTATTTGATATTTACGGCTGACATTCCAACTACAAATACTACTACATTCGCTACGTTTGCCGACGACACCGCTCTATTATCCATAAGCGAAGACCCACAAATTGCATCTGAAAATGTGCAAACGCATCTTAATCAATTGCAAGTTTGGCTGAAACAATGGAAAGTTAAAGTAAACCATACAAAGTTCACACAAGTCACATTCACGTAACCTGTATCTACTCAAGTCAAATACTTGGGATTAACACTTGACCATAGACTTACCTGGAAGGCATACATTTCTGCTAAGAAAACCCACATAAACCTAAAAATTCGTCAAATGAGCTGGCTCCTAGGTCGCAAATCACAACTGTCAACAGAAAATAAATTACTCCTCTACAAGTGCATCTTAAATCCTATCTGGACGTACGGTGTCCAGCTTTGGGGGTGTGCTAAGTCATCTAATACTAAAATTATGCAGAGAGTCCAATCTAACATACTTTGAATGATCTTCAATGCGCCATGGTACGTTAGTAATAAAACGTTACATGAAGATTCTGGAACACCGTTTGTATAAGAAGAAATTATCAGCTTAACAAGGAACGATCTCGAACGGCTCCCTGATCACCCCAATGAAGAAGCCAGGCAACTATACATCTAATCTGAAATCAGAAGACTTAAAAAACAGTGGCCTACAGATATATTAAATCAACAATAATCAATAGTTAATTTATAGGGAGTGTTATCGTTGGATACCATCTCCCCTCTCGTATTGTACTTTAAGCACCTTTACTTATAGCCATCATTGGCAGGTTGTAAGTATTTACCTTCTTCTTCTTCTTCTTCTTAGCCCGTTTCGGTCCATAACTGGACGAAGGCCTCCTTCATTGACTTCCACTTGGTCCTATTTTGAGCTTCCTGTATCCATTTCAATCCGGCCACTTTTTTTATATCGTTGTACCATCTATTGGGTGGTCTTCCTCTGTTTCTTCTATATTCCCACGGCCGCCACTGAAGCATTGTTTTTGTCCATCTAGTTGCTTGTGTTCTGGCAAGGTGTCCGGCCCAGCTCCATTTCAGATTTGCTATTGCTTCAATAACATTTGTCACTTTTGTTTTCTCCCTAATCCATACATTAGTTTTTCTGTCACGTAGTGATATGCCTAGCATTTTCGTTCCATTGCTCTTTGAGTGGTTGTTAATTTGTGCAAGTGGGTTTTGTTAGGGTCCAGTTTTCGCTTCCGTAGGTCATTACAGGTAAGATGCATTTATCAAAAACTTTCGTCTTAAGATGTTGGGCAATATTTTGGAGTTCAAAATAAAACTAAGTTTACCATAGGCTATCCATGCTAATCGAGATCTTCTTTTGATTTCTGTTATTTGGCTGTCACGGTCAATCCTGAGTGTTTGTCCTAAGTATATGTATTCACTAACATTTTCAATCGTTACATTTACAACTTTTAATGTTTCGTCTATGTCCTTATGTTCTGGCATCATTGTTTTTGTTTTGTTTAAATTCATTTTCAGACCGATCTTTTCTGCTTGTTGTTTTAAGTCTTGTACCATATACTGTAGGTCGTTTTGGTTCGTAGCAATGACAACGATATCATCTGCATACAGTAGGTGGTTTATTTTTCTGCCATTTATGTTTACCCCATAGTTTTCCCATTTAATTTTTCGAAACATATTTTCTAACACTAGCGTGAACAGTTTAGGAGCAGTAGTTCTATTGCTGATGTTGTTCAAAAGATTTATGTATCTTTGGTCAATTCCACCTTTTTTAAGTGCTTCTGTAATTGCCCATGTTTCTACCGAGTCGAAGGCCTTTTCAAAGTCTATGAAAGCCAGGTAAAGAGGTATGTTATATTCATTGGTTTTTTCAATTAATAGTTTCATTGTAAATAGGTGATCTCTGGTTCCATAGCCTTTTCTAAATCCGGCTTGAGTTTCTGATTGGTATGCGTCCAGTTTGATGGTTAATCGACTTGTTATTATTTTTGTCATTAGCTTGTATAATACTGATAACAAACTTATCGGTCTGTAATTTCTAATCGCGTGTGATCTCCTTTTTGTGTAGAAGAATGACAATGGAATCGTTCCAATCTTGCGGTATAGCTGCTTGGATCAGACATTTGTTTAGCATATTTACTATTTTTCGTTTTAATTTTGTCCCCATTTGATCAGTTCTATTACGACGCCGTCTTTCCCAGGTGATTTATTTGCTTTCATTTGCTTTAGTGCGTTCTCTAGTTCGTATTCTTCTATATCGGGCAATTCTCCAGAACCACACATTTTGGATTTTGGCAGTTTCTTTACGGGTTTCTTGGGTGTTTTCGATTCTTATTACTTTCGATTCATATAGTTCTTTATAGAATTCCTGTACTATTTTTAGTATTTCATCTTTATCTCTTATTATGTCCCCATTTCTGTTTCGTAATGCACATATTTGTTTTTTCCCGAATGTTGGTCGTAGTACCTTCATTGCTCCATTTTGCTGAATTATTTTATTTATTTTCTCTTCTTGTCTTTTGATTCTGTTTTCTTTGATTTTTCGTCTAATAGTCTTACATAAGTTGTCGTATTCTGTTGTATTTCTTTTATTTTCACTAACTAGTCTTCTTTCTCTTAAAAGTTGTTGTATTTCGTTTTGAGTTGGGGATTTTCCATTTACTTTCTTTGTTATTTTTGTTATTTTGGTCCCATGGGAGATAGCATCTAAGATTTCCTTGTGCAATGTTTCAATTTTATTATCATTATTTCGTTCGTTCGAGATCGTTTAGTTTATTTTCGACTGCTTGTTGATATTCCTCCTTCTTGTTTTCTATGTCCTGTATTTTAATATCGGTGTCATTCTTTTTAAATCTTTTTAGGCGTTCCATCTTTGTGTTAATTATTACTTTCGCTCTTACGAGTCGATGGTCGCTTCCTACATCGAAACGATTTAAGGTAGATACGTCATGAATGATGTTTTTATTGTTACTTAGAATGAAATCAATTTCATTTTTTACTTTGCCATTCGGACTTATCCAGGTCCATCGTCTATTTGGTTTTTTCTTGAAGAATGTATTCATTGCATATAATTTATTTTCATTTAAGAATTCAATTAATTTGTCCCCTCTTTCGTTTCGATGTCCTAATCCATGTTTTCCCCAATATTCCTCTTCTGTTTTCTCTACACCTAATTTTGCATTAAAATCTCCCATGAGTATACTGTATTGTTTTTTTCCTTTGACAGGTTCGTTTAAGGCGATTCTAATGTGGTCGTAAAACTCTTCTATTTCTTCTTCTTCATGAGATGTTGTAGGAGCATATATTTGAATTATTTTTAATACACTTGTTTTGTTCAGTTGGAATATTATATATGCTACACGATCTGATATGGCTGTAAAGTTTTGTATGCGATGTGCATGTATCTTCCGAATTATAAAGCCTACTCCATTCAAACTTTCGTCGTCTTTTCCTTTGTTTAGTAGTATATTGCCGGAATTTAGTGTTAACCATGTTTCTCCTTTTCTTTTTGTTTCACTGAGACCTATTATATCCCAGTTAATTGTTTCCAATTCGTTTTCTAGTTCTGTTATGCGGTCTTGTACTCGTAATGTTCTTATGTTTTGAGTTCCTATCCATAGTTTTGTGGTTTTCGTGGTTTTCTGGTGATGGCTTTCGTTTAGACTCCGGGGATTCTTAGCACCTCTTTGCCGTTCCATCGATGGTCGCCACCTTTTGCTGTTTAATCCCATCGGTTTTCCGGCTGCCGGAGACTGAGGGCCGGTGCTTGTTTTGCATTTCTTCATGAAGGGTTTTTTAGCCTTTAGAACCCCACGTTGGCAAGACGGGTTGGGGAGCGTTCAGTAGTCTAACTTACTAAGACTTTGGTAGCCGCCGTTGACTATGTTAGTTCATCCGCCGCCTTTCCATAAGGAGAAAGCCTGTTCCTGCTTTCCCAAAATTGAGCCATTAGGCCCGTCATTCGGAAATTGCCTTCTGTGTGGTTTTGATCCGCCCCGGGTATTTTATTTCTCTGCTACCCACTATATTTAGTGAGCGTTCCCCTATCCGCCACCTGGGGAGGCGCCCAGTTGAGGATCCACCAACCCCGCTGGGGTATTTACCTCAATAATAAAAAAAGATAAATCCTATAACATATTCCTTTTTGTATTTTTTTATCTGCTTTTATAATGCTGCCAAAATAACGGAGTCTTTATTTTCATTTATTCTTTTCTTTTCAACGTTTACTGTTTTCTCATTTTATTTTCACAAATTATTACCTTTGATACCCTAGTATACACTGCACCTCTATTCATTCTTCTAGTTCTTTTATTTTTTCTAGAGGCACAATATTATTTGCATAGTGCATCATCTCTACTCTTTCGTCTTGTGTTATCATTTCTGCTTTGGTATTACATCTCACTTTATTTTATATATGGGTTATCGGAAAAGTCATAACGCATTTTTGGGTAATGTTCAAGACTTATTTCTTAATGACAACAGAGTTCAATCAATAATGTATTGGCCACTTTTATTGCTGATCTTTTGCCATATTTCTGGGAGTTGGATGATTCCGCGTTCGTAGAAGGACTGCTCTTTACCAACGAAAAACTGGTTGAGATGCTCTTGATGGCCTCATCAGAAGTGAAAGACCTACCATTCAAGTTAGTTTGCGAAGAACGAGACAAATGGTAATCTGTTGGAGCAAGGTTCGGTGAGCAAGAAGGATGGGACAAAACTTCCCACCCAAGCTGCAACAACTTCTGGCGAATCATCAAACGTGTGTGTGGTCTCGTATTGTCAGGATGGAATATTATGCCTTTGCGATTGACGAGTTATGGTCATTTTTCTGTGAGAGATGTATCCAAATCATCCAGTTGACGACAGCACACAACAGAATCAATCGTTTGATTCCGCGATAGAAGCTCAAAAAATACCATATTCTTGTAATCCCATCATATTGAGAGCATAATTTTGGCTCGCTCTTTTTGTTTGTACCACAATTGTTGACGTTGAATATTGTTATAAACAATCCATTTTTCATTGCCGGTTAGGAGGCGCTTTAAAAACGGGTCGATTTTGTTGTGATTGAGATGAGTATCGGCGATATTGATGCGGTTGGTGAGATGGACTTCTTTAAGTTTATACCTATATATTGAGCTTGCTGACAAATCTCAATTTTATGAGATGGTCGTGGACGGTTGAACGATGAAGGCTCAGTGCCTCCGCGATATCACGAGTGGTCGAACGTGGGTATGCTTCAATCCGTGCTTTTATTTGATCGTCATCAACTTCAACGGGCTTTGCGTTGCGAGAACCATCGTTGACGTCAAAATCACCAGCACAAAATTTAGCAACCCATCTATTACACTGACGCTCTTGTAGAGCATTGTCCCCGTAAACTGTACGCAATTTTTCACGATCCTGTCTTGCATTCTTTCCTGTGTGAAAATAAAAAAGCAAAATATGCCGAAAATGCACAGTTTGGTCTTGCCTTATCAACTTAATGTAAGAAATTAAGAACGTGACCAAATCAAATACTTATTTATTTCAAATGAAGTTTAATAAGTAAGGAGCGATAACATCCATTTCGTTACTCACAAACCCCAGCCCCATCGTTGAGACACAAAACTTTGTATGTATGACTGTAGGCACTTCAGAGGCATCTTGGTAAATCCAATAGTCATTTTGACGATTTATCTTTCTATCCAGGAAGTCAGCGTTATCGTGCTTAATGTCTTTCAGTAGTGCTTGGGCTTTTAACTTTTTGCTCATCTTGTTTTTGTCAGTCGACAGTCGGCAGTTTTTTAGGAAGAAAGACTTGTAGTACAGGTACCGGCGTACTGCTAGACTAACCGTCGCCCTCACCACACCCATTTCCTTTATCACATCAATCATACTCTGCTCATGGCCCTGATAGGTATTTTCTATCAATTCGTGAACAAACCTATCACTTATCTTGCGATCAGATCGCTTTCGATGAGTTACCCTGCCAGCAGCTACCTTCTCCTGGTCGTGAGATTTCTTGTACTTATTGGCTACGTCATAGACTTTGACGCCGATTCTTCAGCATGAGCGGTTTTAAGTATAGCAGCTCTTCAGTCGTATTTTCAACTAACTTTTTGTATTGCTTAATAGAGAATTGTGCATGCGCATAAGACGTCCTTTCAGTTTTAACACCATACAAGCTAAAATTTTCAGGATTTATCTTGATGATCTCTGCATATCGAGCTCTAAGACAATAGTGGTTTTTAGTTCTTCTGTCTTATGTTTATTATGTTACACATCTCGTGATGTACGCGTTTTAGTTCAGTAATAACAATTTTTGCAGTTATGAATAAAAGAAACAACTATTTACAGACAAATTTGCATGGTCTCTTTAACTTTTCTATGCTTCGCAGAAGATTGACATTTTAAGCACTTTTTTGCACGTGGCAATAAATTTATTAAATTGAAAATAATTTTACAATTTATTGTAAAAAAGAATTCATGACTTGTGTACGATTTAAAGAATACCAAAGCTAACAGTTTGGACACAATGGAAGACAGACTTCTGTCAATTGAGGCGCACGCATTATATTTTTGTTGTACATTTACGCTCGCTACACCCTGGGAGAATTTTTGGCAAGCTGATTTAGGACCGGTTGCCTGGCAACGCTCAAAACGCCACAAAAAGCGTCTAAGCACTCGATTCGCGCTACATAATTCGGCCGCCATAATTTGATTTCGCAACTACGCTTATTTTTGTTGGAAGAGAAAAGCGGGCTTTTTGTCGAACGTTCTTAAATATAAAATAATTTTGAATTTAAAGGGGCCATTCGCAAGGCAAATTGCGACTTTTTCGCGATATCGCAAAATTCAGGATCGAGCCCACAGAATCGGGGAAATTACATTTTGTCGCCTTTATGGCTCGCTGCGTTTGTGCGTCACATTTCGCCAATAAATAAATTTTGTGTTTTATGGCTGATGAAAAAGTTCAGTTATTGAAGCTATTGAACTTCCATTTCTAAAAAGTCAATTATATAACTGATTTGGCTAAATAGGGACGAACAAAGTAGAGAGCCCCAACCCAATATTAGCAGACTCTGCTAAAAAAGATGACATTTAAGGGTGTAAAATGGAAAGCTTTAAAAGTTACAAAAAAAATCAGGTGACATTATCAAAAGATAAATTGGAGACCACCTTTAGATAAAGCAACAACAAACTTTTATAGCTTTTTTAAATAATATTCTAATTAAATAAAAAAATGGTATAAATAATATTTGCAATATTAATAGAAAGCTGTAGCTTAACCTTGTACAGCCGCGTTAAAAATAAAAAATAAGAAGTAAAAATACAGTCAATACATATCATTATAGACAGGATAAATTAAAAACAGCTAAAAAATACGGTCGTCTACGCAGAATAAAAAAATAAACAATACCAATGCAGGTAAGAAACTGGACTCAAGCACTAAGGCATAAACAAGAGCGACGTTTGAAGAAATGTTTAAACTTGATGTGTAAAGAACTACGTAAAAATACAAAATGCTGAAGTTTTTGATAAATTTATTTGTGGAATATATGTTATATATAGAAATGCTATCTTTAAACATTTTTGAGAGAGCATATAATTTAGGGATTTTAGAAGATTTTTCTCGCAATATGAGGAGTTTTTTGGTATCAGATAATAGATATTAGGGTTTTGGTTTCCTTTTCAAGGTAGGTGGTGGGATTATTAGATGCATGGCAATAGTCAAAGGACTCAAGTAAATATTACCAATGTAGTCTGCTATGTTTGGGTTCATTTTAGCGTTCTGTTTGTTTGTCTGTAAGAAGATAATATTATTATTTTGTTTCAAGGTACGTAATTCGGAGGCTTTGATATTTGTTTTGGTAATTCGGCTGTACGTAGGACTTCGCCTACACCTTGCCTGGTTTTTTTTATTCAAAAAATCTCCCAGAATTTTTAAATTGTATGGTCTCCCAAAAATTCACAAGACCGTTCCTTTACGTCCTTCTCAAAATTCTTCAAACTCTTACAGAGCATCATCCTATGTCTGAAACTCCTATTATTGGCTAGAAATGCCCAAAACTTCTCCGTATGCAAAAATGATCTTATGGTCAGCTTTGATGTCTCTTTGTTTGCCAATATTGCAATTCTTGATACCCTACAGTTATTGAAGTCAAATTATAAGATAATATCCTCTCCTTAATTAATTACTGCCTATCTAACACATACTTTTCTGAATTTCTTTCCCGCCTTAACCAAATTCACACCAATTTTTACTGTTCCTGTTTAAAGTATAGCCTACGATCTTCAGCGTGCAGAAGCAGTAGTGGTCACTGTAATTTGTGAACTCACGCCACACTATGGGTATACCGAACGGCATCCATTCTCTTTTTTACTTTCTTAATTTCTCAACCCTTGCATACATACACGGCACACTTTGCGGGGAGCTCACGCTTTTAATCTAGTTCAACCTCGAAGTATTGAAAGTAAGCATTTTTCGCAAAATGCGTAATATTTTTCCTCTATTTTCCTGTCGTATGACAGTCACATGTGTAGCAAAATATGTCTGTATGACTTATATAACCATGTAAAACCACTGGCACGTTAAAAACGTTGCCGTACATCAATGTTACTAAAAAATTATTTCTTCTGGAAAATCCATTAGCTACTGTAATTGATACTAATTTATCAATGTACCAATAAGATGCTATACAACAAAATATTAATTAGGTCTCCAATATCTTAATATGATCGAATGAAACTGACCAAGAAAAATGTCGTGTAAGAAGACCTATAATAGTTTGTAACTGATTCTTGTTTTGTACTAAAAGTTCTTCGGTTTCTTATGTTTTTCCAGTATTTTGGATGTTGTTTTCTAACCCATTCCTTTATCTGACTTCGTATCGCAGCCCTAAGTAGTTCCAGAGCCGAATCTATGTTTATATATGGAGCTTATGATCATCAACTAACCAGCTTTCTTGTTGCCTGCAACTCGCCAGTGCTCTGGTACCCACAGCAGAATTAATTTGTTATGATCTGCCAGAGCCCCGAGTTCTTCGCGGCATTCCCATACCAGCTCAGATGTTACCTTCGAGTTCTTTGATTTATTCAGGGATGTCTGAATGTCACTAAATATATTTATTCGTCCATTTTGATTATTCTTCTTGGTGCACTTAAAGGCAGCTGCATATTTTCCTAGTGAGAAGCTTAACTGCAAATTTTCCTCTTCGCAGTACATGCCTGGTCCTATTTAAGACTTGGTTTTCAATTCACCTACACATCACATAATTTATTCGCGTCTGTTTCTGTTAATTATTTACCATCATTGTTTTACTCATCAGAGATACATATACTAGCTTTTCTTTGGGCATACGGTCTATTTACCTGCATCTCCTTTTTATAAGTCTTTTACTCCTTAAAGCTCTAGGAATTGAATTTAAATATATATATCATACGGTCCCTCAATATTCAAAAAAGTAGCTGAAAGTACCCTTTGTTTTCTACAGCATTCTCCACCCTGGTAACAAGTAGATGAAATTATGTTTCTATAGATACTCCTGTGTTGTATGATGTAGAGATTGAGTAACTAATACGCCTTTCCTGATGTGCCTCTCACGCAGTTTGTCTAGTTTTTAGTCCAACAGGTACTAAACTAATTGGAATTAAAACCTTAGCTTTATCTTTTCCTCCGGGTTTTGATACAAACATAACTCCTTATTTGCAATTTACACATTCCTTCATTTGTGAGTTCGAAACCTAGTAGACTATTTTTTGTTTTATTGCTTATGAAGAAGCTACTTTGCTTGCTCTCGAGAAATTTCATTCACTTGTTCCTGTTATAACATGGTTTGTATATTCCATGTCCCAAAGTTTATTTCTGGTGATCTCTTCTTCGCAGCTGTAGTTCTTTTTACGGTGATAGTTCGCCGCACTTTCACCCAATTTGCTTTAACTGTGGAGTGTCCATGGTCGTCATCAAAAAATGGTCTGGCTTTTATATAATTGGTATGTCTCTACATAATTCTCTGCATCGCTGCTTTTTTGAGCTTTATTCGACTTATATATGCAGTTTACTACTTACTAAAGTGTTGCTTTTTATTTTTCGGTTGTATTTGCTGATCTGGTGTGGTAAACTGCTACCTTCTTCTATTCCTTTCTTCGTTTTTATTTCATTAAGTTCTTACAGTTCTACTTCTGTGATTTTTACCTTCGACTATCATTACGTTCTGTTATACAAGTGCATGTTTACCCATTTTCGTAATTCATCCATGATAAATTTTAGACGTTTCCTTCTGTTAATATCTCTTTTATGTAATCTTCTTCTATGAATGTATTTTATCCTTTCAGATTTGTTTTTGCTTCAGAATGAGTACCTTTTTCCTATAAGTCACCAACCCGATAAGTATTGGACTTTTTTCTTCCTCTTGTAGTATTTATTTTTTTTATTATTTTATCTACTAGGTTTTTATTTAGCTCCGTAACAGTTTATGTTACTGTTTTTCTATTTTCATGTAGTTTCAATTAGATTTTTAACTTTTGTTAATATTTTTAATTTAGAAATTTACTTCAGTGCGCCTCTGAAACTTGTTTGCCAAAGTTGCGGGTCTGTAGTCGCGCGAATGTGTTTAGCACTACTAATAAGTAATGCCAAAATTGATAAATCTTACCTTTCGTTTCTAATAGTCTTATTTTAACAGTTTTAATCCTAGTGCAACTTTACCCGAGCAACTTTAAATTACAATTTCTCGGGCGTGGTGCATCGTAGATCCAAAAAACCAAATTCAAGTTATTATTTAATCCTTTATTTGTTGTACTACATGCTTATATGAAGGATATTTACATTAGAATAATTGCAAACAACTTTTAAGTACGATCGGGTTTTCCACTTAATTTAGCGTAATTTCTTCAAATTTGAGTTTCAAGATCTCATATTTTAGGAATTTTCGGGTTAATAGTTATACTTTATGGAGAAAAAAATATTTAGGTCCGTTTCAAAAAGTATAATTATGTATCATTGACGCTTGGGATGAATTTTTATTATAAAAAACAAAAAAATAATCTTATTTATTGTCAAAAAGTACAAAAATTGTCGAAATAAGTTAATGAACATCGAAAACTACAGAATTCAAGAAAAATTAATCGGTGCAAGCGCAGTTATCACACAATTTTGATCGATGATCCAAATACGTGGGTCGGCGATATGAAATACACTGATAGCAGGTTTTTGTGTCAATGGTCGGGGGACAAATTAGGCACCTTGCCCTTTTACCCAAAACTCCAGTATTCTCAGGGCGAACGTTATGGGGTAGTTTCAACATATCCTCAATAGCGGCTTTCAAGGAAATTCTGAGTTTCGGATTTTGTTGGCGCTCGACAAGCCATGGTTCTACCAGATTACCCTTTTCATACATTGCCTGGCAGTAATTTTAGTTTCCAAACTACGTACACTATTCCTGCACTTTAGAAGAATTCTGGCGTTCACTATAGCTTGATCGACCATCCCCCAAAATCCTGAGAGGCCAGCGCTTGCTCTTCCCAGCCGTCGTGTAATTTTTGCGGAGGGCATCAAATGTGTCAGTTCCTCCTTGATCTAGTTGTAGTGCAAGATAATCTTGGGTTTACTACTGACGATCTCTTCTGAATTCATAAAGGAGGATGCGAAAAGAACCACTTTGTTTTTTTTTGAGTAAAGGAGACTGACGTGACCCCAGAATCGGAAAAACAGAATTTACTTCCTGGGGATCTGTTTTAGGCACTTTCATTTCCAAGAGTATTTTCCTCTTGTTCTTCCGCTGAGTGCTAGTGACCGTCAAATTATAGGGTTCGTCTTTCATTTCCTCAATTAATGGAATGGCAGTATATAACTTATCGCATGTTACAGTTCGATTTGAGCCATGAATCGGTTCTGTAACTTGCCTGAAAAGAACTTGAGGCACAAGTTCTTTGCGTGTAGTTTTCACGGTACCTTTGCCGAGTCTCGGGATCGCGTTTATCAAGTAGGACGTCCTCGCATCGTTGAGCGTTATCAACAGCAGACCGTATTTATCGGGCTTATTTTTATATACACCCTAAAGGCACAGCGACCGCGGAATCCGAGCAACTGCTGGCCTGTAATTATTCTTGCAATTACTTATGAATTTTTCAAAAATTACCCTGATTGGAGCAAATTTATCCTCGGCATTTCGTGTTGCTCGATCGTCAAATCGTAAATTCTTCGTCAAAAAATTATATCGCCTCAGGGAAAAAACACACCGGTGGAAAGACGTCCTATTTTCCGGCGACCACAAATCATCGTCAGAAAGTTTGCTTTGCTTCCAGAGCCCTGAATAGTAAGAGACGGCTAGATAAGCCCGCATTTCCAAAAGGTCGGTGGGATGGTGGTACGACTGTTCCAAAGTTTCCTTTGCAATCAAATCGACTATCGTGATTTCGATTTGAATATTTGTGAATTTCACGATATCATCGATTATGTCTGGAGAGAACAGAATGTCCCAAAACTCTTCGATCGTCGTGGCGTTCGCGGCGGCGTTTATGGGACCAAGAATAATTACGGGAGCTGCGCTTGTGCTGAATCTGTCAGATGATCGTTCCGATTTTTTCAATCTCCACACATAACCATTCTTGCCACGAAGGACGCTAACTGGGTTAGCGAGTAGTTGGCGCCGTACTTCACCTCACTGGCATCCTCAAATTCAGAGCCGTCATCCTCTGCATCAGAAATTTCATCATCCCGCATCAATTGTTACGCTATAGTCCGGCTTCTCAAAACTCTCGGCGAACTCGGCATGTTTATCTAATGATAAATTAGAAATTATCAAACAAAAACGTAAAAAAGTCGTACTTACAAATGTTTACTTACATAAATGTGTACCCAATAAACGAAAAAAATAACAAAAAAAATCCGGGAATTTTGCCGAAAAATTATACACCGCGCACAGTAGGTCAAATTGACCCGAGAAAAAAATACTTTTTTTGCGGACGAGTGCCACGTGCATACTGACACTCCTGTTGACAAACAAACTGTTTACATAGCAGAGATGTCAAAATAATACCCGATTGCGGTATTGCGGCATTACCAACCTTTTAACCTACCGAAAATCAAGGAAAAGTCGGACCTCGGGTCAATTTGACCCAGTGTGCGGCACTAGGATTAAACTACGTTTTTACTAACCTTTGCTACTTTAAGTTTATTTCTAATTGATTTTAGGAAATCTAACTTTATACTGCTATCTTTAAAACTGAAAATTTGTTTTTCACTGACAAATCGCTAAAAATCCACTCAATCTCCGATTTCACACGTTTGTTATCACCATTGGCGCCGGGACCGGACTCCCCATTATGAGTAAAAATTTGAAATATTTCTGACAGTAGCAATACGTGAGAATCTACTCTATCTACTTAGTGAAAAAATTATACTATTTATAATATCAATATACTAATTGTTCTGTTGTACTTCTTAATCACTTTAAAATGCATAGTCATTTATTTTTTTAGAACTTTTTCTCTGCATGAATAAATGTCTACTCTAAATTCTGAATCCGGATTGCTAATTTATTTTAAGCTAAAAAGAATCAGGACCTTTGCCAGTGGTTATGATTACAACATTATGTACACAATCATGTTTATATTATTTTATTTTTACGGCGGCTAAAATTCTTACAACAGAAACAGTGGCACGTCTTCTTAATGGTATTATCTAATTGTTTTGAAGGTTCTGCAATACTTCCGAAAAATGGGATCTTTTTATTTATTTTTATATTATTTATAGTATAGTAACAAGTTGCACCTTCGTATTTTAGATAGTTTTGGACAAAATTGATTTCCGTGTTTTTATGCGCTATTGCTGGAAACGAGGACTTAGGTCAAGAGATACTGTAAAGGAAATCTGCGATTTTGAATGCGATCTAAGTGTCCACTCTACTGTTTGGTGGAACGTTGAAGGAGTTTTGAACTTTCAACTTGCGCCGAATGACCACGCCATCAAGGCCAGTACGTTGGATTGTGTCTACGACAAGTTGAAGAAGCAGGACCCGACTTGGCCCATCAAAAGTGCGCTTTGTTTCAGCAAGACAACGGCAAAGCCCCATACTGTCAAGAAGGCTAAGAAGAAATTTGATGAGTTGGACGGAGTTGAAGTTCTTCCGCATCTAGCTTACAGTCTAAATGCTGTCCGTCCGATTATGGACTCTTCCTCTCGATGGGATTATTGCATAAAGTTGAAGAAGCGTGCAAAGAATTCTTCGATTCAGATCCGAAAACTTGTAAATCGGTGACAAAAGATCGTAGAAAATTATGTCCTCTATTTCGAAAATGGGATTTGATCCAAAAAAATTGTTTTTTTGCAAGTATTGCAAAGCTTTTGGGGCAATCTATTATTTGTTTGCACATATTTTTGTTTTGCAAATATTTAATGTTCAACTAATTACAAATTAATCATTCTATGCTCAATTGCAGTTATCTAATGAAAGTACAGTACAGTCTCAGCACTTCTATTTTGGCTCTTAATATTTGTATTATGCATAAATAAACCACGCTACGAATAGCTTGATCAAATATTGTTTCAATCCAATTCGACACTAATAGACTTTGAAAAACATTTGGGCTTGACACTTTTATTTTGCTAGTAATTGCAGGGTGGGCTTTACGAGCGCCTGTTCGGGGCTCAGCATGTACTTTTGAAGCAATTTGTTTGCTACTGAAAATAAGGTTGCTACACGTGTAGATTTTTCGAAGACGTATTGTTATTGTTCTTTTAAAGCCGCGCGCAATTTGTCTTGCTTACAGTTGAACCTTCAGTTTGGCGCCCTTGCAACTTTGCACCCCTTTATTATTAACGCATTAAAGCTGGCGATGACTGCTCCCGTGCGCTAAAAACAATTTGTTTGGCTGCGTAGCGGTGTCCTATAAATAAAAATTATGTTTGTCAATTTTCTCACGCAAATGTAATAGAAAAATAATTATAAGTCAATATTTTTTGCACATCATTAATATGCAACAGCATATTTCCTAAAAGTGAGCGCAAAAAAATTATAAATAAGGGCTATGGATTTATCATTAAATATTAATAGAGCAATTATGATGTAAATAACTCATGGGATTGCTAGTTTATCATATATTTTTAGTATTTTTTTTAGAAACTATCTGTACACTATACTCCATTGCCGGAGATGAGTCTCTCCTTCTCTCCTTCTTTTTTTATTTATTGGTTTTCTCTCAGAGGAGTCTGAAAATCATCTAAAGTGGTGTATCTTTTTCGGAACTCAGCTATTTCACTGACTGATAGTTATCTCACTTAGATGTTAATAGATTGCATAATATTTTTGTTAGTAATTTATAGGCGTGAAATAGCAGGCTTATTGGGCAGTACTTATTGTAATTATATAATAATGTAACCTCAATAAAATACCTGAAAGGTTTACTTGGTAGGCTCATCTAAACTGATGCCGTTGAACTTCTATTACTTGAGAATAGCTTCTGAAGAGTACGCACCGAACACTTTTTGTAAATAATTCACTATTTTCTTTATCTAATTCCTTTATTATACAATTTGTTCTACCAGAAATAATAAATATTTAGTATGATACATATAACAATAAGTGCAAGCAGTAGTTGAAACTCCCAATTGCTTATAAAATGTAGAGTAGGGCTTCAATAACCCACTCTACTATAAATTTCACTAGTCTATAATGGAAGTGAGTGTTTGAACATACATTTTAAAAAAAGAAGGAAAAATAGAATTAAATCTTATAAATAATGTTATGTTAAATTAAAATTATTAATTAAAACGCGTTGGAAGTTCATTGGGTTTAAATGCTTGTAAGGGTTTTGTTTATCGGATTATTCATTAAGGTATTTACTAGTTGATTGGGATGTACTAATAGTCTGTCTTTAGGCCATTGGGCAGTTTTTCTGTTTCTTCTTTTATAGTAGGTGTACACAAATCACTTAAGATTACTTTATTTGGCACATAACACTATTTTGGAATATTTCGATGATAGCCAGGTTGAAGTTGTTAGCGGTTCTCTACAGAGAAAGACCATACGTCCAAATAGGTTTTAACGTGACTTTACAGAGCAGTAATTTGTTTTCTAATAGTGCAGACTTTCTGTCAATCATTCAGTAATTTCTTCTGTATTGTAGCCCAACCTGTTTGGATTTGTTAAACATATGAGTTTTTCAAGTCAGGCGTCGATCCAGATGAAGCCCCAGATATTTTGCGTTGAGTGTAACTGCCGTACAGGTATCGCGGTTCATCGTGAAAGCGACATGTTTAGATTTTCTGTTATTTACCTTGATTCTCCATACTTTGAGTCGTTGTTGGATTTTATTAAAAGAGTCTTGCAAGTTGTGGGATGCATTAATAGGATTAATATGTGAAGCTAGGATATCCGTATCACAGCAAAGGCAAAGGTTGTAGTTAAACTCGTAGTTGGTAAGTCGGTTATGAATAGGATGGACCCCAGCACACTGCCTTGGGGAACTCCAAATAGAGTGGGTTAGGACAAGTGGATTCGCCTTGGTAGTCCACAACAAAATGCCGGTCTGATAGGATAAGATTTTAGTATTTCATAGATTTGGTATGGCAAAAACTTTTGTAGTTTATAGAATAGACTTGTCAAAAGTCTAGAAAATATCTAAAAATGTAGCGGAGCAATATTATGTTCGTCAAAGTCGTTATGGATTTGACCTACTAAACTATGAATCCGTTCTACTGTTGGGGATTAATCTTTGTTTAGCTAAGATTGGCTGAAGTCGTTTAAATAATAACTTTTCGATGACTATAGGCTAATGGGTCTAATGTTGGATTAGTGGTGTCTTTTAGGCTTCTGTATCATTGTTGTCTGTGCTAACAGCAAGGATAGCCTTGTATATTTTTGAATGATCTCTCAAATTGCAGTTTCATGTTGCTGTTCGAGGATTTTTCCAGTGATGAGGTCGAAGTCTGGTACCTTTTTAAAATTAGTTTATTTACTAATTACTTCTTGTACTTCTAAAAACCTACATGAGTTGTTGGATAGGGTCATTTGAAAAGGGAATTCTAGAAAGTCAATTATTTTAGCATCTCCCTCGGGACACTAGCTGAGGGGAGGGGGTTTAACACATTTACTAGGTGTTCAGCAAAGGTTTCTGTTTTTTTACTGCTGCTGCCCTATTTTCTGTTTGATTTGATAATAAGTGATTTGTGCATTATAGGTGGTTTAATTTTTTAACCGATTTCTAAAGCGAATAGCCAAAAGTTTCGGTAGCTTCGTTTTTGTGTTGTAAAAAGTTTCGTTAGTTGTTTTGAGATTTGATTCAGTGCCCGCTTATCTGCTCCTGATCGGGTGATTGGCCAGCGTTTTCTTAGGCCTCTTTTTTTGATTATTTTTTCTTTTAATATTAAGGGGCAGATGTTGGTGTTGGGATTTTTATCCCAAGCTTTCTATGCCGCTTGCTGGATTATATTAGTTAATTTTATTGTAACTTTTTCTATATCGTATTTGGTTTTAATTGTATTTTTAGGTTGATTTTATAAGTTAATTTGAAAGTATTTTCAGTTCGTCTTCGTGTTATAGAGTATTGGTTGTGTTTAAATGTGTGTTATTTCTCAATAGAATGTGATTATAAGAGATGAATAGTCAGTAGCTAGTTCTAAACACAATAATTGTAAATTGCTGTATATCTAACCCTTTAATAATGCAGAAATCGAATAGATCAAGGATTTTCCGACGATCCGTGGGCCAATAGGTTAGTTTCCCAGCCGATAAATAATTTAGATTGTTTGCTTGTATAGTTGTTAGTAGTTTACGCCCATCAGTTTTTGTAACCTAGACTTTGGAAAAACTGAGAGGAACCTTATTTTTTTGTCGAGTGTTTTGAAGGCCTATAAACGGCGGCGATTTTCATAGTTGCTGTCTTCAACTTGGATAGTAGTAGTTTGTAAATGTTTTTTCCATATTTATCCAACTCATGATACTTTATGTTGGATTTATTATAACAGTTGTTTCACCATGAGCGCTAGGGTAGTTTGTGTTATAAATGCAGTAATTGGGAAATTTAACGTACCTTTTGCTGATGAAATGGATTTAAGTTATAAAGAGCATATAAATTTGGCGATTTTAAAAGACTAGTTTAATTTTTTAGCGTTTTGGCTAAGCCTATTGGCATTCCAAACAGATTAAGAGAAAAAAGATCAGCTACTACGTCATTTTGCTGATTAGCGTGGTTAGAAGGTTTATGACAGTCCCTATTTTGAGATGTGACTTGTGGTTGTAAAATTGTATTGGTGTTCCAGTTTCGTGTAGGTTTTTTGTTTTGTTTTACTCGTTCTGCATAAAAAACTTCAGGATTTCGATATGTTTGTATTAATGTGCGCATGTGTGCACTAACCTCGCATTTTAGTTGTGGAAAAAGTTTTTCTTTGCAGTTGCTTGTGTACTATACATCCTGGATAAATAGCGGATAAACCACAGTTTACACATTTAACCTGGTCATCCTTAGTTTTCCCTGAGCATTATTCAGTGAAGTAAAATCCTGTAATCTAACACAGCGAGCTATTTGTTGGCAGTAGTTTTTGATATGGCTAAATCTTTGACATTTTGCACATTGCGGGATTGTTCTTTTTGCATGAAGGGGTTCGACAGTTATGCTTGTGTTCATAAATAGTTTGATTTTGTAAATCTCTTTGTTGTTATTTTTTTGATTAATTTCCACTATAAACATGGATAGCCAAATTTTGATTAACCATTATTTTGTTTTCCATATATTAATTACTTTATGGCCGAGTCTTTTTCAGTTCTGTTTTCTGTGTTTGTTCAATGATAGATGTTTGTAATTACAACTCTAAATGTTCTCTCTTGCATTGGCTTGTACCTGTGGAATTTTGTGTTTTTATTTATCAGGTTTTTAGAAATAGTTATATAAATTTCGCTTGTCTAATATTTTTAGTGTATAGTTGTCATTTGCAATTTCGTTAAGTAGTGTTATTATGGAATTCATTTTTATTAACATCAGATACGTAAATAGGTGATGATTTAGGGACTTTTGGAGTAGTTACTTTTTGTGAAGTGCTTGTTTGCTCATCAATTTCTATATCTAGTTTGCCATATTTAATACTAATTTGTACTGGATCGTTTAGCCAATATTTTTTCTCTTAAGTTTCGTTATTTGAAGTATCTTCAGAGCTTCTGCACCTCCTTTTGTTGTGGTTGACTAAGTGCCATTCATTTCTTGACTCGTCACAGTCTAGAAGAGCCGTAGGGTGTTGTCGATTTATAGGGTACATATTTGGCATCTGTGCGTGACAAGGATTTAATGGATACTGGGTAAATTGAGGTTGTGAAGGAAAAAGTTGTCGTGATGCATTAAAGATCTCTTGTTGAAATTTCTGTTGTGGGCCAGCTTGATTTGGATAAGAATAAAAGTTAGGTTGTAAGTGAGCGATACTTCCTTATTTGATAATTTATGGTTAATTCAATTTAAGGTTTAATACGAACGATAATTTCCCTGCCGTATCAGAGACCTTACGGTCAATGAAAACGATTAGCATTTGTTTACAACCGGCATGCCAGCACTGATGGTCTTTTACGTGTAAATATGCGATTAGAAGCGTATGGCGACCTCGGGGTAACTATCATTTACAAATTACTAATATTAAAAATAAAAGTTTGACCTTAAACAGCAGATAGAGTGTTTCGGGCACTTATATATCGAGCGCGGCACACGTCTGCTTGCTCTGAAACACAAGCGCGGAACTGATTGATAAATTCCGCCGTCTTTTAAGTAGTACTTCTTGTCCAGGTTCTATCTTATTTACGAAGAGATATAACGTGTTTTAGCTTTTTTGTAACTTTTTCAAAATTCATTCTGTCAACTGGAACTCTGGAAATTTGCCATTGTCGTTTTAATCTTTTCTTTCTGCAAATTTGGTTTTAACTAATATTAGGCAGTTATCTGTCCTAGAAACTCATTCCAGGCGGTTTCTTTCGCTGCTTGATTAAAATTTTTAACTGCGTTTTCTTCTGTTTGCAGTGAGATTTCTAGATATACAGATTCTTCTGCTTTAGCTTTAAAATAGTCCCAATAAATTATTTAAGGAGAGAAAATAGTAGTTTTACTATGTGCAATGCTTGAGTACCCAGAGTAACTAGAACTGGAAAGTGGGCTCAAGGAAAGCCAAGGTAGGCAAATTTGGGCTTGTATTTTTATTAATAAGGGGTCTAAGAAATTAGATTATTTTTTAATATCATAGAGGTTACAGCTTATATTATTTTACAAGCCTTAGTGTCAACTAATGCAAGTTGTGCTACGTTTGAGTTCCATACCTAGTGTAATTATATATCTACTAGAGATTTAACTCAATAATTCAGGCTTCTGAAATTAAAATAACATCCCTGTAATATTTAGAATTTGATCCATTCTGCCAGTTTGGATTCAAGAGATGTTACTAATTTCAGCATAATTGACATTTGTTCTTAATCACCTGTTTAAGTTCGTGCATATTATTAGCTGGTCAAGGACACTATGCGACTATGTTTATTGGCGAAGAACATTGTTGGTTCCTTGGTAAACTCTGTGTTTAACAATTTATTCATAAATAATTGAATTATCATCGATACATCTGTATTTTGTCGTCTTTGTCTGAGTGGTAAAAATAAATGTTTTCTATTCAAAGCATTTTTATAAAGCACGTCCTTTGTAATATATCATGAACATCAGCGTTTTTAGTTTTATGTAGTCATCGTGCGGTTAAATGATTGCCTATACATTTTACGCAGCGGAAACTCCTTTTTTAGAAGTCTTTTTGGATATCCTTGACACTTTGTGCACTAAAGTACTTTTTAGATTTGGTTGGTTCAAGTTTTACTATTCAATGCAAACTTTTCACGAGGCTGTTGCCTACACTGACGTGTTTACTGCTGCCCTTACTCTCAAGCAAACTATCGTTTAGCCTGCAGGGGTGTTCAGTTTTGGCTCGGCAGCCGTTCAAAAGAGCTCCCGCTTGCCGCTAGCGCCAGGTGCAAAGTTTGCGCAGTTATTCGGCTTTCGAACGCAAAAAGCGTTGAACCAATTAAAATTAATCGCCAATTAACGGAAGTGTATAGAGTAGTGCATGGATATCAAAAAAGTCCGCAAATGGTATAGGGAGTTTGCAGGTGGTCGCATGAAAATTCAGGACGAAGAAAAAAGCGAGAGACCCTCAGTTCCCGACGAGACAGTCGCGCAGGTGTAACTTAGGCCATGCTTCTGAAAGATCGGCAGCAGATGTCGACTGGTTGAAATGATTTCTGCTACTTTTGGTTCCTGACTGGCACGTGATTCAAAGACCATTACTATGATTATGACTGAAAAGTTAAAATATCGAGATCATGATGATTTCTGCATATGGGTCCTGCAAAGTGCCATTCACTACATTTGACTGAAAGTTAAAATATCGAAAGGTGTGCGCAAGATGGGTCCTGCAAATGCTTACACCATCCAACGCAATGCGTTGGCTTACAGTCTTAACTTGCAGCTGAATTACCCATCACCCTGTCTTAACTTGGCACATAGTATCTACCACTTGTTTCCTAATTAATTAAAAATATACTTTTTTCTATTTTGAAAACTAGGAGACCTTATAAAGACGTTACAGAAGTTTAATCTCAATACAAAAATTGGGAGCAGTTTGGGGTTCTTACTATTCACGTTTTATTTCCGGTCGAAAGTGCTCGGTACTTTTCAAAACAGATTGGACTTTGCAATTGGTTTGCTTAGCCAGTAATTTGTGATTTTCTTGTTTTTGTTAAAATTGAGAGTTATCTGTGCTTCTTCGACGTTCTCCAATTTATACGTCCTGTCAATTTTGTTTTTAAGAAACTTTAAAAACGAGTTTATGATTGGAGTCAATAGGAAATCTTATAAAATTTATTAAGTTTTGGAATTTTCGCAGATAACGTTGAGCTGGATTTACTGGACATTGAAAACACACGTTATATAACTTCTTTTTCTTCGACTCACAATTCTCCTTAAGGAGTAAGCAAATTTATATTCCGAGTAAACGACTAACTTCAATTTCTTGAAAATGGCATCTAATTGGATGCGAAAACGACGGAAATTTCCCAAAAATCGACGCGGTTTAACTAGTATACCTAAATGTTTATTTATATTTGGTCAGATTACTATAGATTTAGTTTGCTCGACTTATGTCGCAAAAATAGCGAGACACATTTCAAATCTTTGACGTTAAGGACCAGTCTTTAGTAAAAAGAATGATATTGATCCCGATGCTATTATTTCGAGTTGGTTATCTGTTATTAAATTTGCAGCCTCATTGAAAATAAAAGTCCTAAAATTTTTAGAGAAACAAACATTTCTTTTTAAAATTCCTTATTGAAATTTAGTAGATTGCCAAACATAGATTATAATTTATTTTGTACTACATCCGTGATTGGTTGAGGGGTGAAAGTACCTAAATAAATAGCCTGCAGTGCAGCTTAAATTTGTCTTTACAAGTACCTATCTATTAGGGTTAGTGATCATTCTAGCTTCAGCCGTGAATGAGTGTACTAGAAAAAATTATACATTAACATTGACCTTAAAGATAAATGCTTTTTCTACACCTCCGTTCTCTGATTCACAGCCATTTCATTTCCCTGATTTCTACATGTGGTTAGTTTTGCACAATCGATTGCCGTAGTTTAGTTACTAATTTATTATTATATTTCCCTTGCATCACTCATATCTAGGAGACATTTTCCTATACGCCAGCTAGGGAGGAGCCCAATGTTAAACTAACACCCCTACATGGGATGGTTGGGCAAGTAATAATAATCCCCTCTAATTCTAATCGTCGATCAGTACTATTTAATTTTATCCCATAAAAGATTTTATCAAAAGAATAAGTCGAATTAGCTCTACAGAATCGTAAATAAATTTTGTAAAAAAAACCTTTATCTTTATATAAGAATATTGTACAGAATATTCGATATTTTTAATATTGCAACATAAAGAAAAATATTACCACTTAATTTGAGCAAGCTTATCTCATTTTGTGCAAAATGTGGTGACAGCATAACACATTCCACAATTTACGAACAAATAGGGCTGAACTAGACACACCATATTCTGAAAAATAGGTATCTGTACGTTCTTCGCAAGCGTTTGAAGTTTTTCAACGATGTTTGCTTTCAACTCTTCTATAATCGGTGGACTGTTATTGGCAAACTACTACTGCCAGAAACCTGACAAAAAATAATCAAATGTCAAACAAAGTGAGCGCAGTGGCCAAAGCTTGTTTCAAATGACTTGGGACTAAAAAATGACTAAATCTGTGTAAAATGTCCATTTATCCTGCACAACGGAAATTTACTTGCCATGTATCGTCATATTGTCATGTATTGAACATTGAGGACAAATGGGAAAGAAAACTCACATATATCACTTACAGTTAACCAATAATGGATAAAATACTAAGACTTGCTAACAGAACAAAGACAAGAATTCACAGAAAGTGTAGAGGAAGAAATAAGGAACCTAGAGGACACAATACCAGAAATAACACTGGAAGAAAGTCGCAACACGATAATGTCAATGAACAACAATAGATCTCGGGCACCAGGGGATATCGCGCCAAAATTAGTCAAGTATGGCACAAAAGAACTATGAAAAACGATTCGACAGCTGTCTGTAAAAGTAACTAACGACTAAGACGCACCAAAAAGATGGAAGAAACCATATTTGATATCTATTTAAAAAAAAAGCGAAAATAAATAAATGTGAAAACTACAGAGGAATCAATGCAATTGCAACAGTGGAAGAATAATAAAAGACAAGTTGGAAAAGATTACAAAAAAATAGAAGAAGAATAAGTAGGAAAATTGTATATAGACCACATCTACACTTTACAACAAAAAAAAAAAAATAAAGACATTCATTTGGCGATTTCATTTATCGACCTCAAAGAAGCTCAACACGCTACCTAGAAATGTACTGTAAAAAGTTATGGCACAAATGGGAATATTCACAACAATGATAAAAGCTGTAAAAAACATGTATAAAGACAATACGGTATACATAAAAATTAGGAATTGACTCATTTCAAATTTCAAAACCTCAAAAGAATTATTACAGGACTGTCCAACGTGATCAACACTTTAAACTATTTTTAGAAAATACTGTAAGAACTTAGAAATAAAAGTGTCAAGGAATGGACGCACCCCTAAAAAATGAATATTTATGCACTTTGTGTTTTGCAGACGACCAGATGGTGACGGCGCAGAACAAAGAGAATCTTAGCTTAGAATACGGAAGAACTGGAATGTAAATCAATTTAAAAAACGAAATATTTAACAATTAAAGAAGCATAAGCAAAGGAACTCGAAATAAAAGAAAACCTTAAAATAAAAGGAACACCTACATTCAAATATCTAAGATTCACTATATCAAAAACAGACTTGGTCAGACAGAAACGGCTATCAGGCAACTAAATCCGGTAATATGGGACAGAAACATCCAAATCAAAATAAAGAAAATGATATACGAGACTATGGTTAAAAGCGTAATAACATATAAAGCAGGCAATTGCAATAGAATACTGGAGTTGTGGTCTGACCAAGATGGATAGAATAACAAATGAGGCGATTAAAAGAAGAATGCAAGTCGAAACAGACGTAATCAAGCTTATATAAGATAAAATATTATAGTATAGGAGGATATATTATAGTGAGGAGAAGAAAACACATGCATAATTAAAGTCACAGAATAGAGTCCTGCAGGAAAAAAGCAAATAAAACCTCGGAGATCTTCTAGAGACAATTATTTTAAATTTAATTATTTAATTTACACTGCTAAATTTATTTTAGTGCATCCTCTACTTCTATAGTCTAAAAATAATTCTAAACTCACTTTGAAAATGCCACTTGAAACTTCGGCGCCCAACCTGAATCCCGCCCCGAGGTGTTTGGCGTACCATGAATAACGCATATGAATGGCTTTAATCCAACAAAGGAAATGCACGGCGCCCTCTTCAGCGAGACTGTTACTGCGGCGACCGTCCCATTTCGCCTCCAAGTGGATTTGTGTGTCGAGGTCTGCGTTTCCCTTTCATTAATATCGCGTTTTCGACGCGACGTTAGGCAGCGCGATTCATCCATCATAATTTTTCACGAGCGTCGCCCTCATTTTTGCCTAAGCGGGCGGATTATGAACGCCCAACCGCCCAAATTCACCAACACGCGTTTGATTTATCAACCATGAAGACTTGAGTGTTACGCCGCCAAGCCGGCGTGCAGCCGTCGCGACGCGTCGCTGGCTTGTTCAGCCTTTAATCTGCGCACAACAGCATCGGCGAAATAACCGCGGCCATTTAGCAGCGATGCGAACGGGTGTTTCGCATTTAATTCTAATGCCTCCCATGCGCCATTTTATGCAAATGAGGTTGAACTGCTAACAAACTAATTTATAAACGTCGCGTTTAGCCGTTTACATGCTGTATTTGCAACATTATACAGATCCCTCTAAATGTTAGTAATTTCTCTACCTTCATCAGAGCCCCGAAAATGTGGCATTACGCTAAACATCAAGTGATGGTTAACTATGCCTGTTAACTTACTATTTAATTTACGGAAAGCTTGTCGGGTTTGTGACCTGTCTAAATAATTACTATCTAATTTACTAAATAACTTTGCGCAGTTGCTTCATAAACCGCGAAAATGTAGCCAAAACCTCTTCAAAGTGCAACTTGTTCCGAACTGCTTTGATTGCTTCATTTACGGCGAAAGTTTTTGACAAAAATATTTTTTCGTTAAGGGTGTGATGCGAAGAATTGCAAAAATTTGGAGTTCTCAAGTTCTGCGAGCTAACAAAAAGTAGCTGAATAGAACTTTGGAACATCAGATTGGATTTATTATTAGACAGGGTTTGCAGTCCTTCAACTTAAATAAAAGAGCGCCAAAGTGAGTTATCGTA